>OY728130.1:147940142-152940142 GCA_963277665.1 Viscum album
TCTGGATACTGACTCATCATGCGGTCCACCTTTGGGTACCATCCAGACCTCAAACACTCGGCCTCCGTCAGCGATGTCTGTCTTCTGCATCCAACACAACAAGGTGTGGGCATAGCCCATGAAGGGGTGAGTATAACGATACTCAGTAGGGGCCCTGAGACCCTCAAGGTCTCACTAAATCCAACAAGGATAACCACAAATAAGGATCTAATAGATAACTCTTACTTAGGTATAAGCCCATACTTATACCTAAGTTATCAAGTAACCCATCTCAATCATGAGGTATCACACAGATATGAAATCAACAGATAACCACTATGTAGGTATATTCTCATATATATACCTAAGTTATCAAGTAACCCATCTCAATCATGAGGAAATCACAAAGGTCAACGACTCAACTCAAACCAGTATTTTCATTAAAGATACTGAAACCACAACTACTGGATAAATCCTCCTCTGTCGAGTACAGTAGCCCTATCATGACTCTGAGGCGCTACTCACTAACCTTAGACTGCTGAGGTACTTCTACTGTCGAGTATCATGGGTCCGCACCCAAACACAGTAGTGCTCCCCGCCAGGGGTCTACCGCCCAAACACAGTAGTGCTTCCCCTAATAGAATACAGAGGTACTCCTCCTGCCGAGTACTGCGGGTCTGTTACCAACTACCAGGCACTCCATCCGCCGTGGGTCTGCCGCCAAATATCGGGCACTCCGTCCACTAGGTTAGTCGACTCACTCCAAGTCGAATCGGTCAAGCAGTTGTCAAGTCCACAACTACTAGGTCTCCGCACTCCGCACGCTCATCACCGGGAGGATCTTATCCACAAGCTACTGGTCGATACTCCAGGTATCACAAAGTCCCAAAAGGAAGTATCACAAGGGACTTCCTCGTCACAGGGGTCTCAATGCAACAGTCGGCGCGTCGATCGGACGTCAGGTCAGTGAGTTATTAGCCTTTTCGTCTAGGGGCCCAGTTGGTTTAGTGTACAAAACAACCCAAACATAACTCAAATTTACCCTAAAATCTCATTGGTTATACACATAGGGACTGTTTCTCAATGTGATTACCAACTCCGTTGACGGTTCGTCAAACGGACGTCCGGTCTGAAAGTTATCGGCTTTTCCGTTCCAGGGGCCCTGTTGGATTTCGGGTACAATCCAACCCGATCATACTCCAACTATGTCCAAACCTCAGGTGAATTATACCAAAAGATTTGTCTCATAAAAAGGAATCCAACAAAGTCAACGGCATGTCAATCGGGCATCCGGAGCTCAAGTTATAAGTGTTTCCGCTCTGAGGGCCCGGTTGGTTTCGTGTTTGAACCAACCCAACCGTACACAAACTTCGCCAAAAGATTGAGTTTAATATACTGAAACGACCATCTCAGTCCAAGGATCCCAACGCAACTGACGGTACATCGATCGGAGGTCCTTAGCCCAAAATATGGGCGTTTGAACGAACCTGGTCTGAAAATAGGGGTTTGGGCCCGGTCCGACCCGGCCCAATACCCCCTGGATCGGCCCAAACCGGGTCGACCCGACCCTGGTCCGGGTCCGGCCCAATTGGGCGTGGCCTGGCCCGGCTGGCGCGGCCCGGCCCGGCGTGGGTGGCCCGGCCCGACCGGTTGTGGCTCGGCCAGCGTGGCCGAGCGGACATCGCGGAGTGGGGGGCGTCGTTCCCCCCGGTTGATTGAACCGGCGCGGCATTAAAGGCGTGCCCCCCAAATCCGGAATGGCTTTTTTGTTCCGGTTCAGCTCCCACTATCGCGGATCAGCCACGGCGGTCTTCTCCTACGGCGCGCCGCCGCCTTCTGCGAACCACCAGATGCACTTCGGTGGTCCGTTTTGCCCGTCGTCTTCGGCTATCGTCACCTTAGGACCCGATCTTCACTGTGGAGGCTTCAAATTTCCTTTGCGGTCTCGTTTAATAGTCACTGCCAATCCGCACATAACAAACAATCTGCAGAGGGTTGTCGGCCCATGTTTGTTCGGCTCGCGCCCTCCGCGTTAGGCGTTATAAAAAGGGTCGATCAACAAACACTTGATTTCATCAATTACAAGGGTATAATTTATTCAAGAATAAATTATTCAAACATCATATAAATAAATGCTCATGCTCGTGAGATAAAACCACTTGAAATAAACCCCTAAAACTTACAACAACAATTTATTCCCAACCCGCAAGGAAAAATTTTGCGGATCAACTTGATAATAAGTTGATCCGCATTATTTGTTTTCTTTAGAATGAAAGAATCAAGGGAATAAAATCATAATTAATTAAAAAAAACCCTACCTCGTTTCGTTCGTCGTTCGATGATGATATCGCAAGAGGGTGGACGTCGGCTCGTCGACGTCGTCGCAAGGGAGGAGATGAAGGTGACGACGATCATTGGTATTCGTCACTTCTGCAAAGGCCTTTGATCCCGGCTCGAGCGTCGTTTGTTGGAGATCTACTGGAAGGAGAACCGTTCTTTGTGAAGGGTGTTGTTCTTCGCGGGAGGATGAAGTTCTTCAAAGGGACTTAGAGCTCTCTCCCAAAATCCTCACAGAACAACCAACAAAATAAAATAAGGCCTACCCTTATTTTATTATTTTTCCATGCATTCAAAAACTCAAAATTCAAAATCAAATTCACTTAATTAATTAAACTTGAGTTGTCTAATTAATTGGGTGTTATGTTGGCAAGTTTAATGAGGGAGAGAGAGAAGTTACTCACATAAAGGGGGGAGTTAGGGAGTTGGGGAATGTGAAAGGTTGGGCTTGTGTGGGCCCCACCTCACCTTTATCCTCTCATGGGTATTTAGTATCTAGTAGATCCCACCCCAACTCCCACACCTAGGATCTAACCACTTAGAAAAAGAAATAAAATTGAAACACAATTTTATTTTATTTTTTATTTAATCCACATTTTTTTATCAACTCCTCCCGAGTAGACGCATCTTCGGTAAAGGTCCTCTTAAGCAATTATCGGCGTTGCGGTTCCATCGGTGCCCTCGAATTTCAATTCTGAGCACGGGTTCAAAAGAGAGAAAAACCCACTCGTTCGTTCACTGAACGTACCCGAGCTGAACTTCAGAAATTGATTCCAAGCACACCGGGCCTCAGAATTAGGTGCCGTCAGAAACTACGCACTCGTAAAATTCCAAAGAAATTAAGAAAAAAATTTCCTTGAAATTTCCGGGTCTTTACATTACTCCCACCTTAGGTCTTTATGTCCCCGTAAAGCTACAACACAAACTAAGGAAACTAAAGCAGGTACCGAGCACGCATCTGAGCCTCACGCTCCCATGTACTCTCCTGGAGGTTCCCATGCTGCCAACGAAAGCACACAAGAGGAATCAACCATCCCCGTAGTACCCACTCATTTCGATCCTCAACCTCTACTGGAACCCCATGAAATTCTCCCCGTCATCGATGTCCATCTCTCCATGGTTAATGATGACGGATAGGTCGTGCACACATCTCCTTAGCTGAGATACGTGGATGATGTCATGAACCCGGTGCATCTGAGGTGGAAAGGCTAGGAGGTAAGACACCTTGTCTACTCTGTTGGGGACCTAGAAAGGTCTGATGAAGCGCGGAAATAACTTGCCGCCCCGGCCAAATCTCCGTAAACCCCGTCGAGGCGAGACCCGTAAGAAGACGTGGTTTCCACCCTCATACCCTTGTGGTCTTGTCTCCTATCAGCAAAAGACTATTGTCTGCTCTGTGTAGTCTTCATCCACTCATGGATAATCTGCACCCTCTCTGTCGTAGCCTGAACCATCTCTGGTTCTACACGTGCTGACTCCATCACTATCCACAAAGGATATCTGAAATGCGGCCAGTTGTTGTCTCACCACTCCTAACAGTTGAATGCCTTATCTCTTACTAAGAGCATCTGTTACAACGTTCCCCTCCCCAGGAGTATAAACTATCTCGAATTCATAGTCCTGGAGGAATTAAATCCATCACCGCTATCTCAGGTTCATGTCCTTCTGAGAGTAGATACACCTGAGACTATTTGAGATGGAGAGAACCGTAAACCATTCACTCAATGAAAAATGGGTGAGACTAGCTAAATTTAAGTACCCATCTCCACCCTGTTTTGTCTACGTTCCACCAAAGATCTACTTGGATTTCTCCTCTTCTGAAAAGAGAAATCTGGTCTCATCCCCTGGATGAACCACGTTCTTTTCCTAATACATTCAATCTTGACATGAATGATACATTCATGCCATGGATAATGTTGTAAGGCCTCGATGCTACTACCAAGAGATCCAATCGTTACTCTCGCCTCCAAGGGTCGATTCACACTACTGGTAGCAGTGTGTGGTCACTGGGTCTCCTCCAGTAGGTATCTCGAGAGTGAGGGTCAAGTCAACGGTTTTAAACCGGAACCTCTTAGTAACAACATAAGAGAGGATATGAAAGTAAATGCCACAAAGAAAGTTGTCTTATATTACTGAAGATAAAAGTACAAAGACACATACAACCACAACAACAACAAAAAGTAAGCTAGAAGCACCAATAACAAAGGCCTCCATGCCTGGAACTAGTCCCGCTCCTGTCAACATGCTTCCGGAGCTCCACTTCCTTGTCCACCGCTCGGCTACTGCTCAAGCTTTCGTCGTTGCTTCTGTCTCGGTGGCTCCTCCAACACCTTCATATCAACTGTGCGGGGATTCGGACAGTCACATTCCATGTGACCCTGCTTGCTGCATGAATATCACTTCCTGCTCCTCATATGGCTGGCTTTGTTTCATTTGTCTCGCACAACCGAACCTAAAACCCGAGGTCTCCCACCTGTTGGCCTGGTCCTCTTGGACCTCTGCATCATCCGACTCCTTCCTACAAATGACTCGGCTACTGAATAAAAACCCTACAGAAAAGGCAGAAGCTCTTGAGTATGCTCAGAGTGTAGAGTCACTGTTATAAACTCCTCCCTAAATAAGGTCTCGAAGTCTTCCCATGTGAAGGTCATCCTATCGCAAAACTGGAACATGTGGCTCCACCACCTCTCAGCTGCTCCCTGGAAGAGGATAACAGCTAGGTACACCATCAAGTCTGCGGGTGTCCCAGCTGTGTGGAAAGCTTGTGCTACAAACTCCATCCAGTGTCCAGCCGTCTAAAAATCTGACTCACCTCGAAACCTCAGAGGCCTCTGATGTTGGAACTCGTTCATTGCACTCAAGTGGCATGCACTCTCTGCTTGTGTCTCAACTAGTGGAGGGCCCTGTACTGAGGCCTCACTACTCGGTGGGCTATCATCGCACTCCCCACTCGGTTCCCACACTGTTTGACTAGGTGAATACATCCTGAAAGAAATAGACGTGACACGATCAAACGATTATACCTGGTGAGCTGACCTGGTTTGAGCTAATTTAAAAGAAATTTTTGAAAACACACACGCAATCAGTGTTTTCGTGCACAGAGTCAAAAAACAGTAGTCAGGGTCCTGGTGTATGGATACGTCGACTGCCCGCACCAACACTGGACTCCCTGAACTAAAGACCACACTTAGTACCCTTAACACTATTTCTTCACAGAAAAGAAAATATCAGAGTCCTAAGTTCTGCGGTAGAACAGACTCCTCTGATACCAATTTTTCACGACCCGCCCTCGGGGCCCGTGTAGTGACTACCCCAATCCCGCCTTCCATAGGCTAGGGGCTGGCGACTAGCACCTAAGGCATAAATCTCGTTAACTGGGAAGGCATTGCCTTTATAAAACATAAACACATCCAACCAGAGTACAAGCGGAAGTAAAACACTAATTACAAAAGAAAGTGTTGAAAAGTGAATGGTCCAGAATACAAACCCAACTAAAAAGTACAGCTACAACTGAACGAAAGTACAACAGGAAATAAAAATAGCTGGAAGATAGAAGCAGCTCCTGGGTCGTCCACCTTGGATCCTACCTGAAGGGTAGGTACAGTTAGCATAGCTCCTGGATCGTCCACCATGGATCCTACCTGAAGGGTAGGTACAGATAGCCTCCTCAACGCTCTCACCCGTCAACCTCCTCCGATTACCGTCCCGCCGTGAAGTCCACCTCCGGATACTGACTCGTCGTGAGGTCCACCTCTGGGTACCGTCCAGACCTCGCTCAGCCTCCATCAGCGTTGTCTGTCGTCTCCATCCAACACAACAAGGTGTGGGCATAGCCCATGCAAGGGTGAGTATAACGATACTTATTAGGGACCCCGAGACCCTCAATGTCTCACTAAATCCAACAAGGATAACCACAAAGAAGGATATAACAGATAACCCTTACTTAGGTAAAAGCCCATACTTATACCTAAGTTATCAAGTAACCCATCTCAATCATGAGGTATCACACAGATATGAAATCAACAGATAACCACTACTTAGGTATATGCCTATACATATACCCAAGTTATCAAGTAACCCATCTCAATCCTGAGGAAATCACAAAGTTCAACGACTCAGCTCAAACTAGGATTTTCATTAAAGATACCGAAACCACAACTACTGGAGAACTCCTCCTCTGTCGAGTACAGTATCCCTGTCACAACTCTGAGGTGCTACTCACTAACCGTAGACTACTGAGGTACTCCTCCTGTCGAGTACCGCGGGTCCGCACCCAAACACAGTAGTGCTCCCCGCCAGGGGTCTGCCACCCAAACATAGTAGTGGTTACCCAAATAGCCTACAGAGGTACTCCTCGTGCCGAGTGCCGCAGGTCTGCTGCCAACTACCACAGGTATGCTGCCAACTACCAGGAGCTCCATCTGCCATGGGTCTGCCGCCAAATACCGGGCACTCTGTACACTGGGCAAGTCGAATCACTCCAAGTCGAATCGGTCAAGAAGTCGTCAAGTCCACATCTACTAGGTCTCCTCACTCCGCATGCTCGTCACCAGGAGGATCCGCTCCAAGAGATACTGGTCGATACTCCAGGTATCAAAAATTCCCACAAGGAAGTATTATAAGGGACCGCCTCGTCTTAGGGGTATCAACGCAACAGTCGGCATGTTGATCGGAAGCCCGATCTGTGAGTTATTAGCCTTTTCATCCAGGGGGCCCGGTTGGTTTCGTGCACGAACCAACCCGACCGTAACTCAACTGTATCCTGAACTCTCATAGGTTATACTCATAGGGACCGTTTCTCAATGTTATTACCAACTTCGCTGACAGTTCATCAAACGGACGTCCAGTCTGAAAGTTATCGGTTTTTCCATTCCAGGGGCCTGATTGGATTTCAGGTACAATCCAACCTGGCCATACTCCAACTGCGTCCAAACATCAAGTGAAGTATACCAAAAGATCCATCTCATCAAAAGGAATCCAACAAAGTCAATGGAACGTCAATCGGACGTCCGGAGCTCAAGTTATAAGTGTTTTTGCTCCGAGGGCCCGGTTGGTTTCGTGTTTGAACCAACCTGGCCATACCCAAAATTTGCCAAAATCTTGAGTATAATATACCAAAATTACCATCTCGATCCAAGCATCCCAACGCAACTGACAGTGCTTCAATCGGAGGTTTGTAGCCCAAAATATGGGCGTTTGAACGAACTTGGTCCGAAAATAGGGGGTCTGGGCCCGGTCCGACCCGGGTCGACCCGACCAGGATCCGAGTCCGGCCCAATTGGGAGCGGCCCGGCCCGGCTAGAATGGCTCGGCACGGCTGGAGGGGCCCGGCCCGGCGCTGGCGGCCCGACCCGGCGAGGGCGGCCCGGCCCGGCGCTGGCGGCCCGACCAGGCGCGGGTGGCCCGACCCAGCCCGGCGCAGGCGGCCCAGCCCGGCGCTGGCAGCCCGACCCAGCGCGGCCGGCCTGGCCAGGCCAGTTATGGCTCGGCCAGCATGGTCGAGCAGATGCCGCGGAGCGGGGGGCGTCGTTCCCCCCGGTTGATTGAATCGGTGCGGCATTAAAGTCGCGCCACCCAAATCCGGAACGGCTTTGTCGTTCCGATTCAGCTTCCACCGTAGCAGCTCAACTGCGGTGGTCTTCTCTGGCGGCATGCCGTCGCCGCCTTCTGCGGACCACCAGACGTACTTCGGTGGTCCGTTTTGCCGTTCGTCTGTGGCTATGGTCCCCTCGGGACCCATTCTTCACTACAGAGGCTTCAAATTGCCTTTGTTGTCCCATTTCATCATCGCCGCCAATCCGCACATAACAAACAATCTGCGGAGGGTTGATGGCCTGTGTTTTTTCGGCCTGCGCCCTCCACGTTAGGCGTTATAAAAAGGTTTGATCAACAAACACTTGATTTCATCAATTAGAAGGGTATAATTTATTCAAGAATAAATTATTCAAACATCATATAAATAAACGCTCATGCTCGTGAGATAAAACTACTTGAAATAAACCCCTACTACTTACCGCAACAATTTATTCCCAACCCGCAAGAAAAAATTTCGCGGATCAACTTGATAATAAGTTTATCTGCGTTCTTTGTTTTCTTTATAATGAAAGAATCATGGGAAAAAATCATACTTAATTAAAAAAAAACCCTACCTCGTGTCGTTCATCGTTCGATGAAGATATCGCGAGAGGGTGGACATCGGCTCGTCGACATTGTCGCAAGGGAGGAGATGAAGGTGACGAAGATCGTTGGCGATCGTCGCTTCCGCAAACACCTTCGATCCCAGCTCGAGCATCGTTCGTTGGAGATCCGCCGGAAGGAGAACCGTTCTTCATGAAGGGTGTCGTACTTCGCGGGAGGATGAAGTTATTCAAAGGGACTTAGAGCTATCTCCCAAAATCCTCACACAACAAATAACAAAATAAAATAAGGCCTACCCTTATTTTATTATTTTTCCATGCATTCAAAAACTCAAAATTCAAAATCAAATTCATTTAATTAATTAAACTTGAGTTGTCTAATTAATTGGGTGTTATGTTGGAAAGTTTAATGAGGGAGAGAGAGAAGTTACTCACATAAAGGGGGGAGTTAGAAAGTTAGGGAATGTGAAGGGTTGGGCTCGTGTGGGCCCCACCTCACCTTTATCCTCTCATCGGTAGTTAGTATCTAGTGGATCCCACCCCAACTCCCACACCTAGGATCTAACCACTTAGAAAAAGAAATAAAATTGTAACATAATTTAATTTTACTTTTTATTTAATCCAAATTTTTTATCAACTCCTCCCGAGCAGATGCATCTTTGGTAAAGGTCCTCTTAAGCAATTACCAGCACTGCGGTTCCATCAGTGCCCTCAGATTTCAATTCAGAGAACCGGTTCAAAAGATAGAAAAACTCGCTCCTTCGTTCACTGAACGTACCCAAGCTAAACTTCAGAAATTGATTCTGGGCACACCGGGCCTCGGAATTAGGTGCCATCAGAAACTACGCACTCGTAAAATTCCAAAGAAATTAAGAAAAAAAATTCCTTGAAATTTCTGAGTCTTTACAGATTTCTTGAGGAGAATACCCTTTTATTTTGAAATCACTTTTTCAAATATAAAGTTTCCATAATATCAACAAAAAAAGTCTTAAAAATAATCGTAGAAACTTGTAATGAAATATTAAAAGTAAAGAGTATTCATGATGATGAGAAAAATCATTTTTGTTGTGTAATTTAAAATAGATATTTCATTCACAACTTTGGTAAAAAGTGTCTCATTCAAAAAATGACAAGATGATTCTTTTTAACCCATTGTATAGTATAAGGCATCATCCTTAAACATTACATAATCATGAGTTATGTCAAGAATTATATATTTATAATCTTTATAGGTTTATAGTTTTAGATAATTAGTCCATAACTATTACATTACATCTCAAAAATTTCAAAGTATACACTTTTACTCCATCCATTTTTTTCACAATAATAAAACTCCATAAAATAAAACAAGAATTATTTTCTTGATATAAATCTTCTTGAATTATTCATTTTTCTTAACTTTCCTTATACCCTACGAAAAAAATTTAAAAACCTTGGTATGAGCATAAAAATCTCAATAAGGGTTATAAAATAAGGAAAGAAAACATTAGTCCATCAATACATAAAAATCAATGAAATCATACTTTTCACTCATAAAATATAAGCTCTTTAACATACCTCATGAAATCATAAGACTTATGAATAACACATGTAAATCATAAATCATAAAGGTAACTTGTGGCATCCATAACATGCACACATTATCACTTTCACAGCTACATAGGGAGTTACGTTTGGAATACCCATCATAATATATTCCCTAAATATCTTAGGAGAAACATTAATGTTTACCTATGTCACATTACCCAATTCATTAGAGAGCTATCTCGGGCTCACCCTCCCTAGGTTTATCATAGAACCACTCATATATGTAAAAAATTCCCAAGAACTATAACATATTCATAACACATAAAACAAGCATAAAGAAATGATGAGATTTCCACATTGCAATAAAAATATATAATTTCAATATATTGACATAATAAATGATTTCTAAAAACCATTTTCAATAAAAAAAATACATAAAAAGGGTATAAAATATTTATTTTCCTTTTAAAAACATTACATTTTGTTAAGTAAACCAAATTTCAAATAATGCTCGCAAAGGCGGAAAGGTTGTTGTCACCGCATATGTTAAAATGAAACATTCTTTTTGTCATTTAGTAAAATGATTAATAGATAAATATTAATTTTGAAAAACATTTAATTAGATTAAAAGAAAAATGGTATAATTATACACCATATAAAATAAGGTCATGTATAAACCAAAATATGTCTCAATGAAAGCAGATTGAGATGAAGTCCCTTACATTGAGTCTGAATCGTCACGTATATTCCTTGTTCTTCCTAAATAATAAACTTAAGTTAATTTATACTTGATTCAGGACATTTTTAAAGTTTATTATTCCTTTTATATCAATTATTACCATGTTATAAACATTATATAATTATTTACGTTAATATTGGTTGTTTTGTCAATATTCGGTACTTGAGTCGAAAATGAACTTGTTTTGAGGTAAATTGTCCATGTAGTAAAAATTATATCATCTCCTGAATGATATTCATGATTTAAATATCATATATATCCTATATATATATATGTATTTATAATATTACATAACATTTTGAGATAATAAATTAAATGCACCGTTCATGGAGACAGAAAGTTGTAAATACGCATGAACGCTACTTTCATTTATTTTTCATATTTAAAGGAATGAAAACTAAATGATACATAGGTATATTATAATTAAAGTATAATATAATATTTCGTATACATTACAAAAATTTCATTAACACCATCCTTTATACGTTCCATGTATGTCATGAATAAGTCATATCACTTTGAGGGGGCGATAGTCCGCACTTCCTTAAATGAAATTATCGTATTTTCACATTATGGGAAGAATACAAATATGATTTAAATAAAAAATAGAATAATAGAGACAATATAAATATAATATATATCATATATAAAAAAAATCCATCATAATTTCCACCATGATAGGTGGTAGGATAAAATTGAACAATCATCTTTTCATGAGGCAGTAGTTCATCATACACAGAAACAATATGTTTGTATCCATTAGATGGAGGTGTGTGTAAGTGTAGTTTGAATCCTTATAATAAAAAAATCCTAGTATATTGAGGATACTGGTGATTTTATGTAATAAAATAATCATAATATAATAGGGAGTGGAGAAGGAAAATAAAGGAAAGTAACTTGAGAGAAGGTGTTACCTCTAAATCGGGTAACTTCTATTGATTTGAGCCAAAAGGCTTTCTTGAATTGACTTATTCCCAAGGTAATGATTCTAGGAAGAAAGGAGGGATTTTGGGAGATTATTTGAGTAGAAATTATACAATACAAGTGGCTTGAGAAGTGTGATTAAATGGGTAGAGGTGATTCTCTTTTATAAGAGGGAGGATGGGCACTTTAGGAAAGTTTTGAAATATTGTTTTATTATAAAATTATTTTCAGTTTTAAATGGTCCCAAAACTATTATTTAAAATATAAAAATTTTTTGGGTTGAAAAACTATCAACCAATAGGTTTTAGAAAAGTTTAGGTCACAAAATTAACCTTATCTTTTAGATTTAACCCTTAGTTAAAAATATTAACTCTTACCATGTCTTCTTGCATTTTTAGAATATATGGTTACTACAGTTACTATAAAATGCCAAGCGAACCATAATTGGATCATTAATGAAATTTTTAAAATTATATAATTTATTTGGATGAATATTATAATTTTAGTACTATTATATCATTTAATAAGATAGTATTTGTTTTAAAAACTCATTTTTGTCCATTTTGACACTATAAAGTAATTGATTTTTGTTAAAGTCATAAAAAATTGATTCCTTCGAACCAAAGGAATTAACTCAAAGATAAAATATCAATATCATACATAAAATTCATGGATGGAATCAAAATAATTAAATTAAATTTATTTTAATGTTTATAATATCATTTATTTGAATCCTTTATTAATGAAGCAATCATTGCATCATCATTATGTCATAATTAAATTTATTTATTTAATGTCAAAAAATAATAAATAAAATATCATGATGTAGTAAATATTTTTATCTTTCTAATTACTATTTATAGTCGAATATATCACTTATATAACCTCATATAAAAAAATTTTAGTAAAAAATACATGTTTAAGTTATTTTTCTCTTTATTTGAAATTAATTATTATAAAATGTCATTATCACTCCCAAGTGGATCCATGGGGTCCCAAAATCAACCCAAGGATTCCCTTGGTGGGAAATATCTCATACAATAGTATTAGGAAATGTGTTAGGCTAGTTTTATATTATTATAATATTATTATTTACCCTTATTTACCAGATTTACCATTTAATTGTGGTAAATAAAATAATTACTAAAGTTACTATTCATAATGTCAAAAAATAAAAGGTACATATTTATAAAAAAATTTACCTCCTGATTCTAAATATTGAATCCATTTTTCTAAATTCAAAATACATAAGTTACAGTAATTAATTTAAAATTAATTCTCGTTGTCAAAACCAAAAAGTCAGTTTTTAAGAAGTAATAAGTATCAAAAGATTGACATGTGTTTATGTACAGTTTAAAATTTAAATTAATTCTAATGAATATAATTAGATTAAATGATAAAAATATAATCCAATTAAACTTTAAAACTAATTAAAAGTACAATCTAACTATATAAATAAATTAGATTAGAAGGCAGTTTTGAATTAAAATGTAGTATTTTTCACTATTTATTAAAAAAATGAACTTTATCAAAAAAATACCAAAATTTCATCCAAAATAAATTTTTATGTCCATATTCTAAAGAATGATTTTATTTTGTCAAATAGAACATATAAAGGTAAAAAAACTAGATTTAAAAAGGGTTCGCCTTCAAAAGGTGGTAAAATGACCTATTAAAAATATTAGAATATTTCATGCTTAAAATCGGATTCATTCTTATTTTAAGACTATAAAATTTATTGGATAAATGTAAAGACATTTAACAAACATGTATAATCATATTTTAGTTAGTTCTGTTCATTCCCGATAAAACAACGTCTAGACATTAACTACCATTTAGAATAATAATAATAATATATTATTTTTTGATATAACTCAAGGTTGTGTGCAAAGTAAGATTTCAAAGAAACTGGTTGTTGCGTGTTGAGTACGCTATCAGAAAAAGCATCCCCTTTAATGTAAAAATAATATCTTATTAATAAATATTAATAGAAATGAAAAGGTATTATTCTATAAACACCTAGGTTGTTACATCATTCCCCCTTTTGGAAATTGCATCCTCATAATTTTATTCACTTATCAAATAAGTTAGGGTATTTATCCCTCATAGCATTTTCATATTCTCATGTTTCCTTTTCAACCATATGGTTTTTACAAAAAAACATTTACTTGATGAATTACCTTATTCTGCAACACTTGATCCCTACAGTCAAGAATCTGGACAGGTTATTTCTCATAAGAAAGATTCTCTTCCAACTGAACTACTTCTAGACTCAAAAAATGATATGGATCTCACATATACTTTTTAAACATTGAAAAATGAAAAAAATTGTGTACCTGGGATAAACCTGGAGGTAAATCCACTCTATAGGCAACTGATCCAACTTTCTACAGGATTTCATAGGATCCAATGAACCTCAGACTCAGCTTTTCCTTCTTACCGAAATACATCACACTTTTCTATGGAGAAACTTTCAGAAAGACATGATCACCTACGTCAAAATAAAGATCCTTTATCCAGTTATCCGCATAACTTTTCTGTATACTCTAAGCTATTCTCATGTGCTACTGAAACAACTGAAATTTTTCTGCCATCTCTTCTACCAATTCTGGTCCCACCAACTTTCTTTCACCTGCTTCATCCCAAAAAGATGGAGTTTGACACCGCTTTCTATATAATGCCTCAAATGGTGCCATATGTATACTAGAATGAAAATTTTTATTATAAGAAAACTTAACCAAAGAAATATGTTAGTCCCAACTTCCCTGGTAATCCATTGAACAAGCACGTAGCATATCTTCCAAGGTCTGAATTGTTTGTTCTGACTGGCCATTTGATTGGGGATGAAAAGTTATACTGAAATTTAATGCAGTTCCTAATAACTTCTGAAGGCCCTTCCAAAAGTTAGAAGTCAATCTGGGATCACGATCAGATACAATAGAGAGTGGAACTCCATGTAACCTGGCTATCTTTTTAATATACAATTGAGAAATTTGATCTAGAGACAGAGTATCTCAAATAGGAATAAAATGATCGTATTTAGTCAATAAATCAATAATAACCTAGATTTCATTGTTACCTTGAGAAGTATTTGGTAATCCCACTACAAAATCCATGGACACATTTTCCTATTTCCACTCTGGCATTGGGAAATGCTGAAGCATCCCTTTTTGTTAATTTTCATTTTTCTTTAACCTGTTGACAAGTTAAACACTTCATAGTAAAGTCAGCAAAATCTATTTTCATTCCATCCCACTAGTAATACTCCCGAAGATCTCTATACATTTTAGTACTGTGAGGATGAACTGAAAATGTAGAACTATGAGATTTACATAACAACTCATTCTTAAATTTTAAATCACAAGGCACACATAACATCCATCCAAACCTCAAAACACAATCTTTATCAATTTTAAATTCATGCAACTTACCCTTATGAACCAATTATACCTTTTTCTACAAATCAATGTCTTTATTCTGCACTTGCTTTATTCTGTATGCAAGAGATGATTATACTGAAGCCTAAAATAAAATAGAGGAATTTCCTGCACCAACAACTTCCATTCCAAATTTCATCAAATTATTAATAAAAGGGTCATATTCCAAATATAACATGGTTAATGTAGAATTAATTTTCTGAATCAAAGAGTCTGCCACCTTATTTGTTTTTCCTGGATGGTAATGAATCATACAATTATAATCCTTGATTAATTCCAGTCATCTCCTCTGTCTCATGTTTAATTATTTATGAGTGAATATATACTTTAAACTTTTATTGTCAGTATATATTTCAAATTTTACTCCATACAGATGATGCCTCCAAAATTTTAAAGAAAAAACAACATCAGCTAATTCCAAATCATGTGTAGGGTAATTTAACTCATGATTTTTCAACTAACGTGAAGCATAATCAATTATTTGATCATTATTCATTAGGAAACAACCAAGTCATTTTAACAAATCATCACTATAGATAAAAAAATTCACCATTTCTAGAAGGCAGTTCCAAAACTATAGCATTTACCAATCTTCTTTTCAATTCCTGAAAACATTCATCACATTCTTTTGTCTAGATAAACTTAACACCTTTTCGAGTTAACTTATTCAGTGGACTAGATAACCGTGCAAAATTTTCAACAAAACTCCAGTAATAACCTACTAAACCTAGAAAACTATGAATCTCAGTTATATTTGTGGGTCTTGTCCATTCTTCAACAACTTTTTTTAGCATGATCAACTGTTGTTCCATCTTTAGAGACAATGTGACCAAGGAAAGAAATTTGTTGTTACCAAAACTCACACTTTCTGAATTTCCCATATAGTTTCTTTTCTTTTAATGTTTGCAAGATAACCCTTAAATGACTTTCATTGTCCTCTTTACTTTTAGAATATACCAAAATATCCTCAATAAACACAACCACAAACTTATCCAAGAACTCCTGGAAAATTCTATTCATAAGATCTATGAATACAGTAGGTGCATTGATTAACCCAAAAGGCATAACTACAAATTCATAATGGCCATATCTAGTATGAAACACAGTCTTAGGATTGTATGATTCCTTTACTTTCAACTAATGGTACCCTGACCTCAAGTCAATCTTTGAAAAATATTGAGCTCCCTGAAGCTGATCAAACAAATCATTGATATGAGGAAAAGGATACTTGTTCTTAACAATGATATTATTCAAGTCTCTATAATCAATGAAAAGTATCATTGGACCATCTTTCTTTTTAATAAATAAGATAAGATCACCCCATGGTGATGTGCTAGGATGAATGAAACCTTTATCTAATAACTCCTGCAATTGATTATTTAACTCTAAAATCTCAATTTGAGTCATTCGATAAGGGGGTTTTGAAAATGGATTAGCATCGGGAAATAAGTCAATAGTAAATTCAACTTCCCGATAAGGTATTATACCAGGAAACTCATCAGAAAAAACATCAAGATACTCATTTACCACTAGCACAACATTAATCTGAATAGTTTCTTTATTTTCAACAATATCTGCAAGGTAACATTCATTTCCATCTTTTACTAGTTTCTAATCTTCTTGATATGTTATCAAAATTAAGGGTTCATTCTTCTACACAAATTGAAATCCTTTCTGAAAAGAAACCTCTTTATCTGTACATTCAATCTTAGCATGATAAACAGAAATCCAATCCATACCCAAAATAACATCAAACTCTAATAGAGGAAAAACAATAATTTTTTCAGGTAGAATATTTCTACAGACAAGGACATGAATTCTCTTATAATTTATTTTTATCTCAACATTTACTCCAGGTTTTTTTACCAAAAGTTTAGGATTCATATCTTGAGATGGAATTCCCATTTTACTAGAAAATTTCTCAGAAATAAAAGAATGTATAGACCATAAATCAAACAACACATTGGTATAATCTAAATAAACAAATAGTATACCTGATACTACTTCATTTGATGGACCAACATCTACTGAAGTGGTTTCAAAGGATTTCACCACCCCTTTATTCTTGTATTCCGGCTACTTTCCTTCATTTTAGTTCTTCGTTGGACACTCATTTTCATAATGACCCATTTCATTTCACTTAAAACATTTTACTCACAATAAATCAGATTTTGTCTTACCACTACCCTGATATTTTTCAGTGCAATTATGAGCCTTATGTACCATTTTACCACATTTTAAGCACTTACCAAAATTCAAAAGGCATTCCCCAATGTGGTTTTTACCAAAATTTTCACAAACTATAAACTTAAGATTATTACCATCACACTTTTTTTAAGAGTTATTCCCTTTTGTTTGCCACCTCGACCTCTTATTCTATTATTTTTCAAAGAACACTTGATCATTAGAAAACTCCATTTCCACCTTCTTCACACATCTAATAAGTTTTTTATAACTTTTTAAATCATGATAAGCTAATGCCCTTCGATACTTTGGCTTTCATCCTGAGTAAAAATGATTCATTTTACTATCAAGATATTGTATGAAATTTGGAGCATACCTTGCCAGTTGAGTGAAATTTTATTCATAAGAATCCACTGATTCATCCTCCTTTATCAATTCCAATAATTGTTTTTCCATCCTAAGTCAAACCGCCTTATGAAAATATTTCTCAAGAAACATACCTTTGAATTCATCTCAATAAAGAGCATTAATATCCTCACTATCCCTGGTATTTTTAACCATAGACCACCATTGATCGGTTTTACCTTCAAAATGGTAAACAACAATACTAACCATTTGATGTTCTGACCACTCCATGACATTAAAAATCTTTTCCAGTTCTTTAATCTGCCCTTCAGCTAGCATAGGGTCATATGATCCTCTGAATGATGGGGGATGTTGCCTCATGAAATTCTAAACTACTGACGTGTTCCTTTATGGTTGATCTAGCTGATCTCATGCATGGATACCACCACCATTTATAGCCTGATTCAATTGTTCCATCACAACAACAAACTATTCAGTTCTGATTCTTACCACTTCTGGTTGCTGATTTGGTAGGTTGTTTTCCTCTTGGTGTCATCCGATCATAGCTTCCATGTTTTATCTGCATAAAACCATTCTGAACACACAAATATCTTAGGCATAGAAACATGGTAATCTTCAAATGATACATCATTTCAATCTTACCATAAAGTAAAAAATAATTTATGGATATTAATTTAACAATATCATAAATCCTAAAGTTTTCTAAACCGACCTCTGATACCAACTATAATTCCATAGCCTTAAACATTACATAATCTTGAGTTAAGTCAAGAATTTGACATTGATGATCTTTTCAGGTTTAGAGTTTTAGAGAATTATTCCGTAACTATTACATTACATCTCAAAAATTACAAATTAGACACTTCTACTCTATCCATTTTTTTTAAATAATAAAACTCCATAAAATAAAACAAGAATTATTTTCTTGATATAAATATTCTTGAATTCTTCCTTTATCTTAACCTTATACATAGTGAAAAAACATTTCAAAAACTTAGGATGAGCATAAAAATCTCAGTAAGGGTTATAAAATAAGGAAAGAAAACACTGGTCCATAAATACATACAAATCAATGAAATAATACTTTTCACTCATAAAAAATAATCTCTTTAACATACCTCATGAAATAATAAGATTTATGAATAACACATATAAATCATAAATCATAAAGGTAACTTGTGGCATCCATAACATACTTACATTCTAGCTTTCACAGCTACATAGGGAGTTACATTTGGAATACTCATCGCAATATATTCCCTAAATCTCTTAGGAGAAACATTAAATTTTAACTCTATCACATTACCCAATGAATTGGAGAGATATATAGGGCTCACCCACCCTTTTTTTATCACAGAACCACCCGTATATGTAAACAATTCCCAAGAACCATAACATATTCATAACACATAAAACAAGTATAAAGGAAAGATAACATTTCCACATTATAATCACAATATATAATTTCAAGATATTTACATAATAAATGCTTTCTAAAAACCATTTTAAATTAAAAAATATGTAAAATGTGTATACAGTATTTATTTTCCTTTTAAAAACATTACGGCTTGTTAAGGAAGCCAAATATCAAATAATGCTTGCGGCAGTAGAATGGTCATTGTCGTCGTGTACGTTAAAATGAAACATTATTTTTTTAATTTAGTAAAACTCTTCATAGAGAAATATTCCTTTTGAAAACCATTGAATTAAATTAAAATAAAAATGGTATAATTATACACCATATAAAATAAGATCGCGTATAAACCAAAATATTCCTCAATGAAAGGAGATTGAGATGAAGTCACTTACCTTGAGTTTGAATCATCACGTATGTTCATTGTTCTTCATAAATAATAAACTTAAGTTAGTTTCCACTTACTTCATAACCTTTTTCAAGTTTATTATTCCTTTTATATCATTTTTTTCCATGTTATAAACATTACATAATTATTTAAGTTAATATCAGTCTTTTTGTCAATATTCGGTACTTGAGTCAAAAATGAAATTGTTTTGAGGTAAATTGTCCATGTAGTCAAAATTACATCATCTCCAGAATTATATTCATGATTTAAATATAATATATATCTAGTATATATATGTATTTATAATAGTACATAACATTTGGAGATAATAAATGAAATTGACCATTCAAAGAGACGGTAATCCGTACGTACGCATGAACGCTACTTTCATTTATTTTTCATATTTAAAAGAATGGAAACTAAATGATAAATAGGTATATTATAATAATAGTATAATATAATATTTTATATATGTTACATAATTTCATTAATTTTATCCTTTATATGTTCCATGTATGGCATGAACAAGTCATATCACTTTGAGGGGGCAGTAGTCTGCACTTCCTCAAATGAAATTTTCGTATTTACACATTATGAAAATAATAAAGATATGATTTAAATAAAAAACAGAATAATAGAGACAATATAATATAATATATATCATATATAAATATATTTCCATTATAATGGTCACCATGAAAGGCGGTAGGAGAAAATTGAACAATCATTGTTTCGTGAGGCAGTAGTTCGCCTTACATAGAAACAGTATGTTTGTATCCATTAGATGGAGGTGTGTGTAAGTGTAGTTTGAATCATTATCATGAATAAATCCTAGTATATTTAGGATATTGGTGTTGTTATTTAATCAAGTAATAATAATAGAATATTTAGTGAAGAAGGAAAATAAATTAAAGGAACTTGAGAGAAGACGTTACCTCTAAATCGGGTAACTTCTTTTGATTTGAGCCAAAAGGCTTTCTTGAATTGTCTTCTTCCCAAGGTAAGGATTATATGGTGAAAGTAGGGATTTTTGGAGCTTATTTTAGCATAAATTGGTTGATCTAAGGGGCTTTAGAGGTGTGAGTAAATGGGTAGAGGTGATTATATTTTATAAGAGGGGGGAGTGGCGCTTTAGGAAAGTTTTGAAGTGTTATTTTATTATAAAATGATTTTCGGTTTCAAATGGTCCCAAACCAATTTATTTAAAATATAAGATGATTTTTGGTCTAAAAAATCTCAACAAATAGATTTTAGACAAGTTTAGGTCACAAAATTAACCTTGTCCTTAATATTTAACCCTTAGTTAAAAGCATTAACTCTTACCATGTCTTCTTGTATTTTCACAATATATAGTTACTATAGTTACTATAAAATTACCAGAGAGCCATAATTGGATCATTAATGAAATTTTTAACATTATATAATTTATTTTACCTAATATTATATTTTTAGGTCTATTATACCATTTAATAAAATAGTATTTTTTTTAACTCAATTATGTCAATTTTGACACTATAAATTAATTGATTTTTGTTAAAGTAATAAAAATTTGATTCCTTTATAAAAAAGGCATTAAATCAAAGATAAAATGTCAATCTCATCCAAAAAATTTGTGTATGGAATAAAAATAATCAATTTTAATTTATTTTAATATTTATAATATCATTTATTTGATTTCTTTATTAATAAAGCAATCACTGCATCATCATTGTGTCATAATTAAATTTATTTATTTAATGTATAAAAATCATAAATATAATATAATGATGTATTAAATATTTTTATATTTATAATTACTATTTATATTCTAATATATCACTTATATAACCCCATATAAAAATATTTTAGTAAAAAATACATGTTTATGTTCTTTTTCTCTTTATTTTAAATTAATTATTATAAAATGTCATTATCACTCCCAAGTGGATCCATGGGTTCCAAAAATCCACCCAAGGATTCCTTTGGTCTGAAATATCTCATCCAATAGTATTAGGACATGTTTTAGAGTAATTGTATATTATTATAATATTATTCTTTATCCTTATTTACTAGATTTACCCTTTAACCATGGTAAATAAAATACATACTGAACTTACTATTCATAATGTCCAAAAATAAAAGGTACATATTTAAAAAATTTGGAAATCCTGATTCAAAATATGGAATCCATTTTTTCAAATTTAAAACACATAAATTGTAGTAATTAATTCAAAATTAATTCTTGTTTTCAAAACCAAAAAGCAGGTTTTTAAGAAGTAATAACTATCAAAAGATTGACATGTGTTTATGTCCAATTTTAAAGTGAAATTACTTCAAATTACCATCATTGGATTAAATGATAAAAATATAATACAATTACACTTTAAAATAAATTAAAATTACAATCTAATTATATAAATAAATTAGATTAAAAGGCATTTTTGAATTGAAATGCAGTATTTTTCACTATTCATTAAAAATGAACTTTATCAAAAAAATACCAAAATTTCATCCAAAGTAAATTTTGATGTCTCACTTATAAATAATAATTTTATTTTTTCAAATAAAACATATAAAGGTGGAAAGAACTAGATTTAAAAAGGATTCACCTTCAAAAGGCGGTAAAACGACCTTTAAAAAATATTAGAGTATTCCATGCTTAAAATAGGATTCATTCTTATTTTAAGCCTATAAAATTTATTAGATAAATTTAAAAAAAATTAGAAAACATGTATAATCATATTGTAGTTAGTTCTATTCATTCCCACCAATACAACGGGTGGTAATTAACTACCATTTAAAATAATAATATTATTATATTATTTTTTGATATAACTCAAGGTTATGTGCAACGTATGATTTCAAAGAAACTTTTTGTTGCATGTTGAGTATGCTATCGTACAAAGTATCCCCTTTAATGTAAAAATAATATATTATTCATAAATATTAATAGAAATGAAAAGGTATTATTCTATAAATACCTAGATTGCTTCATATAGAAAGTCAATGTAGATAAAATTTTATTTAATCAATCATTTTAGAATTGTAAAAACATTTTTTAAAAAATTTTAAATAAAATATGGACAAGGAAGAATAATATTCCCGACCAGATAGAAAAATAAAGTCAGTTTCTCTTAAAACTTTATTTTGATCTTTTTGAGTGCCCAATAAGGTAAAAATAGAACTAAAACTTGAAAATAAAAAAATTACAATATTAGAATAAAACTTATGGGGTTTAATATTAAAATATCATATAATTTCTTCATTGTAAACTTAAACATGAAGAATCCCAAATAATAATGAGATTGTTAAATAAACCCTTACCTTAGGCCCGACATGCTTTATAAGTACATTTAACATCCTGTATAATAAATTTAAATTTATTATAATTTTGTACCATAACCATACACATACTTATAATATCATATATTATCCAATTATAATATTTAAATAACTTTTTATTTATAATTATTTATTAAAATCATCATTTTCAAATGTTTATTGTTTCGTTTTTCATGTAAGTTTCAGTTCAGTAGTTTTGGTCCCTACATATTTATCATGGTTCCATCATATCCAAGATATTAATTTTGATATAAATATCATATATATTGAGTATATAAATATTTTTAATCATTATTTAATGGTATAGATAGAAAAATTAATTACACCATTCATGGAAACGGTAAGTCATACATACGCATGATTGATGTTTTTACTTTTTGAAGGATGGAATTAAATAAAGGTAAATAATAATTAACCTTTAAATAATAACTATTATATAATATATGTCATATATATTCATTAAATATATCTTTATTACCATCCATGTAAATAAAAAATGAAAAACGAATCGCATCGCTTCATGGAGGTTTTAGTCCACACATACGCATGAGTGGCGTTATCGTTTTCCAAAGGATTAGAAGGTAAGAAGGTAGATATGATATTATCATTATAGAAGAATAATAATTTCATAAATATCATCTATATTCATTATTTATATCTTTATAACCATACAAGTAAATTGGTGATGAAAAATGAATTACACATCTTCATGGAGATGGTAAATCGTATGTACGCACAAGCGATGTTTTCGCTTTCTGTTGGATGGAAAAGAGGTGGAAAATAGTTGTCCCATAATTATAATAACATATAAGTATATTTTTGATACTTTATTTATTATTTTAGGATGTTTACAATAGATTTATAGGAAGTATATACAGAATAAACTTGAAAGAGTGACATTTTGGAAAAAAATACTTAAAATAATATAAATGTCCTTATCAGGGTAAAATGGAACCAAAATTCCATATATTTGAATTTGGAATGGATATGGTCAAATTTATCCCATAAAATGAAATAAGGTAGAGTTTTGGGTTTATTTTGAGGTCTTATCTCATAGTTTTAACCTTGTTTTACTCAATTTACCCTTACTAAGGTGACAAATATTTACAACGATTACTATTTATAATGACCAAAACTAAAAGGGTAATATTTACCAAATTTAAACCTACTAATCCCAAATATGGTATAAAATTTTCATGATTAAATCTCTGAAAGTTTAATAGATCAATTTTATTATAAATTCATAAAACGTAATGAAAACGATTTTTAGAAAATGCTTTTTAAACATAAAAATTAACTTATATCAAAATCATGAATATTTCTAATTAAAATGGAATTAATTATAATATTCTAAAATAAAATGGATAATTCATAAATTTAAAACAAAATATAAAATATAATGGGACTTACTTTACATAATGAAAATAAATGAGAGTACTTGAAAATCAGTAGTTTTCACTATTCACTGAAAAATCAATTATTTCTAAAAAATCCAAACATTTCACCCTAAGTAAATTTTGATATTTTAATTTAAAAAATTGTGTTAATTTTATAAAATAAATTTATAAGTGTAAAAAATTAATTATAATATCCACGCACAAAATGAAATAAAATTATTTTTGAAGAAAATGCATTTTTGAAGCATAAAATGCCTTCACTAAAAATTGAGTGATTATTTCATAAGAATTAATCAATACATTTGTATTTATTATTACCATTATTAATATATTTTATAATGTGGTTACCCATATTAATACCCTCCAATTCAATGGCTAGGTCACATTTAAATGATAATATTTTTACAATACATCTCAATTCACTTAAAGCTCGGTGGAGCATGTTAAGCATGCTATCAAGAATATTATTATTTAAAACTAAAATTTTGGGGTGTTACATCCCCCCAACCCCATAAAAATAAATTTTTCCCTAAAAATTTTATCTCAATCATCAAATTTTCAATATTTAAAAATATATTTGTTGAAAATCCACATTATACAGAGGGATAATAAAACTTCTTTTAAAAAAAAGTGTGAAGGATAAAGGTTATCTAAAATAACATATAATAGAATTTACAAATAAGGAGAACATTGGTGTAAAGTTAAAATATATAAATAATAGAGAAAAATAACATCCAATGAATAATATAGAGTGATAGAGAACATGGTCATGAGAAAGTTAATGACCACAAAACCATAAATCCATTAAGGGTGAAAAGACCGTCAATTTATCGAAAATAAAGGTAAAAGTATAAACTTTTTATTTTATGATCATTTTCATAAATCTCTAAAATTAAATTTTAATGGATTATAAGATATATAAAAGGATACAAAGTCATTCCTTATACCTCTAAACATTTACCAAAATAAATATGGATGGCACAAGTTATCCAATATAGATAAATATAACACATTAATCTCTAAAAACTCAACAATGACCCCCAACGTTTAACTTAATTAACTCCCTAAATAATTAACCTTAATTAACCTTAAGAATCCTGTAAGATATATCTGACCAAATTGAAAACCCAAAAATCTAAAAATATTATCATGTATTTTTTTAAGATCATCCTAACTATTATCTCCAAATAATATCAATCGCTCATAAGGTCATATACTATAAATGTAAATACTCTAATCATATACTCCCTAAAATATGCTAATTGTTTCTATAAATATCTTGAATCACCATAAATTCACAATTAACTCAATCTTAATTCCTCAAATTATGTTTACCTTATCATATGATATTCCCAATATAGTTCACTTCTTCAAAAATAATAATAATAACTTAGTCTCCAAATCACTATTCAATCTCATGGTTATTTATATAATAAAAATATATTCCCAAAATATACTAAATCTTTTATCCCAATCAACCATAATTACCTCAACATCAGTAATATTATTAACCCTAAAGTTTATTCATAACTTTAAACATTTGTACATAAAATAAAAAATCATTAGTCCTCAAATAACATTTTCACTAAAAAATATAATAAACAAAACGGTTGTATTCTCATAAATGTATCCAAAAATAACCTTAATAATATTAAACATTAATCACATTAAACCTCAAAAGGGGTGTTTATTAATTTAAACTTATGATCAACCTTAGACTTATCAACCCATGACACTTTATTTTTATCCCGTATTATTGTGGCATATCATAGGATTCTATAGGCCCTACTCTATCATTCATTATAATGGTTTATAATGAAAATGTGAATTAACCTAAGAATATCCCCTAAGAGTGCCAAACCAGGTGAATGATAAAGGCACACTCACCATGCATTATAATAATAGCTGAAATATACTCGAACAACTCTTTTTGGGGTTATTACCCCTAAATAAATCTTTGCTAAAACCATATCCATTTTTAGTATCCACATAGGGGTGTATTGCTATGAAAACCATATAATCTCTACCTTACCAAAAACTTTATGATTTTATTAAACAATTAGACATATCCTTAAATTCTGTCATAGGGTTATGATTCATAATCCATGTTTTCCTAAATATAATTCCCAAGGTTTCTACTAAAATACCTTTGATACTACCTGTAGCACTCTGACTCTAGTTGCCTAGAGATGCTGGTTATTTTACTACATTGTCACAAAATACAGGGGGTCACATCCTAAAGGATAAAATATTTTAGTATCCTTGGAAGACTAGATACATACATGATTCTCATATTACATCTGAAAACATGAAAGATAATATAATAATTATTGTGATAACTTTATTATTTCTTCTAGTAAATCCTTTAATTCACTCATGTATCCCTTATTGGTATCCTGGGGAAAGTAAAACATAATAAATATTGATATTAGATGATCAATAAGGGAAAGAGTACAACATAATCTATCATAAAATAAATAAAACATGAATAATATGGATGAGATAAGAAATAATAAAATATTAAATATAACTAATACCATAAAGGGGGACTAAATCCATGGATAACATAACAATATACCGATATCATAAATAACAATAATTAGTTTCATAACGATAGAATTCATAATATCAGACATCATAATCTTATCGTCAAGGTATTATGCTAGAACAACATACATAGATAGGTAAGGTGTATACCAAAAACACAAACTAGTTTGTATCATGAAACCTAATGGTCCATCAAGGGGATATATTAGGCTATTCACATCCCTTACTAAGTCTAATTCATTCATCACATGAAATGGTTGAATAATAATTCAATACATAATTAACATAAACATCCATAATGAAAAATTAGAACGTAGAATGTTAATATTTTCCATAATAAATAAATATAACATGATCATAAACCATACAGAGTAATATGTAAGATGATATAAAAATATTATATACTCAATAAATTATAATATTCACAAAATAATATTGATGTGGATGAAAATACTTTAAAAACATCACTGGAATATTTCATGAGGAAAATATCCTTTTTATTTTAAAATCACTTATTTAAAAAAATAAAAAATTATATAATATTAATAAAAAATATATTTCCTTGAAAATAAACATGGAAAATTTTAAATTTATCATCAAATGAAATATTACATGTGATGGTGGGAAAACGTTTTTATGCGGTGTAAGTTAAAACAGAGATTTTGTTCACACCTTCAGAAAAAAGTTCCTTATTTAGAAAATAAGAAGAAGATTAATTTTAAACCATTTTATAGAAAGTAAAAATGGGTAAAAATTTCTTTAATAAATCATTGGATAATATTAAAAACATTTTTTGAAACATTTTAAATAAAATATAAACGTGGAAGAAAAACATTCCCGACTGAATAGAAAAATAAATTCAGTTTACCTTAAAAACATTATTTTTGTATTTTTGAGTTCCTAAAAAAGAAAAAATGGAACTCACATTTGAAAATACTATAAATAAATATATTATAATAAGATTTATAAAGTTTAATATGGAAATATCAAATAATTTCCCCAACATAAACTTAAACATAAGCAATCCTGAATAATGATATGATTATGAAATAAACTCTTACCTTAGGTACGATATGCTCTGTAGGTAATTTTATCATCTTGAATAATATATTTAAATTTATTATAATTATATAAAAGAAAAATATACCAACTTATAATATCATATATTATCCACTTATAACATTTTAATAATCATTTATTATTAATTCTTTATTAAAATTATCGTTTCTGAGTGTTAATTGTTTTTCATGTAAGTTTTGGTTAGGTAGTTACAATCCCTACATCTTGATCATGGTTAAATGATATATAAGATATTAATAATTATATAAATATCATATTTATTCATTATATAAAATTTTTAAATCATCCTTTAAAGGTATAGATAGAGAAATGAATTACACTGTTTATTGAGAAAGTAGGTTGTACGTACGCATGAACGTTGTTTTCACTTTTCAAAAGATGGAATGAAAGAAAGTTAAATAATAATTCATATTTATAGAATATATATTATATAATATATATAGTATATATTCATTAAATATATCCTTATTATCATCCATGTAAATCAAAAATGAAAACTAAATCACATCGCTTCATGGAGGTGGTAGTGTACACGTAAGCACGAGCGACGTTATCATTTTCTAAAAGATTGGAAGGTAAGAAGGTAGATATAATATTATAATTTTAAAATCATAATAATTCCATAAATATCATATATATTAATTATTTCCATATTTATAACCATCCAAGTAAATTTGTGATGAAAAACGAAATACACCGCTATGTGGAGACGGTAAGTCATACGTACACACGAGCAATGTTTTCATTTTACATGGGATAGAAAAGAGGTATACAATGGTTGTTACATAATCATAATAACATATCAGTATATTTATTATAATGGGGTTATTATTTTATGGTGGTTACAATATATTTAGAGGAATTATATGAATAAATACACTTGAAAGATTCGGTAAGTACAATTACCTCTTCTTCGATAGACTTCATTCAGATCCCTTTCTAAGGATCCTTGGAATGGTATTTTAAGAATACCAAAACCTATAATTTATGGATATTGAAGTTTAGAGGATAATTGGATAGTTTTTTTTTCAATATAGGTTTCTCAAATCGGTGTAAAGAAGAGAGGGGAGGGGTGTCCTTTTATAATTGATGTGAGTGGTACACTTGTAATATTTTAAAGTAATAAAATATTATTAAGTCAATTCTTGAAAAAATGGATCCAAAATTACTCATATTAGAATTTCATTAGGTTAAGGTAAAAATAAAAACAAAAAATAAGGCTTAAGTAAGTTTTTATCTCATTTTAACCCTTATCTTTTTAGATAAACCCATAATAAACCCATTTTGGCCTTAATCGTGGTAACACCTTTTTCAATCTTAAAGGGTTATAATTTTAATTAAAGGGTAAAAATTGGATCATTAATGGATAAGGTATGTATTTTAGACCATTTCTCATCCTAATTTTCCTATTTAAATTTTTTTATGATTTTTAAATAATTTAATAAAATATAATTTTTCATAAAATGTCATTAATGCTAGTTTTGACACTATTCATTTAATTTGACTTTAAAGACATAAAGATGACAAATGAATTTGAATATAAACTATTTAAAGATAAATTATGCATTATTATTAACCATAAAATTCATTTGAAACCATAAGTTATCAAAAAATATTACTTTTGATGTTTTTAAAAATCATTTACTTTGATTTTTCTACTACTTACACAAGCACTCTATCAACATCGTATAAGATTTTATGGTACTTATACCATTATTAAAAATTAAAAATAAATGAAAATCATAAAAATAAAATAATCATGTTTAAAATAAAATTTTATATCATTCATAACATATTATTATCTCTATGTTAATGTATAAAATAAATTAAAACAAAGAGAGTGTAATTTTGGAATTTTCTTTACTTGAAATAATATAAATGTAATATCAAGGGAAAATGGAACCAAAATGCCATATATTCGAATTTGGGATGGATATGGTCGAATTTATCCCATAAAACTAAATAAGGGGAAGTGTTAGGTTGATTTTGAGACCTTATCTCATAGTTTTAACCCCATTTTACCCATTTTACCCTTTCTAAAATGAAAAATATTTACTAAGGTTACTATTCATAATGAAAAAAAAAACAAAAAAGGACTATTTACCAAATTTGAACCTCCTGATACCAAATATGGTACACAATTTTCATTATTCAATCTCTATAAGTGGTAGAAATCAATTTTAATATAAATTCATAAAATGAAATATGGTACACAATTTTCATTATTCAATCTCTATAAGTGGTAGAAATCAATTTTAACATAAATGCATAAAATGTAACAAAAATACACTTTTTAGACAAATGCATTTTTAAGCATAAAAATTAACTCATATAAAAATTATGAATATTTATTCTTCAAATTGAATAAATTATATTATTATAATTAAAATGTAACATACATAACTTTAATACCAAATCCAAAATATAATGGGACTTACTTGATTTAATGAAATTAAATGAGAGTACTTGAAAATCAATATTTTCACTATTCACTGAAAAAAATCAATTATTTTAGAAAAATACAAAAAATTCCCCCCAAGTTTATTTTGATATGATGATTTCAAAAATTATTTTTATTTTAAAAAATACTATTTATAAAAGTGGTAAAGATTAATTATAATTTCCACGCAGAAAATGCAATAAAATCATTTTTGAATAAAATTCATTTTTGAAGCATAAAATGATTTCACTAAAAATTGAGTGCTTATTTATTAATAATTAATAAATACATTTGTATTGAGTAGAAACATTATTCATATATTTCATAATGTGGTCACCCATATTCATACCCTCCCATTCAACGACTAAGTCATATTTAAATGATAATATTTTTATAATATATCTCAATTTTAAAGCTCGGTGTTGCGTGTTAAGAAAGTTATGGAGCTTATTATTATTTTAAAATAAATTTTCAAGGTGTTACAGATCCCATGCCACCAAAGGATGCACACTATTTGAATCTCTCATCCATGGAGAGTCTTCTCCTTTTGGTCCTCAGTCATTATCAGGTACTCTAAGAAGGTGGAATTGTTCTCAATGTCTAGATTACCCCAATCTATGACATATAACAGGTTGTGCACATATCTCCGTAGATATGGTACGTGTGGGTGAAGACTATTGGGAATTTATTTTCTAAATAATATTCAATAAATTGTGATGATTTTGATGCTCACAAATACCCTTGTTTGTTTTCTAATGAAGTTTTCTTGAATGAGTTTCCAGGAATTTATATCCGGGTTAAATTAATTTAACATTTTGAGAATTATTCTGGAAACACTATTTCAAAACCCTACATTTGATAAATGAACGTATGATATCAACCCTAAGTTACACTGGAAAAGTGAAACGCTTGCATATGGTATCAAACCTACGTTACGCTAAACAATTTTCATTTGGATCAGCATCCTTATGTTCAGAGAATCGTCAAACGTATGGATCAACAACCCGAAGTTGGAAGTTGAGATTACTATTCATTAATCCATACATTCAATAATTTGAATGTATGGTTAATCAATGCTATGTTCACGATATTATTCTAAAATTTTGAATGTATGAATTATCATCCATACACTACTTTTCCCTACATTACATGTAAGTGAAAGTATGGTTAAGAAATCATACATTGGTAGGAACCCTATGTTACATGAAGGAACCATATGCTATGTAGTTCAACACTACGTTGTGTTTATGATAATAAAGTTTTTAAGCCACATTTTTTATCTAATATTACTGAAATGATCAAGTCAGAATTGATTACTGACTCAAGGATCATTATGATTGTTTCAAAGAACCTTATTCATTGGATAAAATCACTCATGTTCCTAAGGGAAGTTACGACTCCTCAGGTCAATTGGAATTTGAATTTCTACGATCAATCATGCTATTATTTTGGATTTGGAATACCTAATTAAGATATATATTCTATATATTTCTTCAGTGTATCTCTTCAAAAATATTTGTGTGATAAGAAATTAACATATGTGAATATATTATTAAAATTATCTTTTATAGTGTTAGTGCAATGAAAAATCGATTCTAAAAGAAGCTACACTTTGGAGATATACATGTTCGATCTTTTTCTACTATAATATTACTACTATTGTTTAGTTTCTATCTTATTGAAGATAATTTTTAACAAGGATCACTTTAGACTATTTCATTCATGAAGATATTCTTTTCTAGAGAATAAGTTCCATCATTTGTCAGTTGTTGCTACTATAACTATGAAGAATAACCCGAATCAACAAATCAAACTATTTTTATTTATTGGAGTTTCAACTACTCATACTCAGTTGTGGTGGATTATCATCTTCTCAATCTAAGATGTGGATAATCGGTTCTCTTTTATAAAATCATATGTCTTTGTTATTAGTCTTATTAAAAAGGTGTCAACTGCCTACATTCAGTTGTGAATTCATGGTCTTGTGATAAGAGGACCATTCTAGTAAAATTTACTAATCTCACAGAGAGAGTGATTAGTAGAGTGGACTAAGGGATCTTTGTTCCCTGAACCACTATAAAAAATTATGTTCTTTATTTCTATTTATCCACTGCATATTATTTTTATAGAAGTAAACACTGCTTATCTACATAAATCACAGTGGGTGTCAAAAGCCAAAATTGTGAAGGATTTTTAAAAAGATACAATTCACCCCCCTCTTGTGTTTATTTTTATATTCCAACCTAACAATTGGTATCAAAGGATATCTTTTTGGATAAATCTATAGAAAGATAAAACTATAATATATATACAAAGATGGAAATGTCTAATCCGAGAGAAGGAATATCGATGTTATATGCTCCATATTTTAATGGTGAAAATTATGGATGCTGGAAATCTCAAATGATTGTCTATCTAAAAAATCTTAGATTCGAAGTATACTCAAAGATCATTACTCCATATGCAATTCCTAAGAAACCAGAAACATGGGCTGCCTCAATAGGATCTGATTATGATATCAATTCTAAAGAAATGAATTTTATTATTTGTGGTCTTGGACCAGATGAATTCAATCATGTATCACAATATCCAGCTGCCTATGAGATGCGGTAGACTATTTTAGTCACTTATGAAGGAACATACAATGTTAGAAAGATGATATATGCTACAAATAAGCTAAAATATGACACATTTAGAATTTTTTTATGGTGAAAGCATCACACAGATGAATGGAAGGTTTATATAAATTGTCAACAATATTACAGCCTTTAGTGATCCCATCAAACAATTTGATCAATATTTGAAATTACTGAGAGTAATAACCTTTAAATTAAATTAAATATGTGTTGTAATTCGTCAATCATCACCTATCAAGGATCTGAAAATGAAAGAACTAATTGGGACACTGATGATGTATGAAGCTGAGATGCAAGCTGAAGCTGAAGATCAAAATATTATAGTGAAAAGGAAAAATATTACTCTAAAGGTGACATCTTAGAAGCATAATAGAAGAACAAATTAATAAGTCAAAAAAGATAAAAATTTAGATTCCTCAGATTCTGAAATAGAATTGGCTCAACTATCTAGAAAGTTCAGAAAATTATACAAAAAGAAAAGAGGATTTAGAAAATCCTTCAAGAAGGATGAAAAAGAACTAAGAGAAGTTTGATGCTATGAATTCAAGAAATTAGGTCACATCAAACCTGATTTTCCTCAACTAAAAAATGACAGAAAAAGGCTAGAAAATAGATATAAAAAAAAATTGATTATGAGCACAAAAATCAAAAGAGCAATGAAAGCTACATGGAGTGTATCTGAAGACTCTAGAATCCCTTCAAAGTTTGATTCATAAAAAAAATCTAATCTGAAAGACAATATATTCTTTATGTATGAATAAGAAAAGGTAAAAACTTATTACTATTTTAATTTTGATTCGGTTAGTTTCTCAAATGATAAATTTGAAACATATTGTTCTATGTTATAAGAAAAATATGATTCTTTGCCAAAGAAGCATAAATCTTTGAAAAAAAATCACAATTTTGTTTTAGGTGAAAGAGATACCATGCTAAAACAACATTAAGAGCTACTATAAAAATTCAATTCCTCTGCATCAAACAGTATCAATCATGAAAAGAAAATCAAGGAACTACAGGATAAATTTGTATCCTATAAAAGTTTTGATATTATTCATACTAAAGGAGAAAATATTTTAAATGAAATTCTTGGAAATAATTTCATTAAAAGGGAAAGATTTGGAATAGTAAGTAAGGGTGAGAAATCAAAATTTTATAAAAATTATTTTGTTCCCAACTCTAAAAATTCTACCTATTATCATTTTGAAACAAAAGGCCATGTCACTAATAATTTCTATTTGAAAAATCCTAAAATTAGTGGTATTAAAAGAGCCTTTATTTCTAAAATTTTTTTTGAAGCTAATTATATAAATTATAGAAAAATAAAGAATATCTAGATTCCTAGATCATTTCTTACTAATATTGCTGGACCTAAGAAGATATGGGTAACAAAACAAACATTTGTTTAATAAATTTTATAGGAAACAAGTCACAAAAAAAGAAAAACCATATAGTATATGGAAATTGGAGGTTCCAAGAATATTATTGGGGACTCAAAAAATTTTCATACACTGACTCAAATTAATGGAGGATTAGTCACTTTTGGTGACAATGCCAAAGGAAAAATTATTGTAGTTGGAACTGTTGGAGATCCAAAGACTATCTCAATCAACAAAGTATTGTATGTGAAAGGTTTAAAGAACAATATAATAAGTATATCTTAGCTCTGTGATGATAGATTTTTTGTTGATTTTTCTAACAATTCTAGCTCTCTATTTAAAGATAAGTTGCTTAAATTTAGAGCACCTAGAACTGATAATGTTTATATTTTGGATTTAAATTCCTTGTGTAAACAAAAAGTGAATTGTTTAACTACTAAGACAAATGAATCATAGATTTGGTATAGAATACTTCAACACTGTAATATATATTATTTACATAAATTATCTAAGAAATAGTTAGTTTTTGATTTTCCTAGACTTAAGTTTGACAATGATAGATTCTGTGATGCATTCCAAATTGGAAAGCAGCACAAATCTTATTTCAAATCTATTAATAAAATTGCAACATCTAAACCTTTAGAACTTATCTATATAGTTTTGTTTGGACTATCAAGAGTATTAAGTTTGGTTGGTAAATTATTCTAGATTTACTTGGGTTTGTTTTTTGAAACTCAAAAGTGAAGTATTCACTATTTTTTAAAGTTTTTGTAAAAGTTTTCAAAATGAAAAGGGTTTTAAAATAATTTCATTAAGAAGTGATCATGGTGGAGAATTTTAGAATCAATAATTCAATTATTTTTCTCAAAACTGGGTATTAAATACACCTTCTCTTCACTAAGAACACCTCAACAAAATGGAATTGTTGAAAGGAGAAATATAACTATTCAAGAAATGACAAGGACTATCCTAAATGAATATAGTCTTTCTACCTATCTTTGGGAATAATCTCTAAGAACAACCTGTTATATCATGAATAGAGTTTTAATAAGGCCTATTTTCAAAAATACACCCTATGAAATTTTGAATAACATAAAATCTAAAGTAAAATACTTTAAAGTTTTTTTATACAAGGTTTATATCTTGAATACTAAGGACAACCTCGGTAAGTTCCAATACAAAATAAAATGAAGGAATATTTTAGGGATATTATTCTACCTCTAAAGATTATAGAGTATTTAATAAAAATTCAAGGATTGTTGAATAATTTGTTCGTGAGAATTTTGATGAAACTAACCCTTTTTATTAAAGAAAAAGATCAAGCAGATGAAGTCACCGATTCTCTTGACAACATGAGACTTGAAACTCCTAAAACTAATTTTAAAAATAATGTTAATAAAATTCAGCCCAGTTCATAAGAACTTGATACTGAAGATCCTAAAATTGTCTTTCCTAGATAGTCTATAATTTTAAAGAACCATCCTATGGAAACTATAATAGGATACATAGACACAGGAATTAGAACTAGAAAAATGTAGGAAACCTAGAATAATTTTCTGCCTTTCTATCTCAGTTAGAACCAAAGAATATTGAAGAAGATTTAGAAGATGAGAGTTAGATTCTAGAAATGCAATAAGAGTTAAACCAATTCAAAAGGAATGAAGTTTGGGAACTAATAGAAAGACCAACTAATTATCCAGTTATAGGAACTAAGTGGGTCTTTAGAAATAAATAGGATGATTAAGGGATCATAACCAGAAATAAATATAGATTAGTAGCTAAAGGATATAATTTTGAATAATATATAGATTATGATGATACCTTTTCCCCTATAGCTATACTAGAAGTCATAAGAATCTTTTTATCCTATGTATATGATATCACTACTACAAAAATGGGCAAGGGAAGTGCCACCTTATATCAGTGCTAAGAAAAAACTGCTGATAAAGAAACCCTGTATCAGCACTAAAATTTTAGCGCTGATACAGGGTAACCTTTATCAGCGCTAAAAAAGCACTGATAAAGAGACCCTTTATCAGCGCTAGAAAAGCACTGATAAAGATACCTTGTATCATCCCTAAAATTTTAGCGCTGATACAGGAAGGATTTATCAGCGCTTTTTTAGCACTGATAAAGAGGACCTTTATCAGCTCTTTTTTAGTGCTGATAAAACCTTAGACCCATATTTTATAAAGTCAGTCGCACAGTGCCCTTATTTTATCACGACCTAAAGCTCTCGCGGTACTGTAACCCTGTGACTCCCCTCTGCTGCCCCCCGAGCTTCGCATTGTCAGACCTCCACCGCCCTCATGCTTCACGTTGCCAGACCTCCACCTCCCCCCGATCTTCACGTGCCGGACCTCCGCCGCCCTCGATCTTCACGTTGCTGGACCAGGTGTGCAATGTTTTTTTGTTCCTCTATTACATATACTCTTCTAGAATTATGAGGACCTATGTTTAAGGATTATTACATCATGAATTTGAGTTTTTGTAATGTTTGAGTGAAGGTTTAACACTCTTTTTTTTCTTCCACCACATGTCAGAACGCACCTAGATGGAGTGCATCTGTGAGTGAGATAAAAACTTGTTTTCAATGATATAAGTTTTGAGTTAGTTCAATGAGTGATCTCAGCCAATGATATATAATTTTTCATTCTCTTGATATCCCATGATATTAAATGGGAATCAATCCTTATTTATTTCTTCAACATGGTGCGGTAAGTGATCGGCATCAGAAAGAGGGAGCCCTCTCGGTTCAAGGATAAATTCATTTCAAAGTTTTATATCATACAATAGGTACATGAACCATGTTTTTTAACTTCATGTAATGAGAACATTGGACACACATTTTAATATCTTTTGATTAGGATTATGATAATGTATTTTAAGGTTGAATATATTTTACCAAAATATCACACGGTTTCATATAATGAAACTATAACATATAGTGAGGGTGAGGTGAATTTTCCATCCATAGAGTCCCTAAACCATGTGAAATATGGGTAGAGGATGAAAAGGGTTTAAGTTCATGATTCATGGACCAAAGGGGGTGTGTCCCAGAATTTTTGGTGTTTCATGCAAGAATAACGACCTGATGTGATAAGGGGCTTGTGGCGGCTCAACACCACACGAAACAACATATAACTAGGATGTTGGATTTTTAGTTCAAATCCATATATCTCAAACTAAAGGGATGGTTTATTCATGTGAAATATCTCTTGAAAAACCTAGTATTGGTGGAAAGATTGATATGCTCATCATCAATGGTGATCAATGAGTTTACACTATTAGAGTGAAGTTTATGAAAAATTAAAGGTCTTTCCCACTTGGATTCCAGTTTCACTAGATTCCTCCTAGGTATCATCAATTCCCTTAGATCCAACACCATGTCATCGTAAAGTAAGGAATGAAGGATAAACTTTTTCTTTAATGACAACACCACCCAGTTCTGATGCATTTCTTGGTCATCCAATGCTTGAACCCTATTTTCTTCAAGGGGTTCCCCCTTCTTTCCTTCATGCTATCTAAGTGACTTTGTCTGGTAGTGAAATTGTATGGAATGATGCCCAGACCACCAAGCTTTCTAGCCTTTCCACCCCAACCTCTATCTTTGTCCTTATCCCTTGCTGAGGTTACTGACTACTTCTATGTAGTGGCCAGGCCCCTTCCTAATAGTTTTTGTTCTGTCTCCCTTGACTCTGAGCCTGTCATTCAACTCCAAATACTTATGAATCCAGAGAGAACTCCCTCACCAGCACCCAAGTTTCATTACCCATCCTTCCTCTGACCATTTGGATCCCCATCTCCCACTCATATGAAGCTTACCAACTAGAAGGTATTATGAACATGTTCAAAATCAAGGGACCTCAATGAGAGATCATCCTCCCACTTCAATAAGGCTACTAGCTTTAGATCCAATGCCAGAGCCCTATCCTACCCATCATTATTATCTTCATATGTAATTCTCGTGGTCTTAGTGCCCATGTTAAATCGGACTTCCTCACCATAGAAATCAAAAATCATAATGTCATTTTTGTTGTTTTCAAATAACACAAAAACCCAATAATAATCATAGAATTCTCCTGGAAGATTAGGTTACATGGATTTATACACTCTGACCCTCCAACAGACACAAATGGGTATTTTGACACAATAAATATGTTGTTGAGACTATTCAAGATTGCAATCAATTCATCACTACTAAGGTGTCCAATGGTGACACCTCCTCCCTTATGAATTTTGTTTTTGGAAGCTATGACCCTCTTCAAAGGGAATCTTTATGGAGTGAACAAAATACCTTCGATCCTGGCCACCATCCATTTTTTGTTGGGGGTGACTTTAATGTCATTTACAACAAAAAGGAAAGGAAAGGTAGAATCCCATTCTAGAGGAAGGCCATCATGGATTTTGTTCAGTTCATGGCTGGGAAGGGCCTCATTTATCTCAACTTCTCAGGTGACAGTTTCACCTGGTGAAACAACTGCAGGGGCCATCACCGCTTGTGGAGTCTATTGGATAGGTGTCTAGCCAAAATCAAAGCCACTAAACTATTCTCAAATACCATGTTTTTTTATCCCGCTTTAGGTATTTCGAACCACTCCCCCCTATTGGTTTTCATTTCTTCTTGGCATGATCATCAAGAACAGTTTCACTTCCACCAATAGTGGGTTAACATCCTAGGGTACCAGGACATGGTTTGTGAAATATGGAATGAACCATTGTAGGAGTATCGGGCCACCTTCAACCTCAGTGACCTGACCTCGAACCTCGATAGGTGTGTGTTCGCCCCTTCCTCCTCAGGAACCTTCACCACCTGGGACTACTGTCGCATATGGGCTCCTTCAGAATATTCTGATAGATGGAATGATACCTTGGGTTTATTGGATTATTAACACCATTTTAAAATTTATGTGTGACTATATACTTATTATATTTTCTTATTATTTCTTACGCACCACAACTTGAGTCGAGTAACCTGATTGAAATCCATATGGGTACTTTGGTTCTGATGTGTATATGGTTTTTTATGTGTTTGTGACATGTGTATGTGTGGATATATGGGTATTTAGGCATGATTATGTTGAATATAGGGCAGAGAGCTAGGAGTGGTAGATGCATCATTCTTGATTATTCTTGTGTTTGGACTAAAGTGATTTGAGGAAACTATAATGAATCTAAAGAAATTATATTTAATGAATTCCATATTGTAGAGATTATGAGAATCATTTCTTTACTTATAGAGTTGGCTATTGGTTTTCATCCATATGTATTTTAAGTTGGTGAGGTATAAAAGTATGGACTAGTTGACCATAGAAGGGTTGACCTGATATAGGAGGATGATCAATAGAAGATGATGTCGTGTGAGTTTTACCATCTATGACACAAGTGATTATCCCCGTGAACCCCTTTCTGTTTGGAAACTGTGTTGATTTTTATGGGGGGGTCTATTCTGGTTCTGTTGATTTCCAAATCTTTATTGGAAATGGTTACGCTCTATTAATCTCTATTTTTATAAGAAATTGGTTCTCCTATACTATATTTGGAATTCTTGTTTTGTGTACTTGAACCATAAATACTAATATTTTAGATTCAAATAGGATGAAGATGAATAAAGATTGGATGGATGTTAATCATTTGACAATAGAGTATGAGAACGGAGTGAAAGAGTTCATCAAGTTTGCAAAGGATCACACAAAGGATCCTTCTCAAATCCTTTTTCTGTGTTTACATTGTTGTTATTCTATACTACTTTCTCCAGAGGATTTGGAAGAACATTTTATATGTCACGAAATAGATCGGAGTTATAAATGTTGGAATAAACACGGAGAAAAAGAGAATGTAGCTACTGGCTGGGATAAAACTGTGTTTTATGGATCATCAAATATGAATACAAATATGGATAATGAAGAAGACCATATGGAGGATGTTATTACAGATGTCAATTATGATGAATACCGTATTGAGTAAATGAAAAATAAAATTAAAGATGAACTCTGTGATTGCCCAAAATTGTTTGAGAAGTTAAAGTGTTGTGAAAAGATGCCATTGTATGCTGGTTGCATGAAGTATACAACATTATCAGTTGTACTGAACTTGTATAAATTGAAAGCAGACAATGGATGGAGTGATGTCAGTTTTACGGAACTACTTGCTCTCTTGAATGACATGCTACCTAAAGATAATGAGCTCCCAATCCGGACATATGAAGCTAAAAGAATGCTACGCTCGATGGGTATGATTTCTGAAAGAATACTTGCCTGCCCAAAAGACTGTATATTGTTTCACAAGGAGAACAAATCACTTACAGAATGCCCAAAGTGTGGTGCTTCTCGATACAAGAAAGATGAATCCAATCCTACAAAATTTGTATAGTACTTTCCAATCATTCCAAGATTTAGGCGTCTATATGGAAGTGAAGAAACTACAAGACAATTTTCGTGGCATGCAGATAAAAGAAATAAAGATAGGAAATTACGTCATCCTGCTAACTCTCCTCAATGGAAGAAAATTGATCATGAGTATCCTGAATTTGGAAAAGAGTCGAGAAACCTTCGTCTTGTGTTATCTACAGATGGAGTAAATCCTTTTGGTTTTCAAATCATCACTCATAGTACATGGCCTATTATGTTGGTAAATTATAACTTTCCACCCTGGTTATGCATGAAGTGGAAATTCATCATGTTATTTGTTCTTATATCAGGACTAAAACAACCAGGTAACGATATTGATGTTTATTTGGATCCTTTGATCAAGGATTTGAAGTTATTGTGGGGTTCAGGTGTTATTTGGTATGATGATTATAAAAGTGAATACTTTACATTGAGAGCGATGTTGTATGGGACAATAAATTATTTCCCTTCTTATGGAAATTTTTCAGGCTATAGCATTAAAGGATATCAAGGGTGTCCCATGTGAGAAGAAGATACATAATCAATTAGGTTGAAACATTCATCGAAATCTGTGTTTCTAGGACATCGTATATTTCTACCTCATCGGCATAAGTACCAATCTTGGACGATATCATTCAATGGAAGTTCAGAACAACGCACAGCACCGTCTCCACTAATAGGTGATCAGCTTTTTGAGAAAGTAAAAGATGTGAACATTGTTTTTATTAAACCATTTTCGAAAAACCTTATGAAAATCGGTTGGAAAAAGAGATCAGTTTTTTTTTTGAATTACCATACTGGAATTGTTTGTACATCAGACATTTTCTTGATGTGATGCATGTCAAAAAAAATGTATGTGAAATTGTTATCGGAACATTGCTAAATTCCCCTAGAAAAACAAAGGATGGAATTAAGGCAAGGTTGTACATGGTTGACATGGTAATACGAGAAGAGTTGGCTCCTGTGAAGGGTAAAAATCGAATGTTTCTTCCTCCAGCTGCTTATACTCTTTCTAGGGAGGAGAGATATCAGTTTTTCAACTTATTCAATGATGTAAAGGTTCCAGAGGGGTATTCATCAAATATCAAGAACATTGTGTCAATGAATTATTTGAAGTTAAAGGGTTTGAAATCACATGACTGCCATGTTTTGATGCAAGATCTAATTCATATAGCTTTACATTTCATTTATCCCAAGAATGTTCATCATACTTTAACCAAACGTTGTTTCTTTTTCAAAGCTATATGTATCAAAGTTTTAGACCCAGTGAAATTTCCAGATATGGAAAAAGAAATTGTCATCATATTATGTGAATTAGAAATGTTCTTCCTGCTGACATTTTTTGATATGATGGTTCATTTGATGATTAACTTGGTGAGAGAGATTCGACTTTTTGGTCATGTTCACTATAGATGGATGTATCCTGTTGAACGGTATATGAATATTTTGAAAGGATATGTCAAAAATCGAAGTCGGCCAGAGGGTTGTATAGTGGATCGATATATTGTTAAGGAAACCATTTAATTTTGTATCGAATACCTATTTGATGTGGAAAACATCGGTCTCCCAAAATCTCATTACACTGGATGCATTGAGGGTGAGGGAATTTCTGGAAGAGATATAGTGACAATAAATATTACAGATCGGGAGCAAGCCCACCTTTATGTTTTTCATAATAGTTGGGAGGTTTCTCCTTATATTGAAAATCACAAAGAAATTCTTTAAGCAGTTGAATCCATCAAGGGCTGAAAAATGGTTATCAAATACACATAATCACCAGTTTATAGGATGGTTTCAGGACCATAATTTTAAGCTATTGAATGAAAATCTGAATTCAATTTCAGAACGACTTCGATGGCTAGCCACTGGACCAAGTGTGTATGTATTATCTTATAGTGGTTATGTAATTAATGGTTATACATTCTATAGAGATAAACATGATGAAGATATTACCATGAAAAATAGTGGAGTTACACTAGTGGCTAAAGCAATGCATGTTTCTGGTAGTAAGGATAGAAATCCAATTTATGCAAATATGTCATACTTTGGCATTATAAAACTAATATGGGAGTTGTATTATACGACATTCCAATTGCTGATTTTTCAATACAAATGGGTTGATAACAACAATGGTGTTAAAATAGATGAATGGGGATTTGTGAAAGTTTATTTTAGTAAAGGGTACAAAGATGAATAGTTTATAATGGAATCACAAGTGGTACAAGGTTTTTATGTTCTATATCCTGCAAACCGAAAGTGGTTGATTGTTCTGTTATCGTCCAAAATTACTGAAGGTTCCGATGAAAATTCAATTGAGGAAGATCCTTTCAGTGGTATGTCGCAATCATTTTGGAGTGGTCCCAATGTAGATGATGTTTTGTATGTTAGAGGAGACCACAATGAAGGGATTTGGATAATCGATAGAGGTGTAAAATCCCTTCAGCCTTTGAAAAAAAGAAAGAGAGTTCAATAAACAGGTTATATTTTGTTTGTAATATAGATCTTGTTATATCATGTTATTATCTTATCATAACTGAATTTATGTAATCTAAATTAACTTTCCAACCACTTTTGCAGATAATGAATTCTACACATTCTGGTGCTCCTAACCTTGAGGCTGAACAAGTCACTCAAACTGCTACTGTTGCGGCTGCTGCTGCTCATGCTGCTGCTCCTGCTGCGGCTGCTGCTACTCCTGCTGCTACTCCTGTTGCGGCTCCTGCTGTTGTTGCTGCTCCTGTTGTGGCTGCTGCTACTCCTGCTGCTACAGCTCCTGCTGCTCCTAGTGTTGAGGTCCAACAACCATCATCACATGTCGTTGCTACCATTTCATATGAACATATATATGATGTTGATATCAATGAAATGGTCGGGAATGAAGGACCGACGTCGCAGAAAACACAGGTGCATCGTAGTTTAACGGTGTTAGCCAAAGTTCTTAAGGTGAAAATAAAAGGCATAAAATTTGATGTCAGATGGAATGCATGAGGCCAACATGTGAATCCCAACGAGGCTAAGTTTAGTAGTTACATTGGAGTTGTCACTCGGAAATGCGTGCTGATTGACATAGATTCATGGCACCATGTTGTTTTTGGGTTGAAGGCTGTGATCTGGGAAGAAATTATGGTAACATTATGAATTTATTTATTTAATTTACTAGAAAATAAAATAATTAAACAATGTCTTACTCTTCTCAATCTCTTTTAGAGTACATTTATAGTAGACGATTCACACAAGGATTATGTACTAAGGCTTGTAGGAAGGATTCGTCGAGGTTTTTGCACAATTTTAACAAGATTTCACCTGAAAGATTTCGAAGGTAAAATAAACCTTCACCCACCCATTGTCTATGCTCACCTGATATCCCAAGAAGTATGGGATACATTTATTGGCCATTGTGGGGATGAGAAGTTTCAGGTACATTGTGGGTGATAATACATTGTTTGAGGATACATGTATTCATCACTTTGATTGTCAATATTTCATTTATGAAATAGAAACTCTGTAATGAAAATAAGGAACGTGCATCAAAACCAACATACCCCTATCGTAAAGTAAGGATGGGGTACGCTTCACTAGAAAATAAAATGGTATGTATTTTAAATTTATAGTAATATTGTTAGCTTCCAATATACAACATCATAATTATCTTTCTATGTTTATATGTATATTGATGAGTCTAAAACCAAAGACACTTCCATCCCATGTCATGTGCTTTGGAAGGAGGCACGTGTGAATAAGGAAGGGAATCTAGTAGATGAGGACACACACAAAAGTGTGGGAAATTTTTGTAAGTATGACACGAAGATAAAAAGATTTGTTTTAAATTTCTATTACATAAAAATAATTAGTTATTTTCCTATATCCGACAGTCATAGGAATCAGCTACTCCTATAGTAGATGTAGACCTATTATCGAAGGCTTTGAAGCAGCCAAAAAATATGGTTGTGTCAGAGGTGTGGGGTTTGGGGTGACACCCCGAGTATATTTTGAGAAGAAAATAAAAACGGATGATAGAGATGAAACATTGAAACAAATGATCAAAAAACTAGCAGCCCTTGAAGAATTATTGCAATGGCAGGGAAAGTTTCTAGAACCTTTTATGGGTGGGAAGCAAGGAGAAGACACAACTCAGGAACAACCAGCACGTGAAGATCCCGCCCCACCCCCCACCCCCACCAGCTTTGAGGCGAGCCATTCCTCTCAAAGAGCTGTCTTAGCCGTGGTAATCAATATTCTAATAATTGTTCCCATGAAATGTGAATTAGAAAAACACTGATACTTTTCCTATACTGATCTTCTACAGGGTGATAATGACTGTGATTTATATCTTTCAACACCCACCTATCACCTTGTAGTGAGGGCTACAGTGTTCAACATCCTAGATAACACGCTGCAGAATAGACCACTTCCGAAAGATCATCTGAAAGTGATGATTACTATAGCTCATGAGCCAAATGCAGAGCTACCTATTCCACTTTATGATGATGATATTCATACGGTTGAAAAGGATATTGGGACATTCATTGCATGGTCGTCACAACTTGTAAGAGTACATACGGCCAAAGAGGTATTTATTTCCTTTTTTTCAAGCTAAACCTTTAACAATTAATGAAAAAAGGGTTTAAACCAATGAATGTTATTATAGACGGAGAAAGGGAAGGGGGTGACAAACGTCGGCTCAAAACCATCTAAAGGATCGACCAACCGATCCCAAGGAGCTATTGAAAGCACAATAACACCACCTATTCTCTATATACATTTACTAGCATTGAAGACTCATGTGGATATGAAGTTAAGAGGTGGTAGTAGTCATATAGTGGTTTTCAAAGATAATATATACGGAGAGGAAAGTCAAGATTTTGTTGCTACTGAAAATGTAAATGAGATCCTTGAAAATGGTTGGCTAGGCGTCACAGTTGTAAATATATATATGAGGTACGTTTTTGTGAATTGATTTTCTAAAAGCTGATCTAATGTGCAAATTATGACTAAATTCATTTTATATTGTTGATAGACGTATATATGAAAAATAGTTGAAGGAATTTTCCCATGAGCCAAAATTTGGACTCGTTAGTCCTCATACCACATCATCACATCTAACGAAATTAGAGCCATCAAAAAAGAATGAAATAGTGAACGGGTTGCTGAAAACATTTGAAAGCAAGATTACAAATGACAGACTCTTCTTAATACCAACCATACAGGGGTAAAACTCTATGATTAAAGCATATCAATTATATTTTGACATATTTTATTACTAATTCCTTTTTGTGTTTTTAGGAAAAATTGGATGCTAATTGTGGTGAACTTGGATACTCCAAATATTTATTTTATGGATTCAAAGCAAGGATATCCATCAAACCGACCACACATGATAGAGTTTGTGAATCTGTAAGACACTACATCCAACGTTTTAGGTATAAACATCAAGTAATATAATTTATATTATCTTTTACTAAGGAATCTGTTATGATAGGGTGGTGTATCATTATCGTCTAAAAAAAGAATGAGGACAGGGGCTAAGCATAAGGAGGCGAGCAAGTACTACATCTGGACAAATATCAGGGTATATATAATAAAATTTCACTATCCAAACACATTTCAACACAAGTTGCTTATTCTCCTAATGATCAATTTTTTTGCAGTCTCCAAAACAAACAAAAGATAATTATTGTGGTTATTATGTTTGTAAATTTATGAAAGAGGTCATTTTTCATCAATAAACAAGCATCCCTAAATAGGTATTTTCAAAAACAACTACTAGTTCGTTTAAATTATTTATTAATTCTTTATTTTTATATTTTGTAGTACTAATCTAACTGCCGAAAAGCCTCATACTCACAATAAGATATAGATCTGTTCATAAATTAGTGGGCTGCATACCTAATTCTAGATTGTACACAAATAACATGAAGATCTGACTTGGAGACATGTACAATTGGCGGTCATTTTTGAGAGGGGTTAAGGGGATCAAAAGATTACACATTGTTGTATGTAAATGTTCGTAGGAATATTGTAATTGTTACTAAATAAAACATCCTTTCTCTAATGATTAAATTTCATATTTTAACAGACTATATGTACCAAAAACATGCAAGAATGATGAACCACTCAAAGGGTCTTTCTTTTGTTTAAAATGGACATATTTTTAAGTGAAAACAACAACTGACCTATGGAAATCTGACCAAACACATTTGGATTGTGTTGATACTTTAATAGAATGATTCACGGATGTGTTGGTGATGTGTAAGAGTCATCCCCGCCTCAATCTGAGGCACGGTGTGGCCGGTAGCACTCAAAGGGTCTCTCTTTAGTTTAAAATGGACACAATTTTAAGTGAAAACAACAACTGACCTACGGAAATCAGACCAAATGCATTCGGATTGTGTTGATTCTTTAGTAGAACAATCCAAGGGTAATTTTTAATGTGTAAGAGTCATCCCCGCCTCAATCTGAGTCACAGTGTGGCTAGTATCACTCAAAGGGTCTCTCTTTTGTTTAAAATGGACACAATTTTCAGTGAAAACAACAACTGACCTAGGTAAATCCAACCAAACGCATTAAAATTGTATTGATCCTTTAGGAGAATGATCCAAAAGTACTTTTTTACATGTATGAGTCATCCCTGCCTCAATATGAGGCATCGTGTGGCCGGTATCACTCAAAGGGTCTCTCTTTTGTTTAAAATGGACACAATTTCAAGTGAAAACAACAACTAACCTACGGAAATCTGACCAAACGCATTCAGATTGTATTTATACTTTAGTAGAATGATCCAAGGGTCCTTTGTGATGTGTATGAGTCATCACCACCTCAATAAGAGGCACGGTGTGGCCGGTACCACTCAAAGGGTCTCTCTTTTGTTAAAAATGGACACAATTTTAAGTGAAAACAACAACCGACCTACGAAAATATGACCAAATGCATTATAATTGTATTGATCCTTTAGGATAACGATCTGAGGGTCCTTTGTGATGTGTAAGAGTCATCCCCACCTCAATATGAGGCACGTTGTGGCCGGTACGACTCAAGCAGTCTCTTTTTTGTTTAAAATGGAAAAAATTTTAAGTGAAAACAACAACTGACCTACATAAATCCAACCAAACGCATTAATATGGTGTTTATACTTTAATAGAATGATCCAAGGGTTCATTGGGGATGTTTACGAGTCATCCCTGCCTCAATCCGAGGCACAGTGTGGCTGGTATCACTCAAAGGGTCTCTCTTTTGTTTAAAATGGACACAATTTTAAGTGAAAACAACAACTGACCTACGGAAATCTGACCAAACGCATTAAGATTGTGTTGATCCTTTAGTATAATTATCCACGGGTCCTTTGTGAAATGTAAGAGTCATCCTTGTCTCAATCTGAGGCACAATGTGGCCGGTATCACTCAAAGGGTCTCTCTTTTGTTTAAAATGGACACAATTTTAAGTGAAAACAACAAGTGACCTAGGGAAATCCAACCAAATGTATTCGGATTGTTTTTATCCTTTAGGATAACGATCCATGGGTCCTTTTTGATGTATAATATTCATCCCTGCCTCAATTTGAGGCACAGTGTGGCCGGTATCACTCAAAGGGTCTCTCTTTTGTTTAAAATGGACACAATTTTAAGTAAAAACAACAACTGACCTAGGGAAATACAACTAAACACATTCAGATTGTATTGATCCTTTATTAGAATGATCCAAGGGTCCTTTTTGATGTGTAAAATTCATCCCTTCCTCAATCTGAGGCATGGTGTAGCCGGTACCACTCAAAGGGTCTCTCTTTTGTTTAAAATGGACACAATTTTAAGTGAAAACAACAACTAACCTATGGAAATCTGACCAAAAACATTCGGATTGTGTTGATCCTTTAAGATAACGATACACGGGTCCTTTTTTACATGTAAAATTCATTTATGCCTCAATCTAAGGCACAGTGTGGTCGGTACCACTCAAAGAGTCCTTTTTTGTTTAAAATTGACAAATTTTTAAGTGAAAACAACAACTGACCTACATAAATCTAACCAAACGCATTTGAATTGTGTTTATCCTTTAATATAACGATCCAAGGGTGCTTTGGGGATGTGTATGAGTCATCCCCACCTCAATAAGAGGCACAGTGTGTCCAGTAGCACTCAAAGGGTCTCTCTTTTGTTTAAAATGGACACAATTTTAAGTGAAAACAATAACTACCTACAGAAATCCAACCAAACGCATTCAGATTACGTTGATACTTTAGGATAAAGATCCATGGGTCCTTTTTGATGTGTAAAAGTCATAAATGCCTCAATCCAAGGCATGGTGTGGCCGGTATCACTCAAAGGGTCTCTCTTTTGTTTCAAATGGATACAATTTTAAGTAAAAACAACTAATGACCTACGGAAATCCCACAAAACCCATTAAGATTGTATTTATCCTTTATTAGAATGATACACAGGTCCTTTTTGATGTGTATGAGTCATCTCCACCTAAATCCGAGGCATGGTGTGGCCGGTATCACTCAAAGGGTCTCTCTTTTGTTTTAAATGGACACAATTTTAAGTGAAAACAACTACTGACCTAGGGAAATCCAACCAAACGCATTTTTATTGTCTGGATCCTTTATGAGAACGATCCACGGGTTCTTTTTGACGTGTATGAGTCATCCCCACCTCAATCTGAGGCACGGTGTGGCTGGTATCACTCAAAGGGTCTCTCTTTTGTTTAAAATGGACACAATTTTAAGTGAAAACAACAACTGACCTACAGAAATCTGACCAAACGCATTTGGATTGTATCGATCCTTTATTATAACAATACAAGGGTACTTTTTGACATTTACGATTCATAACCACCTCAATCCAATGCACGGTGTGGCCGGTAGCACTCAAAGTGTCTCTTTTGTTTAAAATGGACACAATTTTAAGTGAAAACAACAACTAACCTACGAAAATCTGACCAAACACATTCAGATTGTGTTGATCCTTCAGGATAACAATCCACGAGTCCTTTTAGACATGTAAGAGTCATCTCCACCTCAATCTGAGGCACGGTGTGGCCGGTACCACTCAAAGAGTCTCTTTTTTGTTTAAAATGGACAAATTTTTAAGTGAAAACAACAACTGACCTACGTAAATCTGACCAAATTCATTTTTATTGTGTTTATCCTTTAATAGAATGATACATGGGTGATTTGGGGATGTGTAAAAGTCATACCCGCCTCAATCTGAGGCACGGTGTGGCCGGTATCACTCAAAGAGTCTCTCTTTTGTTTAAAATGGACACAATTTTAAGTGAAAACACATACTGACCTATGGAAATCTGACCAAATGAATTAGGATTATCTTGATACTTTATGATAATGATCCAAGAGTAGTTTTTGACGTGTATGAGTCATCCTCGCCTCAATCTGAGGCATGGTGTGGCCGGTGTCACTCAAAGGGTCTCTCTTTTGTTTAAAATGGACACAATTTTAAGTGAAAACAACAACTGACCTACAGAAATCTGACCAAATGCATTCATATTGTATTGATAATTTAAGATGAAAATCCACGAGTCCTTTGTGAATTTTAAGAGTCATCCCCGCCTCAATCCAAGGCATCGTGTGGCCGGTAGCACTCAAAGGGTCTCTCTTTTGTTTAAAATGGACACAATTTTAAGTGAAAACAACAACTGGCCTACGAAAATCTGACCAAACGCATTCGGATTGTGTTGATCTTTTAGGGGAACAATCCATGGTTCATTTTTGACATGTAAGATTCAACCCCACCTCAATATGAGGCACATTTTGGCTGATAACACTCAAAGGGTCTCTCTTTTGTTTAAAATGGACACAATTTTAAGTGAAAACAACAACTGACCTACGGAAATATGACCAAACGCATTTAGATTGTGTTGATCCATTAGTATAGTTATACAAGGGTCCTTTGTGACATGTACGAGTCATCCTTGCCTCAATATGAGGCACGGTATGGCTGGTAACACTCAAAGAGTCTCTTTTTTGTTTAAAATGGACAAATTTTTAAGTTAAAACAACAATTGACCTACAGAAATCCAACCAAATGAATTCGGATTGTGTTGAACCTTTAAGATAATGATCCAAGGGTGTGTTGGTGATGTTTAAAAGTCATATCTTCCTCAATCCGAGGCATGTTGTGGTCGGTATCACTCAAAGGGTCTCTCTTCTGTTTAAAATGGACATAATTTTAAGTGAAAACAACAACTGACCTAGGGAAATCCAACAAAACGCATTCGGATTGTATTTATCCTTTATGGGAACGATCCACAGGTCCTTTTTGATGTGTAGGAGTCATCACCACCTCAATCTGAGGCCCAGTGTGGCCGGTATCACTCAAAGGGTCTCTCTTTTGTTTAAAATGGACACAATTTTAAGTGAAAACAATTACTAACCTACGGAAATCCAACCAAATGCATTCGTATTGTCTTGATCATTTATGATAACGATAAAAGGGTCATTTTTAACATGTATGGGTCATTCCCACCTCAATCTGAGGCACGTTGTGGCCGGTAGCACTCAAAGGGTCTCTCTTTTGTTTAAAATGGACACAATTTTAAGTGAAAACAACAACGGACCTATGGAAATCCAACAAGAACGCATTCGGATTGTGTTGAACCTTTAGGAGAACAATCCACGGGTCATTTTTGACATGTATGATTCATCCCCACCTCAATCTGAGGCACGGTGTGGTCGGTACCACTCAAAGAGTCTCTTTTTTGTTTAAAATGGACAAATTTTTAAGTGAAAACAACAACTGACCTACGGAAATCCAACCAAATGAATTCGGATTGTGTTTATACTATAAGATAATGATTAAAGGGTGTTTTTGGGACGTGTATGAGTCATCCCCACCTCAATATGAGGCACGGTGTGGCCGGTATCACTCAAAGGGTCTCTCTTTTGTTTAAAATAGACACAATTTTAAGTGAAAACAAAAACTGACCTAGGAAAATCTGACCAAATGCATTCTGATTGTGTTGATCCTTTAGGAAAATGATCCACGTGTCCTTTTTGAAGTGTATGAGTTATCTCCACCTCAATCTGAGTCATGGTGTGGCCGGTATCACTCAAAGGGTCTCTCTTTTGTTTAAAATGGACACAATTTTAAGTGAAAACAACAACTGACCTAGGTAAATCCAACCAAATGCATTTGGATTGTATTTATCCTTTAGTAGAACGATCCATGGGTCCTTTGTGACATGTATGAGTCATCTATACCTCAATATGAGGCACGGTGTGGCTGGTATCACTCAAAGGGTCTCTCTTTTGTTTAAAATGGACACAATTTTAAGTGAAAATAACTACTAACCCACGAAAATCTGACCAAATGCATTCAGATTGTCTTGATCCTTTATGAGAACGATCCATGGGTCCTTTGTGACGTGTAAGAGTCAACCCCACCAACCCCCTAGACCGCCCCCCACCCCCCTGGACACCAACCCACCCCCTGGACACCCCCACCAACCCACCCCCCTTGGACAGCCCCACCAACCCCCTCGACCCCCCCCCTAGACACTAGCCCACCCCCATGGACACCCCATAGACAGTCACCCCCCCCCACCTGGACACCCCCTCCTTTAATACCACCCCACCCCCCTTGGGCAGCCCTACCAACCCCCTGAACCCCCCCCCCCCACCACCACCCCCCTTGGACACCCCTATCCCCCCAGACACCCCCATCCCACCCTTCTAGACACCACCCCACCCCCCTTGGACAGCCCCACTAACCCCCCGGACTGCCCCTACCCCCCAGACACCCAACCCACCCCCTAGAAAGCCCCCCCGACACCCTGGACACCAGACCACCCCCCCTGGACACCCCCATGGACAGCCCCCCCCCCCCCCCCCACCTAGACACCCCCTCCTAGACACCACCCCACCACCTATACACCCCCCTGGACACCACCACCCTCCTTGGACAGCCCCCCAACCTCCTGGACCCCCCCCCCCCCACCAACCCACCCACCCCCCTTGGACACCCCCATCCTCCCGGACACCCCCTACCCCCCCTTGGACAGCCACTCGAAACCGCTGAACAACCCCCCCAACCCCTTGAATTCTGAATAGAATTATTTACGTATTTAATTAACTTATGAATTATGTGTTAATGGTGTATGGGTATACTTGGTGTAATTATCTTGTGATTTATGTGTTAATTTTGTATGGGTATACTTATTGAGATGCTGAATTATTTGCAGGTGCTATTTTGGTGTGCTGCTGCAGAATTTTTTTTGCAACAAATAGGGCATTTATGAGCGCTTTTTTAGTGCTAATAAAAGAGGCCTTTATCAATGCTAAAAAATAACTAATAAAATACACATTTATCAGCGCTTTTTGAGCACTAATAAAGGGGACCCCCCCCCCCCCTTATCAGTGCTGAGATTTACAGTGCTTTTTTAGCGCTGATAAAGCCTATTTTTGTAGTAGTGTATGAATTTTAAATTATATCAGATGGATGTCAAGTCTGCCTTTTTAAATGGTTATTTAATGGAGGAAGTTTATGTTGAAAAAACCCCTAGTTTTGAAAATCCTCAAAAACCAAACTCTATTTTTAAACTTACTAAAACTCTATATGACCTCAAACAAGCACCTAGAGTTTGGTATGAAAGATTGAGTTATTTTCTTTTAAAAATGGATAGACTGTTGGATTATCAGATCCAATATTTTTAAATAAAACTAATTGTTCTAATATTTTATTAGTTCAAATTTATGTTGATGATGTTATTTTTTGTTCAAATAATAAAAATATTTGTAATGATTTTTTAAAATTAATGCAAAAAGAATTTGAAATGAGTATGATGGGAGAATTGAATTTCTTTTTAGGATTTTTTATTTATCAAAAAGATTATAGAAATGTTTTAAATAAAAGTAAATATATTATTGATTTAATGAAAAAGTTTGGACTTAAAAACAGAAATACATATACAACTCTCATGTGTGCCAATATAATACTTGATTTGGATGAATCTAGAAAACAAGTAGACAACAAGTTATATAGAGGTATGATTGGATGTTTGTTATATTTTACTACTAGAAGATCTGGCATTATTTTTCTATATGTCTTTATGATATATTTCAATCAAATCAAAAATAGTCCCACCTTACTACTATTAAAATAATCTTTATATATTTAAAAGGAATTATCTTTAAATTTTTTATTTACCCCAAAAAAATTTATTTTAATTTAATTTCATATTAAGATGCTGATTTTGGAGGTTGTATTTTAGATAGAAAAAGTACCCTTAAAACCTATCACTTTTTAGGAAAATCTTTAGTTTCATGGTCTAGTAAGAAACAATAATCAATTTCACTATCAACCACTAAAGTAGAATATGTATCTACGGTCATTCTATGTGCACAAGTATTATGGATTAAAAACACCCTACTGGAATTTGTACTAAATTTTAATAGTATACCTATTTTATTTGATAATACTAGTGCTATAAATATTTCAAAAAATACTATAAATCATTATAGGACTAAGAACATTGATATATGACATCATTTTATAAGATATCATTTCCTTAAAAGGGACATATCATTATAATTTGTTAATACTAAATATCAATTAGCTAATATTTTCACTAAACCACTTCCCAGTGCAAGTTTTGATTTTATTATGGGGTATTTAAGATTATTTAATTTTTAAATAAATGATTTGTTTTATTTATTTTATTTTAATCTCTTTATTTATATTTTAAGTAATGTATATGATATATATAAACTTTTATCATTCTTTATTTTATTGAGTTACATGTTAGTTTTATTTAAAAAAATAAGTTTATTTTATTTATCTTTTTAAATTAAAAAACTTAATGAGTATATTCTCAATCGACACAAGAAAACTGTTCGACTTCTCCTGCTCTCTTTATCCTCTCCTACACATCCCTTCAGTTTACAGAGTATCTCTTTCACTCTTTCTATTCTCATTTGTATAAAACCTAAAACTTCAATCCCTTCAATACTGAAACCTTTAAAGATGGTAACCCCTTGAAGATATGAGGATGTTGAGTTGGATGTGTCTACTTATGCTTTAGAGAAATCCCACAAAGTGCTCTAAGTAAATGTAATCAATTTCAATTATTTAGATTCTAAAAATATTTCACTCAAGGAAGTAATGAGATTTAATGGTCTGTTTTATGCTTTTAAAGAAGATAGCACACCTATAGTATATGACATTGAAGTAAATGGATTTTTTATAAATGATTCATTCAATCTCAGATTCAATTAATATGTTGTTGTCTCTAAGATTAACGATTCTAAATTTTCTATTTATTCTATGAAATTGGTTGAGTTGTTATGTTGTCCCCATGAGGGGGAGTTTTAGTTTGATTTAAGTAATATAGGTAATGGAAAACATTTTTCAGAGGAAATTATGTTTTCATTGTTTGGAACAAGAATAATCAAGAAATTAATAACAAAAGAGTTTACTCCTGACCACTAGGTTATGGTGAAATTTATTCAATCTGGAATTTTTCCAAGGACTATTGAGCTAGAGAAAGTCCTTTATCCTGACATTTATGTCATGTTTATATTCTTTAACCACATCAAGTTCAATTTCTATCAGTTTATGATAAGGTATTTAAACTATTCCTATCATAAGGATGTCAATATGGGATATTATCCCTATGGAAGGATTATTTCCTTTTTTCTATGAAGAAAATGAAAAATTATTAATATATTTTTTGGTAAAACATGTCATCACAACAATGTTTTAAATGATAAGATTGTTAAGAATTTAGGATTTGTGTGGAGAAATTCTTGCAACAGTCTTCTATATATTGGTGAAGAACAACAATAAAGGCTTGTGACAGATTCTCAAGGGGAGAAAAGAATAATTCCTTCAGTTGGATCTGTTAGATAGAGACCTGATGAAGAGGCCAAATCTAGGCCAGAATAAAGTCTTGTTCAAAGAATAATAATAACAGTCAACATTCCAGATATTTTAGATGCAACTATTGTTGGAGATGAGCGTGAGACTCTAGAAGAAGATAATATTGAGTAAGAGGATCATAATCAATAAAATCATAGGGAATATGTTCCTGATCCAAAAACTCAATCTCTTATTATTCCTAACTCTAATGTTATGGAAGGATCTTCCTTAAAAGACAGATTATAAGGAAATGGTGATCCAAGTATGGATTTGGTAGGATTTGGACAAGTTAGAGATCAATCTCTTGAATCTTTTGATTCTCAGGTTTAAGCCTTGGTTAAAAAGGTAAATCTATTGGAGGCTCAGAATTTGTTTGTTAAAGAATAATTTGAATCTAAGAAAAAGAAGTTTGAATAATTCAAAAGCACTACAGTACTGAGATCAAATTTTGAGGCTCAAAAGATTCATCTCAGACAATTAAAGGAAAATATTATTTCTATTGGAGATCTTTAAGATTTTATCAGCAAAATGTCTAGAGAATTTAATCTATTGAGAGATGAATCTATCAAGAAGATATATTTTGATGAGCTTAAGCTAAAGAAAGGGATAGAATTTCAATCTCTTAGGGAAAGAAATAAAACATCGATCTCCTCTCAATAGACACCACCAGACTAGATCATAAGTTTTGAATCAATTACTTCAGCACTGGTTGATTTCAATGATAGGATGCACACTCTTCAGTGTGAAAGTATTCCTATAGGTGTTATGTTATATAATCAAATACATCTATTTAGTCAACTTTCTTCAAATTAATCCAGGTTGGGATTAGTTCTTAATAAAGTTAAGGATAAGTTGACATCATTAATTCATTCATAGTAATATGTGAATGAATTTATTAAGGTTAATAAGGTTGAAAATTTTAATATTGGTAATGATTTGAAGAAGCTACTTCGGCAGTGATCATAAGTCTTCAAAAATAATTTCTAGAGCTTGTCGTTGAAGCTCATCGATATTAATGGTGTTTTCTAATCCATTCCTCATCCTGAGGAACCTTCTGCACCTGCTGATTCTGATCAAGTACTTCATTTTAAATAACCTTTGTTGGATATGGATTGTAATCTATTTTTAAAAACATTTGAATTCATTTTAAAATTCAATTTTATTTATTCTTATTTAGGTTTATTCTCATTTATTTAAGTTTACTAGTTAACTTCCAATCCTAAATGTATTTCTCTTATCAGTTTTTATAATTATTCATTTAAAATTTAGTGCTACATTAACTGTGGATTATATCAATTATTCTTTCAAACCTTCTTTTTGATATCACAAAAAGGGAGATAATTTTTTAAGGGGTAGAATATATATTGGGGGAGAATATTTCCAAACCACAACATTTCATTAGAGAAAATATTTAAGTTAACCATATCTATTTTTTCTTTTATCGAAATAAAACTATGAAATCAAAATATTGAAATATTTTCTATATCTATTTTTGTATGTTTACAAACCTTACATTTTCTTTAAATTTTGTTATGGATTGTGTTATGGGTTTTGTAATCATCAAAAAAGGAGAGATTTTTGGGCATGTATTTTCTCAAAAATACTCAATAAATTATGATGATTTTGATGCTCACAAATACCCCTGTTTGTTTTCTAATAAAGTTTGTTTGAATGAGTTTTTAGGAATTTATATTCAGATTAAAGTAATTTAATGTTATGGGAATTAATCTGGAAACACTATTTCAAAACCCTATATTTAGTAAATGAATGTATGGTATCAACCCTATGTTACGCTGGAAAAATAAAATGCTTATGTATGGTATCAACCCTATGTTACTCTAAATATTTTTCATTTGGATAAGCATCCTTACATTTGGAGAATTTTCAAACGTATGGATCAGCAACCCTATGTTGGAAGTTGGGAATACTATTCATTAACCCTATGTTCAGGAATTTGAACATGTGGTTAATAAATTCTATGTTCTAAATATTATGCTAAAAAGGTGAATGTATGGATTATCATACCTATGTTACTTTTGTTATCTACATTATCTGAAAATAAAAGTATGGTTAAGAAATCATACATTGGTAGAAACCTTATGCTACGTGAAGGAACCCTACGCTATATAGTTCAACCCTACATTGTTGATGTGCCCGATTTGTGTTTACTTTTCCATATATTTTAAAGAGAATAAAAACTTATTTTTTATAAAATTTCAATCATTTTTTGGTTTAAATTATTTTTATTGGTGACCATGATGATTTTTAGGTATTTCCATGCCAAAGACACAAATCAGGGAAGTTTGTCAAAAAAAAATACAAACTACACAACGTGTACTTTAGTAAACACGTCGTGTATCAGTACCCCGACATGGATTGGCCAAGCCAAGTACATTCCCAAGTTTCCAAAAACCATTACATTCCATGTGAGTTATGCTACATGTTGTGCACCCCCTTCTAGAAGTGATTGGTGGCTGAGATCAAGACTACACGCCCATGTTGTCGGTTGAAGACTACACGTCATGTGCGTTATACTACACATCATGTAGACCTTCTAGAAGTGGTTGGTGGCCGATGAACCATATAACATGGTGTATAGGGTGGTGCTACATGCCGTGTACCTCCACCTACCAATTGGCTCCATATTCAAAGTCAAAGACAGTGTGTTAGCTCACCTACCAGTTGAGAAAAGATGTCCAAAATGCATTTACCAGTAGTACATGCCGTGTACTTCCATGTACACACCATGTACTACTAAAACCTATAAATAGATGGCAGGCCCTACAAGTTCAAGATTCATTCATCCTTCATCCATTATGTGATATTCAAAGGGATAGCACTCTAGAAACGGCCAAGAAAAGAAGAAGATAGAGAAAGAAAAGGAGAGAATAAAGGAGAGAAGGTGCTTCTGTGCTACCTTCCTGACGACCTTCACTCCAAAAGTTTTCAAGAGGATGTATTCAGGTACTACAGGTTATTTAATTACTAGATACATTATGAGCAGCTAAATTCCCTATGTGTTGGGGTTGTGGACTATTGTGAGATGTAATTTTTCATTTGTGATGTAGTAACCATGTTTTTTATTCTTCATTCTCATAATTTCTTATTAAATCTTTCTAAATATCACTAGAAATATCATATCAAACTAAGAATGGAATTTCTAGGGATCCTTTAAGGAATTACAATTTAAAACATCCATGACCATTGGGTGTTTTAATCATCTCAAAAGGGACTTTAATTAATAAAATTGAGAGAAATCAATATCCAGACAAAGAAAATGATTTCTATTGATTTAAACAAAACTCACCAGACCAAGGGGGCTCTATTACATAAATAATATCAGAGATGTGAATTATCATGAACAACACAACCTTATAAGCAAATTGATTTGATAAAAACCATTAAAATCCACAGCCCCGACACATTTCTCTCCAAATTTTTATCAAAACTGCATTTCTGTGTTTTCTCTTTATCTTTCAAGTAATTAATATTTAATCACATTTTTATCAAAACATAACAGAATCAACTCTAAATTTAGTAGACTTTACTAAACTAGATAAAAGAAACAAAAATAACTATTTCTCTATGTGGATCGATCCCTTACAAGTACTATACTTGTTAGGGTAATATAATTTGTATTGTCAGAAATAATACTTTAGTAGGAACAATAACCAAATTTTGGAGTCATTGCTGGGGATTAAAGTTACAATTTTTTTTCTTTAAATCCATTTTTTATACATTTTAGTGAAAATAAAAATCAAAAATTCTAAAATATTTATTCTTACTCTCATTTATCTTTTTTTATTTATTATTTCTTTTCCTCTTCCTATTTTACGCTTGGTGTGTTAAGTGTTGTTCAGATTCATAGGTGTATGATTGTCCACATCACTCATTCCAAGAGAACTGAGTCATTAGAGTTTTTTCCAATTGACCCATAGATCGAAAAAACACTTTTAAGTAAATGACGTGCACTCATGGACGAGTGCAACCAAAACAATCCCATGGCGCATAATAAAGAAGGAGATCTAGTTGTTATCCAAGAAGTTAGACAAACATTTGGCTTGGATGATAACCAAAACTAGAAAGCTCTACTTGTTCTAGGGTATGGACCACAGCAACTTCAACAGTTCCAATCGGAGTGGATTCCATACCTGTAGCCAGGTCAAGGGCCATACTTTTCTCCTGCACAACAATTTGTACCCCCACATTCTTGAGAGAAACTACCCCCACGTCGTACCCTTATGGAGTATGGTCTTCCCCCCATCCAAGGGGAAGATACGGGAATCATCTAACCACCTATGTAGGCTTAACACTTCGAAATTAAACCGGCCATTATGCAGATGCTTCAGAACATGGTACAATTCGGTGGTTTACCTGATGAATACCTGAATGCTTATCTCTCTAACTTCCTCGAGATCTGTGACACCTTCTGTTACCACAAAGTGTCAGATGATGTCATCCATCTTCACTTCTTCCCCTTATCATTAAGGGATAAAGAGGAAGACTAGATCAAGGGACTGCCTCAACGGTTCATCCTCACCTCGGAGGTGTTATCCCATGCCTTCTTGTCCAAATACTTTCCACCATCAAAGAAAGTGACTCTGCAGAACTATATCTACAACTTCTAGAAACATGAATCGGAATCCTTATATGAGTCTTGGGAGCACTTCAAGGAGATGCTACGCAATTTTCCTCTCCACGTACTTCCACTCTGGATGCAAGTACAAACCTTCTACAGTGGCCTAACCATGAACACCAAATCCATGGTGGATGCCACTACTAGAGGAACAGTAATGCAGAAATCTTCTGAAGAGATCTTTGACCTCTTAGAGGACATGTCGGCCAACAGCTTCTAGTGGAACTTGGAGTGGGGAACTCAAAAGTGAGTTATGAACAACATTGATTCCACCACGATGCTTGATTCTCAATTGGATGTAGTACCCAATAATGTTGATGTGTTGAACTTGAAGAACGCATCCCATGTTCAAGTAGTAAACCATCCTTCATTTAGTGAATGTGGTGAAAACCACATCATTAGTGAATGACCTGGGTCGACTATCGGCCCTTAAATAAGAAATGTGAGCTATGTTTCTCAGAATCGGGGGTCGAATATGTACCCTCAATACCAAAACCCTGCATGGAAAGAAAAAATGAACATGGGGTACCAGCAGTAACAGAAAAATCCTCCACCCTAGAGACCACCTGGCTATGGTCACAGCAGTACCAGAACCCATATCCAAGATAGCAACAATAGGGGACTTACCAGCAGTAAGTGTACCAAAACCCTCACACGCAGTAACCAAGGCAGCCACCACCTCCACCAGATGCACAATAAACTCAGCAAGAACCCCCATCAAACTTGAAGAAATGATGAAAAAATTTATCACCACTACTGAAACTTGATTTCAAAACCAGGAATCATCCATTCTATGCCTCTAAAATTAAATTGGGCAACTTTCCAACCATCTCTCCATGAGGCAACCCGGTACACTATCGGGTAACACTGAGAAGAACCCATGAGAAGAGGCCCATGCAATCAATTTACGAATTAGGAAGGAGCTACCTCTGACGCTAACTCCAAAGAAAGATGAGGATACAAATTTAGATCAACCTTCACCCTCTAAAGCTGAATAAACCACAAATAAGGACCCCTCCTCATCAAAAGAACCATCAAAATAGAAGGAATCCTCACATGGTAAGGGGAAAGAGGTGGTCAAGCCTTTTGATCCAACCTTACCATTTCTAGAGAGGATGAAGCAAAGGAAGCAGGACCATTAGTTTGGTAAATTCATGGAGGTATTCTGAAATATGCACATCAACATCCCTTTCATAGAATCTTTAACTTAGATGCCAACGTACACAAATTTCATGAAGGAGATTCTCTCCAACAAAAGAAATGTAGAGGATCTGGGAACCATTTATGTAACACCATGACCCCTCTAGACCAGAGTCGGTGCATTACTTATTATATTGGAATGGTTAGAAGGAAAGAAATACTAAAGTAATGATTAGTTTAGTAGTATTTAATAAACTAGATACATATATGTAACTCAAATTACATTGGAAAATGGTACAAAATACAATACATAACAAAAACTAAAAACTGCATCCACAAAACTCAATAAATAGTCTCCTATTCATAACCTATTGAAGGTAAAAAAATGAAATGGGTGAGATAAAATTCTCATTAAGGGTTATAAATGGTGGAATAATGAATCAATAATAACTAAATCATAAACAATTTTACATAATCAATATGGCATGGTGAATAAATGAAAAACTCACGCAATTAATAAACTAAGAATGAAACTGCATCCATGGCTTTTTTTTAATAGTGAAAACCTCACGGATAGTAATAATTAATAATGAATAAAGATAATTCTTATTTATTGGATGTCATGTATCTAGAAAATGATATCATAATACCATTAAAAATGTTTTAGTTCTGTGGGTAGAAACCCGTCTGATTTTTTGAAACAAACACGAAGGGTTTGTTGCCAACTGATTTGTCTCATGAGACATGTCGATGCATCGAGGGGATATAGCAGGCCCCACCCACCACTAAAATTCCAAATCATTCTTTATACATATATTTAATACAAGTTTAATCTACATTCTCAATATCCGTATAGAGTAGAAAATACGGATTCATCAATATTTCCATAGTTAAAACATCTTTCCAAATTAACACCGTATGTGAAATGGAATACGGCTTAAGGAAATAGTAATATCCATGCTACGAGAAAATGGATATTTACAAGAATTATAATTTCAAATGAAATTTTATCTCAAATGGGAAGTATATACACCACATATGAAATATTAGGTGCACAATACCAAGTAGGTCACAATGAAATGGGAAATTAGACAAAGTCACTTACCATATTGTAATCAATTGAATTGTATGACCAAAAGTCAATAATCACTAAATGAATCATAGAATACCATGAATATAAATAGAATCATGATATTATATATCAAATGGCAGTACACATATACCACATACAAGAAATAAGTGGCTAACAATGGAAATCACACAGAATTAAAAGTGAGATGAGAAACCTCTTACCTTATGCTCGAGTGTGTTATTTGTTTGTTTTAATGACCAGAATAATAAAATTTAGCTTCATTAATTAATAATTACATAACCTAATATAAATTTAATTGATTTAGTATAACCTTATTATGTTCATTCATGTCCCTTTTATGTGTTTAACAGGTTCAATTTTATTGTTTTGGAAGCATTTTCTTCCTTGGTTTTCATGATTCGTTTACTTATATTCATGAATGGAAGTTCATTTGAAATGTGGTTAAACATATAGAATTGTTAATATAGATTATTAGTGAAATTAAAGAGATATAAATGATCTTATAATGATTATGGGTTATATACTTGAGGATGAATCGTTAGTTAAAAGTTATTGATAAACGCTTGGATTTAGCTTGGCGGTTTTGTGCACACTGAACTTGTTTTGTATTATTATTACATATTATGAGTGTGTAGGGATTACATAACATTAATTAGATTAAATACATATATTTTTATTTGTTTTATTCATAAAAATGGTTTCATGACTATAATAGAAGATGGTTACTAAAATTTAGAACTCGTCATCCTTGAATGTGATAAATCAACACATCTCAGACGGTGTTTTCATTTTTAGTATAGGAGGAGGGGGAAAGATGTGATGATGAAATATTACATTAGGATAATATAATTATATTTCATGTAAGGTTCTATAATTATCATATAATTTGGATGAGGTTAGATGAGGAACTAATTATAAAATAAAGGAACCCAAAATAGAAGAAAAATTGAGAAATATCTCATGAAAATTCGGCAGCCTAACAGCGTCACTTAAAATTTCATAAAATAAATTGATGAGATAAAGGGGGTTTCTCATCACTCTTAGATAATAGGGATAGTAATGGGGATATGAAATTACATATCCCAACACATCCAAAGTAAATTTAAAAAGAATAACATAAAATGAATGAAAAGAAAGAAAACTAAAGAGGATGTTTACCTCTTGATCTCTTCTCCTTGAGATCCTTCTTAAGGCCTTTGGTTTTGGCCTTTTGGTAAGACCAGAAGCTTTAGGACGTGGGTAAGAGGGATTGGGAAGAGTATTTTGTAGAATTTAGGTAAGTCTCAAGTCTTGAGAGGTGTGGGAGGAAGAGGGTAATGGGGGTGGTATTTATAGTGGAGGAGAGGAGGTATTTTTCATTATTTTAGTCATTATTATAATATTTTTGCTCAAGACTATGAATAATCATAATTAATGTGACCCCAAATAGTAATAATAGCATGTTATTTCGAATCATGTGGTCTTACATCACTTATGATGTCATAAATAGTTTATTTTACTGATAATTTGAATATACAGTATTTTACCATATTTCACTATTCATCGAAAATTCTAGAATTTCAGAAAAGTCTCAAAAATTAAACCTAACCATTTTTTTATGTGTAGAATTAAAAAATGAACTCCATTTTTCAAAAATAATTTTCTAAATATTATTAATTTAAATTTTAAATAAAATCATAGTTAATTTGAAAAATAACAATTTTAAAGGTATAATTAGTTTTATATCACATTGAAAAATTAATTAAGATTTCATTATCTTATTACCTTAAGAAAATAAAATATTATCATTATTTACTATTCATAAGGGTCATATTACTATTCATAAGGATATGTTACTATTTATAAAAAAATAAAGTTGGTTCTATCAGACTCCAAATGACTTATTGGTCACAACTCTAGATGACTATTTTTAGAAATTCAAAACATAGAAGTGGAAAAATTATGTTTAATGGATAGGTTTTGACTATCTCCTAAATAACCAATTGTTTTTTCAAAGGAACACATTGCTTTATGAAATATAGGCTATGAATAGAACGTATTTAAGAGAATCATACCATAAAATGTTTGGGGTGTTATATCATTTCATTCTTCAGAAATTTTATCCTCAAAATTTTATGTATAAAGCCCACCAAAAATATGTGGGTGGTTCTTCTTCATAACATCCTCAGGTTCCCATGTTGCTTCCTCCATATTATGGTTTTTCCAAAGAAACATTACTAGACGAGTCATCCGATTTCTCAATACCTGCTCCTTTATGTCAAGGATCCCGATAGGCTCTTCACAGTATAAAAAATTATGTTCTAGTTCTATTTATTCATAGGTGAGTACATGCATTGAGTATGGAATGTATTTCTTCAACAATGAAATATGGAACACATCCTGAACTTTGGAGATACTTGGAGGCATTTCTAAACGTTAAGCTACAACTCTGATTCTTTCCATAATTTCAAATGGTCCGATGTACTTGGGGCTCAGTTTCCCTTTCTTACTGAACCTTAAGACACCCTTCCATAGAGATACTTTCAGAAAGACATGATCTCCCACTTGGAATTCCAAATCCTTTATTCAGTTGTCAGCATAACTATTCTACCTACTTTGGGCTACTTTAATATGGGATTGGATTTTCTTCACCTTTGTCGCGGTCTCTTCAATAAGTTTCAGGGCTATAAGTTTCCTCTCACCAACTTTGTCCTAACAAGTTGGAGTTCAACATCTCTTTCCATATAATGCTTCATATGGAACAATTTGAATACTAGAATGGTAACTATTGTTGTAAGAAAATTCCACCAAAGGCGAGTAATGATCCCACTTACCTTGGAAGTTAATATGGCATGACCTTAGAATATCTTCTAGAGTTTGAATAGTCCTTTTAGACTATTCGTCGGTTTGGGGGTGATAAGCAGTACTCATATGAAGCTCAGTATTCAAATCCTTCAGGAGACTTTTCCAGAATTTTGATGTAAATCGGGTATCTCGATCAGACACAATCGATAGAGGTGCACCATGAAGTCTTACAACTTCATTAATATAAAGTATTTCCAGGCACTAAAGTGGTAAATCCTCTCTTATAGGAAGGAAATGTGCTGATTTTGTGAGACGGTCAACAATTAACTATATTGCATCATTCCTTCTAGGTGTCCTCGGTAGTCTGGTGACAAAATACATTGTAATGTTATCCCAATTCCACATAGGAATAGGTAGAGGTTGAATCACTCTTCTAGGATGTTTTCTCTCTTCTTTCACTTGTTAAAAAACTAGACACATTGACACATAGTCAGAAATTTCCCACTTCATATTATCCCACCAAAAATATTCATTTAGATCTCTATACATCTTTTTGCTACTCGGGTGTATAGAGAAATTTGATCTATGAGAATCATCTAATATTTACCTTTTAGCTTAGGTATAGATAGAACTCATATACTCTTCCCAAACTTCATATCTCCTTTCTCATACACGAATTCTTCCAATCTCCCTTCCTTAACAGCAATAATTTTCTTATGTAGATTTTCATCATCAGATTGAGAGATTTTAATCTTCTCTAGTAAATATGGTTTATAAATCATTTGAAATAGGAAATATGATTCCCCTTCCTTAACAATTCCCATATCCATATTTAGTAGATCCATGAATATAGTATCTCTCTCAATCCTCATTTGAGTCAGAAGTCCATGATCTTTCCTGATTAATGCATATGCCACCTTATTTTCTTTTCCTGGGTGGTAGTGTATTGACAATTGTAATCTTTGAGTAACTCGAGCCATCTCCTTTGCCTCATGTTGAGTTTTTTTTTGTGTGAAAATGTATTTCAAACTCTTGTGATCTGTGTATATCTCACATTTTTCACCGTAAAGATAATGTCTCCATATTTTCAGAGAAAATATTACAACTGCTAACTCAAGATCATGAGTTGGGTAATTTTTCTCATGATTCTTTAACTATCTTGATGCATAAGTAATAACTTTATCATTTTTCATAAGGACGCAACCCAGCCCATTCTTAGATGCATCACTGTATATTACAAATCCATCACTTCCAGATGAAAGAGTCAAAATTGGAGCATTGACCAATCTTCTTTTCAATTCTTCAAAGGATTCTATACATTCTTTTGTCCACACAAACTTAACTCCTTTACGTGTGATCTTGGTCAGCGGGTTATCCAGTTGGGAGAAATTCTAAATGAAACGTCAATAGTAACCTTCTAAGCCAATAAAACTGCATACCTCAGTTATGTTTGTTAGCATGGGTCAATCTTGGATTTCCTTTATCTTCACGGGATCAACTAGGATTCTATCCTTAGATACAATATGGACTAGAAAAGAAACTGATTGAATCCAGAATTCTCACTTGTTAAACTTCCCATATAATTCATTTCTTCTAACAGTTTTCATAATAATCCGTAAGTGATTCTCATGGTCATCATAGATTTTGGAGTATACCAGGATATCATCAATGAATACACCAACAAATTTATCAAGATATTCCTTGAAAACTCTATTCATTAAATCCATGAAAATAGATGATTCATTCATCAGTCCAAAAGGCATCACTATAAACTCATAATTCCCATACCTGGTTCGAAACGTTGTCTTAGGAATATCTTTCTTCCTCACATGAAACTGATGATATCCGGATTGAAGTTTAATCTTTGAAAAATATTGGGCTCCCTAAATTTGATCAAATAAATCGTCAATTATTGGCATAGTATACTTATTCTTTATTTTAATAGCATTTATTTCCCTGTAATCAATGCATAGCCTCACAGATCCATCTTTCTTCTTGACAAAGAGGACAGGGGATCCCCGTGAAGAAACACTAGGTCAAATAAATACTTTTTCACTCAATTCCTCCAGTTTTTTCTTTAGATCCACTATTTCCACAGTGTTCATTCTATAGGGAGTCTTTGATATAGTTCTTGCATCAGGAATTAAATTAATAGAGAACTCAACTTCCCGCTTTGGAGGATGTCCAAGTTAATCCTATGGAAATACATCAATGTATTCTTACACTATATGCACATTTTTAATTTTTAGATTTATTTCCTCACCCATATATATTGGTTTATCTTCCTCTCCAAATATTGCATTCAGTAGAACTACTGGGGGTGGATCTAGATAAGAATCAGGTGGATAGGTTTCTTCTCTAAAGATAAGGGATTCTACACCATTTTCAAAAATTGTAACTTCCTTCTTCTTGAAATAAATCTTCACATCATAGTTTGATAGCCAATTCATACCGAGGATTATATAAAAGTTAGTCATTGGTATGATGATAAGGTTAGCAACTAAACCACATTTATGTGTCATGAGGGGGACTAGTTGACATGCCTTTGTTGCAATGATGTATCCCCTAGGAGTTTTGACTGATAACTCCTTTATTAAATCAAATTGGACATGTCTAATTTTCTTGGAAAACTAGGAAGATATAAATAAATTTGATGATACAGAATTAAATAATGCATTGGCCAAGTTTGAGGAAATAATTAAAGTACCTTCCAACACATCATTAAAAACTTCAACCTCCGCAGTTGTAATCGCATAAGCTTTCCCTTTCTCTCTTGGCCTTTTCTGAGGCAAGTTTCCTTGGTGCTTAGGACACTCATTTGAATAGTGTCTCATATCTCTACAATTGTAGCATTGAACATCATTGAATTGTTTCTTCCCCTTGCATTCATTATATCGATGACCCTTTTCTCCACACTTGTAGTAGACTCTCATGCCTTTCAATCATTTCCCAAGATGATTCTTTCCACAGTTCTTACATAATGGTAATTGCTTTGTTCCCTCGTTCTTCTTTGGTGCTTTACCTTTTCCAAGGTAATCATAGTACAACTTCTTATCTTGGTTTCCCTTGAACAAATTTGATCTAGAAAATTCCTTCTCTATTTTTATGGAACTTGATACAGTTTCATCATATGGTGAAATTGTTTGAGAATCCAGTGCCCTTAAAAGACTTGGATTAAGACCTTCAAATAAATGTTCAATCTTGTCTTCTGAGTCTCATACTTAATCTATGGAATATCTATCTAGTCTTTTGAAGGTATCCTCATAGTCTGCAACAATGTCCTCTTCCCTTTGCTTTAAGCTAAGGAATTTCCTCTTCATTTTGGTTTGTTGCTCATGAGGGAAATATTTTTCAAATAATATTTCCTTAAAAGTACTCTATTCCATATCTTCTATTTCTTATTCCTGAGTGGTATTCTAAATCAAGGACCGCCATTGATCAGTGTCTCCCTTGAGACAATACACTCCAATCACTACCTTTTCATTTTCATTGCATATTAATTCTAGGAATTTCTTTTCAAGGGACTTGATCCACTTCTCAGGAACCACTAGATTAGTAGTCCCACTGAAATATGGGGGCTTCTGTAGCATGAAACGATCCAACACAGGTGTGGCATGGTTATTCATCACAACCTGGGTAAGTTTTCCTAATATGGTTGTGATCTGATATGCTCCAACATTGACTATGTTGACTTGCTCAATGGGTAGATCCCTAAATTTCCCACGAGTATTGATTCCCCTTCTTCCATTAGGCTCCATTTCTAAATAATGGAATACAGTAGATTAGGTTATGAATCTCAAATAGAAATGCACTTAACATAGATTGAAATTCTATTCATAACTAATCTCATAAACATGGTTTCTTTGAGGAAACATTACATTAAAATCCTTCATAATGGATTGTAAAGAAAATGTGAATTATCCTAAGCATATCCCCTAGGAGTTTTGATACCAAGAGTGCAGGAAGTCTCATTGTCGTGTACCAAGATATCCCAGTTCAAGCCCGAAACTCCTTGTCGGAGCTTTCACTCCTAGGTACATCTGTGCTAGATCCACCTCTACCTGTTTGTATCCAGACAGAGATGTATTTTCTATAAATATTCACATAATATATTCCTTAACAAAATACCAAGACATTCTTGTATTTTTATCCTCAAATAATACCTTAGGTCTTTATTCCCTACTATAAATTTCCTACTCTAGTTTCCAAGTTTTCTACTAAACTTCCTTTGATACCAACTTTAATACCCCAACCCCTCTTGACCAAAGTCGGTGCATTACTTGTTATATTGACATGGTTAGAAGGAAATAAATATCTAAGGAATGATCAGTTTAGTAGTCTTGAAGAAACTATATACATAGATGTAACTCAAATTACATAGGAAAAGGGTACAAAATACAATACATAACAAAAACTAAAAATTACATCCACAGAACTCAATAAATAGTCTCCTCTTCATAACTTGTTGAAGGTAAAAAAATGAAAGGGGTGAGATCAAATTCTCAGTAAGGTTTTAAAATGGTGGAATCATGAATCAATAATAACTGAATCATAAACAATTTGACATAATCAATATGGCATGGTGAATAAATGAAAAACTCACTCCATTAATAAACTGAGAATGAAACTGCACCCATAGATTTTTTCATAGTGAAAACTAATGGATAGTAATAACTGGTAATGAATAAATAGAATGCTTATTAATTGGATATCATGTATATAGAACATTATACCATAATACCATTAAAACAGTTTAGTTATGTTGGTAGAAACCCGTCTGATTTTTGGAAACAAACTCGAAGGGTTTGTCACCAACTGATTTGTCTCATGAGACATGTTGATGCATCGAGGGGATATAGAGGGCCCCACCTACCGCTGCAAGTCAAAATCATTATTTATACATATATTTAATACAAGTTCAATCTACCTTCTCAATATTCATATAGAGTATAGAATACAGATTCATCAATATTTCCATAGTTAAAACATCTTTCCAAATTAACACCATATTTGAAATGGTATAAAGCTTAAGGAAATAGTAATATCCATGCTACAAGAAAATGTATATTTACCATAATTGTAATTTAAAATGAAATATGATCTCATATGGGTAGTAGATACACCACATAAGAAATATTAGGTGCACAGTACCAAGTAGGTCACAATGAAATGGAAATTCATACAAAGTCACTTACCATATTGTAATCAATTGAATCGTATGACCAAAAGTCATTAATCACTAAATGAATCACAGAATACCATGAATATAAATAGAATCATGATATTATATATCAAATGGTAGTATAAATATACCACATACAAGAAATAAGTGGAGAACAATGTAAATCTCACGGAATTAGAAGTGAGATGAGAAACCCCTTACCTTATGCTCGAGTGTGTTCTTCGTTTGTTTTAATGGCCTGAATAATAAAATTTAGATTCATTAATTAATAATTAAATAACCTCCTATACATTTAATTGATTTATTATAACCTTATTATGTTCATTCATGTCCCTTTTATGGTTTTAAGAGGTTCAATTTTATTGTTTTGGAAGCATTTTCTTCCTTGATTTTCATGATTTGTTTATTTGTATTCATGAATTGAAGTTCATTTGAAATGTGGTTAAATGTTCAGAATTGTTAATATATATTATTAGTGACATTAAAGAGATATAAATTTTCTTATAATTATTATGTTTTATATACTTTAGGATGAATCATTAGTTAAAAGTTATTGATAAACGCTTGGATTTAGCATGGCGGTTTTGTGCACAGTGAACTTGTTTTGTATTATTATTCCATATTATGAGTGTGTATGGATTCCAGAACATTAATGAGATGAAATACATATATTATGATCTTTTTAAACCATAAAAATGATTTTATGACCAGAATTGAAGATGGTAACTAAAATTGAGAACCTGTCGTCCTTGATTGTGATAAATCAACACATCTCAGACAGTGTTTTCATTTTTAGTATAGGAGGAGGGGGAAAGAGATGATGATGAAATATTACATTAGCATAATATAATTCCATTTCATGTAAGGTTCTGAAATTATCATATCATTTGGATGAGGGATATTAGGAAATAATTATAAAATAAAGTAACTCAAAATAGAAGAAAAATTGAGAAATCTCTCACGAAAATTCGGCAGCCTAATGGCATCACTTAAAATTTCGTAAAATAGCTTGATGAGAAAAAGGGGGTATCTCAACACTCTTAAATAATAGTTAAATTAAGGGGGATATGGAATGAAATTTCCCAACACATACAAAGGAAATTTAAAAATAATAACATAAAATGAATGAAAAGAAAGAAAACTAAAGAGGATGTTTACCTCTTGATCTCTTCTCCTTGAGATCCTTCTTAAGGCCTTTGGTTTTGGCCTTTTGGTGAGACCAGAAGCTCTAGGACATGAGAAATAGGGCTTGGAAAGATTATTTGGAAGAATTTAGGTAAGGCTCAAGGCTTGAAAGGTGTGGGAGGAATAGGGGAATGGGGGTGGTATTTATAGTGGAGGAGAGGAGGTATTTTTCATTATTTTAATCATTATTATAATATTTTTGCTCAAGACTATTAATAATCTTAATTAATGTGACCCCAAATATTAATAATGGAATGTGAGTTCTAATAAAGTGGTATTACATCACTTATGATGTCATAAATAGTGTATTTTACTGATAATTTGAATATACAGTATTTTATCGTATTTCACTATTCATCGAAAAATCTATAATTTCATAAAAATATCAAAAATTCACCCTAAACATTTTTTGATGTGTAGAATTCAAAAATGAACTTCATTTTTTAAAAATAATTTTCTAAATATTATTAATTTAAATTTTAAATAAAATTATAGTTAATTCGAAAAATAACAATTTTAAAGGTATAATTAGTTTTATATCACATTGAAAATTTAATTAAGATTTCATTATCTTATTACCTTAAGAAAATAAAATATTATAATTATTTACTATTCATAAGGGGTCATATTAATATTCATATTACTATTCATAAGGGTATGTTACTATTTATCAAAAAATCAATTTGGTTTTATCATACTCCAAATGACTTACTGGTCATAACTTTAGATGACCATTTTTTGAAATTCAAAACATAGAAGTAGAAAATTTATGTTTAATGGATAGGTTTTGACTATCTGCTAAATAACCAAGTGTCATTTCAAAGGAACACAGTGCTTTATGAAATATAGTCTATGAATAGAATGTATTTAAGAGAAGCATACCATAAAATGTTTGGGGTGTTATAATTTCACTGAATAAGGAATGCTCAGCAGTGGTATAATGCTCGCTTCTTCTAAAACTCCAATATCCAGGTAGTTTCACTCTCCCATGTACCACTGGATCCTATGAATTTGGAAAAGCTCTCTATGACTTAGGAGCCAGCGTCAACTTGATACCCTTCGGAGTCTTCAAGATGCTGGGGCTCAATGATCTCAAGCCCACCCAAGTGGCCCTCCAGTTAGTAGATCGCTCCATCAAATATCCCAAGGGGTTACTCGAGGATGTACTGGTGAAGGTAGGATGGTTAATTCTCCCTACCGAATTCATCATTATTGACACAGAGGAAGACCAGGAGGCACCGTTGATTCTAGGAAGGCCTTTCTTGGCCACTGCTAAGGCATTGATCGATGTCCACCAAGAACTGATCTTCTGAGTAGACGATGAAAGAGTCTCCTACAACGTCCTCAAAGCTGTCAAGAAGGCATCACTAGTAGAATATGAGGACTATTATGTGGTAACAGCAATTGATGAGCACTTCATCTACGAGGAAGATGGTTTGGTAAGTTCTTTTATTATTGATGGACCACTCTTCATAGATACCCAAGATGCACCTGAGGAGTTGCAATTTCTCTAAGGCCAAGGTGGTCAATACTGGAAACACACAGTTGTTCTAGACATTTTGGAGCGATCAGAGGTGCAACCAATTATGCCCTTGATCCTAAATCCACCTCAACTTGAGATAAAACCTCTCCCTTAATCTCTAAAATATGGATGCATGGGTGATAAGAACACTCTACTAGTAATCCTCAATGATTCACTCACAAAAGATCAAGAGGAGGTACTCTTATAAATTCTCCAAAGAAGAAAACAAGCCATTGGGTGGATAGTCACAGATCTGATTGGAATTGGTCCCACCATTTTCACCCATAAGGTGCTACTGGAAGAAGGAGAAAAACCCTCTCAGAAACAACAGTGATGGCTGAACCCTCCTATGAAATAATTTTTAAAGAAATAGGTAATCAAATTGTTAGATGCAGGAATCATATACCCCATTTCAGATAGCCCATGGGTGATTCCTCTGCAAGTGGTGCCCAAAAATGGGGGTATCACCGTGGTCTCCAATGATAAAAATGAACTCATCCCCACACTGGCAATCACGGGTTGGAGAGTCTGTGTAGAATACCAAAAGCTAAATGATGCAACATGAAAAGATCACTTTCTGCTTCCCTTTATGGATCAGATGCTGGAACGACTGGCAAGGCATGAATTTTACTAATTCCTCGATGGTTACTCTAGATACAACCAAATATCCATTTCCCCTGATGATCAAGAAAAGAGCACCTTCACAAGCCCCTACGGTATGTTTGATTATCGAAGAATGTATTTCAGGATGTGCAATGCTCCTTCCACCTTCCAATGGTGTATGTTGGCAATCTTCCACGACATGGAAGAACAAATCCTAGAGGTCTTTATGGATGATTTTTCCGTCTACAGAAAATCCTTCAACACTTGTTTGAGGAATCTGGAGCTATTTTTGGAAAGGTGCGTTCAAAATAACCTAGTTTTAAACTGGGAAAAATGCCATTTTATGGTGAAGATTGGTATTGTATTGGGCCACCATATCTCTATGAAATGGATAGAAGTTGATCCTGCAAAGATAAAAGTCATTTCAAATCTACCCATCCCAACTTCTGTCAGATCCATTCGAAGTTTTCTAGGGTATGCTGGTTTCTACAGACAGTTTTTTAGATACTTTTCAAAGACTTCCCAGCCACTCACCAATCTCCTCTCCAAGGATTCCATCTTCGATTTTGACGAGAATTGTGCCACAACTTTTCAACATCTGAAGAAATGACTGGTGGAAAATCCGGTGATGATTTATCTAAATTGGGAGATACAATTTGAAGTCATGTGCGATGCTAGAGACTATGCGGTGGGTGCAGTACTAGGTAAATGGATAGATCGCATCTTCTGGCCCATTTATTTTGCTAGAAAAACTATGAATGAAGCACATGTGAACTACACTACCACAGAAAAATAAATTTTTGTAGTGGTGTTTTCATTTGACATATTTTTCTCTTACTTGGTGTTGTCCAAAGTTATTGTATATACTAACCATTCAACACTCAAGTATTTTCTCAACAAGAAGGATGCAAATCCACGACTCATCCTTTGGGTGATTCTCCTCTAAGATTTCGACTTGGAGATCCATGACAAGAAGGGAAGTGAGAATGTTATTTCTGACCACCTCTCCTATCTGGAACAGCCTCATTTGGAGAAGGAGGATGACAAAGACATTAGGGACGACTTCCCTGATGATCAAATTTTCTCGATCGAGGGACCACCTCGGACTTGGTATACAGATATTGCAAATTATTTGGTTACAGGATTAGTTCACCCTGATCCTACTTACAAGTAGAAGAAGTGGTTTTTCTCTGATGTCAAGAGGTACTTCTGGGAAGATCCTATACTCTTTCAATCATCTGGCGATGGGGTAATTCTTTAGGGCATCATGGAGAATTAATTTCAAGGAGTTCTTGAATTCTATCACTCCTCACCAGTTTGAGGACATCATGGCCCAAACCGTACGATAGTAAAGATCCTACAGTCTGGATTTTTCTGGCCTACCATGCACCGGGATGCTCGTTACTTTGTTACTAGGTGTGATCAATGTTAGAGAATAGGTAATATGGGACGACAAGCCGAGATGCCTCAACACCCCATACTAGAGGTCAAAATCTTCGACGTCTATGGAATTGACTTCATGGGGCCATTTCTCCCATCATATGGGAACTCTTACATACTCGTTTATGTGGATTATGTCTCTAAGTGAGTGGAAGACACTGCTACAGCACATGACATGGACAAGGTAGTTGTAGCCTTTTTGAGTAAATGCATCTTTAGTAGATTTGGCATTCCTTGAGTATTGATCAGTGACAGGGGAATGCATTTTGACAATTCCTTAATGAAGAATGTGTTACTTAAATATGGAGTGAAGTATCACATGGGAACACCTTATCATCCACAATCTAGTGAATAGGTAGAATTATAAAATTGTGAACTAAAGAAGATCCTGGAGAAAATGGTGGGAGCTTCAAGGAAGGACTGGTCCAAAAATCTTGATGGTGCCTTATGGGCATACCGGACCACCTTCAAAACACCTCTTGGGATTTATCTATTCTGCCTTGTCTATGGGAAGCCATGTCACATACCAGTGGAGCTGGATCATAAATCCTACTGGGCTGTCAAAGCCTTAAACTTCGATTTAAAGGCTTTCGAAGAGAAGCACAAGTTCCAGCTCATAGATCTTGATGAGATCTGATGGGAGGAGTATGAGAACGCCAAACTGTACAAAGAAAATACACGAGCGATCCATGACTGGATGATTTCCCACAAAACCTTTCAACCTGTTTATCAGGTATTTCTCTTCAAATCACATCTGCAATTGTTTCCAGGAAATCTGAAGTCTCAATGGTCGGGTCCATTCTGAGTGCCCAAAATTTTCCACCATGATGTGGTGGAAATTTCTAGTGAAGGCAGATAGTATTTCAAGGTGAATGTACAATGATTAAAGATTTATCATCACATAGAGGATATTGTGGGTACAATATCCACCATTCATTTCTGGTAAGATGAGTTAGGCAGGTTGATCCAACGACCTAAAACAAAGGCGCTTCCTAGGAGGAAACCCAGAGGTTACACGTTGTGTACCACCTATTTATACACAACGTGTACTGATCTTTTTATTTTATATTCCTAATATCATAAATATAAATATTAAAAAACTTAATAAATAGGGATGATGTCAGTGTTGATGGTTAAGTCACTGGAGTTTATCTGATCTGTCTCCGGTTCGAATCCCTCCATAACTACCTTCGGCACGGGGTTCATAGTTTTTATACTTGTGTTTTCTTACACGGTGTGTATGGTATTTTTTAAAATAATATATAAGTTATTATAAATAAAAGAAAACCCATGTTGTGGATGGACCGACTGGCCAGGGTCGTATACTGGTTCCCAAAAGACCTGGGTACGAATCCTGACAACCGGCCCATTTCCATCATTTTTCATATTAATAAAACTACATGGAGTGAATTTTGATATACGTCATGTGTGCCAAGTTTTTTAATGATTTAAATATTTTTTAAACTAAAAACATACATGCGGGTGAATTTGGTATATTGGAAGTCTTGGCCCTGGATCCAAAAGACTCGGGTTCAAACTCAGCTAATCTCCCTGCTTCATCCATTTTATTCCAATTAAAAACCACATGTTGTGCCTTTTCTTAATCCTATGTAGTATTGGACCTTTACATTAAATATATATAATTCATAAACATGATAATTAATACAACCTTTTCTCCAGTGGTTGAGGGCTTGCATTGGGATCAGCCGATCGCCAGTTCAAACCTCTCCCTAAGCACCGGACCAAAGGTTATTCTTCTCTTTTTCCAATTTTAGAACACACGACATGTATTTCCAAATACATTACGTGTACAGCTTTATTAGATGATATATATATATATATTTTTTTTCTTTTTATATTAATTATTAATATTAATTATTATATTTTTTACTATAATAATTATATTATATATGTTTTCTTTAAAAAAAACATAGTGATACACAGCGTGTTGGTCTTGGTACACACCGTGTACCGCAGCTATAAAGGTCGCACCCCACCCGGCCTAAGCCTGTGTCACGCGACCCCCCCCCCCCCCCCTCTCCTCGTTTTCTTCCTTTAGACGTCATCCTCCCTCCATGGTCTGAATCCACCTATTTCATTAATTTTAGCTTCTGATTTCTACTACATTGTGATCCTCGGTCCAGGTACGCCCTTCTGCACCCTCTATTTCATGGTTTCACTTGCGTTTAGGGTGATTTTTGGATCAACTGATGGTTCGGCTTTCTGCACATCACATGGATTACGTGAAGAACACATGTCGTGTACTTATTGTACATAGCCACACACCACACATTTTCTCCATTTGGACAATACATGGCGTGTATGTTCAGTACACACCATTTATCGTGCCTCCCCTGGCCATCTGGCTCAGACTATGTCTGTTCGGGACACGACCCCTTCCCATGTACCGATACATGGCATGTCTATTCGGGAAACATCATATCCTCCAACCCTTAGTAGGACCCCATGTGAATGATCTACATGCCTCGCACACCATGTTCTGTTACACGGCATATATCTCATCCACACAGCGTGTAAGTCCCATTTTCCTATGTCCACATCGAGCTGTGTCTAGATTCTTACACGGGCATCATAATATGTTGTGGTATAGGACATGTACACTATTATACACATCATGTCATACTTTTTCCCTACCACATTCCCTCATGGCATGTCTCTCTAGGTAAACAAGTTCTTACACTGCTCCTATTACATGCCATGTCCCTGGATCTACACGTTGTGTTCTGCTACTTTTTTAGTTTTCTCACATTTTCTTCTTTCCCTTTTTCTTCTTTTTTCTTTTCTTTTGTTTTGTTTTCTTTTTCAGGTATGGCTAATAGAGATTCTGCGAGTGGGACGCAGCCCGCTTCCACTGCTAAGGATAAGCGACCTCCTCACCATCAGATTTGCCTTTGACAGGCCAAGCAGCCCACTTTGGATTTCCCTATTTTCCAGCCACCCACGTTGGCCTCTCTGCCTCCTCTTCTGTTGCCATCTTCAGTAGTTCCTAGGTCCTCTTATACTATTTTTCCTCTCGTGGCGGCCTCCACCCCGTCCACTGCGACCATGATCTCCTCTTCCACTACTCCATCTTCCAGCTCCACCACCTCTAAGCTACCCTCCACACCCACAGTAGACCTGACCAAGATAGCCCTTCCATCCTATAATGACCAAACTTCTGAGCCCACTCTGGTATCCACTACTCCACCCCTACCAAAGCAGCGGGACCATCTGCTCTGGTCCCCACCGTTCCAACACCGCCTGCATTGGATGTTGCCAGCCCTCTACCACATCCATGCCTAGTTTTTCCCAATGATCATCCTATGACTAAGCGGTTGGGCGAATCCACCGCCACACTATCTAGTTGAATTGTATCTACCTTGACATAAACATCCCTCAGCATCTAGGTATCTGGAAGGAGGTTGAGGATCTCATGGACCATACACATCTAACTGCCACACTCTAGGTCCATACTCTGATATATCATGATTTAGTTTTAGAGTTTCTTTCCACATTCGAGTTTGATGGGATGGCCTACTGTTAGAGTCCCACTGACACCGCTACTCCGATCCAATTTTGGATTGGTGATCACCCTTTCTCCTTGACTATGGCTGAGTTTGGCCGAGGGTATGGCTTCTACCCCAATCCTTCCACCCCACCTCTCATCTCTACCTTGACCCAAACCGAGTGCTCTGACCTTATTGCCATGTGGAGGGAGCTTTCTAGACCTTCCCATGGGTACACCCCCACATCATATAAGAGTACGCTCATTATTTCCCCCCTCTTCACTTTCTTCACTGGTTCTTTAGCACCATCCTCTTTCCCCGCCACAAGGATATAGACGTTGTATCTAGGAAAGACATGGATCTCCTATCTTGTATCGTCTAACATGACTACCCTGACCTCCCTTGTATAGATGCATCCTATTTCTACTCCATGATCCATGGTCATCAGGGAAACCTGAGCTGCAGTTTCTACACTACCTGTTTGGAACACCATTTTGGGGTTTTGAGCCCTCTCTCCCTCATGATCCCTTAGGCTCTCCTCCACCTCTCGAATTCCTCATACTTTTCCACATGAGGATGGTTGAGTGTCGGGGAGATGACTACAGGCTTGTGAAGGATTCCCCTACTCCTATAGGGGTGCGGGAAAATCCACCTGCTCCTGCTGGTGTTTCTTCTCCGGATCCACCACATCTGCTTGTGGATTTTCCCTCCTTGCCCCACCCCCTTCTTCTAGCCTTTATTATTTTTTCACAATCCCCTCTTCTTATAATAATTCCACCTGCCCACCACCCTCCGCATTCTCAGTCGATCTCCTTCACCATCCTCCTAGCCATGGTATATCACCACCAGGTTCGTCTAGATCATCATATGGACTGGATTGAGAAGATTTTGGGGATTCTTTATCAGAATCATGGTATTCTACTACCCCCAGCACATGTCCCTACCTCTGCTCTAGGACCTTATTCCGTAGTTCCACCGCCATTTATAGCACTGGCCATGGATTTTGTTCTCCTCTCCATCACAGGCCTCACTGCTACCACTCTTGCTACCAGCCTGGGCATCACCGCAGATCCACCCACTTCGGGTTCTACTCCTAAGTCTCTGGCTGCTACAACTTCTTTTTTGAGCATGATCTTGACCAAGCCTTCGGCCTCTACTGCTCCCACTAATCCTTCACTACCTGATCCTCCTGTTACAAATGATTCCTCTTCTGAGGAGACCCCATGGCTAGTTTATAGCACATTTTATTTTATTTGTATATATGTGTTTTGTGTTATGCTTGGGATGTTTCATTTTGTATGCCTTCCATTTTTCTTTTTCCATTCCATCACTAGTCATAGGTACCCTGGAGAAATTTGGGCATCTCTCTTTCCGAGGGGAGTATTTTTCATTATTTCTTTTTCTTTTATATTTTTGGGTTTCCTTCTTCCATTTATTCCCCTTGTCTTGCCTCCTTGTTTTCCCATTTTCCCTCCTCTTCCTTGGTATTGCACTTGGGGAACCCTATGTTGTATTAAGTGTGGGGGAGGGCCTCTGATTACACTAGTCTTTTCCTTAAACTGATTTAGAAAACATCATTAATAGTTGAAATATTTTAAATTGTGGAAATTTTTTGATTAAATATAATTATAAATAATAAAGGAAAAAAAGGTAATTTTAAAAATTACATGATTATTTTAATTTTCAAATTATTATAAAATGATTGCTGATATAATTTGATTTTTTATTTTAAGCCCTAAACATTTACATTTATTAGACTGATCATTTTGTATTCATATCATGACCTGATTGACCCCTGTATTTTTTCCCATTCCTGAGAGGTATTCTAAACCTTTTTGACATATTCTTTCTTATACCCTCTTTCTAGATAGATTATAGGGATATGCATAACTACCATAATTTTCTAGTTGTTCTCTTCAAAACATGATTATTTTTTAATCACATTAAAATGATTGAGGCATTTGATTGTTTTCCGCCCTTTTACCTTGAGACCTACCCTACATCTGAACTTCGTTAACCCTTAAAAACCATGAACTGTCTTAATAGGAAGCTACATTACAAGCCTATTTTCTCTTATAACCCTAATTATTTTATAATTTTGCATGATTATTCACTTGAGCTTTAGAGAGGGATTTTTGGTTTTTTATAGTACATTTTGGTGAGAAACCATGAACTTAAGTGTGGGGGAGTTTGTCACTTGTTCATTTGGGAAAAAAGGGTCCCAAAGCCTATTATCCATTACATTCTTGGTAGTCCCTCAATATAAAAAAATGAAAAAAAAATGCAAGAGGTACTAGACTCTTTATTAAATATTATTGGTTTATGGGCCCATATTGGCAAAGGAATATCGTGGTAATGATACCTTTGAGAAATATTGATTGGGGGAGCATTTTCATTAAGCTCTATTTTGAATATCATGCATTTTTGTTTAAGAATTTAGCTTCATTTTCAAGCCTCCGAGATTAATTTTTATCATTACCTACCAACCCTTAGCCTTAAAAATATTTGAACCTTGATGAAAGCCCTCATGATTTTTGTGATTTAAACTTCTAAAGTGGAGAATGAGAACACTTGAAAACCAATAAATAGATTGAATATACTTAAGATTGAGCATAAATATGATTAAATAAATCTTGAGTGATGAGTGTGGTATCTTGTGCTGAGGTAAATCATCAAGTGGTATGTTTATTTATGAAAAGTTAAACAATGTGAATGAAAGAGGATGTAAATTTTCAATTAGATTATATATGAGGCATGATTAGAATATCTTTGGAAATGAAATTTGTTTTGTACCTTTTAAAAATCTTCTATTATGTTTTTAGTATTTATATTTATAATTAGTTAAATGCTTCCCTTTTAGAGTATGAATTATATTGATCAGATGTTGAGATCTTGCTTAAGGACAAGCAAACGACTAAGAGTGGGGGAGTTTGATGTACCCGATTTGTGTTTAGTTTTCCATATATTTTAACGAGCATAAAATCTTTTTTTTTTAAATTTAAATCATTTTTTGGTTCAAATTCTTTTTATTAGTGATCATGATGATTTTCAGGTATTTACATGCCAAAGACACAAATCAGGGAAGTTTATCAAAAAAATTCCAAACTACACGACGTGTACTTTAGTAAATATGCCATGTATCAGTACCCTGAAATTGATTGGCCAGGCCAAGTACATGCCCAAGTTTCTATCAACCATTACACACCATGTTCGTTATGCTACATGTTGTGTACCCCCTTCTAGAAGTGGTTGGTGGCTGAGAGTAAGACTACACGCCCATGTTGCCGGATGAAGACTACACGTTGTGTGTGTTATGTTGCATGTTGTGTGGACCTTCTAGAAGCAGTTAGTGTTTGGTGAACCATACTACATGGTGTGTGGGGTGGAGCTACATGGCGTGTACCCCCACCTACCAATAGGATCCATGTTCACAGTCAAAGATGGTATGTTAGCTCACCTACCGGTAGAGAAAAGATGGCCAAAACGCATTTACCAGCAGTAAACACCGTGTACTTCCTGGTACACATCATGTACTACTAAAACCTATAAATAGGTCACAGGCCCTCCAAGTTTGAGAGTCATTCATACTTCATCTATTTTGTGATATTAAAAGGGATATAACTTTAGAAATGGCCAAGAAAAGAATAAGATAGAGAAAGAATATGAGAGAAGAAAGGAGAGAAGATGCTTCTGTATTACCTTCCCAATGACCTTCACTCCAAAAGTTTTCAAGAGGATGTATTAAGGTACTATAAGTTCTTTAATTACTAGCTACTCTATGAGTAGCTAAATTCCCTATGTATTGGAGCTATGAACTATTTTGAGATGTAATTTTTCATTTTTTATGTTATAACTGTGTTGTTTATTCTTCATTCTCATAATTTCTTATTAAATATTTCTAAATATCACTAGAAATCTCGTATTGGACCAAGAACAGGATTTCTAGGGATCCTTTAAGGAATTATAATTTAAAATATCCATGACCACTTGGTGTTTTAATCATCTCAAAAGGGACTGAAATTAATAAAATTAATGGAAATCAATCTCCAGAACAAAGAAATTGATTTCTATTTATTTAAACAAAACTCACCAGACCAAGGGGGTTCTGTTACATAAATAATCTCATATATTTGAATTATCATGAACAAAACAACCTCATAAGAAAATTGATTTAATAAAAAACATTAAACTCCATAGGCATGATGCATTTCTCTCCAAATTTTCATCAAAACCATATTTTTATTTTTTCTCTTTATCTTTCAAGTAATTAAAATTTAATCACCTTCTTATCAAAACACAACATATTCGACTATAAATTCAGAAAACCTCACTAAACAAATTAAAAACTAGATAAAAGAAACAAAAATAACTCTTTCTCCCTGTGCATCGATCCCTTACTAGTACTATACTTGTTAGGGTAATATAATTTGGATTGTCTAAAATAAAACTTTGGTAAGAACGATAACCAGTTATGTTTACAATGGAGAAGTTTTTAAGCTGCATTTTTAATCCAAGATTGTTGCAATGATCAAGTCATAATTGAAGACCCATTAAAGGATCGCTATGATTGTTTCAAATAACCGTATTAATCAGAGAAAACAACCCATGTTCCTAAGGGAAGTTATGACTCCCCTGGTCAATTGGAATTTGAATTTCCATGATCAATCAGTCTATTCTTTTGGATCTGGAATATTGAATGAAGTTATTTGTTCTATATATTTCTTCATAGTACCTCTTCAAAAATATGTGTGTGATGAGTAATTTACATATGTGAATATATTATTGAAATTATCATTTATAGTGTTTCTATTGTAACGACCCGAAATTTTGAATAAATCTTGTTTCTTAATTTTATGTGTTATTTTATTTATTTTTATACTCAACAAAAATGTTTCATTTGATAACATGATTATAATTAAAATGATACCGTTGGGTTTAAACGGTTATATGACCATTGGTCAATATGACCGCTGGAAACTAAACGTTTTGATTATTGTCTCTAAATACAAGTAATCTTGGTTAATTATTATAGAAAGAAGATTTGATGGCCTCACCCAGTAGTCTTGGACCGATCGAAGCCCATCTAACAGAACTTGGGAAGGAGGTAGCACCACTGGGCTTTGCTCTGGACCAAACCCAAGCCGAACTTCATCGTGTGAAGCTATAACGGAATCGCCTCTACGAGAAGTTCAAACTGATAGAAATTACTACTCGTGCGATTTTAGCTGAGCCTCCCTCAGATTCTCTCACCTTAGCACACCTTACACTTAGGTCCTATGCTGGTGTGATAAGGGGCTATGTAAGGAGACTGTAACTGCCTTGTGTAATCCTTTGTTTTAAATAAAAAATGGGATTTCTTCTTATGATGAAGTTTATGAATTTTTAAATGACCGGATAAATATAGTATGCATATTTTTGATAAATTTTAGAAAAAAGATATTTTAAAATGTTTATGTAAACCTTAAATAATTAAAAATGTGAAATGATTTTCAAAAAATGGTCTTCTACAATTATGTTCAGTACGAAATTTAGAGTCTAATAAGATCAACTTGATTTTTGATGAATAGTAAATTATGAATAGTGATTTTATGATTAGGATTAGTAATGTGTCCAAATGGATTAGTAATCTCACTTAAAGAAAGTATTAATATAATCTAGGCACCTTGATTAAGTAATGTGATTCAATAAAACAGTTAAATAACGGTTTCATAAATTATTATTCAAGTATTAGTTTTTTTAGGTGAATAGTGTTTTTTAATTAGAAATTTAATTAAAAATATTTAGAAATTTTTTTTTATAAAATGGATTTCATTTTTGAACTCAGAGCGTCGATATTATGTTATGGTGATTTTTGGGGATTTTTCTGAAAAAATGAATTTTTGGTGAATAGTGTATTTATTTAAAAATTAAATTAAAAATATTTAAAAAATTATTTTTATAAAATGGAGTTAATTTTTTAAATCAGAGCATTGATATTTGGTTAAGGTGAAATTTTGGGATTTTTCTGAGAAAGTTGAATTTTCAGTGAATAGTAAAAATACAGTTTTAGGGTTTCGGTATGTTTAATGATCTCATAACTGTGTCATGATGATGTCATGAGATATTTTAAGGGATGGCCGGCCAAGGGTGATGAATTATTGTTTTGGGGGCCCCATGTGGCCTAACTCCATGGTAAATGCCAAGGGAGAGCACATGGGTTTGAGAAAAGCACATGTGAGGTGTCCCTTGCTCATTAATGCCTTGTCCCCTCACTTTCCCTATAAATACCAAGACCTCCTCTCATCCATTCGACTCCCCACTCTTCCCCAACAAAGTTATGGTCTCATTACCTCCCAAGGAGTCCTCCCAAGGTGCCCCCAAGCCCTCAAGGTCCCAACCTTTGAGGTTTAAGAGTTACATTTTAAGGTAAGGGATCTGACCCCTCTCTTTCTTTTCAAGTGATCTCTTTTATGTCATTCCTTTTATGCTCCATGTTCTTATGTTTGAGGATGTTCTTTTATACTCCTATTACTGCCCTTTTTATGTTCATATAATGAGATATCCCCTCTTACTCTCATTATTTCGTTTTATGAAGTTTTAAGTGGCGCTGTTAGGATGCCGAATTTTTGAGGGATTCTTTCACCCTTCTCTTTTTCAAAGTTCTACTTTCATGTCAAGTCTTTCAAGTTCCTTTATATTATGTTGGGGTATGATCTCTAAAATTATCATACTGATCTTTTATGATCATATGATGAGAGACCCCATTTTATCTCTTCAATTCAGCATTTTGAAGTTTTAAGTGGCGCCATTAGGCTGCCGAATTTTTGAGGGATTCTTTCACCCTTCTCTTTTTCAAAGTTCTACTTTCATATCAAGTCTTTCAAGTTCCTTTATATTATGTTGGGGTATTATCTATATATCTATCATACTGGACTCTTATTTTCATATGATGAGAGACCCTATTTGACCTTGTCAATTCATTTTTGTTGAATTTTAAGTGACGTCGTTAGGCTGCCGAATTCTCACAAGAGAAATCTTATTTTTGTCTTCCTTTAATATTCTTCATTTCATATAGTATATTTTCAAATTTCATTACCATGTTCTTAAATCCCTTATATTTTTTCCCTCTACTATTTGATGGGTCATTTATGAATGTTTTACCTATGTCCCCTCTCTTTTCAATGTTTTCTAAAACATTGTAACATAGCCGTTATGCTGCAGAATTTTCGTCTCAAAGTACCTCTCTCTCTTTTCTAAAAATTATTTTATGTTATAAAGTGAATACTCAAAGATCTTATTTCTACAGGGGTATTCACATATATATCAAAATTTTCTATTTTAAATTCTGGGATTTACATGCATGAAACCCTTTTTCCCTTTCCGTGGGTTTAAAGTGACATAAAGATCATGTCTTTAAAGCAGTTTTTAAAACGTTATGATTATGGAATGAAACCCATTTCTTTTATGCTATATGGGTTGTTTATGAAATGATTGATGATGATATATGTGGCTCACAAGATAATAAAGGAAAATTTAAGGGTGCGCCCTGATAGCGCCCCATTGCATTGGATAATGATGTAACCACAAGAGATTGCAGTTTAAGGGTGCGCCTAGATAGCGCTCTAATGTGTTGGGTAAAGACTTAATCTCTAGAGATGACCATTTTTAACGACGCCATGGTGAATAACCTTGGTAATTTTTAACGACACCTTGGGGATGGACATTGGTGAAACGAAATGATTGTCAATATTAAATGTTGTAGCCACATCTTCAAGTTATGAAAAATGTTATTTTTATTATGATGTATCTCATTATTTCTTTCTCATGCCTTAAAGTTCTTATCATGTCCTTATTGAAGTATCTCAAGATCACATGTAAAATGTTTCTCTTTTTTCCCTTACTGGGCCTTCTGCTCACCCTTTCCTTTGATGTATGTCCCCAGGTTATGAGATGCAGTAACGAACCTAGGATGAACATAAGGAGAAGCCTTTCAAGTGTTTAAGAAGAATGTTTTTTTTTTGTTTCACGTTTTAAGTTCCTGGTTTCCAAGACACTAAACCTTAAAGATCCATGGTTTTGTAAAATGTAATGAAAGTTTATGTGATAAAAAGGCGGGATGCTATAGTTGGTATTAAAGGATGGTTTAGTTATTTGTGGAAGTTAGGATATGAAAAATTTAGGAAGAAGCCTATAGAAAAGTTTATATATAAGAAATCTTCCTGGTATTTTGGTGAGTATTGAGTAATGGGTTGCCAAGAAAATACATCCCTGTCTGGATACGAGCAGGTAGAGGTGGCTCTGGCACAGATGTACATAGGGGTGAAACCCAAAAACACTGCTTTGAGCTAGACTCGGACGGGAACTGGTACACGACAATGGGCCTTGCTGCACTCTTGGTTACGACACTCCCGGGGGATATGCTTGGTAAATTCATAATCTTAGTATGAACCATTATTAAAGGAACAAAATAAAGATTCACATAAGAAGATATGATCATGGATAACCTAGATTGGAACCTAGGGGATCACAAGTTAGGGTATACCTTCCTTCTATAAGTTTATCCTTCTATGCTTATAGTTTCCTTTTAATGATTATTGGCTAAGTATTCAAACCTCTAATTATACTTTCTTTTCTTAGTTAATGGCGGAAAATGGAATAACATGTCCCAACAACCAATGTGGGAGGAAATGTGATGATTGCCCTATTGATGTGATAGAGATGACCAAAGATCAAGTTGAACATATTGTGATTATGCCAAACCAGCTATCAAAAATCACAATTAACAATTGGTACCTAGTTGAATGCCCAAACTCATCAAGGAAGGAGAAGACAAAGTCTCAAGGATGTTCATATGATAAAGTTGATAAGGGAAAGAAGACCCAATTTCCTTTGTGCAAAACTGTGGAAAGGGACACCAAGGAGAATGTCACAAAGGAACCGGGAGATGTTTTAAGTGTGGGAAGATAGGGCATAAAGTAGCCAATTTCTTTAAAAAAATGGATAGTGTGATGAATAGAGATAAGGTTCGATCTAATGTGCCTTATACTTTTTGATGTCTTAAATGTAGAGAAGTTAGACACTATCCAAGGAAATGCTCTCCTGGAATGGGTGAGAAGCATGATGAGCATCAACAATCTTAGAGGACAAGGGAACAATGCAAGTTCTATGTTGAGATGGATCATGATGAATGAAGTACATGTAACTTCTTCGCAATAATTGTCTATGTCATGTTGTATTTTAGTTCGTGCTCTATGAGCATATATTTTATGTTTTCTAAGTTCATCGAGTCACTACCTAAGATGAATTTATATCATTAAGGAAAACATCTATTGTTATGTACCACATGTTTATGTAGTGAAGCTGTTCTTCTTAAAAAAAGGGTGATTGGGGGATTAACAGATGATTATTATTTTGGAAGACGTTCACTATTTTGGGGACCCTATATGATCGAGGTAAATAGATTACTATGGTATTTTCATGAGGAGTAATGGTTGACTTATATTTTGAAGAATTGATGAATTTAAGGTGGACTTATAATAATGGTAATGATTAACCTATCTTGGGTAAAATATGTTTAGGTTAGCTACTTTTGTTATAAGATGTTAGGAGTGGTTGATGTTGTTTGGAGATGAACAATGAAGTTTATTTTGGAAGACTATGTTATCAAATCCTTCTTGTATTTGGGTTTCAATCTTAGTTTGGTTTATTTTGAGGAATCTTAAGGACCATTATTTACGGAATGGTCTATGATGAACTTTGGGTAGTACCATGGAACTTTGAAGATTTAAAAGTAGTTTCCATTCCTATGGGATTATTTTTGAAGAGTTGTTTTACCTTACCCTTTATATTTTTGGGATAATGTTTAAAGATAAAAGAAATAGATAGTTGATCTTTTGTGGATTATGTGATTCTCTAGAAGATGATTCTTGTGTTTCGATGAGACCAAGTAGTTTTGAATGCTCATCGTTTAGAGAAAATATTAGTTTTGGTAGAAACTTATTAAAGTATGAAACTCTACATGAAGATAGATATATTTCCTTATGTTTTTGTTCTATGTTGTAAATGAATTCCTCAAAGTTATGAAAAGGAACGTAAAACAAAAACATTGTTGGTTTACGTTTCCTACTAGGTAATCAAAGACCGCTTACACACATCATAATTTTGGGATTTTCTGGTGGTTAACTTCCTCCTAATCATATTTTCTATCACTCTCCTTTAGGACGTGACCCTTTGTTTTCTCCTCCATGTCCATGTTTCCTACATGGAATCCTAGTATGAGTAAACTCGGGTGGCCTTTGTACTTCCTTTTCTTTCTTTTAAAGTAATGGTGTTACTGACTCTTTTTCCGATGTGGGACTTTCAATGAAATTTCAAAACCCAATTTTAAAAAATTGCGAGGACCCAATTTCTTAAGGGGGGAAGAATGTAACGACCCGAAATTTTGAATAAATCTTGTTTCCTAATTTTATGTGTTATTTTATTTATTTTTATACTCAACAAAAATGTTTCATTTGATAACATGATTATAATTAAAATGATATCGTTGGGTTTAGACGGTTATATGACCATTGGTCAATATGACCGCTGGAAACTAAACATTTTGATTATTGTCTCTAAATACAAGTAATCTTGGTTAATTATTATAGAAATAAGATTCGATGGCCTCACCCAGTAGTCTTGGACCGATCGAAGCTCATCTAACAGAACTTGGGAAGGAGGTAGCACCACTGGGCTTTGCTCTGGACCAAACCCAAGCCGAACTTCATCGTGTGAAGCTAGAACGGAATCGCCTCTGCGAGAAGTTCAAACTGATAGAAATTACTACTCGTGCGATGTTAGCCGAGCCTCCCTCAGATTCTCTCACCTTAGCACACCTTACACTTATGTCCTATGCTGGTGTGATAAGGGGCTATGTAAGGAGACCGTAACTGCCTTGTGTAATCCTTTGTTTTAAATAAAAAATGGGATTTCTTCTTATGATGAAGTTTATGAATTTTTAAATGACCAGATAAATATAGTATTCATATTTTTGATAAATTTTAGAAAAAGGATATTTTAAAAATGTTTATGTAAACCTTAAATAATTAAAAATGTGTAATGATTTTCAAAAAACGGTCTTCTACAATTATGTTCAGTACGTAATTTAGAGTTTAATAAGATCAACTTGATATTTGATGAATAGTAAATTATGAATAGTGATTTTATGATTAGGATTAGTAATGTGTCCAAATGGATTAGTAATCTCACTTAAAGAAAGTATTAATATAATCTAGGCACCTTGATTAAGTAATGTGATTCAATAAAATGGTTAAATAACGGTTTCATAAATTATTATTCAAGTATTAGTTTTTTCGGGTGAATAGTGTTTTTTAATTAAAAATTTAATTAAAATTATTTAGAAAATTATTTTTATAAAATGGATTTTATTTTTGAACTCAGAGCGTCGATATTATGTTATGGTAATTTTGGGGGATTTTTCTGAAAAAATGAATTTTCAGTGAATAGTGTATTTATTTAAAAATTAAATTAAAAATATTTAAAAAAATTATTTTTATAAAATGGAGTTCATTTTTTAAATCATAGCATTGATATTTGGTTAAGGTGAAATTTTGGGATTTTTCTGAGAAAGTTGAATTTTCAGTGAATAGTAAAAATACAGTTTTAGGGTTTCGGTATGTTTAATGATCTCATAACTGTGTCATGATGATTTCATGAGATATTTTAAGGGATGGCTGGCCAAGGGTGATGAATTATTGTTTTGGTGGGCCCATGTGGCCTAACTCCATGGTAAATGCCAAGGGAGAGCACATGGGTTTGAGAAAAGCACATGTGAGGTGTCCCTTGGCCATTAATGCCTTGTCCCCTCACTTTCCCTATAAATACCAAGCCCTCCTCTCATCCATTCGACTCCCCACTCTTCCCCAACGAAGTTCGGGTCTCATTACCTCCCAAGGAGTCCTCCCAAGGTTCCCCCAAGCCCTCAAGGTCCCAACCTTTGAGGTTTAAGAGTTACATTTTAAGGTAAGGGATCTGACCCCTCTCTTTCTTTTCAAGTGATCTCTTTTATGGAATTCCTTTTATGCTCCATGTTCTTATGTTGGAGGATGTTCTTTTATACTCCTCTTACTGCCCTTTTTATGTTCATATAATGAGAGATCCCCTCTTACTCTCATTATTTCGTTTTATGAAGTTTTAAGTGGCGCCGTTAGGCTGCCGAATTTTTGAGGGATTCTTTCACCCTTCTCTTTTTCAAAGTTCTACTTTCATGTCAAGTCTTTCAAGTTCCTTTATATTATGTTGGGATATGATCTCTAAATTTATCATACTGATCTTTTATGATCATATGATGAGAGACCCCATTTTATCTCTTCAATTCAGCATTTTAAAGTTTTAAGTGGCGCCGTTAGGCTGCCGAATTTTTGAGGGATTCTTTCACCCTTCTCTTTTTCAAAGTTCTACTTTCATGTCAAGTCTTTCAAGTTCCTTTCTATTATGTTGGGGTATGATCTCTATATCTATCATACTGGACTCTTATGTTCATATGATGATAGACCCTATTTGACCTTGTCAATTCATTTTTTTTTGAAGTTTAAGTGACGCCGTTAGGCTGCCGAATTATCACAAGAGAAATCTTATTTTTGTCTTCCTTTAATATTCTTCATTTCATATGGTATATTTTCAAATTTCATTACCATTTTCTTAAATCCCTTATATTTTGTCCCTCTACTGTTTGATGGGTCATTTATGAATGTTTTACCCATGTCCCCTCTCTTCTCAATGTTTTCTAAAACCTTGTAACATAGTCGTTATGTTACAGAATTTTCGTCTCAAAGTGCCTCTCTCTCTTTTCTAAAAATTATTTTATGTTATAAAGTGAATACTCAAAGCTTTTATTTCTACAAGGGTATTCACATATATATCAAAATTTTCTATTTTAAATTCTGGGATTTACATACATGAAACCCTCTTTCCCTTTCCGTGGGTTTAAAGTGACATAAAGATCATGTCTTTAAAGCAGTTTTTAAAACGTTATGATTATGGAATGAAACCCATTTCTTTTATGCTATATGGGTTGTTTATGAAATGATTGATGATGATATATGTGGCTCACATGATAATAAAGGCAAATTTAATGGTGCGCCCTGATAGTGCCTCATTGCATTAGATAATGATGTAACCACAAGAGATTACAGTTTAAGGGTGCGCCCAGATAGCGCTCTAATGCATTGGGTAAAGACTTAATCTCTAAAGATGACCATTTTTAACGACGCCATGGTGAATAACCTTGGTAATTTTTAATGACACCTTGGGGATGGACCTTGGTGAAACGAAACGATTGTCAATATTAAATGTTGCAGCCACATCTTCAAGTTATGAAAAATGTTATTTTTATTATGATGTATCTCATTATTTCCTTCTCATGCCTTAAAGTTCTTCTCATGTCCTTATTGAAGTATCTCAAGATCACATGTAAAATGTTTCTCTTGTTTCCCTTACTGGGCCTTCTTCTCACCCTTTCCTTTGATGTATGTCCCCAGGTTATGAGATGCAGTAACGAACCTAGGATGAACATAAGGAGAATCCTTTCAAGTGTTTAAGAAGAATGTTTTTTTTTGTTGTTTCATGTTTTAAGTTCCTGGTTTCCAAGACACTAAACCTTAAAGATCCTTGGTTTTTTAAAATGTAATGAAAGTTTATGTGATAAAAAGGCGGGATGCTATATCTATAATGAATGATATATTCTGAAAGAAACTACACTTTGGAGATATACATGTTCAATATTTTACTATTGTAATATTACTACTATTGTTTAGTTTCTATCTTATTGAAGATAATTTTTCAACAAGGATTTCTTCATAATGTTTCATTCTTTAAGATATTATTTTTTTAAGAAGAAGATCCATCATCTGTCAGTTTTTACTAGTGAAATTGTGAAGAACAACCCAAATCAACAAATCAAACTCTTTTGATTTATTAGAGTTTTAACTGATCGTACTCAATTGTGGTGGAGTATCAGCTTCTCAATCTAAGCTTTGGATAACTAGTTATCTATTATAAAACTAAAAGGCTTTGTTATTAGTCTTATTTTAAAGGTGTTAACTGCCTACAATTAGTTGTGAATTCATGGTCTTGTGATAAGAGGATCATTCTAGTAAAATTTATCAATATCATAGATAGAGTGATTGGTAGAGTGGACTAGGGGATCTTTGTGCCCCAAACCACTATAAAAAGTTGTGTTATTTATTTTTATTTATTCTTTGCATATTCTTTTTATATAATTAAATGCTACTTATCTTTATTAATCACAGTGGGTGTCGAAATCCAGAATTGTGGAGGTTTTTTTTATAGACACAATTCACCCCCTCTTGTGTTACTTTGTATATTATGACCTAACAAAGACACTCATGTTGGGGTGAGTATATGCATGCCAATTAGAATGCCCCAAAAATCACAAAAGAATAGAAATAAAACAAATCATCTCAAATCCAAAAAATCAAGAAGGAAGAATAACCAATGAGAACCCAACCACAGGAGAATCAACAAGAATACCTCGAGAATTTGAGTCCCCCAACTTGGAAACCCATGTCCCCTATTTGGAACTATAATGGGTTATATGTGCCTCTCTAAGTATAAGTATTGTTAAAGGGAGTAGCTAACAACAATGAAGGACCTACACCCCACTTGAGCATGAAGGTAGAGGAGTACCCAGCTCTATAGATATAGGACATGCACCTCAAGTACATGGGTGGGTACCAAACTCTATTAGTGATTCAGGTGACCCATGACTTGAATTAAACACATTATCAGGGAAGTACTTTCCCCATGAGAGCTTCGATCATAATGAACCAAAATCTAGTATTGTCCCTACAGATATTAGAATACTAAACTATATGTATTGCCTCATATCCCATATCTTATGTCTAAGAGAAGTGGAATATTAGGTTCAATATGGAAAAGAACTTGGTATGGACTACTCATGTTCCCAAATCTGATTCCTTGCAAAGTAAATGTGAAGAGGCAATAAGACTAAAAAAGTACATGACATATACTATGGGGTTACATAGGGTGTGTCCCCATAGGGGTTGTCTATTTGTATACATTTTCCCATATGGTGTTTCCAAGCCTACCCACAAAGCATTTCCTATAAAGGTTGCATGAAATGTGGACCAAGCCATCTCACTCAGCATGTACTTTTGGGGAAGCTGAGTCATGTACCACTAAGGGTACACGGCATGTCATCCTAACCCATATAGAATGTGTGAACAAATAGAAATTAGGGTGTGTTCTCCTTGTATATGTTGTGTCATTAAAATTAAGGTATGCACAACATGTTCCCTTATGATACACAACATGTGGTATTTATCTCTAACTAAAACTCTTGTTGTTGCTGCCCGAGTGATAAACGATGTGTAGATATGGATCACACATTGTGTGATTGTATCTTTGATACCATAATCTATAAAATTCTAGGAAAGTATAACTCGTAAAAAATCAAATATGATTTAAAGAAGATAACATGGGAAATATGAGAGAGTTCCACTCTTTACAGCCTGGGAATAGGAAAATCAATAAGTGGACCGCAAGAATTTGAATCACCCAACCTAGAAACCCATTTCACATATTTAGAACTATAGTGGGAGACCCACACCATGCTAAGGATATGTATTGTTTAGGGTATTAACCAACCATAATTGAGTAATTATTCCCCGCTTATGCTCATGGATGGGGAGTACCCAACTCCATAGATAGAGGACCTATGTGTTGATTCATAGACTCATTTTATCCTTAGTTTTGAAAATCACCAAACATGCATGTCTTAATTAATTTTAACAAAAAGTTTCCATTTTTTTGTAAAGGACTAAAAATATGACAACTTTATTTATGATATTTTTCATCATGAAAATAAAGAGATATAATTTTACTTCTAAGATTGCATTCACCAGATTTACAAGCATTGTAGTGGTGATTTACTAACTATATCATAAGATGTAATGTGATTATGAGTTCATCTATGGATGAGGAAGATTATTTTAATGTTTTTAAAACTAATCTCAAATATTACATAATTAAAATGTTATAGTTTGTTACAATGTCATATATAAATTGAACCATAGATTCAATTATGAAATAAAGAAACATAGAATACTATAAAAAGATTACAATCACTTGAAGTATTCAATGTTTTGTTGTTTTCTAAGATCTTATGACTGTATGCTATTTTTGAGTGTTGTGATAAGAATTTTGTTGTGAGGATTTCATTATAAATCTCTTGTAACTTTCTCATTTTTATTCATTGTGTTCTTGATCCTTTTAAATCAAGGGATTATAAGGATTAAGATAGAGCTTTATCTGATCCTTTGTGATTATGAGCTTTCAAGTTGTCTAAGCACAGTTGTTTCCAATTGGGTTGATTGAGGGCTTCCATTTGGACGATAAAGCCAAGATTACAGTTTTTAGAAGTGAACTGATACCTTATAATGGGTTAATTTAAGGTCTTCTCATGGATTAAAAGATAGACCTTTCGATAGGTTTAATACAAGGTTAACATGAATCAGGTTTACAATTCCCCTTATTCTTTAGGTTAAAAGTTTACTCTTATAATATCCTTTAAGGGATACTTTATTTATAAATTAGCACTCCATTTTTTATTTATTTCTGCTATGAAAATTTATTTTATCAAATGTTTTTTAAATTTTGATTATTTACATTTCTATCACACATATATTCTATAAGCTTTGATTTACTTTGATGGTTTTGTGGGTTATTAGAACTTCATGTTTCCAATAGTTTTAAAACATGGGGTGTGGGTAAAAATTGTAAGTTTATTTATAAACTATAATTCACCCCCTCCCCATAGGTTTACCTACTGAGGTAATATAGAAAAACACTTATTATCAGGTAAGTTATCTACATTTGAGACTATATATGTTTATATCTTTATTTTTTTGTTATATTATCAGAATTGTTTTTTTATTTTCCTTACACTTAACAATGTTGTGAAGAAAAGATTTTATTTGTTTTCAGTATGTCATGGATTCATGTTGGCTCTATTAAAAATATAAATCTTAACAAACCACCTATATTGGATGGAAATTATTATGAATATTGGAAAGATTACATGGAAACTTTTATTATTAATAATGGGGTAGAGAATTTTCTTATGCAAATCGAAAGTTATAAAGTTTCATAGAAATAATTTTTTATGTTTACTAAATAAGAGAAATCTGAATTTCATTTGAATTTTCAAGTAAGGAATATGTCGATTTGTGTTATTCATAGAAACATTTACTACCAAGTTTCTTCTTATATAACTTCATGTATAATTTGGAAAAATTTAGAATTAAGATATTTAGGAACATCAAAAGTTATTGAAACTAAGAGAGCTATGCTCAAGGAAAACTATCAAGCATTTAATTTTACATCTGGTGAAATCATTTCTCAAATACATTAGAGGATGATGATAATCATTAATAGTTCACAATCACTTGATGAAAAATAATTTTCATATGATCAACTTGTAGAAAAATTCATTAATATACATCCAAAGGAATCGGAATCAAATAGGATTGTTATTGTTGATATAAATCATATTGCCAAGTTAAGTCTTGATGATTTGATCAGAACTTTATTATAGTATGAAAGTCACTTAAAGAGAGATGTGGATTAGGAAAATAATAAAAATGGAGTTTATTTTACATCTATCAAATCTTGTAACTCTAATTAGATATCATCTAATAGAAGTTTAAGGAAGATTTTTGAAGATAGTGATCTTAAGACTAAAAATGGTGAACTTGCTAACATAGTGAGAAGAATGTTTAAGAATTAGAATTTATAAATAGATTAATATAAAGAAATAAGAGATAATAGAGATAATAATGAATCCTTGTATATTATATGCTATTAGAGTAGAATGTATGTGCACATAATACCAGACTATCTAGAGTTAAATAAAACAAGATATAAAGTACCATCAGAAACACTCCAAGAGATAAGACAATAAAAGTTTAAAAAAATTGGATATATGGAGTACCAATGGTGGGGATGTTACTTCCAAAATTTCATTTTAAAATAGTGATTAAAACAATAAAATCATCGAATTCTATGAAAATATAAAAAATTCTAGATAATTTGAAATGTTTTATAGGAAATAATAGTTGTGCTGACAATCTGTCGCAATATTTCTTGAATAAAAATTTAACAAATTTATATATCAAGGATAGTGATAATGAATGTTCATCTCTTTCCAATAATGAATGAAAAATTCATTATACATGATGAAGTTTATGTTTTTGAGTGTGAAGATATGTATCAAAAAATGTATAAAAATTACATGAGTCTCAAGTGTGAAGTTATTGAAAGTAAGGAAAGTTTTTCTAAAATTGATAATAAATTGACCGAGTTAAGGAAAGATAATATTAGGATAACATCATATTTAGATAATTTTAAGAATAATATAGATAATATTACTTCTGAAAATAAAATCAATGGAATAGTTATTTCATCATAAGTTATAAAGAAGGAATGTGATAGCACATCTTTTTCTAATAAAAGTAATAAATGAAGGAAATATTTTACACAGGATAAAAATATGGATATAAAGTTAAAATTGAAATTGAAGTTTTGAATAAGTTTTTATCTAGATTTACTACTATTAGATTATATTTTGATAATATGTATGACTAGCTGAGACTATCTCAAATAAATATATCGAAATTTGGAAGTTAATCTACTAGAGATTTGACATATTAATCAAATTACTTTGTTCCAATTCAAGCACCTGTCTATTCAATGTCTCAAATAAAAAATCATTAGAATAATAACCATTCTCTAAATAGAACTAAATTTTCATAAGATAACAAGAATTTATCTTGAGGTAGCTTGCTGCCTATAATCACCATAAGAACAAACAAGTATATGTTATAAATAACCTTTTTAAAAATATTGATGGACTTAAAAGGGTATATATTCTATGGATATAATTTATGAATAAATGAAATAATTACATATCGGTAATTGATTACCTGTATCAGGTACCTAGTAACATTACTTTTTAATTTTTTTCAGAAATGCATATTTTATAAACCAATTGTTTGTATTAGTTTTGAACATTTTAAAAGTTTTACTTTATATGTTAAACTCTATTGTTAAGGGAGAGTTTTACTCTTTATTTGGATAACTTTTTAGTATATTGTGGTTGTTTTATTTTTTGTTAATTTTAACAGATGATATGAATTATTTTAAATTTCTAGAACCATCTTAGAAATAAGGATATCAAGCCATAAAATTAGTAGATAACTTCTAAAAAGATTTTTTATTCATATCATCTATTTATTACCTTTTAACTGAATAATTTTTACTATATATTCTTATTTTACTTTCCAATGGGTTTACTCTCTTATCTATTTTATCAGAAGTTATTTTTTGAAAATTATTGTGAATTTAAAAGCATCTATTTAAAATTTTACTTTTTTAAAATAAAATATTTCTAGAATTTTCGGGTTCTCTTCTCAATTATGAGTTGTTATGGACTGTTTTATGTGTCTGATAATCTTGAAAATCAGCAGTAGATGATTATCCTACAAATATCCTTATGGTCTCAAAGTTATTTGTCTATTTTTATTATAAAGTGTTGACAGTTCCTATTTGGTATTTTCTGATCTTCTTTTTTCTTTTTTTATTATTTGGATGGAATCTTACAAAGAAATATCAACTATATAAATATTTAGAGAAAGGTTGGTCGATTTTGTGTGGTATGATCAACATGAATCATTTTTAAAAGAAGTTTTTCATTTTTAATGTTGGGGGGATCGTGTTTTAATAGGAGAATATCATGAGATCTTTTTTCCTCATTTCATATGTGATTTTTATTCAATATCTCTTTTTATTGAAGTCAATGGAATTAATAAATTCATGTTTTTGGTTTTTTATAGTCAAATTTTCCCTCTCTATGAAAGAATTGGTGGAATTAATTGAGTTACCTCTAGACGATGAATCTTGGTTTGTTCAACAAAAACTTCCATAGAACTTAGGATCATTCATTAAGTATAAGGTAAAGGTTCATAAAATGAATCATTTGTATCTTGAAGGTAAAATGGTTTCTCAGTGGATTAAATCCTTTATTCATTTGAGAAAAAGAGATAAGGGTATGGTAAAAATTTAAGATGTTAATATCCAAGATTTTCTTTATAACATGAGGAAGTTCGATATGGTGAAATTCATCTAGGATTACATCAAGGGTATTTTTTCCAGTATAGTAAATCTAAAAATATTAAAAATATTACCTTTTATAAGATTTTTTAATAAATTTATTATTAAGTTACTATCAAAATAACAATTTTATGATCTTAGAGTATCAAACAGAGTAAAATAAAATGATTTAAACTCAAAAAAAATTACAAGAACGAAATTGGTTTATGTTCTGACTGAATGGAATTTTTCTAAAAAAAGTTCATAAGTTTTGCCTCAGAATAAATATATAAAATAGAAGAAGAATTTTGTTGAGAAAAATATAATGAAACCAAATGTTAGAGTACTGCATCTTCCTCTCATTTAGAAAATGAAGTTATTTGATGATCAGTTTAAATCATTGTATGAAAATAAATAAGTTTAGAAGAAGGGAAATCATATTTTAAAGATATCAATATCCTAATAACCTCTTTCCCTAGTTCATTTACCACTAAAGAAAATGCTAAATTCTCTAGAAGGAAATACTAGAAAAGGAAAAGGGAATGAATCATAAGTTATTCCATCAACTAAAGAAGCTTTGAATCCTAAATAGATATAAATTATTATATAAGTGCTTCATAAAACCTATCCTTCATGAGGAGTTTATGATTTTGAAGTTTCTAATTTTGAGGTTTTAAAATTTTCTTCATCAGTATTTATTTCTAATATTCTAAGATCAAGAAGTACATCGTAAGATGAAACCACTGCCTTTGGAAAAGTGGTGAAAGATTCATAAGTTCATTACTTGGATGTTATGAAGGAAAAATCACATAAAGTTTCTGATCAGGATATTTCAAAAGAAAAAATGTTTTAGGAAGTAAAATCCTAAAAACCAATCAAAAAATAAATGTTTTCTCTTCAATAAATGAAATTCATTCTAAGGATTCTGAAAGAGAATAAGAAGAGTCTTAAAATAAAATTTATTTGTAACTTATCACTCAAAATGAAATAAATTAAAGACATCAAGGAGTTTTAATAAATTAATTTCATAATATGTGGAATATTATTTTCATTCTTACAAAACTTTATTCAAATATGAATCAAATGAATTACAACATATTGTAAATTTAGACATCTAGATCTTTAAGGTAGGTTCTTGATCAGCAAGATGAACTTAAATTTGAACAATTTATCTTCAGATAAGTTTGTGAAAACTATTTTCAATACTTTGAGAAAATAGTCGAGTATAAAAAAATACAAGACAAATATATCAAGTATTTTATGGTTAAAAATTATAATAAAACAAAGGATTTTGATATATTATCTCTCTATATTGAAAATTAGAATCAAAGAGTCAAAGGGTGAAAATATAAGTTGAGGGAAGATGAACAAAAGATAGAGGAACAACATAGAGGGATTTTGTTCTTAAAGAAAGTTAATGAGAAGATGAATTTGAAGCTTGGATATTTGTAATCAATGGTATATAATCTTGAATGGAGGTGGTGAAGACTTGATGAGATAATCTCAAAAATAATCTAAATCAGATTATATTCCAAAAAACCCATGATGTTGTCAACTTAAACTTAACTATTTTGAAAAAAAATGTGTGGCTTGTGATCTTTTTAGTGAATGTTTTTCTTTTCCTTGCATAAAGATATCATTTTTACATTACTTGTTAAATTTTTAGTACTCTTGGAATGAAATGTCTATTGATTGGTTCAATTTTTATTGAATTCATGTTTTTAAATATCTATCATTCTAATATTTTATTTTCCATTACTAATTTGTATGTTTTTTCATTTCTCTAATACTTTGAAATTATTATATGCATATCATCTTATTTACCAAATGTATGTTTTTATGTAGGTAATCTAAAATTACAAAAAAAACATATTTGTTTTATATTTTAGGATTTTATATCAAAAATCTAAAAGGGGATAAGTTCTTTAAAGAGTATATCTTTTTGAAAATTGGAGTTTTATTTAAAGTTAATGGAATCAATGTTTTAGAGGGAGATTTATTTAAAATTTTCTAATCATTATTTTTTTATATTTATTTTTGAAAATCAAAAAAGGGGAGTGATTGTAAAAAATTGAATAAATACTCATCATTTTTTTAGATGTTATAATGTTGAAAAATTGTTTTATAGATTTATAAAGGTGGATAAACTTACTTTTTTCAAGGGGTTTTAAAAAAATTATTTGAGGAAATATGATCTTATTAGAAGTTTAAAAAATGTAGCTTTCCTTATCCTTCTCATAGGGGGGGTTAAAAGGTTTGTTTTAAATTTTTCATTCATGTTTGTAATTTCCAAAATGGGGGACATTGTTGAGTCATAAAATCATTTTATCCTTAGTTTTGAAAATCACATAACACTCATGTCTTAATTCATTTTAACTTTAAGTCTCTTTTTAAGTGTTTTTAAAGTGAAGGACTAAAAATTTGGTAACTTTATTTCTGGAAGTTCTCAGCATGAAAATCTAGAGATCTAAGTTTAATTCTTAGACCATATTCACCAGATTTATGGGCATTGTATCAGTTCTTGACTAACTATATCAAACTATGTTATGTGATATTGAATTTAACCATGTATGATGAAGCTTCTTCTGATGTTGTTACAATTGATCCTGAAAAGTACAGAATTCAAACATTGGAGTTTATTACAACATCTTCCTTAAATTGATCCATGTCTTTGATTCCATAAGAAGGAAACATGTAATACTAGAAAAATTATATAATCGCTTGAATTATTCAACATTTTTTTTGTTTTCTAGGTTCTTATAATTGTATGTTATTTTTTAGTATTGTGTTAAGAGTTTTTTTTGTGATTCTTTCATTATAAATCTCATAGAATTTTATCATTTGTATTCATTATGTTTTTTATCCTCCTAGATTAAGGGATTTTGAGGACAAAGATATAGAATTATCTAATTTTTTGTGATCATGTTCTTATGGGTTGTGGAAGCATAAATGCTACTTATCAGGTTGATCTAGGGATTCTGTTTAGAAGATAGAGTCAATATTCTAGTTTGTAGAAGAAGTTTTATTTCTTACAATGGGTTAAGTTGAGGGAATCTTGGGTATTGGAAGGTCGGCCTTTGGATAGGTTAAATTTGAGGTTACCTTGAATTGGTTTTACTATTCCCCTTATTATTTAGGTTAAAAGAGTACTTTTATAATATCTTTTTAGGTGTGATTGATTTTTAAATCAGTACTATATGTTTTTTCTATTTCTATCATGCACATTTATTTTATTAGGAGTTTCTTACATTCTAATTTTTTAAATTTTATCCATGCATATATGTTATAAAATTTTTTCTACCCTGATTTTTTTAGGGTTATTGGAACTTCCTATTTTCTATAGTTTTAAAACTTAGGGTGTGGATAAAAATTTCAAGTTTTTTTATAAACTACAATTCACCCCCACCCCCCCCCCCCCTCTTGTAGGTTTACCTAACTAGTAATCTAGGATAACAGTGCACCCTGAATGTGTGGGGAGTATTAAACTCTATGAAGGATTTAGGGGACTCACGCCCTGACATAAACATGTTTCTAGGGGAGTACCTAATATATGAACACTCTAATTGTCATGATCATTCCTCATCGTCGACCTTATAGAGATAAGGAGATTAAACCACATGCAACACCTCACATCCCACCACTTATGCTGAAGAGAATTGTATCATTGTATTCTATGGTGAAAAAAACTTAGGAGGGACTACTCATACACCCAAAACTAAGTTTCGATCAAAGAGATATGAAGATTCACCAAGGCTATAAAATTAAACGACATGTACTATGGGGATACATGACATGTATCCCAAAAGGGTCGCTTAGTCATGTAGTATCACCCACATGGTGTGTCCAAGTAGATCTAAATGGAATGTGGACCAAGTTGGATCACTTGATGTGTATTTTAAAGGAATATAATTCATGTACCACTGAGGGTACACGGCATGTGATCCTACCCAACATGGCGTTTTAGGATAAACAGTCACCTAGGAATGTACTCCATGTGAATTTCATGTCAGTTGGATTAGAGGTTACATGTAATGTGATGTTTATCTATAACTAAAAGTATAGTTTTCATTTCCTAGTTAATACATGGTGTGTGGCTCTGTATCATATGTCGTGTGATCACGCCTTCAAGCCCAAAATTTGTAGAGCACCCATAATCACTCGGTCGTCATTGTTCTTGCCTCTGATCAAACCTGAAACACTACCAAAAGTATCATTTGTCAATGTAATGGATCCAATGGTCAATTTTAAGTTGTGGATTTCTAGAAAAACAATATGGTAGGGGTTCACCCTCAACCTTGATGCCTTTGCACACTGGTTCACCAAATACCTCACATCATTGCACCTTCCAGTGATCCGTAATTGCTTTTTGTCAATCCAGCATGCCCTGATCCTTTTCATTACACTGAAATCCATCGATCACAAGACCTAGATCTTAATCACTCATTGATATGGATCTGATTCATAAAATCGCTGACCATGATGATAATTAGTGGTGAAAATATGAAGAATATAGGGGGAAATAATAAGGATAATCAAGAATATGATCATTGGTGTCTGTATTGATGGTCTGGGTACCGTTTATCAAGTGAAGATCTGCCAATAATGAAGAACATAAGGAAATCTATGTAGAATCAAGGAATTTCAAGCCAAAATAAAAAAGGAAAAATTAGATTCATAGGGCCATGCAGTTGGGAAAATAATCCCAGAACATAATTTCATGCTCAAAATCATGAAGAACAAATAAATCCAAAAATTAAAAAGCCCTACCTCATGTTTGGATTATTCTTTCGTGAAGATAATGTTTTCATCAGTTGTTGTTGGTAATTACTTGAAGAGAACACTCATTGAATCTTTATTTATCTCAATTACTCTCTCTAATTCTTGGGTTTATAGTGGTCACCCTAGGTTAGAGAATTTGAGATGATTAAATAGTAGGAATTAGGTTTTTTGGTGGATATAATATTAATTAATTCCACCCACGATGGTCCACTCCTGAGGACCATTGTGTGAATAATTATTACACCACTTATAGGGAAAACCCCCTATTCTAGACACAACCACAATGTTATTATCCTTATCGGATGCTTCGTTAAAGGAAAAATTCTATCATCTTCATGAACACACACATGAAATAAAAATAATATATTATTTTCGAAACCCCATGATACCAAAAATGAAGAAACTTATCAGTGAATAACCTATAAAATATTATTTAAAATATTATAAAGGTTTAAATAGTGAAACAGGGTCACCACATCCTCTCTATATTCAAATATTTTCATCATAAAAAGAATAAACTACTTAAAAAGGTAAGGGTATTGGGCTTGAATCTATTTCTTACGCTCCCACAAGATCTCCTGAAGGTTCTCATGGTGCTAAAGGAAAGAAACTAGTGGAATATCTCACCCATAAGATTCATATCCTACCGATACTTGATCACCATTGGGTACTCCAGGAAGGTGACACTATCCTTTATGTTTATCTCACCCAGTCAATGATATGCGAAATGTCATGCATGTATCTACTCAGTTGTGATATATGGAAGATGTTGTGAACTTGATCCAACTATAGAGGCAATGTCAAGTGGTAAGAAGCCTCACCCTCCCTGTACAGGATCTATAATGGACTAATAAACCTCACATAAATCTTGGATCCCTAACCAAATCTATACAAACTACATCATGGAGAGACCTTCAGGAACACATGATCTCCCTCATCAAACTCCAAATTCCCATTTAATCAGTATGTGTGGGACTTATGACTATTTTGAGAGGTCCTCATTCACTCCTGAATCACTTGAACCTTATTTTTCTTCACTCACACAAACTCCAAGCCCATTATTGATGGTTTTTCTATCTCTATCAATCACATAGGTGGCCTATAGGGTATCTCATATAGGGCCTTGAAAGGTGAAATGCCAATATTAGAGTGGTAAATGTTGGTGTACATAGAATTAGTTAAAGTTAGGTAATCATTGTAGCTATGGATGAAATATAACACACAAAATCTCAACATATCCTTAAGAACTTGAATGGTTTTCTCGGTTTGACCATTAGTTTGAGGGTGGAATGTTATACTTAGTCACAAATGGGTATTGAATGACTCTTATAAACCTCTTCATAACTGAGATGTAAATCAAGTGTCTCAATTGGAAATGATCATTGAGGGTATACCATATTGTTTTATTACCTCATCCATGTAAAATCATCATAATCACTCACTAAACTCTACTCCCAGATAATAAGGAAGTGGGTCAACTTGGTTTTTTGGTTGATGATCACCCAGATGTCAGCATGACCACTCATTGATCATGGGATCCCTTTCATGAAATCCATAGATATGTGATATCACTTATACTCCATAACCTCAAGGGTTTGGGATAAATTGATCGAGACCCAATACTTTAGTTTCACTTATTGACAAGTGAGGCATCATGAGATAAACTCAACAATACTCTATTTCATACCTTCCCACCAAAATTAACACGCAAGTTCTTAGAACATATTCATTACTCTAAGATGTAATGCTAAGGGTGAAGTATGGAACCCCCTCAACACCTCCTCATATAGTATGACTAGAACCACTATCCATTCATGTAAGAATATGATGTGCACCCCATATTTGGAATATTTATCTATTGCATCACCTAAGGATATCTGATCGTGTGAATTCTCACAATCAATGTCTCTCAACTGGGCCTCCCTTTCATGCTAAAAAAGTGGAGGGTTCACTTACATTGATCTAAGATAAGCCAATTATCCATAATCTACTAAGGAAAAATACAATGAGTCAAACTGATCAGACGCCTCATCCAGTTACCACTAGTATAAAAATGGTCTTTAACGCTGGCATTTTAATGTTAGTTCTTTAGGACTGATGTTAAAAGTCTCCCATGAGGACTTTTAATGTTGGTTATTTAGTTACCGACATTAAAATATCACTTTTAATATATATTATAGAAAAATATTTGTTAAAATACCTCATGTAATTCTTTTAATGTCGATTATTGAGTAACCAATATTAAAATCCTACTTTTAACATTAGTTGTTGAATAACCAACATTAAAAGTCCTCATATAAGACTTTTAACATTGGTTTTTTTAGGAACCAGAGTTAAAATTCACTTTAGATGTCATTTTTTCAAAAAATATGTGTTAAAAATGATGAAAAAATTTTATTTCATTTCCCAAGCTTCGATTTTACTAGTCATAGAGCTAAAACAGACTTACATCTCAAAAGTTATGGACATTAGAATTTAAACATTAGAAGACTTTTAATGTATTTTTTTTCAAAAAACTAATGTTAAAAATGTTTAACAAGTTTTATATTATTTTCAAATATTTTATTTTACTAGTTTTGGAGCTCAAATAGAGTTACAGATCAAAAGTTATGGTCGTCGAAAGTTGTACTTCTACATGACCTCTCTTAGAGAAGTTCAACTTCTAATGTCTATAAATTTTGATTCATAAGTCCGTTTTAGCTCTAATACCAGTAAAATTAAAGGTTTGGAAATTATATAAAACTATGTAATAACTTTTAACATAATTTTTTTGAAAAAATTATGTTAAAAGTGACTTTTAGCATCAGTTCTTGAAAAAAACGATGTTAAAATTCTTCTATGGGGACTTTTAACATCAGTTTTTCATGAACTGATATTTAAATAAGCAATTTAGCATAGGTTACTAAATAAATGTTGTTAAAAGTGATTTTTAAATCCTTTAATGTTAATTTTATAAAAAAATGATGTTAAAACCCCAATACATGAAGGTTTTTAACTTCAGTTATATATTTAACCGAAATTAAAAGTATAATTTCTAATACGCGAGATCTGTATTTCAATTTTTTTCAAAATATGCATTTATTTTTTTACAATACCACATAAATTTTAATAAAAATACACTGAAAATATTTTCATTTACTATATATAAATCTATATTCTCTTTATTTCAACATTTTTTACCTCTTCGATTCAATCAAATTTTCAACACATCTTCAATCGATGATTTGAAAACGATATCAATTATAATCAAGTAATTTATTTATTATTATTTTACTTCATTTATAAACATCTTAATAATTTTACTTTTAATGATGAAGTATTCTTATGATCAAGTTATGAAGATAAAATAACTAGATGAGATTTACTAACCAAGGTGAAAATTTCATTATCGATCACCATTTTCATTGTCACATGAGTTCTACCATAAAAAGAATAGAAATAATGATAATCAACATATCAATTTGAAGTAAAATCCTAAATTAATTTAAATGTATTCAAAACCTTAATTTTATTTTATTTTTCAATTGGTTTCTATAATTTTCATTCATGTTTCTCATGTTTTCTTTGAAATGAGTTGTATCTATCAAAACCTAGAGAAGTACAACTTCTGAAAACCAAAAATTTTGATTTCTAACTCTTTTTTAGGTCTACAACCAGTCAAATAAAAGCTTAAGAAATTAAATAAAACTTGGTAAAAAAATTTAACATTATTTATTTGAAAAAATTATGTTAAAAAATACTTTTAATGTTGTATAATGAAAAAAAATGACATTAAAAGTCTTCTATGAAGACTTTTATCATCGATTTTTCATGAACCGGACTTAAAATGAGTATTTTAATGTTATTTAATGAATAAATGATGTTAAAATATTTCCATGAGGACTTTTAACTTTGGTTTGTATCAAAAACCAAAGTTAAAACCTTATGAAATCAAACTTTCGATTTTGGTTTTTTGGAAAACTGACATCGTAAGGTCAACATTTTACTTTTTGATGTTGATTGATAAAAGTCGGCGTCAAAAGTATCAATATTAAAGTTTGAGTAAAAAACATCAGTTAAAAATAATTGTTAAAATTAAAAAAATGATGTGAAAACACTTTTTTCTACTAGTGAACTAAGAAGGGGGTTTCCTGCTAAGGGTGTCATCCACCACATTGCTCTTTATTGAAGTATAGATGTTGGGAAAAATACATCAAGGTTTTGTGTCAGTGTTTTTTGGTGTGATTTTATTTTTTAACAAAGTCATATGACCAAAAATCAGTATGGTTTGTGTTTTTGAAGTAGGTTTTTAAGGTGGTGCAGTTTTCCAATGTTTGCCAAATTTTTGGGCCTCAAAATCAGGAGTTTGTTTTTCAAAAAAGGAAGGTTTTACACAAAGGGGTTCACTATTTGTGCACCATGAAGCATAATTCATGTAATATAAAAATGAGGTATATGGAATGACTTAGTGAAATCGATAAAGGAAGATTTATGCATAGCAGTGCTATGCGAACCGCAAAGCACACTACGCAGAGCGCATAAAAAATAGTCTTTGGGAGGCTCGTAGTTCATGAGAGGATTGGATTCTGTGGGAGTCTCACCATTTGAGGAATTATGTGGTGATTAGGGATACTATAAAGGGTGATTTTTTCATGGAATACATTGGTCTTCGCAAAGGAATAAATGTGCTATACAGACAGCATAGCAATACGTGGTGATGGCTATACCACATTGAAGTTTTGGGTACTTAGGATTAGAAGGTTTTGTGGATCTATTTGCCTATATAAGGACCAATAATCATATCATCAAAAGAGAGAAAATTTCATTAGAATATCATCACTTTGGGAAGAACTCAGTGAATTTTGAAGTTATTCATTAGGGAGAATTCCTTAAAGGAGAAGTGGTTTGCAAGGGAGAAAATCCACAAAAGAAAAATTCTGTGAAGACAGTTCATGGAAGGTCATTTTTGGGCTCTATATCCTATAAAGTAAAATTCATCCACATAAGTTGATGCATTATGTGAAAGAGGAAGTAGTCCACAGAAATGGAGGTGGTTTTTGGAAATGGAGGTGGTCCGCAGAAATGGAGGTGGTCTGCAAAAGAGGAAGTAGTCCACGGAAGTGAAGGCGATCCATGGAAGAAGAGTCTATCCACGAATCAAGGATGGTCTATGGAAGACAAAGGTGATCCAAAAATCACTCACACCATACGGTTCAAGGCAGTTCACAAATGAAGCAAGAAAGTTCACAAAGGGACTAAAACAGTTTACAAAAGTAAATTCCACAAAAAAACAGTACACAAAAAAGTGGATTTCATCTATGGGTAAAAAAAGTACTTCAACATATCATCTACCTACAATTGAGGATGTGTTCATTCATGAAAATTAAGGGACCTATAAGTTCATAAACTGTGAGTGAATCCCCTCTAAGAGCAATGAGAAAATTAAGAGAAATATGTTGATCCTTTCCACCAGTAGTGAACTAGAGAAAGAGACTCAGGGAGTATCCCTTGGGAAAGTAGTGAGTTGTGTAAGGGTTGGTGTCCTCAGAACCAACTGTTTTGTACTTTGATTACATGAATGTTCACTTATTATATATTGTTCATTGTTCTGCATCACTATAATATAATAATGTCCTGGAATATTTGTTGCATTAATAAGGTCATAGCAGATCCCCGCTATGATGAGAACCTTGAAATGCTATAACAACATTCTTAAATAAAGTTCTGCGGTTGGATGACATACTATGATAGGACACATAGTATATAGACTGTCATGTGCGAGTACTCGTAAGAAGATGAGACTCTCTCTCATGGAGTTCGCACTTGGTAATCTCCAAGATGGGAGATTATGAGAACATACCCACCAGTAGTAATTCCGCATGTCTTGGTGTCATCGGATATTGCTATCTGTGAGCGTGTGTAATGGTCCTTAGACTGGAATATTATCATTAACTCATGTCATGACTCGCCAACTTAGATTTACTGACGAAAACCGTCACGCAGACAGTTGGCGGGAAGTAGGGTACGTCACGAGTGACATGTTTTTAATGGATAAGTAGAGGAAGTATTTGTCCCTTCCATTTATGGAATTGGATATCTCAGCCCTTTGATTGAAATAGAACTGTTGCATTAAATTCTATGGCCATGGTGTAAACGACGAGTTTATTTCAGGTAGTCAAAGAACGATAGATCAAGCATATAGGTTTATGACACTACCATGAAACATGCTTGATAAGGTATCGAGACAAAGGGATTAAATTACACAGTAAGAATTCGTATGAGGTGATACGTCAATGCGGCATCAACTTCTTTTTCTTGGGTGCATTGACCCATTGCTAGACAGTAATCTTGTACTTTAGGCAAGCCTGCCTAATGCCAATGAGAAAGAGGCCTAGAGGGTCACACACTAAGTGTATCCAAGTATCTCAAGTTGAATAAATATTATTCCCGTACATGGTTTAATAATTATTCAAGGAAGCCTAAGCTGTTTTAAATGATGGAGGAAAAATAAAATAAAACAAGTACACGCTATGAATTATTAAATGTACACGCCGTGTAGTTTTATTTTGGAAAGGAAATGAATAAATGAAAACAATATATACACGCCGTGTACATTTAATGTACACGTCGTGTAGTTTTCAATGAAAAACAAGTACACGCCATGTATTTATTATTACACTCTGTGTATTTATTATTACACGCCGTGTAGTTTTTCTAGTCAGGATTTTGAGGATATAATATCGTTTTATTAAATGATATTTATTATAATCAGCGTGAGCGCATGTCAAGGAATTAATTATTCGACATGGGGGTTTTCAATAAGAGTTAATGAAATAAATGAAATGCATAACGCGTTTATTTATTGTCATAACTCTACAACCTCAAACACGATTATAAATATCCTCACAACCCCAACTCTTTTACTACACAAGAGAATCGTTGTGCACAACATCTCTGGAGAATTATTTCAAGGTCGAAAGAACCTCTTACTCCAAGAACTCTCTCAAGACCGAGAGAGATCTTTTTCCATCGGATCAAGACAATCTAAGGCGGACAACACAAGCAAAGGCTTCTCCATACTAGAACCTGTAGAATCCTTTGGCGACGTCCAAAGATACGAGGTACACATGTGGATCACTGCTAGAGGGAGTCTACACTTGGCTTCTGCGACGCAATGACAGATCACATTGACAATGTTATCGATAACATCAACGAAGAAAGAACACCCAAAAGGTATTTCTTTATAATTAATTAAATTAATTATAATCAACCTGTAACGATCCTTGTTTTTGGTTCCGGGATAAACCATCTTCTTTGTCTTTTTCTGTGATTCGATCCGTGGAGACTGGCGTTTATCGTCGTATTGATCCTGGATTGATCATTGCTAATGACAAAAAGCCAAGTAGGCACATCCACCCATGCGCTTATGCTATTCCAGGAACCTTCAAATGGTATCAGAGCGAGGTTACAACGTTGATTATAGTTATTTAATTTTTGTTGATAATTTACACATTCATATTTTATTCAATTCGAAATAAATCATTCTATAAATCTGAATTAACGAGATCTATTATTCCTCCTTCGTTTCTCGATTCATATCACAAAAACGACCTTTTAATTTTAATTTTTGATTAAAATAAAAAAACGAGGAACTCATCCGGAGGAGCCGCTCTTTCTGTCTGTACAACACGGGATTACACGGCGTGTAATTAAAACTACATGTCGTGTACTTAGGTTCAACGAACCGGCACTGCTCCGCCAAACCACACCGTGTGAATTGATTATGCCTAAGTTTTAATCACACCGTGTTGACCAGAATTGAACGGATCGTGGAAACCGGAATATACGGCGTTTATGTTGAAGCAACACGCTGTGTAGTCCGTTCCGACCCAGGTGAAACCATGTACAAAGATAAGCCGCGTACCGCATACACGGGATCGCCAGGCCGGTTACCGCATAACAAGGAAGTACACGTCGTGTATGATTCATCTACACGTCGTGTACTCTAAAATTTCCAAAGTACAGAAAACACGCCAAAGCCCCGGCGTGTACTTTGGATAAAGGGTGAAAAGAAAAATACACGTCGTGTACTTTCCAGAAATGGAATTTCACCAGGTTTCCTCCAATGTACAAAGACCCATACAAGGAATATGGATGAGAAGAATCTCAAGGAAATTCAGAAAGGAATTTAAGATAAAGAATTGATTAATTATAAGATTATAATTAATTGAATTCGAGTGCGTATTATCTTAAATAAAAGAACAATTAAAAGAATTTGAATTCTAAATATTCGTAAATGTCGTTGCATACTATGGATGATCATGAGCTAGACCAAAGACCCTTTGTATGTGTATGGTTTCAATTAAATTTATTTAATTTAAATGTGTTGGCCTGTGAGCCTTCTTCTAATAAAATGTAGGGGCTGCATGTCCATGGTTTCTTTAATGTAAACCCATGTAATGGAGGATCTCCCAAGCCAGAGGAGACGGTTCAAATCCCAAAGCTAAGGCGAGACCGATGCAAGAAGATACAAAGGTGGACAGGTGGGAGCTGCAAAACACGAACCATCAGGTTCAAGGTGTTTTCCTTAGGTCAGGGTTAGCTTATCAAAACCGCTAGATAAGCTAACCAAATAGAATCTCATGATCGTGCCATCTTATTTTATTTCTGTCTGATTGCATGGTTTATTTATTATGTATGTGTTGTCGCGATCACATAATTAATAAAATGAACAAGCATGAAAAGATGGAATAAAATAAAAACTGGACTATGCGTAAACATTATCGGAACATGGTTAATCACTTAAGCAATCATCACTTAATATTAACAAGCATGTGATAATGCAAAAATACGCATAAAGAATAAAATCCCTCAAATACCATATTAAGTCAGACCAAGCCTTACATTACTTGATTAAGGGCAAGACTCAATAAAACTATGTGTTTGACCAACCCTTGTTGGGACACTTACTTTTATAAAGGAATCCCTTATGAATGTTTTCGGGTTGACTTAACCATATTACATCAAGAGAAGTATCCCTTGCTAGACTTGATGTAATATTAGAGGCAAGAGTTGAGGAAATCCAAATCAGGATTTCAGGATTGGGGAGTCCACTCAACAAATCAAGGAACTATAAGCTCACAGTTGGCAAAGACCTGCCTACCTAAATACCTTCAAATAGCTTGAACAACCCTTGTTGGGGTTATGCGAAGGGAAATATGGATCCTCGCCACTAGAATGTCAAAGAAACTGGACATTCCGAGTTCAATGGTGAGGGTCATTGAGACTTGATAAAATAGTGGGAGACTTAATTAATTTATTATTTCTCATAAAAATGTAATCAAGAAAGTACTAATAAATCTGCTCTTTTAAATTGTAGAATCAAGATGACAAACTCGTCAACCACTTTTTCTCTGCGATCAATTCTAGATAAATACAACATCCTCACCGGCAGTAACTTTCAAGAATGGTTTAGGCGCCTTTGGGTTATCCTACGCCATGAACGAAAGTTTTACATGTTGGAGTCCTCACTTCCTGATTCCCCTGCCACAGGGGTGAGTGATGAAGATTTCCTATTCTATGATCAACATTTGAACGATGCACTCGACATTCAATGTTTGATGCTATCATCAATTTCTAGTGAGCTCATGAAGTCTCATGAAGACATGGATGCTTATAGCATGCTCGAGCATCTCTGTGGTCTATACCAGGAGAGAGAAAGATAGGAAAGGTTTGAGATCTCCAAGGCTCTATTTCAGAGAAAGCTTGGAGAGGGTGCCCCAGCCGAGCCTCATGTAGTCAAGCTCATTGGCTACATTGAGAGCTTGGAGGTTCTAGGGTTTAAACTCCCCAAAGAACTGGGTACCGATCTCATTCTTGCATCACTCCCCCAGAGATTCTCAAACTTTGTTGTGAACTTCAATATGAACAACATTGAGAAGTCTTTGTCTGAATTTCTCATCCTCATTCGCCAAGTAGACACTGACATGAAGCGTGAAAAGCCTTATGTCCTCATGGTGAATAAAAGGAAAGGGAAGGCGAAGAGATTTAAGCCCAAAGCTTCTTCAAGGCCTTCCAAGAAAAGTAATATCAAAGGGGAGGAAAAGGAACAGGATGCTATTTGTTTTTCATGTGGCAAGAAGGGCCACTAGAAGAAAAACTGCACCCAGCCAAGGAAGCAAGGGGAAGCTTCAGGTGCGTTTGTTATCGAATGAAATCTATCTATTTCTACTAATTGGGTATTAGATACTGCTTGTGGTGCTCACATTTGTATCCAAATACAGGAACCAAGTAGATTTAGGAAGATTGATCGAGGGGAGGTAGATCTACGAGCATCCAACGGAGCCAGACTCGCTGTTGTAGCTGTCGGAGACTACCACCTCACATTGCCTACTGGGATGGTCTTGGTTTTGAAAGGTTGTTATTATGTTCCTTCTATTACTAAAAACATTATTTCAGTATCCAGATTAGATACTGATGGATTCATATTCAAGTTTGGAAATTAATGTTGCTACTTTTATAAAGATAGCATTTGTTTTGGTAAGGCACATTTATATAACGGCCTTTATGTGTTATAATACACAAACCAAGTAATGGAAATCGATAACAAAGTTAATTCACATGACTCATACCACACCCAACTTTGGCATCACCGGCTAGGTCATGTCAATGAGAAACGTTTGACAAAATTACATCAAGATGGGTATTTAGATTCTTTCGAACTAAAATCACTTGGTGTATGTCATGCGTGTCTACAAGGCAAAATGACCAAAGCCCCATTTAGTGGGAAAAGTGAAAGAGCTAAAGATCTTCTAGAATTAGTTCACATAGATGTGTGTGGACCATTTCCAATTGAAGCAAGGGGTGGGTTCTCGTACTTCATAACTTTTACTGATGATTTTAGTAGATATGAATATATCTATTTAATGAGGTATAAGTCAGATTCTTTTGATCGGTTCAAAGAATACAAGAATGAAGTTGAGAACCATCTTGGTAAGAAGATTAAGAAACTCCACTCAGACAGAGGAGGAGAATATCTTAATCAGGACTTCAGTGATTTCTTACAGGAGTTTGGGATTCTATCTCAACTCACTCCTCCTTACACACCACAGTGGAATGGTGTAAGTGAAAGGAGGAACCGCACCCTATTGGACATGGTGAGATCAATGATGAGTCATGCAAGTCTTCCATTATCCTTTTGGGGATATGTATTACAAACAGTAGAGCACATACTAAACCAAGTACCAACTAAATTGATAAATGGTATTCCATACGAGTTATGGAGTGGACGCAAATCCATGTTATCAAATTTACATGTGTGGGGTAGCGAAGCATTTGTTAATGCCTCTTCAGGTAACAAACTTGCACCCTGAGGCACAAAGTGTATCTTTATAGGATATCCCAAGGAAACAAGGGGATATTACCTGTACAACCCCTTAGAAAAAAAAGGTTACAGTGGCAAGACACGCCATATTCCTTGAGAGGGAGCACATCTCCAAAAGAGATATTGGGAGTGAGATAGACTTCAATGAAGTCGAGGCTCAAGATACACATGAGTTGGTACAAGAACAGATTCCACAAAGCCCCGTGGAAGAAAAATCTATTCCAAAGACACAAGAACTGCGTAGGAGCATGAGAGAGTTGAGAGAACCAGAAAGATATGGTTTTCTTGTCACTGAGGATGGTGACTCATTATTGGTTGACAATGATGATCCTCTTACCTACAAGGAAGCAGTTGAGGGCACAGACATTGCCAAGTGGAAAGAAGCCATGAATTCTGAAATGGATTCCATGTACCAAAACCAAGTCTGGATTTTGGTAGATCCTCCAGTTGATGTAAAGCCTATTGGTAATAAATGGGTATTCAAGAAGAAACTGGACATGGAGGGGTAAGTCAGCACCTATAAGGCATGACTGGTTGCAAAAGGTTTTAGACAACGCCAAGGAATTGACTATGATGAAACCTTTTCACCGGTTGCGATGCTGAAATCCATCAGAATCTTATTGGCCATTGCTGCTTACCATGACTATGAAATTTGGAAAATGGATTTCAAAATAGCTTTCCTTAATGGGAACCTCCAGGAAGATGTCTACATGACACAACCTGAAGGGTTTGTGACTCCAAAGGATGCCAACAAGGTATGAAAGTTGCAGAAATCCATTTATGGATTAAAGCAAGCATCAAGGTCATGGAACATTCGTTTTGATGAAGCTGTTACATAATTTGTCTTTGTTAAGAACGAATGTGAGCCTTGTGTCTACAAAAGGTTTAGTGGAAGTGCATTCGTTTTCCTAATAGTATATGTTGATGACATATTACTAATTGGAAACTAAGTACCTGTCTTAGAGTCAGTTAAGGCATGGTTTCATAGATGCTTCTCCATGAAAGACTTGGGTGAGGCGGCATATATTCTTGGGATCAAGATCCATCGTGATAGATCCAAGAGAATGCTGGGCCTGAGTCAAAGTACATACATTGACAAGATACTGAAGAGATTCAGTATGGAACAGTCTAAGAGGGGATTATTGCCAGTGTCACATGGCATTCATCTTTCCAAGAAAATGTGTCCTCATACACATGAGGAAATAAAGAGGATATAAAGGATCCCTTACGCATCCACGATTGGGTCAGTCATGTATGTTATGCTATGTACGAGGCTAGATGTTGCTTACGCATTAAGTTCGGTAGGCAGATATCAAGCTGATCTAGGAGACTGCCATTGGATGGCAGTCAAGACTATCCATAAGTATCTGAGGCGTACTAAGGATATGTTCCTGGTTTATGGAGGATATGAGGAACTAGTCATCATAGGACATGCAGATGCTAGTTTCCAGACTGATCAAGATGACATGAAGTCGCAGATTGGATACATCTTCAGTTTGAATGGAGGTGCAGTGAGCTGGAAGAGCTCAAAAAAAAGTGTGGTGGCAGATTCTACAGCGGAGTCTGAGTATATCGCAGCTTCTGAGGCAGATAAAGAAGTATTATGGATACAAGGCTTTGTCCAAGAGCTGGATGTTGTACCGAGCAGTAAAGATCCTATCACACTCTATTGTGATAATACTGCAGCGGTGGCGCTTGCAAAAGAGACAAGGTCACATCAGTGGACAAAGCACATACTTCAGAAGTATCATCTCTTGAGAGATTTTTCTCAGAGAGGTGAAGTTGCAGCGAGCAGTATTTCCACGGAAGACAGCGTGGTAGACCCATTGACTAAAGCCTTGACTCAGAAGAAACATGATCATCATGTGAGGTATAGCGGACTAAAAATCATAGGCAGTTGGCTCTAGTCCAAGTGGGAGTTTGTAAGGGTTGGTGTCCTCAGAACCAACTGTTTTGTACTTTGATTACATGAATGTTCACTTATTATATATTGTTCATTGTTCTGCATGACTATAATATAATAATGTCCTGGAATATTTTTTACATTAATAAGGTCATAGCAGATCCCCACTATGATGAGAACCTTGAAATGCTATAACAATATTCTTAAATAAAGTTCTGCGATTGGATGACATGCTATGATAGGACACATAGTATACAGACTGTCATGTGCGAGTACTCGTAAGAAGACGAGACTCTCCCTCATGGAGATCGCACTTGGTAATCTCCAAGATGGGAAATTATGAGAACAGACCCGCCAGTAGTAATTTTTCATGTCTTGGTGTCATCGGATATTGCTATCTGCGAGCATGTGTAATGGTCCTTATACTGGAAGATTATCATTAACTCATGCCATGACTCGCGCACTTAGATTTACTGATAAAAATCGTCACGCAGACAGTTGGCGGGAAGTAGGGTGCGTTGGGTGCGTCACAAGTGACATGTTGTTAATGGATAAGTCGAGGAAGGATTTGTCCCTTCCATTTATGGAAGTGGATATCTCGGTCCTTTGATTGAAATAGAACTGTCGCATTAAATTCCATGGCCATGGTGTAAACGACGAGTTTATTTCAGGTAGTCAAAGAATGACAGATCAAGCATATAGGTTTATGACACTGCCATGAAACCTACTTTATGAGATATCGAGACAAAGAGATTAAATTACAAAGTAAGCGTTCGTATGAGGTGATACGTCAATGCGGCGTCAACTTCTTTCTCTTGGGTGCCTTGACACATTGCTAGACAGTAATCTTGGACTTTAGGCAAGCCTACCTAATGCCAACGAGAAAGAGGCCTAGAGGGTCACACACTAAGTGTATTCAAGTATCTCAAGTTGAATAAATATTATTCCCGTACGTGGTTTAATAATTATTCAAGGAATCCTAAGTTGTTTTAAATGATGGAGGAAAAATAAAATAAAATAATTACACGCCGTGTATTATTAAATGTATACATCGTGTAGTTTTATTTTGGAAAGGAAATGAATAAATGAAAACAAGATATACACGTCGTGTAAATTTAATGTACACGCCGTGTAGTTTTCAATGAAAAACAAGTACACGCCATGTATTTATTATTACACGCCATGTAGTTTTTCCAGTTGGGATTTTGAGGATATAATATCGTTTTATTAAATGATATTTATTATAATCAGCGTGAGTGCATGTCAAGAAATTAATTATTTCTGCATGGGGGTTTTCAATAAGAGTTAATGAAATAAATGAAACGCGTAACGCGTTTATTTATTGTCATAACTCTACAACCTCAAACACGATTATAAATATCCTCACAACCCTAACTCTTTTCCTACACAAGAGAATCGTTGTGCACAACATCTCTGGAGAATTATTTCTAGGTCGAAATAACCTCTTCCTCCAAGAACACTCTCAAGACCGAGAGAGATCCTGTTCCATTGGATCAAGACGATCTAAGGCGGACAACGCAAGCAAAGGCTTCTCCACGCTAGCACCTGGAGAATCCTTTGGCGACATCCAGAGATACGAGGTACACGTGTGGATCACCGCTAGAGGGAGTCTACACTTGGCTTCTGCGACGCAACGACAGATCACATTGACAACGTGATCGAGAACATCAACAAAGAAAGAACACCCAAAAGGTATTTCTTTATAATTAATTAAATTAATTATAATCAACCTGTAATGATCCTTGTTTGTGGTTCCAGGACAAACCATCTTCTTTGTCTTTTTCTGTGATTCGATCTGTGGAGACTGGCGTTTATCATCGTATTGATCCCGGATTGATCATTACTAATGACAAAAAGCCAAGTGGGCACATCCACCCATGCGCTTTCACTGCGCTAGGAACCTTCAAGCTGGACCTAAACCTTATAAAGGCAGTGATCCTAGGCATAGAAGTGATCTATCTTGAACCTTGTATTTTGATAGTGAGCCTTAGTGAATTTGGTACATTGGCACATTGTCGTTGTATGCTCCTTGGATGTAGCCCAGTGAGGGTGAACCAAGTAAAAATTTGTGTGTATTTGTGTTTAATTTCCTACTTTACTTCCTATGAATCATCATTAGATAAAGTTATAAAGGATAAGATAAATATAAACACTAAATATAAAATAAAGTGACCCTTATAATAAAGAGGTCAAGATCTAGTGGGTAGGAAGAATTTCAAAAAGAATCTCCATACCCTTATTCCACCCCCCCCCCCCACCTAAGGTATCTAGGCCCCTTTTGGACCTAAAAATAGAAAATATCAAAGTCATATTATTGTAGTAAATCAAACTAATGTCTCTACATTAAGTTAAGATATCTTTGAGTAAATATGTACCTGAGACTCTTATGGTTTGTATAGGCTATGAACCACTCTCTAAGAAGGAAGTGCCTCAAATTATTCAAGGAGAACACTACCATGGTCAACTCCAAATCATGGGTTGTATAGTTTTACTCATTATGTCTCACCAATCTTGATTCATAAGAAATCATTACCTACCTTTGCATCAACACACAATCAAACCCAGATCCTAAGTCATCACATAACTCTATGTACTCAAATCCTTACACTAGAAACCTTAGGACATGATAACTCATCAACCTCTACTTTGAATCCTTGAAATCTCTTTGGTATCCCTCAAACTAAATGAACAGCTTCCCCTTTCAGGTAAAGTAAGTCATGGGGTCCATAATTCTGGATAAATATTCCATGAATCTTCAATAGTATCCTTAAAACCCAATAAATTTTTACACCTAAAACCCACTCTTATATAGATCTCAAGTTAGTACTAAATTGATATTCACTAGGTCTACAGCTACTCTACCCTTTGTGATAACATTCCCTGATAATTGGACCTCTCAAATCCAAAAATGGAACTTTGAGAACTTAGCATACAACTGGTGCTCCTGAAGTGAGTTCAGGAAAATTATTGGATGCTCGACATGCTCATCCTCTAATGCTGAATATATGAGGATGTAATCAATGAAGACAAATATGAACTAGTCTAAGAAAGGATGAAAGATCTAGTTCACAAGGCCTATGGACACAATCATGGTATTCATCACACTAAAGGGCACCACCAGAAACTCATAATGGTCATAATAGCATCAAAATTTCTTATTTGGAATATATTTATCATGGACCTAAAGTTGGTGGTAGTCAAACTCAAGATCGATCTTTGAGAACTACTTTTATCCCTTTAACTATTCAAATAGATCATCAATCCTTGGAAGAGGGTACTTTTTTTTGGATTGTCACATGATTTAGGTAGAGATAATTAATACAAAGCCTCATGATCTCATCCTCCTTCATGGGTAACTATAGTGAAGCTTTCTAAGGGGACACATTGGTTCTGATGAAAAAATTATTCATAAGGTCCTCTCATTACACCTTTATCTCCCTAAGCTCAACTAGGGTCATTCAATAAGTTGTGTAAGATATCAAAGTGGTATCAAGGTATTGATTGATTCATAATTTGACTTCTTGATTAAGGGGAAACCTTGGAACATCCTTAGGAAAAACATCCTTGAAATCCTCTACAACTATAATAAATTGGTCATCTGAAGCATCATCCACACATGGAGATAGACTCTCCAATTGATGGGTGATCAATTTCATCTTCTCGTGTATGGTCTATAATTACCCAAGCTTTTCATACATAGATATTACATCATTTTAAATGAATATTCAATACATTTCAAAAATACATGCCTGAGTTCCTTAAAGATTTAGTTTATTTTGAGACTATATACATAATATTATTATTTCATGAAATATATTAAACATCTCCTATTAAGATCTTCCCATTTAGTACTCATCATAGATACACCCCACATAAAACCTTTCTTTTTAACCTAGGGAAATAAAATATAAGAAAGGTTGAGCATAGATGCTCAGTAAAGGTAAACATGGTATATATCAATTGATGGTCATATAAAATCATAATATAAGTATAAGGGTATGAGATCATTAACATAACTTATAAAGTTTTTACCCAATCTATCATGGATCATAAACATGAGTCATGACATAAAGATTTATTATTCAAAAGTCAAGAATCTTAAGAGTGAGAAATCATCATAAATAAATCATGAACCTTAAGTCCATGTCATAAAAGTGTGCCTCCATCATAATTATAGAAACCATTTCATATTACAAGGTTAACTAATGAGACTATAAAATCATAACGGATTAGGAAACAACACCTCTTTCTCTTAATGGATCAACCACATCGACCTATTTCCCATAGTGGATCAAGAATATCAACTTGTTTCCCATAGCAGATCAAGAACATCGAATTTTTTCTCATAATTAAGTCATGAGATATAATACTTTACCCAATTCATTTTAGGGATATATAATTCTGGTCTCACCCATCACATAATGAAAACTGTACATACATGTGCCTCAAAATCATAAAAAATTCATCATATCATAACTCGTGAAAAGAAATGGGTTTCATAAAAATTTCATCATAACAAAACCCATGGAAAAGAAATGTGTTTCATAAAAATTTAATCATTGAATAACCCATGTAAAAGAAACAAGTTTCATAGAAATTTCATCAATTCATCATAGTATAAACCATGGAAAAGAAATGGGTTTCATAAATATCTTATCATTGTAATCATAAACCATAAAAAGAAATAATAAGGATGGTATCATTGGATAATATCCCCAGTAAATATTAGGAAACATAAAATGATATCATATTAGATATAAAATTCTTTTAAATATCACTTGGAACATTTCTTGAGAAGAATATCATTTTTTAAATTACTTTAAAAATATAAAAATTTCATAAATATTAATGAAAAAAAATTATTTGAAATGAACCTTGAAAATTTATAAATTAATTTTAAAATTATTTAGTGTTCATTATAATGATAAATTTCATTCATACCATATAAGTTAAAAGAAAACATTCCTTTCACACTTTTGTATGAACTCAAAAAGTACCTTGTTCAGAAAATGACATGAATACTCCTTTTAAACCATTATTTAAAATGTAAAACATGGATAAAAATGACTTTAAAAATTATATTATTATATTAAAAACATTATTTAAAACTTTTTTATAATACATGTATATGGAAAAAAAATTATCTTTTCCCGAAGAGAGAAATAAAGTCGTTTTTCCTTAAAATATTCTTTTAGTGTCTTGAGTAAATAGAGAGAGGAAAATGAAAGTAAAACATGTATTATAAAGAAATAACCATTGGATAATAAAAATTCATGAGTTTCTTGATATTTAGATTATAATATTTCATTACTGGAAACTTGATCATAAATAATCTTGGTAAACAATGAGATTGTAACATAAAACTCTTACTGCTTTGGGAACATTTGAACCATAAGCCCCATAAAATAATAACTTAAAATGAAATATTAAATATCATAAAAATAAGTAAAATAAGGATATAAATTTTCAAATGAAATTATATAAACCTCATAAAATAAGATAGGTGCATGACATGACATGTGTCCCAAAGAAGATAATTTAAAATAATAAACCTTTACACCAGGTCTGACTTCATTAATACATTTTTGAACCTCCTATATAATAAATATAGATTTATTATACATATATTTAAGAAAATTAATCATATATATCATATCATATATTATTTACTTATAACCTTTTTATCACTCATTTATTAATAATTATTTATTAAAATCGTTGTTTCAGGTGATAACTGCTTCATTTTTTCATATATGTTTTGGTTATGTAGTTTTGGTCCTTGTAATTTGATCATGGTTTAATTATATACATAATTTTAATAATTATATAAATATCATATATATTCATATATACATATTTATATTCATCCATAAAAGTATATATAGAAAAATAAATTACATTGTTCATGGAGACGGTAGGTCGTACGTATTCATGAACGTTGTTTTCAATTTTCAAAAGATGGGATAAAAAGTTAAATAATAATTCACCTTTAAAAAATCATTATTATATTATAAATATCATATATATTCATTAAATTCATCCTTATTACCATTCATTTAAAGTAGAATTGAAAAACGAATCATGTCTCTTTGTGGTGGTTGTAGTCCACACATACACATGAGTGACGTTATCGCTTTCCAACGGATTAGAAGGTAAGAAGGTAGATATAATATTATAATTATATAAGAATAATTATTTCATAAAAATCATATATAAACATTAAAATCATCATAATACCGATCCATAAAATATAGTGATGAAAAATGAATTGTATCTCTACGTGGAGATGATAAGTCATACGTACACACGAGCAATACATTCACTTCCCATTTGATATGAAAGAGGATGGATAATGGTGATTTCATATTAATAATAAAATTTAAGTTTATTTAGAATAATAAATTTATTATTTTATGATAAATTCCATAAATTTATAGTGGTTAAAAAAATAAGTAAAAAAATAAAGTGATTGGTTAAGGTGATTGTCTCTTCTTTGAAAGAACTCTTTTAGATATCCTCTTAAGGATCATAGGGTTGATCTTTTGGGAATAAAAACACCACTATAATGTGGTTAAGGATGTTATGTAGGGATATTTTCAGGGTTTTTTTCATTCATATAGCTCAAAATGTGTGAATAAGTGAGAGGAGGAGGATCCCTTTTATAATTGATGCGAGGGACGATTTTGGAATTTCTTAAATGATTAAATTATAATAAATTAATTATCATGTAAAATGATCTCAAATGGATATATATTAGAATATAAGGTAATATTTTGTTGTAATACCATCGTCCAATAGAATTTGAGCAGGTGTAAGTGGTGTTTTAAATCTTATATTTTGGTTTAACCCCTTAGTTAATGCATTTTAACCTTAACCATGGTAACAACTTGTTCACTCATAAAGGGTTATAATTTTACTTATAAGGTGACTATTAACTCATAAATGGAAAAAGTATGAAATTCTAGACCATATCATATCCTAATTTTCCTCTTTAAATACTTTTATTATTTTTAAATATTTTAATAAAATATTATTTCCATAAAATATCATTAATTTAATTTTTTACATTATTCATCTAATTTGACTTTTAATAACATCAATACAAAGATTGAATTAAAATATAACCCTTTAATACATTCATAATAAGTAATTATTCTATAAAAAATCTATGGGATTCACTAATTTATCCAAACTAAATTAATTTTAATATTTTTAAAATCATTTATTTTATTTTTATGTTAATTGAATAAATATTGTATTAGCATTGCATAAGAATTTAAGGTAATTATTTCATTCTTAAAATTATAAAAAAATTACCATGAGAAAAAAATCATTTATCTTTAAAATAACCATTTGGAACCAAACTTATACTCTTTTTTCCTTATGTAATAATTTAAAAGATATTAAAGTCAAGAGAATGACATTTTTTACTTTATTTTTTACTTAAATATTATAAACGTCATTATCAAGGGAAAATGGCACCAAAACTATCACATCCCAACCCCTGTTTTACTTTATTCAATTTATTTTTATTTATTTCTTGATTTTTGGTCTTTTGATTGAGGTTTGGGTTGAGTTCCCAGTGATAATTTTTGAGTTTTGAAGGTTTTTGGTGGTTTTTAGCCCTATGCACAGTTAGTGTGCATGGTTTGGGGAGAAATTGTGTGGTTGGTTAAGGTAAAGGGTTTTTTTAGTTATTTTTCTTCTTTCATGCTTTTCCTTGAATGGTCTTAGCACAATTTTTCCAAAACCTTGTGAGCCAAAGTAGAAATCATGCAGCTCTTGAGTGGTGTTTCGGATAAGGTGCACAACTTGTGCATAGTTAGTAGAAATCGTGTGGAAAGTGTGTGATAGGATCTACAATTTTGACATAACCATTTTGAATGGTTGGTGCATGGTTTCCCAAACTATGTGGCCAGCCCGTGCAGGTGTCCTCCTCTTCCAGTAGGGTGCACACGGTTGGCGCACAATTTGGAAAACTATGTGGTCAAACCATGTGACCTACCCAAATTATTAAAAGGTTGAAATTACAACTTTACCTCTCTTACATTTTAAACCCATTTCAAGTTTCTCCTCCCTTTCTTGACCTATTTTCATTTAATGGGCTCCCAAACCCCTCTACCTTTATCTCTCCTTCCATTTTTTATGCTCATTCAAGCTTCCAAGGTGAGTTCATCTTGAATCTTGGTCAATTATATCCTCTTATTCTCTTCCCTATTGGTTTCTTGGTTCTTCTTGGCTTGATTCCTTCTTGGTCAAACCTTAGGGTAAGGGTTGTATAATGTGGGTTGTTTCCTTTGATGCTAAGGTGTGTGTTTTTATTCTTGGTTCTTGATCTTCCTTCTCCAAGAGTTTTGTTGTGTTTGCACACTGTTGAGGTAGGTGTTTCCTTCCATTTCCTTTTAGAAACATTCCATGTGATTCTTGAGTATCTCTAATTAATTTCAAAATGTTTTATTCATTATTGTAATGTGTTTTTATGAATTTTTGTGGTGTTTTCATGTGGTCAATTTGATGAAAATGGGTTTTCAAGGGATTTCCATAATTATGCCTATGTGTATATGCATGCAAGGTGTTTGATAAAATGTAAATTGGTCTTTTAAAATGAAATTGGTTATTTTTGGATTGTTTTCAGCCTTGGTTGGTTCTTGGTATTTTAGTTGACATGTGAAATTGATCTTGGTGTGTGGTTTAGGTACCTTTTATGGTTTGATGCTTGTGTGTAAATCCTTGTAATTGGTTGTAATGCTCTTTATGATTATTAAATTGGAACCTTGAGTATTTTTGTGATATTCCATATGTTTATTTAATTGGATATGGGAATATCCATATGTGCATATGGTGAAAATATAGATAGGCACACACATGATAATGGAATTCTATAAAAGAAAATGCCCATCATGAACGTGGTTTTCAAAATGCTCCTCTTCCATTTCTTCCTTTCCTCTAATCCATCCTCTAAATGGTTTTTCTTAAAAACTCCAAATGTTTTATAAAGGTATTTTTACTTTCTAAATTAAATCAAAAGTGGGTTCTCAAAAAAATTCCAAATCATGGACCGTTTGGCACCTTAAGATGTAGGTTGGTAACCCCCGTGACTTAAAAGGCCTATTTGGCATCTTCCAAGCATAATAGTGTTTTCACCTTGGTGTTGGAAATGGTTTTGGAAAGAAAGGTATTGTCATGGGAAGTTGTTTTATAATTTTAAATGTTAAGTCCCAGTTGGCACTTTGTGTTGTTTTCGATTTTTTTTTAAATTCATATGATTTTTAGTCTTGGTTGGAACTTTGAAGGACTTATATAATATGGGCACCCCTATGGTTGTATAACCATTGAGAGAGACTTCATATAGTTGGTGTCAGGAATGGAAAAGGAATTTACGGTGGAAACTTTAGGTTTTCAAAGCATGTAATAACTACCTCATTCCCCTTTATACTACTATAATGGGATTCTTGGACGTCATTTAGAGGGTCGAGTGATAGTTACTTTCTAGTCCTGGTTATTAGAACCCCCTAGATATAGGATAGTCCAGGTGGACTTTTCTACTAGTGAGGCTAGTTTAGATCATCCATCTTGGTTATTGACTATAGAGTTGCACCATATGCTAGCAGGTGGGTCCAAAATGAGTACGTCTAAGGATTGCTTCTAGGGATGTTTAGGAAATGCCCATTATTATTTATCTATATATTCCAAATTCATTCTGCAAAATTTTGGTTACTTGTTCTTTTAATATTTTTCCTCTTGATCTTATATTATTTTCTTTATTTATGCCTTGTTGGTTATACCCCATTTCTTTCACTTAGTACAGATTTTCCTTTCACCTATGTTTTTCTTGAGTTATGTCTTCTTACTTGTATTTGGTTTCCACATGGGGTTTTAAATGAGGATTTGTTTTAAAAATGTAAAATCATGTTTTTCTTTCAAATTGGGATCTATAGAAATAGGTTCAGTATGTTTTAAATTTAAAAACCCCATATTTTTAAACATCTTTCAAACTATAGTTTATGGACTATTTTTGAAAAAGATGTGTATGGATTATTTGGTGCTTACCTACTAAGTTGTTTATGCTCACACCCTACTTGTGTCACTCGGCATCGGTAGACCCAATCTATTTTTCAAGTTCAGTTCCATTTAGTTTTTCCTATAGAGCGGGCTAGTTTTGTGGATGGTGGTTACCAAGAGGTCATATGGAGATCATGTCAATTCTGGTTCATTTTGGTTTTGGTTTTTTTTAGTTTGTTGTTTTGTTCTGCTGTAGTTGTATCTAGATATGTTTATGTATTCATTTATGTTCAGTTATTATTGGATTATGTTGTGCACTCTGTTTTTCATCTTTTATATTAGTTTATATTGGGATAAATCATTCCCATTGGATTACATTTGATACTCAAAAATAGTTGTTAGCCTGAGACACTACTAGAAAATAGCCCTATACCCATGATTTTGGGAAAACTATGGGTATAGGGATAGTATGGGAACCTATAACCATGATTTTGGAAAACTGTGGGTATAGGGTTTATTTTCAAAACCTATACCCATAGTTTTGCAAGAACCATGGGTATGGGGTTTTTTTCAAGACTTATACCCGCAGTTATACAAAAACCGTGGGTATAGTGTTTTTTTTAGGACCTATACCCATGGTTTTCCAAAATCTTGGGTATAGCTTTCCCGCATTATGGCAGTAAAAAAATTCTTCGGGACAAAAAAAATCACAAGAACACCTATTCTCATGGTTTTCTACCTATATCCATGGTTTAGATAAATATATATAAGAAAATATATATTTATTTGATAATAAGCAAAGATAGGGTAGTGGTTAGGTGCTAGAATCATAAACGTATAGTTCAGGGATCAAAACCTGTGACCGATTATTTTTTAAAATCTATACCCACTGTTTTAAAACCATAGGTATAGGGTTAATGACATGGTGGAATACACCTACACCCATGGTTTGGAAACTGTGGGTATAGGTATTTCAAACCGTGGGTATAGCTCAGGGCTATACCGACTCCTTGGTTTCCCATGGTTCCTTAAAACCATAGGTATAGCCTATACCCATGATTTTGTAGGCTATACCCACAGTTTCAAACTATGGGTATAGGGTATATTTCTAGTAGTGAGAGGATCAGGAATGCCTCTTGGGACTTGTCGTGGGCCGGCTTGGGTGGCCGGTTCGGGGTTGACCTGAGTTGGTTTATGAAAAAAATGCCATATACTTGATACTTGGATAGACTTGGAAAAAATAAACTCATAAAATAATATAAATTCAAGATTTTGGGTTGATTTTAAGACCTTATTATATTACTTTTAACCCTAATGAACCCATTTTACCTTTTGTCATGATAATAAAAAATTATTATGGTTTATATTCATTATGAACAAAACAAATTGATCTATTTACCAAATTTAGACATCATGACTCCAAATATTAAATCAATTTTTTAAAATTTAATTCCTTTAAGTGGTAGAAATTAATTTAACATAAAAGCACAAAGTGCAACGAAAAATAGTTTTTCAGAAAAATTACCTTTAAATATAAAAAAAAATTATATCAAATTCAAGTATGAAATTCATTCCAAATACCATAATTATATTTTTTAATCAAAATGAAAAAATTATATTTTAAAAATAATTCAAAATATAATTTTATTGGTTAAATACTTAAAAAGAAAATACAGTTTTCAATAAAAATTAGTATGTTTCATTATTCATTAAAAAATCAAACCTTTCAAAAAAAACTCAAAAATTCATCATAAACTTATTTTGATATGATGAATTCAAAAAATTATATCATTTTTATCCAATAAATTTTATAAAAGTTCCATAAATTAATTTTAATATTTTCTCACAAAAAGTAATAAAATCATTTTTGAAGAAAATATATTTTTGATGCATAAAATGATGTTACTGAAAATTCAATAATCATTTCCTAATAATTAATCAATATATTTTTATTGAGTATGTCCTTTATATATATATATATATATTTATATATAATGTGGTTAATCATATTCATACCTGCCAATTCAATGACTAGGTTATAATGATAATATTTCATGGTTTATTTAAGCTTGGTGTTGCGTATCTTGTATACTGTCGAATATAGTGTTCTTTTAAAATCTTAGGGTGTTACATTATCTCCTCCTTTAATAAATTTTATTCTCACAATTTTAACTTTTGCTTGGTAATCAAGGGTTTGATATTTTAAAATTTCTTTGGTTGAAAATCCACATCATAAAAAGGGTAAATAAAACTTCTTCTTGAAAAGAGGGAAATAGAAATATAAAGGTTATCTAAAAAACATATCTAGGTTTCTAGATAGAAGAAAATTAGTAGGAAGTGAAAATATAGACATGGAGGAGAAAAATAATGCCCAGGTAAAAAAATATAGTGATAGAGAATATGGTTATTAGAAAGCTAACAATCACAAAACCATAAATCTATTATGGGTGAAAAGGCCATCAATTCATCGCAAATAAAGGTACTAGGATAATATTTTTATTTTAAGATTTTTTCCTAGAGTTTATGAATTACTTTAAAATATATGTGAATAACATAAGGAAATATACTTACTTGATAAGTATAATTTCTTCCTTTAATCAATTTCCATCATAATCTCATCTTTTTCTCCAAATGATGAGTATTCGAGATGAATTTTTTATACCTGAAGCACTGAAATTAAATTTTAACAGATCACATAATCCAAAAAAGTATAACAATATCTTCCTCCTATCTTTAAACATTAACCAAAAATAAAATGGTTTTCACAAGATAATTCTCAAAATGAATAAACAATCATATGGAGAAATACAAGATTAATCATTGAAACCTCAACAATAACACCCAAAGTTCAACTTAGATCATTTGATAAAAACCCAACCTAAAAATATTCTAGAATAATATTGAAACCCAAAGATTAGAATGATTTTATCAAATATTTTTTCAAGATAAATTTAATATTTATCTCTAAATAACATCAATCGCTCTTAATGTCTCATACCAAAAATATATATGTCCTAACCATATAATCACTAAGGTATGCTAATCATTTCTATAAATATCCTAAATCACCATAAATACAAATTAAAATCATATATGATTCCAAAAGATAATTCAACCTTTATTCCTCAAATAAAATCCCATAATGTTCGGTTTACCTTAATCATGTAAGGTTCCCAAAATATTGAAAACCTTTCAAAAAACATTAATAACCTAATCACCAAATCGCTTTTCAACCCCATGGTTATCTTTATTATAGAACGCATGTTCCCAAAATTAAATTAATATTTATTTGTCATGTCATTTTAAAAAATATCATACTAACCAATACATCATGTTTTTCAATGGTAGTCGTTGCACCCTTATAGCCCTTCATTTGTAGGTTCAAGCCTTGTAGTCTTTCCAAATGTGATAGGTTATCCTTTTTTCTAAAACTATATTAATATAATTCTTATAATGTCCCTATAAATATGATGAAAATATTTAAAAATAACCATAATTGTAAAAGATTATATAAACCTTGAAGGTTATTAATGAATTTAAACTTATAAAAAGGTCATCACTACAAGAAATACTACCTATACCAACACATCTATATCAACGGTTTATAAAAACCATTAGGAAAGGGTACTTTGACACCAATTTTCCCAACGGTTTGCCCAAACCGTTGGGAAAGGGTACTTTGAGACCACTTTTCCCAATGGTTTGCCTAAACCGTTGGGAAAGGGTCAACTTTTCCTAATAGTTTTGGAAAAATTGTTGGGAAAGGGTACTTTGAGACCACTTTTCCCAACAATTTTTCTAAAACCATTAGGAAAGGGTACTTTGACATAACTTTTCCCAACGGTTTGCCCAAATCGTTGGGAAAGGGTCCACTTTTCCCAACAGTTTTGGAAAAACCATTGGGAAAGGGTACTTTGAGACCACTTTTCTTAACAAAAGGTTTTCCCAAACCATTGGGAAAGGGTCCAATTTTCCCACCAAACTATCCAATTTTCCCATCGGTTTTTCCAAAACCGTTGGGAAAGGGTACTTTTGCACAAATTTTTCCAACGGTTTTCCCAAACCATTGGGAAAGGGTCCACTTTTCCCAATGGTTTTGGAAAACCGTTGAGAAAGGGTCCACTTTTCCCAATGGTTTTCGAAAACCGTTGGGAAAGGGTACTTTGATACCACTTTTCCCAATAGTTTGTACAAATTTTTGGGAAAGGGTGGGTATATATCCCAACGGTTCTCAAAAAAATTGGGATAGGCATTTCCCAACAATTTTTTAGAACCGTTGGGATAATTACCCTTATTTTTTATGAATACTTTTGTCGAATATCATCAAATAAATCGATATATAAATTACATATAAATATATATATTTATATATTTATCCAAATATATTCACAAAGGTAATTGTAGGGTATTGGTAAAGTCTTTGATATATAACGTGTAAGATGAGGGATCAAACCTCCACTTGAACTTTTTTTATATTTACCTATATTAACGATTTTCAAACCATTGGGATAGGTCTTTCCCAATGGTCTTCTACAAACCATTGGGATATGTATTTCTTAATGCCAAATCACCCAACAACTTCCCAAATCATTGGTATAGGTAATTTTTCCATTAGTGCATTCTTCCTCAAATATATTTTTTATTAAACCCATACTAAACCCAAGAATTATATTAATATAAATGTCTCCCAAAATACTCTTAATCATATTATAATTCCAAAACTTAAAACCTAAAAAGGGATTTCTAATCCTTTAAACTTATAAACCCATGATGGTATCTATAACTCTTAAGGTAACCTCATATGAATACATAGTGCTTCCAAAAATTAATACAATCCTTAGATGTTTCATAATTCTTATAACCAAAACACCATTGATAAAAATAATTCTACAAAATAATTCTATCATATCAATATATAAATACTTCATTACTTTCACTTCAATGATGGGTATAACATAGGTTTTTCCTTGGTTTAGGAGTTAACCCTTGGATTGAGGGATTGACTCGGATAGTTCCCATGTTCCCCACACATAAGACATTGAACTCCTCAACAATTGTTTTTCTCTATAACCTTCATTTCCATATATAAAACATATTTCCCTTCCTTTTAAACATTCTTATAGGTTATCTTTGCTACATTATTAACATGAAGAAAATTGAACTTTTTTTCCTCTATGTTCATTACCACATGAATTCATTAAGTCCATCATCCTATTATTTGACGCATTAGGAATCACACTAAATTTTATATTTTTTGTCATATATCATGATTGTTGATTATGAATAATCAAAAGGTTTGTCCTTTCAGTTCCTATTTCATTTAGTCTCTCAAGATGATAATCACTCCATTATTTTTCAGATTCACCATTAATATGATTATTTCAGGTTCTAGCTATTGACTAAAACCAAAAATCATAGTGTGAGAAACAATAATCAGAGTGTAAAACCACATAATCATGAAAAATCATTTCTTGGATGTCTAAATCAAGATGAATTATTTTTAATCGATGACACCTTAAGTTTAACATAGGTCATCCATAATTATTACCAAAACTTTAGGATGTTTTCCTATACTTAGACTTATCTCTAGGTTTTTTAACAAAGTTCTATAACCATAATCTCTATAGATTAACTAAACTCTTCTTTGATACCAAATATAATGACCCAAGATTTTCATACATAGATATTGCATCATTTTATATGACTATTTAATACATTTCAAAAAAATACACACCCAAGGACCTTAAAGTTTTAGTGTATTTTGAGACTATATACATAATTTTTTTATTACATGAAATATGTTAAACATATCCCATTAAGATATTACCATTTAGTACTCTTCATAGACATACCATACTTAAACCCCTTCGTCATAACCTGGGAAAAGGAAATATAAGAAAGGGTGAGGTCAGATGATCAGTAAGGGTAAACATGGGAGATATCAATCAATGATCATATGAAAGCATGAGATAAGTATAAGGGTATGAGATCATGAACATAACTTACAAAGTTCATACCTAATCTATTATGGATCGTAAACATGAGTCATGGAATAAAGCTTTATCATTAAAAAGTCAATAATCGTAAGAGTGATAAATCATCATAAATAAATCATGAATCATAAGTCCATTTCATAAAATTGTGGCACCATCATAAGTATAGAAACTACTTTATATGTCAAGGTTAACTACTGAGACTATCAAATCATAACAGATTAGGCATCAACACTTATTTTCCATATTGGATCAAGCACATCGACTTTTTTCCCATAATAGATCAAGAACACCAACTTATTCCCCATATCAGATCAATCACATTCACTTGTTTCTCATAATTACCTCATGACATATAATACTTTACCCCATATATTCGAGGGATATATAATTCTAGGCCCATCCATCACATAATAAAAACCATAAATATGTGTGTCCAAGATCATAAAACATTTATCATTTCATAAGTCATGAAAATAAATAGATTTCATAAATATTTCATCATAACATAACCCATAGAAAATAAATAGGTTTCCTAAATATTTAATCATGGAATAAATTATGGAAAAGAAATGGGTTTCATAGATATTTCATCAATTCATTATAGTATAACCCTTATAAAAGGAATGTGTTTTATAAACATCTTATCGTAATAATCATAAACCATCCCGAGAAATAATAAGGATGGTATCATTGGATCATATCCCCAGTAAATGTTAAGAATCATCAAAAGATGTAATCATAGATAGAAAATTCTTTTAAAGATAAATTGGAACATTTCTTGAGGAAAATATTATTTTTTTACTTTGGAATCACTTATTTAAAATCTAAAAATTTCCCAAATATTAAAGAAAAAGAATTCTTTGAAATGAACCTTGAAAACTTATAAAGGCAGCATCAAAGTATTGAGTGGTCATGATGGTGAGAAATCTCATTCATGTTGTATAAGTTAAAATAAAACATTCCTTTCACACTTTTATAAAAATTCCAAAATTACCTTGTTTAGAAAATTACATGAATATTCCTTTTAAACAATTTTTTAAAAAGTCAAACATGGATAAAAATGACTTTAAACAATCTTAGGAGTATTCTTTCGGTCTCTTGAGTACATAGAGAAATTAAAATGAGAGAAAAACGTGTATTATCAAGAAATAAATAGAGAATAAGAAAAATTCATGAGTTTATTAAGTGGTAGGTCATAATATTTCATCATTAGAAACTTGATCATGAATAATCTTATTAAACAATTAGATAGTAACATAAAACCCTTACCACTTTGGAAACATTTTAATTGTAAGCCCCATGAAAGAATAACTTCAAATAAAACTTTAAATATCATGAAAATAAGGATAATAATTATATAACATGTTAAAGGACAGTATATACACCTCATAAAAGAATATAGGTGCATGATATAACATATGTCTCAAAGAATATAATTTGAGATGATAAACCCTTAACTCAGGTCTGACTTCCTTCATACATATTAAAACCTCCTGTATAATAAATATAGATTTATTATACATATATTACATAACCATAATCATATATATCATACCATATATGAATTACTCATAACATTTTATCACTATTTTATTAACAATTCTTTATTAAAATCATTGTTATGGGTGATAACTGCTTCATTTTTTCATATATGTTTTGGTTCAATAGTTTTGGTTCTTATACTTTGATCATGGTTACATTATCTATATAATTTTAATCATGATATAAATATCATATATATTCATTATATACATATTTAGAGTCATTCTTAAAATTATAGATAGAAAAATAAATTACACCGTTTATGGAGACGATAGGTCATACGTACGCATGAATGATGTTTTCACTTTTCAATGGATAGAGTAAAATAAAGGTAAATAATATTTTACCTTTACAAAATAATTATTATATTATATATATAATATATATTCATTAAATCCATATTTATTACCATCCATGTAAATCAAAAATGAAAAATGAATCACATCATTTCACGGAGGTGGTAGTCCACACATACGCATGAGCAATGTTATCATTTTCCAATGGATTATAAGGTGACAATCCTTATAGAATAATTAATTTACAATGAGGATATATAAATTTAATAATTTATAAAACTCCAACAATCTAACTAAATAGGTAGTAATCAGCAATCCTGAGTGTCAAACCCACAAGAACAGTCTTTATGCCCTAAATTAATTAAAGGTATTAAAACACAATTATTAATTGTTTAGGGAGAGAGGGGGAAGAAAATAGTAGATTGGGGTTTGAATTCAATTGATGGAGAATTTAGGGTTCAGTTATTTTCAAGTTCATGCACTAAGGATTCAATTGATTTTGGGTCTATTCGTATTTTTTCAGAATTGGGTCTTTAGAGATCCTTGGTCTAGGTAACCTACACTAATCCAATAACCAAATCATTGGTATAGTCAACTAATATATTTTATTATAGGATTAGGCAAACCAAAACCTTATTTAAACATAACCAATCTAGATTTCATAATGATAATACATGAACCAGGGCGATTAATTGGTGCAATAAAATAAAAGTTCCTTAGATCGCAAATAATGACCATGTAATATGGAAACAAGAATAATTGGAATTGAGAAATGGAGTTTTGATAATATGAAACATGCAAAGAATGGTGGGTGAAGAAAGGCAGTAGCAGTAGGGCTCCACGGTGGTGTGTGTGTCTCTAGTCGTCATCGTCCTTATATCTCCAAGGTCTAATGGTCTCTACGAGGTGTGACGCTACTGTAAATATATAGTCCTTCATCCCAAACCCTTGGTTCAGCATGTAAAAATTTAGACTTTCTGACGAGTTCATGGCGTGTGATGGGTTCACATCGTGTAAGATGCAGCCTCATTATCCTATCTTTATAAACACACAACATGAATGAGTTACACATCATGAATGGATTCAACTTAAACAGTGTGGGAGGGAACCACAAACATTGGTGTGTCTCTTCATTAGACCCCATGAATGAAACTCATGATGTGAAAATGCCTTTTTCTAGGTTTTTTAGTCTGCTCCAGATCCATGTGATTTTGGATTTTGACTTCAATATTTTGGTTTCATACCGCGATGCCTTTATATCATGATATTTATCACTTTTTTCATTTTTAAAATATTGCATGTATTCTATCAAAAATCACAAAACAAGTTAAACAGTCCAAATATCACCAAGAATATCAATTATATTGCACCACTCAATGTATTAAAACATCCTAAAATATATGCATATAATGAACATATCAAATATAAGAATTTAGATATGATATTATCATTCCATAAGAATAATTATTTCATAAATATCATATATAAACATTAAACCCATCATAATACCCATATATAAAATATAGTGGTGAAAAATTAATTATATCGCTACTTGGAGACGGTAAGTTGTGCGCACGCACGAGCGATACATTCACTTCTCATTCGATGGGAAATAGGATGGATAATTGTGGTTTAATAATAATAATAATAATTTAGTATATTAATGGTATTTTAGTTATTATTTTATGATAAATACCATAAATTTAGTGGAGGTAAAAGAATAAGTAAAAAAGAAAGTGATCGGTTAAGGTAATCACCTCTTCTTTGAAAAAAAACTCATTTAAATCTCCTTTTAAGGATCCTAGGTTTGATCTTTTGGGAAGAATAGTACCTATATAATGTGATTAAGGATGTTAGGAAGGGGTTTTGGTAAGTTTTGGTTAAGATAGATAGCTCAAAATGTGTGAATACGTGAGGGGAGGAGGTGCCCTTTTATAATTGAGGTGAGGGGCACTTTTGGAATTTTGTAAAATATTAAATTATAATAAAATAATTCTCAAGAAAAATGATTCCAAATAGCCATAGATTCAAATATAAGTTAATATTTGAATGTAATCCCATAAACCAACCAAATTTGGATAGGTTTAAGTGGTGTTTTAAACCTTATCTTTTTATTTAACCCCTTAGTTAACTCGTTTTAACCTTAGCCGTGATAATAACTTTTTTTCACTCTTAAAGGGGTATAATTTTACTTATAAGGTAACTATAAACTCATAAATAGAAAAAGGATGACATTTGTGACCATATTTTATCATGATTTTCCTCCCTCAAGATTTTTATAATTTTTAAATAATTTAATAAAATATTATTTCCATAAAATATCATTAATGTCATTTTTGACACTATTCATTTAATTTGACTTTTAATGACATCAATACAAAGATGGAATTCAAATATAAAAATTTCACACATTAATAATAATTGATACTTATCTAAAAAATTTGTGGGGAACACTAATTTTCCCAAATTACATTACTTTTAATATTTTTAAAACCATTTATTTTATTTTTCTATTAATTAAATAAATAATTTATTATAATTGCATAAGCGTTTAAGTTAATTACTTCATTTCTAAAAATAAGAAATAAATTATCATTATAAAAAAACATTAATATTTAAAATACCCTTTTGGAACCGAACTTATTCTATTTTTTTCTTATGTAATAATTTAAGAGATATTAAAGTCAATAAAATAGCATTTTTGACTTTATCTTTTACTTAAATACTATAAGTGTCATTATCAAGGGAAAATGGTGCCAAAATTCCATATATTTTATATTTGGATGTAATTGGCCAAAATGAACTCATAAAATAGGATAAATTCAAGTTTTGGGTTGATTTTGAGACCATGTTATATTAGTTTTAACCTTAATTAACTCATTTTACCTTTATAGTGATAATAAAAATTTACTATCCTTATTCATTATGAACAAAAGTAAAAGTCACATATATACCAAATTTTGACATTCTAATTCCAAATATGGAATCCATTATTTAATATTTAATTCCTATAAGTGATATAAATTAATTAAACATAAAAAAAATGCAACAAAAAATATTTTTTCAAAAAAAAATCTTTTAATTATAAAAATGTTTTTATATCAAATTCAAGTATAAAATTAATTCCAAAGACCAAAATTAGATTTTTTTTTTAATAAAAAGGAACTAGTTATGTGTTAAAACTAATTCAAAATAGAGTTTGAGTTTTTAAATACTTAAAAATAAAATAAAATTTTCAATAAAAATCAGTATTTTCACTATTCATTGAAAAATCAAACCTTTCAGAAAATTATTAAAAATTCATCATAAGATTATTTTGATACACTAAATTAAAAAATTATATCCTTTTTATCAAATACTGTAATGGACCAGACCCTCCTGGTCTATTACTTTTCCAAATTCTAAGTGTTGGGTGTCCTGGACACCTTCGGTGAGTTAGGAGGATGTCGGTGTCGGTGGCAACATGTCACTGTGGTGTCACCTATTAGTGCCACTGATTGGTTCCACCAATCAGTCTCACTGATCGGTTCCACCTATCGGTCTCACTAATCAATCTCACTGATCAACTCCACCGATCGACTTAACGAATCCGCTCCACCGATCAGCTTCACTGATCCGCTCCACCAATCAGCTTCACCGATCGGCTTTACTGATTGGCTTCACCAATCAACTTCACCAATTCGCTTCACTGATATGATCCATCGACCATCTTCACTGATCCACTTCACTGATCAGATTCACTTATCTACTCCACTGATCAACTTTACTGATCTGCTCCACCGATCCGCTTCACCGATCAGCTCTATTGATCGGCCACAGAGGGGTGTCGGGGATTCTTTCCCCAGTTTTCCCATAACGCCTCCTTTAAGTTTTAATACATCTTTAAAGTAGCTTTAGGCCATTTTAAATCTCACAAATGATATTTTAAATCCTCTAAGAGTGGGGTGACCCTTGGGTTACCAAAACGTGTGGCCTTCCACCCCCCTTTTTACCGCATTTTCCAGGTTCTCGTGTTTTTCAATTTCGCCCATGTTGCGCGTTTTCTCTGTTTAAAGGAAATATATTAACTCAAAGTCATTATCCCCACCATCTATGAGGATAATTGTTAAATATCAATAAATTCTAATTTGTGCAACCACCCAGCTGTGTGGTTAAACCACGGTCCACTTTTTAAGCACTTCAAGATTGCACATTCCGTAACTCTAGGATCGGGCCTTTTAACACACTAAGATCTTATTCTTCCTTGGTCCCTTTCTTTTCCTTGGTGTGCTAGAGTCCCTCTTTCAGAGACGAATCATGTTCTCATGTTGGAGCCCTTCCCGCTCATCCTTGGAGTCTTTGGAGTTCTTCCTCTGCAGGTCATGCATCCCCAGTTCTTGGCGCTAGGAGAAAACATCAATCAATGATTATCCAAGTGGGGGTTCTTCATTTTTCTCTCTTTATTGTGCATCATGTGGGGTGGGTATGATGATGTTACCTCGAGACATAGATAAAACCATATTTAACAAATATAATTAACAGACTCTTAAATAATAAAGGGGTGGGAATGATGATGTTGATATTGTTGTGCTCTACCTTTGTTTTATGTTTTGAATTGTATGGAATCATGCCCACTGAAAATCATGGTCATTGGTGGTCCCTTCTTTCTCACTAATGAAGCTCTATTTTTCTAGATAGTCTTGTGATTCAATGGTTGTGACATGGAAACTAGTTAATCATGTAAACTTGGTTGATTAAATGGATTCCCAATGAATAAGATCCCTTATGTGATCACCCCAGTTAACCAAGCATAAGTAACTTAATGAATGGTGTGGCTAAATCTGAAACTCCCTTTCTTTGTTTTGGTAATACACATGGTTGTTCTATTTAATGTTTGTGGGGTGACTCAAAAAGGGGGTGGAATGTTCTGGTTGAGAATTTGTTGGCCTGTGAATCTGAGGTCATGTGGAGCTGGTATGCTGGGGATTGGTTTGGTTCTAGTGCTTCGAGGGATCTAATGAATCCCTTTTATTGTTATTACTTTACAAGAAAACCGAGTGTGAATGCTTAAAATGTATGCTTGGATGTTTTCCTTCAGTTGTTGTTTTAGCTTGTAGTTATGACTATTAGTTTCCCGATAGTGAAGGAATATTTAAATGGAATCACTTGAACATGATAATGAGAACGGTTATAATGGGGGATTGTTTTCCATAAATGGATTGTGCTCTGGTTATGGTTGTTGTGTATTTGTGCATGTAGGGATAACAGTGAGAGTGGTTGTGTACGGGCTCGTTGTCTATTTCGGAACCCTTAAGTTGGGATGAGTGTTTGATTACCTATATGTATAATGTTTAGTTCTTGTGTTTCTTATATTCACCCCACCCATGTTGAACACTTCGTGCCGAACACCCCCATTTCATGGGGGGATTCCCAAAATTCTTATGAGTAGATGGTTATTAGCTCCTTTTGGTCCCTCTCCCAGGTAGCCCAAGATCCTTTGGGCAGGTTGTGATGACCTAAGGTTTATTATGGCCCAAGAATCTTTGGGAAGGGTGTGTTGTGGTGGTTGGCCCAGGTGTGTGTAGGCAGGTTTGTTTCCCAAGTGTCTTTGGGATGAGGCCCAGGTGTCTTTGGGCATGGTGTTGGTTATTGTGGTACAGGTTTCTGTGGGCATGGTTATGTGTGGTTTTGGTGGCCTAGGTTTCTGCAGGTGGGATGTGCGGTTGGGATGGCCCGTATGGTTGTTGTTGGGGGCGGTAGTGGGACTGTAGTGGGTTTTATGGGGGAGGTATGACGTGTAGGATGTCCTAAATAACCAGTGGAAAAGTGGTGCGGGGTACCCAAGTATCGATATGTTATTACTATTACTTTATCTTACTTTTATGATTTGGGGAGTGTCCCTTGGTAAGGCTGGGTGGATAATTTCCTTACTAGGTGTTTTAGTTACCCCTTTTCTCACGGGGCATTAGAATGTCTCCCCACTTGTGCATGAGAGATTTTGGTTTTCCCTACTGAGTATACATGTATACTCACCCTATGTATATAAAACTGCTTTCAGGTTTCCAGAAATACCTTGAAGACCATGTCGGACCTTACTAGCTTGGGCTTTGGGAGTTTTCATTTATACTTTTCTTTCTTTTGGTACTTTTCATCAGAGTTTTCTGGTACCTTGTATTAGATTATTTTGAACATGCATATGGGAATGGATTTTTGGATTTACTTTTAATTTCAGTTTTTTGAGTTGTTTGGGATTTACTGTCTTATCTCCTAATCTTATTAAATAAAAAGGGTAATTCCTTCCATTTTACATGAGATTATATACCCTTGGTGCTAGTCGTCACTCTAGGTCCTATTGAAGGCGGGACTCAGGGGTCATTATCTCTCATTCAACTTGAAGAAGTAAGGGTTTGGTAGTTTGTTGTCCCTTTCCTCATCTTGGTGAAGGAGGGTCATGACAGAATGGTGTTAGAGGCTTATGGTTGAGAGATAGGATGGAGTTAGGGGTTAGGTACAATGAGTATTACATGGGATAGTAGGTAAATAGTGTTAGGCAATCTTGTTTCATGAAATAGGATAAGGAAGACTAGCTAGGACATGGGATTTTAGAGGACCTTGTGATCCGATGCAAGGACTCTGGGCCTACCAAACGACCAAGTGAGGCTACACTGATTTTAGGGTAGAGACCCTAGGTAAGGTGCATGAATCATAATGACTTGTGTTCTTGTGTGTCTTGGTTGTTTTGGGAATTTAAAATAAATAAAAAAGTTTAAGTAAAATTTAAATATTCTACACTACTTAGGCTTAGGTAATCCTTGTTTACATTGCAGTTATGGAACCCGGATGATGTCTACGAGTAGTGCAGGTGATCAAGGTCCGGGAGGCTGATCCGGTCGATCAGTCGGGGATTGACTGAGAGGAAGAGGATGAAAAGTGTTAGAAGACTCTATGTTCTTTCTAGGGGCAGACCCTCGGGAAGTACGAGGGCAGTGTTTCTAACTTGGAGATAGAGGGCTGGCTTAAGGAGATGGTGATCACCTTTACCTTGATCTATGCTCCAAGAGAGTACTGGGTTCCATTGGTAGTCAGTCAAATGAGGGGATTAGCGCATCAGCGGTGGACACTCTACCTTAGAGAAAGGATGGAGATTGAGGTTTTTTGGACTGACTTCGAGAATGATTTCTGGGCGGAATTCCTTTATTCTACGATGAAGGATGAAAAGAGGCAAGATTTTCTCTCCCTACAACAAGGAAGTGTGTTGTTAAGGGATTTGGGGATCAAGTTCAAGTATCTCATTTGTTTCACTCCATACCTATTCCCGGATGAGGAGTCGCAGGCAAGATGCTTATAGGAGGCACTACGACCTTCCCTTCATTATGTTGTTACTCCCTTCACTCCATCGATGTATTTGGAGGTTCAGAAGAAGGATGAGGTATTATAGAGGATGCACACACTGGGAGGTGTGCCACAAGAGGGGAACTACTTAATCTCGTCAAAGGGGAAGGTCTTCAGTAGTAGGCCTCCAGCATCAAGGCCTTCCAGGTTTTGACCGGCGGGGAGCAAGCCCTAGCAGTTCTAGTTTTGATCTCTCGGTCCTCACCCTTTCACCATGGGACTGGGACCGAGGTGCTTTTCTTGTGGAGGTTTTGGTCACATCCATAGTTAGTGCCTGGTTTGATTTTAGTACAGTGGGGGTGGGCAGGTTCAGCGCCCACCTCAGTAGCAACAGTTTTCATCCAGACCCTTTCAACAGCAGCGGCAGGGGTAGCAAGCTCCTTCTCCACTGAGGGAAGCCTTTGCCGGAGGAGGCCGACCTTAGGGTTCTCCTAAGGGACCTCTTCCAGGGTGTGGTTGGGGAGGCGGCCGATAGTTGAGGGGTAGAGGAGCTAGGCGTGGGAAGTTGCACTCCGTAGAGGTAGCAGTTTCAGCAGGTTCGGAGGTCGTTTGAGGTATGATCAACTTGTTTAATACTATTGTATGTGCCTTGTTTGATTTAGGAGCTTCTCACTCCTTTGTTACACTTAGTCTATCCCATTCCTTGGGCCTAGATATAGAGAGACTCTCCATAACCCTGGTGTTTAGTATGCCAATTTGGGGTCAGACCAACCTGTTTGATGTTTGTCGAGGATGAAGACTAATGTTGGGGCCGCATTAGTCTAGTGGGGATCTCCTTCTTCTACAAATGCAGCCATACGATGTCGTCCTAGGAATCGACTAGCTATTTTCTGTGCATGTTTTCATCGACTGCTTCTGGATATGTTCTCCAATGATGATATTCAACGTGTGGCTTTTGTCAGCAAAGGGAGTTTTTGGGTGGGGAGTCAGCATGTGGAGCCTCTTCTTTCTAAGTTGTCCAAGATGTCAGCAGAATCAGTGGATGCTGAGATGATGGAAGTTCCGAGAGTTGTCAGAGAGTTCCTGAACATTTTTTCCAATGAGGTTTTGACTCTACCCCCTCAATGTGACGTTGTGTTCGGAATAGACTTACAACTTGGTGACCATCCAATTTTGATGACTCTTTATTGGATAGCACATTCTGAGTTTTAGGAGTTGAGAATTCAGATTGATGATCTAATGAAGAAGGTTTTTTTCCGACCTAGTGTTTCACCATGGGGTGCTCCAATATTTTTGATAAAAGAAGGAAGATTATGGTCTCAGGCTGTGCATAGACTACCAGAGACTGAATCAGGTAACGTTCAAGAACTGTTACCCTCCCAAGGATAGATGATCTCTTTGACCAACTGAGGGGAGAAGGTTGGTTATCTAAGATCGATCTATAGTCTGGGTATCACCAGTTAAGGATGAAAGGTGGTGATATCCCTAAGACTGCTTTCAGGTGAGGGTATGGGAACTTCGAGTTCATGGTCATGTCGTTCGGTGTTATGAATGCACATGTTGTGTTCATGGGGCTCATGAACTCTGTTTTCTACAGGTTTATGGACCAGTTCATCATTGTGTTCATCGACAACATCCAGGTCTACTCAAGATCAGAGGAGGAGCATATTGAGCACCTCAGGATGGTCTTGGAGATCCTTCAACACCACCATCTCTATGGGAAGTTGTCCAAGTTAATGTTCTTGAAATGAGAAGTGCACTTTCTTAGACACATGGTGTCTCAAAAAGGGGTAGTGGTGGATCCGTCAAAGGTTTAAGTGGTTGTTTCTTAGGCAACACCCAAGAAGTTGGTTTGGATAACTTTAGAGGTTAGGGTGTTCTTTAAGAATAAGTGACATAACCATAACATTTTGGATTTTAGAAAGAGTCATAGTTATTTTAGATAAATTTAATGAGTTTAAGATAACATGAATAAGTATATCTTGGTATTTACTCTCCTCATAAGATATTATATGATGATTTTACGGATATACTCACACTGAAATTTTTGGTTTTAGTAAATGGCTGGATCTAGCAGGCACCAAAGTAACAGTGGATGTGAATAAAACTATGATGGTTTTCTAAACGAGAAACTAAATTAAATGGGAGTTACAATGAGAAGTCTTATGGTTATTCTCAACCAACTATCTGGAGTCATGATTGACCACCTGAACCTTGGTGATTTTTATAAGGCAACGTATATGCGAGAAACAAATCCCTATGGAACTTCAGGTAATAATCATAAAGGTAAGTATATTCAAAAACCTATGTGTCAAGGATGTGGAAAGAAACACTTAGTAAAATGTTTCAAAGGGATGGGAAGATGTTTTAGATGTGGTAATGAAGGTCATGAAGCAAGAACCTGCCATGTAAAAAGGAAGCGTCTAGTTGACTCTAAGAAAAGGAAAGAAGTTATTTCTGAGGGGTCAATTGAATATTTTAAATGTGGTGTGCATGGTCACTATGAAAATAGATTTCCTGTGAATAAGTTTCGGGAAATGGATTAGCGGGATCATACAAATATATATTTATTGATTCCTAATGTCATTCTAATTGAAGATGAGGAAACTGAAAATGACCTATGAAAGGTATGGATTATTTCTTAGCTCATGTTTTGAAATTATTGATATCTTAAGACATTATGCATGATTTTGTTTGTAGGAAATAAGTATAAATAAATAAGATGAAAAAACATGGATAAAGGATCAGTAAGGATGTTTTATGATTAATATGTCTACATTTTAGGAATTTAAGAGTTATGGATAATGATATGTTTAAATATATTAATGATGGGATTAGTTTAGAAAATTTTTCTATTATGTGTAACCCTAAAGTTTGATATGTGAAAATTTTATTCAAAGAAGAATTATCTTTTCTTTTGTGGATATAGTTATAAAGAACCATTTGGGTTTATATGATCCTTGAATTTGAGACAATTACAGGTTATTACATTTTGGGGTGCAAAATAAAAGTTATTAGATAACCTTTATGGTTAAAATATGTTATGGTTATTTTTTATGAATTTATCTCATTTTTTGGAATATTATAAAAATATATATTTTTTGAAAAAGGACAACACATAGACTGTTTGACAACCCATCGTGTCAGACAAAGTTGTGGGAAATGAACCCACAACCAAAGTGCAACTGGGATTTATTGCCTACCACTAGACTACGTGGAGTCCCTGGTTAGTATGACTAATTATTTTTAGTTAGATGATTTTATGAATCAATAATAAGTTTATTTTAGGTTATCTATGGAAATGATTAACCTTTTATAGAGAATATGTGATTAGGTTAATTACACTTCAGTATGAGAATTTAAGAGTAGTCGATGTTATTTGGAGATAAATGTTAAGATTTGTCATGGAAGACTATGTGATTAAATCCTTATGAGTTTTGTGTTTCAATCTTAGTTTGGGTTATTTTGAATAATTTTAAGGAAAATTGTATATTGAATGGTATTTATTGAAATTTGGGTACTTTTTGTTGAATTTTGGAGATTAATAGTAGTTTTTCTTTTTATAAAGGATTGTCCTTTTGGGGATTATCTGATCTTGTACAAACCATTTTGGTTTTGGTTGGTGTCTAAAGATAGGGGAAATATATATTTCATCTTTTTTGGATTATGTGATGCTCTAGAAATTGATTCTAGCACTTTTAATATGGCCAAGTCAGTTTGAATACTCATTTTTTGGAGAAAAGATGAGTTTGTGGTAGAAATTTAGTAAAGAATGAAAGTCTTCATGAAAGTAAGTACGTTTCCTTATGTTTTTAGTTAAGCTCATAAATAAATTCCTCAACTTTATGAAAATTAACTTAAAACAAAAACGTTTTTGTTAACTTTTCCTACTGGGGAATCAAAGACCGTTTAACCCATCGGAAGTTTGTGATTTTCTGATAATTAACTTTCTCCTAATCATGTTTTCTATCACTCTCCATCAGAACTTGATGGTTTGTTTTCTCCTCCATATCCATGTTTTCATGGAATCCTAGTATTTTTTGTCTCAGGTGACCTTTGTACTTCTCTTCCTTTCTTTTAATGTGATACTTTTATTGACTCTTTTTCTGATGTGGGACTTTTAATAAAGTTTTCAAGCCCAATTTTAAAATTGCAAGGACGCAATTTCCAAAAGGGGGGAAGGATGTAACATCCTAGGAAAATAAAGAATATGAAATTTTCATATTTATTAATATTTTTGTATTAAATATTAATTTTATTTTAAATGGGATGCTATATTCAATGGCGTACCTGACACACAACATTGGGTTTCTCCAAAGTCTTATGTTGCATACAATGCTGAGTCATACTGGAAAATAATAATATATTATTATTTTAAATGGTAGTTAACACATAGTCGTTGTAATGGTGGGAATAAACAGAACTAGCTACAGTTTGATTATACATGTTTTTTAAATGTTTTTACATTTATCCAATAAAATTCATAGGCTTAAAATGTGAATTAATCTAATTTTAAGCATAAATACTCTAATATTCTTTAAAAAGTCGATTTGTCACCTTTTGATGGTGAACCCTCTTTAAATATATTTTTGGTCACTTTTATATATTATATTTTACAAAATAAAATTCTTCGTTAGAATCGGGACATTAAAATTTACTTTGGGTAAATTTTTAGTATTTTTCTGACAAAATTCTTTTTTTAATGAATAGTGAAAAATACTTTATTTTAATTCAAAAATATCTTTTAATCTAATTTATTTATATTATTAGATTATTTTTTTAATTAGTTTTAAATTTTAATTAGATTATATTTTTACAATTTAATCCAATTTTGGTCATTGGAAGTAATTTCACTTTGAAATTGGATATAAACAAGTGTCAATCTTTTGATAGTTATTATTTCTTAAAAACACACTTTTTGTTTTGACAATGGGAATTAATTTTAAATTAATTAATTCAAATTCTATGTTTTGAATTTGGTAAAATAGGCATCATTTTTGAATTTGGAATATCAAATATAGCTTAGGCTGAATTTTTGGTATTTTTTTGAAAAACTTCAATTTTTTATGAATAGTAAAAACACTGAGTAGTAGTTAAAAAACTGGCTTTTTCATTTAAATTAAATTTTACTACTTATATGAATTGAATTTTGAAAATCCAACATATATGGTTGTTATCAGTAAGTAAAATTTGGTTCAATAAGATAAAAATAATTTTTGGTGAATAGTAACTTTTTACTTTTATTTACCACGATTAAAGGTAAATAGGGTAATTCAAGGTAAAAATAATATTATAATAATATTAAATTACCCTAAAATGTGTCATAATACTATTGGATGATACATTTCTGACCATGGGCATCCTTGGGTCGATTTTGAGACCCCATGGAGCCACTTAAGAGTGATAATGACACTTTATATTAATTAATTTAAAGTAAAGACAAAAATGACATAGACATATATATTTTAGTAAATCAATTTTTACATAGGGTTATATAATTTATCTCTTCTACTATAAATATTAATTTAAAATATAAAAATATTTAATACATCATGGTATTTTTTATAATTTTTAGACATCAAATAAATAAAATTATTTATGACACAATAATGATGCAGTGTTTACCTCATTAATGAATGATTTAAATAAATAAGATTATAAAAATTAAAACAATATCCAAAACCTGTCCAATTATTATTGGAGGATTTTATTTCAAACATGAGTCATCTTATCTTATACTTTAATGAGTTTTTTACCTTTATAAACTGAATATCATAAATAATAAAATAATATTTTGAAACTTTCCTAAAGAGCCCCTCCTCCCCCTTATAAAAATTCATCACCTCTAACCCATTACTCACACCTCTAAAGCCCCTTGGATTGTCCAACCTCTGCCCAATTAAGATCCCTACATCCATCTCTTCCACCTAGAAGCCTTACCTTAGGCAGAAGGAACTTCAATAAATTCTTTTGGTTCAAACCAAAGGGAGTTACCCGATTTAATGGTAACGTCTTCTCTTAAGTTCTTTTATTTTATTTTACTTCTCCATCCCCCTAAACTCTTTTTATTTCTTTATTTTATAACAAAACCAGTATCCTAAATATACTATGATGTTTTTATGATAAGGAGTTTAACTACACTTCCACACACCTCCATCTAATGGGTAAAGAACATACTGTTTCTGTGGACGGCGAACTACTGCCTCACGAAACAATGATTGTTCAATCTTCTCCTACCACCTCTCATGGTGGTCATTATGATGACATTGTATTTATATATGATATATATTATGTTTATGTTTTCTATATTCTTCTGTGAATTTTTATTTTACAAACATACCTTTATGTTTTCCAATATGTGTAAACACGATAATTTCATTTGAGGAAGTACGGACTACTGCCCCCTGAAGGTGATATGATTCGTTCATAACATAAATGGAACGTATAAAGGATGGAGTTATGAAATTATGTAACATATATATATATATATATATATATATATATCTTATTATATTATACTATAATTATAATATAACTATGTATCATTAAGTTCTCATTCCATTAAATATGAAATAGAAATGAAAGTAGCGTTCATGCGTACGTACGGCTTACCGTCTCCATGAATGGTGCATTTCATTTATTATCTCCAAATGTTATGTACTATTATAAATAAATATATATAATGAATATATATGATATATATCATATATAAATCATTCATATTATTCGGAAGATAATGTAATTTTGACCACATGGACAATTTATAATTATAACAAGTTCATTTTTTACTCATGTTCCGAACATCAACAAAATGCCCAATATGAACTCAAATAATTAACTAATTATTATAGCAAGGTAATAAGTGATATAACAGTAATAATAAACTTGAAAAATTTTCTTAATCAAATAGAAATTAACTTAGGTTTATTTTTCAGAAAGAACAAGGAACAAATGAGTCAAGTCGGACACAAGGTAAGGGGTTTCTTATCTCACTTTTAATTCTATGATATTTCCATTGTTCGCCACTTATTTCTTGAATATGGTGTATTTTTTACTGAAATTTGATATATATTATCATGATTATATTTATTTTCTTGGTATTTTGTGATTCATTTAGTGGTTATTAACTTTTTTCATACGACTCAATTGATTACAACGTGGTAAGGATTTTTCATCTCACTTTTTATTCTTGTGAGATTCATGCTATATTTGCCACTATTTGCTTTTTTGTGGTGTATGTACTGTCCATGATTGTATTAATTGTGTAATATACTTTCATTTATTGTTATTTACATGTTCATTGTATGATCCTTCTTTCATGGGGTGTATGTTTTTTAAGTTTCCAAATCAATAAAGGAACCTTTCACCCTCTTCTTTTTAAACGACTTCTTTTTGTTATGTCTTTTAATTTACATATTATTATGTTGGGATATGTACTTATATATCCTTATTGATGTAAATTTTATTTCCAAGTGATGAGATACCCTTTTCTCTCTCATCAACTCATTTTCTGAATTTTAAAGTGGCGTCGTTAGGCTATCGAATTTCTGTAAGGGAACTTCTTAACCCAATTTCCATTCTTTGGGTTAAACTTATACTTCTTGATTATGTCATGCTATGAATATATGTGAATGAACTCTGATTTTTTTACACTTAAAATCCACTTATTTTGGGTGTATTCTTATTTGTCACACATAATTATGTCATTGATTTATCCTTAATCCTAAGGATATTATCTTTTCAAGGGACTTTGTCTCAATTTACATTCCATTGAAACTTATTGTTATTATACACCAATTCACTTTTATATGGTGTATATACTAACCTTTGACATATTATATCATGAATCTATTTATTCTCATGATATTATAAGCTTTGATTAATGTTATTCCTCAATTATTTGTATTCAAGCATCTCTCTTTTGGTTAGGAACTCTTTAACTAAAATATCATTTTAAATATTTTAATGATTTATTCTTCTAAATATTTCTCATTAATGTCCATGTTTTAAAAATGGTTTTAAGTATTTATTTATATGGAAATTAATGTTTTAAAATGTTAATTCCTTTAAAATCTTCAAAGTGGTATGGGACACTTTGATTCAAAAATCTCTTTATTAAATGTTTTAAATAGTTTTGAAAATGGTTTTGGTAAAGCATTTATTACATAAATATATTTAAATGATATATTGTGATTGAAATGTGTAAATGTTATCTTTCCTTAATGCTTGTTTTATGTGTTATGATTTATAATGGTACTTGGACATTTGATGGGTGGTTAAGTGATAAAATAAATGACGGGTGGTGTCGTGATAAACCAGGACGGGTGGTCACGTTATAACCTCCGATACATTGGGTATGTAAGTTGGTCATATGGATATTCCATTTAGTGATATGTGTGGAATTTGACCATATGGTTATTCTATTTAAGTACATTTATGTCCCAAGTTACCTATATATGTTATGTGTGCTTTCTATGGGTTTTATGGTAATCTTTTGGTTACAAAAGGGTAAGAAATGATATTTTTTTAGTGAAGAGTATATGCTACTTTATAAAGGTAAAAAGTATTACTTATGATAAAGTATTTGTGGTTTACTTATTGTTTTGAAAAACTAATAGTTTTCCTTCTTTGTGTATCCCTTACTGGGCTTTTTTCTCATCCCAAGTTTTTTAAATGTTTTTCACAGGACATGAAGTGGAATAGGGATAAGGATGGGATCAAGGAAAAGTCATGATGTCTAAAACATGGAACTAGACATGTTTATTTTTAATAGTTTATATTTTATGAAAAAAAAATGTATACTGAGTAGTAGTGTCTGCATGTAATATTCAAGCTGGTATGTAATATTTATGGCCTAATTATCTAAAAATCTAAACCTGAAAAGATCCTCAATGTGAATTCTTGATTTAACTCAAGATTGTGTAATGTTTAAGCCAGATTCTTATAGTTCATACCAAAATTATCTCGAGTTGTATCTCCTTTGATAGCTTTGACTAGAAAGGACCAGGCCTTTTTGTGGAGTGAGCAGTGTCGGGCAGCTTTTAGCTATTTGAAGGAAAGGTTGGTCAGTGCTCCAATGCTCAGGTTTCTATAGGAAGGGGTATTGTTTGAGGTGTTTTTTGATTCTTCTGGTCTTGGATTGGGGTGTATGTTGATGCAGTGGTGAGGAGTGATCTCTTATGGGTCTAGGAAGTTACATCATCATGAGTGTAACTATGCCACCCATGACCTATAGCTTGCAGCAGTAGTGTTCACGTTGAAGTTGTGGCAGCATTACCTGGGGAGAACTTTGTGGTATTAATAGATCATAAGAGTTTGAGGCATATATTTACCCAGCGGGATGTGAAATTGTAAAAGCGAAGGTGGTTGGAGTTTCTTTAGGACTAAGACTTCAAGATCTCTTGCACTGAAGGTAAGGGGAATGTTGTGGAAGATTCCTTGAGTAGGAAGTCATAGAGGGAGGCAATTCGGGAATCTGTGGATGCTTGTAATGCGATGAAGGAGTTGGTGTTGGAGTTAGTGGACTAGAACCAACTACTTTGTACTTTATTCATTAATAAATGCATTATCACATCTTGATTATTCTTCTGCGTGACAATGCATGTGATAATGTCCTAAGGACAGCTGTTGCATTAATGGGTCATAGCGAATCCCTGCTATGATGAGAACCCGAAAGTGTCATAACACTGTTCTTGAATATATGTTCTATGGCCGGATGATGTTATTTGAGGGACACAAATAATACAGGCCATTAGGGGTGAGGACTCATAAAACTTTGAGGCACCTTCTCATGGTGTGCGTCCTTGGTAATATCCAGGAGGATATTATGAGAACGAGACCCGCCAGTAGGAAATCCACATTTCATAGTGTCATTGGATGTTCCTATCTGCGGACGTGTGTATTGGTCCTTAGACTTTAAGATTATTATTAATGGGTATTAGAACTCACACACTTAGATGTATTGACGAAAACTATGACGACACACTGTTCGCAGCGAGGTAGGATATGTTGGGTGCGTCACGAGTAATACTGCATTAATAGATAATGCGAGAAAGGATTTGTCCCTTCTGTTCCATAACGGAAGTAGATATCTTAGGCCCTTTGATGGAATTGATATAGCCTAAATAAATCCATGGACATGGTAAGGTATGGCCGAGTTCAATTCTGGGAATCCAAAGAAAGAATAGTCGAGCACATGTATTGATGGCACTAGCATGAAACCCGCTTGATTAGAGATATCGAGATAAAGGGATTATATTACACGGTAAGCGTTCGTGGGAGGTGACACGTCATTGCGGTGTTAACTTCTTTCTCTATGGGTGCCTTGGCGTGTTGCTAGACGCTAACCTTGGACTTTAGGAAGGATCCTCCTAATGCCACTGAGAAAGAGGCCTAGAGGGTCACACACTAAGTGTGTCCATGTATCTCAGTTAAATATTAATTTAACAAGTTAAATAAATATTATTCCCGACTATGGTTTAATAATTATTTAAGGATGCCTGATCGCATTTATTTCAACACTAGTTATTCGAGAGAATATATTGTGGGAGAAATAATATATATTTATTAGCAAGTAATGCAGTTACATTTATTTAAGAAATGAATAGCCATTACTCAAGGTCTAATAAATATGGTGGAGGAAATAAAAAAAATGGAAAAATAAAAGTACACGCCGTGTATATTTATATACACGTTGTGTGGTTTGTTTTTTTCGGGATTCGTGAGAAAATATTGTTTATTTAATTAAATGATATTAAGTGTAATATGTTGGGCGCATGTCAAGTAATAACGATGGTCAAATGTCATTATTAAGACATGGGGTATTACTAAGAATTAAATAAAATTATTAAATGCTTTTGGGCAATTAATTAATTTTATTATTCTAAGTATTATAATCCCAATTACATTATTCTCATATAAAGAGAGCCATTGTTGTGCACAACGGATTGGGAAAATACTCTCAAGCCAAGAGAGAATTCCTTTTCCACCAAGAATGCCTTCAAATTACGAGAGGGAGATACTCCACCGGATCAAGGCGGTTGAAGGCGGACATCGCAAGCGAAGGTTCTTCTGTGCTAGCACCTAGAGATCCCTTCAGTGACGTCCAGAGATACATGGAGCATGTGTGGATCACCGCTAGAGGAATCTTGTACTTGGATTCTACAAAGCAACGACGGATCACAAGATCATGACCGGAGACTCCAACAAAGAAAGAATTACATCGAGGTAATTCTTATGAATTAATTAAATTAATTATAACCAACATATGATGATCCTATATCAAGGCTTTCGTGACTCTTCTTTTCTTTTTTTTTCTTCGTTCTATTCCGAAGATTTGGAGTTTTAAATTGTGACGGATCTCAGATTGAACATTGTTTAACGTTAAAATTAAAGTTGGGCAAACCCACCAACGCGCTTCCGCTGCGCCCGGAACCTTAAAGTGGTATCAAAGTGAGGTTATATCGTTGATTATAATTATTTAGTTTTTCGTTGGTAATTTATGCATTTAATGATTTAGTTATTTCAATTCAAGTTTAATCGTTCTGTAAATCTGAATATCGAGATCCGTTCCTCCTCCCTCGTTTTTTGTTCACCTCACAGAAATGAATTTTTCTTTTAATTTTGATTAAAATAAAATAGTGAAACTCATCCAGAGGAGCCAAACATTTCTGGTCGTACAACACTAGAGTACACGGCGTGTATTCGGAAGTACATGTCGTGTAGTCTAGGTTCAATGCATTGACTGATCCACCAAATCAGGTCGTGTATTGGATTCTTTCTAAGAATTTAAGACATTGTGTGTTGACCAGAAACAGGTGGCACACGGTTTTCAGATTACACGTTGTGTGGTCCGATGAACACGGCGTGTAGTCCCTTCGGGTTAGGGTTGGGCCATTTACTCCGTACACGGCCTGCCCGGCTGGAAACCGTGTAACACGGAAACTACACGACATGTTTCCCACTATACACGTCGTGTACTCTGAAAATTTCTGAAGTACATTAACACACATTGTCCCCGGGCGTGTACTTCGGATGGACGGTGAAGAAAAGTACACGTCGTGTAGTCGGAACTACACGTCGTGTACTCACCCAAATTACGCAGATTTATTAAAATTTATTATTATATTATACAAACCCTTGAGACATGTACCATGGTGCAGGCGTAAAGCTGAGGAACAACACGTGATAGGTGTTTTATATATATGTGTTTAATTTAACATATGTGTAATAAATGGGAATTCACCAGGTTGCCTCCAAGGTACAAGTTATGTACAAGGATAATTTTAAATGAATTTATTTGTTTAAAATTATGATGGATGAGAATCTCAAGGAAGTTCATAAAAGGGTTTAAGATAAAAGGATTGATTAATTAAAGATAATTAATTATTTTGAGCAAGATTTATCTTAAACAAGAACGATTAAAGAATTGAATGCTTGTTTTATTTATGTGTAAATATCGTTGCATGTATGGATGATCATGAGCTAGACCGAGACCTTTTTATGTGAATGGTTTCTTTTAATTTATTTATTTAAATTAAATTTGTTGGTCTGCGAGCCATCTCCTCATTAATATGTTGGGTCTGCATGCCCAAGGATTCTTTTTGTAAAACCCCTTTTTACCCCTCACCTGCGTGTGATATAAATGAATATGTAATGGATGGAGCTCCCAAGCTAGTGGAGGCAGCTCAAGTCAGGAGCCAAGGTGAAACCAATCCAAGGAAATACAAAGGTGGACAGGTGGAAAGCTGTAAACACGAACCCAAAAGGTTCAAGGTGTTTTTCCCCTAGGTCTTGGGTTAGTTTATCAACCGCTAGATAAACTAACCAATAGAAAAGATCATGATCATACCATTTATTTTATTTCTGTCAATTGCATGGTTTATTTATTATGGGTTTGTTGTCATGATCACACAATTAATGAATTAAACGAGCATGCAAGATGGAACTAAAATAAAACCGGCTTATACGTAAATATTATCTTAGACATGGTTAATCACTTAAGTATATCCCACTTAATATTAACAAGCATGTAATCAAATATAATAAAATGGTAATTTACGTATAAGGATAAAATCCCTCAAAATAAATATTAAGTCGGCATAGCCTTCCATAATCTTGGTTAGAATCGAACCATAGTTCAAAGTGCTTGACCAACCCTAGTTGGGGTGCTTTCAATTATCGGGGAATTATAATTCAAGGTTTTGGGTTGACTTGACTTGGTTCGCATCAAGGGTTGACTGCCACAGTAGGACTTGGTGTGACCAAGAGGCAAAGGTTGAGGAAATCCAAAAAGGATTTCAGGATTGGGGAGTCCACTCAGCAAATCAAGGAGCTACGAGTTAATGCAGTTGGCATTTGGAATGCCTACCTAAAACCCTTCAAGTTGCTTGACCAACCCTAGTTGGGGTAATTCAAAGGGCAATATGGATCCTTAACGTTAGAATATTCACGCAACAGAATATTTCGAAGTCAATGGTGAGGGCTATTGGATTTCGATAAAATAGTGGGAGACTAATAAGTATTAATTTATTTATTTGTCTCAATTTTTGTAATAAAGTACTAAACCTTTGCTCATCTTAATTTGTAGAAACGTCAAGAAAATGACTTTAAACATATCATTTCATACCATACTCGAAAAAGAAAACCTTCTCACCGGCACCAATTTCCAAGAGTGGCAGAGGCATTTACGCGTCGTCCTTCGCCACGAAAGGAATTTGTATGTGCTGGAAGAGCCTATTCTAGTTGCGCTTGGGAAAGAGGCTAGTGAAGAGGAATTATCTCTCTATATGAAACACATGGATGATGCCACAGATGTCCAGTGTTTCATGCTATCGGCCATGTCTAATGAGTTCTTGAAGCAACATGAAAACATTGACGTGTATAGCATGATGTCTCGCCGTAAAGATCTCTACCAAGAGAAGGCGAGATAGGAGAGGTATGAGATCTCTAATGATTTGTTTACCACAAAGGTTGGAGAGTCTGCGCCAGTTGGGCCTCATGTAGTCAAGCTTATTGGATACATTGAATGCCTGGAAATCTTAGGGATTAAATTCCCGGATGAGTTGCGTACAGATATCATCCTATCATCACTTCCCAAGACCTTCTCTAGCTTCATTCTCAACTATAATATGAGCAGCAATGAGAAGAGTCTATCGGAGCTTCTGACCTTGATTCGCTAGGTAGATAAGAACATGGGGCATCACAAACCTACGATCTTTATGGTGAATAAGAAAAAGAAGGACAAGGAAAAGGGTCCAAAGACTTATAAACGGTATGAAGCCCCTGAGCACCATCCCTCTAAGAAGGGGAAGATCTAGAGGCAGGGCAAGGAATGGGAGGCAATGTGTTTTGCATGTGGCAAGCTGGTCCACTGGAAGAGTAACTGCACCCAGAAGCATGGGGATGCTAAAGGTGTGTTCGTTATCGAGTGCAATCTTTCTATTTCTACACATTGGGTATTAGATACAGCTTGTGGAGATCACATATATATTCAAATGCAGGAACCAAGTAGATTTAGAAAGATCGTCAGAGGAGAGGTGGATCTTCGAGCTGCCAATGGCACAAGGCTGGCTGCGTTGGCTATTGGCGACTACCACCTCTCATTTCTGACTGGGATGATTTTGGTATTACAAAACTGTTATTATGTGCCTAGTGTTACCAAGAACATAATTTCTGTATCTTGTTTGGATATGGATGGATTTATTTTTAAGTTCAGAAATAAGGGTTGTCTATTTTATAAGAACAACATATGTTATGGTATGGCACATTTGAATAATGGTTTGTATGTATTAAATTATGAAAACCAAGTGTTGGAAATCGATAAAAAAACAAACTCACATGACTCATACATCACCTAGTTATGGCATCACCGCCTTGGTCATGTGAACGAGAAGCGCTTGACAAAGCTCTGCTAAGATGGCTATTTAGACTCTACTGATCTAAAACCACTTGATAGATGTCACGCTTGTTTACAAGGAAAAATGAACAAGCCGCCTTTTGGTGGACAAGGTGAAAGGGCCACAGAGCTTCTAGGATTGGTACACACGGATGTGTGTGGACCATTTCCAGTAGAAGCTAGAGGTGGATATTCTTACTTCATTACTTTTACTGATAATTTGAGTAGATATGGATATGTCTACTTAATGAGGTATAAGTTAGAGTCCTTAGAGAAATTTAAGGAATTCAAGAATGAAGTAGAGAATCAGCTTGGTAATAAGATAAAGAAGCTTCAATCGGATCGAGGTGGAGAATATCTAAACCAAGAGTTCATCGATCTTCTACGGGAGTCTATGATTCTATCTCATCTCACTCCTCCTTGTACACCACAGTGGAATGGTGTTAGTTAAAGGAGGAACCGCACCTTGTTGGACATGGTGAGGTCGATGATGAGTCATGCGGATCTTCCATTATCCTTTTGGGGATATGCATTACAAACTGCAGCATACACATTAAACTGAGTACCAACTAAGGTGGAAAATGGAATTCCATCTGAGTTATGGAATGGAAGGAAACCCACTTTGTCGCACACATGTTTATGGGGATGTGAGGCATTTGTTAAGGCCTTCTCAGGAAAAAAACTAGCACCCCGGGGCACGAAGTGTATCTTTATAGGATATCCCAAGGAAACGAAAGGATATTACCTATATAACCCTCAAGACAAGAAAGTGAATGTCGCCAGACAAGACGTCTTTCTTGAGAGAGAGAACATCCTCAAGAAGGATAGTGGGAGAAAGATTGACTTTGACGAAGTTGATGCTCAAGATACACAGGAGTTGGTACAGGAACAAGTTCCAAAGGTCCCCGTGGAAGAGGTTCCAGAAACACAAGTACTGCGTAGGAGCTCAAGAGAGGTAAGGGAACCAGAGAGATTTGGTTTCCTAGTCACCGAGGATGGTGAATCATTATTGTTGGACAATGATGAACCTCTATCCTACAAGGAAGCAGTAGAAAGCTCAGAAGCTGTAAGATGGCTAGAAGCTATGAATTCTGAGATGGATTCCATGTATCAGAACCAAGTTTGGGTTCTGGTCGATGATCCAGTTGATGTAAAGCCTATTGGATGCAAATGGATATTCAAGAGAAATCTGGACATGGAAGGTCAAGTTAGAACCTATAAAGCAAGGCTAGTGGCTAAAGGATTCAGACAACATCAAGGAATTGACTATAATGAAACCTTCTCACCAGTTTCCATGTTTAAATCCTTAAGAATCATAATTCCCATAGCAGCTTATCATGACTACGAGATTTGGTAGATGGATGTCAAAACAGTATTCCTTAATGGGAACCTTCAGAAAGATGTCTATATGACACAACCATAAGGGTTTGTGACACCAGGTGAAGCCAAACGGGTTTGCAAGTTGCAGAAATCCATTTATGGATTGAAGCAAGCATCCAGGTCATGGAATATTCGATTTGATGAAGCCATAAAGGAATTTGGTTTCATTAAGAACGAATGTGAGCCATGTGTTTATAGGCAGTTTAATGGGAATGCAGTCGTTATCCTAGTAGTATATTTTGATGACATATTGCTTATTGGAAATGACGTACCAGCCTTACAGTCAGTTAAGGACTGGTTGAAAAAGTGCTTCTATATGAAAGACTTAGGTGAAGCAGCCTACATTCTAGGGATCAAGATCATTCGTGATAGATCCAAGAGGCTACTTGGACTAAGTCAGGGTACATACATTGACCAGATACTAAAGAGATTTAGTATGGAACAATCCAAGAGGGGATTGGTTTCAGTGTCACATGGCTTACATATTTCTAAGAAAATGTGTCCTCAGACACAACAAGAGAAAGATAGAATGAGTAAGATCCCATAAGCTTCAGCTATATGATCCATCATGTATGTCATGTTATGTACCAGGCTTGATGTTGCCTATGCACTAAGCATGGTAGGCAGATATTAAGAAAATCCAGGAGAACAACATTGGACTGTTGTTAAGACTATCCTTAAGTATCTGAGAAGAACTAAGGATATGTTCCTGGTGTATGGAGGAGACGAGGAGCTTATCATCAGAGGGTATGCTGATGCTGGCTTTCAGACAGATCAGAATGATCTGAAGTCGCAATCTGGATATGTTTTCTGTATCAATGGAGGAGTTGTGATCTGGAAGAATTCAAAGCATCCAGTTGTCGCCGATTCTACAGTGGAGTCTGAATATATAGAGGCTTCTGATGTAGCCAAGGAATCCGTCTGGATTCGGAACTTTGTCTAGGAGCTTGATGTGGTGCCTGGCAGTAAAGATCCCATTACACTCTATTGTGATAATATTACAGCGGTGGCTCTTACAAAAGAACCAAGGTCACATCAACGGACAAAGCACATACTCCGGAAGTATCACCTCTTGAGGTATTTCTATCAAAGGGGTGAAGTTGCAGTGAGCAGAGTGTCCACAGAAGAGAACGTGGAGGACCCCATGACTAAAGGCCTATCTCAGCAGAAGTATGAATATCATGTGAGAGCTAGCGGGTTAAAGGTTTTTAGCAGTTGGCTCTAGTCCAAGTGGGAGTCTGTTGGATTTGGTGGCCTAGAACCAACTACTTTGTACTTTATTCATTAATAAATGCCTTATCACATCTTGATTGTTCTTTTGCATGAAAATGCATGTGATAATGTCCTAAGGACAGCTATTGCATTAATGGGTCATAGCGGATCCCTGATATGATGAGAACCCGGAAGTGCCATAACACTGTTCTTGAATATATTTTATATGGCCGGATGATGTTATTTGAGGGACACAAATAATACAGGCCATTAGTGGTGAGGACTCATAAAACTTTGAGGCACCTTCTCATGGTGTGCACCCTTGGTAATATCCAGGAGGATATTATGAGAACGAGACCCACCAGTAGGAAATCCACATTTCATAGTGTCATTGGATGTTCCTATCTACGGACGTGTGTATTGGTCCTTAGACTTTAAGATTATTATTAATGGGTATCACAACTCATGCACTTAGATATATTGATGAAAACTGTGATGACGCATTGTTCGCAGCGAGGTAGAATATGTTGGGTGCGTCATGAGTAATACTGCATTAATAGATAATGCGAGAAAGGATTTGTCCCTTTTTTTCCATAACAGAAGTAGATATCTCAGGCCCTTTTATGGAATTGATATAGCCTAAATAAATCCATGTCAATGGTAAGGTATGGGCGAGTTCAATTCCGAGAATTCAAAGAAAGAATAATTGAGCATATGGGTTGATGGCACTAGCATGCAACCCGCTTGATTGGAGATATCGAGGCAAAGGGATTATATTACATGGTAAGCGTTCGTAGGAGGTGACACGTCATTATAGTGTTAACTTCTTTCTCTATGGGTGCCTTGGCGTGTTGCTAGACGCTAACCTTGGAATTTAGGTAGGCTCCGCCTAATGCCACTGAGAAAGAGGCCAAGAGGGTCACACACTAAGTGTGTCCATGTATCTCAGTTAAATATTAATTTAATAAGTTAAATAAATATTATTCCCGACTGTGGTTTAATAATTATTTAAGGATTCCTGATCGCATTTATTTCGACACTAGTTATTTGAGAGAATATATTGTGGGTGAAATAATATATATTTATTAGCGAGTAATGCAATTACATTTATTTAAGAAATAAATAGCCATTACTCAAGGTCTAATAAATATGGTGGAGGAAATAAATAAAATGGAAAAATAAAATTACACGCCGTGTATATTTATATATACGCCGTGTGGTTTGTTTTTTTCGGGATTCGTGAGAAAATATTGTTTATTTAATTAAATGACATTAAGTGTAATATGTTGGGCGCATGTCAAGTAATAATGATGGTCAACTGTCATTATTAAGACATGGGGTATTACTAAGAATTAAATGAAATTATTAAATGCTTTCAGGCAATTAATTAATTTTATTATTCTAAGTATTATAATCCCAATTACATTATTCTCATAGAAAGAGAGCCATTCTTGTGCACAACGGATTGGGAAAATACTCTCAAGCCAAGAGATAATTCCTTTTCCACCAAGAATGCTTTCAAATTACGAGAGCGAGATCCTCCACTGGATCAAGGCGGTTGAAGGCGGACATCGCAAGCGAAGGTTCTTCCATGCTAGCACCCGGAGATCCCTTCAGTGATGTCCAGAGATACATGGAGCACGTGTGGATCACCGCTAGAGGAATCTTGTACTTGGATTCTACAATGCAACGATATATCACAAGATAGTGACCGGAGACTCCAACGAAGAAAGAATTTCATCGAGGTAATTCTTATGAATTAATTAAATTAATTATAACCAATGTATGATGATCCTATCTCAAGGGTTTTGGGACTCTTCTTTTCTTTTTCATTCTTCATTCTATTTTGAAGATTCGGAATTTTAAATCGTGACGGATCTTGGATTGAATATTGTTTAACGTTAAAATTAAAGTTGGTAAAACCCACCAATGTGCTTCCGCTGCGCCCAGAACCTTTAGTTAGTTGCCTTACACCTGGATGCAAGGGTGGATAGCAGTAGAGGCTATCTGTTTGCGATTATAGTGAAGTCCTCTCTATTGCGGCAGGTGGAGGAGTCTCAGTGGGGAGACTCAGAGAGTGAAGTGATGTGTAATAGGGTTGACCAGGGCAATGTTCTGGAAGGGTGGTCAGAGGATAGTCAAAATCGGATGCTTTTTCGTGGGAAGTTGTTTGTCCCAAAGACAATGCATGAGGGAGTTCTCTGTGAGTTCCATAACTCACCCCTAGCGGTACACCCAGAAGTTTCCAAAATATATCGGGGCCTAAGGGAACAGTTTTGGTGGCCCGGGGTGAAATGGGTGGTGGTAGAGTTTATGGAAAGGTGCCTAGTGTGTCAGCAGGTAAAGGATAAACACCACATCTTAGGAGGTTTATTGCAGCCTTTAGATGTCCCCGAGTGGAAGTGGGATGACATATCGATGGATTTTGTCATAGGACTACCCAGGGTTCAAGGAGGCTTTGATGCTATCTGGGTAATGGTAGACCGGCTGACGAAATCAGCTTACTTCCTGGCGATCAAGGAGTTGAGTGTGGTGGATTCCTTAGCACAAAGATACATAGATGAGGTGGTGTGGTTGCATGGGGTTTTGAGGTCTATAGTCTCGGATCGGGATGCATGGTTTACCTCATGAGTCTGAAGGGGATTGTATCATGCTTTTGGAACCCAGCTATGCCTTAGCACTGCTTTCCACCCCCAGACAGATGTGTGGACAGAGCAAACCATCCAAACATTGGAGGACATGCTGTGATCATGTGTTCTAGACTTCGAGGGATCATGGGTATGACATTTTCCCTTAGTATATTTTTCTTACAATAATAGCTATCACTCTACTATTAGTATGGCACCATTTGAATCCTTGTACGGGAGGCTGTGTCATTCGCCCGTGTGCTAGACCGAGGTTGGGGAGGCAGGTTTTCTTAGACCAGAGGTAATGGAGAGCACAATGGGGAAGGTTCAGATTTTGTGTTAGAGGATGAAGGCATCCCATGACCAGAAGAAGTTGTATTCCAATCGTAGGAGGAGGCCTTTGGAGTTTGAGGTTGGAGACCATGTGTTCTTGAAGGTTTCCCCTCGACGTGGGCAGCGAAGGTTTGTCAGGGGGAGTGAGATTTCTCCCAGGTTCATCAGGCCTTTTGAAGTTTTGGGGCGAGTCAGTGATGTGGAATATCAACTGGAATTTCCATATCAGTTGGAAATGATCCACGACATTTTCCATGTCTCCTAGCTTTGTCGATATCTACATGATGACTCCCATGTCATTGACTGGGGAGAGTTGGATATAGGGGATGACGCTACGTTCGTGGAGTGACCAGTAAGGGTCGAGGATATAAAGAAGAAGGTGCTTTGTGGACGAACCATCCCTTTAGTTCATGTGTTGTGGAGGCACGGTTACCTCGAGGAGAGTACTTGGGAGCGAGAAACTCAGATGCGTGCCCAATACCCAAAGCTATTTTGAGTTGTTATTTTGAGACTTCCTTGATGTTTTTGTTTTAGTGACTTGTTGTGATGTAATTATGACCTTGTTTAGTTATGATGTGAGTTGTTTCCTTTACTTTGTGAATGTGTATGAAAATCCCTGATGTGTGGGTAAGGGGGAACCTAATTCCTAATCAAGACACATCAGTGCGGATGTGATTAAACTCACACGGGCGAGTTAGTGCCACCCAAAATGGATAGTATCTTGACATGGAGGAAATAAGTCCCTAATTCATGTGTTGGGATAATGTGATCCTTTGGGTTTGTATGGTTGTTTGGGGTGGTTTGTCCCTGAGAGTTATCTTCTGAGGTGGGTGTTCGGACCCCTCTCTTTTATTCAGGTTACTCTTGAACTCTTGAGGATGAGAATAGTTTGAGAGGTATCTAATCTAATGGTCTGAACCCTCCTAGTCCATTACTTTGTCAAATTCTAAGTGTTGGGGTGTCTTAGACACCTTCAGTGAGTTAGGAGGATGTCGGTGTCAGTGGAAACATGTCACCATGGAGTCACCTATCGGTGCCACCGATCGGTCTCACTGATCAGCTTCACTGATCTGCTCCACCGATCAGGTTCACTGACCAGCTCCACCAATCAGCTGCACTGATCAGCTTTACTAATTAGCTCCACCGATTAGCTTCACCGATCCGCTTCACTGATCATCTCCATCGATCAGATTCACCGATCAGCTCCACCAATCGGCCACAGAGGGGTGTCGGGGTTTCTTTCTCTATTGTTTCCGCAACGTCTCCTTTAAGTTTTAATACCTCTTTAAAGTGTCTTAAGGTTGTTTTAAAGCCCATAAATGATATTTTAAATCCTCTAAGAGTGGGGAGACCCTTGGGTTACCAAAACATGTGGCCTGTCACCCCCCCCCCCTTTTAGCGCGTTTTCTAGGTTCCCGTGTTTTCTAGTATCGCACATGTTATGTGTTTTATCCGTTTAAAGGAAATATATTAACTCACAGCCATTATCTCCACCATCTCTAAGGAGAATTATTAAATCTCAATAAATTATAACATGTGAAACCACCCATCCGCATGGTCAAACCACGATCCGCTTTTTAATCACTTCAAGATTGTACATCCCATAACTCTAGGATCGTTCCTTTTAATGCACTAAGATCTTCTTCTTCCTTGGTCCCTTTCTTTTCCTTGGTGTTCTTGGAGTCCCTCTTTCAGAGATGAATCGTGCGCTTGTGCTGGAGCCCTTCCCACTCAGCCTTGGAGTCCTTGGAGTTCTTCCTCTGCAAGTCACGCATCCCCAGTTCTTAGCGCCAGGAGAAAACATTGATCCTTGATCATCCAAGTAGGGTTTCTTCCTTCATCTCTCTTTATTTTGAATCATGCGGGGTGGGTATGATGATGTTCCCTCAGGACGTAGATGAAACCAACTTTAATGAAGATAATTAACGAACTCTTAAAGAATGAAGGGGTGGGAATGTTGATGTTTTTGTTCTTTACCTTCATTTTATGTTATGAATTGTATGGAATCATGTCCACTAAAAATCATAGTCGTTGGTGATCCCTTATTGTGCACTAATAAAGCTCTGGTTTTCTAGATAGTCTTGTGATTCAATGGTTGTAACATGGAAACTGGTTAATCATGTAAACTTGGTTGATTAAGTGGATGCCTAATGAATAAGATCCCCTGTGTGATCACCCTGGTTAACCAAACAGAAGGAACTTAATGAATAGTGTGGCTAAATCTGAAACTCCCTTGCTCTGTTCTGGTAATACGCATGGTTGTTCTGTTTAATGTTTGTGGTGTGACTCAAAAAGGGGTATGGAATGTTTTAGTTGAGAATTTATCGGCCTGTGAATCTGAGGTTGTGTGGATCTGTTATGCCAGGACTTGGCTTGGTTCCAGTACTTCGAGTGATCTCATGAATCCCTTTTGTTGTTGTGACATTACAAGAGAACCATATGTGAATGCTTAAAATGTCTGCTTGGTTTTTTTTCCTTCAGTTGTTGTTTTGGCTTATGGTTATGCCTGTTAGTTGCCCGATAGTAAAGGAATATTTAAATGGAATCACTTGAACATGATAACGAGAATGGGTAAAATGGGGGATTGTTTTCTAGAAATGGGTTGTGCTCTGGTTATGATTGTTGTGTATTTGTGCATATAGGGATAACAGCAAGAGTGGTTGTGTACAGGTTGGTTGTTTGTTTCAGAACCCTTAGGTTGGGATGAGTGTTTGATTACCTATATTTATAATATTTAGTTCTTGTGTTTCTTATATGCACCCCACCCATGTTGAGCACTTCGTGTCGAAAACCCCCATTTCATGGGGGAGGGTGTTTTTCCAACATTCTTATGATTGGTTGGTTAATATCTCATTTTGCTCCCTCTCCCAGGTATACCAAGATCCTTTAGGTAGGTTGTGACAGCCTAAGGTTTATTATGGCCCAAGACTCTTCGGGATGGGTGTGTTGTGGTGGTTGGCCTGGGTGTGTGCGGGCAAGTTTGTTTCCCAGGTGTCTTCGGGATGAGGCCCAGGTGTCTTCGGGTGTGGCGGTGGTTGTTGTGGCCCAGGTGTCTGTGGGGTGTGGTTATGTGTGGTTGTGGTGGTCCATGTGTCTATGGGCGGGATGCGTGGTTGGTATGGCCCATATGGTTGTTGTTGGGGGTGGCAGTGGGACTATAGTGGGTTTTGTGGGGGAGGTCTGACGCGTAGGATGCCCTAAATAACCAGTGGGTAAGCAGTGTGGGGTACCCAAATATCGATGTGTTATTACTATTACTTTATCTGAATTGTGTTATTTGGGGAGTGTACCTTGGTGAGGCTAGATGGATAGTTTCTTTGCTAGGTGTTTTGGCTACCTCTTTTCTCACAGGGCATTAGAATGTCTCTCCACTTCTGCACGAGAGATTTTGGTTTTCCCTACTGAGTATACATGTACACTCACCCTGCTTATATAAAACTACTTTCAGGTTTCCAGGAGGACCTTGAGGATCATTCCATACCTTACTAGCTTGGGCTTTGGGAGTTTTTGTTGCTGTTTTTCTTTCTTTTGGTACTTTTCATAAGAGTTTTCTTGTACCTTGTATTAGTTTATTTTGAACAAGCATATGGGAATGAATTTTTTGCTTTACTTTTACTTTCGGTTTTTTGAGTTGTTTGGGATTTACCGTCTTATCTCCTGATCTTATTAAATAAAAAAGGGTAATGCCTTCCATTTTACGTGAGATTCTACACCCTTGGTGTTAGTCGTCACTCCAGGGCCTATTGAAGGCGGGACTCGGGGGGTCATTATCTCTCTTTCAACTTGAATAAGGAAGGGTATGGAAGTTTGTTATCCCTTTCCTCATCTTGGTGAAGGTGGGTCGTGACAAATACAATTTCTAAAAGTTCTAGAAATTAATTTAATATTTTCTCACAAAAAACAATAAAAAACATTTTTAAAGAAAGTGTATTTTTGAAGCATAAAATAACTTTACTAAAAATTCAACACTCATTTCCAAAGAACTAATCAATATACTTTTATTGAGTGGGTCCTTTATATATACATTTCATAATGCGGTTAATCCTATTCATATCTGAAATTTCAAATGACTAGGTTATAATGATAATATTACATGATTCATTTAAGTTTGGTGTTGTGTATCTTGTACGCTATCGAACGTAATGTTCTTTTAAAATATTGGGGTGTTACATATGTCATGCTCATCTCAATATAAGGTCTCACCCTCCCATGAAAGAAAATCTTGATTCATCAACTCGGTACCACATCACTCTTTGATGGTAGCAATCATCACCACCTCCCCAGGTGGCTTGCCCAGTCCTCGGGATCATGCACCTCAACCATGTAGTGTTCACTGCACCTCCAAAATTCAAAAACAAATCCAAAAATCACTAAAATGCAAGGGGGGGGGGGGTTTATCCATCAAACTTGAGACATTACGACTTAATAATGCAGGTTTCGGTGCAGTGTTAGCGCTAATTGTCAACTCCTAGCCTATTGGAGGTGAGTTTTAGGGATCACACTTGATCACGATTCTAACTCATGAGGAGTTACACCAAGCCCATATCATGTCATTACTCAACTCATAAAATATCATATTTTGAAACACTTGTTTTTTTGTCTTAACTCATTTAAATATCATCTCATACTTTCCAAATTTTAAAATTCATTTTACAAAACTAAAATATACAATTTAAAATATAATAATTAATTTAACTGTATTCAAATTTAGAATTTATTTATAAATCTAATATGAATTCAACTCAAAATAAATAATATGTTTTATAATTTTTCTATTTTTAAAAAATATTTGGTTAAAAATCTAGTAATATTGATTTAATCGGGTTTGGGTTTGAAATACCCTAATAATATTACTTGAATCATATTTAAATATTAATTGAGTTTTGAATTCACTGCTCCAATCCTTTAAAAATATTATTAATTAATATTCCAACCCTATTTAATCATGTTGGTTAGTGTTAGACATTGGGTTGATAGATAGTGGGTGTCATCCCTAAAGTCATCTCCAAACCCAAACAACAAATTGGAGTGACCATATTCCAAAATACATTAGTTACATTGAAATCATCTCCGTCCAATAATTCCATTTTTACACTAAAAAAAATATTTGTTTCATATTTATGTTTTTTATTTATCAAAATAAATGCAAACCATTTATTATATGTCAAATATGGTGCTGCATCATAACCCCCTCCAAAATGGTGCTAGATATGGCGTTGTTCAGAAAGATTTTTTTATGTTGTTTTGGAATTTTCACTAAATTCAATTGCCTATTTTTTTTAAGGAGAATGTTATAATTATAATAAATCATCGAGTACAAAGAGAGAAGATTGAGGTGGAACCTCACTAACCAAACAACCTCTATGAGATGCTACGATGAGTAAGCTACAAAATGGGCCACTCTACTACCGACTCTTTTGAAAAAGGAAAACAATAGAATGGAATATTCTAACATTTGGAGGAAATTTGTTCCAAAACAAGGCCTGAGGAATTTTGATGAACATTGTTCTGGGAAAACACATAAATCACTTGAAGGTATTCTGACTCCATGAAGACTGGATTTTGCCTCTACGATGGGTGCACTCCAAGAAGCCTGGGAAACACTAACACCTACAAAAATGAAATCCCTATCGTGGTTCTTGCAAACAAAGTCTGCAACCACCTTTGAATTGGGAAGAAGAGAAACATCAACATTAATCTTCGGACAAAGGGAAACTGGTTTAGACCACTTCACTGGCAGCTCAAAGGAGTTCCTCGCATCAAAAATTTTTTCCATAATCATCCAGGTCTCCAAGGTTTAAGAAGCAAGTTGAATCCAAATAAAATTAGGGCAGATCTTGTGTGGTTCCAAAGTTGATCGTTAAGCTTGCACTGGATGGTCCATGCAAAAACACAAACCACCTAAAGAGTCTCCTCATCAAGATGGTTCTTCTGGTCCATAAGGAGAGAAATAAGTGAATGAAAATCTTTTAAAGTAGTTGAGGGGATTTGAAGAACCTGTTTTTAGATGCCCAGTACACTGTCATAAAATAAAATAGCATGGAGACGTGATTTCTCCCTCCATGGCAAAGTTGGGATGAATTAGAACCAATAACAAGTATCATAAACATAAAAACTGTAATGTCTCGGACCTCTCTGGTCCATTAATTTGTGAAAATGTGGTGTTGGAGGTGTTCTGGGAGGTCAAGGTGACTTATCCCCAACACTTTTCCAAATTTCTAGTTCTGTGAACAGTGTTTCCAGTTTTATGAATAGTATTGGTAGGTGAACAGTGTTTCTATCAGTGAGGATCAGTGAACAGTGTTTCCAGAATGGTAACCTTATAACAGTGACCTTATAACGGTAGACTTGAACACTGTTCCTAGAACGGTAACCTTCTAACGGTGACCTTATAATGGTAGACTTGAACAGTGTTTCCAGAACGGTAACCTTCTAACGGTGACCTTATAACGGTAGACTTGAACAGTGTTTCCAGAATGGTAACCTTCTAACGGTGACCTTATAACAGTAGACTTGAACAGTGTTTCCAGAATGGTAACCTTCTAACGGTGACCTTATAACGGTAGACTTGAACAGTGTTTCCAGAACGGTAACCTTCTAACAGTAACCTTCTAACGGTGGACTTGAACAGTGTTTCCAGCTTCCTACAGTTTCGCCCCTTTGACATTTCCTTTGACGTAAAATACATTTAAATACTTATTTTAAGGACTCTTAGGGATGATTCAAATGCCATAAATCCTATATTAATTATCCCTATAGCTCGGGATGTTTTTACTTGGTCAAACCGCATGGGTTAATGTGATCTGTTTTTAATAGAGAATTAACTGGATCTTAAACCGTCGCCTCATTAAATCTTCAAAAAGGAACCAGATATCATTCTCCCTTGTTCTTACCCTTTGTTCTCAGCTAAGAGACACTAGAACCTTTCAATAATTCCCGTAGGAGTTTCAAAATTAAACCCTAATCCTCTGATTGGTTCCGCTCTATTTTGGATGCAACCGAGCTGTGTCGGTCAATCTTCCCAATAAGGTATGTTTTATCATCGTTCCTTTGGGGATCATCTTCTCTTATTTCTCCCCTCCAAATTATACCATGTAATTTCCAAGATTCTAATGGGTTTTTCTTGGGGTTGGTTGGTACTGTCGTACCATGGCATCCTCTGGTGGATGCAGTTGTCGTGAGAGGAGGATTGTGACCCGTTGTGTGGATAAAGGACGTCAAGAACTCTTCAAGGTAGGGGATTCATGGCTTCTCTAATTGTATATGTGAAATCATAGAATTTTAATTATTTAGCCCTTTGGATCACAATGAAATTGACCTAACTAAATACTTGAACTGAATTAAAAGAATTGGTTGATCGCATGTTGTTGCTTTGTACCGTGATAACGGTTTGCCTCATTTTTTTCTAGATAGATTAATATCTATGGTTTCTTTGATTAGTTGTTCGTTCTTGATGGAAATTGATAATGAACATAAAGCCGGAATTAATTGTTAATTAATTGGATAAAGATAAAGAGGCTTGTAAATGAATCTGGTTGTTGTCGTTGTTGTAGTTGTTCTAATTTGAGGTTAATCAAATTAGGGAAGTAAGCATGGTTATTTAATTGTGATGCCTTACTGATTAGGTCTCCTGTAATCGGAACCTACGAATAACAAATCTGCTAATTCAATATGGATTAAAGAACAAATTGTGTGAGAATTTCTTAAAGGGTTCTGAGTTAACCTCTTGATTGTTAAAGGGTCGAGAGCCCATTGATGTGATGTTGTGTTTTCTTGCTGCTTGTGTTGTGATGTAAGTCTGTATAGTTGTTGTGATATGTGGAGGCATGGGGACTTGTGGTTGTGGCAGTGGATGATGCCTAGGGTGGCGAGATGCATCAGCTTATGCATGTGGGTGTCGGGGAGGACACCAAGGATGATGGTATGGGATGGATGTGATGGCTGGATGTTGGTGGTTTTGTTTGGTTGTTTATCTGATTTACTTTTCTCCACTACTCAAGGCAGCTGGTCTTTCTTACCCTCCTTTTGAAGGAGGTGAAGACACGCGGGGTATGCCACGTGCTTTCCGTGTTTAGCCTCTCGAGGGAGAATGGGTCTATGCTCTTTCTATAGGCGGCAAAGACTTGACGGGTGGTATATCTACTCATCGTGTTGAGCCCTCTTTGTGTTTAGTAGCATAGGATGTCTTCCTAAAATGCCTTGGAATATGGGAAAGTAATTCTGTAATGAAAGTTTAATTAAATGGTGATAATCCATGGGGAGGGAGATACTAGAATTTAAAGGTGATGTGAATCTTAAAAGGAGCAGTTGATTTTGGGTGTGATGCTAATGAAGTTTAATGTTAAATTATTCATGGTTAATTAATGTTTAAAGAATTAATTAACGTACAGTGGAACTGATAAAATGAGAATGGAGTAATCTAATAAAGCTCTTCAAATGTTTGTGTGCTTATAGGACACCTAGTCTTAGAAGTAGCAGCCTGGAGTCTGAGAGACGTTAGCTGCAGTTGTATCTAAGACTAGGTAATGCCCATAGTGTGGATGTGATTTATATATATATATTCTATACTTTTTGTGTTTCTATATGCTACTCCACCCTGTCGGTAAGGGAAACTGACACCCCGGGGATTCTGAGCCCTAGGGGGTGTTTTCCCCAACATTCTGATGGGAGGTTAAATGGCTGACTACCCCATTTGGCCCCGCTCTCTTCTCTTGGTAGATACATGTGCCAACAGGCACAACAGTTAGTTTCCCCGTATATGTGTGTAGAGGGTTGTAATGGCTTGTGGTTATTTCACACACATATATTCTGGATATAGTATCCTTTGGACTACTATAGGTGTAACGTGTATAGGTTGTGATGGCTTGAGGATCCCTACTCAGTGTATGGGCTATAATGGCTTGAGGTATAATATCTGATGTATGATACATGTTATGCGGGCTGTGGTGGCGCCCGGAACATACCTGGTTACTTTTGATTGTGAGGATGGTTTGGTGCTTAGCCCAGGTGTCTGTGGGAAAGCCTTTGGAGAGATATGAACAGGATGTATGTTGTTGGGGCAAAGCGGCAAACCAGTGGGGAAGTAGTAGTGGGGTACCCTTGATATTTTTCATTATATGCTATATTCTTGTATGTGTTACTTGGCGAGAGCGGCCATGGTGAGGTTAGGAAATTAGTATACCTGTTTAGGTGATGAGTTAGTTTAACTTGTTGTTCACTAGGATTTAGCATTCTTTCTTTACTTTTGCACGAGAGGCTTGGGGAGGATCCTACTGAGTATACTGTTATACTCACCCTATGTATATATAAACTGTTTTTTTTTTCAGGTCACTTGGAGCAGGTTGGAGATCAAGCTGGTTACTACTAGCTTGTGGTTGGAGGAGTTGTTCGGGCTTGTGGTCGCTGTCGTTTTACTTTCTTTTGGGTACTTTTAGTTTTCCTTTTCAGTTGTAGTACTTTTGCATGAAATTCCATATGTGCACTTGGGTTTTCTTTTATATTTCAGTTCTGAGTTGGATTTGGTTGGAGTCTATTATATCTCTCTCTTTTTCATGTGTTCTCTTAGAGGGTAATGCCTCCCATTTGTGTGTTTATTATACCCTCGGTGCTAGTCACCAACCCAGGGCCTACTGGAGGCGGGACTCGAGGGTCATTATCTCTCTTCTCACATTGTCAGCCCAGGAGGGGTACACTTTGTGGGTAGGGGGTCGTGACAGAGTGGTATCAGAGCTCTGGTTGAGGGATAAGATGGAGTTTGGAGTTAAGCATAGGTGAGGTTGCATGGGATGGTAGGGCAACGGTGTCATTTATGTTTAGCAAGTGGGTTAAACACTGGAGACCGACAGAGACATAGGTGTTTAGGTCCCCCTATGATCTGTTGTAGGGTAGAGACCTAGGAAAGGATCATGCATCATTCTTTTTTGTGCTTGTGTTTGAATGGGTAGACCTTGGGATAGGTTAACCTAAAATTAATAAAAGAAAACAATTAATTTATTAATCTTGAGTCTTCCATATTCCAGGCTTAGGAGATCTAACAGTTGTTATTTTACAGGTATGGCTCCAGGTCGACGTCCTCATCAGGTTTGCGCAGAAGATGTCCAGCAGTCTGTTCTAGCAGATCATCACCGGGTAGAGGTTAACGACGATGATACTTGGAGGAAGACACTCTGAGAGTTTCAACGCCAGGTTCTACAGAAGTACGAGGGCTCTGTTTCAGATGCAGTCATAGAAGACTGGTTGGAGGAGGTCGAGATAGGATTCAGTTCGATTCGTGCTCAGAAGGAACACTGGGTGTCCTTGGTTGTGATGATGTTGTGTGGAGCAGCAAGGCAGTGGTGGTTCTTGTTCCTCGGGGATCGTGAGGATTCAGCGATCTCATGGGAGGAGTTTCGAGACAGTTTTAGAGTTGAGTTTCTTTCATCAACTTCAAAGGCGTCCAGTTGCCAGGAGCTTCTTTATAGCATCCCACCTTTTTATCACATAAACTTTCATTACATTTTACAAAACCGAGGATATTTAAGGTTTAGTGTCTTGGAAACCAGGAACTTTAAACATGAAAACATAAAACATTCTTCTAAAACACTTGAAAGGATTCTCCTCATGTTCATCCTAGGTTCATTACTACATCACATAACCTAGGGACATACATCAAAAGAAAGGGTGAGCAAAAATCCCAGTAAGGGAAACAAGAGAAACATTTTACATGTGAACTTGAGATACTTCAATAAGGTCATGAAAAGAACTTTAAGGCATGAGAATGAAATCATGAGGCATATCATAATAAAAATAACATTTTCATAACTTGAATATGTGGCTACATCATTTAACATAGAAAATCATGAACATATCACCAAGGTCCATCCCCAAGGTGTCATTTGAAAATTACCAAGGTTATTCACCAAGGTATCGTGAAAATTGTAATCTCTAGTGGTTACATCATTACCCAATGCATTGGAGCGCTATCAGGGCGCACCCTTAAATTTTACTTTATTATCATGTGATCCACATATATCATCATAAATAATTTCATAAACAACCCATATAGAATAAAAGAAATGGGTTTCATTTCATAATCATAACATTTTAAAAACTACTTTAAAGACATGATCTTTACATCACTTTAAACCCACGGAAAGGGAAAGCGGGTATCATGTATGTAAATCCCAGAATTTAAAATAGAACATTTTTGTATATATGTGAATAACCCTTTAGAAATAATATATTTGAGTATTCACTTAATAACATGAAGTAATTTTGAGAAAAAGAGATAGGCATTTTGAGACGAAAATTTTGCAGCACAACGGCTACGTTACAGGGTTTTAGAAAACGTTGAAAAGAGAGGGTACATGGGTCAAACAATGATAAATGACCCATAAAACAGTAGAGGGACAGAATATAAGGGATTTAAGAAAATGGTAATGAAATTTGAAAATATACCATATGAAATGAAGAACATGAAAGGAAGACAAAAATAAGATTTCTCTTATGAAAATTCGGCAGCCTAACAACGTTAAATAAACTTCAACCAAAAATGAATTGATGATGTCAAATAGGGTCTCTCATCATATGAACATAAAAGATCAGTATGATAGATATAGAGATCATACCCTAAGATAATAAAAAAGAACTTTCAAGACTTGACATGGAATTAGAACTTTGAAAAGGAGAAGGGTGAAAGAATGCCTTAAAAATTCGGTAGCCTAACGGCGTCACTTAAACTTCAACAAAAAATAAATTGATGAGATCAAATAGGGTCTCTCATCATATGAACATAAGAGTACAGTATGATAGATATAGATATCATACCCCAACATAACAAAAAGTAACTTGAAAGAACTGACATGAAAGTAGAACTTCAAAACGAGAAGGGTGAAGAACCACTTAAAAATTCGGCAGCCTAACGGCGCCACTTAAAACTTCAAAATACTGAATTAAAGAGATGAAATGGGGTCTCTCATCATATGATCATAAAAGATCAGTATGATAAATTTAGAGATCATACCCCAACATAACAAAAAGGAACTTGGAAGAACTGACATGAAAGTAGAACTTCAAAACGAGAAGGGTGAAGAACCACTTAAAAATTCGGCAGCCTAACGGCGCCACTTAAAACTTCAAAATACTGAATTGAAGAGATCAAATGGGGTCACTCATCATATGATCATAAAAGATCAGTATGATAAATTTAGAGATCATACCCCAACATAATAAAAAGGAACTTGAAAGAATTGACATGAAAGTCGAACTTCAAAACGAGAAGGGTGAAGAACCACTTAAAAATTTGGCAGCCTAACGGCGCCACTTAAAACATCAAAATACTGAATTGAAGAGATCAAATGGGGTCTCTCATCATATTATCATAAAAGATCAGTATGATAAATTTAGAGATCATACCCCAACATAATAAAAAGGAACTTGAAATACTTTACATGATAATAGATCTTGAAAAATGAGAAGGGAGAAAGAATCTGTTACAAAAATTTCGGCAGCCTAACGGCGTAACTTAAAACTTCATAAAACGAAATAATGAGAGTAAGAGGGGATATCTCATTATGTGAAAATGAAAAGGGCAGTAAGAGGAGTATAAAAGAACACCCTTTAACATAAGAACATGGATCATAAAAGAAATTACATAAAAGAGATTTCTTGAAAAGAGAGAGAGAGAGATCGGATCCCTTACCTTAAAACATAACTCTTAAAACTCAAAGGTTGGGACCTTGAGGGCTTGGGGGCACCATGGGAGGACTCCTTGGGAGTAAATGAGATCAGAACTTTGTTGGGGGGGAGTGGGGAGCCGAATGGATGAGAGGATGTCTTGGTATTTATAGGGAAAGTGAGGGGACAAGGCATTAATGGCCAAGGGACACCTCATTAGTGGTTTTGGCAAAACCATGGGCTTGCCCATGGTATTGGCCACTTGGGACACCTCATACCTTATATTACTATTTATAAGTCGACCATATTGATTACATACTTAATATATCATTTAATTATGTCATTAGACACCCGTAACTTAAAAACTGTATTTTCACTATTCATCGAAAATTCAACTTTCTCAGAATAATCCCAAAATTTCACCTTAACCAAATATCAACGATCTGATTACAAATATTAACTCCATTTTATAAAAATAATTTTCTAAATATTTTTAATTTAATTTTTAAATAAAAACACTATTCATTGAAAATTCATTTTTTCAGAAAAAACCCCAAAAATTACCATAGCATAATATCGGTGCTCTGAGTTCAAAAATGAAATCCTTTTTATAAAAATAATTTTCTAAATATTTTTAATTAAATTTTTAATTAAAAAACACTATTCACCCGAAAAAACTAATACTTGAATAATAATTTATGAAACCGTTATTTAACCATTTTATTGAATCACATTACTTAATCAAGGTGCCTAGATTATATTAATACTTTCTTTAAGTGAGATTACTAATCCATTTGGACACATTACTAATCCTAATCATAAAATCACTATTCATAATTTACTATTCATCAAAAATTAAGTTGATCTTATTAGACTCTAAATTTCGTACTGAACATAATTGTAGAAGACCATTTTTCGAAAATCATTACACATTTTTAATTATTTAAGGTTTACACAACCATTTTTAAAATATCCTTTTTCTAAAATTCATCAAAAATATGCATACTATATTTATCCGGTCATTTGAAAATTCATAAACTTCATCATAAGAAGAAATCCCAATTTTTATTTAAAACAAAGGATTACACAAGGTAGTTACGGTCTCCTTACATAGCCCCTTATCACACCAGCATAGGACCTAAGTGTAAGGTGTGCTAAGGTGACAGAATCTGAGGGAGACTCGGCTAACATCGCACGAGTAGTAATTTCTATTAGTTTGAACTTCTCTCAAAGGCGATTCCGTTATAGCTTCACACGATGAAGTTCGGCTTGGGTTTGGTCCAGAGCAAAGCCCAGTGGTGCTACCTTCTTCCCAAGTTCTGTTAGATGGGATTCGATCGGTCCAAGACTACTGGGTGAGGCCATCGAATCTTCTTTCTATAATAATTAACCAAGATTACTTGTATTTAGAGGCAATAATCAAAACATTTAGTTTCCAGTGGTCATATTGACCAATGGTCATATAACAGTCAAAGCCCAACGGTCTCATTTTAATTATACTCATGTTATCAAATGAAACATTTTTGTTGAGTATAAAAAATAAAATAAAATAACACACAAAATTAGGAACAATATTTATTCAAAATTTTGGGTCGTTACATTCTTACCCTTAGACAGGGGACCTCTAGTGTTCGAGAGTTTGGAATCTATTTCAGGAACCTTCTACGATATGCTTCAGACCTGTTACCAGATGAGGAGGTCATGGCGAGGCATTTCGAGGAGGCTTTGCGTCCAGAGATCCAGCGCCAGGTCACCCCGTTTATGCTGAAGACATATCTTGAGGTGATGGCGAGGGCAGAGGTTGTTGAGAGGACTTTGGCCAAGACCGGATCGTCACGAGAGGGGAATCATCATGATTCCTCACAAAGCAGAGTTGTGGTCCGGGGTTCCTGGTTTTCAGGGCAGAAGAGTTTTCGTTCACCTGGGGGTAGGTCCCAGCCCTTCCCATCTCGTTTCTCCAGAGGCAGCAACTATCAGGCCTATGCCAAGGGATCAGGCGCTTGTTTTTCTTATGGTGGTCGTGGTCATCAGCAGTGTGAGTGCCCGACTTTTCAGAGCAGTCATCATGCACCAGGCGCTCTGCTCCAGGTTCCTCCGTTGAGGCAGTTTCATCCGAGGCAGCAGCAGCAGGTTGCACCAGATTTAGATCACCAGAGGGTAGATGGAGCAGGCGAAGGACAACCCCATGACGCTCCCCGTCCTCAGAGAGCAGAGCACGGTTGTGGTGTTGGTCTTCATCAGGGTCAGAGAGGCCGTGGAGGAGGTCGTGGTCAGCTTCATGCTCTAGCGTTTCCAGCCCCAGGCGAGCCAGATGTCGTTCGAGGTACCCTTTGCTTGTTTTCTACCTTGGTGTGTGCCTTGTTTCATTCAGGAGAAACACACTCCTTCATATCATCTACCCTTGTCCATGCTTTGGGACTTGAGGTAGAGAGGCTTCCAGTTCCCTTGGCATTGACTATGCCAGTTGGAGGTCGAGCCGACTTGTTTGAAGTATGTAGAGACTGTGAGCTAGTGTTGGGAAAACACTGCTCTTGGGGAGATTTCCTATGTTTACGAATACAACCATATGATGTCATACTCGGCATGGATTGGTTGTATTTGGTGCAGGCTATTGTGGGTTGCTATAGGAAGAAGGTCATTTTCTTTGATACAGATGGAGAGAAAGTGGTGTTTGTTGGTGAGAGAGATCCTCGGATGGGTCATAGACGAGTTCCATCCTTATCATCCATGATGGCTGAGATGATGCTGAGTTCTTCAGAGGTTCATCAGTTGGCATTTCCTAGGGTCGTAGAGGAGTACCCTGATGTCTTTCCAGAAGCGGTTGTAGCGTTACCCCCTCGACGAGAGATCAAGTTTGGGATCGAGCTACAGCCAGGAGCGTCTCCTATCTCTATGTCTCCGTATAGGATGGCCCCTTCTGAGTTACGAGAGCTACGTATACAGCTTGATGGTCTGTTGTAGTGCGGTTTTGTTCGGCCAAGTGTTTCACCATGGGGTGCACCAGTTTTTTTTGTGAAGAAGGCTGACGACAGTTTGCGGTTGTGCGTCGATTATCGTCGATTAAACAAAGTGACAATAAAGAACCGCTATCCTCTCCTGCGGATTGATGACTTATTCGATCAACTGAAGGGTGCAAGTTGGTTTTCAAAGATCGACTTGTGGTCAGGATATCATCAGATGCGTGTAAAGGATGAGGATATCTCGAAGACTGCTTTCCGTTGTCGTCATGGGCATTATGAGTTTTTTGTAATGTCATTCGGTGTGATGAATGCTCCAGCTGTTTTCATGGGGTTGATGAATGTTGTGTTCCGTGAATTCCTGGACAAGTTTGTTGTGGTTTTCATCGACGGCATCCTTGTGTACTCCACATCTAAAGAGGAGCATGCAGAGCATCTACGAGCCGTTTTGGGAGTTCTTCGCCAACATCAGTTGTTTGGGAAGTTATCGAAGTGTGAGTTTTGGGCTCGAGAAGTTCATTTCTTGGGGCATGTTGTGTTCCAACAGGGAGTAGCTGTGGATTCGTCGAATATATAAGTAGTGGTGTCTTGGGAATCCCCCAATACCGTGTCAGAGGTGAGAAGTTTCCGTGGTCTCACAGGTTATTATAGGAGGTTTGTAGCCAATTTCTCCTGAGTTGCGACTCCTCTGACAGCTTTGACCAGGAAGGATCAAGCGTTCATATGGACTGATCAGTGTCAGGCAGATTTCGAGTATCTAAAGGAGAAGTTGGTAAGTGCTCCATTCCTTTGTCTTCCAGCGGAGGGAGTCCAGTTTGATGTTTTCTATGATGCTTCACATCTAGGGCTAGGCTGTGTTCTCATGCAGTAGAGGTCAGTTGTTTCTTATGGGTCTCGGCAGTTGCGTCCCCATGAACGCAACTATGCCACCCATGATCTTGAGTTGGCAGTTGTGGTGTTTTCTCTGAAATTGTGGAGACATTATCTCATTGGTGAGCACTTTGTGGTTTTCACCAATCATAATAGTTTGAGGTATGTTTTCTCCCAATGTGACTTGAACTTGCGGCAGCGTCGGTAGATGGAGTTCTTGCAGGAATATGACTTTGAAATATCGTATACACCTAGAAAAGGGAATGTTGTAGCTGATGCACTGATCTGAAAGTCATGTAATTATGTTGTGCGTGAATCTGGTGATTCTTGGAGAGTAATGGAGAAAATGTCAGCTTTTCATCTTGATATGGAAGAGGTTGGAGGTATAGGTTGTCTTTTCCAGATGACGGTGCAGTCATCCCTGATGCAGAAGGTGGAAGAATCTCAGTTGGGTGATCTAGAGGTGGAAGTTTGGAGAGACAGAGTTGTTTGTGGTGAGGCCTCTGATGGTTGGTCGGAGGATGAACAACACCGAGTGTTGTATCATGGTAGGCTTTTTGTTCCCTTGGTGATGCGCGATACGGTTCTCCGAGAGTTCCATAGTTCGCCCTTGGCAGTACATCTTGGTGTGAAAAAGATGTACCGATCCTTGAGGAGTCAGTTTTGGTGGCCTGGGCTGAAGCATGCGGTTGCAGAGTGTGTGTCTCGATGTTTAGTCTGCCAGAAGGTGAAGGCCGAACACTGTGTTCCTAGTGGTCTTCTCCAGCAATTAGAGATTCCTCAGTGGAAGTGGGAGGACATCTCAATGGACTTTGTTACAGGTTTACCTTGAGCTCCGGGAGGACATGATGCTATATGGGTGGTAGTGGGTCGTTTAACAAAATCATCCCACTTCATAGCGATCAAGGAGTCGAGCTCAGTTGAAGTTTTGTCGAGGCAGTATCTGGAGGAGGTGGTGAGACTTCATGGAGTCCCTAGGACGACCATTTCTGATCGATATCCATTATTTACCTCCAGGGTGTGGAAGGGTCTCCAACATGCTTTTGGTTCTCAGTTATGCCTTAGCACTGCTTTTTATCCTCAAACGGATGGTCAAACAGAGCGAACCATCCAGACTCTTGAAGACATGTTGCGCTCTTGTGTTCTTGAATTTGGAGGTTCATGGATGAGGCACCTACCCTTGGTGAAGTTTTCTTACAATAATAGTTTTCACTCCACCATTGGTATGGCGCCGTTTGAAGCCCTGTATGGTCGCCCTTGTCGTTCTCCGTTGTGCTGGACTGGGGTCAGAGAGTCAGCAATCCTCGGACCAGAACTAGTGTAGAATACAACAGAGATGATTCAGGTGATTCGTGAGAGGATGAAGACAGCGCAAGATCATCAGAAATCATATGTTGATCAAAGAAGGAGACCCTTAGAGTTTAATGTTGGGGATCATGTGTTTCTGAAGGTGACTACCCGTCGTGGGCAGCGAAGGTTTGGTTGTGGAAGTAAGCTTTCTACCCAGTTTATTGAGCCTTTCAAGGTGTTAGCTCGTGTTGGAGTTGTGGCGTATCAAGTAGCACTTCCCCCTCAGATGAGTCGGATACATGATGTTTTCCATGTTTCACAGCTCCGTCGTTATCTTCATGATGAATCTCATGTTATCGATTGGGGAGAGATCGATATTGATGATGACACAACCTTCGAGGAGCGACCTGTGGAGATCCAAGACCACAAGGAGAAGGTGTTGCGTGGGCGTTCTATCCCCTTAGTTCGTGTCTTGTGGCGACACGGTGGCATGGAGGAGAGTACCTGGGAGCGTGAGTCAGAGATACGTGCTCAGTACCCAGAGTTGTTTCATGTTTAACTTTTTTTCATGTAATGATGTTTCCTTTGTGGTTAGACCTTTCATGTTTTATTTATGAACTTCTTTTATTCCTTTTTGTGGCTTGCTCTCTTTTGAGAGGTATCTCGATGGGTGGTTGTTCGGGCCCCGTTTCTTTTTTTTTCCTCTTTAGGTTGGTTTTGAATTCTCGAGGATGAGAATGTTTTGAGAGGTATCTGATGTAATGGCATGGACCTCTCTGGTCCATTACTTTGTGAAAATGTGGTGTTGGAGGTGTTCCGGGAGGTCAAGGTGACTTATCCCCAACACTTTTCCAAATTTCCAGTTCTGTGAATAATGTTTCCAGTTTTATGAACAGTATCGGTAGGTGAACAGTGTTTCTATCGGTGAGGATCAGTGAACAGTGTTTGTAGAATGGTGACCTTATAACGGTAGACTTGAACAGTGTTTCCAGAACGGTAACCTTCTAACGGTAAACTTGAACAGTGTTTCCAGAACGGTAACCTTCTAACGGTGACCTTATAACGATAGACTTGAACAGTATTTCCAGAACGGTAACCTTCTAACGGTGACCTTATAACGGTAGACTTGAACAGTGTTTCCAGAATGGTAACCTTCTAACGGTGACCTTATAACGGTAGACTTGAACAGTGTTTTCAGAATGGTAACCTTCAAACAGTAACCTTCTAACGGTGGACTTGAACAGTGTTTCCAGCTTCCTACAGTTTCGCCCCTTTGACATTTCCTTTGACGTAAAATACATTTAAAGCCTTATTTTAAGGACTCTTAGGGCCGATTAAAATGCCATAAATCCTATATTAATTATCCCTATAGCTCGGGATGTTTTTACTTGGTCAAACCGCGTGGGTTAATGCGATCCGTTTTTAATGGAGAATTAACCGGATATTAAACTGTCGCCTCGTTAAATCTTCAAAAAGGAACCAGATATCATTCTCCCTTGTTCTTCCCCTTTGTTCTCAACTAAGAGACACTAGAACCTTTCAATCATTCCCGTAGGAGTTTCACAATCAAACCCTAATCCTCTGATTGGTTCCGCTCTATTTTGGATGCAACCGAGCTGTGTCAGTCAATCTTCCCAATAAGGTATGTTTTATCGTCATTCCTTTGTGGATCGTCTTCTCTTGTTTCTCCCCTCCAAATTATACCATGTAATTTCCGAGATTCTAATGGGTTTTTCTTGGGGTTGGTTGGTACTGTCGTACCGTGGCATCCTCTGGTGGATGTAGTTGTCGTGAGAGGAGGATTGTGACCCGTTGTGTGGATAAAGGACATCAAGAACTCTTCGAGGTAGGGGATTCGTGGCTTCTCTAATTGTATATGTGCAATCGTAGAATTTTCATGATTTAGCCCTTTGGATCACAATTAAATTGACCTAATTAAATACTTGAACCGGATTAAAAGAATTGGTTGATCGCATGTTGTTGCTTTGTACCGTGATAACAGTTTGCCTCGTGTTTTTCTAGATAGAGTAATATCTGTAGTTTCTTTGATTAGTTGTTCGTTCTTGATGGAAATTGATAATGAACGTAAAGCCGGAATTAATTGTTAATTAATTGGCTAAAGATAAAGAGTCTTGTAAATGAATCTGGTTGTTGTCGTTGTTGTAGTTGTTCTAATTTGAGGTTAATCAAATTAGGGAAGTAAGCATGGTTATTTAATTGTGATAGCTTACTGATTAGGTCTCCTGTAATTGAAACCTACGAATAACAAATCTGCTAATTCAATATGGATTAAAGAACAGATTGTGTGAGAATTTCTTAAAGGGTTCTGAGTTACCCTCTTGATTATTAAAGAGTCAAGAGCCCATTGATGTGATGTTGTGTTTTCTTACTGCTTGTGTTGTGATGTGAGTCTGGATGGCTGTTGTGATATGTGGAGGCATGGGGACTTGTGATTGTGGCAGTGGATGGCGCCTAGGGTGGCGAGATGCATCATCTTATGCATGTGGGTATCGGGGAGGACACCAAGGATGATGGTATGGGATGGATGTGATGGCTGGATGTTGGTGGTTTTGTTTGGTTGTTTATCTGCTTTACTTTTCCCCACTGCTCAAGGCAGCTGGTCTTGCTTACCCTTCTTCTGAAGGAGGCGAAGACACGCAGGGTATGCCACGTGTTTTCCGTGTTTAGCCTCTCGAGGGAGAATGGGTCTATGCTCTTGCTATAGGCAACAAAGACTCGACGGGTAGTATATCTACTCACCCTGTTGAGCCCCCTTTGTGTTTAGTAGCATAGGATGCCTTTCTAGAATGCCTTGGAATATAAGAAAGTAATTCTGTAATGAAATTTTGATTAAATGGTGATAATCCATGAGGAGGGAGATACTGGAATTTAAAGGTGATGTGAATCTTAAAAGGAGCAGTTGATTTTGGGTGTGATGCTAATGAGGTTTAATGTTAAATTATTCATGGTTAATTAATGTTTAAAGAATTAATTAACGTACAGTGGAACTGATAAAATGAGAATGGAGTAATCTAATAAAGCTCTTCAAATGTTTGTGTGCTTATAGGACACCTAGTCTTAGAAGTAGCAGCCTGGAGTCTGAGAGACGTTAGCTGTAGTTGTATCTAAGACTAGGTAATGCTCATAGTGTGGATGTGAGTTATATATATATTCTGTACTTTTTGTGTTTCTATACGCTACTCCACCATGTCGGTAAGGGCAACTGACACCCCGGGGATTTTGAGCCCTGGGGGGGTGTTTTCCCCAACATTCTGATGAGAGGTCGAATGGCTGACTACCCCCTTTGGCCCCGCTCTCTTCTCTTGGTAAATACATGTGCCAACAGGCACAACAGTTAGTTTCCCCATATATGTGTGTAGAGGGCTGTAATGGCTTGTGGTTATTTCACACACATATATTCTGGATATAGTATCCTTTGGACTACTATGGGTGTAACGTGTATAGGTTGTGATGGCTTGAGGATCCCTACTCGGTGTATGGGTTATAATGGCTTGAGGTATAATACCCGATGTATGATACACGTTATGCGGGCTGTGGTGGCTCCCGGAACATACCTGGTTACTTTTGATTGTGAGGATGGTGTGGTGCTTCGCTCAGGTGTCTGCGGGCAAGCCTTTGTGATGCACGAGGTGCTGATTGTGGAGCTTAGCCCAGGTGTCTGCGGGCAAGCCTTTGGAGAGAGATGCACAGGACGTATGTCGTTGGGGCAAAGCGGCAAACCAGTGGGGAAGTAGTAGTGGGGTACCCTTGATATTTTTCATTATATGCTATATTCTTGTATGCGTTACTTGGCGAGAGTGACCATGATGAGGTTGGGAACTTAGTATACATGTTTAGATGACGAGTTAGTTTCACTTGTTGTTCACTAGGCTTTAGCATGCTTTCTTTACTTTTGCACGAGAGGCTTGGGGAGGATCCTACTGAGTATACTGTTATACTCACCCTATGTATATATAAACTGTTTTTTTTTTCAGGTTACTTGGAGCAGGTTGGAGATCAAGCTGGTTACTACTAGCTTGTGGTTGGAGGAGCTGTTCGGGCTTGTGGTCGCTGCCGTTTTACTTTCTTTTGGGTACTTTTAGTTTTCTCTTTTAGTTGTAGTACTTTTGCATGACATTCCACATGTGCACTTGGGTTTTCTTTTATATTTCAGTTCTGAGTTGGAGTTGGTTGGAGTCTATTCTATCTCTCTCTTCTGCATGTGTTCTCTTAGAGGGTAATGTCTCCCATTTGTGTGTTTATTATCCCCTCGGTGCTAGTCACCAACCCGGGGCCTACTGGAGGCGGGACTCGGGGGTCATTATCTCTCTTCTCACATTGTCGGCCCAGGAGGGGTACACTTTGTGGGGAGGGGGTCGTGACAACAACACTAGAAGAACGACTATTATGACAAAAGCGCCACAAAAACACCTTCACCTTCGGGAGAGGTTTAACTTTTAGATAAAATTTTAGCCAGCCTATAAGGAATTTTCAATGCATTACATGACAAATGATAACCTGGTTGTACTTGATAGTTGTCACCCCCTATGAAGCACTGAAACAAGAATTTGACTTGGAAGGCGATCATAGAGGAATAACCATTGTAAGATCCATGTCTCTATAATTCATTGAAGATTTCAGACATGAGCATCGTTGTTAATAAGATCGTAGGCCTACAGCTCTTCCAAACTTGCAGGACATGAAGATGAAGGGAGACTGTACTACTTATTCGTGAACCATGCATCACGCTAAACCGCTATTAAATGATTCGATTTTTACACAAATTGTGATTTGATTTGGGTTTTAGTCAAAATTAAACCAAACCAATCCATGCACACCCCTACAACCAAGTGTGCGCAAAAAAGCCGTCCGAACCAAATCAAACCAAATCAAAATAGCGATTTTTCCCCTGCGGTTTGGTTTGCAGTGTGGATTGAACGAATTCTTACGGTCTGCGGTTCAGTTCAAGTGTCAAACCAAACCGCGCTTGTTAAATCGAACCGCTCATGTTAAAAAAAACATAATTTCCTATTTTTCTACTAGACCAACCCCTACATCCATTCACCATCCCTAACCTTAACCCTCTTTTAGATTTTATTTCTGATCATCATTAATGGGTCAAAAAATCAATTTGATAGCAAGTAAAAAACGATACCACGTCCCCCAAATGATTAGTTATGAATTCCATTCAAATTATCACCTAATCATTATAAAATGTTATAAATCCATATCCAGAACATCACCATAAAAAAAAGTTTAATTCATAATCCAAACTGAATCAAAACACAAATTAAATGGATTGTTTTTATGTATAAAAATTGAATAAAAATTTACGATTTGATTTCGTTTTTAGTTAAAACCGAACCAAATTAACCACCCCATCCCCACACACCACACAATTACATGTAACTTATTTTTCATCCCAACTTTATCCCACAAAAAATTGGCGAGAATCATATTAATCTCAAAAAGATTAGACCAGTTGGACATGATTAAAATGCCCATTCTATATTATTATATTTTAAATTATTTTAAAAACAAAAACAAGACCGACCTGGCTGGGCATCTAAACTGCGGACAAAATCGACACCATCGTATTTCGAGGTTTTTATAAAAATAATAATTGTATTATCGTCTAGGATAAAATTATTGAACGGTCACGCGGCCAGTTAAATACGAGGGGAGTATGAAATCAGCTCCACCTTCTTCCTCGTCTTATCCTCTCGCGCCCACCACTTCCCTCGGGAGTCTTCCATCGACGAGCGTGAATTGTCCCACGCCAGAGCATAATTGCGGCAACAAGTTGCTCGAAAGCAAGCAGCCATCAACCTAAAGTCCTGTTCAATCCATATAGCTTTCCGAATCTTATAGCTGTCCGCCTTCCATCGGAAATGGCGGTTTTTCCTTCCGAGGTGGCATTTTTGAAGCCCCACACTCCAGCTTTTCCTGCCTCTTCTTGCAAACGCATGCATCATCGGAGAATCCATTGCCCTAAATCCACCGCCGTATCGTCGTCCTTGCGTGGCAGAGATTTCAATTTCTGGTTGAAGAACGCACCATCCAATTTTCGCCTGCGACGCCCTAGGAATCGGAGATTCACAGGAGTAGAGGCCTCGTTGGGAAGTTTGTTGGGTGGAATTTTCAAGGGTGTTGATACAGGGGAATCTACGAGGAAGCAGTATGGTTCAACTGTCGCTCTGGTCAATGAGCTGGAAACCAAGATGTCAGCTCTTTCTGATTCTCAGTTGAGGGACAAAACCTCGGAGTTGAAGGACCGAGCTCGCCTCGGTGAATCCCTTGATTCACTCTTGCCTGTAAGTTTCCCAACTTCTAAAAACATAACTCTGACATCAAGTGTTTGTTCAATAAAGTGTTACTTTAAACGTAATTTATTGGTCATCTTCTTGTTGCATTAGGCGGTGCGCTTAGTTACTGTATTTTGATGTCCGTTCAGTATGCAGCACATTTTGTTTCACTATTGAGGCTCTGTTTGGCTGCAGGAAGCATTTTCTGTTGTCAGAGAGGCTTCAAAAAGAGTTCTAGGTCTGCATCCTTTTGATGTGCAACTTATAGGTGAATTGCTAATCTTATGAACTCTCTCAACATGTAATTGGTTTTCTTGTTTGTTTATTGGAACTGAGTTCAGGAAATATTCATGCGTGAAAATATTTGGTGCCTTGTGTTTTGATCATATAGGTGGCATGGTTCTTCATAAAGGAGAAATAGCTGAAATGAGAACCGGAGAAGGAAAGACACTTGTTGCTATTTTGCCAGCTTATTTAAATGCTTTAAGTGGCAAAGGAGTTCACGTTGTTACTGTCAATGATTATCTGGCTCGCAGAGACTGTGAGTGGGTTGGTCAAGTTCCTCGATTTCTTGGAATGAAGGTTGGCTTAATCCAACGTATGTCTGTTTTTTTAAGTGACCGTCGGTCATCTCCTTCAATCTATTTGTTGCATTGAGTGCATTTAGTCTCTGTTTGACAGTACTCAGGTTGTGTCTGATAACACTTGCTGAAAAGTTACGACAGCACTTATCACTTATGTTAAACACTTTAGACAAGTGGTATTTGTTCTGTTTCTGAAAAACTGCTGAGACTTGAATTCTGAAAAAAACTCATTTAATTAAGCGGCAGAAAACACTTATCACTTATTAAAAACTGCTTATTTTACTCATCACACTTATCACTTATGATAAGTGCTTCTATACAAGTGTTTTCCAGATTGCTTATCGAAAAGTTATTTTCTGTCAATTATTTAATTGTTATTTCTCTATGTTTTTAAGTGTCAGCACTTTTCCAAAAGCTGAACAAACAATTTGTTTTTTCAAAGCGCTTATCACAAGTGATGGGTGTTGTAAGCATTTTTCAGTTTTCAATGTTTTATCAGACAGAGGCTTATTGAAAACTGCTTATGACATATGGTGTTTATTCTGTTTGCGAAACACTCGCACTTAAATTTCAGAAGAAAACCACTTAAATAAGTGTCAGAGAAACACTTTTTAAGCAATCTGGAAACATTTGCACTGAAGCGCTGATCATAAGTGATCGGTGCTAGAAGCCTCTTGATTGAAAACACTTATTGAAAACTGCTTATAGCACTTATCACTCGTGATAAAAGTTTATGTACAAGTGTTTCTAAATTGTTTATTGGAAAAGTGCTATTCTGCCATTTATTTAAGTGGTTTTCTTCAGGATTTTAAGCGTGAGCAGTTTTTTAGAAGCAAAGCAAGTCAAACTGTTTATCATAAGTTATAAGTGCCGTCAAACACAGTCTAAGCAGTTTTCAGTAAGTCTAGTCAAAGGGATCTTTAATTGCATAGATTTTCGTGGTTGCAATATTGTTTAGGTCGATTTCCATTTGTATTCATCTGCAGTTGTGTCTTGATTATAACTTCTTATCAAGGCTGTAATTTATGCTGTTTTGTTCTTGTTGGCAGAAAATATGACAAGTGAACAGAGAAGGGAAAACTATTCATGTGACATCACATATGTCACCAACAGTGAGATTGGTTTTGATTACTTGAGAGATAATCTTGCCACGGAAAGTAATTCTTTGTTTTTCCCATTCCTTTTCACAATCATTCTCTCTCTATGTATGCTCTACAGTTTTGCTACTTACTCATTTCAAGTTTTCTGAATCTGCCCTTTCTTTGTTGCAGAGTGTTGATGAGCTTGTCTTGAGGCGTTTCAATTATTGTGTGATCGATGAGGTTGATTCGATCCTTATTGATGAAGCAAGAACTCCTCTAATTATTTCTGGTCCTGCCGAAAGACCTAGTGATCGATATTATAAGGCAGCAAAGATAGCAGCAGCCTTTGAGCAAGATCTGCATTACACTGTAAAGCCCAGTGGTCGATATTATTTCTTATTTAGTACCACTAAATTATATATTTCTTATTAGATATCATGGATTCTGGGTTACTTCATATCCAATACATGAATGATTTTCTCATTCAACATAAAGTTACGGTCTGAAGTCGTGAATTTATGGCACTGTTCTTGGAAGTTAGTAAAAAATTCATTGAAGCCAATGTTTACTTTGTTTATTTGAGTGAGTTGATAATTTTGTGAAAACTAGATTTGTTTCTTTAGGACAATATGAAAGCCATGATCAAATCTTTGTCTATGGGACATTAATAACAATTCTCTCTCTCTCTCTCTCTCTTCCTAGTTTTTCTCTCCTAGTTTTGTTTTGTACTTTTGCTTACAATGATTTTTTTATAGATGCATTAGATAGATAAAATTGGCTTATTTTTATTGTTTCTCACAAAGGTTGTTGTTGAAGGTTGATGAGAAACAAAAGACTGTTCTACTCACGGAACAAGGTTATCAGGATGCTGAAGAGATTTTGGTGGTGAAAGATCTCTACGATCCATATGAACAGTGGGCATCTTATGTTCTGAACGCGATAAAAGCGAAAGAACTTTTTCTCAGGGATGTGAACTATGTCATCCGAGGCAAGGAGGTGCTAATTGTTGATGAATTTACTGGTCGTGTAATGCAGGTAAATCAAATTATACAAGCCACTTGACATTTTTACTTCACACCTTGTTTGTGCGCCGTGTTTTGTTAATGATCATTAGTATTAAGAGTCCATTTGTCAACAATTACGGAAAACCAATGTTGTGAAAACCAGATCGGTCATCGAACTGGAGTAGTCAACGGTTCAAGGTTTAAAGGTTAAACCGTTATCAAAATGGAGGTTGAACCGGTTCTAAAATAACGCTTGTAGATGCATATCTGATAAGAAATAAAATAAAGAACTTGCATGCAATTGTCAAATAATTCCAATAGTTTCATCTCTCACCATTAGATTCAAATGAAAGAAACTTAGTAATTAACACAAAAATAAACAAGCATTCATGGTTTTACTTCAAGCAAGGGTAAAAGTGTCCTTGAAGGGGGGGATATTGTGAGTCTATTGGGGGGGGGGAGTCTGGGAATTGTTAGCCTGTTGGAGGGGGGGGGGGGATCAGGGCCCACATGGAGGGGGAGAACTTGTTATAAGTAGGAATGGGGTGCGAGAGTGGAAGGTAGGAGGGAATCTGTTAGGCAGTCGGCCAACTGAGCTTGGGCGAGAGTGCAAGGGACCTCTCGAGTGTTTCTCTCATTTCTCTTGTAACATCCCGCCCCATCTCATTGGCTCGAGAGGGCGGAGGAATGCTACTTGGTCTTAAGCGATGTTTCCAAGGTGCCAAAGACCGACAAAAAATGTCAAGGGCTTCGAGAATAAATTGGGGAACGATTTGCCCTTAAGACATACCAACCAACCAAACAATCCACAACTACATGATGCATGTTAACAAAACAACCAAACTCATACATTACCAAGAAGGCAACCAAACTATTCCATAACAATCCCACATGCCAAATACAACCAAGCCAAAAACCAGAGTACCAAGCGGAAGACTACACAACAAGACCTCAAAGAAAAAGGACACCACCCATAGCTCCACACCAAAGCAGGGGGTGAGTACTAATACTCAGTAGGTTTTCCCAAAATGACTACCCTAAACACGCCACTAGGATAAAACCGTTAGCACATTTATATAAAATAGTTTATATAAAACATTCAATAGTGCAATAACTTTCCACAAGCCAAACACACCCTTACCAAACCACCTTTTTCCCAAACCATGCAACCCAAGGGAAAGCCAAACAACCATGCTATAAGCAATTTCACCATTTCACATTAGCACAACAAATTCCATCTTTGCAAAACGACACACAACAAGACAACCATTACGGTGGGACTTCCGCCCATCTCGTTCACCCCATTCTCAACTAGTGGTGCTTCCTGATCATTACCCTTAATGGTGGTTCTTCCGACCACTATCCATCACCTTTTATAGTGAGACTCCCCACCCACTTTCACATCTCATTTCAACAAGCCACAACCAAACATATAACCCACTAAGGCCACAACAACATGCAAATAACCATTTCCATAACATGTCAAACCACTTCAATAAATCACCCATTTATTGAAACCACCCTTAAAACATTTTTCATGCCAAAACCCCGATTCAATAAAACAACCTCTATTGAAAACCATTTTCATAAACCATTTCCTTGACCCAAGTCAAGCAACAAATTTTAAAATCTACTGATAAGAACAGAAGACAGGGGAAGGGCACTGATAAGAACAGAAAGCTGGAAACTGCACTTTAATATTTTCAGAGGTAGAAAAGAAGGGTACAACAAGGTGGTTGACACTTACAGCAGCAGAAAATACCCAGGTAAGCCGAAGCCCCACCTAGTCCAAGCCCCCAGGTAAGCCGAAGCCCCACCTAGTCCAAGCCCCCTGGCCGAAGTACCAAATCCCCCCCCACCCCTGAGACACTAATCCTTGTACTATTTATAGGATATTCTAGGGAATCAAATACAGCTGGCTAACAAACTCAAAAAGCTCCTAACAAATAGTTGAGACCACCACCATTCTAACAAACTCCACTCAAACAGAATGCTGGGGACCACAGACTGGTTTTCCTCAGCCACCTGCCTGTGGGTCCCTCCAGCTCCTTGGCTAACTGCCTGGGCTAACCACCCGTGGGGACTCCCTGCTGTAAACCTGCATTCCTATCACTGTCACCATCTCGAAAAACCACCTTGTCCTCAAGGTGGTGTGTGTATCCCCAAGTGTGACGAGCCCAACATGCCAAGCAATTTTCCAAACCAGCCTTGCTCCATGGAACCGTAGGTGGTGAGAAGGTGTAGTGCCCATATAGTCATGCCAAGCAATCTTCCAGATGCTCCTCCTGGCTTGCTTGACATCAATTGGCACTTCGTCTCCGTGCCGCAACGTAGTTGCCGGATGGAGCAGCCCCCAAGGTAACATGCAATTGTAGTGGTGGGGGCTGGTGTCCCGCCCAAGTGCTCCATGCTGAACATTAGTAACTCCCACAGGCGGTGAAACAAGAGGGGAATAGGCGAGATCAACCACAGCTGGATAAGAATTAAACGGTGCTGCCACTGTTGTTTGGTGTGGTGCCAAATTACCAGAAATTCCAGATAGAGGATTTGTAGGGAAAAACACAAGTTGAAAGGCCGAAGGGCTTGCATTTGTGCCCAAACAGAGCCCATGTAACCAGAAATGCAGTTCGATGTTCATGTTGGGAGAAAGGGTTGGTGAGCTCCCTCCAACAGCACGCGGAGCTGGTGTCCTAGCCGCGGTCGCCTCCAGGGACGTTGCACTCATGAACCCCCCAAAACTGGGTTGTGACTCTCGTGGTTCTATCATTGGTGGCTCTGCGGTCTCTGAGGGAACGGGTATTCCTACGACAGCTGCAGACGCCCAAGTGGATTTTATCGCAGCATCGGAAAGGACCTCAGGGAAGATGGACAGAGGTGAAGAAGAGGACGAGTGGTCCTTAGCTAGAAATGGTGCACCCTCCGGGCAGTGAGCCATGGGATTGATGAGGTGGCAGAGGGCTTCCAATTCAGATGCCACAGATTTCTGGAACTCGGACTGGTCAGTGCGGACAGCAGCGACAACATTTTCCAGTGCGGTGAAAGAGGTTTCCAAGGTGGCCATCCGCTGTTCAAGATTGTCGTGGTGGGTCTGGCGGGTTTCCATGGCCGAAAAAAAATGAATGGGCGGCAGGTCGAACCAATTTGATAAGAACATAAAGCTGGAAACTGCACTTTAATATTTCCAGAGGCAGAAAAGAAGGGTACAACAAGGTAGTTGACACTTACAGCAGCAAAAAATACCCAGGTAAGCAGAAGCCCCACCTAGTCCAAGCCCCTTGGCTGAAGTACCAAATCCTTCCCCCCACCCTTGACACACTAATCCCTGTACTATTTATAGGATATTCTAGGGAATCAAATACAGCTGGCTAACAAACTCAAAAAGCTCCTAACAAATAGCTGGGACCACCACCACTCTAACAGACTCCACTCAAACAAAATGCTGGGGACCACAGGCTGGTTTTCCTCAGCCACCTGCCTGTGGGTCCCTCCAGCTCCTTGGCTAACCGCCTGGGTTAACTGCCCGTGGGGACTCCCTGCTGTAAACCTGCATTTCTATCAGGCACTTTGTAATATAAAGCAGAATGAGAAGGGTAGTACAATAAAATGAACTGACACTTACAACAGAATTCACCCAGGAGAATCCGTGATCCCTCTAGTCCAAGCCCTATGGCCGAAATACCCAGACTTTCCTCCCACCCTGACAACTACACCCCTGTACTATTTATAGGATATTATGGGGAAACTATTACAGCCGGCTAACAGACTCAAAAAGCTAACAAACAGCTGGGACCACCACCACACAAATAGACTCCACTCAAACAGAAAGTTGGGGACCACAACATATTCCCTAGGGAATAACTGGTCCCCACCAGTAATTAGTTAGAGTATTCCCAACATATTCCCCATGGGTCCCCCCCAACAATTACAATAGAATCCCCAACAGTTACAACAAAAACCCCAGTAGCAGCCCCTATTGTCCAGTAGTACCTCCCATCTTTCCCGGTCTATGTTTTCCTATCACTGCCACCCTCTTGAAAAACCACCTTGTCCTCAAGGTGGTGGATGTGGCCCCCAAATGTGACAGACCCAGCATGCCAAACAATTTTCCAGACCAGCCTTGCTACATGGAACCACAAATGGTGAGAAGGTGTGCCTATGGAGTGATGCCAAGCAATTTTCCATATGCTCCTCCCAGCTTGCTTGACGTCTATTGTTGTCAATTTGTTGTCGTGTCGTATCATGGTTGTCGGATGGTGCTGCCCCCTAGGTATCATGGAATCGTTGTAGTGGGGGCTGGTTGCCAGCACAAGTGCCCCATGCTGTGCATGCCAAGCAATCTTCCATAGGCTCCTCCCGGCTTGCTTGACGTCTATTGTTGTCAGCAGCAACAAGTCTAGATGGAGGAACTGCAGGGAAATACATCAGTTGAAAGGCCGGAGGTCTTGCGGGTGAGCTCCATCCAGCAGCACGCACAATAACAGTAGGCATAGAGAGAGAAGTGACCCGGTCTGCGTTAGACTGTCCCATGTCCGTAGGAATTGGTTGAAGTCCAGCGATCTCCTGATTAGGTTCATCAAACCCTTTTTGAGTGCCAAGCGCCAGGAACAGCGTCGCAGACATAGCATGTGTCCGAGCCGCGGTCGCCTTCAGTGACGCAGTACCCGTGAAGCCTTCAGAACAGGGTCGTGACGCCCGCGGTTCTGGCAGTGGTGGCGCGTTGTTCGCCGCGTGAGCGGTCATTCCTGCGGCAACGACATGCGCCCAAGTGGAGTTTTTTCGAAGCATTGGAAATCACAACGTGGAAGGCGGACATATGTGAAGAAAAGTACAAAGGGGAAAGAAATGCATGCATACATCTAACCCACAACCAGAGTAAAACAAAAGTACAAAGGGGCAAAATAGGGCCCACCAAAAGAAAACTACAAAAGCGTCCAACCTGCTCAGAAGGAGGGAAATGCTGCCAAATGCACCCGCCGATAAGCTCCTCGGCACAACTCCGGTAAACACCCCGGTCAGTCTCGCTCACTAAGCTCCGCCTGCTCCGGGTCCTCCTGGGACTCCGTCGAAAGGCCTATGGTCTGCACAAGACATAAACATGTGCGGGCAAAGCCCGTGCAGGGGTGAGTATAAAAATACTCAGTAGGCACCCCAAAAACCTTACAAAAATAAAAGGGAGCAACTGAAAGACAACAGTCAGCTCATCCCAGCCAGAGAGAACCCAAACAAGAGAGAAACTCCATCTCGAGACCATCCTTGGCTTAACACGACTAGTCAGCTCAGCTCAGATGTATGCCCATACATACATCGTGAACGTCCGCTCAGGTATATGCCAATACATATACCATGAACAACCAGATATACTCATTCACGCTCCAAGCCTCATGAGGTTCCGACCTCATAACCAGCGACAGGTTCTACTCAAAGCTCTAAGGCTTACACGAACTAGGAGTACACACTCCACGAGCTCTGTCATCCCAGATGACACTCGTCCGAGAGATACACTTCATCGGATCTCACACCAACATCCCAGACGCCCATTCGAGGGATCACGCTCGTCAGATATCGTCACTGAGAACATCACGCTGAAATAGCGAAAACAACAAACACCTCGGATAGGGGATCACTCCTAGGGTCCGTTAGGGGATACAAAAACCCACTCCGGTATCTCGAAGATCTCATAGACAGGGGATCACTCCCAGGATCCGCTGGGGGATACCAGAACTCGATCTGACGTTCTACAGTTCACATCACTCAGATAGAGGATCGTCGCCCGTGTGAAGATGGTCTCGACGATGCCGGAAACCCCATCTGGTATAACTCGCGATGTAGGGGTTCAAACCGACGATGCACCATCCCTACCGAAAACCACGCGCTGAGTAGGAGATCGTATAACCAACGATTCCACAACCCTACTGAAACCATGCGTTGTGTAGCGGATCGTATACCCGACGATACCACAACCCTACTATAAACCACATGCTGAGTAGGGGATCGTATACCCGACGATGCCACAACCCTACTATGCACGGACCACTACGTAGGGGATCGCCGCCTGTGGATAAGCGGTAACAGCGATATCAAGAACCCGATCCAGGGAAGCGAAGCTAGAGGATCCCACTCCGGACCCAGTGGAGGGATGCCACAACTCTAACTGGAAAACATCCTATCGAGGGGATCACAAACCTATAATAGGGTTATAATGCCACACAAACCCTTATAGGAACGAACCAAGGGAGTACACTCAACCACTGCTGGTCCAAATGTCGCTAACCCGAGCGACCCGCAACATCACCACACTGCGCACCTTCTAGGCCTATACCGAGGCCACCACCGCGATCTACGCTGAGAAACACACAGGATATGCTATTTACTCGTTCGAAACAGACAACCGGTAAAAAAAGCACTTTTCACCGTAGTTAGCTCGGGTGGAGTCCACGCCTCGATCTCGAAACTCATCAAGCGGACTGCACCATTGCGATCCCCTCAGAAAAACGCACGAGATCGACTACTCGTTCGTCCAAAACGGACACCCGACGAAAAAGTCGCGTTTCTCCGTAAATGCCCAAAACTAGCCTCGTGGGGTCCACACCCTATCCCCGGTCCCAACGCCCGAAAACTACCTTGAAAAGTCCGTCGTACTATCAGAGTCTCAACGCCACTGACGACACGTCAATCGGATGCCCCAGACAGAAGTTACGACGGTCCGAAGTCGAATAACAATAAAATATTATTATTATATTCGACGTTTTAAGCTCCCGGGCCATGATCCCGAACGTTAAAAATCCCAAACCCACCTCAAAGGGTTCGTCTTGTCGCCAGGGTCACATCACCGCAGACGGCTCACGATTCAGACCCTTGATCCGGCAGTGGTGCCGCGCCGACGGACCTTCTGCGGACCGCCGAGGGCACCCTGGTGGTCCAAACGCAGATCCACGACCAACGACGCGACCCTGGGAACCCGATCTACACAGCTATGACATCAAATTGAAGAAAAACGAACCATAAATGGGATTTGGGGATTAAAACTCAAATCACTTATCTCGCGGGCGAAACGCCGAAGCTTCGGGTGCAGAACGACGCCCACAACGCTCTGAAGCTCGATCCGCTGATGATCGACACCAAAAACGGGTGTCTGCGACGCCTTGATCCGTTGAAGAAGAAAGAGGGAGGTGGTGTTCGTCGTGCGCCGCTAGAGGGAGAGCACCGGTGGGGGGTGATTGATTACATTTAAATTAATTTAATTAATTTAATTAATTACAACAACACCCCCGACCAAACCTCCCGGCGCGAAGGAGGTTAGGTCCCCCTAGGGTAAACGCGGCGTTCTGAACGCAACGACGAACGCAAAATTTCGATCTGAGACTCCGTTTAGGAGTTATTGAATGCGACGTCCATAAATAAACTTGTCCATTTATTTACGAAAATGCCCCTGGTGACATTTTCCACGGTAGGCCCGCGCTCGCAAAATTTACACCTCGACTAGGGTAAAAGGCACGCTCCGGACGCAACCGTGCCCTCGGATTTCTGATCCGAGCTGCCTTTTAGGAGAAAACACAACCCCGCCACGTGCATAATATAAAAATACTTAATATTTTTATAAAATTAATTTCGGGCACACCGGGCCTCGGAATCGCACGTCGTCTTCGCACCTGTCTTTGGAATTATTTATATGAATATTCCAAAGTCTGACAAGGCCAAAACCCGAGTCGCTACATCCTCCCTACCTTAGAACTTTTCGTCCCCGAAAAGCCATAAGCATAAGAAAAGCAACTGAACTCTCAACTGGGTCTCCCATGCCATCGAGTTCGCCAACACACACCCCTGCCCAAACGCAAAGTCAGAGGGACTCATCCACCACACCTCAACACTATCTGCTTTGGGCGGCACTGACTCGCCCGCACGGTTTTAATCGCGTCACAAAAACGCGTCTCGGTGGGGGAAAAATCCCTCTTCCTCGTGCATTTGAAGCACGTAGAAAAACACCCACACAAGGTCTTACCAACGCCCTGAACAAAACTCGAGCAAGCAACGGAAAGGAAAAAGTACCGCTAAACAGTGTGTATGAAAACTACTGCAGAAAGTAGAAAGGACATAAGGCGTACCTCTATCAATCCGCGGAGTATCTGGGTCAACAACCTCTAAGACCTGCAGTTGTCCTCGCCCTCGCCCTCCAGCTCTCTGAGTTCGACGTGGACCACCTGGGAGTGGTGGTGGTGGCATCTGATACCGCCTACCACCTCCCGCTGCTGCACCACCTCCGTCACATCGTCCGCCGCTTTGCGGACCTCCAAACTCAAGACGTTGTCGTTGCCACGACGGCTTGTCGACTGACTCCCTCTCAGCAGCACGACGAGTCGGACAATCTCTAGCAAGATGTACCCAAACGTCGCAAGCGTAACACCGCCTCTCCTGTTGCTGACCAAAACTGGCCTGAGAGCCCTGAGAGCCCGGTGCCTCAGATCCTCCATCCTGGGGTCGCCTCTTGAAACGTCGGCCATGTCCAGAACCTTGTGCCTGCCGCCGGCTACCAGCTGTCGACGTCTCAGCTGCCACGTGCCCCAACACTGACGGGCTGAATCTGCTCAGCTAGAAAGCTCTCCACCACCAAGGCGCGCTCCAGTAATCCAGCATAGGTGGGTAGGCACAAGGAAACCACATCTGCCCGGATGTCCCTGCGTAGCCCCTGCTCGAAGGTCCGAGCCCTAAAGAACGGGTCTCGAACCATATCCAGGGAGTAGCGTGATTCACGCTCAAATTTACCCGAGAGATGAAGGTAGAACGATCCTTGTAGTTTAGCTTGGGTTTTCGAATCCTCAGAGACCTAAGAAGTAACCTACAGACACGTACATTCTATGGATTGTTTTTGGCTATGAAGTGGCCAACTTGGGTTGATTTTAGATGGGTTTAAGGTATCACTAACAGATTTAAGTTAATTCAAATTAAGATAATGAGTTGATCCTAGGTTATCGCTTGGGGTGGATTGGATAAATTCATTTTTTAATGATTTCAATTTCTTATATTTGAGATGAGTTTATTTAATAAGATCAAACAACATCACCACTTACTGGTTCAATACATACACCCTTTAATACTAATCACCTATACAAGGATCAAAGTTTTGAGCACTTCAAGGTAAAGGTTCGTATTAGCACTTGAAGTGTGTGACCTTAAATTCAACAAGGACGATGGAGTTTAAAAATCATCAAATAAAAATCTCAATTAAAGAAGTGATTAGACATTAATGGGGTGACAAATAACATCCAATCCAGCCCCTTGCTACTCCCTTGGATCAACCCATAAGTGGGTTAGCCCTCTATTGATGCTATGGTTTCAATGGAAGCGGGAAGTAGATTCATGAGGGAGGAATTGAAGAAGTAAAGAAAACAATAAAAAGAAAATGATCACTCCACCGTTGTGTGAATAATTTCATAAGGTTTGGTGTGAATAAATTCACACCTTGAACCAACGGTATCAAAGTGATATGGAGAAGAACAGAATAATAAGAGAAGAACTTTTATTAAGAAACAAGGATGAATTAAAACAACTTACATGTGGAAGACAAATTTGAGACAACAAAATTGCAGCATAACATTACAATGAAAGAAAACTCAAAAGATGAAAAACTCCTCCATCACCACTGCCTTAAATAGGCATTTTGGGAGCCTTGGGTCGAGCCTTCAATAGTACAAAACATCCCACTTGATTATGGCGGGCCTAGGGTGGTGGAAAGCTTGTGGAATTTGGACTTTTCCACTCTTGACTCGAGGTGGCAGCCAAATTGCAACCACCGAACAGACGCGCCTGGAAGATCTTCTAGATGGCCAAATTAGAGTGGGCTATAGAAGAAGAAAATGGATCCCCGGATGTCTCCTAACCGCCTGTAAAATTTGGGCCCATATGGAGTTGCGGATTCCGAGATATGATTAAATTGGTAGGATTTTTTCTGGGCCGCAGAATCTGGCCCAGAATTTTATCTCTAAATTGAGCCGCCTTAATGACCACCATGGATGCCGAATTAGCACTGGCTCCTGAAGAATGATTTGTTCCTCTACATGTCTTCTAGCATCTCACAAAATTTGGGTTTCATTGGGCCTGTATGTTGGGCCCCACATTCTCATCAGTGGACTGATGTCCAATCTAACTTCTCTAGAATTGTTTCCTTTCATCACAAAATATCCCCATCTTCTTCCATGAATTCTCCATTGATCCCTGAATGAAACATGTTCATATTGAAGTGTAGATCAATTTCCCAAAATATCAAATTGAAATATGGATAATTACATTCCTTAAAATCAGATGAATCGTTGGGTACTTTAAATGATGTTAAAAAATGTACCACATAATAGTGCATTTTAAGAAGGAATTACAATCATAATGTGAAATGATGTTCAAAGTGTAAAATGCACTAAAATGGTGTTTATGAATAATAAAACACGTGAATATTATATAAATTAACAATGAATATTAACCTCATTTAGTGGCTAATCATAGCGCGACAGGTCTGTAAACCGCGCTGAGTACTCCGACACAATCATGCCCTCCTGCTGAAGCTGCAGAAACTCCTGGATCCGTACTGACCTCAGTGTCACTGGATAAAACTCTTCCCTAAAGAGCTGCTCAAACTCATGCAGAAGGCTCGCCGCTAGGACCACCATCTGATCTGGAGGTGTCCTCACTAGGCGGAAAACTCGGGTGACTGCTTTGAGCCAGTCATCAGCTGCCTGAGGGTCTGGATCACCCCGGAACCTCAGAGGTCGCTGCCTCTGGAACTCGTGCAACGCACTCAGCTTGCGCGCATCCTCATCTTGCACTGCCGGCACAACCAGCTGCTCGACAGGTGGTGGCTCAACTGGCGGACCACCTGGAGGTCCAGCCTCAGAACCCGCGCCCTGGTCCACAGCCTCTACATGGGGCGGATCGTCACCACAATCCCGCTGCGGAACCCTCGCTGGTTGTCGTCGTGGTGACATTCTGAAATACAATCAAGACGCACCATGGTCAAAGAGTATATCTGGGAAGCTGACTTAAGAAAAACAAGGGAAACCCAAAACCCAGTCCTATATGATGCATGTACCGTTATGTCCCTGCGGCTAGTGTCCTAATGTCCCGAGTCGAAAGACAGGTTATCAGAGTCCTGGTGAATGGATACGTCGGCCGCCACACAAACACTGGAGTCCCTGGCCTGAAAGTCGAACTCAAAACATCTTAACATTGCTGTGATGCAACCCAAACCAAACTCACAACTAGAACACCTATACTCAGAGATCCCAAAGGTGGAACCTGCTCTGATACCACTCTGTCACGACCCGACCCAACGGGGCTCGAGCCGTGACTCCCCAAGCCCGCCTCCAATAGGTCAGGGACTGGCGACTAGCGCCGAGTAGGCTATCACACACATGAGAGACATTAGCCTAAGGTACCTGTACACACGCACCCACATACACCTCCATGCAACAGTGCAGAGATATATATAAAAACCGAAAAGAAATGCATGCATACATTTAACCCACAACCAGAGTACAACAAAAGTACAAAAGGGCAAAACAGAGCCCACCAAAAGAAAACTACAAAAGCGTCCAACCTGCTCAGAAGGAGGGAAACACTGCCAAATGCACCCGCCGGTAAACTCCTCAGCACAACTCCGGTAAACACCCCGGTCAGTCTCGCTCACTAAGCTCCGCCTGCTCCGGGTCCTCCTGGGACTCCGTCGAAAGGCCTGTGGTTTGCACAAGACACAAACATATGCGAGCAAAACCCGTGCAAGGGTGAGTATAAAAATACTTAGTAGGCACCCAAAAAGCCCCAAAAAAATAAAAGGGAGCAACTAAAAGGCAACAGTCAGCTCATCCCAGCCAGAGGGAATCCAAACGAGTGAGAAACTCCATCTCGAGACCTTTCTTGGCTAAACACGACTAGTCAGCTCAGTTTAGATGTATGCCCATACATACATCGTGAACGTCCGCTCAGGTATATGCCCATACCTATACCATGAACAACCAGATATACTCATTCACGCTCAAAGCCTCATGAGGTTCCGACCTCATAACCAGCGACAGGTTCTACTAAAAGCTCTAAGGCTTACACGAACTAGGAGTACACACTCCATGAGCTCTGTTATCCCAGATGACACTTGTTCGAGAGATACACTCCATCGGGTCTCACACCAACATACTAGACGCCCATCCGAGAGATCACGCTCGTTGGATATCGTCACTGAGAACATCACGCTGAAGTAGTGGAAACACCAAACACCTCGGATAGGGATCACTCCTAGGATCTGCTAGGGGATACAAGAACTCACTCCAGTATCTCGAAGATCTCATAGATAGGGGATCACTCCCAGGATCCGCTGGGGGATACCAGAACCCGATCTGACGTTCTACAGTTCACATCACTCAGATAGATGATCGTCGCTCATGTGAAGATGGTTATGACGATGCCGGAAACCCCATTTGGTATAACTCACGATGTAGGGGATCAAATCGACGATGCACCATCCCTCTACCGAAAACCACGCGCTGAGTAGGGGATCGTATAACCAACGATTCCGCAACCCTACTGAAACTATGCGCTGAGTAGGGGATCGTATACCCGACGATACCACAACCCTACTATAAACCACATGCTGAGTAGGGGGTCGTATACCCAACGATGTCACAACCCTACTATGCACGGACCACTACGTAGGGGATCATATTCCCGATGATGCCTCAAACCCTACAGGATTAACCTGCTAGATAGGGGATCGCCGCCTGTGGATAAGCGGTAACAGCGATACCAAGAACCCGATCCGGGGAAGCGAAGCTAGAGGATCCCACTCCGGACCCATTGGAGGGATGCCACAACTCTAACTGGAAAACATCCTATCGAGGGGATCACAAACCTATAATAGGGTTGTAATGCCACACAAACCCTCATAGGAACGAACCAAAGGAGTACTCTCAACCACTGCTGGTCCAAACGGCGCTAACCCGAGCGACCCGCAACATCGCCACACTGCGCACCTCCCAGGCCTATACCGAGGTCACCACCTCTATCTACGCAGAGAAACACACAGGATATGCTATTTACTCGCCTGAAACGGACAACCGGTGAAAAAGGTACTATTCACCGTAGCTAGCCCGGGTGGGGCCCACGCCTCGATCCCGAAACTCATCAAGAAGACTGCACCATTGCGATCCCCTCCGAAAAACGCACGAGATCGACTACTCGTTCGTCCAAAGCGGACACCCGACGAAAAAGTCGTGTTTCTCCATAAACGCCCAAAACCAGCCTCGTGGGGTCCACACCCTATCCCTGGTTCCAACGCCCGAAAACTACCTTGAAAAGTCCGTCGTACCATCAGGGTCTCAACGCCACTGACGACATGTCAATCGGATGCCCTGAGCAGAAGTTACGACGGTTCGAAGTTGAATAACAATAAAATATTATTATTATATTCGACGTTTTAAGCTCCCGGGCCACGAACCCGAATGTTAAAATTCCCGAACCCACCTCAAAGAGTTTGTCTTGTCGCCAGGGTCACATCACCGCAGACGGCTCGCGATTTCGACCCCTAGATTGCAAGAAACGAGGGTTTTAAGAACCTCCAGACTCGCAAAGAGTCGGACCGGCCGGTCCGCCTGTCCTGGGCCGACCCGCGCCGGCCGACCCGACCGCTGCTGCTGCCGGCTGCTTCGACCGGTGGTTCTCCCGCCGCGTGCCGCCCCGCGTGCCGCCCCGCGTGTGTGCAGCTGCCCACGGCCGACCCCAGTTGGGGTCGCCGCTAATTGGCGCCGGACCGCCGCCTTCACGCAGCGGTCCCTTCCTCCGGCAACGGTGCCGCGCCGACGGACCTTTCGCGGACCGTCGGGGGCACTTCGGTGGTCCAAACGTAGATCCGCAACCAACGACGCGACCCTGGGAACCCGATCTACACAGCTATGACTTCAAATTGAAGAAAAACGAACCATAAACGGGATCCGGGGATTAAAACTCAAATCACCTACCTCGCGGGCGAAACGCCGAAGCTTCGGGTGCAGAACGACGCCCACAACGCTCTGAAACTCGATCCGCTGATGATCGACGCCAAAAACGGATGTCTGCAACGCCTTGATCCATCGAAGAAGGAAGAGGAGGGAGGTGGTGTTCGTCGTGCGCCGCTAGAGGGAGAGCAAAGGTGGGGGGTGATTGATTACATTTAAATTAATTTAATTAATTACAACACCCCCGACCAGACCTCCTGGCACGAAGGAGGTTATGTCGCCCCTAGGGTAAACGCGGCGTTCTGAACGCAACGACGAACTTAGAATTTCGATCCAAGACTCCGTTCAGGAGTTATTGAATGCGACGTCCATAAATAAACTTGTCCATTTATTTACGAAAACGCCCCTGGTGGCATTTTCCACCGCAGGCCCGCACCTACAAAGTTTACACCCCGCCTAGGGTAAAAGACACGCTCTGGACGCAACCGTGCCCTCGGATTTCTGATCCGAGTTACCGTTTATGAGAAAACACAACCCCGCCACGTGCATGGTATAAAAATACTTAATATTTTTATAAAATTAATTCCGGGCACACCGAGCCTCGGAATCGCACGCCGTCTTCGCGCCTAGCTCTGAAATTATTCATAAGAATATTTCAAAGTCTGATAGGGCCAAAACCCGAGTCGCTACACCACCACCACACAAACAGACTCCACTCAAACAGAAAGCTGGGGACCACAGGCTGGTTTTCCCCAGCCAACTGCCTGTGAGGACCCTCCAGCATATTCCCTAGGGAATAACAAACTGGCCCCCACCAGTAATGAGTTAGAGTATTCCCATCATATTTCCCATGGGTCCCCCCCAACAATTACAACAGAATCCCCAACAGTTACAACAGAATCCCCAACAGTTACAACAGAATCCCCAACAGCCGCTCCTATTGTCCAGCAATACCTCCCATCTTTCCCAGTTCATGTTTTCCTATCATCTACATTTTAAAATTTAACAACAAGAACATTCAACCATAAAATCCCCTTTTCCCCAAAAATCCACAAAACATGACCGAAAGGATTTCTAACCAATTTCACGCATCAAAATCACAATTAATTTCAAGCTAAACAAATTAATTGTAACCAAAATCACTAGTTCTAACCAAGTGGAGTCGAGAGAAGCCACCTACCTTTAGGGTTCCGGCAAAATCGACCCATGAACAACTGCACCACAAATCCGGTGAACGCACCACCGAAACCACTCTAGATCTCCTTCCCTATCATCCATAATCAATATCCAAGGCAACCACAAAGAACCACGAGAGGAGACTTACCTGAGAAAAATCGCATTCAAACCGCCAAAAAACCCCTTCGATTTGCTTCCAAAACGTGCGGGAGAGCACCTCCAACCTTTGAGAACCCAAAATCCCGAGTGAGGCTCGAGTGGGAGGAGATTTGGAGTGAAAAGGAGCAAGTCCGAGGGAGCTCGGATTTAAAAACCCTCTTTTTAAGTGGCCACACGGTTAGCCCGCACGGTTTGGCAAACCGTGCACTAACCGTGCGCACGCCACTGCCTTTAGAGAAGGGGTCCGCACGGTTGCCTCGCACGGTTTGGCAAACCGTGCACAGCCTGTGTGAAGCCCACTGTCTCCCCCTGCACGGTTTCCTGGAGAACCCGCACGGTTTCCCCTAACCGTGCTCAAACCGTGCGCCCTTAGAAAAGCCTCCAAACTTATTCAAAACTATTCCAAACTTTCCCAACCTCTTCCCAACTCATCCCAAGCACTTTAAACACATAAAAAAGCATAAACAAAGACTACATACCTCAAACCGGGGGTGCTACATCTCTTCTCCTCCATTCTTCTTCCTCTCCCTCTAGCTTGTAATTCTGGCCCCACTGTTTTCTGCTTCCCATTATATTAAGCAGTCGATTTCCAGTGTTCATAGGCTGTGAGGTTCTTATCAGATTGGTCCAACTTCTTGGAAAGCACTCCCATGAGAGGAGCACTGCCAAAGAATGCTTGCAAGGGCAGATTACTGCTGGGTTGCGCTCGCAGGAGTGAGGCGCTGCCGACATTTTTCTCAGGGGAGGGAAGCGCTGTTGGATTCAACTCACACAGGAGGAGGCACACTCTCGGATACCCACCTGCCGATGCTGGAATTGATGATGGAGACAACTCCAAGCTCGACTGGCGAGTGTGGAACAACGGCTGGGGAGGCTTGAATCAACATTCTCTACATGGGCGACAACGATGGAGACTGTCAACTAGAACCAGCAAATGTGGGAACAAGGGCGAAACTAACAGGCGGAATTTCGCAAGGAGCAAGCGAGTGAACAAGTGGAACTCTGCAAATCAGTCGTAGGATTAATATGATATTTGGAGTAGGCTCCCCTACATGATGAGGCGCGCCCTTCATTTTCGACGGAAGTCGCTACCTCACGCGTGATGGAGATGGGTAAACTTGACAAGCAGGACTCGGATGCTGGGTTAATTGTGCCTCACCACAACAATGGACTCGACCAGCATCCCGCTGCACAACGAGTGGACCTTCCTGTGTTTGATGGAAAGGATCTGAGGGAGTGGATTGCTCGAGCCAAACTGTTTTTTTGGATCAACTACACGCCGGAGGGGGGAAAGGTTACTCTTGCACAAATTAGTATGGATTGATGGATCACTTCAGCGGACTGGAGATCCATAATTCATATGAGGAGCTAGCCGCTTTGCAACAACACGGAACGATCCGGGACTGTGGAACAATTTGATATTTAGTTTCTCTGCTTTCACGCCAGTCAGAGCAACAGTATGTGAGGCATTTCCTTCACGGGTTGTGCGAGGAGATACAAAGCAGAGTTTTCGTATTCATAATCTTGAAACTAGGTTGCAAGCGATGCAGTTAGCTTGACATGTGGAGCTCGCTTTCACAGGAGGCGTGGGCGCTCCGTTCCGTGGAGGTGGGCCATAGAATTTTAGCAGGGGTACGTGTAGGTGAAGCATGGCATCCACTGGACCATCTGGGGACACACCTACACAACGGGACCACTCTTCAACCAGTCAGACGAGGGGAGGTGGCTGAGAATGGAGTTCGATTGGAGACTCCAAATCAAACAGCCCTTGGTGGGCGAGGTGTTCAACACCAACGATCCAAGAATGTGAGGACAGACGAAGCAACGACTTGTGTTTCAGGTGTGGGCTGCCCTATAGCCCCATGCACAAGCGTGCAAATCCAAAACAGAGGGTGCTACTTTTGGGAGAGGATGATGACGCTGAAGATGGGCAAGACTGTTTTCAAGGGGCAAGGAGGCAGTCCAAGAAAAAGTGGGTCCGGTTCCCTTCATTCAGTCTTGAGCACAAGACTGTTTTCAAGGGGCGACAAGTGATAATAAAGCCTGAGACCAAGAAAGGGTAAAAATGTCCCTGCTGGGGGGGGGGTACTGTGAGTCTGTAGGGGGGGTGGAATCTGGGAATTGTTAGTTTGTCAGAGGGGGGTGGGTGAATCGGGGCCCATGTGGAGGGGGGAGGGTGTTATATGTAGGAATGGAGAGCGAGTGGAAGGTAGGAAGGAATCTGTTAGGCAGCTGGCCAGTTGTGCTTGGCCGAGAGTGCAAGGGGCCTCTCGAGTGTCTCATTTTTCCTCTCCATTTTTCCTCTTCCTCTCGCCTGTAATTCTGGTCCCTTAATGTTTTCTGCTTCCCATTATTTTAAGCAGTCGGTTTCGGTGTTCATACGCTGTGAGGTTCTTATCAAATATCAGGTCCTTCAATTGACCCTAAAGCAACATTTGCTAGAGAATCATCACTTGTATCTCCATGATCTCTCCGACTTCAATTGCTCCCAAAGTTGGCAGATGAGGAAAGGAATTTAAATATGCTGACCTGTGAACCGGTTTGAACTGCGATCGGTTCGCATGGTTTGAATGGGTCGTTTCTTGTTTGGCAGTTTTTTGACCTGGTTTTCAAAGCCCCAGTTTCGGTGGGTGATCGGACCAGCCAAAGGATTGGTTCATGATTTTTCCGGTTGAACTGGCTGGTCTGGTGTGGCTTTAAAAACCATGTTGAAAACTGTTTTAAAAACCTTGTTGAAATGCGCTTCTGTATTATTGTTTCTAGATTACTTATTGTGAAAGTGCTTTTCCGCCACTTATTTAAGTAGTTTTCTAGATTGCTTGGTGGCTGTGTGTGCATTTTTTTCCCTTTTGTGTGGGAACTGGGTTTTCTCCCTCTAGCAGTTATGAGTTTGTTATTTTTGTGGGACGGGTGATAATAATGTTTTTTTAAACTGTTACCAAAATACCACAATCCCCTGATCCTTTCCACCCAAATTTTTCTAGATGTTACACCTATATAATAGAATTATAAATTCAATAATGCCACAGAGCTGGACTGTTATTTAATTTCATGTTGCTTTCTTTGTATATTTACAACAGGTCTGGGAAGGGGGTACAACTCAACGAAAATACACATGCACACATGCACACATGCAGTAAACCGGGGAGACTCGAACTTGAGACCTCCCCGACACCTCACTGGGCTGCTCCCACCAAGCTGTGTCCTGGGAGCACGTTGCTTTCTTTCTATAATTTATGAATTTTGTACAATAGTGAATTTCGATCATTGGAACTCATGCAAAAATGGTCAACAGCAGGAGAAGATGAATTTAATATGCAAGCTCTTTTTTGCTATCCCAGGGAAGACGATGGAGTGATGGCCTTCACCAGGCTGTTGAAGCAAAAGAAGGCTTACCTATACAAAATGAAACTGTAACCTTAGCCTCAATTAGCTATCAAAACTTCTTTCTTCAGGTCAGAGAATTTTTGTTCTCTTGGAACACAATGCCATTGAACAAAATTTTACTCCTTTTCACTTGAATGCTTATCTTTTGTTGGTTGTAGTTCCCAAAACGTTGTGGAATGACAGGCACTGCTGCAACAGAAGGCACTGAATTTGAGAGTATTTACAAGCTTAAAGTTGCAGTTGTTCCAACAAACAAGCCGATGATAAGAAAGGTTTTTTAAACAGGCTATTTGGTTCTGGTCTTTCTTTAGTGACGATTTATATTTTCCAAATTTATCAGCGAGCATCCTTCCTAAACTGATTGTAAATTGTAAGAGAGAATTTCGTACCCCTCAAGGCCCATTTGGATTGTGTAAATAAGGATAGGAATGACAGTCTAAATTCTCATTCATGTTCCATAGAGTAAAACAGGGTGGTGCGGTCATTCCATTGTAAAAACTATGTCCAAGCATGAACGGAAGGGTACAGGCATTTCTTTCCCATTTCCATTCCAGGGTACATTTTTTTTCCACCCATTCTGCAATCCAAATGGACCCTTCTGATTATGAATACTCAAGGACATATTTCTATCATTTTTTCCTCAAGCATCAAATAGGTTAGAATCCAAGTACTGTTCCCAAACATTCTCTTAGGGCAGAACTCAATTTAAAATCTTAACAGCTCTCCTAAACACCCCCCCCCCCCGCCCCGAAAAAAAACTTATTTTAGAACAAATCTTTTATTTTGTGGGAATTTTCTTTGATTCCCTTTTTGGTGCTAGGGTTTTGGTGACCTATTAAACTCCCCATTAGTGTTTGTTGATGGGTAAATTAATAAAATTATCCCCATTGGTGTTATTTCTTCTTAACATATTTTCTGTGTCACAACTGCTTGGAACTAAGTGGAACTCTAGTAAAAACATCATTTAAGGTTGTTTCATGAGATCCAGTTGGGTGAAAAATATTCCAGTCTCTGTGTATTCTCTTGCTGTCGGAATTACTGAGTCGGCCGGCCTTGCCTGCTGGGTAAAGGAGGAAATGTACTTGAAACCAGATCACCCGGCTTTGGTCATTCCGTTCCACATTTGCAGTATTTGAAGCTACCATTTTACAATATGTTTTTTATGCATACATGCTTTTTTCATGATGATGTCTTTTAAATATTGTTTTTGAATCATGCTACCCAGACAATTATTTTGCTTGTATTTCTGTTTTGGTGTTCAAGATTTGGAAGAAAATTTGATTTTTTGGAAAAATTACTAATCAGTTGCTTTGCCCAGGAATTTTTTTTAACTCAGTGATAGTTTGCTTTTTTTTTTGGTTTAGCTCAGTGATCAGTAAAACAGTTTTTGGTAGTTTGAAATGCCTAATTTACCAAGTTATCAATATAAAATTTTCATAATAAAAATTCGTATTTTTTATGAAATTTATAGTTATTTAGTTTTACACGGACTGTAAATATTTGGCTGGAAAAAGAATTTGCGAAAAAAAATTAGCTCAGTGGGCGTTGTGTGAAGGATCTAATAGGCCATAAAATTATCAAGTTGTAATTTTGTTGATAAAGTAATGCTTTACCTGAATGAACTGCCATAATTATCTTATTAATTCAAGGTTTTTTTGCGTTCTCCAGGATGAGTCAGATGTAGTTTTCAGAACAACTATGGGGAAATGGAGGGCAATTGTGGTTGAAATCTCCAGAATTCATAAGACTGGCCGGCCTGTACTTGTTGGGACAACTAGCGTTGAACAGAGTGACTCCTTGTCAGAAAAATTGTCCGAAGCTGGAATCAATCATGAGGTTAGTGGCTTTATCCGGCTGAGGGGAATGTTTGCACATGATGACGATTCATTTCTGTGAAGTTTTTTTGTTTTTGTTTTTGTTTTTCGGATGGGGCAGAGCTGACTGAATGTCAATCTTCTCTCTTAGGTTCTTAATGCAAAACCCGAGAATGCGGAGAGAGAAGCTGAAATTGTGGCACAAAGTGGTCGACTTGGAGCGGTTACAATAGCAACTAACATGGCCGGTCGTGGAACCGATATAATCCTTGGTGGAAATGCTGAATTTATGGCAAGATTGAAGCTACGTGAGATGCTTATGCCTAAGTATGTTATTTTATTGCCTATGGGTTTGTTTGAATGATTTTAGTTTCCTTTTAAGACGCACAATACCTGTGCAATATCTAGGGTTTGTCTGGTTGTAGAATATATGTAATTATGTTGATTTCACATTACCTATTATCTATTCTGTATGCTCCATTTGGTATGCTAGAACTAAAATCAGGGATGTGGAAATGAAAACTAAAGTTTGAAAGGTGGCTGCTTGGTCACATGGAAGTAACTTTCATCCCATTGAGGAAAGAAGTGTTAACACTACCATGGAAAGAAGTGTTAAACTACCATTTTGTCACTGCCCTCATTGTATTTTAATATATCCATTCCACTATAATTTTGCAGGGTTGTCAAGCCACCTGAAGAATTTATATCTGTGAAAAAGCTTCCCCGAAAGAAGACATGGAAGGTTTGATGTTAATATGCAATTAATCTGACATGTAAAGTTGGTTTGAAGTCAGGTTTATTCATTAACTTCTTGATGATCATTCCCATTCATGTTTTTCCAGGTCAATGAAACTTTATTTCCATGCAAATTATCCGAGAAGAATACAAAGCTGGCTATGGAAGCTGTGCAGCTAGCTGTTAAAACTTGGGGCCATGAATCACTAACTGAGCTTGAAGTAGAAGATAAGCTGTCTTATTCCTGTGAAAAGGTTATTCGAAACACTGTTTTATGTTTTCATTTTCTGAAAATGTATTAGATTATGTAAATGAAAAACATTGTTTAGGAAATCAAAATGAAAGGAAAGATTTTTAAAAAGCAATAAAAAATCTTCATGTTTTCTGGAAAATGAAAATGCAATGAAGTTGCATACTTTATTGTTTTTTCTTTCTATTCAATATATTTTTTGACACATTTTTTATTACTTTGAAAAATGAAAACAATAATCAAACAGAGCCTTATTTTTGTTCTTTATATTTTTTTCTAGTAGTTTATTAGTGTATTCTGGAAATGCCTATTGGGCTCATTCAGTCTACATTCTGCCAAATTTTGTTTTTTTTATCATATTGTAGAAACTTTGTAGGGTCCTGCTCAAGATGAAGTTGTGGCAAGATTGCGAAATTCCTTCTTAGAAATTGCCAAGGAGTTTAAGGTTTACACCGAGGAAGAGAAGAACAAGGTTAGTCTTGTTGCGAGCTACCTTCTTAAGAAACTATATTCATGATACTCAAGCCCAATGATTTCCATTCTTCAGGTCGTTTTGGCTGGTGGGCTTCATGTGGTGGGTTCAGAAAGGCATGAATCTCGAAGAATTGACAATCAGGTGGAAATTGTTATTTTCTGTTGATTTTAATTACGATGTACTGTCAATGAGGTGGAAATCATTTTAGAACCTGTTCATGAGAAACAAAATCATTCCAGCGTTTAGTTGGATGGAAATGGAATCTGTGGAAGAGACAATTCCAAAAAACAATAGAATGAGCAATGACCCCCTCTCAAGGGGTGTCAGTCCAGTTTCCTAAGAGTATGAATGAAACTAAAAAGACCATCGTGGCCATCACTTTCAAATGTTTTTTATTTGAACTCAGGGGTATAATTGACATTAAACAATATTGTTTGGAAATCAATCAAACAGATTGGTATGCTTTTTACCCATTTATTTCCATTCAATTCCATATCTTTCTGATAGACACTAAACAGGCTCTTTAGTTATATGATTTTAGTTATAATTTATTGTCTGGTTTGCCTCAAGGTTCTTGTTTCCACCATATTCTTTGGTGGTTTAGTTTTCTTTTCTGTGTTAAACAATATAAAAAGTGCACTAATATAACATTAAGAATTGATCTTAACTATGTATTCAGCTGCGTGGAAGGAGTGGCCGCCAAGGGGATCCTGGCAGTTCCCGTTTCTTTCTTAGTCTTGAAGATAACATCTTTCGGATTTTTGGTGGAGATCGAATTCAGGTTTGACATATGGTTTCAATCCGTATTTACTGTTGTGTAATGTATAGGCTCCTATAGCTGTGACCGTTTTCCTTTTTGAAAACTAAGGTTTCGTTTGGTTTTTGAAAGCATTTTTTGTTATTTTCTACAAATATATTTAAATATGCACTGGATCATGTAAATGTTTTTTTTAAATGAAAATGGAAGAGATTTTTTTTGGAATAAATAAATAAATAAATTGATTCCATATTTTCTAGAAAATGAAAATGCATGGAAGGTTAACACACATGCTTTCTTGATTTTCTCTAGTCCACACATTTTAGGAATTGAAATCGCAAAATGTTTTAATGATCCAGCAATGTAATTTACCTGTCTGAGTGTGTTCATTTTCCTGAAATCATGAAACATTTTTTTTCTAAGAATTTTCGGCTGTGTTTGGTTCTGGAAAATGTTTTCGGGCAAACGTGAAAACATTTCTTGTTTTCTGAAAATCACTCATCTTCATTTTCTAAAAAATATTTTTGATTTACACGATCCCATAAATCTTCTAATACATTTTAAAAAAATGAAAACCAAAAATGTTTTTCAAAACTAAAAGCACATTTTTATTTCCATTTTGGTTTCCTGAAAAATGTTCTCCATTTAGATAATCCAATACATTTTCTAATGCATTTTTTAGAAAATGAAAATATTAAATGTTTTCCAACATCAAATGAAATCTAAGCTTAATTATGTTGTATTTAAACTATGTTCTTAATTTTTTATTTGACTTGGGAAATTGGCTTAGTTTTAAAGAAAAGCTATTAAAATTAGTTGAAAAGTGATTAATTTGAACTTGACCCATTGAAGCTCAACTTTAGGGGTTGAAAGTTGTAAACTGTTTCATGAACATAAGATCTGTGTGTGGTTTATACAGGGCATGATGAGAGCATTTAGAGTCGAAGATCTGCCAATTGAATCCAGAATGCTGACAAAAGCACTTGATGAAGCTCAGCGTAAAGTGGAGAACTACTTTTTTGACATCCGAAAGCAGTTGTTCGAGTTTGATGAAGTTTTGAACAGCCAAAGAGATCGCATATATGCAGAGAGAAGGCGAGCCCTTGAATCCAAAAGCCTCCAATCTCTTATCATTGAATATGCGGAGTTAACAATGGATGACATCTTGGAGGCAAATATTGGTCCGGATGCCCCAGTTGAAAGTTGGGATCTTGAAAAACTCATTGCAAAAGTTCAACAGTAAGAGACACTTCCATTCTCTCACACCTTCCATTCTAACCAAGACCCTGTTTGGTACAGGGAATCCTTTCCCTTTCCCCCATTTATGGCTTCTCTCATGAAATGAACTTTCATGTGAGGCGAACCCCAATTTGTTGTGGGTTTGCAGGCAGCCAGCTTGTTCTTCCATTATAAAGTTACAATAATCGTTCTCTTGATCTGAGATGTCATCTTATGGTGCTTGTGTTTTATTGCTTCTCCTTGAAATTTTATCATTTGTTGTATTTTTCTAACAATTGTGTCTGCTTCTATAGGTATTGTTATTTGCTGAATGACTTGACCCCAGATCTGCTGAGGAGCAAGTGTTCAAGTTACAAGGACCTGCAAAATTACCTCCAATTGCGTGGCTGCGAAGCATACTTACAGAAGAGGGTTTGTTTTGTTTTTCAGTTTTTTTTTGTATCCAGGCTTCAGTCTCTCCGAACAGCACTAGTAACCTGGCTATATCAAGTGCTTCCAGATTATTCATCGAAAAAAACACTTTTCTGCCACTAATTTAAGTGGCTTGCTTTAAGTGTTCTTTTAGAAAAAGAACAATTACCACTTGTTTTTTCAAATTGGTCATCACAAGTGGTACTATAACCAGTTATCAGTAAGTGTTGTCAAACAGACCCTTAAATCTCCATGAAAAATTGCAGAAACTCGACCTGTTGTCCTATCCGAACTGTTTCAGCTCAGAATATAACCAAAGCCAAAATACCCCTTGATCTTCATGTTCTCTTGCTTGCTACTGAAACAACCTAACAGGATTTAGTTATCATTTTTGGTGGATTCCAGTATGCTCTTGAGCATGTTTTTTAGTCTTGATTTGTCAATCAGGATCATCTCGTTGACCTGGACTGTTCTTGATCTGATCCAAGGATAAAAAATGTGCACATTTCACACCGTTGGATTAGGTCAGAGAATCGGTTCCAACAAGCATTTCATGGTAATTGCATCAACCCTTGTACTGTTGTGCGTCAGGACATTGTGGAGGAGCAGTCACCCGGCCTGATGAAAGAAGCTGAGAGGTTCCTGGTTTTGAGCAATATCGATCGGTTGTGGAAAGAACACCTGCAAGCGATTAAGTTCATTCAGCAAGCTGTAGGCTTACGTGGCTATGCACAGCGAGATCCGCTGATCGAGTACAAGCTGGAAGGTTACAATCTGTTCTTGGACATGATCGCACAGATCAGGAGAAATGTCATCTACTCCATTTACCAGGTACGTCAGCCATGAAAACTTTGAAGGTTTTCTTACCGTCGACTTGAATCGTGTTATGGATTGTGTACTGGAATCCTTCGTGCGCAGTTTAAACCTGTGCTGGTGAAGAGAGACGAGGAGCAGCTGCGGAAGAATGATAAATCTGGCAAAGCGGTGGCTAAGGGAAGGGATCGCGATGTCAAGGAATCTGATCTGGTTGTAGCTGAATCTTCATCCGTTGCTGAAATTTAGGTCTAATGGATGAGAAGATCCGCACGCGCCACTGGAATTGTTGTCGAGGCCCTAGGTTTTATGGTAATTGCAAATGAACCACACCTTTGTAAGAATTTTTTTAATACCTAAGTGTTATGGAATATTTATTATATTGTTGTTGCTGCGTTTTTTTTTTTTTGCACATGGTCAATCCTTTATAATTTCCAACCTTTATGGCCATTGGATTTGATATGAGAGGAGATTGACGGTTAGATTACAATCTTTATGTATAAAGTTTTCATTTGCCATCATCATCTCAAATATTTGATGCTGTTACGCTTTGCGTCGCATATCACAATCTTAAATATTTGCTGTCATGTTTGGCTAGTGTTTGATGCGTTTTCTTGCATATGATCTGTCAGTGTTTGATGCGATGCCTTGCATATGATCGATCACACATTAGTAAAAAGGGAAAAGTCATATTTTTTATGACGAATATGACAAAACTTGGTCTTCTCCCTCTTTACAAGAACCATTTGTCTTGAATTATGGATGATGAGATGCTGATTTGCTAGATTAAACACAAATGGTCTTAGCGGTGATTTGCTAGATTAAACACAAATGGTTTTAGCGGGATGATTAAAGTTAGCAATTAACCTTCTGCTTGAAGCCATGATATTCCTTTGTCATCACCTTCATGAAGATTTGAAGAATGAGTATGATGATACAAGATCATAGTGTTGTGATAAAACCTAAAAGAGCGGTATGATCACCTATGGGTGATAATACTTCCAAAAACACAGTATGAATGAAGTCACTTATGATTCCAAGGATATAAATCAGGAAGTGAAGATAACTGCACAATATTTAAAATTATTTCTCAACTAAAATTGTGTGGAGAAAATATTACCGACATTTATATGTTGGAAAAGACTTTATACCTTCCATGCTTCGAACATCATTCTACGACGACAATAGAAAAAGGCTTTATGAAATGTTTTGAATTACTCTCCCGCCTTCTTGTTGTGGAATAAAACAATGAACTCCTGATAAGGAATCATGAATCCCGATCCACTAGTGTAACTCCTTTCCTTGAAGTGAATGTGACTACTAATCGAGGTCATGGAAATAATCAACATAGTTGAGGTCGAGACAAATCATTTGCTCGAGATGATCATACACTCCATGAGAAGAGTAAATGATACCACCAGAAGTGGTCAAATAATGAAAAGAAAGCAAAAAATGATAAAAGCAAATGCTTTCAGTGTTGTTATGAAGGCCATGTACCTATTGTACACTGAAACTTTTTGTTGATCTTTATCAACAATCAACCGAAGGAAAAGAAAAAAGTGTTGCAACAAACTTTAGTGACCAAGCCTTGAAGTATGATGATGATATTATGAATTTTGACATCTTTGATTATTATGTAAACCCTGAAGGTATCGAGTACATGGATAACGTGTAAATGCTCGTGATGAAGACACACTTTTAGATTTGCAATGTTTTTCAATGAATGTTACACGTTTTATTTCATTTCCTTATATTTTCATTTCTTATATGCATGTCTTGTTTTCCTTTTAATAGAAATGGATGTTTTGAATCTCAATCAGTATTAATCCCCATAATGAAGAAATTTGTCTCGTTGACAGCGCCGCGATGCACACAATTCTTAAATACGTGAAATATTTTATCAACCTTAAAACGAGAAGTGCTCATATCAGTACATTAACCGATAATGTGGAATTAATCAAAGAATATGGAAGAGCAAAAATATGCCTACCTAGTGGTGCATAATTTTTAATAAATAATGCTATGTTTCCCCTATGTCTCGATGAAATTTATTATGCTTTATAGATATTTCTGAAAATGAATATCACATCAAGACTATGGATGAAGGGTGTGTTGAATACCTATATATAACAGATTTTGATGATGAGCATAAGTTAATTTGAGAGAAACTTTCAAGACTTCCTTTTGAAATATACTATGTTAATATATGCACAATCAAATAAAATATGGTAAACCAAAAGTTTACCGACCATGATACATTTATTGTATGACATGATCGCTTGAGTCACCCAAGATCAATAATGATGAGAAAAATAATTAAATATACACATGGTCATCCATTGGTTAATATACACATGGTCTCCATCTTGCATTTGTTAGTTGGTTTTACTATGGTTTAAAGCCACACAAATGAGCACTCTGTAATTTATCACCATCTAAAGAGGAGGTAGGTTCTATAGAGTTAGGATCGAGCCCATGAGAGGGGTTTCATACACATCCCTATGAAGAGAATCATAATCCATGTAGTTTGGTGCCGCTTAACGGGACACATCATGCCTTTCAAGATCATGTGATAAGGACCAATGTGATTCTTTTTAATGTCATGCAACCATAACGGGTTAAAGTGTCTCTTAAGGTCGTGAATCCAAGACCTATTCCAAGCAATTAACATCACGTAGAATGAATGTTATGCTATGCGGTTTAAAGTCATGCAGTTAGAACTACTAGGTGAAAGGTGCCTAGAAATGGATGATGTGGGACTTACACAAGAATGAACCTTTTTGGTTCATCCTGTCTTTTAGTAACTAACTAAGAGAGGATATGGTTAGGGATTACACTTAGTAGGAGACCCATACATAGATGCTCATTTCCTATCTGTAGGTAATTAGATGGGGAAGGAAGACTGGACTCACAGGGAATATGGACCAATGGGGAAGAGTTTCACGGGGAATATGTCCCGGAGAGGATGACTTGGGGATTTCACATAGTATGAGACCCATTTTCATTCAACTTGGTAGGAGACTCAAGTGAAGGTAGATTTTGGGGATTACACCAGATTGGAGGCCCATATATGGATATGGATCATTGAGTGGATCACAGATGAGATCATCAGTGAGGATGAGGTTGAGTCTTACACCAACTAGGAGGCTCATTTGGAGTTACCTGTCTCATTGAGTGGATAAAAGGATCCCAACTAGATGCTTGAAGGTCATGAAAGCCAGTTTGGGGGCAACCAAGACGAGCATCATGAGTCAGGGGAGGTTTCATTGATATCCTTACTATAAGAACCTTTATTATCAAGGGAATACACGATTGAAAACACTATGAGGGCCCTATTGGTTAGGGAGGAAAATTAGGAAAGATCCATTATCAATGGGATACATGATCGAGGGGGTGCACACTGATGTGTATAGCCTAGTCATGTTTCTCAGGAGGCCATGCTAAAGGCCTAGGTGGGATGTTATTTCCAGGGCTTTGATATAGGAAAAGGGCCAATGAGGTCATTTGGGTCCGTTCAACCCAAGTAGATGGCCTAAGTGGGAAAAAGGTATAAAAAAGCTTGGTTATCCATAATAAGGTTCCTTTGCAAAATGAACCCCCTGACCATGAGGTCATTGGAATTGTGCAAATTTAATATTTATAACCTACTTACTCTAGTACTATGGTAAGAAGGGTCAAACCACAGGGAATGACTAATGTGTGTTCCAATGACCAAAACAAAACTAAAAACAAACAAAAAAAATAACAAAAACTAAAAGGAAAAAATGAAAGTGGAATGCAGTGGCAAGGAAAAAAAATAGAAAGCAAGAGACAAACAATGGATGAATTAGGGTCCTTGGGATACTTTGAACTGATAAAAAAGATATTATCCTATTATACTCAAATTAATTCAATTATTCAGTGCTTGAGAAATTACAAAGATTCACCGAGTTGTCACTTAAGTGAATTTCCACAGCTCAATGAACCTTTTTGAGCCTTGATATTTCGATCCTAAATCTTGAATTAATCCGTTCAATAGAAAGAAGAGATGCATTGATCTTTTCCAATTTTTAGTACTTTGGTTAATGATCCAATTTGAAATGAAATCACTACCCTCACCCGTCAGTTATTGGGTAGTGTTAATTGATACTCATAATTTAACGGAAAAGAAAACCGAACTTAAATTGCATCGAAAAATGTTATTAACTAAGAGGAATGGATAAAATGAAATCAATTCATCGTAGCTCGATTCCCCTAACTGATTTAGTTACTAATAAAAATGAAAATGAAAACGACAAGAACAAGAAGAAAGAGATGAAGAAGCATCTCTATTGAGATTGCTTTTCTACTATAGCTCCGCTTCTGATCCCGCTCCCTACTTGATTGTCTCCTCCCCTGTTCTTTGTGCTCTGGTGAATGGTGATGGTGGAATGATCAGATTTCATCCTCCAGGTGGTTCTGAAATGGCCCATGTGATGGTGGTTCTCCTTATCCTTCTGTCCACTTCTTCTATTTATCAACAGAATGCCCCCAAATTCCCTAAGCAATCTCATACCCTCTTATCCGTGAGCAACTCTCCAGCTTCCATGTGTCATGCTTTTCACTGTGGATCATCCTCACCATTGTGACTTTAGTGCACCTCTTCCAACCAAATATAACCTGGAGCCATCAATGAACCTTCACAAAAACATCGAAAAAAAATTAAAAGAGAAATAAAATAATAATTAAATTATTATAAGTATTTAATAAAATATATAAAAAACCTATATACAAATATAAAATAATAAAAATATAAATACTTATTAAATATATATAACTATATATATACTAATTATTATATATATGTGCATATTTATAAATATTTAAATATAAATATATTATTATTATTATATATTATATTATATATATAATTATATATACACACAAAATAAGAAGGGGGGGGGGGGGGTTCAGTTTCTTCGATAGAGAGGAGGGGGTTCGGTTTCTCCAGAAGCAGGAGGGGGTCTTGGGTTCAGCGGCTTCAGGAGGAAGTAGTTGTGACGACGTTCAGTCTTGGATCAAAGGTAAGGTGTGTCACGACTTGACCCAATGGAGCTTGAGCCACAACTACCCCAAGCCCGCCTCCATATGCCATGGGATGACAACAAGCATCAAAAGATATATCTAACATGGGAGACCTTTGACTAATGTACCTATACTCACGCACCCGAACATCTCAACTTAGAAGTGCATAGGAATAATAATAAAAATATACAACAACTAGACTATAAACCAAGTATGAAAAACCTCTAGGGTGTACAAGAGTATGACAGTGTAAACTGAAAATTAAAGGGAAAAAATATGCACCCAACCAAAAATATGTCCCAAACTAACAAAACTAGAAAGTAAAAGTGCCGAGAGAGACCAACTCATGATCTCCAAGCTCCAACCACCATACACGGTCCAATGCACCAGGTATCCCTAAGATCCTCTGAAGTCACCACTGACCTGTTCATCATCTACATAAAACAAGACACATGTAGGAAAAACCCATGAATGGATGAGTATATACATACCCAGTAGGATGCCCCGAAAGCTGAAGGGGATGTAGTAAAAGACACAATAGGATTAAATTTTCATACAACTCAACCCAAAGCAAGAGAGTACAAATCCAACAACATGGATATATATATATGCTCAAACAAAAAAAACCAAATGAGAGAGAAGGGGATCTCTATCTCCCATAACAACCTAGGAAATAGTGCCAACAGTTCCAAGGAAGTCCATCAATGATGAACAACATCTCATGCATCTGCCCAACATTAAAATATCCAAGTCATGTCACACCTTTCCACTATGACACACAGTCGAAGGGAATAATCTCTAAGTAAAGGACCTATTCCTTGGTACAATATGAGGGTGCTACTCAATAATCGATAGACATCCCATGCCCTGTACAGTAGGAGATCTCCACTCTGATGGATGAGGACCCATGACCTGAATCCACAGGAGGGTGCCACTCAAGTAGTCGATAAAGGACCCATTCCCTACCTAGTAGAAGGGTGCCACTCTAATAGTCGCTAGAGGACCCATGCCTAGCCCAGCTGGAGGGTGAAACTCTAGTAGTCAAGGACCCATACCCTGATACTGCAGGAGTGTTCCACTCAGATAAAAGATAGAGGACCCATGCCCCTACCCAGTAGGAGGGTGCCACTCTCGTCGTCGAGGATCCATACCCTGAATCCGCAGGAGGATGCCACTCAGTGGATAGTTAGAGGACCCATGCCCTATCCTAGTAGGAGGGTTCCACTCTAAAAGTAGATAGAGGACCCATGACCTACCCCATAGGAGGTTTCCACTCTCTATATAGGTAAAGGACCCATTCCCAACCCAGCTGGAGGGTGCCACTCTAAAGCCCTTGGTGATCCTGCCTGATCACTGCCGTCATCGAGCATCGCCTAAAGAAGCATCATTCCTAGAACATCTTGCATCATATATCAAAATTCAATATAGAGGCCACCATCATGTTCTATGTGAAAAAACACTTAGTATAGACTACCCGTGGGCCAAAATCCTAGTGCAAATGAAGGAGATACGAGAGGTTGAAGTTTTATCAGAAGGAAAGAAAGGGTACACCACATGTGAGGGGACCCACATGGTGTGTGGTCCCACTCCATCACCTAGCCGTGTCCCTTACCACACATGGATCACTTCCCATGTAGGGCTATGCGATGTGTAGGGAGTCTACATGGTGTGTCCGAGCCATTCGAGGTCCTGCCCATGCTCCCTAGCCGTGTTAGTGTAGGTTATCCCATGTCTGCATACTTTGATACCCAACCTGTGCCTAGTTATATCTTCCCATATGGGGTCCTGCTTGTGTGATCCACCACATGAATTTTCTACTAAGGGAAGGATACATAGAATGTGGCATTACCACATGGAATTTCATATTTAACTTTATGAGAAACCCTAGCCTCCACAACCAGGGCCCTACATGCCATGTTTTTTAGACTACACAATATGTAGTCGAGTTTTTCATAGAAAGTTAGATCCATGCTCGATCATTCTAGATATGGCTCCTTGACCCCAGATATCATCTAAAGACACCCAAAATCGATGGATCTATCTTTGGATGGTGATTTCTGGCTATTCGGTGGTTGAAAATTGGTACCCAGTTCTTCATAGTGGTCCACCTTATGCACCGCGCACCTCCCATGCTTCCCATGTCACACCATTATCCATTATAGATCTTGGATCTATGAAAAATATATCTTCACCTCACAATTCATCCCTAATCACCCCTGATTCACTGATTCAATCATTTCACATGGTTCCATCATGAATCTGGGGGTCCGACTAGGCTCGGTACCACCCGACAACGTCAATCCATGGCCCCATAGCCCAATGATGAAGAATGGGAAAAATAAAATGGAGAAAAAACCAAAACAAAGGTGAAAAGTCATTCTCCAATCATTCTTGGCCAATGAGCACAATAGAGGATATCCAGAGTAATAAACAATTGAATAAACAAGTTAATATCAGTACGCGGGCACATACAATTGTTCACAATTGGTAAAGATCAAAGAAAGTTATTGATCAGGCTAAAAACTTTAATCAAATGAGGAAGAATATGAAAATGATGAGTCCCTCATAGATATTGGATCATTTGTATTTGAAGAATACACTCACCAATGATTGAGAGGGGTCATTGTGTTCACTGCGTCTCAATTTTCTTCGATCTGGAGTTCTATCGTTGTCAGAAGTCAATTCACCAATAGAAGAAGGAAGAATATGCTCTAAATTCTCCCAAGTGCAAGCGGATAAAACTAGAGAAATTATTATAATGGTTTATTTATATATTAATTCATTTAGGTTAGATTAATTAATTTAATCACTTAATTAATCCACTGAAAGTACCACCAATGACCGTTTTATCTGAATGCCCCACACTGACCTATTTTAGGTCGCACTTGGGGTAAAAATCATGTTCCAGAATCAACTGTGGTCTCATATTTATGATCCAAGATTCTATTTAAGATTTATCTCATTTTCTTTAAGAAGTGTGCGCGTAATATAAAATATATTTAATATTTTTATAAAATAAATTTCAGGCACACCGAGCCTCAGAATCACGCACCGTCTCAATGCCCGACTTCAAAAATATATGAAAAATACTTCAAAGTTTTAAAATAAAAAAACAGGGTCTCCCCATCATTCCCTCCTTCAAGCTTTTTGTCCCTGAAAATAAAAAACTAAGCAAAAAGCTCAGGATACTAAGCCCGCATCTGGATCTCCTACTCCTAGGAGGTCTTCTTTACATCCTTGTGCTGTCAAAGCACACGAACCAAGGGGATGGTCCGTCCATGGATGGTAATCTCTTACCGATTCTCAATCGCCACTGAGTACTCTGCAAAATTTGATCCATCCTTGATGTCCATCTCATCTTAGTCAATAGCGTGCATGGGGTCATGTACATATCTCCTCAGTTGTGACATGTGGAAGACGGTGTGCACCCACTCCAACTATGGGGGTATGTCAAGGCAGTAATCAACCTTTCCAACCCTTTGAAAGATCTCAAATATCCCAATGAACCTTAGGGATAGTTTGCCTCCTTGGATGAATCTCTACAATCCTCATCGTGAGAAGACTCTTAGGAAAATGTGGTCTCCCTACTTGAACTCCAAGGGCCCATGACATCGATCTTTGTAAGATTTCTACCTGCTCTGGGTTGTCCTCACTCACTCACAGAAGACCCAAACCTTCTCCATCATCACCTGAACTATCTCTATACCCACAAGATATGCCTTATTGATCTCTTTCCAGCACAAGGGTGACCTACAGGGTCTCCCATATAGGGCCTCAATAGGTGTCATGATGATAGTAGAGTGGTAATTTTTTTATATTCAAAATCTACTAAGGGAAATCGATCCTCCCAACTCTGATCAAAGTCTAACATGAAAGCCCTGAGCATATCCTACAACACCTGGATAGTGCACTTGGTTTTCCCATTTGTCTGGGGGTGAAAGGCTATACTCATCCTCATCTGGGTCCCAAATGCCTCCTACATGCCTCTCTAAAATCGTGACGTGAACCACACATAATGATTAGAGAAAATAGTTGAGGGAACCTCATGAAGGATAATAATCCCTCATACATATATCTACCCCAAACTCTCCACCAAACTCTACTCCCGGATAGCAAGGAAGTGTTCCAATTTCATGATTTGGTCAACTATCACCCAGATAACATCATAAAACTTCACTATCTGTAGAAACCCTATCACAAATTACATAGATATTCTATCACATTTCCACCTTGGGATCTCAAGGGGATGAAATCAACCTACCATAACCTAGTGCTCAACCTTCACCTGATGATAGGTAAGGCACTGAGAGATGAACTCAGCCACACGTCGCATGTCATCCCACCAAAACTGCCACTGGAGGTCTCTATACATCTTCCCCACACTGGGATATACAACCAAGGGAGAAGTGTGTAACTCCCTCATCACCTCCTTCTACACTATGATCAGGACCACCGTCCATACATGGAAAAGGATGACATGATTGCCTCCTTCAGAAAAACCACCTGGTGAATCTCTTGAGGATACATGGTCATGAAATATCTCATAGTTGATGTCTCCCAATTAGGACTCTCTCATACTCTCAAGACGAGGAGGAGTAAACACCATTAACTGATGAAAAGATTCACTCTACCACTCAACCACAGAGGGAGCCAACTGGTCAGAATCCTCCTACACCAAACAAGACTGGGACTTCCTGCTAAGTGCATCAGTTACCACATTTCCCTTTCACAGAGTATAGACTATCTTGAATTCATAGTCCTGTAGGTACTCCAACCAGCACTATTGTCTCAGGTTCATGTCCCTCTATGTGAATACATACTTGAGACTCTGATGGTCTGAGTAAAATATAAAGCATTATCCCAAAAGATAGTGCCTATACATCCCTAGGGTGAAGACTACCACTACTAGCTCTAGTTCTTGAGTTTCATAGTTATGCTCATGGGGACTCAACTGCCTCAACCCATATGTGATAACTGTCTTTTTTAGCATCAACACATAGCCGAGCCCAGCTCCCGAGGCATCAAAATACACTATATATTCCACTCCCTCCTCTGGTAGTCTTAACACAGAAGTTATCATTATCATTATCCTCCTTGAAGGATTTATGGCATTGCTCAGTCCTGGTAAAAAGATGTCCTTTCCACACCAGGGTGGTCAAAGGGGCTACAATACTAGAGAAGTATGACACAAACCTCTGGTAGTACCTCACCAATCCAAGAAAAATTCACACTCATGACATGCTCTTGGATGGATCCCAAGCAAGAACTGCATATATCTTCACCATATCCACATCCAAACCATGATAAAAAATGACATGCCACAAAAAGTGAACCCCGTAAATCCAAAAATGGAACTTTGAGAGCTTTCCATAAATATGGTGATCTTGGATAAATTCTAGGACCATCCTAAAGTGCTTTTCATGCTCCTCATCTATTGTAGAGTATATGAGTATGTCGTCAATGAAGACAACCATAAATTGGCCCAAGTACAACTGAAAAATCCGATTCATCAAATCCATAAACATGGAGGGGGAATTTTTCACACCAAAAGGCATCACCAAGAACTCATAATGTCCACAAATACAATAGAATTCCAGCTTCAGAATATCATCCTCTCAAACTCTCAATTGGTGGTAGTCAGACCAGAGATCGGTCTTCGAGAATCATATCCTGCCTCACAACTAATCAAAGAGGTCATCAATCCTCGGTAAGGGGTACTTTCTCTTTATCATGGCCTAGTTCAGGCGACGATAATCCATGAAAAGGAACAAGCTCCCATACACCTTTTTCATGAACAATACCAAAGCTTACTAGGGGGACACACTGGCTGTAACGTCCTGGGTTTTTGGAGCAGGTCAAAATCCTCAACCTGTTTGAATTTTCAGATTTTGGAGGGTAGACCAACTCTTTTCTCAATTATCAAAACTTAATTCTGAGAGTTCCTTTGACTTAATACCTTTCTTTTAGATCAGTCTCAATTCTCAAAAAGTGTCTCTTGGTTTCAATTGGGTTTTGGGTGTGTTGGAGGCCGAAAAAACAAACTTTATAGGGTGCACAAACTGGGGTGCATGGTTTGGAAAAACGGTACGACCTCTCAGGAGTAACCATGCAGCCTACCGGGAGTAACTGTGTGGCCCTCTAGGCACTTTATGCATGGTTTTACAAACCATTCAGGAGGGGGTGAATGGTTGTGTGAGGACCACTACAGTTTTTTAAAGAGGGATCACGCACGGTTTGTGCATGGTTTAAAAAAATGTGCGCATGAACCATGCAAGCCTGGTGCTTGAGTAGTGGCACTACTATAAAACTGAGTTTATCTAGTGCTAGGGCTTTAACAATAAAAGCTAAAAATATTGTTAAAGACCCCTTTGTCAGTGCTAAAAAAAGCACTGTTAAAGGGGGTATTTAATAGTGCTAAAAAAAGAATTGTTAAAGGGTGAAATTTATCAACTCTTTTTTACTAGCACTAATAAATGGGGTCTTTTATCAGCATTTGTAAAAAAGCATTGATAAATGGGGGGAGGTTTATCAGTTATTTTTTAGAAGTACTGATAAATACCCCTTTATCAGTGCTTTTTTACAAGCGCTGATAAAAGTATACTTCAAAAAAAATTATATTTCATTAAAAATAATATATTAATATATTAATATATTTATATTGATATAAATATAATATATATTTTTTGAAATATATTTTAGATAAGGTAAATAGTCATTTACACTTAAAATATAATATATCTAGTGAAAATTACTTACAAAATAACTAAAAAAATATTTTTAATTAATAATTTTCTTATTATTATCATGAAATAATCATTTAATATCATTTTGAAGATAAAAAAATCAAAAAAATAATAAAATATCTAAAATAAGTTGAAAACATAACTCAAACTTCAAACGACCATAACTTTTGATCCGAGTGTCTGTTTGGGCTCCACCACATATCAAATCAAAGCCTCTGATGAGCTCTATGCCGTTATGACCTGAGGGGACCCTTGTAATTGTTTTTTAGAGACAAAAAAAGACCATAAAGCCTCCAAAATTGAGTTTTTAGTTGGGGTACCCCAATTTTTTTTTAACTTTTAATGGATTTTAAGCCTCATTTATGGGGGTCTTTTTTCACTTTTTCAGTGGGGAATGAATTTATTCCTAGGTATTACATTCATATTGATATTATGGATTTTAAATTTTATTATCTTTCATAATGTAATTTTATTTATAATCAAATATATAACAACATATACATATTTTTTATATATCCACACATAAAAATTTAATTTTATAAATAAATAAATAAAACATATTTACATATAAAATATATTTTTTAATATATAAACATATATATATATATATATACACACACATATATAAATGTATATATAAATATATGGATAAAAAAATGTAACAAAAAATATATAAATATATAGATATATCATAAAATGTGAAACAAAATAGTATAGGGGAGTGGAAAAGGCTTTGATGTATATGTTGGAGGTCTAGGGTTCAAAACTTACTTGAGGTAGGGGTGTGCGTGGGAGGCAGGGATTATATAAAGTATTGATAAAGGTGTGAGGGAAGCGCTGATAAAAGGGTGGGTGGGTGGGAAGCGCAGATAAAGGGGTGGGTGGGTGGGGCGTGGAATTATTTTATATACCCTTTATCAGTGGCGCCTTTATCAGTGATAGAAAAGCACTGATAAAGGGGGGATTTAATAGTGTTTTTTTAGTGCTGATAAAAGTTTCTGTCTTTTAACTGCACTTCAATTATCATCACTTTTTAGCGCTGATAAAAACCTTTTCTAGCATTATTAAAGGATGATTTTGTAGTAGTGTGGGTATAACATGGTTAGTACACAATTAAAAAAATCATGCAAGCTAACCATGAATCCCATTAAAAGAGTGAATTTTCAAAAATACCCTTTCCCTCTTTTATCCTTCCTTCCTCCTCTTTTCTTCTCCACCCACCCACACAACAGGGAGCTTCTCCCATTTTCTTCTCCCACTAGGTATTGATATAACTCCCTCATATAAGGTCTTTTCTTCAATATGTCTATATTGTTGGATGCATATCAATAAGGCATCTAGTCCTTTTTATTCTACTTTCCTTTTCTCTCTCCATATAGTGCGCTAAATCCATGTGATCAATTTTATCCTATTTTTAGGGTGTTTGTCTAAAACACCAATTTCATTCAAATCGGATTGAGTTAGAGGCTAAGATCGAACGTGTGAGCATCTACCAACATGAGGCAGGTGGTACCTATCTTTATTTATGTTTTTTTAGTTTTTTAGAGGGTTCAATCTATAGGTTCCATGTGGATTGACCGATTGAGACCCTAATAAATTGAATACTTGTTGTTAAATTAATTGTATGATATAATGGTATGCCGTTGGGCATGCACTAATCATGTTTATTAATGAGAGGTCGAGTTATAGGTCATAGAACACTTGGGTAGGTTAGGATGGGTGCATTAATTTTATTAAATTGAATTGTATTATATTGCTTCTATGCATTACTGTGTTCCATGGGAATGTGATGGGCTTGGCCTAAGGATTGAGATTCCATTGGCTATCTAGTATGTGGTGATGTAATAATTAGGTTGAGAGAGGAGTATAATCTATGAGTGATGATGACCATATAATGGGTGTCATGGTCATCAGATTAAGGTGATGAGGTCATCAGGTTACGGAAATAGCCCGTGTGATATTGGATGGCATTAGCCATCAGATTGAGTGATACAGTCACAGGGAAATGAGGCACCAGATGATGTGTCTTAGGGACTTATTTGGTGATTTTTGATCACACATGTTGGCCAATGCTCTATTTAGAGTCATGTGCACATAGTAGGACTCATATGACGAGGTGGTGTTGACCACTCGTGTGGGTAGAGGCCTCCTTTAGATACAGATTAGGATGATATTTGGAGGTTCTTTCCATAGAAATCCATGGGGATGGTGATGATCCATCAAATAATGGCGTTGAGACCATCGGTTGGGACCTGAGGCTCACCGTATATTGAGTCCATTAGGCCATGACTCATTTGGGAGGACAGACTTCTCCATTCCTCAGGATGTTGACTGTTGAGCTGATGCTGTCATTACTTAGAGGACATATATCATTGTGCCTCAGACATCGTTCTTGGAGCTGACAAAGTTTATTATGAGATGATGTCCATGCTACTAGGTACTAATTATTAGGACATGCCTTTGGGACATCAAATGTTGGTTGGAAATGAGGTTTCGGTTGGCACGAGGTGCCGATGGATTGTTTTAGAGGTGGAACTTAAGGGTTCACTTGGACTGATTTACATCGGAGGATGCCTTATGCTTTATTCTAAGTATCCTCTCCACTACTATTATACAGAGACCCAATTTTTTCCTTATAAATCTTTGAAATATTTCAATATATATTTCCAAATCCAGGTGCTGAGACAACGTGCGATTTTGAGGCCCTGTGTTCCTAGAATTAATTTTATAAAAATGTTAAATATATTTTATATTGTGAGTGAATAGTTTCTTAAAGAAAATGGTATAAATCTTAAAGGGAATCTCAAATTAGAAATATGAGACCATGGTTGAGTCCGGAACATAATTTTTACCCTAGGAGTGACCTAAAATAGGTTGACACAAGGCGTTCAGATATCTCACCCACTGGAAGTGTATTCAATTGGTTAATTAATTTAATTAATTCAATTAATTTATTATTTTGAACTAATTGAAATATCTATAAGATCATTACAATGGAAAATCCTCCAAGTTAGCTTCATAAACCTTGGGATGATTTCAGAGCTTCTCATTCCTCCTTCAGTTGGCGAATCACATATGATGATGACGAATCTCTGGATCGGGGAAGATCAGGATGTAGCGAACAATTTTTTTTCTTAAATCATTGGTGGGAATTTTCTTCGATAATGAATGATCCAATATTCAAGTAGGAATTTTAAAACTATGTATTATGCTCTTTTTAATTAAATTTATTAATCATAGGCATCTTTCTATGGTCTGAACCAATTTTCTAAACTTTTCATGCACCCATGTGCCAGTTTAATTGATTAGTTTTTGGTTTTCTAACCCCGAATATCCCCGTTCTTGATCATTGGATAAGAAAACTTGGAAAAAATCAACAATTTTTTTTTTCACCTTTCCCCCTCAAATTCTTCATGATAAAAACCAGTTGGACCCCAAAGTCCCAGTTTGATATTTCCGGGTGGTACCGAACCCAATCAAACCCCCAAAATCATGATGAATTCACATGCGAGGGGCAGATCGATGAATCAGGGATAGATCTGTTTTTTTTTCAGGTTTTAGGTGATCAATTTGTTAATTCAAAGTTCTAATTAAAGACGTCGGGTGATGGAGTTTCATACAGTGCGTACGATGAACCCCCACGGGATGACGAAATCTGATTTCTATGAAATGATGGTCGAAAACAATGATCCACATCCAAATACACCATTTTTAGGATGGAATGAGGAAAAAATAGAAGCATAAAGGATGTATCTTAATCATAGAGTTTAGATTTGAGAAAATTTTAAAAATGCGACTACATGCCGTGTATTGTGACAAACACATTATGTGTAGCCCCTATGTTGTTGCGGCTAGGGTTTTGGAAAATCATAAGGATGGAATGGCATGAAGAATCCCTTTATGTCATGTACCCCTTTCCTAGGTGGTTGAGCCATGTGGTGGAGCACACAAGCAGGACCCCATGTGGAAAGACATGACCAGACATACAGTGGTGTACCAAAGTACACAGACATGAAAAAGTGCACGGGCAAGGACCTCGAGTACTAAGAAATGCCGTGTATACTCTCTACACTCCATGTATCCCTACATAGTAGGAGAGATTTATACCTATAGGGACATGACTGGGTGGTGGATTGGGACCACACACCATGTGGGTCCTCTTACACACCATGTACCTCTTGGTTCTTTTCAAGGAAACTTTAAATTCTCACATCTCATTCATTTGGACTTAGATTTTGGATTGAAAGTAGCCTATCCTAAGTGTTTTTCCACATAGAACATGATGGTGAACTTGGTTGTGGCTTTTGGGATATTATGTGAGTTTTTTCCAAGCATGGTTCTTGCTCATTTGATGCTCGATGACATCAGTGATCACACATGATCACCAGAGGTATTCAGAGTGGAACCCTCCAGTTGGGCTGGGCATGGGTCCTCAATGATTAAAGTTGAACCCTATATCTAGTCTAGGAATGGTTCCTCTAACATTAGAGTGGAACCCTCCTATTAGAACAAGGCTTGGGTCCTATATCGACTCATAGAGTGGAACCCTCCAACTAGGCTGGGCATGGGTCCTCTACCATTAGAGAGGAACCCTCCTATTGGCACAAGGCATGGGTTATCTATCGAATTCTAGAGTGAAGACCTCTAGATAGGCTAGGAATGAGTCCTCTACCATTAGAGTGGAACCCTCCTACTGGGTAGGGCATGGGTACTCTATTAACTATTAGAGTGGGACCCTCTTATCAGAATAAGGTATGGGTACTCTATCTATCCACTGAGTGGAACCCTCATATTAGCATAGGACACGGGTCCTCAAACTATAGATTATGGCCCCTAGATTGCGAGGCACAATGATAAGGTGTGGTTTGACTTGGATGTTTTCTACTGGGCATACATGTGAGATTTTGGGAATTTTTGTTGGACTTCTGGAATTGTTGGTGACTCTTTTCCTTGGATGTGAGATGGAGATTCCCTTACACTCTTTTTTGGAATTATTTTACTAAGCACACACACACACACACACACACACACACATATATAAATCTATATCCATAAATTTGGATTTGGTTACTCTCCTACCATGGGTTGCAAATATGTGTGGGGTATTCCATGTGATTTATGTGTTTAGATTCTTGTGGTAGGATGAATTTACTCTCCTGCTATGGGTGGAAAATACTCAATGTGTGGTTCATTTACACACCGTGTTGATCCCCTTGTGCTTAGACGATGTTACTCTTTCTCTTTATTTGAGTTGAGTTTCATCCTGTTTACTATATACTATATTTTTATTCCTGTTGTATCTCTTACTACTCCCCTTTCACCTTTTGGGGTGTCCTACTAGGTATGTATATACTCACCCCTACATGATATTTTCCCTCACATGTCATGTCTTATGAAGACGATGGATAGGTCGGCGATGACTTCAGAGGAGCTTAGGGATACTTGGTGATTTAGACCATGTACGGTGATCATAGCTTGGTGATCAGAAGATGGGATCTATTAGTAGTTTAATTCCTAGTTTTTTCAGGTTGGGACATATTTCTAGTTGTGTGTGTATTTTTTCCCTTTACTATTCAGTTTGCACTATCATACTCTTGTGCACCCTAGAGATTTTACATTCTTGGTTTACTTTCTAGATGTTTCATCCTTTTACTTATTTTTCCATCTACACTTATGTATTGAGATGGTTGGGTGTGTGTATAGGTTTCTAAGAAAAGGGATCCCCATGTTAGTTGTGCCTTCAACGCTAGTCACCAGCCCTTGGCCTATGGAGGTGGTCTTGAGGTAGCTGTGGATCAATCCTCAGTTAGTGTTGGGTTGTGAAAGATTAGTATCAGAGTTGGTTCAATCCTTGGTATGGTGTTTAGAGTAGTCCCCTTATGAGGATTTGGTTTGGATTATTTCAACAGTGTCAAAGTGTCTCGAGTATGACTCTTAGGCCAGGGAACCTATTGATGGTACTGGTGATGGACGTATATATTCACTAGGACCTTGAACACCTACCCATCAACTTGGCATACTGAGACATTGGTTTTAAGGATCAATGGTACATGAATCATATAAGAATGAGTCTATTACTATTCTTCTTGACTCATATCTCCATGGTTTATATATATATGCTCATCTGACTGTGGCACGCCTTGATAACTTTCAGGATACCTCCACAATGCCAACCTACCAGGATACCAACTTCAGATCGTAATGATGATAGAATGAATGAAGAGGCCTCAATTCAGGGTCCATCCCATGAGATTCTTCCTCCAGGTGGATAGGTAGTAATACCACCACCAGTTAAGCATAATATCATCCCAAAAGACTAGGCTAAGGATGTGCATAGGCTTAGAACACTCTGCAGGTTCCACTGCCATAGGCCGTTGAGGTTCCACAGTGAGCCAGATCCCCAAATAGAATATGATAGTCTAGAGTCAATGGTCTATGTTTTCAGGATCATCTGGACACCAATAGATTAGGTGGTTGCACTGGTATTTATCCTTTTCCACAGAGTAGTTGGGTGCTGGTGGAGTCTTGTTACCCAAATGCATAATGAGTTGACACTCTCATAGACTGATTTCTAGTAGTTGTTATGTGAGGAGTACTATCACTCCTATTTACGCTCAGTTCAGATTCAAGATCTTTTTGAGTTGTATCAGGGAGGGATGATAGTGGTTGAGTATGCTGTGAGCTTCACAAACCTTACACAATACTCCCTTGATATGATTCGCGATGACTACTCCCAAGCATATAAGTTTGAGAAAGGAATCCATAGATAGATCTGTTCTAGTGTGATTACCTTGTGCATTCCCACTTATACCAGGGCATTGGAGTAGGCACTAGTTATAAAGAGATTTCTGTCAGAGGGACACCAGATAGCTGGAGTTGGTAGTGGGTATCACAGATTTGAGTTGTCTGTAATAGCTAACAGGTGCCAGTCGGTAGGATCTTGGCATAGAAGATCCTATTGTGACCAGACTCAGATGTGTGGTCATGTGGTATAGGGACAATGTAGACCACCAGGGTGTACTATATAGGGGAATCACTTTTCTTGTGATGGGAAATGTCACATAGAACATGATTGCCTGACCAGACATGCTAAGAAGCACAGGAAGATAGCTGACAGACCGTCACAAAAAAGACAACACCATGATCATGGATCTCCTAGGTAAGGTCAAGGTGGTCCCAAGGGAGGCAGAGCTGGTAGAGGATGATGAGGAGGATATGTAGGTGGTGGATGATGCTATGGAATCCTTCCACCAACACCACTATGCGACTCACATCAGGCTTAGGGAGCTAGCAGTTGGGGCTATGGACAGCTGCAAGCTTTGGAGGCTTATGACCCCACATCACATGAGATGATAATAGGTATGAACTATGTGTTTTATATTGTTGATTAAGTATTAGTAGACACAAGTTTTAGTCACTCCTTCATCTCTATACTCCTGGTGTGAGAGCTATATCTCCCAGTTGAGGCACAAGCCAACAACTTTTTTCTGAGGTTCATACAGGGAATGCTTCTTCTATATCTTTTATATACTGGCAGTGCGAGCTATATCTTGGTAGAGAAAGGTTCACATGAGACCATTTTTTCATCACGATGGAACCCTATTACATCATCTTGGGTATGGATTTTTTTTCCATAGTCCGATCCCAGATTGACTGTCACCGTAGATGAGTTATATGCCTTCGCACTGATGAGACGAGATTAACCTTTTCGGGAAAGAGAGATCTCATAGTAAGGAAAGTTAGTTCTTTGAGAAAGAGGTTACAACCCATCACACATTAGTTGGAGAGTATAACCCTTGGTGCGATAGTCTCTTCAAGCATTTGAATTACTTTAGTTATAGAGTATTATATGGACATCTTCCTTGAGGATGTTCTGGGACTACCTCTGAGGTGGGATATGAAGTTTTTTATCGACTTACATCCTGGGACTGCTCTAATATATTCTGTGGCATATTGGATGGCCCCTACTGAGATTTGGGAGCTAAGGTTATAGTTGGGGAACCTTCAATAGAATATTTTCATCAGTCCTAGTGTGTCTCCCTGGGTTGCTCCAGTATTGTTCATGAAAAAGGCGGACAAGATCTTATAGATTTTCATTGATTATCATTGCCTAAACTAGGGAATGATAAAGAAAAATTACCCCTTGTTGAGGATTTATGACCTATTTAACCAATTGTGAGGTGCGAGATGGTTCTCGAAGTTCTATCTTAGGTCCGACTACCATCAGTTGAGGTTTCACGATACTTATATTCTTAATCTGACATTCTGATGTCGCTACAAACACTATGAGTTCCTGGTGATTCCATTTGGACTGAAAATTATTATTTTTATTATCACAAACCCCCTTTTAAGGGATGAGGGGGAACCCAACATGCCATAAAATACTTAAGACAAAAATCCTTTCCCCAACGATCCAAAATCCATAAAACCATATCAATACAACAAAGGAAAGCCCCTCCCTAACATAAAAAATGTTAAGCCTGACTTCCACCTTCTCATCACTACTCGTCTAGTTGTCTCATGCAGATATGCACAGGCCTGGTACTGATGGAAAAATCCATACCCTCTCAAACATCCAATTTCAGATAACAATGGTCTAGTGAAAATTCTCTGCACTAAACCTCATCTGGAGCAGCCCTTGAAGAAGATATGGATGCCAAGGACCCTGAACTATAGACCACATTCCACACAGTAGAACACACCACCATAATAGATTCATACACCAAAACTTCACAGCAATTTTGTACAACAGATTCACCAAAAACCAAATCATGAACAATATATTCACATCCAAATCCAAAATACGTAGGCAAAAATCGAATTTAAAAAAAACATCACCACATTGAAGGCCACCTGAACACCATATATCATTTAAAGAAGGTACCTCTACAAGATAGATCCCAAATCCTATCTCCTCCATACAAATCACTTGTAGAGACCACAACAATCCACCCAATGCACTCATAGTCGACATATAGAATGAGGCAACAACCCTCAGACCGTAGAAGCTAGATCTCGACTACTGGACCATCACCATGCTGCCATGGGAAGAACTAGAAAACATGAAGGTGTAAAGGGGAATGAAATAGGATATAAAAAAAATGAGAATCACTAAGATGGAATAGCCCACGAAGTTGTATAATGCCACCGCTGAAAGAGGAACCACACACCATGATCTCACCGAGAAAAATAATCGAGGAGAGGAGCCACAACCGACCTGAGACGGAGGAGAGGAAGGTGGAGATGGGGAAACCCTAGTGAAGTGGAATCCATTACGAGATCATCCACCATGGTGATGCCCTTTGGTGTGATGAATTCTCCTACTGTGTTTATGGATTTGATGAACCGGGTTTTCCATCTATACTTGGACTAGTTTTTGGTTTTCTTCATCAAAGACATACTCATTTACTTTGCATCAGAGGAGGATTATGTAGAGCACTTGAGGATGGTTATAGATTTTCTTTAAGAGCACTAGCTTTATAGAAAGCTCTCGAAGTGATAGTTCTAGATTCAAGAGGTTTACTTTCTAGGTTATTTCATATCTAAGAATAGTTTAGCCTTGGGCACAGTGAAGATCGATGTAATGATTTCTTGGGATCCACCTAAGAGCATGTGAGAGGTATAGAGTTTTATTAGTTTGGTAGGGTACTACATGAGTTTTTTGGTAGACTTATCCATGATTGTATCCCCTTTGACCAACTTGATGCAGAAAGGGTATCCTTTTACCTAGAATGAGTAGTGATAGAGAGAATTTGATGAGTTTTGGATGAGGCTAACAAGTGGTCCTATGTTGAGACTACTAGAGGAGGGAGTGGAGTACATAATGTATTGCGATGCCTCAAGAGTTGGTCTTGGATGTGTGTTGGTGCAGTTGTAGGTAGTTATTGTATAAAATTTGAGGTATTTAAGACCCCATGAGAATAACTATGAGAATCATGACCTTGATCTATAAATAGTAGTATTTTCTTTGAGGATGTAGAGGAACTACCTTTTGGGGGAGTGCTTTGTGGTTTACTCAAACCATCAAAGTCACAGGTACGTATTTACACAGAAAGACTGGAACCTATGACAGTGGAACTGGTTGGAGTTCTTACAAGAATATAACTTTGTGATAGTTTATACTATAGGTAAGGGAAATATGGTATCATATGACCTTAATAGGAAATCCTAGTCTCTATTGGTGTAGCATCCTTCAAAGAAGTTGGCTTCCTTGAAATTGACCTTGGTGGAGAAGGAGGGTATGGATTTTCTTCAGTAGATGATGTTGGATCCTCCGCTTCTCGAGTGTGTGAGAGAGTCCTAGTTAGGATAAATACACTGTGAGGTCTTGCGTGACCAGATATCTATAAGGGATTCACCAGTTGGATATTCTGAAGGAGGGAATCATGTCATCTTTTTCCTGGGATGGATGGTGGTTCTAGTCACGATGTGAGAGGAGGTTATGCAAGAGTTCCACACTTATCCCTTGAATTTATATACCAATTTGGGGAAGATGTACTAAGACCTCTAGTGGTAGTTTTTATGGTCTTACATGATATGGAGTGTTTCTGAGTTTGTCTCTCAGTACCTCACCTGTCAGCAGGTGAAGGCTGAGCACCAGGTTCCAGCACGTTTGTTTCAGCCCCTTGAGATCCTAGAGTGGAAGTGGGATGACATATACATGGACTTTGTGACAAGGATTCCTTGAAAAATGAAGAGATATGACACCATATAGATGATATTTTACTGAATCATGAATTCAACACACTTATTTGCTACCAGGAAGTAGAGTTCGGTGGAGAATTTGAGGTAGTTGTATATATAGGAGATCATTCGGTTTCATGGGGTTCCCTCAATGATTGTATTTGATCATGATGTGTGGTTTACGTCATGATTGTAGATAGGCCTGAATGAGGAATTTAAGACCAAAATGAGGATGAGTGAAAAATTTCACCTCCATATTGGATGGTCAGACCAAGCAAACTATCTAGGTGTTGGAGGATATGCTGAGGGATTTCATGTTAGACTTCATACAGACCTGGGAGGATCACTTTCTATTAGTATAGTTTTCATACAACAACTAACACTCTACCATTGACATGAAAATTTTTGAGTCCCTATACGGGAGACCCTGTAGGTCACCCTTATGTTGGATAGAGATTGGTGAGACATATATTGTGGGTATAGAGATGGTGCAGGTGATGATGGAGAAGGTCCAAGTCATCTATAAGAGGATGAGGATGACTCAGAGCAAAAAAAATATCTTATGCATATCGTATTTATAGGAATTTGGAGTTTGATAAGGGATTCCATGTTTTTCTGAGAGTCTCCCCACGATGAGGATTTTGGAGATTCAATCGGGGAGAAAAACTATCCCCAAGGTTCATTGGGATGCTCAAGATCTTGTATAGGGTTGGTGAGGTTTCTTACTACCTCTCCCTACCCCCACAGTTGGAGTAGGTGCATGACGTCTTCCATGTGTCACAACTGAGGAGATACATGCATGAATCCATTCACGCCATCAACTGGGATGATCTAGACATTGATGATTGAGCCATGTTTGTGGAACACCCAGTGGAGATCCAGGATTGACAGGAGAGGAACCTGTATGGATGGACCATCCCCTTGGTTCGTATGTTGTGGCAACACAAGAATGTGCAAGAAAGATCTTAGGAGTAGGAGAGCTAGATGTGGGCTCAATATCTTGAATTTTTTGTTTAGTTTTTACTTTTTAGGGATGAAAATATTGAAATAGGTAATGATATAGAGACCTAATTTTTTCCTTGTAATACTTTGAAATATTTCAATATATATTTCTAGAGCCAGTCATTGAGACGACGTGCGATTCCGAGGCCCATTGTGCCAAAATTTATTTTATAAAAATATTAAAAATATTTTATATTTTGAATGCATAGTTTCATAAAGAAAATGGGATAACTCTTAAACAAAAGCTAAAATCATAAATCTAAGACCACAATTGAGTTTGTAACATGATGTTTACCCGAGGAATGACCTAAAATAGGTCAGTGTAGGGCGTTCACATATCTCTCTTGTTGGCAGTGGGTTCAGTTGGTTAATTTATTAAATTAATTTAATTTATTTATTATTTTGACCTAAATGAAATATCTATAAGATCAACACTAGGTATATTACTTTAGGGTTAGCCACATAAACCTTGGTAGGATTCTAGAGCTTCTCCTTCCTCTTTCTGTTGGCGAATTGTATCCGATGACGATGGATCTCTGGATCAAGGAAGATCTGGACTCACTGAACACAATGATTTCCTTCAACAATTTGTGGGAATGTTCTTCGATGATAAATGATCCAATATCTAGGTAGGTATCATCAAATTTTGTATTACTTCCTTTTTGATTAAATTGATTGTGAAGAATCATCCTTTTGATGATCTGTGCCAATTTTATAAACTTTGAATGCGCTTGTGTACCGATTTAATTGATTATTATTTGGTTTTATAACTCCAAATATCCTCGTTCTTGATCCTTGGTCAAGAACACTTGTAAATTATTGATATTTTTTTTTCATTTCCCCCTCAATTGCTTTGCGTTAATCACTGGTTGGATCCTGTAGTCCCGGTTTAACATTGTCAGGTGGTACCGAGCCTGATCGAACCCCTAGAATCATGATGAATTCATGTACGAGGGAAAGATCAATGGATTAGGGATAGATATGGTTTGTTTTTGGGTTTTTGTTGATCTATTTTTTTTATTTTAAGTCTAAATCAAAAATAGAATGTGGTGTAGTTGCATGCGGTGTGTACAACGAACCCCCATGGGATGACATAATCTGATTTACGGGAAATAATGGACAAAAATGATGATCTATAGCCAGATTCACCATTTTAGGGAAGGAAAGAGGCCAAGGTTGAAGCAGAAAGTCCATATCTAAAGAATATATTTTGGATATGATTAAACTATGAAAAACACGACTACACGCCATGTACCTTGATGAACACTAGGAATGTAGCCCCTATGTTATGACATAAAGGGTTTTGGAAAATCATAAGTATGGTGCAATGTGTAGACTCCCTACACACCATGTACCCCTTTCTTGGGTGGTCAATCCATGTGGTAGAGAACATGGGCAGGACCCCATGTGGAAAGACACGACAGACACACAATTATGTACTGAAGTACACAGGCATGACCAAAGTGCACGGGCAGGGACATAGAGTACTAGGACACGCTGTGTAGACTCCCTACATGCCATGTATCCCAACATGGTAGGTGATATATGTACCTCTAAAGACATGGATAGGTGGTGGAGCGGGACCACACGCCATGTGGGTTCCCTCACGCATTGTGTACCTCTTGGTTCCTTTTTAGGAAACTTCAAACTCCCATATATCCTTTGTTTGGACTCAGATTTTGGCCCACGAGTAGCCTATCCTGAGTGTTTTTCCACATAGAATGTGATAATGCCATAGTTTTTGGATTTTAGGATATGATGTGAGTTTTTTTGAGCATAGTTATTATTTAGCTGACACTCGATGATGGAAGTGATCACGCATGATCACCAGAGGCATTCTGAGTGGAACCCTACAACTGGTCTAGGCATGGTTCCTCTACCATTAGAGTGGAACCCTTCTACTGAAATAGGAATGGGTCATCTATCTAATCCTAGAGTGGAACCCTCCAGCTGGGCTGAACATGGGTCCTCTACCATTAGAGTGGAACCCTCCTATTGGAACAAGGCATGGGTCCTCTATCGATTTCTAGAGTAGAACCCTCCTGCTGGGAAGGGCATGGGTCCTCTATTAGATATTTGAGTGGAACCCTCCCATCAGAACAGGGTATGGGTCCTCTATCTATTCACTAAGTGGAGCCCTCCTGAAAGTATAAGGAATGTGTTCTCTACCTAGAGATTATGACTTCTTGACTGTACGACATAGTGATGAGGTGTGGATTGACTTGGATGTTTTTTTTTCTAGGTAGACATGCGAGATGATGGACATCATTGTTGGACTTATAGAACTATTGGTGAATCTTTTTCTAGGATATGAAATGGAGATCTCTTTACACTCTTTTTTGGGATTATTTTATTGAGAATATATATACACACACACATTTGTATCCATACCTTTGGATTTGGTTACTCTCCTTCCATGGGTTGAAAAGACACATGGGGTATTCCATGTGCTTTCCGTGTTTAGATTATCATGGTTGGATGAGGTTACTCTCCTTCTATGGGTAACAAATACTCGATATTTAGTTTAGCTACACACTGTGTTGAGCCCCTTGTGCTTGTAAGAGGTTAATCTTTTTCTTACTTTGGGTTGAACTGCATCCTATTTAATATCTACTATCCTTCTATTCTTGTTGTATCTCTTATTTATCCCCCTTCAGATTTTGAGGCGTGCTACTGGGTATTTATATACTCACCCCTGCATGGGATTTTCTCACATGTGTCATGTCTTTTGCAGATGACAGAACAGTTGGTGATGACTCTTGAGGAGCTTAGGGATACGTAGTGCTTTGGACCATGTATGGTGGTCATAGATTAGAGATCAAGAGCCAAGATCTCTCAGAAATTTATTTTCCAATTTTGTCAAGTTGGGACATATTTTTAGTTGGGTGTGTATTTTTCCTCTTTATTATTCAATTTTCACTATCGTACTCTTGTACACCCTAGAGGTTTTTCATGCTTGGTTTACTTTCTAGATGTTTCATATTTTCACTTCTTTTTCCCTCTAAACTTATTCATTGAGTTGTTTATGTGTGTATATACATGTTTCTAGGAAAAGGCCCCCCCCATGTTAGTTTTTCCTTTGGCACTGGTCGCAAGCCCCTAGCCTATAGAGGCGGGATTGTGGTAGTTGCAGCTCGAGCCCCAATTAGGGTCAGGTCATGACATGTTATACCAGCAATGGTTGAAGAAAGTGATTGTTTCCCTATGGCTGTTGACCATAAGGGAAGCAAGTTTATTTATATGATGTGCATGTGCTGCTTTATTTACTTTTTAGTACACACCTACTTAATCACAAATGTAATATAGGAAGACGTTGGTGGTGGCCTACTAAGATTCCTTCTCACACCCTACACAGGCCCTTCAGGACGTGTGTATAATTTATGGTTTTGTGCTCAGGTAAAGGTTTGAGCTTAAGAGCTAGATCTTAGTGATTGATATAGAATGGGATGAAAGGCAAGGAACTATGGGTTCATACCTCACTTGGAGTTTCCTTTTCATATTAGCATTACACTATATTTATGTACTAAGGTTGACCACGAATGAACCTCCTTTCATTATTATCTTGTATGACCTATTTTGGATGCATGCTCTACAAATGATATGTTTTATTCCTTTATTTATTACTGTTTATACTGATATTACTTGTGCTTCTGTCATGTGCGGGTTACTGGTCTCGAGTTTGGTTTTTTTCCCACTACTATATATATATTATACCATTATATTATCACCTATAGAGGGTATAGTCTCCCCACTATCACCTCCTTACACCCTTATTGCTAGTCGATAGCCTTTTTCATATGGGGAGGTGCGCTTAAGGGCCAGTGTCACTCGGCCTGTAGCACTGTTTGGGTGGATAAATAGGTCAGGGAACTATAATTGGTATTAAATTAGTTTATTTTACCTCTTTTGGGTATTAATATTTGGTCTATGGTAGACCGGAGATTAGGATGTTGTCAGAATTGGGTTTAGAACTCAAGTTTGGGTTCCTACAACCTAATGCATGGGGGACAGACTTAATTCCCAAGGGTGGGAATCACTATTATACTTTGTTCATTTTATAGTTGATATGATTTCCATCTTGAGTGGTTCACTTGGATGTGGTTATTATCTTTTGTGACATGTGACCCTTGGCCTAGTATGTCAAGGTAGGATTTTGGAACCTTGGCCCAGTATAGAAAGGTAGGATTTGATTATGCTTTTGATAGTCACATAGGATATTTTAAATATATATGCATGTGCCTGTGATAAATTTCTATGTGATATGTGATATGATACAGATTTATAGGCCTGAATATTATGGGAGTAGGCAGGGATGATGATATCAGGTGATGTTAATCACCAGTTTGGGGGCAAATAGGTCATTGGATTGAGGGCAAGTATCATCAGGTGATGTTAATCACCAGGATGGGTATGGCCCGAGGGGTGAGTTGCTTAAAATTTCAAAAATAATAATAGTCTAAGTGATGTTTTCCTGCCTAGTTTCTATTTGGTGTAAATTTACTCAGCTACCTCAAAATGATACTTGACACCTGAATTCGATGTGGGTAGGTGGGGGGTATGAGGTTGGATTTAAATGTGACACCTGGATCTGATGCGGGTGGGTAAGGGTCCAAGAGGCCGGATGTCATGTGACATGGTTGTGATGGGGGAGAGTAAGGGTAGTGAGATTTCACTTCCTTTTACCGATTTCCCTATCTTTATTATTATATATATATATATATGTTATTATGGCTGTTTGACCATTATATTTGTAATCCATGGGATACCACCTAGATGGGCTCTAATGGAGCGTCAAATGGGTGATGTTTTGGTGCTTCTTGAGAAAGAACAATTTGAAACCCGTGAGGGTCGTAATGAGGCCCTATAGGGTCAGGAATATCATGATCCATAGGTACATGATCAGGTATAGTATCCAGTAAAGGTGGTTTAGCCACTAGATTTGATATATTTTGGGTCGTGTCTTGACGAGTAGCTCAAAGCGAGCCTGGTACCTGTCATCCAGGGTATCAACAGGGGAGATTAGGGAGTGGAACCTTCGATAGCATACCTGACTTGGGAGTTCTAGTCATATCACCCATCACTATTTGAGGGTGAGGGTGGACTATAGGAAAATTATAATTGGATAGAGTAGATGCATATGATATTCAAGTAACTTGAGACACCCCCAGGTTGGAGGGTGAAGCTAGCTACATACATGCTTAGAGGACCAGCTAAGCACTAGTGGGATGTGCAAGTTCAGAAAAGAATACATGAAGGGATGGATTGGAAAGACTTTGAGGCCATGTTCTTAAATCACTTCTTTCTAGAGACACTTAGGGAAGAGAGAGATTGGGAGTTCTTGAACCTACAGTAGGGAGACATGTCTGTCATGGACTACGTAGTGACATTAACTGAGTTCTCTTATTTCATACTCAGTATAGTGGGTGACAACACCTCGAGGGTGAGGAGTTTCAAGGATGGTTTATGGAATTCCATTTGGGTTTAGGTAAATATATTCAGGTTGGAATCATTATTAGAGGTGGTTAATCAAGCGCTCATAGATGAGGGAAATTTGATAGATTAGTCTTATTCAAGCTAGGTGATGTCATCATGTGATTTTAGTGGAGATGCTTATGATATTAGGAAGTGATGCTGAGAGGAGTCTTAGTAGAGATCTCATGCCAATGACTTGAGAAAAAAAATGAGGAGTGGGACTTCAACAGTGTGATTCCAATGCGGGAAGTTAGGACATGTGTGGACATGGTGCGATCAGGTACCAAAGGAGTTCCGAGCATGCAGAAAGGTTGGAAACCTCAAGAGATTCTGTGGGAAGCTTTCTCAGGCATCCAACAGCCAGTGATCAGGGTAGACTCATGATTCTAAGGTCATACCAGTTGCAGTTTTAGGTGATGGTAGTTGAGTTTCAGCTGCACACAGAGGTCTTGGTAGAGATAGTGGGACCTATTAGTAGTGCTAGTGACTGGTAGCTAGTGTAGCACTATAGAGAGTCCAGGTCTCAGGTAGTTGATCTTTAGGCCAGATGCATGCAGTGGATCTTCCATGTGCAAAAAAGGATAGGGAGCCAATTACGGTTAGAGGTACGTCATGGGTGCGACTATGGTTCTTCTTTTTTGGCATGTACCTTGTGTTAACATATCCGTTTTTGGCACATGAGGTACATAGGATGTATCTGTGGACTAACTATATGTTTTTTAGTTGGTTGTAATTAGTTTGGATGTGCTATATATATATGAGGTGCATGGAACCGGGATTTATATGTGAGAATCATTGGCTGTGTGGATTTTGAGGTGCGTTGGCATTTGGGCATCATTGCGATGTGGGACTTGTTGAGGTGCGAGGCACCAGGATTGATCTTGAGCATCTAATGAGATGAGGGACCTCATAGGAGTCATGTGTGGCATGAACATGAGGCGGTAATCTGATGAGATATAGAACATGATGGGTGTTGGGTATGACACAGGGGAACCTGATGAGGTGAAGGAGTGGATATGCATCATGGAATGACTTTTTAGTGTAGGGATAGTTGATGGACCATAAATTTTATTTGAGTTTTGGGTCAGGAAGTGATGGGGTAGGTAACTACTAAGGTGGAGATCCCCTTGAGGTAGTTGACCTATTATTTTGGGATTGGGGTAGTCTGGGTTAATTTTAGTAAGATGGATACATTTTCCACCATCTCCAGGTTTTGTTTTATATCTCGAGGATGAGCTATGTTAAGTTATGAAGATTGTAATGTCTCGGTTTTTTAGAGTGGGTAAAAATCCTCAACCTATTTTAATTTTTAGAGTTTGGTGGGTAGAATAACTCTTTTTTCCTTTATTGGAACTTAATTATGATATTTCCTTTAACCCAAGACCTTTTTTAGATGAATATTAATGATCAACAAGTTTCTCGGGGTTTCAATTGGGTTTTAGGTGCATCAGAGGCTGAAAACCCAATTTTTTTGGGGTTCATATACTGGGGCGCTCAGTTTGTAAAAATTGTGTAGCATCCTAGAAGTAATCGTGTGTCATTACAGGTACTTTGTGTATGGTTTTCCAAAATATTAAAAAGTGGGAGCATGAATGTGCGGGGACCTATTCAATTTTTGATAGAGGGCTCACGCACAGTTTGCGCACGGTTTGAAAAAATGTGTGCATGAACCATGTGAGCCTAGTGCTTGAGCAGTGGGTGTCACATAGTTAGAGAAACCGTGCGAGATAATTATGCGGCCCATTAAAAGGGTGAATTTTCCAAAATTCCCTTTCCCTCTTTTATCCATTGTTTCTCTTCTTTTCTTCTCCACCCACGCATATAATAGGGAGATTCTCCCATTTTCTTCTCCAACTAGGTGTTGAGATAACTCCCTCATCTGAGCTCAATTATTCAATCCTTCTATAGCATTGGATGTGTATCATTAAGTCCTTTATTCCTGTTGCTTATATTTTCCTTTTCTATCTCCATATGGTGTGCTAAATATGTGCAATCCATTTTACCTTATTTTCCAGGTGTTCGTCTAAAACACTAATTTCTTCCAAATTGGATCAAGTTAGAGGCTAAGATTAGATGTGAAATCATCTATCAATATGACATAGGTTCTTCTTATCTTTATCCATGATTTTTGTAGTTGTTTCAGGGGTTAATTCTATAGGTTTCGTGTGGGTTGACCTAGTGAGACCCTAATAAATTGAATTATTGTTGTTAAATTAATTGTATGATATAATGGGATACCTTGGGGAATTCCCTAACCATTTTTATTAGTGATAGGTTAGGTTAGAGGTCATAGAACACTTGGTAAGGTTAGGCTCGGTGCATTAAATTTATTAAATTGAATTATATTATGCTACTATGAATTATTGAGTTCCATGGGAATGTGATGGGCTTGGCTTAAGGATTGAGAAGGCATTGTCCATTTGGTATGAGGTGATGTAATCATTAGGTTGGGTGATTCTCATAATCTATGAGTGATTATGATCACAGTATGGGAGACATGGTCATCAGATTGAGGCGATGATGTTGTCAGGTTATGGGCATGGCCTGTGTGATATTGGATGACATTTTCCATTAGATTGAGCGATATGGTCACAGGGGAACGAGTTTCTAGATGATGTGTATTAGAGACTTATTTTGTGATTTCCTCTCACCTGTGTTTTCCAATGCGCTATTTGAAGTTGTGTTCACATAGTAGGACTCAAATGATGAGGTGGTGTTGACCACTCGTGTGGTTATAGGCCTCCATTAGATGTGGCTTAGGATGATTTTTTGAGGTGATTTCCATATAAATCCATAGGGATGGTGAGGAGCCATCAGATGATGGTGTTGAGACCATCAGTTTGGGGATGAGGCTTGCTATATACTGAGACTGTTGGGCCAAAACTCATTTGGGAGGATGGACTTTGTTGTTCCTTGGGACATCAGCTATTGAGATGACAATGTCATTATTTGGAGGAATGATATCGCTGTGCCTTGGATTTTTTTCTTAGAGCCTACGAGGTTTCTTGTGATATGAATTCTGTGGGAATAGGTATTTATTATTGGGGCATACCTTCAAGATGATATATATTAGTTGTACAAAAGGTTTTGGTTGGAATGAGGTGCCGAGGGATTATTTTAGAGGTGGAACCTAAGGGTTCACCTAGACTGTTTTACATTGGGGGATGCCTTAGGATTTATGCTAAGGATACTCTCTTCTATTGTTATACAAGATATAGATAAAGTATGTGATTGTTTCTCTATGGTTATTGAGCACAAGGTAAGCAAGTTTATTTATATGATGTACATGTGCTACTTTATTTACTTTTTAGTACACACATGTTTAATCATAGATGTAAGATAGGCACACATTGGTGGTGGCCTACTGAGATTCCTTTTCACACCCTAAACAGGCCCTTTGGGATGTGTGTATACTTTATGGATTTTCATTCAGGTAAAGGTTTAGGCTCAGTAGATAGATCTTAGTGATTGAGATAACATGGGATGGAAGGCAAGGGACCATGGGTTCTTTATTAAGCTAGAGTTTCCTTTTTTGTTTCCTTTTCGTATTAACATGCTACTATATGTATGTAATGAGGCCATCCATGAGTGACCATCCTTTATTTATTCTCTTGTATGAACTATTTTGGATGTGTGATCTATAAATGTTATGTTTTATTCCTTTATTTATTACTGCTTCTTCCACTATTGCTTGTGCTATTCCATGGGCAAGTTACTAGTCTTGAGTTTGGACTTTCTTTTCCACTGCTATATATATATTAGACCATTATATTATCACCTCATGAGAGTATAATCTCCCCAATATCACCTATTTATACCATCATTGCTAGTTGATAGCCTTTGTCATACAGGGAGGTGTGCCTAAGGCCCAATGGAACTCGGCTTGTAGCACTGCTCAGGCGAATAAACGGGTATGGGCGTTACACTAAGACTGATGAAACCCTTCTTTAGAAGGTCCTATGACCGCAACTGTAGCTCCCATAGCTCAGTATAGGTCATCCAATATACCATAGAAGATATTGGAATAGTCCTGGGATACAAGTCGATGCAAAACTTCATTGCCTGCCTTGGAGGTAGTCTTAGAATGTGCACAGGTAATACATTCATAAAATCCTACACAACTAAAGGAATCTAGATGCCTAAAGAGCCTACTGCACCAAGGGATACACTCTATAATTGAAGGGTGATGGGATGAAACCTCCTGTTCACAAAACCCACTCATCTTTCCATAAGATCTCTCTCTTCCACAAAAGCGAATCTTGTCCCATCAGTGCTAAGACATCTGACTCATCTGCAGTGACAATCAATCTAGGCTTGGACCATGGAAAAATAATCCATACCCAAGATGAAATCATAGGGTTCTATCATTATGACCAAAAGGTCCCACATGAACCTCTCTCCACTAAGTGATAACTTGAACTGTTGGTAGATAAATGATATATAATAAGCGTTCCCCACAGGAATCTCAAGACAAAGCTGCTGGGCAAGCACCTTAACTGGGAGCTATATCTCTCACACTATGAGTAAAGATATGAAGTGATGAATCAAATATATGTCTAACAATACTATAGAAATAGTAGAATAAACATAGATCAGACCTCTAATCTTCTTGTGTGTCATTGGGTCATACAACTCCATAGCCTACAACTCTCCATGGCCCCAACTTCCAGCTCCCTGATCTTGATGTGGGCTGTATCTTAGTGGTGGTGGAAGGATATCATAGCATCATACACCTCCCATATATCCTCCTCTTAGAGGTCCACCTTCTCCTCTACTATATTCACCTCCCTAGGGGCCACCTTGCCCTCGCCCGGGGGATCCCTGATCACGGTGTTGGTTATTCTGTGGCGGTCCATCAGCTATTTTCCTACAATCCTCAGCATGTATGGTCTGGAAGTCATGTTCTATATGACCTCACCCATTAAAAGTATAGTACCTCCCCTCTCCAAGTTTCCCCAACCACATGCTCGAGCCTAATCTTGGGAAGATCTTCTGCATTGATATCCTGTCGACTGAGATCTACTAGATACTATAGACAAATTATCCTTACAATTCTGAATGATAGATCCACCTTTCTAGAGTTTCTATGATAGGAATATCTCTATCACCATTTCCCAATCCAACACCCCAACATAGGTGGGAATGCACAAGGGTACCACACTAGAGTAGATATCTCTATGGAGTCCCTGCGAAAACTTCCATTTTTAGAAGTATCCATCCCAGATCATGTCAAGGGAGTACCAAGTAAGTTCTATAAACCTCACAACACACGCATCCACCACCATCCCTCCCCATCGTAGCTCCAAAATCTCCTGAATCTGAAATGAGAATAAATAGGATGGGTATTACTCCTCACGGAACGACTGTTAGAATTCGGTCCATGGGAGTGTTGACTCATCATCCATATGGGTAACAAGACTCCACCAGCACCCAACTACTACATGGAAAATTCTAGCCTCAATAAAAACCACTTGATCCATTGGTGTCTGTATAAGCTTAAAAACATGGACCAATGACTCTATCCAATCCTACACTTCCTGGGGATTTGGATAACAGTAAAACCTCAACGACCTCTGGCACCGAAACTCACGGAGTACGCTAAGCATGCACACATCCTCAACCTAATCTACTGGTATGATATGCTACCTATCCACATGGAGGGAGGATCTTGTGGGATGGACCCTGAACTGAGGCCTCAACACTCTTCAGATTGTCTTTATGATCTAGAAATGGTATCCTGAAAGGATGCTATCACGGAGGCATCCTGAAAAAATAATCAAGACATACCATGGTCATATGAGAATATATATATATATATAATGGGGAGATGAATCAAGAAGGGCAGTAAAATTCTCAATCCTATATGATTTATATACCATTAATCTATGCAACCAATGTCTCAGTATGTCTATTCAACAATCTGGTAGTCAACATCCTAATAAATAGATACATCGACCGTCGACACCAATTCTAGATTCTATAGCATGAAATCCACAATAAAAAAACTTCGACACAATTTTCCTAATACCAACCAAATCCTCATAAGGGTACTATGATAAACACTATCCCAAGGATTGAACCACCTTTGACACCAATTTTTCATGACCCGACCCAATGGGGCCCAAGCCACAACTACCCCAAGCTTGCCTCCATAGGCTAGGGGCTGGAGACAAGTGCCAAAAGGAATATATAACATGGGATCACTTTACCTAATGTACCTGTATGCATGCACCTGAGCATCTCAATGAAGAATTTCAGAGGAATAATAATAAAAAGATGCAATAACTAGAATATAAACAAAGTATGCAAAACCTCTAGAGTGTACAATATTATGATAGTGTAAACTAAAAAGTAAAGGAAAAAAATACATTCCCAACAAGAAATATGTCCCAACCTAAAAAAAATATAAAGTAAAAGTGCTGATAGATCCCATCTTCTTAACTCTAAGCTTCAACCACCATACACGGTCTAATTCACTTGGTATCCCTAAGATTATCTGAATTCATCACTGACCTATCCATCATCTTCATAAGACATGACACATGCGGGCAAAGCTAATGGAGGGGTGAGTATATACATACCCATCAGGACACCCCAAAATCTAAAGGGGTTGAAATAAGTGACATGATAATAATAGATAGATATAAAGTTCAACCCAAATAAATAGAGTAAAAATCCAACAACATGGATACAAATATATAAATATATATATGATCAAACAAAAAAAAAACCAAATGATAGAGAAGAGGATCTCCATATCATAGAATATCATAGGAAAGAGTGCAAATAGTTCCAAGAAATTATAACATCCTGGCTTTTTATTACATAACTTTTCATTACATTTTACACACAGAGGATCCTTAAAGTCTAGCGTCTTGGAAATTAGGGACATAAAACATGAAAACAACATAAAACATTCTTTTAATCCTCTTGTAGGGATTCATAATAAGTTCATACTATGTAAAATTAATACATATCATATATTGGAGACATACAACAAAGGAAAGGGTGAGCTGAAGGCCCAGTAAGGGTAAACACGGGAATCAATTTACTTGTGATATCAATACGAACTTGATAAAAACATAAAGACCAGAGCAATGAAAGAATAGGCATATAATAATGAAAAGAACTTGAAACATAACTTGAATATTTGGATTCAACATTTAATTTATACATTCATGAACATATCACCAAGGTCCATCCCCAAGGTGTCATAAAAATTACCAAGGTTATTCACCAAGGTATCGTGAAACTTGTCATCTCTAGAGATTAATTATTTACCCAATGGATTGGAGCGATATTAGGGTTAACCATTAACATGCCTTTAATTTAATGTGATCCACATAGATAATAATCAAACATTTCATAAATAACCCATAGAGAATAAAATAAATGAGTTTTATTTCAAAATCGCGATGTTTTAAAAAGTTCTTAAAAATAAGATCATTATGTCATTTATAACCCATGGAAAGGGTGTCAGGGTTATATGTATGTCAATTATAAAATAAAATATATCATATTTATATATTTATGAACACCCATAGAAACGAAATAGGTCTGGGTATTCACATAAATAAAACAACATAATTTCTTGAAAGAAAGAGAGAGAAATTTTGAGACAAAATTTCTGTAGCATAACAGCTATATAACATGGTTTTAGAAAATAATAAAAAGAGAGTGTACAAGGGTAAACCACTCATAAATAGCTCATATTACAATATAAATACATAATAACATGGAGATAAGAACATGGTATGGATATTTTAATGACATACCACAAGAAAAAGAAACTTGGAAGGAAAGAGAAGATGTGATTTCTTTTACGAGAAATTTGGCAATCTAACAGCGTCACTTAAAAATTCAGAAAAAAAATTTATGAGAGAAAAAAGGGTATATAAACAATTAGAAATGAAATGGACAGTAATTAGAACATATAAGAACATACCCTCAACATAAAGAGATGGAAACTAGAAGACACAACATAAAGGAATTCATGACTCAAATGAGGAGGGTGAAAGGATCCCTTACATTGAAGAGTAACTTCAAAAGCTTGAAGATTGGGACCTTGGGAGGATTGAAGGAACCTTGGGAGGTAAGGAGACCATAACTTAGTTTAGGAGGATTTTGGAATGAAAAGGATGAGGGAATGGCTTGGTATTTATAGGGGAAGTGAGGGAACAAATCATTAATTTCCAAGGGACACCTCATTGGTGGTATTGGAAAAACCATGGGCTTTCCCATGGTATTTACCCACAGTATTAGCCACTTGGGACACCTCATACCTTATATTACTATTCATAAGTCTACCATAATGATTACACAATTATTACATCCTTAATGATGTCAAGAAACACCCGAAACTAAAACTGTATTTTCACTATTCACCGAAAATTCAACTTTTTCAGAAAAATCCCCCAAAATCACCTTAACCTAATATCGATGATCTGAATTAAAAAATGAATTTAATTTTATAAAAATAATTTTATAAATAATTTTAATTTAATTTTTAAATAAAAAAAAACTATTCACCCAAAAATACTAATACTTAACCAATAATTTCTGAAATAGTTATTTACTTATTTTATTGAATCACAATACTTAATCAAGGTGCCTAAATTATATTAATACTTTCTTAAGTGAGGTTACTTAATCCATTTGGTCACATTACTAATCATAAGAGTAAAATCACTATTCATAATTTATTATTCACCAAAAATTAAGTTGATCTTATTAGACTCTAAATTTCTTACTGAACACAACTGTAAAAGACCATTTTTTGAAAATCATTACACATTATTAATTATTTAAGGTTTACATAAATATTTTAAAATATCTTTTTTTTTCAAAATTCATCAATAATATACATCCTATATTTATCTAGACATTTGAAAATTCACAAACTTCACCATAAGAAGAAATCACTATTTTATTTATCTCAAAGGATTACATAGGGCAGTTACGGTCTCGTTACATAGCCCCTTATAACACCAGTTATTTAATTATTTTATTGAATCAAAATACTTAATCAAGGTGCCTAAATTATATTAATACTTTCTTAAGTGAGGTTACTTAATCCATTTGGTCACATTACTAATCATAAGCGTAAAATCACTATTCATAATTTACTATTCACCAAAAATTAAGTTGATCTTATTAGACTCTAAATTTCTTACTGAACACAGCTGTAAAAGACAATTTTTTGAAAATCATTACACATTATTAATTATTTAAGTTTTACATAAATATTTTAAAATATTTTTTTTTAAAATTCATCAATAATATACATCCTATATTTATCTGGACATTTGAAAATTCACAAACTTCACCATAAGAAGAAATCACAATTTTATTTATCTCAAATGATTACACAAGGTAGTTACGGTCTCGTTACATATCCCCTTATAACACCAGCATAGGACCTAAGTGTAAGGTGTACTATAAGGTGATAGAATCTTAGGGCGGCTCAGCCAACATTGCCCGAGTAGTGATTTCTATCAGCTTGAACTTCTCTCAAAGGAGATTCCGTTCTAGCTTCACACGATGAAGTTCGACTTGGGTTTAGTCCAAAGCAAATCCCAGTGGTGCTACCTCCTTCCCAAGTTCTGTCAGATGGGATTCGATCAGCCTGAGACTACTGGATGAGGCCATCAAATCTCCTTTCTGTATTAATTAACCAAGATCACTTGTATTTAGAGACAAAAATTACAACACTTAGTTTCCAACGGTCATATTGACCAATGGTCATATAATAGTCTAAACCCAATGGTCTCATTCTAATTATACTCATTTCATTAAATGAAATATTTTTGTTGAGTATAAAATAAAATAACACACAAAATAGGAAACAAAAATTATTAAAAAGTTCAGGTCGTTACATTCTTACCCCCTTAAGAAATTTCGTCCCCGAAATTTTTAACTCATACCCTTAGAAGAGAAATGGTGTGGGTACTTATGCCTCATAGACTCCTCTGGTTCCCATGTGGATTCTTCATATTTGTGGTTCCTCCACAACACCTTAACAAGGTGGGTAGTCTTGTTACGTAGTTACTTGCCTCTATGATCCAAGATCCCCACTGGCTGATCCTCATAAGAGAGGTCATGTTCTAGTTGTACTAACTCTGGGTTTAGTACATGTGAAGGGTCAGGTATGCACTTCCTCAAGAGGGATACATGGAATACATCATGAACTTGTGCTAGATTTGGAGGAAGTGCAAGCCGATAGGCCACTGATCCCACGCGATTAAGGATTTCATAGGGGCCAATGTACCTAGGGCTGAGCTTCCCTTTGTTCCCAAACCTCATGAATCTCTTCCAAGGTGAAATTCAAAGAACGACCTTGTCACCGACATCAAACTCCAAGTCCCTTCGATGGTTGTCGGCATAGCTATTTTTTCGACTCTGAGCAGCCTTAATGTGTTGTTGGATGGCATGGACTTTTTCTGTCATCTATTGCACAAGATCAATCCCAAGAATCTTTCTCTAACCAACTTCATCCCAAAAATTAGGAGTTATACAATGCTTCCCATATAGAACTTCATAGGGTGCCATTTAAATGATCGAGTGGAAGCTATTGTTATAAGAGAACTCAACTAAAGGGAGATGTTGATCCCATCCACCTTTAAATTCCATTGAGCATGTTCTCAGCATGTCCTCAAGTGTTTGAATAGTCCTTTCAGATTGTCCATCAGTTTGGGGGTGATAGGCCGTACTGAAATTCAATTCAGTGCTCAGAGCATGTTGAAGTATTCTACAGAATTTTGATGTGAACCTTGGATCATGATCTGATATGATAGAAAGTGGAACTCCATTCATCCTTACCACTTCCTTCACGTAAATCCTGAAAAGTTTATCAAGAGAGAAATATTCCCAAATAGATATAAAACAGACAGTCTTGGTGAGACGGTCCACAATAAACCATATCGCATTGTTTCATTTAGAGGTTCTAGGGATACCAGTGACAAATTCCATAGTGATATTATCCCACTTCCATGCTGGTATGGGTAGTGGTTGCAATACCCCATTAGGAATTTGTCGCTCTACCTTCACTTGTTGACATACTAGGCACCTTGAAGTGTAGTCAACAATCTCCCTTTTCATATTATCCCACCAATAATGATCACGAAGGTCCCTATACATTTTTATGTTTCCAGGATGTATAGAGAAAGTAGATCTATGAGATTCATCCATTAGCTCCTTTATTTTCAGAATAGATGGAACACATAGTCTTGTAAAAAATTTCAATACACCTTCTTGATAAATATTGAACTCAAGAAACTTCCCATCCTTTACAGACTCAAACTTCTTCTATAACAAATGATCTTCTTTCTAATATTTCTTGATCTTATCTAGTAATGGTGGTTGAAAAATCATTTGGGTTAGGGTTGATGATTTCCCTTCCCTTATAATTCCCATATGCAACTTTACTAGGTCATTGATCAATGGATCTCTTTGAATCCTCATCAAGGAAAGAAAAACTGGGTCTTTCCCTCTTAATGCATCAACAACTTTGTTTTCTCTTCCGAGATGATAATGAATTGAATAATCATAGTCTTTAAGAAGCTACAACCATCTCCTTTGTCTCATGTTCAATTTCTTTTTTGTGAAAATATACTTCAAACTTTGATGGTCTGTGTATATATCACATTTATCCCCATAAATATAGTGCCTCCATATCTTCAGAGCAAAAATGACCACATCCAGCACCAGATCATACGTAGGATAATTCTGCTCATGAGTTTTCAACTATCGAGATGCATAAGAAATGACCTTGTCATTTTTCACGAGGACTCACCCAAGCCCTTTCAGAGATGCATCGCTAAAAATAATGAATCCTTCTCCACTTGAGGTCAGAGTTAACATGGGTTGCAGTAACCAATCTCTTCTTCAACTCTTGGAAACTTACCTCACACTCCTTTGTCCAGATGAACTTGACCCCTTTTCGAGTTAACTTGGTTAATGGATTAGAAAGTCATGAATAGTTTTTCATAAACCTCCTATAATATCCTGCTAGTCCAAGAAAACAATGAATCTCAGTTATTGTTGTAGGTTGAGGCCACTCCTCTACAACTTTTGTCTTTGCAGGGTAAAATGTGATTCCTTCATTGGTTACAATGTTCCCCAAGAAAGAAGCTTATTGTAACCAAAATTCATATTTTCTGAACTTCCCAAAAATCCTATCCTTCCGTAGAGTTTGAAAAATATCCCTTAGATGATCCTCATGCTCCTCAGGACTTTTGGAATATATCAGAATATCATCAATAAAAACTACTAAAAAGTTATCAAGGTAGTCCTTAAAGACTCTATTCATCAAATCCATAAAAATAACAGGTGAATTAGTTAGTCCGAAGGGCATAAAAACAAAATTATAATGCCCATATATTGATCAGAAGGCAGTTTTTGGAATATCTTCTTTCTTCACCCTCAATTGATGATAACCAGATCGAAGATCAATATTATAAAAGAATTGAGCCCCACGAAGTTGATCAAATAAGTCATCAATTCTTGGAAGAGGGTATTTGTTCTTCACTGTGATCCCATTCAGTTCTCTATAATCAATGCATAGCCACATCGATCCATCTTTCTTCTTCACAAAGAGAACTAGTGATCCCCAAGGAGACACACTCGGTCAGATAAACCCCTTCTTCAAAAGATCTTGGAGTTGTTTCTTTAATTCTTCCAGCTCCACATTTTCCATCCTATATGGGATCTTTGATATCATATGAGATCCAAGTACGTGTTCAATGGAGAACTCTACCTCTATTTCTTGGGGAGGTCTGGGTAACTCCTCAGGAAATACATCAACACATTCCTGGATGATGGGGACATTTTTTATCCTTAAACTCTCATCTCCTTCTTATTCTTCACCGATCAACTCCATAAATAAGGATATAAGAGGTTCTTCTGGACCAATATCCAGTTGATATATCTCTCCTTGGAAGATAACTGTAGGTTTTCCATTCAAGACTACTGATATTTACTTGCTTATGAAATTGATCTTAGCATTATACTTTGAGAGCCAATCCATCCCTAATATAATGTCGAATTCCAGCACGAGAATGACTACTAGAGTTGTGATAAGATTGTGCTCACTAAAGTAAATACTAGAGTTTCTAAACACTGAAGATGCTTGGATAGTCCCACCAGGATTCTTGAATAATAACTCTACTTTTAGAAAATTGGGGGTTGAATCTAAATTCTTTGCAAAATTGGAGGAAATAAAGGAATGCGTAAAACCAGAATCAAACAAAGTATTTGCTAGCTTTGATAGGAAAAAAAGAGTACCTGTTACCACATAATTTAGAGCTTCAAATTCATCTATCGTGATAGAAAAATCACGGCCTTGATCCCTTGGCATTTACTAAGGCTAATGGTGGTTCCCCTCCACTAACCTCAAATTTGGACAGTGATTGGAAAAGTGCCCACGTTGTCCACACTTAAATCATTAGAAATCAGGTAGGTCCTGCACCATCTTCCCCTTGTCATTTGTGTTTGGAAGTTGAGGTTTCACCTCACTATGACAATTCCTCACAATATGGCCATCTATTCTACACTTGTAGCACTTCCCACTCCCGAGTAGGTAGTTCCCCAAATTCTTCTTCCCACATTTATTACACATTGGAAGTTGTACTTACTTGCCTCCTCTTCCTTGATCAAAGTTCCTCCCTAAGATTGGATCCATCGGTCTCTTCTTTTTGTTTGATTTATGAGACCTCTACGTCTCACCAAACTCTAGCTCAACTTTCATCGCACTCTGCACGATCTCCTTGTAGCTATCATAGTATCGGTTGGCTATATTCTTCCACATATATGGTCTTAGTCCACCGAAGAATCTATCAACCTTACCATATGGATCCATGACAAAGCTAGAGGTATATCATGAAATTAGGGTGAAGTTCATCTCATAGCTTCCAACAGATTCGTTCTCTTTCTGTTTCAGCTCAAGAAATTCCTTCTCTATTATTGTTCTCATGGAACGAGGGAAATACTTACTGAAAAATATCCCTCTGAACTTTTAACACTCCATATCATCAAATTACACTATTTGAATCATGTTTTTATCAGTTCCCACCACTAATCAACTTCTCTTTCTAAACGATAGACAGCCAGGGTGACCTTCTCTTGCTCTGAACAGCGGAGCACATAAAAGATCTTCTTGATGAAGCTGATCCATTGCTCAGAAATCAATGGGTCAGTAAATCCACTGAAGGTTGGTGGTATTTGGTGCATAAAGGACTCAACAACATGTTGTTACCTTCGTGGTGATATCGGTCTCTCATCTTTATTCAAGTTATTTCCCATAACTTGAGTTAGTTGGTTTATCATTCACATGAATGTTTCCATTCCAGCTTCCATCAGAGGGCTGTCAGTGCATGGTCTATTGTAGTCACAATTTGCACAGTTCCTCCTCTTACCTACCATTTTCTAAAAGAATAAATCCTTCATGAGAAACTTATTTCATTTATGAATCTTTTAACTATAAAGGATTTTATGTCTTAAAACTTCATGATTAAACAATTACATTTTTCTATAATTCCTTTATAATGATTTATAAAAAGATTGTGATTAACCAAACATATCCTCTGGGAGTGTCGTAACCAAGAGTGCAGTAAGGCCCGTTGTTGTGCACCCGTTCCCGTTTGAGTCTAGCTCAAAGTGGTGTTTTTAGGTTTTATCTATATATACATCTGTGCCAGAGCCACCTCTACCTGCTCGTATCCAGATAGGGATGCATTTGTTTGATAAACCACTTACTCAATACTCACCAAAATACCAGGAAGTTTTCCTATATTTAAACTTTTCTATAGGGTTATTCTTAAAGTTTTCATAGACTAATTTCCATAAATAACTAAACTATCCTTTGATACCAACTATAAAAACCCGCCTTTTTATTATATAACTTTTCATTATATTTTACACACAGAGGATATTTTAAGTCTAGTGTCTTGGAAATCAGGGACCTAAAACATGAAAAAAATAAAATAAAACATTCTTATAATACTCTTGTAGGGCTTCATCATAAGTTCATCCTATGTACAATTACTGAATCTCATATCCTGGAGACATACATCAAAGGAAAAGGTGAGCTGAAGGCCCAGTAAGTGTAAACAAGGGAATCAATTTACTTGTGATATCAATACGAACTTGATAAAAACATAAAGACAAGAGCAATGCAAGAATAGGAATATCATATTGAAAATAACTTGAAACATAAAATGAATATTTTGATTCAACATTTAATTTATATATCCATGAACATATCACCAAGGTCCATCCCTAAGGTGTCAAAAAAATTACCAAGGTTATTCACCAAGGTATCGTAAAACTTGTCATCTCTAGAGATTAATTCTTTACCCAATGCATTGGAGCACTATCAGGGTGCACCATTAATATGTATTTAATTTCATGTGATCCAAATATATCATAATCAAACTTTTCATAAATAACCCATAGAGAATAAAAGAAATGGGTTTCATTTCAAAATCGTGACGTTTTAAAAATTTCTTAAAAATAAGATCATTATGTCATTTATAACCCATGGAAAGGGAGTGAGGGTTATATGTATGTAAATTGTAGAATAAAATATATAATCTTTATATATTTATGAACACCAATAGAAACAAAATAGTTCTGGGTATTCACATAAATAAAACAACAGAATTTCTTGAAAGAAAGAGAGAGAAATTTTGAGACGAAATTTCTGCAGCATAACTACTATATAACATGGTTTTAGAAAACAATAAAAAGAGAGGGTACAAGAGTAAACCACTAATAAATAACTCATATTACAATATAAATACATAATAAAATAGATATAATAACATGTTATGGATATTTTAATGACATACCACAAGAAAAGGAAACTTGAAAGGAAAGAGAAGATGCAATTTCTTTTACGAGAAATTCAGCAGCCTAATGACGTCACTTAAAAATTCAGAAAACAAATTGATGGGAGTGGAAAGGGTCTCTCAAAAATTAGAATTGAAATGGAAAGTAATGAGAACATATAAGAACATACCCTCAACATAAAGAGATGAAAACTAGAAGACACAACATAAAGGAATTCATGACTTAAATGAGGAGGGTGAAAGGATCCCTTACCTTGAAGAGTAACTTCAAAAGATTGAAGGTTAGGACCTTGGGAGGCTTGAAGGCACCTTGGGAGGACTACTTGGGTGGTAAGGAGACCAAAACTTCATTTATGAGGATTTTTTTAATGAAAACTATGAGGTAATGGCTTGGTATTTATAGGGGAAGTGAGGGAACAAATCATTAATTGCCAAGGGACACCTCATCGGTGGTATTGGAAAAACCATGGGCTTTTCCATGGTATTTCCACATGGTATTATCCAATTGGGACACCTAATACCTTATCTTACTATTCATAAGTCCACCATAATGATTAAATAATTATTACATCCTTAATGATGTCATTAAACACCCGAAACTAAAAACTGTATTTTCACTATTCACCAAAAATTCAACTTTTTCAAAAAAATCCCCAAAAATCACCTTAACCTAATATCAATGCTCTGAATTAAAAAATTAATTTAATTTTATAAAAATAATTTTATAAATATTTTTAATTTAATTTTTAAATAAAAAAACACTATTCACCCAAAAATACTAATACTTAACCAATAATTCCTGAAACAATTATTTACTTATTTTATTGAATCACAATACTTAATCATGGTGCCTAAATTATATTAATACTTTATTAAGTGAGGTTACTTAATCCATTTGTTCACATTACTAATCATAAGAGTAATATTACTATTCATAATTACTATTCACTAAAAATTAAGTTGATCTTATTAGACTCTAAATTTCTTACTGAACACAACTATAGATGGCCATTTTTTGAAAATCATTATATATTATTAATTATTTAAGGTTTACATAAATATTTTAAAATATCTTTTTTTTAAAATTCATCAATAATATATATCCTATATTTATCTGTACATTTGAAAATTCACAAACTTCACCATAAGAAGAAATCACCATTTTATTTATCTCAAAGGATTACACAAGGCTGTTACGGTCTCGTTACATATCCCCTTATAACGCCAATTATTTACTTATTTTATTGAATCACAATACTTAATCAAGGTGCCTAAATTATGTTAATACTTTCTTAAGTGAGGTTACTTAATCCATTTGGTCACATTACTAATCATAAGCATAAAATCAGTATTCATAATTTACTATTCACCAAAAATTAAGTTGATCTTATTAGACTCTAAATTTCTTACTGAACACAACTGTAGAAGACCATTTTTTGAAAATAATTACACAATATTAATTATTTAAGTTTTACATAAATATTTTAAAATATCTTTTTTTTAAATTCATCAATAATATACATCCTATACTTATCTGGACATTTGAAAATCCACAAACTTCACCATAAGAAGAAATCACCATTTTATTTATCTCAAAGGATTACACAAGGTAGTTAGGGTCTCGTTACATAGCCCCTTATAACACCAACATAAGACCTAAGTGTAAGGTGTGCTAAGGTGATAGAATCTTGGGGCAGCTCGGCCAACATTGCCCGAGTGGTGATTTCTATCAGCTTGAACTTCTCTCGAATGAAATTCTATTCTAGCTTCACACGATGAAGTTTGACTTGGGTTTTGTTCAGAGCAAAGCCTAGTGGTGATACCTCCTTCCCAAGTTCCATCAGATGGGATTCGATCAGCCTGAGACCACTGGTTGCGGCCATCAAATCTTCTTTCTATATTAATTAACCAAGATCACTTGTATTTAGATACAAAAATTGCAACATTTAGTTTCCAATGGTCATATTGACCAACGGTCATATAATAGTTGAAACCCAATGGTCTCATTCTAATTATACTCATTTCATTAAATAAAAGAGTTTTGTTGAGTATAAAATAAAATACCACACAAAATAGGAAACAAAAATTATTAAAAATTTTGGGTCGTTACATTCTTCCGCCCTTAAGAAATTTCGTCCCTGAAATTTTTTACTCGTACCCTCAGAAGAGAAATGGTGTGGGTACTTATGCCTCACAGACTCCTCTAGTTCCCATGTGGATTCTTCATATTTGTGGTTCCTCCACAACACCTTAACAAGGTGGGTAGTCTTGTTACGTAGAACCTTGCCTCTACGATCAATGATCTCCACCAGCTGCTCCTCATAAGAGAGGTCATGTTCCAGTTGTACCAACTTTGGGTTTAGTACATGTGAAGGGTCAGGAATGCACTTCCTCAAGAGGGATACATGGAAGACATCATGAACTTGTGCTATATTTGAAGGAAGTTCAATCCAATAGGCCATTGATCCCACGCGATCAAGGATTTCATAGGGGCCAATGTACCTAGGGTTGAGCTTCCCTTTGTTCCCAAACCTCATGAATCTCTTCCAAGGTGAAATTCAAAGAAATACCTTGTCACCGACATCAAACTCCAAGTCCCTTAGAAGGTTGTCGGCATAGATCTTTTTCCGACTCTGAGTAGCCTTAATGTGTTGTTGGATGACATGGACTTTTTCTGTCATCTCTTGCACAAGATTAGGCCCAATAAGCTTTCTCTCACCAGCTTCATCTCAAAAAGTAGGAGTTCTACAACGCTTCCCATATAGATCTTCATAGGGTTCCATTTAAATGATCGAGTGGAAGCTATTTTTGTAAGAGAACTCAACTAAAGGGAGATGTTGATCCCATCCACCTTTAAATTCCATTAAGCATGTTCTCATCATGTCCTTGAGTGTTTGAATAGTCCTTTCAGATTGGCGATCAGTTTGGGGGTGATAGGCCGTATTGAAATTCAATTCAGTGCTCAGAGCATGTTGAAGTCTTCTCCAGAATTTTGATGTGAACCTTGGATCATGATCTGATACGATAGAAAGTGGAACTCCATGCATCCTTACCACTCCCTTCTTGTAAATCCTGACAAGTTGATCAAGAGAGAAATATTCCCGAATAGAGATAAAATGGGCAGTCTTGGTGAGACGGTCCACAATAAACCATATCGCATTGTTTCATTTGGAGGTTGTCGGGATTCCAGTGACAAAGTCCCTAGTGATATTGTCCCACTTCCATGCTGGTATGGGTAGTGGTTGCAATACCCCATTAGGAAGTTGTTGCTCTTCCTTCACTTGCTGACACACTAGGAACCTTTAAGTGTAGTAAGGAATCTACCTTTTCATATTATCCCACCAATAATGATCACGAAGGTCCCTATACATTTTTATGCTTCCAGGATGTATAGAGAAAGTAGATCTATGAGCTTCATCCATCAGCTCCTTCTTTATTTCCAAAATAGATGGAACACATAGTTTTGTACGAAATTTCAGTACACATTCTTGATCAATATTGAACTTAGGAAACTTCCCATCCATCACAGCCTCAAACTTCTTCTGTAACAAAGGATCTTCTTTCAGATCTTTCTTGATCTTTTCTAATAATGACGGTTGAGAAATCATTTGGGTTAGGGTTGATGATTTCCCTTCCCTTATAATTCCCATGTCCAATTTTACTAGGTCATTGATCAATGGATCTCTTTGAATCCTCATCATGGAAAGAACAACTGGTTCTTTCCCGCTTAATGAATCAGCGACTTTGTTTTCTCTTCCGAGATGATAATGAATTGAACAATAATAGTCTTTAAGAAGATTCAACCATATCCTTTGCCTCATGTTCAATTAATTTTTTGTGAAAATATACTTCAAACTTTGATGGTCTATGTATATATCACATTTCTCCCCATAAAGATAGTGCCTCCATATATTCAGAGAAAAAACGACCGCAGCCAGCACCAGATCATGTGTAGGATAATTCTGCTCATGAGTCTTCAACTGTCGAGATGCATTAGAAATGACCTTGTCATTTTTCATGAGGACAAACCCAAGCCCTTTCAGAGATGCATCGCTAAAAATAATGAATCCTTCTCCACTTGAGGGTAGTGTTAACATGGGTGCAGTAAGCAATCTCTTCTTCAGCTCTTGGAAACTTTCCTCACACTCCTTTTTCCAGATGAACTTGACCCCTTTTCGAGTTAACTTGGTTAATGGATTATAAAGTCATGAAATTTTTTTCATAAACCTCCTATAATATCCTGATAGTCCAAGAAAACTACGAATCTCAGTTATTATTTTAGGTTGAGGCCACTCCTCTACAAATTTTTTCTTTGCGGGGTCAACTATGATTCCTTCATTGGTTATAATGTGACCTAAGAAAGAAACTTATTTTAACCAAAATTCATATTTTCCCCAAGAAAGCAACTTATTGTAATGATCACTATTATTGTGGAGAATGTTGTTTTTTGTTTGGTTTTTAGAATAATAGTATATATACATATATGCCTAAGACATATTCCATTGGGTTACTTTTAAAGAGGATATTTCAATTTTTTTGTCTGTGTTGAAAAAATAATGACATCATATTTTCTACATTGCATGATGGTTGGTGTGATACCAATTGATATTTTGATTTTATTGAGTTTTATGGATTATTTATCTTTTATTGAAAACCTAGTGGGGGATATTGATAGGGTTAAATATGTTTCTTATTAGAGATATTTTAAGAAAAACATGGCAATGAATTTTAATAGAAACATGAGGCTTATATGAATTTTTTAAAATTAATATAAGGTATATATTCAATATAATATTTTTTTAAAATGGGGGGTTTAGTCTAAAAAGGTTTTTGATAAGTGTTTAAAACATATACATAGATTTATTTATGTTCTATAAATAGAGAAGTATCAGGTAGTTAGAAATATTATGTAGTTATTCAAGATGTACTTCTGTGATAGGAAGAAGGGAGCAGTTGTATTTATAGTAGAATGTTTTGAATTTCAACAAGGAGAAGTGGATTTCCAAATGATAATTGAATTGGTTTTGATTATGGATATGTTTGGATCAAATCTCTAAATTAATGATGTTTTTTCATAAGAAATGTGACATTTTTTACTGTACTTTGATGATTTTCATTAGGATGATTTTTAAAAAGTTAAAAATTGAATATTAGAGTGTGGTTTTCTTACATGATTATTCAATGTTGTATTTAAAATTTATGATCTATAATTAAAATAATTTTTTCTCCTATGATTAATAGTGTATTATTTATAGTCTTTATATTTTTTGTAATCCTATGCAATGGATGCATTTTCCATGATAAATTTTTTTTATTTGATTTTTTTATTCCTCTTGAAATTTCACATAGGGCGTTTCTTTTGGTTACTCAGAATTAATTTGTTATTTATTTTATTCAAGGGGTCAAAAATATCCCCCAAATATTAGATTTCATCAATGAGGTTTCTGTTGTGTAGGTAACACTAGTAGAATAAATTATTCAAGTGATTGAAACTAGTTGATGATGATGTAGTGTTCAAAATTAAAGGAATTAAAACTAAAAATAGTTTATGGTTTTCCCCTATAGAGAATATAAAATGAGGTTCAATTTTTTGGTAGAAAATTATAAATATTCAGTTATATTTGAAAAATTATGATTATGAAATATAACAACCCAACAAATAAATGTTAACATATGGTTTTAACAGATGTTGATTATAGAGTAGTAACTAAAATACAATCCATTGCATCAAATGTTATCTTGGGTTTTCATTTAGAATGATCACATAGGAAAAAAATGATTCTTGAGGATCTGATTAATATATGGATGATGAATCTTAGCTTCAAAAGTGAATAAATAGTATCAAAAAAATTAAACAAATTTCATTTTGTTAGTGGGTTTCCAAATAGTTTGGGATTTTATGGGAGGCCTTGTTTTACTAATTTAATTTATTTTCTTAGTTCAAATAACAAAATGTTTAAAATGAGCTCTATATTAACTCATTCAATGATTTTTTATTAACCCAAGAGTTGTGGAACAAGTTTTTTTGTTTGATAATTTTAATTAATATTACATTTTATCATATTCAACTTGGGTTTTCTTCTCTATCTATTTATATTTTGAATTATTCCATGACATGGGTAATGAAAAATGATAATGGGAATGTATTGAGTAATAACTAGAGAATTATCATCCTTATTTTTCCATAAGAATATTTGATTCCTATCACTCAGTTAATAATCGATAAATGATGTTCTTTGATATATATTTTAAAACAATTCACATGCACAATAATGAATGACATTAACAATAAATCACCAGTCACACATCATTTATCTTCACTGAATTAAATTATCTATCTCAATAGATCATATGATATACTTTTATGATTTTTGGGATGGTAAATATAGTTATTAAAATTTATAATATAAATAATATATTATTCACAATGAAATTATATGTTAAAAAATAATGGAAATGACTAAAATTGAACCGAATTAATCCCAAGAACACTTTTCTTTCAATTTATTTTTTCATCAGTGTTTGACTACCATTTTTTAGTCAATCATCAACAAAGTCTTTTTAATATTCAATTAATTTTCTCTAAAAAAATAAACATTATTACTCAAAATTACCTACTTCTTTTTTTATATTTATTTTCATTTTCACTTTCATTTTATTTTATTTTATTTTATTTTAATACATTGAATTCCTTAAACATACTGTTGATTGAAACACAATAGTATGATCCATAGCATTAGAGGTTCAATAGTAAATATAATTTTATCATGACATAACAATGGTAATGTGTGTAAAAACATTGCTATTTCGAAAAATAATCAAAAGCAATAGTATAGTCAACCAAGAATGAATTTTATTTTATTTAATTATGTGTGCAATTTTAAATCCTAACTAGTCAATGTTGAGATAAAAATTGATCTGAATAGAGGATAATGGTTGGACGTGTGGTGCATGACCATTTCATTCTTGAAAACTATACCAAAGATCATGGGATGACCATTATAATACCTCTTATTACATTGAATTACAAAATGTACCACTACACATAGAGATATCACAATAGATAGATGTCAATATAAAATTATTAAACCATGTAATCTTAGTAAAAGAATTATTTATTTTAATAATAAAAAATCATTTTTATGTTGTTTCTAATCAATTTTATGTTTTTAGAAGTTAGATTTTTTTTGTAAAATTAGTATTTTTTAAAAATAAGGACTAAATTGTAAATCCAATAAAGCCATACTATTGACCATGAGTCTTGAGAAGCTATATTTTTTAAAGTTCCAGAGTGATCACATAAAAAATTCATTGATCATTAGACCACCCTTTATTCTATGATGGAAATAAAGAAATGTACTTAATTGACCATAAGAAAAATCAATCAACCATACATTATATCTCAAAGTGATTACATCTGTCTCAAAATATTCACAAAGGAATGAGGGGAAAAATGGAATTTTAATTGACCACAAAACACTTTGTTTGACTCTGGTGGATCTCACACTAACTCCTCAATCGACCACACAAATAAATAAGTGGACAAAATAATAACATGAAGCAACCAACTGGTTTATCTATATGTCAAAAAACTCACAAAAGTGTTGGAGGAAATAAATGATGCTTTCCAATCGACTGTATAAAGTGTTCAAAGTGACTGGATGAAGGAATAAACCAACTACATAAAGACATTAGGGGTTGTGCATTCATTTTTTATTTTTGGTAATGTGTTCAACGTTATGTAAGAAAAAAATGAATTGACTGTGTCAAGTGACTAGATCAAGTAACCATATCAATTGAAAACAAGAAAGTAACTGTTACAAGTTACCGCAAGTAAGTGACCATAAGATAAAGTAACCGTAATATCTAGTAATTTCCAGTTTATGTAACTGTAATCCAGATGACCATGTTATGTAATTTCTAGTTGGTCATGTATAACTTAAGTAGTGGAGAATATTTTAAACTCTAGTATATATATTTTGAAGAAATTAATGAATATTCATAGAATTTTTGGATGTCATGTCAGTCTAATGAGTTTTAGGAAAAATTTATCAATATAATATAATGTCTAATTAGAGAATGTGATCTCTTTAAGAAGTAGGAAACTTTTAATAATAATATAATGATTAAGTATAAACAATGAAATACTAATTAGATTAACTATTTCATTATGCCCCTCCATAATATTCTATTTTGGACTCTCAGTGAAATACTCATTTAATGATTTTAAGGACATATTTAAAGATAATTGATTAGTTGAATCTGATTATATCGAGCTACATCAAACTACCTCAATTTTCCTATATTTTCTCACTCTATTTCATCTTACGTTCTAATTATTACTGAATTTTTCTAGATATGTTTTACCACATTATCATTAACTATATTGTAGAGTACTATATACTCTCTCTTATTAATTTTTTATCTTTCATACCATGAATAATCATATTAGAGGATTTTTGTATACTAGACTACAATGTATGTAGTTGAAACTTTAAAACCCAATCAAGGATATATATCATAATTATTTAATAATAATGTTTCTAATTATGTGAATGTCATATGGAGAGGATTAGTTTTTGGTTGGATACTGAACCTCTTGTAGTTATTTTTGTAATGTGTAAATATTTTTAGCTTTCTATATCTATGTAAATCATTTTATTCCTCAAAATAAACTTTTTAGAATCAATACTATGATAGTTATCTTTGATAAGTCTTTGATATACTATGTTTAATGCAATTATATTTATTTCAAAAGTTTAATTGATTTTAAAATTTTCATTACTAGGTTGTGATCAAGAATTTGATAAATCATTATAAAACATTAAATTATATATTTATGTTTTTTTTAAATATCTATGATGTTTTTATAAAATGGGGGGATTTATTTTTAGATGGTTTTAGAAAGTAATTTTTATTGGAAACTAATTTGACCCACCATTGAGTTGTTTACTCTGACTAGTATTTGGTATCAGAGAAGTTCTTTTCCTCCGATTTTCTTACCATTGAATTTGATCATGGTTTTAGAAAGATATTTTTAATTTATATTTATTTTATAATTTATTATTATGGATGATAAGTCAGAATGTTATGATATAAAATACATCATTATGTTCATGGAAAAAATCATGCACATTGGAAAAAGTAAATATTCAATATGAGATAATATGTTTTCAAATTCGGTGATATATTGATGAGAAATATGAAAATACTAAAATTTCATGAAAATAATGGAATGGTCAGACTAGCTTCTTAATATTAAAATTTAAAATTCATGAATTATTCACTTTTTGATTTAGGGGATGGTGAATTTAATAGAATTTATTCTTGTGATATTGCTTATCCAATTTGGGATACCCTTTCTATGTATCTTAAATAAACATTTAATTTTTATGAAATGTAGTTAAATAGACATAATATTATGTATGAAACTTTCAAAATGATGTTGGATGAATCCATATTTGACATGTATCATAGGTTTAATGGTATCACAAATACTATGATTTCACTTTGAAAAAACATGGATGACAAAGATCTAGTGATAAGGATATTTATATGTCTTCAAGATCCTTGGATAAGTACTTCCATCTCCATTTTAGAATCATATAACATCTGAAGAATTCTAATAATGAAGCTACTTGGAATGATAATGATGCATATATTAGAGTTAAAATTAAATAATCAAGAAAATGAACCAAAAATGAAATCTATTTCCTTTATAGAATCATTGGAAAAATCCACAGAAGTTATCATAATGGAATGTGAAAGTGTTAGGGAAGTTGATACTGATAGTGATGAGAAAATGGTTCATCTAGCGATAAGATTTATGATTTTTTATAAAAATAATATTTATTTGTAAGTATAATTATAATGTAAATCATGATAAATGAGGAAATTAGAGGAAATATTTTAAAAAGGAAGACTCCTATAATGATATTAGATTCAATGAATATATGATAAAAGGAAATATAAAATTATTTTTGTCTAAATATAAAGTATAATATAAGGGTTTTAGATAAAGGTAAAATGGTAAATAAATAAATGATGGACACTTGGAGTTCAAATGAAGATAGCTTGGTTGACTTAGATTCTAACCTGATAAGATGTGAATGTAAAAAAAAATTATGCATTATCGATACTAGTTCAGAGGTAAGGTCTATTTATTTTACTCATATGTCTGATGAAATTGAACATTTAAATAAATAGATAGATTAATATTGCGCTTTTATATATGAAACCATGAATGAGTAAAAAGATAAGTATAAAAATATGAAAAACATTCATTCATTGTATATTTTAGATAAATATAATATTTTCATGTAAAAAGAATATAATTTTAATATGGTAAAAGAAAATAATGACATGAAATAGATAAATAAATAGATTAAAATGTATTTGGTTTAATTTTTTGAAAATAGAAAATCAATGAATATTATGTTGGGTAAACAAATAAAATATAAAATCCAAATATGGAATTGGGTATGGTTGTGGATGGAAAGTGAATCTATGTAAAATTATTTCATTCCCAGTTCAAAAAACAATACTTCAGTTTCTAAGGAAACTTCCAGTTTTGGAAATAATTTTAAAAAATTTAGACCCAAAATGTACTTTCTATCTAAATTTATTATTTCTATTTTATGTAATCCTGAGTAACAAACGTGGATTTCAAAGGATTTATTTTCTAAATTCTCTTATCCCATGAAATTATTGGTTCCAAAGTTATTTATTTTTTATTATAATAATTTTTTTAAAACTCCATTAAATTTATATTATATCTAGATAGTGGATTTTTAGAAAATATGACCAATTAACATTTAAGCTTCCAGAATATTTTAAAAGTTGACCGTGGACAAGTCACTTTTGAGTGACAATGGAAAATGAACGTTTTTTAGACTTATAAAAATAAGTAATTTTGAATATATGATTATTTATAAATATTTATTCAATGATGGTTTAAAATATAACCTTATTATTATTTCATAGTTGGGTAAAGGTTATTTTAATGTTAAAATATAAAATAGTTATTTTATGATATATAATTCCAATCATGATTTTGTATTTACTACTTTATTAAATGATAATGTTTATATTCATTATTCTCTCAAAAATTTTCTTGTTTATGTTATTTTAAAAGAGAATCTTGGTTTTGGAATAGGTGACTAGGCTATTATATTATATACTCACTTAAAAAGATAAATAATAAGGGTTTAGTCAAGGATATCCTTAAGATTGAACACCTTAGAGACAATGTTTCCATCATTTTCAAAAGGGAATGAAATAGATAATCTATTTAAAACCCATGAAATAGGCTTTACCTCTCAAATACTAGCATTGGTTTATATTGATATTATTAAACAATCTAGAGTTTTTATTTTATATTGAAAACACTATACCTGTGTTATTGTTTACTATTATTCAAGATAAAAAATGGTGTTATTCCATTCTCATAATGGAGAAGCCTTTTATTATTTTTCAAAATATGAAATGTTAGTAGAGAATATTTGGGTAATGAACAAAAAAATCATGAAAATTGATAATAGATTTTATTTTGAGAATAAATATTTGGAATCTCTGTTCTTACAAAATGTTTATACTCAATATCTCTTAACACCTCAGATACCTGAACAAAATGGGGGGGGGGGGGGTTGAAAGGATAAATCAGGTTCATTAAGAAATTTCTTAAACTATACTTTTTGAATATGGATTACCTATATATTTTTGAGCCAAAGATATTAATGAAAATCATTAGTTAATTTATAGAATTATTATTTGTCCTATTTGGAAAAATACTCTATATAAATTATTAAATGGTAGAAAACCCAAAGTAAATTATTTTTGTGTTTTTGTATGAAATGAATATATTCTAATTAAAAATTTGAATTTGGAAAATTTTTCATAAAAAATATATTAAGGAATTTTTATTTGTTATTAAAACACTACTAATGCATATAGATTATTTAATAAGAAATTTGATGTTGTTGAAGAAATTATTCCTATCACTTTTGAAGATATAAAACTACAAAAAACTCAAACCTACTATATGATACATTGAGGATGAAATGTGAAATTTAAATATCAATAATAACTATAAATATTATAATATTTATAATTATTTACCCAATAAATAACATAGTATAGACCATCTTGTCCTTCCTTTCATGGAAGAATACTTGGAGGGATCTTACAGTTCAGTCTCTAGAGTAATTAAAACCCTTAAGAAACATCACTCTGATGCTTTTATATGAGATCTGGATAAAGGGACTAAAACTTGTGCCTCAATAAGAAACCAGGTTATAGATCAATTAATTTTGTGCTATATTTAACCAAAGAACATCAATGAATCAAGAAATGATGAAAATTTGTTAATGGATATGCAAGAAAAATTAATATGGCTTGAATGAAATAATTTTTGGAAATTAGTAGATAGATGTTATGACTATGTAACTATTAACACTAAGTCTGTATATAGATATAAGGTTCATGAATCTGATATAATTACTAGAAAATAATATAGATTGGTTTCACAAGTATATAATCAAGATGGTGGTATTGACTATTAATAAATCATTACATTGGTTGCTGGACCTAAATCCATTAGAATAATGCTCTCATATGAAGTACATCTAAATTTTAAACTATTTCAATTAATTATAAAGAGTAAATTTATAAATAGATATATTATTTATGATTTTTTTTTCTATTTAGAAACATACTATATTTAAAAATACCCATTTTCAAAATCATGTTTATAAGATTTTTCATGCTTTGAATGGTTTAAAACATTATTTTAGGTATTGGAAATATAAGATCATTACTTCTATTATTTCAAATGGTTTCAAAAATGGTATATTTGACCCTAATATATTTATAAGAAAATAAAAAGTTTTTTTCTAGTTAAAACATATGTTAATTATATTATTATAGAATATGTGAAAGACTCCTTGTGTATTAAATTCTTATAAATGATTAATAATTAATCTGAAATGAGTTTAATGGGTGAGTTAAAAATTCTCTATAGGTTTTCAATATTTTTGAAACAATGATGTAATTATTTTAAATAAAGTAAAATAAATAATGGATATTTTAAAACATTTTGGTATATATGGAGACATAGGTACCGGTGCTCCTATGAATACAAGCTTTATGTTAAATCCAAATGAAATGGGAAGGTCAGTTGACCGAACTGCTTCTAGAGGTACGATTATATGTTTTCTACACATAACTACAATTATGCCAATTATTATTTTTAGTGTGTATATGTGATCTTGTTTTCATGAAATACCAAAATAATCCTCTTTAAATACAATCAAAATAATTTTCAAATACCTCAAAAATAAAACTAATTTTGAAATATTTATTTGAATTAATATATTATTCTGATTCCAATTTTTCTAGATTTATGTTTGATTGAAAAATCACATCTTATAGAGACCAATACCTTACATATATATATTTTATATATTATTTGGTGAATATTTATTAAATAATATAATAATCTATGACTGAATAATATAGTTCTAGTAACATTGTAATCATGGACATATAAACAACTTGTTAATAAGTGTACCAAATTATCTACCACTAAAATATTCATAAATATCACCATTCATAGAAATTATATATATATATATATATATTGTATCTTTTTTCATAACCTAGGGAAAAGGAAACAAAAGAAAGGACAGGATTAGAAGCACAGTAAGGGTCAACAAGGGAGGTGTCAATGATCACTTGAAAAAAAACATGGATATAAGGGTATGATAACTTGATAATAACATTTTAAAATAAAACTATATATATCATATATCATAATCTTGAGTCTTGGAATAAGGCTTTGTAGTTTATAAGATATGATCCATATCAGAATAAAAAACATGATTCATGAGAGCATAACATTAGAATATTACACATGTTTGTGGAATATACATAATAATAGAAAATAATTTCCATAGTATTCATGCCTCACTTCCAAGAATATCTCATTATATTGGTTTCACTCCCCAAACATTAATAGTAGTTAATATTAACTCCCATGAAAATTTTTATAGACAAATTACCTTACTAAACTAGTATCACTCTCCACTGCAGTTCTATTTATCTCAAGAGATATCAATATTTACCTAATTAATTTGAGGTTATATAATTATAGGACCACCTATCACATAATTATAATCATAAATGTTTTTCTACATGATCATAAATCATTAATCCTTTTAAAACACTTGGCAAGAAATGAATTTTATAAACATTTCCGCATAGGATAAACCATGAAAAATAAAAAAGTTCCATAAACATTTCATCATTTCATCATAGAATAACCCATGAAAATTAATAGGTTTCAAAAATATCAAATCCTAATAGTCATCAAACCACTAGAAAATCAATAAGGATGGTAATATGGGAAAATGTACCCATTAAAACTTAACTCACATTGAAGGATACCATCTTAGATGAGAAAAATAATTAAAATATTAGTTATAACATTTCATGAGGAAAATAACTGTTTTTCTTTGAAGTCACTTGTTTTAAATATAAGAAATTCTCAAATATTAAATAATTTTATTTGAAAATATCATTTTAAAATAGTAATTTATGATTCAACCCATTGAGTGGTCATGATGATGCATAATTCAGTTTGTACCCTATACATTAAAACAAATATTCCTTCCACATTTCTAAAAAAAAGTCCAAAATACCTCTTTTGAATGTGACAAGAAGATTATTTTTTTTAAATAATATATTCATAAAAAATAATTTAAAAACTAAGTTAATATCATCAAGGAAATTCTTGAAATCATTTTTATAAATCATGGATGTATAATAGAATGTATTTTCAAACAAAGAGAGAAATAAATTTGTTTTTACATAAAAACATTCTTTTGGTCTCCTAAGTACATAAAGAGAGGAAAAATGTAAGAAAAAAGAGTAATTTCTTGAAATCACCAAATGAAAATAAAATTAATGTTATTACTAATACATATATAATATAATTCATCATCATAACTTAATCATTAACAATCTTGATATAGTAATGAGATTGTAACATAAAAACCTTACCAATTTGGGAACATTTTAATTGTACACCCCTTGAAAGAATAAAATTAAATGAAACAATAAATATTACTTAAATAAGTATTATCATTTTATAACATGTAAAAGTTTAGTATATAAACCTCATAAAATAATATAGGTTCATAACATAAAATATGTACCATAGAAGATAAATTCAGATGACATACCCTTACCTCAAGTTTGACCTTCTTAAAAATAATTCTAGACTCATCTATAATAACATTATATTTTTTATAAATAAATTATTAAGTCATTTAAATACTTATAACATCATTAATGTTCCCCTTATAAAATTTTAGCAACCCTTTTATTAATAATATCTTATAAAATTCCCCATTTTTGTGTGCTAACTAATTTATTTTTCCTGATAATTATAATTCATTATTTCTAGTACTTGTACTTTATCAAGGATAAATAATCTATATAATGTTAATAATTATATAAATATTGTATCATTCCATTATATAAATATTTTTAATCATATATAAAAGATATAGATAGATAAATGAATCACATCATTTATAGTGATGGTAGATGATTTGTACACATGAACAATATTTTCACTTTTCAACAGATGGATCCAAAAAGGTAAATAATAATAAAAAATTATAAAATAATTATAATATCACATAAATAATTTATATTAATTAAATCTATTCTTATCACCATCCTGTTAAAATCGAAATGAAAAACAAATCACATTGATTTATAGAGGTGGTAGCCCACATAATCACACACACGATGTTATTACTTTCCAAAAGATTTAATAGAATTAAGGTACATGTGATATTATAATTAAATAATTATAATTATTTATTAATTATAATATATAAAATTTAAACTTATCAAAATAACCATCAATAAAATATAGTAGTGGAAAATGAATTGCATCGTTATGTGGACACAGATAGTCATATGTACGCACAAGTTATACATTCATTTCCCAATTTATGGGAAAGATAATGGATAATGGTTATCCCATAATCATAATAGAATTTCAATATATTATTATACTTAAGTTAATATTTTATGATAAATACCATATATTAATTGGTGGTAAGGACGATTTTATAAGAAAGTGATCAGTTAAGGTTATCACATATTCTTTGAAGGAACTCATTTTGATCCCATCTTAAGGATCATAGGGTTGGAATTTTGGGAATAAATGAATCTCTAGTATGTGGATAAATTATTTTAGAAGGGGTTTTTAGGGTATTTTCATTATATAAGGATCAATGTGTTGGATATAAAAGAAAGAAGGGGTGCCCTTTGACAATTGGGGGAAGGGACACTCTTGTGATTCATAAAAGATTAAAATATAATGAAGTAATTCTCTTCAAACATGATTAAAAATTGAAAGGCAATCATTGATAAAATACGATGGGTTTTAAATGCAATCAAACAAATTTTTTTACTTTTCAAGTATCATTTTTAAAAATTATATTTTTGATCGACCACTTGGTTTAAAAAAATTATCCTTAACCACAGTAATGTATTTTATACTCATAAAGGGTTATAATTCAATAAAAAAGTTAACATTTTGTTTAAAAATTGACATTTTATAACGTTTTAGACCATATATTACCCACCCATTCCCATGTCAATATTTTTATAACTTTTAAATAATTCAATAAAATATTATTATATGAAAATATTATTAATTTTATTTTGAAACAATTCATTAAATTTGACATAAAATTCATAGATACAAACATTGAATTAAAATATATTCATTTTACACATTAATAAAATGTTACATTTATCTAAAAAAATTTGGAACACAATAAATCATTAAAAGTTTGTTAACATTATTTTTTAAAATCGTTTGTTTTATTTTTCTATTTATCGAATAAATATTGTATTATCACTATGCAAGGATTTAAAGTAATTATTTAATGATTAAAATTTTGAATAAATTACGATCGTGAATATAATCTAATTATTCAGAAAATTGTCATTTATATCCATTAATAAGTTTCTTTTATCCCTATATGAACACATAAGAGATTTAAAACTAAAAGAGTGTAATTTTTTATCTTTCTTTACATTAAATATTTTATAGGTGATATTCATGGAAAAGTGGCTGTTAAAAAATTAAAGCTCAGGCCTAAGGTATTAAGTGTCAAATTACTACCATAAAATAGGAATTTATTTGAAAATAGTGATTTTATCACTTAGTTTTAAAATAGATTATCACGATTAACCATTTCTCGAGGAGGCAAATTTTACCAAGACTACTATTCATAATGCCTAAAAATAAAAGTAACATATTTAAAACATTTGAACCTACTAATTTCAAATATAGAATTACTTTTATCCAATTAAATTACCACAAGTAGAATTAATTAATTTTAAAATAAGTGTATAAATCAATACAATAACTAATTTTTATAAAAATATAGTTTTAAGCACTAAAGTGTATTTATTATTACCCCGTTCATAATAAAAATATTATGTGAATGTTAAAATTTATTATTGAATATATAATATTTAAATTTCATTAAAATCATTTAATAATAGTTTTCAATTTAATTTACTAAGATCAAAAACATTTTATGGATTTTTTTAGAAAATATGTCTTTAACATTCAAATGATCTCATTTTTTATTCAAATAAATTGATAACCGATTAATTTATTTTACACATGTTTAAACAATAAATGTTTTCAAATAAACTTAATCTTATTCATATAAACCAATTAAATTTCAAGGTTATAATGTTATACCATATTATTTTTCATTTATACATGTGGTTATGTGTATTTTATGTTATCTATAAAATATCATTTTAAGGGAAATATTTTATAAAATATCAATCTGTCACATTTTACACACATTAAATGAATTTAATCATTGAAATTACTGTAATATAGTTCAATAAAATGAGGATATCTCTATTTAATCATATCCTCAAGGTCCCATATAGTTTCTTCAAATTTATGATTTCTCTAGTGAACTTTAAATAGGTTAGAATCCCTGTTCTGTAGCATATTATCTCAATGATCTAGGATTTATACCAGTGGTTCCTCATATGAATGATCATGGTCCTATGGTAAAACCTATGAATTGGGTACATGTGAAGTATCTTGTATGTACATCGTTGGGAGAAAAATATGGAATACATCATGAAGTTGAGAGTGGTTTAGTGGAAGCTCCAACTATATTCAATGGTTCATATTAAAATCTTTCAATGTGAAAGTATACATTAAACATTTTATGATCAGTATATATATTATACCTTCTTGATAAAGAAAATTCCTACATATCTTTAATGAAAATATTATAGTAACATACTCTAAATAACAAGTTGAATAATTCTTTTCATTAACCTTCAATTATAATGAATAATAATCTGTAACTATGTCATTCTTCAAAAGAACACATACCAACCCCTTCATTGATGCATCACTATAGATTGAAATCCCTTCTCCGCTATAGGATAAAGTAAGCCTATGTGTATTAATTTACCTTCTCTTATGTTCCATTAAATTTTATTCACATTCATCTATCCAATGAAACTCATTTCACATCCAAGTTATATTTACGAAGGGATTATAAATTCATGATAAATTCACCCCCAAGAATAGATAATATCCATCCAAACCATGAGAAAATTTGATCTTAGTCATAGTTTTTGGTCAGGGCCAACATTAAATAAATTCTAACATTTAAGGAATAACTGATATACCCTCGAATATGATTATACGAAACAAGAATGAAAATTTCCCATTCAAAAATTCACACATGCTAAATTTTACATAAATCTTATCCTTCCTCCGTGTCTTCAAAACAATCCTCAAGTGATCTTCATGCTCTTTTTTTGAATATAAAAGAATATAATCTATAAATAATACCAAAAACCTATCAAGGTAATCTCTAAAACAATATTCATTAAAATCATGATGATATTGGGGGTATTAGTAAGACTAAATGGATACACCATATATTCATATTGTCAATAAATTGAATGAATTGATGTCTAGGGTATATCCTCCTCCCTGAACATCAATTGATGATATCTAGAGTGAATGTCATTATTGGAAAAGTATTGAGCCCCACATAGTTGATAAAACAATGCATAAATATGTGGTAGAGGATACTTTTTGTTGATTTGTATCTTGTTAATATCCTGATAATCAATGTAGAGTTGCATTAATCCACCATTCTGATTAACAAAAAGAATATATGCACACTAAGGGGACACACTTGGATGATAATTTACATTCCAAGAGTCCTATGATTTTACTTATTTAATTCATGCAACTCAATAAAGGCCATTCTATATGTATATTTTGAAATAGGATTAGAACCAAGTATGTATTCTATTGAGAACAGAATCTCACGATTCAGTAGAATACTGAATAATTCTTCAGAAAAGATAACCAAAAAATAAAATACCATAGGAATATATTTTTTTGACTTTAAAACTAACCATATCACATAAAAAACATTTTCAAATAGGAATAAAGACCCATATAATGGATGTGATTTTATCATAATCTAATTTTAATTATCACATTGATAGAAAATAATTCGTTGGTTTAGAATATGTTATGTGACATCCCTTCCTAAGAAGTTGATGATTGATTTATATAAATAAATATAATCAATTCCTAAAATAATATCAAATACATCTATATAGAGATCAATAATATTTTCAAGATGAAAATTCCAATAAAATTTAACTAGGGAAGAATATTTCACATGATATGTGATCATCACTCCATTAGGGTTTTAACTGAAAATTCAACATCTAATTTTGGTGGTGGAATTTTGATACCCATAGAAAAGTTTTTAGATAAGAATGAGTGGGTAGAACTAAAGTCAGTTTAAACATTAGATGTTATAGAGTGGATGGTAAGTATACCTTTCACCACATCATTATCATTACCCTCATCAAATAATTACAAGAATTTTACCTTTTTCAATTGACATAAGAGGTTACGAATGCCAATAATTCCCACTAACCTTCAGATTTGAGAACATGTTATCATAATTTCCACACAATTAGAATTTGAAAAACTGGAGTGTGGGTTGTTCATTTTGTGGATATTTATCACTATTCATATCATCGTCTAACTTATTCTCATTTCTTTAATATTATATTTCATGATGACCTAGATTTCCACAATTAAAAAATTACTAGTACTCTGAAGATAATTTTCACTGTGTTTCCTTCTACATATCAAGCATAAAGGATTGGTCATATTCTTATCTATATGATATTATAATTTCCACTGAATTCCATATTTCATTTATTATCAAAACAATGTGATGGATATGTAAATATGTTATCTATTTCCTCATTAATAACACAACAAACTATTTATTGGTATTTACTAAAGTCTCTTATGGATTACTCCCTTTGGGGAATAATTTTTATGCCACTAAATAATCAATCAATCTTACATTTAGGTTCTATGATAATACAATAATCATACCCCAAAATTATTTTAAAATTTTACTTATATGAACCAATATATTCATCATCCTTCTTCTTTATCTCAAATAAATTTTTGATTATTTTTAAACTAATAAAATGTGGAATTTACTTATTGAAATAATGTGATCCTAAACTCATCCCACTCTATGGAGTCAATTTATTCATATTTCATTATATTCTTGATAAAATTCTATCATTTATCTATTTCCCATCAAAATCATAGACAACAAAAAATATTTTTTCCTGATCCAAACTTTAGAGGATAGATTATATCTTTTCACTGTTACTCATACATTTCTCAGTAACTAGTGGAATAACAAAACCCTCTAAAATAAGGTGTAAATTTCCTTATGAAAGACAAAGTATAATTTTGTTCCTTCATTTTCGTTTTTTGGATGTTCCACATGATTCATATCTTGATAATTTTGTGTGACTATAATAGTGAAATTTTTCCATCCAAGCCCCATAGGATTTTATTGATCAGGAGGAAAATCATTGCATATTCCATCATATTTAGCATTAAAATGAATACTTCAGGTTCCATCCATTAAAAAAAAAGAAAAATTCTTATTGTGAGAAATAATATTCAAAGTGGTAAACAAGAAAATTGTAAAAAAATAATTTCATTCAATGTATAAATCAACACATCTAATTTTTTATCTATGCCACCTTATGTTAAACCATGGTTATCCATGATCATTACCAAAACATTAGTATATTATAATGTACTTAGAATTATCCTCAGGGATGTTTTAATGTTTTCCCAACATAGTTTAAAAATGTTTCTAAACATTTCCCTAAAAACAACTATACATACACATACCTTTCATAGATAGATATTAAGTCTTATTATATTAATATTCATTACAAAAAATAACTATAATTTCTATAATAGTATAGGTCTAATATATTTGGAATTACAGATACATAAACAAACAGTTCATAAGTGTACAATATAATTTCCTACTAAAATTATTGTAACTGGAACTCTTCATAGACATATCATAATGAGTACCTTTCTTTAAAACCTATGGAAAATGAAACATAAGAAAGGGTGATACCAAATTATCAGTAAGGGTAAAAAGGTTAATATCAATGATAACTAGAGAATATTAAATGTGTAAGGGTATAAAAACATGATCATAACATTTAAAAATCATACCATGCATATTATAGATCATAATATTGAGTTAGAGGATAATACTTGGTAGTTCATAAGATATGGATCATATATGAATTAGAGAACAAGATTCCACAACTATTATAGTGGATTGGGTTCACTACCCAAATAATAATTGTAATCAAATTTCACTCCCAAAATTCTGATAATGGATAGAATCCCATACTGAGATAGGTTAAATCCCCATTCTAATAATATTTATATCATGAGATATTAATCTTTACCCAACCCATTGGAGGGATATTTATTTATGTTCCCACCCATCATATAATTAAAATCATACACATTTAAGCCACAAGATCATAAAACATTAGTCAAATAAAAACTATTAAAATAAATGGGGTTCATAAACATTTCATCAGAGAATAAATCTTGGAAAAGAAATGAGTTTCATAAACATTTCAAAATTTCATAATATAATAATACATGTAATGGAATGAATTACATAAACATGTTGTCATAAAGGTCATTAAACATACCTAAAAATAATAAAGAGGGTATCAATGGATGACATCCCCATTAAAACATAAGTAACATTAAATGATTTCATCATAGATGAAAAAAGTATTTATAAGATCAGTTGTAACATTTCCCAAGGAAAATACTAACCTCAATTTGAAATCAATTATTTAAAATCTAAAAATTTCAAAAATATTAAAGGAGTATTTTTATTTGAAAATAAAAATGATAAATTATAAATATATCTTCAAATAATATAGTGTAAATAATACTATAAAATTCCTTTCATGTTTTAAATTTTAAAAACAAATATCCCTTTCTCATTGTCAGTAAAAATTAAAAAGTACTTCATCTAGAAAATAAAAAGAATATTTCATCTAAAATATTTTGTAAAAACTATAGTATGAATAAATATTAAAATAAAAAACCATTTTTGAATGGTAAAAAAATTATCTAAAACATTTTTTGAAAACATAGAGATGGAACAAAAAATATTTTCAATGAAAGAGAGAATTAATGTCTGTCTTCTTAAAAAAACATTATTTTGGTATATCAAGTACTGAAAGAGAGGGAAAATGAAAGGAAAATATGTAACATCTATAAATAACTAGATTATAAAAAAATTTAGGGGATTATTTGATGATATAATATATTTTTCTTTAATATAACATAATCAGAAAAAATTCTTATTAAATAATGATATTTTAACAAAAAAACCCTACAAAGTTGGTAATTTTTGAATCCTATTATCCATTAAAGAATAAAATTAACTGAATCTTAAAATATAATGGAAATAATTATAATCAAGTTAAAACATTTAAATGTTAATTATATACACATTATAAAATAATTCAGGTTCATGACATAACATATATATCAAATAAGGTAAATTGAGATAATAAACCCTTAACTTAATTTTGAATTTCATTAAAAGCACTATAGGCTTATATATAATAAAATTTTATTTAATATAATTCTAAAAATTTTCATGTATATAATTATAACATCATATATGACCCCTTATAAAATATATACATCTATTTTTTCAATAATCACTTATTATAATAATCCTTTTTATATGCTAACTATTTTTTTCATGAGACTTTCAGTTTGGTATTTCCAGTCCTTTTACATTGATCAATATTCCATAATCTCAAGAATTTTAATCATGATATTAATATCATATATATACATTATTTATATATTTATAATCTTACATTAAATATACCAATAAAAAAATTAATTACACCATTCATGGATACAGTAGTCCATACATACGCATGAATGTTGTTTTAACTTTTTGACAGATTGAAAGAAAGAATGGTAAGTAATAATTTACCATTAAAAAATAATTATTTTATCATATAAATCAAATATTTAAGTTAAATATATCATTATTACAATCCCTAAAAAATGGATATGAAAAAAATCATGTCTTTTCATGGAAGAGGTAGTCTACATGCACACAGATGCGATGTTATTATTTTTAAATATATTTGAATGTAAGAAAGTAGATATGATATTATAATTAACAAAAATTAATCATGTAATAAGTATCATATATAACAACTAAACCCAATATAATAACCATACTTGAAATATGGTGGTGGAAAATAAATTGTTTCCTTATTTGGAGACGGTAAGTCATACGTATGCAGGAGTTATACCTTTACCTCCCGTTTATTGAGAAGTAACGTAGATGATGGGGATTTCATAAAAAGAATAACATTTTATTATACCAATAATAATTAATTTTTTATTTAATTATAAATACCACATATTTATAGGAGGTAAATAAGAAGTAAAAAAATCTCACCAGTTAAGGTGATTACCCCTTCTTCGAACGAACTCATTTAGTTCTCCTTTTAAGGATCCTAGGGTGGGACTTTTGAGAATACCAAAACCTATAGAAAGTGGATATGGAAATATGGAAGGTATTTTGGTATATTATGATAAATATATAAGGCTCAATAATTTCTGAGTAATGAAATGTACGAGTAACCTATTATAATTGATGGGAGGGGAACTCTTGGTATCTACTATTAGATTAAAATATAATACAATCATTCTATAGGAAACATTGTCCAACTGTGTAGGTATTAAAATATAATATTTTATGGGGTTCAAATAACATAAAAAATTAAAATTTTGAATTGTTTTGGTTACATTGCAAGCATTATTGTTTTGATTTATTGATAAGTTATATAGATTTAACCTTAACTGTGGTAACATATTTTTTACATGTAAAGTGTTATAATTTTACTTAAATGGTAAAAAGTTGTTTATAAATTTCCAAGTTATAAAATATTGGACAATATTTATCCAAATTTCCTTATTTTATGATTTTTATGATTTTTAAAGAATTTAATAAAATACGATTTGGATAAATTATCATTAATGTCAATTTTATCACTATTAATTAAATTCGACTATAAATAATTAACGATAAAGTTTTAATTAGAATATAATAATTTTAGAAAACACTAAAATGTTATATTTATATTAAAAAATTTCATGGAACACTATAAATCACATATAATATATTAATTTTAATGTTAAAAAAATCTTCTCTTATATTTCTCTATTAATTGGATATATACTGTATTAGATTTTAACATTAATATAACAATAATTTATTCAATAAAAATAATAAAAAATTACCATAATGAATATAATTTCATTATTTAAAAAATGGGAATTAATATTCACTCGTTACATTCTTTTGTCCATATGTGAACATAGAATTGATATTTAAAACTAAGAGAGTGAAATTTTATAAATTTATTTGAATTAAATATTATATATGTTATTTTTATATAAATGTGTCTCTAAAACATTTTAATTCATAGAACACGGTGATATGGGTTGAATTACATTCATCCAATAGGGATTTGTATTAAAAATTATGACCCTAACACTTTGTTTTACCAAAGATTAACCCAATTTACCCCTTAACAAGGTGATAAATTTGACCACAGTTATTATTCATAATGACTAAAAATACAAGGGAACTATTTACAAAATTTTATCCTTATGATTCCAAAAATGTAATCCATTTAATCAAATTAATAACCATACTTTAAATCAATTAATTTTTAAATATTTTTTCAATATACAATGAAAACCACTTTTTAGAAAAATATAGTTTTCAATCCTACAAATATATTTATTATTATCCAATGAATAATAAAAATAGTAAAATATTGTTAAAAAACATTATTAAATATATAATATATAAATTTCATTAAAATAATTTTTTAATAGAGAATAATTTAATTGATTTATATGAAATAAAGTGCATGTATAAAATCCAATATTTTTGAAAAATATCTCTTTTACATTCAAATGATTTTATTTATTATTATAATCAATTAGATACCAAAAAATTTGTTTTAAATATTTTTTAACCAAAATGTTTTCATAAGTTAGTTAATATTATTTATATACACTAATTTAAAGAATATTTTATAATGATATACTATATTATGGATCATTTATACTCAGGGTTGCATCTATCACAAGCTATCGAAGGAATTTTATTTGATGAGAAATATTTCATATAATAGTAGGGTGTTAAACCTATGAAACATGAAATATTTTAGGATGGTATCTCATCTCAGGGTGTTATATAAAATTTAATTTTGTTTTATTGTCTATTGATAACGGTGAATACATAGCTACAAGTAGTTTTTTTAAACATTATATGGATTTATAACTCCTTACATGATTATTGAGATCAATTTAGACATATCCCAAGAAATTGTAACAATATTAGTGTTATTAATATTTACTAAAATATTATTTCTCTTTCCAGTTCTAATAATATTTATATAATATGTCACTTTTTAAGAGATCATTTTCAAAAAGTATATATTACTATATAGTTCATTGGAACATAACAACAACTTGTTGATATCTTCATGATGCCTTTGAATATTGAAATATTATATTAAATTATAAATGGATTAGGAATTATTAATTATTAAAAAATCTTTCATTTATGTATATAACCCATGTATTTGTTTCATTCTATTTCTAAATAGTGTTAAAGTGCTTAAGATCTGTGTTCCTTACATTTTCTATTAATTCATGTTATGTATAAATATTTATCTGCTCTTATAGTTAAGTAACTATGAGGATTTGTTTCTTATGGTTAGTTAGGTAACTATAACTAATATGTCATGAAGTTAGTTATCCTACTAATATCCTTTTAAGATACCTTAAGGCATATGGTAAGTATACAAACCATGAATTATTTAAGTTACCACAAGTATGTCTTTATGGTCAGTTAACTTACCATGAATATTTGAATTTAAAATTTTAATTAAGTATTATATAGAGATTAATTTTAAATTTATTATAATTTTATTCCATAAAATATTGAATAAAATTAAAATTAGAATTTTTATCTGTGTACATATTGTTCCCTTTCCCTTTTAGGAATATATATCAAAATGCTATTTTCCAGACAATGTTTTTTCTAAAAATCAAACCCAACCCTTTAGAGTATCAAATTACAGAATAAGGATGGTTAGAGTAAAAATATATTAAGAAGTGGTGTCTCTAATTTTTTTACTACATTTAATATATCTAGGAAATATCAAGATAGCTTTAATGCTATAGTGAATCCTTTAAATCTCTATTTTCTAAAATATCCTCTTAGTGTGGAAAAATAAGAGTACATTGAATGTAAATGTTAAAAAAACCTTAGTTTTTAAGTTAATTATATAGTAAGAATGGATGGATTGGTTTTAAAAAATGGTTATCCATTTTATCCTTGTTCTATTGAATAGTATAATGAAAATATAGATTTTATTTTCGAGTGATTTAATAGATACCATTTGAATGGTTATAAATGAAAAAATTTGGTATTCTATTTCAATATTTAGGATAAAAATTCAGGTGTACTAGATGTATGACTGTATGAGGATTATAAAACTTCATATATGATGAATCATGTTCATTTGGAGTTTTGGAATGACCTTGATGCGATAACTGGAAATTGGTCTCCCATATAAAATAATACAATGCAATTAAATGGGAAATATAGAAGGTTAGGGAAGTTCATAAATCTTATGAATAGTTCAAGGAAAGGGGATAAAATCATTTTGAGGAATCGATATTTTATGTTTTATATATTTGATAATGAATGGAGTTCAACTAATATTTTTAGGATATATCATGAGGCATATGGATGAAATTTGAAATGCATCCTCTAGATTTAAGTCTTTTCTTTACATTATGTAAATCACATACATATTGTATTTCAAAGGGTTAGTTCTTATGGGGGAGGGAAAATCTATTTACACTATATTTTTTCCCTAAATAAGAAAATATATAGGCATAAACTGAAACACAAGGAAAAAATAGTGGGTGGATGATAATGATAATGTGTATTTAAAATGGAATCCTGTTAAAATCATGGTAGTAAAAAATATAATGTGGATCATGGTCTAGAACATGATGAGGTAGTGGAGTATTCTTATAATGAAAATAAAGTTTCCTTGGTAATTGAGGAACAAGAAGAAAGGGTTATTATTTTTGATATGTAGTTCAGGAAATCACATGAGGATATCATAGATCTATCTCTTGCTATATTTCTTTAAACCTTCTTATTCTTTTGTACCTCCACCCTCCAAAGTAGTATAACTGATAAAAAAAATAACTTGATGATACTAATGTATCAGTAAATAATTTTGATGAGGAAATAATGGGGAAGATAATGATGCAGGTGAGTCATAAAAATGTGATTATATTTAAGAAATATATTCTTCCTTCCGGCATGGGTCCACCATTTTTTGGTTTCCTCTACGATTTTTCCTAGATACCTTATGAAATACTCCAATTTGGTCTAATTTGATAGTTTCCTCAATCATTTGGATGGTTCTGGTGGATTCTAGTATGATAGTGTGGTTGGGGGTTATGTTTTTGGTTGGTTTGGTGGGTGGTGTCAATTCCACATTATTTTTTGAGGACTATGGTTCTAGTGGTGAGGGTGCATTGGTCTCTATGGTTTTGATGCGGTGTCGGTGATCTATGTGGTTGGTGTGGCAAGTGTCTGTTGACGCTCCTTTTCTTCACAGAGTCTAACGAATGAAAAAGGGGAATACCTTAGCATAAAGAGATTCATCCTTTGAAGAAACATCAAAAATTGACAAAGGCATGAACAAGGATTTGTTTAAAAATGGGCCACGCAAGTTTCATCATGGTTGCGCATGTATACTTGCACGCCACATATTAGCCATGCAGGTGACTTGCACGCCCTATTTTATTTTCACCTAAGGTCTTCAGTAGCCTATAAATACCCCTTGCGGGCCCCCCATTTGGGAGATGAAAAATTCCAAAAGTCATATTTAAGCTCTCGAAGCCCTAGTCTCTACTTGAAGTCTTTGGAATACTTCTAAGGTAGTTTCTTAGCTAGAATGGAATATCTAAAGAGGGGGAACAAGGCCTAAGTGTTGAAATTCACCAAAAATTGTGCGCTTAAGTGTCTAACCCTTAAGGGAAATGAAGACACTTGCACGCCACCTTATCCCTTCAACAAAACTTGCGCACCACAATTTTGGAAGCCTTTAGGAATAATACTAAGGGCTTGAGACAAGTCTCGCCCAAGTATTACCCTATGGGTTAACCATCACGCAAGTACACATGTGTCGCGCAAGTATAATTGCGCGACCAGTACTTGCACTCCCCAATAGGACTTGCGCGCCTACCTCTTTTTGGGTGCCCCTTCTGCTTATTCAACTTTTTTCTTCAAATCCACCTCTCCTCTTCAAGATTTAGCCTTCAAAACCCTCTTTAAATCCATTTTTGGCATGGTTCCTTTGTTGGAACATCTCTCAAAACCTAGTGATTTATATATCTTTATGTTACTAAGGGTAGAAGTTTCATTCATTCAACCTCATCCTTTAAGATGAGAAGATCTTTAATCTGGGAATCCTCCTTAGGAGTAAGCCCCAAGTTTCTTAACCTGGGCCTCCTTTTCAGAAATAATCCCCAGTCCAAGTTCCCTTAATATGGGCATCCTTTTCAAGAGTAAGACCCAATCTCAAATTCCCTTTATATGGGCATCCTCCTTAGGAGTAATCCCCAAGTTTCTTAACCTTGGACTCCTTTTCAGGAATAATCCCCAGTCCAAGTTCCCTTAATATGGTCATCCTCCTCAGGAGTAAGCCCCAATCTCAAATTCCCTTAATATGGGCATCCTCCTTAGGAGTAAGCCCCAATCTCAAATTACCTTAATATGGGTATCCTCCTTAGGAGTAAACCCCATGTTCCCCAATTTGGGCCTCCCCCTTAAGAGTAAGCCCCAAAGTCTCAAGTCCTCTTAACCTAGGCCTCCTTTTCAAGAGTAAGCCCCAGTCATAATTCTCCTTAACCTGGGCTTCCTCTTTAGGAGTAAGCCCCAGTCTTAATTTCTCTTGATATTGGCTTCCTTCTCAGGAATAAAACCCAGTCATAAGTCCCCTCTAATTTGGACATCCTCCAAAATATTAAGTCCTAAGTTATGTATCCAAATCTCCATAAAGCACATATACCTTTATGGACCTTGTTCTTGGGTTTCTTCCCTGAAGTAAATCCCAATCCTCATCTATTTGGGCAGTCATACATACATAAGCCCCAAATTATTTCTTATGATTGCATCTTTCGTGGCATAATCGTCATGTTTTACTAATACCTCTTATTTCTCACACCGATCATGACTCACGTGAGCTTAGAGTGTAAAAGTAATCATGACATCTTTCTTTGAGCCATCAATCATGCACAAACCTCATACTTATTTACTCGAACTACGTGAGTTCTGATTCCTTTTCTAAACAAGGATACATAGATAGCCCATCTGTGGGTACGATCCCAACTCTGAAATAATCCATGTCCTTCTGAATGACAATAAACTTCAAGTGCCCCACTGAGTGGCTTTAAAACCAGTATGGTTATCATAATGATGAAGAGATTTCAATATAATGTGTTGAAGGATACCATTGACTAATAATCTATAACAAATATAGATGATTCTCTATCAATGAAGAACCTAAAATACATATAAAATATTCTCTAAATATCATACATATCAATCATTGATTATCAGATCTAAAGGAAATCTCATTTTCATACTTGGTAATTTAATAAGGATTCACGAACATAACTCAAATCTATAAAGAGAGTCCTGAAGTAGACAATAATTCCCCACAAGAAAGGTGTGATGAGTCCGACCTCCCATCCTCTCAACCAATGAAAATTCTTAAGCCTCATCGGTCCATAACTAATGAGCACCTATCTTTGGAAAGTAGGTCCAAATGGATATAGAATCATTGGATGTTTTTGGTTCTATGAACAAACCTGTTAGAAACCGATTGGAATGTTTGAACCTTAAGCAAAAAAGGTCATCCCCATTTCTAGAGGAAACAAAAAATGGTGAACCCGACATGAATCCTTAACCAAGTTAAATGATGTTTTACTTATTTGTTAGGCCCCTATTTAAACTCAATGAGAGGGCCAAAAAAAAACAATAAATAAAATATGTGCTCATCCAAAAGATGTAGTGGACGAACTTATCTTGATTATATCTGTTATATCAAATAGGCACTCATTTCCAAGATCTCTTTGCATTACAGAAATGGATTCTCCAAAGTTCACACCTGTGAATTCATCTGCCACTACTCCTGCTGGATCTTCGTTCGCTCTGAGGACGACATCACCTACTTAGCATCTTCAACGCTTGGTATCAAATTCACTGGTTAAGGAATCCTATCAACACGGTACCATTATGACTCTGGAGGCCAATCGACAAGCCCTCTAAGTCAATAATTCACCCTGGTTTTCCAGACAGTGATGACCAATGATCAAGAAGAAGGTGGTACCAACCATCGTTTCCAACCGTTTCAGGTCGTTATCCCCAGAACGCAATCACCAGTCCCTCCCATATTATGGGGAGGTGAATGATAAGGTCACTTAAGGCATTAATTCATGGTGACAAGAGTCCTTCCTGAGGGATCCCATCAAACAATCACCGCCAAACTCGTGCAGCAGTGCACCCTCAACATGATGAGGGTATCGCCTTTAGGGGTTCGACTCAGGTCCCTCAGACCCGAGCACACAAGACAAACCGGCAAAGGAAAAATCTGGTCAACAGAGAGCATGTCCTTACTTCTGCCCCCTCCGGATAAGTCCATCAAGACAACTTGATGGCAAGCAACGAGTGGGCATATACACCCGTCCGTGCTGATGTTACTGCCCAACATACTCATCTGGCAGCAACACGCCAATCCTGTTAGGAAATTCCGGTAGAGTATTATAGGCAGGAATATGCACCTTTTTATAATTTATCAGCTAGTCAGCAGGCTCATCTAACTACAACCGAAGAAGCTCACCAATCTAATATGGTGGCAACTGATAAGCAGGAACATACACCTGTTTACAATCAACAATTATGTCAGCAGTCTCGTCTTCCAGTATTGAAGGAAATTCGTCAACCATACTTGATGAAGAATACACAGCAGACACATACACCTGCCAATATTCATCAAGCCTGCCAACAGTCTCATTTGGTAGCATCCGGAGAAGTCAGTTGGAAAGCCCCGATGACAAATTTGGAGTATACTCAACTCTCTACCCCCACACATGAGTATTGTCAGAATTCACTGATAGGAAAAGGAGGACAGAAGCAGGAATACACACCTACTCCAAGCACGGAATGGAAGTATATTCCCGTTCCAGCAGCTAAAGTCACCAAGAACATTTTGACGATGGTGAAAGAGTAGAAGCAAATCCCTAATCATATTCTGTATGCCTGTTAGAATATTATAACAGCTTCAGTAGCATCACAGGGAAAGAAATGAAAATCTGTCCCTACCAGTGGAGTGACACATCAACATATCACTCTAGAATAAATACACACCTCTGTTCCAATACAAGAGGGTTGTGGGGCATACTCCACCATGTCATACGGGCAATCAATTCAGGAACATACACCTAATTTGAATAGAGATAATTAGGCTAACCTGACTATTTCTCCTGAGAAGACACATACACCTACCCATAATAACTACTTTCGTCAACAAGTGGATCCCAAAGTGAGTAAGAAGGGGTCTAAGAAAAAGACTCATTCGGTACAATCAAGAAATCAAGAGCCAATTTGTAATAAGGCCTTGCTCGATTCTAGAGTTCTTGAATCCCTCAGACAATTATCTGTTGGAACTCAAGATTCTACTCTCTCATTTCCAAATAGTGGGAATATCAATTCTGAAGGTCTTCATCAGAAACTTCCTCATGAAGGCTTGTTTCATGATAGTTCAGTCGATCTTGAAGTATCATCTTTAGATGAGAGCCACAAGAACCCTCTGTGTGGCTAGAATATCAAGGAGAAAAAGGTTTCATCTTTTGATGTAACCCACCATGGTGGTCCTCCCCATGATGATGAATTTAGATATGAAAGTCCCATCTGCAGTAGTAATTTGTATTGCCTAGAAAATTCTTCAAAGGACAATGCAGTAACGATAAATCCCTCTTATCTTGAGGCACTTGCAAATGTGAATCTAGTCATGTATGATGATTTACCGCTATCAGGTGAAATACTTTCTCAATAAGAAGATAGCCCGGGGTGTAGGTCATTCTCTAAACCACCCCTAGGTCATTCATCTTCTAGTTTGATAAATGAATTCTCTACCAATATTGTTGAATCATATGAAGAAACAAGGAAACACTAGATCTGTTCTAATTAGGAAGAATAATATTCATTGAATGATAAAAAGGAAGTGATGAATATGAGAAAAAAACTGGTGAAAAGTGAATTTCCAGTCATGTTTTGGCCTTTGGCTGACTCTCAGTATGACATTACAGAGATGTTGATAGAAGATTGTATTCACGATATTCATCTCAACATGTGGAAAACTCTTTGTCAATTGAAAAAGAAAATATTATCTTATGATGAATATGAAAACCATGTTAAGATAATAGAAGGGTTACAATGCCAAATTTATTAGGCATCTCTCTCAGTTTCTCGATATCTGAAGGCTAAAAAGCAGTAGAGATCCCTTCAGCGTTCATGCCTTGGTGCACTAAAAAGATTTCACCAATTAATTTCCAATTCCCCATCTGGTATTCATATCAGAGGATGGGGTGTTCATGGAGCACTGCATTTTACTATACTCTCCAGTCAACAAAGCCCGCCAAAAATGGTCCCATGCAATGTTATTTCCCATGGCCGACCACAACCAATTGGCTTGGATTGTAATCAAAGGCTTTCTCAGGAAAAAGCCTCAACTAGTTCTTACCAAAGTCAGGCATAAAAAGAACAAGTTGTCGAATTACTCTAGCATAAGGAAAATGAGAATATCGAACATGCTTCTCATTTAGAGAGGGTGCATCATCAAGTGATAGAAGTGTCATAAATCATCCATCGGTCATTTGAGCCAGGTGATTTTAATGGATGTAGGTTGATGCATCCATCCAATTTCTGGACTAAAGTCTGCAAGATCAGGAGAGATTTTAAGAAAGTCTCAGATGTAGCAGCTCAAGAACAACCCCAGCTTGCCGGACTAGGGACTCTTTTAACCCAACCCTTAGAATCAACAAATAGGATTTGAGGAGTTGAGCAAGAACAACCCCAGTCCACCGGACTGGGGACTTTTTCAAATCCTCAATCTCTTCCTCAGAGAAATTCAGTCTTCTCTTAATTAGGGAAGAATCCACAAGAGGGAAGAATATCCGAATTATCAGGAGATTCCCTCCAAATTACGGTTCGTCAATAAGTTCCTGAGGGATCAAATCAACAAAAGGGAATGTCTCATAAAGGACATGGAAGAAGGCAGTATCGTAGAAATGCCGAGAGAAGGGATGCAATGTGTTATGCATCAATAAATGTCATCAATTCCGTTGTTTCTGATCCTCCAGAACATGAGGCTCACTTAGAGGGATCAGATGAAGAAGTTCCTGCTCAAGAAGTTGTACACACAGACACAAATGAAGAAGGTGTGTGTACACAAAGTCAAAGGATTACTCAGAATCTAGGTATTCCTTCAAATAATCAACTTTAACCACTCCGAAAGGCATCCAACAAGGGGAAAGGAAAGAATCATGTTACATACCCTTCCTATGGAGAAGGTCAATCACTCTCACTAGAGCAAAGGTTAGCACAACAATAGGAAAAAATGAAGGAATTAAGGAGGTTGAATGCAGAACTACTTCAAGGTAGTCTTTCTCCTAAGCATGCTGGAGTCAGTCAGCCAAGGGAATTTGTTGCGGCTACTGATATGGATCAAGAATATCCTTATTTACCAGTATAACCTCACAGGTCTAATCCTATGGGTCATGCGCAACAACAATCAGTGGTGCTACCATCAGTTGCACTACCAGCCACCACACCTGTCCAAGCTCTAGTTATTTCACCTACTCAGGTCCAAGCTCAACCAGATGTTTCTCAAAAGTTAATAACTACCATTGAGTCATTAACAGATCGGTTGGAATATATGGAGGGAAACGTGAAAAAATTCATCCATAAAAGAGAGATTAACCTGAATGGGTTGATGTAATTCCTCCCCCAAAAATTTTTGCAAGTACCACATTCCAAATCTTTAATGGTTTGGGAGACCCAGAGTAACACTTAAAAAATTTTGTTTCGCGTTGTGATCCTATGATGGGAACCCATAAACAACAAGAAGAAGTTAAGCTTAGGTGTTTTGTACAGTCATTACAAGGGCCTACTTTTGTCTAGAATACAAGCTTGCAATCTCAGTCAATTACCGGATGAGAAGATCTTCGCCAACAATTCCTTCTTCAATTCAGCTCAACTTTGCCAAAGACAACAGTTTTTGATCTTAAAAATTGTATGAAAAGGGAGAATGAAAGGGTTTCATATTTCATTGCTCACTAGAAGGGATTAACATATTCCCTAAGCTTAACACTCCCTCAAGAAGAATTGTTGCCAATTTATGTGGAAAATTTGCGTGATGAATTATGCACACTGTTGATCCCTGTGAAATTCATAGGAGGGTTTCGAGACCTTACTTAAATCACTCAATATATTTAAGACTCTATTAAAAAGACTAAGGATAAAAATAATGTAACTCCATCAGTTCCAGTAAGGAGAATGGGTAGAGGAGAGACTGCTATAGTTATGTTTAAACAAGCACCTATACCTGGTTCTACTTCAAAAACTCCATCTTATCGAAGGGATCCACCTCCCGAGCGTCAACAAAAGAGACCATTTCATCAAGATTATTAGATCAAATATGGAAAAAAATTGAGGAGTTTAAGAGCAAAGTTTATTCTTTCTGAAATGAACAAGTTCCTAGTTACTTCATTTCGGCTCTAGAAAATAATTTGGTTCAATTGCCAAGGCCTAAAAGGCCGAACAGGGAAGGAGATGAAGACTATCCCAACTATTTACCATTTCATTAGATGTTGGGGCATCCCATTCAGGAATGTTTTGTCTTCAAAGACCTCCTTCAAAAAATGGTGGACTCGAGATAGGTAAAACTGAAAGGTTCTTCAGCCCAGGTAGCATGTGTTACTGCTACATATCCAGAGGAAGAAGGCGAGTGGAAAGATTTAAAAAGAAAAAATACACAGAAATATGATGATTGGATGGTCAGAAAAATGATCAAATGAACTCATGCCATTTTACGAACACAATTGAAGAAACCAATTGTGTCTTCTACTATGAATGCCACAAAAAAACCCCCTTCATCAGAAGGAAAATCCTCAAAGAAACTACATAATTCAAAGAAAGAAGAGTGGTCAGAAGAAGATGAGATCATGTGAATTCCCAAGTTGTCTTTTACTCTGGAAGATTTTATGCCATCTACTTCAAAGCCACGGGCATCGCCCCACCAAACAACACATCCTAAATTGGCTAATCAGGCAGAGTCTTCATTAGATGAAGAGTTTATCTTTGGTTCTATTAACATGATTCACTTAATAGATCCTTATTCCAGTCACAGTTTCGATCTTGATGAGCCTGAGTTCTCTATATCAAACAGAGGAAGTAGAGGGAGTTCCAGAGGTCTGGGATACAGATGAAGATGTGGATATCCCAGAATCCACTATTCTAATTCTACCCCTTCTAGAACTGGATATGCAGTAAAAACTCATGGCAGAGCCCTTCAGCGAACTCAATAAGAACAAGAAAGTTCTTCCATGCATGGTAGATTCAGTCCTGGCACAGTTATTTTGGAAGATCAGTTAGAAGTTACACCTTATTCCTTTCAGAAAGTAAATAGACCTAGTCGGTCCAAATCCAGGAGTATTTCCAACTCCTACCCCGATACAAGATGCATCTACCTTCAAAGCATGAACTTATAAAGCACTTGTGAAACCACATGTTCCTGTTGGAAAACATAGACCTTTGGACCAAAAGTATGATGTCTTGAAGAATTTGGCCCAAGTACCGGCCAAGTTATCAATTTTGGATGCCTTGAATCTATCAAAGGATCTTCGAGAGGCACTCATTGAGGATTTATCAAGCCCTCAGAAATTTGAAACTGAAATTACTGTGGCTGAAGTCTACTATATAGAGAATGATCCTGTATAATTCCATGCAATGATATATTTCATAGATGAAGATGAAGATGATGTTGTGCATGGAAATATTAAACCTTTGTATTTATCTAGAAAGGTCAATAATGTAGACATCCAAAGAGCTTTCATTGATAATTGTTTAGGAGTCAACCTCATCCCTATTCATACCCTTAGTCGATTGGGCCTCATAGAATCTGATTTATCTCCTTATACTTTGATGTTGCAAGGATATGATAAAAATGAACAAGAAACTCTAGACAAGATCACACTCAGAACTCAGTTTGTAGATCTTGTATCCAATTCAGATTTCATGGTTGTTCATCATGACACAGCTTTCAACATTTTTCTTGGAAGACCTTGGATACATCAATATGCGGCTATCCCTTCATTATACCATCAATGTCTCAAATATTGTTTCAATGGTCAAATTGAGACATTGTATGGTGATAAATCCCCATTCATAACATGTGAATCTCAATACGTTGAGGTGGAATTCTATCACATGGAGGGAAATGAGGTATCTACAATAAGGGAGGTTACCAAAGATAATGCTTCATATGGTTTGGAAAAGATTCCAGTAAATCCATTCATACATGTGAGTATAGATTATGTGTTGCTTATCAGTCAAATTGACAGGATAGACCCAAATCCAAATACTCTTATGGAAACTTCCATAATGTCAATTATGGAAATCAGGCCAGACAATATGGGAGAAATTAGTGATTCACCAAGCAATGATGAATGCTCAAATGGATATTTCTTCATTTCATCCGCTGAAATCCATCAATTATATACTTCATCAACTAGGCCAGAAGAAGTTATAGCAATGTCAGATATGAATGATGATGTCGATTCTCAGTCCATTATCTCCTCTTTATTACCCAAGGAAGACCCTTCATTATCAATAGGGTCAGAAATGGTAGATTCTTCTTCAAGATGTTCATATTTTAACATCTCTCCTAATCATGGAAATTCTACTTCATCATATACTATTCAAGTAGAAGCAGAAGAGATAACACGTGTTGAAGAATAAGAGGAAGATCTCAGGGATGCTCCTCCAGCTTTTGAAGAGGGTATCTCTACCACTGTAGATGAACTTAGGGAAATAAATCTGGGTACAAAAGAAGATCCACGCCCCACTTTAATTATTGCGGCCATGAATCTTGAAGAACAGGAAATGCATATTTTATTTTTAAAGAAAAATCGAGATATATTTGCTTGGAACTATACAAAAATTCTAGGGGTTGATCCTGATGTTGTTACTCATCATTTGGGTTTTCCAAAAGAACATCGAGGATTTAATAAAGCTGCGAGAAGAACTCACCCAACTTACGATTCCAAAATTGAAGATGAAGTGAATAATCTTATCAAATCTAACTTTATCAGAGAAGTTCAATATCCCAAATGGTTGGCTAATATTGTCCCTACGAAAAAGAAGAACGGAAAAATTAGAGTTTGCATTGATTTTAGAGATCTTAATCATCATTGTCCCAAGGATGATTTTCTAGTTCCAATCACAGAACTCTTAATTGATGCAACAGCTGGCTATGAAACAATTTCCTTCATGGATGGATATTATGGGTATAATCAAATCTGAATGCCTCTAGAAGATGAAGAATCTATAGCCTTGAGAGCCCCTCAGGGTGTTTTTTGCTATCGGGTAATGCCCTTTGGCCTGAAGAATGCAGGTGAAACATATCAGTGTGCTATGCATCGTATCTTCAAACCTTTTTTAGGGAAGTTTATTGAATGTTATGTGGATGATTTGGTGGTTAAATCCATACAACTTTCTAATCACTTGGCTGATTTGGAAATCATATTCCACAAACTTCGACAACACAATTTGAAGATGAACCCCTTAAAATGTGATTTTGGAGTAACCTCAGGAAAATTTCTCGGCTTTGTTGTATGCCATCGTGGTATCAAAGTCGATCCTGAGAAGACAAATTCAATCCTTGGTATGTCACCTCCTTGAATTTTGAAGGAATTGAGAGGACTGCAAGGACACTTGGCCTATATTCAGCGTTTCATCACCAATCTGGCAGGCAAAAGTTTACCCTTCACCAAATTGATGAAGAAGGGAGTCACTTACCAGTGGAATGAATAATGTCAAGAAGCATTCAATATTATCAATAAATATCTCTTGAGTCCACCGGTATTAATGCCACCTGTTGAAGGAAGACCACTTATTCTTTCTATGACAGCTTTAGAGAGATCATTGGGTGCCTTCCTTTCCCAAAAGAATGATGTTGGGAATTAAAACAACCTTTACTATCTCAGTAAGACTATGCATAATGCAGAAACCTGATATTCAAGTATTGAAATGTGATGCCTAGCATTAATCTTTGCAGTTCAAAAATTGAGAAACTACCTGCAACATCATGAGGTCCAATTAGTATCTCGCAATAACCCGCTCAAATTCATCCTTAGTCGTCCAATGCTTACCAGACGTCTGGCAAGGTGTGCAGTTATTTTTCAGCAATTTGATATCAAGTATGTGTCTCAAAAGGAAATAAAGGGCCAAGATCTAGCTGATTTCCTTGCTGAACATCGTTCAGTAGAAGATATATCTTTAGATATTGAACTTCCTAATGAGGAAGTCTTTTCTATTCAAGATAATCTTCAAATGTAGGAAATGTACTTTGATGATGCTTCCAGAAGTCCAACAGGGAAGAAAATGGAAGATCCTAAATTCAACAAAGTTGGGTTAGGAATTGTGATCATTTCCCTGGAAAAGGCAGTGCTACCCTATTCCTTCTTATTGTAGGAAGGTGGTACAAACAATGAAGAAGAATATTAAGCTCTCATCTCAGGATTGGAGTTGGCGCTTCAAGCACAAGTGAATCACTTAAAGGTGAAAGGTGATTCAGACCTGGTAATCAAACAAGTTAATGGGGATTATTCCATCAGAAAAGAAGAGTTAATCCCTTTGTATGATTAAGTCAGAGAGTTAATGAAAGAATTTCCTTCAGAACTGACATTTTCTTATGTCCCACGATCACAAAATGCCCAAGCTGATGCATTGGAAAATATAGCCACAGCTCTGGCAGATCAAAATCGGGACAAAACAATCATCAGTATTTCCCACCGTCGTACAGTTTCACCTTATGTTTAAACTAGAACAGAGGATATCAATGAAATTAGTCCCATTTCTGAACCATATGATCATACTACAGGATGGATGACACCTATCAGGGAATACCTTCAAAATGGAACACTCCCTCCTGATAGAGCCGGGAAAGAACAAGTCCGGCGACATGTGGTCAATTTTACTCTTTATGACAACCTAGATCACTTAGAAAAATTTCTATACAAAAGAGGTTTTGATGGAATTCTCTTCAGATGAATTTATGGTGAAGAGAAAATGGATGTCATGAAATAAGTACATGCAGGAGTCTGGGGTGCCCAACAGTCTGGACATAGACTGTCTGATCAAATTCGAAGGCTTGGATACTTTTGGCCTTCAATGATACATGATTGTGTTGATTTCATGAAGAAGTGTCATTCATTCCAAGTATGTACCAAATTCATTCATCAACCCCCAGAGTTGCTTCATCCAACTAAATACTTGTGGCCATTTTCCACATGGGGAATGGATGTAGTGCGAACTTACCCTTCAGCTACAGCCAAGAAGTTTAAGTATATTCTTACTGCTAATGACTTCTTTTCCAAATGATCAGAGGCAATACCTCTCAAAGAATTTAGTTCTAAAAGAATTGTTAGCTTCATCAAGTCTAACATCATTACCAGATTTGGTGTCCCTCATACCATATTGATGGACAATGGCACCAAATTCTGTTCGTCCGAGGTAAGGAAGTTGTATCAAGAATACAAAATCAAACCCAACCATTCATCTCAGTATCATGTAGCGATCAATGGACAAATATAAGCCTTCAATAAGACTCTTTCAAAAATACTGCAAAAGATGGTGGATAAAGATAATAAATCATGGATTGATATACTTTTTCATGCTTTATGGGATTATCGAACCACCACCCGCACTGCTACGCGGTCATCTCCATATTCATTGGTATATGGAATAGAAGAAGTCTTGCCCATTGAATTTCAATTACCATTTCTTAGAGTATCCATTTGCGATTAGTCATCTATAGATGAACAATCTCAAAAGCGATTGGATTAATTGGAACGATTAGATGAAAAAGGTTGTGCACTTTGCACCACTTGGAAGTCTATCAGAATCGAATAGCACGGGCTTTCAACAAAAAAGTTCATCTTAGTTTATTCATTCAAGGATAATTGGTATTGGTTCTCATAACTCCAATGATACTAGGAAAGAAACCTCCCAAGCTTGAGCCAAAGTGGGAAGGACCTTACTCAATATATAAGGTCTATTCCAATGGAGCTTATTCTTTAATATCAATGGATGGAGAACTCATCACAACTCCAACCAATGTAAGATTCTTGAAGAAGTATTTTGTGTAACACAAATACTCTTACGTCCAGCAAGACATTAAATTTTCATAACCATCGTCCTAGCTATATGACATTAAACTTTGCACCTCTTTATCCCACATGACGTTAAACTATGTTCAGTCCCTTATACATCCAACATAACATTAAACTGTAACGTCCTAGCTACATGACGCTAAACTGTACAACACCCTCTTCATCCCACATGACGTTAAACTACGAAAAAGTCCCTAACACGTCCTAGCTACATGACGCTAAGCTGTGCAACGCTCGTCCTTGCCATATGACATTAAAATATACAACCCCTCTTTTTTCCTCACTACATGACATTAAACTGCATAGTCCCCCCTAAGTCCTTACTTCAAGACATTAAACTGCACAGTCCCTCTTTCATCCAACATGACATTAAACTGTGTCCTGTTCCTTATGTCCTACTTGACATTAAACTGTGCATCGTTAAGGTTGTTGCTACCTCTTGTTTCTCACACCGAGTATGAATCACATGAGCTTAGAGTAAACTTCAACCATAACAATCTCTCTGGGCCGCTAACCAGGCATAAGTCCCAACACCATCTTTAGGTTTTCCTCAAGTACAACTTGATCACCAATTCATTCTTCAATCAAACTACACAGACTTTGATCCTTGCCTTATAGGCTGGGTACGTAGGAAACCTCCCAAGGTTCAAGCCCAAAATCAATCTCTTCACATCGGTTCACCTCCATCTCATACGATATTGATTCGTGAAGCCTCCCCCAGAACCAATATTTTTTACATTGGTTCACCATCGTCCTTGCTATATGACGTTAAACTATTTTAAATTTTTTCCTGTACGACAATAAACTACAACATTCTTTGACACCCTCACCTGAGGGGGAATCATTATTTACATTGATCTCTAGTCATGTTATATTCCAAAGACTATGTGCATACATGACAATTCCTGAACCTTAATTTTGAGTCAAACCATCATTGCACTAAAGTCCCCTTTCACCCTTCACTTGTACGAACCAAATCTGTAAAAATGGTATTTCAAGAACTACGGGTGGATTGATTACAATCCTTATGGGATATGTAGGAACATTCAATCATCCCTCGAATCCATCCCCAAGTCTTTGGGCCTAACCCTAAATTCCACTTTCAGTCCCTTGGCTGAAAAGTCCCCCTAATTCTGAGCTCTATGACACTAAACTAATATCTCCTACACTCTCGTCCCACATGATGTTAAAATGTATTTCAAGAACTATGTTTGGATTGATTCCCATTCTTATGGGATATGTAGTGAAGTCCAACACCTCAATTCAGGACCCAACCACAACATGATTATGTTTATCATTGGTTTGTGTATCTCTACATGCATTGAATAATGCCCATTTTGATGTGTCATACTCCCAACCATAAATAATTCCAGATCTCTATAACCCTTTTCTTGACTTATGGTCACAAAATGTCTGATACCTGATAGTCCTTTTTCCTGACTATGCAGCACGTTCCCTTAGGCAGCCTTGCATAAACAATCTATATGACAGACCTGTCATCCAAAAGATGCTATTATTTGACTATGCAGCCAATTCCCTTAGGTGGACCTGCATAATTTAACCCCCTAATGGGTTTTTAAAATAGTGGTAACTTCATTCTTGGGAATAAAACCTCTTTTTTCCTTATTTGTCTTAACGAAAATATGTAGGGATCCACAAAAATAGCCACCCTTAACATATTTGTCCCATACTCTTTTACATGATCTAAAACTATTTAAGTATATGGTTTATATTTCCCTTCCCTAAATTTGGGTCAGACCTTCATAGGAGTGACATTCATCCAATTCTTAGACAATCTTGATTGGAAATATCCTCTCCATATTCAAGTACCTCTCTCCATACAACAGACTCTATGCTTTGGAAAATTTGAATCCCCATAAACTTTCACAGACTTTTTAGCAATAGAAAAGTAAAATTTCTGAGAGTTCTTTTTCCTGACTATGCAACACATGCCCTTAGGCAGCCTTGCATAAGTAGTCTACATAACGAACCTGTCAGCCAAAAGATGCTATTATTTGACTATGCATCCAATGCCCTTAGGTGGCCCTATATAATTAAACCCCATAACGGGTTTGTTAAATAATGGTAACTTCAATCTTAGAAAATACTTCTTCTAATGCCTCTTAGCCCTTTTTTCATATCATTCCTCAGATTCAAAATTTCTTAAGTCATAGTTTACATGTTTTCCCCCATACTTGAGTGTGGTAATATGTTTTCAGATAAATTATCTAGGAATTGAGTCAATTTTAATCCATTCGGTCAAAGATATTTCGACCTTAAACATTAGCCTTTTTATGTCTGACGTGCATGACTTTAAATTGCCCACAAAAGACAAGGGAACTCTGAACAAAAGTCAAGTCCCAGCTCACTAAAAATACATTTTGTATGATTTAGGTAATATTGAGAAATAAAAAGATTCAATGTTTTTAGGGTTATTTGTAATAATCCTATCAAAAATCAAACTATGCTTACTAGGCCCATTGGCTTAGGTAAAATTTTTAAGTAGGTAGAAAAAGAATGTAGGCACAAATGATTGAAGATGAAAGTGTTTTTCATTGATGCACAAGAGTTGGAAGGACATCCACAGATTGGAGTCTCTTCTCTTTTTCAAGGATTACAAGAGACTTTCAACATAACTCTTCATTTTATTTACGACATCCCGAGCTTCATCAGCAGCCACCTGGAATCCATTAATTCAACTGGATATAATAAAAGATACAATGATACCAGCTCTTCTTGGAACAATTTTAAAATAATGTTCTTGAGTGCGGTTTGAGAAAATTTTCTGCTGATCAAACAGTGACTCTGTTTCTGTCCAAGATACTTGGAAGATGGATACATGGATTTGAGAATGGAGCATTGGAAGTAAAGATCCATTTGAAGAGAGTATACTTTTAAGATATTGTTCTAATGTCATGATAGTCTTCTCTCCACCAACCAATAGTGGAAAATATATCAGCCCATGGGTTTTCCATTTTCATATCTACAAGAAAATGACATGGAAGAAAAATTTGAAAGTTCACACCATTTTTGTTTCTCTTAATGCACAACATAACCAAAATAGAGGAGTAGCAGTGCGACTGTATCTCAGGCATATAATTATTTGCATCTGGAATGTTGACTCCTTGCAGATGACCATGGCTATATAGAGGTAGGTGAATGCTATGTGGGAAATTAACATGATATTTCTTCAAGTACTTGGACAAATCTGGGAGAGTTCTATTGTAGATATCATAGTAATCATGGCCAACGACATTCATCATATCATCAATCCGCTTGTTGGCTAGATCATCAGCTGTTCAAATTCTTTTGGGAGCCATTTAATCTGCACAAAGGTCAAATAATTAACTCTTAAGTAAGTTGATTTTTTATAAAATTTGTGAAGAAAAAGTGGAAAAAATGGATAAGGCATTAAGGCGCACAAGTCCAATGTTGGCGCGCAAGTGTAATTGTGCCACGCAAGTTTGGGCGCACAGGTATCACAGTGCAAGTCAAACTACCTCTGCAGAAGTGCGACATGAATAGAAACGTGAAACAGCAGAAAAAAAGTCACTTGCACGGAGAGAGAAACCTGCGCGACGAGAGCGGGAAGGTTTGAAAGCCGGTTGCTTTTCATGAGAATAGCCGCATATTTATAGGCCAAGGCTGTACCCAGCGCGCCATACCCTACGAGGCTCTCACCTGAAAACCTCCACTTGCATGCTCAAAACTTGCACGCCACAGTTCCTTGGTTTTCTTCTTTACCTCAGAGTCAAATCCTCCTTCCTTTAGGATCCAGCTCTGAGGGGGGACTTTTGTTGACACTCCTTTCCATCACAGAGTCTAATGACTGAAAAAGGGGAATACCTTAGCATAAAGAGATTCATCCTTTGAATAAACATCAAAAATTGAAAAAGACATGAACACATATTTGTTTAAAAATGGGCCGTGCAAGTTTCATCATGGTCACGCAAGTATACTTGTGCACCACATATTGGCTGCACATGTGAATTGCGTGCCCTATTTGATTTTCTCCCAAGGTCTTTAGTAGCCTATAAATACCCCTTGTGGGCCCCCCATTTGGGAGATGAAAAATTTTAAAAGTCAAATTTAAGTTCTTGGCGCCCTATTCTCTACTTGAAGTCTTCCGAACACTTTTAAGGTAGTTTCTTACCTAGAATGGAAGATCTAAAGAGGGGGAACAAGGCCTAAGTGTTGAAATTCACCAACACTTGTGTGCCTAAGTGTCTAACCCTTAAGGGAAATGAAGACACTTGCACGCCACCTTATCCCTTCAACAAAACTTGCACGCCACACTTTTGGAAGCCTTTAGGGATAATACTAAGGGCTTGAGCCAAGTCTTGCCCATGTATTACCCTTTGGGTTAACCGTCGTGTAAGTACACATGTGTCGCGCAAGTATACTTGCATGACCAGTACTTGTGTGCCCCAGCAAGACTTGCACACCTACCTATTTTTGGGTGCCCCTAATGCTTATTCAACTATTTTCTCCAAATCCACCTCTCCTCTTCAAGATTTAGCCTTCAAAACCCTCTTAAAATCCATTTTTGGCATGGTTCCTTTGTTGTATTCCTTATCTAAAAGAAATTCTGTGGAATATCTCTCAAAACTTAGTGATTTATATATCTTTATGTCACTAAGGGTAGAGATTTCATTTATTCAACCTCATCCTTTAAGATGATAGGATCTTTAATCTGGGCATCCTTCTTAGGAGTAAGCCCCAGGTTTCTTAACCTGGGCCTCCTTTTCAGGAATTATCCCCAGTCAAGCTCCCTTAATATGGGAATCCTTCTTAGGAGTAAGCCCGAATCTCAAAATCCATTAATATGGGCATCCTCCTTAGGAGTAATCCCCAAGTTTCTTAACCTGGGCCTCCTTTTAAGGAATAAGCCCCAGTCCAAGTTCCCTTAATATGGGAATCCTCCTTAGGAGTAAGCCCCAATCTCAAATTCCCTTAATATGGGCATCCTCCTTAGGAGTAAGCCTCAATCTCAAATTCCCTTAATATGGGAATCCTCCTTAGGAGTAAGCCCCAAGTTCCCCAATTTGGGCCTCCTACTTAGTAGTAATCCCCAAAGTCTCAAGTCCTCTTAACCTGGGCCTCCTTTTCAGGAGTAAGCCCCAGTCATAATTCCCCTTAACCTGGGCTTCCTCTTTAGGAGTAAGCCCCATTCTTAATTTCTCTTGATTTGGGATTCCTTCTCAAGAATAAAACCTAGTCATAAGTCCCCTTTAATTTGGGCATCCTCCTCAGTATTAAGTCCTAAGTTAAGTATCCAAATCTCCATAAAGCACATATACCTTTATGGACCTTGTTCTCAGGTTTCTTCCCTAAAGTAAATCCCAATCCTCATCTATCTGGGCAGTCATACATACATAAGCCCCACATTATTTCTTATGATTGCATCTTTCATGGCACAATCGTGAGGTTTTACTGATACCTCTTGTTTCTCACACCGAGCATGACTCATGTGAGCTTAGAGTGTAAAAGTAATTAGACATCTTTCTTTGAGCCATCAATCATGCATAAACATCATACTTCTTTACTCGAACTATGTGGGTTATGATTCCTTTTATAAACAAGGATATGTAGGTAGCCCATCTATGGGTACAATCCTAACTCTGAAATAATCCATATCCTTCTGAACGACAATAAAATTCAAGTGCCCCATTGAGTGGCTTTAAAACCAGTATGGTTATCATAATGACCAAGAGATTTATATATAATGTGTTGAAGGATACCATTGACCAAGAATCTCTAACAAATACAGATGATTCTCTATCGATAAAGAACCTCAAATACGTATAAAAGATTCTATAAATCTCATACATATCAATCATTATTTGTCAGATTTAAAGGAAAGATCATTTTCATACTTGGTAATTTAATAAGGATTCACAAACATAACTCAAATCTATAAAGAGAGTCCTGGAGTAGACAATAATTCCCCCCAAAAAAGGTGTGATGAGTCCGAACTCCCATCCTCTCGACCAATGAAAATTCTTAAGCCTCATCGGTCTACAACTAATGAGAACCTACCTTTGGAAAGTAGGTCTAAATGGATATAGAATCATTGGATGTTTCCAGTTCTACGAACAAAACTGTTAGAAACCAATTGGAATGTTTGAACCTTAAGAAAACAAGGTCATCTCCATTTCTAGAGGAAACAATTTCAATGTCTCATTAATACTTAGTGATGGCATATGATGTGATAGGGTTTCTTCTTGTTTTGGCCGGATTGTAGTGACCTGTCAGATCATGTTGATAGGTTATGGGTGATTAGGGAATGTGTAGGGAGAACAAGGATGGGTTTAAGTCCTGATGTTTTCCCTCAGTTTGTTTTGGGGTAGGTTTGATCTTACACTGGGTTCCCTGGTTGGACCTTTTTTTCCTTGTTTTTTCATGGTTGTTCATTATTGTTCTCTTTTTCTACTTATTTGGTACCCACATAACTATAAAGTGGATTTTTTGAAATTTCATAAAAGGTTTGGTTTGGAAAGATCATCTTTCTTGAGTTCCATTACTATAAATACATTACAGTCAAGTGAAAATGGAGAAACTTATTAAGGGGACGAATCTTATGAAAATGATCATAGGTGTAGTCTAATTGGGTATAATGGAACTCATCTTTATTCAATTTCATATTTCCATAAGGATTTCTAATTGAAGAGATTTATTTTGAAAAGGAGTTGAATTATCTCATCTCATACCTATAGTAGAAAAAACTAGAGGAGATGTATGGTTCTTCTCCTAAATTTTTGGAAGAACTAGTTGATGGTAATATGATAGTTCCACTTGAATATACCCATGAATATATTTTAGAAATTTATGGGAATGAAACTAGTGTACAAACTGAAGATCAGTCATTGAGACTAGAACCTATAGAGATTGAAGGGGAGATGGATGGTATAAAGTTTTATTTTGATTCATCTATATTTTTATATTCTTCTCCTTATACACACTTTTTTACTAAAAAATATTTAAATGTTTTCAAATTAGATTTTATTTTTGTGTTGAAAGATTTATTTATCGTATTTGGGAACACATTGGATCCCATTGGATAAAATGACATCTCAAGGATAGTAACCCCTATTATCTCTTTGTTGGCACCAAAATTAGAGACAAATAAGATGCCTGAAAAAGGCCACAAAGGACTGCCTTACAAAGCCCCTTCGTGGAGATCCACCAGCACCACGGCTGCCACGCAGCAAGGAGCCGGGATGCTCCGCGACCACACTTTCCATTCGCGCACCCGCCGTGAATCAAGGAGTGGGATGCTCCGCGACAACATCTGACATTCACGAGCCCACCGCGAAGCCACCAATCCCCTCTTCGCACCGCGTGAGATCCGCTCCATGGAACCTCTTGCCAATAAATACCGGGCTACCCCTGTAACACACGAGACTTTTATGTTATATAAATCATCAAAGGAATCTTTTTCTACACACAACACTTGATTGGATTGCTTTACAGGAAATCGCGACCTTCCTCGATAGCTTGCGTCGTACGCAATACCGAGTTTCACTAAACAATGATATGCTAATAAAATATTATTAAAACTAGCCGTTATGAATAGTAATAACCAGTTTTTGAAATTTTATAAATTTTATTTTTCAAAATGGACTTCATTTTTGGATTCGGAATATCGAAATTATCCTAGGGTGAAATTTTGGTATTTTTCTGAAAACTTTCAATTTTTGATGAATAGTGAAACCACTAAGTGGTAGTTAAAAAACTGAATTTTTCATAAAACTTAATTTTACCGCTTCTGTGAGTGGAATTTCAAAAATCCGAGAGACACGGTTGATGTCAGTAAGTAAAATTTGGTTCAACAAGATGAAAATAATTTTTGGTGAATAGTAACTTTTTACTTTTATTTACCATGGTTAAAAGTAAATAGGGTAATTAAGGGTAAAAATGATATTATTATTACCCTAACACATGTCCTAATTCTATTGGATAAGTTTAATTCGACCAAAAACAAACTTAGGAATAAAATATGACCATTTAGGCCCACTTGGATTAGATTAGGACATTTATTATTAATTTATTTAAAGAAGGGTTAAAATAGTTAAAATCAAAGTTTAATAAGTAAATAATTTTTAATATAAGGATATATATAAGATAAATTCGACTATAAATATTCATTAGAAATCTAAAAAGATTTCCTACATAATGGTATTTTATTTGTAATTTTTAGACATTAAATAATTTAATTTATTTATGACACAAAGATGATGCAGTAATTATCTTATTAATGAAATATTGACATAATTGATGTTATAAATACCCAAATAAATGTAATTTGAGACTTTTTATGAATTCCAATAATTTTATAGGTTAATATGACATGTTATTATTTATTTAATTAACTTTTTTCGAACTAATAATTCTGTTATGAGTTTCACAAAAATCAATTACTAAATAGTGTCAAAATTGACATAAAATAGTTTTTAAAACAAATATTATATTATTAATTGTTATTTTATTTATAAAAATCTAAGGTTTGGAAAAATGACTTATATAAGGTTATATATATTAATAATAAATAACTTGGGGTTCATTTGGATTGTTACAGTAAGTTTATTAACCTTATAGTGTAAGAACACAAGAAGACACGGTAAAAGTAAAATTATTTAACTTAATGTTAAATCTAAATGATAAGGTCAAAATAGGAACCTAAACTTGTCTAAATTCTATTGGATGAGAGGATTTCGACCCATCCCCACATTATATTCTAAATAAATCAATTTGGAGCTATTTAAAACCGAATTTGGCTTTATAATAAAATAATATTTTTAGTTATTCCAAAGGTGCCCCTCTCCTCCCTTATAAAAGGGCACCTCCTCCCTCTCTTACTCACACCACTTTGAGCCTTCAAGATCATCCAACCCCTAAAAATTTCTCCTATAAACTTCCCTAGAGACATCCTATAGGTCCTGGTCTTCTTCAAAGAACAATTTTAGTGCCCTAAAAGGAGGTCTCAAAGAAGCACTTCAAAGAAGAGGTAATGTCCGTTACCGATTCTTTCATATTTATTTCTTCATCCACTTATTCTTCTTTAGTTGTTTCATTATTAAGTAATAACATCAGTATCAATCATATACTGATATGTTATTATAAGTATGAAACAACCCTATTTAACCATCTATCCATCCTACGGAAAATGAAATCACCGCACGTGCGTACGTACGGAATACCGTCTCCACGTCGTGGTGTAATCTACTTTCCACCACCACCTTACTTGGATGGGTATAATGGTGTAAATAATGACTATATATAATTATTTTAAAGTGATATTGATTCTGAAATAGTATACATACACTCCAATACAATTCCATGATCATGGGAACGATATCATCGCTCGTGCGTACGTACGGAATACCGTCTCCACGATGTGATGCAACTCGTTATACATGATCTTCATTGCATAATGATTATATAAATGAATTGAATGAATTAATATGATATATATTACACTAATAAAGTTCTGGAAATGAGGTATCTATAACCTAAAGAGAAGAATAAGAATTTATTCGACAAAACACGCATAAGAACAAAAAGTAACAAACACCCGAATAACAAGTTGTAATGAAATATTACTAATAAGAAGCTAAGAATATGACCATATGTGATATCATAACAATGAGTATGATTCTGGAATAAGTCAATAACATTATTTAAATCATTATACAGGAGGTTCATACATGTACAAAGCATATCGGACCTAAGGTAAGGGAAATATCACAATCTCATTTTTATCCGAGATTGTTTATACTTTAGTATTTACTGGGGTGTATTTTATCATCCACATCCATGTTTCCTAAATATGTAATATTATTTACATCCACCTACAATTGTTTAAATCCAATTTTACCCTTCGGTGAGTTTTTAGTAAAGGATATGAAAAGAATCTTTTGTCGTTTTTCGTACGAGGTACTTTTTGACTTTTCTGAAAAAAGTACGAAGAATGTTTTTTTAACTTATACGGCATGAATGGATTTTTAAAACATTATTTTCAAGAAGATTACTTTACAAGTTTTCAATTTTATTTTTAATCAACTTCTTTTAGTTTAGAATTGTATGACTTGTTAAGAAAGGAAAAGTGTTTTTGAAGCAGAAAGGATATTTTCCTCAAGAATGGAGTTCAAGTGTTTTATCAAAATTATTTTCCATCTAAGATAATAAAGGGTTCTGTTTCTATCCCTATTATTATATTGATTTTATTATGTTGTGATGGAATTATATTTTTATGAATTCCTTTATCTTATATGAATTGTTTTATGATGTCACGATGTTTAAGATTCCCATTTTTATTACATGGGTTATGCTATGATGTATGGTTTCTAATTTTGTGGCACACATAAGAATGGTATCATTATGATATGGGTGGGACCTATATCTCCCTCCAATGAATTGGGTAAAGATTTTATATCTCATGAGATAGAAATGGCTGGAACGGCAGGTTAAACTGGTTTAGTGAAACAGGACTGAAACGAGGAGTGGACTCGGTTCAGAAGTGGACTTTGTCCACTAAGATAGTCTTGGAAATGAGTCTTGACTAACAAGAAATGATTCTCAATGATTATGTGTGTATTCCACAAAGTTTCATGTTTTAAGTTATGATTATTGGGATTATATTTCACTACTATGATTTATTCCATGTTATGAAATTATGATCTCTTTTGCAGGTTAAGATTTCCAAAAGTTATGTGCTTATGTATATGATGTGATTGATATTTATTTTGTTTACTCTTACTGAGAATTTGAGCTCACCCTTTTGTATGTTTTATTTCCCCAGGTCAAGAAGAAGGTTATTAAGTAGAGTATGCCAAAAAGGGACTCTAGATATGATGAAATAAATGGGATGCAAAGTAGATTCTTTATGAACTAGTTGTTTATGATTTCCAGTTTCTAAAGACACTATACCTATACGGTCCTTTCATGGTTTTGTTATATGTTGTAATAAGTGTGCTTCAATTTTGAAGTAATAAAAATGTATGTAAAGTATGGGTCGTTATAGTTGGTATCAGAGGAAAGGTATAGTCAACCTTTGGAAACTAGGATGTGAAAGCCTTAGTAAGAATACTAAGGATAAGTCTAAGAATAGAACACAATCTTAGTGTTTTAGAAATGGCCATGAATAACCTAGGATAAGACCTTAAGTGTGAAATTTTATTCTTGATTATGTGGTTTTCCTATTATAATTAGTTTTTCTCACACTATTCTTCTTGGTGTTAGTCAATGGCTGGAACCTGAAGGAACCGTGTTAATGCGGAATGCGACGGGCAATGCAATGATTGGCCTCCTGAGCAATCAAACGTTATGGGAGATGGAATGAAAAATCTTTTAGCCATGCTCACACAACTTTCTCAAGATATGAATCATGTAGGACTTCCAAACGAGCAAAGGAAGGAGCAAAATTCTATTGAATCCTTCATGAGGAAGCATCCACCTTCTTTTAGCGGGTCTACTGATCCATTAGTTGCTGAACAATGGATTAGTACTACTAAAAAGATATTTTCAGTTCTTCAATGTTCTGAACATGATAAAGTCATCCTAGCAGTGTATCGTTTGGAAGGAGATGTTGATCAATGGTGGAATCTTATTAAGAATATGAGGCAAAGGGATGAAATTGAGTCCATGGAATGAGACGAGTTCAAGAACTTATTTTTCAATAAGTACTTCCCTCGTATTCTCCGAACAAAGATGGAGAAAGAGTTTATTGAACTGAAGAAAAAGGATGATGATTCTGTAGGTACTTATGAAGCAAATTTTACAAGACTTTCAAGGTATGCTTATGGTATTATTATCCAACCTGAGAGTAAGATCGATCGATTCTTTAGTGGATTAAAACCAAGTCTTCGAAGGGCATTAGCCATAAGGGACTTCAATAGCTATGAGGAAATCGTTCGATGTGCTCTCAAAGTCGAGATGGAGATTGGAGTAACCCATCAGTCATATGGGTTTGATAAGAAGAGGAAAATGGAATTCAAAGGAAAATCTAAAGAGCACACTGAAAAGAATATGAGCTTTCCCTTATGCTCAAAGTGTGGAAAGAAACATGGAGGGAGTTGTCTTAAAGGGACAAGTAAATGTTTCAAATGTGGAAAGGAATGTCATAGGGCATTTGAATGCCGCAATGATGGGAAGAAGATGTCTAATGATGCAAACAAAGGAAGGGATACACAGAATGAACATATTACACTTCAATGTTTCAAGTGCAAGGAGATGTGGAATTATGCCAATAAATGCCCAAATACAAGGGTTGATGATGATGGTCGATGTCAACAAACTCTTAAGGCTAAAGACAAAGGAAAGTCACATGAAATTTCTATCAGCGATGTGGAGTACGATAACGATGTGGTGAAAGGTACACTTACCATCCACTCTAAAGTAGCAAATGTTTTATTTGATTCTGGATCCACCCACTCCTTTATTTCTGAAGAATTTTCTAAGGATATCACTATATTACCTCAACAGTTATATGTTGAGTTAGCTGTGACAACCCCTAATGGCACAACAGTCGCATCAAAAATTTATAATTCTTCTCCGATTGAAGTTTGTGGGAAAGTGCTTCCTGCAAATCTTGTGATCCTTCCTATAGTGGAATTTGATGTGATTCTTGGCATAGATTGGCTTTCTCTACATGGAGATCATATCAATTTCCAAAGAAGGGAAGTCACATTTTATATTCCAGATCAATCTATGATCGTCTATCAATGCAAGGATGAACATAACCTTCCAGTGGAAATTTCTTCCATTTTATGGGTATTGATTCCACTAAATGAAGGTTATTTATCTCAAATGGTTGGTGAGAAACTCACGATTAAGAATATTCCCATTGTACAAGAGTTTGATGATGTCTTTCTGAAGGAATTACCGGGTCTTCCACTGAATCGTGAAGTTGAGTTTTCAATAGAACTCGTACCGGATGCTTTGCCTATTTCAAAGACACCTTATAGAATGGACCCAATTGAGTTGTAGGAATTGAAGAAGCAACTCCAAGAGAATCTTGATAAGGGGTTCATACGCCCTAGTGCATCACCTTGGGGAGCACCAGTTCTATTTGTTAAGAAGAAAGATGGATCAATGAGACTCTGCATTGATTATCAAGAACTTAACAAGATCACTATCAAGAACAAATATCCTCTCCCGCGAATTGATGACCTATTTGACCAACTACGCGGAGCTCAATACTTTTCCATGATTGATCTTCGTTCAGGGTATCATCAATTAAGGGTCAAAAGGGAGGATATACCAAAGACAACTTTCCGTACAAGGTATGGACACTATGAATTTATAGTGATGCCATTTGGTCTTACTAATTCCCCTACTATCTTCATGGATCTAATGAATAGAGTCTTTAGAGACTATCTTGATCAATTTGTGGTAGTCTTTGTAGACGATATTCTTGTCTATTCAAAGAGCAAGGAAGAACATGAAGATCACTTGAGAATTATATTTAAGACCCTGAGAAAGGAGAAGCTTTATGCCAAATTTACCAAGTGTTAATTTTGGCTTCAAAAAGTTTCATTTTTGGGTCACATAATCTCAAAAGAGAGAATATCTTTGGATCCAGCAAAAATAGAGGTTATCGAAAGATGGTCGAGACCAACAACAGTAACTGAGATCCGAAGTTTTCTTGGTTTGGCTGGATATTATCGACGTTTTGTGAAAGATTTTTCATGATTATCTAATCCACTCACCAAGTTGACTCGGAAAGGAGTTAAGTTTGTTTGGACGGAGGAATGTGAAGAGAATTTCAAGGAGTTGAAAAGAAGGTTATCCAGTGCACCTGTGCTCACACTTCCTTGTAGTGGAGAAAGGTTTATGATATACAGTGATGCATCCAATAAGGGTTTGGGGTGTGTTCTTATGAAAAATGATATGGTGATAGCTTATGCCTCACGATAGTTGAAAATACATTAACAAAATTACCCAACTCATGATTTGGAGTTAGCTGTGGTAATCTTTGCATTAAAGATTTGGAGGCATTACCTTTATGGTGAGAGGTGTGATATTTATACTGATCATAAAAGTTTAAAGTATATTTTCACACAAAAGGAGATGAATATGCGCCAAAGAAGATGGTTGGATCTGATTAAGGATTACGACTTCTCAATTCATTGCCACCCTGGGAAAGCAAACGAGGTGGAAGATGCATTAAGCCGACAAGACCATGCTAGTTTATCCATGATGAGGATCACAAAAGATCCAATATTTATGGATTTACAAAGGATGGATCTTGGAATTATAATGAAAGGGGAAAAATTGTATCTTTCTCAAATGAATGTTCAACCATATATACATGTGAAGATTAAAGAGGCACAAAAAGAAGATGTCGAGTTACAAAAGAAGGTGAGAAATGTTCCTGAAGTCAACCTTGATTGTGATGGGATAATAAAGTTCAGGAATCGGGTTTGTGTTCCTACCATCCCCGAATTAAAGAAGGAGCTGCTGGATGAGGCTCATAGTTCTTCATTCTCTATTCATCCTGGAAGCACAAAGATGTATAGGGACCTGAAAGAGTACTTCTGGTGGGATGACATGAAAAGAGATGTTGCTGAATATGTCTCTTGATGCTTGGTTTGTCAACAAGTTAAAGCTGAGAGACAGAAGTCTAAGGGGATGTTACAACCATTACCCATACCCGAATGGAAGTGGGAAAACATCATTGTGGACTTTTTCACAGGACTTCCTAAAACATCCAAAGGAAATAATGCTATCTGGGTCATAGTGGATCGTCTTACAAAGTCTGCACACTTCATTGCTATTAGAGATGATTTCTCTCTGGATCAGCTTTCCAAGATATATGTAAAGGAAGTGGTAAGATTTCATGGAGTACCACTTTCTATTATATCTGATCGGGATCCGAGATTTACCTCGAAGTTCTGGCGAAGTCTTCAGCATACTCTGAATACAGAGTTGAGTTTCATCACTGCTTATCATCCTCAGACAGACGGTCAGTCTGAGAGAACAATTCAAACTCTAGAAGATATGTTGAGATCTTTCTCTATGGATTTCAAAGGTGGTTGGGATCAACACCTACCTTTGGTGTAATTTTCTTATAATAATAGATTTCACTCCAGTATTCAGATGGATCCTTATGAAGCTCTCTATGGAAAGAAATGCAGGACTCCAACTTGCTGGGATGAAGTTGGGGAAAGAAAGCTATTAGGACCCGATCTCGTTGATGAAATGGCAGAAAAGGTCAGATCTATTCAACAACACATAAGAGAAGCTCAGAGTCGACAAAAAAGTTATGCCGACAACCGAAGAAAAGACCTAGAGTTTTAAGTAGGTGATAAAGTGTTCTTACGAATATCTCCCTGGAAGAGGGTCATGAGATTTGGAAATAAGGGGAAGTTGAGCCCTAGATATATCGGTCCTTTCGAAATATTGGATCGTGTTGGGAAGGTAGATTACCGATTGGCGCTTCCACATAATCTCTCTCAAGTTCATGATGTGTTCCATATATCTCTCCTGAGAAAGTACATACCTGATCCTTCACATGTACTCACCTCAGAAGTTGTACTGCTGGAGCATGATCTTTCTTATGAAGAACAGCCGATAGAGATTCTGGATCATAGCAAAAAAGTCCTACGAAACAAGACCACTCGATTGGTGAAAGTTTTATGGAGGAACCACCAATTATAATAATCTACATGGGAGCTTGAGGATATGATGAGGGAGAGGTATCCTCATCTGTTTGTTACAAAGTGACAAATTTCGAGGGAGAAATTCATTTTAAGGGGGGTAGAATGTAACACCCGAGGCTTTTATGTTATATAAATCATCAAAGGAATCTTTTTCTACACACAACACTTGATTGGCTTGCTTTACACGAAATTGCGACCTTCCTCGATAGCTTGCGTCGTATGCAATACCGAGTTTCACTAAACAATGATATGCTAATAAAATATTATTAAAACTAGCTGTTATGAATAGTAATAACCACTTTTTGAAATTTTATAAATTTTATTTTTCAAAATGGACTTCATTTTTGGATTCGGAATATCGAAATTATCCTAGGGTGAAATTTTGGTATTTTTCTGAAAACTTTCAATTTTTGATGAATAGTGAAACCACTAAGTGGTAGTTAAAAAACTGAATTTTTCATAAAACTTAATTTTACCGCTTCTGTGAGTGGAATTTCAAAAATCCGAGAGACACCGTTGATGTCATTAAGTAAAATATGGTTCAACGAGATGAAAATAATTTTTGGTGAATAATAACTTTTTACTTTTATTTACCACAGTTAAAATTAAATAGGGTAATTAAGGGTAAAAATGATATTATTATTACCCTAACCCATGTCATAATTCTATTGGATAAGTGTAATTCGACCAAAAACAAACTTAGGAATAAAATATGACCATTTAGGCCCACTTAGATTAGATTAGGACATTTATTATTAATTTATTTAAAGAAGGGTTAAAATAGTTAAAATCAAAGTTTAATAAGTAAATAATTTTTAATATAAGTTTATATATAAGATAAATTCGACTATAAATATTCATTAGAAATCTAAAAAGATTTCCTACATAATGGTATTTTATTTTTAATTTTTATACATTAAATAATTTAATTTATTTATGACACAAAGATGATGCAGTAATTATCTTATTAATGAAATATTGACATAATTGATGTTATAAATACCCAAATAAATGTAATTTGAGACTTTTTATGAATTACAATAATTTTATAGGTTAATATGACATGTTATTATTGATTTAATTAACTTTTTTCGAACTAATCATTCTGTTATGATTTTCACAAAAAATCAATTACTAAATAGTGTCAAAATTGACATAAAATAGTTTTTTAAAAAACAATTATATTATTGATTGTTATTTTATTCCTAAAAATCTAAGGTTTGGCCAAATGACTTAGATAATGTTATATATATTAATAATAAACAACTTGGGGTTCGTTTGGATTGTTATAGTAAGTTTATTAACCTTATAGTGTAAGAACACAAGAAGACACGGTAAAAGTAAAATTATTTAACTTAATGTTAAATCTAAATGATAAGGTCAAAATAGGAACCTAAACTTGTCTAAATTCTATTGGATGAGAGGATTTCAAACCATCCCCACCTTAGCTTCAAAATAAATCAATTTGGAGCTATTTAAAACCGAATTTGGCTTTATAATAAAATAATAGTTTTAGTTATTCCAAAGGTGCCCCTCTCCTCCCTTATAAAAGGGCACCTCCTCCCTCTCTTCCTCACACCACTTTGAGACTTAAAGCTCATCCAAACCCTGCCACTTTATCCTCTAAACTTCCATAGATACATCCTGGAGGTCCTAGTCTTCTTCAAAGACCAATTTTAGTGACCTAAAAGGAGGTCTCAAAGAAGCACTTCAAAGAAGAGGTAATGTCAGTTACCGATTCTTTCATATTTATTTCTTCTTCCACTTATTCTTCTTTAGTTGTTTCATTATGAAGTAATAACATCAGTATCACTCATATACTGATATGTTATTATAGGTATGAAACAACCCTATTTCACCATCTATCCATCCTATGGAAAATGAAATCACCGTGCGTGCGTATGTACAGAATACCGTCTCCACGCCGTGGTGTAATCTACTTTCCACCACCACCTTACTTGGATGGGTATAATGGTGTAAATAATGACTATATATAATTATTGTAAAGTTATATTGATTCTGAAATAGTATACATACATTCCAATACAATTCCATGATCATGGGAACGATATCATCGCTCGTGCGTACGCACGGAATACCGTCTCCACGATGTGATGCGACTCGTTCTACATGATCTTCATTGCATAATGATTATATAAATGAATTGAATGAATGAATATGATATATATTACACTAATAAAATTCTGGAAATTAGGTATCTATAACCTAAAGAGAAGAATAAGAATTTATTCGACAAAACACGCATAAGAACAAAAAGTAACAAACACCCAAATAACAAGTTGTAATGAAATATTACTAATAAGAAGCTAAGAATATGACCATATGTGATATCATAACAATGAGTACAATTCTGGAATAAGTCAATAACATCATTTAAATCATTATACAGGAGGTTCAGACACGTACAAAGCATATCGGACCTAAGGTAAGGGAAATATCACAATCTCATTTTTATCTGAGATTGTTTATACTTTAGTATTTACTGGGGTGTATTTTATCATCCACATCCATGTTTCCTCAATATGTAATATTATTTACATCCACATACAATTTTTTAAATCCAATTTTACCCTTAGGTGATTTTTTAGTAAAGGATATGAAAGGAATCTTTTGTCATTTTTCGTACGAGGTACTTTTTGACTTTTCCGAAAAAAGTAAGAAGAATGTTTTTTTAACTTATACGGCATGAATGGATTTTTAAAACATTATTTACAAGAATATTCCTTTACAAGTTTTCAAGTTTATTTTTAATCAACTTCTTTTAGTTTAGAATTGTACGACATGTTAAGAAAGGAAAGGTGTTTTTGAAGCAGAAAGGATATTTTCCTCAAGAATGGAGTTCAAGTGTTTTATCAAAATTATTTTCCATCTAAGATAATATAGGGTTCTGTTTCTATCCCTATTATTACATTGATTTGATTATGTTGTGATGGAATTATATTTTTATGAATTCCTTTGTCTTATATGAATTGTTTTATGATGTCACGATGTTTAAGATTCCCATTTTTATTACATGGGTTATGCTATGATGTATGGTTTCTGATTTTGTGGAACACATAAGAATGGTATCATTATGATATGGGTGGGAACTATATCTCCCTCCAATTTATTGGGTAAAGATTTTATATCTCATGAGATAGAAATGGCTGGAACGACAGGTTAAACCGGTTCAGTGAAACAGGACTGAAACGAGGAGTGAACTCGGTTCAGAAGTGGACTTTGTCCACTAAGATAGTCTTGGCAATGAGTCTTGACTAACAAGAAATGATTCTCAATGATTATGTGTGTATGAAACAAAGTTTAATATTTTAAGTTATGATTATTGGGATTACATTTCACTACTATGATTTATTCCATGTTATGAAATTATGATCTCTTTTGCAGGTTAAGATTTCCAAAAGTTATGTGCTTATGTATATTATGTGATTGATATTTCTTTTGTTTACTCTTACTGAGCATTTGAGCTCACCCTTTTGTATGTTTTATTTCCCCAGGCTAGGAAGAAGGTTATTAAGTAGAATATTCCAAAAAGGGACTCTAGATATGATGAAATAAATGGGAGGCAAAGTAGATGCTTTATGAACCAGTTGTTTATGATTTCCAGTTTCTAAAGACACTATACCTATACGGTCCTTTCATGGTTTTGATATATGTTTTAATAAGTGTGCTTCAATTTTGATGTAATAGCAATGTATGTAAAGTATGTGTCGTTATAACCCCTAAGCCCAAAAGATAGAAAATCCGACCTTTTGGATTCCCATCTCCTGAATCGCGAAGCATCCTTCTGATCTGGGAACCATGAGCTGTGTGAGGTACTTCTGCTCCGCAAAGTGCCTCCCCTTTTCCCGTTTTCATCCCCTCTTTCAAGAGGGATGCCTTTCACAAAGCCTAAGGGTATTCATGAAGGAAGGGGATCCCTAAGGGGACCTGGGTCATTGCAGAGAATTTATGCTTCACGAAGCACCTTTCATGTACACATGATCCACATGCTAAGGTAGGGTCATATTACTTTGCGAAGTACATTGCTTCCCGACACCTTGCTTTGTGAGGCTCCTTTTCTCCATGAATTCCCTTATTCTTCGTGAAGCACCTCACATTTTCACCTCCTCCCCATGCTAAGGCTGAGGCACCCCACTTTACGAAGCACACCCCTTCGCAAGTGCCCTCCACCACGCCGACCAATAGAGCTCCACAAGGCCCCTGCCTATGGACCCCTCTGCTTGGAAAATCCTTTTCCTGTGCGACCCTATAGGTTTGCACGACATGACTTTAATGTCCCATGGATGATACCACCCATTGCGTTGCTTTGACTAATGCTTCTTTACATAGGCACGCTAATGGATATTTTTTCTTCGCATATCCATGCTAACATGGACCCCTCGATGGTTCACTTCACGACCCCCCTCAGTACGGTGTTGCCTGTCCCCTCTCTACACCAAGGAGTAGAGGGTACCAGTTATGTAAGTCCTAGGGGTGCGGCGAAAAATCACCTCATCCGAGCTGCAAGATGTTAAACTGCCAATCACCTTCGTCCTCAACACATGACATTAAACTATGACCTAGCCCCATGCCTCGTACACAGGGTCCCCCACCTCGGACATTATCCATGCCCACTCGTCTCCACGGGGATGGGATCATCCCTCACAGGGGATGATATCTTCCTTATTAGAGTGATGTTTGTCCGCGGGCAAGGGAGGACACCTTGGTGTAAGACCCTAACCTTTCTTGCAGGAGGTAGAACCCATATTCTTCCTCACTCCCTCAGAACCAAGGCCAACCAAGGGCATGATGGGGAACGGTGCTTCTCTTCTCTTCCGTCCCAAATCCGTCTCCCGCTGCACTTTGTCACCCCTGGGCCTCCGTCCTGGAGTGAGTCCCAATCTTTATCTTCAGAGGAAACTCCATGCATAATCCCCACTCCACATCCCATAGACGCACCTTTCACAATTTGGTCGTCAGGCCTTTGCTGCCTCTTGTTTCTCACACCGAGCATGACTCACGTGGGCTTATAGTAAGAATCGACCATAACCACACCCCCATCCCACATGAAATTAAACTGTATTCCACTCGAACTACGAGGACTTTGATCCATGTCAAGGCATTTTACGTAGGAAGCCTCTATGAGATTCAAGCCCCACACCACCCGAACTACGAGGAATTTGGTCCATGTCAAGGCATGGTACGTAGGAAGCCTCACGAGATTCAAGCCCATAACCCATCAGACCCCCGGTCCATCTTCACGTCGGTTTTCCGACACCACACCACCCGAACTACGAGGACTTTGATCCATTTCAAGGCATGATATGTAGGAAGCCTCACGAGGTTCAAGCCACATCACCCATCGGACCCCCGATCCATCTTCATGTCGGTTCACCGACACCCCCCACCCGAACTACGAGGACTTTGATCCATTCCAAGGCAGGGTATGTAGGAAGCCTCACGAGGTTCAAGCCACCTCACCCATCGAACCCTCGGTCCATCTTCACGTCGGTTCGCCGACACCCCCCACCCAAACTATGAGGACTTTGATCCATGCCAAGGAAGGGTACATAGGAAGCCTCCCTGAGGTTCAAACCTCAAACACCCTGGGCCACCTCAGAGTTTAATCCCCACACCATTTGAACTACGTGGTATTTGATCCTTTCTAAGGCAGGGTACCTAGGAAGCCTCACGAGGTTCAAGCCCACCACCCATTGGTCGCTCTGACCCCCCCTTCACGTCGGTTCACCCCCATCCCGCATGAAGTTAAACTGTATTTGCTATCTGAACTACATGGTCTTTGATCCATGTCAATGAATGGTACATAGGAAGCCTCCCTGAGTTTCAAGCCCACCAACCAGTCGTTCCAACCTCCTTCACATCGGTTCGACCCCATCCAGCGGCAAGCCATTGTGATCCCATCCAGTGGTAAGATGTTGTCAACCTCATTCGATGGTAAGCCGTTGCCAGATGAACTACGCAGACTTTGATTCCCTGCCATGAAGATACATAGGAGGTCTCTTCAAGGCTCAAGCCAAAAAACATCGCCCATCCTAATTCTTACCCAGGCTGCCACATCCTGGTGAGATCATGCCACCTAATTCCCCTCCATAACATTCGGAAAGCCGCCCACATACTGTCCCCAATATCGGTGTTCCCTCCTGGGGGTTCCTTTGTCTGACCCACTCTAATTGGTGTTCCGATCAGTCCGATCCGTCTCTGCTGAATGTTAAACTTGTGGCATACCCTATTTTTAACATAGGAAGCTGTGGAAAACCTCAAATACATGCCCATGTCATACGATTCCTCGCGTCCGATGTGGGATGCCTCGGGCTTTTGCGCCCTTGAGAAGCCCTATAATAAGGGACATAAGAGATACACACCAATACCCAGCGTCCAGACACACCAGTGATTCCCAGTGTGACTACTCCCCTAACCGAAGGATGCTTCCCTGACCGAACCCCTTGGAATGTCCTGACAGAAGCAACGTAATTAACTGGTGTCCATGAAGATATGACACCAGGAAGAGTTTCACAAACAAACGTATTAAATCTATGAGGGAGACCCGAACTAGGTGATGAGTTTTGAGGAGGAATCCATGTAAGAAAGAACCGACATCCCATCATCCCATTTCGATCAAGGAGCAAACATTCCTGAACAAGGAACATATGTCGCATGCCTTTGGAAAGCGGAAATGCGGGGTAATAAAGCCGCGCCTGTCGTACTCAAGAAGACAGACGCGCGCGCCCCGGTGAAAGCATAAGAAACAATCTCATTTATAACCAAATCATCATTTGAGGATGGATATAAAGAAAAATGATATTAAGGATTTTATAAAATAGATGGGTTCTTTTTAAGAGAATATTTGGTAAATGATGATAATGTTAGACCAGATATTTCATAATACTATTTTTTAGTCTTCTACATCAACTTATCTTCTACATCTTTATCAATTTCACCTTCTAATACTATGTATGGTGCTTTTAGTTATAATTAAATCAAACATATTATAAAATATGTCTTGAATGTAATCTTGGATGAGTTTCATAAGAATATGAAAAAAATTGTTTTAAGTATTTGAATCACATGTTACAAATAATTTTGAGGTTATTAGATGGAATGTGAAGTAAGTTGTTATAGAGACAGATATTAGTCAATATTATATTTATTTTTATACCAGAAAGATATTTTCTAACTCTGATCTAAATACCATGTCCAAATCCTTAGCTATTGATCTAAGGATAAACCCTCTAAATCATGCTTTCAAAACTCATGTGGAGAGATTAAAATTTATTACTCATATTCTAGATGTATTTTTTATATAATAAGTAATATTACTTAAAACACATATATCATGGTTGAAAATCTTTCTGGTATATTAAAAGACTTCTATAAAAATACCTTAATACTAAAAATATTTTTATTCTATAGCCTCATACCTTACCTATTTCTTCTGCCCTTACTTCTACTACTTACTCTACCAGTGCTTTTGGATTGTCTCCTAGAAAATATGTTGAAAATAATTGACCCATATCATGATGTTTCGATATTCAAGATACATCATCCATTTTATCACAACAAACTACACCTCCCACCCCATCATCTATTTCCCAAAAAAATAACCTTCCCCTTATAGAATCTAATATTTTGTTTTATACTTTGATTCTTATTTGAGTAACTGATAGGGATTTTAATTTTTTTAACTATCAATGAAATATTTTTATCACATTTTTGTATATTTATTTTCCTTACATTTATTTTTTTCATATTAATCATTAATTTCTCACCCATTATACAATATTATTAATTTCCCAAAATTTGTAAATTTATTGAATGTTAGCATGATAACCGATTGTATGGTATAAAATATTGTTATATTTCTATGGTTCATTAGTGATTTGTGTTTATTTACTTCATGATTTTTTGTCATAAAAATGGAGAGACTATAGGATTTGTCAATATATTCTTTGATTTAATGGTCGTAATCCATGTTTCAGTTATTTATAATTGATTCTGCTTTTTATAGAAGTTAAATTCCATTCATGGAATGTTTGAAAATTTTCTATAGTTTGTATGTGACTATAAAGGAAATGTAGTTAGAATACCAACTGTGAGTTTAGATAAACTATATTTCCAAAAGTTCCAAAGTGATGACACAAAAACTGCATCAATCTCATGAACATCTGATTGACCATGATGGAAATATCACTATGTAATCATGCTACACCAAATCTAATAAATCTAATGCAAATTATATCTCATAGAGACTACATCTATCTCAGGATATTTGTAATGGATTAAAGAGACTATATGAATAGTGGATCAACCACATACATATTTGATTGATCATGGTGGATCTCTTTCCAACTCCTTAATCATCCACATGCGAAACTATGTGACTGTTATACTAACATGGAGAGATGAAATGGTTTATCCATTTTTATAAAATCTCACAATGTATTTTAGAGACCAGAAATTTCCTTCCAATAGACTGTATTAATTATTCAAGGAGTCTAAAAAATAATTCATCCTACCACATTTTGAATTCGAATGGCCATATAGATTGAAATAATTTATTGGTAATGTATTGAACCTACTAAATGAATAAATAATGTGACCATATCAATGAACATATCATCTTACTCTATTGAGTAAACTCAAGAATGTGACTATATTAAGTGACCACTAGGAACTAACCACAAGATTAAGTACTTACAAGTTCATCTGATTACAATATATAAGGGCCACACTTAAGTAAATTCTAAGTGACCATGTATAAATGAAGAATTGGGGTTTTAATGGCTATATGTTTAAGTATTTATAGAAGAATATGGTGATTTAAAGATTCTTGATCAGACAAATGAGTATTAGGATTGATTTATCTATATTCTCTAATGGATCTTAAGATAAGGTTATCCATTTCAGAATATGACACACATGTGTAAAAAATATAGAGGGAATAATAATTATGCTAAAATGATAATCAAAAAATTACATCACTGTGGGCCTCCATAATACTCTGTTGTTACCTCTCAGTGAAATAATACTTCGAAGATTTTTCATAGAAATATTTAAAGAGAAATGAAAAATTTAAGCTGATAAGAATGAGATGCTTCAAAATCTATATCTTCTCATCTTTAGTATATAATTATTATATTACCTTATATTTGTACATCAATTATTCTACATATTTGTTATCACATACTACTTTGTTGTATAGGAGTTTACTAAATAATCTCTCTTATTAGTTTTACATCTTTTATCCAATGAATAACTATGGAAGAGTCTATATGTAGCCTGGACTATTTTATATGAAATTATAATTGTATAACCCATCATATTTTGTTGATCTATACATTATTCAGAAAATTTTATTAGAAACATGTGACTATGAAGTGGAGAGAGGATTATCTCTCAACATATAAATGAACCTCTTGTATTTATATCCACTGCATGGTTATTTGTTTTTGTATATTTTGATTAGGAAAATTAGTGTATCCTTTCAAAAAATCTATTTCAAATAATTACTCTGAAAGTTAAATTTAATGGATATTTTATATACTTGTTTTACTCAGATTATATTTATTTCAGAAGCTATAGTTATTTTTAAATTGTTCAACTATATAGTAATTGATCCTATGATAAATATTTCAAATAAAATTAAATTAAATATTTCAACCCTCATAGCTGACTAGGATGTCTTTATAAATTAGGTAATTTATTTATAAATTATTTTTAAAGATAAATTTTTTTATAAACTCAATTCAACCCTCCCCATCAAGATTTTTCAACATCAACCAAAAAAACATATCATTGATGATGATGAAAAAATAGGAAGTCGAATAAAATGATGGAAGTATACTAAATTTGATAGAATTATGAACACTCAGAGATAAAATAAATTTTCATCATAATAGGTATTTTAATGGTGTCATAATCCTTGAGTTTGATCATAAGAATACTAAATAGAGGTTATAAGAAGGGATATGTAGAGATAGAAAATTAGATATATTGGTATATATATAGAGATTTTGGATAACCATTATAATACCTTTTTATTTACTATTTTTAATTTTTTAATTTTATTTATCAATTCATTGTGATTGTTCTTGATTAAATCCATTATAGGGATAATAGGGATATAGTTATGTATTATTATGGTAAATAATTTTAATAAATTCATTGAGTTTGTTACAACCACCGATGTCCCAATCATCCTAGTGGTGAATTTGGGAGAGTTTATTTTCTTATTGAATGGGTACTATTTTCTGGATAATAAGAACATAAAAATATATATGATATCACAAACCATTAACAACATCTATTTTGTAATGAATCATACACTTTCTAGTTTTACTCATTAAATATTTTAAAAATTATTTTTGATGATAGACATAAAGTTAATGCAGATTATTAGGAATCATGTGGATCTAATATAGATACATTAAACATATTTTCTCACTTGCACATGTTATTATATAGATAATATATTTTCTGTTAAATGGATTATATGATGTGAAACCAAGGATTTCCATTGAGTTCAGAGTGTTAGTTTTACCTATGTCGTTACATAATCATTGTTCACATCAGGTTTCAAGATGACCTGCAGTGGATGGTGGATATGATAAATAAAATTAAATGAAATAATATATCTTATTTACCAAATGTTCAGAATAACCTAATATCTATATAAAATCATTATCCATAATATATACGGTTATCCACATATCAGTATAGATTAGAGAGGTGATTTTAATAGTGTATTGTTTGGTGGATGTGGAATTGGGGATCAATGATGAATATAGAGAGAATCATCATCAAATACATTGATATAATAAATTTTCTTCACCAATGATCAATCCAACCTAAGTTAGGAATTTTTTATTTTTTAATTTTCCCATTGACCATATTTTTTTGATATTAACATAGATCAAGCCCTTATCCATTGGATAATTTTTCTGGATTATCTCATCACCCTATTAAATTCTTTTCCCTAGGTTTCTTAATTGGGGATCATTTTATCATTGATTTATATCATCTCGATTCTTATATTTCCATATATGGATGATGGAAAATACAAAAATGACCATAATTTTAAACTAAATTTGGTGTTTTATGGATATCTTCCTCTATAATACACGTTTTAATCATTTTTATTCATTCTTTCCAGAGGTTTAACCATTTACAGAAACATAATTTACTGTGTGATCGATCATTGGTTCCATAGATCATTATTTCAGGTTCAGAATAATCATTTTCATCATGGTAATGGTTTGATGATTATGGTCTGAATCTGAATAAGGATTGTGTGATGGTTCTTTTATGAGTATTGGTGTGTGAGAGGATGACCCTCTGAAGAAAGGTGGTTACACATTTTTTATAATGAATAATTGTATAAATATAATTTTTGAAAAGACAATAATTAAATCCAACATGGGGTTGTGGGGTTTGATGATAAAGATCATGGAATGATTCAAGGAGGAGGTGTTTCTTTTTAGAGAATATATACATCAAATTTTTTTATACCACATGATATGTTATAGAAAAGAACCCGCATCATGTAATATGTTCTTTCTATGCTAAGGTTTATGGAGGAGGAAAATACCACACAACCATCTATTGGGACCACAAATTGTATGACCCTATATGGTCTGGCATGGTGCATACAGGGAGTGCATACCTAGGAAGCTTGATTAGGTCACATGTATTAAATGATATGGCTATAACCTATGTTCCACCTAACAGAACATGACTCTAGAAGAGGAACACTCGAAGTGCCAATAACCGATTCTACACACCTTGTGACTAAAATTAAAAATATGGTAGTTGAAATTTTCATTACATATAGGGGAAAATTGCACAAACAAGTAGTCAATATGGTAGTAATAGTTTTCCACCTCTCATACATGGTGGGTAGTCTTCTTTTTCATAGATTGGGGTATTAAATATGTCCCCTCTGAGAGGACTTCCATATGGAAAATGATGGTGTACTTATTACCTAATGATAAATATGAGAATTAAGAATAATTGATCATGATTTAATGAAATAGTATCTGGGGTATTTGAATAGACTTTAGGATGTCAATGGGAAGTGGAAACCTACACTGATATGGAGATCAGGTGTAGTAACCTAAAAACATTCTTAGTCAAGGTCATTAATGTATCCCAAAGAGTTAGGGTATATAATCATCAACCTATATATATGAATGGTTTAGTATCCCTTCAATTACTATAGGACATGTGTTCCTCAATCAATAAATCATTTATCCAAAATTTAGAGTGAAATTAAATGGGTAGGGGGATCCTCTATTTGGGATAATGTCCACCCCTACACTACTAGGGGTGAGGGATCTTCCATCCGAGGTACTGAGAGGTGACATGAGTTGAAGTATCAAACAATATTTTGAAATAGTGGGACATATATAATCCTCAGTCTAGTTGTAAAGAATGATACTATACACTTATTTTGGGTACCTTCTTGATCAAATATTGGATCTTCATTCATCATACTCTTGATTATGGTTTCTATATTACTCTCTACTTTTAAGTATTTACTATTTATTTATTCTTATTGGGTATGTATATAATCACACCTTTATGGTATCTACTAACACATGCCATTTATTATTTAAAATATAATATATTCAATAGATATCTTGGTGGTCTTGGAGTGGGTGGTGCTCGGTGGTAATCAGTGGAAGTGGTAGTAGTTATGTGTATAGAATTTAGAATTATCTTAAAAGGATAATACTTCTCTAGTTCTGAAGTTGGAACTAATTTATTTTGGTTAGGATTTTATTTTTCCTTTCTTAATTTTATTATATACTATCAAAATCTCTCGGGGGATATTATAGGTTGTGCATAAATTTATTATTTTAATTTTTTTCTTTCAACATTACTCAAGTGTGTAAGGAACATGTTTTTATGTATGGGTGAATTAGGATAAGGCCTCCCATTTGTGTGATATTCCAAATCGATTATAGACACTAGAACCATTACAATTTGAGATGGGATTATGGTGGAACACTAGGATTACCACTAGCTAGGAATACCTCAATGGGATAGGTTGTTTCAGATTGGTACAAGATCCTAGGTTTCATTGAGATATAGATTTGAGGTAGATTAGTTTGGGGAATTGTTTTGGGTTTTAGGTATATTATTTTTATATGTCTTATGTTTATCCCCCATTTTCAGCACCCCATTAATGGTGTGAGGTCCAACATATCCACACACTAGGACTATGATAACCCAATTGCAAGATTAGTACACGAAGGCACTGATTTTAGTAAAAATTACATTACATGCATCATATAGGAATGAGTTTTGTTTTCTATGTCATTATTTAGTCAACTCCTATGATATGATCTTTTGACCATGTTATATCTTGTCTATTTTAGGAAATCCCCATAGAGACAACCATATATGATTCCCAGATAGGATTGTGATGATGATACGATCATGGATGATTCCTCAATTCAAGTACCTATTCAGGAGATGTTTCCTATGGGTTGAAAGTGAGGGGTACTTACACCTATTGATAAGTGAGAATACCTACCTCTAGTATAAAAGTATGATGTTAATCCTATTTTTTGGGTATCATATGAATAAATATATATAGGATGATGATGTCTATATATTGAGTGTTCCTTATGATTTGTAGATATATATAGACCACCCATATTTTTGGGGTTATCTAAATCCATAGGCAATAAAGGACTAGTTAGAGTCACTGGTTTCAATGTTATTTATATTTAAAAATGATACTAACTAGATGTTGATCTTATTAAAATCCTTTTCCATGATTAAATATGCAATTATAGGGGATCAGTGGCTCAACTAAAGGATAATATGACTATTCCATGGATAGAGTTTGAATATCTACTTTGGGAGTTGTATTTCCCATGGAATCCATGGTCAGTGTGCATAAAATATCCTTTTGAGATTCAATAGGGTAACATGTTATTCAAAGACCATGTTTCAAGGTTTTCAAAACTGACACATTACTCACTAGAAATGTTTCTTGATAGAAACTTTTTAGAGAGGAAGAATAAGCACGTAATTCAATGATATATAAAAAATGGTGTAGTTCCCCTTTTCATTCCTACATACATAATGGTGATAAATGAGACATGGAAGTGGAGGAAAATATAGATATGGGATAGTCGATGGAAGGAGCATCAAGTGTCAATATTGTAAAATATTTATCAGTTTTGGATGGAATACTATGAGCTAGAGGGGCATTTCAGAAGAGGATACTATATTCTTATTAGCCTGCACATGGGTAGAAATATATGGATTCTTAAGGGGATCGAGTAATCCAAATAATATAATATTATTCAATAGAAAGGGTTAATGTTATATTTCTTTGGACTTCCCAACCCTACATGAAATATTACATAGGAATACATTGGACAGTCTATCAAGGGGAGGTAATGATGAGAGAAAGGTGACCTACAGAGAGGCAGTGGTGAAAGATTAGATAGGAGGGATATAGGTGGTGGAAGAATTTATGATCTATTACCACATCCACCACATCTAGGTGTTAAACATCATGATTAGGAAGATAAATTTTAGGACCATGTTTAGTTGTAAGAAATTAAGTCTTATAACCCAGAGTCTCCTAGAATGATATGATCTATGATATCTATCTTATATACCCTCACAGGTGCTTTTAAAGAAACATGATTAAGCCTTTAATTTCAATATTTATCCTCTATTCATGAACTAGAGATTCTAATAGAGCCTCATGATCAACCACTATGCTTGGAAACTCATACTCGAGGAGTTTCTGCAATGACACTCTTTTTTTAATGGTTTGACTCATAGGGAGGGAGATTCTCATGGGAAACTTTTATACTTAAGATGAGACTGCATGATTTCAATAATGTTGTGGACTTATCATCAACCGTCCATTCATCAATTTATTATTTCAAATGGAGGATTGTGGTGTAGCCGGGCTAATTGGATGACAATTTCATTCATTAGTGAGTATGGATTTTCGATAGAGAATGAAGAGACCAATTTTATTTAGTTAAATCTAATGTATCATTAGTTTTCTAGAAATAATCATAGTGTAGTTTACTTAGTGGATTTTAGATTCTATACAATATTATAGGACTATAAAGACATTTTCACTAAGGATGTATGTTGTTTACCTCCTTTTCGAGATGTTAACATATATATATATATATCAAATTGAACCCTAGGGATTATTTATTATCACCTATACAGTATCAGATTGATCACACTATGCTTTGAGAGAATCTCGTGTATTTGGACGACCTTCAAAGGAATGGTTTCATCAGACCCCATGTGTCCCCTTGGGAAGCTCTGATATTATTCGCTAATATGGTAGAGAGGAGCCTATGTTTTTGGGTTGATTATTATTTACTAAACCAAGAATCCATTACAAATAATTATCTAATATCAAGGATCTATGAACTATTTTATCATCTAAGAGTATACAAGTGATTCTCCAATATTGGCCTAATATTTGGTTACCAAAATATTTGGGTATATGAGTGTGGTATAATGAGGATGAAATTTTAATGATTCTATTGTCATTATGAGTACCTGGTGATTCAATTTAGCATGAATAATTCCATAGAAATGTTTATGGGACTCATGAATTGAATCTTTTAACCCCTTATTGACTAGTTCATAGATGCATTTATCAATAAAATTCTCATTTTCTCATCATTTGTTGTTGTTCGTGAAGTGAATTTTAAGATGTTCTTAGATATACTTTGATTGCTTTAACATTTTGAAAAAAATATAAAAATATTAGTTCTATATTAGATTGGTGCACTTTTTTTGGAAATTTTATCTCATTGGAGGGTGAAACTATAGACCTTGTGAAGATTGAGGTGGTGATTTCTTGGGAGCTGCATTAGAGTGTGGCACTGGTGAAAATATTCCATAATATGGATGGGTATTACAATATCTTCTTCATATATATATTTTTGGATTGTGACTCCCTTGACTACCATAACCAATAAATGGAATCCTTCTTTAGTTCAAAGAAGTTCCAAAATGCCTTTGAGGATCTATGATAGTGTTTGATGAGATCTCATATTATAAGGTTATTATAGGAGGAAATTGAGTACGTAATGTTATTAAATTCCTTTAGATTCGGGATTAGTTGTGTGATAATGTAGAGGTAGCTAGTGATAACATACGGGTCTAGGAATGTTAAACTGTAAGAGAATAACTATGCCACAAATGATTTAGGGTGGCAGTTGTGTTGTTTACCCTGAAATCCTATAAATACTAAATTCTTGGTTATAGTTTTGAGTTTATTCTAACCAAAAGTGTCATAAATATATATGAAAATGTAGGGATCTCAACCCGAGATAGAGGAGATGATTGGAATTTTACAAGACTATAAATTCATGAAATTCAATACTCTGAGAAAGGGTAATATGTTGGAATATAATTTCATTAGTAATTATTGTTTGTAGTTTCTTGGTGTGGTGTCAAATTTATTAGCCTTATTATAGCTATATTTGGTGGATGATGGAGTAGAATAATACCTCTGACCGATTGTTTTGTCCCCACTATTTATATAGTGTGTGAGGAAATCATAGTATAGAGATATTGTTTATGTGGTCTTTCATAACAAAATGTCAAGAGGGAATTCCCTTGGTGGATACTCTAATGGTGGGGTTCTTGTTATCCTTCTCTAGGGATAGATAGCGGTCCCAATCCCACTACAAGATGAGAGAGTTCCATGAATCTCTAACATTGATTTATCTTATAATGGAAATAGATGTACTATGATCTTCAGGGATAGTTTTTGGGGCTAGGAATGATAAAGAGCGTTGTTGTGTTCATCTCTCTATACCTCACTATTCAGTAGTTGAAGGCCCGGTATCAGGTTATAGAAATCTTGTAATAACCCATTTATGTACCTGAATTAATGTTTAATGGTACATAAATTTATTTTTGAGATGTTATTTACATGTATGGGGAGGTCACAATACCATTTGGTTGATTTTTGATAAACTTACTATACTGGCACACTTTATCTCAATCAGAGCACAGAGTTTTGTAGAATGATTTGTATGATTGTACATGTATGAGATCATTCATATTCAGGGTGTTCCACAAAATATTGTCTCATATTATGATTCTCAATTCACATCTTGGTTTTAGAGAGGGATGTAAGAGGCTTTGAGGACACAGTTAAGAATGATCATGGTGTTCCACCCCCCAAACTAATGGAAAGACATAAAGGACCATTTATGTCCTAGAGTGTATGTTGCTGGATTGAATGTTGTATTTTATTTGGATATGTGAGGATCAAATACCCTTAATAGTGTATTGTTACCACAACATCCATCACTATACTATTTCTATGAAACCATTTGAGGCACATTATGATATATCTTATAGGCCACCACTGTGATAGTCAGATTTAGTCTTGGAAAAAATAGGAAAAATTTTATATCATTTTAGAGTGGATGATAATAGATCATAGACATCAGAAATCATACGTGGACTAATAATGTAGGACTATGGTGTTCATTGAGATAGATAATGAGTTACTGATAGTCTCAAATTGATGAAGTTTGTGGAGATTTGGGTGGGATAACATGTTATCTCAGAGGTTCATCACTCTAGATTAGGTTCTTTATAGGATTGGTGAGGCTTCATACTAACTAAATTTACCTCTACATATTGATAGAGATTACAATATATTTTTATATGTCACAACATAATAGATACTATAATGACCATGGGTTTTCATATGATGATATTATATCTTTTTAGATGAATATTCATTACATTACACAATCAGACACATGTGGATCATACATGTATAGTCCCTTGGAAAACATGTAAACATAAAAAATTGGGTTTTAAGAGTTCTACATCATCTCTCACTTAGATCCTCATAACTAGAACCCTTTATAGACATATCATGCGTAATACCTATTATCATAACCTTGGGAAAATAAAAATAAGAAAGGGTGAGCTAATATGCTTAATAAGAATAAAAAAGTGATATACATAAATATAATGTTTGTAGAAGAGTATAATAAAATGATAATTACATATGAAAACCATACCCTACATAACAAAGATTGAAATCTTAAGTCATAAAATTAACATTGGTAGGTCATATTACATGAATCGTAAGGAAATCAAAGAACATGATCCATGAAAATGTAACATTTGAATAGTAAATGGAATTATATAATAAAAAAAAGCATATAATATCATTTCCATGATAGTCAAGGCTCATCTCCAAGGAGATAATACTGTAATGGGTTCAATACCTAAAGAATCATAGTAGTCTAGGTTCACTCTCAATAATTCCATAGTTGAAACATTCCCTTACTGAACTGGTTTTGATCCCAATTAATTCTATTTTTATATCATGAGATATCGATATTTAACCAACTCATTGGAGGGAGATATATTACCCCCCATAACATAATTAAATTCATATATATTTTAACAACAAGATCAAAAAAACATTCATCATATAAAATCTGATGAAAATAAATCAGATTTATAAAACTTGTATCTTATTATAACCAATGAAAATAAATGAGTTTCATGAAACATTTCATTATAGTATAACATTTTGATAGGAAATTTATTTTATAATAATTTTTTAATTATAAATATAAACTATTCATATAAATAATAAGGGTGGAATCATTATGTCATATCCATAAGAAAGACTAAGATGCATCAGAGGACTTCTGATGTTATTAATATTTTCATGACTTATTATATACTCCATTTACTGATTTTATATGAAATGTGCATAATTTGTGTGAAATATTAATGTTTTAATACTAAGTATAATTTTTGAGCATTTTTAGAAGTAGTCCAATTGAGACAGTTTACAATTTTATTTATAACTCTCACCCTAATGATCTACATTGTGTGGTTACTATTTTTTAGGATTCCTTATTCAATATAAAACATTTAATTAGGAGGGATCATGGGCCAATTCTTCCATTTGAAGGCCCATATGGACTACACAAGAAGGCCTACAGAATTTATGAAGAAACTGGACCATCCATGAAGATTTAATTACTAGGATCAATCTAGAAGTTAAAATTCCTTCATTATCCTCCACTATTCGGAGGAAAATGTAAGGAGTCTTGGATAAAAATATCAACGCCCAAATCTAAAGACAAGGGGCCCAAATGATTCATTTAAACTCAGCCCACAATTCTGGACGGGAATTAAAATCTGGACACTATTCATAACATATATCATGATGTAATCATAAAAAAAGCTGAGATTTTTTAGTGTTCAATAGGAGATAATGTTGGCCGATGTTGTTGAAGAAATAATTCATATTTGAAGGAATATTCCTATTCAAAAACCCATTCATATTTTGGACTTCAAAATGTTTGGATTGAAATGAACAGATTAATTTTGTTTAATTAACCAGCCATAAAATTGGATCCTTAAGTCCAATGGACACCAAAGTTTCAGAGTAGACAGAGGGGATATTTATATAAATCTTTAATAAGATAATATTTTGATATTCTACTATTGATTTTATCAAATTGGTGATGCAATTGGAGGGGCAATTTTAGAATGCAAACAACCCACAACATTGAGATATAAATACATCCCCCTCCTCTCCTTGCAAAGAGTTGGAATTTCAGAAGAGGGGAGCACATATTGTCATGACCAAAACATTTCCAAGGTATTTGTAGGACCTTCCATACTTATGATTTCACTTGATAGACCTTTCCTCCTCTCTTTGTTTTCATTTACTTTTGTGTTCTTCATTTTTGTAATCTTGTAAGTCTCTTTCTTTGTAATTCTATTTTAATGAATGTTTCTTCTTTAATATATGTTATTATCATCCACCTTCTGTAGTTTCATATTAATTTTATTAAAATATTTTAAATATAGTTGAATCCCCTTACCTTATTTCACTTTCTAATTCAATCTAAAGTTCCTTTTTAATTCTGACCACCCTTCGTGTGTGTGTGTGTTCGACGCACAAATATTTTATTATCCCATTATTTTTGTTCTATTTATAATTTATCAACATTAACATATATTACCAGATTAATAACTATCTTAATGGAAGAGTAATTCTATTGTTGGGGTGAGTCAAAATTTAGGGATGTTAAGTGATTGAGAGTATTTGCTCGATGAATATTCTTCAAATTAACATTGTGTATGTTGGACTTAACATGTCATGAATTAATGACTTATTTTGTTTAACTTTTGGTTTCCATGGATTATTGGAACCATAAATACACTACCATAAATAAGTTCTAATTGAGATTAGAACCCTATGTTACATTATGGCTTAGATTAAAGCCTTAACACTTATGAATTCCAGTCAACGTTATCTTGTGAAGTGGGTGTTAATTTAATTGCAATATAAAGCAAAGCTCAAGGATATCATAAGATTAACTCCCTAAAAATGAACTCACCCCAATATTTATAATTTTTTTAAATCAATATTAATCAATCAATAATTTCATAAGCTCTGAAAACAAACCACCCCAATCAGAATACAATCAACTAAAAACAAACAACTATTAAAAAGTATCATCACTGAGGATTCGACTCGAGTGCTTCTATACACATTAGTAGAGCATTAGAACTTTGACCGGTCGATAGGCGACAATCGACCATGTTTCAAATGTCCCCATTGTCAGGGATGGTGAAATTAAGTAGTCGTTAGTTTCTAGTTATTGTAAAAAAAAAACAAAAAAAAAAAACAAAAAAAAACAATATTTAAAAAAATAAAAAAACACAAAGAAAAATCTGCCTTCCTCATAAAAATTATAAAGGGAAAACACAAAGAAAAAAAAAACTGTCTTCATCTTTCTTCCATATCTCTCCGAATTCCCCATAGCCTCCCAAAAAAGCCCTCAGATTTGTTTGAACCTGAAATTGAGCGAACTCTTCACCAACTTAAGAGGAACTTAATAGATAATCAACTCATTCAAGAACCAATCCTTGTCCAACCAGTTGAATTAGATATGGATAATCCTAGGGAACACACACTTAAAGAAATTTCTGCCCCTGATATGAATTACCAACCTCTTGGTATTTAATATCCAAACACAGTGGATGACTTTGAACTTAAATCAGGTTTGATTCATCTTCTTCCTCATTTCCACAGGCTAGCCGGTGAGAATCCACATCTCCACCTTAATGAGTTCCAAGTAGTGTGCTCTACCATGAAGCCTCAAGGGGTTTCTGAGGAAAAAATCAAACTTCGAGCATTCCATTTCTCCTTAATTGACTCAGCCAAGTCATGGCTCTACTATCTTCCACTTGGTTCCATAACCATATGGAATGACATGAAACAAATCTTTTTAGAGAAATTCTTTCCTGTTTCTCGTACTACTTCTATCCAAAAGGAAATAAGTGGTATCTGTCAATTACCAAATGAATCACTCCATGAGTACTGGGAGAGATTAAAAAAGATTGTTGAAACCTACCACAACACCAAATCCTTGACCAACTATTGATCCAATACTTTTATGAGGGGTTATTGGCTATTGGGGGAACCCTCATAGATTCTGCAAGTGGCAGTGATCTTGTTGATAAAACTCATGCAGCTGCAAGAGATCTCATAAGAAACATGGATGCGAACACACAACAATTCCATACTCAAGCACATGATCAAGTAAAAAAATTCCAAGATTATCAATCCATAGAGCCGAACAAGATGACCGAGTGGATGAGTGAACTTACAAGTCTTGTGCGACAACTAGCTGTGGCTACCAAATCCTCAACCTCGTCTTCTCCGCAATCAATGTTTCCTGGACCTGTCAAAAACTATGGAATCTGTAACTCTTCATCTCATTTAATTGAAACATGTCCACAACTTCAAGAGGGTCAATATAATTCATCTGGACCAATAGAACTCAATTAATTATATGCTCAGAGGAACACCAACCCTCAACAATCATGTCAGTTCATTAGAAACTTCAACCAACCTCACTCTGTGCCCTTCTCTTCTTCCTATAACCAAGGCCTGAGGTATGTTAATCCCATCTCTCATCCCCCTAAATTACCTCATGAAAACCAAAACCAGTTTCAATATGGTCAAGGTGTTGGTAACTTCCAACAACTTTATCCTTTTATTCCTCAACCACAAAGTAACAATCCTCCTCCTGGATTCCATTATCCTAGTGAGCCTTCCCAATTCCCAAACTAATACAATCTCTTTCCCAAGAACCAAAATCTAGGTAATTATAATTTGGGACAAGCCTCTTCTTCCAAGAAACCATGGGAATGTGCAGTGGAAGATCTTGCCTCCTTCACCTATTCCAGCCTCAAGAACATTGAAATCCAAATTGGTCAACTTTCATCCCACCTTAGTCAGCAGCAACAATCAAATTCTTCCCAACTTCAAGCTCAACCTTTAACCAACCCAAAGGGTAATGGAAGTTCAATTACACTTAGATTAGGGAAGAAAATTTCTATTCCTCAAGATAAATCCTCCACCCCCCCATTAAATGTTGACCTATAAAATGAAAAGAAAAAGAAACCTGAAAAGGAATCTAAATCCATTCCCTCACCGCCTTCCACTCCACTTAGGAACCCAATTCCTTTTCCTCAAGACATTTCTATGCCAAATAAGTCATTTGAACCCGATCCTGAAATGCTTAACATGTTTAAACCTATTGAAGTGAACGTACCCCTCTTAGATTCTAGAAAACAAATTCCTAAGTATGCCAAGTCTCTTAAGGAATTGTGCACCCACAAGAGGCAACTTAGGACCTTTGAAAATGTTTCCACCCAATAGTCTATTCCCATAAAGTGAAAAGATTCAGGGACCTTTACAGTTCCATTCCAAATAAAAAGTTCCAACTTTGATGATGCACTCATAGACCTAGGAGCCTCATTTAATTTCATTCCCAAATCCATCTTCTCCAAACTTGGTCTAGGTCCCTTACATCAAACGGGTGTTGTCATTAAATTGGCCAATCAAAGCATAGCCAGTCTTGAGGGAATAATTGAGGATGTCCTTATTCGTGTGAATGATCTTATCTTCCCTACTGATTTCTATGTCTTTGACATAGAAGGTGAGACGAACTCTCCTCGATCTACCTTATTTCTAGGAATACCATTCCTCATGACAGCTAGAACTAAGATCGATGTCCATTTAGGCATGTTATCCATGAAATTTGGTTACCAACTGGTCAAGTTCAACATTTTTCATTCCATGCGATACCCATATGAGGATCACTCTGCATTCTCAATCCATGTTTCTGAGTATACTTCTAAGATTCAATTGAATCCCATTCCATCATGTTCATCCTGTTTTGATGATAAAAGATCTTGTGAAATCTGCACCATGATTAACCAAGTCATAAATGGTGAAGTTTATGTGGACCTCTCATTCATAGACTCCATTAATCTATAGGAACTTGAAAACTCTCTTGAATCCCACATAAAATATGATCTCTACTGCTCCACCTTTGACAATATTAAGGAGAATGAATCTGAAGTAACTGAAGTCCCTTCCTCCATTCCTGAGTTTTATAACCCACTAATGAATGATGAGACTAATCTAAAATCTCTTCATAAACACCTGAAATATGCATTCCTTTTCCATGGTCACTCTTATCCTGTCATTATCTCTTCTTCACTTACTGAAACTGAGGAGTCTAAACTTGTTCAAGTGTTAGAGGAAAACAAAAAGGCCTTAGGGTGGACCCTAGATGACATACTAGGAATCAACCCTGCTCTTTTCATGCATCACATAAATCTTTAGGAATAATCCAAACCAATTAGACAACCACAAAGAAGACTCAATCCACTCATCCTTGAGGTAGTTAGGGAATATATCACCAATCTTCTTCAAGCTGGTATTATCTACCCAATTTTTGATAGTGAATGGGTTAGTCCAATTCAATTTGTACCTAAGAAGGGTGGGATAACTGTTTTCAAAAATGATCATGGAGAGGTAGTCACATCTCGAGTGAAGAACAAATGGCATGTGTGCATCAACTACCATTAATTGAATGTTGAAACATGAAAAGATCAATACCCTCTTCCATTACTTGATCAAATGCTATAATGATTAGCCATAAAGTCGCACTATTTCTTTCTTGATGGATACAACGGATACTTCCAAATCCCAATTGCACCTCAAGACCAAGAAAATACTACTTTCACTTGCCCCTTTGGAACATATGCATATAGGAGAATGCCTTTTGTCCATTGCAATGCTCCTACAACATTCCAGAGGTGTATGATGAGTGTCTTTTCTGAATTCATTGAACATTTCATGGAGGTCTTCATGGATGCCTTTAACATTTATGGTGATTCATTTGTATCTTTCTTGAATTCACTCTCTCTAGTCCTTAAAAAGTGTTTCAAGTGTAAACTTGTGTTAAATTTTGAAAAATGTCACTTCATGGTTGAAAATGGTATTGTTCTAGGGAACATAGTTTCAAAAGACGGTACTGAAGTTGATCCTACCAAAATTGAAGTGATCGAATCACTTACTAAACCCACTTCTATTCAAGACATTCATTCATTCCTTAGTCATGACGGTTTCTATCGACGATTAATCCATAACATCCGTAGGATTTCCCTCCAACTCACTCAGTTTCTCAAAATTGATGTCACTTTCCATTTCAATGTGGTTTTCAAGATATCCTTCATTGAACTCAAAACTTTTCTTACATCTGCCCCGATAATTCAACCCCCAGATTGGCCCTTACCCTTTGAGTTTATGTGTGATGCTTTTGATAGAGCTATTGGGGCTGTTCTTGGTCAAAGAAGATAAACAATTCCTCTTGTCATCTATTATTCCCCAAAACATTGGATGAAAATCAATCTAACTACACTGTCACTGAAAAAGAACTTTTAGAAGTTGTTTTTGCCTTAGATAAATTCTGGCCTTATATCTTAGGTTCTAAAATCATTATCTTCACAGATCATTATGCTATAAAGTTCTTAATCAAGAAAAGTTATTCCAAACCGAGGCTAATAAGATGGATACTAATGCTCCAAGAGTTTGACCTTGAAATCAAAGATAGACAAGGAAAAGAAAACCATGTGGCTGATCACTTGAGTAGAATTTATAATTCTTCTCATTCTAAAATAATTGATCTAGAATTTCCAAATGAGTACCTTTAATCTCTCACTCCAAAAATACCATGGTATTCCCAAGTTGTAAATTACTTGGTTTTTGGTGTTTTTCCTAATTTTTTTTCAAAAGAACAAAAAATGAAGTTGAAAAGTGATTTATAATACTATTTTTGGGAAGAAAATAAACTTTGGAAAACTGGGACTGACATGGTAATAAGGAGATGTTTCGATGAAAATGAACATTCTTCCATCTTAGAATTTTGTCACTCAATGCCTGGTGGTGGCCACTTTGGACCACAAAGGACCTACCAAAAGGTCCTAGACTCTGGATTATTCTAGACTTCACTCTTCAAGGACTCACATGAGTTCTCTCAATCATATACCACTTGCCAAAAGTTTGGCACAATTTCAAAGAGAAATGAAATTCCCCAAAAGCCTTTAATTTTATGTGAGATCTTCGATGTTTGGGGTATCGATTTTGTGGGACCATTCCCCACTTCCAATGGATTCTCATACATTATTCTTGCGGTTGATTATGTTTCTAGGTGGGTTGAGGCCAAACCCAATAGAAAGGATGATTCACATATTGTTAGTGAGTTCCTAAAGACACACATCTTTCACAAATTTGGCATGCCTCATGCCTTGATCAGTGACTTAGGAACCCATTTTTGTAATAGAAACATGGAATCTCTTTTGAAAAAGAATGGGGTTTTACATTAAAATTCAATTGCATATCACCCCTAAACAAATTGAATGGCTAAAATTTCTAATAGAGAAGTGAAAAGAGTGCTTGAGAGAATTGTAAAACCCACCAGAAAAGACTGGCCTGAAAGACTTGGGGAAGTAATTTGGGATTATCGAACTGCCTATAAAACACCCATTGGGGTGTCTCATTTTAGGCTAGTTTTTGGTAAATCATGTCATCTACTAGTTTAAAACCTTTAATTTTTATTGTGAAAAATCTGGTGAAGAAAGATAGTTACAATTGGCTGAATTGGTGGAGTTTCGACTTGATTTTTATGAGAATTCTAATCTCTACAAAGAAAAATCCAAGGCACTCCATAAAAAACAAATCTTAATAAAGGTATTCCCTGAAGGTGAAAATTTAATTCTCTTTAATTCTCAATTTTAGATTCACCCAGGTAAGCTTAATTCTCATTGGGAAGGTCCTTTTGTTATTACTAATGTTTACCCGTTTGGTTCAGTGCAAGTCCAAGACCCCTATTCCAAAAGGAAATTCACGGTTAATGGACATAGGTTAAAGCATCACCATGAGAGGAAACATAATCCTGGAACAACATTGACTTCCAATGCATCTCCAATTTCTACAGTTGACCCACCACTGGATAGAGATGATGACCCACCAAATCCAAACCAGGGGAACCTCTTTCCCTTTAACTCTATCTCTTTATCTCTTCCTCTTTCTCACTTTTTCTTATTCATCCTATCTCGTTAATTTTTTTACCACTTTCTTCATCAAACCCATTATTTTTCTCTTGCTATTTTGTGTGGGTGTGTATTTTAAAGAACACTAAAAAAACTAAAAAAACTAAAAAAATAAAAAATTGTAAAAAAAACCAAAAGAGTCATACTTACTCACCTTCAATTTTCAAATTTTTTCCTACCATTTTGGGAAGTAAAAAGACATGGTTTCATCTCCAAAATTTTGTGTTTTAATCATATATTTGGATAAATAATTTTGTGTCAAGAATAATACATTTTGATTGCTCAGTTATTGATTTGAAAATGATTTTCACCACCTGTGAGAAACAACATTTACTTTCATGCCAAGGATACCTATGTACAACTTTTCAAAATGAGTGTTTTTTCACTCCCATTTGAGAATCTTGAGTTTGTGGACCTTTGAGCTTAATTTCATACATTAGTCTGTATTAATATGATATAGGTATTTTTTGAACCACATGCGAATCACAATAGCCAAATAGCCTCCCATTTACCTTACATTAATCCACCTTTTGAAAGACCCTTAGAGCCTATGAAAACCTTTTCTTTGATAGGAACATTAGAAGCCCAATACCTTTTCCCACCCAATATCAACATAGATTTTCATTGCAAATTTTTTTGAAATTTAAGTGTGTGGGGGGATGGATTTCATTTTGGGTACCCTTTGTTGATTTCACCATGTTATCATATGCTTGAGGGCAAGCATCCATTTCAGTGTGGGGGAGAGGTTGTCATTCAATGTGTTTTGGGGAATGTAATTTGATTTCATTTATGAAATTTTGTAAATGTTATTGACAAGTGTTTAAAAGAATCATAAAAATAAGATAAAAAAAATTGGGTTGTTTCTTGGGTAGGTCATAAATCACTCTTCTTCAACCTTTTATCTTGTTACAATTATTACAATTAGTGTCGTGAGGATATCAATCATGGGTTGGGATATGAGTGTGAGATATTTTCCAAGTTCAACTTTCCAAAAATAGAAAAAAAAAGAAAAAAAGAACACTTGCATTATATTCTTATGTCATTGGAAGAAGTTTCGTGGTTTGTAAATATTTCATCTTCTCATCCACTTCAAATTTTCTTTTTCTCTTGTGTCTTTATTCACATAATCATTCCCTTGTAAATATGTGTTTTCATTTCCTTCCTTGTTTCATTTAAAAAAATGTGCATTTCTTTTTTTTCATGTTGATGTTTCACCCCCTTTTTTCTATCTTTTGGATATCATATTCCTACCATCCCATATCCATATAAAAACACCTAAAAAGACCTCGTTATTTTTGAGAAATTTAGGACAAGGAGTGGAAGCTGAGAGCTCTTACAAACTCTAAGATTTTCACTTTTGGTTGGTGAATGAGTGAAGCTTCATAAATTAATTTTATCATCTTGAGAGGAGTAAGTTTTGTGTGCCACCATTTTCCATTTCTAAATTTGAGCATGGAAAAATGAATATTTTTTGGAACATTGTTTCTGTAACAACTTGTGGTGGAATTCAAAATGGATGAGTGAAATTTTCTAAACCTCCCCAGATTGGGGAAAACAAAATTTTAATATTTTTTGGTGAGTGATTTTGTCATGTTTTTATATTTTTTGCACATGAGGACATGCAGAAGACTATGTGTGGGGGCTTTGATGTTATTAATATTTTCATGACTTCTTATATACTCCCTTTACTGATTTTTTATGAAATGTTCATAATTTGTGTGAAATTTTAATGTTTTAATACTAAGTATAATTTTTGAGCATTTTTAGAAGTATTCCAATTGATTCAGTTTACTATTTTATTTATAACTCTCACCATACTAATCCAAATTGTGTGGTTCCTATTTTTTAGGATTCCTTATTAAATATAAAACATTTCATTATAATGGATCATGGGCCAATTCTGTTATTTGAAGGCCCATATGGACCACACAAGAAGGCCTACAGAATCTATGAAGAAACTGGACTAGCCATTATGATTTAATTTATGGGCTCAATATAGAAGTTTAAATTACTTGATTCTCCTCACATATTCAGGGGACATTATAAGGATATTTGGATAAAAATTTCAAAGCCCAAATCCAAAGAAAAGGGTCCCAAATGATTCATTTAATCTTTGTACAACATTCAGGATGGGAATTAAAATCCAGACACGATTCATGACATATCTCATGATGTAATCATAAAATCATTATGAAAATTTTCAGTGTGAAATAGGAGATATAGGCGGCCTATTGTTTTGAAGAAATCATTTGGATTTGAAGGCTTCTTCCTATTCACAAACCCATTCACATTTTGGACTTAAAATTTTTTGGATTCAAATGGATAGATTAACTTTTTTTAATGAACCGACCATACCATTGGATTATTAAGTCCAACGGGCACCAAATTTTTAGAGTAGACAGAGAAAATATTTATATACAACTTGTAAGAAGATCATATCTCGATATTTGGATGTCTATTGTATCAAATTAGCGATGCAAGTGGAGGGGAAGTTTTGGAATGCAAACAACCCACAAAATTGGGCTATAAATACATCCCCATCCTCTCCTTGAAAATAGTTGGAATTTAAGAGGAGGGGAGCACATATTAACCTGAACAAAACCTTAACAAGGTATTGGTAGGACCTTCCATACTCCTGTTTTCACTTGAGAGACCTTTCCTCCTCTCTTTTTTTTCATTTACTTTTATGTTCTTCATTTTTGTAATCTTGTAAGTTTCTTTCTTTGTAATTTTGTTTTAATGAAAGTTTCTTCTTTAATATCTCTTATTATAATCCACCTTATGTAGTTTCATATTAATGTTATTAAAATAGTTCAAATACAATTGAATTACCTTCCCTTCATTCACTTTCTAATTCAATCTAAAGTTTGTTTTTAATTCTGATCACCCTTCGTGTGTGTGTGTGTTCGACACACAAATCTTTTCTTATCCTGTTATTTTTTTTCTATTTATAATTCTTCACCATTAAAAAATATTTACAGATTAACAACTCTCTTAATGGCTGAGTAATTATATTATTGGGTTGATTCAAAATTAAGGGATGTTAAGTGATTGAGAGTATTTTCTCGATTAATATTCTTCAAACTAATATTGTGTATGTTGGACTTAACATGTCATGGATTAATGACTTGTTTTGTTTAACTTGTGGTTTCCATGGATTATTGGAACCATATACACACTACCATAAAAAATATATAATTGATATTAGAACCCTAAGTTAAGTTAAGGCTTGGATTAAAGCCTTAAAACATCTGAATTCAAATCAATGTTATCTTGTGAAGTGGGTGTTAATTTAAATGCAATATAAAGCAAAGCTCAAGGATATCACAAGCTTAAATCCCTAAAAATGAACTCACCCCAATATTTATAAATTTTTAAATCAATCTTAATAAATGAATCATTTCATAATCTCTACAAACAAACCCCCACAATTATAATACAATCAACTAAAAACAAACGACTATTAAAAAGTATCATCGTTGAGGATTCGATCGGAGTGCTGCTATACACATTATCAGAGCATCAGAACTTTGACCAGTCGATAGGTGAAAATCAACCATGCTTTCAATGTCATATTATATTGAAATGACTTTGAAAGATCTCTAGTAAAATTTCTTGAGTAATATAGCCTTTCCAATTTTCATTTTTTTAATATAATTCATTTTCAAAATCCTTTTCTTTCAAAATGACTTTAGACACTTATAAAGGAAGATTTAAAGATCATTTAAAAAAAATTATTGAACAGAATATCCTTTCCACATATAATATTATTTTAGAACATTTTTTTTAAAAATAATTGTCTTTGAAATTATTTTTTGAAGCATATAAAATATTCTTTAAAACATTATGTGGTATAGATGGAAGGAAATTGTTTTCATTTTTACATGTTAAAATAATGATTCCTTTCACATTTTTGAAAAAAACTCATCATGAATTGTTCAAAAAATGCCCTGAAGATAATTTTAAAAAATATATTAAAAATTAAATAATTGGTAAAATTTTATTTAATAAATGATTTATATAATGTTAAAACATTTGTTGGGAACATTTTGAAAAAATATGAATATGGAAGAAAAAGGGATTCTGACTGAAGAATGAAATAATGAAGTTTTCTATTAAAAGCATTCTTATGGTCTCCTTAATCATTTAAGAGTTTAAATTGTAAAGAAAAATTATATTCTCTAGAAATAACATAATAATAATAAAATCAGTTAGTTTCTTGAGAGAGAGTTCATAGGATTTCATCAGTGGAAGAATAATAATAAATAATCCTAATAATCGATGAATAGTATCATAAAACCCTTACCACATAGGTAACATTTAATCGTAATACCCATGAAAGAATAATATTAAATGAAATATATTACATCATGAGAATAAATAAATTCATGATATTACATTTTAATGGTAATTTGTATACACCTCATAAAATATGATAGTTTCATAACATAAAGTACGTCCCAAAGAAGAAAAATTGAGACAAAAGTCCCATATCACTTTGGAAATATCTGGAATCATAAGACCCAATAAATAATTAAATCAAATTAAACATTAAATATCATGAAACTGAGTATATTTTTTATATAACAAGTATAATATTTTGTGTATACACCACACAAATTAAACTAGTGGTGATCATGGTAGATGTCTCACATAAAGTAAAAGAGACAAAAAATCCCTTATGACTTTCATAATGATTTAAATTGTAAGACCCATTAAATAATATCATCTAATTAAACATTATATATCATGGAAATAAGGAGGTTAATTATAAAACATGTGAAATGGGTAATATATACACCTCAATAAATAAACAAGTGGTGAATATGACATATGTCACCTAGAATTAAAAGAGAGACTAGAAATCACTTACCTTAAGTATTGAATCTCTTCATACACTTTACAACCTCATGCATAGTAAATATATTTTTAATATAAATATAGTAATGTATTATAAACATATTTAACATACCATTTAGGATTTACATATTTCTTTTTATTACCCGTTTATAAACAATTCCCTATTAAAATCCAGTTTTGGGTAATAAATGCTTTGTTTTTTATGAATGTTTTGATTTGAAAATTTTGTTCCTCATAATTTGATAATTTATCCATCATATATAGAATTTTATAAATGATATAAATATAATATATATTCATTTTATATGTATTTATAGTAATCCATATTAGTTAGATATATAAAAAGAAATACATCGTTCATAGAGACAGTTGGTCATACTTATAGGTGAACATTGTTTCCATTTCCGTGATGGATTTAGATAAATGATTGAAAATAATATATCACCTTTATAAAGAAATTTTCATATTATATAGATCAAATATTTTCATTAAAAAATTCTTATTACTTTCCATGTAATGTGTATGTGAAGAACAAATCATATCGCTTCGTGAGGCAGTAGTCTACTATACACACGATGGACGTTATCATACTCTCACTAAATGGAAAGTAATAATGTATATGTGATATTATAGTTCAATAAGTATAATAATTTATCTAATATCATATATGAATCATAAATCTATAATTATATATAGCAATGATAGTTGGTGATGGAAAACGAATTACATCGGTTTGCGAGGTGTTATCCTCCATACACACAATCAATATTTTCATTTTCCATTTAATGGATGAGGAGATGGATATAGGTTATTTCATAAAAATAATAAAATATAATTATATGGTATATAATAGGGTTTTTTTATATTAGAATAAATATAACATTAATGAACGTGATAAGAGAATAATTAAAAGGAAATAGTTTAGTGAAGATGATTATCATCTCTTAAAAGAACTCCCTCTAGATCTCATATTTAATGAACATAGGGTTAGAATTTTGGGATAAAAAAAGATCTAGAACATGTATAATGATATTTTAGAGGGATTTAAAAAGGGTTTTTTTATCCAAGGGTGTTAAGAGGTGTGAATAAGTGAGGGGAGGAGGTTTCATTTTATAATGGGAGAGGAGTTTCTTTTTTTTTGTAAATACCCAAAACTATTCAATAATGGGAAGTCACAGTCACCTAAAGCTCAAAAAAATTGATAAATAATGTATTGGATAGATTATATAGTCTATCCGCACCCTTAAAATACAATACATTTTTTTACATTTCACTTAATACCCTTTAAGTTTAATTAATTTTACCATTTATGTTTTCACAATGATAAGATGTATCTTTTTATTTACCAATGTAATTAATAATTTAATAAAAAAATTAAAATTATACTTATTATATAATATGTATTAAATTATTATAAATATTAAATAACCTTTTTAAATAAATATCCTTTGTTATTGTAAAATCAATTGCATCACAACCGCATGTAATGCGCAAAACCCTGTTTCAACCTTAACCAAGGTAAATCATTTTTTCTATGTTTATTAATCATAATGAATTGAAATTAATTTGAACATATTATATAATAAAAATTTTCTGATTCAAAATATGAAATAAATATTATCAAATTAAAATCCCAGACGTGGTAGAATTTAATTTTAGATTGATCTTCAAGACGTGGTGAGAAAATACTTTTCCAAAGAGAAATTTTTCAAAAGTATAAAAAGTTTATATATCATAATTGAATATTAAATTAATAACAATGAACAATATTAAATTAATTATAATATAATAGAGATACATTTAATTTTTTATGTATTTTAAAACAACACATAACCTTATATATTTTTTAAACAAAAATCCAATTTTCAATAAAAGCTGGTATTTTTTACAATTAATTGAATAGTTAATCTTTTCATAAAAATTTAAAATATTTACCCTAAGATAATAATTATATTTTAATTCCAAAGTATAATTTATTTTTTTTATAAAAATTTTATATATTGTTTTAAAAATGTATTTTTTTTATTTTTAAAAAATCCAATAAAAATCATTTTTTTAGAATTAGGAATTTTAGAACAATATAAAGAATTTACCTAATATTTTGATCTTTTATTAGTATTTTTTCATTATATGTAATCTTTAGACATAATATTCAAAATTTGGTTATTCCTATTCATATCTTCATTTTTAACAGCTTGATTATTACAATTGTTTTTAATAATAATATTAATACTATATCATGGATCATTAAAACAATGATGTTTCATGTAATGAGAGATATTGAAAAAAACAAATTTGTTCAAAAAAATATTCATATATCGATAGGGTGATACACCTTAAAAATATTTTCTATATTGAAATTCATCATTCTGAAAAAAATGTGCAAACTTATGTCTCAAAAAATCCCCAGGTTCCCAAGTTGCTTCCTCATACTAGTGGTTTCACCACAAAACATTGACAGGGATATTGGTCTTATTTCATAGAACATTATCTCTTTGATATATAATCTCTATTATTTTTCCTCTTAATTAATATTTTGATCCGGTTTTATGATGTATGAGTTCAATAAATTTAATGGATTAGTTATATATTTTCTTAGGAGAGATACCTGTAAAACATTTTGAACCTAAGAGAGGTTTGGTGGGAGTGCTAGAAAATAGTCTATCATTTTGATATCATAAATATTTTATAATGGAATGATATATCTATGTATTATTTGTTATGTATTTTATCCTTGAAAATATTCAAAGAAACACATTCTCCCTTACTTAAAATTATAGATCATGTCGATGATTATCAATAAAATTTTTCTATCAACATTATGCCGCCATTATGTGATACTGAATGACTATAACCTTATCTTTCATTTTATAAACAATATTATCTACCAATAGACTTATTTATCCAAGTTCATTGTAGTGATTTATATCTTCACACTTATTTCGAAATAATTCTTCATAAGTATCCGTTTAATTCTTCAAGTGAAAGTTATTATTCTAAGAAAACTCTTCTAGAGGAAGGTGTTGATCTCAAATTCCTTTTAAATCCATAGAAAAAGATATTAGTTTGTACTATAGAGTTTGAATTATTCTCTCAAACTAAATATATGTTTTAGGATGATATATGGTGGTGAATCTCAACCTCATATCATGATATAGGTAAAGACTTCACCAGAATTTTGATGAAAAACTTGGATCTTGATTAAAAATTATGAAATGTGGTACTCCATAAAACCTTAATACTTTCATAATTTATATAATATAAAGATGATATATAGAGAAATATTATATGATAGCGTTGAATTGGTTTTAATTATTATGCATATAAACTATAACCCATATAACATTGTGTCCCCTAGATGTTTTGGGGAGTCTGGTAACAAAATCCAAGGTGGTGTTTTCCCATTTTCATTCTGGTATGGATAATAGAGGGATAACACCTTTAAAAATTCCCCCATTTTTCACATACAATATAGTAATATACATACTAAAAAACATATCACCTTATGTTCTCCCACCATATGTAATCTTTATCATAATCTAGTGGTATGAAATATACCTTTATCATCCTTCGACTATAGGTTCAAGCCTTACAACCTTGCTGGACGTGGCATATTGTGGCTAGACATATGGGATATCCTTTTTCCCAAAAATATATTAATATACTTCCCATGTTGTAATAACCTATATTTACCTCAAATCATATATAATATAAACCCTAAAGGATACAAATTCGTTAATATTATCCCCCAATGTAAAGGAATTCTACCTCATATACCATTTTTCACTAAAATATAAATAAAATAGAAGGTTTTTATATACATAAATATCTCCCAAAATTTATTTAATCATGATAATAAATCATCAAATAAACCTCAAAAATATTTTCCATGACATTCAAATTATTATCACCCTTAAACTCCAAAACCCATGATGGTATCCAGAAACATTTTTTTAATCATACATGGAGAAATATATGCTTCCTAAATTAACACAATCCTAATATGTTTCATGAATAATATAATCGCAATACCATTGTTAATATACTTCTGTAGAACAATTCTTGAATCCAAATACATAAATAATTCAACCATTTATTACATAAATAAAATCCTATCTTATAAAAAAATTCCATTAGATGTTTGGATTCATCCTTTCACAAATAGAATATAAAATGTGATTTCTTTATTCTAGAATCCATATAGAGGAATATAGTGAATGATCAGAATCACATCAAATTTCAGTAAAGGATGAATAATAAAATTTTTATACGGAACATTCATACAAAATCAATCATGAAATTCCCAATTAAAGTGTGAAAGATAAAATTCCTATAATCTTCATGATTAACTTATTATTTTGTGATTTCAGAAGCTTTACCTTTATCCTTTTTTATTACAGGATATTATAGATTATCATCCTCATTTTCCATTGGATAGGGGCATTAATTCACATAATGTCCAAACACATTTCACTGAATGAAATGGAGTGTAGGTGGTGCATTATAAGTATATTTCTATCTATTTTCATTATTAGATAACTTATTCCCATTATTTCAATGTTTTAGTACTTAAAATCCTTTATTTCCACACATAAAACATTTAGAAATACCTTATGACAAATTCCTCTATGTTTTCTACCAAACATTGAGCAACAAGGAAATGTCATCTTATTATCTCCATGATTTTTAGTGCTTCCCTTGAATTCCTTATTGATTATCTTATCAAACTTTGATATTGATAGGTATATTCAGTATTAGTTTCCACCTTGAAATTACATTGAATGATTTATTCATATATACAGAAGTCCCTTATGGATAAATCCCTTCAGAAAAATGGTTTTAATCCATTGAAGAATTTATCAACTTCACTTTTGGGATGGATGATAATTCCATAAGAATACCTCAAAAGTCTTGTAAAATTTTATTCATAGGAACCAATAGATCCATCATCCTTACTCTTTATCTCATGTAATTCCGTCCCTATTTTCATATCCATAATAAGTGGGAATTAACTAATGAAAAATAATCTCTTAAACACATCCCACTCTATGGAGTCAATTTTTTATGTTTCCTCATATTGTTAATGAGAGTACAACATTTAACATTTTCACCTTACAAATGATAGAAAACAATGTATTTTTCATGTTCCAAACACCGAAAAAATTGAAATATCATTTTAGTGATATTGATCAATTTCTCAGAAATAAGATGATCAGCAGAACCACTAAAAGATGGTGGATATTGACTCATGAAGGACTCAGCTGATCATTATTCTATACTTTAATCATTTTTATGTTTAGCATGATTCATATCTTGAGAAAATGTTTTGTGATAATAAAAATGAAAATTTTCATTACAGCTCCAATAACATTTGGTTTCTCAGGAAGACAATAATTTCATTGTCAATTGTTGTAGACACCATGAAATGTGTTTCATGAAACTCTCTGCCATTGAAGATGTTTTCCCATGTGTCGCAACTGAAAATGACGTCAAATGGGCTCTAAAGGTTCGTGGGGAGACTCTGCATTTTTCATGGGGGTTAGTGACGATAGCAAAGGCACCATATAGAAGGGAAGGGACTGTAGCCCGACACTGATCCCAAGGTGGGGTGCAGTGGTGCAGCCTCCGGGGTATAGAGAAATTATTTTGGCTATGTCCCCAAAGAGGTTCCCAAGATACCTATGCGCAAATATCTGTGCGCCCCCTTGATGAAGCTTATTGAAGTATCCATTTTGGCTAAGTCCCCAAAATGTCACCTTAGTCTATCCAAAACACTTTTGACACGCATGGTACTTTCGCACCACAATTGGATGCAAAATCCACCTATGCTCCCAAACTCTTTTTTCCAAAGGTCCTATTTTTGCCTATAAATTGACCCTTGGGGCCTTCATTTGTACATAAGAATTTCCCTAAAGCCCAATTGCTACTCTGTTCACCCTAGTTCTTTTCCCATGTCCTCCAAAACATTCAAGGTAGTTCTTTAACACCTAAAGTAGAGAAATTGAAGGAGTATCATAGGAATTTATTCCTTTTAGTGTTTTAAATCCATAAAACTTTCGCGCCTAAAACGCCCAACCTCCCAAAATCCGAAACACTTGCATCCCACATATTCCTTTCATAGGAACTTGAGCACCCCACTTCCTAGATCACCTGTGAATACTCCCGATGGATTGATCTAGGTCTCTCCTAAGTATTACCATATAGTTTTTTCATCTCTTAAGTGAACATCAGGTCACCCAAGCCTACTTGCGCGCCCATACTTGTGCGCCCTTACCTAGTTGGGCACCCCTCTTTGATTCACTTACTCTCTTCAATATACAAGCCATAAAGCCCTCTTAAAATCCATCCATGGCATGGATTATTCTTCATTGGCTCCCCTATTTGAAAGGGATTCTGTTGAGACCTCCACCTAAACCTCATGACATATCAAACCTTTAGAAAAGGCACATCAGTGTGCCTCTTATTTTCCATTTGTATACCTGTAGTCAGAGGTTTCCCACATTTTTTTCACAAAGGGGTTAAGATTCATGATGTGTTTGTGGGTTTGTATATTTGTAGTCACATGGAACTTTCTCCCAGGAACAATTTCTAGAAGATCACAATTTGGAGGAGGGTTTGGGTCCTGACCTCTCCCTTCTCAAAGAGACCATAACCTCAGGTCATCTGGTAGGGAAGGTAAGGTTCACACTTTCTTTTCCATTCAAGTGAATGAAAAGTCCCCCTCCCCTACCAAGATCAATTTTAGGGCATCCATCTTGGTGCAATCCCCTAAACCTTCATCCCTTGTTCCTTTTAATGGGCACTTTTTAATGTAAAGTGAATAGAGGGAATGCTCTTCGCCTCTCCCTCGTCCACCCACGTCGCTGTAGGCGCGCCCTCTTCCACCAATGGGGGAGAAAAAGTGTATATTTCATTGTTGAATCATTCACATCCTCTTGTTTCTCACATAGAGCATGACTCACATGGGATTATAGATTCTTGATGATTACAAAATGGGCATAAACACTCATGGTGAATGAACTAAGAGAAATATGATTCCCACCATAATTAGGATACGTAGGAATCCTTTCTCAGGGCTCAAGCTCAATGGATATCCTCTTCAGAAATCCAACCCTAATTCCCTTAATCTGGGCATCCTCCTTTGAAATAAGCCCCAAATTAAACCCCCAAAATTGTCAAGGTATCCTTTTCAAGAAGTAATAACAAACCCATTTCTCTCAAAGGACTATACTCTCCTATGATAATCATAAAAAATGTGGGTTTTGATTCCCATAAAAATGAGATACGTAGGAAGCCTCCTTGAGTTTCAAACCTAACACTTCAAATCAACCATGTTCTCTATGGTCCATATTCCCAAAAGGGTTTAATCTTACTTAGAAACCCATATTATTTCCATGTTCTATAGGATTATTAGGCATAAGTCCCACAAAAAACATTGACTAACCACCTTTCACTTAGATGTCCTTACTATATGACATTAAATTGTATGGTTAAGTCCTTATCACATGAACTTAAAAGGCATTATGTGACCCATTAAGTGGAATCAAACAATGAGGGTTTAGATTCCTTTTACAAGGATACGTAGGTAACCCATTTCATGGGTATGATCCCAATTTCAAAACAAACCTTCATCTCCATAGATTAATATAAATTATAGAGTCCCAAACTAAGTGGATTAAAAACCAGTATCATCATAATGATGATTAAAATATTCATTAAATATTATATGAGATGATACCATTGATGGAGAACCTCAAATACATACAGATATATCCATTAATGATGAACCTTGAATACATACTGATGATTCTAAATTTTACACATGTTAATACTTGATTCAAAATTACAAGGGGAACTTATGTTATACTTGGTTAATTAATGAGGATTCATAAAAATATCTTAAATTTATAAAGAGAGTCCTGGAGTAGACAATAATTCCCCCCAAAAAGGGTGTGATGAGTCCGACCTCCCATCATCTCAACTAATACACGTTCTTAAGTATTGTAAAGTTCAAACTTAATGAACACCTGACTTTGGAAAGTAGGTCCCTTTTGGATAAAGAATTTTTGGAAGTTTCTGGTTCCATAAATAAATCCAATGGAAACTGCTTGGAAGCAGTGATTCTTAAAACTAGAACACACGTTTCAAGGAACTAAGAAACAATTGCATTCAATATCAACATGACTCCTTTAGGTTCCATTCATTGAATATAACCAAAAATCATAGCGTGAGAAAAAATATTCATTTTGGAAAACTACGTAATCATAAATCATAACTTATAATATATCTAACTCATGAAATGATCTTTTCCATCTGTGAATCCTTTGGAAAACCTAGGTCATTCATTATCATTATTTAAGTCCATAATGATTCATAATGACTCTTTTAATTTACAAAGAATATATTATGGGAGTGTAAAACTAGGTGTACAATGTAGTCCATTATCATATACAAGGTAATTATCAATTCATGGTTGACACATATTTTTTGGATTTATTACACCTAGAAAAATCTATGCCAAAACCTTATGCACATTTAGTATCCAAATAAGGACATAATTGTTTGGAAACCACGTGATCTATCCTTCACCAAAATTCTTTTATATTTTCTGATACATTAATTGTTTCATATATATATCCCTAGAAATATCCCTAAACATATCCTTAGACATATCCCTAGAGATATCACTATGGTTTTCACATCCTAGTTTATGAAGGTTAACTATACCTTCCCTATGAACCCAATTATAGAGACCTAGATATTTTATATATAGATATTACACCTTTTTGGATGAATATTAATTATAGTACACAAACAAATTCTTGAGGATCTGAAATTTATAGTTCCTTTTGAAACTTTTAAACATAAACAACTGGTTCATAAGGGTTCTATATCACCTCCAACTTAGTTCCTCATAATAACCACCCTTGTTAGAAAAATCACTCGTAATACCTATCATCATAACATAGTGATAAAAAAAATAAGAAAGGGTGAGATCAGTTACTCAGTAAGGGTAATCGAGGTAAATAAATAACATAATGTGAGAATAAGTGTTTGATAACATGATTACAACAAATGAAAACCATATCCTACATATGAAATATCAAAATCCTCTATCATGGAATAAACATTGGTAGTTCATAAGACATGAATCAAAAGAAAATAAAAGAAAAATATCCTTGAGAGAATAAAATTGATATAATACATGGAATTGTGGAATACACATAATCATAAAGAATCATTTACACAATACTAAAGGCTCATTTACAAGGCTATCATAGTAGAATGGGTTCACTCCCCATCCCATCATATTAGTCAAGGTTCACTAATAAAATTATCATAGTGTATAAATTCCCCTAATGAACTTGTTCCACTCCCCATTCAATCACTATTTATCTCATGAGATACAAATATTTTCCCAATAAAACAGAGGGAGATATAGGTACAACCCATCTCATAATCAAAATCATACATAATGTTCTACATGAACTTAAAAATTTTATCATATAAGAACCCATTAAAATAACCAGGCTTCATAAAACATTCATCATATCAGAACCCAATAAAAGAAATGGGTCTCAATAAAAGCTTAAGAATTTCATAAATAATGAAAAATAAATGAGTTTCATAAAAACAATTTCATAATAAATATAAAACGTACAGAGAAATAAAAATTTAGTATTATTGTATCACGTCCCTTGTAAATATTAATTTACCACAAAGGATGTTTTCTTATATAGAAAAATATTTTGAAATATAAATTAGAAAAATTGTTGAGGAAAATAGCCTTTATAAATTTTAAGGAAATTTTCAATACATAAAAAATAATTAAAATCATTTTCATTGATAATAACCTAGGGAACATTTAATTGAATCATTAAATATAATTTAAAAAATTTCATGTGGAAAATATAATTTCAACTTTGGAAAACATATTTTTAACAAAAAATATTTATAACATCCATTTCCTTGAGTGTATATTTTAAAACATATAAAATAATCTATAAATAATTGGGTGGTAATGATTGTTGGAAATTCCATTCATGTTGTATGCATTAAAACAAAGATTCCTTCCATATTTTTGATAAAATCCAAACAATTTTTTTTTGGAAAAGTGCATGAATATTTATTTTAAAATATTTATTAAATAGTCAAAAATTGGTAAATTTTATATTAATAAATCCTTTGAGGATTTTTAAAATATTTTTGAGAATTTTTAAAAAAAATATAGATATGGAAGAAAAGGGGGTTTCGACTAAGGAGTTACGTAATGACAATTTTCCATAAAAAATCAATTAGTATCCTTAATATATTAAGAGAGAAAAATGGATAGAAATAATATAATATATAAAAGTAACTAGTGTATAATAAAATAAATGTGTTTATGGAGAGATATATCATAATATTTCTTCCTTAGAATCCTATTCATAAACAATCTCGATAAATGATGAAATTGTAACATAAAATCCTTACCATGTCAGTATCTTTGAATCATAATCCCTGTGAAAGAATAAATTTAAAAGATATAAATAATATCATGGGAATAAATAAATTCTTGATTATACATGTTCTAAGGGATGTATATACATCTTATAAAATAATATAGGTGAAATATATAACATATGCCCCAAAGAAGACAAATTAAGGCAAAAATCACTCACCCCTTTGAAAATAAATTGATTCATTTGTCCCAATGATTAATTACATCCAATGAAACTTTAAATATCATTAAAATAAATTTATTAATGATATAGATAGTAAAATTTATTTTATATAGACTATAAAAATAAATGAGTTTTGATTATAGAACCACTCTCCCAAAAATTAAAGGGAGATTATAAATCCCTTATCACTTTGATAATATTTTGAATCATAAAACCAATTAAATAATAAAATACAATGAAACATTTAATATCATTAAAATAATGATTTTAATTATTTAACATGTCAATGAGGTAGCATATACACCACACAAAATAAATAAGCGGTGAATATTCAATATATAACCCTTAAATAAATGAGAGATTATTAATCCATTACCATAATATAAACTTTAGTTGTACATATTTGAAAATACATTAGAGTAAATATAGTTTTATTATAACTCTATTACATAACCATAATAATATGTAACAAACAATATATGATTAACGTATGACCTTCTATTACCCATTTATTAATAATTCCTTATTAAAATCATATTTTTAGTAAAACCTGCATTGTTTTTTGTGCATGTTTTAATTTTATATTTTTGGTATTATTACATTGATCATGGTTATATCATCTCAAAGATATTAAAAATTATATAAATATATAATTTATTCATTATATATGTATTTATAGCAAAAAACAAATGTTATATATTGAAAATGAAATATGTCATTCATAGAGATGATATGCCATACGTATGCATGAACGTTTCTTCAATTTTATCACTGGATTGAAGGAAATGAATGTAACTAATATATCAAATTTAAAGAATTATTTTTTAGATATATCACATATGTTAATTAATCATATCTTTATTACTTTCCATTGAAAGTGTAAGTGAATAATGAATCACATCGCTTCGCAAGGTGGTACACTACTGTACACACGAGTGACATTATCATATTCTCAAGGAATGGAAATTAATAATTTACATGAGATATGATAATTAAATAAGTATAATAATATCTTAAATATTAAATATAAAATTAAATACATCATTATATCTGGTCATGAGATCTGGTGAATGAAAATGAATTACATCTGTTCGCGAGGGGGTAGTTCATCATACACACGATTGATAGTTTCTTTTTTCCTTTTCATGGATGAGGAGATAGATATAGGTTATTACATAAACATAATAAAATATCATTATCTGATATATATTGGTGTTATTATATTTTAATTAATATAAAATTAAAAAAGTTGGTAAGAGAAGAATTTAAAATAAAATGTTTACTGAAGATAATTACCTTTGCTCAGAACAAACCCCTTTGGATCTCCTTTATGTACCCTAGGTCTTGTATTCTAGGCTGGTAAAAATCCCATCAAAATTTATATGTCTTTATGGGAGGAATTTATTTATGTTTTGGTCTATATAATGGTCTTATGATGTTTGAATAAGTGATGTGAGGATGTGGCCTTTTATAATGGGAGATGAGTGGAATTTTTTAAATACCCAAAACTGTTCAATAATGGGAAGTCACTTTCACCCCAATTACCTCAAAAATTGATAAATAATAGAGTTTAAGGACTATATATTTTATTTAAACCTCCACCACAAAAAATAAACAATTTCTTAAATATTTTATTTTATAGCCTTTACGTTTACTTAATTTTACCATTTAAGTTTTTACTATGATAACTTGTGACTTTTTTATTTGACTTGGAAACTTTTCTATTAAGAATAAAATTAAAATGAGTCTTAATATATAATTAATAAAAAAATATTCTATATATTAATTATTAATTATTAAAAAAATCACATGTGTGTGGAAAATGAATTTTAACATAGGCACATGTATTGCACAAAACCTCATTTTGACATCAATCACTACATTTAATGTTTATTGTATTTATTAATACCTATGACTTAAAATTAATTTTAAATTATTATATAATATTATTTTTTTATTCAAAATATTTAATCAAAAATTTCTAATTCAAATCATTGATGTGGTAGAATTTAATTTATAATTAATCCCTCTAACAAGATGAAAAAGTTGTTTTCTAAAGAGAAACATTTTGAATGTTTAAAAATTATCTGTATTAGAATTCAATATGAAATTGATTGAAATGAAATATATTAGATAAATTATATTATAATTAATCTAATTTCTCATTTTAATCCATTTTGAAACAAAATGGAACCTTATAAATTTATTAAAAAATGCATTTTTAAATAAAAACCAATATGTTCACTATTCTTTGAAAAATTAATCTTTTCAAAAAAATATAAAAAAATAACCCTAAGAGAGTTATTATAGGTTAATTAAAAAAATAATTTCAATTATTCAAAATTAAATTTTTAAAATTAGAAAAATTAAATTTATATTTAAAAAAAAGAGATAAAAAACATTTAAAAAAAGATATTATTGAGGCATATAAAGATTGAACTGAAAATTTAGTAACTTATATTAATATGTTTTTTTATATATAACTATTATAATGGATTTTAATTTTTTTATTCCTATTCATATCAATATGCTTAATGTCTAGTTTATAATGGTCATGTTTAAATAATAGTAATAATAGTATATCATTGTTTGTTAAAACATCGATGTTACAAGTAACAAAATCTATCAAATAAATTAATTTTACTTGAAAAAAATACATCATAAAAACACATTGTATAATAGATACATGCATGAAAAATAATATGTTATGGAAAGTGGTGACCTGGATATTGAAGATGTATCAACCTTTTTAGATTACCAGGTGGTGATCAAGAATCAACAAGTGAAGTCCATTATTGACTAAAAATTACCATTATATATGTTATATGACTATACAAGAATCTTTGTAAGTGTTCATGGGAGTGGGAGAATAAAATTTGAGATCAGTGAAATCGCATATTTTATTAGTTTTTAATTTTTTGGATAAAAATTGTTAATGGTATGGAGATTGTAATAACTCTAATTTTGTAGTTTGATTTTTTGAATAATTTGAATAATATTTTTAGAGATAGAACTCGTTTTGGGCCAGAGTTTCATGTGTTATGTGGACCTGATATCGATATATAAATTACATTAAATTTAACATTCCTGATATACTATATTTCTTCTAGAACATAGTCAATTATAGGGAAATGTAAGATGTTTTTTTATTCTAGAATTTAAGGTTTATCCTAGTCTTGACATAAACATTATTCACATCTGGTTTTGAGATGTTGTGCAGTTGTTCGATGATATATTAAATTAATTAATTAATTATTTTTATTTAATATTAGATCTAAACTAATATATATATAATTATTATAATTCCTAATCACTAGGGTTATCTTGATAACCATATAGATTGTAGTGGTGACGTATGTGGTGGAATCCTCATTAGACATGGGTTTAGGGATTAATAATTAGAATGAATAGAATCTTTATCGATTCCTTCAATAATGACTGTGTTCTTTACCATTGATTGATCGAAATCTAATGTTGGGTTTTTTATTGTTTTAATTTTATCATTGAATATTTTTATATGATCATGGATAAACACATTTCCTATTGAATCCTTGTTCATATTTTCACATGACCCCGTTTAATTATTTTTCATTGGGTTTAGAATCAAATAATAATTTTTCATTGATTAATTTCTTATTATTATTAAATTAAAAAATTTAGAAAATGGACTACCCTAACATGTCCATATTTTTTATCCTCATAATGGTGTTTTATGAATTTCTCACACTATTATATATGAGTTAATCAACAGAATTTTGTTATATTGTGGTTCAACTATTTCTGAGAACCTAATTCACTATTTTAGCCATAATTTGAATCATAGATCATTTTTTCATGCTCACAATATTGGTTTATGAAAAAATATAGGTTTGATAATGTTGAATGTAATATGATAATGGAATGGTTGATTGTAGTTTCACAAGATGTGGTGTGCGAGATGATGATACTTCAATGGGAGGTGGGGAACTTATTTTTTCGATGAAAAAAATACTAGAATCAAATTTTTAGAAATTCATTGATGATAGTAAACATAAAAAATAATTATTTTTCAGTGGAAATTGTGATAGGGGTGAAATCATAGGTAAACATAGTGGGAAAAGTTGTTTGTCTACATATTTCCGGGTTAAATGGTGTGTAGTTCAGAAGAAAATACACTATCTAATATATTTTTCTCATGGTTCCTAATATTTTGGTGGATATAAATTCCACATTAATAGGTAGTAGTCTCACACACTACATGACCATAGATAGACTGGATCATCATTTATAAGGAGTATAGACGCATGATTCCTGGGTGGCCTACACACATTTTAGGATAATGAAACACCCCATGTAACACCCAATAGAACACAAATCTAGAATGTGAAGATGTTGAGTTCTGAGCCTCAATATCACATTCCATGTGACTAGAATAACATGTCATGAAGTTGACCTTTTCACACCATGTTGAGTAGTAGTGATTGGATATGTTTTAAACCTAGGAGTACATGATGTGTACCTATTACAAATGCAGTGTACTCCTCTTTTTCTTAGTCCAATAATAGTGATAAATTACCTATAAAAATAGTTCAATGTGGGATGTGGTTATTAAATTATTAAAAAAATTCATAGATGAGAATTAAGAAGAATCATACTAGATTGACCACACCAATATATCAATGTTTATACTCTGTTTTGAAATTTTTATGTTCAGTGGAAACCCACCATGACAACTTATATAGGTGTAGAGACCTCATACCATCCATATATAGGGTTGGAAATTATCCAACATAGTTGGTGTGAAGGGTCCTCTACCTACATATAGGATAGGGTAAAAATTACACTTACTAGTATAGGGTTTGGGGTCCTCTATCTATAGATTTTGAATACCTTCAATTTTATGAGCTCGGATGGGGTACAAGATCCTCCCCTAGGGTTGTAACCCCTCTATACACTTCTAGGTTCATGAGATACTATATTAAATGAATGGAGAGGATACACATTTTGGAGTATCAGTTATGATAGAAAACTTGGTGAAATTTAGAAACCTTGATCTAGCTATGAAAACTGATATCATAATTTTTGGTTGAGTACCTTCTTGAGAATACCTAGGTTCTACTTTAATTACCCTCTTGATTATTGTTTGTAGCTGAATCTATTCCCTATATGATTATTTTTTTGGTAATTTTGGGGTGTCTTATAAGTATATATATACTCAACCTTGTATGGGATCTTCTCATACATGTCGTATCATATACAAATAGAAGGTTATTATATAGAGATCAAGGATACCATATAACTGGTTATTCTTCATAGTGATCATTGGTGGATGTAGTGGGTTTGTTTTCAGTATTTGGAGTTTGTTTGATGGGAAAATAATTATATAGTTATCAGGTTAGACATTATTTATACTTGTCAATCCAGTATTTGGAATTTTAAATTTTATTATTTACTATTGTACACTCATGTGGGATTGTAAAGGTTGTCGATGCATTTACTATTTTAGTTGTATACGTTATTCATTAGTATTATGTTCATGGAGACATTTGTTTGTACAGTTACATTAGTCTATGACCTCTCATATATGTGATATGCCTACTTAGTGCTAGTTATTAGTGCCTAAACAATTGTAGGTGGTATTTTAGTGTCCCACTCGACTTACCACTAGCTAGGTGGTCCTTGGTGAGTAGGTTCATTTAATAGGTGATACATGTAAAGCATTTTTTTAAAAGGATGATGCCTTGAACTATGTGTCCAAAGCATAAAATTTATGGAAATTGTGTTAATTAAACGAAATGGGATATGTGTATGGAGAAAACAACTGAAAGTGTATGAGTCCACTAAAATCCACCAATGATCTATTATGTAAATACATTTATTTATGACTGGTTTAATACCAAATACAAAGATCACTATCAATTGTTATCACTCCACTTACTTATTCAAGGAATTTTTACCAAGATATTTTATTCAAGGCCATTACAAATGAATAAAAAAATGTAGGTGAACACAGTAAATTGATACATTTGTCTCTCTTAAACACCATATCCTTATGACCTTATAGATATTATTTTTAGAATGATTTTTTATCTCCTATAATAACACTATGTCTAACTCTCACATTTTCAATATTCTATAGTCACCATTATTAAAGATATAATTCTCATTGTAAGCACCTTTAATATAGTTTAGATATCTTATAAGTATTATTATAAATCAGTCCCCCATGTGTCATACAATATTTTTTCACTATAACCATTTATATGGTTCAAGTCTAATCCCCTTTATAATTTATAAAAGATTATAATTTTGAAAATAATTATAAATCTACAAATTGTCTAGATCATCTCAAAAAACTGATTTTAATGCCTCAACCATGGAATTGTTTCAAAGTCAATGCTTGGACTTTGATAAATTTAATTTGAAATACTTATGATATCAAAATCTCACCAATTTCCATCTTCTCACATTTATAGTTTTTATTTCACTATGACTTGGTTTGATGTGGATTACAACATGGATTTCTTCTATATTTAATCAACCGTTTATGTTTAGAATACCATAACATCCAAATGAAGTGTTTATCTTCAAATTATACCATTTTACACTAATAGAAAAATGTATAATAATAAATTAATATAATTATTCCATGCATCCTTTCAACTATAGATATTTCAATGCAAAAATTTGTATATATATATAACCATGAAAATGTTCATTCCTTCATCTAGTGGAATCAAATATATTTTTTCAAACAACATTAATAAAACAACTATAACCACAATAGTAATTAATTAACCATTAAATTGTCTATTAGACCATGACATGGTTTTTCACTTCATGGTGCACATCAACTGCTTCCTTCTTCCTTTACCATCCTATTAAAATCATGACTTCCAATATGACTCAAAATTTTTTGTTGTTTGTACCTCACCTATAAATCCACTTTAAATTTTATCACCTCCTCTATATAAAATATAGATCCTTTTAAGAAATCATATTTCATCAATTAACACACATTGAAACAAAAAACAACACAACTTTAATGTGCTCAGAAATTCTACACTCATTTCTTGAAAAGTCTTCCTACAGTATCCCCATTTCAGTTTGTTATAAATTCAAACAATATTTTTGATTTTAAATTTATTACAAAAAATTATCATAATATTTAGAGTTGATTAAAAATATATAAATATATAATATCATTTATTACTTTAGGTATATGTCATCCAATATTGGTATATAAAACAATAGTTATTAAAGTATTTTTATTTCCATTTCCTCACAAATTTTATCATTATACCACTTATTGATAACAAACACCCTCCCATGTGTTCATTATAATCCTTAATTTACTATTTATAGTGGATCATATGTCATCCTATAATTGTTTATATATATTCAAAACAATCAAATTAAATTGTATAATATTATATACCATCCCCTTCGACAATAGTAGATGAGAGTACACTATTCCCCCCATTATGAAAAAATATTTCATCAATCTCTAAAAAGTGAAGATTACACACTACTTCCTCCATTTTATAATAAAACCAATAGTTAATCATTATTAAATAATAATAAAATAGAAATCCATGTTAGGTTAATTATAAGAATATTGGAAGAGATTAATTCTATATATCTCCTTTTTCAAAGGTTTTTGTTAAAACATTGATATGAAATTGATGTGTCTCAAACACCGGTGAGAGCAATGGTTTAGTGAAACTATCCATCACATTTTTTTTGTATCATTACAATTTTAACTACCTTGATAACACCTTAATCCATATATTATATTACAATATTTTATTGAATATAAAATTTATTAGGGAATAAATATTATAAAAGATACTTTATAAATAATTTATACTTTTTATTCACAAAATATTACTATTAGTTTCTTCTATTCATCAATAAAATACTCAGACTCTTGATTCATTTATATTTTTTGAGATAAAACCCTTTGATATAAAATTTTAATCTACATAAACTATAGTATATGATTCAAACTCATTCTCCATGATTGAAAGGCGCTGTCGTGGGTGCTTCCAAATGATATGTGATTGTTGGTTACTTAGGTGCAACAAAGTGGCTGACCAAGGTCGTATCTCAAAAGAGGAAGTAAATTTAACAACATATTAAAGGTATTTTGAAAGTAAAATAAAATTAAATAAAAATATTAATTAAAATTATGGGGTTGTTTATTGTTTATAAATCTATAAGAAGTTTTCTGGAAGAATATTTTATTTTTGTTTTGTTTTTAGTTTTGAAATGAAGTTCGATTAAAGTGACACAACAAGAAAATGTTTAGAAAATATTTTTAAAGGTGAAATCGATCTAAATATACCTATTCACTCAATTAATTTTCATTATAATTTAAAATAATATCTACTTAATTATAATCCTATAATTTGTTAACCGATGAACCCTATGGGAGTTAACTTAACAACAAAGATGAAATTACTTAAACCCTAGGCTAGCTTCGGAACATGCAATCTCAACACACTATTTTGATTGATGTTATTAGGTTAGATTATGGTAAGTGGTTAATTAAAGAACATATCCACTCTGGAAATGAGAATTAATGGAGTTTAGGGATTATATTTTAACTCTACAAATTTATCATGTGTGGTATTTTATTACCGATTAAGATCACACACTCACAACTTACACAACTTCTGACCTCGCGTGTTTTTATGTCAATTGTTCAATTACTTGATTAGTTTTCTTTAAATAAAAAACTCAATTAATATATCATATTAATTTAATTAAAGTATTTTATTGATTCAAAATCAATGAATGAAGAAGTTTATAGGTAGATCGATTACTAAAAAAACTACTCTTCCATGGGCAGTGTAGCCATCATATAAACGTTTTTCATGTGAAAAGGTTTAGAAACGGTAGAACCCAATAACATTTATATTCATGATTACAACCCAATTAAGAAGATTAATAGAATAAAAAATTTGAACAAAACAGAATAATTGAGAAGAAATAAAAGAAGAAAAAAGATGTTTAATATAAAAAACACAAACATTACAACATGAGGAAGATGAAGAGGGCTTTGACGAAGGGATCCTTGCTTCAAGATCTAACCTTATTGAATTTCTTATATAATTGGAGTGGAACCTATTATAATATTCCATCAACTACATAATGAATGTCCCAACCCCACCAAGTGGAAAAAACACCAATATACAGAGTGGTGGGGAGGTTAGGTTCAAAGCCGTTTCAAGTGTGAATGGGAAATCTCAGGAAAATATTTTATGCCAACTTGCACCACCCATTTGTCCACCAAATATTGTGAAGAATCTGTCCATACAGGAGGATTATTCAGGGGAAAATTTGTCCTCAAGATCCTATAAAAATGTGGGCCTAATCCAAGTACAAATAAAGACTTTATGGAACAAATACAGAACCCATGTCCAATCTACCGAGTCCATCCCAACTTTGACTTCATTGCCCATTTTCACCAAACAAATTCATGATTTAGCTCAAATTTCCTAAATGAAAATTGTAGAAACATATTTCATTAACTCATTTACAAAATATTAGGTTCAAATAATTAAAATAATGTTATTTATGTTCAAAATACCACATTTAATTTTTAAAGGGTAAAACTGGAATTTTCATCAAAATTTCAAATGAATGATCTAATCCCAAATATTCTATAAATTAACATAGTTAACACAATTTGAGGAAATTATATCATTTATTATCAATAAAATATTCAATAAAATTATGTTTTATCAACTCCCCTAGACTAACCCTTTTGCACTCCTGGGAAAAACCTCATATCATGTATTCCAAAAAATTGGGACCAGTAAACATCTATATCAAATGAAAACAAATTTTAAAACACATATCCTTGATATCCAACAATTCCACACCAAGAAGAAAAAAGATATCATGCCTCATAAAAAACATTATTTCAAGTTCTCTATTTATATCATTCAATATATTTCCACTTAATTTATCCTCCCAGTCACATAAAACACTTACCTCATTCGAATTTTCTCATATCACACAAATGTCAATTTTTTAGCAATGCATTTCTCATCCAAAATCATACAAGGGTCAAAATAGGCTTGATAAATTCCTACATATCCATCAAATTTGAGTCAAGGAAATATGTTTATCATGAGGACTTTTCAGGGTAGTTCTGTGTCTTTTGGTTGGTAGGTTTTAGATATGAAAATCTCTGAGGATGAATGAGGATGGATTGACTCTTTGAAGAAAAATTGCATTATTCTAATTTTCACTTAAATAGGGTCTCCTCCTCAATCCCTATAGCATCAATTCATGTTGATCATCATAAAAAATAACGGAATCTTCACACCACTAAACATTTTAGCAGTAAAAATTTCAATCTTCTCAAACATGATTTTCTTGAAAGCTCCAGATTGGAACAACATTCTCTCCCTATTAGAAGCTCCAGAAAGGCATAAAATCACTTATCATGAAAGATCCAGAAAAGGAAAAGCTTTAAATATAATGATTTTATTCAGTGGAAAACACATCTCTTCAGAATTAATTTTTCCACCCAATGTGTCATAGAATGTGGTAGCGTAACACAATATAGCTTCCCCCACACTTAAGTTCAACTAGATTATGCAATTTCACTTCAAGAGTTGGTTGGATAGGGAAAATCTGCTTTTAATGTGGCAAACCTAAAAGGCTGTTCATGGATTATAATGTTTAAAAGGATTAAATATTCAAGGTAGGACATTATAAAATAGGATTATTTAAAATATGGGCTTTAATACCAAAACAATTACTCAATCATTTAAACATAAGTACATCAAACCCTCAGGTTTTAATAGAAATAAACCAAATTCAGGTTAAATCAAGCATGGTTTGGTTCTCCCAAGAAATTGGGTAAATATAAATAATATGAAAAGAATGGTTCAAAAGCCTCACGGGAAAGTTATTTCAAATATAAAGACAGTCAGATGTGGCATGGGATTCAAAATTCAGAGTACTTTGCATGAAATTACTAAATATTTGAACTTGAAACAAAGTTGTTTTCAGCATTAATTTAGGCTCAGTTTCATGTTATAAATTGTTTCACTTATTGATATGAATTTAAAAATGGTGATGAGAATCATTTCATCTCAAATTATTCAAAAACACACAAAAAATTAAAAATAAACACATGAAATTTATAAAACACATAATTGTTTTTGGAAATCACTGAAAAATAGGAAAATAATTGAAATTTCTAAACTAAAAAGTCCCCTCCCCCATAAATAAAATATTGAATTGTACTCAATGTGAAAGCATGAGATGATATATACACATGAAATGTATAATTTTAAATAAGACAAAGAATAAAAAAAGTTAAAGGGTTAGGAACGACCCGATATGATCAAGTGATGATGGGGTTATGCAGTGTAATTAAATCCACTGCATCAGTAGGAAGTACCTAAATGTGTCTATTAAAACATTTCCCATTGAATTTAAAGATATTTCTTGTGTCCTCTTGTGTGATCTCCACTGATTCATACGGAAAAACAGTAGTCACAACATAAGGACTTAACCACCTGGAATGCAACTTACCAGGCATCAGCTTCAGTCGTGAGATATAGAGCAATCCTTTCTCTCCAACATGAAATTATATTGTATAGATCATTTTTTCATGAGCTACTTTTGATCGTTCCTCATAGAGCCTTCAGTCCTCAAATAAAGACAATTGAATCTCCTCAAGCTCTTGAATTTGCAGCATCCTTTGGATTCTAGCATGGGCCAAATCCATGTTGCATTTCTTTATAGCCCAATAAGCCTGATGCTCAACTTCCATGGGGAGATGACACACTTTCCTAAAAACAATATAAAATGGGGATATACTAATGGGTGTATTGTATGATGTCTTATAATCCCACAATCCATCATCCAAGCACTTGCTCCAATCTTTCATATTTCACTGCATGGTTTTCTGCAAAATTTGTTTCAACTCACGATTTGAAACCTCAACCTTGCCATTTTTTTGGGGGTGGTATGGTGTTGATATTTTGTGCATCACCCCATACTTCTGAAGGAGGGAATCCAAATTCCTATTATAGAAGTGTGTCCCTTGGTCACTGAATATGGCCTTTGGTACTCTAAACCTACAAAAAATCTGCATTTTGACAAAGTCCACAACAACATGAGAATCATCAGTCCTGGTGGCCTTAGACTCCACCCATTTACTCACATAATAAACCACAACCATAATATACAAAAAACAAAAGGAATTAGTAAAATTACCCATAAATCCGATTCCCTATACATCAAAAATCTCACAGAATAGTATGGTTTGTTGAGGCATCTCATGTATCCAAGAAATGTTCCCAGTGTGTTGGAAACGAGAGCATGACTTATAAAACACATGTGCATCATGGAATAAGTTAGGCCAATATAATCCAGAGTATAAGACCTTCCTAGCTATTCATTGGGGTCCAAATTGAACACCACAAGCATGTGTATGACATAATTTTAGAACAAACTCAAACTCATGATCAGGAACACACCTCCTAATAACATGGTCACTACACATGCACCATAGGTAGGGATCATCCCAAACATAAAATCTTGACTCAATCTTTAATTTTTGGACTTGATGATTCTTTAAATTTTTAGGGAATTTAGAGGCAACAAGGTAGTTAACTAAATCTTCACACCAAGGATGCATACCTAAGATGGAATAAATATACTCATTGAGGAATGTGTCCCGAAGTGGTACCTGGTCCAAGGTGCCATCTTATAGTGTATGAGTAAGCCTACTCATGTAGTCTACCACCATGTTTTCTGACCCCTTCTTGTCTTTTATCTCAATATCAAATTCATAAAGAAGAAGAATCCATTGTATTAGCCTAGGCTTTGCGTATGGATTCTTCAAGAGGTACCTCAGAGCTATATGGTCAGAAAAAACAACTACTTCAAATCCAATAAATATGAACAAACTTTATCTAAAGTGATTATGATAAAAGAAAATCCTTTTTTGTGGTTGTGTAGTTTGATTAGGCTGAATCCAGTATCCTCGATGCATATGAAATCACATGTGAACATCCCTCCACCATCTGAGATAAGACATCTCCAACAGTGAAGTTGGAGGCATCACACATAAGCTCAAAAGGAAGCTCCCACCGTGGGGGCTGTATGATCAGTGGAGTGGTCAGACACTTTTTTAGCTCATCAAATGATACCCTGCCTGAATCATCAAACCCAAAATCAGAATCCTTTTGAAGTAATCATGATGTAAGAAGATCAATCTTACTAAAATCATTGATGTAGCACTGATAAAATCATACACACCCTAGGAAAGATCTAACATCATATACACATGAAGGATATGGTAAGGATGAAATAAATTCTAACTTAGATCTATCAACCTCTATCCCAACTACATGCCCTAAGACAATGCTATGATCTACCATGAAATAAAACTTTTCAAAGTTTAGGACCAGATTCTTCTCAATACAATGATTTAAAACCTTTCCCAAACTATTTATACATTCATCAAATGAGGATTCATATACTATAAAATCATACATAAATACCTCTATGCAGGTCTCAATAAAATCAGAAAAAATACTCACCATGCATCTCTAGAAGTTACCTGGGGTGTTGTAAAGTCCAAATGGAATCCTCCAGTAGGAAAATGTACCGAATGGACAGGTGAATGTTGTCATCTTCTAATCCTCTAGAGCAATAAGAATCGGAAAATATCCAGAAAATCCATCCAAGAAATAGTAGTGTGTTTTCCCAGCTAGTCTCTCAAACATCTGATCGATAAATGGCAGGGGAAAATGGTCTTTGTGAGTGGTTTGATTTAGTTTATAATAATCAATAAAACACACCAACTGTTTTTCATGCTCATTGGAACTAACTCATCTTTCTCATTTTTAACATCTGTAACAATAATTTTCTTAGGAACAACCTGAATAGGACTTACCCACTGTGAATCGGAACTGGGAAATATTATACCTGCCTTGATCAATTTGTCAGCCTCTTTTTTAAAAACCTCTAAAAGTGTTGAATCAAGTCTCCTTTTTAGCTCCTAACTGGTTTAACCCCTTCTATGCATGAAAATGGAGGGGCTAATAAATTATATGTTATCCACGTTTCACCCAATTTCCCTGATGTTCTTCCTCAAATGATTCAAAAGTTTATCTTCATATTCAAAAGAGAGATTGTTAGTAATGATAACAGGTAATTTCTCACCACTCAATAAGTATGAGTATTTGAGATTTGGTGGAAATGGATTGAGTTCCAGTGTAGGGGGTGGTGTATGGATGGAGACATTCAAGGAACTGAAATATGTGCACAAAGAGAATCATTATTAGAATATAAATCATCACAATCAGAGAATAAAACATCAAATCCATCAGAATACTCAATAACCACGTCATAATCAGAGTTTACTTGATCAAAATCAGAATATGAATCCATTTCAAAATCATATCTAAGAGAGACTTGTTCATTATAAACAAGTATGGAAGTAATCTAAGACATCAAATGAGAACCAATACTCATAATATCCCTAAGAATCGGACAATTAAATTCCATGGTATTTTTATTTGGTTGTTCAAAAATAGAAGATGAAAAATGCAGAATGGACCTCTAAGTGGTACTTCATAGAGTCCATGTAAGAACCCGATTCTTACTTTTGAGGTATGGGTTTCTTTTTTTCCCTTTTACTTAGGTGTTTTTGGAAAAAATAAGGAAAATGGGAAAAATCCCAAAATTTCTGACTACATGCCATATACTTTTCCACATGCCGTGTACTTTGGCCATGTGGGATGAGTACATGGAGCGTGTAGGCCTGTCAGCAATGAAGGGAGTAAAAACTGACTACATTCCATGTATAGGGTATTTACACACCGTGTATTCAGTCGAAAGGTAAATAGTAAGGCGGTGGAGGCAGCCACCAGCAGAGTGACAATACATGACATGTAATCAAGAATACACATCGTGTACTTATGTCGACAAATGAACAGTGTCGCGGTGGAAAGTGGTAGCTAGAGGAACAGTTAAAAAAAATGAAAAGTACACACTGTGTACTTGAGAGTAAACGCCATGTAGTTTGTTTTTTTCTCTTAAAATGGTCACTAGCCTCCTCTATTCACAGAGGAAGCTTAGAACGCTAGGGGAGCATCAGAGATCTCCCGACCACGCACTGGGAATCTGTTTCCGCTTCCACCGATCACGTTGGGACCGTATGGGTAAGCTCTCCCTTCTCCGTGCGCTGTTCTTACCAATTCTTCCTCTATGGGAAGTTATTTAAATTTGAACAGGAATTCGTTAATCCCAAATCTACGTTGTTCTTGGATGATTCGGGAGGCGTCGTTCACGTATACCGATCAAGAGTGATCGAGGTAGGTAGTCTGATGTTTATTTCCAACTGTGGTGTTGAAATTGTGTACCATTGTGATACGAACCTAACTTTGGGGTGTCGTGTGGATGAGTCCTTGGATACTTTAAATACCTATAATTTTATAGGTAATTTAATGTAATTATAAACTACTGTTTGGGATCACTGCTTGGATCCAGGACCACCCCATGGGTACTTTCCTCTGTTTAGCCGTTTGGCAAGGATACATGAGGGTATGCCATGATTATAATGTGTATTTAATTTACTTGAGAGGAATTTTATATAAATTTCTTGTTTATTCTTTGGGCTCGGCCCAGTTACTTGTGCCAAAGGGCAGTGTTCTTTTTAGCCTGAGGTCATTTTTTGTTTAGCCTGAGGGCAATGTACTGCTTAGCCCAAGGGAAATATTTTATCTCGCCTGAGGGAAACTCTTCTTATGCCTGAGGGAAGTGACTTCTGTGCCTGAGGGAAATATCTCATATGCCTAAGGGAAATATTCGATAGCTTGAGGGCAAGCCTGAGGGCGTGGTTTTAATATATAAGCCTGAGGGCGTGGTTTTATTATATTAGCATGAGGTCAAGGATCTGATTGGCCTGAGGGCTTGGTTATGATGAGTACCAAATGTTATTATATTGAATGGTTAAAATGGATATCAAAATGGCAATAAAACTGGTATTGATAGTTACTTTTGAGTACTTACTAGTTTACTACATTTACTTTTGCATACTGGTGTTGCATATTTTCACTAACAGTTGGGCACAGGCCTTTGGTGGGTGCCTGCTGGGATTTATTTCTCAAACCCTATTTGGGTCATGTCTTCGGCCCAAACAGAATATATTCCTGCTGGTGTCGACAGGGGAAAGGGTCCCTATACAGGTACATGATTGTACCAGAGGAGTAGGAGAGCATGAGACCGAGCTTTGTCTTACAATGCTACTGCGTTTTGTTTACTTTGCTAGTTTTGTCAGGCTGTACCATGTATTTTGAGTTGTATTGTATTGCAGTGTAACCTATTTTGGATGCTTTCAAAGAAATAGAGACATACTGCATCATTATATATAACTGTTGGTTATCTTTTATTGCAGTTGTTCATTATTAGTTCTTATTGTTTACTGCTTCTCCTAGTGTATGATATTTATCTTTTCTGATGTGATAAACTTTAAAAAATGAGGGCATAGTTTCCCCACTATCAGACTTGGGCCCTTGCTGCTAGTCAGAAGCCTTTGGCGTTTGTAGAAATGCGCTTGAGGTCATGTGACCAACCGGGTTCGGGGCACCCGTTGAGTGGCACCCGGATCCAGGACGTTACAAAGTGGTATCAGAGGAGTTATTTTATTTGACTTACTATTTGGAGCCTTAGTTAGGGATATTACAGAAATGGTAGTTAGTAATAAGCTATGCCCGGAAGTAGCTGACCCGTGTAAAGGGAAAATCTAGTCTACCTCAGTTATTGCAATTATTACTGGTTTTTCAATTTTACAGTTGATTTGATTTTCACCGTTGGGTGAAACACTTGTAGTGTGCTATTTATAATTTATACTGGGTTCTATTTTGGTGAAACCCAATGATATGAGGGTATTCCATCTCATGCATCATTTAGACATGTGTTAGATATCACATTTCATTCATTCTTCCATGCTGTGTAGGTGCATTAGGAATTGCATGTTGTTGTGATAGTTGTTATGCTAGAAAATAATGCTGTTGTGATAGCTGCTTTGATAGATACCTACTATTTGATAGGGTATTGTTGTATGAGGTTTTGATAGAATGAACGCAAAACTTTGGTTTTTGAGGAGTATGAGCCCTTATTAACCGGAATTTTGTGGATCATCAACTTGTTATAACACGCATAAGATGCCCTAATTTGATTCATGGGGATTATGGGCCCTCACGGATCGAAATTTGGCACTTCGGTGTTGGTTTCCGTGTTTTTTGGGCTCCAGAGAAGTTTCTGAGGCTTACTGTCTAGAAAACCCATCATACACATCGTGTAGTTCTATGGACACACACCATGTGTTCTTTTTTTTAGGGAGAAATGAAAACTTTTTGAGTGCACGTCGTGTACCCTGAGTACACACCGTGTAGTATCTTCTCGTGTCATAGACCATGTGGGTGGGGACACAGGTTAGAAAATGGCTTGGAAAAAACATGCCGTGTACCAGTTGTACACACCGAGTAGTGTTTACCCGGTGTCCGCTCGTGTAACAAACAACGCGGACGAATGAAACCTTAATGCATACTCACCGTGTCTACCTTGAACACGCCGTGTAGTCTAACTCAGGTACCCGACCATGTCTCTAACAACATGGGTCAGTGTTACCTCTTCTTGAACACGCCGTGTACTTGTGGGACATGTCATGTAGTCTTGATCGGGGAAAGACCATGTGAAATTAACCATGTGGCTGGGAAGATGAAGTTGTGTACATGATGTGTGCGGGTGTAACACACCATGTAGTTTCAGCCGAGTAGCTGGTCGTGTCACTAACGACACGAGCAGTTGGAATTTAAATCGTACATACCGTGTCTCTCTGGAACACGTCGTGTAGTCTGAGCTGTGTACCCGGCCATGTGAGGGACAACACGGGTCAGTGAAGCTCATCCAGTACATGCCATGTAGATCTTATACATGCCGTGTAGTATCGTTTAAAGGAGAGCCATGTGGCTAAGCCGTGAAGAGGGGCTCGGGCAGGGAGGAAAATTCAAGTACACGCCATGTGTGTGGATGACACGTTGTGTGTTTTGGGGTGTTACATGACATGTTTTGGAAGAATACATGCGCATGTGAAAGACTTGAGGAAACACATCGTGTAGTTATTATACACACCGTGCAGTCTTATTTTGTAAAACATGAAATTTTTCTTTCCTTGTTCCTTTCATACACTCCTTGTTTTCAGTCATTGATAAATCTTGATCTAAGGTGTGCGTTTGACCTTGTAGAGTCATTCCACCGAGACAACATCGAATTGTTCTCCAGGAGAGTGGCAATGAGTATACTCTAGATATGGTAGCCTATGGGCTACCAATGGATCCTCCAGCAGAGCCAGAGGTGGCGCCAACTGCTATACTAACACAGGCGCTAATGCGCAGTTCCGTGAAGGCTTCATGCAGTTTATGCAAACCTTATATGGAGCAGCGCCGGCTGCCACATCTATGGAAGAGCTGATGAATATCTTCTAGTAGTAGAATCTACCTACTTTTTCAAGGGATGGCGGACCACAGGATGAAGAGTCATGGCTAGATTCGATGCAGACAATATTCAATCATCTAGAGATGCCTCCTGGGAGGAGGGTCAAGCTCGCTACATACATGCTGCATGATTCCTCCAAGATGTGGTGGGATGTTACCACCCAGTCTGAGCATCACCGTTACATGGCATGGGAAGATTTTCAGGCAGTCTTCTATGACTTCTTCTTTCCAGAGATGCTGAGGGCAGATCGATCTCGAGAGTTCATGAATTTGCAGCAGGGTACCATGTCAGTGATGGATTATTCTGCTCGCTTCACCGAGCTTCAGTGTTTTTCACCCGTTCTGGTGGGTGAGGGGGCGTTGAGGGATCAATGTTTTAAGGATGGTCTTCGGTATGACATCTGAGCATTGGTGAATATTTTCAGGTTGGATACAGTGCATGATATTGTGAACTAGACACTGATTATTGAGTGGAACCTATGGGAAGCTAGTGGTGTGGGACAGGGTGGTTCGACACCAGTTTCTGGTACTATTTCTACCAGTAAGAGGAAGAGGCAGATGCAATTCTCTCATGGTGGAAGTACTATTTAGAAGAATCCTTCAGGTGGCCAGATAATTTGCTACCAGTGTGGAAGAGAGGGGTACAAGAGACCTCAGTGTCCTCGAGACCCAATGGAGTGACGATCTTGTGTCAAGACGGGTCATCTTTAGCGCTTTTGCAGGGCGTTTCCACTAGTGTCTAGTGAGAGGGGTTCTGTGTAGACTCTGCATGCGGGAGATGGACCGACAGCTTCTTACCAGTTGGGAAATTGGAATACGTCAGGTCATGGAAGCAGAGATGGTGGTCGTGGCCATGTTAGCCAGACACTAGGATCTTAGAGGTAGTAGGGTGGGTCATCTTAGGGTAGCCATGCTATGTCGCAGGGTCATGGCACTGGACAGTCATATGCAGTGCAACAGACCCAACATGAGTAGGATCCCGGACCTTCTACTGTCAGAGGTACTATTCTAGTTTCTTCTGTTTTATCTTTAGTGCTTTTCAATATGGGTGATACACATAGATTTATATCTATGCCTGTTTTGGAGAGCCTTGGGCTCTGTGTTTCTTCTTCTTCTGATGTGATGATGCTAGACACTCAGTTGGGGATTAGAACGGCTAGTGTGCGTCAGTGCAAGGAGTGCCCCCTTGAGGTTGGTGGGTGTCACTTTTTATGGGACCTCTATGTCTTAGAGATGAAGAGATATTATGTCATTCTCAGTATGGATTGGTTGGTACCCTTTCGATCCTTTGTAGATTGATATCGTCGCAGGGTGAGTTTCACATCACTAGAGGGCAGCGCGTTTCTATACAAGGGTGAGTGGGATGTCCAGGTGAGCCAAGATGGACCCAAGCATCGTGGGTGAGGTGGTGTGATAGCCCAGATTGTGAGTTTATATCTGGATGATCAGGGGACATTTCATCAATATTTCCCTCCAGTAGTTGATCATTTCAGGGATGTCTTCCTGGACAACTTTTTAGGTCTTCCCCCAGAGCATGAGGTGGATTTCTCTATTGAGCTTGTGCCAGGGGAAGCACCAGTGTCCATTACTTATTATAGAATGGCTAAACCTAAGTTACAAGAGCTCAAGAGGTAGTTAGAGGAGTTATAGGAAAATGGTTTCATCCGACCCAGTACTTATCCTTGGGGTTCACCTGTCCTGTTTGCTAAGAAGGCAGACGGTACCCTCAGACATTGTGTGGATTATTGGAAGTCGAACCAATTAATGGTCAAGAACCGATATCTCTTGCCAAGGATTTATGATCTTTTTTATCAAATTCGGGGAGCACGAGTGTTCTAGAATATTGACTTGAGATCCGGATATCATTAGTTATGCATTAGACCACCGGATATACCGCTTACATCTTTTCAGAGCAGGTATGGTCTATACAAGTACTTGGTTATACTGTTCGGACTCACGAATGTGCCAACAGTTTTCATGGATCTGATGAATCGTGTGTTCCACCCTTATCTGGATTCTTTTTTGGTAGTCTTCGTGGATGACATCATGGTGTACTATCACACTCAACATGAACATACCACCCATCTTGAGATCGTATTGAGTACACTGAGAGAGCATCAGCTATATGCTAAGCTCTCAAAGTGCCACATTTTGATGGACTAGATACACTTCCTGGGTCATATCATCTCAGAGGCAGGAATTTCTGTGGACCCAGAGAAAGTGAGAGAAGTAGTTTCCTGGGAGCAGACTAAGAACATGTTTGAGATACAGAGTTTCTTGGGACTGGATGGTTAGTACATAAACTTTATACAGGACTACTCCCGCTTAGCAGTGCCGTTGATGGGTTTGACTAAGAAAGGTGTGAAGTTTATTTGGTCAGAAGCATGCGAGACACCCTTTCAGGATCTAAAGGGGAGGTTGACATCATCACCAATCCTGATACTTCCAGAGCAAGGGAAGAGCTATTCAGTTTACTATGATGTATCAGGTATTGGGATGAGAGTAGTGTTGATGCAGGGCGATCGAGTTATTGCGTACGGTTCTCGGCAGTTGAGGCCACATGAGAGGAATTACCCAACGCATGATCTCGAGTTGGCTGCAGTTGTTCATGCGTTATGTTGTTGGAGACATTATCTCTTAGGAGAGAATTTTTTGGTGTTTATGGACCAAAAAAGTCTCAAGTATATCTTTACCCAGCATGGCCTAAATTTGAGATAGTAAAGGTGGGTTGAATACCTTCAGTACTTCGACTTTGAGATTTTCTATACACCTGGGAAAGGTAATGCCATTGCTGATGCACTGAGCAGGAAGACTCAGATATAGGCAGTTCATGAGGCCAATGGTGAGTGGAAGCTTATGGATTTGTTCTCTGAGATGCATTTGGAGGTGCACGATAGTCAGGGGAAAACCTATTTTTCATCCTTAGCTGTGACTTCTACCCTTCGGGATAGAGTGAGGATGAGACAACTATCAGATTCAGAATGCCTAGTTCTATGAGAGTAGGTGGAAAGTGAGGACCCTCCTTCTGGATGGACAATAGGCTATGACGAGGTACTGCTTATCCATGGAGGAGTGTGGGTTCCAGGGGACATATGCGAGGAGTTGATGCGGGAGTTTCACACTTCATCTTGGGCAGTTCATCCTGGAGTTACCAAAATGTACCATGACTTGAGACATTAGTATTGGTGGTTGGGTATGAAGAGAGAGGTAGCTGGTTTAGTTACTAGATGTTCCACTTGTCAGCAGGTGAAGGCAGAGCATCAGAGGCCAGCTGAAATGTTATAGCAGTTACCCATCCCAGAGTGGATATGAGATGATGTTGTGATAGATTTCGTGACCAGGTTTCCGAGGTCACCTTGAGGCAATGATACCATGTGGGTTGTTGTGGACAGACTCACAACGATATATCACTTTTTTCTGATCAAGGAGAACTTCGGTGTTGACGAGCTCTGGAAGTTGTATATCCTATAGATAGTACGTCTTCATGGGGTACCTCATTCTATCATTTTAGATAGAGACGCCCACTTTATGTCTCGTTTCTGGCAGAGTTTTCAGAGGGCACTGGGTACACAGGTGCTTCTGAGTACAACTTACCACCCTTAGACTGATGGCCAGTCATAGCGTACGATTCAGTTGCTTGAGGTAATGCTACGTGCATGCGTCCTAGACTTTGGGGGCTCATGGGAGAAGCACATACCCCTGGTTGAGTTTTCCTACAATAACAGTTTTCAAGAAACTATTTAGATGGCACATTACGAGGCTTTATATGGTAGGCCATGCTGATCACCCTTGTGCTGGTTAGAGGTAGGTGAGGCAGCTTTGCTGGGACCATGTCTTGGGAAAGAGACCTCATAGAAGGTCCAGTTGATTCAGAAGCAGATGGATATTGCACATTCTTGTCAGAAATCTTATGCTGATCGCCGTAGACGACCCTTAGAGTTCGTGGTCAGGGATCAGGTTTTCTTACGTGTTTCGCCGAGGTTGGGACACAGGCGAATCAGGAGACAGGGTAAACTTTCACCGAGGTATGTGGGGACATTTGAGATTCTGGAGAGAGTCGTTCCGGTTGCCTATAGGTTGCAGTTACCACAAAGGTACCGGGCCATGCACGACGTCATCCATGTATCTCAGCTGTGTCAATATCACTCAGACCCATCTCACGCCTTTCAGCCCAAAGAGGATGCATCCTTTGAGGAGCATCCGATTCATATTGTTGATAAGAGAATGAAGGTTATCCAAGGATGGTCAGTTCCTATCGTATAAGTGCTATGGAAGCATGGCCGAGTATAGGATGAAACCTGGGAGTGGGAGACTGACGTACATGCTTAGTGGGAAGAGTTGTTCACAGATTTATCTTCACCACCCTTGGAAGGGAAATTCGGGGATGAATTTCTTTAAGGGGTGAAGTTTGTAATAACCCATTTCTTAATTTTGAGGTATGTTTTTCTTCTTTTCCTTTTTCCTTAGGTGTTTTTGGAAAAAAATAAAAAAAATGGAAAAAATCCCAAAATTTCTGACTACAGGCCGTGTACATTTCCACACGCCGTGTACTTTGGCCATGTGGGATGAGTACACGAATCATGTAGGCCTTTCAACAATGAAGTGTGTAAAAACTGACTACAAAATGTGTATAGGATATTTACAAGTCATGTATTCAGTCAGAAGGTAAACAGTAAGGCAGTGGTGGCAGCCGCCAGGGGAGTGACAGTACACGCCATGCAATCGAGAATACATGTCGTGTACTCATGTCAACAAATGAACAATGTTGCGGTGGAAAGTAGATGCCAGAGGAATAGTTAAAAAATGAAATGTACACACCGTGTAATTGAGATTACACACTGTGTAGTTTGTTTTTTTTCACTTAAAATGGGCAGTATCCTCCTTTGTTCATAGAGGAAGCTTAGAACGCCGGGGGAGCTCGGGAGGATAGCTGGAGATTTGGAGATCTCCCAACCACATACCAGGAATCTGTTTCCGCTTCCACTGATCACGTTGGGACCGTACGGGTAATCTCTCCCTTCTCCTTGCACTGTTCATACAAATTATTCCTCTAAGGGAAGTTATTTAAGTTTGAACAGGAATTATTTAATCCCAGATCTTCGTCGTTCTTGGATGATTCAGGAGGCATCGTTCATGTATACCAATCAAGGGCGATCGAGGTAGGTGGTCTGATGTTTATTTCCAACTATGGTGTTGAAATTGTGTACCATTATGCTAAGAACCCACATTTGGGGTGTCGTGTGGCTGAGGCCTTAGATGCTTTAAATACCTAGAATTGTATAGATAATTGAATGTAATTATAAACTACTGTTTGGGATCACTACTTGGATCCAAGACCACCCCGTGGGTGCGTTCCTCTGTTTAGCCATTTGACCAGGATACCCGAGGGTATGCCATGATTATAATGTGTATTGAATTTCCTTGAGAGGAATTTTATATAAATTTCTTGTTTATGATTTGGGATCGGCCCGGTTACATGCCCCTGATGGTAGTGTTCTTTTTAGCCTGAGGGCATTGTTTGTTTAGCCTGAGGGAAACGTACTGCTTAGCCTGAATGAAATGTTCTATCTCGCCTAAGGGTAACTATTCTTATGCCTGAGGGAAATATCTCATACACCTAAGGTCAATATTCGATAGCCTAAGGGAAAGCCTGAGGGCATGGTTTTATTATATAAGCCTGAGGGCTTGGTTTTATTATATTAGTATGAGAGAAAGGTTCTGATTGGCCTGAGGGCTTGGTTCTGATGAGAACACAATTTTATTAAATTGAATTGTTAAAATGGATATCAAAATGGTAATGAAACTGGTAGTGATAGTTACTTTTGAGTACTTACTAGTTTACGACATTTACTTTTGCACACTACTGTTGCATATTTTCACTGATAGTTGGGCACGAGCCTTTGGTGGGTGCCTACTGGGATTTATTTCTCACACCCTATTTGGGTCATGTCTTTGGCCCAAACAAACTATATTGTTGTAGGTGTCGATAGGGTAAAGGGTCCCTATAAAGGTACATGATTGTAGCAGAGGAGTAGGAGAGCATGGGACCGAGCTTTGGCTTGCGATGATGTAGCGTATTGTTTACTCTACTTGTTTTTTCTGGCTGTACCTTGTATTTTAAGTTGTATTGCATTGCAGTGTAACCTTCTTTGTATTCTTTCATAGAAGTAGAGACATGCTACATCATAATATATTACTGTTGGTTATATTTTAATGCAGTTGTTCATTTTTAGTTCATATTGTTTACTGCTTCTACTGTTGTATGTTATTTATCTTTTCTGATGCGCTACACTTTGACAAATGATGGCATAGTTTCCCTACTATCATACCTAGGACATCCCTTCTAGTCAGTAGCCTTTGGCTTTTGGGGAAATGCAGTTGAGGTCATGTGACCAACAGGGTTTGGGGCACCCATTGAGTGGCACTCGGATCCAGGACGTTACAATCCATAACATTAAATATCACAACTTCTTCCCCAAACTCCATTGAAAGTGTACCCTCATTGACATTTATGATAGTTTTTGTAGTTTTTAGGAAGGTTATACTTAAGATAATGGGAGCATGAGAACTTACCTGATCATCCTCCATGTTAAGCATGTAGAAATCTACTAGAAAGACCATGTCTCTTACCCAGACAAGTACATCCTCATGGACTCCCACTAGATATACTGTAGCTCTATTCGCCAATTTCACCACTAATCTCATTAGCATCAGCAAAAAAAACTCTAAATAAAATAATACATAGTGAGGCATCACATTTATGGAAGATCCCAAATCACAAAGAGCATCAAAAAAGTGTAACTCTTCTATGGTGCATGGGATGGTGAATGTCCCTAGATCCATGCACTTTGCTGGCGTTGCTAGAGTTGGTTTAATGAGTGATGACACACTCCTTCCAAGATTGATCCTTTCATTTCCCTTGATCCCTCTTAGATTGTTACAATGTTCTTTTATGAATTTCGAATACGTTGGTATTTGTTTAATGGATTCAAGTAAAGGGATATTGATCTTAACATGCTTGGATGTGTCCAAAACCTCTTTTTTCATTGCCTTGTCAGCCATTTTCTTGGGTTGTACAACCATATTTGGAAATGGAAGGGGTTTAGGAAGAACATAATCATTCTTTCTCTTACCTTTATATTTCTCATTGGGTTTCTCATTAGCTGGTTTTGAATGGGGCTTCTCCAGAGTATAGGTGAATCCCGGTGGAACAATAGGCGTAGATGTATCAGTTGTTTTCTTCCCACTTCTCAATATGATGGAACTAAAATTCCCTTTGGGATTTAGAGTAGGTTGGGAAGGAATATTTCTAGAATTATTAATTACTAATTAATGGAGGGTAGTGGAAATCTGGAACATTTGATTCTTTAAATCCCTCAGCTCTGAAACTTGACTATTCAACTCATTCTGTTGATTAAGAACAATTTGTTTCAAAAGATCATCAGTTTCAGAATCTGCCTTTGTTTAAGAGTTCCCTTGTTTTTGATTTATTGATGCTTGAGCTTCAAATCCCCTTTTTAGTTTTTGGAAAACCAGTTGGTAAGGTGGAGGTTGCTGGATGTTTTGTTGAAAGGGGGACCTTTTTTGTTATCGAGATGCATACCTTATGTCCGATTGATCCTTCCACCCTTGGTTATATGCTGGTGAAAAGGAATCAAGCTTCTTTTGGGGATATGGTTGTTGTTTCTACTAATATGGTCTCCCAATAAACACTACTGCACAATCTTCTATTTCTTATTGTTGGGGGAAGCAGTCAGTTTGGTGGCTTGTCATAGTGTAAATTCCACAAGGCCTTGAGGAGTGGGTTGAGATGAATTTTAATCCAAAGAAATTTTCCTCCCCATAGTGGTTAATTCATCTACTTGGTATCAATAAAATGACTCTAAATATAAGGACTTACCTAATGTACACCCCTGACATGTGGTGTAGCTTGATCTTCAAATTGTTGGGTGTTTTGGGCCTTCTTGACGATCAATGCACGTGCATCTATTGGTGTTTTATCGACCAATGCTCCTCCAGCTACAACATCCACCATGAATCTCTCCATAGGTGTGAGTCCTTCATAGAAGTACTGTATGAGGAGTTTCTCACTGATTTGGTGATGTGGAAAGCTTGCACACAACTTCTTGAATTTCTCCATGTACTCATACATTGACTCCCCTTGGGATTTATTGATCCCCGAGATCTCTTTTTGAATGGATGTGGTCCTTGATTCTTGAAAAAATATTTTCAATAAAAGGCGTTTCAAATCGTTCCAACAAGTTACATATTCAGGTTGTAAATAATCCATCCAATCTTTTGTAGCTTCATCAAATGAGAATGAGGATTATCTTATTTTGATTTGATCTTCAGAAACATTTCTTGGTTTTAAGGTCAAGCAGAAAACATTAAATTATTTTATATATTTATTCGGATCCTCACCAGATAATCCATGAAATTTTTAAAGAAGGTTAATTAGTCCAGATTTTAGTTCAATGTATGATTCAAGATTTGGGTATGTAATAGAATTTAGTTGATAATTAATATAAGGTGAAGACAATTATCAAATGATTCTATTAAGTTCATTTCCATTATTTTCATCCATTGGTTCTTGTTTTAGGTTTGAAATAGAAGTGCTTCCAATTTCAATGTTCTTGGAGTGGTGGAATTCTCCTAATGGTTGAATGTTGAAACTTCCCATAGACTGAGAATGTTTGATTTGAGCCCTAAGGTTGTGTTCAATATCAGGGTCAAGATCTAAGAGATCATAGGGATTAGTTCATATCATAAATCAAATAAAAATGAAAATAAGGAAAGTATACCATAGTAAAATAAAATGAGAAGTCTGAGTTGATGGTAAAAAAATAAGTTGAAAATAATAGAGGAATAAGAAGAAAGAATGAAAAAATGATTCGTCAAAGAAGAATGAAATAAGAGAAGAAGAGAATAAAATGTAACACCAGTTAAATACCTCTAATTTTTTGAAATATTTAATTTCCTCCTCCGAAATGGTTCCAATTTGGAAGGTTCTATTGTGGGTGCTATCAAATAATATGTGATTGTTGGTCACCAAGGTGCAATAGAGTGGCTGACCAAGGTCATCTCTCAAAGGAGGAAATAAATTTAACAACATATTAAAGGTATTTTGAAAGTAAAACAATAGTAAATAATTACATTGATTAAAAGTATGGGGGTTTTTATAGTTTATAAATCTAGAAGAAGTTTGCGGGAAGAAGATATTGTATTTTTGTTTTGTTTTTAGTTTTAAAATGAAGTTTGATTAAAACGACACAACAAGAAGATGTTTTTTAGAAAATATTTTAAAAGGAATAATCAATATAACTATTCCTATTAACTTAATTATATTTCATTATCATTTAAATTAATATCCATTTATTATAATACTCTAATTTGTAAACCCTCAAACCTTACGAGAGTTAACTTAACCACAAAGATGAAATTACTTAAAGCCCAGGCTAGCTTCGGAACATGCAATCGCAACACCCTACTTTGATTGATGTTCTTAGGATAGATTATGGTCAGTGGTTAATTAGATAACATATCCACTCAGTAAATGGGGATTAATTGAGTTTAGAGATTATATTTGAACTCTACAAATTTATCCAGTGTGGTCTTTTATTACCAATTACAATTACACTCTCACAATTTACACAACTTCCGACCTCACATGTTTTGTTTCAATTGTTAAATTTCTTGATTAGCTTAATTTAAATTAAAAACTAAATTAATATATCATATTAAGTTAATTAAAGTTTCTGATTGATTCAAAATAATGGAACGAATAATTTTATAGGTAGATTTATTACTAAAAATAACTACTCTTCCATGGGCGTTGTAGTCATCGTAGAAACGTTTTGTATGTGCAAAGGTTTAGAAAGGGTAGACACCAATCATGTTTCTACTATTGATTCCAGACCAATAAGAAAGAGTAAGAGAATAAGAAATTTGATCAAAATAGAAGAAAATATAAGAAATAAAATAAGAACAAATAAGTTTATTATGAAAACACAAACATTACAACATGAGGAATAAGAAGAGGGCTTCGACGAAGGGATCCTTTCTTCAAGAGCTACCCTTATTGAATTGCTTTGATAATTGGAGTGGAACCTCTTCTCTTCTTCCCAAAACATCATAATTAACATCCCAAACCTACCAAATGATAATTAAACCAATTTATAGAGTGGTGGGGAGGATTGTTTTATAGTGGTTTCAAGTGTGAATGGGGAATCTCGGCCAAATATTATATTCCAACATGAACGACCCATTTGACCACCAAAACGCATGAATCAGATGTCCTTCCAGTGGGATTATTCATGTAAAAATGCATCCTAGAGATCCTATAAATTCTTGGGCCTAATCCAAGCATTAATGAAGATGTTATGGCCCAAATACAGAACTCATGTCCAATCTAGAGTGTCCAACCCAACTTTGAATTCATGGCCCATTTTCACCAACCAAATACATGATTTAGCTTCAATGTCATAAATAAAATCTATATAAAATCATGTTAGGAACACATTTACAAAATAAGAGGTTTAAATAATTCAAATAAGATTATTTATGTTCAAAATACTATAGTGAATTTGTAAAGGGTAAAACTGGAATTTTAATCAAATTTTCAAATGAATGTTCTAATCCAAAATATTCCATAAATGAACATAGTTAACATAATTTGAGGAAATTATATCATTTATTATTAAAAAAATATTCAATTAAATTTTTTTTTATCAGTGATAAACATTAAAATATATTTACATTCAATTAATAATTAGTCTCTACATGTAATTTTTTCACACAGAATGCATTCAAATAAGCCTTTTATCCTTCCTTCATTCCTTATATATTAACTAATACATAGTTAGGGATAACATTTTCACACTTAATGTTCATTTTCAGAAAATTTAAATTCTATACCTTATAATTTCCTTGAAACCTTACTATCATACATGTTTCATAAAAAATGTAAAACCTTACTAGAATAAAATCGAGTGAACAACCATCCCTTATCCAAAACCATTTCAAATCCACTAATCTTCTATCTTCATTATTTATATATTAAATTCTAAATATTATTGAATTTGAAATCTAAATACAATATTTCATGTCATTTTTTTTAGAATTTTTTTTGAAAACTTTTCTTTAGATATAATTTTGTACTAAACTATTTGATTCAATTTTTCCCAAGGAAATAAGTATGTTCTATGATTATAGAATTTTTTTACTTATGGTTCTTACATAAACCCATATTAATCCTTCTTAATATAAAAATCCTTGTTTTCTTTTCCTATATTTAAATCCCACAATTTATTAAAATTTTAAATCTTATTTAAGCTCCCTATTCAAGAATTACATATTCAAACACATTTTATATGACTTTAATAAACTTTGTATGCCAACTATTAAAACTAATCAGGCTGACTAATGATATTTTTGAAGTGTAAATCTATTTTAAAAATCAATAACCAAGATTTTATAATAGACTTTGTGAACTATTTTTTCCTTACTTTGAATCACATTATAGCTATCATCATGTTTAGTCTTGAATGCCCATTTTATTCAAAAAACATTGTTATTATTAAATATAGTTACAAGATCCCAAGTAATTTTCATTTAATTTGGTTATTATTTTTTGAATTTAATATGTGATTCATCTTTTAATAATTCATTAAATGACACGGGAACAAAAAGTGATAAAAAATTTTCTTTGTCAATATTCATCATCTGTTGGGTATTATTTTTTAATATTCTCTCCATAGACATTGGATTACACTATTTAATCCCCACTTTTCCATTATGTTTTCTAATAACTCACATAAACCTCATATTTCACTATAAATTAAATACTATTGTCTTATTAATGTTTTTCATACTAAGGTCCACTATAAATCAATTATTGATTATATTTTTCTCCTCTATTTTTTTTGAATATTTGATATTTATATACTATTTATACATTTATACTCATTAACCTTAACATTTATACTCTCAAAAATTTTGTTGATTAACTTGTTAAAAAATTGACATGTCATCATAATGGATGCATAATATTGAAATGTACCCCATCCTCTTAATATGATACATTAATTCGTTCTTTTTTCTTGATGTAACACTTTTTCCAAACTATATCAAAGGATTTAGGGTAGCTCTTCTCCTCTTACACATACCATATGTAGTAATATTTATATAAGACTTTGAAAACCCATATTTTGAGTGTAAATTAAAATATATTTCTCTTCCATTAAATATTTCCTCAAAATACTATGTTTTTTGTATAGTGTTTGTACTATATTTCTCATTATTCAATTTCAAATATCTAGCACTTAATTTTGTTTTGTTGTGAAAATTAATAATAAAATTCATTTGATAAAATCCTTCAATAATTAATTTTTTAAATCAGCATCGTTTAAGTATATTAATTTTTTTATCATAAAATGTTTTATATCCATTCAATTTTATATTCACCTAATTGTTGGTATATTTTGAAATAATCCATCACAAAATTCTTATAATTTCATAGAATTATTAAAATCCATTACACTCTAATCATCTACTATTATGACATATTCAATGAACCCTCCCTCCTGATCAGGGGATGGAAAATTACCACTCACTTTCATGTTGTGTTTATGGATATTTGTTTATCTAGATTTACAAGAAGGTATGTGGGATTTCCTAGGGTCTTACAATTATAGATATTTCCCGATTAGTTTTTTCATAATCTTAGTATATTCTTATATTGGTGTTTGTTTTTCAAAATAGGTCAATGAAACAAGTTTTTCCAAGATTCCACACATCATGGAATCAATTAATATGCATTAAAGAATCAACAGTTTGTAGTTTTTATCATCCTGTAATTATTATTTTTCTACATTTCCATAAGTATTATGATATTATAAGGGAATAATATAGACTCTCATGATTCTTAAAATCATAATGTTTTTTTTCATCAAGTGGTAAATAAATTTTATATTGTCCAAGATCCATTAATAGTTTCTATTTGGGAGATCTTATTAGATTATCCATTAGATTTATTCATTTTTTAGATTTTGATGCTAGTGGGAAATGTATGTGGAAATTTTATGTTCCTAGAATCGTCTTCAATTTTATTGTTTAATTATTCCTAAGATCATTTTTGAGTGGAAAATTATTTCTATTAACCTTATATGGAGTACATTTTGAAAATTCTTTGGGTTAGTATCAGATAAAAATAGATGTGATCTTACAATCATGTAAATTTTTTATATTAATTATATTAAGAAAGTATGTGATACAACCAATTATATCAAGGGTTCCTTCTTCATGGAGGCCCTAAATTAAATGTCAAAGGCAGATATATAGACATAATAGAATGCAATATGTGAGGTTGGGGATGTTTCTCACCCAATTTAATTGATGTATGATGTTAAAAACTGATGGTACTATTCCATATGGTTGAAACAACTATAGTTGTTTGTGTTTTTAAAAAGGTGAAACCCTACCAGATTATAGGGTCATTAGTTTGCGTATTGAAAACCTAAAAGATATATGTAGATTTTTAATGTTCCCAAAGGTATTAATCCTACTTGTGGGGAAGGATATTCCATGTAGTGAGGCAGATGATTCTCCCATTAGGGTGATGGAAACAAGAATTGTGAAAAATTATATGATCTAATAAAATATATTTTTCCTCCTATTGAAGTGAGGATGGACATATGTATTTATCAACCAGATCCTAGAGTTCATGAAATTTATTCATGTTTTCATTTAGATTTATACAGATCTTAGGAAAATACTGTGGAAAATAATGGTCATGGGATTTTAGTAAATCCATATAGACTTTTTCAAGATAGTTTAACCTATATTGTGTTTAATGGTATTCAAATATTGGAATTGTGTACCTCTTTGAGAAAAGTCATGGAAGATATATTTCTAAATGTCCAGTCTATATTAGGTTGTTATTCTAGGGATTTAGAAAAGAACTACATTGTTTTATTGGGATATGTTTAGTTGAACACTGATGATAGTATGAAAACAATACGATTTTGGAACAAAAAAATGAATGATCAAGTCGAAGATTTAGGACAAGTGATGTTAATTCAAATTGAGTATTTTATTTTAGAATATACCCCTATTTATGGTATAGGAGAAGATGAAGTATAATTTATGGCATATGTTTATGAAATCAAGGTACTAATTGATTGTTTTATATAGAAGGGGAAAAGGAAAAAATTCCATAATGTCCATGAAATAGTCATTTTCTTCCCCAAACAAGCACAAATAGATGAAATATTACTCTAGTATTCCTAAATAATTTATGACCATACCCCACCTATAAGATCAATACTCTTAAAAAATATAAAAATAAGAGATCATGGGGAACCATAGAGTTCATAAAAGTTCTTTTGAGATAAAACATATATCTTTCAAAGGAATTTTGTCTGATGAATGTGATAGATAATATGAAAATAAAGAATAATTTGGGATTTCTATTTTAAATAATAAAAAATGGTATGAGGAAAGTATATTATATTATATTTTTAATTTATATAGTGGAATGAGTTAGTAAGAAAAAATTCCCCAATTATTTTACTTTGAAGGAGTGGGATTTACAAGGGAATAAAAGACATTATGAGGAACTCAGTGAAGATAACACAAATTGTTATAACTCACATCATCATTTAATTTTTCTAGAATTTGGACTCCACCAAATAAAACTGAGACCTATCTAAAGATAATTAATTTTATAGCTACAGGTTTTTGAGATACATCCAATTTTAATCTAAAATAGTTTTCTTGAAATTAACTTGGAAACAGTAGTTTTAATTGGGAAGGCCTCCAATTCAGTTATGAATATTGTGGGTAGGTTACCTTTTATATTATTATGGATTTTAATACTCAATGTATTTTGTTTTTTTGAGGGTTCCCACAATATCCTTTAATAGTGTATTTTCATGAAAATAAATATTCTGATTTGAATGGATCAATAAAAATGGAAATAAGTTTCTACAACTATCATCATAAAATTTATATGTCCAAAAAAATAAATGTTTATATAATCAAGCATATATAAATAAATTATATTTTTAATCTTATACTTTTTTTGAACAATATTCTCTTTCATTCACACATTATAGGTCTTTTCTCTATCACTTTTTTATTAGTAATGTCAACGAACATTTTGTTTATTAGAATGGTTACCATTGACTTGATTATGCATGTATTCATTCTATTAATTATATATTTTTATTTTCTTTTCCATAATATGAAAAAAATATATTTTATTTGTTTTGTGACTAATAAAAAATTTCATTCACAATATTTTTTACATAAAAATATCACCATCCAATCCTTTGAAAAGTTAATCCTTCACATTGAATATAGCTTCAATCCCAATTCAAAATGCCAAATCATAATAAAATGTTTGGGAAAACGTTTATCAATAAATATTACCTACATATTTTATCTCTTCTTTGGTCATCGATGACTTTAAACTATATTTAATTATTATTCCGCAGTCAATACTGATTTGAATTATTCCATCCATGTGATATTTATTTTACTAAATATTATTGTATTAATTATAATATGGTATGAAAACCCACTATCTTGTATTTATATACTTATATTCATGAAATATAAATATTTAATTTCACTAGATGTCACATTATCCTTCAACTTATTTTCCTACAAAGACAATTTTGATTGAGTTTAGATAATTTTTGGTCTCCCCTGAATGCTCACAACAACAACAACAATATGTTCTTGATTATATAATAGGTAAAATTTAATATTTTATGGAATAATGTCCTTTGATTCCCTTTTATCTCTTCTTGAGGGTTTTATAGTCTTTTTTATAATCTTTTTTTAGATAAAAAATTCATTATTTCTAATTTTATATTGAAAAATAATAATAAACATTCGTAGAATTTATTCTCATTGTATGATAAATATTATTATAATTTTTTAATTATTCTGATAGGTTTTTAATATTAATATCTCTTTACCACATAACAATTGACCATTTTATTACCCAATAATAGAAAATGGATATTAATAAAAAAAATTATTATCACCCTACTTCTCTGTGGAAACTAAATTGATTTTTGATTTTTTAATATTCTAAGTGTATTAGAGTATTCTCCAAATGTTATAATTCATTTAATTATGAATAAAATAATTATAAATTATTTTTTTATAACTCACCATAATATAACTATTTTTTAATGTATTTCCTTTGAAATAAATTTAATGTATTATATATATGGCTTTGCATAAAACCCTGAATCTAAATAAACCCATGATATAGTATACCTTTATTGTTGAGTCGTTGGATTGGACAATATGAATAAGATTAAAAACATTATGATATATATATATATATAGATTATTTTCTTAAATACAAATGAATTTATGTTTTTTAGTAAATAATAATTATTTTTTAATGAAATTATTTAGTTACTAAAAGAGAATTTTTTTAAAGAAATTTATTTTTCTATATGTTATGAATTATTATATAAAAAGTATATTGATCAATATTATAAATTTATTAAAATAAATTTTATTGTAAATATATGTATGAAAATCCATTCAGCAGTTATCTAAAAGTTTGGAATAAAGATAAAATAATTTAAAGGTAAATAATGTTATTTGTCATTAAATTGTTTTTAAGTGCACAATGTATTTTTATCCTAAAAAATTAAATATTCCATTATTGACTAATGATGGTAAATAAATAAATAAATAAATAAATAAATATATTATATTAAATCAAATATTTCAACAATAATTTGGTAGTTTGTACTTGGAAATGAATGAAATTAAATTCTGTTTTCTACTTCAAAATGAACTTTTCTCAAAACTAGTTTTCATTTGTTTTTTCACGTTGATTTTAAAATTATATAAATTGAATTTTATAAAATAAATTAAATATTTCATATAATAAATTCAATATTTTTTAATGATTAACTTTATTTTTTTGTCATAATTAATAGTAAAAACATTGAATTTTTATTACCACAATTGTTGTTAAAATGGGTTAACTGGGGAGTGGGATTAATATAATAGATAACGGTAATATTTCCATATAAAATTGTTTAATTCATACTATGTGAATATATTTAGAGAATATATTATCCAAAAAAATAATTAATATCTATTTAGATCCACATTAATAAGAAAATGTCACTATTTTATTTAAATGTATAATGTAATTCTATGTGTGTCCTCTCGTATAGATATAAAAGGGGCATATTCTCCACGCAAATTCATGAATTTTGAGCCTTCTATATCAGACAATAATGACATTAAAAACATCATATCTTACTTTAAATCATCCTTGATCTCAAGTTCTTCTGCTAATACAATTATTTCAATGATTATGGTGTAATAAAAAGGAGATCTCTTAAATAAGATGTCTAAATATCAATCTAGCTCTTTTAGCTTTATTTCTTCTTCCAGAATCTCTAAAATAGTTTTATAAATCATAAAATTATTAATATTTTCTCATAAATATATCAATATGTTATTATATTGATTAAATAACCCTTTTTAACCACTTTTTCATCAAATGGTAAATAAATGTATCCTTCATGCATATATGTATACCACCATCTCCACAGAGTGTTATGATTAATTGTTCATAACCGCCATAAATTCATGGATATAATGATGTAAATATAAATTATTCATGATATTTATGATATAATTATTATTCCTTAGTGATAAAATTTTATTTATCTTTCTTATATTATTTTCTTTAAAAAATGAAAGCAACGATTTTGCATATGTACAGACTACCTCTCTTTGAAAGGTTTAATTAAATTTTTCTATATATTCCATTTTTAGACTATTATAAACATTTTTATAATGAATATATATGATATTTATTTCATTTTAAACATTTTATAAAATATGAAACTATGATTAAAGTATAAGGATAGGAACTTCTGAAATGATACTTTCATGAAAAATGAAATACTTATCACCAATAATAGTGATTTTAATAAAAAATTATTAATATAATGGTGATAAAATATAATCAGAATTTTTTTTGGTATTATAAATATGAATATATTTATTTTTTAGTTTTATAATAAATTTAAAATTTCCAAATCATTTTTATAGTTCTTATGAATAAATTCAAACTTGAGGTAAGGGTTCAATGTTACAATCTCATTTTTACTGAGGTTCTTTATGATTACATTTCTTATAGTGAAATTATATTATATTTATATCAAGTATATCATTAATCCTCATTTATACTAGTTATTTATATATATTACTTGTTTTATAATCATTTTACTCTCTTTATATACTCAAGAGATTTAAATAATGTTTTTTTGTAATAACTGAATCTATTCCTCTCTTCAGTCAATAATCTATTTCTTTGATGTCTATATTTTAATTAAAAAGTTTTCAATAATGTTTTTAGTATTATACAATGATTAATTAAATTAAATTTTACCAATATTTTACATTATATAAAATGGTTTTAAATGAATATTTTTGTCATTTTCTAAATAAGGTAATTTTTACAAAAGGTGTGAAAATATTCCTTATTTTAACATATATTGCACGAATGAATTATATTACCATCATGAATGCTATTTTTTTTATATTTCATTTATATTTTTCCATTTTTATTTTCAAAAAATATATTTTCCATAATTTTTCATAACTATTTAAATTCGATATATGTGATTTCAAAATGAAACGTTAATTTTCCTAATGAAATTATCGAGTGATTTTTAATGGTACTTTTCATCTACGATAACATACTTTTATGTTACTTTTGACATTATATTTCAATACCATCCTTATTCTTTCGATGGATGTTTTTTTGATTATGATGATGAACTATTTATGAAACTCATTTTATTTTTCATTGTTTAATAAATTTTGAAATTATAAATGTTATCATGATATAGTGTCATTCATATAAATTAAATATGGTTGTTTTATGGGTTGTAATGTTATATCCCTCAAATTAATTGTGTAAAGATTATTGTTTTTTGAGATAAAATTTTATATAAAAGGAGATCTCAAGACTAAAATAGGGTACATGAGATTTTATCATAATTTTAAAACAGATTACATGAGAGTTTATCAAATAACCTAAGTGGATAAACATATGGTTAGCTTGAGCTTAACATATGATGAATTTATTGGTTGGTAGCCTTGATATACGATTTAGAAGATTTTTTGGTAATCCAAATATCGAAGTAGGTACACGAACAGATATCCCAAGCCTAAAATGTGACAAATGTCTTGGTGTGTAGCCTTTAAATTTGATTTCAAGGATTATGATTATACCACACATTATGAAACAATTTTATTACATTATATTATTTAAATGATATAACCTCACACATCATGATCTTACAATTATTTCTAATTTGAATGTTATAAATTTCTAAGCTTCATTCCATGAATCAATATTATGATCTATGAATTTCTATGTATCATTTTTCAAATGTAAATATCATGTTTTCTTAACCTTATGCTCATGTCACATTTAAATGATCATTGATACCTCCCTTTTTTCTACTACTAAGAATATAATATCACCCTTTAGTATGATTTATTTTTCCTAGGATATGAATAAAGGTTTTAAGTATGATATGTCTAAGAAGGGTGATAGTAGTGAATAACTTAATGGGAGATTATGTATATATTTTCTATACCATTTTTTTATATCCAAGTATCCAAATACAATAATCCTTCACGGTTCTGGAATTGATCGTAATTATGTGTAACGAATATTAATCTACTATGATGAAATATTTTGGTATGAGATGCTTCGTTCACCTCAATCATTTTCATGACTAAGTATATTCTTACCCATAGAATATAATATATGTTACCTAAAACACTCCACATGTTATTTAGGGAATTTTTTTGATATTTCATTGAAATATTATTTTGAAAATATTCTGAACATTAAACCATTATCATTGTTTGAAGATTTCAATTTAGCTTCAGTGCTCTCATTCATGGTTAAAAATAATTCCTCAATTGATTTAATTTTTTCTCATTATTAAATAAAATTATTAATTTCATAAATTAATTTTAGATTGTTATTATACTTACAACATGAAATCTACCATTTCTCATGAATTTTAAAGTGAAGTAGTTTTCTATACACCAACTTACTCTAGTTTCATAATTTTGGGGTCTAGTTGTCAATATTCAAAGAATATTCTTTTATTATTCTTCCAATAATCTCAATTTTCATTATTAATATTTCAAAAACATTAAGTGATCCTTATATATCGACTTTTAAATAAATAAATTATATATATTTATAATGACCATGACCTATATACACAAACATTATTAGAGCAGGTCACTATATTATCTTAGGTTTACAACCCGATCACCATTGGTCTGTGTAAACATTTTTGGATGAATGATTCTTAGATTTTAGAAGGCTTTCCTTTATTAGTCTTAATAATATAAACATTAATGTCTAGTTGAAAATTTTTCATAACCATTCATGGTTGTGGAAATAAAAGAATAAATACTATAAAAAAACTTAAATGTATATGTTTTTTTGATATACTTGAGAATTAATTGAAGAAAAATAATATATTATTGGATCACCATGTAATTAGGGTCCAAAATATCCATAATGGAAACTAAGTATATGAAATAAGATAGAAAAATATATCTAATATATTGGCAAGAAAAAACCATGAGGACCAAAATGGAAATCCCAAGAATGGTATCTCATTTATAGACACATATGAATTACTATTATATCAATATTTGAAAAATCTAATGTTAGTTTTATAATGTTCAACCTAAGATCCACAATTTGTATCAAATAAATCCCCATTATATACATCTTTTCCTTTCCCTAGATCTTGTATAAACATATTTACTATATCCCAAAAGGGAACTTATAATATGTGTGAATAATATATTGGGTCGGTATTTAGTCCCCCATCTCTTAAAATATTTAATAAACCAAAGTGTATGTATAAAAAATGTTGATTTAGAGGAACATGTAACATAATAAGAATATATAATTTATTATTGATGGAGAGAATTTTTTAAACAGTAACAAGAAACCCACAACATTAGGAGGGTCCATAGCCAATTTACCTTCTTTGATCCATAAATCAGGATCTAATAAAAATGAATATATTGAATTAGGATTGAGTAACCTTATTTGGGAAAGGGAATACTGTATAATGAATTTGGGAAATATTTCAACCCATCTTAGTGGGAAAAGAAAATGGGAATAATTAGTATGGGTGTTGTGAGGCTATCCAGCCACCAACATGTTCATAAATAAAAAGGGAAGATTGATAATCTTTAAATGCAAAAAATATACTCCTTTCCAACATGAATTTGAATCATGGTGATTCATGTATACATTAAAAAACAATCACAAATAAAATCATTTTAAAAAATAATTTCATCTCGATAGTTTTATAATTTGTATATATGAGGTATAATTGTTAAACATGGTTAAGAAAACACAAATACATGATATAAAATAGGTATAAAAAATATAGATTCTAACTATATTAAAAGAAAAAATACATATCATATACAAAAGTCAAGATTTTTTTTGATTATTTTTACCATGACCACTACATCAAATTATACTAGGATGTCCACAATATGATTCATTCATTCTAGTTTTCCAATGTTGGGTATCATATCACCACCTAGGTGATGATGAAAATACCTTTGATTGTAATATGAGGGATGTATGTTGGAACCTATATCTCTAATGATATTATTACCAATTCTGGGACTGCATTATAAATTTAAGACATTCCTGTGAATCATAATCTTGGTTCTATTATTATGTGGGCATTAGTTAATTATATCACATGTTGCCATTGTAGGGTGAATAACTATGGATATAGAGAATGAATATGTCATGCATGTTCAGAATCATAAATTTTTTATCTTTTTCATTTTAGGTCATGAGGTTATCTTATTATTAGAAAATAAGTAATCACATGGTTATCACCAAAGTTATCTTACAATCATACTACAAGGTATATTATCTTCATCACCTAAGTCATCCCACACTAGTTACACAAGGAATAATTTGTTTATAAAATAAGTAATATTAAACTAATCAACAATGTAATATTTTTCCTTTTAATCATGGAATCATATACTCATCAAAAAAATAATATTTTAATCATAACATAAAGCATCATGTTTTTATCACACAAGGAGGGGTGGGTTTCTGATGAACTAGTGAAGGGGAATCATCCAATGCTCATCACAGAGGTCTTATTATACTCATCCTATATATAAAGGGTTCACTGATTCTCATTAAATAAGTGTAGTTTATCCTCTTATTATTGTTATTTAAAGGAAATAATAGTATAAATTCTATTAAGGGTTTATATTCTATTATCCTCACCATATATTGGTTGTCACAGTATAAAAACCAACGAAGACATGGATAATCTTATTCTCATCACAAAGTGTTGTTATTTTTTAGGGTATAATGGGGACACTATAATTTTTAGTTCTTTCTAGTATGGTCAATATTTAATTGTATCTCAAAATGGAAATGGGAATGTGAAGTTAAATTGATGATGTGATTGATCTTAGAGGGTGGATTCATACATCTCCTGTTGTAATCACTACTGGAAAATGGGTCTATACCCACGATTTTGTGTATAACCGTGGGTATAGGCCCCCCCTATACCCACGGTTTGGGAAACCGTGGGTATAGGGATAGTATTGAGACCTATACCCACGGTTCATGGAAAAACCGTGGGTATAGGTTGTTTTTGAAGACCTATACCCACGGTTTTGGAAAAACCGTGGGTATAGGTGTTGTTTAGCGGACCTATACCGACGGTTTTTGAAAACCGTGGGTATAGGTGGTATATTTTTCAAAGACCTATACCCACGGTTTTTCAAAACCGTGGGTATAGAGTTCCCGCGTTATGGCGGGAACAAAAAATTCCGCGGGACGAAAATTTTTTTTTGATGAAAAGACGATCTTAAATAATATAGATATATAGATACGAAATTTTAAATCGCATAATATATTTAGGTTAGTTGGTCAGTACCTCACATGCCTCAGTATAGGTCGCGGGTTCGAAAACCCGCGTGTTTTATTTTTTGATTATAGAAGATATATTAATATAAGAATAAAAAAGTATAATTATATAACAATTGGTTTGTTAGCTCAGTTGGTCGCTGTGACTGGGCAGCGAACGGGAGGCGCGGGTTCGAAACCCGCTGGACTTTTCTTTTCGATTATAACTATTATATTAACATATTAAAATAAAATTATGAGTATATATCAATAGTGGCGTTAGGTCAGTTGGTCACTTGGTGCGGCGCGGGATTCAGGTGCTGCGCGGTTCAGGGTTCGATTCCCTTCCGGCGTGGTTTTTTTGAATTCAATTACCCCACGGTTTGAAAAACCGTGGGATTTGTTGTGTGCCACGCTGTAACAGCGGTGTGGCACACTTTGACCCCTCTATACCCACGGTTCTCCAAAACCGTGGGTATAGGCTGAGACCCCTATACCGACGCCATTCCAGCCCACGGTTCTCAAAACCGTGGGTATAGGCTATACCCACGGTTTTGGGGGCTATACCCATGGTTTTGAACCGTGGGTATAGGTCTTTTTTCCAGTAGTGAATAATATTCAAAATACATATTTTTTGAGGTTCATATTTTTAGTAATTATGAAATTACCAGTCCATGTAGTTTAAAACGATGCAGTGAGGAAGCTTATTCTATAAAAGTGGTAATAGATAAGGATAAGGTGATACTTAGGAATTGTGTTTCCTAGCCTATTCAAGGGTAAGGAAGGCATGTATTTTTTATACCTATGATTTGTAAAGGTCTTATGTGTGAGATATAATAATTTTGGCCATATGTATGGAGTTTCCAAGAGTACTATATAGTTGTGTGTATCTGGATTCCATGAAAAAGTAATCCTCATGGACGGTTTCATCATAGTGGAGATATAAAATGGGTTTTCATGGTTTATGTTTCATATAAGATAGGTGTTTCCAGAAGTCCTAATTTATGGAATTTTGTGACTTTTTGTGTGAATGTTTTTCTTTATTATAGGGATTTTCATGAAATATTATTGCAAAAAATTGAATGAATTAAATGGATTAAGACCCATAATTCAAATATGGTATAACCTGTATGATTTTATGGTAGATTATCAGGATTTTTTGAATTGTGAAATTTTAGTTTATGCATGCTGAGAGCATTGGATTCATAGAATTTCAAAATCCAAGAGTCTGATCCCATGATATTGTGATTTTAGGTGTATTTATAGGCCTATAAGTCCCTCAATTTGTTGTATTTTGGTAGGATTAAAAAATTATTCAACTATCCCTTTTTGAAATTAATTTTGTTTTATTTCATTAATATTATCCATGTTTGTGATATGATAGGGTTCTAATGTGCCTTTTGTTCTGGACAAACACAACTAGGGTTGCATGAGAATAAACCCTTTGCTTCAAAAATTCATTTTATCAGTTTTTATTTTTCCTTAATTCTTCTTAGAAATTTTTTTAAGTGCAAATTTATGATTCCCATTCAAATTTGCGTCAAACAAGAAAGAGGAGGAATGAATTTTTATTAAAAAACTGAATCTTGGGAATTTTTACTTCTAGCTTCAAACAACCTGGGTCCCCACCATTCGTAGAATTAGAATAAGGGACCATAGAGGATTTCCATTAGCTTCAATGAAAACATACTTATTTATATCTTTTAATCTAACTCAAGTCCTATATAAATTTACAGTGATCGAAATCATTGGATCTTTTAATAATTATTGTTGATCAAGTGTTGTTTTCAACAATACATAATATTGTTATTTAAAAGGGGAGTTTATATTTATACTCTCTCTATTTATGTTAATTTTGATGCTCACAAATACCCTTAATTATTTTCTAATGATTTTATTTGTTAATCATTTTTTCAGGAATTTATCATTTTATTTTACTCTTGAAATTACGGGAATTTATTAGTAAAGTATTCATATTTAGCGTGTTCTAGAAACACTGTTCATGCGCTACTTATTTAGAATCTGCTTGAGCATGTTCTGGAAACACTGTTCATACCCTACGTGGATAAACATAGCGTAAGGATAGAAACTGTGTATAATTTTTGAGATAAGGAAAAAGTATGGTTAAAAAACCATACGTTATCGATAAAGTATGGAAGAAGAACCCTACGTTAGGAAGGAACCCTACGTTTGGGATATCAGAAAAGTATGGAAGGAGAACCGTACATAAATATTAAACGTTATGTTTGTTTCTCAAAAGTATAGTTCATCAACCTTACTTTTGTAAACAACCCTACGTTCTTGGAAAAGTATGGATCAAGTAAAAGTATGGATCTTTTATCGTACGTTTGAAAGTTGAAGAGAAAAGTATGGATGACCAACCCTACGTTTGGAATGAACCTTACGTTTGTTGTCAAGTTTACGTTGTCAACCTATGTCATCAACCTTATGTTTAGAGGATGCATACAGTTCAACTTAACCTTACGTTTGGCATCAGAGAATTTAAAGTCGATATTTTTATGCAACGGTCAATATGCTAATTATTAGGCGGATTTCAAGCCAGATTTAAAGCTGATTTTAAAGTACAATTTTGACTGATTCAAAACTATTTCATCAATGATTTGATAATCGAATTAAAAGGATCTTTTTATGATGAGTCTTTAGGGAAATTACGACTGCTCTATAAATTCAAATGTTTGAATATCGTGAGTAAAAAGGCGACTTTTGTGGATCTAATTTTACAGGAGGAGTTCATATCATTATTTTATTTATAACTGCATCGATGATTATTGATCGTGTGTGATCTTTTGATTATTCTAAAAGAGAAGAAAAATAGAGACTACTGAAACACACCGATATGCTGGTTCAAAAGGTGCATCAAAGCTCTGTTTGTTAAAAAGAGGAAGGAACGTGATAGAAGATTCACTTGTTCTACAACGAAGATCTACTATGAATTTGCTACTACTGAAGTTGTGAATTATATTTCTATATCTACTACAACGGGATCAACTCAGAATGTTTCTTATGTGAAGATTATTATTTCTGAAGGTGACGATCTATCTACTGTCAATTGCATACTATTGTAATTGTGAAGAATATCTGGAAAGTATTTTCAAAATACAAAAATATTTTCTTTCTATTCTTGAGTGATCAGCTTCTCGTACTAAGCTGTGTAGGTTCTGTAAGTGAACCAGAAGGATTTTTTTTGCCTTGGATTGTAAAGGTGTCAACTGCCTATACTCAGTTGTGAATCGGTCTGTTGAAATGAGGACCAGATAGTGAAAATCACCAAGCTCGTAGAGTAGAGTGTTGGTGGAGTGGACTAGGGGACTTCTGTTCCCCGAACCACTATACATCTTGTGTTTCTGCTATTTAAATTTCCGCTGCATAATTTTATCTAATTAAAGTTAAAAGGAAGAACAAAATCTCGTAAAGATTTTTGAAAAGACACAATTCACCCCCCTCTTGTGTATATTTGGTGTAATCCGATCCAACAATTGGTATCAGAGGTTGAGCTTTCTGACAAAGCTTTAACAAGATGAAAGTGATTATACACAGAGCAAGATGAATGATACAAGAGAGGGGATGTCTATGGTTAGAGAACCGTACTTCAATGGAGAAAACTATAGATGTTGGAAGTCTCGAATGATCGTCTATCTGAAAAATCATGGATACAGAGTCTATTCTAAGATTCTAACTCCATATGAAATACCAGAAAAACCTAAAACATGGAGTGAATCTACTGAAGCAGAATATGATATGAATTCTAAGGAAATGAATGAAATTATATGTGGTCTAGGACCTGATGAGTTTAACAGAGTATCTCAATTCCCAACAGTATATGAAATGTGGCAAACTATTGCTATTGCTTACGAAGGAACTAACAATATCATGGAAATGAGATATGAAACTGCTAAGCTTAAATTTGAACATTCAGAATGGTTGAAGGTGAGATTATTACTCAAATGAATGGAAGATTGAAATATATTGTAAATAACATAACTACCTTGGGATATCCCATTAAGAAAGATGATCAAGCTTTAAAAGTGTTGAGAGTACTGCCTACAAAATGGAATGGAATCTCTGCAGCAATCAGACAGTCGACACCTTTCAAAGATTTAACCATGAGAGAACTGATTGGAACTTTAATGATGTATGAAGTTGATATGGAAGATGAATCTAATGAACATAAAGTGCTTATCAAAAGAGAAGATACTGCCCTAAAAGCATCATCACAGAGCAAACATAGAAAGATGAAGAAAAATGAAAAAGAGAAGTCAAAGAGTTCCGAGTTATCTAATTCTGATGTGGAATTGGCTTAGCTATCTCGAAGATTCACAAAATTCTATAGAAAGAAAAGAGGCTTCAAAAAATCCTTTAAAAAAGATGATAAGGAAGTAAGATGCCATGAATGCAAGAAAATGGGGCATATCAGACCTGAATGTCCTCAGCTAAAAGAAGACAAGAGAAATAAACTATTCAAAAGAAATGACTATGAGCATAAGGACAAGAAAGCCATGAAATATACTTGGGGTGTATCTGAAGACTCCAATAATACCTTTCAATCAGACTCAGAGAAGGAGGAAGAAAATCTGAAAGCCAACATGTGTTTTATGGTAGAAACAAATGAGGTACAATCTTACTACTCTTCTGATTCTAGTTCTGAATCTATTGAAAAACTTGCAGCCTACTGCAATATGCTTGAAGAAAAATATGACTCACTATTAAAGAAGTATAAGTCTTTAAAGAATGTTCAAAAGGCTGTTTCTGATGAAATAGATACAATGCTGAAACAATATAAGGAGTTAACTGAAAAATTTGATTCAATTAATTCTAATAATACAGATTATGAATCAAAGATAAAATCACTGCAAACTGAAGTAGAAACTTATAAAACTACAGCCCTTGTTTTTACTAAAGGAGAAAATACTTTATATGAAATTCTTGGAAAAAATTTCATTAAAAAGGATAGATTTGGAATTGGTAGTAAAGTTGAAAAACCCAAGCTGTACAAAAACTATTTTATTCCAAGTGAAAAAAGACTAAACTGTAATTATTGTGGAATAAGGGGACATATTTCTAAAAAATATTTCTTAATACAACCCCAAATAAGCGGCATTAAGAAATATTTTGTATCAAATGATCTATTCGACTCATGTGAAATTAGAAAAACAAATCAAGTCTGGATTTCCAGATCCTTGCTAGATAACACTACTAGACCCAACAAAATATGGGTACCAAAGAAATCTGGGTAAATGTCTTTGAAAGGAGTAGGTCACAAGAGAAAAAAGGACATATGGTATATGGACATTGGCTGCTCAAGACATATGAGTGGAAACTCATTGAATTTATCTACACCCACTCAAAAAGATGGTGGACTTGTCACTTTTGGTGACAATGCCAAAGGAAAAATCATTGGTATTGGAACAGTTGGAGATCCAGAAACTGTCTCAATTAATAAAGTACTTTATGTACAAGGATTGAAACACAATCTGATAAATATCTCTTAACTATGTGATGATGGTTATGCTGTTTATTTTTCTAACAATTGATGTTCTATTTTCAAAAATAAATCAATTTAATTTAGAGCACCAAGAACTGATAATGTGTATACCCTGGATTTAAATTCCTTGTGTAAACAAAAAGTAAATTTATTAACTGCTAAAATGAATGAATCTTGGATCTGGAATAGACTTGGACATTGTAATATATATGTTTTAAATAATTTATCTAAGAAACATTTAGTTTCTGATTTTCCTAGTCTCAAATTTGAAAGTGACAGATTCTGTGATGCATGTCAACTTGGAAAACAACAAAAATCATCCTTCAAATCTATTAACAAAATTGCTACATCTAAACCTCCAGAACTTATTCACATGGATTTGTTTGGACCCTCAAGAGTAGCAATCTTGGCTGGTAAATTATATGTATATGTTTTAGTTGATGACTATTCTAGATTTACATGGATTTTATTTTTGAAATTTAAAAATTAAGCTTTTACTTTGTTTGAAAGTTTTTGTAAAGATGTTCAAAATGAAAAAGGTTTTGAAATAATTTCATTAAGAAGTGATCATGGTGGAGAATTTGAGAATCAAGAATTTAATTCCTTCTGCTCAAATATGTGTATTAAACACACCTTCTCTGCACCTAGAACACCTCAACAAAATGGAATTATTGAAAGAAGAAATAGGACTATTCAAGAAATGACTAGGACTATGCTAAATGAATACAACCTTCCTACCTACTTTTGGGAAGAAGCTGTAAGTACATCCTGATATATAATGAATAGAGTTTTAATTAGAACTCTTTTGAAAAATACACCCTCTGAACTTTGGAATAACAGAAAACCTAAAGTTAACTACTTTAAAGTTTTTGGATGCAAAGTTTACATCTTAAACACCAAGGATAATCTTGGTAAGTTCGATCCAAAATTTGATGAAGGATTTTTCTTAGGATATTCAGTTACTTCCAAAGCTTATAGAATCTATAATAAGAAGTCAAGAATTGTTGAAGAATCAATTCATGTGAAATTTGATAAATCTGATCCCTTTAAGAAAAGGACAGATCAAATGGATGAATCTGACTCTAATGATAACATGAGGCTTGAGAACTTGAAAAATGATTTTGAAAAAGATATAAATAAAATTCAGTACAGTTCATAAGAACATAATACTGAAGAACCTATAAGTATGTTTCCTAGATAGACTAGAACCTGAAAGAATCACCCTTTAGAAACTATAATAGGAAACTTAGATATAGGAATAAAAACTATAAGAAATATAGGAAATCTTGTATAATTCTCTTCCTTTCTATCCCAATTAGAACCCAAGACTATAGAAGAAGCTTTAGATGATGAAAGCTGGATGATAGCAATGCAAGAAGAATTAAACCAGTTCAAAAGAAATGAAGTCTGGGAATTAGTTGAAAGACCACAGAACTAACTAGTAATAGAAACCAAATGGGTCTTTAGAAATAAGAAAAATGATCAAGGAATAATAACTAGAAAAAAATCTAGACTTGTAGCTAAAGGATATAATCAGGAATAAGATATAGATTATGATGAGACCTTTGCACCTGTAGCTAGACTAGAAGCCATTATAATCCTCTTAGCCTATACATATCATATGAACTTTAAATTATTTCATATGGATGTTAAGTCTTCCTTTTTAAATGGTTATTTAATGGAGTAAGTTTAAGTTGAGCAACCTCCTGGTTTTGAAAATTCTCAAAAACTAGATTCTATTTTTAAACTTATTAAAGCTTTCTATGGCCTTAAACAATAACCTAGAGCTTGGTATGAAAGATTAAGATCTTTTCTTTTGAAAAATGATTTTACTGTTGGAATGGCAGACCCAACACTATTTAAGAAAACTGTGAATTTTAATATTTTATTAGTTCAAATTTATGCTGATGATGTAATTTTTGGATCAACTAATAAAACCTTTTGTCATGAGTTTTCAAATTTAATGAAAAAAGAATTTGAAATGAGTATGACGAGAGAACTAAATTTCTTTTTAGGACTTCAAATTTATAAAAAAAATTTTGGAAATGTTTTGAATCAAAGAAAATGCATTACTAATTTGTTGAAGAAATTTGGACTTGAAAACAACAAGACATATACAACTCCTATGTGTACTAATATAATACTTGATTTGGATGAAACTGGAAAATCAGTTAACAACAAGTTATATAGAGTTATGATTGGTAGTTTATTATATCTTACTGCTAGCAGGCCAGATATAATGTATTCAGTATGTCTTTGTGCAATATTTCAATCAAATCCTAAATAATATCATTTAACTGATGTTAAAAGAATTTTTAGATATTTAAAAGGAACTGTTTTTCAATCTTTTCTTTATCCCAAAACTTATGATTTAAATTTGATTTCATATTCATATACAGACTTTGGGAGTTGTAGATTAGATAGGAAAATCACTTCAGGAACTTGTCACTTTTTAGGAAAATCTTTAGTGTCATGGTCAAGTAAGAAACAACATTCAGTTGCCCTGTCAACAGTTGAGGCAGAATATGTTTCTACTGGCAGTTGCTGTGCACATATGTTGTAGATGAAAAACACTCTTATAGAATTTGGACTAAATTTTAATAATACTCCTATTTTATGTGATAATACTAGATCTATAAATATTTCAAAAAAACCTATTAATCATTCTAGAACTAAGCATATTGATATCAGACATCACTTTCTAAGAGATCATGTTCTTAAAAAGATATATCTTTGGAATTTGTAAGTACTGAAATTCAATTAGATGATATTTTTACTAAACCACTTCCCACTGAAAGGTTTGATTTTATTAAGGGGAAGCTATGTTTATTTTATTTTAAATAAAATTTTATTTTATAGTGCTAGTTCTTTATTTTAATTCTGCTTAAAATAATTTTGCTATTTTGTTTTTCAAACAGAATAAGTTTCTTTTCCCCGCGTAATCTATTTTATTTATTTTTAAATATATGTAATGATTATTAAAAACATGGGAATCAAGGTTGTTAGAAACCCTTTCGACTTATAAACCATTTCATTTCTATCAAAACCTTTTCGAACCCGCAAACCACACCTCTGCTTGTGAACCCTAATATTCGAACCTCTGAAACCCTAACCTTCAAACCTTCAGAGATTCTCGCAGATATGGTAAGGACTAAAAGAGCCAGTGAATCCGAGACAAGCAATTCCAAGAGACAATGCTCTGAAGGAAGAAAAATCTTACAGGGAAAGGTAACTGATCTCAACTGGTTATTTAAAAAAAATCTACTGTTGAAACAAGCGCTGTCATTTCAGAACCTTGAACAGACGTTCAATAGTGAAAATACAGAATTTCTATATGAGGTAGAACTTAGATACTTCTTCAAATCTGTACAGTTTAGTCTAGAAGATACTAAGGACAGTATGATGGCTAATATAGAGGATAGTGATTTCTCAATCTTGTTAGTAGAAATTGGTCAGATTCTCAACTTCCCTCATGAGGGAGTTTTTCATTTCGATTTGAAAAATATTGGAGATTCTGTGCATAAATCTGAGGACATAATGTCATTTCTTTTTGATACTATGACTATAAAGAAAATGTTTATCAAGGATTTGGAGCCTGATTAGAAAATTTTGGTCAAATTTGTGCAAACGGGAATTGCACTGAGGATGTCTAAGATGGAAAAAATATTATATCCTGATATGTATATAATATATCTTTTTCTTAGTGATGTCAAACTCAAATTTCCTAGGTATATGGTTAGATACCTAAGATATTGTTGTTAGAGTGAGCCCGAATGAACTTTTATCCTTTTGGTCGATACATTTCCAAGCTGTTGCTTAAGAAGGACATGGTGAGACTGGTGGATGCCAGAGTACACTGTCATCACAGTAATGTGTTTAATGCTGGAACTTTAAGGAATATTGGATATTTCTGGAGTTCTATCAAAGTAAAAATTTTTCCAGTAGGAGAAGATGATGAATTAGAGAATTCTGAAGCTCAATCTACAAAGTCCAAGGAGGGACAAGCTGAATTGAGGGTCAGCACTGCAGCAAGGAGGATCAGATTTGAAGTGGAAGAAACTGAGGAAGAAAGAAGTTAGGAGGGACTTCAAACTCAGAGGAAATGACCTGTGACTGAGAAACTTACTTCTCCTGATTTAACTACAGGAGATTTACTATCATACAGCTTTATCAGAGAAAAGGTTGTTGAACAACCTCAAGAACAGAATGTCACTGTTATAGATCCTGATCATGAAAGGACTATATTTGAAAGATCCGAACAACAGGCTGTAGCTGATGTTGTTGTTGACATTCAACAAGAAAAGGAGGCAAAGCCTGGTGAGGAAGTGTCCAGACCTCAGGAAACTCTAGATAATATCATTTTAGATATTTCATTAGATGACCAAATTGTAGATATTCGTGATGAGAATGCTTCTAAATCTCACACAGAAGTTCTTCAAGAGGATTTTTCTATAGAAGAGTTTGGAAAGAACTCTGATGAAAAATCTGTGGACCAACCTACTCAGGCCAAGGAGAAAGAAAAATCTGATGCTGAATCATTACCTTTAGTACTACTACATCACACAGAACCTGAGAATGTAAATCAAGAACCTGGTGCTTCTGACTTAAGGAATAGGGAAGCTGAAGAGTTATACAAAAATTTATATCAACTATAATGTGAGAATGATTCTTTGAGAAGCATCTTAGAATCCGAACAGTTAAAATTTCAAAAGCTTAAGGAGACTACTGTTTCAAGACAATAAGTTGAAATTTTTAAAGAGGATATGCTAAATGCTGTTGCAAAATTGATATCTGAAATGGTTATGAAGTCAGATTTCTCAGATCTTAAGTTGTTTCTAGAGACACAATTTGCATCAATTTGAAATAGTGCTACTAGTGGATCAGGCACTTCACCTAATTTAATCAGAATATTTCAATCTATCACAGCTGTAATGAGCAATATCAATGATAGGTTGCAAGATATTCAGTGCAACAATGCTACATTAACTGTTCTCTTAGATAATCAGAAATTCTTAGTTGATCAGGTAACATCCAGTGAGCCAGGAATCCATTCTGTCTTAGAAAAATTCACAGAGAAGCTGTCTTAGTTTATGGAGAAAGAAGAAAGGCTTCATGAGTTTTTCAGAGTCAATGTCATTAAAGATATTCATATGACTCAAGAGGTCAAAGATCTTATTATTAAGCTTGTTTATGGACTAATAAAAAGGTTGAGAGAACAGTTAGTAGAAATCAAGTCTACAGTCCAGTGAAGATAAACCCTACCTGTTCACTACAAAAAACCTTTATTCCTGTGTTTATCATACTTGTACATATTTTTTATTTTTAATGAAAATATGTTTCTTTCTTTCTATTTGTTTTACTGTCATTATTTTAATATGCCATTAATCCAGATTTAATTATTGATAAATAGTTAATAATAGAATTTACCTACAGTTTAGTGCAACATTAAATGTGTTAAAATCCATGATTTATCATTCTTTTTTATATCACAAAAAGGGAGAGAAATTGGATAAATACAACATTGTATTTTAAAAAAAACTTATTTAAATGATTTCCTATATATTTAATGTTTTGGATTTATACAGATTTATACATATACAGAAAACTATTTTAAGTTATTAATAGTCATTTATTATAAAGGGAATTTTTTTTTCTTATTATTCAGAGGGAGAAATTTGGATAAAACTAGAAAATTTTATTTTTAAAGAAAAAATATTTTATTTTCATGAGGGGGGACAAATTTTTATTTATCGAAATGATTTTTTCAAAATTAAATATTGTTTTATTCTCTCTAATTTTGAAAGTTAATCTAATTTAATTAGTCTTATTATTTTATGGGTTTTGTGATCATCAAAAAGGGTGAGATTGTTGAGAAAGTGTTGTTTTCAACAATACATAATATTGTTATTTAAAGGGGGAGTTTATATTAATACTATATCACTTTATGTTAATTTTGATGCTCAAAAATACCCTTAATTATTTTTTAATGATTTTATTTGTTAATCATTTTTGCAGGAATTTATCATTTTATTTTACTCTTGAAATTAAGGGAATTTATTATTAAAGCATTCGTATTTAGAGTGTTCTGGAAACACTGTTCATGCGCTACCTATTCAGAATCTGCTTGAGTATGTTCTGCAAACACTGTTCATACCCTACATAGATAAACATAGCCTAAGGATAGAAACTGTGTATACTTTTTGTGATAAGGAAAAAGTATGGTTAAACAACCATACGTTATCAGTAAAGTATGGAAGAAGAACCCTACGTTAGGAAGGAACCCTACGTTTGGGATATCAGAAAAGTATGGAAGGAGAACCATACGTAAATATTAAAAATTACGGTTGTTTATCAAAAGTATGGTTCATCAACCTTACTTTTGTAAACTATCATACGTTCTTGGAAAAGTATGGATCAAGAAAAAGTATGGATCTTTTATCGTATGTTTGAAAGTTGAAGAGAAAAGTATGGATGGCCAACCCTACATTTGGAATGAACCTTACATTTGTTGTCAAGTTTATGTTGTCAACCTATGTCATCAACCTTACATTCATAGGACACATACAGTTCAACTTAACCTTACGTTTAGCGTCGAAGAATTTAAAGTCTATATTTTAATGCAACGGTCAATACTCTAATTATTAGGCAGATTTCAAGCCAGATTTAAAGCTGATTTTAAAGTACGATTTTGACTGATTCAAAACCATTTCATCAATAATTTGATAATAGAATTAAAAGGAGCTTTTTATGACATGTCTTCAGGGAAGTTACGACTGCTCTGTAAATTTAAATGTTTGAATATCGCGAGTAAAAAGGCGACTTTTATGGATCTAATTTTACAGGAGGAGTTATTATCGTTCTTTTATTTATAACTGCATTGATGATTATTGATCATGTGTGATCTTTTGATTATTCTAAAAGAGTAGAAAAGCAGAGACTACCGAAACACACCGATCTGCTGGTTTAAAAGGTGCATCAAATCTCTGTTTGTTAAAAAGAGGAAGGAACATGATAGAGGATTCACTTTTTCTATGAAAAATATCTACTATGAATTTTCTATTACTGAAGTTGTGAATTATATTTCTATATCTACTGCAACGAGATCAACTCAGAACATTACTTATGTAAAGATTATTATTTCTGAAGGTGACGATCTATTTACTGGCAATTGCATGCTGTTGAAATTGTGAAGAACATCTAGAAAGTATTTTTAAAATACAAAAATATTTTCTTTCTATTCTCGAGTGATCGGCTTCTCGTACTAAGCTGTGAAGGTTCTGTAAGTGAACCAAAAGGCTTTGTTTTGCCTTGGATTGTAAAAGTGTCAACTGCCTGTACTCAGTTGTGAACCGGTCAGTTGAAAGGAGGACCAAATAGTGAAAATCACTAAGCTTGTGGAGTAGAGCATTGGTGGAGTGGACTAGGGGCCTTCTATTCCCCGAACCACTATACATCTTGTGTTTATTCTATTTAAATTTCCACTGCATCATTTTAAATAATTAAAGTTAAAAGGCAGAACAAAATCTTGTAAAGATTTTTGAAAAGACACAATTCAACCCCCTCTTGTGTATATTTGGTGTAATCTGATCCAACAATTATCACTTACCTGAGGGTTATTCAATGACCCAAAAATTTTCAAACCAAAATTCAATGATTCCTCATATGATATTTTCATAATGAAAATTTTTTCAATAGGAGATTCATTATAAGGAACCTAAATTATACATTACATATTCGAGTGAATTTAAACATGAATTCATAGTCAACATTGGCCAAGATATTTTAGTTTTATTTTTTTAGGGTTTTAGTTCTTAACTATTTCATTAAAAAACCATATATTATAAAGTGTACACTTCAAATTTGTATACATTTTTTCCTTAAAACAAAAAGTTTTGGATTTAAAATGTTTCTTTTCATGAAATATCTTCAAAAAAATGATACAAAACTCATCTTTCCCTGAATATCCTTAAAACTATGAAAAACGTTTTAAAAATTTCTATAATCACAAAAATCTTGAAAAGGGACATGAAAATAAGGAAACTGTTAGTTCATGAATACTTATTGAAACTTTAATTTTTTAAAATAAATATCGGGCTCAAAGTAAAAATTTTCTTACTCGAGAAATAAACTTACATACAAAAATAAATTCATAAAATAATTGATAATAAATATTAAAGGAAACATAAATCCCATAAACAATTATTTCAAATCAAGAAAGACTCATAATATCTTTTTTCACAATGTTATACTTGTTAAACTTATGAAGTAGCATATACATTACTCTACCTTTTGAAATAATAATATTCCCACAAAATAATATAGTAAGAATATATAATAATATATGGAACATGGGGAATCTTTTTTATATCACTATTACCAATACGATAACCTTCCCCTTTAAACATAAAATAATTGTCATAGTTACACATAAAATAAATATCAGGATTACAATTTGAATAACCATCGTAGTATATTCCCAAATTCTCTTAGAAGAAACATAATATCTTAACTATGTCCCTTTACCCAATTAATTAGAGAGCTAAAATAACCTCAACCACCCTCAATTTATAACAGATCCACCAATCCTCATAAACAATTCCAAAGAAAAATAATAGAATACCTAAATTCTTGCATCCTAAAAATGTTCATTATACCCATAAGAAAACATTTTCACATATTCATGTGCCAATTACATTTTTAAAAAAACTTTTAAAAAAACTAGAACATTAGGAATAATGTTTTTTTCTTTTAAGATAACATTATATAATATAAAGTAATTTTTGATGAATGAGGGAAATTATAGTTGTATGACCCCATTCGCCATTTCTATGTACTTTATTTGACTATTTTAAAAAATGATCAGAAGATTTTATTTTGACTAGAAATAATAAAAAAAATATAAATTAATATGAAAATAAAATAAATGTTATGGAAGCGTGAAAGGTCTTGTTTCCATATACATTAAAATAGATCACTATTTTTCCTTTTTGTAAATAACATTAAAAGATTTCCTCAAAATATAACTTTTTAAAATATTTGATTGAAATTCAAAATAAAAACAATTTTTTAAATTTTAATTAACTTATGTAGATGTAAATACTTCCATAATAAAAATTTTAAAATATGGATAAGGAATAAAAAGAGAGATTAAAGGGAAACAATAATAGAGAATTTTTAAAAATAAAGTCCCTTACCTTGATCCGAAATCATCATGTACATCCTTTAACATACTGAATAATATACATATGTTAATTATTAAATTTGTTTAGAACCTTTTTTTAATAATATTATTTTAGTAATCTCACTTATTACCATGTTATGACATTTACTCAATCATTTTATTTCATGTCAGATGTTTTAATGATATCTAATTTATAATTTTAAAATGAATTTGGTAGGTTGACTATGGTTATATAGGAAATTATTCCATCATATTCAACATAATAATCATAAAATAATTATAAATAATTATAAATATATTATAATTTTAAATCCAATCATAAAATATGGTTACAAAAAATGAACTAAGATACAATCACAGAGATGATAGGTCATACATATTAATGAGTAACATTTCTATTTTCCAATGATCATTATAAAAAGTCAGTAAATTCTATTTTATCATAAACAATTACCAAAATATCGTAAATATCATATTAATTATTTAAATATACTTATATATATCATCAATGTGACATGATGATGAAAAATGAACCACATCACATTATGGAGGTGGTAGTTCAGACGTACTCACGAATGACTTTATCAATTTTTTTGTGAATAGAAAGGTATAGAGGTAAAGAAAATATTATATTGTTATAATGATAAATATATCATGAATATAATTAGTAAACATGACTTACATCATTATAATATAGTCTTGAGATGTGGTGATGGAAAACCAATTAAATCGGTCCAAGAGGTAGTTTTCTACCGTACACACGAACGATGGTTTTCTTTACAATTAGATGGAAGAGGAGATTTATATAAGTTATGAAATTACAATAATAATTCACCATTATACATATGATATTGGTGTAATTATTTTATCATAGTTTAATAATATTTTATGGTGTTGAAATAATAAATACAACTAAAAAATGTAGTTAATATTATACCTCTTGTTCCAAAAACCCCCGTTCATAAAAAATTAATATCTCTATGATAAGAATTACATCGAAAATATGGCCTCTATAATGTAGTGAGGATTTTTAAGAGTTTATTTGGGATGATATTAGATAAACTAAATGTGTTTTGATTTGTGATGAAATGAGAATAATTCATAATTTTTATAAGAGAGGGGAGGGGCACTTCGGGATTTTATTAAAATATTAAATGAATTTAAATTAATTTTTATGTACCAATGGAAAAGAATTTTATTAGAAATTAATATTAGTATCAGTTCATTTAAACCCATCCAAACAAAATTTAGACCAGTTTTACTATATTTTGACCTTTATAATATTGTTTTAACCCTTCGTTAACCATTTTGAAAATTACTATAATATTAATGTTTTCTACCCTTTAACGATTAATAATTTTACAATAAAATTTAAAAATCATGACAAATATACAATGATTGATTTAATTAACCTTATACCATTCACTTAACTAAATCCATAATTTTTAATAATTTTAAATCATTAATAAATTTTTTTTATTATAAAATACCATTAATGTCACTTTTATAATGATACATTTATTTTTATTTTAATAACATGAATACAATAAAGGAATTCAAATAAAATAAATCTAAACTATTTAAAATTTCATTATTATATATATAATTCTTGATTAATAATAATTCAATAAAATTATTCTAATTGATATATTTTTATATCATTTTTTCCATTAATTGAATAATTACTCCTTTAGAGTTGTGTAAAAATTTATGGTTATTTTTTTTATAATAAAAATTAAAAATAAATTACCATAATGAAAATAAATCATTTAGAATTCTCAATAATATATTTTATCAAAAATACTATCTAAATATCACTATGTTAAAAATATTATTGTTATTAAAAAGAAGAGTGTGAAATTTTTGACTTTTCATTACAAAAAATATTATATAGGCCATAATAATTTCAAAATTGACATAAAGTTATATATATAAGAATATTGGACCAGTATGAATTAAATTAACTTATCCACTATAATTATGTAAAGTGTAAGGGTCATTTTATAGTCCTTATAATTTTATTTTTAACATTAATTTATCGAGCTACCCTTAACCATCGTAACAAATATTACTAATGTAACTATTTATATTGACTAAAAAAATAAAATTATCATATTTACCTAATATATCCAAACTGATTCAAGATATGGAATCTAGTTTTAAAATTTTAATAAACATAAATGGATGATTATTATAAAAAAACTATTCTGGTAAAACATGTTGAAAAACGTTTTTAAAAAAAATGTATTTTTAAATATAATATGTTTTATACTAAAATAATGTATTAAATTAATTTTTTTAAAAAATAATTAGATTATTTAAAATATAAACGATCCAATTAAATTTTAAAATGAAGAAAAAATGGAATTTTAATTTTTATATAGGCTTTGAGAAAATTAAATTTTCAACAAAATTAGTATTTTTCACTATTCATTGAAAATTAAATTTTAATAGAAAATTATCAAAAATTCATTCTAAGATAAAATTAATATTAAAAATTCAAAAATTAAAAATATTTTTAAAATATTAATATTTTAAAATTTTAAAATCATGCCATAAAATATCGATGACTCAATTTTGTTAGAAATAATTCTTTTTCCATTCTGACTGAAAAATTACTTAATATTATTATATTGAATATAAATCTATAAAATAAAAGTAAATAATTTTTATAAGACATGGAAATTATTTATTATAATATTATGTGGCTTTTTATATTCCTCCCCCTTTTAGTAATTACTCTCTAATAATTTTATTCCCTCATAGAATTATCTAATTACTGTGTTTCTTCTTTAACCACATGGTTTGTCCAAAATGCTTAACATAATTAATTTCCTTTCTCATAAAAAAATTATCTCTTTGGTTATTAATATGAATAATTTTTTCCTCCATGGGAATATTATGTTCCAATTGAACTTCCCCATAGACCATAAAATTTGATAAACATACCATTTAATTTCATAACCTTAGAATATGAAGAACAATGTGTAACTTCAATAAAATCTAAGGCAATTTTATTCAATAAGAAAATGATCTAACTTTTTTGAGATTTGTTATGGTTCAATTCAACATGGACTTTAACTCCCCATTTTCCAAATCAAATAACACTTCTCCCTAGAGATATGTTAAGTAAAACATGATCTCCTACCTTAAAAGAATTTTATTTTATCAAGTTTTCCCAATAACATTTCTACTTGATCTTAGCTAGGAAAATATTTTTTTGAATTACCTTCACCATCTCAATAATTTACTCTATAAATTTTAGCCCCATCAACTCCCTTTTTCCTACATCATCTTGAAATTCCTGAGTTCTAATCCACTTTACATGTAATTCCTTAAAAGGTAAAATATGTATACTTGAATGAAAACTATTATTATAATAAAAATAAAATAAAGAATGATATTGATTAAAAATTTCAAAGTAATCCATTGAACAAGAATAAAGGAATTTCTTCCATGGTATGATGTTTTCATTCATACCATCCAATATGTTGAGGATGAAAATAATCATCAAAATATAATTCAGTACCCAAATAATTCCAATGTCCTTTATAAAAATATGATGTGAATCTGGGGTCATGGTTAGATAGAATGGAAATAGAAACTCCTTATAAGAAAACTATATTCATAAGATACAATTGATATAGATAATCTAATTACCAGGAATCTCAAATGGGAAGGAAGTATGTTGATTCAGTGAATCGATCAATTGTAATCCAAATCACACAATTGACTCATTATGTCTTTGGAAATACCACAATGAAATTGATGGATTGTTTTCTCATTTCCACCCTAGTACTGGAAAATGATGAATCATCCCCATTGGTAATTTTCATTCTACTTTAACATATTTAATAGGTAAACATTTTATGATAAAATTAGCAATATATATTTCCTTTACATCCCACTATTAATACTAATGAAGATATCTATAGTTATTAGGGTTTTCATGATGCAAAAATGAGAAACTATGATCTTCACTTAACAATTATCTCTTTAGCTAAGAAATACAAAGAAAAAAATATCTTTCCAAATCTCAAAACACCTTCTTTATCAATGTTAAATTCTAGAAATAAACCCTTCTTAATAAATTCTACCTTTTCCTATAAGTCATGATCTTCCTTGTGGTATTTATTAATTATTTTCAATGGAGACAATTATACACCCTTTTAAAAAAGTGATAAAATTTCTATATTCAAAACTTATAGGAAAAAACTAATCATATCATTAAACAAATGGCCATGTTAAATATAAAACATGGTTAATGTACCATTATTGTTGGGAAAAAATCCCTCAAGGTATCATTGAAACATTTTTGAGGTGATTGTGTTTGTTGACAAAGTGGACATCTGAGTAGTGATTGTTGACAAAGCAAAACTATGACATAAAAATTTATTGACAAAGAGGATTTCATGATGGAATGTCAAGTTCAAGAGTTGAGTTCAACGATCCATGTTTGTTTCAAGAACGTCGATAAAAGGAATGGATGATCTGGAGGCGGTACAAAAGAACAGATACAAGGTGGCACCGTTTTCCAGTGTTTGCCAAGTTTTTGGGCCTGAAAATCAGCAAATGAAGAAAAGTGTTTTTGGCAAAGGGACTTGGGCGCCGAGGACTTGGAGAATAGGAAACTTGCGCTCCATATGTTTTTCAAGATCAGAAGATCAAAATATGCCAAAGGAAGTAGGTTCGCGCAAGTTTGGGAGTTGGTCGCGCAAGTGTCTAAAAGGAGAGAAGACTTGCACGCCGAAACTGGGACGTGCAGGTGACTTGCGCGCCGTCGCGCAGGGTGGTCAGATTACCTATAAATACTGGACCACCCCTCCTCATTCTTCACCAGAGTTCAACTCAGAGCTCCCGTCGCACAGGTGTGGTGGTCGCGCAAGTGGTGTGTGTGGTCGCGCAGGTGGGACTTGCGCGCCAGAGGATGAAGTTGTGCGCCGGTGTTAGAAGTTGCGCGCTGGTTGGCAGTTGCGCGACAATATTGGTTTGGGCGTAAAAGGAAGTGAGTCGCACAAGTTTGGAGTTGAGGAAGCTTGTGTCGTGCAAGTGTCAGAGGAGGACTTGCGCGCCCGTTGTGACTTGCGCACCGATACTTGCACGCCGAGGTTGACTTGCGCGCCAAGTAAGGTTTGTTCCAGTAGTGTTTTTCGGGCTGTGTGGAAGCTGGAAGTTTGCCTAATACCTTCGGTGCAAAGAGATATTCATCTACGGGTGAATGTTGTACTTCAACAGAGCATCTACACACAGAGGAATATGCATTCTTTCATGCAAATGAAGAGACCTACAGGTCTATAAACTGTGAGTGGATTCCTTCCAAGAGTAGTGAGCTTAGGAAGAGAAAGAAGGTGATCCTCTCCACCGGCAGTGAGCCAGAGAGAGAGAAACAGGGAGTGACCCTTGGGAAAGCAGTGAGATGACCCTAAACATTGTAAAGGAAGTGATCCTGGGTATAGAAGTGATCTATCCCGAACCTTGTAATCCACATCTAGTGAAGATTAGTGGAATTTGGTACGACTGGCAACCTGTCGGCATATGCTCCTTGGACGTAGCCCTTAGCGGTGAACCAAGTAAAATTGCTGTGTCCTGTGCTTGCTTTACTTTCTATTTATATCGTGCAGCAGGAAAAAGAGATAAGAGTGTTTTTCTTAACAACGAAACAAGATCAGAACGGGCATTAATTTTTAATTATCAATACCCTGATTCACCCCCCCTCTCAGGGTATCCAGCCTAGTGGACCTAACAAGTGGTATCAGAGTGAAAGGTTTAGAGTTGTTCTTATCTCAAATGGAGGTCACCAATCATACAGGGATTCCGATCTTTGACGGATGTAATTTTCAGATATGGAAGAATCGAATGCAACACTATTTTCGATCTCTGGGAATGGATGTGTTTTCAGCAGCCATGCATGGTATCACAGCTGATATTACTAGTGGTGCATTATCAGAAGCAGAGCATAAAGAGTTGGATGCAAATTCCAAAGTAATCAATGCCTTAGGGAGAGCCCTTTCCAATCCCATATATACAAAGGTAATGTCATGCAAAATGTCACATTCCATGTGGGAAAATCTCTTGAATATTTATGAAGGGGATACAAAAGTCAGAGAGGCAAAGATGCAAGTGTTGTGGAACAAGTATGAAGATATGATAATGAACCTGAATGAGTCTGTTGATGCATTCTTTGATAGGGTAAATGCTGTGGTAGAAGACATGCAGGGTCTTGGTGAGATTATCAAAGACATTAAAATCGTAAAGCGCATCTTGAGAAATCTTCCACCTCGGTTCAATCCGAAAGTTTCTATTTTGGAAGATAAAGATCCAAAAGAGCTGACATTGGATAACCTACACAACACTCTTATTGCATATGAAATGAGAAATGATGACAACGATGCTGTGGAAAAGGGGAAATCCAAAGAAGTGGCATTTAAGTCCATGAAGAGGCTCACTATTGAAGATTATCAGGAGGAAGAAGAGTCAGATGAGGTGATGTCATTCCTTTCTTTAAATCTGCAAAGAGGAAAAGGAAAGTTTAAAGGGAAACTTCCACTAGCATGCTTCCGATGCGGAAAGGTTGGTCACCTTGCTGCAAGATGCCCCAAAAAGTTGCAAGAAGAAAGCGATGAAGACGAAGTTGAGATTCCCATGAAAAAATCTTCAGCCTATGTGAAAGGGAAGAAGCCGTTCAAGAGAAATTTCTTTAAGAAGAAGAATCTACTTTCACAAGAAATAGACAGTTCAGCTGAGTTTGAGAGTGAAGAAGTTGAAGAGATAGAAAACTGCAAAGGTCGTGGACAAAATGCGATGGTGGCTGTTGCCAGTAGTGCTCTAGAAAAGAAAGAAATTGAAACTGATGAAGAAGAAGAAGAAATTGAAGGGAGAGTTGACATGGAAGCTGAATTAGAAGCAGCTCCTGAAGAGATAGATGTTTGGCGAGCAAAAACAAAGAAAGCCAACAAGATAGTACGTGATGCCAAACTCTACATGCAACAACAAGAAGAAGAGAAGTCTGAGCTTGAGAAAGAAATTGAAAATCTTAAGTCTTCCAGGCCAGAGCGCACAGAAAAGGGTGATGAGCATAAGCTCAAGATTGAAGAGCAGAAAAGGGAGATCGATTGCTTGAGTCGAAAAGTGAAAGATCACATCAAGCATAATGAAGATCTTGAAGAGGAAGTTATCGGTCTGATAGATGGTTATGGAAAACGAATTACATCGGTTTGTGATGATGTAGTCTGCTGTACAAATGAATAATGGTTTATTTTCCCATTTCATGGAAGCAGTTATGGATATAAGTTATTTAATTAACATAATAACATCTAGATATATATATATATATATATTATACTAGTTTTATTATTTTATAATTTTTAATAGGTTTTTAAGGAGGTGGATGATGAAATAAATGTAAAATATGCGGTTAAAAAGATACATCTTCTTTGGAAAATATCATTGTATTAACAAATTAAGAGATATAATATTGTTATTATAAAAAATCAAGGCATATATAACGCTTTAAGGGAACTCAATAAGGTTTTTGGGTATATTTTTTATGAAATAAATGTGTTTTTAAGTTTCAATAAATGAGAAGTGGTACCCCTTTATCAGAGAGGGGAGGGGAACTCTTGAAATTTAGTGAAATATTAAATTAATATAATGTAATTTTGATCACCAAAAGGATATCAATTGGTAATATTATAAAATTTTATGATTATGTGAATAATTAATATCATAAAATAAAATCTCAACAACTTTGTAACTCATTTATACCATTATTAGTTTGTTTTAACACTTCGCTAACCCTTTTAACTGTTGCTATAATATTAATGTTTTGTACCATTTAGGGGTTAATAGTGATACTATAAAATGAAAAGAGACCCATAAATGGACCATGTTAGATTTAATAAACCACATCCCATTCATTTTTTTGAATCAAATATTTTTTCTAAATTTTAAATCCTTTAATAAAAATTTATTTATTATAAAATATCATTAATTTCAATTTTAGGACAATTAAATTACATTCACTTCAATAACATCGATAGAATAATGGAATTAAAATACAATTAATAGTAACATCTACAATATTTCATGTTTATATTGAATTTTTTGGTCAGATTAACTATTCTGATTTATCTTAATTCTATTATTATTAATATTATCAATTTATTTTTTCCATATATTAAATAATTCCTACCTCAACATTGTGTCAATGATTAAGGTAATCATTTATATAATAAAAATTAAATATACATTACATGGATGAAATTAAATAATTTATTTTTAAAAATAATATTTATAACCAAACACATCCCCTGGTCATCCCCTTGTAAAAAATACTATAGTTATTAAAAATAAGAGTGTTACAATTTTGAATTTTCCTTATATAAAATTTAATAAAGGACTTAATCTCATAAAAATAGAAAAAAGATTACATATAGACTAATATTAGATTATTATTGGTGAAATTTAATCATACAATAAAATTATGTAAATATTTATTATCATTTTATAGTTCTTATAATTTTACTTTTTTCCTTAATTAGTAGATTTTCCCTTAATCATGGAAACAATACATAATATGGTTACTAGTTATATTGACCAGAAAATTAAAGGGACCTATTTCCCAAATTTAGACCCCCTAGTTCAAAATATGGAATCTGGATTTCAAAATTTTTAACACATAAGTGGCATAATGTTAATTGAAATTAAACAGAAAAAATGTGACAAATTTTTTTTTTCGAAAAAATGAATTTTAATTTTAATATATTTTTATACTAAATTAAATTTAAAAAATAATTACAAAAAAAAATATTATTATTTTATATTGAAATAAACTAATAAAAATTTTAATCTAATTCAAAATATAATTTTACATTGCGAATAATCTAAAAAGGAATTTAATTTTCAATAAAATTAGTATTTTTTGCTATTTCATGAAAACCCATTTTTTAATAAAATATAAAAAATTCATCATTGGATAAATTTTACTCAATGAATTAAAAAATTAACATAATGTTTTAAAATTTATATTTATGATTTTGAAAATAAAGATTTTATATAAAGCCTTATAATGTTCAAAACCTAATTTTTTTTAGAAATGAATATTTTTTCCAATTTGACAGAAATATTATTTAATATTTATTTTAATAAATATAAATCTATAATATATAACTAATGGATATTTATTAAATATGAAAATTATTTATTATAACATTACTTAGGTTGTTATATTTATGAACAAACCTAATTTTTTAAAAACATGTTGAATGGATACTCAAAATATAGAAGCTGTTACTTCTCAGAGAAGGGAGATAGTGGAGAATCCCATTTACAATTCAAAAAACTATATTCATAAAAAATAATTGGATTTTTTGATCAATTGATATAATACTATAATGAATACTTTTTTTGAAACATACTCCTATTGTATTGGTTTAGCTTCCAGGATGATCTTGGGATCCTAAACTTCATCCTTGACACCACTAGTAATCAGTTCAAGACTTCAAAAGGATTAATTTGATAGATAATTTTCATTTTCATCCACCTTGTAAGGGGAAAAATATAATTTTGACATAAAAAGTCAATAATACAACCAAGAACACCATTGGTGAGTTTCTATATACTAAAGTTTCTCCACTAAACTATTCCAACATGTACTAGGCTAGAAAATTGGATAAGAACCATGGATTAATATATGAATGGTATTTGTGCTTAGGGGAAATTTTATTGGTCAGTGGGTGTGGGTTCATTGTGTTTTCCACAAATGTGAGGAATTTTACGATCACTTTTTCATAGTTGGGTTATATAAGGCTGTGCATTCTTTGAATTTTCATGTTTAATAATATCTAGAACTCTGTATAGAACAACTAATAACATGGTCACCAGACACAAACACCTTCCTTCATAATCATAGAGAGGTTTTATCTTTTATATGGAATCACTATAACACTGTATGATTCCCTATTTTCTGTGTGATTTATGATGAGTTCTTCATAGAGAGGGGTTCTTTGAAAAAAATAACAACTACCCATGATAGAAAATGAACTGTTGGGGACACTATGAAATGTGAAATTGAAAGAACTCCACCCTATCTATAAATACCTTTTATGGTTTGTTTTATGATCTTCCTCAACAAGAATCAATGTTAGATATGAGAGGAGCTGAATTAATGACCATAATTTCAAACTTGGGGAAAGCTACTGTCATATAATATCCTATTGGAATAGGGTTGGTAAAAGGAATGAGGATTCAATATAAAGGATTGGGATCCCATAAATATGAGACATGATGTATTTATATGTTCCTTACTTTGAGTATGTCTAATACTAATAAGATATTCTCATATGGGTTTGAGGCTGAGAACGTTCATCGTAGGGGCACAATTAGTGAATAAACACCCAATAAATCTTGTTGTCTTGGTTCTAGACAAGTTGTATAGTATGATAAATTATATTAACAAAGGAAACACTCCCTTTAGGATCTATGTATTATTACAATTCATTTACAGGTGTGTCACTATAGCCTTTAGGGTGCATGAATACCCAAACCAGACCACCCCTATATACTAAACCAAGTCAACACTGCACAACATCATCAACATACATCCTATAGTGATTGGAATGACTACTGTGATTTCTATGACTAGGTGATTCTAGTTGTTTTTCATCATTTTTCTCACACCAACTATAGAGATTGTCCCTAATGTCCAAGAAAACTGTTTGAATATTTCTCCCTTAGGGGTCTTCAAAGGTGGGGTGCTTGTCGAACACAAAAATGAAAAAACCATTTCTGATCCATAAGCCTCATACTACTTTGTATTTCAATTATACTACCAAAAAAAATACAAAGGGTATATTATATATTTCATTATAAAAACCACCCCATGGTTTTATAGAAGATTTGGTGTATTCATTCCTATGAAGGCACCGATAATAGGATCTTTCTATCGGTAGATGATGTCCCAATCATATTTCTCTAGGATTATCTATGAAGCTAGATTTAAACATGTACAGAGGAAATTTTTAGGAAACTACAATTCTATAAAACCCAATTCATCATTCTATGGGTGTAAGGTTGAAGTATGATCCTATATTAGGGAGACCTACTAGTCAAGGATTAGTTTAATTGCTGATGTTTGGACGGTTTCAGATGGTGAATTGAGGCATCTTGCACATCAATAAGGTGAGGAAATTGGAGAAGGAACAACTAAAGATCTATGGATCTCATGGAAATGAATCAAAGAGTAGGTAACACCCTTTATAATAATTTAGGATTCTACTGTTGTTGATCTAGGTATGTGTCTTTATGAAATTTCATAAATACTGGATGGAAAGATTTTTCTTAGCCCAAGTCATGCTAGGGTCGTTATTACTATACATATGGTAGAACATATAGCCTAAATTAAATATCTAAAGGACATGGTATACATCCATGATCATGAATTTTTTTTACTATCTGGGTGTCCATAATTATTGATTACAAACCTATTTGAGGCCCAAAAGAAATTGGTTCATTCATGGGAATGTGGAAAAGGTATTCTCAAAATGAAGTCTATGAGGGAGGAGAAACAAGAATAATAAAACATTTAGAGGAAGATGAGGAGACTACACCTAATTAAGAGTAAGGAGAACCCATTCTAGATTCATAAATTTTATAAACCATGTGTATTATTTGGTCTTACTATCATATTACAAATAGTATGAACTCCCATATTCTAACATTTGTTGGAATTTGTGAGCGAGGATGAAGGGGATCCTTCATAACAACCGTTGGTGTATGAACACTCGGTTATAGACTATTTATTTCTAATGAATTAGAAAGAAAGGGATGTATTTCTTGACTACCTATCCATCCTAGTGGTCTATGGAGTGATTCTTCATGATGGAGTGGGGGAACTATTGGTTGTGAAAGATGTGTATCAATTGAGACACTTGAAAATCATCCTATCATGGTTCTCAGTTAGGGAATAAAAAACTAAATATCCACTAAAACAGGATAATATTCATTTTTAATATTTTAATATTAAATAGATTATATGTCATCCGACAATGGTTTTAGTGAATTTTAGATATTGAACTTCATTTCACATAATTTTTCATTTTAATTCTAAAGTGTGTCAATTTTTGGACCAATTGATCATATGATTGATTAATTCAATAATTTGATTAATTGAATTTGAAATTTTGAGATATTATATATCACTTTGTTTGAAAATATTTATCTTTTATAATCCATGTAGGAATAAAAAGGGAAGATGGACATTTTTGTCCATGGATACAAAAATTTCTATTCAAATCATAATTGGTCATAGGAAAATCAAGTAAAATGGAACCCACAAATAAAACATAATTAATATCAAATTTTAACTATATATAGATAAAAATAATGGGATAATTTCATTCAATTGTTTATAGATCTAATTCGGATGTTTTCTAAGAGATCTATGGATCCCAAGATATGATTTATTTTGTGGGCTAGAATGGAAGGTTGATAAACCCATCCCCCCAATTCGTGTGTAAAATCAGATTATTTTATCCCATTTTTATTAATTTTTTATAGTTATTAGATGATATAAATAAGATCATATTTCTATTTTATGATCGATACAAAAATTTTCATCTTAAATTTCAAAATTCTCACATCTAAAAGGGGATGAATCTAGTTCTATTTTGGTAGTCCAAGTCGAAAGGTCTTATTTCCTTTAATTTCACAACAACATTAGAATATTCTTACTACTAGGGAAGGAATTTATTGATGGGTTTTCTATCCCAATCTCCCAATATTCTTATTTAAGGTGGTGGTGGTGATGGAATTTTGAGATGAATGTTTTTCTTTCAATTGTAATGTTTCACTCTCAATTTTTAATCACATGTTCAAATTATCCCAAGTAAATTTTTCATATCACTTAAGTTTCATAAAAAAATTATTATTATTCACCATTTTAATAAGTCTTAATATCCTGTTGGTACCATTTTTTTAAGGATTGGATATTTTCACATAATCTTTTCTGAAATTATCCACACAACTGTGGAGTGATTGTTATTTCAATGTTGTTATCCTTCAATTTTTCCCTCATGAGTCTACTTTCCACATCTATTGGTAGAATAGGATTAATATAGAGATAAACCAATAACATGTTGATCAAAGTGATTACAATGGGTATGTATTTGATGTTATTTCTTTTTATTGAAAATTTTAAATCAGATCAATTTTTTATTCTTTCAAATCGATGAGTTATTTTCTTCTTCATCTTAACCAACATTAATGATAATAAATTTTGAGTGATTGTACGATCATGTTCCTTGGAGTGATAATTTAATTTCTCCGCTAATAACAATTTTTATTAGCCTTGTAATTTTTAATGAATAAATTGGTGAAAGATGTTGTGGAATTACCTCATTGTTTAGATATAACTTCAATTTGTGATCAGAAATTTCTATGAAACCAAGTAAATACAATCTAGCCCTCACAAATATGTAGGATAAATATATATTAATTAATTATTTCCATTAAAATAATTATTATATTCATTCCTATATAAAAACTTTTATCTTAGGTAATATCATATTTTATTTCCACAATGGAAATCAACCATAATGTCGACCACTTTATAGATAATCCTCTTGAGAACGTACGTGTTTCTAGGTTTTTTCTTAGTTCTCTATGGATTAGATCCCTACATATACTATGATGTCTGCTTCAACCTGTATGGTCAATTTGGGCGTCACCAAATCTTGGTACCATTTTTTGGGGACCTATGTAAGTTTTATTAGTCACTACAATACTTTTCTCACCCAAAATTCTATATTCTCACCCAAGTATCAATTATCTTTTCCCATTTCTATTTGTGTGTGTCCTTAAAATATAAAATCCAAATTTATATTTACAATAATAGAGTATCTTCATTACTAAACCCACATAATCTCAGGATTAAATCAAATTGGATATCAATATTGGGTATCCCCTAACTTAGTTAATTTCATTGATCAACCCTTGAATGATTACCCCACACCCTAAGAGATATACAATCACTTAGATGATGATTGTTTAAAGGATCAATTTCCATCCCTCTCAAGGATTATTTAAGAGATCAATATTTGGAAATTAAATGTTGTCCAAAATTTTATCCAGACTAATCCCCAACAATTACATGAAAAATTGTGTGAAAAAAAGGAGAAAATGAATTCTGAGGATAAATCATTGAGACCAAAACTAAAAGGAATTGAAATGGTTAAAGACCACCTTATCAATAAGACTATCCCTTCTAAAATATTAATTGAATAATATTGTTACAAAAAACCACTCATAAAAAACTACAATCTATAACTATTTCCAAGAGTGGGAAATCTAATGAATAAATTGAAAAGTTCATTCTCAGACCAATAAAGGCTTCAAAATGAAATGAAAATACTGAAGGGACAAATTTAGATCTAAATAATTCACAGATAGAAAGTGTGGAGATTTTTTAGGTAATATTGAAATTTAACTTGGGGAACTAGAGTGAATTTTTGGAGGGTTTATAAATCAAGATGAAATTTATTTTCTATATGCACATGAGTGAAAACTGTATACTTGTCTTGAATCTATTTTATATGGCTCGTTAATTATTTTTTAGAAACACCAATCACTAAATGCTTGGGGGAAATCACTAAATTTGAGGACATACCTATTCTTAACACTCAACTAGAAAATTTTGTTAATAAAAATTTTGTTCAGAAGGAACCAAATATGTTTATAAATTTTTAAAATAAAATTTAGTTCAATTATATGTCCCTAACTTTGTCTGTAAGTGTTATACAACCATATTATTAAATAAATGTCCATACATCCCCTCTCAAGTCTTCCGTCATAGGGTATTATAAATAAAATATCATCATTTCATCCTCTCTTAAAAAAATAATGATAAAATTCTCCATGAAATATAATTCAAGATTAGGAAATAAATTGTATGGACACCATTTTGATATTAATGGTATTAGATTATTCAGTAGGATCCATATGGTTTTTATTGACTTAATTTTAAAATCTTCATACCAATCCAAAAGGTGACTAAATCTTGATCTAGTAGAATTGTTGAAAATGGAAATCCTACAAATGTTAAAAGTTGGGATTGGGTACGTTTAGGGGTGTATGTCAAGATAATGACTTTGAACTAAGTGGTTTGTAGGATAAAATATGATTTTTGTGTTTATTTATATTTTTTTTATTTTTTTGGTGTGTTTTTTTGAAACCCCATGGGGTTTCCAATATGATCTAATGGGTCTTTTTTTGGAATTTATAAATAGAATATGTTGAGTATTGTCTAATGAAACACATGATTTCTTGAGATCAAAGATCATCTTCAATCACCCCCAATGAGTCTATATGTGACATGAAGCCAAAGTGATTTATTTCTTATTGATGGGTCATGAAATTGAAAAGATGTTGTTATTTTTCAATAAATTCAATTCATATCAAATTAGCCACCTCTTTCTTACAAATTTAGAACTCTCTCTTATCTCCCCTTTCACCACTAGTGGTATTTTCATTCTAATTTGGGAGTAGTAAAAATCGGAGATATTAAAAAAAGTGTGTTTTAAGGAAAAAAATAAATTAATTATCCTTCAATGAAGTAATGTACATTTTTAAATATGAAAAATAAATGTAAAATAATTTCGAATTCCTTGAATATGATTTTAATGAATTTTTATGTTCATGATCATAGTTTTTTGAAATTATGATTATCCAATATAATTTTTAATTTCTATATTTTTCCCTATTAATAAAATTCCATGGCACATTTCCATTAGATTTTGGGTGTAATTTTGAGTTATTGGGTCACTTTCATCATAGAATAGGGTTCGGGGCCACTTTTAGTTTAATTTGAGTATATAATAAAAAATGAAATTAATGACCCCAAAGAGAAATGTTTTGAACAATTCTGCGGTGTTTGGAAATTAGAGATCAGGACTCTGTAGTTTTATTTCCTAATGTTAGGCATTACATCTCTATTTTAGAGTATGGAATTGAAAACATGTGCGGTGATTGGCACTATGGATCGTTACTCTATAGTTTTCTTTACCTATGTTATATTTGCCATCCCTATTGTGGTTGATCAAACAAAACATAAAACAAAAGAAAAAGAAAAAAATTTGAAACATATCTTAGGGAATAATGTTATTCTCACATAGAGCTTCTATTTATCCACATTAACAATAAAATAATCCCCATTTCTATTGTGATACACAACACAACATCATTCTTAATTGAAATTGGATGAAATGTTTCGATGAATTTGTATTGTGGAATGGTTTGGGGATTGAGATATTCTTTCAAACCTAGTGTGTATGAAATTATGTTTATAGGTTTCATTATTATATGGAATTATGTCTTTTAGTCATAATTATATGTTAAAATGTTTCTAAAAAATGAAATTCAACTTCATATTTTTGAGATATCATTTTCTTGAGACTAGAAAAAATCAAGTTGAGGGTGTGATTATCCACTAAAATAGGATAATATTAATTTTTAATAATTTTATATTCATGTGATTCAATGTCCATAAACACCTCTTTTATTGGATGTCATAAATTGAATTCTATTTCACAGCATTGGTCAATTCATGTATAAAGGGTGTCAATTTGGGACTAATTAATCATTTTCTTATGTAATTCATTATTTTGATTATTTTAATTTGATATTTAGGGATATTATTGATCAATATTTTCATAAAGTTTTATCTTTTAGGATTAATGGATGAATATGAAGGGAATATGGTCATTTTGTTTCCATGGATATAGAAATTTATGATCAAAGCATAATGGGCTTTAGGCCCATGAAGTAAAAGTGTATCCCTCGATTCAATCCCAAGGAAGATCTAATTTTTAATATAGATAGAGAAAATTATGGTGATTATTTTATTAATCTATGTAAAGCTCTAATTTTGATGTTTTTATAGAGATCTATAGATCCCAATTTAACATTTATTTTGTGGGACATATTTGAAGGTTCATAAATCCAGACCACCATTTCGAGAATAAAATTCAAATGGATCATCCAATTATCATGAAATTTTGATAGATACTATTTGATATAAGAAAAATATTATTTCCCTTCTATTAACCCTTCAGTTTTATCCATCATTAATGTAAAATTCACACATCACAAAGGGGGATGAATTTGATCTTATTTTTTGGTCAAAGTTTAAAGGTCTTATGCCCTTTTATTTCTCACCCACCATTGACTCTCCTAATTACTGGGGATGGAATTTATTATTGGGGGATCTAACCTAGGCTGTGGATATCCCTATTTATGGTGGTGGTGGTGTCAGTATTATGAGAGGCATATTTTTCATTCAATTGTAATTGTACACTTTCAATGTCTAAACACATGTTCAAATATCCTCATTTATATTTTTAATATCACATTAGTTTCTTAATAAAAGTTATTCATCTTCACCATTTCCATTATTATTCATATCATGTTGATAACATTTCCTTAGGGATTGAATCTTTTCAAATAAAATTTTATGAAAATCTTCACATAACGGTGGAGTGATTGTTATTTCAATGTTTTTATTCTTCAATTCATCCCTCATGAGTCGACTTTACTATTAAATTGATAGAATATAATAAATAGATAGATAACCCTCTTATAAGTTGATCCAAGTGAGTATTAATGTTATGTATTGGATAATATTTAATGTTATTTAATATTTTAAATTAATTCATTATTTTATGATTACCATTCGATGAGTTATTTTCTTCTTCATCTTCATCAACATTAATGACGACAAATTTTGAGTGCTAGTATGATTCAGTTACATGGATTTATTTTTAAATGTAACCTATAATAGAATTTGAAATTATCTTTGTAATCCTGTAAAGATAATTTTGGTGAATGATTTTGTGTAATTACCTCGTTTTTTGGATATATCTTGATTTATTTATATGATATTTTCTTAGAAAAAAATATATTTAATCCATCCAGATAAAAAACCTAGGATCAAATAATATTAATAAATTGTTTCCATTCAATACATTAGGTTTTTAATTATTAAATATAAACCATTATCTTAGGTAATTTAGTAATTTAGTTTCATAATTTAATTCAACAACAAAGTAGGAAGCTTCATAGTCAATCCACTAAAGAACGTAATTGTTTATGGGTTTCTTCTTAGGTCTTGGTGGATTCAATCCCTACATGTATAATAATGACCGCTTCTAACAGTAGGGTAGATTTGGGCTTCACCAAAATCTTCTTCACTTTTTTTTTATTTTTTAGTACTTTAATTACTCATTAAATTTCCTTATTTAAAATAGAGTATTTCATGTTCTTCATCTTTCATAGGTGGTTGATGAGAATATCACTGAAATTGAGGGGTCAAGGGTGGAGGAACCTATCATTGGATTTGTTGTCAATATCATATTGGTGAGTGTGATGGTTATGTATAGAGAAATATTAAGAACCCTGATGTTTCCACCAAAAAGTGATCTTGAATACATCTAACTAGGATGGAAGACTTCATCCTAAAATATCTTCTTGAAACAATTAATTCCATACCCTATTATCATTTTTGACTTTTTGTATTAGTTTATCTCCTAGAGCTGAAAGAGAATGGTCTTGGTAAACCGTTTGTTTCGAAGGAAAACATATATACATTAATGATTTAGTGAGAAATGTTGGAACCTTAAACATAAATTTGTTATAATGGTGAGATAGTTAGTGCATTAGTGATGGTTCAAGACACAAAGGCACTGGATACATAGGAAGAATGTATCATATCATTAGGGATAGAGCCACCACCTATGGAGAAGGAAGATAGTGAACCGTTACCTCCTCATATAATAGTTACCATCTCATTGGTGTTAGATTATCATATTAATGGTTTTTGTCCATTTTTATAATTTTTTTTCATATGATCATATCACTGATGATAAAGAAGTGATAGGGCTAGATACAGCTGAAGAAAACTAATGTATTTGGAAGAAGATGTTGAAAAAAACATGGAATCTCATCACTAACATATCATTGTTTCAAATGGATATCTATATAGAGATCCTATACCAATAGATATTGAACTTAAGAGTTTATGGTGTTAAATACTGTATAGTCATTATGATGGATAATGATTTTTTTCCTGAGTTGTTTCAGATGGAATAGAAAAAGTTCAACTATTCTAGGATTATATCTATGTCTCATGGTATGTTGGATCCTGAGGTAGATCAATAAGGGATCAATGAACATGAATAAGAAGAACATAAATTTTAGGTTCTATCCATGATATATAAGGATGATGTTACACAACTAATGGCTTAATGAACCATAATTGAATCCACCATAGAAAAAACTCATATCATTATGAAAGGTGTAGGGATTTATTTGTTGAATTTAATATATGGTATGTTGTGGTGCATATGTAGGAAAATGAGGAGATTAAAAATCAAGTAAAGATAGGGAATGTTATTGAATCCTCTCAATAGAGGAAAATATTGTGTAAGAAGGTTATGGACCAAGCATAAGCATATGCTAATTTTTAATCAAATGAGAGGCTATGATCTATGGATGGACATCTGGGTTTCTTTCTTTTAATAAATGTAATACTTTTTTTAACTCCCAAGTTTGAAATAATTTTTCTGATATTTTTAATGAAATAACCATGTAATAACATTTAGTCTCACAATAGTCATTCATTTTGTGAGAAATAAGATATGAATATAATATCAATTATATCAAACAGGAGTGTGAAAATGTTGTAGTTGAGTTGGGGTATGAATGTAACATTAACCATTATTGGGAAACCTATGAGGATGGAGGAATTATGTGGGATTTATTCCAAGAGAATAATTTTACATTCATAAATGAATATTTTCACTGTGGAGAAACACCAAAGGTGTTAGAATTCTACTTTTGTAAAGGGAAGTGAGAGAAAAGGTAAAGTTTGGAATTATGAGTTTCAATAAATGGATGAAAGGGTTATTTCATCATGAATCATTCATATTAATAGAACATACCAATAATTATGAAGAGAGTATGATCAAATATAACATGGACCATCCATGAGCTACCATTAGGTGAGATATATAAGAATGGGGTTCAATGTTTCTCTAAGAGAATATTGATTCTATCTTTTAGGTTACATAGCTTGAGGACACATATCTTTATCCAATTTTGGATAATGATTTACAGTCATATTAATTATATTTTAGGGTGATTAAATTTACGTTCATATACATTGGATAGTTTTTTTGTTGCAATTTTGGGTCATAATACTTTACAATATGGATTTTCCATGTTTAATGTCATTGAACATGAACCAAAACGGTGTTGAATTCTAATATTGTGCATCTTGTACCATCTATTTAGAGAAAGGAATCTCCTTGGTTCCATGGGGTTATGAGAGTACAATATGGAGGGTAATTGAACATATATATGAGGTTATACTAACAATATATTTTTTTATCAAAACTAGTACAAAATATCAGAGAGGTACTATACTCGGAAAAATATTACAATAAAGATCTATATCATACTGGGAAAGGTTAAAAATATATATGAATTATCTAGTGATAAAAATGAATGATCCATTCACAACATGACTCATTAAAAGCATTCTCATTATGTAAGTGGTGAGAAGATATCAACCATGTAGCTGAGATTGGTAAAAATAATCTAAGTGTCACTATGTATCTCATTATGGGGAATCAATCCATTTTTTACTACTAAAAAAAATTTATATACTCAGGACTATAGTGTACCAATAGCCTAGGTAATCCTTGCTCTTGATATATAATAGAGTGTGATAAACTTGTAAGAACATTAACATGTTAGATGTATGACTACAAGTATAACCCCTTACACTAAACACCTATAGCTACCAAAATATATAACCATGGATATTTCCCAATGTGAAACCTTTTGTTGGACTCACCTATTTTGATATTCTCAATTATGATTAATTATGTTTTGATGATACCAAATGATTTTTATTGATTAAAATTTTCATTAATTTAGTTACTCTTTAATTTCTTAATTTCAAAATATAAATACTATTGAATATATTCAAATGATATATCTTTCAAGAACATTCAGTTAATAAATTGTTCATTTACTTTGTAATGTTTTATCCTAACATAATCTATGAATATTTTTCATGAACAGAAAAAAATCTATCGATACAGAAAGTTCACCGATATGTAGATGAGATTCTGATACAAAAAGGTCACCAGTATGCAGACAGTTACCATTACAGTTGAGCTACCGATAGAGTAAGTCTATCGGTATGCACAAGTCGACCGATGGAGTGACAACTACTATCATGAAACCTACTATTACAAGATCACCGATATGGGTCACTGGTACATAAGTCTACCGCTACCGAGATATACCCCTAAAGGAAGTCAATGCTATATATAGTCATCGGTACTTGGAGCTAATACTAGAAGGAGCTACCACTACATACAACTACTGTTACAGAGACCACTAGACACCCGACACTGTGTCATTTCTTTAACTTTGTTTATTATAAGAAACAGTCATATTTGGCTAATTTAATGCATCTACTATTAATTAATGATAGTTGTTGACATGTCAGGAACCGTACCAAGTACAAATCATTCCTATTGTCGGAGATCAAGGAATATAAAAGGGAACCTAGAGCTACTGGAGAACAAGTCCTTTCAACGCACATATGAAAAATGTTTCTGGATATACACGAGGATATATATACATAGAAGAAGAAGGAAGAACACATGATAAACCTATAGAACCTAAACACTAAAGGAGTGAAGAGATTCAATGAATACACCTACAATCAAGCTGATCAAACTGATCAAGATGGACCTGGAAGTCAAAAACTAGAAAAGAACTTAGAGAAAATTCTGATCCATCCATGGAGTCCATAGTTTCACTCAAAACGCATAGAGAATTCTAAACTCATCTCTATTTGTTTATCTCTATTGTGTTTCATTTATTTACATTATGAGCAGTGTGTGTGCTCTATATTTTAATCACACACTGTATCTTGTGGTGAACTGGAGGATTTCTAAATCCTCACTCAATCTTTCCCTTATTCTCTTGTATCCCACTATGGATAGTGGTAGAGATCAAGTGTGACATGGAAAACCTATGTGATGTTGTTTATTTTTCCCACGTAGAACTGTGGTACATTCTTGAGGACCTAGAAATTTTGAGAAGTATTGTAAAACCCCTATCCAGGGTGTGGATCATAGTTTATATAAAACTATTTGAGAGGACTAAGTCTATTCTTGAGACTGAACCTCTTGTTTAAAACTTCTGTGAATTTTTATTTTAGTTAAAAATATTTTAATTTTTCCGCTTCTATGTAATTTAAATATAAACCTAGTCTAAAGTTACTCTGATAGTTAAACTAGGAAGTGTTTTTATTTATTATAAACCATTAGGTTAGTTTCAAAAGCTAATATAATCTTCATATTAGATTAACTGAGAACTAATAAATCTCTTGAGAACCTAACTGAACCTTTACTGTATTACCAATTCACTACAGTTTAGCTTGTTATTTAAATTTGGGGATTTTAATAGAAATTTTTTAAATCAGAAATTTTTAATAGGAACTCAATTCACCCCCCTCTTGAGTATCCACTCCGACCAACATTTGGTATCATAGGATTGGATAAATTTTTTTCAAAACACTTTTTTTAAAGGCGATTCTATTTGTATCTGAAAGATCTTAAATTTATTTTATTTCTAATTTTTTATTTATTTAAATACATTTTCTAAAATCTAATTATGGATAATAGATTAGAAGGTGCAGCTACCAACATTCCACCTTTCTTTAATGGTGTTAATTATGCCCAATAGAAAATAAAAATGAAAATTCATTTAGAATGTATGGGATTTGACATCTGGAATGCTATAAAGACTTAGTAAAAGATTCCAGAAACTGTTAGAACTACTTGGGATGAACCTACGAAAGATTCTTATAATAATAATTGTAAAGAAATGAATGCCCTGTATTGTGCTTTAGGAGATGAATAATTTAATCGAATATCTTCTTGTAAGACTGATTAAGAAATATGGGATACTCTGGCTTTTTACCATGAGGGAACAACCAATGTTAAGGAAATGAGACTAAATACATACACTATTAAGTATGGTAAATATAAAATGAAATCTGATGAATATATTTCTGATATGTATATAAAGTTTAATGATATAGTCAATACAATGAGCTCACTGGGAAAAGTTATTCCAGTAAAAGAGCACATCATGAGAATACTCAGATGTCTTCCAGAAAGATGGAGAGGCACATCAGTTTCAATAAGAGAACCGTGTGACATAAGTTCACTACCTGTTAAAGAGATGATTGGTAAGTTTATGATGTATGAATAAGAGCTGAAGGTAAAAAAAGAAGAATATAATGAACCAAGTAAGAAATCAGTATCCTTCAAGACCTCTACTTCAAAAATCTAGGACAAAGAAAAAATTCAAGCTGCAAGTGATAGTTCAAGTAGTGAAGAGAGTGAATATGATAGTGATGTTGAAATGGCTCAGATAGCCAGAAGATTTAAGAAGTTTTATAAGAAAAATATGTTTTTTAGAAAATCTAATTACTTGGGAATGTATGACAATAAAGGTCATTGGAAGAAGGATTGGAAAAGGACTGATAAAAGTGATGACATAGTTTGCTACGAATGAAAAAGGAAAAGACATGTAAAAGCTGACTGTCTGAAGTTAAAGTACAAGAAGAAATATGAGTACAAGGACAAAAAATATAAGAAATCTAAGAAAGAAACCAGGAGTGCTTCAGAAGATAGTTCAAGTGATTCTTATTCCACTCAGGAAGAAAATTCTCAAAAATCTAATATGTGTTTCATGAAAAACATATCTGAGGTAACATTGGATACTCCTGCTTTAAACACTTATTATTTTGGAGATGATTCTGAATCTAAAAACATGTCTAGTGAATAATTATTTGAATACTGTAACATGCTAGAGGATACCTGCAATGATCTGAAAGACAAGTATATATCCTTAAAGAAACAACATTCTTTAACTAGCATTGTCAAATATGCACTAGAAGTAGAAAAGGAAAATAATGCTCAACAACTCAAAGAGAATACTAAACTGAAATTGTATAAAGAGAAAATCAAGAAAGATTTAGAAAAATTTACTAATGGAAAGTACACTCTTACAAAAATTCTAGGAATAAAAAGTAGCACCAAAGTATACTACTGGTTTAGGATATCATCTTGGATAGAGATAGATTACAAAGAATAGATTTATTCATAAATTTGGATAGTATGCTACTAGTTATAGTTCTAGAAATTCTTATGTATCAACTAGCTACTCACATAGTTATTGATCAAACAATGTTTATCTTTCAAAATATTTTAAATATTTTGATTATATAAAACCCATTAGACAAATCTAGGTACCAAAAGTTTTGCTTACTAACCTGTCTGGCTCCAAGAAAATATGGGTACCAAAATAATTTTCTATCTAAAATTGTGTTGTAGGAAACCTTCTTAAAAAATTTCTATAGGAAGACATGGTACTTGGATAGTGGATGTTCAATACATATGACAAGATAATTTTCATGTTTAAAAATATTAGTCAAAGTTGATGGAAGATATGTCACCTTTGGGGATAACTCAAAAGGAAAGATCATTGTCTTAGGCCAGATTGGTAACACTGATTCAATTTTAATTTCTAAAGTTTTATTTATTGATATACTAAAGTATAATCTGTTAAGAATTTATCAGTTGTGTGATGATGGATTTAATGTTAAGATTTAAAATGATTCATGTAATGTTTTTAATTCAAAAAATGTTTTGGTATTTACTGCATTAAGAAATGAAAATGTTTATGCTGTAGATTTGAATTATTTAGCTAAGAAAAATATTACCTATTTAAATGATTTTCATAAAGAATCTTGCCTTTGAAACAGATGATTAGGACACTACAACATACACTCACATAGAAAAATTAATAGTAAGAACTTAGTTAGAGACCTACCTAAAACTTGAATTCCCAGCTGACAAAGTTTGTAATCCCTGTCAAAAGGGAAAGCAACATAAAGTTTCTTTAAAAAAAATAAAGAAGTTTCAACTTCTCAACCTCTTGAGTTGGTTCACATGGATTTGTTTGGACCATCTAGATTTTCTAGTTTAAATGGGAAGAACTATGTCTATGTCCTTGTAGATGAATTTTCTAGATATACTTGGGTATATTTTCTAGCTCACAAAAGTGAATCTTGATCTTACTTTATTAAATACTCCAAGTCCGTAGAAAACCATAGTGGAATTAAGTTTAAAACCATGAGAAGTGATCATGGTTGTGTGTTTGAAAATCATGAATTTGAATCATACTGCTCACACAATGGATACAATCATAACTTCTCTTCTCCTAGGACACCTCCGTAGAATGGTGTAGTAGAAAGAAGAAATAAAACTCTTCAAGAAATTGCACGAACTATGCTTAATGAATATGATTTACCTGTTTATTTTTGGGATGAAGATATAAATACAACTTGTTACATTATAAATAGAGTTTTGATTAGACCAGTACTAAAGAAGACCCCTTATGAATTATGGAATAATAGAAAACCTAAAGTTAGTTATTTTATAGTTTTTGGTTGTAAAGTTTTTATTCTGAATACTAAAGATAATCTGGATAAATTTTCATCTGAAAGTGTGAAGGAATTTTTCTTGGATATTCTTTAACTAGAAAAGCCTATAGAGTTTTTAATAAAAGAACCAAATGTGTGGAAGAATCTGTTCACATCAAATTTTATGAAACTGATCCACATGAACCTAAACCTTCTCTTGAAAATCTTGAAGAAGATTTGTCTGTTCTGAACCATAATGATAAAGTTAGTGAACCTATTATAAAGTCAACCAGTTCTGGAAATATTTCAGAATCTACTGCTGGTGAACCCGAACCTAGAGAAGAACATGAAATTTCTAGTCCTAACTTTACTAGATCTACTAGGATTCTAAAGAATCATCCTTTAGATGTTGTTGTAGGTAACCCTGATAGAGGGACACATACTAGATATTCTCTTAGAAACCAGGTTGAACATCAAGATTTTCTTTCACAATCAGAACCTAAAAATATAAATGTTTCTATCAATGATGAATTATGGGTAATCGCTATGCAAGAAGAGTTAAATCAATTTGAAAGAAACAAAGTCTGGGAATTATTAGAAAGACTTAAGGACACTTTGACCATAGGCCCAAAGTGGGTGTTTAGAAATAAGGTTGATGAATCTAGAAACATCATTAAAAAAAATCTAGGTTAATTGCACAAGTTTACATTCAAGAAGAAGGAATTTATTATGAAGACACCTTTGCACCCGTAGCTAGATTAGAAGCCATTAAGATCTTACTTTCTTATGCATCTCATCTGAATTTTAGGTTATATCAAATGGATTTAAAAAATGATTTTCTAAATAGTTATATAACTGAAGATGTTTTTGTTGAATAAACTCCTAGATTTACAAATCCCCATTTTCAAAATCATGTTTTTAAACTTTATAAAGCTTTATATGGTTTAAAACAAGCTCAAAGAGCTTGGTATGATAGACTTCATAATTTTCTTATTTCAAAAGGTTTTACTAAAGGAATTGCTGATCCCACTCTTTTTATCAAAAATATTTCCAAAGATGTTTTGATAGTACAAATATATGTTGATGATATTATTTTTGGATCTTTTAAAAATTATTTATGAACTAATTTTTCAAAGATTATGCAAAATGAATTTGAAATGAGCTTAATGGGAGAACTCAAATATTTTCTTGGATTTCAAATTTTTCAAAATAGGGATGGTATTATTCTAAATCAAAGTAAATACACAAATGATTTATTAAAAAAATTTGGGTTGGATAGTAATAAGGTAATTGATACACTTATGAGTACCACTTGTAAGTTGGATATTGATGAATCTGGGAAACCGGTAGATCAAACCAATTACATAGGTATGATTTGAATCTTACTTTACCTTACTATTAATCGAACTGATATTATGTTTAGTGTATGTATGTGTGCATGATTTCAAGCTAATCCAAAATAATCACACTTACATGCTGTAAAACGGATTTTCAAATATCTTAAACACACTACTAATTTAGGTTTATTTTACCCAAAAGTACAATCTTTTGATTTGATAAGTTATTCAGATGATGACTTTTCTGGTTGCAAGTTAGATAGAAAAAACACATTTAAAATGTTTCATTTATTGGGAAAATCCTTAGTATCTTGGTGTAGTAAGAAACATAATTCATTTGCATTGTCTACTACTAAAGAAGAATATATAGCTGCTGGTAGTTACTGTACACATATTCTATGGATCAAACACACTTTTTTGGACTAAAAATCTGATTTTAGACATGTTTCTATTAATTGTGATAACACTAGTGCAATCAATATCTATAAGAACCCTGTATATAACTCTAGAACTAAGCACATTGATGTAAGGAACCACTTTCTAAGAGATCACTATCAAAATGGTGATATAACTCTTGAATTTATAGGAACTAAATGTCAACTAGATGATATATTTACAAAACCGTTAAGTTTAGAGAGATTAAGTTACATTAGACATGAATTAGGAATGATCAACTACCCACAAACCTCACCATTAAACAAACCTCACCGTTAGACAAACCTCACCGTTAGAAAAACCTCACCGTTAGATAAACCTAACCGTTAGACAAAACTCACCGTTAGACAAACCTCACCATTAGACAAACCTCACCGTTAGACAAACCTCACCATTAGACAAACCTCACCTTTAGAAAAACCTCACCATTAGACAAAACTCACCGTTAGACAAACCTCACCCTTAGACAAATCTCACCATTAGGCAAACCTCACCATTGGACACACCTCACCGTTATAGAAACCTCACCCTTAGGATGCCTCACCAGTAGTGCTTACCATTATAATCCTCACCAGTAGAAAGGTTATTGATATATCATGCTATTTTAATTTTTTTATGTTTTAAGCTAAGACGCTTTATCATTTTAATATATATATATATATATACATTATTATGTTTTGATTCCTAAATGATATAAGTAGAGTCTAAATCACATTCAATCCACCGCGAACTCCACCCTTCCAAGTCCTCACCTACCCAAGCCTCTAAAATCTTACGAGCCCTAAGTTTATTGATTTGGAAATGGCCTGAGTTAAGTGACTGATAATTGATGAAGGTAATGAGATGAGTGCGAAGCAAAAAAAAGTCAGTTCTGGAGCCACTGTAAGTAGTAGTGGTACTAGTAAATAGAAGAGAAAGTCTAAGAATCCACATTTATCAAAGAGGTAAATAGTTATTGAGAAGGATCATTGTGCTGAGTAGTTGATGTCAAGCAAGTCTCTAGTTTTGATCATTTTACAAGAGAAAGGATGGCTAGATTGTTTAGCAATCAACAATGGGCCTTATTACCTGAAACTGGTTAATTAATTTTATGAGTTTGTTATATTTGAAATGAATGAAGATTAGAACATGATGATTTTTATGGTAAATGATAAGGAGATATCCTTTTTATCTGCTGAATGGGCTAAAAGTCTGAAAGTGCCTCATGAAGGATATTATGGTTTTTCATCTAAATCAGTACCTGCAGATAGTGACCATTTTTAGTATGAGGCTGATTTGCTTGAGTTAACTGGGAATGGATCACCTAGAAAAGTGATTACTGCTGAAATGGAAGGAGAAAACAGATTGCTATTTAAGTTCATTCAATATGTGATTATCCCCAGGAGAGGAGATTTCTCAATCCTAAAGTTTCAGGATATATATTTAATGTACTTTTTAGGCATGGAGTGAAGGTCAATCTATGCATATTATTGATGATTCAGATAAAAGATATGACCAGGACTAAATCAAAGACAAATACATTGTTCTTTTCTAAGCTGATTTCCATTATGATAAAAGTCAAAGGTATTTCTGAATCTGGGAATGAAACTGTTGTTGTTAAAGACAATTTCTGCAGTACTAAGACTATATGTATGTATATGAAAGTAAGTTAGAACCCTCGGAAGAAAAAATGGGTAAATGATGATGATAAATTGTATGATAAATTTAATCCTATGGACTATACTTCTAGGCCTAAGGATGAGAGAGATCCAGCTCTAGGACCTGATTAAGATGAACATGCTTATAGTGATGCTGAGGATGCTGTTGATGATGAGGATTAAGAGACTTCAGTGGAAGAAGGAGGATACCCTAACTTGCCTCCAAGCCCTATACCTCAGAGTTTTTTTATGGAGAGTCTAGTCCTCCAGCTACTTTACCTAGAAGAGAATCTGATTATGATATCTCAGATGAGAGTACTTTGAGTTTGAGTCCAGTAATTGGGAGTTCTTCTATGCTTGTAGAGGCAGTTTTGGTTAAGATGATAGAACCTGCACTTATCCCTGATGAGCCTCCTGTAGTTGAAATGGAGATGGTTGTGGATGATTCTTATGAGGAAGACATGCCTACTGAGCCTGCTATTGATTTACATGTACAAGATAATGAAAAAATTGTGGGGGAGCATCCCACCAGACATGGTACTGTATCAGTAGCTCATGAGATTGAATACTGGGCAGAAGACCCAAGTTTTTTAGTTTTTTCATTGGATTATCCCAATTCTGAAGATGAGAAACCCATCAGAAGACCACATGTCAGTTATAATATCCTTTCTGAGTCTTTACCTAAGGATTTAGTAAGAAAAGCTGAACTAGACCAGTTGAAGTCAGATCTCAAGACCTGTATTGTGGAAGAAATGAGAAGAATGGAAACCTCTTTAATATCATCCATTTAATCTGTTATGACTGACTCTGTATCTAGTATTTTGGATGAATTTAAGACCTACCAGAGTCCAGTTTCATGCTTGGTAGAGGATGTTGAATCACTAAAGAAATCAGTTGTCTCTGTGGAGACTTATTTGAGTTATAAATCTCAAACAGATAAGGATTTGACATTTGTGAAAAGTGTAGTTGGCCAGATGGTATCAGTTTTTGAGGAATTTAAGAATTCCATGAAGCAGCATGTTAGCACCCAGGACCTTGTTGTGAAAAATCTCATTAGTGGACTGACTAAATCTTTCAAGGAAATAATAGCTTTTACTTTTTCATCTTAGAGTGCTCCCAGTATTTCTTTATATGTTGATCACATTATAGATGTGATGAGATAAAATCTTGGACAGTCTCCCACCAGTGGCTCTGTAGACTCTTCTTCCTTGACCCAAGTGGTGACTACCACTAGGGATATAATAAAAATTATTCAGTATTTTTTGAGGGATTCCACTGCTTCTTAGAAAGAAGTAAAGGACAAGGTGGATTACTATTTCCAAAGGGTCTACACTAAACATCAGTTGACCAATCACTTCAAACTTTTGTTTAGAAATTTGAAATTAACTCATGTGACTCAAGACTTTAGAGAGAAAGTGAGTAAGCTCAAGGAGATGACTCCAGCGTTGGAAAAATTCCTAGAAAACAAGGATGACTTCATTTCTGCTATAGAGAGAGGAGTAGGGATTACCATGGATTTCAGAAATCTCTTACTGCCCTTTTTCCAAGTTGATGCTCAACCAGTGATTGTACCTCCATCTTTACCTGCATCTGGATCTACTTCTTCTACTTTTCAGATGACCCCAGCCCAAACTATCAGAATCCTAACTCCAATTATTACTCCAAGGAGTACCCACTACAGGCCAAGAACAATTTTAGTTGCTCAACCTCTAGTGGTAATTTTTAGAGTTCTCAAGCCTTCAACCGAAGCTACCCATCCTGAGTCTACCTCAGATCCCAAAGGAAAATCCAAAGTGGACATTCAGGAAGTGGATTGAGTGGGTCTAGATAAATTTGATAGGGATCATTTGTACCTCATATACTATTTTTGTAATCCTTATATACTTTTGATTCCATAAAATATACCTCTTTTGCAATCTCTTTGTCTCAGTTTTTACCTATACTGCCAACTTAATTTATTTCTCCTTTACTTTTACACTTTTGTTTTTACCTCTGGTCCATACTAGTATTTTCTAATTTCCCTTTGATAAAAAACTTTATCTCTTATATTTTAACTCTGATTCTCCATCTTTTTTGTTCTCTGATACATTCCTTACATCCTTATATTCTACCTCCCTTCTTTTTTCTAATCCCAAAGGGGGAGAAATGATAAAGGGGGAGGATTATTTATTAAAAGAGGGACATATGTGAAACATGGATATTAATTTTTTTTAAACCAATTTTCTCTAATACATTTGAACTTGGGAATTTCTATTTATCTCTAAAACATATTTTACCTGTGTTAGAACATACTGAGAAATAAGAACAATTGTATTTTAGTCTGATACATTTGGATTACCTGCAATAATTTGTGATTATCAAAAAGGGGGAGATTGTTGGACTCACTAATTTTGATAATATAAATTATGATTAATTATGTTTTGATAATCCCAAATGATGTTTATTGATTAAATTTTTCATTACTTTAGTTACTGTTTAAGTGCTTAATTTTAAAATATAAATACTTTTGAATATGTTCGAATGATATATCTTTCAAGAACATTCAGTTAATCAAATGTTCATTTACTTTGTAATGTTTTATCCTAACTTAATCTGGGGATAGTTTGCATAAACAGACAAACAGCTACCTATATAGAAAGGTCACCTGTATGTATATGAGCTAAAAATACATAAAGGTCACTGGTATGCAGACAATTACCTTTACACCTGAGCTACCGATATAGTAAGTCTACCAGTATGCACAAGTCGACCGATAGAGTGACAACTACTATCATGAAGTCTACCATTACAAGATCACCGATATGGGTCACTGGTACATAAGTCTACCACTACCGAGAGCTACCGCTAAAGGAAGTCACCGCTACATTTAGTCACCGGTACTTGGAGCTACCGCTAGAAGGAGCTACCGCTATATACAGCTACCGTTACAGAGACCACCAGACACCCAACACTATGTCATTTCTTTACCATTTTTTATTATAAGCAACGATCATATTTGGATAATTTAATGCATCTGCTATTAATTAATGATAGTTGTTGGAATGTCAGGAACTATACCTCGTACAAATAATTCCTATTGTTGGAGGTCAGGGAATATAAAAGGGAACCTCGAGCTACTAGATAACAAGTCCTTTCAACGCACATACGGAACAAGTTTCTAGATATATACGAGGACATTAATACATAGAAGAAGAAGGAAGAACACATGCTAAACCTGTAGAACCTGAACACTAAAGGAGTGTAGAGCTTTAATAACAACACCTACACTCAAGCTGATCAAGCTGATCAAGCTGGGCCTGGAAGTCAAAAACCAGAAAATAACTTAGAGAAAATTCTGATCAATCCAAAGAGTCCAAAGTTTCACTCAAAACACATAGAACATTCTAGACTCATCTCTATTTGTTTAGTTCTATTGTGTTTAATTTATTTACATTGTGAACAGTGTGTGTTCTCTATATTTTATGCACACAATGTCTCATGTGCTAAACTGGAGGATTTCTAAATCCTCACTCAATCTTTCCCTTACCCTTTTGTATCCCACTGTGGATAGTGGTAGAGGTCAAGTGTGACCTGGACAGTATGTGTGCTGTTGTTTAGTTTTCCCACATAGAACTATGGTAGAGGTCTGAGGACCTGGATAGTTTGTGCACTATTATAAAACCCCGATCTAGGGTGTGGATCATAGTTTATATAAAACTATTTGAGAGGACTATGTCTCTGGTTGAGACTGAACCTCTTGTTTAAAATATCTGTGCTTTTTTATTTTAGTTAAAAATATTTTGAATTTTCACTGCTAATTAATTTAAATATAAACCTATTCTAAAGTTACACTGATAGTTAAACTAGAAAGTGTTTGTATTTATTGTAATCTAGTAGGTTATTTTCATAAGATAATCTAATCTTCAGATTAGATTAACTGAGAACTAATCAATCTATTGAGAACTTAAATGAACCTTTACTATATTACAAATTCACTATAGTTTAGCCTATTATTTAAATTGGGGGATTTTAATAGAAATATTTTAAGTCAGAAATTTTTAATAGGAACTCAATTCACCCCCCTCTTGAGTATCCACTCTGACCAACCCCTTTATAGACCTAGGAAAATAATCACATGGATATAGAACCATTCTTAAAACTCTATATCCATAGGAAAATAAGCCTTTGAATATATATCCTTGAATGAACCTCTATTTCTACAAGGCTATATTCTCATGGCTATAATCCCTTTACATCCACTAGATACCTCTCATGGAAATAAGGATTTGAATATAAATTATTAGAAATATTATAATAATATTAATAATATTAATTTGAAAAATTATTCATCATATATTTAGTAATAATTTATAGATATATATTATAATACATTGGTATATAAAATACTATGTTTTGATTTTTTTACTATGGTAATATGAGATCAAAACCATGTCCTATCAAAAAATAAGTTTTTGAAGGCTATAACCGCTGGTGGCTTCCCCAAGCTATACGTAACTTCTATAGCCATAGTCAGATGCATGTAGGAATAAAGATATACTTCCATAAGTGATTCCCATGACTATAAAGATATATCCTTGACTATGAATTATATCCTTGAGCTCTCCCCATAAATATATCCATAAGTGCCTAAGTAAATATATCTTAGGATACTTTTGTAATTATAGGAACCATTGGAATTTTACTCATGGATATAAACTATATAAATGAACATCGGGTCTATAGAAATGAGTGTTATTTATGAATAACTCCATTTTTCTATTTATTTATATTTATTGGTAAATTATCCACATCGAACTAGAACATATATAGGAGGTTGAATGTGACTTTCTCTAGTGATGGGGAGTATTTAGGGTTAAACATGGGTTAATGAAGTGGCATGACTACCTAGATAAAATGGGGTTAATTATTATGGATGGGGTAATTATTGAGTATCAAGGAATCACTACGTATCTCTTATGATGGAAATCAATCCACATGTGGTTTTAGATGGTATAGTTGTAGGTGAATGACCCCATATGTGAAGTTTGGTACTAGACCAATGTCAATAGGAAAGGTGTGTCCTCTTAGAAGAGAAACAATGTATCTTGAGGCATTATTTCATGTGATAGGGATAATACTATGTAGTTTTTCATTATAAGGAAATAATGAAGATCATCAAATTTGATATCTAGTGGAAATGATGTTGAATTCATAGTGTAACCACATACAGTGAGGTTGATTTTCTATAATGTTTATGTCCTACAATTATGACTAGTGGGGTGTTTTTTAATTTAATGTCATGAAATTATGATAAAAAGGGTTTTAAAATATTCTTTTTTGACGAATTTGAATCTTGCTTTTAAAAAAACTAACTACAACTATCAAGAGGACATGAGAAATGATGAATTTGAAACATAAGGGGAAATTGAAGATTAATCATGTCACATGAGAGCACTGGATTGGGATTGAATGGATGTGATTATAAATTTTTATTAACCACTAGGAAAACCCATGATAACGGGGGAACTAATTTGGTATAATTCTATGAGTATTACATGATCCACCAATATTAATAGGAGTATAAGTGATTAACACCAAGGATTTTATAATATTACATAAACAATGAATGAAGGAGTCAAGGGTAATTTTCACCTCTGAGGTTTGGAATAAAAAAAGGTAATAAATAAGTTATGGATGAATGATGGGAACATCTGAACAGAGGGTTCCACTATCATAATGTAAAAAATGGTCGGATATATAATTACCATCGACCATTATAAAAATATGAAAGGAATAATCCATGATGTTACTTATAAGAAGCTTCACTCTAGGACATATTCCATGGATGAAAGAAATTCCATGAATGGGGTGCTATACCATCATTATAGGGGAGTCTGTTTAAAAATTGAAGATTTATGGGGATTCAAACTAATTAATTTCAAAGTGTATAAGTGACCAGAATACTAATAGTAAAGAAAAATTATGATTCTCAAAGGGAATATTCCATCATGAATTGGATATTTCGATACAACAAATCCTTACTAGTGGAGTGGAATGTAGTCAAATGTCATTTTTGGTGGAACACTAATTCCAACCCATTAAAAGGGAATGAGAATGGAATTTACTTCTTTTTTTGGGTTGGTATGATCCTTGATGTTGTATATTCTAAGTTCATATGGCCCAATATATGAGGCTTTTCCATGATTATGTTTGCATAACCCAAACCACATGTGCTAGAATTTATGTTTATAAAACATTAAAAAACATTTATTGGGGTTAATAGACATAATAATTCATACAAAGGTGATATGGTAGAATGTATTATCTCATAGAGTGGTGTAAAAACCTTATGGTCATTGTAATTAGATTTTGGGTGTCGTATAGTTTATCTTTATTTAAGTTGAACCATTGAATATTGTGGTTTAGGTCCTATTTTTTAGAACTCAATAATGCTAAGGTATCCTATATTTCTTCAAGTCAATGAATACCCTTACGTGAATTGAGATCCCATTTCTAAAATAGAAACCTATAGAAGGAGTTCATACAGTTTGAGGTAACCATACATGGACCATATGGAATTGTAAATGATTTTATAAAAAAATTGGGGTAGGGTAAACCCAATATGAATTGGGAGACCAATAATAATATGGGAAATATAAAATAACCAAAATTATGTTTAATTCATCATGTTTAGACTAGGTCAGGTTCCTTTTTAAGTCATTTATATCAGAATAATATTGTGATGTTTCCATAGAATATTATGATCATGAAGTTTAATATCTTATGGTGAGGATGAGGGAGGGGGATTCAGAAATTCATCATGATAATAAGTGAAAGTAAAATCCTACAATGGTTCAAAATATCAAACACTAATATTGAAACACTTATAGATTAATTAACACATGTTATGGTCATGATGCTTGGACAATGGTTCCTTAATTAGGGTCACAGAATTTTGGCTATCCCTTTAGAGAGTAAACTCATATCGATGTAATGTGTACAAAAGTAACATAGTGGGGGAATCAAATTCCAATGAAAGATTTTGGGAAAATTGAATTTTCATCATGGCTTGTTATAAAATTTTTGGTCATCACTACTTAACCCATGAAATGGAATCAATTTTTATGTAGTTATTAGGCTTCAAAATTCTATACAAATATGACTCAGGTGCAGTGAATGTGGAATGATTGAATTGGCACCCAAGTGAGAGAAGGGTCCCCAAACTTGATGTATATTTATAAAATTATCATCATTGGGGTATATCCATCAATAAAAATATTCATAAATACATAATTTATATAGTATATTTTTGAATGGTGGTATCATATGAGAACATGAAAAGTAATGGGATCTTGACATAAGTTAATGGAATAACAAGGGTGATTATATGAAATTATGTTAGAACATGTGGCTTGGTTTGAGATGAGGCATCTATGTGTCACTACATATTGTGCAGGTCTTGAATACATCCACACAATGATATTGAGTGTGGTGTGGTAGGTGACCAACACTAGAATATGGGAATGGTGGAGATAAATTCCACAGTGAAGGTGGTGTCATATTAATTGAACACCAATTCATCATATAGTTTAAGGCATTGGATAGGGATGGTACCATGCTGTTTAACATCATATAGTGAGAAAAAATACCATATATTTTAATTTCATACAATAATAATATTGAAAAAATAGTTTAATATCATATGGAAATGATGTTATTTCATACAGTTTAAAATCATACATCTATGACTGATAGGGGAGTGTAGTTTAACATATTATAATGAGTAATATGGGATATTTAGTTTAATGTATTAAAAAATTGTCTAATGATCCATGCAATTTTGTTTCATATTACATGAACCTATTTTGAGTAGTTTAATTTCACATGGAATGGACTCTAGTGTTATACGGTTTAAATTTATATGAGTAGAATGAAACACTATGTGGTTTAAATTCATACATATATCAAACTAAAACCAAAACTAATTTACATTAATAACATCTTTAGGAACCTTTTATTGGTGGGAGGTTGAATGCACTACTGGTCTATGGTCATTAAAGAGTTTGCACCGTTATAATAAACATTATGAATATTAATTATCTATCCTATTTTGGTTCCAAATTATTTTTTTTAGGTATATCAGTTATTCATAATTTTAGTAACAAATCAATTTAGATAAATTAGAAATACATATTTTTTTTAATTCTTAGGCCCCTCAGATCCGATGAACCTTGAGATTTGTTTTCCTAAATCCTATATTTATTATGTGATTTTAGTCCATATGGATAATATTGGGATATTTAATGTAATTTTTTATGGTCATAGATGGCTATCCAAAGATACGATTGTTAAACATCAATGGGAATCACTACTTTAGTTCCATACACAATGTAGTAGGGGGTCACTTTGATGGATGTCAAGTTATCATCTTGTATTCTGAATGGCATTAGATAGATTATCTAGACATCTCTAAAATTTCAGGTCTATTATCTTTCCCAAAATGTTAGAGAGGATGTTTTTGAAAACATCAATTTATGAACTTGCTATTACAGGATAGTGGTTAGTATGGTCAGGCCAGATGTTTTACATGGAATACAACTTATTCATCATGGAAGATTAAAAGCTTATATTATTTTCTATCAGAATTTTGTGAGGGATCCCAATTTAATGGATGACTTGGTATTTTACATACTCAATTATGAACATGTTCTTGACCTATTTTATAATAATTACTTCATCCCCTGTCAAGAATAAATTAGTGGTCATAAGGATGAACATGAACTTTTGGTTGTTTTCAATGAGTAGAAACCCATGACATCGAATCCCCACAGATTAAGGCCAAAATTACTTGGTGATGTATAGATTATTAGGGGGTTTATGTAAATTTTTTTAATCAAACATGAATGAGTGAAAGGTTTTGGGAAATTCAATGTTTTCACTAACCATGGTGTTCCCAAAGTATCCCATCCATTGGATATAGTGTGAGAGCATCAATCCTCTCTAATGAGCTCCAAATTACCAAGCATGAGAAGATTTTAAGGATACAATAATATAATATACCTTGTTATGTTAGAGATTTATTCCATGAAATATTTTCTTGTAGAAGACTTTCTCTGAGTTTGTGTCTTCACAGAATATAAAACTTTCTTCCCTATCATGTATTTTCTCTCACTTAATATAAATTTATTTTAGTATTTCTTACTGAGATTACTCAATCATGGGATTCAACCCATAATATTCCTCTCCTACCATTATGTTATTTGAGAGTTCTTCTCATGAAGAATTTATGCCAAGATGGTTCACATATCAACCCTCTTCATCAGGATCATGGGGAAATAACATTCCAATGTTCCACATGAATGACCATGTCATCCTAATACAAATAAGTAAGCGACGAATACAATATCACTAGAAAATTATCGCAATCATTCTTCAATCATAATACATGACAAATGTTATTCTATTATGTAAACACATCCATCAACTCACAAGTCCTCTTGAGAAATGCGATGAGCTCCTTTTTCCTTGATAAAGACTACACTATTAATCTATTTGATGAATATTTCTATGTTATTATTTTCAGGTAGTTGTGGTACATGGATCTCAAGGTTCAATTTGAGACTAGTTATTTCATGTTGTTATTCAAACTCATTTTTTATATAGCCCTTATAAAGGAAGAATGATTATAACTTGAGAGACATTAATGGTGTGATAAAGCCAACTCCATGGCCAACTCTGTTGATTTTATGATTGTTCATACTCTTATTAGTTGGGATTCAAGAGGTACCATCAATGTGCAACTTCCAGTGTGGTTCTTCTTTTCCAACATTGAGAATGGCCTCATAGTGAAACTAGATATCCATTGGAATCTCTATTCGGGTTGGGTGTAGGGTAAGAAAATCATGTAGTTCTTATCCATTGAAAAAAATTTGAGGGATGAAACTAATGTTAAAATACAAAAAGTATCACTTTCCACTATACCAATTTTCTATTCAGCAAGGGATGATTGCGGATATACATCAATGGTTCAATTTTGTAGATGAACTAAACCTTTTTTATATTGCTGATAAAGTTACAAATTCTAGATTAAAATTATCAATTAAGGCAGTTATTCTAAATAGGATAATATTTCTCTTCATTGTATAATATTATTATACTAAGGTAATATATATTGTTCTCTTTGAACTTTCTTTCCTTTTTTACAAAAGGGTTCCAAGGTATCTCTCCAATGATTTTCACATATTTGATTAATATTTTCAACCTAAAAATAGGCATGCCAATGGGGGGGGGGGTGGATTAATTAATTCATGATTTTTTGAATGCACTCAAGGATTATTTATCCAACTGTAAGGAAATAACATTATTCATTAATTTTGAAAAGAAGTTACCATCTTTTTTTGGGTTGGTGAAAAAAATACTTATTGTAATCCATTTGACATTAAAACCATGTATCTCTCATAGAATACATGGAGGGGTAATTTCAGGGATTGAATTTTATCTTCTCTAGGTCTATCTTAAAGCCTCTATATTAAAAAAATGAATGTGTGGGATTTCTCAAAGGTGATCCTCAATGCACAATTCAAGGGTTTTATATTCTAATTATATGCACATAGAATGCCAAAAAAATTTGTCACGATCATTGAAATAGATGTGGCATAAAAGGTATTTTACCACAATTTCAAAATCGTATAACTCCCCTATATTTCCTAATAGGGGAATCATGATGTGATTCATATTCATATGGAAGTCCACTCTAGTGTTATTCTATATAAATGATATCACCTAGTAGAAATACATTCTTTGGGTTCCCTGAATTCAATGACCTAGTAATCCTAGGAATCCATAAAAAATATATTTTATCTTGGATATCCATTCATGGTCGACCTGTAAGATGGATGTTGTGTTGATGAAGAACAATGGACAAGAATAGGAAATTCATCTTTCAAAACATTATATTTGAGATCGTAGAAGTTGATATACACTCACATCTTGATATTCATCTTTTTGGTTGGGATAATGCTATCCACTAATTTAGTGGAACTTATACTCTAAATTGAAGTTGTTTTGGAGTTGATTATTAAATTTTTTCTAAACCATTGTATCATTTTAAGGGTTCCTACTTGTATCAGAGGTGGAAAATAGGATGGCTTATACGATGGATGATGACACAGAGATTGAGAAATGGAATCTTCTTATATTTCTCTAAAATGCAATTGTATTTCTTCAAGAATATAAATTAAAAATATTTTTCATTGGTTGACATGAGGAAACTCATCGATTTTGTATTACTATCCTCCATAATACCATGGTCACCTCTATAATCACATCGATGAAAGTGGAAAATCCTTCCAGAAAACTAGATGTGTGTTTATAAAAATATTTTTCATAAAAACATAAAGATTGGAGTAGTGATAGGTATTTTATGGAAAATGTGGACATTAAGTGGAATCATATTCCTTGTAATGTGTAATATCTTTCAAATAAGATTCATGAACACCATGATGATAAAGGTCATGGACTATATACCTTGAAATCTTCACTAGAATAAACCACTTACCATGTTGATTTATTTTGGATACATCAATTTGGACTGGGTTACTCTAACTCTTTGGTAGATCTAGGTGAGACATAGATTAATGGGAATAGAATGAACCTTATAACATTTATTGGAAGAGGGGTTTCCAATCTTCAGATTTACCAAACCTTCATATTCGTAATGGGTTATCCAGGGAAACTTATTTTTATATAATATGAAAAAGTGGTGTAAAATTATTTTTATTCTAGATTGTTAATTAGTAGTATAAAAATAATATTCTTTTCATCATATAGAACCACCAAGGTTGATTTCATGTTTCTATGAGTGTTGATATATTCAGATCCTCCAAAATGGTGCTGATTTCCATCCCACTTATAAAGAAAGGGGTAAAGATAAGGGGTTTCACATGAGTGGAATGGAGAATAATCACCATGGAGCACCCATACATGATTATTGAGGTAATATTTAAGGTATTAGTGATAAGATGAAGGGACGTAGAATTATTGGTGGAGCCATGGTCTTGTGAGTAAGGAATTTAAATCAGTGTCTTATGAGACAACCAAGAATTAAATATTGGATACCAAATTTCTATATTGGGACATTGGTTGGATATTTTGAGTGCATTATGGCCACTCTTGTCACTTTATTCAATCATAATCTTAGATTGGGATATTTATCTATGTGGTACCATATTGGAAGGTATATGTGTTATAAAAAAATGGATCCCAGGGCCTATTTATACTATAACTCAATGATTATAAATTACATTGAGCTTCCCTACGATATATATGGTTTATAAAGACTTTTTTGATTATACCGTCATAATCCATAGAGAATGAGATGATGAACTAGAAATCATAATGCTCACCTTCCTATACACAGTGGGTATCAATGATAATTACATTTATCTTAAAGCCACAATGTTGCCTAAAGACCTTGATACAAACCTTGTGAAGTTACTTTGACATTAGGATTGAGATAATAATTGATATACATACCAAAATTTTTGTGATTTCTTATACCATCATACTTACTTCTAGTCGCATAATTTTTCTTCTAAGGGGTAGTTCCCTTTGAGGGAGCTGGTAGGGACCTATTAGCTCAGGTGGGTTTGATTGATTAGAACTCGATAAATTATTTTAAATTAATTTGATAATAATGGATTATCTAGGTAATCAATAAGTATAATAGGTCACATTTACACACTAAAAGATGTTTCCAAAAATTGATGTTCTTGTGGATCTTAGAGAATCTATTTCTTTCTTGTACTGACAGTATATACAATATTTTCTGAGGAATCACCTTGAGACTTATTCTTTATTAGGGTTCATCTTCCCTAGGATCATGATCATCAATGTGAAACTTTTTTAGGGGATTATATGTGTCCTTTACTAATGTTATGGTAACAAAAATTTATTAAACTGGTTACTTTGAATGTGGAATAATGTTACTCCTCATCAAATAATTCATCTAGAGTCAAAATAAACAATGGACTTTCTCCAATTATTTGTGTGTGTGTGTGTGGGGGGGGGGGTATTGAGTTCTATGAGGGTTTAAGTTAATATTGATATAAGAATAGTCTTTAGATAATCTATTCGATGATATACCTTGTTCAATTGAACTCTAGAGTGATGTGAAGATGACAACATTACTAAAGAGGATGAATAACTTCATGGATGTTCTGAATGATTCAGTTATGTATGAATTATTTAGGAAGCTTAGGTGGTGAATATTTATTCTAGATAATCATTTATTTTTTATAAACCTGAACACAAAACCTCATTAAAATCCTTTAAATCAATTTCAATATCATGGAAGGAAGAAATGAACTTGACATACACCTAAGAATCACCTAGTTCTACTAGTTTATGATCCACCTTTCATTAGATCCATACCATAAGGGAAAATTCTCTACTGTGGTATTTAATAATGATCTATGACGGGGTTAGTAGTGTGAATAGATCATTAACACATCCTCTTGTTATTTTATTATACCCAGAATCTTGTGAAAGTTAATCTACCAAGCATGTATGAAGAATATATGATCCTTCCCATATCAAAAATTGTAGAAACTATTTTTCCAGTTTGTTATGGTTCTATATACATCTCCATGACAAAATCCTTATTTAGTATACTTATTATGATTTGGGGGTTGTGAAGGATTTTTTTGGGGTTCTTTTCGAAGTGATCGAATGATCAGGTAGAGCCTACATCACAACAGACATCTAGAATTTTTTCAATTTTAATTCAATCAGGTGATGTGTTGTATGGTACCTTTTCTTGGTCTACTGAATGGACTCCTCTAGGAGATGTATTCTCTTATATAATTCCCCAGATTATCTGGGGAAATTTTGAGAGATGAGGTTTAGTACTATCTCATAATGATAATTCTCTACATAGATCCCCAAAAACTATTCAATGAGATATTGAATATATAGAGAGTATATCAAGAAACTCCATTTAGTGATGAATTCAAAGATACATTACAACTCATTATTTTTACATTTTCAGAGTTCTATGACAATCATACAATGCATGGTGTATTTTAACTAAAAATGAAATTGCTAATGAAGATATTAATAGTGGTTTATAGATCATGGTTCTAGATATATATAGTAAATAAGTGGGTCACTTTAATGTTTTCATGAAGAATCAAAACATGGATTTATCATTTATCTTTTAGGTTCCTATCATTAGAACACAATGGGGGGGGGGGAAGATGTCTGGAGAGATTCACTATATCTCCCATTCCATTGTAGGAATCAATGTATTGGTTATTGAAATTTGGTGATAGGTGAACATGGCCCACCAAATCAAGGTAAGTATTCCTTTTAGGTTATAATGAAATGAAATTTATTATGTCTAGATTCAAGGTGATAGGAGGGAGTGGTGGTCAGATCATTATGGTAGTCTTTGTCATTTGATATCCCCATAGTATATTAGATAACTAAAAAAGATGAATCACCATGATCCATTAGTTGGAGTCTATATTGATCCCCCATAGAGGGTGCTGTGGGGAATGGTATACAATGTTTCTAGTTAGAGGAACCCCCAACATTGGTTCTTGTTTATTTGTTAGTGATTATTTATTATCGACTTTTGTAATTAAGTGTGACAATAAATTCATGAATATCCTCCCTATCTGGATGGAATCCTTAGAGGTGATCAAGATTGAGTTATCGACTGACCTCAATATACTATAGTAGATTAGTGATCTTACCATATTTATTGGTTTTCACGGTGAATTATGGAAAACCACTAAACTAAGCCGCGCCATTTTTATTGTCAGGGATTTGGTGGGTGCTCGAGAGAATTGGTTCAATAAGACTTCCAAGACCAATGGACTATATTTATGGGCTAGTGTAAAAACCTCCCAGGGATTCACCTATAACTATTGATATTATGAGGGAATTTATTCCAAAAACACTTCATCACTGAAAAAAATATAATGGTTGTGATGATAATTAGTGGTTGTGAAATTCACTATGGTGGTGTTTAGAAGTGACATGTTGCTATAATTTTCAAATGGATAGGCTTTGTGAATCTGATATTGAATCTAGAGTAGGAAAAAACTAAGGGGTGGAATACATGCCCAAACATTAACATTAACATTGAGAGATTCCTATTTAACATTATTGTATATTGATGGTTGAATTTCGGTACACACTGGTAAGAAGTTTTCATAGTATACAATGGAGTTTGGATATTAGTCCATTAGAATATATAAGAGTATAAATTTTTTGGATTATTTGTCGTGGGTTTTATGGATATTAAATATTCTAATATATGTAAAATTATGGCTGTGAATGTGGTTGAATTTATCCCATAGATTATTCTAGATATTTATTGTGTGTTTTTTTATGAGAAACTGATGGACATATAAATTGAAAGTTACATGTTTCACAAACATAACTATAATCTAGTCAGTGGTTAGGGTCTCCCATAGGATCTAGTCTTCTTATTCATCTCGATTAAAATAGATTTACTTATCGTAGGTCCTGAATTTCTAATAAATCATATAGGGGTTTAATGAGGACCTATTCTACTAAGAATCATCATGTGTGAGTGTTGTTGTCTAAGACACCCTACCTCGGACTCAGATAGTGAAATACTAAGCTAGGGTAGGATGTATCCTCATATCTATATAGGATGGAAATTATACATCCTTATTCATAGGTGATTCAATTTTTTCATGTAGTTCTACCCAATATTCATCCTCATCTAAATATTCCATGTCTGATGTTGAAATTTCCTCAAACTCTAATATAGAGGTATTGTAAAATAATGAGATTTGTTTCAGTGAAAGCATAATGTTTAATTTCAAGATCTAAGAATGAATATCATGAATATATATGTATTTGAGTAGGTATCATAGGATTCATTAATAGTAGGATCTGGAGTGAACATTCATAGTAATTGCATGCTTACGCCCATGGGTTTTGGTGGTAGTGATATGGTTTATTATTTTGAATCCAGAGTGCTATTAGATTCTAAAATATCATCGTTGAATTTTAATTGATTCTCACAGTGTCCCCTTTAGTGTTGATGTGGTAGTTTCCTGGGTGAGACCTTTTATGAATCACAATGATACCTTATAATGGGAATATATATTGGAATCACATTAATGTCCTTTATAATGTCTATAATTTTATTCACCTTGGGGAGATCCTCAAGGTGGTTCACTTTATAATTAAATTAAGGAACTCTATGATGGAGTTTGGTGGAACTGGTGCCTGAAATATTTAGCCAAACATTCATAGTGGGTGAATAAGGTATACATATATTTATTTAGAAACTTTTCCTCTTAATATAGTGTTCATGATTTAATGGGAAGTGATTAAAGTTATAGGAGTGGACTCTCATGGAGGGGTAGTGGTGGCCAACCCTAATGTGGTCACTATGCAGTCTGGACCAGGGTAGCAGAACATGCATTGGTGTAACTTATTTTGAGATTGATATAGTGACCTTATATTGATGGTGATTTTTGTAGGTTGGGTCCTTCCTTAGATATTTTAGGGTTTGTATGGTTTTTACACACCTCGGACGTCCCCAATATCCTCATCATAGGGAAATTCATCATTGGTATGATCCAGGGAAGTAATCTTGAAGAATTTGTTAGTGGTGAAAGGAGGACCATTCCCCTAATGAGTTATATGTTGTTGGGGATTCTAACATGATTTGATGGAATTAGATCCTCTTAGTTTATCTTCAGGGTGGGGGAGTGACCTCCCTATAGCAATGAATTATGTGGTAGTTTCCACCTAGGAATATGTATTATAAATAACCGCATATGGGTGTTTGTGGGAAAGAGTAAAACCTCAATCACCTTCCTTTCCAGACACATATTTTCAATGGTAGAGATAACTTATCTAACATTCTTATTGGTTATAATTTTGAAAAATTTTACATCTAATCATGATTACTAGTTTAATAACTGTGATAAATAGTTTAATAGATATTACTCAACCTCTCAATGTTTTATGAGATGGAATTTACATCTATATCACTATAATTTTTTTAAATTATTTCTTCTCTGACCGCAATGTCAGTTTATCTCATGATGGTTAGGATCTGATTCATGTATTCATTATTTCTAAAGGATAGAAGATTGTTACCAATGATGTTATGATGATGAAACTTTTTATGTGAATGGAAGGATATGAGGCCAACACCTCTATATTATCTAATATTATTTTCTATTCTGTGACTCTCTACAAAATTTCATTCAAGCTAATGAATCCCATTCTAGATTTCATCTTCATGTGGAAATTGGCTAATTAAAAAACTCACTTCCTTGGAAAATAAAACACATTCAATTGGAGAAGATAAATCTTTTAGGAATTTTGGGAATTTTTTAGATTTTAACTTCCTAATGTAAATTCATTATGGAATATTATGCTCAAAACATATCGAATCCTAATATTGTAATCCAAGTAATCCTATGATCATTATACCAAACATATTATACTCATCACATGTGGAATAATATTATTGTAACAAAAGGTATCATATACTTTTCACATAAGGAATCTTGGTATTACCTCCTAATGTATCATATTACTATCATACACATATCTTATTATCTTTATATAAGGAATATTGTGCTCCACACAAAGGGAAGGATGGATTTTTAATGTATCAAAAAGGAGGAGTCATCCTCTACTCATCATATATTGTATATTATAATCATCACATAAAGAAATCACCCACTTATACTCATCACATAATGGAAGATGATCTTCATAAACTTAGCATATAAGGGAATTAGTGGTTTAAATTTTAGTGTAGACCTGGATCCTTATATACTCATTAAATAAGAGATTTCATAGTTTTTATTCTAATGGGGAAAATCTAAAAGGATTATTGGTTTCAATGATGGTAAATATTTTTCTATGTCTCAAAAGTGAGATAGGATATTTTGTTTGTTTGGATGATTGTATTGATCATTAGGGTAGTTATCTTACGTATCCTATTGGAATATGAATAAAAATTCAAATAAATTATAGTGAATATTTTATGGTCATGTTAAAATATTGGTCCATATAATTTAACATAATGTGTTAAGGATGTTTTTTTGGTTAAAAGAATGATATCAGAGGATTGACTGTGACTTTAATATGAGGCCACCAGACATGTTCTTGGGATAAATAGGAATAAATGTTTCCCTACCCTTACTTGGTGATAAAGACCACAGGAAAGATACCACAATTTTGGTCATATGTATAGTGTTTTCATTAGTATTACGAAGTTGATTTTATGTGGGGCCCATGATAAATCAACTCTCATGGAATTTAATTTAACAAAGGAGGCATAAAATTAGTATCCATGTTATTGATATTATGCAAGATAGGTCTTTCTCAAAACCATGGCATGTGTGAGGATTTAACCTTTTTAACAAAGGTTGTTCTTCAATAGTGATAGTTTCGAAAAAAATAGTCACATGGATTGAAAAATTCATTAATTATATATCATATATTAATTATATATGTTCTTCCCTTGATATAATGCTTTGAGGGGAATTTATGGGTCTCTGGAATATAAAAATTGATGGATCCTACTAGAATTTCACTATCAGGAAACATTTCTTTTACACTACACCTCCTATCTCTTTTTAGGGAAACCATTCACACATGTGGTATATTGGTGTTTTACATTTTATTTTATTTTGGAATATCACAACCAGGGTTTCATGATAATATTCCTTTTTCTCTAATGATTATATATCACGTTAATTTTCATCCATGATTATTATTTGATGAATCTTTATCATCAACACATGAAAAATCCAATTATTTTAAAAAAATTGTCAATTAAAATTGATCACATTCATTGTATAATTTTTTTAAAAATATTTAATGAAAATACATTATTATAAATTAATTCACTTATCCCGTCACCATTTTATATTTAATTATTTAATAGTATTAAAGGATGAAAGTTTAACCAAACAAAATGATTGCAGAACACTTCACTATGTTTTTCATGGAGTAGAAATTCCAAGACTAGCACAAAAAATCATCATATCATAGAAAATATTTATGATTACAATCACTATCAATATTGGATAGGGAACCTAAAAAAATTAAAGTGTGACTAACATCATTTTTCCTATGTTAAACACCCATATTTGATGGACTTAAATTAAACTAAAGGATGTTTTGGATCCTACAAGACATATAATATAGAATTTGTATATTTTAGTACCTAACATAAATAGAAGTGGATGGAAATAATATTAATTTAATAATAAACCCCAACTAGTCCAAAGTTGAACTCCCAAAGCAAATATGATGCACTATTGACTACATTTGGAGATTTGTTGTCTTGAGGTGGATTGGAGGAGGAGATAGCTCTAAGGATGTATTTATACAACTAAATAGGGGTAAATCCTAAACCAAAAAAATATATATTTAACATTTTAATTTAAAATGAAAATGACACCCCCAAAATAAAAGTATCAAAGATTCATCTCCATTGGGTTCCCGATATAGGTCTATTAGATACTCAATGGGGCTACTAGATTTCATTAAACCTATGATAAATGACCATGTTACTAGTTTTTTAATGAAACCTTAGTTCCCTTGATCCCCATTATGTCACACACATTCCTTTCTTTTCAGGTATTTTTCTCTCTTATTCTGGTTCCTCATTTCCCCAAGGTTTACCCCTTTGACCACCCAAAAATTGGAGCAATGTGGAACATTTTTGTGTGGCTAGACTATACTGCATGGTTTAACATAACGTGTAAGCAAACCTTGTAGCCCATTCAAGATCATTAAAATTTTGTTATAATAACCATTTTTCTCATTCATAATAAACCATAATCCACTAATTTCTTCCCCATTTCATGACTAGCATCCATGTACATCCACCAAGATCTCTCAAGCCTTATTAGATCTCAATTTTGAATGGGAGTTTGGTGTAGAAACTTCTAACATTCTCAATTAAGTGATTTTCCTTATTAGTTTCATCCATTTACATAGGGATTCTCCCACTTTACTTGTTTCTCCAAATTTCCAGAAGCTAGGGATTTGTATCAAGTGTTAGTTTTTGAGATTCTTGGTAATTTTGTAGCTTTAGGTTCATTTTCAATCCCTTGTGGTGAGGCTGTGGTCGGTTGAAATATCTCACAATGATTTGACATTTTTGACACATTTCATAGGTGATTACATGTGTAAGATTAATTGGATGACTTAGTTTGGCTGGATTTATATTTTTAGAATGTTCTTATATCATTGTTTCTGGTTTAAATAACTATTTTCAGTTTCATTTGTAAGAGATTAATTTTTAAGTTTCATTTTTGTGTGAAAATGGGGGTTCTCATGTGTAATCCATGTTGTAGCAATTGGGATGGTTTTATAATTCATGGAATAGTTTTATTAAAATGTTTTTGTGCTGAAAATTTTGGTTTTGTGTAGTCTTTCTATTAATATGGTTTTAAAATAGGGGTTTTAAAAGGATTTTATGGGAAACGTTTGGTTATACTTTGTGAAATTGTTTTGAGGAAATTCTAAGTGCTTAATTGTGTTATACAAATTGGAAGAAAGTGGGATTTGCTACTGTTTTGAGTGTTTATAATAGGAATAGGTATTTTTAAGTATAAATGAAATTTTATTGAATGTGGAACTTGTTTGATCACATAGAGGGAAGCCCAGGTATCTGGGTGGGCGGGTGGGTACTAGTATGCTAGTGATCTGGAGTGGTTTTGTCTCTGTTTCACTTAGCATGTATGACATTGAAAATACTAAAAAACTATAATTATTGTGATTGGGGACCACTAGGTTATGGGTATCTTCCCTACTAGTGTATCATTCATGATAACTGATATTTTTATGGTTACTTTTACACCGAGATACAAAGTACCTGGGGCCCACAACAAGCTAGTGCTTAGGGGTGTTCCTATGACTAGTGATCATTGGATATTTGTTATTTACCATTGGTTTATGTTGTTTTTGGGTAAAAAATTAAGCATCTTATATGTTTTATTTATATGTATTAATTATTTATTGTTAACCCTTGAAAACTATTTTCCATTAAAAGTTCCATTTAGAAATTGTCACTACCATTTCCTATTTAGAAAAACATGCATGATTTTTATCTTATAATTCTTATCCCATGGAATATTTGGGTGGTATCCTATTGGGATTCATCTCACCCCCTAATTAGTCTTTTTGGTGTATGTAGACTTCATCATTTTTTATACAAGGGCAAGTTCCATGGAGACATTGGTTCATGTTGTTAATTTCCTTCCATGGTGTGGTGTTGTGGAGGTGGCTTATGGATAATGGCCCCTTGTCCTATGGTGGTTCATGGGTTGGTTTTGCTAATATTTTTGTTGTTTTGGATCTCTTATGTCATGTTTAAAACCCTATATTCAATTATGAATTTTATTTCTGGATAGTTTGGTTGGTAATATTCATATTCAGTTTATTTATTGTTTTTGGTTGTTTAATGCTTTGAAATGCAGGTAAAATGTTCCCAAACCATTTTTTATAATACCTAAGCACTTTTTCCATCCCGTGGTGATAGGGAATTCCCTTTGGAACTTTCCATGGAATGGGTCAGGTGCTGGTTATAATGGTCAGTAGATCTGATCCGTGACAAAATGGTATTATAGGAGGTAATCTCTTTGTGTCATAGTATTATTTTAGTGTGAGTTCGGTTAGACATGAGCTAGGAATATCAGGGATCATAGTTTTGGTTATTAGTAGGGTGTATGTACAGTACCTCTTGTGACAAAACTTGAGTCACAATGGGATGTTGGGATTATTTGTTTGACTTCTCTTCCAGGCGGGATGTGCAGGCTGCAGATTGCACATAGACATTGGTTTGGAGTAATGTGGTCGTTTATTTCATTATTGTGATGTGTTTGACTTATTTATATTTGATTTAATTGCTGAAATATTTCATAATTATTTTACTACAAATTTATTTTGTGTCTGTTGCCTTGTGTAGAAACATGCCTCCCTAGAAAGCTCCCATGCACCCACAGAAGGACACTGGAGAGAGATCTCCCTCACTGAATGATCAAAGGATGGTAGAAGATGCCGTCAGGGGTATCCTATCCCTAGAACATGGATTATATTTTCTTGCTTCTCCACCTAGAGAAGAGGATTCTGGTCCTAGGAAATAAAAATCCCAAGAGTTCCTAAAGAAAAAGCCTCATACTTTCTGAGGTAACACGGAACCCCAGGAAGCTGAGGAGTGGATCGAGAACCTCAAATGCATGTTCAAGTTCCTTGACATGCCTGGGGAGGTTAGGATGATGTATTCCTCTTTTCTATTAGAGTGTCCCAACTATAGGTGGTGTGAATTAGTGCTCTATGCTGGTAAGCATGAACAAATAAGCTGGAAGGGCATCAAGGTTTCCTTCAACGATCAGTACTTCCATGATTTCTTGGAATATTCTAGTTCTGGGGAGTTTATTTAGCTAGTTTATAGGGATATTTTAGTTATGGAGTATTCCAACAATTTTACTGAGCTGGTCTAGTATGCTTCAGAAACAGACTCCAATGAGTAGATGAAATCCCATAAGTTTTAGAGGGGTTTGCGACCAGAGATATATTCCTAGGACTTTTTGTTTAGGATGAAGACTTATGACGATTAGGTTGATCGAGATTTTATGGTGGATATTGACCACAATGGGAGGTCTGGTTTCTTTGGGAAAATGTTAGTAATGGGAAGTGGAAGTTCTTTTATGAAAAAAAGAATGATATAGGAATAGGGGAAAAAGGGTGGTGGTAGTTCAGGTGAACCTTACAATAAGTTTTCCTCAGTGGATTCTGATGCAAGGTCCACTGTGTGAACCTAGTGAAAGAAGCTAGGTCATGTATTACCAGCATGAACATCTCCTTTAATGATTTGTTATTAGTGTGTAGGTATGGGACACCTTTAGCATTTTTGTATGATGGAACATCCACTCTAGAGTGGGGTAGGGTCTGTGGCCTCCAGGGGGATGCCATCTCAGGTAGTCTCATCAAGGATGGGGGATCTCAGTTTGGTGGTCATGCTAGTAGGGATAGACCATATTCAGGGAAGATCAAGTTCATGGTAGAGCCACAGGCGAGAAGTCATTCTCAGGTAGAGACTAGGAACCTTCATGTTGCAGAGTAAGCACTAGAAAGATCAGATGTAGGGCCTTCGACTGTCCGAGGTTCCATTTTGATTTCATCATCTATAGATGATCCTATTTTTGATACTGGTTCTTTTGTTTAATTTATCTCTTCCTGTATTGTGATAATGTTGAATATTCCAACTTAAATTATTTCATTCATGATGGATTTGGTGACACCATTGGGAAATAATAAGGAATAGGGTCTCAGGTGCCCATTATGTTCACTTATCGTGTCTAGGGTTGAGATGGAATGGGACCTTCTAGTCCTTGATATGGACCTTTTTTTTGAAATCATTTTCATGGATTGGCTGGTGAACTTTCAGGTGCACATCGATTGCTATAGGCGGAGGTTGAGTTTCACAACACCCGATGGAAGCCCTCATGTTTTTCATGGGGAATGGGATCCTAGATTGGGTCATGAGAGACTTCCATTCCCATATTTGGGTAATATTATCATCATCTTTTTTTCAATGAAACCAAAGGACGATGTTTGTGCATCTGAGGGTGGATTACCTCATATACTGGATGAGTTCCTAGAGGTATTTTCAGATATTTTTTCTGGATTTCCCCCAAAGTAGGATGTGGAGTTCTCAGTTGATATGGAAGAGGGAACACATCCGATATCTATTACCTCGTATCATATGTCCCCCACCGTGCTAAGTGAATTTTTGGAATCCAAAGGATTCATTCGCCCAAATTTATCTCCTTGGGCCACACCTTATCTTTTTTTTCGAAGAAGGATGACGAATCCCTCTGGCTATGTATTGAGTACCGAAATCTAAACAAGGTAACAATCAAGAACAAATATACATTTCCCCAAATAGATGACTTGTTTGATCAGTTGAAAGGTGAAAAGTGGGTTTCATATATAGACTTTTGTTTGGGTTACCACAAAATCATGGTGATAGGGGCAGATATCCCAAATATAGATTTCTGAAGAAGGTATGGCCACTTTGAGAACTTAGTCAATCCTTTTGAATGGACCAACATTCTAGTGGTCTTTATAAAACTCATGAATAGGGTGATCAACTAGTATATTGGTTCCTTCATCATGGTATTCTTGGATGAAATCCCAATTTACCTAGAATCTTAAAAAGATCATTGGCTTCATTTGCAGATCATGTTGGGAAATTTGTGGGATCCTCATCTTTATGAAAAGTTGTGTCATGACCCATCCCCTGGGGCCCGTGTCATGACTACCCAAATCCCACCTTCTATAGGGTAGGTGTTTTCGACTAGAAACAAAAAGGTGTACCCTGAAAAGGGAAGGAATTTTCTTTTAAACCAGTACGCACATAGAAAGAGTACACACACAGAGAAGAAAAAAAGGCACCACTACTGAGATTAATGAGTATGTACTGAAATTTAAGGGTCCAGTATACAATCTCAACTTTAAGTAACGTACAAAAAAAAAGGAAAAAACATGCTCTGGATATCATCCTCCATGTATCCTACCAGATGAGTAGGTACATCTCGCTGTATAATGTCACTATAACTTGCCACGTCTATTGATATCCTCCAAGCACCGTCTAGCCATGGCTCCCCAGGTCTCAATCAAGCTGTCTATTGTTTACATAAGACACAATAGGTACGAGAGATGCCTGTGCAGGTGTGAGTATAACAATACTTACTAGGGCCACCTAGACCCCCGAAGGTCTCTCAGAAATCCACAAAGGTAAACCGATAATAAATATCTCAATCACAAAGCCAAAAGTAAAAGTCATCTCACACTAGGTATACAACTTGAAGAACATGAATATAGATTATTGGTCACAATGATAGATCATCTTATTCTATTGAGAGGCTTGGATGTAGATATGTGAAGGTTTTCTCTACTATCGATCCACAAAGGGTAGATCTTTCGATGATCCATTTTGAGTCGCTCTATGGTTGGTCCATGATGGGTCACACTGCTGCTAATCCATAGAGGGTCACTCCTATGGTGATCTATAGAGGGTCACGCCATTTCTGATCCACAGAGGGTCTCTCTCATGATGATCCATGGAAGGTCATTCCATTTACGATCCACAGAGGGTCGCTCTCATGTTGATCCATGGAGGGTCGTGCCATTGCCAATCCATGGAGGGTCTCTCTTCACCTGACAACCAGCCACTGGATCCCCACACCTTTTACATAATAATTATTATGGTTATTCTCCTCAAGCCATCAGATGCATATAAACCTCTATGAAGTCCCACTTAGAAGTAACCCAAAGGATCATATTTTCGTAAGAGTTTCAACGTAATAGACAGAGTGTCATTTGGACGCCTGGTCTGTAATTTATAGGATTTTTAATAAAAAGGTCCTAGTTGGATTCGAGTCTGATCCAACCGATTCATGCAATAACTTCTGCCAAAACAAAAGTGGAGTATCTAAAAATGAACACCTCATCACAAGGGTCCTCATGACATAGAAAATGTGTCAATAAGACTCTCGATTGGCATGTTATGATTGTTTCAGTGAAACGAGGACAGTTGGGTCCGGGTCCGGTCCGACCTGGTCAGACTGACCCTACCCGAACTGGTCTGGAGGTTCGGTGTGGTTCCGGCATGGGACTGGCCCAGGTGGCCCATTGGGCTTGTGGGTCCGGCCCAGTAGTTCAGGTCCAATCCGGCGGTGGGTACGACCCACTGAGCTATAGGTTCGGCTCGCTTGGTGGGGCGTGACCCACCAAAAGAAACTCGGCCCGCATGGTGCGGGATGGTTCGCCAACCCAGATGTGGGTGCATCCAGTTTCGGCCTGATGGCCACAGCTGGTGCTACCCCCTCTTCTAGCATATCCTTCAGGAGGCCAACTGTTCCACCCACATGCGGTCAACAAACCACGTGCCTCTAGCGCACCCGAGCAGCCCAGGCAGGTAGCTCCTCCACATGGCCCCGATAGGTGTCGTGTGTCCTCTTACCCTGGCTAGCCAGCCACTGATCCCTGCCATCGAGGTGCGTCGTTGAGCACGCTGCCCCCCACTACCTACCGCTATCGGTGGGACACTGGAGGTACCTTTGACGGGCCACCAGAGTCACTTTGGTGGTCCGTTTCTCAAACAACTTACATCTACTAGCTCCGTATGATTCCACCTTCACTACGAAGCCCTTGGAAATGTGTTGTTGACATGTTGATCATCCAACCTCGAAGAACATGCAATAAAAAACTATGATAGAGGGATCAAGAGTTTTTTGTGTCAGCTCGTACCCTCCATGTTAGTGTTTATCCATGGGGAAAATAAAATAATCATCACAACACTTGATTACAACCCCAATTCAATTCCCCACATTAGATCCAACCGCACGAATGAGTGACTCATGGATCAAACTGTTAGTCAGTTGATCTGAGTTCATTGTTGAAATTAATAACGGGAAATCAAACTCAAGAAAACAAAAACCCCTATATGGATATGTTGGATTCAATGAGGATAAAGGAAGTGTTCTGCATCATTATTAAGTTGTTATATTTTGTGTTTGTTGCCGCTCGTCGACCTCTGGATCTGATCCTACAACGTAGGTCACTTAGTTCTTCGTTATTCATTGGAGAGGGATTCTTCCCGTGGTTTGTTAGAGATTCCCCACATTTGTTAATCCCAAAACTCCAATACATTTGAAAAATAAGAGAAACATTCATAGAGACGTTGTGATCATTAATGATGATTACTAATGTCCCACATTTCATGAGCCATTAACAAAATATTAATATATCAACATCACAGTACAAATGAGCCATTAATGCCCCTCTATTAAAATTAAAATATATTTTGAAAATATATTTTATTATTTATCTTTAAAAAGTCAAAAAATTAACTTTTCCATCTGACCATTGTCAGTTGAACTTATGTCCTCTCTAGGTGAATCTGGAATTCTTAATTAAAAGGTTCCCTCAAATTTTCTATCTGAGCACTGGTTCAAAAGTTAGAAAATCCTTCTCACATGTTTACTGAATGTACCGTAAAAAAGTTCAAAAATACATTTTGGGCTCACCGGGCCTTGGAATCAGGTGTCGTCAAAGCGGGTGGTCTCAAAACAATTCCATATAATTATAATAAAAATTATATGGAAATTCAGGTCATTATATTCTCCCCACCATAGGGAATCATGTCCCCAAAAACCATAAAAAGTCCAATAAAACAAATGGGGATACTGAGTACGAATATGAGCCTCCCGATACAATGTGCTCTCATAGAGGTTCCCGTGTTACCCCTTAACGCGCACCAAAAGAATCGACCATCCACAAAGGACCCACTACTATTGACCCGCTATCTCCACCAGAAAATCTACAAATGATTCCCCATCATCAATGTCCACCTTTCCCAAGTTGATGGCATGCGATGGATCATGCACGTACATCATTAGTTGGTACATGTGAAAAACATCATGCACTCTGTGCATCTGAAGTGGAAGATCTAGGAGATATGCCACCATACCAACTCTGCTGAGAATCTGGAAAGGTCCTATAAACCTTGGAGATAATTTGTGGCCCCCAAAAAATATCTGCAATCTAGGTCAGGGAGAGATTGGTATGAAGACATGGTATCCCTCCTCAAACACCAAGGGTCTCTATCTCCTATCATCATAATACTTATGTATTCTCTATGTAGTCCTCATCTTCTCCCAGATGATCTGAACTTTCTAAGTAGTAGACCATACCAACTCTGGACCCATGAGTACTGACTCCTCTAGGTCTATCTAGAATAGAGGTGATCAGAAATGCCACCTGTACAAGGACTCAAATGGTGCCATGCCAATGGTGGAGTGATAGATGTTGTTGTACGAATACTCTACCAGTGACAGGTGGTCCTTCCAAACATTACGAAAGTCAAGGATGCAAACACAAATCATGTTCTCCAGGGTCTGAATGGTCCTCTTTGTTTGACCATCCATCTGAGGGTGAAAGGTGGTGCTCAAGCATAGTTGAGCCCCGAATGCCTCATGTTATCCATTCCACAATTGGGATGCAAAATGAGCATCATGATCTGAGATATTCTTTGAAGGAACCCCATGAAGTGTCACTTTATCCTGGACGTAGAGGCATCCCAATCCCTCTACCAATCCCTACTCCTGAATGGTTATGAAGTGAACCAACTTGGTGAGTCAGTCAATAATCACCAAGATATATTCATGGCCCTAGGATGTACGTGCTAACCCTGTCACAAAGTCCATTGAGATACCATCACATTTCCACTCTAGTACCTCAAGTGGATAGGCCAATCCAACTATAACCTGATGCTTATCCTTCACTTTCTGACAAGTGAGGCATTACGAAACAAACTCAGCCACCTCTTTCTTCATCCCTGACCACTAGCACTGACATTGGAGGTACTGGTACATCTTCACCACTCCATGATGTACTACCAAAGGGAATGTATGGAACTCCCTAAACACCTCCTCCTACAACACCATTGGAACTATAGTTCACCTTCTTAAAAGGATAATGTGCTCCCCACCTATCAAAAATACATCAGGATCCTATCCTGCGGATATCTGAGCAAGTCGGGCCTTGCAGTAAACATCCACAAGCTGTGTGTTCCTAACTCATTGAATAAGTGGGGGAGTGATAGTCATAGATTAGAGTTATATTGCACCATCACTATCCACAATGGATATCTACATTGTGGTTAGATGCTTCATTTCCTCACTCAGCAGCTGTAAACCAGACTTCCTACTTAGTGCATCTTCAACCACATTCCCCTTCCTAGGTGTTTAGACTATCTCAAAGTCATAGCCCTGGAGAAAATCCGTACATCTCTGTTGTCTCATGATCTGGTCCTTCTATGAAAAGATATACCTTATAATCTTATTTTCGGAGTAGATGGTAAATCGCTCTCCCATCAAGTAGTGCAACCACATCTTCAAGGCAAAGACTAATGATTCTAACTCCATGTCATGGGTCGTGTAGTACTGCTCATGTTATCTCAACTGTTGGGATATGTAGGTGATCACCACTCAATCCTACATCAGGAAACTACCTAGTCCGGTCCTTGATACGTCACAATAGACAACATACCCAATTCCCTCTTCTAGTAGTCTCAAGATGGGTGCACCTGTTAGTCTTCATCTCATCTTCTAGAAACTCTTCTAGCACCAATCCTCCTATACAAAGGGTTGTCCCATATTTTTCAAAGCTGAAAATGTATCAAACCATGATTTCATAGTAAGTTATTTTCTTTAATGTAATTCAATAGCTTGTGCTACACACAACACTGAGTTCGAGCGCAACACGACTTACCAAACTATCCGTTCAAAAAGTTTTTATGAATAGTATTAACTGAATTTTGAATTTTATATACTCCATATAATTTTATAATCCATATTATGCGTTTCTTAGATAAAATATAATAACAAATTCATTTTTTCAAATAAAATAAGTATTTAAAAAAAATACAATTTTACCACCTTTTAATGGAAAACCCTTTTTAAAACCAATATTTGAAACTATTATATATTCAATTTAATGAAATTAAATTCTTTTTTAGAATCGAGACATTAAAATTTATTTTGGATAAATTTTTGGTACTTTTCTGATAACTTTCATATTTTGATGAATGCTAAAAAGTACTAAATTTTAATTGAAAACAACTTTTTTAATCGAAATAATTTATAGTGTTAAATTATGAATTTGAATGGTTTGGAAGTAGAATTAGATTATATTTTTATCCTTTAATACAATTTAGGTCATTATAAGTAATTTCACATTTAAATTTGACATAAACAAATGTCAATATTTTGATAGTTTTTACTTTTTAAAAACCCACTTTTCCGTTTTGACAACGAGAATAAATTTTAAATTAACTAATGAAACTTCTATGTTATTAATTTGGTAAAATAGAATTCATTTTTTAATTCATAATATCAAAATAATCTTAGGATAAATTTTTGGTATTTTTCTGAAGACATTCAATTTTTGATGAATAGTGAATAACACTTCGTTATAGTTTAAAACTGAATTTTTTTTAAAATAATTATTTATTTTATTTAAATTTATTTTAAGTCAGAATAGATATATAATACCTATATAATTTCAATATAATTCATTGCAGTCATTTTATAATAAAATTAGATGTATAAAATTTTATTGAACTTTTTTACATTCCTTTACCCACCTTCTAGGAGCATTTGCAAATTTGCATAAAACGTAATTTTACCGCTTATGTGAATTGAATTTCAAAAATCAGGGAGACATGGTTAATATCAGTGAGTAAAATTTGGTTCAATAAGATGAAAATAAGTTTTCATGAATAGTAACTTTTGACTCTTATTTACAACGGTTAAAAGTAAATAGGGTAATTAAAGGTAAAAATGATATTATAATTACCCTAACACATGTCATAACTCTATTGAATAAGTTTAATTCGATCAAAATAAACCTTAGTAACAAAATATGATCTGTTAGTTCCAATTGGATTAGATTATGACATTTGTTATTATTTAATTTAAAGAAGAGTTAAAAGTATTAAATTCAAAGTTTATTAACTAAACCATTTTTAAGATATGGTTATACATAAGATAAATTCGACTATAAATATTAATTATAAAGATAAAAATATTTCCTACATAATGATATTTTATTTATAATTTTTATAGATTAAATAATTAAATAATTTATGACACAATGATGATGTAGTAATTATCTTTTAATGAAATATTAAAATAGTTTATATTATAAATATTAATATAAATATAATTTAAAGGTTTTGATTCCATTGTAGAATTTTCTAGGTTAATATGAAATGTTAGGGTTGATTAGATAAATTTTTTTCTAAGTGATAAGTTTGTTATGACTTTCACAGAAACAAATACCAAGTAGTGTCAAAATTGACATAAATTAGTTTTTAAAATAAATACTATATTATTGGTTGATATAATGTTCCTAAAAATATATGGTTTGGACAAAATGTTTAAATAAAATTATATATGTCATTAATGAACTACTTTAGGTTCTCTTGGAAGTTTAGAGTAATTTTATTAACCATATAGTGTAAGAATACAAGAAGAGAAGGTAAAAGTTTAACTATTTAACTAAGAGTTAAATCTAAAAGATAAGGTTAAAATGGTATACTAAATTTGTCCAAAACCTATTGGTTTAAAGGGTTTCGACCCATATCCAAATTAACTTCTACATATATTATTTTTGAGCCATTATAAACTGAAAATGATATAATTATAAAATAATATTTCAAGATTTTCCTAAAGTGACCCTCACATCTCTTATAAAAGGGTACTTCCCCTTCACTTAATTTCACACCTCCAAAGCCATATTTCTCAGAAAAACCCGACTCAAATATCTTCCCAACATCCATAACATAAACTTAAAGGACATACTTTGATAAAAAATCCATCCTAAGGATCCCTTTTGATCAACTCAAAAGGAAACACCAGAAGAAGAGTTAATAATTTCACCACCCTCTTTCATGTCCTTTTCTTCTTCCACATCCTCTTTCTTTTTTTGTTTCTATACCAAAATAATAAATCCACCTTATAAATAAATTTATGTTATTATAAATATGGTAAAACTATATTCTTTATTCTATCCATCCTATAAATGACAAAGCCACAATACGTGCGTACGCACGGCTTACCGTCTCCACGTCGTGGTGTAGTTTGTTATTCAAACACTTCATTATTTGGATGAGTATAATAATGAGTATAACTGATTTAAATAATAAATATAACATGTTAATGATTATTTATATATGATATACCATCCAATTACAAACAATTTCACCATCAATATAATAATATTGTCACTCATGCGTACGTACGACTTACCGTCTCCACGAACGCGATGAGATTCATTCCCCATCGTAATAATTCAAGAATAATTTTCATTTTATGATTAAAATTAAGGTTTAAGAACTTAATATAATTTTATATATGAATCAAATACATCCTATACATAACAAACATGACTTATATAACAAAACATATAAAGGAAAACGAATCAGTTAACAACCAAAACAAAGATACTACTGAAATATCTTTAAAAAATCAATATTAGAAGATAACATATGATATAATATTTATGTATTTGGTTATTTTATAATTTAATAACAATTATTTCACCATTATAAATTAATTTAACCTACCATTTACTAAGGAAAAATACACGGTAAGGTGTTTCTTATCTCACTTTTAATTCCGTGAGATTTCCATTGTTCACCACTAATTTTTGAATGTGGTGTATTGTTTACTACCATTTGATATATATTATCCTGATTCTCTTCATATTCATGGTATTATGTGATTCATTGGGTGGTTATTAATGTTTGGTCATATGAATCGATTGATTACAATGAGGTAAGGGGTTTTCATCTCACTTATATTCCCATTATATTGTTTCTATATTTGCAACTATTACATTTTTTGTGGTGTATATACTACCTATGATTATACTATTTTCATAATATACATTAATTTATGGGTATTTCCATCATCATTTTATGATCTTTCCTTCATGGGGTGTGTGTTTGTATGTTACCAAATCAGTAAGGGAATTTCAAATTTCAATTTCTACTAATTTTGTTTTACACAAACATCATTGATTACATTACTCCAAGATTATGTGTGAAATCACTATTTATTTACTTATATAGTAATTTCCACACCCCTTTGTATGGATATAATTTTTATACACATAATCACTCCATTTATAAATTTTCAATTCATTGATACAAACTTGATAAAAGTAATTTTAACTCAATTTCTATTCATGGAGTTAAACATCCAAGTCAATGGTGTTGTTTTTACAAGAATATGTGGGTATGTCCGCTGATTGATTTTCACTAAATTTCAAATAATATTGAGTTTATTTATATATGTCACTCATAATTATGTCATTTATTTATCCTTAACCTAATGATACAATCTTTATAATAGAATTCATCTCAACTTACATTCCATTGAGACTTCTTTGTTGCTATGCACCAATTCACTTTTATTTTGTGTATATACTGTACTTTGACATAGAATTTCATGAATCCTTTTATTCTCATGATATTATAATGATTTATTACCTCAATTATTTTTATTCAAGCGTCTCTCATTTGGTTAGGAACTCTAACTAAAATGTCATTCTAAATGTCTTAAAATTTTAGTCTTCTAAATATTTTTCATTAATATCCATGTTTTAAAAATGGTTTTAAGTTTTTAGTTATATGTACATTAATGTTTTAAAATTTAAATTTCTTTTAAAAGTTTCAATGTGGTATATGACACTTTTATTCAGAAATCTATTTCAAACAGCTTCTTGATAAATAGTGATACTTTTAAATGTTTTCATTTAAAAGGGATATTTCCCTCAATGATTTTTACTGACAATTTTCAACTATGTCAACATCATTTATGGGACATTATTCTTGATCAAGGTTTATTTGTTATGATAAAAATCTTCCATACTGTATTGAAGGTTTTGTGATATTTTTGATTGTAAATGTGTTATTTTTATACCATTAATGGTTTATGGATAATGTATTGACATTTTGTATGCTAGTTTTAATACGAATGTTTATGTTATGTTTAAACCTTTTCATATGAGGAATGAATTAGACTTATTAAGTTAAGGGTGGAGCTATCTATAGCTCCTCCATGCATCGATAGGTATAATGAGACAAACTAGTGTCTTGGCACAAGGCCTTGACAAAATCATATTTTTAGTCTTGGAACAAGGCCTTGACTATGTGGTTATAAAGTCTGGCACTATGCATTACATCATTATGAAATTGGTTATTTATATTACATGTGATTATTCGACTAGAAGAATGTTCTTGTGAATATGTAAATGGAATTATATGATTTATCTTTTCTATATTGTGCTGATGTTTAAGTTTAAAAGGATTGTGTCCTAGTCTTATACATTGACTTAAATGTTTATTCTTATTTATGACAGTTTCTACTATATTGTTATCTTTACTGAGCATCTGATCTCACCCCTTTCTTATGTTTTTTCCCAGGATGCAAAGAATTATATTACGATTAACATGCATGAATAGGCTAAGGGATATAAGAGTGTTCAAAGTGGATTTTTTTTGTTTTTTTTAATTTCATGATGTAATGTAAAACTTACGTATGTATCTAGTACTTCCAAGGCTACTAAACTAATCGGTCCTTTGGGACATTATTCCATGTATCATGAAAATGATATGTAATAACTCACCGATTATGGGTAACTGGGTTCATGGAATTATAGTTTGTATTAGAGGAATTTTAGTATAATCCTTGGAAGCTAGATTTAAAAACAAATTTGATTAGGAAACACTACCATTAGATATACATTGAGGATTAGTATAGAAGAACATCCAAAAATTTTGGTAATGTAAATATTATGTGGGTTTTCCTAGTAATGAATCCCTATATGGATATGAGCAGGTAGAGGTGGCTCTGGAATAGATGTACCTAGGAGTAAAAACTCTAATAAGGAGTTTCAGGCTTGACCTAGGGTATCCTGGTACATGACAACGAGCCTTGCTGCACTCTTGGTTATGAAAATCCCAAGGGATATGCTTAGGATAATTCACATTTTAATTACAAAACTATTTGAAGTATTTTAATATAAGATGAGAATAATTAACCTTGGTTAATCCTAAGGTGTTTTAGATTGAAAATAAGGTGTTATGATATTCTCTAAATGATTTTATGACTCACACTATGCTTTCTTGCGTTAGTCAATGGCCGGATTCCAAGGAAGTCATAGTAACGTTGAACATGTTGTAAAAGGTGGGAACGGTGGTGGAAATGAGCAATGAAATGGAATGTTGATAGGTGTAAAAAATATTATGTTCATGCTGAATCTATTTTCCAAAAATAGGATCAACAACATATATATTATCCAACTCCCAAAATCAACAAATAAGTGAAAGGTGGTGAATGATAAGAGCCCCAACAGTAGAGGCCATGGAGAAAAGAAAGCTCAATTTCCATCATGCATGAAATGTGGAAGGACAATCCTAGGAATGTGTCTCAATGGAACAAATATATGATTTATGTATGAGAAAGAAGGACATAAAGTAAAGAATTGATGAGGAAAAATGAAGATTACTATGGAGGAAAATAAAAATGATCCCAAGAATTCATTTACAGTCATTTTCAATAAATGCAGGGGACCTGAGCATTACCTGAGTGAATGACCTATTCTATAGAATTACCTCTTGGTCAAGGAAGAACCTATGTAGAAATAAATTGATGGAAAAATGTTCAAAATTATTAGTGCTCTTTGTTGATGGGATTACTTTGGAAGACTTTTCTCTTGTATATGTAACCCTATAGTTTGTTATGTAAAAATGCTATTTTAAGAATAATTATCTTTTCTATTGTTGATATAGTTATAAATAGACATTTGGGTTTATACGATCCTTGAATTTGAGGCAATTACATGTTATTAAATTTAGGAATGAAAATGCGAGGTATGAGATAACATTTGTGGTAAAATTATGTAATGGTTTTTTGAGGAATTTATATCTTTTTGGGAATGTAATAAAATATAGTTTTTGAAAAACCAAAACACACAGACCTTGTGGAAACCTTTCATGTCAGACAAAGCTACAGGAATCGAACCCACAACCAGAGTGCGATTGAGATTTATCTCCTCCCACTAGACTACATAAAGTCCCTGGTTAGTGTGACTAATTCTTTTTAGTTAAATAATTTTATTGATCAATAATAATTTTATTGGGAATCTTATTCCTTTTCTAATAGATATCCTTAGTATAGGAAAATTATTTGTTGATTAAGTGATAAATGTTATTTTGGAAGACGTTCTCTCTGTTGGGAACACTATATGCCTAAGGAAAATAGAATACTATGGGATTTCATTTGAGGTGTAATGGTGGATTTTTATCTATGTTTTTATTATGGATTTATAGCTATTTAGGTTATTTATGGAAATTTTTAACCTATCATAGAGAATATGTAATTAGGTTAATTACTTTTAAGTATGTTACTTTAAGAGTAGTCTATGTTATTTGTAGATACAATTTAACGTGGAAGACTACATAATCAATTTCTTCTATGTTTTGGGTTTCAATATTAGTTTGGATTATATTGAATTATTTTAAGGAAAATTGTTTGTTGAATGGTATTTATTGAACTTTGTGTATTTTTTTTTTAATTTTAGAAATCAAGATTAGTATTTATTTCACTAAAGGATTATCCTTTTTGGGGATCATCTGATCTTGTACTAACCATTTGGTTTTGGTTAATCTCTAAAGACAAATTAAATATATAGTTTATCCTTTGTGGATCATGTGATTCTTTAAAAGTTGATTCTAGCACTTCAGGTGTGATAAAGTTCACTTGAATACTCATCGTTTGAAAAAAATGAGTTAGTTGTAGAAATTTATTAAAGGATGAAACTCTATATAAAAATTAAGTATATCCCTTTATGTTCTTAGTCAATATCATAAATAAATTCCTCAAATTTATGAAATAGAACTTAAAACAAATAATGTTGTCCATTTACTTTTCCTATTGGGAAACTAATGACCGTTTATCTCATCACAAGTTTGTTTTTTTCTTATTGTTAACTTTCTCATGATCATGTTTTCTATCACTCTCCATCAGAACTTGACACTTAGTTTATCTTCCATATCCATGTTTTCCTACATGGAATCCTAGTATGGCTTATCTCGGGTGACCTTTGTACTTCTCTTTATTTCATTTAATGTGATAGGTTTATTGACTCTTTTTTTCGATGTGTGACATTCAATGAAGTTCCCATGCCCAATTTTAAAATTTTGAGGATGAAATTTCCAAAAGGGGGAATAATGTAACACCCCAAGATTTCATAGTAAGTTATTTTCTTTAAAGTAATTCAATAGCATGCGCTACACGCAACACCTAGTTCGAGCGCACCATTACATACCCAAATAGCCATTCAAAAAGAGGTTATGAATATTATTAACTTAATTTTGAATTTTATATAATACATATAATTTTAGAATCCATTTTACGTGTTTCTTAGACATAATATAAGTACAAATTCATTTTTTCAGATAAAAGAAGTTTTTTTTCAAAAAATACAATTTCAGCACGTTTTAATTGAGAAATTTTTTTAAACCAATATTTGACACTTTTATATATTCAATTTAATGAAATTAAATTATTCTTAAGAATCGGGAAATAAAAATTTATTTTGGATAAATTATTGGTACTTTTCTGATAATGCTCATATTTTGATGAATACTGAAAAATACTAAATTTTAACTGAAAATAACTTTCTTAATCGAAATAATTTATAGTGTTAAATTATTCATTTGAATGGTTTGGAAGAATAATTATATTATATTTATATCATTTAATACAATTTAGTTCATTATAAGTAATTTCACATAAACACATGTCAATCTTTTGATAGTTTTTACTTTTTAAAAACTCAATTTCGGTTTTGACAAAGGGAATTAATTTTAAATCAATTATTAATTATTATATGTTTTGAATTTGGTAAAATATAATTCAGTTTTGAATTCATATTATCAAAATTATCATAGGGTAATGTTTTGGTATTTTTCAGAAAACATTCAATTTTTGAAGAATAGTGAAAACACTACGTTATAGTTTAAAACAGACTTTTTTTTAAAATAATTATTTTTTTATTTAAATTTATTTTAGGTAAAAATTGATATATAATACCTATATAAGTTAAATGTAATTCATTAGAGTCATTTTATAATAAAATTAGATGCATAAAATTTTATTGTACTTTTTACCGTCTTTTACCCACTTTCTTGGAGCATTTGAAAATTTGCAGAAAACATAATTTTACCGCTTCTGTGAATTGAATTTCAAAAATCTGAGAGACACATAAAATATCACTATGTTAAATGTGGTTCAATATGATTGAAATATTTTTTTGGTGAATAGTAACTTTTGACTTTTATTTACCACAGTTAAAAGTAAATAGGGTAATTAAAGGTAAAAATGATATTTTAATTACCCTAATACATGTCCTAATTCTATTGGATAAGTTTAATTCGGCCATAAAAAACCTTAGTAATAAAATATTATCTTTTAGGTCCACTTTTATTAGATTAGGACATTTATTATTATTTTATTTAAAGAAGATTTAAAAGTGTTAAATTCAATGATTATTAACTAACAATTTTTAATATAGGGTAATTCATAAGATAAGTTCTACTTTAAATATTCATTATAAAGATTAAAAAATTTCCTAAATAATAGTATTTTATTTATAATTTTTATAGATTAAAAAATTAAATTTATTTATGACATAATGATGATGCACTTATTACCTTTTTAATGAAATATTAAAATAGTTTATATTATAATTATTAAAATAAATAGAATATAATCATTTTGATGACATCCAAAAATATTCTAGGTTAATTTGACATGTTAGGGTTGATCAGATAAATTTATTTCAAAGTGATAAGGTTGTTATGACTTTCACAAAATCAAAATACCAAATAGTGTCAAAATTGACGTAAATTAGTTTTCAAATAAAATACTATATTATTGGTTGATATAATATTCCTAAAAATATAAGGTTCATCCAAATGGGTTAAATAATATTATATATTTCATTAATGAACCACTTTAGGTTCTCTTTAAAGTTTATATTATGTTTATTAACCATATTGTGTAAGAATACAAGAAGACACGGTAAAAGTTACACTATTTAACTAATAGTTAAATATAAAATAAAAGGTTAAAATGGTAACCTAAACATATACAAAACCTATTGGTTGAGATTATTTCAACCCATCACCACCTTATATTCTAAATAAATCATTTTTGAGCCTTTAAAAATTGAAAATGACTTTATTATAAAATAATATTTCAAACTTTTCCTAAAGTGACCCTCACATCTCTTATAAAAGGGTACTTACCGTTATCTTAATTTACTACCTCCAAATCCATTTGGCTCAGAATAATCCTGACCAAATATCTTCAAAACTTCTATAAATTCAACCTAGATACCTTACATTGATCTGAAATCCAACCAAAGGATCCCTTTTGATCAACTCAAAAGGAAACACCGAAAAAGAGGTAATAATTTCACCACCCTCTTTCATGTTCTTTTCTTCTTCCTCTTCCCATTTATTTTTTTTGTTTCCATACCAAAATAATAAATCCAGTACCTTCTACATACTGTGATGTTATTATAAATATGGTACAACCATATTCTTTATTCTATCCATCCTATAAATGACAAAGTCACCATACGTGCATATGTACGGCTTACAGTCTCCACGTCGTGGTGTAGTTTGTTATTCAAACACTTCATTATTTGGATGGGTATAATAATTAGTATAACTAATTTAAATAATAAATATAATGTGTTAATGATAATATATATATGATATACTATCCCATTACATATGATTTTACCATCAATATAATGATAATGTCGCTCATGCGTACGTACGAATTACTGTCTCCATAAATACTATGAGATTCATTCCCCATCGTAATAATTCAAGAATAATTATCATTTTAGGATTCAAAATAATGTTTAGGAACTTATAATCATTATTTATATGAATCAAATACTTTCTATACATAAAAAACATGACTTACGTAACAAAACATATACAGGAAAACGAATCAGTTTACAACCAAAATAATGATACTACTAAAATATCATTAACAAAGAAATCTTAGAAGATCATATATGATATCATATTTACGTATTTGGTTCTTGTATAATTTAATAAAAATTATTACACCATTATACAGGAGGTTAACCTACCCTATACTAAGGAAAATTTCAAGGTAAGGGGTTTCTTATCTCACTTTTAATTCCATGAGATTTCCATTGTTCACCACCAATTTTTTCATGTGGTGTCAGTTTACTACCATTTGATATATATTATCATTATTATCTTTATAAACATGGTATTGTGTAATTAATTTTGTGGTTATTAGATTTTGGTCATATGAGTTGATTGATTACACTGAGGTAAGAGGTTTTCATCACACTTTTATTCCCACGAGATTTATGCTATATTTGCCACTATTACCTTTTGTGGGGTTTATGTACTAACCATGATTATATTATTTGCGTAATATACTTAAATTTATGGGTATTTACATAATAATTTAATGATCCTTCTTTCATGGGGTGTATGTTTTGTAAGTTACCAAATCGGTAAGGGAATATCAAATTTCAATTTCCACTCATTCGGTTTTACACAAACTTCAATAATTACTTTACTCCAAGATTATGTGTCAAATCACTATTTATTTACATATGTAGTAATTTCCACTCCTCTTTGTGTCGATATACTTTTTATACACATAATAACTCCATTGATAAATTCTCAAGTCATCGATATAAACTTGATTAGTGTAATTTTAACTCAATTTCTATACATTGAGTTAAACATCCAAGTCATCAGCGTTGTTTTTACAAGAACATGTGTGAATGTCCTCTGATTGATTTACACTAAATATCAAATCATATTGAGTGTATTTATATTTGTCACACATAATTATGTCATTGATTTATCCTTAGCCTAAGGATACGGTCTTTATAGAGGAATTCATCTCAACTTACATTCCATTAATACTTCTTTGTTGTTATGTGCCAATTCACTTTTATTTGATGTATATACTGTAATTTTACATAGTATATCATGAATCCATTTATTCTCATGATATTTTAATGTTTTTATTACCACAATTATTTTTATTCAAGCATCTCCCATTTTTTTGGGAACTTTAACTAAAATATCATTTAAAATGTTTTAAATATTTATTCTCATAAATATTTCTTATTAATTTCCATTTTTTATAAATGGTTTTAAGTTTTTATTTATATGGACATTAATGTTTTATAAATGAAATTACTTTAAAAAAATTCAATGTGGTATAAGAAACTTTGATTAAAAAATCTATTTTAAATATCTTCTTGATAAAAAGAGTGAATTTTAAATGTTTTCATGAAAAAGTGATATTTCCCTGAAATATTTTTACTGATCATTTTCAACTATGTCAAAATCCTTTACAGAATATTATTCTTGATCAAGGTTGATTTATTATGATACAAATATTCCATTCTATATTGATGGTTTTGTGATATGTTTGACTGTGGATGTGTTATTTTTATACCATTCATGGTTTATAGATAAAGTATTAACATTTCATATGCTAGTTTTAATATGAATGTTTATGTTAGGTTTAATACTTTTCATATGAGGAATGAATTAGACTAAGTAAGTGACGAGTGGAGCTCTCTATAGCTCCTCGATGCATTGGTAGGTCTAATGAGACAAACTAGTGTCTTGACACAGGGCCTTAAAAAAATCTTATTTGTAGTCTTGGAACAAGGCCTTGACTATGTGGTTATGAAGTCTGGCATTATGTATTTCATCATTATGAAATTATCTATTGATATTACATGTGATTATTCAACTAGTATAATACCCATGTGAATAAGTAAATGGCATTATTTGATTTATCTTTGATATATTATGCTAATGTTTATGTTTAAAAGGCATCTGTTCTAAGTATTATAAATTTCTTTAAATGTTTATTCTTATTTATGACAGTTTCCGCTATATTTTCATCCTTACTAAGCATATGAGATCACCTATTTCTTATGTTTTATTTTTTCCAAGATGAAAAGAAGTGTATTAAGATTTACCTGTAAGAATAGGCTAAGGGATATAAGAGTGTTCAAAGGGGACACAATTTTTTTTGTTTATTTCATGATCTAATGTAAAACTTATACATGTATCTAGTACTTCCAAGGCTACTAAACTGATCAGTCCTTGGGGACATGATTCCTTGTATAATGACAATGTTATGTAAAAATGCACTAATTCTGGGTAACTAGGGTCAGGGCATTACAAAAAAGGGTGCTGATACTCTGGAAAATTCAAGTACTATTCTTCAGTAATACCCAACCAACCCTAGGAAACTTTGCACCTCATTCACGCTTTTGGGTGGATCCCAAGAAAGCACTGCCTCTATTTTTTCTGGATCTACTGCAACTTCATCCTCTCAGAAGATGCATTAAAAAAATTGGACCTCCCATATCAAGAACTAGCACTTCAAGAGTTTACCGTAAAGCTGGTTCTCTCAGAGTGTATCCAGAACTATCTGTATGTGTGTAGCATGCTCCTCCTCTGACGACGAGTACACCAAGATGTCATTAATGAAAACCACCATGCAACAATCAAGGTAAGGATAGAAGATCTTGTTCATTATTCCCATGAATACTACTGGGGTGTTGGTCACGCAAAAAGGAATCACTAAGAACTCATAGTGGTTGTACCGTCATCTAAAGGCTATTTTCAGTAAGTCTTCATCTCATACCTGAAGCTAATGATTGCCAGATCTAAGATCTATCTTTGAGAACCACCTTGCTCCCTTCAGCTGATCAAAGAGGTCATCAATCATTGGCAGTGGATACTTGTTCTTCACGGTCACCTTATTCAAGCACCGATAGTCCACTCATAATCTCAAAATCCTGTATACCTTCTTGGAAAACAAAACTGGGGCTTCCCATGGTGAAACGCTATTCCTTAAAAACCCCATCCTCTACAAGTCCTTCAGTTGTACTCTCAATTAACGAAGATCTACAGGAGCCATACGATATGCTGGTTTAGTTATCAGTGTTTTCGTGGGGTATAGATCGATGTACAAGTCTACCTATTTTTGAGGAGGTAGTCTTAGAACATCCAAATGAAAGAAATCTTCATACTGGTCCACCACTATAGGAAAGATTAGACTCCTCTCATCACCTGCACTGAGGGTGAGGCTAGCCAACTTATGAGTGATCAGATTAAACCTCGTTTAATAGAGCCCATCACGTGTTGCAATGGTTCCCTTCTCACTTGTGAAGGAAATCCTGGTCCCATCATTGCGGGAACACCACATTTTTCACCTAGAATAGTCGATCTAAGCATGAACTATGGATAGGCAGTCCATACCCAAGATGACGTCGTAAGGCCTCGATGCCGCTACTAAGAGATCCCAACTAAGGCTCTCACCTCTTAGAGTAATCTCACACTGCCAATACCAGTGTTTAGTCATCGAATCCCCTCCCATAAGAGTCTCTAATAGTAATGATCGAGCCAACGAGACCACCGGAATCTCTGAGCTCCAAATGAGAGTCCTGTAAATGAATGTGTGATTGAAACCTGTGTCTATAAGAACTGTTTCTAGGTTGGAGTAGACACAGATCATACCTTAAATAAACTCTAGAGCACCATTTTCATAATCATCTACTACCTGAAGCTGAGATTGTTCCTATATGATTACTCCCTGAGGTTGGGGTGGACCACTTGGAGGTGGTGGTGGTAGTACCTCAAACCGTCACTCACCGCCTACTGCTCAGCCTGCTTCCTTGCTATATCCCCTTCCCTGTGGACCTCCTCACTCGAATCTATGCCACTTCCTTGGTGGTCCCTCGACCGTCTGATGATCATCAGTACGAAAGCTCAGGCAGTCGTGAGCCATGTTACCCTGCCTACTACACATGTAGCATAGTCTTCTCCTCTGGTGACATCCTCTACATCACGAGATCCATACCTCTGACCCAAAATCCTGGGGTCTTCCTCTGGAAGTTCTGACCCATTTGGCCCTCTTTTTCATCATCCTACGGCATGCTGCTGATGACTCGGCCACCTATCATCCGGTGGGGGCTCTCAACATCAGTGCCTTCTTAGTAAGGAAAAACTCCACCAATAGTTCTCTCTCTAGCACTCTAGCCTATGTTGGGATATTGAGTGAAATCTTCAACAACCTGATCTCCCGTCAGAGTCCCTACTCAAAGGTTTGGGCCCTGAAGAAAGGGTCCTATACCATGTCAGTGGAGTAGTAGGAGAGGTTAATAAACCTCACAGATAATAGGACCACAATCAAACTGCCATTCTATAGGTGCAGTAGCTCCTGAATATGGACAAAGCGTAGATTTTATGGTATGAACTCTTCCCTAAAGAGGTTCTCGAAGTCCAACTAGGAAATGCCCACATCCTCGTGTGTCTGGGTTATCAAGATCCACCATCTCTATTCTATACCCTGGAAAATTCTATCGGCTAGGATCGTGATCTTGTCTTCCAGATTTCATACCTCGAAAAAAACTCATGCCAGAGCCTCCATCCAATTCTCAGCTGCCTGAGGATCTATCTCACATCAAAACCTCAGATTCCACTTTCTCTGAAACTTGTGCAGTGCGCTCAGTCGGCGTGCACTATCTTATGGTGGGACTAGTAGCATCTTCTACCACACTGGTGGTGGTGATGCTGGTACACCACCCGTAGGTGATACCACCGTAAGTGGTCCCTATACCAATGCTCCATCGCTCGGTGGGCCATAGTCATGATCTCTCATTAGAATTTTGCTAGCTATCTTTGTGGAGGCATCCTGTAAGAAAAACAGATGGTCCACGATCAATAAGTTATACCTGATGATCTTTCTATAAAGGGATCAAAAGAAAAACATTTCCAAAACTCATGCAATAAGTGTTTTCATGTACCAAGTTGGAAAATATAATTCAGGGTCCTAGTGTATGGATACGTCGGCTGCCGCACCAATACTGGACTCCCTAAATAGAAATCCAAAATCAAGACACTAAAAACTAATGCTCCATCGGAAATTAAAGACTCTTAGTTCTTCTAGTAGAACCGATCACCCTCTAATTCTAGTTTTCCACGACCCTTCCCCAGGGGCCTGTGCCGTGACTACCCCAAACCCATCTTCCATAAGCAAGGGGTTGGTGACTAGCATTGGAAAAGAATACCCCAAAAGGGAAGGCATTTTTTTTAAACCTGTACGCGCAAAAACATAGTACACACAGAAAACAGAACACATGACACCACTACTAAGAGTAAAGAGTAAGTAATGAAAGTAAAGGGGCCAGTATACAAGCCCAAATGAAAGAAACATATAGGAAAAGGAAAGAAACAAGCTCTAGAGATTTTCCTCCAAGGATCCTACCTGATGAGTAGGTACAACCCTCTATTTGACATCACTACAGCTCACCAGGTATATCGATCACCTCCGAGCACCATCTTGTCCCGGATTCCCAAGTCTCAGGCAATCTATCCATCATCTTTACAATACACAACAGGTGCGTGCGAAGTCCATGTGGGGGTGAGTATAATAATACTAATTAGGGACCCCAAGACCCCCGAAGGTCTCTCAAAATCCACAAAGGTAAACCACCAAGAAATATCTCAATCACAATGCACAAAGTAAATATTAGCTCACAACATATATATAACTTAAAGAACATGAATAAAGATGATTAGTCATAAAGCTATATCATCTTATTCTGTTGAGAGGCTCAGCTGCTGAATCGAGAATGGTTGCTCCTCTGCTGAACCACAAATGGTCGTTCTGTCACTAATCCATGATGGGTCACTCTACGGCTGGTCCACGATGGGTCGTGCTACTGCTATTCCATAGAGGGTCGATATCATGCTGATCCATGGAGGGTCACTCTATTGAAGATCCAAGTAGGTTCTCTCTCATTCTGATCCAAAAATGGTTTTTCCATTTCTGATACACATAGGATCTATCTCTTACCGATCCACGGAGGGTCACTCTTCACTTGACAGCCAACCACTGGATTCCTGCACCATGTACATAAGAGTTACGAAGGTTCTTCTCCTCATTCCATCAGACATATATCAACCACAAAAAGTCCCAATTATAATTAACCCAATGGACCATATTTTAGTAAGGGTTTCAACGTAATAGATAACACGTTGTTCGGATGATCATTCTGTGTGGTGGTTCTGTTGTCTCTGAGGAATGTGGTGATGTAGGATAACCACTAATCCCAATGGGATGTTGATCATAGAGCTACCAATATATACTATGATGTTTGTTGGTAGTTCTGGTGGCCAGGTATGAGATGAGATATATCGAACTTTGTGTTGAGATGCTACACATATCTTTTGGTAAAATAATAGCATCAAATCCCATCTGGTTTTCTCCCACCATTACCCATTCCTAATGGGAATTGGTATGTGTTCTCCATGTACTTCATTGTTGGATTTCCTCATACCCCTCGGGGTAAGATTTTCATCTGGGTATTGATTGATCATCTGAGCAAATCAACCTTCTTCATTCTGATCATAGATACAACTGAAGTGGATGAGTTGGGCCGTTTGTATCCTCAGAAGGTAATAAGGCTTTATGGTGTGTCATCAGCTATTGTCTCATATTGAGACCCTCGTATCACATCTCGGTTTTGGGATGGCCTTTAGAATGATTTGGGGTCACAGATTAAGATGATAACAACATTACATCCTCTAATGCATGGTCAGCCAGAGCAGGTAAATCATATTTTGGAGTACATGCTTCATGTATGTGTTTTGGATTTTGGAGGGTCTTGGGATATCCATTTGGGATTGGTTGAAATTGGATATAATTAAAACTTCAAATCATTGATCTGAATGGATCCTTTTGATGCACTCTATGGTCGGCCTTGTCGGTCCCATCTTTGTTGGGATGAGGTAGGTGAGACCTTATTGTTGGGACCGATCCATGTGCAGGAGACATATGAGAAGGTCAAGTTGATCAGGCAATGGTTATTGACATCTCAGAGTAACTATAAATCCTATGCTAATCACAGGTGTTGATACATATTGTTTTATGTGGGTGATTGGGTATTCTTGAATGTGGCCCCTCATCTTGGTCATCCTCATTTGGGAAATTAGGGGAAGCTGACACTGAGGCATGTAAGGCCTTTTGAGATCACCAAGTACATTGGAATAATGGTGTATAGGTTGGATTTTACCACACGGTTGACATCTATTCATGATGTATTCCATGTATCTCAGTTGAAGAAGTACAATCCAGATCTATCTCATGTACTAAATGGGGAATAGTTAGAGTTAGAGAGAGATCTATCAGTGATTGAGTGGTAAGTGAGAATAGTTTATTCTTAAGAGAATGTGATTTTGAGAAAGTCTATTCTACTTGTCCAGGTCCTTTTCAACATGGTAATGATTTCCATGAATTATGGGAGTGGAAGTCGTGGGTTGGGAAATAGTACTCATTCGTGTTTTCTAATCTTGCTCTGGGCTGAATTTCCAGGGCATAAAGTCTATCATGGTGTGGTGAATGATTATATCCATGCTTTTTTAGGTATTTTTCACTCATATTATTGGCCCTAATTTTCCCCTAGGTTTCCCCTTGGACCCAATGAAATTGGAGTAATGTGGCACATATTTGGGTGGCTAGATTAGACCACACAGTTTGTGTGCATGATTTACTAAACAGTGCCGACCTGTCCAGCTCTTTAAAATTATGTTTTAATAAACATTTTGAACATCTAGAATAAACCCTAATCTGCCAATTTTGTCCCCATTTCTTGCCTAGCATACATGGACATCCTCCAATCTCTCTCAATCCTTCTTGAAACTCAATTTTGAAGCGGGATTTGGTGGATAAACATTATTCCTTCTCAAGTAAGTGATTTTCCTTATTAGTTCCTTACATTTCCTTAGGGTTTCTCCCAATTTTCTTGAAGCTAAAAATTTCTAGAAGATAGAGATTCGTACCTAGGGTTTTATTTTTTGTTTATTTGTCCAATATTGTTTTTTAGGTTTGTTTTCACTCCCTTATTGTGCGGAATTCATGCGGTTGAAGTATCACACAACGATTTGAGGTTTTGGTATATTTGGTAAGTGATTCCTTGTATATTTTTATAGTGTTCCCCTTTAATTGTGTTTGGTGCGAAAACTATTTTTGGTATAATTTGTTAAGAAATTGATTTTTTAGTTCCAATTTTGTGTGAAAATATGGGGTTTTTCATGTGAAATCTATTTTGTAGCATTTGGAGTTGTTTTATAATTCATGTAATGGTTTTATTAATATTTTATTGTTCTATAAATTATAGTTTGGTTTAGTATTGGGATGAATTTGGTTTTAAAAGAAGGGTTTGAAATGGATTTTATGTGCAAAGTTTTGTTATACTTTGTGAAATTGTTTTATAGAAATTATAAGTGCTTTATTGAGTTATACGAATGGTGAAAAGCATGTTTGAAATCTATTTTGAGTGTGTATGACCAAAACTGGTGTTTTTATGTGTAAATGGAATCTAATATCATGTGGAACTAGTTTGATCACATATAAGAAAACCTAGGAATCACGGTGGGAAGATATATACTAGTATTCTAGTGACTCGAAGTGGTTTTGTCCCGGTTTCACTTAGCCTGTTTGGCGTTGACATCACTAAAAAACTATAATTATAAAAATTGGGTAAATCTAGGTTAAGAGTATATTCACTACTATTGGATCATGTATGAGAATATAAATTTTTTATGGTTACTTTTACACTGAGCTTCGAGGTACCTGGGGCCCACATCTATACATTGCTTTGGGGTGTTCTCGTGACTAGTGCTCATTGACTATTTGGTATTCACCATTGGATTATGGTGTTTTTGGAGGAAAAATTTAGTGGCTTACATATTCTATTTAAATGTATTAATTCTTTAATGTTACCCTTGAAACTATTTTCCATTAAATGTTTTACTTTTGTAATTGTTGCTACCAGTTCTTGTTTATAAAAACTGGCATGATTTTTTCTATAATGCTTGTAACATTGAATTTTTCATTGGTATCATATTGAGATTAGTCTCAAAACCAACTTAAACATTTGTGTGTAATTAGAATTAATCATTCTTGATACAGGTAGGGGTATTGTCCTTAGAGAAGACGGTTTGGGATGTCAGTTTCCTTCCACAGTGTTGTGTTGTGGAGACGGCTCGTGGGTGATGACCCCTTATCGTGTGGTGGTCCTTGGGATAATTTTATGCTACTTTTGTTGTTTTGGATCTATTGTCTCATGTTTAAAACCTTGTATTCAGTTCTGAATTTTATTTATGGATTGTTTGTTTGATAATTTTCATATTCATTTTATTTATTGTTTTTGTTTTTTAAATGCTTCTAAACCCAGCTAAACCATTACCAAAACATTATTTATCATACCCAGGATCTTGTGATATCATGTGGGGATAGAAAATGACCTTTGGTTCATTCCATGGACCAGGTCAGGTGCCTATTTTAATGGTGACCAGATCTGGTTCGTGACACATTATCTCTTCTTCAAAATTCTTATAAATCAAATTCCAACATCAAATATTCCTATAATATATAATTTATTTACTGAAATAAGGAATGATTAGTCTCTCATAAATTCCATGGTATTTGAAATATCCACACTACTAGACTTATCATATAAGAAAATATTCAAACTTATTCTTATATTCAGAAGATTTTCCATTTGATTTTGATATCAACTTCCAACTACCATGTTTCATCATAGAGCCTTCCATGCTTCCACCTAGCCTAAATGAGAGAAATCATCTTTCCCTATAATACTTTCTATATCAAATCTGATATTTAAGCAGGATTATTTAAATTGGATTAAATTAATTTAAGATCAATGATTTAGTGTTGGATAATATATTTATAGTGAAGTATATAATTCCTCAGTTAAAAAGGAAGGAAATTATTATAATATCTTAAACCAAACTCACCACCTCATATGGGAACAAATTTATACAAAGTATATGTGGATCACTTAGACACCAATTTTTATAAATAAATTCCTAGTGTTTTATAACATTTTTGATATATTATTTACCCTCATCTATAAATGAACCCATAGTAATAAAACTAAATTATTAAAAATATAGATATGATCTATGAGAATATCAAAACCAAAATCCAATAACATAGAGTCATGAAAACCAAGAATATATCTAACAGTAATAAATAAAACTAGAATAAATAATAAAATATAGGTTACTAAATATGAAAATACACCATGCTCTACATCATACCTAGCTCCATGATCAATCCTCTATCAACAATGACAATGGAATTAATGTGTTCCACTTGATTTGTAAGAGGTGTTTCATTTAACAAGTTGACTTTTTAAAAATTATTTATTTATAGAAAAAATATTTCATTGATATTTTTTTACATGAAACAAAAATTTTTCATGCACTCTAGGAAGTACTGGTTTAGCTTGCGTTACACATGACACAAAGTTTCAACAAAGTATGATATATTATTAATATAGTTATTGAAACACTATTGTTATATCATTGTTTTTAAACATACCAAGATGAATATTAATAACCCAATACTAAATAGTTTGTAAAAAATATTATTTAAAGATCATATAGTGATAAAAAAATTATTTAATTTTCTATAAATTCTTTATATGTATCAAAACCACTATTTTCACAGAAAAATGTTTTTGGTTTCCTTATCCTAACATTAATAACATTAATTTTTTTAAAATTTATAAAATAAATTTGATAAAAAACATTTTCTTAAATCATCATATGAAATTTAGTATAGGGATAAATTTTGATATATTTCTTTAAAGTTTCATTTTTTGATGAATATGGAAGAATACTGAATTTGTATTGAAAAATGCATTCTCATTTAATTTATTTATCAAGATAAATTACATTTAAATTTTTTTATAAAGTAAAATAAATTTTATTTTAAATCAATTAAGATTTTTTTTCATTTTATTCATTTTCATATTACTACTCTATATAAAAATACTGAAACCTTCGACCATTTTCTCTTTAAAAAACAACTTTTTCATCACGTCTATGAGATTAATTTTAAAATAAATTATGCCACTTATATTAATTGAATTTGGAAAATTTTATTTACTATTTTTAATTAAAATATCTTATATTTTATAATATGGTTAACTTAATGTTTTATCATAATGATTAATGAAAAAATTAAAATTATTTACCACCACTAAGGTTAAAACGGTTTTTTCTCATTTCCCGTGTTTGTATTTAAATTGTTTTTACACACAAATAGTATTTTATTTAATAAATTGGATTTAATATTTAGATTAATTATGTATACATTATTCGGAAAATTTATTTTCAATTTTATTCTTAAAGGAAAAATTACCAATGTAAATAAAAAATATACAAGTTACTATGGTATGAAACTAAACGGGAATCATTGAGTGAACATAAAGACTAAGGAATAACATGAACAAAATGTTTTTATTTTTTTGGTGGTGTTGTTACTAGAACAAATAATCCCTCAAATCCACTATTTATCTACTTGTGAGGCACATTAGGTAAGAGTGACCACCCAATAGTGAATACTTTTGGGTATTAACTAAAATTCCAACCCTATTAATTTATAAAAGGGAACTCAATTACCTAACTTAATCACACATATTAATCCATTTATATTGACCAAAACCTACAGAAAATAAATTACCAACTACCCTCATCTCATTATGGAAGCCTTATTCTTTAAAAAATCTATCCTAGGACGGTTTTTTGGTGAAAAACTAAGGAGGATACTTGAAGAAGAGGTAACGTTCCTCAATGACCGTTTCAGTTTTATTTCATAATAAATAACATTTAATTAATAGTATAACATTATGATATTATAACCCCAATATCTTCTATATAATTATATTTTTATGTTAAGGGAAATGACCAACAACCATCTCCACTCTCATCAAATGTGTTATGAAATCATCAATCATGTGTATGACTGACTACCACCTTGCAAACCGATATCCTTCATTGTTTCCATTTCCTCCTCTTGAGAATGGAAATAATGAGGGTTTTATTTTTTATATATGATATTTATGATATTATTATACTTATATAAATATTATATCACACATTCCTTCATACTCTACATTTTTTGGGAATATGATAACGTCAATCATGTGTATGACGGACTACTGAAATGTGAAGCGATGCGATTCATTCACACTTTACATGGATAGAAATGAAGATGGTTTAAATAAACCAATTATATATATATGAAATAAATATGGTTCAAAAATAATAATATATCATTTAAATTTATTTCTTTCAATTGGAAAATAAAATGGAAAAATCATTTATGAATACATATACCCCACCACCTCCATGAATGGTGTATTTAATTTTCTATCAATAAATTTTATGGATTGAAATATATAAATATACAATGAATAAATATAATGTTCATAACACGGATATAATTATTTAAATGATGAAATCAGGACCAAATTAGGAGGAACAAAAATCGAAAATAAAAAAATATATGAAATAAAAAGCAGTAATTACCTGAAACGGGATATTAACTAGGTATTATTAATAAATGGATAATAAAAGGTGATAAGTAAATATTTTATGGAATAATATATATAATTAAGGTTATAATATAGATAAATAATAAAATTATATTTAATATATATGAGGTTTTCACATGTAATATTGAATTCAACACGTAAGGTAAGAGATTTCTAATTTCTCTTTAATTTCTGGGAGATATTTGCCAATTCACCACTCGTTTATTTTGTGTGGTGTATATAATAAGTATTTTAAATTTTATTTAATGGAAAAAATATTGTAATGACATTTAATTTTTTATTGGATGTTATTGTTTACCATGTATCACGATTCAAAATATTACAAAAGTGGTATGAGATTTCTGTCTCACTTTTATTTTCTGTGAGACACATGCCATATTCGACAAATGATTCTTATATGTGGTGTTTATAATAAAAATGAATGCATTTTATGATTATTATAAATAAAATTATTTTTATTTACATATTAATTTTAGGATAACTATTTCATGGGGTTTATATTTTAAAAGTTACAAAATGGGTTTGGATATTTGGGTCTCAATTTTCAATCTTGGAGACATATGATCATGTTTTGAACCTATGTTATTGTAAAATGTGTATATAAAGAAAACTTTACATGTAATATAATGTATTAATTTATCCTCATTATATTTTGTGTTTCATTTAATGATATTCCTTCTTGTGGGTTACATTTCAGTGATACCAAATTGGAAAATATTTTATGATACAATCTCATTGTTTACCAAGATTGTTTATAATTATGTTTCTGATGATAATATCCTAAGATACATATCTCTAGAAATTAATTAAATTTATTATCCTCTTTATATTAAATGAGAATAAATTTTCCCTTAATTATCATCTATTTATTCACTAAAGAGTTCAAAAAGAATTTGTTTAAGGAAAATCACATTTAAAAAAAAACCTTTCGCTTCCAAAACATTTTTTTTGAAAAATATTTTTAAATTTCTTCAAAATATTTATTAATGATATTTTTACCCATGTGTGATTTTCTACAAAAAAATTTCAATGAATCTCCAAGTCATTTTCAATAATAATACCCCTTTGTATTTCACCTAAAATGGTAAAGGAATCCTTATTTTGATGTTTACAATATGAATGAACATTACCACATTCATGCCCATTATTTTATTTTAATATTACTTTATAGGTTTCATGGTTAGTCACAAAGAAAAGGGTTTTCAAAATATTTTTTTAAAAAATTATTTCAAAATGGAAAGGTTATTTTCTTAAATAATTATTTTATATTATTTTGAAGGCATCCTTTAAAATGTTTCAAGATTATTAGAAAATAAAATTATTTGTAAAATATTTTATAATGTTTAGTTTTAAAAAGTTATTTTCAAGGAATAGTTATTTTCCTATAGAAATATTCATTGTTATTTTACTTGAAAAATTCGTATCTATCAATGAGGACATCCTTTGAGGTTACATATTATTTAATAGATTTATTATCTAAGGATAACATTATCATTATTTCTCAAAATGGTTTATTTTTATGGTGGTAATATATTTATGAAACCCATTTATATTACACGGGTTATACCATCCTAAAATGATTATGAAACACACATCTTTTTACAAAGGTTATGATTTAATGAAATGATGAAATGATTATGAGACTGATTTGTTTTCCAAATAAAATGTTTTGAGGAATTTTTTATGAAATCCATTTCATTTCATGGGTTATGATATGATAAATGTTTAATGATCTTGTGGCACAAATATGTATGATTTTTGTTATGTGAATATGGATATGTTATAACTAAGGATGGTGGTTTCATTATAACCAATGATAGGTGGGACATATACCCCCTCCAATGAATGGGGGTAATCATTATATATCATCATATAATAATGGGAAACTAGTCGATGATATTTATACACTATAGGAAATAGGTGTGTCTCAATCCACTATGAGAGATATATGTTTCTTGATCCACTATGGGAAACATGTCTATCCCCATACAATATTGAAAACAGGTGTTTCCTAGTCCACTATTTGGATGGTATTTGTATTTAAACTTTAAATTTGTAATGGTTTTGTATATTTTTTATAGTTACACACTTTTAAGACCTATGATTATGGTTCAGGATTGATTTATTATGGTTCTCACTAGATTAGACTCTATTTTCAAAAATGAAAATGTTTTATTCCATAGCTCATATTTATGATAATTGATAGTTTAGAACATTATACCTTTTGTTCATGATCAAAAAACATTTTAGTTTTATTATTTATTCATATGATCATATATTTATATATCTTATTATCACCCTTACCGAGAATCTAAGCTCACACTTTATTATATTTCTTTCCCCATAATATGAAGAATGGTTTTAAGTAGGGTATGTTTAATAATAGTACTAAAATGGAAGATTTTTATGAAATATATTAGAGATCATTTAGAAAATTATACGACTCTATGCCTAGTCTCCAAGGACAGTAAACTATTATGGTCTTCATGAGTGTGTTTATAAAATATATTTCATATTAATCTAAAAAGGTGTAATTTATATGTATGGTAAGCCTAGGATTATATAGTTGTTATCAAAGGAATGGTTTTCTTAAAATTTGTTTACTTTAATGAGAAAACTTTTTTTTATATACATAGTGTTATCTCTAAAGATATTTCTAGATATTTATCTATGTATAAGTATGAGTATGAGTCGAATTAAAGGAATATTTCCAAGAAATTTTCTAATGGATAGAGAGAGTGATTTCAAAGAAAATACATCCCTATCTAAATAAAAAAAGTGGATGTGACGGTATAATGAATGTACCTTGTAATGCCCCGACCCCAGTTACCTAGAGTCGGTGCATTATTACATAACATTGGCATGATCACAAGAAATATCAAATCTCGAAAGACCGATTGGTTTAGTAGCCTTGGAAACACTAGATATATTCATAAAGTTTTACATTACATTATAAAGTGAAAAACTACTACAACAACATATTGTCTCCATAGTCTACACAATTATCCCCTCATAATATCCCTACAGGTCATTCATAATTTACATCTTCGCATCCTGGGAAAAATAAAAAATAGAAAAGGGGTGAGCTCAAATGCCCAGTAAGGATAACAATATAGCTGAAACTTTCATAAATAAGAATAAAAATTTAAGTCAATGTATAACTAAAACAAAAGACTTTTAAACATTAACTTCAACATAGTATGACAAAAATAAAATGAAATAATTCCATTTACTTATTCACATGGATATTCTACTAATCGAATAATCACATGAAATATCAATAACCACTTTCATAATGATGGAATGCATAATGCCAGACTATCATAACCATATAGCCAATGCCTCGTGCCAAGAATACAAATAAGATTTTGCCAAGGCCTTGTGCCAAGACACTAGTTTGTCTCATGAGACCTACCGATGCATCGAGGAGCTATAGCGGGTTCCACCCGTCACATATTAAGTCCAATGCATTCCCATATAGAAATGTTTAAACATAACATAAACATTCGTATTAAAACTAGCATACGAAATGTCAATACATTCACCATAAACCATGAATGGTATAAAAATAGCACATTCACAGTCAAACATATCACAAAACTTTCAATACAATATAAAAGTTTTGTATCATAATAAATCAACTTCAAATAAGCGTAAAATCCATCAAAGGATGTTGACATAGATGAAATCAAAACTCTTTTTAGAGAAATATCTCTTTCTATTTTGAAATCATTTAAGAGTCATATATTTATAAAATAAAACATTTTTTTTAAAATATTCTTATAAGCTTTTAAGGGAAGCTTCAATGATTTTATAATGGTGGAAAATAGCCGCACCCGCCGTATAAGTTAAAAACAACATTCTTACCTTAATTCGGTCGAAAAGGTTAAAAAGCACCTTGTTTGGAAAACGACAGAAATATTACTTTATAAAAATCTTATAAAAAGTCAAACAAGGGTATAAATGATTTTAACCCATATTGTTTTAAATAGTAAAAATGTTTTGAAATACATTTTTAAGAAACATGGATGTGGATGATAAAGAGATCCCAGTATATTATTACGTATAAACAACCTCGGATATGAAGAGATTGTGAAATAAACCCTTACCTTGTAGTTTTCCTTGATTGGGGTAGGTTAAACTCCTTTATAATGGTGAAATAATTTTTATTAAATTATAAAAGAATCATATACATTAATATGATATCATATATGATCTTTTAACATTGATTTTTTAATAATATCTTAGTATTATCGTTGTTTCAGGTGTTAACTTACTCATTTTATTTTATATGTTTTGTTACGTAAGCTATGTTTTTCATGGATAGGTTGTATCTTAATCATATCCAGAATGATATCAAGTCATTAGATACTATTATTAATCATCAAATGAGAATTATACTTGAATGGATACGATGGAGAATGAATCTCATCGCGCTCGTGGAGACGGTAGTCTGTACATACGCACGAGCGACAATATCATTATTTTGATATAAAAATAATATACAATTGGATGTTATATCATATATAAAGAATCATTATAATGTTACATTTATTATTTACATGAGTTACACATCATTATTATACCCATCCAAATAATAATTTATTGAATAACAATTAAACCACGACGTGGAGACGGTAAGTCGTACGTACGCACGTATGGTGACATGTTATTCAAAGGATGGATAGAATACTAAATATGATTGTAACATATTTATAATAACATCACAGTATATATAAGATACTGGAGTTATTATTTTAGAATGGTAATAACAAGGAAGGAAGAAGTGGAAGAAGAAAGGAACTTGGAAAAAGGGTGGTGAAATCATTACCTCTTCTTCGGGTTCTTCCTTTTGATTTGATCAAAAGGGATCTTAGGTTGGCTTTATTAATAAAGGAAGGAATCTAGGATGAATTTAGGGAAGTTTAGAGAGTATTTGGGCAGAGTTTTGCCGAACCAAAAGGCTTTGAAGGTGTAAATTAATGAGAAGGGGGAGTGCCCTTTTATAGGAGGGGTGAGGGGCACCTTTGGAAAAACTGGAAATCTTATTTTATAATAAATTTATATTCGGTTTCTAATGGCTCCAAAGTTGATTATTTAAATTTTAAGGTGGGTATAGGTCTAAAACCACTCAACCAATAGAATTTAGACTGGTTTGGGTCATTATACTAACCTTATCTTTAAGTATTAACTCTTAGTTAATTAGTTTCACTTTTACAATGTCCCTTTGTATTTTATATTATATGGTTAATAAACTTACTATATACATCCAAGAGACCCCATATTGGTCCATTAATGATACAATTATCATGATATAGTCTCTTGTCCGAACCTTAGATTTTTAGGAATTTAATATCAATTAATAATATACTATTTGTTTTAAAAACTCTTTTATGTCAATTTTGACACTATTCAATAATTGATTTTTATAAAAATTATAATAGAATGATTACTTCGAAAAACGTTAATTACATCATTTATAACATTCCATATTAACTTATAAAATTAGTTTAATTCATAAAAAGTCTCAAATTATATTTATTTGGGTATCTACAAAATCAAACATTTTAATTTTTCACTATTATTGTAATTACTGCATCACTATTGTGTCATAAATAAATTAAATTATTTAATGTCTAAAAATTATAAATAAAATACCATTATGTAATAAATATTTTTATCTTTCTAAGTAATATTTATAGTCGAAAATAAAACATATATAACCCTATGTAAAAATTGTTTTTCTGAAGGATATATGCTTGTATCATTTTTATATTCATTTTAACTTAATTAAAATAAACTGTCCCTATCACTTACAAGTGGCACCATGGGGTCCCAAAATCGACCCAAAGATGCCCATGGTCTAAAATATATCAACCAATAAGGTTAGGACACGTTTTAGTTTAATTTGTTATTATTATAATATTATATGTTAACCCTCATTTACCGGATTTACCCTTTAACCATGGTAAATAAAATATTTACCTAAGTAATTATTCAAAATGTCTAAAAATTAAAGTTACCTATTTACACAATTTGAAAATCCTAATTCCAAATATGGAATCCATTTTTCCAAATTCAAAACACAGAAGTGGCAGAAATTAATTTAAAATTAATTCCCGCTGTCAAAACAAAAAGCGTGTTTTTAAGATATAATAACTATCAAAAGATTGATACTTTTTTATGTTTGGTTTAATTGTGAAATTATGTCCAATGACCAAAAATATATTAAATTGTAAAAATATATTCTAAATATACTTTAAAACCACTCAAATTAATAATTTATCACTATTAATTATTTTGATTAAAAAAGTTGTTTTTAATTAAAATTTAGTAATTTTCACTATTCATCAAAATATTAAAGTTATCCGAAAAGTACCAAAATTTCACCTTAGGATAAATTCGATACTCCGAATCCAAAATGAAGTCCATTTTGAGAGATAAAATTTATAAAATTTCAAAAAGTAGGTATTACTATTCATAACGGCTAGTTTGATTGGTTGTGGTGTGTTAGAACTCGATGTTGCGTACAACACACACTATCGCATTATTCAAAGAGAAACATACCGTAGAAGCTTGGGGTGTTACATTCTCCCCTCCTTCAAATAATTTTGTCCTCAAAATTTCTAGAATACTACCGCATGAAAAGACTCGGGTGGTTCTTCATCATAAGTTCCTCGGGTTCCCACGTTGCTTCTTCCATCTTATGGTTTCTCCATAGAACTTTTACCAGATGCGTCATCCGATTTCTCAGCACTTGTTCTCTCGTATCAAGAATCTTGATAGGCTCTTCGCAATAAGATATATCAGGTTCCAGTTCTAATTCCTCATAGGTGATTACATGCGTTGGTTCAGGAATGTATTTCCTCAACAGAGATACGTGGAACACATCATGAACTTTGGAGAGACTTGGCGGCATTGCCAATCGGTAAGCTACAGCCCCAATTCATTCTAGAATTTTGAAAGGTCCGATGTACCTGGGACTCAATTTACCTTTCTTACCAAAATGTATAACTCCCCTCCATGGAGATACCTTCAGGAAAACATGATCACCGACTTGAAATTCCAAATCCTTCCTTCGATTATCCGCATAGCTCTTCTGCCTACTTTGAGCTGATTTGATGTGATTTTGGATTACCTTCACCTTTTCCATTGTTTCCTCTACCAGTTCTGGGCCTACAAGTTTTCTTTCACCAACGTCATCCCAACAGGTTGGTGTACGACATCTCTTTCCATATAACGCTTCATATGGTGCTATCTGAATACTTGAATGGAAGCTATTGTTATAAGAAAATTTTACTAGAAGTAAATATTGATCCCACATACCCTGAAAGTCAAGTGAGCAGGATCTCAACATGTCTTCTAAGGTTTGAATAGTTTGTTCTGATTGTCCACCCATTTGAGGGTGGTAGGCAGTGCTCAAATGAAGTTCAGTATCCAGGGATTTCTGAAGACTTTTCCAGAATCTTGAAGTAAAACAGGGATCACAATTAGAAAAAATCGATAGGGGTACTCCATGAAGTTTCACAACATCATTAATATATAGTCTTGCTAGACGTTCCAGTGGTAGATCTTCTCTTATAGCAAGAAAATGTGCTGACTTGGTAAGATGATCAATAATAACCCATATTGCATCGTTCCTTCTAGGAGTATTTGGTAGTCCCATGACAAAGTCCATCGTAATATTGTCCTATTTCCACTCCAGTATGGGAAGAGGATGCATGAATCCTCTAGGTTGTTGCCTTCCATCTTTTACTTGTTGACAAACCATACATCCTGACACAAAATCAGCAAACTCCCTCTTCATGTTTTCCCACCAAAATATTTTCTTCAAATATCTATACATTTTGGTGCTCCCAGGGTGTATAGAGAAATTGGAACTATGAGCATCATCCATCAATTCCCTTTTTAGATCAGGTATATCGAGAACAAAAAGTCTCTTCCTGAATTTCAAAATTCAATCATCATACACAAAGTCTCTCAATCTCCCATCATTCACAGCTTTAATCTTCTTTTGAAATTCTTCATCATCGGTCTGAGAACTTTTAATCCTTTATAGTAAACATGGTTTGGCAACCATTTGAAAAAGAATTGATGTTTCACCTTCCCTGGTTATTCCCATGTCCATCTTCACTAGATCTATGAAAATTGGATCCCTTTCAATTCTCATATTGTTCAAAACTCCATGATCTTTTCTGATCAAAGCATCTACCACTTTGTTTGCTTTCCACGAGTGGTAGTGTATCGTACAATCATAATCCTTGAGTAATTCAAGCCATCTCCTTTGCCTCATGTTGAGTTCTTTTTGTGAGAAAATATACTTCAAACTCTTGTGATCTATATAAATCTCACATTTCTAACCATAGAGGTAGTGCCTCCATATATTCAAAGCAAAGATCACAGTTGATAACTCAAGATCATGAGTAGGATAGTTTTGCTCATGAATTTTCAACTGTCGTGATGCATAGGCAATAACCCTATCATTCTGTATAAGGACACAACCAAGTCCTTTCTTCGATGCATCACTATAAATAACAAACCCATCATTCCCCGATGGTAGAGTCAATATAGGAACATTGACTAATCTTCTCTTCAATTCTTCGAAACATTCTTCACACTCTTTTTTCCAAACAAATTTAACCCCTTTGCATGTGAGCTTCATTAATGGGTTAGCCAACCGGGCAAAATTCTGGATGAAATGTCAATAATAACCTGCTAAACCATTAAAACTGCGTACCTCAGTTATACTCGTAGGTGCTGGCCATGCTTGGATTGCCTTGGTCTTAGAAGGATCAACAAAGATTCCATCTTTGGAGACAATATGTCCAAGAAAATAAATCTCCTGATGCCAGAATTCACACTTGCTAAACTTCCCATATAATTCATGTCTTCTCAGAGTCTTCAGGATAATGCGCAAGTGATTTTCATGATATTTGTAGCTTTTGGTGTATACCAAGATATCATCAATAAATACCACCACAAATTCATCGAGATATTTCTTGAAAACTCTATTCTTCATATCCATGAATACGGAGGGTGTATTAGTCAATCCAAAAGTCATTACTATAAACTCGTAATGCCCATACCTGGTTCCAAATGCTTTCTTCAGAATGTCTTCCTTCTTCACACACAACTGATGGTATCCAGATCGAAGGTCAATATTTGAAAAGTATTGAGCTCCATGTAGTTGGTCAAATAAATCATCAATGCGAGGTAGGGGATACTTGTTCTTTATTGTTATAGCATTGATCTCCCTGTAGTCGATACATAACCTCATAGACCCATCTTTCTTTTTAACAAAAAGAGCAGGGGCTCCCCATGGAGAAACACTAGGGTGAATAAATCCCTTATTACTTAATTCCTCTATTTGTTTCTTTAGTTCGAATAATTCCACAGTGTCCATTCTATAAGGGGTCTTTGATATAGGCCTTGATCCAGGAATTAAGTCAATGGAAAACTCAACTTCTCGTTCTGGAGGATGTCCAGGTAAATATTCTGGAAATACATCTACATATTCTTTCACAACACGTACATCCTCTATTTGAACATTCCTTTCCTCACCCATAGTCATTTCATTCTCTTCCTCCCTAATAATTGAATTTAGTTGAGCTACTGGGGGTGGATATAGATAAGAATTAGGTGGTAAAGATTCTGCTCTAAAGATAAGGTGTTCCTTATCATCATCATCAAAAATTGTAACCTCCTTCTTCTTACAATAAATATCTGCATCATAGTCCGAAATCCAGTCCATACTGAGGATTATATCAAACTCAATCATAGGTATGATGATGAGATCAGCAGATAAAGAACATTTATGTGCTCTAATGGGGACTGATTCACAAAACTTTGTTGTAATGATACTTCCCCGAGTTTTAACTGAAAAATCCCTTATTAAATCAAATTGGAAATATCTAATTTCCTTAGAAAATTGGGAAGATATGAAACAATGCGATGATCTAGAATCAAATAATGCATTTTCTAAACTTGAGGAAACCATTAAATTACCTGCCACCACGTCTTTCAGAGCTTCTACCTCAGCAGTAGTGATAGCAAAAGCTTGGCCTTGATCCCTTGGCCTTTTCTGAGGTAAGTTCCCCTAACAATTAGGACATTCATTTTCATAATGTCCCATCTCCCTGCAATTCTAGCATTGAACATTGGTAGATTCCTTCTTCCCTTTGCAATCACTATCTTGGTGGCCTTTTTCACCACACTTGTAACAGACACCCATTCCCTTCAAGAAAGTACCAGGGTGTTTCTTCCCACATTTACCACAAGATGGATATTCAAACTTTCCCTTATTCCCCTTATTTCCATTCCCAGATTGATCAGCAGATCTATTCTTCTCTTGCTTTGCTTTAAAGTCATAAGACTTAGAGAATTCCTTTTCTGTCTTGATAGCACATGAAACAATGTCTTCGTACAACGAGAAGGATTGTGAGACTAATGCTCGATGGAGAAATGGTTTTAACCCATCAAAGAAACGATCAATATTACTTCTTGGGTTACGTATATAATCTCCAGCATACCTTGATAACCTTGTAATGTTAGCCTCATACTTTGTGACATTCTCATCCTCCTTTTGTCTCAGACTCAGAAATTGCCTTTCCATATCCGCTCGACGGTCATGAGGAAAGTATTTTTATAAAAATAGATCTTTGAACTCCCTCCATTCCATATTTGAAACTTCATCATCTTCCTTCATGTTTTGAATCAATGACCACCATTGATCATCATCTCCAGTGAGGTGGTAAACTGCCATGATAACTTTTTCCCTTTCACTACTCCCCAAAGCCTGAAATATTTTCTATAGGGAATTTATCCATTGTTCAGCTACTAAGGGATTTGTAATCCCATTGAACATTGGTGGTTGTTGCCTCATGAATCGATCTAACATTGATCCTCCATGCTGCAGATCAGGGTGCTCCATACGGTTAAGGTTATTATTCAGAACCTGAGTGAGTTGTACCAGTATGGTGATTAGATGATCTGCATAAATTGCATCACCATCTCCACTATAATTATCTTGAGCAGGAGTGAAATCCCTACATGGAGTGCGTGCATTGATACAGTTTCCATTTATTCCACTAGGCTCCATTTCTAAACAATGTCATAAACTAGATCAGTTTATGAATCAAAATACATAATTCCATACTTATAAAACACTTAAAATAAATTGAACTATTTATGGATATAATCCATAATCATAAAAATGTTTTCTTTGATGAAGTATATACTCATAAACCCTTCATAATGATTTGTAAAGAAAATGAGATTTATCCTAAGCATATCCCCCGGGAGTGTAGTAACCAATAGTACAGTAAGACCTGTTGTCGTGCACCAGTTCCCGTTCGAGTCTAGCTCAAATCGGTGTTTTCGGGTTTTACCCTTAGGAACATCTGTGCCAGAGCCGCCTCTACCTGTTCATATCCAGACATGGATGTATTGCTCGAAAAACTCACAAAATATCTACAATACCAAAATTCTAGGAAGTTCTTCTATACTAATCCTCAAAGTCCATCTTAAATCTATGTGCTATAATCAGAGTTTATCTAAATCTATCTTCCAAGGTTTGTACTAAACTTCCTCTGATACCAACTGTAACGCCCTGACCCCAGTTACCTAGAGTCGGTGCATTATTACATAACATTGGCATGATCACAAGAAAGATCAAATCTCAAAAGACCGATTGGTTTAGTAGCCTTGGAAACACTAGATATATTAATAAAGTGTTACATTACATTATAAAGTGAAAAACTACTACAACAACATATTGTCTCCATATTCCACACAATTATCCCCTCATAATATCCCTACAGGTCATTCATAATTTACTTCTTCACATCCTGGGAAAAATAAAACATAGAAAAGGGGTGAGATCAAATGCCCAGTAAGGATAACAATATAGCTGAAACTTTCATAAATAAGAATAAAAATTTAAGGCAACGTATAACTAAAACAAAAGCCTTTTAAACATTAACTTAAACATAGTATGGAAAAAATAAAATGAAATAATTCCATTTACTTATTCACATGGATATTCTACTAATTGAATAATCACATGCAATATCAATAACCACTTTCATAATGATGGAATGCATAATGCCAGACTATCATAACCACATAGCCAAGGCCTCGTGCCAAGACTACAAATAAGATTTTTCCAAGGCCTTGTGCCAAGACACTAGTTTGTCTCATGAGACCTACCGATGCATCGATGAGCTATAGCGGGCTCCACCCGTCACATATTAAGTCCAATGCATTCCCATATGGAAAGGTTTAAACATAACATAAACATTCATATTAAAACTAGCATACGAAATGTGAATACTTTCACCATAAACTATGAATGGTATAAAAATAGCACATTCATAGTCAAACATATCACAAAACCTTCAATAAAATATAGAAGTTTTGTATCATAATAAATCAACTTCAAATAAGCGTAAAATCCATCAAAGGATGTTGACATAGATGAAATCAAAACTCTTTTTAGAGAAATATCTCTTTCTATTTTGAAATCATTTAAGAGTCATATATTTATAAAATAAAACATTTTTTTTGAAAATATTATTATAAGCTTGTAAGGGAAGCTTCAACGATTTTATAATGGTGAAAAATAGCCGCACCCACCATATAAGTTAAAAAAACATTCTTACCTTAATTCTGTCGAAAAGGTTAAAAAGCACCTTGTTTGAAAAACGACGAAAAGATTCCTTTATAAAACACTTATAAAAAGTCAAACAAGGGTATAAATTTCTTTAACCCATATTATTTTAAATAGTAAAAATGTTTTGAAATACATTTTTAAGAAACATGGATGCGGATGATAAAGAGATCCCAGTATATTATTACGTATAACAACCTCGGATATGAAGAGATTGCGAAATAAAACCTTACCTTGGGATTTTCCTTGGTTGGGGTAGGTTAACCTCTTGTATAATGGTTAAATAATTGTTATTAAATTATACAAGAATCATATACATTAATATGATATCATATATTATCTTTTAACATTGATTTGTTAATAATATCTTAGTATTATCGTTGTTTCGGGTGTTAACTTACTCATTTTATTTTATATGTTTTGTTATGTAAGATATGTTTTTCATGGATAGGTTGTATATTAATCATATCCATAATGATATCAAGTCCTTAGATACTATTATTAATCCTCAAATGAGAATTATACTTGAATGGATACGATGGAGAATGAATCTCATCGCGTTCGTGGAGACGGTAGTCCGTACGTACGCACGAGCGACAATATCATTCTTTTGATATAAAAATAATATACAATTGGATGTTATATCATATATAAAAAATCATTATCATGTTATATTTATTATTTACATGAGTTACACATCATTATTATACCCATCCAAACAATAATTTATTGAATAACAATTACACCATGACGTGGAGACGACATTCGTACATACGCACGTATGGTGACATGTTATTCAAAGGATGGATATAATAATGAATATGATTGTACCATATTTATAATAAAATCACAGTATATATAAGATACTGAATTTATTATTTTATAATGGTAATAATAAGGAAGGAAGAAGTGGAAGAAGAAAGGAACTTGGAAAAAGGGTGGTGAAATCATTACCTCTTCTTCGGGTTCTTCCTTTTGATATGATCAAAAGGGATCTTAGGTTGGCTTTATGAATAAAGGAAGGCCTCTAGGATGAAGTGATGGAAGTTTAGAGAGTATTCGGGTAGAGTTTGGCTGAACCAAAAGGCTTTGAAGGTGTGAGTTAATGAGAAGGGGGAGTTCCCTTTTATAAGAGGGGTGAGGGGCACCTTTGGAAAAGCTAGAAATATTATTTTATAATAAATTCATATTAGGTTTCTAATGGCTCAAAAGTTGATTATTTAAATTTTAAGGTGGCTATAGGTCTAAAACCACTCAACCAATAGAATTTAGACAGGTTTGGGTCATTATACTAACCTTATCTTTAAGTATTAACTCTTAGTTAATTAGTTTCACTTTTACAATGTCCCTTTGTATTTTATATTATATGGTTAATAAACTTACTATATACATCCAAGCGACTCTCAAGTGGTCCATTAATGATACACCTATCATGATATAAGTCTCTTGGCCGAGAATTAGATTTTTAGGAATTTAATATCAATTAATAATATACTATTGTTTTTAAAAACTCTTTTATGTCAATTTTGATACTATTCAATAATTGATTTTTGTAAAAATCATAACAGAATGATTACTTCGAAAAAAGTTAATTAAATCATTTATAACATGTCATATTAAATTATAATATTAGTTTAATTCATAAAAAGTCTCAAATTATATTTATTTGGGTATCTACAATATCAATCATTTTAATTTTTCACTATTATGGTAATTACTACATTACCATTGTGTCATAAATACATTAAATTGTTTAATGTATAAAAATTATAAATAAAATAACATTATGTAGTAAATCGTTTTATATTTCGAAGGAATATTTATAGTTGAAAATACAACATATATAACCCTATTTAAAAATTGTTTTTCTAAAGGATATATGCTTGTGTCATTTTTGTATTCATTTTAACTTAATTAAAATAAAGTGTCCCTATCACTTTCAAGTGGCACCATGGGGTCCCAAAATCGACCCAAAGATGCCCATGGTCTAACATGTATCAACCAATAAGGTTAGGACACGTTTTAGGGTAATTTATTATTATTATAATATTATTTCTTAACCCTCATTTACCGGATTTACCCTTTAACCATGGTAAATAAAATATTTACCGAAGTAATTATTCAAAATGTATAAAAATAAAATTTACCTATTTACACAATTTGAACATCCTGATTCCAAATATGGAATCCATTTTTCCAAATTCAAAACACATAAGTGGAAGAAATTAATTTAAAATTAATTCCCGCTGTCAAAACAAAAAGCGTGTTTTTAAGATATAATAACTATCAAAAGATTGATACTTGTTTATGTTTGGTTTAATTGTGAAATTATGTCCAATGACCAACATTTTATTAAGTGGTAAAAATATATTCTAAATATAATTTAAAGCCACTCAAATTCATAATTTATCACTATTAATTATTTTGATTAAAAAAGTTGTTTTTAATTAAAATTTAGTAATTTTCACTATTCATCAAAATATTAAAGTTATCCGAAAAGTACCAAAATTTCACCTTAGGCTAAATTTGATACTCCGAATCCAAAAATGAAGTACATTTTGAGAGATAAAATTTATAAAATTTAAAAAAGTAGGTATTACTATTCATAACAGCTAGTTTGATTGGTTGTGGTGTGTTAGAACTCGATGTTGCGTACAACACATGCTATCACATTATTCAAAGAGAAACATACCATAGAAGCTTGGGGTGTTACATACCTAGGGTTAAAAACTAGGAAAAGGGTGATCTAGATTCAATTATCAACCTAGGGCATGAAAACGAGCATTGTTATACACTTGGTTTGACACTCTCAAGGGATGTGATTTGGAAATTAACAAACACTTTATAAACCATCAAGAAGGACTCAAATATATAATGAATATTAATAAACATTGATAATACAAAGGATTCATAGATTAAAAATAAGTTTTGATGACCTAGACATACTATAAGTAATTATTTAGTATTATATTGTTTTCCCAATATGATTATAGTTTTTGACACAATGCTTTTGGTTTTAGTCGATGGATAAAACCCGAATCAACTGTTTTAATGATGAGTGTGATGGGTTTTGAAATGATTATCCCCCATATTGAACAAATGATATGGGTGATGGAATTCAAAATATTATTTCTATTCTCACACAATATTCCCAATATATGACTCATGTTAATATTCCAAATGAACAAAGGGGGGAACAATATTCTATTGAATCATTTATGATGAAAAGTCTACCTTATTTTAGTGGTTTTAGTGATCCATTAGTTTCTAAATAAATGTCTTAGAACCAAATAAAATATATTTTCCATCTTTCTATGTTCGTAGTATCCAATAGTCATTTTGTCTATTAATTATTGGAAGGTGATGAAGATCAGTGGTGGATTCTTACTAATTATTTGAGGTAATAAGAATAAAATGAATTATGTAATAGAATGTGTTTAAGGGGATATTTCTCAAAAAGTATTTCCCTTTTATTCTATGAACAGAGATAGAGATTTAATTCATTGAAATTATGAAAAATTATGATGAATATATTGGTACATAAAAATTTAATTTTACACATCTTGTTAGGTACACATAGAATTTAATCATCATTGCAAAAAGAAACATTGATCGATTTATTGGTGTCTTACATCCTAGTAATCAAAAGAATATAGAAATAATAAAAATTAGTATCTATGAAGAAGTCGTTCAATGTTCAATAAAGGTATAAATGTAAATTAAGTTTTCTCACCATTCCTATGTTTTTCATATGAAAAGGAAGGTCATATAATGTGAAAACTTAAATGGTAGATAGAAATACAAGCCATCAATATTCTATAAATGTGGGAAGTATCATCAAGGTAATTTATTGAATAAAATATAGAGGTAATTTAAATGTGGAAAGGCATGTAATAAATACAATTAATGTAAAAATGTGATTAATGGACCAATTAATGTAATGGATGTTAGGAGGATTCCAACTAATGCACCACCCATACTCTACTATTTCTGGTGCAAGGTGTTTTGGTATTATGTAATAAGTGGCCTAATATAAGGGATAACGTAGGTGATAATCCAAAAACATCTAAATATAAAGGAAAAAGTTAAATATTATTAAATAATAATGGATAAAGTCAATCATGAATATTAGAGTAGGTATATCCTCCCCTCATGTTTTGGATTTTTGATTTGGATTTTTTATTAATTATCCCTATGAAAACAATATTGTTCATCCATTAGTGAAATGTATTGCATTTTTATCCATCTACATGAATTACAGAATATAAAATCACATTTGATATTCTATTTGAAGAAGTTTAAACCCATTCTTCCAGTTTAAATATTTTTTGTATAAGATAGAGCATATATATTGAATAAAGGAGGAATTATCTTTTTTAAGTGTGTCTGTCACTATGTAGAATTAACTTAAGTGTTATGGATAATATTAAGGGTTTATGAGTTTAATAATGATCATAAATCATTTAAACACCTTTTAAGATTTTACATTATGGGAGTTTATCAATATTAATGATATTTTATGAGATAATTATGGAAATACAACCCTTGGGTATTGTATACGTTTTTAAGAAAAAGATATTTCAGAATGAATGACTTTACCGTTTGTGGATATATTATTTTACATGCTTGTAAATCTTAAAGTTTATCTTATTAGTGATATTGAGGAATCACCTTATAAAGTCAGAAAAATTATTCCTATCAGAGATTATTTCTCTATAGATCCTATTGCCAAATATACTTAGAGGTAGTTCTAAGGTTTCATTGAGTACCACATTAAATTTTATCTGGTTAGGTTAGAAATTATAATTCAATATGTTGGTGAAGACTTTAGAAAGATCTTGGTATATAGAGGTGAGTTTCATCATTGTGAGAATAATTAAATCCCATTAAAAGAGGCTAAGATCTTATTAAATGGATTTCAATGGTGGTTAGGATCAGAAATTTCCTCATGTTAAACTTTATTAAAACAATATCTTTCATTAAATAATTCATATGGATCCATATGGAGTTATTTATTAAATGATGTGTAAAACTCCATTTTATTGGAATAATGGTTTTGAAAGAATGAAATTTTATCCTGAGCAAGATAATGGTATGAAAGAGATGGTAAGAGACATTCAATAATATGTGAGGAAAAGGAAAATCTTAATAGTTTTATGATGATAACCATTGACATGATCAAGAATTTGAAGTTGGTGAGAAGGTATTTATATGAATATCTATATGGAAGAAATAAGTTAAAAAATAATCCCTTGGTATATCAGTACCTTTGAAATACTTGATCATATTGGGATTGTATCTTATCATTGGGATATTTCACTGAACCTCACTCATGATCATGGTGTGTTCCATGTATCAATACTGAGTAAGTACATACCTAACCTATGATATGTACTTACCTTTGTTGAGTCAAAATTTATCTTTTGAATTTCATATCTTGTTTTGGAAATCACAAATTTCTTCTTAATCTTACTGACTTTATCAATGGTATTGTACTGACCTTGTCAATCGTATCGTACTGACCCTATCAATTGTATCATACTGACCCTGTCAATCATATCGTACTGGCTCTGTCAAACATATCATACTGATTCTGTCAATCATATCGTACTGACCTTGTCAATCGTATCGTACTGACTCTGTCAATCGTATCGTACTAACTCTGTCAATTGTATCGTACTGACTCTGCTTTTCATACTTTCATTACTTGTTTTGGTACTTTGTCAAAAACACTTGTTTCATATTAATCGTACTATTGTTTATCATCTTCATATATATTGTTTTAACCAATACGATGTCATTGAGTTAGTTATAAACTAACCAAAACGATGTCGTGCTTTCTGTTTCAATATGACCGTTATAATGACAGGTGTCCAAGTCCCTCCGAGTTTTTCAGAGAAATATGACTGTTGGAGGAAACATGACTGTTGGAACCCGAGGCCTATAAATAGGAGGTCATTTGAAGCTGAAAGTAGAATAAAGAAGGACTGGGTAACAACCGCGATACTCTACTTCTATCAAGTTCTAGAGAGAGCCACTGTGACTTCTCTCATCTGCTTTGTGCATCCGATCATCGTATCGAGGGATCTCAAGTGATTGAAAGACAGAGGTGCCGATTACCTACAAAATCGAGGGTTGTCGGGGATAGGCAGATGGACGGTCCGATCATCGTATCGAGGGCTGCTGGGGATAGGCAGACAGACGTTCCGATCATCGTATCGAGGGCTTACCAAGGTGTTGGTGAGACAGACCTTTTATCCTAGGTGAAAGGATAACCCTTCTCTGTGGGTCAAAATAATTGTAATACTTTTACGTTTCTGCTGCTGCTTGTATTAGAAAGGAATTTGTATTGTTTCCTTTCTTCTTTACGTATTCAATTGTAATAGTTTCAATTACAATCATCCTATTACATATTGTATTGATTGATTCTATACGCTTTAAGGTAGAATCATTCATCTTTATATTACTCTGATTATTGTGTTTATCTCGAATACAATTGTTTTACTTTTCATTAGTATTACATTACTTCATACCTTTTATATTCAATAAAATTGTGGGTGTTTGTATTTGTATTAGTTTAAGAATTTTTAAACTAATCTCTTAATTTTTTAAATACAAAAGTTTTTAAAACCTACAATTCACCCCCCTCTTGTATTGTTCCATCTGTTGAGCAATGTATTGTTTTCAAACAATTCAAAATAATGTTTTTTTAAAGGGGGAGATTATTTTAAATAATACTCTGTCTCTTTATGATGATTTTGATGCTCACAAATACCCTTAATTATTTTCTAATTATTTCGTTGAGTATTTTGCAGGAATTTATTTTATTTATTTATTTCATACAACGAGATTTCATACTTCATTTATTCCGAGATCAACTTTAGCGCGTTCTGAAATCACTGTAGCGCGAGATCAATTTTAGCGCGTTCTGGAATCACTGTAGAGCGAGATCAGTTTTAGCGCGTACTGGAATCACTGTTCATACCCTACGTTGATGAACGTAACGTATGGATGAAAAGTTTACTTTTTATGTTAAAAGAAACGTATGGTTAAGGAACCTTACGTTATTTTGAAACGTATGGTTAATGAACCTTACGTTGTTGAAAAGTATGGAAGAAGAACATTACGTTTGGAAGGAACCTTACGTTTTTGTTGTTGGACAAGTATGGAAGAGAAACCGTACGTTAGTTTTCAGTGTTGAGTTTGTTTCTCAAAAGTATGGATCATCAACCTTACTTTTAATCAACCGTACGTTCTTTGGAGAGTTGAAGCAAGACAAAGTATGGATGATCAACCCTACGTTTGAATGATGAAGAGAAAGTATGTATGTTGAACCTTATGTTCTGAACCTTACGTTCTGAACCTTACGTTTGTGAACCTTACGTTTGTGAACCCTACGTTTGGAGCCACGTCATCAACCCTACGTTTGGCGTCGGGATATTTTTGACAGACGATATTTCCTTTTGCATTGGTCAAACAGGCGGATTATTAAGCGGATTTCGAGCCGATTCTTAAGTACGACTTTGACTGAATCAAAGACGATTTTCAAAGGATTAATGATTGATTTAAACGGAGCTTTTTATGCCGATTCTTCAGGGGAGTTACAACGGCTCTGTTATTTTTTTTTATATCGCGAATCTAAAGGAGATTTTTATGGATCTATTTATGCGGAAGATTTTCTCAGATTTGAATATATATGTTCTATCTTGGAAACTTCAGATATATATATACACAGGAACGTGTATGAAATATATAGATTGATCTTTTAACGAGCAAGAAACAGAGACTGTGTGAAGGTGTTCTTTTCTGGTGATCGAGAAGAAGTGTAAAATCTTTATTACCGAAGGAAGATCTTGATAGCAGATTCACGTGTTCTACATCGACTATCTGTTGTGAATCTATTGCTGCTAAAGTTGTGAAGTTTCTTGTAATATCTATTGCAACTGGATCGACTCAGAACTGTTTTGATTACAGATCTTTATTTTCTGAAGACAACGATCTATCTACTGTCAATTGCATTCTGTTGCAATTGTGAAGAACAACTGGAGAAGAGTTTTCTTTATCGAAACCCTTTTTATTTTTGAGTGATCAACTTCTCGTTCTAAGCTGTGTGGGTTCGTGTTTGAACCAGGAAGGCTGTGTTTGCCTGAAACTTGTAAAGGTGTCAACTGCCTGTACTCAGTTGTGAACAGGTCTGTGGAAACGAGGACCAGATAGTGAAAATCGCCAAGCTCGTGGATTTGAGCGTTGGTGGAGTGGACTAGGGGCCTTCTATTCCCCGAACCACTATACATCCGTGTGTTCATGCTTTTACTTTTTCCGCTGCATATTTAATCGTGCTAAAGCATAGTGGACAGAATTTGTCTAAATTGAAGAGATTGTAATAATTTTGAAAAGACACAATTCACCCCCCTCTTGTGTGTAATCCGTAGATTCAGATCCAACAATTGGTATCAGAGGAGGAGCTTCTTATTTTTAAAGTCTTATCAAGCTAGAAGTATTTAAAGATTATACATAGTGTATCATGGCTGATACGAGAGAGGGAATGTCAATGGTCAGAGCACCTTACTTTAATGGAGATAATAATGGCTTCTGGAAATCACGTATGATTATTTATCTGAAAAATCTTGGTTACAAAGTCTATTCAAAGATTCTGACTCCCTATGAAATTCCTGAAAATCCCGATACATGGAGTGCTGCTACAGAGGCTGAGTATGACATGAATTCAAAAGCTATGAATGCAATCATCTGTGGTCTAGGACCGGATGAATTTAACAGAGTATCTCAATGCCCGACTGCATATGAAATGTGGCAAACAATAGCTGTTGCTTATGAAGGAACAGATAATGTAAGACAGATGAGATATGCAACTGCTAAATTAAAATTTGATACTTTCAGAATGATTGAAGGAGAGAGCATCACTCAGATGAATGGAAGATTGACAGAAATTGTCAATAATATAACAGCTCTAGGAGAACCAATCAAGCAGGCTGATCAAGCGTTAAAGGTACTGAGAGTACTTCCTACTCGATGGAATGGAATCTCTGCAGCAATCAGACAATCAACTTCTGTTAAAGATCTAACTATGAGAGAGCTGATTGGTACATTGATGATGTACGAGGCTGAAATGCAAGATGAGGTAAATGAGCATAAAGTCTACATAAAAAGGGAAAATACTTCTTTGAAAGTGACTTCTCAACAAAATGATAGAAAGATGAAGAATAGATAAGTAAGTGCTAAATCAGAAAGCTCTGATTCTTCAAATTCGGATGAAGAACTGGCTCAGCTAGCCAGAAAATTCCGAAAGTTCTACAGTAAGAAGAAAGACTTCAAGAAATCCTTCAAGAAGGATAGCAAGGAAGTGAGATGTTATGAATGAAAAAAGATGGGACATATCAGACCGGATTGCCCAAAATTGAAAGATGCAAAGAAGAAGAAATTCTTCAAAATAGATGATTATGAGCAGAAAGACAAGAAAGCTATGAAAGCTACTTGGAGTGTTTCTGAAGACTCAAGTAATTCTTCTGAATCAAGCTCAGATAAGGAGGAAGCCAATTTAAAAGCAAATATGTGTTTCATGGCTGAAACTGATGAGGTACACTCATACTACTCCTCTGACTCAAATAATGAATCAAACTCTGAAACAAGCTTCTCAAATAAAAAACTTACAGCTTACTGCAATATGCTTGAAGAAAGGTATGACTCATTATTTAAAAAATATAAATCTATAAAGAACTTGCATAAAGCTATTTCAGATGAGAGAAATACTTTGCTAAAACAACAAAAGGAATTAATTGAAAAATACAACTCTGCTGACTCAAATAAAATTAATTTTGAATCAAAAATAAAAACTCTACAGGATGAAGTAGAATCTTATAAAAAGGCTGCATTAGTTTTTACAAAAGGAGAAAACGCCTTAAATGAGATACTTGGAAAAGCTGTAATTAAAAAGGAAAGGTTATGTGGAATTAAGAAAGCTTATATTTCCAATGATCTATATGATTCAATCAATTTTAAGAAAACAAATCAAATCTGGATACCCAGATCACTGCTTGCTAACACTCCTGGACCCAACAAAATATGGGTACCAAAGCAATTTGTTTGAATGTCTTTGCAGGTAGCAGGTCACCAAAGAAAGAAAGAAATATGGTATATGGACAGTGGCTGCTCAAGACACATGAGTGGAACTTCAGCTAATTTCTCTTCTCTTACTCGAAAGGAAGGAGGACTTGTCACCTTTGGTGACAATGCCAAAGGAAAGATTATTGGTATTGGAACAGTTGGAGATCCAGAGACAGTCTCAATCAACAAAGTACTTTATGTACAAGGGTTAAAACACAATCTGATAAGTATCTCTCAACTCTGTGATGATGGATACACTGTTGATTTTACTAACAATAGTTGTACTGTTTCTAAAGATAAACTGTTTAAGTTTAGAGCACCCAGAACTGATAATGTTTATACTTTGGATTTGTATTCCTTGTGTAAACAACAAGTAAACTGCTTAACTGCTAATATAAGTGAATCCTGGATCTGGCATAGAAGACTTGGTCATTGCAATATATATGCTTTACATAAATTATCTAAGAAACATCTAGTTTCTGATTTGCCTAGTCTCAAATTTGAAAATGACAGATTCTGTGATGCATGTCAGCTTGGCAAGCAACACAAATCATCATTCAAATCTGTTAATAAAGTTGCTACAACTAAACCTCTAGAACTTATCCATATGGATTTGTTTGGACCTTCAAGAGTAGCAAGTTTAGCTGGTAAATTATATGTTTATGTATTAGTTGATGATTATTCTAGATTTACTTGGATTTTCTTTTTGAAATTTAAAAGTGAAGCTTTTAGTTTATTTGAAGGTTTTTTTAAATCTATTCAAAATGAAAAAGGTTTTAATATAATCTCATTGATAAGTGATCATGGTGGAGAATTTGAGAACCAGGAATTTAATTCCTTTTGCTCAAACATGGGTATTAAACACACCTTCTCTGCTCCAAGAACACCTCAACAGAATGGGATTGTAGAAAGAAGAAATAGAACTATTCAAGAAATGTCTAGAACTATGTTAAATGAATATAGCCTACCTATATATTTCTGGGCAGAAGCTGTTAATACAGCTTGTTATATAATGAATAGAATTTTAATAAGACCTATTTTGAAAAAGACACCCTATGAACTATGGAATAACAGAAAACCTAAAGTAAATTACTTTAAAGTTTTTGGATGCAAGGTTTACATCTTGAATACCAAAGATAATCTTGGTAAATTTGATCCAAAATCTGATAAAGGTATTTTCTTAGGATATTCTGCAACCTCCAAAGCTTATAGAGTCTATAATAAAAAGTCAAGGATTGTTGAAGAATCAGTTCATGTGAAATTTGATGAATCTGATCCTTTTGAGAAAAGGATAGAACAAATAGATGAACCTGATTCTAATGAAAACATGAGACTTGAGAATTTAAAGAATGATTTTGAAAATGATATAAAAGAAATTTAGTCCAGTTCAGAAGAACATGACACTGAAGAACCTTTGAATGTAATGCCTAGACAGTCTAGAACCTTAAAGAATCACCCTTTAGAATCTGTGATAGGTGACTTAGAGACTGGTATTCAAACTAGAAGAAACCTTGGAAACATAGTTGAATTATCTACTTTCCTATCCCAACAAGAACCTAAGACCATAGAAGAAGCCTTAGATGATGAGAGCTGGGTAATAGCAATGCAGGATGAATTGAACCAGTTCAAGAGAAATAAGGTTTGGGAATTAGTTGAAAGACCATATGATTATCCAGTAATAGGAACTAAATGGGTCTTTAGGAATAAACAGGATGATCAAGGGATAATAACTAGAAATAAAGCAAGATTAGTAGCTAAAGGATATAATCAAGAAGAAGGAATAGATTATGATGAGACCTTTGCACCTGTAGCTAGGTTAGAAGCCATTAGAATCCTTTTAGCCTATGCATCTTATATGAATTTTAAATTATTTCAGATGGATGTTAAATCTGCCTTTTTAAATGGTTATTTAATGGAGGAAGTTTATGTTGAGCAACCTCCTGGTTTTGAAAATTCTCAAAAACCAGATTCTGTTTTCAAACTTACTAAAGCTCTTTATGGCCTTAAACAAGCACCTAGAGTTTGGTATGAAAGACTAAGTTCTTTTCTTTTGAAAAATGATTTTACTGTTGGACTGGCAGATCCAACACTCTTTAAGAAAACTGTGAAAAAGAATGTTTTGTTGGTTCAAATTTATGTTGATGATGTAATTTTTGGATCAACCAATAAAATTCTTTGTCATGAATTTTCAGAATTAATGCAAAAAGAATTTGAAATGAGTATGATGGGAGAATTAAATTTCTTTTTGGGTCTTCAAATATTTCAAAAAGATTTTGGAAATGTTTTAAATCAATGCAAATACATTACTGATTTACTTAAGAAATTTGGACTTGAAAACAGCAAGCCATTTACAACTCCTATGTGTACTAATATAAAACTTGATTTGGATGAAACTGGAAAATCAGTGGACAACAAGTTATATAGAGGTATGATTGGTAGTTTGTTATATCTTACTGCTAGTAGACCAGATATAATGTATTCAGTATGTCTTTGTGCTCAATTTCAATCAAATCCCAAAGAATCCCATTTAACTGCTGTTAAAAGAATTTTTAGATATTTAAAAGGTACTATTTATCAATCTCTGCTTTATCCAAAAACCTCTGATTTTAATTTAATTTCATATTCAGATGCTGACTTTGGAAGCTGTAGATTAGATAGGAAGAGTACTTCAGGAACATGTCACTTTTTAGGGAAGTCTTTAGTATCATGGTCTAGTAAGAAACAACACTCAGTTGCCCTGTCAACAGCCGAGGAAGAATATGTGTCTACAGGTAGTTGCTGTGCACAAGTGTTGTGGATGAAAAACACTCTTATGGACTTTGGATTAAATTTCAATAATACACCTATTTTATGTGATAATACTAGTGCAATTAATATTTCAAAAAATCCTATTAATCATTCTAGAACTAAGCACATTGATATAAGACATCACTTTTTAAGAGATCATGTGTTTAAAAAGGATATATTTTTAGAATTTGTAAATACAGAAAATCAATTAGCAGATATTTTTACTAAACCACTTCCCATGGCAAGGTTTGAATTTATTAAGGGGGAGTTAGGTTTATTTAATTTTAAATAGTTTTTTTTAAATCTTATTCTGTTTTCGAATTCTGCTTAATTTCTGTTTTCCGCTATAAGTAATTTTATTTTGTTTTAAATAAAAGTAATGATTAGTGATTACACGGGAATCAAGGCTGTCAGAACCGTTTCACCTTCTAAACTGCTTCACCTTTTTCGGAAACCCTTTCGAAAACCTAAAACCGCACATCTGCTCCAAAACCCTTTTCTGAATCTTCAAACCCTAAACTTACGAACCTTCAGAAATCGTTGTTGGAATGGCAAAGACTAAGCATCCAGATGAAGCCGAGAGCAGTGCTGCAAAGAAACCTAAGGTAGTTGGTCGGAAAATACTGCAAGGTAAAGTCATAGATTTAGAGTGGCTGTTTGAAACTAATTTACTGTTGAAGCAAGCGTTGTCGTTTCAAAGCCTTGAGCAAGCTTTTAATAGTGAAAATTCTGAGTTTCTATATGAGGCAGAAATGAGACATTTCTTTAGAACTGTTCAGTTTAGCCTTGGAGATACAGAGGATAGTTTATTGGCTCAAATAGAGGATAAGGACTTTTCAATATCATCTGTAGAGATAAGTCAAATTCTTAACTGCCCTCATGAAGGAGTTTTTCATTTCGATTTACGGAATATTGGAGATTCTGTACATAAGTTTGAAGACATTATGTCTTTTCTGTTTGGAACCAAAGTGATAAAGAAGATGTTTATTAAGGATTTGGAGCCCGATTAGAAAATTTTGGTAAAATTTGTTCAGACTGGTTTAGCACCAAGAATGGCTGAGATGGAGAAAATCCTATACCCTGATATGTACATAATGTATCTTCTGATGTGTGATATTAAGTTTAATTTTCCTCGGTTTATGATAAGATATCTGAGTTACTGCTGTCAGAGTGAAGCAAGAATGACCTTTTTCCCTTATGGAAGGTTTATTTCTTTGTTTTTGTTTAAAAGAGGAATGATCAGATTGGTAGATGCTGGGGTGAAATGTCACCACAGTAATGTTTTTAATGCTGGAACTTTGAGGAAAGTAGGATACTTCTGGAGCACAATTAAAGGAAAACTCTTACCTGTTGGAGCTGAGGAAAACTCGGAGAGTGATCAGGCTCAACCGGCTAAGTCCAAGGAGGGACAAGCAGAATCAAGAGTTAGTACAGTGGCAAGGAGAATTCGTTTTGAGATGGAGGAAGTTGAGGAAGAGAGAAGTCAAGAAGGACTTCAATCTAGAAGGAAGAGGTCAATTGATGAAGAAATTATCCCTCCTGCCTTGAAATCCTCTGAACCGTTAATTTCTTATTCATTTGTGAGAGAAGCTGTTGTGGAGCAGACTGCACCGATAGAGGAACTAGCAGCTCAAACAGAAACTCAAAAAGAACCTCAATCTGCTGCTGTGGCTGTTGAAAAAGTAATTCAACAAGAACAACTTATGGAGGCAGTGCCTGGTGAAGAAGTGGCCCGACCTCAAGATTTGATTCGGAAATTTCAAGCAATTACTGGAGCAATGAGCAATATGAGTGACAGATTACACGATCTTCAGTGTAATAGTGCCCCTTTGTCAGTTTTGCTAGATAATCAGAGATTTTTAGTGGATCAGTTGACATCTGGAGAGCAACCGATTAGGATTCTTTTGAATCAGTTATCAGAAAAACTGGCTCTTTTTGTTGAAAAAGAAGAAAGAATGCATGAGTTTTTCAGAGTTAATTTGATTGAAGATATTCATATGACTCAAGAGATCAGAGATCTTATCATCAAGTTAGGAGATGGGATGATGAAGAGGCTCAGAGAACAGTTTACAGAGATAAAGACCGCGATTCAAAGGAGATAGACACCTTTTTCCCTGTCTTATCTATGAACCTTGATTCCTCTGTATATCACAATCGTTTATATATAACAGCTTGTGAATGAAAATTCTTTTCTTACTTTTTTTTTGTTTTGTTGTTTATTGATTTATGATTGAGTTAGCCAGTATAACAAATTCACTTATTCATACACAGTTAATTATAGCATTTACTTATAGTTCAGTGCAATATTTAATGTGTTCAAATCCGTAATTTTTCATTCTTTTTGATATCACAAAAAGGGGGAGAATTTGGATAAACACAACATTTAAATTCATTTGTTTCCTATGAAGAAATTTGGATATATGGGAGAATTTGGATATATACGACATTTATCTTTTATCTATTTTTAGCTGAAAATTTATTTTTATGGGGGAGAAATTTTATTATAGTTAAATATTGTTTTAATCCTTTCAAAATTCTAAAATTTTATAAAACTAATTTTTCAATAAAGATTTCAATTAAATTAGTTCTATTATTTTATGGGTTTTGTGATCATCAAAAAGGGGGAGATTGTTGAGCAATGTATTGTTTTCAAACAATTCAAAATAATGTTTTTTAAAGGGGGAGATTATTTTAAATAATACTCTGTCTCTTTATGATGATTTTGATGCTCACAAATACCCTTAATTATTTGCTAATTATTTCGTTGAGTATTTTGCAGGAATTTATTTTATTTATTTATTTCATACAACGAGATTTCATACTTCATTTATTCCGAGATCAACTTTAGCGCGTTCTGAAATCACTGTAGCGCGAGATCAATTTTAGCGCATTCTGGAATCACTGTAGAGCGAGATCAGTTTTAGCGCATACTGGAATCACTGTTCATACCCTACGTTGATGAACGTAACGTATGGATGAAAAGTTTACTTTTTATGTTAAAAGAAACGTATGGTTAAGGAACCTTACGTTATTTTGAAACGTATGGTTAATGAACCTTACGTTGTTGAAAAGTATGGAAGAAGAACATTACGTTTGGAAGGAACCTTACGTTTTTGTTGTTGGACAAGTATGGAAGAGAAACCGTACGTTAGTTTTTAGTGTTGAGTTTGTTTCTCAAAAGTATGGATCATCAACCTTACTTTTAATCAACCGTACGTTATTTGGAGAGTTGAAGCAAGACAAAGTATGGATGATCAACCCTACGTTTGAATGCTGAAGAGAAAGTATGTATGTTGAACCTTACGTTCTGAACCTTACGTTCTGAACCTTATGTTTGTGAACCTTACGTTTGTGAACCCTACGTTTGGAGCCACGTCATCAACCCTACGTTTGGCGTCGGGATATTTTTGACAGACGATATTTCCTTTTGCATTGGTCAAACAGGCGGATTATTAAGCGGATTTCGAGCCGATTCTTAAGTACGACTTTGACTGAATCAAAGACGATTTTCAACGGATTAATGATTGATTTAAACGGAGCTTTTTATGCCGATTCTTCAGGGGAGTTACAACGGCTCTGTTATTTATTTTTTTTATATCGCGAATCTAAAGGATATTTTTATGGATCTATTTATGCGGAAGATTTTCTCAGATTTGAATATATATGTTCTATCTTGGAAACTTCGGATATATATATACACAGGAACGTGTATGAAATATATAGATTGATCTTTTAACAAGCAAGAAACAGAGACTGTGTGAAGGCGTTCTTTTCTGGTGATCGAGAAGAAGTGTAAAATCTTTATCACCGAAGGAAGATCTTGATAGCAGATTCACGTGTTCTACATCGACTATCTGTTGTGAATCTATTGCTACTAAAGTTGTGAAGTTTCTTGTAATATCTATTGCAACTGGATCGACTCAGAACTGTTTTGATTACAGATCTTTATTTTCTAAAGACAACGATCTATCTACTGTCAATTGCATTCTGTTGCAATTGTGAAGAACAACTGGAGAAGTGTTTTCTTTATCAAAACCCTTTTTATTTTTGAGTGATCAGCTTCTCGTTCTAAGCTGTGTGGGTTCGTGTTTGAACCAGGAAGGCTGTGTTTGCCTGAAACTTGTAAAGGTGTCAACTGCCTGTACTCAGTTGTGAACAGGTCTGTGGAAACGAGGACCAGATAGTGAAAATCGCCAAGCTCGTGGATTTGAGCGTTGGTGGAGTGGACTAGGGGCATTCTGTTCCCCGAACCACTATACATCCGTGTGTTCATGCTTTTACTTTTTCCGCTGCATATTTAATCGTGCTAAAGCATAGTGGACAGAATTTGTCTAAATTGAAGATATTGTAATAATTTTGAAAAGACACAATTCACCCCCCCTCTTGTGTGTAATCCGTAGATTCAGATCCAACACCATCCAATATACAAATACATCTACACTTTCGATCCAACAATTGGTATCAGAGGTGGTTTCCACTGATTTGTATTACTAGCTTTATTTCTTTCATTTTTTTAAAAATTACTTACTACACTAACATGTGGAGTGGAAAAGATATTGTTTCTGTAGATGGAAGGAATGAATATTGGGTCAATAGACAATCTAAATCCTTCTAGACCACCAATCTTTGATGGGAATGATTATGAGTACAAGAGAGATCATATGAAGACTTTTGTGATCAATATGGGCGTAGAAAATTTTATTATGCTTACTGGAGGTTACAAAATTACTGACAAAGAAGTCAGTACTTTCACTAATCAAGAGAAGCAAGAATATAAACTGAATTACAAGGTATGAAATACTTTATTATTCTCTATGACCAGGAATATATACAGTCAGATATCTTCATGTGAAGCAGCCAACTATATTTGGAAGAAATTAGAAGTCACTCATTTTGGTACATCCAAGTTTATAGAAACAAGAAGAGAAATGCTTCGAGCGGAGTATCATGGATTTGTTTTTCCTTATGGAGAGCCAGTATGTAAAGTGCAACAAAGGTTTATGACAATTGTCAACAGCTTACAATCCATGTCTGAAAAAGGCCATGATGATGAAGCGCTAGTAGATAAGATTATAGATATAATTCCGAATGAATGAGAGTAAAAAAGGACAGCTATTGATGAAAATAGAAAAGTTTCCCAGATTACTCTTGATGAACTTTTTGGAACCCTTTTACAGCACAAGACAAGAATTAAAAGAGATGCTGACTTCAACAAGAAGAAGAATGGAAATGGAAGTGTAGCTTTTACATCTAAAGCTAAAACACCTGAAAGGATAACAAGATCCAATGCCAAGAAAGAAGTTATATCTGACTCAAGTGATTGTGATCTTTTGGATAATGAACTAGCCAATCTTTCTCGGAGGATGAACAAGATTTTGGGAAAGAAATATTTCCAATATAGATTCAAAAGGAAAGATAGTAAGGGAAAAAAAGATTCAGAGGTAACCTGTAACGAATGTAAGAAAGTAGGAAATATAAGGCCTGATTGTCCTTTACTAAAGAGAAAAGACAGAAAGGAAAAACACTCTGAATGAAACAAGAAAAATTTTAAAAGACAAAGACAAAGAAATTTTTGAAGGCAAATGATACTTGGAGTGAAAGTGGTAGTGATTCTTCAGACGATTCTTCAGAATATGAGTCCTCAGGCCAGAGAAATATTGGACTTATAGCCAGACTAGCAATTGAAGATCATTGTCTCATGGCTAAGGTACATAATGCTGAAGCTATTACAAATGTCTCTTTAAATGCAAATTATACTGATAATGGATATTATGAATCTTCAAATGATGAATCTTCACCATCAGAAGATGATACATTACCTTCTTTTGAAGAAGTGTCTAGATTTTCTAAATTACTCGAAAATGATAATTACAAACTCAAGAAGAAGCTTGAGAAAGAAAATTCTAGAATTTCAATTTTGACTAAAGAAGTGTCAGATCTTTCTAAGGATCTTGATATGGAAACTTCTGATTTTGAAAGTATTTTAAAAACCCTTGAGAAAGTCAAATCTGACAAAGATAAACTTTCTAAGGATCTTAAAACTGTGTTTTCAAAGAAAAATGTTTTAGATCCTAACTCTAGTTCAAAATCAAATGTTTTGGAACATGAAAACATAGTTTTAAAATTAAAGTCAGAAATTTTTTCCTAGAAAAAATGTTTGTCAAACTTTACTCATAGAAAAGAAAATTTTGACAAGATGTATTCTCAAATCCGACCCTTAAGAAATCGTTCTGGTCTTGGTTATTCTTATTCCAAACTGGTTTTTAGCAATAACTATTTTGTTCCTCAAAAAACCTCTTTTTTCTCTAAGTGTCAATGTGGAGGACACTGGAGAAGATATTGTTCTCTTAATAAAACTCAATATTTAGGATTTCATGAAACTCATTTTGCAAAACAAATGTGGATTACTAAAATTCTTTTATCTAGCCCTTCTGGATCCAAACAAGTTTAGATTCCGAAAAACTAATTGTTTCTTTTTCAGGAAAATGAGAAGTGTACCAATAAGAATATTTGGTACATGGATAGTGGTTGTTCTCGACACATGACCAGAAACAAAGATCTCTTTGAAAAGGTTATCAAAACAAAAGGTGGAAAAGTTACCTTCAGAGATAATGATCAAGGAAAGATTGTTGGTATAGGTAATATTGTTTTTCTTGGAAAAGTTCTTATTTCAAACGTTTTGTTTGTTAAAGGTCTTAGACACAACCTCATTAGCATAAGTCAATTATGTGATGAAGGTTACCTTGTGAATTTTAGAAATGATAAGTGTCTAGTTCACAATTCCAAGGATGAGTTCATTCTATCTGCTCATAGGCAAGAGAATGTTTACACTATTAACTTAGAAGACCTTAGGAGCCAAAACTTACCCTGATTAAGTGAAATAGAAGACCAATCATGGCTATGATATATAAGACTAGGACACTGTAATCTGAGAAACCTTAGTAAACTCTCAAAGAAAAGACTTATGAGGGGACTATTGGATCTTAGATATGATTCTTCAAAAGTCTGTGATCCTTGTCAATTTGGAAAGAAACATAAAACTAGCTTTAAATCAATTAATGAAGTTTCAAATTCTAATACATTATAGCTAGTGCATATGGATCTTTTTGGTCCCACACAAACTGGAAGCATTGGAGGCAAATACTATGTATTTGTTTTAGTTGATGACTTTACTAGATTTACATGGGTTTATTTTCTAGAAAATAAATATGTAGCCTTCTCCTATTTCAAAAATTTTAGAGCCCAAGTTAAAAATTAGAAAAACCTACCATTGATAACTATCCATAGTGATCACGGTGGTGAACTTCAAAACTCAGATTTTGAAACTTTTTGTAGTAATAAAGGTATTACTCACAATTTCTCAGCTCCAAGAACTCCTCAGCAAAATGGTGTTGTTGAAAGAAGAAATCATATTCTTCAGGAAATGACTAGAACCATGTTGAGTGAATACTCAATTGCTAAGCACTTTTGGGCTGAAGCTGTTAGTACTGCTTGCTATACTATAAATCGTGTTTTAACTAGACCAATTCTTAACGAAACACCTTATGAGTTATGGACTGGATGAAAACCTAAAGTTTCTTACTTCAAAGTTTTTGGGTGCAAAGTATTCATTCTGAATATAAAAGATAATTCTCACAAATTCACACCAAAATCTAATGAAGGAATCTTTCTAGGCTATTCTACAACTTCTAAGGCATATAGAGTTTTCAATAAAAACACTTGTACTATTGAGGAAATAGTACATGTAAAATTTGATGAAACTGATCCTTTTGTTTTCAACCAACCCAATCCTACATCCTCGGATGTGTTTTCTAAAAATGTTTATCAACCATTATTAGAAGATCATTCTGATAAGGAAAATGTTCAAGAAAGTATTCCTGATACATTTACCACAGAAGAATTTCTACCATATGTTGATGAACAGGTTTTACAAAACCCAAATCAATTGTTTCTTAGGAATCATCCCAGTGATAACATCATTGGTGATGTAAATCAACTTGTAAGGACCAGAAATTACTTAAGAAATTAAATAGAACATCTTGCTTTTCTTTCCCAATTTGAACCTAAAAGTCCATGTGAGGCCTTAGGTGATGAAGATTGGGTCAAAGCAATGCAAGATGAACTAAATGAATTTGAAAGGAATCAAGTCTGGACTTTAGTTGATAGACCTAAAGAAACAACTGTAATTGGTGTAAAATGGGGTTTCAGAAACAAATGTGATGAAAATGGAATCATTGTAAGAAATAAAGCAAGACTTGTTGCTAAAGGATATAATCAACAAGAGGGAATAGACTATGAAGAAACATATGCTCCTGTAGCTAGAATTGAATCTATTCGTATTCTATTAGCCTTTTCAGCATATTTTAATTTCAAAACTATTTCAAATGGATGTAAAATGTGCTTTTTCTAAATGGTTTTGTTCAAGAAGAAGTTTTTTTCGAACAACCTCCTAGTTTTCAATACTTAAAACATCCTGATTATATTTTCAAACTTACCAAGGCTCTATATGGTCTTAAACAAGCCCCTAGAGCATTGTATGATAAACTTACATGATTTCTTTTACAAAACAATTATACAAAAGGTATAGCAGATCCAACCCTTTTTATAAAAATGGAAAATAAAGATGTCTTGATTGTTCAAATCTATGTTGATGACATCATATTCAGATCAACTCAGAAATCTTTAACTGATTCTTTTTCTAATTTAATGAAATATGAGTTTGAAATGAGTATGATGGGTGAGTTAACATTCTTTTTAGGTTTTCAAATCTCTCAAAAACCAGAAGGAATATATATATCTCAACATAAGTATATAAAAGATTTACTCACAAAGTATGGTTATGACAAGACTAAAAGTATTCGTACTCCAATCGGTACCTCAAATACACTTGATCCTAACGAAACTGGGAAACTAGTAGATCAAAAAAATTTCAGAGGTATGATAGGAAGTTTGCTATAATTGATAGATAGTCGACCAGACTTAATGTTTTCTGTATTCTTATGTGCGAGATATCAATCTAATCCAAAAGAGTCCCATTTAAGAGCGGTAAAGATAATCTTTCGGTATTTAAAAGGCACTATGGATTTAGGTATTTTTTACTCTTTTGGGAATGATTTTGTTTTAAAAAGTTTTTCAGATGCTGACTTTGGTGGTTGTATAATGGATAGAAAAAGTACATCTGGAACATGTCATTTCTTAGGAGATTCTATGGTTTCTTAGTCCTGCAAGAAACAACACTCTGTAGCACTATCCACTGCTGAAGCTGAATATGTAGCAGCTAGAAGTTGTTGTGCTCAAGTATTGTGGATGCAACACACACTCACCGACTATGGATTGAGTTTATCCAAAACTCAAATTCTATGTGATAATACCAGTACCATAGATCCTAGTAAGAACCCAGCACATCACTCTCGTGCAAAACACATAGATGTTAGGCATCACTTTCTTAGGGATCACACACAAAAAGGAGATATTGTTTTACAATTCATCAGAACGTAAGAACAACTTGCTGACATTTTTACAAAACCTTTACCTTTCGATAGGTTTGAGTTTATAAAATAGAAGATAGGAATGATTACATTAAAATAATCATTCATATCCACTTCCGGTTTTACTTTTCTCCTTACATTAAATAACTCCCTTTTAAAGGGGGAGGACATTTCTTACTATGTTTTTTTACTATGTTTCTTTTTATCTTATGATATTTAATTATTTACTCTCCTGGTATGTATTTTTTACTTTTCTGTTTGTCATATTGACAGTTTTATCATATCATTTACTTTTTTGTTTATCATATTGACCGTTTTATCGTATCATTTACTTTTCTGTTTATCGTACTGTCTGATGATGGTAATGATTTTCTTTTCCATCGTACTGTCCGATGATGGTAATGATTTTATTTTCCATCGTACTATCTGATGATGGTAATGATTTTCTTTTCCATCATACTGTCCAATGATGGTAATGATTTTCTTTTCCATCGTACTGTCTGATGATGGTAATGATTTTCTTTTCCATCATACTGTCCGATGATGGTAACAAGATTTTTTTCCATCGGCTTGTCAGTTCATGGTAACGAGATTGTTTTCCATTGGCTTGTCAGTTCATGGTAATGAGATTGTTTTCCATCAACTTGTGAAGTTCATGGTAATGAGATTGTTTTCCATCGGCTTGTCAGTTCATGGTAACGATATTGTTTTCCATCAGCTCGTCAGTTCATGGTAACGACTTTGTGTTCCATCGGTATGACGATTTTTTTCCGTACGATTGTGTTTTTCTTTTCAGCTCTACTAAAACCAAAAATAACCTTACGTTCTCCGGCAGGTACCTTTTTTTTTCATTCGTTTTTATCCTAACCATTGATCTTTTTTTCTCTAATCTTGACCGTAGAAGATCAACAGTCACCCCTATATCGCATATAAATAGCCCCCCCTCCCCAAAACCACATTGGTTTTCAGGTTTTGAGGCGAAGCTCTGCTCTACTGGTTTTAAATCATCATACGATCTTTCATCGACAACACCTATATGTCTCAATCCTCTGCTAATACTCCCGCCGAAATGTCTTCAAAGACTTTTACAAAGAAAAACTTTTTCAGAGAAAGGTTAGTTTCTCAGGACTTTTTTGATTCGTATGATTCCACAATCAGAAGAATCATTCTATTTCAAGGTTGGGAACATTTATGTGTTGAAAGACTTGTTTCTCAAGATCCGGTTCTCTTTGATGAAGTCATTCAGTTCTATAAAACCGTATCTTTCGACAAAGACATGACTACAAATTTTGCTGTGTACGATAGAAAGTTATATAAGTCTATGAAACAAGTGACTCATTTTCTAAATGTCCCAACAGAAGGGGATTCTTTCTGTCCATCTCATAAACTACCAGAGGAAGTTGGTACGTTTAATAGAGAAAGTGCTGAGAAGTATTTGTTTGTTATAAATGAAGAAAAGAGAAAAGTGGCTCATCTTTCTCCGGACAATCGGTTTGTGACTTTATGGATGTAAGGCTTTCTTATCCCAAGGAAAGGGGATAGAGAAACTCTGAAAGTTTTTGATATTTTTATGATTGACTATCTTGTAAATATGAGAAAAGTAAATCTCATGGGGTATGTTTTTGAAACCATTAAGAATTTCAAGATAGGAGCATTAAGTCCCAAATGATTATGTATCCAGCCATCCTTACAAAGTTTATTCTTGAGAGCATGAAGTTTTGAAACATTCCTTTGAAAGGAAACCTGATAGATCGGAAGCCATCTTGGATTAGTAATAGTACGATGAAAAATCTGAATGTTTGTTTTGATCCAAATTCAAAACTTTTTATAAGAGATGTAGAAGCTGAATCGGCTCAAAATCAATCGGCACCAATGCCAGCCAAATACATTCCTTATTTTGTTGTTCCTCAGAAGTCTGATCCGCAAACCAGATCAAAGCCAAAGAAGAAGTCTAAGTATAGTAAGGAGGTCGTAGACAAATGGAGAAAGGATAAGGAACAGAGAAAGGAAGGTGATCCAAATTTTGGACTTGATCCAGCCGAAGCCTTTGCTGAGAGATTAAGGGTTGAGGATACCCTTTAGGATGAAAAGAAGAATAAGGTAATTTTGAAAAGAAAAGAATAGGAATTTGATGCTTCAAATCTTTTGAAATCAGTTGAGGAAGCTCGTGCTCATCTTACCATAGAAGTGCATCAAGAGACCATCGTACAGAGCCTTGCTGATAAAGAAAAAGTAAAACAAATGATGGAAGAGGAGGAAGGAGATTTACCTTTAGAATTCTTTCAGAGTTCAAAGAAGAGTAGGGAGGAATCGGTTCAAAAGCAAAGTGAAGGTGTTCAACAAACCCCTCATGCCGATCAAGCACCTTTTGAAACTTCTGAAACATCGGATAAAACACCCCCTCAAGTAAATCATGGTGCACAATCTTCTCATACTGAAAAAGTTATTGTCATCAGTGACAAAGTAGAAGAAAGAAAAGTGAAAGAAAAAGCAAAAGGAAAACAACCAATTGTTGAATGAAGCCGATCAAATGAATTGCCTTTGTACGATGAGGATACTGATTCAGAACATACAATCTCTCTCAAGAAGAGTGATTATATTGTTCATGTTTTAAGAAGGGTTGAAAAGACCATTCCTTACTTTCCCAGGCTGGAAGGGAAAATTGATTTCATTACTGACAATTAGAAAAATAAGTTTGGTTCTATAAGAGAGTTGAGAAATGAAGTTTTGTCAGTTGAAGCTGATTTGAAAGTTCTTTCTGAAACCTCGACTGCTCATAAGAAAGCTTGCAACAGGATGAATAAGTGGTCATATAAAATAGAAAGCTTAGTGAATGACCATTAGATAGAAATTGAAGATATAAGGAGGTTGTCAAATGATCTTGCTATTGAATTTAATAAGCTTGACAAAGAAACTATTTAAAGGTTGAATCAGATAACTCATGGAGCCGATATTCCTTTAGTGAAAGAATTGCAAGAGAGAATGAATGCTTTTCAATCTGAATTCTCAAAGGTTTCATCTTTCAAGGATGAAATGGTTTTGTTGAAGAAACAAAATTCTGTGTTATCCAAAGATAACAAGAATCTGCAAGACAGAATTGATACCATTGAGGAAGTAATCAGAGTCCAGGAGGAGACTATCAACAATCAAGATTAGATTTTTGCGGACCAATAAGAGCTTCTCAGAACTCAGGGTGATTTAATTTCTGAAGACAAGAAAGAAATCAAGAAGATGAAAGTTGTTCTTCATGATCTCATAAAGAAGGAAAAAGAAAGAGAAAACAAATGACTATTGTATTTTTTTCCTTTGGAACCTATCTTTGTTTTGTAATATCTTTTATGATTCTTTTCTTTTGTCCTGCAATTCTTATCTCTAACCCTTTCAGGAAACTCAAAGTGACCCCATTCTTTTTGTAAACCACAAAGGGGGAGAATGATTTATTAAGGGGGAGAATGTTTTACAAAGGGAGATTGGTTTAATCAAATTCTTCAAAACCAAGTAAAATCTATGAATACAATCCTTAGGAAATTATACACCTAAGGGGGAGTTAGTTGTATTCAAATTCATATTTAGAAGAGTTTCCAATAACTTAGGGGGAGATAAGTATTTCTTGTTATATTTACTTGGTGTGTTGTGCTTTCCAAAAAGGGGGAGATTGTTGAGTCAAAAGTTATCTTCTGAATTCTATATCTTGTTTTGGAAATAAAAAATGTCTTTTTAATCGTGTGGACTTTATCAATGGTATTGTATTGACCTTGTCAATCATATCGTACTGAACCTGTCAATCGTATCGTACTGACCCTGTCAATCATATCGTACTGACTCTGTCAAACGTATCATACTGATTCTGTCAATCATATCGTATTGACCTTGTCAATCATATCGTACTGACTATGTCAATCATATCGTACTGACTCTGGCAATCGTATCATACTGACTCTTCTTTTCATACTTTCATTACTTGTTTTAGTACTTTGTCAAAAACACTCGTTTCATATTGATCATACTATTGTTTATCATCTTCATATATCTTGTTTTAACCAATACGATGTCGTTGAGTTAGTTATAAACAAATCAAAATGATGTCGTGATTTCTATTTCAATATGACCGTTATAATGATAGGTGTCCAAGTCCCTCTGAGTTTTTCAAAGAAATATGACCGTTGGAGGCAACATGACCGTTGGAACCTGAGGCCTATAAATAGGAGGTCATTTGAAGCTGAAAGTAGAACAACGAAGGACTGAGGAACAACTGTGATACTCTACTTATATCAAGTTCTAGAGAGAGACACTGTGACTTCTCTCATCTGCTTTGTGCGTCCGATCATTGTATCGAGAGCATTCAAGTGATTGAAAGATAGAGGTGCCGATTACCTACAAAATAGAGGGCTACCGGGGATAGGCAGATGAACGATCCGATCATCGTATCGAGGGCTGCTGGGGATAGGCAGACAGACGTTCCGATCATCGTATCGAGGGCTTACCAAGGTGTTGGTGAGACAGACCTTTTATCCTAGGTGAAAGGATAAGTCTTCTCTTTGGGTCAAAAGAATTGTAATACTTTTACTTTTCCGCTGCTACTTGTATTAGAAAAGAATTTGTATTGTTTCCTTTCTTCTTTACATATTCAATTGTAATTGTTTCAATTATAATCATTATATTACATATTGTATTGATTGATTCTATACGCTTTAAGGTAGAATCATTCATCTTTATATTACTCTGATTATTGTGTTCATCTCAAATACAATTGTTTTACTTTTCATTAGTATTACATTACTTCATACCTTTTATATTCAATACAATTGTGGGTGTTTGTATTTGTATTAGTTTAAGACTTTTTAAACTAATCTCTTAAGTGTTTAAATACAAAAGTTTTTAAAACCTACAATTCACCCCCCTCTTGTATTGTTACATCTAATATACAAATACATCTACACTTTCGATCCAACAACCTTAGAGGTTTTACAACTACAAAATGATATTACTTATGAAGAACAACCATTAGGGATTCTACCTTCAATAGAAACTATTATATGAAACAAGAATACTCACCAACTCAGTGTTTGATAGAAACACCACTAACATAAAGAAGTTACATGCAAAACTAATAATGTAATAAAGTAGAAGTATCCTTAGTTGGTTGTACCAAATTGGGGAATTATGAGGGTAAAATTAATTTTAGGTGGAATCGAATGTAACACACTCTATTTAATTGAATTATTTTTTCCATATAAGTTAAATTTTTCGATAGATTTCATTACATGAAACACCATGTTTTTCTTTCACTACATGCAACACTATGTGATCTTTCATTACATGCAACATTGATTTTTAACAAATCATGATATATTATAAATATAGTTATTAAAAAAAGAACATTATAAACTAGATATTTAACATAGTGAGATGAATATTAATAAATAATTTTTGAATATTACATATAATTTTTTTATATAAAAAATAATATATTAAAAGTAAATAATTTTTGGTAAAGTATTCATATGTTTTGAAAATACTATTTCCTCAAAAAACGTGTTTCGTTTCCTTTTGTGAAAACTAATAAAATTTATTTTTCAAAATTTTAGAAAGTTAATTTGAAAAAATAAATTTCATTTTTGAAATCAGCATGTAAAATGTTTTATAGGGTGATTGTTTTTATTTTTATTAAAATTTTCATTTTTTTTATTAATAGTGAAATATACTAATTTTTTTATTGATAACTGTCTTTTCAATAAATTTAATTATAAAGACAAATTATTTTAAACTGGTTTTATAGTAAAATTATTCCAATTTTATTATAATTAATTTAATTTTTGTTGTCAGAATCATTATATATTATCTTTTCTTATAAAATCATTATAAAATTTTGAATATTTTCTCTTTAAAAATCATCTTTCTCGGTAAGTATGTGAGATTAATTTTTATTTAATTTCTTCCAGTTCTATGAATTGTATTTTCAAAAATGGATTCCTTATTTAGAATTATCATAAATTATATTATGTAATTAGGTCTACCTAATTTGATACGATAATTATTAGTGAAAAAATTTATAATTAATTATTGTAATTAAGGTTAAAATTGGGTTTTGTGCATTTGATGTGTTTTTATTAAAATTAATTTTATGCACACATTTGTTTTTTATTACATAAACTGGATTTAATATTTATAATAAAATTTATAAATTATGAGACAAATCACAATTTAATTTTATTACTAATGGATAAATTTCCAAGATAATTAAAAAGATAAAAGTTACAATATTAAAAAACAAAAAGAGTACAATTGAGTAATCCTAATGATTAAATAAAAACATGAATTTTTTCCATTTTTGTGTTGGACGATTTTATTGACCACATATTCCCTAAACTCCATTATTTCTCTATTTTTTGGCATATGAAGTAAGAGTGACCTCCCAATAGTGAATGTGTTTATTATATTTATATAAATTCCACCTCTCACCAATTATAAAAGGTCACTCACTTCCCTCAATTAATCACACCTCTCAAGTATTTGGATAAACCAAAAACAATAAAAATAAATCACAAAATTCCATAATCCTATCCTATAATCCTTCTATTGGATTGAAATCCAACCTATAATGGATTTTGGTGAAAACTGATGGAGGATAATCAATGAAGAGGTAATGTTCATTCATGAGCATTTTTGATTTATTTATTAATCTACACTATTAAATTATTATAATACCATGATGATATAATAAACTAAATATATTCAATATAATGAGATGGTTTTATTTTATGTTTATTAAATAAAACCATCTACACTTCTTTCAAATAGGTTATGAAATCATCGTTTATGTGTACAAAAGATTATTGCCTCACCAATCGATGTCATTCTTTGGAATTTGATGAAATCGCTCCCCTGTACGGCGCACTACCGCCACACAAATCAGTGGGATTCAATCATGATTTCCAAGGATGGTAATAAGGATGGGTTTAATAAAAATATGTAATATATGTGACATATAAATGATTATTTAATTATAATATATCATTTACCTTTCTTTCTTTCAATCTGAGAAGAAAATGGAAATAGTGTCAATGGGTGCGTATAGTCTACCGTCTCTATGAATGAGGTATTTCATGTTATGGAACTAAATTTTATGGATTGACCAAAATAAATATAAAATTAACATCTATGATATTAATATATGGGTGAAAATTATGGATATTATTAAATCATGGTCAAATTAAAAGGAAAAAATAAAAAAAAACATTTAAAAAAACAAAGTAGTTATTACCCAAAACATGATTTTAACAAATAATTGTAAATAAATGGGTAATAAAAAGTCACATGTTAATAAAATATGATAATATATATATATTTTTATTTAAAATTTTTATAATAAACAAATATATTATGTTAAAGTTTTTAATAATTACGAAGGATATCGAGACTGAAGGAAAGGGATTTCTAGTTTTTTTCTGGGAGTCATTTGAAAATTCACCAATCATTTATTCTGTGTGGTGTTTATAATACCCATTTTAAATTTTATATAATTTATCCCATTATTTTGATGATATTTAATGTTTTTTTTATTTATTTGGTATTCTAATTCATAAGACTACTAAAATAGTAAGGGATTTCCATCCCATTTTTATCTTTTCATTAGGCAAGTTCCATATTAACCATGTGTTTATTTTATGTGGGGTTTATAATTTCCATGATTTTATTTTATAAACCTTATAAATAAAAGTATTTTTATTTAGATATTAATTTTTTTGACTCTATTTCATTGGGCTTATGTTTCATAATTTACCAAATCAGTAAGTGGTTTTTTGTCTCAATTTTCCTACATTGAGACATATAATTATGTTATGCACCTATTTATTATTAAAGGTGTGTATACAAACCCTTTTAAATGTAATATCATTAATTTATTTATCCTAATGATATTTTGAGTTTCATTTAATGATATTATTTAAATGGTCTTATGTTTCAATGTAACCAAAGTGGTAATGATTTTATGTTACAATATCAACATTTATTGGGTTTGTTTATGATTATGTTTCCAATGATAGCATAATTTGATACATATCTCAAGAAACACACAAAATTTATTCTCCTATGGTTATGCCATTATAATATATGTTTTACCTTCATTATACTCTCTATATGGACTCAAGAATTCGATAATATTGTTTTTTATGAAAAAACATCATTTCTATTGAAAACACTTTTCATTCCATTTTTTTTCAAAAAATTCTCCTAAAAATGTTTTAAAATTCTAGAAATGATTAATTAATGATGTTTTTAACCATTATTTTTAAATTAAAATCAATTTCCATGTCATTTCTAAAAACAATTCTGCTTTGGATTTTACCCAAACATTGAAAGGTATCATTGGTTTAATGTGTACGATATGAACAAAATTTACCTCCACTATGACTGTTATTTTCATTGAATATTCCATTATAGGTTTTCAAGGGTATTTTAAAAAAATAGTATCTTCAATATATTTTACGTTTTAATTTTTTTATTCATATAATAAATGATATTTCCCTCAATAAATGTATTATATGATTTTTAATGAATGCATTATAATTTTTCAATATTATTTTGATAAAAAATAATTTCCCAAAAATTTAATGAAGTTTAGTTTAGAAATTTCATTTTCATGTAGTGGTTATTTTCTTAATGAAAATTCCATGGCAATTTTTATATCAAAATCATTTCTATCTAAGATGGAATCCTTTTATGTTACATTTGATTTACTAGGGTTATGATTTAAGGATACAAATATTGTTAATTATCTGAATGGTTTATATTATTGATGATAATATTTTTATGAAACCCATTTCTCTTCCATGGGTTATACTATAATAAAAATGTTATGAAATCCTCTTCATATTCCTTGGGTTATTCTTTGATGAAATTATTATTAAGCATAATTATTTTCCGTAGGTTATGTTATGATGAAATTTTTATCAAACCCATTTCTTTTCATGGGTTCAAATATGATTAATGTTTAATGGTATTTTGTAAAAAATATATATAAATTTCATAATGTGATGGTGGTTATGCTGTAACCAAGGATGGTGGTTACGTTATAACCAAATATGGGTTGGGTCTATATCTCCGTACAATACATTGGATAAATCATTAAATCTCTGGAGATAATAATGGGAAACAAGTAGATTGGATTGATCTACTATGGGAAACATGAATGACACAATACATTGTAGGATATAGGTGTGTCCTGATCCACTATGGGAAACATGTGTTTCCTGATCCACTATGTTTATTTTATCATAGTTAAACTTGACATATGATAATATATTTAGATTTATTAGGGTGTCAAAATTTTTATAACATTATCATATGGTTCATGATTTATTTATGATGGTTCTCACTCTATTATCCCATGATTTATAAAATGATAATGTTTTATAAAATAACTCAAGTGTATTATTTTTTATTAGTTAAAACATTGTAAGTTATGTTCATTATAGAAATGCTTATGTTTATCATATGATATCATATGATAATATATTGATATCTCTTATTCTTACCCTTACTAACAATCAAATATCACCCTTTCTTATTTTTCCTTTCCCCTAATTATTAAGAAAATTTTTATGTAGGATATTTTTATGAAGTGTATCAAAGGGGAAGATCAATATAGAAGATATTCAAGATCATTCCCCTAACATGAGTATTGTGTATATAATCTTCAAAGACAATAAAATAATATAGTCCTTAGGTGTGTTTTTTTTAATGTATTGATTATTATTATAAAAAGATTTAGTATTTATGTATGATAATACTGGGACACTATATTGACCTTTCATAAATCATGTCAAACAATGTCTGCATACATAAGAATATGTATATATAAGGGTGAGTATATAAAATCAGTAATAAATTTTATAAAGTCTTCGCACAAAATTCTCGTAAAAAAATTTAGATTACATTTTTATATAAAATAACAGGTAAGAACAATAAATAAAATAAGTCTATAGAAGACCACATAAATTACTAACAAAATATTGCACTATTTTTAGCCCATCGTTTTAACCATGAAAGCCACAAAAAAACCGACACACATTTTTCCTGAACAGAGTCACATGTGTAATCTACCAACCCAATACATCCCCTTAAAAAGAGAGACTAATTGAATTACCCAAATTCATGAGGATAAAAACATCCCTCTTAACCCAAGTCATTTGTTTGTGGTATAATAGATATGACCACCTAAATAGAACCGATAACCTTGTCTGAATTAATGAGTCCCAATAAATATACATGATGACTGTATAGTAACTCACAACAATGAAATTACACAATTATTCCAACATAATGTTCCACAAAAATGACACAAGTAGCAAGGTATAAACCAACAAGTCCCTGTCTGAATGCATTAAGAATTCCATCAAACTCACATCAATGACCTGATTCTATTTTTTAAAAACCATATTTAATAATATATCCATTTTATCAATATCATGAGTGAAACACACACTCACATAAAATATAAATCAAATATATGTTTATCACAGACCACAATAAATAATTTTAGAAAACCAATAACTAAATAATCATTTTCTAAAACATATTATGGGAATCACCCACAACCTTATGCTAAAAGAATAGAACAACAAGATAATATCCAATAATTATTTGTCCAAATCATTTAATATGGATAAAAAAATCATTAAACATTAAAAGAAAGAGTTTTTAATTTCTTTATATAAGTGGATAGATAGTGTGAATCCAATTACCACAATAATGGTCTTAATGATTAAAAGAGACCACAAATACATATATATAGTCTCTCAAAACCATAATTTAAAAAATCACAACCAAAATCCCATAAAAAGTTTCTATAAAAAATAAATAATGGATTGTGATATGGTTTAGAGGTCATCATGGACCTTAAAATTAAATTTATAACCTACACTAGTATAATATCAGAGGGCCGAACCATAGGGAAAGCATGTAAATGTTAAAGAGTTTATTAAAAACAAAACCCCCACTTTTTCAGTAGTGGGTTAAATGATTTTTTATGTCTTGTTTTACTGTTTAATTTTTTATTCTATGAGATAATTTTTAATTGAAAATATGATACGTAAGTAGAGATTAGTTTATGAATAACATGAATTGAAACTGAATAAAATTGATCAGAGTGGATTCCCATGGAATTCAATCTACTGGTTTAATATTGCTATTATATTTTTTTGAAGTTTTTATTGTATCAAACCTCATATAATGATTTAAAAATCCACCTTGAAATGTGATTTATTAAAAAAAATATTGAATATTGGAGTTCACACTCTAAGAATCATCAAATTACAATAATGTTTTTAAAATATCATTGGAATAAAACTTTCTATAAAATTCAAATGTTTTAAAATTAATGTTCGAAGAAAATCATTCAAGAATAGTCTCGCCCATTGATCTCAAAGATTGATTAAATGCTAAAGAGGTGAGAAATAGATTTAGTGAATTATAAATTGATCTCTCCATTCAATTTTAATTCGTTATAATAATGATATGATGAAATAAAAAAATTAACCAATATAATTAAAAATCCCCAAGAAAAATGTTTACACAATAATAAAATTTAATTCAATGAAATGATTAATGTTTAAAAAAGATGAAAGAAATATGAAATTGAGAAGAAATTTCCCTCTAGAGAAAAATGATGAAGGGTTTCCTTATTTCCAACTCCTCCAGGTCTTCAGTATTACTCCTACCGCTCCACTGATATTGTTTCCTAGGAGTATCGTGAATGATGTATCCTAGAATGTCCCAATCGTCTATCCCATGCTATTGGTGTGAATTAAATTCATCTTAAATCTACAGCTTTTTCACTATATTCCTACACCAACATAGTCTGCCCTTTATTACATCACGACACACATGCGTTTTTTCGTTGAAATGTTTCCTACATTAAAATACCCCTTCTAACTAACTACCCGACATTTGGGTTAAATATATCTGGAAACCATTCAGAATTTGATGTGAACTTACATTGTTAAAATATATAATAATTAATAATTAATTTGACGTTAATATAAAATGTTAAATTTTTATAAATAAATAATTGTTTATTTAGTTAAATTAATATTGAATGAATTAATTAGTTTGTATTAATTTAATTAATTTAATATTATTTTAGTTGATAATTATTTTATTTTATTTAAAATAAAATTAATATTTTTTTATCAAATATAATAAAAGTAAAATTTTTTATTAAAGATTACTATTATTTTAGAATTAAATGTTATTTAATTTGGTTAATTAATTAGTATTTTTAATATTATTATTATTGTAATGAAAATTATTTTATTTAAAAAGTTTAATGATAATTATTATATTTGCAATATATAAATTTAATTATTATGTTTACAAATTTATATTAATGAATGTAATTATTTTAATTAAACATTTTATTTTTATTTTTAAATTACAATAATTTTTATTTTTGTAATAATTTTATTATTATTATAAATATGCATTTATTGATTATTAATAATCTTATATTTTAGTTTTATTAATTTTTTTTAAATTTTTTAACGCCCCCCATTTCTTCATCACAAATCATGTGAAGGGGTGGTCTAGTGTCTACCAAAATCAGCGGTGCCTCCAACAATGGCGACTGTTCCTGTGATTGGTGATTCCAGTTAAAATAGCTCCTTTATGTGGCTACTAGTTCTTGGGGTGGTCAGCTTCTCCTCCTTCTATGATCCTTAGTGATGATAACACCTCCCCATATTGATGTGGTGACAGATAGTGATATAGTGATAGATTCTTATGGTGACATGCAGTTCCTTCCCTCTGGCGACCTGACATCAAGATCCAGTGTCATTGGGTGAGGTCTCTTTGCAAGACATTCAAGCGGTAGTGTTACGATTCAGATCTATGGGTTGGTTGTTGTTTTGATTTTTCTTGGTTTCTCAGATCTATATAGCGTTCATCAATTTGATCCAATTTTGAGTGGCTAGTAGATCAAGAGTGAATTTTAATTTTCTGGTTGGTTTGGGTACTGATTTATGTGATGTTGGTGAGTTAAGGATGGGTTGACGGTTTATGGTGGGAATTGGTGAGGACGGTGGGGTGGATCTGCAACGACGTCGGTAGATCATAGCTGGAGGCAAGGTGATTAAGGTAGGGGTGTTGGTGAGAAAAATGTGAATGGGAAGTTTTGGTAGGATCTATAGTGTCGGTGAGTTGAAATCAGTATCTCATGGGTATTAGAAGGTTGTGGTGGATTTTGGTCCGTCCATAGGTGAAAAAAAACACGGTGAGGCACCGAAAAGGGGCATTGGTAAGTCATCTCACTGATGCAATATCGGTGAGGCAAGATAAAAATAGAATGTTTCAGTAGGTAATATGATCAGTGACTCAAGTAACCGATAGGTGGGAATATATAGTGTCTCGGTATATTTATTGCAAATGGAAAAGGAATAAAAAACATAAATTAAAATTAAAATTAGATAAAGATTAATGAAAAAAATAAATCAAAAGTAAATATAAAATAAAAAATAAGCTCAAAACAACTAATTATTTAATTCTTTTTCTAGTTCAAATAAAATATTAAAACAAAAGAATTAATTAAAATCATAAAAAAGAGACAATAAATTTAAAACTAGACATTAATAAACTGACTAAATATTAAAATAAGACCGAAAAAAGTTTTAAATTCAAAATATAAATAGAAGTAAAACAATAAAGAGTTAAATTAATAATTAAAGTGCAATTATTTACTTAAATTTAACATTTAATTTAAATTAATGTAAAAAAGTAAAATATTAAGAAAAAAATAAATAGTTATGTTAATTAAAAAAGATTAATTTATTAATTAATAAATTACCTATAACTATTCTGACATGCAGAAAACAAATCTAAAAGAAGAAAAATAAAGAACCAGAATAGTAATTAAAAGAAAACTAATAATATAAAGGGGAAAAATAAAAAATTAACTACAAAACTTATTAATTAATGAATTTAGTTATTAAATTTAAAAAGTGAACATAATTAGAATAAATTGTAAAATTAATTATTTAAATCATTAAAAATCAAATAAATAGAGTTAGTAAAAATCATCAATTTTAAGGCCACATCAAATTCCCCTAGACATAATAATTGATTTTCCTTAATCAATTTCATGATTTACTATCATTTTATAATAAACAAGTGTTTTAATTATGCAACTCATACTGAATCATGAAAAAATGTTTAAAAGAAAAGGACAAAAACTGAGTAAAAGGATTTTGAAATGTAATATTCTAAATACGTATGGCCCAATTTCAAGTACTCACTGGATAATGAAGAGAGTAAAGAATCATCAATTTTTAGGATTTATTTCCTTGTATATGTGATTTCTTAATGACATATTACAATTAAAATTCATGATCAATGTTTAAGAGTGATAAAATGTTAAAAGTTGGTGGAATTAAGAACTTAACAAGAGGAACTTGGAACTTTGAAATTCACATAGGTTTTAAAAAGAAAAAATTGATTGAATTTTTTTTGAATCGCATTTTTGATACAATATAAATGATTCCATAAAAATCTAATGCCCCCTTATTCTTCTAACATTCATTATTCCCCTCTCCTTAATGAAATCATTTTTGATACTAGGTACTTTATATTATTTTTTCCAAGACATGTATCTTGTGCGGAGCATTGTTCATATGCACTTATTATAATTTCTATAGATGGATTTTTTTAAAAAAATGCACTGAGTACCTAGAGTCTTAGAGATTCACTATGGGTTACCTAATGCCCATTTTACTCCAGTTTGAAAAGATCTTTATGAATACCATTTATGTTAGATTAGTAAGGTGATAATTTTTTTATTTTTTTTTAAAAAGTGAGTCCCCTATGAAAAATTTCAATCTTCCATTTTCCAAAGGTTACAATATCAAATCCACACACAATTATCTGGTATCACTCTCAATCATAGTTCCTAAACAAAACATTCATAAATTCACTATCCAAAATCACTCAACAATCATTCACCCTCATAAGTTTCATACTAAAAGAGACTCTTAACTACTAGTAAAATATTATCCTAAGGTAATGTTGATTAGATGTTCAAGGTAAAGACTCAAGATATTAATATTGTGAAATAATTATGAAAATAATTTACAATTTGTTAAAAAAAAGAATTGAAAAGTAGTGGTAATTGATAGGTTTCCATTATGGTATAGCTTAACTCAAAGTATGTTGACCCCCTCACCCACTCTCAAACCCAAATTTGTCCCCAAAGTTAAATTTCATGATGGATAAAACACTTTTTTTAATTATAGATGAAGGTATATTTTAAAAACTATATATTGATGAAAAGTATCATGGGTCTCATTGAATCTCAAAAGAATGTTTTCCAAAAAAATTACATTACAATAGGTTTACATGAATTATCATTTAAGGTAGTGAAAAAAAATCAATTAATTTCAAATAGTATCATGTGAAATATTTAAGTATACATCAAATTTGTTGTAGAAATATTAAAAAATAGATTCAATTAGATTTTCATTTGAGCATAAAAAATGTTGCTAAAACGCCAAACAAGTGAAAGGAAATTAAATAAAAACAAAAACATCCGAAATTAGATTTTCATCATGTAAGCATATGAAATAAAATTTTCAGCTACTAGAAAATGTAGTATAATATTTTCAGCATAGGTGTAAGTATAAAAAGTTGCATAAGCAGCATAAAATCATGACTCCCTATTAACAACATATCGATGAACCATTATTGAGATGACTCACCAAAATTAGTGTAACGATGACTCAATAATGATTTTTTTAAAAGAAAATGTAGCTAAAAATAATAAAAGTAGAAATAAAAATTAAATAACATCTATGAATTAATTATTTTCCAGAAATGATCCACTAAGGGAATCACACTCCTTTATTGACACCAGCAACATTAGTCTCTAAAAACATAGACTAAGATAACCAATAAAATATCCCAATAAATAAAGATTAAAAAAATATCAGAAAACAAAACTTTATTCAAAAAAAGCATGAAAAAAGAAAAGAATGATGAAAACCATAGACCATGGGTTGAATCCCATAGAGCACTAAGGTTTATGAATTTATTTAGACTCACCTAGAAACTTGTAGTAATCACTTGGTGGATGTTATTTCTTATATATAAACCACCACATGTTGAAAATCCCAATATTTTCAATATAGAATTCAATTTTTTGGGAATGACTAAGGGAAAAAATTACTCCATTACTAACCAGAAAGGTCCATAACAAACACCCCTTAATATTAAGTCACTTCTCAAAGGAGTCTTTAAGTGGAGTAGTAAATTCATTACCCAAGGTCACTTTCTTAATAGTGACATGGCACTCTGAGTCTGGTGAAAAAGAAAGAAATCCCTCAATCTCTTCCAAAAATCTATTATGCGCACATCAAAGTCACTCTTGGAAGTAGTGATATCCATTTTTATGTTATGTTCAGAATTGGCATAATTATCATTTTTAGAAAGAGACAATTGTGTACTAGTTTCTACTCAGGGTATGAAATTTTCCTCATATTTTTCTCTCTCAAAATAAACTTTACAAAAATCAAATTCCTGGGTTCTTGGGGGTGATTTATGAATAATAGGTTCATGAAGACTATTATCAAGAAAATCATGTGTCATTTCAAAATTATCATCCAATAATGATTTCACTTCAATTTTACTCACCTTCCCACCAAAAGGTTCAACACCCAACATAGTTGATGTTTGATATGAAAAATAGGGAAGAGTTAGTTTTTGTTTATTTAAAAAATCAGGTTTCACAAAGTTAAAAATCTCTTGCAATAGTTCCTCATTAGAAAATAAGCACTCAACATCTATTTCTTCTGATGAATTAATTCTTATTGAATCATTTTGTGTGTGTTTAAACTCTCATATAAGTTCATTAAAAAAGATCTTTCTCTAAAAAAAACCATTTTACTATTTCACTTTAATTATAGGGAAATTATTTTTTAATTCATCTTCAACAAATTCATATTTAAGATTGTTCAAATTTAAACAATTTTCCCATGGTAAAACAATATTGTTTTCAATTTCAGTACACAATGTTTTAGAAACGTTTTCAATAATATAATATGATAATGAAACCTCATAAGTTATCCATTCTTAAAAGAAAATTCCACCATTAAAGTCATCCAAAATCATTTCAATGATTGTTGGGTTTGTAGTTTCAAAACAGGGAAGAGACATTTTCCAAAAAGGTTTAATAATTTTAGATTCCATGATTTCTAGTTCACTTTCATCTTCCGTCATATTTTATAATTCATGTTTAGGTTAATTATCCAAAATTTCATAAATGTTGGGTGAAGAGTTTTCAACAATCAAGTTCTCATTTACTACTTTTTCCTCAACCTGAGTGTTTACATTTTCAAAATTTCTAAAATAGCTATTTTTCAAAAAGCTGGGGATCATGAAAAGAATAGGGAATTATAATTCAATATGTTTTAATTCTTTCTTTAAATTATCCTACACAACACCATGTATGTTATTAATGGGGTCTTCAATGTTTTTTTCTTCATTCATTGAGTTTTTTATTTCATGATATTTGTCTTCATTAGAAACATATTTCGTAAAATAAAAAGTTTTTTTATTTGTTTCAACAACATCCTCATTCAAAATTTCATGATCAACTCTTCCATAATCACTTTCTTAATTATTGAATTCAATTAGTTTTTTATCTTAAACTTTTTATAGTGAAACCCATGTTTTTTTAATATTTTCATCTGAAATTATTTGCTTCTTTAAATTTATCCAATTTAGTTAAAATTTTTAAAAACATTTGATCCAGTTTAGGGTATACTTTTAGTTTAGGTCAATAATTTTCCATGTTTCCATCACATTGAAAGGGTTTTTGGTACATTATAAACATACTTCCAGGAATTGTTCCCACAGATTCTATAACAGACACAATAGAATTTATTTTGATGACCTAAACCCCAATGATTTTCCTTTTTAAAAAAATCCAAACTATAACAATGATTTCACAAAAACATAACATTAAAAATTTCAAACAACTTTCTCAGATGTGTAAAATATTAAAAATATCATCAAATGGGAGCACATAGGATTTTGACATTCACGCACACAAAAACAATGCATAAATGTTTCAAAACAACTCATGCATCAATTTTTTTAAAGAATAATTTTTTGTTTTAATTTTCAGTTTATTTTATATATATATATTTTGATTTTTCTTACCATAGAACACTTAGTACAGGCCTTCACCAGTAATGGAAGAAAATATTAGTATGGGTTGGAGGTCGTCACGACCAAAAAAATTAAATGTATAACCTACATTAGTATAGTTGAAAAAGGTCAAACCATATGGAAAAAAGTGAATGTTAAAGGGTTTATCTAAAATAACCCCCACTATTGTCTAAAGTAGGTGAACATATTTTTTGTTTAATTTTTTTAATAGTTAAGTTGTTATTCTATGAGCTGTGTTGTAATTGAATCTCTGATATGGCATCAATGAGAATTGTATGAATTATAGGAATTTGAACCGAATAAAATTGATCAGGGAAGATGCTAAGGAATTCAATGTATTCATTAAATAATGATATTATCTTTGTAGAAATTTTAATTCTATCACACCTCAAAAATTTATTAAAAATCCCCCTCGCAAGGTGATTGAACAAATAGAAGATTGAATCTTAGATTTCATAACTCTAAGAATCATCATCTTAAAATAATTTTTTATGAACAATCATAGGATTAAAAATCTCTGTAAAATTACAATGTTTGAAAATTAAAGCTTATAGAAATGCTTTCAAGATAAATCTCACCAATTGATCCTGAAGATTGAGTTAAATCTACAATGATGCGAAATAGTTTTAGTGAATTCAAATTTGATCTCACTGATCAATTTGAATTCATTATAATGATGATACGAAGAAATGAAATAATTAAGCAATAGAATTAAAAATCCTAGAACAAAATGTTTACCCAATAATCATATTTAATTCAAATCAATGATTATAATATGAAAAAGATGAAAGAAATTTTAAAGGGAGAATAAATACCAATCTAGAGAAAAATGGAAAATTATTTCCCTATTTTCTATTGGTCTTGGTCTCCAGTACTACGTCTATTACTCTAATGATCTCATCTTCCAAGAGTATAGTGTACGATGTATCGTGGAATACCTCAGTAGTCTATCCCCAGCAGTTTTTATTGTTTAAATTCATCTTTCATCTACTAGTTTGTGATAGCTTAACAACACCAACATAGTATGTCCTTCACTACATCACTACACACATGTGTTTTTTCATTGAAATGTCTATTACATTAAAATATCCCTTCTAACTAACTCTCTAGCAGTTGGTTTGAATGTATATAGATTCCATACTAAATCTAGTGTGAACCTATGCAGTTAAAAGAGATAATTACTATTAATTAATTTGACGGTAATATAAAATTCTATCTTTTATAACTAAATAATAATTTATTTAGTTAATTTAATATTTAATGAATTATTTAGTTTATATTAATTTAATTTATTTATTTATATTTTAATTGATAATCATTTTATTTTATTTAAAACATAATTAATAAATTGTTTATCAAACATGAATAAAGTTAAAATCTTTATAAAATATTATTATTATTTTAGAAATAAAATTTATTTTATAAAGTTAATTAATAGTTTATTTAATAATATTATTTTTGTTATAAAAATTATTTTATTTAAAAAGTTAAATTATAACTATTATATTTAAAAAGTTAATATCTAAATTAAATTATTATGGTTGTAAATTTAAATTAATTAATGTATTTATTTTAATTATACAATTTAATTTATTTTATAAATTATAATAATTTTTATTATTGAAATAATTATATTTTTTTGATGTATTTATTGATTATAAATAATTTCATAGTTTATTTTTATTTATTTATTTTTATTTTTATTTTTTACTCCCCCTATTTCTTCTTCACTATGCATGGGGGGTAGGGGGGAGGGATGGTTTCTTTCAAAACCTGCAGCGACGGTGCCACCAGCAGTGGTAGCTACTCCTCCGACTGACATTTCCTATGAAAAGATCTCCTTCACACGGCTGTAGGTGAGCAGGGTGGTCGACTTATCCTCCTGATGCGTTCCTCAACAATGACAGTGGCTCCCCTTCTCAAGATGGCGACTGGTAGCGAGATGGCGATGGTTTCATCTAATAAGACGTGGTTCCTTTATAATGGAAACCCGGATTTAAGCTCAAGTGGAAGCGGGTGAGGTCTCGTTACTCGATATTGAGGCGGTAGTGATGAGATTCAAATATGTGTCTTGGTGGCTGTTTCGATTTTTTTGGTCTCTCATATTTGTATTGGGTTCATCAATTTTATCATATTTTTAATGGATAGTAGATTGAGAGTGAATTTTAATTTGATAGTTGGTTAGGGTTCTAATTTTTGTGATGTTGGTGAGTCGTGAATGGATTGACGATGCATGTAGGTAAATGGTGAGGGCGTTGTGGTGGATATGCAATGACGTCGGTATGTCCTGGTTGTAGGCATGGTGAGTAAGACAAGGGCATTAGTGAGACATAGGTGAATGGGTGATGTGGTACGTTCTAAAGTTTCAGTGAGTGGGAATTAGTAGATCATGGGTAATAGTAGGTGGTGGTGTCTTTTGGTGTGTCCGTAGGTGGAGAAACACTGGTGAGATAGAACATAGGCGTATCAGCAAGTTATCTCACTGATTCAGTGTCAGTGAGACAAGATATTGATGGAATGTTTCGGTAGGTCATATGATCAGTGAATCAAGTCACTGATATGTGGGAACATACGGTGTGTCATACTATTTCCTAAAAACATAAAAATAATAAAAACATAACGTTAAATAAAACATAGATAAACATCAATGGAAAAAAACAAATCAAAAGAAAATAAAAAATCAAAATAAAAATCAAAACAGCTAATTATTTTAATATCCGTCTAGTTTAAATAAAAACATTAAACAAAATAATTAATTAAAAATGAAAAAACTAAATAATAATTTAAAGAAAAAACAATAATAAACTGATTAACAATTAAAAGGATACTAAAAAAAAGTTTGAAACTCAAAATTTAAATAGAAGTAAAACATTAAGAAGTTAAATTATAAATTAAAGTCTAATTAATTACATAAATTGAATATTAAAGTTAATTTAATTTAAGAACACAAAATTAAAATATTAAAAACTAAAAAAAAGTTAATTCAATTAAAATAATATAAATTGATTAATTAAGACTAAAAACTATTATAATATGAAAAAACAAATCTTAAGGAATAAAAATAAAGAACTAGAACAATTAGTAAAATAAAACTAAGAATTTAAAGGTGTAAAAATAAAAAATTAACTATAAAAACATATTAATTAATGAATTTAGTTATTAAATTACAAATTTTCACATAATTAAAAAAAATTGTAAAATAAATAAATTATATAATTAAAAATCAAATAACAATATGTGGAAAAAATCATCAATTTTGATGCCACATGAGATTGATATCCCAAAAATATGGTTTCTTCTAAAGAAAAATGGGATGAAATGGGATGTAATGGACATACATTTGTCTTGAAATAGATCCCTAATAATAATGCTCCAATATTCAAAGAGGGGGAGTGCTTGAATGAGTAGAATAACAAAAATCTAAAAGGAAAGACATGTGAATCATGCTCCTATGAATGGAGGTATTAAATGAGTTTTTAAAGGGGGTACAAGTTATAAAACTAATTTTAAGGCCTTTTAATGTCACATGTATTTTTGCTACATAATTTTGGAAGATTTATGGGTGCTTTGATATGAATCCTTGTGCTCTACAATTTAGCTTCATGTTTGAAAAATCATCCTCCAACCATGAACAACCCACTACCAAAAAAATATTTATGGCCTCATAGTTTACCCAAACTATGTTCCATCCACATGATTTCCAAAAGATCCTAATTCCTCAATGCTTGATTTTTTAGGGAATGTGAAAGGTTTCCTTTGACTATGTACCAACTATACACCCTTTAATAACATAAAAAAAATCTGAAAGGATTATAAAATATCCTAAAAAACACCAACATCTCATAACATCAAAATATTTTTAAATAATATAAAAAATTCAAAAAATCAGGGTTATATAATCCCCTCCATTACAATTTACATCGAAGAAATTATATAGGTTGGGGTGTATTGAAAAAAAATTCTCTATTCCTCCACCTTAATGATTATATACTATTATGCATCTTAATAGATCTTACCCTAATGTTATAACACATGTTCTAAATATATGTTGACCTGAAAAGGTCATGCCCTACATATTAAAAATAGGAATCAATTTCTGAACAAATTGTTCATCTAAATTGATGGTAACATGATCTTAAACAATCACATGTATAGGTTTAGGCTCATACTTATTCTATTGAGATATGTGAAAAACATTCATGTATTGTGCTAAATTGGTGGATTAATACCAACTTATAAGAAAAATCATTGATTCACTAAATAATATAGAATTTCCCAATGTATTGGTGTACTAATTTCCCTTTCATACCTTAGTGAATTATCCATACCATTTGAAATACCCATAATAATACTTGATTTCATAAAATTAAAAATAATGGGAAACAATGATGCCCAAAAAATATATCTATTGGATTAGACCCATTCTCATTATTTTCCATATTTTTTAAATCTCCTCTTTAGTCTCTCATAGTATAATTTCTTTAATAAACAATGTTCCCCCATCCTTCCCGTAGAATGTTGATACTGAGATGAAAAACATTCAAAATACATATAACTTATCAATATAATATATTTTTAGATGACTGATGTCATATAAAAGGGATACTGAAGAAATATTATCCTACTACTAACATTGGAGGTTCATTATGAATTCATTAATCAAGAAATCCATTTTTTTAATTGATTACGCTAATTGAACATTTTTTTGGGGTGGTATGTTATGCTCAGGGTTGAAAAGGTTCCAAATGGTTGTTAAAATGATTACTATAACACCCAGTGTTTTTTTGGAACAATCGTTTTGAATAAATTATTTTCCATTGATGTATAGCATCACAAAATACATCAAATTATTAATTTGTTATAAGAAACACCCAGATAGTATTGTTCTACATGCGAACCAACTTTTCTAGAGTTACACAAAATATTTAAATTCTACAAAACAACATTTTATTATGATAATTATTTAAACAAGGTAGTTATAACATATCCATTAAACATAGTATTATGAATATTAATAACTAAATTTTAAATATTTTTTGTATTGGTTTTAAATAAATAAATCATACTAACAATAAAACATATAATTTTTTAATGTCTTTATATGTTGAAAAATACAATATTCTCAAATGAACTACATTTTATGTCCATCAATGAACAATAATAAAATCAGTTTTATCAAGTTTTTCAAATTGATTTTAAAAAATAAAATTATTTTTACAATTTATAATGTATAAAATTTACTTAGGGTGAATTTTTGGCAATTTTCAGAAAAAATCATTTTCTTGATGAATAGTTAACAAATAGTGAATTTTAATTCAAACCCGCTTTTCTTTATTATTATTTATATTGTAAAATTGTATTTTAATTTGTTTTTAATGTTTAATTAGACCAATTTTAAAATATATTAATCAGAAAATTTTAATTTTTACCAATTTCACAAGGAAATTGGATATAAAAACACTCCAATCTATTAAACATTTTTTTCTTAAAAACTTGTTTTTACGACACGTCTGTGAGATTAACATTAAAATAATTTTTACCACTTAAATTATTAGAATTTTGAAAAAATTAATTCCATATTTGAAATCATAATAATTTCTAATTTCTAATATGTTCAACATCGCTTTTGACCAAAAAAACTATTAGTGAATATAATTAAAACTAATTACTATGATTAAGATAAAAACAAGATTACTTGGTGGTTAAACATTAACTTAATTGGACAATTAGCCCAGACACATTTCCAAAAGACATTTTGAAAATATTTTTCTTCTAGGTTTTCTATTTTCTTGAAAATTTAAAATTATCGGAATTACATTATTTATGGGGAATTGCTCGATAATGTCTACTTTTTTTATTTACAAGAATTCCATTAATCCACTATAAAAGGTCACTCAACCCCTCACTTATTCACACCACTAAATCCAATTTTCTCACCCAAAAACTATCCAAATATACACCCCACATCGTACCCTTCATCCTAGAATCCTCTATTTGGGAATAAATCTTACCATGGAAGACCGTTGGAGCAAACCGAGAGGAGTTACCTAAGGAAGATGTAACATCCTTCCACAATCTCTATTATTTTATTTTCATTATCACCCATAAAATATTATTATTTAATTATTAGATAATAACCCCAGTATCATATATATTTTTATATTTTGTTATTATATGGTTTCCACCTACACCTACACACACTTCCATCAAATAGGTAACAAACTTACCCTTCTTGTGTACGATGGACTACCACCTTGTGAAACGATGTTGTTCATTTTTTTACTTTACTAAATATAATGGTTAAGGATTGTGATTAAAATAATATTTTTAGAAATTATATATAGTATTTTTGATTTATTAATTATTATTTAATTATTATATAACACATAACTTCTTGATTTCTATTTTGTGTAACTATGATAACTTCATTTGTGGATGTCTGGACTATCACCTTCTCAAAATGACATGATTGGTTTACAGAACACATGGAATGTATTAATTGTGATTTTAATAAAATTAAGTAATACATATGACATATGGATTATACTTGATTTATAATATATATATATTTAAACATATATGTCACTCAGATTATTTATTTTAAAATGGAAATTAAATGGAAATAATTTTCATCCGTACGTACAACCTACCGTCTCCAAGAATAGTGTATTTCATTTTATATTTCAAAAATTCATAGATTTGTATAAATATTTATATAATTAAAATATGTGATATTTATATAATTTTTTACATTCTAGAAATAATTAAATCACGATATATGTAGAGGATAAAAATGATAATTCAAAACAAATACAAAAAACACATCATATATAACCTGAAACGTAACATTAAAATTGAATTATTAATAAAATGGTAATATAAAGTCATAATAAAATCTTAAATGGTTTTAGATTTAGGAATATTACTTTGTGAAATATTTATAGTAAATATATATTTATTATACAGGAGGTTTGAACGAGTATGATGATGGTTAATACATAAAGTAAGGGTTTTCTCGTCTCACTTTTATTTCTATGAGTTTTATAAATTATTCTCCACTCATCTCATTTATGTGGTGTGTATACTACCCATGAATGTAACATCCCGAAATTTTTGAATAAACTTTGTTTCCTAATTTTGTGTGTTATTTTATTTTTTACTCAAAAAAGCTATTTTATTTAATGAAATGAGTATAATTAAAATGAGACCGTTGGGTTTTGACTATTATATGACCATTGGTCAATATGACAAGTTGGAAACTAAATGTTGAAATTATTGTATATAAGTACAAGTGATCTTAGTTAATTAATATAGAAAGAAGATTCGATGGCCTCATCCAGTAGTCTTGGGCCGATCGAAGCCCATCTGACAGAACTTGGGAAGGAGGTAGCACCATTGGGCTTTGCTCTGAACCAAAAACAAGCCGAACTTCATCGTGTGAAGATAGAACGGAATTGCCTTCATGAGAATTTCAAGCTGATAGAAATTACTACTCGTGAAATGTTGGCCGAGCCACCCTCAGATTCTCTCACCTTAGCACACCTTACACTTAGGTCCTATGATGGAGTTATAAGGGGCTATATAAGGAGACCGTAACTACTTTGTGTAATCCTTTGATAAATAAAAATTGTGATTTCTTCTTATGGGGAAGTTTGTGAATTTTCAAAATGTCTGAAAAAATGTAGGATGTGTATTATTGTTGAATTTTGGAAAAAGGGATATTTTAAAATACTTATTTAAAACTTAAGTAATTCATGATGTGTAATGATTTTCAAAATATGGTCTTCTGCAAATGTGTTCAGTAAGAAATTTAGAGTCTAATAAGATAAACTTAATTTTTGGTGAATAGTGATTTATGAATAGTGATTTTACGCTTAGGATTAGTAATGTGACCAAATGGATTAGTAATCTCACTAAAAGAAAGTATTAATATAATTTAGGCACCTTGATTAAGCAATGTTATTCAATAAAATGGGTAAATAATGGTTTCATAAATTATTAGTCAGGTATTAGTTTTTTTGAGTGAATTGTATTATTTAATTAAAAATTAAATTAAAAATATTTAGAAAATTATTTTTATAAAATGGACTTTATTTTTGAACTCAGAGAATCGATATTATGTTAAGGTGATTTTTGGGGTTTTTTCTGAAAAAAATGAATTTTTGGTGAATAGTGTTTTCATTTAAAAATTAAATTAAAAATATTTAGAAAATTATTTTTATAAAATGGAGTTTATTTTTGAATTCATAGCATTGATATTATTTTAAGGTAAATTTCTGGGAGTTTTTTAAAAAAGATGAATTTTCAGTGAATAGTAAAAATACAGTTTTGGGGTTTCAGTATGTTTAATGACTTCATAACTGAATCATGATGATGTGATGAGATATTTTAAGGTATGGCCGACTAAAGGGGATGAATTATTGTATGATGGGTCCCATGTGGCTAAATACCATGGGCAAATACCATGGGCAAGCCCATGGTTTTGCTAAAATCACCAATGAGGTGTCCCTTGGCCATTAATGCCTTGTCCCCTCACTTTCCCTATAAATACCCACCCTTTAATCCTTTATTTTTCACTCCCAACTCTCCCCCAACGAAGATATGGTATCATTACCTCACAAGGAGTCCTACCAAGGTGCCCCTAAGCCCTCAAGGTCCCAACCTGTGAGTTTTAAGAGTTACGTTTTAAGGTAAGGGATCCCACCTCTCTCTTTCTTTCCATGTACTCTCTTTTTTGTCATTTATTTTATGCTCCATGTTCTTATGTTGGGGATGTTATTTTATATTAATCCTACTACCCTTTTCATTTTCATATGATGAGAGACCCCCTCTTTCTCTCATCAATTCTTTTTAAGAATGTTTAAGTGGGGCCGTTAGGCTGTCAAATTTTTAAGGGATTCTTTCACCCTTCTCATTTTCAAGTTCTATTTTCATGTCAAGTCTTTAAAGTTTCTTTTTATTATTTTGGGGTATTATATATATATCTATCATACAGATATTTTATTTTCATATTATTAGATACCCTATTTGATCTCTTCAATTCATTTATGAAGTTTTAAGTGACGCCGTTAGGCTGCCGAATTTTCATAAGAGAAATCTTATTTTTGTCTTCCTTTCAAGTTCTTCATTTCATATGATATATCTTTAAAATTTCATTAACATTTTCTTAAACCCTTTATATTCTGTTCCACTACTGTTTTATGGATCATTTATGAGTGGGTGACCCATGTCCCCTCTCTTTTCAATGTTTTCTAAAACCCTGTATCATAGCCGTTATGCTGCAGAATTTTTGTCTCAAAATGTCTTTCTCTTTTTCTAAAATTATTTTATTTTATTAAGTGAATACTCAAAGATCATTCTTCTATAGGGGTATTCACATATATATATATATATATATCAAAATGTTCTATTTTAATTCTGGTATTTACATACATGAGACCCGCTTTACTTTTTCTGTGGGTTTAAGGTGACATAAAGATCAGGTCTTTAAAGTAGTTTTTAAAATGTTATGATTATGAAATGAAACCCATTTTTTATGCTATATGGGTTATTTATGAAATGTTTTATGATGATATATGTGGCTCACATGATAATAAATACAAATTTAAGGTTTCACCCTGATAGCGCTCAAATACATTGGGTAAAGACTTAACCTCTAGAGATGACTATTTTAACGATATCTTGGTGAATAACCTTGGTAATTTTTCAATGAAAACCTGGGGATAGACCTTGGTGAAATAGAAATGATTGTCTATGTTAAATGTTGTAGCCACATATTCAAGTTATGAAACACGTTATTTTTATTATGATATTCCTCATGATCTCTTTCTCATGCCTTTAATTTATTTATCATGCCCTTATTGATGTATCTCATGTTCACATGTAAAATGTTTCTCTTATTTCCCTTACTTGGCCTTCTGCTCACCCTTTACTTTGATGTATGCTCCTAGGTTATGAGATGTTGTAATGAACTTAGGATGAGAAAATGAAGAAGACTTTCAAGTGTTTAAGAAGAATGTTTTATGTCATTTTCATGTATTAAGTTCCTGGTTTCCAAGACACTAAACCTTAAAGATCCTCGGTTTTGTATAATGTAAATAAAAGTTTATGTGATAAAAAGGCAGGATGTCATAGTTGGTATCAAAGGATGGTTTAGTTATTTGTGGAAATTAGGATATGAAAAATTTAGGAAGAACCCTATAGAAAAGTTTAGATATAGGAAATATTCCTGGTATTTTGGTGAGTATTGCGTAAGTGGTTTATCAAGAAAATACATCCCTATCTGGATACGAGCAGGTAGAGGTGGCTCTGGCACAGATGTACATAGGGGTAAAACCCAAAAAAACCGCTTTGAGATAGACTCGAACGGGAACTGGTACACGACAATGGGCCTTGATGCATTCTTGGTTATGACACTCCCGAGGGATATGCTTTAGTAAATTCATAAGCTTAGTATGAACCATTATTAAAGGAATAACGATAAAATGAAATAAATATTCACATAAGAGTATATGATCATTGATAACCTAGATTGGTACCTAGGGGATCACAAGTTAGGATATACTTTTCTTCTACAAGTTTATCCTTCTATGCTTAAAGTTTCCTTTTCATGATAATTGGCTAAGTATTTAAGCCCCCTAATTATACTTTCTTTTCTTAGTGAATGGCAGGAAATGAAAGAACATGCCCCAACAACCAATGTAATAGGAAATGTGACGATTGAACTATTAATGTGACAGAGATGACGAGAGATCAAGTTGAACATATTGTGATTATGCCAAACCAGCTATCACAAATCACAATTAATAATTGGTACCTAGTTGAATGCCCAAATTCATCAAGAAAGAAGAAGATGAAGCCTCAAGGAGGTTTATCTGATAAAGTTGATAAGGGAAAGAAGACCCAATTTCCTTTGTGCAAAAAGTGTGGAAAGAGGCACCAAGGAGAATGTCATAAAGGAACTGGGAGATGTTTTAAGTGTGGGGTGATAGGGCATAAAGTATCCTATTGCTTTAAAAAAATGGATAATGTGATGAATAGAGATAAGGTTCGATCAAATTTACCTTATAATTTTCAATGTCATAAATGTGGAGAAGCTGAACATTATCCAAGGAAATACTCTCTTGGAAGGAATGAAAAGCATGATGATCATAAAAAATCTTCAAGGACAAGGGAACAATTCAAGTCCTATGCTGAGATGGATCATGATGACTGATGTACATGTAACTTCTTCGCAATAATTGTCTATGTCATGTTATATTTTAGTTCGTGCTCTATGAGAATATCTTTAATGTTTTCTAAGAACATCGAGTCACTACCTAAGATGATTTTATATCATTAAGGAAAACATCTATTGTTATGTATCACATGTTGATGTTGTGAAGCTGTTCTTCATGGAAAAAAAGAGATGATTAGGGGATTAAAAAATGAATATTATTTTGGAAGACGATCACTATTTTGGGAACCCTATATGATCAATGTAAATAGATTACTATGGTATTTTCTTTTAGGGGTAAAGGTTGACTTATATTTTGAAGAATATATGAATTTAATGTTAACTTATGGTAATTTAGGTTACTTATGGAAATGATTAACCTATCTTGGGGAAAATGTGATTAAGTTAGTTACTTTTGTTATAAGACGTTAAGAGCGGTTGATGTTGTTTGGAGACGAATGATAAAAGTTATCTTGGAAGACTATGTTATCAAATCCTTATTATATTTGGGTTCAATATTAGTTTGGTTTATTTTGAGGAATTTTTAGGACAGTTATTTATGAAATGGTCTATGATAAACTTTGGGTAGTACCGTGGAATTTTAATGATTTAAAGTAGTTTCCCTTCCTATGGGATTATTTCTTTTTGAAGAGTTGTTTTATCTTAACCTTTATATTTTGGGGGAAATATTTAATGATAAAAGAAATAGATAGTTAATCTTTTGTGGATTATGTGATTCTCTAGAAGATGATTCTTGTGATTTTTATGAGACCAAGTGTTTTTGAATGATCATCGTTTGGGGAAAAAATTAGTTTTGGTAGAAACTTATTAAAGTATAAAACTATAATTGAAGGTAAGTATATTTCCTTATGTTTTTATTCTATGTAGTAAATGAATTCCTCAAAATTATTAAAAGGAATATAAAACAAAAACGTTGTTGGTTTACGTTTCCTATTGGGTAATGAAAGACCATTTAACACATCACAAGTTTGTGATTTTCTGATGGTTAACTTTCTCCTAATCATGTTTTTTATCACTATCCATCATAACATGAAACTTTGTTTTCTCCTCCATATCCATGTTTTCTTACATGGAATCCTAGTATGGGTTAACTAGGGTGACCTTTGTACTTTCCTTTCTTTCTTTTAAAGTAATAGTTTTACTGACTCCTTTTCTGATGTGAGACTTTCAATGAAATCTCCAAGCCCAATTTTTTTTAAAAAAATTGCGAGGATGCAATTTCTTAAGGGGGGAAGAATGTAACGGCCTGAAATTTTTGAATAAATTTTGTTTCCTAATTTTGTGTGTTATTTTATTTTTTACTCAACAAAGCTATTTCATTTAATGAAATGAGTATAATTAAAATGAGACCGTTGAGTTTCGACTGTTATATGACCATTGGTCAATATGACAAGTTGGAAACTAAATGTTACGATTATTGTCTATAAATACAAGTGATATTGGTTAATTAATATAGAAAGAAGATTCTATGGCCTCATCCAATAGTCTCGGGCCGATTGAAGCCCATCTGACAGAACTTGGGAAGGAGGTAGCACCACTGGGCTTTGCTCTGGACCAAACCCAAGCCAAACTTCATTGTGTGAAGCTAGAACGGAATCACCTTCGTGAGAAGTTCAATCCGATAGAAATTACTACTTGTGCAATGTTGGCCGAGCGACCCTCAGATTCTCTCACCTTAGCACACATTACACTTAGGTCCTATGATGGGGTTATAAGGGGCTATGTAAGAAGACCGTAACTACTTTGCGTAATCCTTTGATAAATAAAAATTGTGATTTCTTCTAATGGGGAAGTTTTTGAATTTTCCAAATGTCTTAAAAAATGTAGGATGTATATTATTGTTGAATTTTAGAAAAAGGGATATTTTAAAATACTTATGTAAACCTTAAATAATTCATGATATGTAATGATTTTCAAAATATGGTCTTCGGTAAATGTGTTTGGTAAGAAATTTAGAGTCTAATAAGATCAACTTAATTTTTAGTGAATAATGATTTATGAATAGTGATTTTACGGTTATGATTAGTAATGTGACCAAATGTATTAGTAATCCCACTAAAAGAAAGTATTAATATAATTTAGGCACTTTGATTAAGTAATGTGATGCAAACAAATGGGTAAATAATGGTTTCATAAATTATTAGTCAAGTATTAGTTTTTTTCGGGTGAATAGTGTTTTTGAATTAAAAATAAAATTAAAAATATTTAGAAAATTATTTTTATAAAATGTACTTTATTTTTGAACTCAGAGCATCGATATCATGTTAAGGTGATTTTTGGGGTGTTTTCTGAAAAAATTAATTTTTGGTGAATAGTGTTTTCATTTAAAAATTAAATTAAAAATATTTAGAAAATTATTTTTATAAAATGGATTTTATTTTTGATTTCAGAGCATTGATATTATGTTAAGGTAAATTTCTGGGAGTTTTCTGAAAAAGTTGAATTTTTAGTGAATAGTAAAAATACAGTTTTAGGGTTTCAGTATGTTTAATGACATCATAACTGCATCATGATGATGTTTTTAAGGTATGGCCGGATAAAGGGGATAAATTGTTGTATGAGGGGTGACATGTGGCTAAATACCATGGGCAAGCCCATAGTTTTTCCAAAACCACCAATGAGGTGTCCCTTGGCCATTAATGTCTTGTCCCCTCACTTTCCCTATAAATACCCACCCTTTAATCCTTTAGTTTTTACTCCCAAATCTCCCCCAAAGAAGCTATGGTCTCATTACCTCCCAAGAAGTCCTCCCAAGGTTCCCCCAAGCGCTCAAGGTCCCAACCTACGAGTTTTAAGAGTTACGTTTTAAGGTAAGGGATCATACCTCTCTCTTTCTTTCCAAGTACTCTCTTTTATGTCATTTCTTTTATGCTCTATGTTCTTATGTTGGGGATGTTATTTTATATTCATCCTAATAATCTTTTCATTTTCATATGATGAGAGACCCCCTCTTTCTCTCATCAACTCATTTTAAGAATGTCTAAGTGGCGCTGTTAGGCTGCCGAATTTTTTAGGGATTCTTTCACCCTTCTCATTTTCAAGTTCTATTTTCATGTCAAGTCTTTCAAGTTACTTTTTATTATTTTGGGGTATGATATATATATATATATATATCATAATGATATTTTATGTTCATATTATGAGAGACACTATTTTATCTCTTCAATTGATTTTTCAAGTTTTGAAGTGACGCCGTTAGGCTGCCGAATTTTCATAAGAGAAATCTTATTTTTGTCTTCCTTTCAAATTCTTCATTTCATATGGTATATTTGTCAAATTTCATTACCATGTTCTTAAATCCTTTATATTTGGTTCCACTACTATTTTATGGATCATTTATGAGTCACTGAACCATGTCCTCTCTCTTTTCAATGTTTTCTAAAACCCTGTATCATAGCCATTATGCTGCAGAATGTTCATCTCAAAATGCCTTTCTCTTTTTCTCCAATTATTTTATTTTATTAAGTAAATAATCAAAGATCTTTATTTTATAGGGGTATTCACATATATATCAAAATTTTCTATTTTAATTCTGGGATTTACATAAATGATACCCTCTTTCCTTTTTCCGTGGGTTTAAGGTGACATAAAGATCACGTCTTTAAAACAGTTTTTAAAATGTTATGATTATAAAATGAAACCCATTTCTTTTATGCTATATGGGTTATTTATGAAATGTTTGATGATGATATATGTGTATCACATGATAATAAAGACAAATTTAAGTGTGTTCCCTGATAGCGCTGCAATGCATTGGGTAAAGACTTAATCTCTAGAGATGACCATTTTAACGATATCTTGGTGAATAACCTTGGTAATTTTTTAATGACACCTTGGGGATGGACCTTGGTGAAACAAAAATGATTGTCTATTTAAATGTTGTAGCCACATCTTCAAGTTATAAAAAATGTTATTTTTTTTATGATATGCCTCATGATCTCTTTCTCATGCCTTTAAGTTATTTATCATGCCCTTATTGATGTATCTCATGTTCACATGTAAAATGTTTCTCTTGTTTCCCTTACTAGGCCTTCTTCTCACCCTTTCCTTTGATGTATGATCTCAGGTTATGAGATGCTATAATTAACTTATGATGAACAAATAAATAATATTTTAAAGTGTTTAAGAAGAATGTTTTATGTCATTTTCATGTATTAAGTTCCTGGTTTCCAAGACACTAAACCTTAAAGATCCTTGGTTTTATATAATGTAAATGAAAGTTTATGTGATAAAAAGGTGGGATGTTATAATGAATATATTATATGAGTATTATAATTAATTCTATTAGTATTTTAAAATGAATTTCAAGATCTCTCTTTTATGGGGTTTATGTTTTAATAGTTACCAAATCAGAAAATTAATTTTGTCTCAATTTTTCTTCTTGGAGACACATGTCGTGTTATGAACCAATATTATTCAATGAGGTGTATACACTAGACTTTGACATGTTATATCATGGATATCCATATTTTAAATAAATATTAATCTTTTTATAATTCCATTTTCTTACACATCGAGTATGATTCAAAGTTACCAAGTGGTAAGAGATTATTTCAATAATCTCAACGATTATCGAGAGTATTTATGACTATGCTTTCATAGATGAAGTCGTATAATCCATCTTCAGGAACACTCAATAATTTTATTCTCCTATGTAATGTCATTATACATTCATGTATTATTATCATTTTCTCAATCTTTATAACTTAATTGAATTAAGATAATGTTTTAAATAAAATCTCACATCATTTCTCTCTTCATCTAGAACTCTGTTTTAATCAAAAAGCACAGTTTTCCAAAATGTTCTAAAAAATGTTTTATAAAGATAATTTTTGATAATTTTCAAGGAAAAATTAATTTAAAAATGTTTTATGATTTTGAATGATTCCCTTATAGTTTTTCAAATCTATTTTCAAAAAACAAATATTTTTCAAAAATGTTTTATTTAAAAAACGTTTTTAACATAAGAAAGTATATTTTCATCAAGAAATGTTATTAAAGGATATTTCAAAATAATCTTCCATCAATGATAAAATCCATTGGTGTTACTCATTACATTATAGAAAATTAACCAAATGTTCCATTCATATTCTTTCTGTGGATATATTTTGTTATTATTCCAGGATTTTTATGAAACCCTTTTCTCATTAAAGGGTTATATACTTACAAAACGTACTTATTTTAATTGTTTATTATTTGATGAATTGATTATGAAGATTTTATATTTGCATGGGTTTTGATATTACTACATTTTTATGATACCCATTATTTCATGGGTTATGATATGCTAAATTTTTATGATCTAGGGGAGCATATATTATCGATTTAAGTATGATATGGGTGGGACTGAAATATCTCTCTAATGAATTGGAGACAGATTTATATCTCACAATATAGAAAAGGATATAATAGGGAGTGAACTCAATTCAGTAAAGGGAATTATTTTCTAATATTATCTTTGGTGTGAACTTAGAAAACTAATATGGTCATATGAGTGAATGATGACCACCATGACGGTATTTGGGTGAACCTATAATACTATGACGGACTTGGAAATGATTCCTTAAATACTATGAAAATCATTTTAAATGATTATGTGTCTATCAAAATTCCATGTCTTATTCTTATGTTATTCTTCCACATCTGATGCTCTTGACTACCTTATGATTCAGGTCTTTTAAACTACCAATTTCTATGTCATGATTTATGTTTATGATCATTGATACGTTGAGTATAATATTCTAAAGTTATGATAACATTATCAAACCCATATGCTATTGTCTATTCTTACTTATATCCCTTGATTTCCCATATTGAACATCTCATCTAACCCTTTTTTATGTTTCCTTTCCCCAGGTTATGAAGATATTTATTATGTATGATGTGTTTAAGAAGTGATGTATTCATGAAGATCATAGTGGAAGTTAATGTAGATCAATTATGTACCAGTGTTTATATTTCCATGTTTCCAAAGGCACTAAACTGATAATGTCTTTGGGTGCCTGTCTGTGTTATGTATTAATAATTCTATAAAAATTATGTAATGATAATGTTTGAAAAGTGAGGGTTTCTAAATATGGTATAAGAGAAAATATTTAGCAAAACATTAGAAACTAGGATGATGAAACCATAGTTATATCCCTAAGAACATTTCTCTAAGTATAAATCCAAGGATGATTCAATGTATATGAAAAAGTCCTAGATTTTTAGAAAAGGATAAAGTGAGTGGATTCCTAGAAATACATACCTATCTGGATACTACAAGAGGATGTGGATTTAGAAGAGATGCACATATGGGTAACAAACTTTAGAATTCTGTATTAACCTATAATCAATTAGGAAATGTTGCATGACAATATTCCTCATTTAACAACTGGTTTGAAACTCCCAGGGATATTATTTGGAAAATCACAAAATTTTCATGAAAAATCATGAAGGATTTAAATGGAAGTTGGATTTTAATAACCTCAGATAAACCTAAGGTGTCATATTTTATAGAATGTTACATAATTAAGACATTAAATTAGTTTAATTTCATGATTATGTGGTTCCCCTCACTGATTATTGTTTCTTACCATACAATTTTTAGTTTTTATCGATGGATAGAACATGAATGAACCATTTCAATTCTGAGCATGATGGCGTATTAAATTATTGTTATCCAGAGACTCCAAATTCCCTAGGATCTGGAATGATAAATATCATTGATATTCTCACCCAACATTCTCATGCTATGAATCATGCTGGACTTGCATATGAGAAGAGGAGGGAACAAAATTCTATCGTGTCCTTCATTAGGAAACATCCACATTATTTCAGAATATATTTTGATCCCCTTATTTCTAAATAATGGATTAGTACTACTGAAAATATATTATTCATTCTCTAGTGTTTGGAGGATGAGAAATTCATTTTAGCAGTTCATAGGTTAGATGTTGAAGTTGACCAGTGGTGGATTGTAATCTACAATACAAGAAAGTAATATGAAATTGACTACATGGATTTGGATGAGTCCTTGAACATATTTTTTAATAATTAGTAACCTTGCATTAAACATAGAAAGATATAGAAAGTGTTAATTGTGTAAAAGAAATGGGAAGATGAATCTGTTGGTACCTAAGAGGCTAATTTTACTAGTCTTTTGAGGTAGTCTTATGGTATTATCATCCAATATGAATGTAATGTTTATAGGTTATTCATTATCTTAATGAAAAGTATTAGAAGGTAATTTTCCATAAGAGAATATAGTAGATACAAAGAGACTTTACATTGCGAAATGAAGGATGAGATCGATGTTGGAGTCACATATCAATTTCATGGATTTGATAATAAAAAATAAGATTGAGTTTAAAGAAAAATCTAAAAACTAGGAAGAGAAGAATACAATATTTCTTTTACGTTGTATGTGTAGGATAAAACATGGAAGAAATTTTCTTAAGGGGTTAAATAAATGTTTTAACTATGGAAGGGAAGGTAATCATACATTTTATTTCCAAAGTGATGGGAATAAATTAGCTAACTATGTGAATAGAAATAAATATTCCCAGAATGAACCTCCCCCACTTCAGTGATACAAGCGTAAGGAGAATGGAAATTATTATAACCAGTGCCCAATAAAGAAGGTTAATGATGGTGATCAATGTTATAAAACGCTTAAGGAGTGGGAAAAGAAGAAATCTCATTTTACCACTTTTTTAGGAGGGGTGTGATAAGGACACGTCGAATGGTACACATACCATCCACTCTAGAAATTCTAATGTCTTATTTTATTTTGGATCTACTCACTCATTCATATTTAAGGATTTTTTATGGGTATTAAGATTCCTCCAAAATGATTAGATATGAAATTAGAAATGGAAACCCCTAATGGTATAAAGATTTAATCTCAAGCCTATGATTTCTCTCTAGTTGTTGTTTGTGGGATGATGCTTCCTAAACATGTTGTCATTCTTCATCAGTTTGAAATTTATTTCATCCTAGGAATATATTGTATTTTCTACATAAATCCCACATCAATATGGGTCTTAATTGCCAATATGAATGAAAATTTATCTTTCAATTTTGGATGTCTTGAGGAACTAGATACATACATGGTACCCTTGTTACATGGGTAATTAAGAAAAATAAAACATTATAATGGAAAGTAAATTTAATCCTTGAACTCATTGAAAAATTTCATCTTCATCACCTAAGGAAAATATAAAAAATAAAAGGGTGAGCTTAAGTGCTCAGTAAGGGTAAGAGTACTATAGAAGCTATGAGTAAATATAGAATAAACAATATGAAATGTTAAATAAATAAAACAAATTCTAATTAAATAATCACATGATATTGGAAACTTAACCATGAATTTTATACTAGTCGAATAATAAAATTGAATATCCATAAGTAATCTTGGTTTTATGGAATGTATAATGTTGGATATTTAAAACACACCATTGGGGCCTCGACCATGAATTATGAAAATAAATGTGTAAGGACTCATGAAAATTATATCTAAAAATAACCGGGTAAGGCCTTGTCCAAATCCATATCTTCATTGTATCAAGAGACCTACACATGCATAGATTGACTATAGTAGGCCCCACCCATCACTTACTAAGTCCAATTCATTCCTTAAACGAATAAATAATTCAACTAATATAATATGTATTAAAAACATTTGACCATAACCCATTTATTAAAAAAAGGAATATGGTGTCATAAGATATAGTCCCAAATGAATTAAAATACTCCACAAAGGATGTTGACATATATGATAATACTTTATGGAGACCTCTGATAAATTATTGAGGCAAAAATCTTATTAATTTTTTTTGAAAAAGAATAAATTTTGTATAAAAATATCATTTTCTTTGAAAACCCATTTTCAATAACAAAATACCCAAAAATATAAAGTTTAATTTAAATTTAAGTAAACATGAAATCCTGAAAATGAAGATGAAAATAAAATAATTCCCTTAGTGGATAAAAATTCGTTTTCATTGTATACATTAATAATAGAACAATAAATTTTTTATTGTTCAGAACATTCAATATAAAAATAGCAAAAAGATTAATTTTGAAAAATATTAAAGGATATTAAAAATAGACATAAAATTTCCTTTATAATACATATATATATATATATATATATATAATATTAGAAATATTGACATGGAGAAAATGATTTGACAATTAAATCATTAATCATTCACAGAGTCCCATACCACTTTGATGATTTAAATAATAAGTCCCATGAAGTAATTAAATTTAACAAAAAATTTAATAAATTTTTAATAAATTAATTAATTAAATGAAAATTGAAATGGGTTGTATATACACCTCAAAAAATAAGGTGGGTGCATTATATAAAAATTTACATCAATGAAAGAAGATTGAGATAAAGTTACTAATCTTATGATTCCTTTAGTAGAACATTATTTAACCTCAAGTTTAATGGTTTTAAAAATGTTTTTATCTCATATAAGAACCTTATTCATGTTTATTATATCTTATATTATATTCTTTTATTATTTTATCACATGTATGTTGATAATATTTCTTTATTACCCTTTTTCTGGGTCTCAACTGCTTCATTTTTCTATTCATGTTTTGCCATGTAAGTCATGTTCCATACATATAGGAAAATTTTATATAATATATATAATTATATTAAGTTAATAGATATCATATTTATTCATTATATAAATTTTTATAATCATTCTTCAACGGTTAACATGGAAAATGATTCACATTGAGTCTTAGAGATGGAAGGTCGTACGTACGTATGATTGACAATATCATTCCTTTAATTTTGAAAGGGTAAGGAATTTTATAGAATATTAATTATAAAAGAATAATTATCATGTAATTATGATAATATATATCCATTATTTCCAGCATTATACTCATCCATGTAATGTGTTGATGAAAAACATATTACAACACGACGTGAAGACTGTAAGCTATACATACGCACTCACGATGTTTTAATGTTTCATAGGATGGATAAAACATGTAATATGGTTTTACCATAATCATAAAAAGATAACATAATATATATTAAATTTTAGTTATTACATTATTTTGGAAACAAAAAATTAACATGATGGGTAATAAGAAATGAACTTGATTGAGATGGTAAAACCATTCCCTCTTATTGAGTTGACATCATTTTGATATCCTCTTAAGGGATCTAGAGTTGATATTTTTGGAATAAATGGACCTAAAAAACATGGATAAGAATGTTTTAAGGAGATATGGGTGGGTTTGGTAAATATATAAGTCTTAATGTGGTGTAAGTAAGTGAGGGATGAGGCTCCCTTTTAAAATTGAGATGAGGGGCACATTGGGAAAGTCCACAAATAATAAAATATAATATGGTTATTCTAGAGATAAATAATTTAAAATGATGTATAAATGAATAGGATAAGTAATTTTAGAAAATATAATATCATATATTTGATTAATAACATATCTGTGATTTTTAAATAATCACATAATATATTATTTCAATAATCGATCAATATTGTCAAATTTGATACTATTTATTTCATTTGACTTACAATACATCAAGGAAATGTGGAAATTCGAATTTAATGCATTAAAATATCTATAATATATCTAAAATATCTACAAATTTAATTATAAACATTATATAATCATAAATATACCAAATGTAATAATTTTAATATCAATTGTTTTAGAGTTCTCTTAATAAAATAAATATTGTATTAGCATTAGAGAATACTTTAGGTACATATATAATTTATAAAAATTAAAAATAAATTTCTATAATGAAGATAATATCATGATGAGATAAATATAAATTTAAGTTCACTTATATCTTTGATTGGTCCCTATGTGGACACATAAATGTTATTAAATACAAGGAGATCGACATTTTGTAATTTTCTTTGATTTAAATAATATATATGTTTTATTCACAGTGAGGTGTCAATTAAGAAAATATTATTATATATTCAATTGCTAATAGTTGAATAAAATTCATATAATAAATTTTGGACATGTTTATGTCTTATTATTACCCTTATCTTTTTTCTTTAATCTTTATTTAATCCTTTAAACTCTTATCGTGACACCATGTGTTTTTATTCCTTAATGATAAATATAGTTATTAAAAAATTACAAACGAATAATAAATGGATCATTCATGTCATGTTTAACCTTATAATATTTAGTTTTCCTAATTTTTTTAGGAATTTTAAATCAATTAATAAATATTATTTATTTTAAAACATCAATAAGGCCAGTTTTGATGCTATTCATTACTTTCCAGTTTAAATATATTATAATGTTAATATAAATTAAAAATAATAATTATAAAACATCACTAAAATATACATGTAATCTAAAAAAATTATATGATTACATTAATAATATAAAATCATATTTATTTTAGTATTTTTAATATCATTTATTGTCTATATCCATTAACTAAACAATGACTGTAATATCATTGTGAAAGCCTTTTATTAAATTAAATCTTCTCTAAATATTAAAAATTAATTATCTTGATAAATAAAAACTTATTAAATTTCAAAAAAAAATATAGTCAAACATATCCCTTATATTACCCATTATTAAAAATATTTCTCTTGTTAAAAAAAGTGATAAAATCAGATTTTCATTGAATATAATATTATAAATGTCTTAATCTCATCCACGTGCTTCCAAAGAATGTAATTTTGGGCCAATAATGATTTGGGTTGAAAGAAAATCATCTTATAAAATTATGAAAATGGTTAGCATCATTTACAATATTTATAATATTAGTTTTACCATTAATTACCTGATTTAACTTTAATATTGTTAATAAAAAAATTACTGAAGATACTATTCATATTATCCAACAATAAAAGGGACCTATTAAACTAATTTATAAATTATGATAAAAAATATGAAATCTATTATTTCAAATTTAAAAAACATAATGTTCATATTTTAATTAAAAAATTAATCCCCATAAAAGATTGAAAAAATGAGTCTTTAAATTAAAAACATCCAAAAGATTGAATTTTTTTCTATCAATACTCAATGTGAAATTGATTCCAATGACATAAATTGTATTAATTAATAAAAATTAAATGTAATTATACTTTAAAACCGATTAGAAATATAATTTAACAATATATATTATTCAAATGAAAACTTATTTTCAATTTAAATGTAATATTTTATCACCATTCATCAAATCATAAAACTTATTAGAAAAATACCATAAAATTAATGAATTTAAATTCTGAAATTCTAAATTCAAATAAGAATACTATTTTTTCAAATAGGATTTATAAAATCATAAAAAACTATCTTTAAAATCAGTATTCCTTCAAAAGAGGTAATACCGCATTTAGAAAAATATAGTATTTTAATGCATAAATTGGCTTAATACTTGTCTTATGTCTATGAAATATTTCTGATAAATATTAAATATATAAATTTCTTAATTTGGATATTACTATTAATTTCTACTATTTTAGTAGCTATGTCATGACAATAACATATTAATATATCACTATCTATTCGAACTCGTTGTTGTATGCAACATAAGTTATTAAATTTATTTAAAAAGAAAACATACCATAAGAATAGTGGGAGTTATATTCTCCCCTCCATCAATTAATTTCATGCTCACAATTTGAAATTGGATCTCAAAAATTAGAGGTTTATACATAAAAATCCTTTTTTGGGAATCCCACATTTGAAATAGGGTTAATAAAACATCATCTTAATGAGAGGGAAAGAGAAATCCAAAGGTTACTATAAAAGTAGTCTTTTGAATAGGAGAAAATTAGTGAAAAATAAAAATTTTGATATGGTAGACAAATCATAAAATCATGTTTTTATAGTGGGTGATATAGAACGTTCCCATTAGACAGTTTACCATCACAAAACCAAAAATCATGTGATCAGTTAAAAGACCATTCATTTCTTACATAGAAAAGTAAAAAAAATAATGCTTTTATTTCAAAATCATTATCCTAATTTTGAGGATTTCATTTACTATCTAGATAAAGCACTCATTAAAAGTTACTTTATTTATTTCCATGTCTTAATTTAGTTCTTAATTTTTTCTTTAATCTAATTTCACCTCATTTCAAACACCTAGAGATGGATACTCAATATGAATTTGTATACGTGAAGTAATTTTGATGAATATTAAGGTTTGAAAGTATTTCATTTATCCTCTGAATGCGTACAAAAAGAAAAGGAGTTATCACATAATATCTAATAAATAATACTTTAACATCCAAAAATAATATCCAATCTCCATATTAAACCATTCTGACCATAATACTTGTCTAAAATACTTAATTCTATATTAATAGTCTTAATAGGTCTCTGAATTTCCCAAATCAATCTTAACGTCAGATTCCCTAGACAACAAAATGTATCTCTTATTTCCACATATTAAATATTTTATCACCTTAAAAACCATAATAAAAAAGTTTATTCTCCCAAATACTTAAAGAATATGTATAATATTAGAATAATTATTTGTGTCACGATCCTTATAACTATTGAACCATTGATCAAAGAATTCTTGAATGCAAGTACAGAAGAACATTAATCATTCCACATCAATCTTAAAACATTAACTACGCTTTATCATCTTATTATTTAATACCACCTTCCTTTCATTTGTCTTTTGTAGTCTCTTCATAATTAGTATCATAAATATTACTTGTATAATCCTACTGATTCTAACCATTAACCATAACATAAATCACATTGTGAGAAACACTAATAATAGTGATATTGTCATGATGAATCATTTGTATGATATCAAAATCATGACATATTTTTTAGAATCTATGATTCAATATGTGTGACCTTGGTTATCTATGGTATTACCAAATTAATAGGATGTAATACGATACTTGTACATATCCTAAAACAAAATCATAGGGCTATGTTTTCCAATCCATGATTTCATGAATCTAGTTCCTAAGGTTTCCACTAAAATTCATCAGATACCAACTGTAACGACCTCAAACCCATTATCATAAAGCTTTTACCACACATTATTACATCGTAATATATAAAATATTATAATCCAAAAGGACTGAATATTTGAGTAGTCTTGAAGAAATAGATACACACATGATACCCTTATTACATGGGTAAGTAAAAAAACAAAATAGAAAAAAGTAAAGTAATTTTCAACCCTGGTCACATTAAAACATTTCAACTTCATCACCTGTGAAGAAGATAAGAAATAAAAGGGTGAGATTAAATTCTCAATAAGGATAAGAAAATTGATGATTCTATTAATAAATATAGAATAAATGATATTTCCTTTTAAATAATAACATGATATTAGAAACATAACAATGCATATTATACTAGTCAAATAATGACATGGAATATAAATATCTAATCTCATAATGATGGAATGCATAATATCAGACATCTGAAACATACGGTCGAGACCATGACCAATACATATAAAAATAAATGGGGATGGTCTTAGAAAATCCATATATTAAAATAAATGGGTATAGAATTGTCTAAATTCATATCTTCTTTGTCTCATGATATATATTGATACATCGAGGTACTATAGAGAGCCCCACCCATCACTTATTAAGTCCAATGAATTCCCCACATGAATAAATAATACAAATGAATCAATACGTCTTAAAAAAATTAACCATAAAACATTTACTAAAGTAAATAAGACTGTATCATACGGGATAATCCTCAACGAAGTACATGATTCATCGAAGGATGTTGGCATTGATGAAAATTTGTTAAATGAGATCAGGGAAAAATTATTTAGGAAAATTTCTTATTAAACAAATATTAGAAAAATACTTTTTATATATAAATTCCATTTTTAAAAACAAAAATACCCAAAAATATATTCTTGGTTTTTCATTTAAGGAAACATGAAATCATAAAAAGGAAGAAGAAAATAAAATAGTGGAAAAAACAGTGGAAATATTATTGTCGCTATATTTGTTAAGAATAGAACATTCCCTTTAGCATTTGTCAAAACGTTATTTATAAAACCTCTAAAAATATTCCTTTTGAAAAAAATTAAATTAAATTAAAAATAGATATAAAATTTCCATTATAATACTTTTATATAAATAAATAAATAAATATATATATATATATCATTAATATTGACCTAGAAAAAAAGATTTCATAATTTAATGTTTTAACATTTAAGGTGGCCCATACCACTTTGAACATTTAAATCATAATCCGCATCATGGAATAAAATTTTAAAAAAAACATTAAAAAACATTATAATAAATAATTTACTAACATTATAAGTTTAATGGGTTCTATATAAACCTCACAAAAGAAGGAGGACCAATTTCATTAAAATACGACTCAATGAATGAAGATTGAGACGAAGTCCCTTACCTTACTCTTCTTTTAGTTCAATGTTATTTAACCTCATTAATAATGGTTTTAAGCATGTTATAAAATAATATTAAAATCTTATTTTTATTTATGATATCATATATTATCTTCTGGTATTATTTTTTCACTCTTTTATTTATAATATTTTGTTATTACCCATATTGTTGGTGGTAATCGCTTTATTTTTATATTCATGTTTTGTCTTTTAGGTCATGTTTCATATGTATAGAATAATTTTATTTCATCTCTAGAATTATATTAAGTTTATATATATAATATTAATTCATTATATACTTTTTTATAATCATTTATGAATGGTTAACATGGAAAATAAATCACATCGTATCTTGGATTGAGTAGGCCGTATGAATGCACGAGGGACGATATCATTACATTAATGGTGAAATGGTAAGAAAGTGGATTGTATATTAATTTTTATAGAATCAATATCATGTCATAATTTTCATATATATCCATTATTTCCATGATTATACCCATATATGTAAATTTCTTATGAAAACAATATTACACCACAACATTGGGACAGTAATCCATACATACACATGCATGCTGCTTTTGTTTTTTTTGTAGGTTAGATAAAAGGTAGAATATTCTTGTAACATAATCATAACATCATCTTAGAATATATATATATATATATATGATAATGGATTCATTAATTTTTTTTGGAAAAAACAATTGAATAGGATGGAGAAGAATAAATGAACATGAATGAGTTGGTAAAACCATTACCTCTTCTTTAGTTGACTTAATTTAGATATCTTCTTAAGTAATCTATAGTTTGTGTTTTTAGAATACTAGGACCACTAAAACATATATAAATCTTTTTTAAGAATAAATGGTCTTGGGGGGGGGTCTATATAGAAGGCTAAATATGGTGTGAGAATGTAAGGGAGGAGGTGCCATTTTATAATTGAGGTGGGGGAACTTTTAAAAACTCTCAAACTAATATAATCTAATAAGGAAATTATAGAGAAAATACTTACAAATTCCATATAAATTAATAGGGGAAGACATTTTAGACCATATAATATCCCATTTTATATTATTTGAAAAATTTACTGATTTTTAAATAATTTAATAATATATTAGTTCAATAAAATATCATTATTGTCAAATTTTTTACCATTCATTTAATTTGAATTCCATTACATCAGGAAAATGTAAGAATTAAATATTTAAAACATCTCTAATACATCATATAGATCTATGAAATTAATTATATAGATTAACACATCCTAAATATATCAAATGTATTACTTTTAAAATGAATTATTTTATTTTTATGTTAATTAAATAAATATTGTAGTCACAAAGAAGAAGAATTTTCATTACTCATATAATGTATAAAAAAAATATTCTTTATAATTAAACTTATATCATTAGAATCAAAATAGTTATTTAGTTTCATTTATATCTTGATGTTTTCCCTATGCATACACATAATAGTTAATAAATACAAAGATAATTACATTTTGTAACTATATTTTATTTAAATAATATATAATCTATTTTCATGGAAATATGTCCATTAAAGAACCAAATTTAGATCTTAAGTTTATAAGTGTAATATCCTCTCTATCCAATAATTGTTTTTACAAGTTTATGTCATTTTATTACCCTTTTCTTTTTGATTTGTCCCTTATTTAATCCTTTTAACTCTTACCTTGACAAAATGAGTTTTTTATTTCTTAAAGGTTAACATTGTAAATATAAAATGCTAAAAAAACCATAAGTGGATCATTTATGGCATATTTATCCTTATAAAAATCAGTAGGATGAATTTTAAATTTTTATGAATTATTTATAATTTTAAAAAATATTATTTATTTTAAATATCAAAAATACTATTTTTGACACTATTAATTTCATGAATTTTTAAAAATATCATAAGATAAAGGTAAATTATAACAAATAATTCTAAAAAATCATTAAAAATTTAAATTAATCTAAAATATTATTTTATGACACTAATCATCTCAAATTGTATTTATTTTCATATTATGGTTATAATTTATTTTATATTTTCTTTAATTAAACAATTACTGCATTATCATTGTGCACACAATTAATTAAATAATTACTTCTCAAAAAAATTAAAAATAAATTATAATGATAATGATAAATTTATTATCTTTAAAAATAATATTTAAAGTCAAACATATCCCTTCTATTAACCCATATTAAATATATTTCTTATTAGAAACTACAGTATGAAAAAATTGACTTTTATTTGAATACAATGATATAAATTTAATACTCTCACCCAAGTGGATTAAAAAGGTCATAGTTACAGATCAATAATGTTTTTTTTCAAATAAACTCATATAATGAATTAGGACATGTTATTGGGTTATTGTATAATATTTATTATATTATATTTACCCTTAATTACCCCATTTACCTTTAACTGTATAAATAATCCGAATTACTAAGGATACAATTAATATTGTAAAAAAACGGACCTATTTAAATATTTTTACCTTATAATTCTGAACATAGAATCCATTTTTTTAAATTCAAATCACATAATCTTTGTAAATTAATAAAAAATTTATCTTATTGACGGATTGAGAAAACATGTTTTTAAAGAAAAAATTTCCAAAATATTGGTTTTTTACATCATTATTCAATTGTAAATTATTTCCAACAGCATAAATTGTATTAATTGATAAAATATGTAACACCTCAAGCTTCAACGATACACTTCATTTTTAAATAATTCAATAGCATGGGATGTAAGGAACACCGAATTCAAGCGCACCACGACCTCTCCAACATGCCATTTAAAAATCGGTTATGAATAGTATTAACCATATTTTTAATTTTATATATCCCATATAATTCTAACATTCATATTTTTGGTTTCTTAGACAAAATATATGGGCAAATTCAATTTTTACGATAAAGAAATATTTTTCAAAAAATACAGTTTTTTTATGTTTTTAATGGAGAAACATTTTTAAATATAATATTTGATACTATTATATATTAAATTTTAAAAAATAAAATTCTTTTTTAGAATAGGGACATAAAATTTGAGTTTGGATAAAATTTTGGTACTTTTTTGATAACTTTCAAATCTTAATGAATAGTGAAAAATACTAAATTTTATTTGCAAACAAAATTTTATTGAAATAATTTATAGTGGTAAATTATAAATTTGAGTGGTTTAAAAGGATAATTAGATTCTATTTTTATAATTTAATATATTTAGGTCATTGGAAGTAATTTCACATTTAAATTGAACATAAACACATGTTAATCTTTTGATAGTTTTTACTTCTTAAGAACCCGCTTTCTAGTTTTAACAACGAGAATTAATTTTAAATTAATTTCTAGAAACTATATGTTTTAAATTTGGAAAAATGGATTCCATATTTTTAATCACTAGGTCAAAATTTTGTAAATAGTTACCTTTTATTTTGTGACATTATGAATTGTATCTTTAGTAATTATTTTTATTTACCATGGTTAAAAGGTAAATCAGGTAAATAAGGATAAGAAATAATGTTAAATTACAAATACACATGTAATAATCCAATTTTATGAGATATATTGACCATGATAATACTTAGGCCAAAATATTTGCATTGGGGGACCACTTGGGTGTGATAATGGCATGTTTTAAGAATTAATTTAATGTAAAGATATTTATTACATAAACATATATTTTTGAATAAATAAATTTTTATATAGGGGTATATAACTGATATCTATGTCTATAAATATTAATTAGAAATAAAAATATATTTCCTAAATCATGGTATTTTATTTATAATTTTTATATATTATATAAAAATATTTATTTATGACACAATGATGATGAAGTGATTACCTTATTAATAAATTATTCAAATAAATGAAATTGCAAATATTAAAATTAATATAATTTGAATCTTTTAATGTCATCCAGTAATTTTATGGATTCCACTGACATATTAGTGATTATATAATTCTTTTTTTAATTAATCATGTTTTTATGACTTAAAAAAACTATTAATAAATAGTGTCAAAATTGACATAAATGAGTTTAAAAACAAAAACTATTGTATTAAATAATATAAAAATATTAAAAATGTAAATTTGGTCAAATAACTTAAATAGTGATAAATATTTCATAACTTATCCACTTTATGATCTCTTGGCATTTTATATTAATGATATTAACCATGTAGTATAAAAATATAAGAGGACATGGTAAGAGTTAACTTATTTTATAAAGGGTTAAATCTAAAATATAAGGTAACTTTTATAAAATAAACAAGTATAAAACCCATTGGTTGAGAGGATTTAGACCCATACTCATATTATACCCTAAATAAATCAATTTGTATCTACTAAAAACTAAATTTTTTTTTATTATAAATTAATATTTCAAGATTGTTTCAAAAGTGCCCCCTCACCTCTCTTATAAAAGGGAAGATTTCTCCTTATTTCACACCTCTAAAGCCTTTTGGTTCAGCCAAAACCATCCCATTTATCCTACTAACCTCAATAAATTCATCATAGAGTCCTAAAATTGGGTATATATCCATCCTAAGGAGTGCTTTAGTTCAAATCAAAAGGAAACACACTAAGAATATGTAATCGTTTTGTCCCTTCTATCAAAGTTCTTTTCTTCTTCTACTTCTTATTTATATATTGTTTCTATACCAATGTTATAAATCCATAATCATATATATAATTTTATATTAATATAATCATGGGACTATTATATTAATCATTTTAACCTTCCTATGAATAATAATTTCACCATGCCTGTGTACGTACAGCTTGCCGTCTCCAAGTCGTGGTGTAATTTGATATTCGACATTAATTTATTTGGATGTGTATAATGATTAGTATAATAGACATAAATAATTTATATTAAATGATTATTATTATTTATAATTAATATACCATCCAGTTTCATATCATTTAATCATTAAAGGAACGATATCGTCGCTCCTCCATACGTAGGACTTACCATTTACATGACGCGATGAGATTCCTTCTCCACATTAACCATCCAAGAATAATTATAAAAATATATATTATTAATAATTATGAAATATATGAAATAATAAGTCTAGTGTAATTATATATATATATATATGTATGTATGTACATATATGTCATTCACGTACTTCCATTCAATACGATAAGAAAACGGAAACAACATTCATGCATATATATGACCTACCATCTCCATGAATAGTGTATTAGATTATATATATATATCTATTATATATATTTATATTTTGAATATATATGATATATAAATAATATTATACATTTTTGAAGTATTTAAATCATGATCCAAGTAATATGATCAAGAATAACAAGTCAAAACACGTATGATAAACAAAGCGATATTACTCGAAATATTGCATTTACTTGGAATTATTAATAAATGGGTAATATAATGTAATACAAATATCATATATGATATCAAAAATTTTATTATTATTTTGATATAATTAAATAATATGTTTAAAAACATTATACATGAGTTTCAGACACGTACTGAGAGTATCAGTTCTAGGGTAAGGGTTAATTTTGCAATCTCATTATTAAACAAGATTGTTTTTGTGTAAGTATTTACTAGGAAATATTTATCATTAATGTCTATGTTTCATAAAAGTGTTTTAAAAATGAACATTTTAAGGTTTTATTTAAGGGACTCTTTAAATATCTAATTATTTTAAATATTTTAATGATTTATTTTCCAATTTTTTTTAATTAATGTGCATGTTTTCAAAAATGATTTTAAGGATTTATTTATATAGACATGATTATTTTAAAATGTTAATTCCTTTTAGAATTTTCATAGTGGTATGGGACACTATGTTTAAACAAATGTTTTAAATGAATTAATTTATAAATTGTGTGACTTTAAAATTATTTCAAGAAAAATTCGATATTTCTCTCAAAGATTTTTACTAATTAATTTCATCTATGTCAACACCCTTTGTTGGATATTATTCCTAATTGAGGGTGATTTGTTATAAAACAATCATCCATATTGTTTTGAATGTTTTATGATATGTTTTACTATGGATGTGTTATTTTTTATACCATTCATGGTTTATGGTTAAATTATTAACATTTTGTATGCAAGTTTTAATACGAATGTTTATGTTATGTAAAACCCTTTTCATATGAGGAAAGAATTGGACTTATTAAGTGATGGGTGAAGCCTGCTATAGCCCCTAGATGCATCGGTATGTCTCGTTAGAAAATCTAGTGTCTTGGCACAAATCCTAGACATGATATTTGTGAATGTTATTGGCACAAGGCCTTGACGTAGTAGTTATTATGTCCGACATTATGTATTCCCTCAATATGAAATTAGTTATTACATGGGATTATTCTAATAATATAATATCTATGATCATGTTTATATGGTAATGTTTGATCTATTTTTTCTATATTATGTTTATGTTTATGATTAAAAAGGCTACTATTTTTATTATACATCTTGACTTAAAAGTTTATAGATTATGCTGAATTACTAAACCTTACTGAGCATCTGAGCTCACCAATTTTTATGATTTATTTTCCAAGGATTCCAAGAAGTGTATTATGATTGATATGAAGGATTAAAGTAGGGGATAATGGCATTCTCAAAGGATTATCTATGCTATATTTTATGTTATAAATTTTATTTTAAAGTTCATGTATGTAATCTATTGTCCATGACTGGTAAAATGATCGGTCCTTTGGGACTTTATTCCTAATAATAATTCCAATTTATTAAAATAATGCACCGTTCCAAGAATTTGGGGCCAGGGAGTTACAATTGGTATTAGAGGTAGTTTAGCAACAACCATATAAATACATTTAGAATACATAGATTAGGGATCATAAACCTATAATAGACTTTTAGGATAAGTATTGAAGAACCCCTAGATATTTTAAAGTTGGGATTACATGAATATTACATGAAATACATCCCTGTATGGACACTACATGTAGATGTGGTTTTGGAAAAAATGTACCATGGGGTGAAAACTCTGACATTGTGTTCTGGGCTTGACTCGAGGTAACCTGGTACACAAAAATAGGCCTTACTGCACACCTGGTTTGACACTCCAAAGGGATATGTTTAGGATAATTCATATTTTCTTTATAGACCATTACGGAGGATTCATGAGTAAATATTTCCTCAAATTAACCATAGTTATGATTTTGGATTATATATGTATAAAATTTCCAATTTATGATAAGTATTTTACTAGTTTAGATTTGTGAAATATGATTCATAACCTAATCTAGTGTATACCATGTTTTAGAAATGGTGCCTAGTGGAAGTAATGGAAATCGTATCAATGCACATAATCTATATAGGGATAGCCCTCCTATACAATATAATGATAGTGGAGCTAGTGAAATAAATATTTCTGATAAACTTATAAACATACTCGAACAGCTGACTCGGGTTATGAATGATAACCTTACCCATATGAAGCAGCATGATCCCCAATGTAGAGGATCAATGTTAGACTGCTTCATGAGACAACCACATATAACATTAAATGGGAGTAAAAATCCATTTTTGGTTGAGGAATTGATAAGTTTCTTAGATAAAATATTTCTGGTTTTGAGATGTAATGAAATGGAAAAGGTTTTCATGATAGTATATCAACTATCGGGAGAAGCGGATCAATTATGGTCATTAATTCAAAACAAAAAATAGGATGAAGAATTAGCAAATATGGAATAGAGGGAGTTTAAATAACTTTTCCTAGAGAAATAATTTCCTCATGAACAATGAGCTAATATGGAAAGCCAATTTCTAAGCATAAGAAAAAATGAGGATAAGAATGTTACAAGGTATGAGGTTAACCTCAAAAGGTTATCAATGCATTATATAGAATACATATACAACCTAATAAGTAAGATTGATTGATTCATTGATTGGTTAAAACCTTTCCTCTGATGATTATTGGTCTCACAATCTTTCTCATCGTATGAAGATATAGTCTCATGTGCTATCAAGACAGAAAAGGTATTATCTATGTCATATGACATTAAATTAAAGAAAGAGAAGAATATAATGGTCAAGAAAGAGACATATAAAAGGAAAAAGGGAAAAAAATTTCCTATAACATCCCAGGTAAATAAAGAAAATGAAATTTTCATATTTATTAATATTTGTGAATAAACTGTTAATATTACTTTAAAGGGAATTCTATGTTCAATGGCATACCCAATACACAACAACGAGTTTCTTTGAAATCTTATGTTACACACTAATAATTTAATAATATTATTTTAAATGGTACTTAATGCCTAGATGTTGTAATGGAAGGAATGAATAGAACTAACTAAAAATGATTATAAATTTTTGTTAAATATTTTAACAATGACCCAATAAATGATAGAGGCTTAAAATGCGAATGAATCCAATTTTAAGCATAAATATTCTAATATTCTTTTAAAGGTCGATTAACCACCTTTTGATGGCAAACCATTTTTAAAAATATTTTTTTGTCAATTTTATATGTTATATTTGACAAAATAAAATCCTTCTTTAGAATCGGGACATCAAAATTTACTTTGTATAAATTTTTGTTATTTTTCCGATAAAGTTCATTTTTTAATGATTAGTGAAAATGATGTATTTTAATTCAAAACCTACTTTTAATATAATTTATTTATATGGTTATGTTATATTTTTAATTTGGTTTAAAGTTTATTGAAAATATATTCTTACCATTTAATATAGTGGTGGTCATTGGAATTAATTCCACTTTGAAATTGGACGTAAACAAGTGTCAATCTTTAAATATATATTGTTTCTTAAAAACATGCTATTTGTTTTGAAAACAGGAATTAATTATAAATTAATTAATTCAACTTCTATGTTTTGAATTTGGTAAAATGGAATTCATTTTTAAATTTGGAATATCAAATTTACTTTGGATAAATATTTGGCATTTTTCTGACAAATGTTCATTTTTAATGAATAGTGAAAAATACTGCATTTTACTTCAAAACTTATTTTTCATCAAATTTAATTATATAGTTATAATATAAATTTAATTGGTTTTAAATTGTAATTGAATTATTTTTTTATCACTTAATAAAATGGTGTTCATTTGAAGTAATTTCACATTTCAATTGGATGTAAAAACAAGTCAATATTTTGATAAATTTCACTTCTTAAAAACCCGTCTTTGGTTTTGACAATGAGAATTATTTTTAAATTAATTACTTAAATTTCTGTGTTTGGAATTTGGTAAAATGGATTCCATATTTGGAATCATAAGTTACAAATTATGTAATTAAGACTTTTTTGTTTTTTGACATTATGAATAGTAACGATGACAATTATCTTTAATTATCATGATTAATTAGTAATCAGGTATTTAAGGGTAATAAAATAATATCATAATAATATAAAACAACCCAAACATGTGTCCAAATCATATATTTTGTGTCATGGCCGACCATGGGTTGACTTGTACTAAACTTGAGGTCCCATGGAGTCACATGGGTGTGATAGTGACATTTATGACATTATTTTTTAAAAGGAAGAGGAATATAACAAAGGTTTGTATATCCTAAGTAAAAAAATTTAATTTTTTTTAAATAAGTGATATATTAGACTATAAATATTCATTGGGATGTTAAAAATATTTCATACAACATGGTATTTTTTTTTATAATTTTTAGACATTATATAAATAAATATATTTATAACACCATGATGATGCAATGATTACCTCATTAATGAACAATTTAAATAAAATGAAAAGATAAGGTAAAATATAACACTTAAACTTTTCTGAAACCTATTTTATGGGTGTATTTATAACCCTTATCACCTTATAATAGAAATATATCATTGTGGGACGTTTAAAATCCTAAAATCATTTTATAATAAAGTAACATTTCAAGACTTACCAAAAGTGACCCTCCTCCCTCTTATAAAAGGCTCCCACCTATACCCCCTTACCCACTCCTCTCAATCCCTTGGATCATCCATCATCTCCTCATATTATCTCTCCACATTTCTCTCTTACTCATAGAAGCCTCACTTTTGGCAGAAGTCTTTCCAAGGATGCCTTTGGCTCAAATAAAAAAGAGTTACCTGATTTAGAGGTAATGTATTCTCTCGAGTTTCTTTATTTTATTTTCCTTCTTCACTCACCAATATATTCTTATTATTTGATCCCATAATAACACCAGTATCCTCAATATACTAGAATTTTGTTATGATAATAATTATACCTACACTTACACACACCTCCGTCTAATGGTTAAAGAACATATTGTTTCTGTGGGTGGCGAATTACTGACTGACGAAATGATGATTGTTCAATATTCTTTTAACACCTTTCATGGTGGACATTAAGATGCCACTATATTTATATATGATATATATTATATTTATGTCCTCTCAATTCTTCTTTATTTTATATTTAATACATACCTTTATGCTTTTCATGTTGTGTAAATGCGATAATTTCATATGAGGAAATGTGGACAACCGCCCCCTCAAGTGATGTGACTTGTTCATGCCAAACATGGAATTTATAAAGAATGTAATTAATGAACTTATGTTACCTATATAAAATATATATTACACAATAATTATAATATATCTATGTCTAATTTAGTTTTAAATTCCATTAATATGACACAAAAAATGAAAGTAGCGTTCATGCGTATGTACGGCCTACCGTCTCCATGAATGGTACATTTAATTTCTTATATCCAAACGTTATGTAATATTATTAAATACATATATACTGGATATATATGATATTCAAATCATTAAAACCATTCCTGAGATGATGTACATATAACTACATGGACAATTCTCTTCAAACAAGTTCATTGTTGACTCATGTACCGAACATCGACGAAACGTATGATATGAACTCACATAACTAATTATTATAACATGATAATATGTGATAAGAAGTTAATAATAAACTTTAAAGGAATTACTTAAGAAATTATAAATTGACCAAAGTTTATTATTCAAGAATATAAATAAACGGACAAGACAAGTCAGACTTGAGGTAAGGGGATTTCTTATATCACTTTTAATTCCAGGAGATTTCCATTGTTCGCCACTTATTTGTTGCATGTGTTTTACTGTGTACTTGAATTTCATATATATTATCATGATTCTCTTTATATTAATGGTATTATGTGATTTATTTGGTTTTTATTATCTTTTGGTCATACGACTCGATTGATTACAATGAGGTAAGGGGTTTTTATCCCACTTTTTATTCCCATGAGATTCATGCTACATTTTCCACCATTTCCTTTTGTGTGGTATATGTACTCCCCACAATTATATTCTTTGTTTAATATACTTTAATTTATGGGTATTTACATCTTCATTTAATGACCCTTCTTTCATGGGGTGTACTTTTCAAAAGTTACCCAAATCAGTAAAGGAACCTTTCACCCTCCTCTTTTTAAAAGACTTCTTTTTGTTAGGTATTTTAATTTAGATCTTCTTATGTTGGGATATGTTCTTATATATCCATATTTCTGTAAATTTTATGTATAAGTGATGAGATTCCCTTTTTGTCTCTCATCAAATCATTTTACGAATTTTAAAGTGACGTCGTTAGGCTGTCGAATTTCTGTAAGGGAACTTCTTAACCCAATTTCAATTTTTTGGGTTAAACCTCTACTTCTGGATTATGTCATACTATTATTATGTGTGAATGACCTCTGATTATTTTACACTTAATATCCACTTATATTGTGTGTATTTATATTTTTGACACATAATTATGTAATTGATTTATCTTTAATTTAAAGATACCATCTTTGTACTGGACTTCGTCCCAATCTCCTTTCATTAAGGCATCTTTTGATTTATACACGACATTCTTTTATATGGATTATACTGTAGTAGTTTTTGTTTTCGTAAAGGTTTTAATATTATGAAGGTAATCATTTATTCAGTATGTTATAATAAGTGAAACATTACTTTGTTTGGGGAATCTAATGTTATAGTTGATTTTGTAAAATTATAGAACTTTTAAATAGAGTTTGGATAGAAGTATTGTAGATAAATCTAAAGGTTGGATGGATTAAGTTGAACTTTGGATAGTATTTTTTAAGTATAAAACATTTCTTAGGATTATTTTCAAAACCTTATAATACTATAGTTGTTGAAAAATGAAAACCCATAGGCAGGGCGACAACCCATTGCATCAGACAAGGCTGTGAGAATCGAACCCACAATCAAAGTGATACAATGCTTTATCCCGTACCATTGGCCTAAATGAATCCCCTGGTTAATTTAACATAGTTTTCATTATTTAAATGGTATAAGTTTATATTATGGACGTTATATGATTAAGAAAAAATCAATATTTTTTTGAGTTTTATTATCTTTTGAAGATAAAGATGATTTTGTGGTAGGGATTGGTTAACAGGTGAATCATTACATGTAAATGAAGTATGATTCCTTATGTTCTTAGTATATGAAGTAATTCTTTAACTCTAGTGAAAATATCATAAATTTTTTCCTAGTAATTTCTTTTTTGCAATGAATCAAATGGTCCCTTGGATCATCGTAGATATATGGCTTTAAGATGTTAAATTTCTCTTAATAATATTCTCAATCACTCTCGATAAGAACATTATGGTTAGTTTTATCTATCATATCCATGTTTTCATACATGGAACTTTACTATGTGTTATTTCAGGTAACCTTCATACACACCATTCATTATTTTAAAATAGAGGTCTTATTAATCCATTTTTCGATGTTGGATTTCAAATAAGATATTTTGAAATAACATACCCTAGTTTTCAATCCTAATTTTAAATTGCGAGGATGAAATTTATTGAAGGATGAGATAGTGTAACACCCCAATATTCCATGGTACGCTTCCTTTTTAAATAATCCAATAGTGTGCGATATACGCAACACCATGTTCAAGTGCACCACGACCTATTAAACTAGATGTTTTAAAAGAAGTTATGAATTGTATTAACCATATTTTTAATTTTATATATCCCATATAATTTTAACATTCATATTTTGAGTTTCATAGACATAATATATGGAAAAATTCATTTTTTCAGATGAAAGAAGTATTTTTCAAAAAATGTAGTTTTTCCACATTTTAATGGAAAAAACTTTTTAAATCCAATATTTGACTCTTTTATTTGTTAAATTGGAAAAAATTAGATTCTTCTATTGATGTGGTATATAAAAATTTTGTTTGGATAAATTTTTTGAACTTTTTTTATAACTTACATATTTTGATGAATAATGGAAAATATTAAATTTTAATTGAAAATAACTATTTTATTTGAAATAATTTATAGTGGTAAATTATAAATTATAGTGGTTTAAATTAGATTTAGATTATATTTTTCTATTTTAATATAATGTAGGTAATTTAATGCAACTTCACATTTAAATTGAACATAAACACAAGTCAATCTTTTGATAGTTTTTATATCTTAAAACCCATCTTTCTAATTTTAACGATAAGAATTAATTTTAAATTAATTTATACCAACTCTGTGTGTTGAATTTGGAAAAATGGATTCCATATTTGGAATCAGTTGATCCAAATTGTTTAAACATTTACCTTTTAATTTATGATATTTTGAATATTAAATTTAGCAATTATTTTTATTTACCATGGTTAAAGTGTAAATCATGTAAATAAGGGTTAAAAATATTATTATAATAATATTAAACTACCCTAACACATGTAAAAATCCTATTATATTATATTTATTCGACCGTAATCATCCTTAGGCTGAAAGGATGTCATTTGGGGACCACTTGAATGTGATAATGACATGTTATAAGAATTTATTTAAAGTAAAGATAATTATAACATAATCATATATATTTTACTAAATAAATTTTAATATAGGGTTATATAACTGATATATAGGTCTATAAATAGTCACTATAATTCTAAAAATATTTCCTATATAATGGTGTTTTTATAATTTTTAGACATTAGATAAATATATTTATTTATGAAACAATGATTACCTTATTAATGAATTATTCAAATAAATGAATTTGTAAATATTGAAATATATGTAATTTGAATGTTTTGATTCTATAAGTGAATTTTATTAATGAAATTTTCATATGAGTATTGAGATAATTCCATTGGGTTGAAGGAATCAAGTATTTATGACTTTAAAAAAATAAATTACTAAATATTGTCAAAATTGACAATAATGACTTTTAAAAAAAATTCTATTTTATTAAATGATATAAAAATCCTAAAAATATAAAGTTAAGACAAATAAAATTTATAGTGATAAAAATTTCATAAATTATCCACTTTAGGTTCCCATGTCATTTTATAATAAAGATATTAACCATGTAGTATAAAATACAAGTGGACATGGTATGATTAAACTTATTATACAAAGGGTTAAATCTAAACGATAAGGTTAATTATATGAACTAAAGATGTATAGAAAATATTGGTTGAGATGATTTAGAGACATCTTCATCTTATCCTAAAAAATAAATTTTGAGGTACTATAAACCGAATATATATTTCAAATAAATTAATATTTCAAGATTTTTCTTAAAGTTCCCATCACATCTCTTATAAAAGGGAACGCCCATTTCTCTTTAAATCGATCATATAAATCATTTTGGTTCGGCCAAAAACTACCCATTTATCCTCCAATCCTCCAAAAATTCAACCTAGAGGCCTAAACATGGGAAGAGGGCCATCCTAAGGAGCCCCTTTGTTCAAATGAAAAGGAAACACACGAAGAAGAGGTAATCATTTTATCCTTTCTTTCAAAGTTCTTTTCTTCTTCTACTTCTCCTTTCTATATTGTTTCTATAAAAAAGTAATAAATCCATTATCATATATATACGGATATGTTAATATAACAATGGGACAACTATATTCTTCATTTTATCAATCTTACGAATAATAATATCACCATGTGTGCGTACGTTCGACTTACTGTCTCTATGCAATGGTGTATTGTTTTATTCCAAATTACTGTAGTTGGATGGGTATAATGAGGAGTATAATAGAGAGAAATAATTAATATTAAATTATTAATATTATTAATAATTAATATACAATCCAGTTCCATATCATTTAATCCTTAAAGGAACTATCCCATCGCTCGTGCGTATGTACGGCTTACCGTCTCTCCGGCGCGATTAGATTCATTCTCCACTTTAACCGTGAATGAATAATTTATAAAATATATTAAATAATAAGTGTACTATAATTATATATATATATATATATATATGTATTTATATATATTTCATTCACTTAATTCCTTTTATTAGGATAAAAAATAGAAACAACATTATTGCGTATGTACGGTCTACCGTCTCCATGAATGGTGTATTCCAATTTATATATCAATCTATTATATATATTTATATTATGAATATATATGATATATAAATCATATTATAAATTCTCTAAGTAGGTAAATCATGATGTATTTAATATGATCAGGAATAAAAAATCAAAACAAGTACGATAAACAAAGTGATATTACTTAAAATGTTGCATTAACATGGAATTTATAATAAATGGGTACTATAAAGTCATAAAAAAATATGATATAATAAATATTATTATGATTATGATATAAGTTAATACTATGTTTAAAAAAATTATATTGAAGTTTTGGACAAGTACTGAGAGTATCAGATCTAAGGTAAGAGTTAATTTCGCAATCTCATTATTATCCGAGATTATTTATGTGTATGTATTTACAAGGACATATTTTTCATCCATGTTCATGTTTCATAAAACTATTTTCAAAAGGAATATTTTATGTTTTTATGTAAGGGAATCTTTATTTAGATCATCATTTTAAATGATTTTAAGATTTACTTCCCTTAATATTTTTAGTTTATGTCAATTTTTTCAAAATGATTTTAAGGATTTATTTATATAGACATGACTGTTTTAAAGTGATAATTCTCTTCAAAAGTTTCAAAGTGGTATGGGACACTTCGATTAAAAAATCTCTTTTAAATGAATTCATTTATAAATTGTGTGACTTTTAAATGATTTCATGAAAAAATGGGATATTTTTCTCAAAGAGTTTTGCTGATTATTTTCATCTATGTCAACATCCTTTATTAGATGTTATTATTGATTGAGGATGATTTATTATAAAATAATCTCCCATATTGTTTTTAATGAGTTATGATTTGTTTGACTGTGGATGTGATATTTTTTATTCCATTCACATTTTATGGTTAAAGTATTAACATTTTGTATGCTAGTTTTAGTACGAATATTTATGATATGTTTCACCCTTTTCATACAAGGAATGCATTGGACTTAGTATGTGACAGGTGGGGCCCACTATAGCCCCTCGATGCATCGGTAGATCTCATCAGGAAAACTAATGTCTTGTCATGAGGCCTGGAAAAAATATTTGCGAATGGTCTTGGCACAAGACATTGACATAGTAGTTATTATGTTCGGCATCATGCATTCCCTCATTATGAAATTAGTTATTACATGTGATTATTTGACTAGTATAATATCCATGTGCATGTTTTTATGATAATTTTTGATTTATTTTTTCCATATTATGTTCATGTTTATGTTTAAGGATTCTATTTTTATTATACTTTTTATCTTAAATGTTTATCGCTTCCACTGGATTTTTTAGCCTTACTGAACATCTGAGCTCACCCATTTTTATGTTTTATTTTCCCAAGATGCCAAGAAGTGTATTATGATTGATATGAAGGATTGAAATAGGGAAATAATGGAATACTCAAATGATTATATATGCTATATTTAATTTTTTTAATTTTATTAAAATTTTCCTATTTGTAATCTATTTTCCAAGACTGCTAAACTAATCGGTCCTTCATGAATTGATTCCTTGTAATCATGCCAGTGTAATAAAATAATGTATCTGATCCAGGATTTTAGGGTCGGGGCGTTAAAAAATATGATCTAATTATACTTTAAAATATATTTCAAATATAATTTAACACTCTAAATTATTTAGATGAAAAACTATTTTCAATTAAAATGAAATATTTTTTCATTATTCATCCAAACACAAAACTGTTTAGAAAAATAAGAAAAATGAATCTAAATTAAAATTTTATATTATTCATTCTAGAAAAGGTTTATTTTTTCAAATAGGATTTATGAATTTTTTTAAAAATATATTTTAAACAAGTGTGAGACCAAAAGGTGATAAAAGTGATTTTAGAAAAATATATTCTTTTAATCCATAAAATTGGATTTATCCTTATCTTATGTCTATAAAATATATTTGAAGAATATTAAATATATAAATTTATTAATGTAGTTAATTTTATTAATTATTGAAATTTTAATGGCTAGGTTATAACATTTACCTATTAATAGATCGCGGTACGTTTGGACTCTATGTTGCACGATACACAAGATTTTAAATTTATTTAAAAAGATAATGTACCATAAAATATTTAGGTGCTACCATTTACCCAATTTATTTGCATGAATTGAATGAGTAACTATAATAAAACCTTGGTATGGGATTAATTCATCCATGTGTTTTACATTGGGGTGAACATGTTCTTTTTGTGAACAAGAATGATTGATCAATGTGACTCTGTATTGATTCTCTGGAGTTGAACAAGATCATGATCAAGAACGAGTATCATATTCCCTGTATTGATGACCTGTTTGATCAGTTTTTTGAGCTCAGTACTTTTCCATGATTGACCTTCATTATAAATATCATCAATTGAGGGTCAATAAGAAAAATATTCCCAAGAAAACATTCATAATCAGGTAGGGACACTATAAATATATTGTGATGCCTTTCAGTCTTATTAATTCCACTAAAATATTCACTAATTTGATGAATAGAGTCTTTAGATATTAACTTTATCAATTTTTGGTAGTATTGAAAATTGATATTCATATCTATTCAATTAGAATTTAAGAGCAGGAAGTCCACTTGATAATTGTAGTAAAGACACTAAGGAATGATAAACTTAAAGAAAAATTTATAATTTTTGATTTTTTATAAATGGATTCAATTTTGGGTCGTATAATCAAATTATAGGGTATATTAGTATATTAATAAATGAAGGTGGCTATTGAATATTGGCCTAGACCAACCATGGTGAGATAGATCCATATATTTCCTGGTTTAGGAAGATATTAGCGATGATTTTTGGAGAATTTATCCTGATAATCCAATCTTTAAACCAAGTTAACTCAAAATGGTTCCGAGTTCCTCATGGAAGATGACTATTAGAAAAATTTTAAGGAACTGAAGAGAAGTTCTATTGGTGCACATGTTATTGCATTACCATATAGTGGACAAGGGTTTGTAATCTGTAGTGATTCATCCAAGAGGGTATTAGATTGTGTAATTATGTATAATAACATTGTTATAGTATATACCTCATTAAAATTGAAGATTCATGAGAAACATTACCCAAATAAACATTTAGAGTTAGCTATGATAGTTTTTTCATTAAAGATATATAATAATTATCTTTATGGAGAAAATTTTGATATATATACGGATCATAAAAGAAAAAAATACATATTCACACAAAAGGAGTTGAACATATGTCAGAGAAGATGGTAAGTGGTGATAAATTATCCTGACTGCTAAATACATTACCAAATAGGGATAGAGAACATGGTGGTTGTTGTTTTAAATCGAAAAGATCATGCAAGATTATCCATGATGAGCATCAAAAAATATCCAATATCTCACGATTTTCAAAGTATAGATTTGGAAATCCGGAATGAAAGGGTAAAATCATATCGTTCTCAATTGAATGTTCAACCCTCTATCCATATGATGATTAAAGTGGTGTAGAAGGATAATCTAGAGCTGAAAAGAAGGTTAGAAATTCTATAGTGTTTATCCTCGATCATGGTAGAATGATAAGGTTTAAGAACAATTTATATGTTCCATCCATACTAGATTTGAATATGGAGATATTAGAAGATGATCATAGTTCATCATTCTCTAATCATCTTGGATATACAAAGATGTATGGAGACATGAATGAATACATATGATGGGATTGAATGAAGAGAGATAAAGTAGAGTTTCTATCTCATTGCATGGTATGCCAGAATGTTAATGATGAAAGATAGTAGTCTAAAAGGATTTTGCATCCATTACCCATTCCAAAATGGAAATTAGAGAAAATCAGTATGGATTTTGTCGTTGGAAAACACAAAACTTATAAAGGGGATAATTCTATATGGGTTTTATTCAATCAATGTATTATTAAATAGAAATTCATTGCTATTAGAAAAGACTTCTCTCTAGATTAGATTTCTCATATATACAATAAGCAAGTGGTAAGGTTGCATGGTGTACCACATTCTATTGTATCTGATTGGGATATGTGGTTTACCTAATAGATATATTGAAGTCCTCGGCATACACTTGATACTGATTTGATTTTTACTACTACATATCATCCTTATCGGGATTCTTGGACTGAAAAAACAATTCAAACACTAGAGGATATGTTGAGATCCTATTATCAAGATTTCATAGGTGGTTGGGATCAACACCTTCCTCTAGTAGATATTTCTTACAAGAATAAAATTAATTTAAGGATTAGGATGAATCTTTATAAATTCATATATATGAATAAATGTAGACCTCTAATGTACTAGGATGAATTTTGACAAATAATGTTATTGGGACCTAAAATCACAGAAGAAACTGTCGAGAAGGTTATAACCTTTCAACAGTATATCAAGGAAGTTTAAAGAAGGATGAAAATTTATTCTAATATCCATCATTGTGATCTAGAATTTTGATTTAGTGATAAGGTGTTTCTATTAATATCTCCCTGTAATATGGTAATGAGGTTTAGTAATAAAGGTAAACTAATCCCTAGGTATATTAGTCCCTTTAGAATTCATGATCATATCAGGATGGTATCCTATAACTATAAATTTCTTACAAATCACTCTTAATTACATGACGTGTTCCATGAATCTCTCCTGAGTAATTTCATACCTAAACCAACACATGTATTGAAATCAAAGGTCATACTACTGGAGCATGATCTTTCTTATGAGGAACAACAAGATGAAATTATAGATCATAGAGAGAATGTTCTACAAAATAAGACCACTCACCTAATCAATGTATCGTAGAGAAATAACTAGTTATAGGAATATGAATGGTAACTTAAGTATTTTATGTTTTATAAGTATCTTAATTTTTTGCATCATAATGAAATATTTTGAGGGATAAATTCATTTCTTAAGAGGGATATAATTTAGCACCCTGAGTTTTTTAGGAACTTTTTTTTCGAATAGATTAATTTTCATTAATGTGTTTCATCACATGAAACACTATGTTAATCATTCTTTATATATTATACCAAGATAATCTTGCTCTACATGAAATAATTACTTGGAATGCATTACATGAAACACCATGTTTCTATGAAATAACATTTTATTATGATAATTATTTAAAAATTATACATATAACATAGCCATTAAACATAGTAATATGAATAGTAATAAATAATTTTTTATTAGTATTTATCATGTTTTTCTATAAATAAAACATATAGATAAGAAAAAATATTTTTTTGTAAAGTCTGGATGTGTTTGAAAATTGTATTTTCTCAAATGAACTAATTTTTATGTCCTTCTACGAACAAAAATAAAATTAATTTTAGACACATTTTGAAATTGAATTTGATAAAATAAACTTAAATTTTAATTTAGAATGTACAACATTATCATAGGGTGACTTTTTTTTTTGTTTTTCTGAAAAACATAATTTTGGGACAAATACTGAAAAAATACAGTATTTTAATTCAAAAACTGATTTTTCATCTGTTTTATTGATATTGTTAAATTATATTTTAATTAGGTTTTAAAGATTAGTTAGATAAAGTTTACATTATTTAATTTGACACATGTCATGTTATACACCTATATTCTGATACGAGGTGTATACACTACCTTTTGACATGTTATATCATGAATATAATTAATTTTATGATATTTTAATCTTCAGGAAATTTCATTTTCATATATTGGGAGTGTGATAAAAAGTCACCATGTGGTAGGAGTTTATTGAAAAAATATCATCAATTAGTAGTGTTGATTATGATTATGTTTTCATTGATGAAATATTATAAAACATAATTCAAGAACACTCATTATGTTTCTTATCCTCTGGTTATTGAGGATATTGTCATTTATTAGTACCATTTTCCCACTCTTTATTACATAATAAAATCAAGATAATGTTTTTAAGAAAACCAGACTACATTTCTCTCTTCAGTCAGAAATCCTTTTTATTAAGAATTTTTTTTTCAATAATGTTTTCAAAAATGATTTCATTTTTTTAAAATGATATTTAAGTCAAATTTCAATTAAAAATAATTAAAATTTTGTTATATGTTTTTCAAAGAATCCTTTATAAAATTTATAATCTATTTTCCATGAAAATGGATTAAAAAAATATTTTATGTTTTAAAAATTATTTTTTAAAGCAGAATGTATATTTTACTAAAGATGTTTTTTCAAAAGATATTTCAAAAATTATTTTATATCTATGATGAAATATATTTGTTTTACACATGCCCTTTTTTAAAAATTACTCAAATATTATATTCATATTATTTTTCTAAATGGATTATGATTCAATGGAATGTGTTTTTTTGAAACTTGTTTCTCTATAACTATTTATAATCTTATTAAAGCCACATATTTTTATGGGTTATGCTTTGATGAAATGATTATGAAACCTTTATCTTTTCCACATGTTATGATATGATTACATATTTATGGTACCCATTTCATTTCATGGGTTTTGATATTATGAATGTTTATGATCTTGTGGAACACATATATTTAATTTTTTTTATAAGATTAGGCGGACCTATATATTCCTATAATGCATTGATTAAATATTTATATCTCATAAAATAGACATAGATGGAATGAGGGAGTAAACTCAGTTAAGTAAAAGACTTTTTCCACTAATATGGTCTTGGAAGAGAACATTGACCAATAATATAGTAACGAGAGTGAACCATGACTACAAAGATACTATGTTAGTGAACACATACTTCTAATATGGACTTGGAAGTGACATTATGACTACTATGGAAATCATCTTATATGCTTATGTGTTAGCCGCAATTCAATGCATTATTCATATTCTATGATTTCAAGGATTATGATCTTTATTCTATTATGATTCATTTCTAATGTGCTACCATAATTTACAAAATTATTCCAGTTTATGATATCTTCTATACAAGGTATGATCTTATAATTTTATGATCATGTTATCATACCTCTATTATCATGTTTTTACTTATATATATCCATTGTTTACCCTTAATGAGCATCTGAATACACCCCCTTATATGTTTCCTTTTCCCAGGTTATGAATATATGTATTATTTATGATGTGTCTAAGAAGGGTGGTATTCATTAAGAACCTAGGGGGATGTAAGTTTGTTATCTTATGTACCAATGAGTATGTTTCCATGTTTCTAAAAGTACTAAATTAATACTGTCTTTGGGCATCTTTTTCTATAATATATTATGTATTCCCAAAAAATGATGTAATGTAAATATATGAAAACTATGGGTGTCTATAATTGTAAAACACTACAATGGAAATATTTATTTTTGTAGAGATGATATAAATCATTACAACATGTAACTTCACCAATAAATGGGCATAAAACTTTCAAAATCATATATATAATGAGTCTCCAAAATTGGAGTGATGAAATAGATGTTGTTGAAAATATTAAATATATTTATTAAACATATTACCCAATAGAGAATGGTGTGCATGGTATCAAATCTCATTGAAGGTGAAAAATTTGTGCAGATCATGAAAAAAACATCCAAACAAGAAAAAAACATACATGATTGACTGAAATATTTTTGAAGATTTTTTTTGAAAAGTAAAAGATTATAATGAGATTAATAATGAGGTTCATGAAAGGAAATTTTCATGAATATGAATAACTAACAAAGAATTAGTTAAAAAAGATGATTAATCAAGGGGAATTGTGATTTTCTGGTTTAAATTCATTTCATTGACCATGGAAATATATATAAGTAGATATTCATAAATATGAATCCTTACAAAGATATCAAGAATATTTTCCTACAACTGATACAATTTTTCAATTTAACAATTAAAAAATCTATTCCACCTCAATGAAAATTTATGTTTAGTTCACCAGAACCAGACTGATGAATAATTTCAGTGAACTGTAAAGAAACGTATCTCAATTTTTGAAATAATGAATTGAAAAAAATGATATAAATGAAATGAATAAATATAATTACCATTGAAAATACTTTTCTATAAAATTTATTAAAAATAACAAATGAAATTATAATCATATAAAATGAGAAATAATTAAAGATTATAGAGATCATGAATCATCCCTCAATCTCCTACTCTCAATCAAGCCTTTCTTCATCTTGTTGTATATACCATAGATATCATATCTTAAGTCATGAATATGGTGAAAAATAATCCCCCACTTAATCTCTATGTGAAATCCAATTTATTTTCTCTAGCTCATTGACTTAATTTTCTAATTTCACCATTTATGCATCATATAAATTATTCCTATTATTTTCCCATTGTCATGGTACATGTAATTTTAGATGAACTCCTTCATCAAAATCAAACCACATTCATTCGAAATTAAATGTTATAACTATCAACAAGTCACCATAAAAAATATTTCATCACACTCCTTTGGGTTAACTACATGCTATCAACAAACCATGGTTCATAAACAGTAATCAAGAATAATTATTCACTCAAAAAACTAGTTTAAACTCCCTCATCAGAGTGAATATGGTTGATTATAGTTGAACTCCTAGTATTGATCAAACTTTAGAAATATAATTAATTATAAATTTTAACTGGCTAAACTCTTAGACATACCATAATTGAACAACCACAAGAAAGGATACATACTCAATGAAAACTAACTTCACATCCATAATCACCCTTTTTTTATTTGAATTTATTCAGTAAAAATATTGATCATGTGTTTTGCAGCATGAATCTTTATAGAAATCATTGGATTTAGAAATACAAGGACCCATATTGTTCTAATTTTTTTCTAATTCATTGAAGGGAAAAATAAATGATTGATATCTTTTTTATAGTTTCTTCATGGTTCAAGGAAAAAATCATATATATTCCTGAATTATACAGTGGCTCGTTTGGTTGAACCTAGATCCAAACATTAAAACAAATTGGTTTAGCACCCCCCCAACATAGCACTGAACTTCCATATAAAAAAATCAATAGTTAGTTACAAGATACTTATTATAGTTGTTGTCAATAATGAAATGGATATGCGGTTAATCTTAGTATGTGTACAATTGACTCCCTTTCGATCTAATGGGGTAGAATTTAACATGTGGGTTCAGCTTAGGATTAGCTTATCCATGGTTCCTTAACTTAATATTCCCCATATTGAATTAGTAAGTTAATTTATCCCATTGGTATGTGTATCAATTCCTCTAGCCTAATTTTAGATTCCTTCTATCTATTTGACAGTGTGGAGGTCCTTAACCTTATCTCTTGGTTTTACATCCATTTTTTATTAAAAACTAAGGGTTCCCCCATTATCTAGTTGATGACTAGGACAAATTAATCCTTATCGATGAACTTGTTTGATTTTTATTCCTAAATATTTTTTTATTCAAGTATTTTGTTTTTTTAGCTGAAATATTTATCCTTATAAAAAATATATTTTAATTCTCAAGGACTATTTGAGTGAAATAGGAAAATTAATATCTCATACAACCACTTGATAATTATCATATAACATTGGATATTCAAAGGAGACTCATCTATATGAATGAGATTTTATTTAAGCATTCTACAAGGAATTATCTTAGGTGGAAGATACATCAAAAATGTTTATTATGAGTGTTTCCATATGGGAATAATATTATAAAGTGATCATGATTGAAAATTTTATAAATTTGAAAATAAAAAAAGTTCTATAGGGATTTAATAAAAATTTATCATATGGTGGGAAATATTCTCTTACAAATTCACCATCCAATCAGAAGTAAATGTGGAAATATAGTGATAAATTAAATTAAAAATTAAAAATTAAAAACTAAATAAAATTAAAACAAGAATTTCTAGATTAAAAATATATGATTACAAAAATTCTAAATAATAATTATTTAGAATTAGAAAATGTATCATTGGAAATTTAAATTTTAAGACCTGAAATAATTTAAAATTCATGTAAATTAACGATTCAATGATAATTAGACCAAAAAATTTATATATATATCTCAATATTACGTGAATCGTTAATAAATGAATTTTTATTAATAATTATTTAAAAATAATCATTTTCATGAAAATGTTACAGGAATTATATTTTCCGAAAAACGTTTCCAATATAAATTCTATATAATGAAATTATTTTTTAAATGATAGCTCAATGACATGTGGGAATTTAGAGAGATGGGAGAAATTATCTCACTAATACCCTTGAGAGATTAGGGCTCCTCCGCCTGAATCCTTCGATCTCGTCATTCATGGTGGATTTCCTCAAGCATGGGAGGTTTGAATCGAATCATTTTGTGACTCCTCAGATGAAGCAGGTGCCCCGTTTTCAAGATCCTATCATGGAAATCCATACATAAAATGCCTCTATAGAAAATTCTTACACCAATCCTTTCTCTGGTAGATTCCATGGGATATCGTTTCTAGATGCACTGAAGATTACTTATCTGAGAAAAGAAATTACGATGAAGACTCCACTTGTCTAGAGACATGATGATGGTGTGTTCTTGGTGGAAATGGATCTTTATGCTCTTCAACAATGCACACAATTGTGAAAATTTCCTATCATGGTCCATATCTCCTACCTCAAAGGTGATTGTCCATGGAGTTTATCTGAATTTCATACGCGTATTACTCAATGTTATAATTCTTTGAACTGGAAATTGATTCCAATAGGCAAAGGCTACTTTCTCAAACTGCTAAAATGACAAGATGACATAAATAAAGTTTGGAATATTGAATCCTTAATCTAAAATGAGGATTACTTAAAATTTTTGACTGGGGATCTTCTATGAATACACACACATATAAGAATACAATGGCACAAGTTTGGGATAAAATCCATGGACTTAATTGGTTCTTTTGGAACCCAAAAATTCAGAATGATATTGAATCCTGTATAGGGTCTCATCTAAAAAATTACCATAAAACCTTAAATGATATCCTAGGACTCTTTTCTAGAGTTATGGTGAAAATTAACTTAGATTCAAAGCTCCCTAATACAATCAATTTCATTGCAAATGACTAAAAACTGAAATTCAAATTGAATATGAGAGGAAACCACCATTATGTGACCTTTGTAAGATTATTGGTCATTAAATATCTAATTTTAGGGTGATTAAAAGAAAAGTAATCCATCTAATAGAGAATGATTAGAAGGAAACATGTATAAATAGAAATGATAAAGCTCCCATGATGAAGATATCTGAACCTCCAAAAAAAGAATTATGAAATCTGGGTCAAAAAACACAATTTTTCACACATAGGGGATACCTAGGGTATAAACTTGGTTGATGTTGTGGAAGATGAATAAAACTCCATTTAAGAATTAGACCTATTATAAGAATTATAAAATCTAGTTTTAGACACTCTATGGCTATCTAATGAGAAGAAATAATCCAATGCTTGTCAATCTGGTCAGACCTCAAGATCTATCCTCATACAAGATGAGGATTGCAACCTAGGTAAGAGGGATAATACACCTGAACAAGTGAATTGAAATACATTAATCACATTCACTACAACACTTTATAATAGTTATTTCCCTGAGACAGTCTCAATTTAAACTATGGAGAAACACACCGTAGATTTGGGTATTGGACAGATCCAGATCCCATACCTTCTAAATGCCACTAATATTTCTGTGTTAAAGAATGAATCCAGCATCAAAAAATATAACTTAAAATCTCCCCCCCATGATTAAGTCTCAGATGTTATTTTCTCTAAAATTCAAGACTCTAATAGACAAACTACAAATTCTAAAAAACATAAGAATAACAAGAAGGACACTCAAGAAAAAACATAGTCCACTACTACTAATGTGACTAAAACTGTTACCAAAGAATTTGAATATATTAATCCATTAAAGGGAACTACACCCTCGGTATAGGTTCCTACAAAAATAAAAAAAATCAATAGTTTCACTAAGTAGATATACATAGAGAAACCTGGGGTGGAGAATAAAAATGACCCAGGAAAAATCATCTCCACTGCTATAAATTCCTATTTTGATAGATCTCATCCTGTTGATAGTAGTGATGCTATTATTTCTATGATGTTGTGCAATATGATACCTATAGTCCCAATATTTAAGGATTCAATGATACAACCTGCTAAAAAAGAAACTTCTATAGGGACAAATAATTAAATAAAAATTAAAGATGATGAACTACTTTCTGTTATCTCTACTCACACTAATCCTATTAGCAGTCCTACTGATTCTGGAAACATTATTACTAAGGCAAACTAGGATGAAACACTAACTAAGTCCTATAATACTATTTTCATGGCATCTGAATCTATTGAAAATGGCACCACACTATCAATACAGGACTAAAAGCTCATGTAGGTTATGAATGACGCTATGGATTCTATATAGTGTTGTCCATTTGAACTAGACAATGTCTAAAAATAGAACTAAGACACTTAAAAGGCACCAGGTACAACTATTTCTCTACCTATAGATACCATGGACTTCTCTATAAAGTCTGTAAATTCTGTTTCGATCCATAATTACAATGCTTTGTTACCGTGTTCTAAGAAATATAGAGACTCTTCAATGAGTGATCCAATATCCGAACCTACAATGAAGAACTCCACCAAATCTAGTAATAAATAGGAACAAACCACTAATAATACACAACAAGTTAGAAGGTGATCCAAAAATAAAGGCTCTGGAAAAAAGAAAAAGGGCAGTTCTAACTCCAAAAAATAGGTTTTAATGAAGATCCTTTTTTGGAATTCCTAGGGTATTGATAATTCTAACACATTCATTGTGTTAAAGAGAATGATTGACACCCATTATCCTTTATTATTTTCTATTGTAGAGCCAAAAATTATTTATTCCTCTAAATACTCTTACTTATGTCAAAAAAAAATTATGTTTTTACTGGTGAAATCACTAAAAACCTCAATGATGAATCTTTATGGATTTTTTCTCACTTTTAATTACATAATATTAGTGTTTTCCATATCCCTGCCCAGTTTTTTAATATCAATTTTAATATAGTTGACACACATATTTTATTCTCATTTGTTTATGCTAAGAATAGATACCATGAAAGGATAACACTTTGGAATGATCTCTCATATCTTGGAACTAACATTAATGCACCCTAGTTTATTATGGGTGACTTTAATTCCATTCTCAACTCAAGTGAAGAAATTAGACCTTCTCATGATTCAATTACCATGATATAATTTAAAACCTCAATAGATGAAAATAATATCATTTAAATAAATATCATTGGTGAAAAATACACTTGGTATATAGGGTACTATAACAAAGTAGTTGCCTCTAAGCAGGATAGAGCCTTCACAAATGTCCATGTGTTAGATAAATATGACACTATATCTAGTAGCAGTCTTCATAGACTGAAATCTTATCATCATCCATTCCGGTTTAGTGTCTCCGCTAAAGACATGAAACCCTGTTTACTTTTTAGATTTAATAATATGTAGTTCTATGATGATGAGTTCTCTTATATCATCCCAAACTATTAGTCCTCAATGTCTTGTAACAATGATTTCCTTGATTGTAATTTAAAATTAAAAAATCTAAAACAAACTCTAAAAATGTGGTGCATATCTAAATCCAAAAAAATTAATAATGACATGATGATTCTTCAGAGAGATCTTAATGATTTGCGAATCAAAAAGACTGACTCTGACCTCATCACTGACCTTACTCAAGAACTAAATATTACAGTCAAACATAGCCCCTTGATCACGTTCAAAGAAAATCTGGGAAAACAAGTGTTTAAAGTTCAATGGTAAACAGACGATGATAAAAATACTAAATTCTATAACTCTCTTCGAAGAATCAGGATGGCCTATAGGTCGTTAGCCTTTTTAGTGGATGGGGATAAAGTCCTTGACAATGAAGATGAAATTTCTCATCATATCATCTCCTATTATGAATCCATTTTCAATGGTCCTGATATAATCAAATACCTCCTACCTGAGGTCCTTCATCTAGTGATCACTGATGAGGACAAATGCTTCCTTCTCAAAAATCCACTGGATCATGAAATCAACGACACTGTCTTTATTCTGAAACCCAATAGTGCTCCGGGTCCTAATGGATTCCACAATGGTTTCTTCTAACATTATTGGGTTGTGATTCTGATTGACGTTTTTAAACTTGTAAAATATTTCTTCACCAATGGGGTTCTACCTCATGCTATGAATTCCCAATTTCTCACCTTGATCCCGAAAGTGGATAGTCCCTCTAATATTCATATGTTTAGAAACATTTCTCTTATCAACACCCTTTTTGAAATCATCACCAAAATAATTTCCAAACGACTTTCCACTCTCACGGACAAAATTTTCTCCTAGAACTAATTTAGTTTTATAAATGGTTTATCCATTCAAGAATATATTTTCCTTGATTATGAGTGTGTCATTAATTTGAATAAAACTAACATAAGAGGCAACATATATATTAAACATGACATCAAAAAAGACTTTGACACCATGTACTGGTGTTTTATCTTCAAATTCTTTCAAAGTTTTGGTTTTAATACCTCTTTTATCACAGTAATCAGAACTCTCTTCAACTCTGTGTCTATCTCCATTGTGATCAATGGCTCTCCCAAGGGATATTTAAAATGCACCAAAGTTTTCAATAAAGGTGACCCCCTATTGTTCGTTATATTCTCGATAGTAGAAGACTACCCCAGTCATCTGATCAACCATCTAGTTGACCAGAATAAAATAAATACCATACATGTCTCTAGAAACATGAATGCTTCTACTAATATTTCTTAGGCTTATAACATCATAATTTTCCTTCAAGTGGATAAAAGAAACATTCTTAATATTAAAAATTCACTCTCACACTATGAAAAGGATTCTGGTTAAAGCATTAGTTGGAACAAATCTTGCATCTTATTTGGGTAGAACTTCCTTCCCTGTAAAAATTGTAACATTACCAATGACCAAGGTATGAAAGAAGGTATGCTCCCTTTCACTTATCTTGGTGTACCCATTTTTTAGGGATAAACCCAATCTTTTCACTTTATGACTATTGTTGACCAAGATCGAAATAAGCTATCCTATTGGAAAGGTAAATCTATCTCTATGGAATGTAGGAATTTCTTTATTAAATATACTATTGTCTTTAAGATGGTTTATTACATGATGGTATACAAATGGCATGCTGGTCTCATTAAGAAAATGAAAACCGCCATAAAGAACTTCATTTGTACTGGTAGTATTTTGGAAAGAAAACATGTGATTGTTCCTGGGCCAAATTGTTGCAAGACCTTTTAAAATAGTGGTATTGGTAAAAAAATATCAAATACTTTAATGAAACCCTTCAATAAAGACTCACCTATAACATTTTTCACAATACTTATGAAGCCATTCTCTTTTCTCAAAAATAGGTTTCTTGACAAACGTAAAATGGGAAATTCAAAGTTCATTAATTCATCAATCTATCCTTACATAAATTAATCTACCAATATTATAATAAATCCATATAGATGGTCTCTAGAGACTCCTATATGAAATTTTGGTTGGATAACTGGACTGGAACACCTTTAATTTCCATGAAATCTCCCGAGAAAACCCCTGATAATACTGATAACTCTATCAGAGACATTTTAAACTTTCAACATGATCATATCCCTGATACTATTTTGAAAATCATTGAAAACTAATATTTCACTCACACTAATGATTTCTTAACCTAAGAACCGGCTCACATTTGTATGATTAACTCAAAAATTTCTACAATCATTATTTCTGTAACTCTGAGAGAGATTAAATATTGTTAAAACATTTCACCAAACCTTGGATAAAAAATTAATGATTCAATCTCATTTGGCGTCTTTCTTACAATAGATTTCCCACTAAAATTTCCCCCCAATCTTTTGGCATCCAACTATGATCTAAGTGAAAAATCTGTAATCAACACAGAGAAGATACTAACCACCTCTTTCTCTCTTTCACTACTGCTTCTGCACTTTGGTAGTATATTCATGACATTTTTTTACTGTTGATGGTATATTCTTGATTCCACCAAATCTCAATTTAAAAAATGTGAAGTAATGGAAGGATCTCACCAAATCAGAAACTTCTTCCTTGTTGCGGTTTTGGAGCTCCATCATGTGATCTGGTATGATCAAAATGCTATTATTCATAACAACTACTCATTTAATCAAAATGAAGGTTAGTTGAAGATCCTAATTTCTATACATGAATCTACCTCGATTCATAATGGACATTATCACAACACCGATCATAATTTTGGGATCCTGAAGCATCTAAGGATTAAATGCAAATTTTTTCAACTGAATCACACTCTAGAGGTGTTCTAGAGATCCCCCATACATATATGGATCATAAAAAATATTGATGGATCCTTTAAGGGAAATCTGGGACCTACAGGGTGTGGTGAAGTTTTTAGGAATCACCTCGGTCAGATACTTGGATTCTTCAATGGTAAATTTGCCATTTCCACCTCCCTTGAAGGTGAGATGCTTGGATTGATACATGATATTGCCTTTTCTATGCTCTTTGGTTGGAAAAACTTATGGATTGAAGGTGACTCAATAGATATCGTTCAAGCGATTTGGAATTTCATAAGACTACTTTCTTGACCAATTACTAACCGTTGGATGGAATACACCCACTCACTTAACAATATTAACTATATCATCACACATGTTTGTCAAGAAGCAATCAATATTGTAGATATTTTGGCCAACATGGGAGTAAATTAAGACATTACTTAGTTTGAAGGCCTTCCTGCTACTCTTATTTATTTTCATGAAAAATATTATAATATGATACCATATTTTAGACTCTTGTAATCTTTCTTTTAATAATATTTGTTCTTTGGTTGTTTTGGGCCAAGGGATCAACTTTTAAAAAAATTAAATGCTCATTTAAATAAAAAAATAATTATAATGTCACATAAATTTTGAGGAAAACAAGTTAAAACATATGGGAACATAAAAGTTTCCACCACATAAAATATTTTTTATCCTCATGAAATCAGTTAAACAAATTCAGTGGAAGAAAAGTAATCTAAATAGTGAAAAATTGAATATCAACTAAAAATTGGTTTTCATATTTATTATTCCCCACATAACATATCAAGTAGTTAATGTTATTTATCTCATAAAGTTTAATGGTTTTTGTGAATTTTATTTCACAATTTCATTAAACAACATTGAGATTGATTTTTTTGAAAGGAAATGGAAAAAACTCAATTTCCTTCTAACTAAAACTAAATAACTTTTCTTTAACTATATGTGAATGGAAAAACATAATTAAATAGAGAATTAATAGACACAAACTAATGGATGTGAAATTATAATAATTAAAATGGAAGAATTAATAATTCATCCTTATATAAAAGAATAAATAATGAAGTGTTCATATTGGATAATTTTTTTATTTCATAACTCATTTGATGCATATATTATGAGTTTAATTCAAATAAATATGTTCAAAGTTAATAATAATTATAATAGAAACACCCAATGTTTTATCACATGAATTTTTTTTCAAGAGGGAAATAAAATGATATATCTAATTAAATTGATGAAGAAATAGAAAGTATTAATCTCTCAGGTTTTAGAAATATAATTTAAATTTTATAAATTTTTTTGAACCACTAAAAAAGAAAATTGAATCATAAACACAATTATATTTGTAATATTTAAATGATTTTATGATGTGTAAATAATTAAAAAAATGTTTAGTACATTTTTTATAACATTAGATGATAGAGAGAGGGAAATAATGAGTTTTCTGAAATAAAATATTCATGAGAAATAATAATGAATATATAAGTATTGAAAAAGTGATTATTAAGATAATGATTTTTTATTTTTTGTTTTATATATATTTCTATGTTCTTCAAAATATATCTGATTTAAATTTAAAGAAGAAGAATCCATCACTCTATTTGATGAATATTGACCTATAATCAATTTAATATTATAGTTTTTCACTTATAAAATTTAATCAACCACAAATAAAACCGATGTTTTGATCACCAAATCCAAAGTAATGAATGATTTTGGGGAAATAAAGAGATATAAAACTAAATATTCGATATAATGATTTAAACAAAGTTAATGAAATCAAAAAAATATAAATAATTCCCCAATAAAATTTTAGTCACTATAAAATATTAAAAACAAAATAGTAAACAAAATTCTAATCAAGTATAATAAAAAAGAAAGAAAAGAAATGAATATGAAGAATATTCTCTTAAACTCATGCTCCTAATCATACCTTTTCTCATATTATTGTATCTTCCTAATCTCCTATATCCAAATGTATGAATAAGTAAAATAATGATCCATCCCTTTCTCATTGTGCCAATGAGTCTTAAAATTTTACATCCTATGGAATTAATTTTCTCATTTCACAATTCTCCCATCATTGAAAAGATCAATTTTTGTTGTCCTATTACCACATTTTTTTAATTTGAGTTAAAATCCATCAATAATAACCTACCAGTTTCATATGAAATTAAATGATCCAGTTTTTTCCAAATTATCATGAGAACATCCTTTATCACAATCCCTATATTTACATACAATCTTCCAACTAACCTTGGTTCATAAAAAACAATCATGAATAATTACTCCTTCAAAGTCACTGTATCAACTCTTTCATCGAATTGCACATGCGTGAGCTCGGTTGGAATAATGATTGTGATATAGATAATATAACTAAATTCAATATATATATTTTTATAATAGAACTCATGTCCATGACCCAAAATAATTGGAATGAGAATAGTTTTACCACCACTCATCACTTACTTCACAACTAAGGTAATAATTTTCTTAATTCAAATTCTTTGAGGAAAAACATTGATCATGTGTTGTGCATTGTGATTCATCACAAAAATTAGAGGGTTGTAATGCATGTGGGCCCAAAACTCTCACAAATATTTTTGATCATACCTAGGTATCTAATAGTGGTCATTAGAACTTATAGAATTTTACTATGGTTTGGGAAAACATTCTAATCTTAATCTCAATTAAATAGTGGAATGTTTAGTTGATCCCATCTCCAAAATCAGAAATGAAACCTCCCAATCCCGCAAATCATCTTTGAACCTATATAGAAATAAATAGTTACTCAGTTACAAGAAAATTCTTGTAGTGGTTTTTATTATTGAAATGGATATGATTTCGGTGTCGGTATGTGTAAAACCTAATCCCTTTTTATTATATGAGGTTTTCTTTAACAATATAGTTTTTATATGGTTTTCCTCAGTGACCATTCTCCAATATTAAATTCATAATCTACAATTGATAACTGAAGTTATCCCCATTGTTTAGTTATCAAGACATATTCCATGGTTTCATTTTCCTTTAATCAATCAGGTTGTGTCAGGGTCCTCAGTTTCAATTATTTATGTGTTCTCTTTTTTCCATTTAAACATCTAGTTTACTGTTATTCTAAAATCAATTACCACTGTCAAATTAAAATTCTTTGATAAAATTTGGTTGAGTTTTATTCTCAATTCACATCAAATTATCATCACCAGTAATGAGTATCTCAAATTGTATTCCCATTCATTGATCTTGCATATCTTTCTCAGGGATGAGTTGATTGAAATTTCCAAAGTAATTTTTATTACAAGTAATGAAGAATTATATTACATGGTTGGTGGTGCATTAATAATTCATCTATGTGGATGATATTTTATTTACATGACTTATTAATAATTATCTTAAAAGGAAAAGATAGTATAAACATTTATAATGTGGTTATCCTCCTAGGAAAAATATCTTATGTGGGTCATACATAATATATTATCAAAAAAATTTAAAAGTAAAAATTCCATTGAGACTTCTATAAAAAATTCTCATATAGGATGGAAATATTGTCTATAAAATTAAACATCCAATCCAAAATAAAAATGTGAATTTATATCATTATGTTGAATTTAAAACTGAAAAGAGACTCCACAACAGATTCTAAACACAACTTTCTAGATTAAAAAGATATGATTAAAAATTATTCCATTTTTTTAAAATATAAAAATAGAATTTTGGAAATTTAAATTCAATGAATGAAAATAATTATAAAATACATTAAAATAAAATTTGAATAACTATTTGAACATAGCAAACTAAAATATAACTCTTGAATCTATTTTAATATTTAATCAAAGAATATTTATCAATAGTGAATGAAAAATAATCATTTTCATGAAAATGCTCAAGGAATTATATTTTCGTCACAAATTTATTAAAATTACATATTTATCATTAAAAACTCATTTATTCAAATAAAAAATTTTAATAATATTAAACATATGTGGGAATATATAAGATATCAAGACCACCACAAATTCCACCACAATTAAAATACTACATTAACTGAAATAATATTGTAATCATGTTAAATAGTATTAAAATAGTCACAAAATTGGAAAACATAATTACACTATGAATTGGTTTCAATTTTTATTTCCCTCCAAGGGACCTATGAAGTAGTACATGTGTTTTAACTTTTAAATTGAATGTGTTTGTTTCAATGCTGGTTTTGAATTTTAAAAAATGATTGAAAATTTTAATTTTGAATATAATTAATCATACATAAATTTTAATCTAGCTCAAACAAACCAAGTTATCCTTAAAATCCATGGAACCGACAAATAGTATTTTAAACAGAATAAATAAACATAACCTAATTAATAGTAAATTAAAATAAATAAAAAGAATGAAAAATTAACCCATCTATTGGGAAAAGAGTATAAAATGAAAATTATAAACTAGATTAGGATTTAAATTTTATAGATCATTTGGATGAATCTATATTGTTTTTAATACGATTCTAAAAGTTAAAATACATGACAATTGTATGAAATAATCCCAAATTTTTAAATAAATGTTTTTTGAGGGGAAATTAATCCATTATATAAAATTAAATCCAAAAATAATAAAACAATATTAATATATATATGTAAAAAATAGATATTCCAAAAAACATTTGAATGAGGCATAAAAAATCAGTCAGATTCATAGTTTCAATACTAGAAATGTTCAATAATGGTAGTGACCAAAATAAAATTTTAAAATATTTTATCATGTAAAGAAACTATAAAATGAATTTTTATCATTAAATTGACAAATAGTAAGCATATTTTAGTATAAAAAAGAGTAAAAATATGTGAAAACTTGAAGAAATAACTTCCCCGACGTAGAATACAAAAAAATTGATGTTCCTATACAATATTTCTCTTCTTATCCAGATGGAAATATAACTTAGAAACCCAATTCCAACTACTACATGGTGAAAAAAAATAAATTATATTATAAAATATCAATTTAAAAATAAATTTAATAAAATATCATGTGTTTTTAGGGAAGGGGATTTTGAAAAGAACTCTAAATTTCAAAACTATTTGGATTTGGAAATCTATGTGTTTTTTAACCATTATTTCCAAAGTTTTACTATTCAAATGTTTTACCAAGAGGTTGGATGCCCTTTTCGAACATCCTAATTATATTTCTAGAATATAGATGAAAGATAGAATAAAATACAATTAGCAAATTATGTTGTAACATACTAGTCAAAAAAAAATTATTCATAAAAAAAAAATAGAAACACACAATGATGATCATTGGTTGACTACCATTATGTGATGAATTATATATTTTTTGTTAGTCATCAGTGAAATATTTTATCAAATATATTCCATCCCAACCCTTTAGAATCCCCTTAAATTATTTCTTAACAATTTTTATAATAAATAAGAATGTTATGTAATCTTATCCAACTAACTCTAAAACCTCCATTTACTATAAATATATGATTTATAGAAAAAAATTTATGTATGGAATTAAAAAAAATCTCTCAAAATATTTAAAATCGTTGTTTTAGATAATAGATCTGTGAAAATTAGTAGTTTATTCCATGATGATCCATGAGTTTTTATATTACTCTATTTTAATTTCACTATGTTTACCCAACTTTAGTAATTTTCTACCACTAATAGATTTAAAATCAAAGTTCAATTCCAATACTGAAAAAATTATTTATAATGAATATCTACTAGTTATTGAAATGATTTCCAAAAAGGTAAACTTAAAGGAGATAATCTTATGGGAGTTTTAAAGGTAGTTATATTGGACAATAAAAAATCATCTAATTTTAACATAAAATACCTTTTAGAAGTATAAATTATTTTCTCTAAAAAATATTTAAACTCTATATTTGATATATCAACATCCCCACTAGATTGTGTGAGGTTTGTAGTACTAGATTTTTGAACACATCCATATTTTACCATAAATGAATTCATCTTTTTTTTATTTTTATTCCATTGTATGTGATACAATATTTGGGTACACAAAATATTTAGAAAATTTTATTTTTAATTAATTTCCCAACACCATTTCATGAATTATTAGTAAGTTCCACATATTCATGATAGATGGAAACATAGTAAACCACTACTAAAATATACTAATTCACTTGAGAAGATCAAAATGTTACCATGAAATCTAAACCAAAAAATTGAAAAATATCGACCTCTAAAATACCCTTTTTAGGAAGATCTTTTTTCCTACCCCAATTTCATAAACATTAACATTTTTCATAAATAACTACCACACTATAGGTATCCAAGAAAAGTTAATGACAATAGAATCTAACCTGTAAGAATTTATGAGTAGACATTTCAAGAACAAGTGTCCCCCCATGGTCAAGAGTGATAAATATCATGAATTGTTAACATTCATTCTTCATGAAAACACCTCATTCCAATACCATTCCAATATATTCTAAATAGAAATGGGCCATTCAAAATGTATTTCAATGCTCTTAAAATTAATTTATTCACTTGTTTTTTGAGCAAAATCCATTGGTATGACACCAATAACCATGTAATTTTCAATATAATCAGACTAAGAAGATATTTTTGCATAAATAAATAGAAATTTTACATATTAAAAAGAATTTTACTCTCCCTTGGATCATGTTTTTTAGTTCTAAATAACCTTTACATGTTTTTATCCACTAAATTATTTTCATCATAATTTTTTTAATCACTAAATCAAACATCTAGAGTTAAAAAATCCATTTGATGTGTCTTTATTTTGTATCTTCTTTGGAATATAGTACTGAATATTAAAATAGTTATTAAAATCTATGTATTTAAACCATATCATATAATACATAAAATTCTGTAAAGGATACACAATAGAAAATATCTCTTTCTTTATTGTGGTGTAATTTCATTGGGAAACATCTAGTAATCTACTAGAATTATAGACCATAAGAATTTTATTTTCCTCTATTTATCCTAAAATTACCCCATAGACACATCACTTACATTACACATAATTTGAAATGGAAACTTTTAATTAAGGGAGTGAAGATTGTTAAAGAAGTAAAGTTATCATTTAAAAGTTTAAATAATTATAAACACTATTGATTAATCAAAAATTGTATATCCTTTACTAAAAGTGAGAAAAGGGGACTTGTTATTTTTGAAAAATATTTTATAAACCTTGAGTAAAAAAAAATATCCCCAAAAAATTCTAAGATATTAATGTTTTTATATGTTAAATTTTGGAATGATGTAAATCCTATCATTGTCAATCTCTATACCCCTCCTAGACATCCTATTACTTAGAACAAAACATTTATTGACCATGATTTGATATTTCATTCAATATAGAATAAGATTAGTTTATTGAAACCTTTCAAAATAACTTAAATATCTTGAAAATACATTTAAAAATTGGTTCAATAGTAGATAATTCATCTATAAAACCTCTATAACACTATCAACCATGTTAGAAAATATTTTAGTTATACTTCATTGAAAATTGTTCATGAAACAACATAATACAAATATAATTCAATAGTTAAGAAAAATACTAAAAGGGAATGTGAATGATGAATCCTATGGATCCTTTAAGTCTTTGAGGATTTGGTTTTAACTAGAATAGAAATCTAGAAATTAGAAGAATTCATTTTCTTTTTCCATATAAGGATTTTTCTCAATGATTGGAATAGGAAAATGATCCTTTATAGTGATTTTTTCTTCTTATAATCAAGAAAAACCTTTGATTTATTTTTTTCTAAAATTAATTTTCTCATTTTTTTTCATTGTTTACAATAATGAAACATCTATTATTTCAAAAAACTTGAACAATACTGGCTCAAGAGCTATCAAAAACCTGAAAAAATTTCATCATCAACGAGTTTAATAAATTATTTTGTCATTAATACTACCATGTTTGTTTTTAAACACTATTTACCTACCACCAATGTCTTATAATGATCTTCAATAAGGATATTGTGAATGTATAATTGAGGGTTTATAATGTTGATGTTAGTTATTGTCTAACCAATGAATTTTTTTATATTATTTATAAAGTATAACAATATTTATTCATAATGTTTATCCATTTTAGATCAGATAATATTCGAATGTTTTGTGCTATCACCCTTAAATGAATAATTGGGGTGATAAGTCAAGGTTTTTAGATCAATATATAATGTTTATTTAGTGGAAAATAGACTTCTGGGTCGAGGTGGACTATGCATTTAAAAGTGTTTCCCAGAATCAGAATAAAAATTGTAACGATTCATAATTTCAACACTGGATTTAAATTTTTCCACTTTCTTATCCATTGTTGAAAACTCAATGATCTCTAAATTAAAAAAATAGTTAAAACCAAATTCCACAAAAAAATTTCTTAAATTATTCCATGAATACTCCCTTATTTTTATCAAAGGGATATAAATATTTGGTTTAAGAAGAGTAAACACTAATAATATATCAAGAAAATTTCCTAAATCCAGTAACAAAAAATAATCTTCTAACCAACCCTACTCCATAATAACATACTTGATATCATTTTCCATAAAATTTTCAGGATTCCTACCATTTAAATTTAGGACATTTTATGGAAATTACACTTTATTTAATGATTTTTTACATTAGTAAATGATTCTTAATCCAAATATTCTTTAGGATGATCAAATGAGTCTTCAGATTCTAACAAATCAGTTATTTAGTAGTTTTCTACAAACATGTTTTATTTATCATTTTAAAGAAATTAAATGGAACCTTTTGTTATCTAAATGTTTAAATCAATTGACCCTTATAAATTTCTATGATAGATCATACAGTGGATACGAAAGGCTACACTAGGATGACATGGTATTCCCTTTGACACACAAAAACATATAATTAGAAATTGTGTTCAATGAATTGGTCTCTAACTCCAACTAATTTGTATCTGACTCTTTTTATAGGGTGTATGAGTAAATGGTCATTTTGATGAAGGTTTTTAGTGGTGGGTTATAGTTCTCCAGACCTTCATTATTGAATCATTGAAAAATGGATCAGAATGATGATTTCCCTATGTTTATAAATATAATTTAGTTAACCAATATTCTATAAAGATCATGGTATAATAAAACTCCCTCGTTCTTTTTCTTTATGGGGGATTTTCTTCATGGAAAAAGTTAAAATATTTAGTGAGGATGTGATTACAATATTCATCCAAATATTACTTGTTTAAAATAGTTTTTTATTTATAGATTTAATTTATTATGTAATATAAATTAAATAATAAATGAAATAAATGATCTCTTATAACTTGTTGAAAATCCCATGTTATTTGATAAGTTTATGATATTAATTTTTTTAAATCAATGGAAGTTGGATAAGTGGGAAAAAATCATTAGAAAAGTAGAAAATACCCTTTGTTCTTCTTCAAAAATTTCTTTCATTGAGTTATTTTTCATTTTGAAGTATTTTTCTACATTTTACATAAAATAGTGGGATCCATTATTCTAAATTTATTGTTTTTGAGTTTTTGAATTAAAATTTCTTCTAATTTTTCTATTTTTTTCATTCTTTATGTTATATACAATATTCCCATATGTTTTTGAAATTATTTTATTTTTAATATCCATGAAATCATCCTATTAATTGATCTATATATTGGTTTTAATTTTTGAATTAAATATTTAATTAAAATATCTAGATTTATTTACTATTTTTAGCATAATTTTGTTTATCATATCATCAATTACAATATTATATTAAAATATATGGATTTTTTAGAATAATATTTCCCTTAAAACAATAAGATCATAGCCCTCAAATTATATTAATAATTAGAGGAATCATCCTTAGGTTAAATATAGAGTTGTTAAATTGGTTAATTTTGGAATCATGGGGAAAAATTTACTTAAGAATTCTTTATTCTTTCCTTGACAAATTGGGATGAATCCTATATCCTGGATTATAGTTATTAAAACATTTATAATATATATTATGTATCCTAGGTATATATACCTAAAAAGTAATTTTTTATTATGGTTGGTAAGGAATTAAAAAGCATGCTTAGTACTTTTCATTGGTCCTAAACATACCAATGTGAGAACACCTCTCTCCAAGGGATTGATTTCGATCTTGACAGTCTGCTTGACTAAAATTATATTAAAAATTTTAGTTCATTAGAGACTGGAGTTGTTCTTTAATTTTATTATTTAGGGAGATCATTTTTAACATTGAAATATCAGTATAATATACTTTATTAAACATTCTTATAGAAGAATTTATTTTCTATTATTTAAGATATACTGTGTTGAAAAATTTCATTCTATTTTTGCCTATATAATTTCTCCTAGAATACAAATAACCCATTTTTTGATTAGATGGGAAATACCTAATTATAAATATCCATATGGACATGGGAAGTTATCCAATGGTGATTTAAGTTTTTAATAAAGCCCATGAATATAACTTAAGCCACATGAAATTCTACTTTATCCTCTTGAAGAAAACTAGAGATGTGATTTCTAATTTATCCCTTCAGTACTTTTGGGTAAAATTTCATTATGTTTGAATTATAACATTGTTCACAGGTTTCAAAAGTGTATTCTTATAAATCTAAGAAACAATTTCTAGAATAACCCTTAATATAGTAATAAAAGACTATAATTTTCAATGCATCATCACTTTGTCCTTGTAAATTAAACTGATGTACCAAATTATATAAATAGAAAATGAATACTAAGTAGTCCTCATTATAAATTATATTAAATATAAAAATTAATGATAGATGTAGATCTTTAAACTAATAATTTCAATCTCTATGATCCAACCTAATAGGATATGTGTTTCTGGAAACTTATGGGAGTTGGAACATTATCATCACAATCCATTCAATATTTTCCTAAATGATTTTTTCTTTTTTAACAAGTGCTATTTTTCATAGATATTCAATTTCAATTTTCTCTCTTTTTTAGAGAACTAAAGTGTTTGTTAAATTCTACAATTATGTTATTTAAGTTACTAGGATTCTACCTAATAATAATCAACTACATAAATTTATAAATATTCTATGAAATAATTAATAAACAAAACAAAAAAGGTATTTTTAGATTTTTTTTGATTTTGTTTAAATTTTATTTTGGGATTCATGGAGCCTTCACATGATCTAACACAAGATAACTGACATTTGTTGAAGAAAATATTAAATTTATTTAACAAAACACCAAAATACATGATGTTGGTGAGATGGGAATCAAACCATAGGGAAGGGAAAATTGATGAAGATCATGAAAACAAAACTCATAATAATTAAACAACTCGAAAAAAATCAGGAACTAATTAATTACAATTAATGTTTTTTAAATAGATGAAATTTAGAGAGTATTGTTGACTTTGGGGAAATTAAAAGTTTTAGAAAAAGTATAATTAAAGTGGAATAAGTGAACCAGTAATGATTAAGAATGTCTAATATTTGATAGCTAGTTTAAATATATTTATTTTACATGAAAATAAACTATGTTAATAAACATAAGGATGAAGGTAACCTCCTCTATCAAGATGATTTAATAAGAATCAATTAAGGTTTGTAGTTTTCCACTTATAAAATTAAATAAACCACAAAAAATTGATATTGAGATCATTTTAACAAATCTACTAAATGAATTAAATAAATTGAAAACAGAATTAACTCATTTATTGAAATAATTATTTTAAAAAATTTAAAATAGTTTAGAAAATGAATATAATTCCCTAATAAAATTTTCAGATATACATTATATTAAAAAGATATAAAATTATAATTAAGTACAATCTTAAAAAATAAAATAGAAATAATAAGAATAATCTTTCATCAATCTCCCACTACTAATCGATCCTTTCTACATCATTTTTTATCTGCCTTAGATCCCATATCTGAATGTATTAATATGTCAAATAATGACCCCTATTATTACTCTCCATCTCGAAACCACATTTTTGTTATACATAATAGTGAATTAATTTACTAATTTTAAAATTAATTTACCATAGAATGTATCCCATATCATTTTATTTCTATCAATTACAATTTGATTTTGGTAAAACACCAATAAACAACCAAAGATACATTCAAAGGAAATTAAATGATCCAGATATCACCACATTGGCATGAAAACATATTTCATCACACTATCTCTTTTTACGTAATCTCTTAAATATGACCCTGGTTAATCATCAAAATTCATTTATAAATATTCATTCAAAAACCCTAGTTCATATCAATAAATGGATAGAACATACAAAAGATCAGTTATAATCCTAATATTGATGCATATTCAAAAAAAATTATTTTAGATTATACCTAGCTGAAATCATGTCCATACCCCCTTGAACATGTGTGCAATAAGCTTCACCATTAATTAGTGAGGAATTTACACCAATAATATCTCTTTGTATTATTCGAACCCATCGAGGGAATACATTTAGAATGCTATGTGAACCATAACGAATCGCATAAATCAAAGGATTTTGAAATATAATCCACATCATATTTTAAATCCCCCTCTTGTACTTAAAAATTAACAAAAATTGATTGATGTTACTTTGGCATCTTCATCATTTTTTGGAAAACTTCTAATCATCCCCTAAATTCAAATGTAGTGTATTTAATTCATCCCTTCTCTAAACCTTAAAAAAATATTTTATACCTCAAAAAAAATTAACATCCATAGAACATAATTTTTAGTTGGTTATAATCATTTTCTTGTAGTGGTGGTCATCAAAAAATGGATAATAGGTCAGTTTCTTGCTATATACAACTAACTCCTATTAAGATGCATGGGGTTGTATTCAACAAGAGAGGTTTTATTTAGTTATTCTTTTCTATATGTCTTATATATTAAATTTTTAACCTTTAAATGATAAATTATTTTCAATCTGTTATTTGTATTTTAGGTCATCTACCCCGGTATCAGTTTCCATTAATAAATCAGGCAGCATTGAGGTCATCAACATCAGTTCATGGTTTGATCTTCTTTTGGGGTTTGAAAATTACATTTTATCCCATTATAAAATATATGATGATCATTTAATGGATCCCCATAGATTAAATCTATTGATACTTCTTTCAAACTGATACCATTTTCCCATCTTGAATGCTCAGTAGCTTGGATCATACTCCCCTTCACAGATCAATATTATCATTCTAATGGATGAGTTGAGTGAAATTGTCAAAGTAACATCTCTTATGGATGCTCATGAATTGTTTTTAGAGGTCAGGGGAATTTATGATATTCTTCTATATGGATTCCATTTATTTTACAGAGGCTAATGAGAATTATCTAATGCTACATATGCATTATATAATAATCTGAATTTGATAGATTTAAAATGCATACGAGACTTATGTAAACAATTATCATTCGTGTAGATAAATTATATTATAAATTCACCTGCCAATAAGAAATAAAAATGTGATTTTGTTGATAAATATAATTTTAAATTGATAATATAATACAAAATATATTTAAAATATGAATGTATTGATTAAAAATTATGAATAACTTTTTTTGAAATAATAAAATTTTCAAATTAGAAAATGAAGCATAAAAAAAATTAATTACAAGAATCTGAAAAATTATAAATTCCTTCACAATAAAACATTAATGATCATATGACACATAAAAAATAAAATATAGATCTTAAAAACATTATTAAATTTACTCAAAAAACTCTTATAAGTTAAGAAAAAATGATCATTTTAATTAAAATGTTTATGGATGTTTATTTTCAACATATAATGTTATATAAACGTTTATAAATATTATAAATATATAAATATTAAAAATTTACCATTAAAATTTCATTTAAACAGTCTTTTATTATAACAGAAAATATATAGAAAATAAGTAACAACTTAAGACCACCTCATGATGTGTTTTGACTTTGTGTGGTGATAAAAAATCTCCCAAATGATATTATGATTATAAAAAAATTTATGAAATTAAATGAACAAAATCCATAGATATTTGATCCTAATAATCAATAGGTATAGGTAATAGTTGAAATATATCCACTTTTCATTCATGTTCGACCTTCACTTGTTGATAGCCAAGTCATATAGCCCCATGTTGTGCTACTTTCAGTTTAATATCTTTGACCAAATCTGGATATTTATTACCTAGCATATATTTTCAATATAATGATAGACAAACCACTTTCTCTCATAAGAGTTCTAATAAAACAATTTTGAAACAAATTGGGTACTATAATTATATATTTAAATCATAATGGGTGTGTATCAAAATTGTATGGTATCTAGGGTCATACCACAAAGATCCATAAACTTGTACAACCATTACTGGATTGATGTTCCTTATAAAGATCATTGTAATTTCATCTAGGTATATTCAAGCCAACTATATGCCTATAATAACACACATTAATCAGTATCAATAATGTAATTCAAGAACCACTTGATCGTAATAATTTTCAGTTAAGGTATCCACTACTAAACTGATCATGAAGTGTCATTATTTTTGAAAAGAATCATTTGTGTGACTGGACATAAGAAGAATCATTAAAATATCACAGGTAATATCTTATATTCCAAGATGATATGAGTGACAGATATATCTAGGAATAGTTTTTCCCATTAGTTCCAAGAAGGATATTGGCACATCCCCAAGGCCAAATAGAATGGGAATGTGCTTTTATTTTCCATGGAGATTTTAGAATCATTCATAGAATATCCTCATTCATGACATAAATTTAATGTTACACCTATCAGAGGTTAACAAATAGTTTCTAGATGATCATTTTCTTCACCCACCAATATAATTGTAAAAATTATTGGTAGTGATCCATCCGAAATCTACTCTAGATCATGCACATACAATTATGGAATTGAAATTTGGTAGCTTTATAAAAAGAAATGTAAACCATATTTTCAAACTCTTCAAACTAATTCTTCAGTTCATGTTGTTAATATATTGACACATAGTTTAGGATTTTATATCTATTATTAATGGGCATACTATCTTTTCATATATTTCAAATTCACCTTCGTAATAATGACCATATTCACTAGGTGATTTGAATGTGTTTCACCTGGTGTGGAAATTGAGATGAGATTTAACTGTTATATATTACACCTTAACGAAAATTATATAAAATATATCAATATATAAAACTATAATCTAACAATATAAATGAAGTAATCATATTATACATAAAATTTTAAAAAATTTAATCTCATTATATCCTTCTTCCTGAAGCGTTTTTTGATTCTCATCACATGGGGTATCATTCTAACATAAAAATCTTATTCCCCATTTCAAAATATTTTGTCTTCTTCAAAATAAGAACAAATATTTAAATTATAAAAAAAATTAGTAACATATTTATAAATAAATAAAAATTATACCTTAAATTATAGAATTCCATTATAAGGTTTCCGCCCATCAATTAAAAACATTACAATATTCTCAAAAACCACACTAAAAATCTAGAGTTTGAAATAATTATAGGGTTCTCATTAAACACTTACTTTTCATAACTATTTTTTAAAGAAAACACTTTAAATTTTTGTAGATTCCATATAAAAATAAAAATAATCATAAAATATCCTTAAAATTTTCTTTTACCAAGCTTATTTACAAATAACACAAGTTTTAATAAATTAAAACATTCTGGATGAATTCATTAATAAGGGAACATCATAATAAAAAAAACATAATTTTTATTTAAATAATAATGTAAACATCATAAATAAATTCTTAAATAATGTGAATAACTAATTTCATAGTAATTAAATTGTTACAAAATTAAATTCCATATCATGATTAAAAAACAATCGCAATTTTAAGAATTTTCATATATTCTTCCCATAATCTTAGGCATATTAACTTTTTTTCTTGAATATGGATAATAGAATTATGTATAAAGCATAACACTCTTCAATATATCATTTTATAATGATCTAAAAAACCCATGTTTTAAAAAAAAGTTGGTTACCAATCATACCATCTCAATTAATGAACAAATTTAACAAACATAATTAACATTTCATAGATTTTATCATGATATTGTTATCAGTGAACTAACATTCATATGATCCCCAAAAAATAATAAACATAATAATAGGATATCCAGTTTAAAATATAAAAAATTTCTCATTCTAGGATACTCAATATATTAAACATTCTTAGATAATTATGTATCCAAGATAAGATAACATCAAAAAAAGGGTTTCCTTTTAACATTCCTTAAATCAAAGAAAAAGAATAATGTCATAAAATAAAGGTGTGATCTTTATCTAATTATAGTTAACATGAATCAACTTTAAACTCATGAAAATTTAAGTTAATGTATGATGTTTCAAGAAAATCCTAAAATACGAGGATAAAATAATTCACTCTATCATGTTTAAAGGTATTCTTATTTATTAAAATGTTAATAATGGTTAAGAAATTAATAAAGTAAACATTCAATCACATATTTAAGAAATAATAATGAAATTAATAATAAGATATTAAAAGGTTTGGGATTCCAATTATCATTTAATAATTTTAAACTAACATGAGTCATTACATTCATTTATTTCAATTTAAGAGTTGTTACATATTACTTCAAGAAATAATGTAGATATCAAACAAAAACATATGAATAGCATAAGCATAATGATGTAAACAATGTTTTTATCTTCATAGACAAATACAATAAGGAATCTACATATAACATAAATCACAGATATATTTTACTATGTTTTGGAAACCATTACATAAAAACTCTGAATTTCATTCACACAAACAAATTATGCATATGAAAAATTAGAGGATCATGACAAACATATCTAAAGAAAAGCAGGTAAAATAACAAAGGAATTATGAGATCATAGTGGGAAGTATATTTAATAATGCATGGTTTTAAACTCTCATAGGATATACCCTTGAAAATGTAGGGAATACACACCTAGAAGTGTTTAAAAACACATGTTGAACCCAAACCACCATATTAACTTGATGTTTGTTATAAAATGGTTAGTTATGTATTTCTATAAAGGCCTTGACCCCATTATCTCCGAAATGGTGGTAACGTTTTTACATTGTAACTAGATACAAACATTCACATACCAATAGAACAAATAATGTATTATTCCTTGTAAACTAGAGACATACTAGAATCTCACATTAAATTTGAAAATATAAAATAAATAATACAGTGAAAGAAAATATTCTACATCCTTAAACTCATTCAAATATTCCTTCTTCATATCCTAGGGGAAGGAAAAAAAATTAAAAGGATATGATATGCTTATTAATGGTAATTTAATGAAGAATATGTCATGAGTAAATAGGGCACAATCAATATGGTATAGTAAATAACTGACGACAAATTCATTTTAATAAATAACATAAGAACAATGTGTATTATTTCAGGAATATATGATGATCAAATAATACCATATAACTAATCATGTAACTTGATACTTTTCTACAAATATCATAACTATTAAAATAATCATAAAAACTTCAATAACTAATCTCAAAATTATTGAATGCATAATGTAAGATTAACTAAACAGATCATCTAGGACCCATGCTGAGACATCTGACATAAAGGGATAAGGTCTCATCTAAAAACACAAACTACTTTGTCTCATGAGATCTACTGATGAATCGAGTGAATATAAGAGTCCCTTCCCGCCACTTATTATATCTACACAACTCATCATATGAAATGGGATAAAAACAATTATGTTCGTAATAAACATAAATAATTATATTGAAACACTAGAAAATTAAATATTAATGTTTCCGTAGTAAATATGGTTATAAATAGTTCAGAGAGATAATAAATACTATATCATTATAACATATCACTAGTATGCCTATATTTCAAACAAAGTGTTATCATTGTTTATGAGTATAAATACCATAAAAAATCATTAAAAATTAATGATGAAAAAAACATTCCTTTTTGATATAGAAATTTGAAAACAAACAATTAATAGAATATCATGGACAAAATTATCTTTGAAAATATGCTTATAATATTGTAAAATATGATTAAAATCATTGAGTAGTCATGATGGTGGGTAGTATTATCCATGGAGTATAATTCAAAAAGCATATGTTTCACACTTTTTTAATAAATGTCAAAAATAAACTCATTTGGAAAACTATAGGAGTATTCCTTTAAAAAAAATTAAATTTCAAAAATCATTAAAAATGTATTTCATAAATAATTTTTTAATATTAAAAACGTTATTTAAATCACATTAATTAAAATATGGATAATGAAGAAAATGATTCCTAATTGAGTAGAAAAAAATCCACTTTTCTTTAAAAACATTATTTTCATTATATTGAGTACAGAAAGAGAAGAATATAAAAGAGAAAAAAAATTGATTATAGAAATAATTATTTGATAACATAATATTTTTCGAATAATATATAAAGATCAAATGATTCCTTGAATGTTTAATTAATCATAAATAATCCCAAACAACAATGAGATTATGAAATCGACCATTGCCAATTTGGTCAATTTTAAATAATAATATCCATGAAAGTATAAATAAATATGAAAAATTTAATAACATGGTTATAAAATATTCATTTTTTAACATATAAAGGTGAATTATAAAAACCAAAAAATTGAAACAAGTGGTGAGTATAACACGTGTCTCACACAATTAAATGATAGACAATAAAACCTTACCTCAAATATGACATCTTTCGAATGTGTTATAACATCCTATAAAATAAAAATATATTTATTATATATATATATATATAAATTGGAGAACCAAAAAAATATATTTCATACCGCATATTATTTAATAATCACCATTTAACACCCTTTAATTAATAATTATTTATTAAAATCACAGTTTCAAGTGATCACTACTATTGAGAAAGTGTTGTTTTCAACAATACATAATATTTTTATTTAAAGAGGGGGAGATTTTTGAGAACAATACTCTATCTCTATGATTATTTTGATGCTAAAAAATACCCTTAATTATTTTCAAATGATTTTATTTTTAAGTATATTAAAATAATTTATTATTATTATTATTTTTTCTGGAAGAAATATTTATGTTCTTGAAAAAAAAGATTTAATTGTTAAAGTATTCGCATTAGCGTGTTCTAGAAACACTATTCATGCTTCACAAATTCGGGAATTTCTTAAGCGTGTTCTGGAATCACTATTCATACCCTATGTGGAGAAATGTAGAGTAAGGATGGAATGCAATGTATACTTTATGAGCTATCAGAAAAGTATGGTTAATAAACCATACGTTATCAGAAAAGTATGGAAGGGGAACCCTACGTTAAGAAGGAACCCTATGTTTGGGATATTGAAAAGTATTTTTTCATCAACCTTACTTTTGTAAACAACCTAACATTTCATCAAAAATATTGATTATGTTCCTTACATTTGGAAGCTTATAAAATTATATATCATTTATCATATGTTTGAATTTTGAAAAGAAAATTATGTTTCATCAACCCTATGTTTGTATTCAACTTTATGTGTGAAGGATGCGACATCAAACCTACGTTTTTATTCAACCTTACGTTTGAAATATTCATGATATACAATTCAATCTTACGTTTGGCGTTAGAGAATTAAAGATGATATTATTATGCAACGATCTGCTAGCCGATTATTTGGATGATTTAAAGTTGGATTAAAACTTATTTTTTAAAGAGCGTATTTGACTAATTCAAATCTATTTTATCTATGATTCAAAGGATCAATTTAAAAGAATATTTTTATGCCGAATCTTCAGGGAAGTTACGATTGCTCTATTATTTTGAATTTTTGAATATCGCAAGTCAGAAGGAGACATTTTTGGATCTAAATTTGCAAGATAATTGCTTGTTGTTATTATATATATATATATATATATGATATTTAGACAGATAATATATACAAGATTTTCTGAACAACAACGACGAATATAAAAAAAGAAGAAAAACAAAGACTGTCAAGAACACAGATCTGCTGATTATGAAGAGTGACAAAGCTCTATTTATTGAAGAAGAAGAATCATGATAGAAGATTCACTCATTTGACATCTAAGATCTACTGTGAATCTACTACTACTGAAGTTGCGAATAATATTTCTATATCTACTGCAACCGGATCGACCCAGAATGACTCTTCTTGAAAGATCATTATTTCTGAAGGTGATGATCCATCTACTGTCAATTGCATTCTGTTGCAATTATGAAGAACAACTGGTCAGTATTTTCAACGTAAAAATATCTTTCTTTTTATTCTTAAGTGACAAAATTCTCATACTAAGCTGTGTAGGTTCTGTGAGTGAACCAGAAGGCTCTGTTTTTCCGTAGATTGTAAAGGTGTCAACTGCCTATACTCCATTGTGGAATGATCTGTTGACAAGAGAACCAGATAGTGAACATCATCATTCTCATGGAGTAGAGTGTTGGTGGAGTGGACAAGGGGCCTTATGTTCCTCGAACCACTATACATCATGTGTCCCTGCTATTTAAATTTCCACTCCATTAATCCATATGATTAAAGTCAAAGGAAAGAACACGATTTCACAAAGAATTTGTAAAAGACACAATTCACCGCCCTCTTATGTATATTTGTTATATCCCAATCGAACAATTGGTATCACAGGTGGAGATTTCCGATAAATCCTTAATAAGAAGAAAGTGATTAATGATTTTTCGCTGAGCAAGATGACTGATACAAGAGAAGGAATGTCTATGGTCAGAGCACCATAATTCAATGGAGAAAATTATGGATTCTAGAAATCAAGAATGATTATATATCAGAAAAACCTTGGATACAGAGTATATTCTATGATTCCAACTCCATATAAAATGTTAGAGAAACCTGAAACATGGAGTGCAGCCACTGAAGCAGAATACGATATGAACTCAAAGGCAATGAATTCAATTATATATGGTCTAGGACTCGGTGAATTTAACAGAGTATCTCAACGCCCGACAACATATGATATATGGAAAACTATTGTTGTAGCTTATGAAGGAACTGAGAATGTCAGGAAAATGAAATATGTTACTGCTAAGATTAAATTTAATACATTTAGAATGTTTTAAGGTGAAAGCATTACTCAAATGAATGGAATATTGACAAAAATTGTCAACAATATAAATACCTTAGGAGAACCAACCAAACAAGCTGATCAAGCTTTAAAAGTACAGAGAGTACTTCCTACTAAATGGAATGGAATCTCTGCTGCAATCAAACAGTCAACACTTGTCAAAGACATAACCATGAGAGAGTTGATTGACACACTTATAATGTATGAAACCAAGATGCAAGATGAAGAAAATGAGAATAAGGTTCTGATCAAGAGAGAAGACATTGAATTAAAAGTTTCATCTCAATTGAAAAGAAAAAAGCTAAAGAAAAAATAAGTATAGGTGAAATCAAAAGTTCTGATTCATCAAATTCTAATATAGAACTATCTCAGCTAGCCAGAAAGTTTAGTAAATTCTACATAAAGAAGAAGGGTTTCAGAAAAAATTCAAAAAGGTGAAAAGGAAGTCAGATGTTATGAGGGCAAGAAGATGGGTCATATAAGACCTAACTATCCAATATTAAAAGAAGGCAAGAAGATGAAGTTTTTCAAAAGGAATGATTATGAGAAAAAAGACCAGAAGGAAATGAAAGCTACATCGAGTGTGTCTGAAGACTCGAGAAGCTCTTCAGAATCAGACTCAGAGAAAGAGGAATTAAATAAGAAAGTAAACATATGATTTATAGTAAAAATAGATAAGGTATCAACATACTACTCTTATGACTCTGACTCTAGTTCTGAAACAAGCTATTCTAATGGAAAACATGCAGTCTACTGCAACATTATTGAAGAAAAATATAACTCTCTTTTTAAGAAGCATAAGTCATTAAATAACATTAAAAAGGATGTTTTAGATTAAATAGATACAATACTAAGGCAATTTAAGGAGTTAACTAATAAGTATACTTCAATTAACATTGATTATACAGATCATGAAGTTAAAATAAAAACACTGCAAACTGAAGTAAAAACATATAAAAGTGCTCACTAATTTTTACTAAAGGAGAAAACTCATTGAATGAAATTCTTGGGAATACTATAATTAAGAAAGAAATATTTGGAATTGGTAGTAAAGGTGAAAAACCTAAGCTATAAAAAAATTATTTTGTTCCAAGAACAAAAAAATAAATTGTAATTACTGTGGAACAAGGGGACATATTTCTGAAAACTATTTCTTAAGACGACTTCAACTAAGTAGTATTAAGAATGTTTTTTTCTCAAATAATTTATTAGATTCTACTGAATTTAAAAAAACAAAGAAAGTCTAGATTCCCATATCTTTGCTGGCTAACACAACTGGACGCAATAGAATATGGGTACCAAAGAAATTTGTTTAAATGGATTTCTAGGAAGTAGGTAACATAAAAAAAAGATCATATGGTAAATGGACAGTGGCTGCTCAAGGAATTTGAGTGGAAGCTCATCGAATTTCTCAACACTCACTAAAAAAGATGGTGGGCTTGTCACTTTTGGTGACAATGCCAAAGGGAAAATCATTAGCATTGGAACAGTTGGAGATCCAGAAGCTGTCTCAATCGACAAAGTACTTTATGTACAAGTATTGAAACACAATAAGATAAGTATCTCTCAACTTTTTGATGATGGTTATGCTGTTGAGTTTTCTAACAATTGTTGTTCTGTTTTTAAAAACAAAATACTTAAATTTAGAGAACCTAGAACTGACAATGTGTATACCCTGGATTTAAATTCATTGTGTAAAAAACAAGTAAAATTCTTAAATACTAAGATAAATGAATCCTAGATATAGCATAGAAGAATTGGACATTGCAATATATATGATTTACATAAATTATCCAAGAAACAACTAGTTTCAAATTTATCTAGTCTCGTGTTTGAAAGTGATTGATTTTGTGATGCATGTCAACTTGGTAAACAACACAAATCATCCTTCAAATCTGTTAACAAAATTTCTCCATCTGAACCTCTAAAACATATCCATATGGATTTATTAGGATGTTCAAGAGTATAAATCTTGGTTGGCAAACTATATGTATATGTTTTAGTTGATGGCTATTCTATAATTAAATATATTTTCTTTTTAACATTTAAAAATAAAGCTTTTACATTATTTGATTGTTTTTACAAAGCTGTCCAAAATGAAAAAAGTTTTAAAACAATTTTATTAAGAAGTGATCATGGTGGAGAATTTGAGAATATGGAATTCAATTCCTTTTTCTCAAATATGGGTATTAAACACACCTTCTCTGCACCAATAACACCTCAAAAAATATAATTGTTAAAAGAAGAAATAGGACTATTCAGGAAATGACTAGGACTACGCTAAATAAATACAGTATTCCTACCTATTTTTTGAGAGAAGATGTAAGTACAACCTACTATATAATGAATAGAGTTTTAATTAGACCAATTTTGAAAAAGACACCCTATGAACTCTAGAATAATAGAAAACCTAAAGTAAATTACTTTAAAGTTTTTGGATGCAAGGTTTATCCCTTAAACACCAAAGAAAATATTCATAAGTTTCATCCAAAATCTGATGAAGGAATTTTCTTAGGATATTCTTCTACTTCCAAAGATTATAGAGTTTTTAATAAAAAGTCAAGGATTGTTGATGAATCGGTTCAGGTGAAATTTAATGAAACTAATCACTTTGAGAAAAGGACAGATCAAATAGACGAGCCTGATTCTAATGATAACATGAGACTTGAGAACCTGAATGATGATTTTTAAAAATATATAAATGAAATTCAGTCCATTCCAGAAGAACATGACACCTATGAACCTATAAGTGTACTACCTAGACAGTCATGGACCCAAAATAACCACTCATTAGAAACAGATATAGGATACATAGAAATAGAAATAAAAACTAAAAGAAACATTGGAAATATTGTTGAATTTTCTTCCATTCTATCCCAATTAGAACCCAAGTATATATAAGAAGCTTTAGAGGATGAAAGTTGGTTGATAGCAATGCAAAAAGAATTAAACCAGTTCAAGAGAAATGAAGTTTTGAATTTTTTTGAAAGACCATAGAATTATACAGTGATTGGAACCAAATGGGTCTTTATAAATAAACAAGATGATCAAGGAATAATAACTAGAAATAAAGAGATAAGAGTAGCAAAAAAGATACAATTGAGAAAAAGGTATAGATTATGATGAGACCTTTGCACCTGTAGCTAGATTAGAATCCATTAGAATCCTATTATCATATGCATCTCATATGAATTTTATATTATTTCATATGGATGTTAAGTCTACCTTTTTAAATGGTTATTTAATGGAGTAAGTTTATGTTGTGCAACCTCCTGGTTTTGAAAATTCAAAAAAACTATATTCTGTTTTTAAACTTACTGAAGCTCTTTATGGATTTAAACAAGCACCTAGAGCTTGGTATGAAATATTAAGGTCTTTTTTTTTCAAAAACTGATTTTACTATTGGAATGACAGACCCAACACTATTTAAGAATACTATAATTTCTAAAATTTTATTGGTTCAAATTTATGTTGATGATGTAATTTTTGGATCAACTAATAAATCTCTTTTTCATGAGTTTTCAAATCTAATGAAAAAAGAATTTGAAAGGAGTATGATGAAAGATTTAAATTTATTTTTAGGACATTGATAGAGCTGATATTTTCAATATATTTTATCTACATTTTAATGATTTAATCCTCACCAATGTGTCATTACATGTTAAGTTGCATCATTTTTGGAATATTGTTGTATTTTGAGCTAAATTGTGAAAATGCCTTAATTCTGGATTTTAAGCAGTTTTTGACTTGTGTGAGTATTTGGTCATAACTTTTTAATACTTATCCAATTTGACTGATTCGTTTTTTTAGGAACCCCTGGAATATTATCTCTATATATGTCAACTGTAACAAGATCTAAATCGTCTTTCTAGGGGTCCAAATAAATCATTCTTTTGGAAGAGTTTGTATGTTCGGATGTGTGGATCCCACCTCAATAAATGGAGCATAACTTCGGCTACATGTTTCCAATGTCATTAATTCCAACTGGGAGTGCAAGAGGACTCCAAGGTGCACATGAAAGATTAAATGAAAGGTCAAAATCGATCATTAGAGCACACTATGATTGAAGAAAACAAGTGGGATATGAAAGGTCTCCTCGTGTAGAGCAAGAGTCGTGGTGTAATTAATTCATAAACTTTGCACCACATCTACAAATCGGATGATATTTTGTGGACCGATAGAGAACAGATATTTAAACAACTCTTTTAAAGGATCTAGGTGTTGATTCAGCCGGGAATGGTTCCCAACAGAAGCATAATTCGGGTGGACAGAATCTGGATAGAAGATTTTCCAGCCCTCCTCCCCTATTCTCCCTAGCTCTTCTTCTTTTTCAAGGGGGGTTGGATTTGTGAAGGCAATGATGAAGATGGTGTAAACTATTGATGGAATAGAGATGATGTGGGCTGATCAAGTGATGCGAGGCTAAGCACCAAGTGGTTGCGGATGGTGAAAATCGACAAACACTCCCTTCCGAGTTTTAATCTTCATGTGTAATCTCTGTTGCATCTCTTTTGAATTTATATTTCTTGAATGACAGCGGTTGTTTTATTTCTTGAATATATTTTCAACTTGTTTGTTCTGTATGGTTTCCCAATCTATGAAGTAAAATAGTTGATTTTACTTTTTACATTTCTTCGCTGAGGTCTTGCCGTTGAGCATAGTGATTTTGGTTAGGTTTGGTTATTTTAAGATCTTCAAATAATTAGATTACTTCTATAGGAGGGGAAACAATCATATTGAGGTATTAATATTATATCCTTTCCAAATAAGGTGTTTATCTAGAGGTATTTGGGTAGGCATTGAGAGATTCATTAGAGATATAATTTTAAACAAGGAATATGGGAGTGTCCGGGAGGTTAAAGCTTGTCCGTAACCACTGTTTGGATTCTGGTTCCAAACCCATTTTATTTCCTATCAATTTTCTAGATCATTTGAAAATTTTCTTTCTCTTTAGTTTTTATTTATTTTCTATTCTTGAGTCTTTAATCAAATCCCTAATTTTCCATTTCGTGTGAAAACAAACAAAAAAAGTGACAGTTTTGCAACTCAAATTGCAACCTCCTCGAGAGACAATCCACGAACTGCTATATTGCATTGTTTTTAGGGAAAAATTTATTGATTGGTGATTTCGTGACAAATAATCCTCACTTAAATTGGTGCCATTGCCGGGGAGGTTTCTTGAGTTGATTTGTGTGAAAATTGTTTTTGCATGACCCGAAATTCTAACCCAAATTTGTTCCCATTGGATTCTGAAAGTGATAGAACTTTTCACTCTAGGGATAGAGATACTAGAAATCCCCTTGCCCCAAGTTGTGAATCTTATAATAACACAATTAGAAGAAACCTGGTTGAAATTTAAATTCCAATGGCTGAAAATAGAACCCTGAAAGAATTGGCTTCATCTTATGATGTAAATAAAGAAAATCCTATTGAATATCCTAATGCACCTGCTGGGTTTGAAATTAAATCTGGTTTCATTCACCAACATCCAAAATTTAATTTTTTTCCTAGGGAAGATCTACATAAACACCTTCAGGAATTTAGTTATCTTTGTGTCAACATGAAAACCCAGGGCGTTGATGCAAATCAAATTAAATTTAAGTCATTTCCTTTTTCATTAGAAGGAGTTTCCAAAGAATGCTTTTTTATTCACATTCTACTTTGATTAGGGATTGGAATGAATTGAAGAAACTTTTTATTGAAAATTATTTCCCTTCTTCTAGAACTGCTTCTATTAGAAAATAGATTTGTGGAATTAGGAAACCTCAAGGTGAAACTTTGCATGAGTATTGGGAATTCTTCAAAAGACTTTGGTTCATTTTCCCCCACCATCAAATTTGTGACCAACATTTGATTCAATATTTTTATGAGGGATTGTGTCTTACTGATAGAAGCATGATTAATGATGCTGCAGGAGGGGCTCTAGTTGAAAAAACACCAACTGCTGCTAGGACATTAATTGCAAACATGGCCCAAAATGCTCAACAGTTTGGAACAAGAGGCCTTATTCATGTGAAATCTGCCCAAGAGTTCCCAATTACTAGTCATGAAAACAATATGATTGCGAGTCAACTTTCTGATATTACCACCATGGTGAGGTCAATGATGTTATCCAATACCCCACCAATTCCACCCAAACCTGAAGCAACATTTCAAATGAAAGTCTACTGTGGAATTTGTTCTTCCAATGATCATTTTAGTGACCAATGCCCTCAAATGCAGGAACCTTCTGAGAATTGCAATGCTGTTTTTCCTGGGAAAACCTTTCAATCAAACCAACAAAGTCCATTTCAATCAAATCAAAATATCAATCAAGGCTAGAACAACCACTCTAATGAAAGATTTCGACTGCCTGAACAACCTAGAATCTTCTTACAAGGAAAATCAAGCAATTCACAACCAAGATATCTCAATGAGCAAGCCAATGCTCATTCTAGAAGAAACTTTCAGGTTGCCCCTCCTACTCAAAATTCATAGAGTAATGTTGAATAAGCAATGAGGAAACAACATGAGGCAATGAAACACACACAAGACCAACAAAAAAACATGCTGAATACCCTGATGACTCAAATGGGTCAACTTGCCTCTGATCTTAGTTGCATAGAAAATCAAATGAGTGGAGGTTTTCCCTCACAACCTCAAGTGAATCTGAGAGATAAAGGGAAGGAAAATGTGAGTGCAATTGAACTTAGGAGTGGAAAACAATTGAATACCCCTCAAATGGAGAAACCAAAACCTATTGTTGAAACTACTATTGAGAATCCCACCACTGATGGAAATGCTGTAAATTCTGAATGTTCTTTGAAGGGAAACACAATTTCAAGAGAAGAAATGTTTCTTGAAAGAACAAAGAGGGATTAGAAGAGGATGTCTGTACCTTTTTTTCTCCAAGAAGTGCTCATAATAGCCTTGAAACAACCAAACCACCATTACCTTACCCAAGGAGTGAACCACTAGTGAAGTCGAGTGCTGAGAAAGAGTTGGATAAGGAGGTTTTGGAGACTTTTAAGAAAGTTCAAGTCAATATACCTTTGCTTGATGTTGTGAACCAAATTCCAAGGTATGAAAAGTTTTTGAAAGAAATGTGTACCCACAGGAGGAAATTAAAAGGAGGTGAAAAAGTAAACTTAGGGAGGAATGTTTCATCCATGATACAGCATACCTTGCCTGTCAAATGCAAAGACCCAAGAACCTTTACCATTCCTTGCACCATTGGGAAATGTGAATTCAAAGATGTTATGCTTGATTTGGGGGACTCCATAAATGTTATTCCACATTCTGTTTACTCATCTCTTCATGTTGGAGAATTGAAAACCTCTAGGATCATCATTCAACTTACTAACCGAAGTACCACCAAGCCTTCTGGAGTTATTGAGGATGTTCTCGTTCAGGTGAGAGACATGATTTTTCCTGTGGATTTCTATGTCTTAGATATTGAAGATGATAGGTTTAGTACCCATGTACCTCTCATTCTAGGGAGACCATTCCTGAAAACTGCAAAAGCAATCATCAATGTTCACAAGGTAAAACTTTCACTAGATTTTGGAGGAGAGGTTGTTCATTTCAATATTTTTCAATCCATGAAACACCCAGTCGAGGATCATTCATCCCCGAAAGTGAAAATGATTGATTAGTTTTCCACTGATATGTTCCCTGATTTTTCCTGTGATGAAAAACCAGCTGATATTTTTGATGATGGAAATTTGTTTGTTGCTGAATCTGATCAACAAGAGAGGAGAAATGGAGCTGATGATGAGTCTTGGAATGTTGAGATGGCTTTGCAAGATTCTATTTATCTCAACATTGAGGAAGATGTATCCCTAGAAATCCATAGTGCTGCTAGTGGTCTCCTAAGAGAAATTGAAAATTTTCCACTAGAATCAAATTCCAAGAACACTGAAATTGATATTCATGGTGATTATCCTTTAAATTATGGAACCCCACTAAACAAACACACCTATAAGCAATGTTCCTTGATCAATGAAAATACCCCAGCTGAGTTAGAGTTGAAACCACTTCCTGAGAATCTCAAATATGCTTTCTTAGGTGAAAATGAAAAATTCCCTGTTATAATTTCAAAAGATTTGTCGAAGAACCAAGAGAATCAATTATTATGAGTCCTCAAAACCCACAAGAAAGCTATTGGATGGACTCTATCTGATTTAACTGGAGTCATCCCCTCAGTGTGCATGCATATAATTTTCTTGGAGGAAAATGTTAAACCGGTGAGATAATTTCAAAGGAGGTTGAATCCAACACTTTTAGAGGTTGTTAAGAAGGAAGTTACCAACCTTTTAGCTGTTGGAATTATTTTTCCTATCTCTGATAGTCAATGGGTGAGTCCAATCCATGTAGTTCCCAAAAAACGTGGCTTAACAATATCAAAGAATGAATATGGTGAGCTTGTTTCTGTTAGAATTCCAAGTAAATGGAGAATGTGCATTGATTACAAGAAGATCAATTTGGCTATGAGGAAAGACCACTTCCCACTTCCATTTCTTGATGAGGTCCTTGAAAGAATTGCTAGAAAAACCCATTATTGTAATCTGGATAGATTCTCTGGTTATTTCCAAATTCATATTGCACTGGAGGATCAAGAAAAAACCACATTCACATGCCCATTTGGAACATTTTCTTATAGGAGGATTCCCTTTGGTTTGTGCAATGCTCCTGGAACTTTTCAAAGGTGTATGATGAGCATTTTCTCTGATTTTCTTGAAACATGCATGTAAGTTTTTATGGATGACTTCACTGTTTATGGCTCATCATTAGAAAGTTGTTTGGAAGGTCTGGCTCATGTTCTTGAAACGAGCATTGATAAGAACCTTGTTCTTAATTATGAAAAATGTCATTTCATGGTGGGTAAAGCGATTTTTCTTGGACATGTTGTGTCTTTGGATGGAATTCAAGTTGATAAGTCCAAAGTTGAGGTCATTTCTTCATTTCCATACCCAAAAATAGTCAGATATGTGAGATATTTTCTTGGTCATGCTGGTTTTTATAGAATATTTGTTAAGTATTTTAGTAATGTTGCACTTCCATTGTCTAGATTACTCCAGAAAGACACCCCGTTTGTCTTTGATAAAAATTGTAAACATTCCTTTGGGGAGATGAAACAAAAATTGATTACTCCTCCCATTTTTCAACCTCCCAAATGGGACTTTCCCTTTGAAATCATGACTAATGCATCTGACTTTTCTCTTGGGGATGTTTTAAGTCAAAGGTTGGAAAATAAATCTCATGTGATTACCTATGCCTCTAGAAAATTATATCAGGACCAATAAAACTACACAACAACTGAGAAGGAGCTGTTTGCTGTTGTCTTTTCTTTGGACAAATTTAAATGTCATCTTCTGGGCTCTAAGGTGATTGTTTTCACTGATCATTCTGCAATCAAATTTTTGATGAAGAAACATGATGCAAAACCAAGACTTTTGAGATGGATTTTGTTGTTACAAGAGTTTGATGTTAAAATAAAGGACACGGAAGGAAGTGAAAACCTTGTTGCTGATTATTTGAGAAGGATACCATCTCTTTTGAATGGGGATCCTCAGATCTATCTACCAATTAAGGAAACTTTTCCAGATGAGGAGTTGTATGCTTATCAAACTGAAAGGACATGGTTTGCTGATTTGGTGAATTATTTAGCTTCTGATGATGTTCCCCACTGGTTTTCCAAGAATCAAATTTATAAACTTTTGAGTGATTCAAAGCATTACATTTGAGATGATCCTTACTTGTGGCATGTTGGTAGTGATCAAATGATTAGGAGATGCATTCCAAATTCTGAATTTCAATCTATCCTAAACTTTTGTCACACATTGAGCTGTGGAAGACACTTTGGGCCTCAAAGAACTGCAAGAAAGGTTCTAGATTCTGGTTTGTATTCGCCTACCATTTTTAGAGATTCTTTTGATTTCTACAGGACATGTAAAAATTGTCAATTTCAAGGGGGAATTTCCAAAAGGAATGAGATGCCACAACAACCTCTGTTGTTTTGTGATGTATTTGATGTTTGGGGTATGGATTTAATGGGACCTTTTCCCAATTACTTTGGATATATTTACATTTTTCTTGTTGTAGATTATGTATCCAAGTGGGTAGAAGCTATTCCCACAAGAGCTGATGATGCCAAAAATGTGTCCAAGTTTGTGAAAGGAAATATATTTTCAAGGTTTGGATATCCAAAGTTCATGATTACAGATCAAGGTACTCATTTTTGTAATAAGACTTTGGAATCACTATTGAAGAATTATGGAGTTCATCATAGGGTATCTACACCCTATCATCCCCAAACAAATGGAATGACTGAGTTGTCCAACAGAGAAATAAAACAAAATTTGGAAAAAACTGTGAACCCAAATAGAAAGGATTAGTGTTTGAGACTTGATTATGCACTCTGGGCTTATAGGACTGCATTCAAAACCCCAATTGGCATGTCACCATTTAGATTAGTCTATGGAAAGGCTTTTCACCTTCCAGTTGAGTTAGAACACAAATCTTTTTGGGCTGTTAAAACATGTAACATGAATCTGTTTTGTACTGGGGAAGAAATAAAATTTTGTTTGCAGGAGTTGGAGGAGATTAGACAGAATACATATGAAATTTATAGGTTTTACAAGGAACGAACCAAATAATTTCATGATGAGATGATTCTCAACAAAAACTTTAAGGAAGGAGACAAAGTGTTGCTATTTGATTCCAGATTGAAGCTGTTCCCGGGTAAATTTCATTCCAAATGGTCTGGTCCATTCATTGTTACTCATGTTTTTCCTTTTGGTGCAATCCAGATTAAATAACCAAGAAAAGGGACACCATTCACAGTCAATGGGCATAGGTTGAAGCTGTTTAGAGAGAATGTTCAAGATCCTCCAGGGGAGGAGATCCATCTTCATGAAGCAGAATACAATTGATGCCAGGTTGTGTTTTTTCCTTATCATTTTTTTTGTAATGTCTTTGATTTCTTGAATTTCATATTCATATATATTTTTTACACAATGAGTACATTGCATAAAATAAGTGTGGGGGGAGGAACATACTGGGTAGATTAGGATTTTGTGTTCTTTCATTTCAATTTTTTTCCTTTTCTTTTCTCTCTCTTTCAATTTTTGCTGTGTTCTTTTCTTTTTCAAACTTTGTGTGTTTTATTCAAAATTTTGAAAAACATTTGAGCTTACATTATGATCTTTTAAAACCCTATCAATGAGTGAACTGATTGATCCCTTTAATCTAGTTATAAATGAATGCTGAAAAAGACACTGTTTCAAGTTCCAAAATTTTGAAATAACCATTGAATTTTGAATTCCAGGACATGAATGCTATCTAATATTGAAAACCACTTGCCCGTGAGTATTTTGAACCCATTTTTCATCTTCTTCACATTCATCCTACTTCTTGAGTGAACCAATGAATGCATGTTTTATTGACCCAGAACTTGATCTTTTTCTATCAAAACATAAGGGCTAAGGTGAGTGTGATTGAAATGGTAGAGGCAATTTTTTTGTGATTGAAATCCCCTTTTTCATGATTATCCCTTTTATTCTGGCCCACCTTTTACATTTTATCTTTCTTGAGCCCTTAGTTGCCATGTACTGCCTTCTAGATAGCCACATTACAAGCCATTTTCCCTTTCCAACCTGCTCTAGAATTATAAATGGATGATCTAGTTGAACTTAAGTGTGGGGGAGATGATTTGTGGTGTGCTACTTCATCTGGTGTTGCTTTGGGTGGTTATCTAAACTCTGAAGAGATGTTTTTGCTGCTGAAATATGTTTTATTTCTAAGATCTGTGCCTATCTGGAGCTCTCAATTTAAGAGAGTTGTGCCTATCTAGAGCTCTCAATTGAATAGAGCTATGCCCGTCTGGAGCTCTTAATGGAAGAAAGCTGTGCCCAATCTGGAGATTTTGAAAAAAAGAAGAAGATAAATGTAACAGTTTCTGTTGAAATGTGGATGGAATGAGGTGGAAAATATATTCTCAGAGATTCTCAAATATGAATTTCATTGGAAGAGAGTAAGGAGGATTTCCCACATGAGTGAAGATTAGATTCATGCATTTTTTGCTTCCAAAATGAGCCAAACCCTTTTTATTCGGCTTCAGAATTTGGAGATTTGAAACCCACCCACCTTATCCACAGAACATACTTGAAAATACCTCATGATGATTACATTTTTCTTGGCTCACATCAGGTGGATATTTAGAAATTTTTCAAGCCTATGATGATTCTTGCATGTTTTCATGAGAGAAGCTTTGTTGGAAATCAATATTTGTGTTGAGAGAAAATTTAATGTGAGCTAACTGTGTTGTGTGAATGAGAGGATCATTGGAGTGAAAATGGATTGAATAAGCTTAATTTAAAACTTGAATCATTTTTTATGAGGCATGATATAATTCGATTCTTGGTGGTTGATTGGTGAACCTCATTGGTTTGTGTTTTGAATATGCATTGATTTGGTTTTGATGATCACTTGTCCAGGAGACCAAGTTCTAAGTGTGGGGGAATTGATAGAGATTATATTTTCAATATATTTTACCTACATTTAAATGATTTAATCCTCACTAGTGTGTCATTACATGTTAAGTTGCATCATTTTTGGAATATTGCTGTATTTTGAGCTAAATTGTGAAAATGCCTTAATTATGGATTTTAAGCAGTTTTGACTTGTCTGAGTATTTGGTCATATCTTTTTAAATATTTATCCAATTCGACGGATTCTTTTTTTAGTAACCCCTGGAATATTCTATCCATATATGGAAACTGTAATAGGATCTAAATCATCCATCTAGGGGTCCAAATAAATCATTCTTTGGGAAGAGTTTGTATGTTTGGATGTGTGGATCCCACCTCAATAAATGGAGCATAACTTCGGCTACATGTCTTCAATGTAATTAATTCCAACTGTTCGTGCAAGATGACTCCAAGTCGCGCATGCGTGACTAAATTCAAGGACACAGTCAATCATTAGAGCACACTATGATCGAGTCAAACAAGTGGGAGATGAAAGGTCTCCTCGGGCTGAGCAATAGTTGTGGTATAATTAATTCATAACTTTTGCACCAAGTCTTCAAAGTGGATGATATTTTGTGGACCGACAGAGAACATATTTTTAAACAATTATTTAGAAGGATCCAGAGGTTTATTCTGTGGGGAAGGGTTCCCAATAGAAGAATATTTCGGGAGGACAAAATCTGGACAGAAGATTTTCTAGCCCTCCTCCCCTATTCTCCCTAGCTCTTCTTCTTTTTCAAGGGGGTTGGATTTGTGGAGACAATGATGAAGATGGTGTAAACTCTTGCTGGAATGGAGATGATGTGGGCTGATCATGTGATGCGAGGCTAGGAACCAAGTGGTTGCGGACGACGACAACCGACAGACACTCCCTTCCGAGTTTTGATCTTCATGTGTAATCTCTGTTGCATCTCTTTTGAATTTATATTTCTTGAATGACAGCGGTTGTTTTATTTCATGAATATATTTTAAAGTTCTTTGTTCTGTATGGTTTCCCAATCTATGAAGTAAAGTAGTCGATTTAACTATTCAAATTTCTTCGGTGAGGTCTTTCCATTGAGCATAGTGATTTCGGTTAGGTTTGGTGATTTGAAGGTCTTCAAATAATTAGATCACTTCTATAGGAGTATAAAAAAATAATATTGAGGTCTTAATATGATATCCTTTCCAAATAAGGTGTTTATCTAGAGGTATTTGGGTAGGAATTGATAGATTCATTAGAGATATAATTTTAAACAAGGAAGAGGGGAGTGTCCGGGAGGTTAAAGCTTGTCCGTAACCACTGTTTTGATTCTGGTTCCAAACCCATTTTATTTCCTATCAATTTTCTATCTCATTTGAAAATTTTCTTTCTCTTTAGTTTTTATTTATTTTCTGTTCTTGAGTCTTTAATCAAATCACCAATTTTCCATTTTGTGTGAAAAAAAACAAAAAAAGTGACAGTTTTGCAACTCAAATTGCAACCTCCTCGAGAGACAATCTAGGGACTTCTATATTGAATTGTTTTGGGGGAAAAATTTATTGATTGAGGATTTCGCGACAAATAATCCTCACTTCAAACATCAAATTTATCAAAAATATTTTGGAAATGTTTTAAATCAAAGAAAATACATTACTGATTTACTATATAAATTTGGACTTGAAAACAAAAAGACATATGCAACTCCTATGTGTACTAATATAAAACATGATTTGGATGAAATTGGAAAATCAGTTAACAAAAAGTTATATAGAGGTATGATTGGTAGTTTATTATATCTTACTGATAGCAGAACAAATATAATGTATTCAGTAAGTCATTGTGCAATATTTCAATCAAATCCTAAAGAATCCCATTTAACTTGTTTTAAAATAATTTTAAGATATTTAAAAAGAACTATTTTTCAATCTATTATTTATCCTAAAATGTATGATTTTAATTTAATTTCATATTCAGATGCATACTTTGGGTGTTTTAGATTAGATAGGAAAATCACTTCGGGTATTTGTCACTTTCTAGTAAAATATTTAGTGTCATGGTCAAGTAAGAAACAACACTCAGTTGCTCTGTCAACAGCCGAGGCAGAATATGTATCTGCTGGCAGTTTCTGTGCACAAGTAATGTGGATTAAAAACACTCTTATAGATTTTGAACTAAGTTTTAATAGTACGCCTATTTTATGTGATAGTACTAGTGATATAAATATTTTAATAAATCCTATTAATCATTCTAGGGCTAATCATATTGATATCAGACATCATTTTCTAAGAGGTCATGTTCTTAAAAAGGATATATTCTTTGAATTTTTATGTACTAAAATTTAATTAGTGGATATTTTTACAAACCACTTCCCACTGAAAGGTTTGATTTTATTAAGGGGGACCTAGGATTATTTAATTTTAAATAATTTTTAATTTTATAATGTTGTTTCTTTCTTTTAATACTTTTTAAAATAAATTAGTTATTTTTTTGGAAAAAGAATATGTTATTTTTTTTTTCATGTGATCAATTTTATTTGTTTTTAAAATCTATTTAATAATTATTGATGACACAGGAATCAAGGTTTTCAGAAAGCTTTCGAATTCTGAATCATTTCATTTCTACCAAAAAACCCTTTCGAACCTGCAGCGCTTTATCACTCTTTGTCTTTTTGAACCTGAACCTTCGAAACCCTAATCCTCTTTCGAAGCATCAGATATTTTTCAACAGAAATGTCCAAGACCATGAAAACCGATGAGGCTGAGACTAGCTCTGCCAAGAGACAATGCTCCGAAGGAAGAAAAATTTTGCAAGGAACGGTCATAGATATGGAATGGTTATATCAGACGAACCTGTTGCTGAAGAAAGCTCTTGAATTTCAAAACCTTTAACAGTTGTTTAATGGATATTTTATGGAGTTCTAATATGAGGTAGAACTTCATTATTTCTTTAAATCTGTTTAGTTTATTCTGGGGGAAGATGAGGATACTATGGTATATAAGATTGAAGATAGAGATGTTTCGATATCCTCTACGGAGATTGGTCAGATTCTGAACTGCCCTCATGAGGGAGTCTTTCATTTTGATTTGAACAATATAGGAGATTAAGTACATATGTCTGAAAATATTTTGTCTTTTCTTTTTGGTTCTACATATAAAAGGAAGATGTTTATAAAGGACTTGGTGCCATATTAGAAAATCCTAGTGAAGTTTGTGCAAACAGAGATTGCACCGAGGATGTATGAGATAGAGAAAATCTTGTATCCAGACATGTATATAATGTATATATTGATGACTGATATAATACTTAATTGTAAGAACCCGAATATTCATTACATGTATGTTTTTCCTTTTCTGATCGTTTTTGAGAAAAAGAGGAAAATCTGGAATTTTTCGAAGTACACGCCGTGTACTTTGATACAGCACAAGTCCATGTGCTGGCCGTGTCTGGGCCACACACACGGTGTGTAGGGGAGATGTGGATGCCGCTTAAAGTGGAGTATGGAAAGGCCAAGTACACACCGTGTACCCCAGAAGTACACACCTTGTAGTTTTTTTTCATTAAACGGACTTGGGTCGTGCCAAATTGACAGAAACACCTTCTTCTCCAGGTTCTTCGACCGAGAGTGCTCATACAGCTGCAAACATCCTCCGAGATCCCGAGCCTCCATCTATTTTCTGAATCGACCACCGTCAATTTTGTTGGAACCGCAGCGGTGAGCTCTTCCTTCTTCTTGAGTCTCATTCTAAGATTTTCCCTCTTCCTCAAGATATCATGGGTTGAACGTTTTGTGCGTTTTAGTATATCTACGATGTTTTAAGGAGAATCAAGCCTCATGTTTCTAGTATATTGATCTCATATCATCGAGGTAGGTGGTTTGTGCCTTACCATTCGATGTATTTGTGTTTTATGTGCAAATTTCCACCAATACCCGTGAACGGGGTATTGCGTGTTTACCATTTTTCCCCTTTTGTTTTCCTTCCATGCTTGTAAGCTTTTGTAGGGGTAATTTGACCATGTTTGAGGATACTTTTTGTGCTTGGATGTTTTTACCATGACTTGTTCTATTTATGACCTTTGAGTATTATTAGACTTTGGTCGTTATACCTGTTTCCAGGCCTTGTGACTGTAGGATGGAATGATATTCTTGACATGCTTGTTTTTTTTGTAGACTAGTTAGCCAAGTAGATCTGTTGGTGTACTTTGGCCTTATATCATTATTATGCACTGACTAGCACGTGAATGTGAGAACATAGTGCTATAGACTATAAGGGATAGATCGAGTGAGATTCCCAGAGAGTCTGGAATATTATAGGGTATACGGGGATAGACCGAGTGAGCTTCCTCAGAGAGTCTTGGACATTATAGACTATAGGGGATAGACCGAGTGAGCTTCCCCGAGAGTCTTGGATATTATATATCATAGGATGGTAGACCGAGTGAGCTTCCTCAGAGAGTCTTTAATTTTTTTGAATTTATTTAAAACCATTCCAGGCTAGAGAAGGAATTGATTGAGTGGGATTCCTTAGAGAGTATGTGATAGACCTGAGACTATAGAAGGATTGACTGAGTGAGCTCCTCAGAGAGTTTCTAGACCTTGGGTCTATAAAAGGTTTAGACCACGTGATTTTCCTTAGAGAGTCCCTAACTACCCTAGACTATAAGTGGAATTGATTGAGAAAGTTTCCCTAGAGAGTCTTATAATTTTGTATGACCAAACCAGAGGGGTTAGGGTGAGTGCACTACCCAGAGGGTTGTTGGTACTTCTTGGATAGGACCAGAGGGGTTGGCTGCGAGTAATTCCCAGAGGGGTTCTTGTTGTGGATAGTTATTTAATTCTCTACTTCTTGTTGTTCTTTGGATTGATTACTATTGTATATCATCCTATTACTGTTTAATGTTTACTGCCTGCTATTTACTATTACTGTTTACTGCTTACTGTAATATTACCTACCATATACTCACTGACTGTTAGGCACAAATCTTCTGGTGGTTACCTACTAGGATTTTAGTCTCATTCCCTATTTGGGCCATGCTTTTGGGCCCAAACAGACTATGTTGTTGCAGGTATAGACAAGGGTAAGAGCCCATCGACATCTGGTACTTGATTGATTTGGATCAGGAGAGCATGGGACGAAGCAGAGGCTTGCGATGCTGATGAGTTTCTTATTTGTTCTTCTTTTGTACTTTGTTTTAGTATTGTATTCAACATTGTGACTTGTTTGTCTGCTTTCCTAGACATATGTATCATGCATCATTTCATATATATGTGTGTGCTCCGGTTGTTTATTGTTTTAGTCTTCCTTTGTTTATTGTTGTTGGATATTTACTGCTTCTGCTATTGTATTCTTTGTTTTCTTCTACTGTGTACTCTGCCAATAAGGGCATAGTTTCCCCACTATCATACCCAAGGCCCTCGCTACTAGTCGGCAGCCTCTAGAATTTGGGTAAATGCACTTGAGGCCATGTGACCAACCAGATACAAGGCACCTCAGGGTGGCTTCCGGAACCGGACATTACAAAGTGGTATCATAAGAATTCTTTTCTCTTGATTTACTGTTTGGATCCCTTAGCCAGGGATAGGATGGATTCAGTACATGGTAATAAGCTGTGCCCAAGAGTAGCTAACCCGTGTATAGGGAAAACCCAATCTACCTTGTTTATTGCAGTTTTATGGTTTTGAGATTTTACAGTTGATATGATTTCACCTAGAGTGATTTACATTCCTTGTGTTGTTATTGTTGTTTCTATTGAAGTTCTATTTCTGTTGCAACCTGATGAGATGAGGGTATTCCATCTCATGCATCATATAAGAACTTGTTAGAAATCACATGCCATGAAGTCTTGCCATGAAATATAGGGTGAATTAGCGATTTCATTTTGTTCTGATAGATGTTGTGTATATTATTCATGTTGTTGTGATAGATGCTTCAATAGAATCCCTGTAGTTTGATAGAGAAATTGTTTGTATTGTAATTTTACTTAAATGAACACCAAATTTTGATTCATGAGGTGTTATGGGCCCTCATGAATCCGAGTTTGGTGGATCATTGACTTGTTTCCCTTGTATTTGATATTTAGGAGATGTCAAGATTTGATTCGCAGGGAGTATGGGCCCTCACAAATTGGAATTTGGAACCTCCATATTTATTTTTAAGTGTTTTCTGGGCTTCGATGCAGTTTTTGAGCTACTGCCCAGAAAAACCCAGAATAAATTGCGTGTACTTGACTACATGCCATGTAGTTTTAAACCGTGTCACTGACTGTGTGAGAAGAAAAACAGGGCGGTGAAAAAGTTTTCAGGAACACGCTGTGTACGGTCGTTACATGCCGTGTAGTAGTGAGCCGTGTACCTAGTCGTTTCACTAACAACACGGATCAGGGAAACTCATGTATTACATGCTGTGTTTCGTACGAAAACGCCGTGTATCCTTATCCTAGGTATCCAGCCGTGTCACGAACAACACGGGTCGGTGTTGTCATCGCCTATACACACCGTGTTTGTTCGGAACACACCATGTAAGTGTCAGTCATGTAGCCAGCCGTGTATCTAACAACACTGGTCACCAAAACCTTGTCTAGTACACGATGCATCCTTAGTAAACACGCCATGTAGTATAGGTTTAAGAGGACCGTGTGGGCTAGTTGTGTAAGAAGACTCTGGTAGGGGAATGGAGTTCAAGTACACACCATGTGTGGGGACAACACACCATGTATTTTGGGGTGTTACACGACCAGAGGTGGTAGAAGTAAACGCCCATGTGTCTGGCTTAGGAGGACACGCTGTGTAGTTTTATACACGTCATTTATTCATTTTTTGTAGAACTTTTTTGTTCTTTTATCCTATTCCAGTCTTGTAATCTTGTGTTCTATGTCCTTGATATTCCTGATCTAAGGTGTGCTTTTGTTCTTTCAGAGCTATGCCTCCGAGACGACCTTCGGTTGTATGTCATCTACCAGACGGTGATCAAATACCAGATATGGACGATCAGGGACCTTCTGCAGATCCTCTTGTTGTGCCAGCCTTGGCACCAGTAGTTATACCCGTTCCAGGAACCGTTGCGCAGTTCAGGGAGGACTTCCTGAGGATGATGTAGACCTTTTAGGGAGCGCTGCCTCTTTCTCCATCTATGGATGAGTTGACATTGGTTTTCCAGCAGCATCATCCTCCTACTTTCTTAGGGTATGGAGGACCCCGGGCTATAGAGTCGTGGCTAGAGGCCACACTAACGATCTTCGAGCATCTGGAGATACCTCCAGATAAAAGGGAAAAGCTTGCTACTTATATGCTCCGAGACACCGCCAAGAGGTGGTGGGAGGTGATATCATAGTCAGGGCACCAGCAGAGTATGACTTGGGATGTTTTTTGGTGAATCTTCTACGATTACTTCTACCCAGAGACCTTGAGGGCCGTCCGAGCCCTGGAGTTTATGAGTCTCGAGAAGGGTACTCTTTCTGTTATGGAGTACTCGTCTCGTTTTACTGAGCTGCAGTGCTTCATGCCGATTCCAACAGGTGATGAGTTATTCCTTTTTAGGAAGTTTGAGGACGGTCTCAAGCGGGAGATCTGTTCCCAGGTGAATATCTTCAGGTTTACTTCAATATCATCTATCATCAACCAGGCGCTGATCACTGAGTGAAATCTAAGATATTCTGGAAGAATGGGCCAGGGCGGTTCGACATCCAGAGTCGGTGTTCCTCCAACTGATATCAGGAAGCACCGCAAAGCGTCTGCTCAAGGAGATCAGGGTAGGCAGAATGAATCTACGGGTAGCCAGGTAGTATGCTACCAATGTAGTAGGAGTGGGCATACTAGGCCTTAGTGCCAGAGAGACCCGATGAAGTGCCGGTCTTGCGGTAAGATGGGACATCTTCAGTGTTTTTTCCAGATCTTCTCACCTACAGATGGTGGTAGGGGTTCTTCTATGACCCCATGTATAGGAGATGTATCTCCAATTTCTCACCAGTCTGGGAACTGGAGTTCTTACGGACGTTCTGGCCGAGGTGGAGGTCGCGGCCGTAGTGGTCAGTAACCAGGTTACCTGCGACAATAGAGTGGATCATGTCAGAGTGGTCAGCCAGGAGCGTAGGGTTGCAGTACAGGCCATACATTCACCATGGACCAGACCTATTAGGAGCAGGATTTTGAGACTTCTATAGTTTGATGTACGATCTTAGTAGCCTCAGTTTTATCTTCAGCCCTTTTCGATACTGGTGCTTCACATAGCTTTATCTCTGTTGCTGTTGTGGAGAGCCTTGGGCTCTGTATCTTTTCATCTTCCGACATTTTGACTCTTGATTTACCATTAGGAATGAGGAAATCTAACGTAAGTTAGTGAAAAGAGTGACCTTTTGAAGTTACAGGGTGTCACTTATTATGGGTCCTCTATTTCATAGAGATGATAGGCTATGATTTCATTCATAGGATGGACTGGTTAGTCACATTCTAGGCAGTTATAGATTTCTATCACCACAAGGTGTGTTTTTTATCTCCAGAGGGTGGATCATTCCTTCATAGAGGTGAGTGGGAGGTCTAGGTGGGTAGAGTTGGAGCAGAGAATCATGGGCTAGAAGAAGTTACAACCCAGATTTCCAGTCTTTATCTGGATGACCAGGGGACTTCACAGTTAGACTTTCCTCTAGTGGTGGATCATTTCAGGGATGTCTTTATAGAGGAATTTTCCAGTTTGACTCTGGAGCATGAGGTAGACTACTCGATTGAGCTCATTCTAGGAGCGGCACCGGTGTCCATTCCTCCTTATAGGATGGCTAAACCTGAGTTTCAGGAGATCGAGAAGCAGTTGGAGGAGTTATAGGCAAAGGGTTTCATCTGACCCAGTACTTCTCCTTGGGGTTCGCTTGTCCTGTTTGCGAAGAAGGAATTCAACACCTTTAGGATTTGTGTGGATTATCGGAAGCTGAACCAGTTGACCATCAAGAACCGATATCCCTTGCTGAGGATCAATGACCACTTTGATCAGCTTCGAGGATCCTGAGTTTTCTCGAAGATTGATTTGAGGTCTGGTTATCATCAATTGTGTGTTAGACCATAAGATATACCCCTTACAGCCTTTAGGTGAAGGTATGTTCTATAAGAGTATACGGTCATGCCATTCGGTCTCACAGATGTGCCATCAGTTTTTATGGAACTGATGAACCGAGGGTTCCATCCATACTTGGATTCCATCGTGGTGGTTTTCGTAGACAACATATTGGTGCACTCTCAAACTCGACACGACCATGCTACCCATCTTGAGATCATTCTAAGTACACTAATATAGCATCAGTTATATGCTAAGCTCTCGAAATTCCACTTTTATATGGATTAGATTCACTTCTTGGGTCACATTATCTCAGAGACAAGAGTATCAGTAGACCCAGAGAAAGTGAGAGCTGTAGTTTTCTGGGAGCAGCCGAAAAATGTCTTTGAGGTACGAAGTTTTCAAGGGATGGATGGATACTACATGCATTTCATATATGACGTTTCATGCCTAGAAGCACCGCTGACAGGTCTGACCAAGAAAGGGGTGATGTTCTTATGGTTAGATTCTTGTGAGACAGCCTTTCAGGAGCTGAAAGGGAGTTTGACGTCAGCACCGATACTAGTCTTTCAAGAGTTTGGAAAGAGCTATATAGTCTACTGTGATGCTTTAGGTATTGGACTGGGAGCTGTGATTATGCAGGGAGATGGGGTCGTTGCTTACGGGTCTCAGCAGCTGAGACTGCATGAGAGGAACTACCCGACACATAATTTGGAGTTGGTAGCTTCTGTTCAGACCTTACGCTGTTGGAGACATTAAATTATGGGAGATCACTTTGTGGTTTTCACTGACCACAAGAGTCTCAAGTACATCTTCACTCAGCATGATCTGAATCTGAGACATCACAGGTGGGTCGAGTATATTCAGTATTTCGACTTTGAGCTTGCCTATATTCCAAAAAAGGGAAACACAGTGGCTGATGTGTTGAGCATGAGAACTCAGTATCAGGAAGTTCAGGAGGCCAACGGTGAGTGGAAACTTATGTCTCAATTCTTTGATATACATTTGTAGGTGCACGTCAGACATGGGAAGACTTTTCTGTCTTCTGATGCTGTTACTTCTAACCTTCTTGATCAAGTACGGATAAGGTAGCTATCAGACTCAAAATGCCTATTCCTGCGGGTGAGTGTGTCAGGAGAGGACCCTCTTCCTGGATGGATAGTGGGTGAGGATGAGATCTTGCATTTCCAGGGATGCGTATAGGTGCCAGTAGACATACATGAAGAACTGATGTGGGATTTTTATACTTCAGTTTGGGCAGTTCATCCTGGAGTCACCAAGATGTATCGTGATTTACACCGCCAGTACTGGTGGCCAGGTATGAAGAGGGATGTTTCTGGTTTTGTCTTGATATTTTCTACTTTTCAGCAAGTGAAAGCGGAGCATTAGAAACCAGTGGGGATTTTACAACAATTACCCATTCCTGAGTGGAAGTGGAACGATGTCGCGATGGACTTCATGGCTGGGTTACCGAGGTCACCTCGAGAGAGTGATTCTGTTTGGGTTTTCATCAACAGGGTTATGAAGGTTTCTCACTTCTTGCCGATCAAGGATACCTTCAGCATTGATGAGATGGGGAGGTTGTACATCTGTGAGCTTGTACGTCTGCATTGAGATACACACTCCATTTTTTCAGACAGGGATGCACATTTAACTTCTTGGTTCTGATGGGGGATTTAGAAGGCTTTGGGTACACATGTACTTTTGAGTAAAACATACCATCCCCAGACAGATGGCCAGTCCGAGCATATGATCCAGGTGCTTGAGGATATGCTCTGAGCTTGAATTATAGATTTTTGCAGTTCTTGGGAAAATCATATTCCTCTTGTGGAGTTTGCCTATAACAATAGTTTTCAGGTGAATATTCAGATGGCACGTTATGAGGATTTGTACGGCAGGCCATGCCGATCACCTTTGTATAGGCTGGAGGTAGGAGAGGCAGCATTGTTAGGACCTTATCTTGTTCAGGAGACCTCAGAGCAGATAGAGTTGATTCGGAAGAGGATGGCTACAACACAGTCTCAATAGAAGTCTTATGCTGATCAGTGGAGACGACCTCTAGAGTTCGAGGTCGGGGATCGGGTTTTTCTACGTGTCGCACCGAGGTTGGGACACAAGAGGATTCAGAGACAGGGTAAGCTTTCTCCATGGTACATCAGTCCATTGGAGTTTTTGGAAAGATTTGAGCTGGTTGCCTATCGGTTGCAGTTACCTCAGAGGTACTAGTCTATGCATGACGTCTTCCAGATTTCTCAGCTAAGATTTTACTTTTCAGACCCGTCTCATATTTTTTAACCCGAGGAGGTTGAGCTCAAAGCGGATGCGTCGTTTGAGGAGCATCCTATCTGGATTGACAATCATAGTACAAAGGTTCTCCGTGGCTGGTCTGTTCCTCTTTTATGGGTGTTATGGCAGCACAGGCGAGTACAAGACGAGACCTGGGAGAGGGAGGCCGATGTACGATCGCAGTGGCTGGAGCTGTTTGGGGTTTCTTCTTCTATGCCTCGCTAGGGAAATTCAGGGATGAATTTCGTTAAGGGAGGAAGTTTTTAAGAACCCGGATCTTTGTTTTAGGTATGTTTTTCCATTTCTGGTCGTTTTTGAGAAAAATAGGAAAATATGGACTTCTTCAAAGTACACGTTGTATACTTTGATACAGCACAAGGCCGTGTGGTGGCCATGTCCCGGCCACACCCACAGTGTGTAAGGGTGATGTTGAGGCCGCTTGAAGCGGAGTATAGAAAGGAAAAGTACACACCGTGTACCCCAGAAGTACACACTGTGTAGTTTTTTTTCATTAAATGGACCAGGGTCACGCCTAATCGACAGAAACACCTTCTTCTCCAGGTTCTTTGACCGAGGGCACTCGTACAACCGCAAACATCCTTCGATCCCCCTAGCCTCTATCTGTTTGCCGAATCAACCACTTTCGATTGCGTTGTAACCACATCGGTGATCTCTTTCTTCTTTTTGATTCTCATTCCATGATTTTCCCTCTTTCTCAAGATATCGTGGGTTGAACAATTTGTGTGTTTTTGTAGATCTACGAAGTTCTAAGGAGAATCAAACCTCATGGTTCTAGTGTGTTTATCTCCTAGCATCGAGGTAGGTGGTTTGTGCCTTACCTTTCGAAGTCTTTGAGTTTTATGTGCCAATTTCCACCAATACCCATGAACAGTGTATTGTGTGTTTACCGTTTTGCCCCTTTTGTTTTCCTTCCATGCTTGTATGCTTGTGTAGGGGTAATTTGATCATGTTTTAGGATAATTGTTGTTCTTGGATGTTTTTCCCATGCCTTGTTCTGTTTATGACCTTTAGGCCCTGTTAGACTTTGGCTGTTATACCTGTTTCTATGCCTTGTGACTGTAGGATGGAATGATATTCTTGAGATGCTTGTTTTGTTGTAGACTGGTTATCCAAGTAGCTCTGTAGGTGTACTTTGGCCTTATAGCATTATTATGCACTGACTATCACATGACCGTGAGAAATAGGTGCTATAGACTATAAGGGATAGACTGAGTGAGCATCCCAGAGAGTCTTGGATATTATAGGCTATACATGGATAGACTGAGTGAGATTCCTCATAGATTCTTGGACATTATAGACTACAGGGGATAGACCGAGTGAGCTTCCCAAAGAGTCTCAGATATTATAGACTACAAGAGGGTAGACCGAGTGAGCTTCCTCAGAGAGTCTTTACTTTTTTTGAATTTCATTAAAACCTTTCCAGGCTAGAGATGGAATTGACTGAGTGGGATTCCTTAGAGAGTCTGTGATAGACCTGAGACTATAGGAGGATTGACCGAGTGAGCTCCTCAGAGAGTTTCTAGACCTTAGGGATATAAGAGGGTTAGACCACATGATCTTCCCCAAAGATTCCTTGACTACCCTAGACTATAAGGGGAATTTACCAAATGAGCTTCCCCAGAGAGTCTTATAATTTCGTATGACCAAAACAGAGGGTTTAGTCTGAGTGCACTGCCCAGAGGGTTATTGGTACATCTTGGATAAGACCAGAGGGGTTGGATACAAGTACTTCCCAGAGGGGTTCCTATTGTGGTTGAGTGTTTGCTTCTCTACTTCTTGTTGTTCTGTGGATTGATTACTATTGTATATCATCCTGTTACTGCTTACTGTTTACTGCCTACTATTTACTATTACTGTTTACTGCTTACTGTACTATTACCTTCCATATACTCACTAATTGTTAGGCACAGATCTTCGGGTGGTTGTCTATTGAGATTTTAGTCTCACAACCTATTTGGGACATACTTTTGGGCCCAAATAGACTATTTTGTTGCAGGTATAGATAAGGGAATGTTCCCTTCAACTTCTGGTACTTGATTTCTTTGGAGAAGGAGAGCATGGGACCAGGCCGAGGCTTGCGATGCTGAAGAGTTGCTTATTTTTTCTTCTTTTGTACTTTGGTTTATTACTGTTTTCATCATTTTGACTTGTTTGGTTACTTTCCAAGACATATGTACCATGAATCATTTCATATATATATATATGTGCTCCAGTTGTTTATTGTTTTAGTTTTCCGCTTTTTATTATTGTTGGATATTTATTACTTCCTCTATTGTATGCTTTGTTTACTTCTTCTGTGTACTCTACCAATGAAGGAATAGTTTCCCCACAATCATACCCAAGGCCCTCACTGCTAGTCGGAAACCTCTGGCATTTGGGGAAATGCACTTGAGGCCATGTGACCAACTGGGTATGGGGCACCTCTAGGTGGCTTCCAAAACTGGGACATTACATTAATTTTCTTAAGTACATGGTAAGGTACCTTCATTATTGTTTTCAAATAGAAGCTCGCATGAATTTTTATCCGTTTGGTAGATTCATATCAAAGATCTTATTCAAAAAGGATATTTTAAGGTTGGTGGAAGTCAGAGTTAGATGCCATCATATTAACACTTTTGGTGCTAGAACCCTGAGAAAGATTGGTTACTTCTAGAGCACATTGAAAGGAAAAATTTTTCCAGTAGGAGCTGAAGAATAGGAAGAGAGTGCTCAGGTTTAGTTTGCTAAGTCCAATGAAAGACAAGCTGAATAAAGAATGAGCATTGATGTAAGAAGAATAAGCTTTTAAACTGAAGAAGCTCAAGAAGAAAATAGTGTAGATGGAATTTAGATTCAAAGGAAAAGAAATTATAATTCTCATGAGGATCTTGTTTCACATGTTTTGACATCAAGAGATTTACTCACTATATTTTCATAGAAGTTGCTGTTGAGAAGCCATAAGAAAAGAGTACTGCTCAAATTAAATTGACTCCTCAAGCACAATCCAAAATTCAAGAAGACGCTGGAATTGAGACTCAGGAACAACATGCGGTTATAAGTGAAATTGAACCTCAAATTGTAGTTAAGCTGAAGTTATAATTGAAACGGAAAAGAAGGCAGAGCCTGGTGAAGAAGTGGCCAGTCCACAGGAAAATAAAAAAGATATCATTTTAGAAAATCCAGTGGAAGAAATGATTAATGATGTTCGCAATGAGAATGTTTTTGAAGTTCATATAGAGGTAATTTATGAGGATTTTTCTGTGGAAGAGTCTGCAAAAGACTCTGAGGAAAAGTCTATGGTCCAGCCAGCTCAGGAGGAAGCAAAAGAAAAATCTTATGCAGACTCTTTTCCATTAGTACTGTGACATCATGTACAAGATAAGGATGAGAATCAAGCATAGGGTTCCTCTGATTCAGTGAATAAGGAAGTATAAGAGCTATATAGAAAGTTGTCTAATTTGGAATCTAAAAATGTTGTTATGAGGAGATCCTTAGAGAAAGAACAATTGAAATTTCAGAGACATAATGAAAGTACAGTTTCAAGGCAGGAAGTTGAAACTTTTAAGAAAATGATGTTGACAGAAGTATCCAAACTGAAATTAGAAATGGTGATGAGGTTAGATCTGTCAGAGTTTAAAGACTATATGGAGACACATTTTGCATCTGTCAGGACTGGTGAAGCTATTGGATCAGGTACTTCAACTAATTCAATCAAAATATTTCAGGCTATCACAACAGCAATGAGCAATATGAATGAAATGTTTCATGATTTGCAAAGCAATAGTGCTCCACTATCAGTTTTATTAGATAATAAGTGATTTTTCGTTGACCAGATGACCTCAAGTAAAATAAGTATTAGATCTGTGCTGACTCAGTTCACAGAGAAGTTAAATCTATTTTTGTAGAAGGAAGAGAGACTTCATGAGTTGTTCAGAGTAAATATGATAGAATATTTTCATATGACTCAGGAGAATAGAGATCTTATTATCAAGCTAGGAGATGGAATGATGAGAATAGTGAGGGAGAAGTTGATAGAAATAAAGGCCTTTGTTTAGAGGAGATAGACCCTATATCATACCATTACCACACCTGGATTCCCGAGTTTATCAAAATTGTACCCGTTACATTTTATTTTAATGTTATTTCATTCTATATTTGTGTGTTTTTATTTGTTTTTCTCTCTTTGTTCAAATATGCTAGTAATCGACGTTCAATTATTAAAAAATGGTTAATAATAGCATTTACTTCAGTTTAAGACTATATTAAAATGTTATCTATTATATATTCTATAATTATTTTTGATATCAAAAAAAGTGGGAGAAATTAGGATAAACACAACATTTTATTTTAACTATTTCACATTGTACTTTAATTTTTTTTATACTCTTTATTGGGGGAGAAATTTGGATAAATATAAACTTTTTTATCTTTTTCTTTTCTACAAAGGGGGAGAAATATTAAGCATTATATTAATCCTTTAAGGGGGAGAAATTAAGTTAAATCTAATATTGTATTTATCTTTTCAATATTCAAAACTATATGTAATTAATTTTTTATGTTAATTTCATTGGTTATTTTATGGGTTTTTTGATCATCAAAAGGGGGAGATTATTGAGCAAGTTTTGTTTTAAAAATACGTAATATTTTTTATTTAAGGATGGGGAGATTGTTAAGAACAATAATCTATGTCTATGATGATTTTGATGCTCAAAAATACCCTTAATTGTTTTTTAATGATTTTATTTTTAAGTATATTGCAGGAATTTATTATTCATAATTTTTTATTTCTGGGAGAAATATTTAAGTTCTTGAACAATGATATTTAATTGCTAAAGTATTCACATTAGTGTGTTCTAGAAATTATGTTCATGCTTTACATATATGGGAATTGCTTAAGCATGTTCTAGAATCACTGTTCATACCCTACATGGAGAAATGTATCGTAATGATGGAATGTGGTGTATACTTTATGAGTTATCAAAAAATTATGGTTAATCAACCATACGTTATTGGAAAAGTATGGAAGAGGAACCCTACGTTAGGAAGGAAACCTAAATTTGGGATATTGAAAAGTATGGTTCATCAACCTTACTTTGGTAAACAACCTTACATTTAATCAGAAGTATGTATCATGTTCCTTATGTTTGGAAGCTTATAAAAGTATGAATCATTTATCATACATTTGAATGTTGAAGAGAAAAGTATCATTCATCAACCCTACATTTGTATTCAACCTTACATTTGAAGGATGCGACATCAACCCTACATTTGTATTCAACCTTACGTTTGAAAGATTCATGCTATGCAGTTCAACCTTACGTTTGGAATCAGAGAATTAAAGACGATATTATTATGCAAGGGTCTGCAGGTGGATTATTAGGCTTATTTCAAGCTGGATTAAAAGATGATTTTTAAAGTGCATATTTGACTGATTAAAATCCGTTTTATATATGATATAAAAGGATCAATTCAAAAGGATATTTTTATGCCTAATATTTAGGTAAGTTATGACTCCTCTATTATTTTAAATTTTTGAATATCGTGAGTCAGAAGATGACTTTTCTAGATCTAAATTTGCAGGAGAAGAGCTCGTTGTTATTATATATATAGATGGGATATTTACACAGAGAATATATACATGATTTTCCAAACAACAATGAAAAATATAAAATAAAAATAAAAATAGAGACTTTCAAGAACAACGATCTGCTGATTTCAAAGAGCGACAATGCTCTGTTTATTTTAGAAGAATCACAATATAAGATTCACTCATTCGACATCAAAGATATACTGTGAATCTACTACTACTGAAGTTGCGAATTATATTTCTATATAAACTGAAACCGTATCAACTGAAAATGACTCTTATTGAAAGAATATTATTTATGAAGGCGACGATCCATCTACTATCAATTGCATTCTGTTGCAATTGTGAAGAACAATGGGAAATTATTTTCAAAGTACAAATATCATTCTTTTTATTATTGAGGGACCAGTTTCTTGTACTAAGCTATGTAGGTTTTGTGAGTGAACCAAAAGGATCTGTGTTGAATTATATTGTAAAGGTCTTAGATGCCTGTACTCAGTTGTGGAACGGTCTATTGACAAGAGGACTAGATAGTGAAAATCACCAAGCTCGTGGAGTAGAGTGTTGGTGGAGTGGACTAGGGGCCTTCTATTCCCCGAACCACTATACATCATGTGTCCCTGCTATTTAAATTTATACTTAATTAATCCATCTAATTAAAGTCAAAGGGCAGAACACAATTTCACAAAGAATTTTTAAAATACAAAATTCACCCCCCTATTGTGTATATTTGGAATATCCTGATCCAACAACTGCTTCGTCTTCAATGAATGTTTTAGTTCGATAGTTTTGGAACCAACATATTAATCATGGTACCATCATATATAGAATGTTATTCATGATATAAGTAATATATATATAAATATATATCCAATATATTTACATTTAAAGTCACAAACCAATTATATATAGAAAAATTAGTTAGCCTATTCAGGAAGATGGTAGGCCATACGTACAAATGAATGATGTTTTCAATTTTTAAATATTAGAAAAAAATTAATGTAAATAATAATTAATCTATACAAAAAAATTATATCATATATATTATATATATGTGTGTATTAATTAAATTCATCCTTATTACCATCTATGTAAATAAGAAATCCAAAAAAATTTATCGTTCATGGAGGTGGTAGTCTAAACGTACCACGAGCGGTGTCATCATTTTAGAATAGATTGGAAGATAAGAGGGTAGATATGATGTTATAATTCTATAAGAATATTTATGTTATTAATATCATATTTAATCATTAAACCGATCATAATACTAATCAAAAAAATATTATGGTAAAAAATGATTTGTAACACTATGTGGAGACAATAAGCTGTACATATGCACTTGTGATACATTCACTTCAAATTTGATGGAATATAGGGTGGATAATATTGGTTTAATAAAAATAATTACAATTTTTCTTATATTTAAGATAATTAATTTATTATTTTATGATAAATAGTACATATTTATTGGAGGTAATAGAAGAAGTGAAAAGGTAATGGTCAGTTAAGACGATTACCACTTTGTTGAATGAACTCCTTTATATATAATCTTAAGGATCCCAGGGTATGTATTTTAAGAATAAAAAAAAATATACAATGTATATATTGATGTTGGGGGGATTCTTTATGGTGTTTTGAGTTATATGGATCAAAATGTGAGAGTATGTGAAGAGAAGAGGTTCCCTTTTATAATTGTGGCCAGGGGCACTTTTGTAATTTCATAAAAGATAAAATTATAAAAAATCCATTCTAAAGAAAATTATATAGAAATGGAATTATATTTGAAGATATGGTAGTATGGGGTTTTAATTCCATAATATAATAAAATTTTGAAAGGATTAAGTGGTTCTTTTAACCTGTACATTTTCTTTAAACCCTTAATTAACTCATTTTAACCTTTAACATGATAACAACTTCTTCACTCTTAAAAGGTAATCATATTACTTACAAGGTATATATTGGATCATAAACGGAAAGGGGATATATTTTAGACCGTTCATTATCCTAATTTACATTTTCATGATTTTTATAATTTTAAAATTAGTTAATAAAATATTATTTACATAAAAATTCATTAATCTTAATTTTCATAAAAATCATGTAATTTGACTTTAAAGACACCATGTAAATGTGTAAATTCATATATTATCATTTTATATATCAATAATATGAAATATTTATATATTAAATTCATGTAACACTAGAAATCACTCAAATTATATTATATTTATATTCCTAAAATCATTTATTTTATTTTTCTGTTAGTTGAATAATAATATATTAGTGTTGTTTATGAATAAAAGGTAATTATTTAGCCACTAAAAATTATAAATAAATTAAAATAATATATATAATTTAATTATTTAGAAATTGGTTATTAATATCCTATTAGAATATTATTTTTTATATAAGTGAAGACTTAGGGATATTTAAAACAAAGAGTGTAATATTTTGTAACTTTATTTGATTTATATATTTTATAACTCATTTTAATTGGAAATTTTTTCCTTAAAAAATAAAATTTCTAGAATAAGGTGAAAAGGGTAAAATTAAAACCATAAAATAAAAATCAAGATGAAGAAATGTGACCTTAACAGTATTTACATTGTATCGTGGTGATAAATTTTACCAGGATTGCTAAGCATATTTTACAAAAATAAAGTTATAATATTTATAAAATTTGATCCTAATGATTCTTAATTTTCAATGATTTTTAATGATTCTATTTATTTATGTTATAAAAGTCAATTTTTGAGTATGTGTGAAAAACATGATGAAAATGGTTTTTAGAAAACTACAGTTTTAAGCATTAAATTGGATTTTTATTATAAAATTATTAAAAAATGTTAGCTAAATGTTATATTTTTTTATTAAATAATATATATATTTTTTCTAAAATCATATCCTAATAGAGATAAATTTTATTTATAAAAATAAAAAGTAATGTGTGTATAAAAAAAGTATTTTTCTAAAAAATGGTTTTCTGTCTCAAAATGATTGTACACTAAATTAAACAATAAAATGGATCCCAATTAAGATAATTGTATAATTTATAAGATAATATAAATAATGTTACTTTAAAAATATTTTAATAAAAAATATAGCACTTTAAATTTTTTAAACAAAAAATCTGTTTCGATATAAATATTTATTTTTCACTACTCATCAAAAAATCATTCAATTCATAAAATTATCAAAAATCCACCCTAAGATATTTTTGATATTATGATTTCAAAATTGAAGTTTATTTTTTCAAATAAACTGACTAATATTGGTAAAAATATGAATATAATATGTTTTTAAGAATAAATAAAACTCATTTTTGAATGAAATATATTTTTGAAACATAATATAACTTTACAATAAAATGAATGTTTATTTATTTAGTATAAATAAAAAATAGGTATTGAGTAGGACCTTTATATATATATTTTAGGATATTTGTATTCCCATTGTTACCTTCCAATTCAACAGTTAGTTTATATTGGTCATAATTAGATTTCATTTTTATTTTAGCTTGGTGTTGTGTGTCATATACTCTATTGAACATTATGTTCTTATTTTTAAAAAATAGGTATTGTAGTCCTACTTTAACAAATTTAATTCTCATAATTTTAAAATTTTATTGGTAATAAAGGGTTTAATATTCCCCAATACCTTTTTTGAAATCACATAATGTGAAATGGGATAATGAAAGTTCCTCTTGAAAATAGGGAAATGGAAGTACAAAGGTATTCTATAATAACACGTATCTAGTATTCAAAATAGGAAAACATTAGTTGGGAGTGAAAATATTGACATAGAAGAAAAACGTAAGGTCTAAATAATAATGTATTGTGAAAGACAAATTTTATCACAAAAAAGATAATGATCATGATAAATATAGTGAACATAAAACCATAAATCTATGATGAGTGAAAAAGACCATTAATTCATCTGAATAAGAGGTACTAGGACAACTGTTTTGTTTCAAAATCATTTTCATATTATCGATTAATTCATTTACCATATTTACTAAGAATATATGGATATATACTTACATTGAATGTATAATTTTATACATTAATCAATTTCTATCATAGTCTAATATATTTCTCCAAATGATGAGTATTCAAGATGAATTTCATTATTCCTGAAGAACATAAATCAAAAAATAACATATCAAAACCATATATAAATATGTTCCTAAAGAATTTACGTATTATCAAAAGCCAATTTTTTTATTAAAATGTAATATAATTAAAATATAAATAATACATTGAATAATGCATGAAAATGAAACAATTCTAGAGCAATTACAATGTTTCCACTTAGATCATTTCATAAATACTCCTATATTCCAAATAACATCAATAACAGCAAAATTAATGAATTTTTTAACCACAAATGTGATATAATACCTTTCAAATCGTATCACTAAAAATTTAATTTCATTCAACCCAAATAATCACTTATAATTCTTAAGGGTTACATATTCCTAAAACCAATGAAACATCTCCCAAAATATCATTAATCACCATGATAAATCACTATATAATCATGTAATGTATTGAACTTCACCAAATTATCATGAATCAAATTTATATACTAAGCTGAATGGTAATACTTAAATTAACAATAAATATCCAATAAAATATAACCTTTTAAGTGAATCACTATTCAATCATCAGGAGTTTTTATATCCTAATATCAAATAAAACATAATTAACTTATCCATAAATCATATACTAACAAAAATGGTTATTTAATCTTCAATAGAGTATTCTTCCTAAAACCGATTGAATTATTTAAATCCCCTAAAAATTAAATCACTTAAAACCTAAAAATGGGTATATATATTCATTTAATAATAAAAAATTAGTCTTATAAACCCATGATGGTATCTATAACTCTTCTATTCACACCATATAACAAAATATATGTTCAAAAAATTAACACAATACTTATTCCTAAAATAAATTAAATTATTATTTTCATAAATCCCAAAATGTAATAAATTTCATCAATGATGACCTAAATCACATTTCTATGAAATTACTTCCCAATTTCAAGGTCAAAAATATTATGCCATTTACTTTATCAATTTGAATCATCACCTTACCCATAAATCTATATTCATAGATACTGGTACCATATGTTTTCAAACATTAAAAACTATGATTGAAAAAATAATTATATGTTTAATGATTCATATATCCATAATATAACTACATAAAACATTAAGAATGAAATTATTTAATACCAACAGATAAACACTTCAATCATTAGACATCAAGGATTATCAAATATTGGGTTCGTCATTAGTTTAATATTTAACACTTGGATTAAGTAATCGACTCAGATAGTGATCTCATTCCCCTCACATAATAGATTGAACTATAAATAATTCCATAAGAATAATTTTTTTTTTCATTTTATCATACTATTTAATTTTTATCTGAAATTCATTAATCTATTCAATTCATTTCTACACATAATATTTTTTCCCATTAATTTGAGGTAATCTATGGGGTATCTCATTCCACATTTTTAATAATAAGGAAATTGATCATTCTTTCCTCTATGGTATGCACCACCAGAAGTCCCAGTAAACTCTATACTTCTCTTCCTTGGTGTGTCTGAGAATTAGTTATGGTGAAAGTTGTTAATTATATATTGTGATATTTTATTAGGAATAATACCAATAACAGTCATTCTGTTTGTCACCCCATTTTATTTCTCATCATCAACACATTTTTTTATCACATTTGATGTTAAAAAATATCCTTCTTATTAAATATATTTACTATAAATAAAAAAATAGTTTGAGAAATAATAATTATAGTGGAAATCATGAAATATCAGTCATTGGTTGTCTAAATCATGACCCCTTTTTTTACAAAATATAACCTTACGTATAACCTAGGTCATCCATTGTTATTATATTTTAAAATCATAAATTTTGGTTTATAATGATAATTTTAGTTATCCTAAGTACATTCTTTTAGATTATAAAACCGGGTTGTAGTAAGGAGACACTCAGTCTAAATCTGAATGATGGTCGAGATATATTCGACCAAATAATTTTAGGGTTATTACCTCTAGATTCATATGTTCCAAAACCTCGTCCAATTTTAGTATCTAATAAGGATGTATTTATATAAAACCCATATAATATTTTTCTTAATAATACATTTGGATCTAATCCTATACTTAGGCTAATGCTCAGAATAATCGATAGGGTTCTGTTCACTAATCTATGCTTTTTATTTCATGGCCCCAATATTTCTAGTAATTATGGCTCTTACAAAAACTATGAACACCCTACCCCCAGTAGACCAGAGCCAGTGGTTACTTAATTACATTGGTAATAGATATAAGTAAACTCATACCAATATATTGATTTGTTTTACGTTCATGGTAAATTAGATACATACATGAATCTCACATTACATTTTAAAACATAAAACAACTAACACAGTGAATATAAATATTCTATATTCTTAATCTCATTAAAATATTTCTTTGTCATATGAAAGGTAAAGGATACAAAATAAGGGTGATATAAGATACTCATTTAGTTTAATGCATAAGAAAATCTATCATGAGTAATTATAGAATAATACATATGGAATGGTAAATCACTAAAAAAACATTCCATATAATCAATAACTTGATCATAATGAATAATATGTTAGGAATAAATGATGATCAAATAATTCAATATAACATGTCAAAGTATAATTAAACTTTTACATGAATATTATAACTATTCAGATAATCACATGGACATCGATATCTAATCTCATAATGATGGAATGCATACTTCTGAACACCATAAACATGTCGTTGAGGCCACATCTCAAGACATCATACATAAATGGGAAAAGGATCGACCATATACCAAAACTATTTTGTCTAATGAGACATATAGACCCATAGATGGACTATAAAATACCCCACCAAATATATTCTATGTCTAATTATGTCATCATAGGAAATAGGAGAATACCAATTTAATACAGAATCAACATAATGATTATTTTTGAAAAACTGGTTAATGAAATATAAATACTTCTATAGTAAAAATAATCATAGATCATTTAGAGAGAACATAAGGATTTTATCATTACAACAAATCCCCAATGGTGTATATTTTAAATAAAGGATTTTTATTTTTTATGATTATAAATACCATAAATTGATCATTAAAAAAATATTGTGGAAAATACCCTTTTAAATTTTTAATCCTATTTAAAAAAAATTTCTACAACATTATATTAGATATTTTATTTAAAAATAATAATTTATAATCTTCTATGAAGGATAAAATCAATGAGCTATCATAATGGTGGGAAATATCATTCATTTAGTATATGATAAAAACATCTATTTCACTCTATTGTAATAAAAGTAAAAAATTACCTCATTCAGATAATAATAGGAGGGTTAATATTAAACTATTTTAAAATATCAAACATGGGAAAAATTTATTTGAAAAATAAATTTAAAATATAAAAAAAATTATTAAAATTTTTTAAACAGAATAAATAAATGGAACAAAAATATTCGCGGCTGAGTGGAAAAACTAAGTCAGTTCTCATTAAAAAAATTATTTTCTGTTATTGTGTATATAAAGAGTGGAAAAAGAAAGAAAAATTCATAATTTTTATAAATAACTATTGAATATTAAAAGAAATTGGATCTATTATTGAAATATAAAATAAATTTCTTAATAAATACTTAAAAATAAACAATCCCAAATAATGATGGGACTATGAAATAATCCCTTACCTCTTTGATAATTTTTGAATCATAATCCCAAGAATGAATAACTTAAAATCAATCATTAAATAACATGAATATAAAATATTCATTATATAAAATATCAAAGGGATGTATATACACCATAAAATGTAAAAAAGTGGTGAGTATAATAGAATTCTCTCATAAGTAAAAGTGAAATGAGAAACCCTTACTTCTAGTTTAACTTCCTTCATATTTGTTAAAACCCCTTGTATAATAAATATAAGTTTGTTATATATATATATATATTAAAAAACCATAATCACATATATCATAAAATATAATATTTATATATAAATTTTTATCAACTATTTATTAATAATAATTTCTTAAAACCATTCTTCTGAATTATAATCGCTTCATTATCCATGTATGTTTCAGTTTGACAGTTTTGGTACCAGTACATTGTTCATGGTTCCACCATATAAAAAATATTATTCATAATTTAAATATAATATAAATAACCCATATACTGATATTTAAATTCATCTATAAAATGTAGAGATATAAAATTGTATTACACCATTTACAATTATTGTTGGCCATGCATACACCATAACACTTTTTTTCAATATTAATTGGATAATACGAATGAAAGATAAATAATATTTCAACATTATAAAATCATTTTATATCATATATATTAATTAAATTCATCCTTATTATTATTAATATATAGAATAAATGAAAAATGAATCACTTCGATCCGTAGACGTGGTAGTCCACATGTTTACGTAAGCGACGTTATCATTTTCCAATAGATTGGATGTTAAGAAAAAAGATATTATATTATAATCTAATATGTATAATTATCTTATGAATATCATATATAAGAATTAAACTCATCATAATACCCATCCATAACTTATGGTGGTGAATATTAAATGGTATCGCTATACAGAGACTGTAAGTCATATGTACACCGTAAAGATACTTTCACATCCCATTTAATGGAAAATATTTTTTATATTGCCTTATTAATAATCATAAAAAAATAATTGAATATTTTTAAAACGAAAACTAAAATATATTTATATTAATTCAAATAATAGGAAAAAAGATAATGATCAGTTAAAGAGATTAACTCCTCTTTGAAAGAACTCCTTTAGATTTCTCTCAAGGATCATAGGGTTTCTATTTTGGAAATAATATCATATCTATAATGTGTATTAAGAGTATATGAAGGGTTTTTATGTTTTTTTATATAGATTCCTCAAATGTGTGAAGAGTTTAGGGGAGCAGATGGACTTTTATAATTGTGGTGATGGGCACTTTTGGAATTATATAAAATATTAAATTATAATAAGTCCATTTTCAAGAAAAATTATTCAAAATGGAAATAAATATACAGATATGGTATTATATGGTTTTTATCCCTTAAAAAATATAAATTTTATAGCTTAATGTGATCTTTTAAACCTTATCTTTTGATTCAACCCCTTAATTATCCATTTTTGAACAAAACAATGGTTACAAATTTTTCACTTTTAAAGGGTTCTAATTTTACTATTATTGTAACTATTGGATCAGAAATAGAAAACAAATGATAGTTTATATCATATATTATCCAAATTTTCCTTATTCATTTTTTTATAATTTATAAATAAGTTAATAAAATATTTTTTACATAAAATATCTATAATGGTAATTTTAAAACTATACATTTAATTTGACATTAAAGAGAAAAATACAAAGATGAAATTAGACTATACTAATTTCAAATATAAATAATATGGATTATTTATCTATAATATTAATTTGAAATTATTATTATATGAAATCATGATTTTTTTGTAAAAAGTAAATACAATGTTCCAAAGCATATATGATATTCCACATCAAGCTTAAAAAATCTAAACATTTTTATTTAATATAGTTGTTATCTAATAGCTGTTAAAATGGATGAAATGAATAGGATTAATTGAATTATGAAAATGTGGTTTACAAAAGTATACATAATTAATTATTTTGTTATCAATTAGTTATAAATGACTATAAAACCCTATTTAAAATAAAATGAAATATTTTCCTGAAAAACTATTTAATATTTCCCAATTGTGTTTATAAAATAATAAAACCACCTTTTTTTGGATTCTATTGATGAAATATATAAATATAAATATAAATATATGTAATACATCTAATCTAATGTTAAAAATTAATCTTGTGTATTTTATAGACACGATAAAATAAAAAATACCATTTACGAATAAAAGATGTATTTTTCCAAAAAAGGTAGTTTTACCGCCTTTTGATGGTGCATTTATTTTAAATATCATTTTGACATGTTTATAAAATATATTTGAAAAAAATAAAATTCCTATTGGTAATATAAATATCAAAATTAACTTTCGTTTAATTTTTGATATTTTATGATAAATTTCATGTTGTGGGGAATAATGAAAAATAATGCACTTTAATTGAAAACTTAATTTTCATAAAATTTATTAATTGTAATAAATTTATTTTTGAATTATAGTAATGTTTAATTAGATTATTATTTTTAATTTAATACAATTTAGTTTATTGGAAGAAATTTCACATTTAAATTGGTTATAAGAAAGTTATGAACTTTTTGAAATTTTTTACTTTGAAACCTTGTTTTCTCATTCTGTCAATGAGATTAATTTTCAATTAATTTATGAAATTTTTTTGTTACAAATTTAGAAATAGGGATTCTATCTTTGGAATCATAAGGTTTAAAATTTTTGAATAACCCCTTTTAATTTTTGGATAATATTTATTGTAACTTTTGTAATGTTTTTATTAACAATGTTATGGTCAAATCGAGTAATTAAAAGCTAACAAAATATTATACAATATTTTAATATTACAATAAGAGATGTCCAAATTTAATTTGACGAGTTATTATAGAACAAATTCATTTTGTTCCTATTTATGGACCTAAGAAAGCCACTTGGATGACTTTAAAACATTAATAATATTATATTCAATGGAAAGTAAATTTTTTCACACTTTTGTTTTTAATAATTGAAATAATTTTAATATAAGGTAATATAAGTGATATGTTCGACTATAAATAGTCATTTTATATGAAATAGATTTATATAAATCATTATAATTTATCTATAAATCTTATAAATTAAATAATTACCTTAAATGGTGACAGAATAATGATTCCATATTTGTTTAATTAATTGATAAATCAAAGAATTTGTATTACAAATAATACAATTAATAAAATTATATATAATTAATTTCATCCATGAATTTTATCGATGAATTTTACATGATAGTGATGTATTAAAATTTTTGGTTGTAATATATCATGTTGTTATGATATTTTTAAAATGTTTAGAAATAAATAGTGTCAAAATTAACACTAATGGTTATTTAAAATATAAAATATTTTATTAAATGATATAAAATTTGTAAAAATATATGATTTGACAAAATAATTAGTATAATTCCACAAATTTCATTAATGATTCATTTATTTGTGTTTATTCATGTTGTAGAGATTATATTAACCCCCAAAGTGTAAATTATATGATTTGCTGGTAAGAGTTAAAAGGGTAAAAAAATAGGTAAGACAAAACAATAGGGATTATAAAAATAATAAAACCTATCTAATTTTCAGTGGATGAATGAATTTATACCAATCCTAATTGGAACTTAAAAATAACTCAATTTTTATTCACTTGGTATAGAAATTTAATTTATAATAAATTAATACTTTGATAAATTAAAAGAGTTCTCCTCCTCTCTCTTAAAAAAGGGAACTACTTATTATCATTTATTCACACTTAAAAATCAATTTGGGTTATCTATTATATTCCTAAATACCTTAATAGAATACCTCCTCACATACTATAGGCATTATTCTACAAATAACACCCTCCTTATAGGTTTTAAAATCGTAATCAAAAGAAATCACCCGAAGAAGAGGTATCAGTTTCAATTAAGTGTTTATATTTTATTTCTTATTCCACTTCCATAAAATATTCTTCAATCATGATTAATTAAAGTATCTGATATCATCAGTACACATAGATGTTATTATGTTAATATCATAATCTAAATCAATCTCCACTTCTATCATTTGGGAAAAGAATTTGTCATTTTTTGCATACGTGTGAACTATCACCTCCAGGAACTGATATTATTTGTTATCCATCTACATATATAAATAATGGTAGTAATGATATTATTAATGTTTATATATTATTTTAAGGAAATATTTATCATTATAATAAAATAATATACTAACCACATTCTTACTTTCTATGTAGATAAAAATGACCACATCGTTCATTTGTAAATGTGAACTATCACATTCACAAAGCGATGTGATTCGTTTTTAATCACCACATCAAATGATAATATATATAATTATATTTAAATTATTAATATATTATTAATTATATAATTATAATTATTGGAATATAGAATAATACTTCCTTTTTTTCTATAATGAAAATTGAAAAATGGAAACGTTGCTCATGTATACGTACAACTTACAGTCTCCATGATTGTAATAAAGTTCATTTTTCTTACCCATATGTAGTGGATGGATTTAAAACTATAACTATTATATAAAATCGATTATTTTTTAAGGAATATTGTTTTATATATTATGTAATAATGATCACTTTTGACTTTATACATCCAACCAAAGTCATTTTGGACTCATGTACCGAATATCATCAAAATGTTTGGCGTGAACTTAAATAATTAAGTAAATTTAATCATGTTGTAATAAGTGATAAGAAAGTAATAATAAACATTAAAATGGTTCCTAATAAAGTAAATAATTATCATATATTTATTATTTAGAAACATAAATAACATACGTGATGAACCATTCTTGAGATAAGAGACTTCATCTAAATCTCCATTCATTGAGGCATAGTTTGATGTTAGACACCCACCTTATTTTATTTAGTGTATATAAAGACATTTTTATTATTATGTAATTAATTTATTTATTATCATGTTATTTATTATTTTATAAAGATTTATTCTTCTATGGGTATAATGATTTAATTGTTTGAAGTGGTATGGGAAACATTAAATGTTTAAAGACTTAATTATGACATTTTTATCTCTATGTTAATATTCTTGATATTATTTAAAATATTTATTCAGATAAAAAGTCATAAACATGAAATTTTATGTCTATTTTTAATTTCATTCAATTGTTTTAAAATTAAATATTTTTATGTGTTTTATAATGAAAATTTTGAGAATCGAGAAAAAGATTTTTTTTAATGTATACATTGAAAACATCTTCTCTACCACCATGACGGTTATCAGATATTTGGATTCATCTAAAATAAATCATATTTAAAAAAAATAAACCAAATTACCCATTAATGTGTATTTTGGCGTTGAAAATGGTTTTGAAAATGGATTGTTTATTTTTAATATATTGAAATTATTTCTTTTTATTAAAAATGAAATTTTAAGAGTGAAATGAGGAAAATCAATATCTTTTAGGTGTTATGAATATTTAATGGATCCTACAAATTTTATGGGTGGTCATGTGATAAACAAAGGATGAGCTTTGCTTTGCTTTAATAATAAAAATGAGGCTTCGGCCCCAACCTTTTAAAAAAAACAAAGGATGAGTTGTTCTGTGATAAAATATGGTTTGGTGGTTACCTTATAACCTCCAATTCATTTAATATGGAAGATGACCGTACGGTTATTCCATTTTGTCAGAGTGACATTTATGGAAGTCGACCACATGGTTATTCCTTTTATGTATAATTATGTCTAATGTTACCATTATATGTTATATATGATTCATATGGTTTTTTGGTAATATTTTTATTATAAAAAGGATATTCAATTATAATAATTTCAATGAAAAGTGTTTTATACTTTTTAATGGTGAAAATATTTAATTTATGATAATGTACTCATGTGTTTTCATGTTTTCACAAGACTAACAGTTTTCATTTTATATGTATCCCTTACTGAGATCTTTATGATCCTACCATGTTTTAAAATGTTTTTAGAGGGTATATGGATGGGTAAGAGAATAGAGGAAGTCATGTTTAAAGTAAAGAATATTTTTCATGAAAAATAAATTTTGTTTTATTTTAAAAGTTATATATTATAAAAGAAATTGACAAAATTTTATAAGTATTGTGTTTTTATGAAATTGGGATGTTATATATGAATTATGACATAATTATCTATAACTCTAAATCTAAAAATATCCTCAAAGTTAGAGAAATAAATTTATTAAATAAAACTCAATATTATGTTATGTTTAAGGTAGGGGTCTTATAGTTGGTATCAAAGAAAAGGTTTAGAAAACTTTGGGGATTAATTTTTTTTGGATAAACATTTGTTACGTATATATATATATATATTATTTCATTCAAATCCTTATTCTATAAATTTTTCATTGTGAGGATTGTAAGTTAAAATGGATAGAGGAGGATCTCAAACCAAAAATTCAATCTCTTACTGATGACTTGGTTTCTATAATTATTGAAAAGTCATGCCATGGATATTATAAAAAATTTTATAACATATAAATATCTTGAAAATAGTTGTAAAAAATATCCAAAACCTCTTATTTACTGCAATACCAATTTGGTTCATGGGTTGTTTTTAATAAAATCATATTTTCTCAGTATTCTCATATTTTAAAAAATGTATATATTATCAAGGAATTTTTTGAAATTTTAACTTATTATAAGATTTTGAAGCATCTTATGAATTTTAAAAGGCTTCTAAATAAGGATATTATTGTGCATCATATATATAATTGGTATTTACTTATAGTATTTCATCACATACTTTTGTTCTATTAAAATTACCCTTGAGTGAATGTTTTAAAACAAACCTGGTTAGAATGTTTCAAAAAAATAATGGCTAATCAGATGTTTTGAAATTATATTTTGTAAAAAATTATTTTCCAATCATATTTCCCTACCAACACAAATACAAACAAAGTTTTTCAAGATATATTTGGACAATATAATAAAATGAATTTTAAGAATCTCTAAAGAATTTTTTAAAATCATAGAACTTTTATCTACATTAGAAAACTAGAGATACAAACAGGAGGAAACCATGATAAAGGTACAACTTTATTTCTAATGGAAATAGTTTTTTTCGATCAAAGGGTAATAAATCATTATATTTAATGATATAAAATTATTTATGAATTATGATTTTGGGGTAATTATGGGTTGGGATTACAAATTATTGGTATATGATAACCATATAAATTAAAACGTTATATTAAATTATGAAACTATACATGTCATGTAAGTATATTTCATTTTGTTCATAGTATAGAATGTAAAATAATTACTAAACTCTTTGAAAAGAATATTAAAGTAAATATTTTATCTATTTAATTTTCATAATAAGAAATAAATGACAATCTAACCAATCATAGATGTGTTTTTTTATTATTAACCTTCCCCAAACAGTTTTCTCTGTCACTCCCTATCAGGACAAGATAATTATTTTTTCTTCCATATCCATGTTTTCTTATATGGAACCCTCTTATGTGTTATCTCAAGTGACCTTCGTACTACCCTTTCGTTATTATAAAGTGTAAGGTTTATTATCACTTTTTCCGATGCGGGATTTCAAAAAATTTATTTTGAAATTTCAAAAACGTATTTTTAAAACCAAATTAAAAATTGCAAGGAAGCAATTTGTAAACAGGTGGGAGAATGTAACATGCCTAGTTTTTTTAAAAAAAATACTATTTTCCATAACGTACATGATATTTCACATTGAGATTAAATAAACAACTGAATATTATTATTTAATATTTTAGTTATCGCATAGCTGTTAGTATAGAGGGAATGAATAGGATTTAATGAATTATGAAAATATGGTTGAAACATGTACACATAATTAATTATTTTTTGATAAATTAATTATAAATGAATATAAAACCATTTTTAAAATAAAATGAAATGTTTTTCTTACAAACTATTGAAATATGCACAAGTTTGTTTATAAAATAATAAAAAAAACTTGTTGGATAATAAAAATGATATATATATATATATGTATATTTATGGTTTAAAATACATTTTATGTGATTTGTAAACATGATATAAGAACAAATCCAAGTTTACTAACAAAAAAATTATTTTTCAAAAAGTTGTATTTCCTCTTTTTGATGAAAATTTTATTTTAAATATATTTTTAGACACTTTTATAAATTATAGTTTAAAAAAATAAACTTCTTATTTTAAATATAAATATATAAATTTACTTTGGTGGAATATTTCATATTTTTAAGATAAAGTTCATGTTTTGATAAATTGTGAAAAAATAATGAATTCTAATTGAAAAAAACATTTTAATCAAATTTAATTACCATTATAAATTATATTTATGACTTCTAGAGATCATGATGTTATCACTTCTGATAATCTGAGTCCTACGTCAACATTGGTGGTGGATGACTCTTCACAGCTGAATATTCAGAAGCAATCTTCTGCGGAATGGAGGAACAAATCTGATGATGAGAAGAAAGGGGCTGAGGTCTCCACTCCAGTAAATGGAGTGTCCATACTCTGCAAGTGGGGGTACACTCATGAGGATGATGAGGAAAGTGATAGGAATATGATTAAAACCCTATACAGTGATATTTTTTGAGGAGAAAAGAATAGAATCTCTGATAGTGAGGGTGCATTACCTACCCCAGTTAAAAGGAAACCAAGGAAAGATTAATCTGCAGTTCCGAGGACGGTGACCACCAGGTTATCCTCCATAACGGATAATGAGAAGATATCTATAGATCAATTGAAGCAAATGAAGGAGTATATCAAGTTTCTCAAATAATATGAGCCCCAATCAGAATGGGAATCAGTCGATACGAATGATTTGACCAGGTATGAATGTGATGCTTATGAATATTCCAACATGTAATCTCATCCTCTTTCTCTTGTTTTTCTCTGAACTTTTCTTTTTTAGTAATAAATTTTCGGTCCAATCTTGCTTGGATATGGCTTCTGGGTAAATTATATTTAATAACTGAATTAAATTTTAAATAAATAAACATTTTATCATTCAATTCAATTAGTTCATTTGAATAAATTTTACATTGAATTTGGATATAAATTTTTTTGAACCATTGAACATTTTTACTTTAAAACCTCATCTTATCGTTCTATCAATGAGATAAATTTTTAATCAATTTTAGAAATATTTTTGTTATGAATTCTGAGAAATGTATTAAATTTTTTGAATCAAAAGGGCCATATTTTTTAAATATATCCCTTTCATTTTTTGAAAATATGAACAATATTTTTAGTAATTTTTTTATTACCATGGTTATGGGTAAATCAGGTAATTAAAGGAAAAAATGTTATTAAAAATTATTAAAATATTACACTAATATTTGTACAAATTTCATTAGACGTGTTATTTTAGAAAAAAATAAAACCTTTTTCCTTTTTTGTGTGCTCTTTTATTCCCTTTGATGACTTTATGACTTTTATATTATTATATTCAAAGAAAAGTCACTTTTTTCACACTATTGTTTTTAACATGTCAAATGTTTTTATTATGAAGTGATATAGGTGATATGTTTTACTATAAATATTAATTTGAAATATAAAATAATTATTTGCATCATGGTAATATATTTATACTTTTTAGTGATAAAATAATTAAATGAAATGGTGGCACAATGATGATGTATTATTTGTTTAATTAATAGAATAATTAATTAAATGATATTTAATATAATTAATGTTATCCAAACAATTTATTAATTACTTCGGCATGTTAGTGATGTTTTAAAAAACTTGGTTTTAATATGTCATGTTGTTTTTCTATTTTTAAAAAGTTGTGAAATGAATAGTTACAAAATTTAAACTAATTTTATTTATAAATAAAAAACATTTTATTAAATGATATAAATTTCAAAAAATATAATATCTAGAAAACCAATTGGGATAATCCTAAAATGTCCTTAATTACTCATCTATTGGTCTTTTTTCATGTTATAGTAATTATATTAACCCCCAATGTTTAAATTTTCTGATAACATAGTTAGAGTTAAAAGTGTAAAATAAGTGTTAAAATAAACATATAAGGATACAAAAATACAATTAAACTCTATAAGTTTAGTTTTATGAATTTATTTTTCCCATATTTAACCAATATTAGAAATAACTCAATTTTAAACCACTTGTAATAGAAATATAATTCATATTAATTTAATACATAAAACAATTCCAAGAGTACACCTCCCCTCTATTATAAAATAGATATACTATTATAATTTATTCACAGATAAAAATACATTTTTTTAGAAAACCATATACCTAAATACATTCCTAGAATCCCTCCCCATATTCTTGAGTAATTATTTTAGGAATAACTCCCTCATTAGAGGTGTTAGGGGGGATAATCAATGGAAATCACTCTAAGGAGATGTTTTGTTTTTAATTAAGTGTTTCTATATTATTTCTTCTTGAAAGTCCATAAAAAATTATTCAATAATGTTGATATAAGAAATAAATTTTCCTCAAAATAAAAAGATTTTATTATGTTAATATAATCTTTTAAATACATGTCCACTTCCATAAAACCTGAATATAATTAGTCATTTCAAAATACGTGTGAACTATCACCTCCATGAACTGATATAATTAATTGTTTTACATAATCGTGTCCCAACGATGGTTATAATAAATGAATTAATGTATAAATGTGATATTAATAACATATTTAACATTATACGATAACAATATATCAATTATGTTCTTACATTATGTGCACATAAGAACGATAACATCATTCGTGCGTATGTGTAAACTATCACCTCCATGAAGGGATATGACTTGTTATTTTGTCACCATGTGACATGGATAATATATATAAGTATATTTAAATTATTATTATGATATTAATTATATTATGATAATTCTGGGAATATAAAATAATAATTACCTTCTTTCCATAATGATTATTGACCAATGGAAACATTACTCATGTGTACGTACGATTACCATCTCCATAATTGTTATATAGTTTATTTTTCATATACAAGTGTAATGGAAGAATTTAAAAGTATAATAAATGTATATAATTAACTATTATTTCCTGAATATTATTATAGATTTGATGGACTAATGACAAATTTTGGCATTTGATATCCTACCAAAGTAATTTTGGACTTATGTACCAAATATCATAAAAACATTGGATGCTAACTTAAATTATTTTTAATTATTATACCATGGTAATTAGTGATATATAAAGTAATAATAAACATGAAAAATATTATCAATAATGAAAATGGTTATCCTATTTTTATTATTTAGGATGATAAAGAACATATGTGACGAATCAGACTTGAGGTAAGGGACTTCATCTCAATCTCTATTCATTGAGTCATAGTTTGATGTTATCCACCCACATTATTTGATTTGGTGTATAAAAATCCCCTTTGAAAAATCATTTCATAAATATATTTATTATCATGTTATTTATCTTTTTTTTAATTTATTTTTTTATATTAAGATTAAAATGTTTGAAGTGGTTTGAGACACCTTGAATCTTTATAGACATAATTATGACATCTTTTTATCCATGTCAATATTCATTACAAAGAACCCAACCCCAGTAGCATGGATCAGGTGACTTACATTATTAAATTTGTAATATTACAAGGAATCACATATCAAAGGACCAAACTATTTTTTATAATTGGAATACCAGATACATACATAATTGTTACATTACAATATGAAATAAAAAACAATATAGATATTCCATTTGGAATGTCTATAACTCCTAGATTATCCATAAAAGTCATTCATAATATTCATCCTTTCATATTGTGGAAAAATAATAATCAGAAAGGGGTGAGATCATATGCTTAGTAACGGTATGTAATACAACATAAGTCATCATAATTATAAACATTTGGCATGGTGAATAAAAAAACAAATTTCTTTAAGGATAATTTTGAGCATTATATGATAGGAATGAGAGGTGAGTAAATAAATAAATTTATCTGATCATTATAGAATGAACCTTAGTCATGGATATTCTACTAGTAAAATATCACATGGTTTATCAATTTATAATATCATAATAAGGGAATAAATATTGTCTTAAATATGAAACATATCGTCAAGCCCATGACTAAGACATCTGAAAATACTAGGGTAAGCCTCTACCAAAGCCAACTTTTTTATATCATTAGACCTACAGATGCATCAAGGGAATATAGAAAGAGACACACATTAATTTATAAGTCCAATTAATTCCTCATATTAGTGGGGATACTCATAAACAACATTAACATATGAAATGTAAATAACTTTCCCCAATTTGTAATCATAACCACTGACCAATCCGAGTAGCATGGTGAATGATATCAAGATAGTACATACATAACCAAACCAATAGTAAAATATTTAATAACATATGGTATATAAAAATAATAATATATAAATATCAGTAAACTATAAAATTCAACATAGGTGTTTAAATATATTAAAATAATCTAATAAAATCAACAACGAATTCTTGATAGAAATTCCCCTTTTACTTTGAAAAGAAAAATACTTTTGGAAAAATAATTTTTATTTGTAATAATTGTTTGTATAAAACCATTAATGAAAAAATATTGTTTTTCATGACAAAATTAGTAATTTTATTAAAATAATGGTTACTTAAATCTTATTGGATATGGTACTCGAAAATTGGTAAGAAATTAAGACGTTCCCTTTAATCGGGCATGCATACTGGGAAGGACTGAGAATGGTCCTTATAAAACATGTAACTCCCCATACAAGAAATAAGAATTATTATTGTTACACATATATAGAACATTTAATAATAATTTAGGATTTTTACATAATAATAATTAATAATTTAATTAAAGTAAAGAGGGAAAAATAGTATCCCAAAATAAATTGGAGGTTCTGGTAGAAAACCCTTACCTTACGTATGAATGTTTTATTTACTGACCTTAATGTCCTGGATAATAAAATTAAATCCATTAATTAATTAATTCATAACCTACCTACATTTATTTTATTTATTATAATTTTATTAAATTCATTTATGGAATTTTTGATGAGTTATAAATTAAAATTTTATTTCTTGGGAGTGTTTGTTTCCTTGGTTTTAATGGTCGGTATACTTTTATAAGAGTATGGAAGTGTATGTGGAATGGGTATAATTATCCAAAATTTAATTTATATGATATTTATGAACATAAATAAGTTTAAATGGTTATATATAAATTTTTTTATATGGAATGTAGTTGAGTAATTAGATAAGACATTTAGTGATAATAGTTTACATTATTATCTCATTTATTGATCATAACGAACTCATTTTGTTTTACTGTTTATTATTTTGTAAATATGTTACATCCAAAACATATTAAAGGATTTAGTACATACATTATCATATTTTTTAAGCATTAAAAATTGTATCATGAACACCCTTCAAGAAGAAATTGAATAATGAATGTTCATCATCCACGAGGATTGGAAATTAGAACCTCCTAGAATATGATTTCATTTTTAAAATAAGAGAGCGATTAAAGTTATTGATTATGGTTCTTCCATTAAAATGAAATAATTATAGTAAATAAATTATATTGGAGTTATTATTCTCATTTAGACTGATGAGGTGAGGAGAGAACAATAAATGAAAGAACTTGAAAAGAAAATAAAAGGAAAAGGAAGACGATTTTACATCTTGAATACTCCTCTTTGAGAATATCCATGAGGGAATTGATTTTTGTTTTCTGATGAGACCAAGAGCTTCTGGACAAGGAATAGGATCTTAGGAAGTGTATTGGTTATAAATTTTACAATTCTCAAATATTGGACGGTGTGATAAGAAGAGGGATGAGGGATGGGTTTTATAGTGGAGGAGAGGGGTTATTTATCATTATTTTATAATTATTTTATGCTTTTTATCACAAAAACCAATAGTGATGTTTATTGTTATAATATACAGTATTAAGTGTCTTTGAGTTTGTACTAAGGGTGCTAACATCATCCCAACATCACCTATTACTCAATAAATCATGTATTTATCAATTATTGTAAATTATCATATTATACTAATCACAAAAAATTCAAGAATATCATAAAATTCTCAAAAATTCATACTAACATTTTTCAATGTGTATTTTTCAAAAATGAACTCCATTTTATTAAAATAAATTTCTAAATAATAGAAATGTAATTTTAAATTAAAATCTTCATTTACTTGAAAATATAGATTTTAAATCAATAATTTATTTTCTAACTCTTTCAAAAAATAACTACGTTATCATAAAATTATCCTAAAATAATAAGACAAAAAATGTTAATTTATATTTATATTTAATATGAATATATTTTATTTTATATATTTTTTTAATTATAAAATTTTAATTAAATGTTCAGGACTTACAAAAATACCAACATTTAATTAAACAAATTATAAAATACTCATTTAATCATACTATGGAATAATTACATGATAATTTAATTTATATGTCCCCTATTTATTTATGATTTCATGGGTGAGGGTACCATTCAAAATCCTATTTACTATTAATAAGGGTCATATTAATATTCCTATATTCTTTTTACTTTTTCATCGGTATTGTTTCCTTAACATCTATAAATACCTGTTATTTCATTCATTCTTCATTTTTGATATTTGTATTGTGTTCTATAAATTATTTTATATGATATATACTATATGAAATAAAAATAAGAAGGGAAATTTCGTTGATAGTGTTATGGGTCCTTACATTTTCCCCTCCCACACAAACATCATCCTTTAAATTTTTATATTGTCACCCTACAATATGAGTTGGGTAGTTCTTTATCATAAGCTCCTCAGGTTCCCATGTCACCACTTTAATTTTATGATTTTACAAAGTTCCTTTACCAGAAAAGTCATATGATTTCTCAACACCTATAATTATGTTTCTAGAATCTGGATAGCCTCTTCATAATAATATAATCTAGGTTTTGATCATATTCCTTCAGTAATGAGGACATGAATTGAGTCTAGCATGTACTTCTTTAACAAGGTGACACGAAACAAATTATTTACCTTAGAAAGGCTTGGAAACATTGAAAAATAATAATCCACAACTCCAATTCTCCCAATAATTTCCAAAGGTCCAATATGCTTTTGGATCTGTTTTCCTTCTTTCCCAAATCTTATAAGACACTTCCATGGAGATACTTTCATGAAAACATGATATCCTACATGAAATTTCAAATCTTTCCTTTGATAATCATCACAACACTTTTTCTACTTTTGAGATGACCTGGCATGGGATTGAATAGGCAATACATTTGTTGTTTGTTCCTCTACAAGATCTCGGCCTACGTGCTTTCCTTTACCAACTTCTTCCTAACAAGTTGGTGTACGACATCTCTTTCCATAAAATTCATTATATGGTTCCATTTGAATAATATAATAGAAATTATTATTGTAGGAAAACTTTACCAAAAGAAAATATTGATTCCATATACCTTGGAAGTCTTGGGACTATGATCTCCACATGTCTTATAATGTTTGAATAGTTATTTAAGATTTCTCGTCTGTTTAATGGTGATAAACAGTAACCAAATTAAGCTCAATATCTAAGGCCTTATAATTAAAATTCTAGAATTTCGATGTAAATCGTGGATCAAAATCTGACACAATTAAGATAGGTTCTCCATGAAGTCTTACTACTTTATTAATATACAGTCTTGCAAGGCACTATAGTGGAAATCTTCCCTTATTGTGAGGAAAATGTGTAGATTTCGTATGTTAATCAATTATTACTCATATTGCACCATTCATTATTGGAGTTTTGTGTAAGCTATTGAAAAAATACATAGTAATGTAATCCCATTTCCATGTAGGAATAGGAATAGGTTTCTTTACTCCTCTAGGATGTTTTCTTTCAACCTCCACCTGTTGACACACAAAACATCTTGATACAGAATCAGTAATTTAATTATTTATATTATCCCACCAACAATATTACTTAAAATCTATATACATCTTAGTTTTAACATAGTGTATAGATAATTTAGAGTTATGAGAATCAAAAATAATTCTATTTTTATCTCAGTTATAGAGGGAACACATATCCTCCTCCCAAATTTCATAATTCCATATTTATACAAGAAGTCTACCGAGTTCCCATCATTCAGAACATTAATTTTATTGAAAGATTCTCTTTATGAGGATGAGAACTTTTAATCCTTTCTAATAAAGGTAGATGGGAAACCAATTGGAAAGATAATGATGTTTTACATTCTTTGATAATTCACATATCCATCATTATAAGATATTTGAACAGAGGATCCCTTTCAATCCTCATTTTCTTTATAACTCTATTATCCTACCTTCTCAATGCTTCTTCCCCCTTATTTTCCTTCCCTGGGTGGTAGTGTATAGAACGATCATAATCGTTGTGTAGCTCGATCCATCTCCTTTTCTTCATGATGAGTTCATTATTTGATATGTTATATTCAAATATCTTTTGGTCTTTTTATATATCACATATCCTACTATAGAGATAATGTCTCAATATCATCAGGGAAAAGATTATAGCTGCTAACACAAGATCAGGAGTTGTATAGTTATGTTCATGAGTTTTTAACTACCTTGATGCATAAGCAATAACTCTATCATTCTTTTTAAGGACAAAATTATGTTCTTTATTTGATGCATCAATATAAATCACAAATACACCATTTCTTGATGGTAGAGTCAAGATCAGATCATTCACTAATATCTTCCTCAATTCATCAAAAAATTCTTCACATTACTTTCTCCATAAGAACTTAACACCTTTACATGTAATATTGGTAAATGGGTTAGCTAATCCGGAAAAGTTTTATATAAAATTCCCATAATAACATACTAAACCAATAAAAAACATAATTCATTTATGTTAGTTGGTGTATGTCATTCTTGAAATCCAATTTTCATAATAGGATCAACTAAGATTACATCCTTAGAGAAAATATGGCCAAGAAAAAAAAATTGAAGCCAGAAATTACACATTCTAAACATCCCATATAACTCGTTTCATCAAATATTGTTCAGAAAAATGCGCAAGTAGTTCACATGATTTTCATAGAATTTTTTATTATATTAATATATCATCAATAAACAGCATAAAAAATTCATTAAGATATTCTTTGAAAACACTATTCATTAGATCCATGAATATCAAGGGAGAATTAGTCAGTCCAAAAGGAATTACTATAAAATCGTAATGCCCATACATGGTTTGAAATGAAGTATTTTTATTATCTTCCTTTCTTACACAAAATTTTTGATTTATAGATTGAAGGTCAATCTTTGAAAAATATTGGGCTCCATAAAGATGATCAAATAAGTCATCAATATTTAGAAGATGACACTTTTTCTTTATCATAATTTCATTGGTTTCAATATAGTCAATACATAGCCTCATCAATCTATATTTCTTCTTGATGAAAAGAATAAGGGATCCCCATAAAGAAACACTGGTCCAAATAAATTTTTTATCACTCAAATCATTTTGTTTTTTCTTTAGCACCACTAATTCCACCGTGAATATTCTACAAATAGTCTTTGATATAGGCCTTTCACCAGGTATTAAATCAAAAGAATCCCAAATTTCATGTTTTGGAGGACATCCAAGTAAATACTCTAGAAACACATCAATATATTCTTTTGGAATAGGTACATCCTCAATTTGAATATTTATTTCTTCACCCATAGACATTGAATTCTATTCCTCTCCATGAATTATATTCAGTAGATCCATTGGGGATGGATCTGGATAAGAATCATATGGTGATATTTCTACTCAAAAGATAAATGATTCCATACCTTTCAAAAAAATTGTAATTTCCTTATTCTTACAATAGCTTTTCACATTATATTTTGTAATTAAAACAATACTGAGGATTATGTTAATGTTGACCATAGGTATGATGATCAAATCAGCAGATAAAGTACAGTTATATGCCATAATGGGACCTTCTAAAAACATATTTGTTGTAATGAGAATTCCCTTAGGGGTTTTTACTGACATCCCCCTTATAAAGGATAATTGGAAATATATAATTTTTAAGGGAAACTAAAAAGATATAATGTAATGTGATGATCTAGAATCCAATAAATCATTAGATAAATTTTAGGATATATGTAATTTACCAGAAACCACATCATTCAAAACTCTAACCTTAGCTATTGTGATCGCATAAGCTTTTCCTTTCTCCCATGTCCTTTTTAAGGAAATATCCCTTCATGCTTCAGGAATTAATTTTCATAGTGTCACATCTCCCTAAAATTGTAACATTGAACATATTTATCTTTTATTTCCCATTCAATCATGGGATTTGTGGCCTTTTTCTCCACAATTGTAACAAACACCTTTTCTATTTACAAAGGCTATGAGGAGTTTCCTTCTATAGTTATTACTTGTTGGAAAACTTAATTTTTTTTCTTCCCCTTATCAATTATTTTCTCTACCAACCTCTCATTATATTGATATCATTTAAATTCATAAGACATAGAGAATTCATTCCCTATCATTATTGAACATTAGACTATATACTTGTATGATGGGAATGTTTGGAAAACTAGTTCCCTTAGGAGGAATGGTTTTACACCATCAGATAATCGTTCAATCATACTCCCCCAATTATGTATGTAGTTTTTTGCATGCCTTTATAGACTTATAATGTTGGCTTCATACTTGGAAACAGTCTCATCCTCCTTTTTTCTTAGATTCAAAAATTTCCTTTCCATATATTCTCATTGTTCGTGAAGAAAATATCATTTGAAGAAACATTCCATAAAAACTGTTCATTCCATATTTTCTATCTCTTCCACCTCACTTGTGTTTTGAATCAATGATCACCATTGATCAGAATCTACTGATCGATGATAAACTCCCATGAAAACCTTCTCCCTTTCTTTACTTATCAAATCATGAAATATCATCTATAAGGAACTTATCCACCAATCTGTTATGAATGAGATTTTAGTCCCATTAAATAATGGAGGTTTTTGGCGCATAAAGAGGTATACCATTACTCCTACATGTTTTGAATTAGGATGCTCCATATGGGTAATGTTATTGTTCATAACATGTGTTAGCTGTCCCATTATAGTGATAAGTTTTTGAACCCCAGTTGCAGCTCTAGAACCAACATCATTATCTTGAATAAGAGGGAAATCCCTACATGGGATACGCACATTCATGCAGTTTCCATTCCTTACACTTGGATCCATTTTTAAATAATGGCATACACTAAAGTAGGCTATGAATCATAATTTATATTTTTAAACTAGAAAAATAAAAAACATAAATTGTATTTTTATGCATTTCTAATCTCATAATCATCAGAATGGTATCTTTGGGGGCATATTTACAATTAAATACTTCATAATGATTTTTAATGAAAATGTGAATTATCCAAATCACACCCCTCATGAGTGTCAAACCAAGTGTACACTATAAGGATCACTGTCATGTACCAGGTTACCCTGAGTTATGCCTAGAAGACCATGTCAGAGTTTTTATGCCTATGTACATAAATTTTAGATCCACTTAAAATTTTAGTATCCATACAAGGATTTATTTTCTAGAAAGATCCAATTAATATATACCTTACTAAAATTCTATGATTTTCTTATATTCTTATCCTCAAAATCTATATTATAGTTTTTTTTGTAATTTATGTTTTATAAATATAGATTACTAGTTTTCTACTAAACATCCTATGATACCAACTGTAAGGACCCCAAACCTAGTAGCCCAAAGCCAGTGCCTTACTTTATTAAATTGGTAAGATTACATGGAATCACATCCAAGAGGACTAAATAGGTTTGTAGAATTGTAAAAACATATACATACATAATTTTTATATTACAACATGAAATGAAAAACATTAAAGAGATTCTATATGGAAAATCTATAACTCCAAGATAATACCTTCAAGTCATTTATAATTTGCATCATCGCATCCTAGGAAATAATAAAACACATTAATGGGTGTGCTCATATGCTCAGTAAGGGTAAGTAATATAAGGAACAATATCATAAACATAAACATTAGGCATATTAAATAACAAAAAACACATGCATTTAAAAATGAAGTTGAGTATAATATGGAAATAATGAAAGATAAATAAATAAATAAATATAAATGATCATAATAGAATGAACCTTAATCACTGATATTATACTAGTAAAATATAAAATGGTTTATCGATTTCTAATATCATAATGTAGTAGTGCATAATTCTAGACATCAGAAACATATTGTCAAGGCCTTAACAAAGACGTCTGAAAATACTATGGTAAAGCCTCAACCAAAACCTAGTTTTGTTTTGTCTCATGACACCTACCAATGAATCGAGGGTATATAGAGGGCCCCACCCATAACATTCAATTTATAATTCATTCCTCATATGAATGGTGATAAACATAATCAACATAAAAATATGAAATGTAAATAACTATCCATAATCTCTAATCATAATTATTGGTCCGAGTGGAATCTGAAGAGGGGGTGAATTTAGTTCCTACATTAAATTTCTGTTAAAAACATTATTATAAAGATCCCCAAATGTTGAAACATCCCAATTAATTAAGGAAGTAGAGATATAAATGTTTTTTTTGTCAACACATTTCTCAAAGGGTGATTAGTACTCAGTTGAATCAGTGTAAAATAATTCTTCAACTTTTGAAAAAGGTTTACAAAATTAAATATATACACACACTAACCATAACAAACGATCAGTGTCAATGTAAAATAGTTTTCAATTTTGTAAATGATGAGAAGAAAAATATAGAAAAATAGAGTAATAAAAAATATAGTACACAGTAGAGTTAAACAAGGGGTTCAGTCTCAAGCTGAGACTTAATCCTCTCTTCTTGGTGATCACCTGCCACCAAGTAGTTTATATAAAAAATAAACATGATCCATATCCTATATCGGGCTTTACAACAATTTTCAAAAACTATCCAGGGATCACACCCTCTACTATAGTTCTTCATGGAAAAAACAAACAAACTAGACCACACAAGGTCTCTTCCACAATTACACGTGGGAAACAAGGTGTAAGTGAAGTTTGATGTGAGGATTTTCAGTATCCTCCAGTTCAAGCATAGAAGAAAATGAGTGTAACAAATAAACACACACTTCTCAGAAATGTAAAATAAAAGAACACAATAGAGATAATATTATATGATTGAGTTTAGAAAGATCTATGTGTTTGCAGTTCAGATCTTGACTCCTTGGATTGACAAAATTTTAGTTTGAGTATTTCTTTGGAAGTTGTCCTCAAAACATAGTGTCGCAAATCCAAGTTCTAGCTTCTTAGTACTGATGTGTTTTTCATCTTAGTTTGACAGAGATTTGAAGAAGGACAGAAGGTAGACATGAATTTGTCCCAAATGATATTTGTGATTCTCTTGAATTCTCAATGTAAGTGCTAGATGGGTTTTCCTTGTTCTCTTTGATCTAGAGAGTGTGTTCTTTTATATTAATTCCTCTCGTACAACTTTTCTTCATCATTATTCTATTTTATATTTGAGGTCCAAAAATACGAATAAGTAAACCATGTGCAGTCCTCATCGCACCACGTACTGTCCCTTGATATAGTCTCTTGATATGTCTATAATAAGAATTAAGTAATGTTAGAAGCATTAAATTTACCAAATATGACCGTTATAATATTCTTAAGAATTTGAAAATGTATTAAGTAGATGAGTGAGAATTGGTAGACTAGTAGTGGTATCCTTCTCAAAAACAGGCTTCAGGAGTAGTATTAAATGGTAGACTATATCAGTATCCTTTAATGGTAACATTTTATCGGTGACCTTCATCGATGATCTTCATTGGTGACCTTTCACCGTGGACCTTCATCGGTGACCTTCATCGATGAACTTTCATCGATGACCTTCATCGGTAACCTCTCATCGGTGACCTTCTATTAATGACCTTTCATCAGTGTCCTATCAGTGACCTTCTATTGGTGACCTTCATTGGTGAACTTCATCGATGACCTTCATCGGTAACCTCTCATCGGTGACCTTCTATTAATGACCTTTCATCGGTGTCCTATCAGTGACCTTCTATTGGTGACCTTCATTGGTGAACTTCATCGATGACCTTCATCGGTAACCTTAATCGCTAACCTTCATCGGTGACCTTTCATCGGTGACCTTTCATGGATGACCTTTCATCGGTGAACTTCATCGGTAACATTTCATCGGTGATCATCTATACATAGAGAATTTTTTCATTGTAAGCTTAAATAAGAGAGCAGCGAGATTAAAAGTACATTGTTATTACAGGATGGAAACTAAGAATATTAAGGAATCACGATTATCATATAATATAAATGTAACGCCCTAACCCCAGTTACCCAGATTTGGTGCATTATTTTAATAGATTGGCATGATTACAAAGAATCAAGTCCTAAAGGACAGATCAATTTAGCATTATTGGAGAATAGATTACATAAATGATCATTCCATTATAAAATGACAAAAAACAATAGCATTCTCCCCTTTTGAAAACATTCATATGCGTTAGCCTATCCATACAGGTCAACCATAAAATACTTCTTCACATCCTAGGAAAAATAAAACATAGAAAGGGGTGAGATTATATAATTATTAAGGATAACAATAGATCGGAAACATTCATAAATAAGCTTAAAAATTTAAGGAAATGTATAAGACTAAAAGAAAATACTTTTAAACATAAACTTCAACATAAAATGGAAAAGATAAAATAAAATAATTCCATTTAATTAATCACATGGATATTTTCCTAGTTGAATAATCAAATGAAATATCAATAGCCACTTTCATAATAATGGAATTCATAATTCCAGACTTGATAACCACATAGTCAAGTCATTGTGCCAAGACTAAAAATAAGATTTTTTCAAGGCCTTTTCCCAAGACACTAGTTTTCCTCATGATACCTACAGATGCATCAATGAGCTATAACGGGTACCACCCATCACTTACTAAGTCCAATGCATTCCTCATATGAAAAGGTTTAAAAAAAACATAAACATTCATATTAGAACTTGTATACACAATGTCAATACTGTATCCATAAACCATGAATGGTATTAAAATAATACATACACAGTCAAAGATATCCCAAAACCATTAATAAAATATGGAATATTTTTATCATAATAAATCAACCTCGATCAAGAATAATATCCCATAAAGGATGTTGACATAATATGGATGTTAAAATATATAGATTATATAAGATTCAAAATGCAATTAATACTATTCATAATTTCTTTTTTTTGAATAACTAGTTTGGTAAGTTGTGGTTCAGTCGAACTCAGTGTTGTGTGTAGTGCGAGCCACTGAATTACTTTAATGAAATAATGTATTATGAAATATTGGGGTATTAAATTATCCTCTCCTTCCATAAATTTTGTCCTCACAATTTAAAATTGTTCTTAGAAAACAAAAAGTTAAAAATAGAAAAATACATTTGTTGAAAACCCTCGTCGGAAATTCAGTTAATAAAATTTAGTTTTAATAAGAGGTAAAGGGAATGAAAAAGTCAACACCAAATTAGGATCTTGATTAGGAGAGTATTTATAGTAATTAGAGACACATAATTGGAGGAAAAAAATAAATATTTATAGGGAGTGATTGAGATCCTTAATCAAAAACAAGTGTAAAATTGAGGGCCTCAAAGCCATCAATCTATGATGATTTAAAATATCATCAGTTCAACAAAACATAAGATATTAGGATAAAAATTATTTGGTTTTAAGATCCCTTATCTGACGTTTATTAATTAATTTATTCATATAATAAGAGGAAGAAATATACATGACAAGTAGAGATTTATCCTTCAACTAATTCCTACCACAAACTCATCTTTCACTCCAAAAGATAATAGAATTAAAAAATATTCAATTTATCATAATCATATTGGGATCAAAAAATAATGAATTTATAATTCAATAGTCAAACTATTTAAAAAAACTAAATTATATAAACTAGGACATCACGTAAGCTAGTGGTATGTGATTACCCTTGTCACCCTTCGGTTGCGGGTTCAAGTCTCGCGGCCTTGCCAGATGCAATAGGTTATCCCCCGACCTCCGAGTTGTCTTTTTCTACATAATCCAAAAATAATCTTAATAAATGATTTAACCCTAATAATATTTTCCAACATCTAACTTAATCCATTCCAACTTTTATTCTTATACAAAATACTTCTATCCAAACTCAAAGTCCAAAATTTATAAGGAAGGTAAACACAATGAATATCTTTATTTTCATGTAATAACAAGTGAATACCTTCATCATGTATTCTTTTAATACATGGTAACACCTTGAATTACCATAAAATCATATTGATAACATTCACGTTCCCTTATTCCTTATAGAATACTTGATATACACCTTATATCCAAAAATGTTGTAAACTCCTACAATAATGGAATAATCAAACCATTAATCAATTCCAAGGATCTCAATAATATCAAATATAATTTATCCAAATCAATCATCTCTTATTCTAAAATCAATACCTCAGTATCATGTCCATATTAAAGTTCTTTATTTTAGGCAACCATGTATTTTCCAAAAAGAATAACTTTCTATTGAGTCACTTTTCTTGCTACCCCAAAATCTCAAATCCTCTATTAAATAGTACTATAGTACAATCATTATATACTCTATAATTCTTATAACATGTACATCATTAATAAAATAATCAAATGACACAATAATTTAATAATAGCATAAGAAATATAATCGTTCCTCTTCATTTTTGGTACTGTCATAACTTGATTATTATCCAATAGCATCATTTGGGGTATACTATGATGAACATTGATTCACATAGTGTCCCAACTCCTTACAGATGAAGCATTGTAAATTTGAAACCTTTTTCTTACCCTTAAAATCACGTACTTGGTGTCCTTTTTCTCCACACTTATAACAAACTCCCATTCCCATCATGAATTTACCAAGGTGATCCTTTTTATAGTTATCACATATGGGAAAAATCATTTTTTCCCATCTTCCCTTTATCCATATTTCTCTCTTCCATTCTTTTCATCTCTTCCTTCATTTAAAACTCATAAGACTCAGATAATTCTTTAATTATCTTATTAATACATGATACTATTTCTTCATATAATAGGAATACATGGGAGACAATTTCCCATTTAAATGTTGTCACAATACCATGAAATATATAATCCTTCTTAATCTTTCGATCATGCGTATTACTGGAATTCTCATTCCTTCTACTAGGAGCCATTTCTAAACAATGGAATACAATAGTTTAGTTTATGAATAACAATGCATAATTCCAAACTTGTAAAATACCTAACATAAATTGAAATGATTATGAATATAATCTATAATCAAAAAATGTTTTCATTGAGTAAGAATTTACTCTTAAATCCTTTATAATGGGTTGTAATGAAAATGTGAATTATCATAAGAAAATCCCTCAGGTGTGTTGTAACTAAGAGTGCAGCAAGACCCATTGTTATGTACTAGGATAACACGGGTCAAGCTTGAAACTCCTCGTCAGTGTTTTCACAATTAGGTACATCTGTGCTGGAGCTTCATCTACCTGCTCATATCTAGACAAGGATGTATTGCTTGGAAAATACACAAAATCTCAACATTACCAAAATTCTAGTAAGTTCTTCTATACTTATCTACAAATTCAATCATAGGGAAATGTTCTTTAATCATATTTTATCTAAATATATTTCAAAGGTTGTTGCTAATCTTCTGATGATACAAACTGTAATGCCCTAACCCCAGTTACCCTGAGTCGGTGCATTATTTCAATACATTGGCATGATTACAAGGAATCAAGTCCCAAAGGACTGATCAATTTAGCAGTCTTGGAAAATAGATTACATACATGAATGTTACATTACATTATAAAATAAAAAACCAACAACATTTTCCCATTTTGAACACCTTCATATCCCTTATCCTATCCCTACAGGTTAACCATAAAATACTTCTTCACATCCTCAGAAAAATAAATCATAGAAAGGGGTGAGCTTATATTCTTAGTAAAGATAATAATATTACAGAAACATTCATAAATAAGCGTAAACATTTAAGGCAATGTATAATACTAAAAAAAGTATTTTATACTTAAAATTCAGCATAATATGGAAAAGAGAAAATCAAATAATTCCATTTACATATTCACATGGACATTCTACTAGTCAAATAATCCCATTAAATATCAATATCGGCTTTCATAATGATGGAATTAATAATGATAGACTTCATAACCTCATAGTCAAGGCCTTGTTCCAAGACTAAAAATAAGATTTTGTCAAGGCCTTGTTCCAAGACCCTAGTTTGTCTCATGAGACCTACCGATGCATCAAGGAGCTATAGCGGGATCCACCTGTCACTTACTAAGTCCAACAAATTCCTCATATGAAAAGGTTTAAACATAACATAAAAATTCGTATTAAAACTAGAATACGAAATGTCAATAAATTATCCATAAACCATGAATGGTATAAAAATAACACATCCACAATCAAACATATCACAAAACCTTCAATACGATATGGAATATTTTTATCATAATAAATCAACCTCAATCACTAATAATATCTCATAAAGGATGTTGACATTGTTGAAAATGATCAGTAAAAATCATTGAGAGAAATATCCATTTTTCATGAAATCATTTAATAGTCACATAATTTATAAAGGAAGTAATTTAAAATATAGTTTTGAATCAAAGTTTCATATACCAATTTTAATCTTTTGAAAAGAATTGACATTTTAAAATCTTCATGTCTATTTAAATAAATTCTTAAAAACATTTTGAAAACATGGACATTAATGAGAATGGTTTATAAGAATAAACCATTAAGACATTTAAAATGATGTTTTAGTAAAAAATAACCAAAAAAAAATCAATTTAAAATCTCTTTTATGTAATATGGACATATATAATAAATATGTCCCAGTAGATACTAATGTAAAAACAACCTCATATAATAAAGAGATTGTGAAATTTACCCTTACCTTGCACTTTCCTTTGGCCGAGGGTTAGTTTAACCTTTTATATAATGACCATATTATGTTATTAAGTTATTCCAGAACCATATTCATATTTATTATATCATACATGACTCATTTATGACTTTATAATACCCATTTAATAATGATTTCCATGTTAAATTAACATTTTGGGTAATAATCGCTTTCTTTATCGTACATGTTTTAACTTGTTATTCTTGATCGTATCATTTAGATCATGATTTAAATACTTCTAGAATATAAAACTTGATTTATATATCATATATATTAAGAATATAAATATTTATAATAGATAGATATATGAAAGAGAACACACAGTTTATGGAGATGGTAGACCGTACGTATGCATAAACGTTGTTTCCATTTTCATATCGTATTGAACAAAATTAAGTGAATAAGATATATGTAAGTATATAAAATCATACATATATATATGTCCAATTGAATTATTATTTAATATATTACATACTAATTAATAATATATATTTTTATAATCATCATTGAATGGTGAACGTGGGAATGAATCTCATCGCGTTGTGGAGACGGTAATCTGTATGTATGCACAAGCGACAATATCATTATATTGATGGTGAAATCATATGTAATTGGATGTTATATAATATATACAGAATATTTAACATGTTATATTTATTATTTACATCAGTTATACTCATTATCATACCCATCCAAACAATGAAGTGTTTGAATATCAAACTACACCACGGCGTGGAGACAGTAAGCTGTACGTACGGACGTATGATGACTTTATCATTTGTAGGATGGATAGAATTACAAATATGTTTGTACCATATTTATAATAACATCAAAATATGTACAAGGTACAGTATTAATTATTTTTTTATGGAAACAACAAATAAAGAAAATGTGGAGGAAGAAAAGAATATTTAAGAGGGTGGTGAAATTATTACCTCTACTTCGGGTGTTTCCTTTTGAGTTGATCAAAAGGGCTCCTTAAGATGGATTTATGATCAAATTAAGGACTCTAGGATGAATTGATGGATGTTGGGAGGATATTTGGGTAGGTCTTGGCCAAGAAAAATAGATTTTGAGGTTTGAACTTAAGAGAAGGGGAAGTACCATTTTATATGAGAGGTGAGGGTCACTTTAGGAAAAGCTTGAAATATTATTTTATAATAAAAACATTTTTGGTTTCTAATGTCTCCAAAATGATTTATTTCGAGAATAATGTAGTTATTGGTTGAAAAACTCTCAAACAATTGGTTTTAGACAGGTTTAGGTCACCATATTAACCTTTTCTTTTAAATTTACTATTAGTTAAATAGTTTTACATTCACCATGTCTCTTTGTATTTTTATATTATATGGTTTATTAACATACTATAACAAGCCAAGAGAACAACATGTGGTTCATTATTAATATATATAACCTTAACTATATCCTTTTTCCAAACCTTATATTTTTAAGAATATTATATCAATTAATAATATAGTATTTGTTTTAAAAACTCAATTATGTCAATTTTGTCACTATTCAGTATTTCGTTTTTGTGAAAATCATAACAACATGATTACTAAGAAAAAAAAATATTTAATAAAACCTAAAATGTCATATTAACCTATAAAATTAGTGTAATTTATCAAAATCCTCAAAATAAATTTATTTGGATATTTATAATGTCAATTATTTTAATATTCCATTGATAAGATAATTATTGTATCATCATCGTGTCATATATAAATTAAATTATATAATGTCTAAAAATTATAAATAAAATATCATTATGTAGGAAATATTTTTATATTTCTATGAAATATTTATAGTTGAATTTATCTTATGAATAACCCTATATTAGAAGTGGTTTAGTTATTAAACCATGAATTTAACTCTTAACTCTTCTTTAAATAAAATAATAATAAATTTCCTAATATTATACGAGTGGACCAAAGGGGATCATATTTTATTCCTAAGGTTGTATTGGGTCATATTACACTTATCCAATAGAATTGTAACATGTGTTAGGGTAATTATAATATCATTTTTACCCTTAATTACCCTATTTACTTTTAACCATGATAAATTAATGTCAAAAGTTACTATTCAAAAAAAATATTTTCAACTTATTGAAGCACATTTTACTTAATAATATAAGTCATGTCTCATGGAATTTTGAAATTCAACTCACAGATGTAGTAAAATAATTTTTTATGCAAATTTGCTAACGTGCCTAGAAGGTGGGTAAAAGAGGTTAAAAGTTCAATAAAAATTTATACATATAATTTTATTATAAAATGACTCCAATTAATTAAATTGAACATATATAGGTATTATATATCTATTTTGACTTAAAATAAATTTAAATAAAATAAAAAATTATTTAAATAAAAAGTCGGTTTTAATTAATAATGTAGTGTTTTCACTATTCATCAAAAATTGAAAGTTTTCAGAAAAATACCAAAGATTCACCCTAATATTTTTTTGATATTATGAATTAAAAAATAAAGTCTATTTTACAAAATTCAAAACATATAAGTTTCATTTATTAATTTAAAATTAATTTTCGTTGTTAAAACCAAAGAGTAGGTTTTTAAAAATTAAAACTATCAAAATATTGACTTGTGTTTATGTCAAATTTAAATGTGAAATTACTTAAAATGACCTACATTGTATTGAATGATAAAAATATAATCATATAATAATTTAAAACCTTTAAAATTAATAATTTAACACTATAAATTATTTTTAATAAAATGTTTATTTCAATTAAAACATTGTATTTTTCACTATTCATCAAAATATGAATGTTTTCAAAAAAGTAACAAAAATTTATCCAAACTAAATTTTTATGTCCCAATTATAAATAAGAATTTAATTTCATTAAATGGAATATATAAAAGTGTCCAATATTAGTTTTAAAAAGGGTTCTCCATTTAAAGGCGGTGAAATTGCATTTTTTTTAAAATACTTATTTTGTCTGAAAAAATGAATTCGTTCTTATATTATGTCTAAGAAACACATAATATGGATGTTAAAATTATTTAGAGTATATAAGATTCAAAATTCAGTTAATACTATTCATAATCTCTTTTTTTGAATGGCTTGTTTTGTATGTTGTGGTGCGCTCAACTCGGTGTTGCATGTAGTGCATGCTATTGAATTACATTAATGAGATAACATACTATGAAATCATGAGGTGTTATAAGATACATGATTATCACATAAATGAAAAATTATTTGGGATTATAAAAATAGGTGACTCCAATAATCTCCCCCTTTTTTATAATCACAAATTAAGTTAGTGAAAATTTAGATTTAAGTATTATTAAATCAGAGTTAAGAAGATTTGATTATATCTTCAGAGCTATGTATAAGTGAAAATTGAACCATGTTTATTGTGGAAAATATAGATCGGGTATATGTGCAAGAAATCTAGTCATTTCAAAACTTCTCCCCTTTGTGATTAACAAAAAAAAGTAAGGAAAAAAGAGATAAAAGAGGATTTTATTATTATTGAAGTAAGAGTATAGTATACAAAAATAATACAAAGATCCCTATCAAATAAGACATCCCACATTCAATCCACACCAGAAATGTACAAGGGAGCTTTGTCTTTGGAAGATGAGGAATCTGGTCCAGAAGATGGAGGGATAGGCCAATGTATGGTAGTGAGCAGTATAGGAGGAGCTACTACAGAGGCATCAGTAGAACTATAGTGAGTAGATCTCTGAGGAATCATATGGATCAAGATTTTTATGGCCTATAAAGGAGTAAACAAAGGAGAAATATTGGTAGAGCATGAGGCAAATGAGGAAGAAGGTAATGCTAGAGGGACAATTATGGGAGTGCAGTCCACATGGAGGAAGGGTAAAAGAGGATTTATGAAATCCATAATAATTCTTCCTCCCCTTTCCATATCAGATATAAAATTGTCCTTATTCTCCATAAATTTCTCTAAGGTAGGAGTCAAATATGTACTCCCGCTAACTTGATCCTTAAATTTCTGAGTGATAGGTGGGATACAAATGTTTTCCAACATCAGCTTAAAGTGACCATCCATCTGATCCTTAGTGTACACCCTTTTGTAATAGAAATCAACTTGATTTTTGATGGCCTTCTGATCTTGAGAAGCCTCCCTTAAATTATATCCCACACGCTTATGAATTTATCTAGTAGAGGAAATGACCTGAGTCATAGACTGAGGGTTCGAGGTACTTGCAATAAAGAACTTATCCACTTAATCTGTAACAACCGATCTGAAATATTCTAGATTAACAGGTGGAAAATATGTAGAGGAAGCAGATGCACACATAGGTGACATAGGAAAAAGCCACTGTCTCCTTAAAGAACTTGGTCAGAACACTTATCAACCTCTTCACATCATCATCTTTTCAACTCACATGTGTCTCCATTGACTTCTTAAAGTCCTCAAAAATAGTGACCACCTACTAAAAAACACTATTAACATACTTACTGTCTCTGTCCACTTGAACCCTTGAAGCCATATAGGAGTCTAAACTGGCAATTTATTTTTTCATAGATTCAATAGACTCTTCCAAGGTTTTGACCTGATTCTGACAGTCCTTCACTTCATGTAGCAAATTTGAGTGAGAGGTAGAAATAACTCTTTCTAAAGAAGATTCCACCACTTATCGATTGAGAGCCACTGTTCTCTATATCTCAATAGATCTCTCATCAAATTGTCTCTTAAAATCTGATTTTAATGTTTCTAAATCATACTTCTTCATATAGTCTCGAGGTAAAAGCACTACTGTCTTTACAATAGTGTTTTCTAAAACAGAAGAAATTGGAGGGCTTATGTTAGGCTTGTCATCATCAGAGTCCCCATAGTCTAATCCCAAGACCACGAATCCAGGATCTTATGACTAATCTTATATCCCATGAGCAACAACAATTTAACCTGTGGAAACAGGTTCCTCCACCTCACTTGGATCATTTTACTAATCAATTACATCCATCTCTGTTATACCGCTTTGATCAACTACATCAATAGGAGAGTCCACTTCTACTTCTTCTATATAATCTTCAACTACTTCCATTATAATTCCATATTCAACTGATTAAGCAACCTATTCATCAATACTCTCAACCATTTTTGTATATCATCTCAAATGATTGAGACTTAGACATTCCTCTTCACTTTTATCAGTATCTGTCTCAAAATCATCATAACTAGATTTTGTTTCATCTTCCTCCTCTAAGGTCTCTCTAATGTCTGTTAATAAATTCTCTTCTCCTTCTTCACTGGTTTCCTCATTATCACTGTTCCTTAGGATAGTCTCTCTTCTAGGAAATCGCTTTGGTGGGCATGGCTCACCAAAGGACACATTATTGGCATGAGGACTTGAGGGAAGTTCAGGATTAGTCCTATCATCTATAGGATAATCCTATCTTTCATGCCCAATAATAACCTATTCTTCTTCATCTGAGTATACTGGCTTCACTTCATTCGTCTTTAGAACTAGATCTCTTTTATTCTTAGCCCTAGTAGGATTGGTGACAAGGTTTAATTCTTCATATAGCTTTTCCTCATCATTCAACCATTTTCTTTTCCAAGGTTTCCAGCTGATCTTCATAAATATACAAATCATCTTGGTAATACAGAAGTTGTCCCTTACAACTATTGATTCTTATTTATTTCCAGAAAATACTTTCGCTTTCAACATTAAGGATATCAAGCTGGCATGAAACAAAGAATTAAACTTGGAACTATGCTTTGTTATATCCTCTAATTGAATCATCAGAAACCTACACAGATTTATCTTCTGTCCATGCTTCAACACATACAAAAGAAACATGTCCCGATATTTTAAAGTAGTAAAGTCCCCTCTCTTGGGACTCATAACATGCTGAACAAACTTAAACATTAACCTATCTTCTCCTTCTATTTCAGTAGAAATCAATTTCCTAGGGATTTCATCCCCTGTTAGTTCAACCAAAGCTTTTTCATAAGAGAAGAACTCACTAGTGGGAGGTACTAATCCTGAGTAGTAATCCAAAATCCCTTCACGAGGAACTCTTAAACATTCATCCCATTAAAGAGAGGGGAATCTCACACTTACTACATTTACCTTTGAAAAAATTCGGTCATCATTATTAAACTTCTTGAACGTCATAGACTCATAAAATACCTTCACTAGCTTCAGGTAATAAGATCCATTGTTAATTTCAAAACATTCCACCCAATCCTAAGCTTTGAGTGCCTTCAGCACCAAAGACATTCTTGACAGCATCCATTCAGAACATATTTCCTTTTCTAATACGATTTCCTTCTTTGAAAAATGTGAATTGATCAGTTTTTCCACTACCATTCTTCCAATACTAGACTCAGCTCGAGGTCTCTTAGTGTTCAGGACATCTCCTTCATCATCAACCAGTGGTATCTTTTGTCTTACCGTTACAAATTGGAGCGGTTCAGGGGTTTTTTGTAGAAGGTGAGGTTCTAAGATTAAGGAGAATTTGGTTCACAAGAGGATTGAAGTGGATCAAAATGTGGTTCATTTTTATTTTTATCACTTAGGGATCGAAAAACTAATCATGTAAAAAAAATATGTAATACAAAAAACGATACAGATTCTAGCCAAAAAATGGAAAGTCCTAGAAAGGATGATATCAGTAAGGTGCCAATGGTGAGTTATTTATAGTGAGGTCCAATGGTGAGGTCCTAACAGTGAGGTCCCAACAGTGAGGCCCCAATGGTGAGGTCCCAACGATGAGGTCCAACGGTGAGGTCCCAAATATGAGGTCTTAATGGTGAGGTCAAATAGTAAAGTCTTCACTTAACATTTTATCATACCTTACTCATGTTTGATGTAATTTAACTTCTCATAACTGAAAGTATTTGTGAATATATTATCCAATGGGTGTTCAGTACCAATTAATTCAAGAGTGATATCACCTCTTTGATAGTGATATCTCAATAAGTGATATCTCACATCAATGTGCTTTGTCTTAGCATGAGATACTGGATTTTTAGAGATGTTTGTAGAACTTGTATTATCATAATTTATAGAGAAATGTTTGAATTGATATCCATAGTCTAGAAAAGTGTGTTTCATCCATAGAATTTGAGCACAACAACTTCCAGTAGCTATATATTCAGCTTCGGCAGTTGATAATACAATAGAATTATGTTTCTTAATAAACCATCATACCAGTAACTTGTCCAAAATGTGAAATGTTCTATAGGTGATCTTTCTATCTAAATTTATACCAGTAAAGTCAGCATCTGAATAAATTATTAAATCCAATGATTTTCCTCTTGGATAAAATAGTCCTAAGTTTGTTTAATACTTGAGATATTTAAAAATACTTTTAATAGAAGTTAAATGAGACTCTTTGGAATTATCTTGAAAACAATCACACATACATACTCTGAACATAATATTAGGTCTACTAGCAGTAAGATCGAGAAGACTCCCAATCATACATCTGTAATTGGTTTGATCTACTGATCTAACAGTTTCACCAACATCCAACTTATATGTGGTAATCATAGGTGTATCACTATCTTTATTACTATCCCAACCAAAACATTTCAAAATATCCTTAGTATATTTACTTTGATTTAAAATAATACCATTTTTATTTTGAAACATTTTAAATCCAAGGAAAAACTTATGTTCCTCCATTAAACTCATTTCAAATTCCTCTTGCATTATTTTTGAGAAATCAGAACATAAGTAATTTTTAGAGGATCCAAAAATAGTTTCATCTACACAAATTTATACTATTAAAAAAACATTTGAAATACATTTAATAAAAATAGTAGGATCCTCTATTCCTTTAACAAAACCTTTTGAAATAAGAAAAGAATAAAGTCTATCGTACAAAGCTCTTGGAGCTTGTTTTAGACCATATAGAGGTTTATAATGTTTAAAGACATTATTTTAAAAATGGTTATTTATAAAACTAGGGGGTTGTTCAACAAATACATCTTCAACTATTTAACCATTTAGAAATGCACTTTTGACATCCATTTGATAAATTTTGAAATTCATATGATCTTTATAATAAAATAGTATCCTAATGGATTATATTCTAGCTACAGGTGCAAAGGTTTCCTCTAAGTCTATTCCTTCTTCATGACTATATCCTTATTTAACAGTCTAGCTAGGTTTCTAACTATGTTACCAGATTCATCAATATTATTTCTAAACACCCATTTAGTACCTATGGTCAATGTGTCTTTTGGTCTTTCTAGTAATTCACAAGCATTGTTTCATTCAAACTAATTTAATTCTTCTTGCATGGATATCACCCAAAATTCATCATTGATTGCATGATTAATGTTTTTGGGTTCAAGCTATGAATAAAAGGCTTGATGTTTAACTTGGTTTCTCAGAGAAGGTCTAGTTTGTGTTCCTCTATTTAGATCACATACAAAAACATCTAAAGGATTATTCTTGAGAGTTTTAATACCTCTATAAAGAGTTTAACTAGACTAATCATGGTTTTCTATAGGTTCAGATTCTCCATGCTCAAATTTTGGAAAATTTCTAGAACTAGTTGTTTTCACTAAGGGTTCACTGTCTTTATCATCAAGGTACAGAATTGAAATATCTTCCTCAATATGTTCAACAGAGGTTTTGGGTTCATGTGGATTAGTTTCATCAAATTTTACATGAACTGATTCTTCCACACATTCAGTTCTCTTATTGAATACTCTATAAGATTTACTAGATATTGAGTAACCTAGGAAAAATACTTCATCACTCTTAGAAGAAAACATGTCAATATTATCCTTAGTGATAAGAATAAAGACTTTGAAACCATAAATTATAATTTAATTAACCTTAGGCTTCCTATTATTCCAAATCTCATAAGGGGGTTTCTTATGAACAAGTCTAATTATGACTCTATTGATGATTTAACAAGTTGTATTAACATCTTCTTCACAAAAATAGATAGACAGGTTATACTCATTTAGTATAGTCCTGGACATATCTTGAAGTTTCCAATTTCTTATTTCTTTGACTCTATTTTGTTGAGGTGTTATATGAGAAAAAAATTGTGATTATATCCATTTTGTGAGAAAAAATATTCAAAATTTTTATTTTCAAACTCACGACCATGGTCACTTTTCAAGTTATTAATTCTAAGTCCACTGAGATTTTCTACAGAATTGGAATATTTAATGAAGTATGAACATGCTTCACTTTTGTGAGGTAGAAAGTATACCCAAGTGTATATAGAAAAAAGCATCAACAAGAAAATAAACATAATTCTTCCCATTTAAACTTGAAACTCTAGATGGTCCAAAAAAATATATGTGAACCAAATCAAGATGTTGAGAAGTAGGATCTTCTTTCGTAGGTTTGAAAGAAAATTTCTGTTGTTTTACTTTTTGACAAGTATTACAAACTTTGTTAAGCGGAAATTCCAATTTAGGTAAGTCTCTAACGAAACCTTTCTTAGTTAGTTTTCAAAGTGAGTTTACATTGTAGTGTCATAATCATCTGGGCCATAACCGGGATTCCTTCTGAAAATCATTCAAACAAGAAACTTTTTAATTTTCTAATGAATTTAAATCAACAGCATATAAATTTTTATTTCAAAGAGCAGTGAATATTAAATAATTTCTAGAATTAAACACATTACATGCATCATTTTCAAACATAACACTGAAACCATCATCACACAACTGAGAGATACAAAGTATATTGTATTTTAACCCATCAACAGAAAGTACTTTTGAAATTATTATAATATTCTGGTTGCAAATTTAGCCTAAGGAAACGATCTTCCTTTTACATTTATCATCGAATGTGACATGTCCACCATCAAAATTAATTAGGCTCTTGAAGCATGAATATTATCCTATCATATGTCATGAATATCCACTATCAAATTACCATAGAGTTTTATAGGAGCTCTTTAATCAATTTTCTTGAAAAATATATTAAGTGTAGGGTAATTTTGGTGCCCCAATTTTCTTGGGTCCATAAGGGTTACAAAGTAAAGCTTTGGGAACCCATACTTGTCTCACAGGTTTTCTATAATCAACAGATTTTTTTTGACATGAAAATTTTGGTCGCTCATTTTGAAAATTGTTTTTCAAAAGATTTCCCAGAACTTGAACTAGTAGTGAATTTTCCTGCTTTTGGAACAAATTTATTTTTAATAATCCTTCTCTGTCCTGGTTGATATCCTAGACTAGTTGTGTATTTTGAAGTAATTTGTTTCCCTATAAACCAAGTGAATGATTTAATACCTGTATAATACTTCTCAATATCTCTTTCTAATTGCTCATTTGATAATTTAAGTTCAGTATTTTCTTTTAACAGTTGAGCACATTTTTCTTCTCAATATCCATATTAGATTTATAATTAGAATTTAAAGATTGTTGTCTTTTAAATAATTTATATTAATCCTTCAGTTCATTAATGGTATCCTCATGCATTCCATAATATTCAAATAGTTCATCCTTAGTCATATTCTCATCATTATTTTATTCACTTTCATTCCCATAATAATAAGAATTATGTATAGAGGAATTGGGTGTTACCTCAGATGTTTCTGTCATGAAACACAAGTTCACATGTTTTTTCTTTTCAATATCAGAAGTGTCGGATCCACTGGAGCTATCTTCATAAGAACTCAAAGTAGCTTTCATACCCTTTTTATATCCCTTTCCCTTGTCTTCATATTTATTCTTAAATTTCAGCATGGGGTAATCAGACTTCACATGGCCTTTTCATTTACACTCATAGCACACTATCTCATTTGTGTTTTCCATCCATTTTCTAACCTTTTTTCCACTATCCTTTACTATCATACCTACCTTTATAGTTTGACTTTCTAATGAACTTATTCTTACGATAGAAATTTTCGAATCTCCTATCAACATGAGTCATATCGTCATCACTTTCAAACGCTAAATCATTAAAGGTGGAAGTGTCTAAATGAGATTTAAATTTTTCTTTATCCTTTATCTATGAGGTAGCAGACTTGAATGCTACAGATATATTTATTGTTTCTTCATATGATTCTTTGTTTACCATAATATCTTATTTTTTACATCATAAGTTTTCCAGATAGTTCCTTCACTAATAGCTTGAAAATATCACAGGATTCTCAGATAGAAACAGAAGGTCCTCTCAATATGCCAGGTAGGCATCGAAGAAACAACATAATTTGATCCTTGAGTTCTACTAGATTCCCAAGAATACTCATGGTATTTACTATTTCATTGAACCTGAGATACATTACAGATATAATTTCATCAAGATTCATTTTAAAATTATAATTTTTAATAGTATTAATATTTAATCTCATTTCGTTAAAATTGGTTGTTCCCTAATGGGAAACAACAAAAGATTCCGAAATTTCATTAGAAGTTTTAAAGTAATATATTCTATTGAATTCATCAACACCTAGAGAATAGTGCAATGCATTCATTTCATTAGAATTATTGTTATATGTAGCTTTAGTCAACTGAGACCATGTGTCCCTAGCACTAAAAAGCAATGCATGTTGTTCTTAAATTATGTCCCAGATTTCGGGACCCATGCTCTCTAGATACATTTTCATTTTCAACTTCCACTAAGTATAGTTATTACCATTAAATAAAGGGGTAATGTTAGTAGCAGCACCCTTAACTTTGTTATCCATTATCAATTAGAATTTTAAAGAACAGAAAATTTAGATATGACATAAATTTTATGATCTTTATGATAAAAATAAAATCACAGTTGAAATGAATTTGAAGACATGTACAACAGTTCATATGGTAGCAATAATAAAGAAAAAAAATTAATTCTTTGATAAAAAATTTTGGTCGGAGTGGAAACTCCAGAGGGGGTGAATTGAGTTCTAACTTAAAATTTATGTTAAAAACATTATGATAATGATCCCCAAATATTGGAAAAGCCTAGTTAATTAAGGTAGTAGAGATATAAATGTTTATTTGGTGAAAAGTTTTCTCAAAGGGAAATTTGACCTCAGTTGAATCAGTCTAAAATACTTCCTTAAATTTTGAAACAGGTTTATTGAATTAAAAATATAACCTCCATAACCAAAACTAACTATTAGAGTAAATAAAAAATAGTTTTCTGTTATTAAAATTATAAGAATCAGAAAATAGTAAAATAAGGAAATGAAAAATATAGTACATAGTAGATTTAGACAAGAGGTTCACTCTCAATCCGAGACTTAATCCTCTCCACTAGGTGATCACCTACCACCAAACTGTTTATATAAAAAATAAAATTGATACACAGCCTGTATCAGGCTTTACAATAGTTTTCAAAAACTGTCTATGTCTCACACCCTCTACCAGAGTTCTTTTTAGGAAAAACAAACAAACTAGGCCAAACATGGTCTCTTCCATAGTTACACGTGGGAGTCAAGGTGTATGTGAATTTTGATGTGATGATTTTCAGTATCCTCTAGTGCAAGTACAAGAGACAGTTGTGTGTAATAGACAAAGAAAAACTTCTACGAAATGTAAAATAAGAAAAACACAATTGATCTAATATTATAAGAATGAGTTTAGAAAGAAATACGTGTTTGCAGTTCATCTCTTGAATCCTTAGAGTGAAGAAATTGTAGTTCGAGTCTTTCTTTGGAAGTTATCCTCAAAATAGAGTTTCACAACTCCAGGTTCTAGTTTCCAAGTACTGATTTGTTCTTCTTCTTTGTTTGATAGTGATTTTAATAAGCACAAAAGTCAGACATGAATTTTTCCCAAATGACTTTCAAGATTCTCTTGAGTTCACACTGTAAGTGCTGGATGGTTCCTCCTTGTTCTCATTGATCTATCAAGAATGTTATTTTACATGTATTCCTCTCACACATCTTTTCTTACTCGATCTTCTATTTTATATTTGAGGTCTGACAATAGGAATAAGTAATCCACATGTGTTCCTCCTCATACCTCATACTATCCGCATATATGGTCTCTTTATATGTCTACAATCAGAATTTACTAATGTCAGAAGCCTTAAATTTACTAAACATGACTGTTAGAATAATCTTAAGAATTTGACAATGTATGGAGTAGTAGAATGAGCATCAGTAGACTAGTAGTAGCATCCTTCCCAATAGTAGGCCTCAACAGAAGTCTTCATCAGTAGACGAAATTAGTAGCCTTCAACTATAACCTTCTATCAGTGACCTTCTATCGGTGACCTTCATCGGTTAAATTTCATTGGTGACCTTCATTGGTGACCTTCATCGGTGACCTTTCATTGGTGACCTTCATCGGTAACCATTCATCAGTGAAATTTCATCGGTGAACATTCCTCAGTGACCTTCTATCGGTGACCTTTATCAGTGACCTTCATTAGTGACATTCCTCAGTGACCTTCATTGGTGACCTTTAATTGGTGACCTTTAATCCATGACCTTTCATCAGTGACCTTCATTAGTAACATTTCATCGGTGACCTTCTACACTAAGAGAATTTTTGCACTGTAAGATTAAACAAGAGAGCAGTGAGACTAAAAGTACATAATTATTACTTGATATAATATAACAATATTAATGAAACATGATTATCATATATTTGAATCATGATTATCACATAAATGAAACATGATTTGGAATTATCATAAATGGTGAGTCCAATAATAATCACAAACCAATTTGTGTTTCCTAGTGAATGATATGAAGATAGAACATCCATATTAAAACTAGTCATAAACCATTTAAGAACAAATGTTAGATAAAAATAATAATATATAAATCTTAATAAATCATAAAATTAAATAGATGTGTTGAAATAATTTGAAATACTCTAATAAAGTAATCAAGGAATTCTTGAGAGAAATAATCCTTTTACATTTCAATGAAGAGTTATTTTATTTTTCATAATTGTTTGTATAAATCCATTAATGAAAAAATATTTTATGTCATGAAAAAATTAAAAAATTTATATAAATAATGGTTTTTTTGAACAGATTCTGGATGGTACTTGAAAATGGTTAAGAAATAGAGGTGTTACCTTTAATCATGATTGCGTACTGGGAAGGATTGAGAAATATCCTTATAAAACATGTAAATCCCCTTAAAATAAAGAAGGATTATGATTAAAAAACCTATATAGAACATTAAATCATAATTTACGAGGAGTCAATAATAATAATTAATAATTTCATTGGGGTAAAGATTGAAAATGAGTAACCTGAATGAAATTGGATGTTTGGGTAGAAAATTCATACCTTATGTATGAATGTTTCCTGAAGTGGACCTTAAAATTCTGGTTAATCAAATTAAATCCATTAATTAATTAATATAAAACCTTCTATACATGTATTTTATTTCTTATAATTTTATTAAATTTATGTATGGCCCTTTTTATGAGTTATAAGATACAATTTTATTGCTTGCGAGGTTTAATTTCCTTGGTTTTCACGATCTATATACTTGTATATGAGTATAAAAATTCATGTGGAATTGTTATAATTATATAGAATTTAATTTATATGAAATTGATGAAAATACAAACATTTAAATGGTTATATATTAAATTTCATTATATGGAATTAATATGAGTCATTAGATAAGAAATTTAGTGATAATCGTTTATATTATTAGGATGGTTATTGATCATATTAAAAAATCTATTTTACCATTTAATATTATGTAAATATGTCACTTAAAGAACATATGGAAAGTTGTAATTTATATATTATAGTCTCGTTTAACCATAAAAAAGGTATCATGACCAGCCTTGATGAAAAAATTTAAAAACAAATGTTCTCCATCCATGAATGTTGTAAATCCACACCTCTCAGACGATGATTATTTTTTTAAAATAAGAGAGAGAGAGAGGGAGAGAGTACAAATATTGATGATGGTTATTCAATTAACATTATATAATCCTAGTATATAAATGATACCAGAGTTATCATGCTCATTTGGATAGAGTTAGTGTGGAGAGAATAAAAAAAGAAATAATTTGAAATGAAAATAAAAGGAAAAGAAAGGGCATTCAACCTCTTGAATACTCCTCATAGAGAATCTATTTATTGGGATTGATTTTTTCCTTTTGATGGGACCAAAAGATTTTTTACATGGTGGAAAATCATGGGAATGGTTTTGAGAAGAAATTTGATAAGTCTCAAAGATTGGAAGGTGTGAAGAGAAGAGGGGGTGGGGGTGGTATTATAGTGGAGGAAAGGGGTAATTTATTATTAATTTATTATTTTTTTATGAAAGAAAATAGTGTTAAATATTTAGAGTATGTATTGTAATAAGTGCATGTGAGTTCTAACCAATGATTCTTATATCAATAAAACCTCATCTATGACTCAAAAAGTCTTGTATTTATCATTTATCGTATATTACTATTCACCAAAAACTCACGTATTTTATAAAAAACAAAAAAATTAACCCTAACCATTTTTTGACATGTAGAATTCAAAAATGAACTTCATTTTATGAAATTATTTTTAGAAATCTGAGAAAATTAATTTTTAATTAAAATCATCATTTACATGAAATTTCAGACTTTAAATCTATAATTGATTTTAGAACCCTTTAAAAAAATGTCTAATAACATTTTCATAAAATCATAAGACAATGAAATTTTTATTTACGAATAAATTTTATAAGAATAAATCTTATTTTAAATCCTTTTATTAATTATAAACATGTAATTAAAATGTTAGGACTTACAAAAATAACAACACATAATTTAATTTTTTTTTAAATTATTGAATTTCTTATAATATGATATAATTACATAATAAGTTCATTTAAAATGTGCATTAATTTTTATTTTTTATTTCATGGGTGATGTTCCCATTCATTAGTCCTATTTACTATTCATAGGGGTCATATTACTATTCCAAAGGTAAAGTTACTATTTCATCGGTATAGGTTCCTTAAATTCATGAAATAACACTTATTTATTCTTTATTAATTTATAATGTTTTTATTGTGTTATATATATGATTTTAAATGATCTATTATATATTAAATAAACATAATAATGGATATTTCATTGATTGAGAATTGGTTTGTTACATTGTTGATTAAATTTTAAATATTTATATGGATATAAAATAATAATAAAAGTCATTTGAGGTATATTTTTATTTTCATTCAATGGTTTTCAAACTTAAAATTTTCACATGTTTTATACAGAAAGTTTTTACAAACAACAAAACAAATTTTCTTTTTAACATATACAGTGACAACAAAATCTCCACCACCATGACCATTTTTTATATTTGGATTCCTCTATAAGCCATAGTGTTTTTAAATGAAAAGGAAACCCCCTTTCACCTTTTTTGGGTATTTTGGTACCATATATAGTTTTGAAAATGGACTAATTATTTTTAATATCTTTGAATATTTTATTTTTTTTGCAATGAAATTTTAAGAGTTAAATGATAATAATTTAAATCATTTATGAGATATGATAATTTAATGGTACTTGAACATTTAACAGGTTGTTACATGATAAACCAAGGATGGGTGGTCAGATTATAACCTCCAATGTATTTTGTATGGAAGTCGACCATATGGTTATTCCATTTTATAAGAGTGACATGCACGGAAGTTGATCGCATGGGTATTCCATTATGTACAATTATTTCTCATGTCACCTTTATGTGTTATCTCTGCATGATATAGGTTTTATGGTAATATTTTTATTAAAAAAAGTATATGAAATGAGGTTACATTCAAAGGATAATAATTACTACTTCTTACGGGTGAAAAAAATATAAATTATGATAAAGTATTCATGGGTTTTAATGTTTTTAAAAGAATAAGCTTTTCCTTATTTGTGTATCCATTTCAGATATTTTTATGCTCATACCATGTTTCAATTTTTTTTAATAGGTTATAAAAATGGTTATGAGAAATGAGGAAGCCAAGTTGAAATTTATTAAGATTATTCATGAAAACAAATCATGTTTTATTTTAAATTTATTATATTATTAATGAAATGGATACTATTTTAAAAATATAATATTTATATGAAATTGAGATGTTATATATGAATTATGTACAAACACTCTAATACTGTAAAATTAAAAACATCATCAGAGTTAAAGAAAAATATTTCAGGACAAAAACACAGTATTACGTAATGTTTAAGGGAAAATACTTACAAACTCACTTTTATTATATTACATTTACTATTTTTAAAATAATTTATTTTATTCTTCTAGTAATTGAATAAATTTTTTATTTCTATTGCGTAATAATTTAAGGTAATTATTTTATAAATAAATTTTATAAATAAATTTTCATCATGAATATATTTTCAGTATTCCAAAAATTAAAATTAATATTCCATCACCAATGGATTTTCCCTATGCGAACACATAGGAGATATTTATAACTAAGAGAGTGAAATTTTTTATGTTTTTTTATTTAAATATTATATAAATCATTGTGATGGAAAATGTTCCCAAAAAAAATTATATTTAGAAACTATGGTGATAGTGTTCTAATTACGTTTTTTAAATAATAATTAATATGAATAATGCTGTCTTTAACACTTAGATAGAACATTTATTAAGCCGAATTTCCCATTAGTGGGGTGATAAAGCTTACCAAGGTTACTGTGTATGTTGACAAAAAGGGTAATATTTAAAAAATTTAAACCTACTATTTCTAAAAAATGGAATCCCACATTCATGATAGAATTTATATAATTTATTGAAAGTAATTATTAAAATAATTTTTGAAAATTTGATTAAATCCATTTTTTAAAAAAGATACACTTTTAAATATAAAAATGGTTTTATTCTTATACCACACCTATCAATTTTTAAGACGAATTTCAAAAACAATAATATTATAATGTATATAAATCATTTAAATAAGTCGCCAATATTGATCAATTTAATATATTAAGAAATAAACACATTGCACGAAGAAAAAGTGTTTTTAAATAAGGTTTTTTATATAAAACTATGTTTTATCATAAATTCAACTATAAAATTGATTCTAATGATCATAATTGAAATATTCACAATATAATTGAAATAATTTTAATTTGAAATTATTTTAAATGAAAATGTGACGTTGTAAATGATTGAATGAAATAAATGTATTTAAATAATACCAATATTTTTCACTATTCAACAATAATGCAATCATTTTATAATATTCTGAAATATGGACCCTATGATAATTTGGATATGATAAATTAAAAAATAAATATTATGGTTTCAAATTCATTTATTTTTTTTTTAAAAATTAAATATAAAATTTTCCTAAAAATAAATAAGAAACATTTTTGATGGAAACATATTTTGTAAGAATAATATAAATTTTATAAAAAGTGAATGTTTATTTCTTAATAAAATATAAATAAATTGGTATTGAGTAATATTTTTATAAATAATTCATAATTTGGTTATAACTATTAATACACCAATTCATCCACTATTTTTCAATGGTCATAATAATATTTCAAGGTCTTTTATACTGAGAATTGTGTATCATATATGATGTCGAATGTAATGTTTTTATCTTAAAATATAGTGGTGCTAAACATTTTATACCATATATTTCAAGTAAAAACATTTCTCATCTCTATGCTTACCATCATAACTAATGAAATATATATAACTAATACCATTGAAACATCCCAACAACAATCAATCACCTTGGATAAGATTAGAATTTCACTAACCATAGGAGAATCCACAGTCCCCAAATGGTGGAAATACATGCCTAGGGTTTCACAACAACATTTTGAATTTTTTTTATATTTTATTTGACCAAAACTATAGTAAGTTAACTCCATTTAATAAATATTGACAATATGCATGATAAAACACAGATAAAAGAATAATGATATGGTATAATAATTAGCAGATTTATAAAAATAAAAAAAATAAAAAAAATTTATACAAGAACCAAGACTCAAAAGAGAAAATAATATGCCAAACAAGGCGATACACCTAGATCCACACCATTTCCATGTCGAATATCCAACTTCCACTTTTAATGATCACGACCTCAAAGTGTTTCTCTAGAGAAGCAAGAGGTGTTTCTTTTTCCAACATAACATTGAAAGACATCTTTACACAAAATAATAACAATATGAAATGGAAATTATATAAAACTACTATAAAATCTCTAAATGTATTACCATAATCACCACTTAATAATAAACAAGTTATATCACACCTTATATAGAAAAAATAAAAATAGAAATATAGTAAACATTTTACGGTAAACTATATAAATGATTTACACAAATTTCCCCCATGTTTAACCCATTATTTTCACTAATAAAAACCCACTAAAAATTAAACACCCAGTCTATGGAATCACTTATCCATGAAATGTACAAATCCAATGCATACCTAGTTAAAATATGATAGACCAAATCACACAAGATACCAAGCCAAAAACCATCCATCCTGACCCAATCAATCTCTTTAAAGTACAATACATCTTCCCACATAAATGATATTGATTTCAAAATATAATCCAACAAGGACTCATATATATTTTTCATGAACACACACCAACTCGTGATAATTTAATGTTACAATATTTCCAAAAGAAATATTTTATATAAATAGAACTGGAAGGTATGTCCGAAGAAACAAGGCCTCATACAGATGGATCATGAACATGTCAAATCTCAGTCTATTTACTTAACATAAATATTAAAAAACCATATTTAAAAAAATAAATATTTCATTAATACTATTATTTAATATAACTATGAACACCAACTATATTTTGACCACGTTTATCACATACCAAAATCAACAATTTTATAAAAAATCACCAAGCATGCATTGTATTAAACATATTTTCAAAATTACCCCAAACCTTTAATTGATTATTTTAAACCAAGTTATAGTCCACTAAGGTTGTTAAAAAAATTGAACATTGATACAAATAATAATTCATCTTTTAATGAAATAATATTTCATGTTCTTGACATATGTTGTGGTAGAGAAAGAACCTTTTAAAAAAATGATTTATAAGATGAAATAACACCAAAATCTCATAGACATTGGATATCACAACCATAATATGATAAATTACCAATAAATCCCAAAAAAACCATAAAAATTGTTCTAGGAAATATGTAATTGTACTAGAGCTTCAATTAATTTAAAATGAGAAGTTATGAGATGTAAAAGATAGATACAAGTCATATCTAAGACCTCTAGGCCAAATGCTCCATGATTCAAAAATAAGGATCTACCAAATGAATATAACCACCAATATTTCTCAAATAACATTAACTATTTTATATACCGAGAAAAAATCAAATAATTTAGTATTTCCTTGGAATATAGAGGTTTAAAATCTAATTTTTGAGGCTTTATAAAGATTCACATATTTTTCTATCATGGTATAGGAAAATGTACACTAACTATTCTAGTGACACTATGAAAATCCCATGAATTCACTATTTAAAAATATGGTTTGATAAAAATTCCACTAATGATGGAGAAACCAATATAGAAAAATTTTCTTGGCTACATAGTTTTTTAAAACTGTTAATAAATCATGTGCCTTCTCAATGTCCCTCAGTTTTCTATGTAACTTTTCATAGGGGTTCATGGTTTCCTCTATTAATGTTCAAGATTAAACTTTATATAACCCCTAAAAACTAGTGAAACCCTTTTTAAATTTCTAATGCAAACCCTTTATCATTATAACCTAAAAATATATAAAACATATATAAATATGTCAAGTATGGAGTTATTTATTCAATAATGAAAGCCATATAATATTATTGTATGGCTAGTTGATAATCTACTTTAATAAATGTATCTAATATTTACAAATTCATAATTAACCCAGATATTAAATTTATATACATTATCATTTATTGGTGGAAATTTTTTGTTGAACCATGAAGAAATACAATATCAGAAACCATGAATTTCAAGTGTCACCATCGACAGTTAACATATGACCTTTTCATGTGTTTAACCATCAGTAATAATTTTTAAATCAATTATATAGTTATATATTTTCCTAAATGATAATAATCCATATCTTATTAAATTATTCGATCCCTATCACATATATAAGAGAAAAATAAGGGATTATATATAGATTATAAATTATAAAAATAATAACTGATAACTAAAATACATTTTTTTATGAACATTAATCTAGTCGACTCCTTCACTCAGATCCGGTGGCTCTGGGGTTTCCTCCGGCTCTCCACACTCGTTGCTTGCTAGCTTTCCCGAGTCCTCTCGCGGGATAGGGTTTTCGCTGGAGGAGCGGTGCTGGTCGGAGTTCGAAGCTCAAAGCTCCGGTGTGGGATGTTGGGGTTTTGCGACGACTCTCGTGGTTGATAAGGATGGCGGCGACAGGATCTGGGTTGCGACGACGAGATCTGGGTTGCAGGATTCCGCTTCTTGCAACGATAAGGGTTTATTGGTTTGTGTTTTGCTTTCGTTGAAGTGAGTTTTTGTTTTCTGGTGTTGTTCCTGGTGTTTTCTGGCTGGAGATGGTGATGTTCCCCGGTGGTTGCTGGCTTACGGCTACGGTGAGATTGACGGCGCTTCAGGTTGGATCTACGGGTGTAAGACCGATCCGTCTACGGCATACTCTACGGAGCGCTCTGGACCCTTCCTGGTACGCATCGGCATCTTCCGCGGCGGTGTGTTCTTGACCACGGGTGATGGTGTTGCGGACGTTGGTGCAGCTCATCTCCGTTCCGGTTATTTTGATTCCCCTGCTGTTCTCTGGTGGGCGTGGTGAATGTGTGGAATGGTTGTTGGATTGTCGGTTCCCACTGCGTATCTGCCGGTGGAGATTTGTGGGATGCCGGAGGTACGGCGGCTTCACAGGGTCGTCGATTTTCCAGCGCCGGTGAACGATGGCGCGTGACGATGGAGGCTGTTGCTCGGCCCTTGTTTGGCGTGCGGGCTGAAGGCGACTGGCATATCTGATTCGAGACACGAGGCCTGTCAGCATATCGGGTCGCGGTTCGAGGCGGTTGAATTTGAATTTGAATAGGTTTTTGAAATTTGAAATTTTAAACTTTTAATGTGGTTCTGTGGTGATGTGGGCTACTGGAAGGTGATGTTTGGGTACCGGCAACCCCTTAAACCGGCCATATGAAAATGCAGAAAAAAATGATTGGTGACTAACTATAAAATGAAAGGATTAAATATCACAATATAACCTCTAGGATATGAATTTTCCACTCATACTCACCATTGTTTTGAGGATGAAATGTGGTACTCAATTTTAGCTAATGGAGTAAATTTATCCTAATCCATTTCCTCAGTGGAGATACAAATAAAAAATACTGATCAAGTATGATGATTTTTGGTGCAAAATGAAGGTTTAAAATATCTTTTACATAATTTTTTCCAAGATCATTGAATGATTATACATCCTTAATAGGATAATGTAACATACACTAGGTATATTGTCATCAATTAAGAAAACTAAATCATGATCTCTAGAACCTCTTGGAAAAATAGTCACAAGGTCCATAGTGATTTCATCACATTTATGTACTAGTAAAGTAATTTATTAAAAAACACCCATAGGAATTTTATTCTTTACATTTACTTATTGATAAGTGAATTATCTAGGAGTGAATCTTGTAATATCATTTTTATATTGGGAAACTTGAATTTCAAGAAAACATTATTATATATTTTGTCTATTCTATGATGTAAAACCTATAAATAATAATCCATGGATGTTTAATAAAGGATAGGAATTTGGGAAGAAAAGATTTAGGATCTCCACACTATTGATTTCCTCATAAATAATGCTCTAATGAAGGTAACCAATTTTTGAATCCTTGACTTGTTACATTGTAATGCCCCAAACTGGATGCCATTGAATTTGAGTTAATGTCTAGTGAACTACCTAGCCTCAAGAACACCTATGTATACACTAGAGGCTATGGACAAGAAGAGAAGTTTATAGGAGATAGAATTACATGACTATACCCTATGGAAAATACTTAAAATAAAATAAATAAAGTAAACATAATATAATATACCTACCAACAAATAAAATAATCATGAAAACACTATGTCATATCCCATTCAATATCATAACGATGAAACATATCTAGATAATAAATATCATTCAAGTCAAGTATAATCATCATGAAGGAAAGAGTAAGTAAAAATTAAAAATGAAAATGTATCCCTAAGCATTATAAGCTTTATCCTGAATCCCAACCCCAAACTATATCCTAGAAATACAATCAATCATCATTACTAAGGCACATACCCTTACCCATAACTATATATTTGAATTCAATTGAGTTACCAAGTAGTATCTCAAATAGGGTGTGAGTAAAACTACATAGGTTACCAAAAACAGTGTCCAATTTAAATCCAATAGGTATTTATAATGCATAAATGTGGGAAATAAAAATGTAAAGTAGTAATAAAAATTTATTAAATCGAAAGAACAAATTCTATACTTGGGTTTCAAAGGGACAACACAGGCCATCAAAACATGTTTCACCCATTTTGGGTTTCTATAATCGTAGTAGATGTATAATAGATTAATATTTTTACAAATAAAGTTATAATGAAACCCATAATCATGTTAGTCAAGGTTATCCACCCGAATCAACTAGGAATTCCCTTACAAAAATTCCCAAGCAAATCCTATTTTCTACTCAGAACCTAAGGAACATTTATTGACATTATAAAGAATGAAATGATTTGAATCCATTACTCACACATGGGAAATTACACACCAAAAAGACCAAGAATAATTAAAGGATCATATACCATTTAATTCAACAGGCCAATCTAGAATCCATTTCACTAACCCATAGAATTCAATAAGTACATAAATTAACCAAATGAAAGAGGGAGTTACCCAGTAGCATTGGAACTTATTGAATCAAAAAGTGTCTTAATACCAACCATTAACATGAGTCACCTAATGGACTCTGATCACCAATATTGTAATTCTACACTTATTAAATTCGCAAGGAATATAAAAAATTTATCAAGTAATTCCAATAATCTAAATCATTTCAATATATTTAACCCATTAGTAATTCAACAATTTAAACATAAAAAATAAATCCAATGTGACTAATTGGTTCATTTCACACTCTCATTTAATAATATTTGAGAAATAACAACAACTATGTCTAATGGGTCAATAGTGGAATCCTATTTTACATAATAATTATTTTCATTATAGAGGGAATCCCTAACTAACACTTTAATTCACCAAACTCCTTGAAAAAAATACTAACTCACCAATAAAATGAGTTTAATGAAATTCTTCCAAAAAATAACATTGTTCCCCATTCAGATGTGAATTTCAAAAATATCACAATTTTAATTAAATTATTTAATTAAATTATTTTTCAAGATCTGATGAGAAAGTATGATCACATAATAAAAAATGATATACGATAGTGATACTCTATAGGAAATGAACTTTTACAACCTACCTCAACCTCATAGTGACCTACTAGTCTGAGCTTAACCTTTAATCCAATCCAAAATAGATGATATTAATAAAACATAAAAAATCCCAAAAATATTGAATTTATGTTAAACATAGTGGAATATATTTATAAGGAAATGGTATACATGTATAGAAAAAAAGGAGTGTTATAGAAAACATGATATTTCTAACATAATTGATAGTAGAAAAAATCAATGGTGATTGATGGAGGTTCAAAAAAATAAAAGAGGGAGAGGGGGGATCCTATGGAATAGTAATTAACCAAAACTATAAAATATATTTGGTAAAAAATAAGGGGGAGTGGTGAAATAAATCATTTACCCTATTTCCAAAAAAACTACCCAAATCCCACCAGTTGGCCAGTGGTGGCCACGTTACCTACCTTCGACTAGCCATTAGACCTATACCAGCTAGCCTATGGTGCTTCTATAGATTACTGTAATCCCAAATAATAATCTTAATCCTCTTGAACACACTCGAGACCCTCTAAACAGCATTACATACATCTATTAATGGTAAAAACAAGGTATTATAGAAAATTTATAAATTTTGTTATGTTGGTGAAGGGATAGAGTTTCAAAACTTCCCCACTATAAAGTAGATCTTCCCTGAGCTGTATACCCATGTCTTGAGTCATGAACAAAAAAAATACAACCTTCTTACTAAAACTAGTAATTACCCCAAGTGGTTTCCACCCTAAAACACCTTTTAGAGACCATAGTCTCCCATATAAGACAATTATTGCATAATTAGTTTCCTCAAAACGAACATCGAAAAGCCATGCCAGATAAAAGTAGTTCCATAGACTCGAAAAACCATTATAATTATTCTTGGAAACCATATCAGACCCTATCATATTTCTGAAAACCTATACCTTTTTTTAATCCATTATTATGAAAAATAAATTATTTATCACCCAATACTAATACCCACACCTAATGTTCATAAATAACTATTCAAAACGACCACTAACCATTCAAATTATCCAATGAAAAATCCCCACCATTAGAAATAATTATTAATATTCTAAGATCATTATACTATCTAAAAACTATCAGTAGTCAACACTAACATTTCAATGCCTCACTAGTGGTAGAGGATCCTGTCATCAACCAAAGCGTTGATTCAATCTCTACTAATATAGTAATTTCATACACAACCATTTTCTAAGATAAGAAAAAATATTACTAGACACATTTTCATGATGATTCTATTCAAGGTTCATGAACCTTTTCTCCACCATGAAAATCATATGGCCCATCCCGCTATGGGACATTCCTAGATCCATTATAATTTTATACACTATTGGATGCTCAAATTAACTACCTAGTTTATAGCATAATGACATCATCACCAAGTTCTCACTTAGGATTATGGTGTTACCTTCCATATAACATAGTACACATTGGTGTCTTTTACTAACTATGATTCTTTTTACAATGGGAAACACCCACTAAATCATAATTCAAATTTTATTACAACATAATTTCCATGGATTCATCACGAAACACCCAAATCTTAAACTGGACACCAACCAAAAGATGGTATAACTTTTAATTACAAATCTCAAACCAAAATGCTGAGTTCTACTAAGCACCCAATCATTATTACTTATACTCTAGATGCATTCCATGAATATCCAAAACATACATACTAAATTCCAACTCTTTCCTCTAAGTAAACTCAAAAGTTGAATAACCAACCAATTGAATTCATCATCATGTACTGTCACAAGTATAGACACCTCATCGATAAGAATTAATCTAATACCATTAATAGAATTTCATAAACAAAGGTAAATACATGTACTTCATTTTAATTTATACCTGAATTTTATACTAGAATCCTTCATGGAATCCAGATAATTCAAATCCACCAGCTCATCTACCACCCCATGTACACAGATGACCTCCTAAGATGATGATCAAACCATCCATGACTAACTGACACACCCAACATTAGGTGTATTATTATTGTCACACATAGAGATACATATTTATCTTTACATCATATTTATTGTATCTCCTTGAACACAATAGTTGCATGGGGACATTATACTTAAATATAAGTATCATACATGATACATCAGGGACTAATTGGGTCTCACATATAATAATTTCATCCATAGATTCCACCATAACCTCATTCAGAATATGGTATTCCACCCTAAATTGAATGTGATGTCATCCCCACACCATAGAATTACTTAAACCACGATCTAATGAAAACTCAATAGTCTTAATCATACACATACACACACCGTTTCCTTTTGAGAAACACTCCCCAACATAATTTACTAGAAAAACCTCCTTTAGGATAAAATATAATTTATAGTTCTAGATCTCCATGATCCTATATGGATTCAACACCAACAGAGTGGATATATCGTAATTCTAAAAAATACATGGGTAGTCATGATCGAAATAATCGATGATTACATAATTCACCTCACTCTATGAGGAACTTTTTGATCATAATCATCATGGATCCATGGCTCTCTTCCAAGTGGTCATGAACTTTCTCTCATCAAGAAACTAACACCATTGAATTTTTCAATAACCTATAAGACTCAAATAATTTACCATAATTCTATAAATGGTATGCATTAATATAAAAATGAAACACACCCTTCACAAATCATTCACACATCACATTGACTATGATGAAAATAGTGGTCCCTCAATATTTATCCATTCGATCGTATCAAATAAGTTCCACCATGCCCCTTAAATAGAAATTTCAACATAAATATTTCTAAAACAATGATTTTATAAATTCATTTATGACAATTAAAAACACATGACTCAAAATCCCCTGAGTCATAAATCATCAACACCCAACCACATGTCACGAAAATCATCTAACAATCCATAACTCACCACTTGAAAACCTATTACATGGTCCACATTCAAGTAAAAAACATATAAATTCCTTCACCATATAACTTAACACATCTAAAACCCATAGGGTTAAGAATAACCTGATCCATACCGCATCATATAGATTAGACACCAAGAGAAATAAGAATAAGGGTTCCCCAAAACAAAATATATGAAGTTACATATAAATCTATACCAAACCAATCTATGGGTATCCTCACCTAAAGGGAACCTCACTAGGACATGTCAATAAAACTACCATACTTGACCAATGTACTCTCAAGGAATATCAATGACTAAAATATATCCCCTTGGTATTTCTCATCAATCAGTTCAAACCCAGAGTGTTTAACTAGACATCACTAATACTAGACATACCTATCCATGATCATCATTGATCACACAATTGAAATCCCAGCAAAAAAATATCTAGCTAGGAATCTGAGTGATCCTTACATCCAAAAAAATCCTAAAATATGAGGGATATTGAATAATAATAACTCTTCCTCATAAAGACCAAGGATGTTAAATTTTTGAAACCTCTCTATTGATAAGTCCTCTCATGCATCGATAACATATTCTAAAGCATATCCCTATTCTTCACATGGCTTACTATATGAAATACTGGGTTACCTCCTAAAATGGTTACCCTAACAGATCACTATGAATTGACTCACTAGAAAATATGATCACATTTATGGGTCACTAGGTCATTCAACTATACATATAAACTATAATACATAATTTCATATCTCTCAGGATAAATGTTCACACACATCACTAGCTAATGTGGAAACTAACATTCCAAAACTAACCACCAAACACAAGGATCATAAACTTATACATAAAATGATATATACCATAAAGGAAACCTAACCCTTGATCACTCTATCTCCCAAACTTCCCAAAAATAGGATCAAAGTCATTCACACATGCTCACAAAAAAATTGACCCCTCTATGTGTGACATATCACTCAGTCCCACAAACTATTATACTAGGAGGATTCATTTTTTTATCATTGATTTTGGGACCTCATCATTTCATTGGTTTTATATTTCAAACATTTTATAATATTCCAGAAAAAAACATATAGGTCTCCATAATTCCAAAAATTTGTATTCTTAATATTTTATCTCTTCATAAAGTTCACACCATATATTCCTCACAACAAATAGGGTTAAAATATTTCTATTTATTTATCTAGTACTACATTTCCCTATTCTAATAATTAAGATTCAATCCACAAGCTATATTAGAAGTCACCTAATCAGTTTTGTACTGGCTTTCTCTTAAAATACATAGTTTAAATTTATTAATGACTCATATATAATATGGATTTATGTCTTTACCAATTTCTAGTTCCCTTATGATATCAATATTCCTCACTATAGTACCATTAATGGAAGTGTCAATCATATGTTATGGTGGAAAACACCCTTTAATCCATGACTTGAACCCCATATAATTGAATCTAATTTAGATTCAATACATAAAATAAAAAATTTAAGTTCTTTAATTATTTATATAATGGTTAGATAGTGTTTAAACACATTAATAATTACTTGGGTCGAACACTATCAAAATCCACATATCATTATTCCCATATGGTTCAAAATTATTTTCATTATTCCGCGGTATTCTAAATTTTTTCCATTCATAAATTATCTAGATATAACATTCATGGTTTGGTTATATTGGGTTAATTTAAGAATTTATAAAGGAAAAAACATATTATATTGCTTAATAGAACCTTATTTCACAGAAACCATAAATAGAGTAGCTCCATTATATCATCCAATTTAACTAGGAGTGAGTTGGGGCATTTTTCAAGTAAAAATACATCATACATCTATATATGAAACAAAAATTAATAAACACCTATGTAAACATTAAATAACCACAAACTAGAAATGATGTAAATCCATAGGAATATTTAAATCACTATTAGTTACAATCCATAACTAGTAAAAAACACTTTTATATAAGAATCCAAAGAAGCTATTAATCATAAGTAACTTAGGGATGAAATATATATTATACCTTCCTAGCATGATGCATGAGAAAATTGTCACTTGTCATACTAACCCATGAGTGAAAATTCCTTGAATCAATAATATCATACCCATGTTCACCACTAACAGTGTAAATTAATCAACTGTTAAAGTGAAAATCTTGAATAATAAATCCCATTATTGGTAACATGGATTGTCCCCCATAAATGGGGTTTTAAATATTAGGAATTATCTTATTACCAAGCCCCTAAATAATCTTATTATGTGGTATACCATTCATAAATAGCAAGAAAAATGTAAAGATCCTATGATACAAATTTTTAATTACCTGACTAGATGTCACCAAATAGATTCCCCTGAATGATGCACCACATGGAATCATGCATGTCATATTGTATGACAGAGAGTAATAACTAAAAGAATTTTTTTATTAGTGGTAAAGTGAAGAGACTATACCCTATGGTCAGAGATAAAAACACTATAAATAAACAATATATCATATAACATCACCTCTATTTAATTAAACTGTAGGTAGATAACATTATGTCACATACCTTGACATATTTTAATGTTGTTACATACACATATATGGGTAAGACATATAATTAAATTCATATACAACTAGCCTAAAATAAAACAAAACTAAAAGGAAAAAACTTTATATGACCTTAAACTTCTATATATCTATCCTAGTTAAAAACTCTCAACTCCATTTTAACAACAATATGATGCGTTAACACTTGGGTTATTTCCCTTATCCAATTATATATCCATGAAATCCATTTTGGTAGAAAAAATTGGCATGAATGAGGTGTGATTACACATCATTAGGAAATGACCAATGGTTTCTAATGTAATTTAAGTCTATACGTGTAATGGCTAAATGGGTGAAATAAATATGTGATGTATCAATGAAAACAAGATACAAAAATAAATGAAACAATTTAAGCCTCATGTATAAAAAAGACAACACAGGTAGACCCTACCTACTTCTTCCATCATCGGTATCTATGATCTTATAGGAGATATCATGAATCAATCCAATTCAAAGGTTCATCACTAAGGAAACCCTTGTCAAGTTACCAATGTGAATCCATGAGTCTTTTTGAGGTACTCTCATACATTAATTTCTAACAAAATCATTTTGTGTGTTCTAACACACCCCAAAACCCCTCAAAAATATATTTAAAGGAAAAAATTTGTTTTAGAAAACTTTAAAGGGGTACATAACTCATGGAAGTGGTGGGGTTGTAGACTATATGATAGAGGATGTATGAAAAATGAGGTATGTGTGTCCCAATCAAATCCCACACATCAAGAAAGTGGATTTTAGCCAATAGCGAAATAAAACCCCATTTCTTATTTCCCTATTATAACATCATATGTTGGATCCTCATATTAATAGAATTAATAAAAATATTACTGTTTCATAGAGAATTATATATATTGAAGCCAAATTATTATAGATATTGTTCCAAACATTACTACAATGAAATCATGCCCCACTATGTGAAGATACATTTTAGGGTCTTGTGATCAATTTACACCATGAATCATTCATCAAATAGGTAGTGTACCCAAAATATTAGAACATGGACAATAACTGAATGCTCAATATCATGGGATGGGTAGTCTCATTCTTGAGGATGATATTGTCTGAAACCATATGTCATTAACTAGGGATCCAGTATGATAACAAAACCAAGAAAAAATGGGGATTCATCACAAAACACCTCAAAGACCCTACCTAGCCCAGAAAAAATATGAAGGGGTTGGAGGTCAACTATTTCTTTATCTCTTGGAAGGAATATTTACTATAGTCTAACCATATGAAGTTCACTTCTTTCAATGCCAAATTATTCATTGAAGTATAGATATTTGAGATATCATAAATGGAACAATGGTAATACTGTGTCACTACACACAAAAAACAATACCCCCAAAACCCAATTTTGGAGCTATTTTAACCAATTCTAAATAATTTGAAGCTGTTTTATAAAATCTCTTCAAATACATGTTTTGAAGAAAATTTCACAATGTAATTTAAAAATAATTGAAGTACTTTCCTTATGATTTTTTATTATTAGCGATGATTCTATATTTTATATATTTTAAAGGAAACTGAAAATAATAAATATTTACTGTCATTATTAATTTTATAAATAAAATTAAAAACATATATTTTAAATAATATATATTTTTTACTTCTAATGGGTTGAGTGACTGAACTAATTGGATTATTTTTAATTTTTTAGAATATTTTTAATTTTAAAACGGCCGGGAGACCCAAGTAGGCTAAGAACATCCACCATCCCAACCCAACTGATGACCCATGTAAATCTTGTTGTATATTATAGGCAACTGGGATTCTAACCCACAACCACTCCCATATATTTCAGTGAACTTACCACAAACCGAATCTAATTGTCTAATAATTAAATGACAAAATAGTTAATATACTAATATATATATATATATATATTCATGTAGTCAAATAAAAATTTATTAACACAAACACACAAACACAGACACATACATAAATATATATAGATATATACATAAATATAAATAAATATAAATAAATATACCTAAATATACATAAATATAGATATATATAAATAAATATATATAAAGACAGATAAATATAGATAAATATATATATATATATATATGTATAAATATGTATAAATATGTATATAAATAAATATATAAATATGTATAAATTTGTATATAAATATATATATAAATATAAATAAATTAATATGATATATATATGTAATATATGTAATTATATTTAATTATATATACATATATATGTATCAAAACACACAGACAGATATATCCACATAATATATAAATATAAATATGTGTATATATACACATATACATATAGATATATATAAATATAAATACATATAAAGATGCATATCGACATAAATATACATAAATATAATTATATATGTATATAATTACATACATATATATATATGAACACATATAAATATACATATTTATATACACACACACATAATATATATAAATTTATACATATATATAAATTTATACATATAGTATATATATATATACACATGTAAATGCCTTTATATATACCCACACAATATAAATAAATAAAAATTCATATAAATATATATACATACATATAAATGTATTTAAAGATAAATAAATCTAAATAAATATACAAAATAACATAAATATGAATATGGGTTCATGAGAGCATCTCTATAGTGATCTTGAAGTTGATTCTGATTCTTAGGGTTTCTAAAACTCTATAGATTTTCCCAAGGGAATCAAAAATTATTTTTTAGATAGTTGGCCCCATTGTACCTTCGATATATTCTTGGTTTTGGAGAAATTTTAAGGTGGGGGCATTATCCTCCCCTGGATCTAATTTAGAGGATAAAATCTATGGAATTTTGTTTTGGCCAAGCATTGGGTTTCTATGAACATAATTAAGAGGGATAGAACTACTCATATTCATGAAAACAACATGGTGAATCTGAAAAGGTATTTACTTTATGAATTCTCTATTATTATAGAATTAGTCATTCTATCAAGGAAAAAACCTTAGTGGATTAAGGATTTGGAGTAACTTTATAATAAATTGTGGGGTTTCAAATAATGTAAGTGTATATCTATCAGGCGTGGGTATTTTCAGACCGTGTTCCTCTATGATGAGTTGAATAGGAGATTATGGGGGTGTGGCTTGATATCCAACAAGATAGGCATGTTATGTATTTAGGTTTGGAATACCAATTTTAAACCATTTTCAATTTGTTGGACTATAAGTTATGTATGGGTTCATGTTTTGGCATGAATTGGATCATGTAGCATTTATAGAACCTTTTTGACATCAAATAGTGAAAGGAATTATCATTTAAAGGGGTATAGCTATATAGGTATCATGATATATATATATTTGAAATCCTATATAGGTGGATCTTATATCCCATGATATTGACAAAATTTTCCTTTCTGCTTCTGATATTGACTTGGATTAAAATATAAAATATGATAGAAATACATCTTTCTATTCTAGATGATAGATAATCAGATATCTCAAGGGGAATTTTTGTAGGGAAACCCTAACACCTATTTATAATTAAAATGGGTTTGATTACTCTAGATAAATGAAGAATAATGGAACCAAAAAGGATATTAATATTGTGAGCTCTATGGATATTTTATTTTTTTCACAAGGGATAGTTTCCACCTCAGTTAGAGCAGCCATGGATTCTTGTGTATGAGTTTCTCAAATTTCAATTTATAAGAAGGGGAATAGTTCTTTAGAAAATTTTAATTAATAGGTAATTGGTGTTCTATAGTCTTCTCAAGATGTTTCAAATTTATAGGGAAGGGTTATAGGTCCGGGTGCAGAATTGTGTATATGGGGATGGAAGACATGTATAAGATTTATTCATGTATATTTTCACCAACAAAATTTGTCTTGATAACCCAAATATAGAACTAGTATTTAACAAATCCACTGATGATATTTTTCACAAGGTTTTACATAATAAAAATAGTGGTATAAGTAAATAATATCCTTAAGAGATCACAAAGTAAAGCAAAAAATGTGCATTGAAACTCTAATGAGACTAAGGAAATCAAATATTCTTAGCATACCAGAAATGAACAGATCTTGATTCTTGAAACATTATTATATCTATAGAGAGGGATTTAATTTTAATTTTATGGATAATATGAGAGGAATTATGAAATAAGAAACAATAAACTAGATGGATCCTAGAAAAAATTAGGCATGTATGAACTATAAAGTATGCTTAAAATCTTACTAGTTTAGGATCATCATGTAATAATTCTACAACTAAGGGGTGGGGTGTTTTTATTGCTATAGTAAATTTATTAATTTTACTTTATTAAATATAATTCCTAAAAATTAAATGATCTCTTTTTTTCAAAAGTATTCATATAAATGATGAAATGTGAGAAACATAGTAAAATCATTAGCTTCCGCAATCTATTTTAGTCATGCATAACTCATTGGATGTGCTGCTTGATCACTTGAAGAAGAATAATGTCACAAAAAATCATTTCCCTGATTTAGAAGTTTTGAGAATGGGAATTAATGTTATACGGGATGAGAAGGTCTTCCATAAGGTTTTACCCTAGAATCCCTGGTCACAAGATGTTTCCTCTGAATCCGATTCTGAACAGGTTTATCTTTATGTTATCTATAAAGAAACACAACTTTTTTCTGGATTAATGGAAGTTGTGGACCCTACTACCCAAATATTTTGGTATATTTATTCTATAATATCTGGAGACACTATAAATATAGGGTACCATTAATCAAATATTATTGTTTTAGAAGAGGATCTGGTACCCCCAGGAACCAATTGTTGATCATACTCTTAGAAAAAATAATGGTCTTATGGAAAAATCTTCTTCAGCTATTGACAATGATCCTCCGAAACAACACATGGAATAAAAGAGTGGCTGATAATCATACTATAGAGGCTACACTCATGTATATTGTAGATAAGGATTTCTAGTAAATAATCTTCAGCTCTTCGAATGGGTTTGTGGATAAACATGGTTTCCCTAATTAGGTATGACTTTTTATGTTTATAAACATTCAATATGAGGGAAATATTCTATGTCTGATATCAAGTCCACTCTTATATTATTCATCATTTAAAAAAATTTCTATATGACCTATGTTCTATCTATTTTGAATATATATATATATATATAGATAAAAATATAAATATATATATATATATATATAGAAATAAATTTTAATATTTTTTACCACATAATATTTTCAAATTAAAAATAAATAAATTTAAATAGATATAATTATCATAAATATATAATAATATAAATAAATACAAATAAAGATCCCAAAATTATATTCATTTTATTTTATTAACAATAATACAAACACACACACACACACATATATATATATATATATTTAAATAGTAATATATTAATATTAATATATATAAATATATCTATATACATAAATAAATATTTAGAAATACTATATATATATATTTATATATATAGTTTTATAAATATATATTAATACACAGAGAAAATTCATAACTTTTGAAGTCCATCCAAAAGGAATGTCAATGAATTTTGGGGTATGATATTGTATACACTCCAAATTCACACCTTGAAATTCCCATGAAGGAAGTATGTGCGATTAACTGAGAAATGATAATCCTCGACATGTAAGAAACATCTGTAAAATAAATCAATAAAATAAGAAAGAGAATTACATTTTCAACACCATCATGCCTATAAGAATGAAATACAAGGGAATAAATTCATACCACACCCAATAAGGATACCAACACCATCTTAAAAAATAAAAAAACACCACTGAAAGAACAATAAATAGCATTCTTTAACTAAAAAAATCTATTTTGGAGTCCATCATGGTCTATTTTAAACAATATAAATTAGGTTAAATGATACCCCCAAATAATAGATGTTGTATATATCATTTTATAGTCAAATTTATTATGTCACATAGCTGAAATTAACACCCATATCAAAAGTTATGATCATTTGAAGTTGACATAGCATTTTAAACTTCTATTACAACCTTAATTTTTTTATTAAGTGTTTCCAAAATTTATATATAATATGGTAGTAGTTTTTTCCCACTCTTTAATTCAATATTAGATAGGGAATAAGAACAGATCCAAATCAAATGTTATTAATGTGACCCAAGATAAGAAAAAATAGTTAACATATTTATTATATAGTTTAACTATCACATAGATAAATAGTATCAAAACCTAAGGACATAATATTTTAGCGTCCGGGATAATTGAAACATAAAAACACTTATTTCACATGCAGTGAACATTTCTCCATAAAATAAATCAATTCAAAGATATTCCATGAGATATAAAACACTTCTATTCTTAGGCAAGGGGAAACATAAAAAGGGGTGAGATCAAACACTCTGTAAGATATAAGATATCAAATACCATAATGGTTTGATCTTTAACAAGTGGAAAATTAGTAATAAGTACAAATATATGATTTAGATGAAAAATAATAGTTAACCATAATAATGAATGATCGACATAACAGTTAAAACAATGATAATTATACCATGTAATGTGGAAAATAAATCATGAATCATATAACATGGTCCATGGAATATATTAAGAATGTTTTAGAATCCTAAACATAGGGTTTATTGACATTGTTAAATTAGTTACCATCTAACCCAATCATGCCTAAACTTTTGAGTAGAGTTAAAATCCATCAAAATCACCCTTTGTGAACCAAGGTACTAAATAACCCATTCATGTAAAATTTATATCTAATAAGATATAAGATTTTAAAAAATTTATTAGAGGGGGATATTGGTCCCAACCATCTCATACACCATAAATTTGTGTTTCCCTAAGACAACAATCATCAAATCATGAAATAACCCATCGAAGGAGAAATTGGTTTCCGGACATTTACAAATCATTATATAAAGAACAAATGAAAATAGAATGGTTTTCACAAAATATATAAAACAAAATATTTTAATTTTCATATGAAACCCATGAAATAATATGGGCTTGATAAATTTTCCAAATAAAATGATAAATTAAATTTATTAACAACAAAAACATGATCACAAAAACGAATAACATAAAAAAAATAATTTATTGATAAATATGAAACATAAGTCCATTGAAGGTTGATAACATTTTATTTTAATGAAAAAAAATCATGAAAAGATACTTTTTAATGACATTTTTATATATTATTATAAAATTAATAGTTATGATTCTCTTTTCAAACTGTCAAGTTCATAATGAAAATTGAAAAGAAAACATTTCATGGAAATGGAATTGGTTCAAAAACTCATTTCTATTGAATTAAATATGTGAAAAACCTTATAAATGGCATTTATTGGAAAAAATATGTTCAATTAAGAAATTATATAAAATAGAGAAAGGAGTTTGAGTTACCAAGCTGCATACCATTACCCTTGATTTGAATTTTTTTGACCTCTGGTATAATAAAAAAATTACAATTACCCATTATAGAACCTTATTCGTACAAATTTATATTCATACTCCCCTTTTATAATAATTCTCTTCTTGTATTAGATTTTCATATTCTCTTTTCAATATTATGTGTTAATAATCTTGGATGTTTTTAGATAGTTCTATAAAAGAATTGTCAAAATTCATTTTTCTATAAAATATTGGCACTAAAACCCATTTATTATACAGAAATTTATTTTTTATAAAAAATTATAATTTTTTAATACAATTTCATGGGGTTTTTATTCTCTTTTCATGAAAACTAGTATATAAATTTACTAGTTTTGCGTTATTTATGAATATTGAATGAATAACTTATATTGATCATTACTTTTTATGTTATCCTAAATGAAACATATTGGTGATATTTATTAATTATGTAAATAATATATAATCATCCAATCTAATCTAAAGATATAATTTTTTTGAAGTGAATGAAAATGAAACTCATTTATTCATGGAAGCGGGTGACCACACAACGTACAATTAGTGTTTCTATCACCTAATTAATTAAAGGGGAGAAGGAGGATAATAAGCGATAATTTAAGAGTAAAAAATATATTATATAAATTATATTTATTCATAAAAACAACCATTAATACTATCCATGTGGGGTGGTGATGAAAAATCAAAAGTTTTTCTTAATGGAGGCAGTAATCTGTGCACACACACCAATGGTGATTATTGTTTTCCATAGTAGACAGAGAAGAAAAAAAATGGTCATGCAATTATTATAATAACATCTACAACAATAATTATTATTATGTTATTATTATATATGTTTTATTTTAAGATTATAAAATAAATAATAATTGTGAAAGGATTAGAAAATTTGGATACCTACATTAAGACCTTGAACTTCTTCTTAATGAAGACCTTGGATTTGGGGGAGTTAGGATAGTTTTTAGAGGCTAGGTGAGTTGGAGAATGTAAAGGACTTAAAGTAGAGTAATTATGGAATGGGGTTCAATGATAATTTTTAATAGGAGTTGACTATTGAAATTGTAGATGTGGTATACTTTTATAAGATAAGAAAATTGATATTTTGGAAATTCTCTTCAGTTTTCAATAATTCTAAGACACTATTCATGGGTAACTAGCTCAAAATTTAGAGAAATTTTAGTTTAGGACAAGTTAACATCTAAAATAATCTAAAAAATTATTTTAAAACATTTTTCTAACATTTTCTCCATTTTTATTAGTAAAATATTTTTTTTACCAATTTTACTTTTTACCGAGTAACTATTTTTTAAACATAAATATTAATTTTGACAGATAAAATAAATGTTTAACTCAATACATAATTTCAATTATATGATTTAAAATTATAAAATAATATTATAATAAAAAATTTCTAAATGCAAAATAATTTAAAATTAAAATAAACACATGTAATCACAAAATCCATTTTACTGAAAAATGATGTTTTTCGACATTAAATTTATATATAAGATATTTTTTAATGACATAAATTGATTTAATGAAAAAAAATTGACATAAAATAAATGATGATTTAATTTAAATCCACAACTACATCCCACCAAAAAAATATTTCTATCAATGTGAATATTTGAAGAAATATTTATTAAAAAATCATTTTTATTTAGTTATAAAAATGTTTGAAATTTTATTTTTATAATAGAATAAAATAAAAAATGTATTATTTTATTCCTTAAATACATATTTTATTATATTAATGTTTTTAAACATCTGGAATATGCTCACATGGTGAGAAAATCATAATAATATATATTTTTTTGAAAACCCATATTTTGTACTAAAAATAAATATTTCCTAAATTTTTTCAAAATCCCTACTAAGTAAATTTAAATTATAGGAGATACAAAAATGAATTTTAATTTATCAAATTTTCATTTATAAAATTTTTAAATTTAGTTTTTCATTAAAGCTACAATTTAAAGAAAATGGATTTTTTAAAACAATTTTGAATAATAACTCATATTATTTTTTTATTCACTAAAAGAAATAACTACTAATGGTCATCGATATTATTCTTAATATATAGATTTATTAATAATTTACTTCTATTTTTTTGTTTGGTGTAACATGTAAGGTTAGTTATCGAACACAACAAATTATTTAAGAAGGAAAAACATATTTTAGTTTTGTTATTATAATTTTAATCTCAAGTATATTTTTTAATTTCTCGTTGAATATTCTTTAAGTAGGTAAGTTTCAAGCACTATTTTATAATATATATATATATTAGTGTGCGTGTGTGTGTGTTTATATATAAATACATAGATATATAAACATAAATATAACTTTATAAATTATTTATTAATATAAATTTAAATATATAAACTCATATATTTTAAATTATTAAAAAAATAAAAATAGATATATTAATATATAAATATATAAATAATTATATTTATTATAATAAATAAATAGTAATTTAATATTTTTAAAAAAGTCAGAAAATAAGTTAATAAATAAAATATATTAAAAAATAAAAAAATAATAAATCCATTGTTAAAATTAAAAACCACTTATAAAAATAGATACTAAAAAGAACAAAACCTAAATATAAAAATAATAACAATAAAAATTATCTCTAAGAAGAACAATGTTATATATAATATTTTAAATTGTTTACATACATTTTTTAAAAACACTTCTTAAAATAAAAAACTAAATGCCATTATTTTTATAGTGACTGCATATGTTTGATATGCTTTAAATAAAATTATCAGACATAGAAGACATTTTCTTAGGATTCACTAAGATTATATATTTAGAAATTACATACCCAAGGAATATATCTTCTAAGACATAAAATGAGAATTTATTTTTCTTATCATATAACAATTACCCTTATATGGTATTAAATAAAATGTAGATATGTTAGCTATACTCATCCCAATATTTTGATTATATATGTACATAATATAGAGAAACTACCAAAGATGATTCAGAGAATTAATTTTCAATCAAATTAAGAAATTACATAAACACAGTTGGAGAATTTTTCAATCTAGAAGGCATTAACAAATATCGGAAATATCTTTATCAAATCCAAAAAACCATCTTTGGAATTTCTTATGGATTTACTCAAATATGATAATAACATGAGTGTATATTGAAATTAGAAACCAACGTTTTCCTCTTAATTGATAAAAGTGACCATCAATTATAGGAACACAAAAATAATTCTTATATATTACTTAATTCAGGTTATAATACCCTATACATAGACATAGAATTTCATTGTTATTTTTAGGAAATATAAATAGTGCAAAATAATGAGAAATTATTAATCTAATAGAACTATTTTCTATAATATCCTCCAAATAAATCCTTTTCACCCTTATTTTAGTAGGTGTCATCCTATAAAGAGGCATTGAGATGGGTTCTATTCTATAGATTATATTGATTGTAAATCACAATTCCCTCTAAGGATGTATCCAAATATATCATTAGTAGAAGATTGTGGATAAATATCTTCCAAAATTGGTAAATAATGTCACTATTTTGTGTCATCAATTCCATGTACCAAAGTATCCATCTCATTAGTTATCAAACCCACATTACCCACATCAACTCCAAATTGATGCTCTAAGAAATCCCACTTTCAACAGAGAGGGTATTGAATACAAATAGGTGAGAAGAATGATTATTTATTATTATATAAATCGATAATGGCTTATAAATTGTTTGTCCAGTCCATATATATAAAATTATCAATGGATTTTATATATTAAACCATTATATACTAGTGATTCCCACTATTAGGGAACAAGATGAAAACTTATTAGTTATGTTGTATTTCCTATATGGGTATAAAAACATAAAAATTTGGATGACGTATTCACCTTATGTTTGAGAAAAAAAACAATTTCTCAAAATAAATGATTGGGAAGAAACTATATCAAATTAAGTTCTATAAAAGTAAATAATACATTAATATTACCATTATTAGTAAATAGAACATCTCCAGTATTGAAAAACTATTTCTCTAAAACATACACCTAGTCTAAAACATAATCGAAATCCTAATTTTAAAACCATTGAAGAATAATTTACACAATATATAAGAGTCTCTTACAAACACATTGGAATCCCTTACTGGATCCCTTTAATAGTTTTTTACTAGCATTGTTTGAGTGAGAAATTGACTATGCTTTAAATACATAGGTGGGCTGAGACCACTATCTAACACTCTTATATATACTATATTGGTAAAATCTATGAATATAGTCATACGGAATAAATTTGTGAAATTTATTTTCATAAAAGGTACAATAAATATTGATATAACCTGATCAGTAACAATAGTGAGACAAATAATGTGTTTTCATTTTCTAGAAGATAAGTTTCCACAACTGATCTAACTATACTAAAAGGATCCACCTCTATTTTTCTTCCCTTGATGTATCTTATGACTTATAGATGATCTAACTAATACAATCCTTCCAATTTCTGAGTTATGTAATATTTATCCCCCTTATACACCATCATAAAAAATATGTATTTCTTCCCTAATTTTTAGAGGTTTAGTAGATTTAATATATTTACTTTTGTCTATAGTGTCCTTTCGAGTCCCATTTCATAATTTTGTTCCATACACTAATCATATATCCTATATTATTGAGGATAGAGAATTAAATCTTGGATTTTAGTAGAGTATTTTATAACAAACATTGATCCCTTCCAATGGTCCATGAACTCCCAATCCCTTACTATATGTAGATTGATAGGGCTTATCTACTCCCAAAATATCTCATGAGTTATTTTGACAGTATGAACCTTGTCTTTTTTTTGAGAGTTTGTCACCAAATCCCACCCTCTTCATGCAACTAATTATATCATGATGGTAGATAAAAAGATATTATATTTTAATGGATTTTCCATACTCTTAATGATTTAATTAAGGTTTTCAATTCAATTTATGTCAGACTGAGGTGATACATAACCTCAGATGTTTTAAGGATGATCTAATTTAAAACCCCTCATGATATTAACAATTTTTGGCTCCTCTAAATGAGTTAATTATATATATACATTTAGATAATTATGATATACCATTGGTCAATCTAGTGTATCATCACAATATTCCCTTTATTGAAATAAATAATCTGGTCATCTATGTGACTTACTCTTCAATAATGTATAGTAGGACACTGAAACCCTCTTCCCAAGGGTGGAAAATTCAATGTTAAAAATCTCACTATAATTGCTAAGTATAACACTATTCCCCTATCCCCATTGTTTATTGATTTAATTAATAATTTACATTTTTCAAAAATAATTATACCATAACATAGAAATTATATGCATTTAGACTTCCATTCAAAGTTAAAATCCTTTTGCATGATATAGAATATCAATTGAAAGTAGTTTAAGGATTTTATGTAAAGAAAAATATGAGAGGTGTGGATATTAATATAAATGGTGTATTTTTATATATTAATAGAATAAACTATAGATTCATTTTATCACATTAAAAAATAATATATATAGGGGAAAAATATTTATTTATTTACAATTTTTTAATTCATTTGAATTTTTAATTATTTCTAAAAAATTGATAATATGAGATAGACAGGAATACAGTATGAATAAAACCTTAACTAAAGCTACCTATTAACACCTATAATGATGCATGAGATTCAAGAGGGTAGTATTAACCCAAATATGAAAAAAAATATCTATAAATACCCCATGTAACACAATATTCATGATTAATTATATTGGATAGATATATTTTTGTTTTTATTTATAAATCATGATAATACTATCTCTTAGATACTCTCATGAACTATAACCATAATCCCTCTGTATACTCTAATAACATTATTAATGACTTTGATCATACATACCAAATTGTTTTGGATGAGGTTTCAATAATAACACCAGAAAATATACTGACTACTAGAGACTAGGGTTAACATGAGGTTAAAATAACACATATATGGGATATGGTGTCCCACATGAATATTAAGAATAATAAGATAAAATACATACCAAAAACTAGGAATGAACAATAGATTTGGTTGAAGAACGAATATTGAAACTACTAAATCAATATAGATCCTAATTAATTTTGTTGATGGTATTTATAATCAATAAATAAGATGATTTCTAGTATATATTTGGTGTTAGTGGAAGACCCCAATATGAACGAATATGTTGAGGATGATTTAGATTAATATTGGAGTTTTCTAATAATAGTTGAAATTTTTACCAAAACATGTATCATGAATCTATTCATATGTTGGAAGTGGGGATGATGATGATACTACCATTGACAATGGGAAATGAATGATGTTTCCTTATGGGAAGTAGAACGTAAATTTTATGAATTTTTAATTGAATGATATATGAATAAATGGAATGTGTTATTGTTTTTGAGATAATTCCCTTTTACATGTTATTAATGAATAATAAGTTAATATGTACCAATGTTTAAAATTAATGAAACTGATTATGAAAATCGAGCTATATTTGGATGATGTTGAAGGGGTTATGTTTGAGGAAGGTGTATCAAAATGCCACCTACTCTAAAAGGAAAAATTCTTGAAGAGTTCGACACTAAAGGTGATCCATTAGTAAATCAGAAAGAATACTCATTGAATATATATAAAATATATAGAGGTAGAGATTGAAATAATGATTTTAAAAATTTTTAAACATTAATGAACAATATTAAGTATTTTAAAAAATTATATGTCTAGATGTGAAGAGAAAATATTGCGTATCTAGAAGTAAAATTTTGAAATCAAAGGAGTTTAAAAGATATATGATTTGATGAATACCTAAAAGTGTTTGAGAATATAATAATAAAAACCTTGAATAAGTATGGAAGAAAAGTTTTGAAGAATAATCATACTGATGAATTTAAAAAAATCAAGCATTTAATGTGGATATGTAAGATATTTATCATAAGAAGAAATTAAAAAAGTAAATAAGAAAACATTGGTATATTAGATATTTTCAAATAAGTATGAGTATTTTTTGGTAGCCATAGAATTATTGTGAAGGAAATAAATCTTATAAAATATATAATGTTTTTAGTGATGAATACTATTTTATTATGAGAAACAATATTAAGTAATATGTAATGTATTTTATGTTCCATATGTTTACTTTCCTAGGACCAAACTGAAATAAATGAATTGAAAAAAACCTAAACAAAAAATAATTGTTTTGATGATTTATAGGTTTTTATTAATATATATGATTGTTGAGGATAAGTAAGATTTTGAAGATGCATATTTTTTTTTCTGAGGAACATAATTAAAGTGGAAAAAGAAAAAAACTTATATAATGTGTATGTTTTTTGATTGGATGTAAAATTTCTGAAGGATATTAAAAAAATGTAGAAAAGGAAAATTTTATTACATATTTTATTACACCAACATTTTAATTAAAATATTTATTTCCTAATGATTTTCACTTTTTTGAAAAATGTGAATTTCTATTTTATTTAATTTAGAAAATTTTGGGATATTCTTCATGGATTTAAATTTTATTATGTTATTGTTAAATTCATAATTCATGAAACGTTTTATATGATTAATAAATAAGAATTTTATATTTATATAATATTTTTCAATACATGAATGTGTGTCATGTGAAAATTACATTTTTTGTGTTTTCATGCGATAACAGATATTGAGAAGACCTCTGCTCTATTATTATAGGGTTTCAAAACTGAATATTGTTTTTAAAACATATTGTACTAAGATAAGTAGGATTTATTATGTGGTTTATTTGAAGAAAATTAAAATATGGACATTTTCCTAATAACACTTGATATAGAGAATATTTTAGTGCAAAAATTTGAGGAATTATTTCTTTATTCAAAATATAGAAATAATACTGACATGATTCTTATAAGGGAATTCCACAAGATGTGAAAACATTAATAATGGTAAAAACACAATAATTCTATACTAGTATATATCTATATATATCATATGTAAATATTCAATGATAGTATAATATAGAGATATGACGTACAATTATTTTGTTGAATATCATGAGTACATAAAAGAAATGTAAAGTGAAATAGATACAGATAGCCGAAATAGATTCCACTACTCAATATTTTTTATCATTAAAGGAAAATAATAAAACATAAGAAGGTATGTATGATAACATAAAATAAAATTTGAATACATGTCCTATTATATCCTTATACTGTATAAGGATATACAAAAAAGGATGAATAAAGAAGTGATATAGGGTTATCGATGGGTTCCATTAAAGTATATCATAAATGTAGAGACTATAAAAAGTTATATAAGGCCACCAAACCCAATCAAGAATAAGGTCTTGATTCATGGTTTAAAAAATAGAATAATGTTCATGAAAAATCAGATTATTATCCCTTGTATATCAATTACTCTATTTAAGGAATAATATATTCTTACTTTGATATTATGACATCCCCAAGTGATTCCTGATCACTTTCATGGGGTGTGTTGGGATATCCTTTATAAACTAGTGGAAAAAAGTATTAGAAATAAATCAGGATGATTAGAAACATTTAGGTTGAAAAATAATTTTTTTAGATAGAATAATTTAGTCACTTTATGATATTATTGGATATATTTATATTTGACTTTTCGCAAACATTTTAAGTACATATCCAATGGCAATTTGGGTGAACTTATTAAAATAATGTGTGACGGTCTCTTTCTTTCCTTAAATCCATTAATGTGGTATTTTTTGGGGTAAATGTATGTATATATATATATATATAAACTAATAATGTATATTTAAAAATTGAGAGTTAAATTTATAAGTAATAGGAATTTAGTAAAAAATGGTAACCCAAATTCAACCAGATTAGAGGGATCACATAGTCCAGTTGAGACATTTAACTTGGTATAAATATCAAGATATTAATTATGGGATTATCTTCTTCCCAAGATTTTTAAATTTATAATATGAAGTTAAATTTTGAAGAATTATTATATTTCGTAAATTAAACTATATAGTTCTCATTCATGTTAATGTGATCCAATAAATTTTGAGAAAACCCATGAAGAACTGGAAAAAAAAAGAGGATAAGAAGATGAAAATTAATTCAATGGTGAAATATAATTGACTATATATGTAATATAATTATAATTTTAGTATCTCTTATACATTTCTTAATAATAATCCTCTAGAATAATCTTGCTCAATTTATGATAAGTAGGTATTTAGTGAATCACTTATTGTTTTTTATTATAAATTTATTAATTATTTTAAAATGATAACTTTGGAAGTTAATACATATATACTAGAGTCTTCAAGGGTCTATTGGATGATAAATCATAGATGAAGTTTGATGTTGATACTATTTAAAAAGTACTGGATGAAAATTTGAGTAAAAAAAACTCCCAACAAAATTAGGAAGAAAATAAAACAATTCTTTTATTCTACAAATAAAAATAAATTCTATCTAAATAATATTTTAGGAAACAATTGATGAAAAATTTGATTCAAGAGATATTAGTGAAGATAAGATATTTCCTTGATATGAATGTAACAAAGGTTCTACTAATTTCAAGTGTTCCCAATTGCAAGTCAATGAAAAAATAGACACTGGAATATTTCTTAGAAGAATGTAAAAAAAATAATCAGTACAAGATTGAGAATATTAAATTTAAAGGGAACATATATTGAGTTTATTTGTGGTTAAAAATAATAAACTCAACCTAAAGAGTATTAAATTGGAGGTTAAATAATGAAATCTAGTAGAGACATAAGATAAGACTTCCAAAGTTGCTGAGAAAAGAAAGGATACTATTTATGTTTATTATAAAAGTATTTTATGTAAAAATATTCACATTAGTGGAAAGCATATATTGAAATAAAAAATAATACATAAACTAGATTTTAATGGATAAAGCCATCCCATTATCTCAAAAATTATAATTTTACTAATTTTTTTCTAATTTGAATTTTATGTTTCAAGGGTAATAATTGAAAAAATGTGTAGAAAAATTATAATAAATATACCATTATATCAAAGGTGAATATAATCATGTTGTAGAAAAATATCTCCTCACTAAGATCCTAAATGTATGGTGTTTGTATCAAAAAAATAAAAAGATACAAAAGCTATATAGATTGTTACTGAAGAAAAGAGAATAATATTTATCATTCATTATTGGTGTTATTGGTGGTTTGGAAATAATCATACTGATATTTGGAGTAAAATATAAACTCACTAAGATTATATAATATCTACATCTAGTTCTATATATTTTTACAAGAATAAAAACTCACATAAAAATAGGGAGTAAATATGTTCCCAAACAATTGATTTTAATGATTTGATAATTTATGTGAATATTATAGTAGAAGAAGTTACGTTGATGATTAGTTATAGTTTAAATTACCTATGAATAATTTATAAAATAATGAATAAGTAGCACCATATAATATGATAATAATGTTAATTAGTTAATTTTAGTTGGACTCAGGGCGTAAAAAATTGAATAGTATTCAACATATTACTCTAAAGAAGAATTCCAAGTAGGATTCTACACTATGGATAATATGATATTATTATTTGAGAACGGGACACATCATGAACTATTTAAAAATGGAAATGGAAATTAATTTCAGTTAATGAAACCTAGAATTACATAAGGAATCTTTCCTATATAGAAATACATGGATTCATTAGGTAGAATACAATCAAGATGAATAATTTTAATTTTATTATAGGTTTATAAAGAAAGGTAACATTAATGTTGTTAAGGAACTCTGTGAAACAACCAAACTATATGGTTACACATCAAAAAAGTAAATTACTTATATTATGGTTTAGGAGAAGTGGGTGAATAAATGGATGAAAGAATCTATAGATTCATGTTCCATAAATGTTGTTATGAATAAATAGTCTCTATATAAAAAGAATATTGAGCATACTGATTTAGAATTCATGAAAATATGGCCCAAAAAAATCAAAATGGATTTAAAAATGGATTTATGAAATAATATACATGTACCTTACTAAAACAATCCAAAAAACCACTTCAAATATGAATAATGATAAAAAATTTAGAATCTCATGATTCATATAAGTTCTAAAATATAGTGAAACAAACGAAGGGGAAGCATGAATAGTTTCTTAGTACTAAAGCTAAAGTGAAATGGGTTTCTGAGATGATAAATAAATATCATCCCATTTCAATCATTAAAAAAATGAAATAATACACCATTATATTTATTTTTTTTGGGAAGGGAATTATAGATGATAAATATAGGTGTATGTAATGTCCCTACCCAAGTGACACATACTGGTGGACCTTTCCAGTCAGCCACATGAGCTCAAGCGCATCTCCCCATATGCTAGAGGCTATCGAATATCAGTGAGGGTCTAATATATAAAAAAGTGGAAAATATAACACATTTATAAATATAGGTCAATAGTGAAAATAAATAAGAATAACCAAATGATATAACCAATCATCAAACCAAACCAGAACCACATGATAATCATACAAGGATTTACAATATCCAAAACCAAAGTAGTAGGTATGTCATAACAAATATGTTTCATGTGTCAATATGAAAAACCCAAAATAAATAAAGATGAAGACAACTCCCAAGTAGAGACTGAATCGTGTATGGTTCCCTTATCCACGCTCCATAAAAACTCAACCAGGAAACAAAGAGATATTTTCCTTGTCTTAACCTACAAACATGAATTCTCTTTGGGTACCGATCCTATATCCTGAGTGGGGAGTGAGTAAAACTCAGTAGCCCACACCAAAAACGTCCAAAACAATATCCATAAAATATCATTTTATACAGTAGTATAAAGAATAAAATACCAGAAATAATGTAAAAAAGTTTATATATATATATATATTCATTTATTATTTATTTTACCAAATAAACCATTGGGTTTGTGAGGGCACCCAAACCAGAATACCTACTTTGGCCTATGCCGAAGTCTAAAACATATCAAAATACCATGGTTAACAAAAATTTTATTTCAATTTATATTAAATACAATTGGAACCATTGTCCAATGCTAACATTATGGGCCGAGATATCCATTTCTAGAACCCTGTGGGTATTTAAAGTACGAGTCTGTGACCCAAAAATCATTAATCATAGAATATCATGAGTATCATTTTAAAGTAGTCTATGTACGACACTAATTTATCATTGTGGGATTTTCATGTAGTAGTCCATTTCTCACACGCATTTTTTAGATTATCACTATGGGATTTTGAAGCCATAGTCTAAGTACGACACACATATATCAATCAAACACACAGTCACATATATCACATCAATCATAGATAATCATTATTGATCCTTGTACCAACATTTATCCTCATGGTACCATAAAAATTTGTCATAACATAAATGTTTCTTCAATTTAATCACATGTACAAATATAACAACTCATGATTAACCCATTTTGCATTATTTAACCCCATTACTCATTAACCCAATAATCATAATTCATTCATATAATAATAACCAATTGTTAAGTAATGAATATCACATTAATTTACTAATTACACAACAAAAATTTACTATTAATTGATTCAACCATTAGTTAATTAAATTCCCAATTCCCAATATCCATTAATTAATTCCCCAATTAATTAATCCAATTCTATAAACCCAATATCAATTAACAAAATCACCAATTAATTAATCCAAATCAATAATCCCAATATCTATTAATTAATGAACTAATTATTATTTTTAGTTCAAGATTCAATTGTCATATCTTCCAACTGAATTTTAAAACTCAAACATGTAATTGTAATTCAATAATAGGGGATTTCAAATTAGATCTCCTACCTCAAGATAATTTTCAAATTCTTTCCAACAGAAATACCAAATTTAAGCAGAACGATCATGATCAAGATGAGGAATGATATCTAGATACAAATCCTAGAATCAAGATCAAACAGATTAAGATTAAAAAAATATTTAAATGCATTAAAATAGAGGAAAATATTCCACTTTTAATCTATAAAGATAGATTAATGAGAATGGAAACTACCTGTGATGAGATTTTCATGCCAGTGGAGGTGCATATTATTAATCTGGTCGTAGATTCATCACAAATAGTGGTTGGATGGATTTATAATCTGCCTTAGAACCTCAAAAAATGATATAAATCATTTAGTTTCTAGTTTGGTTGAATTAGGGTGGTATTTGGGGTGTTAGGGATTTTGAAAAGTAATTTTTTGTATATTTAAAACCACACACATGGTTTCCTAGGCAGGGGTGTATGAATTTCCAAACTGTATGCCTAAATAGTGCACCTATTCTAGGGGGTGATAGTAACTCATAGAAGTGAGAACCATTTTTAAAACCATATTACATACATGCAATCCTGATATGTTCAGTGTTGCATAGTTTTTGGGGACAAGGTGCACGGTTCAGGAAAACAATGCACCAACCATCCACTACCTAATTTTAACCAAAATTCACCCAATTTAAAATCCAATAAAAAAGTACTCAGAATAAGGTAAAATATTACCCATAAAAGATCTTGAGACATATTGAAAAAAGAAGTTTTTCTTAGAGTCTCCCAACCATATAAAAGATTTTCTTTAAGCTATACTCCCAAGCTTCTATAAAATTACAAGTAAAAATTATCAAGCCATTGTGTAAGAACCTGATTCTTCTCTGAGGTATGGATATTCCATTTTCCATCAATTTTAGTTTAATTTCTTCTATATTTACTATGATTGATGCTCATTGGGTTCATGAAGGTCTCTAGGTTGTTTGAGGTTGGTCTGAAGCCTAGAACCCAATGTTTGGTTGATTTTAGCCTGGATCATGGTTAGTGAGAACCGTGTGGTGAAATCCACAGAGTTTGACTAAATCGTGTGAGACTGGATAGTGGGGGATTACCAGATGTATGGTTTGGGTATACCAGGCAAGAGTAGCCACACGACCATGCTAATGTTCTGCAGTTTTTAGCAGTTTTTGATAGAGGGTTTATCATAGTTTTTACATGGTATATAAATCGTGTGGTGTAACCATGTATAACCCCTTCCCCCTATAAGATACTATGTTATTTGGAACATGGTTTTACAGAACATCTTCCTAAACCATGTAACCAAGATATTTTCAGTAAATTATTGTTTCCCATTATCTCCTTTTAAAATAAAACTTACATTTCCTTCTTCATTATTTGTACATTAGGTGGCCTTTTTGAACCCATATGAAGAACTATCCTAGGACTATATCTACATTCTCAACCAAACCAATTATTTGAACACGGTTCATCTCCTTGCATACGTAATGACAGGGCCTTAATTCCTTTTTATCCTTTCTTGATTCTTCTATACATTGATTATTCTACTTATATTGAGGATCATATGCCATAATTATTCATTATTAATCCATTCTTAATATTTCTTACAAACGAGGGTGAATCAGAGCTTGATACTAGATGATCTATCAAGAATGATCCTATGGTAGGTGGTCTCATGCCATTCACTGAATATCAATCTGTTTATATATATCAGGTCTTCTATGTGCCCATTTTTGGGTGTTACCTTTAAATAAAATTGTACACAATTATTTACAAACATGATTTGGGTAATTGAATAGGTGTTTGTATTCTAGTGAATGTTTTTATACCTGGAATAAGGACCACCCCATGGGTGAGATTCCTTGAATGGTCCTTTTTCGACAATGTGCTTTGGAAACCCATTGAGGTGTGCTTTTCCCCATTCATGGGATGTTAAAAATTGAATTCATTATTACTTGGATTACAATAATGATTGATTTTAATCAGATTTGTTAAGGGGTATGGGTTGGATTATTACCCCTTGAACCATGTATGACTTTGTTGTTAAAGCACGTTTTCCTTCCCCATGTGAGTAAAATAGAGTCCATGACTCGAACCAATCTAATTAGATTGAATTGAACACTCTTTTTCTTTTCCCACATGAGATATTTGGTAACTAATTCCTTGGGTAGGTCATTAGTCATTCTAGGGAGGTTATTATAAAAGTTCACATGTTAGTATTTGAAGGCTAGACCTTGATCTTGGCCTTGTTTTGGAATTTCCTTAATGATTACATATTGCACATATTGTTGATTTTCCCATCGGATTTATAGGATAACCAATACATGTAGTAGCTTCTTATTCCTTTGAACCCAGTTATATAAAATACACCCATGTACTTAAATGAAAGGCCAAGCCTTATGAGGTTTTACTATGCTTGAGTTACCCCCTTGAGGTGAGTTTGATATTTTATTCTCTTGGATGTAAAATTTCAATGTTAAATGAAATAAAAATTTAAATATAAAGGGTTAGATGACAAATATCCTTGAGTGACACATGGATTCAGAATTTAATTCCATGGAAAATATCATTTTACTTTTGATATTTGTACCTAGGGTGATACATAGATCCACCATATGATGGAATAGATGGACTATATGGTTATTATGATTACTCCATGGGTGATACATTGATTCATTGGGGGATTCCATGGGTAGAATCATTGAGACGACTGGATTTATATTCTAAGTGATACATGGATCCATGTTAGAGATTTAATGGACATAATCAATGGGAATTTGATTATATTTCATGGGTGATACACTTGAATTCCTTTTAGGGCCACTAAAGACAGACTCAGTTGACTTGGACTTATACCTCACCTAAAGGGATACCAGGTTCTTGGGTGGTTCAATAGAGATGTGCATATAGGGTATTGGTTGAGATACCACATGGAGTGATACTTGAATTCCAATAAAGGGATATAAATGATGAGCTTAGGTTATAAGTGGAAAATTAAATTAATTGACTTATGATGCTTCTTTCAAGAAAACAAACAATCTTGGATTCAGCCTTGTTTTTTATTTTCTTGATGAACTTATGGGGTATTTATTGTTCTACTAGTTACATGGGGGTTTCCAAGTTTGATCTAGATATTGAGACTTATAAATTCAATATAATTTAATTATTAAATGAATATTAAATGAATGTAATTGGAAAATAGTGTATATATGATGTATACTTTTGATTACTTCCTTCATTACTACATTTATTATTACAAACATCCAGATATATATATTAATTGTGTGATTAGAACAATCCTTTGGTGGTACTCTACTAGGAATTGGTCTCACACCCTATTTGGGTCATGATTTTGGGCCCAAATAGATTATCTGGTTACAGGTAATGAAAATGAAAAAGGCCCTCCTATAGGTACTTGATATGTTTCTTAGGAGCACGAGAGCATGAGACCGAGATGAAGCTAGTGATTCTCTTGGGAGTCTATTTGGTACTTTAGTCATATGAATACTACATATTCATTATATTCATATTTGTTTTATGTAGAAACATGTGACATATATCATAATCTTGTATATGATATTATTTCTATCTAGATTATACTATTATTCTTAGGATGTTTACTTCTATTGTATATTTTATTACTTCTACTATTTGTATATGTTGTTGATATTCCACTATGTTACATTCTAATAATGAGGTAATATTCTCTTGATGGACTCAATCAGACCCCCGTTGCTTGTTGGTAGCCTATGGTGTTTAGGGGATGCACTTCAGGTCATGTGACCCACGGTGATCAGGGAACCTTTTAGGGGAATCCGGGTCTAGGAATTTTCAAATTCTTATTTGAGGAATGATCATTTTTTGTTTTCCTTATTGTTCGGAGAAAACAGAGAGGTTTTGGAAGGAAATTGGATTTTTCAAGGATCTGTGCTCGGGCATAGCTAACCCATGTACAATGAAAACCCAAATCGACTCAAATAGAATAGTTGATTTATGGATTATGAGCTATTATAGTTGATTTTATTCCACCATTTGGTGATGCACATGATTTCTATTATTATTATTTATATGGTTTTTTGGTTCAATTGTGCTAAAACCTGATGAGATGAAGGTATTCATTCTCATGCATCATATAGGCACAGGTTAGAAATCACATGCCATGAATTTTTGGCATTCCATTTTGGGAGAATTACAGTACTAGTTATTGTGATAGATTTCATGATAGATATACCTTCTGTCATGTTAGTTATATTTTGGAATATGTTATGGAGTGAAATAGATGAATTACAATCTTTGGTATTTGATATGAATGGGCCCCCTTGGGTTGGAATTCGGCAGATCATGCTTTAACCGTAAAGTGGATTGTGTTATGATTTGCCATAGGTTGACACCAAGATTTGATTCTTGGGGATTATGCCCCCCCACAGATCAGAATTCTTTGGGACCATAAACTTCCTTTTTAAATGTGAATGTGATAAACTAGAAATGATTATCAATTTTTTGAAGGTGAATGTAAAATCATTTTGAAATAAAATGAATATGAACGCATTTGATACAAAAAATAAATTATGGTAGAGAACTTTACCATACCGACCTTAGTAGTTGGAGTTTGATAGTTTCATTCAATTGTTTGACACCAAATCTGACCCATGGGATATGAAGATGGTGGAGTTCTTATAGGGGAAGGTTTTTACCTATACAATTTATTTTTGAACTATTGAACTATAAACTCTTAATTATTGTAAACTGAGGCATTTGTTTTGAATTTTAAGGCCTTTCCACCACAACGACATCTAGGGGCATTCCAAGAGTATGAAAATGATCATACCCTAGAGGCGGTAGGAAATGGGATACTAGTAGATCCTATAGTAGTTCCAGTTGTGGAATATACTGTTATACTTGATGTAGGTGCAACAACACATTTCCATTAAATATTTATGCAGTTCATGCATACCATTTAGGGACCATCGTGACCTGCCTTGACTATTGCAGAGTTGACACCTGAGTTTTTTTGGTATCATCAACCCACATTTTCAGGGGATAACCGACCCCAAGATGAGGAATCATGGCTTGAGGGAATTCTTACTATCTTCGAGAAATTAGAGACACCTCTTGAGAGGAGGGTATAGCTTCCTACGTACATATAGCGTGATTCCTCCATGATATGGTAAGATGTTATCAATCAGACTAATTGTCATTGAGATATGGCCTAGATAGAGTTTCATACGGCCTTCCATGATTACTTCTAACCTGATACATTGAGGGATGATCGAGCAATGGATTTTTTACATTTGGATTAGGGCACACTATCAGTTATGGTGTACTCAATCCAATTTACAGACCTTCAGTGTTTCACAAATATTCTAATGGGTGATGATTTATCCAAATATCAGAAATTCAAGGATGGTCTCAGGTATGACATATGATTGTAGAAAAATATCTTCCAGCTTACTATTGTATCTAGTATAGGGAACTATCCACTAATCAAATAGTGTAACCTGAGGGAATATGGTGGTGTGAGCTATTGCAATTTGACACCTAGGTCTAGTACTACATCAATTGGTAGTAGGTAGCGTCATCTGGATCATCAATGATGAGATTTTATTAGTCATAAAATCCCTCCAGGTTGATGGGTGAGGTACTACCAGTGCGGTAGGCTAGCACAAATGGGGCCATAGTATATGATGGACCTAGGCGTATGCCCATCATGCGGTAAGATGGGCCATCAACAACTCTTCTACTGAATGTTTCAACTAGCAGCTAGTGAGGGGGGTCTACACCAACTCCAAATTTTGGTTAAGGGTCAACAACTTCTCACTAAGTAGGGAGATGGGGTACAATAGGTCTTTCATGATGAGGTGGTGTTTGGGGTCGTGGTAGCCAGACACCGTATTTATAGTGACAACACGATGGATCATCTCAGTATAGACACAGAGTGCCATAGGCCCGTAATACAAGATATTAATATGCATGGAAATAGACCCAGCTAGATTAGGATCAAAAAACTTCTACTTTCATAGGTACTATTCTAGAATCCTTCATTTTTTATTCTTCTCTTTTTGATACATGGAATTCACATTACTTTATATCAGGGACCATTATAGAGGGCATTAGGCTCCATGTTTATAATTATGATGACATAATGATTCTAGAGAATTGGACAGGGATTTGGATGGATGGTGTGAATTAGCGATGGGATTATCCCCTTATGGTTTGTGGGTGTCATGTCATATGGGGCCCCTATGTTCTCAAGATGATAGGATTTGACATCATTCTCAGGATAGAATGGTTAGTTCCATTTAGAGCCTTTGTTGACTGATATCACAACAAGACGATTTTTACATAACAAGAGGGTGGAGAGTTAATTCACATGGGTGAATGGGGTGTCTAGGCAATCCGGGATGGACTAGATCACCATGGGTTGGGCAGGATTACAACCCTGATTGCGAGTTTTAATATGAATGATCAGGGTACATTGCAATATAATTTCCCTCTAATTGTTTATCATTTTGGGAATGTCATCCTGGATGAATTCTCATGATTTCTTAGTAAGGTTTGTTTATTTCCCTATCGAGCCAGTGCTATAAGCTGCACCAGTATCCATTCCTTTTTATTTGATGTCTATGATGGAGTTTCAAGAGCTCAAGAGGCTGCTAAAGGATTTAGAGGAAATGGGTTTCATCCAAACTGGTACTTATACATGGGGTTAACATATCCCTTTTTGAGAAAATGGTGGATGTTGCCCTTAGTCTATTTGGGGATAAGAGAAAATTGATCCATTTGACAGTTAATAATTGGTATCCTCTGCCACAGATAGATGATCTCTTCAACCTTCTTTGAGGAACTCGGGTGTTCTCAATGATTGATTTGAGATTCGGTTATCATCAGGTGCATTTTAGACCATCAGATATACCTCACTCACCCTTTAGGATCGGGTATGGTCTATATGAGTATTTGGTAATGTTTTTTGTTCTAATGAACGAGCCACTAGCCTTCCGGGAATTGAAGAACCGTGTGTTCCATTATTACCTTGATTTTTTTCTTGTGGTTTTCATGGATGATATCTTGGTTTATTCTCACAATCAACTTGAACATTTAAAAAATATTTAGATCATTTTATGTACACTTATAGATCATCAGTTACATGATACTCTCACAAAATTCCTCTTCTTTATAGATCAGATTCACTTCTTGGGTCATTTCATCTCAAATATATGAGTATCAGTGGGCTCAGATAAGGTGAGCATAGTAGTTACCTTGTAGGAGGCTAATAATTTCTTTGAGGTGTGGAGTTTCTTAGGTCTAGATGGTTATGATAGGCATTTCAAAATGTACTTATCATAGTTAGAAACACCTTTTAAAGGATTGAATAAGAAGGGTATGAATTTTTTATGTCAGATTCATTTGAAACAGCCTTTCAGGAGTTTAAAGGGATATTGAAATATGCACTGATACTGATTTTTCTGGAGCTGGGCATGAGTTACATTGTGTACTATGATGCATCAAGTATCAATATGGAAGTATATATTATGTAGGGGCCAATTTTTTGTGTACGGATCTCAGTAGTTGAGGCCCCATGAGAGGAACTACCAAACACATGATCTCAAGTTACCTTCATTTGTTCACGCTTTGTTTTATTCTGGACATTACTTATCAGGAGATCATTTTTTGGTTTACATGGAACCCAAAAGCATCATGTACATATTTAAATAGTATGATCTGAACATGAGATAATGAATGTGGGTGGAATATATTCAATATTTTGATTTTGAGCTTTCCAACAAGCCAAATAATGGTGATGTAGTAGTTGATGCACTAAGTAGGAGGAATCATATTCATGTAGTGTAGTAAGCCAGAATAGAGTGGAAGCTTATAACATTTTTCTCTGAGATGCATATCGAGGTGCATGCCAGTCAGGAGAATAATTTTCTATCATCCTTAACTATTACATATATAATTCTCTATAGAGTGAGGATGATGTTTCTATTAGAATCTAAAGGCCAATTTTTATATGAGAGTGTGTAAAGTGGGGACCCTCCTCCTAGATGGACATTAGGAGAGGATGATGTCTTGTGGGTACATGTTCATGTATAGGTTTTAGCAGAAATGTGTGTGGATTTGATGCAGGACTTTCATGCCTTTTTATGGGTAGTGCATCCTGTTGTCACCAAGATGGGTCTAGATTTACATCGTCAGTATTGGTGGTCGGGTATAAAAAGAGACGTATTTGGTTTTTTCATGAGATATTCCACCTGCCAGCAGGTGAATGAGGAACACTAGTGACCAGACATACATTTATAGTAGTTACCCATTCATAAGAGGAAATGGAATGACATAATGTTGGATTTAGTGATAGGTTTACTGACTTCACCTCGAGAGAATGATTTTATATGGGTAGCTTTTGAAAAAATCACTATGTTTTTTCAATTCCTGCCTATCAAGTAGACATTTTAGTTGATGGTCATTGGAGGATGTAAATCCATGAGATTGAATTAATACATGGCGTCCCATAATATATCATTTCAGATAGGGACGGTATGTTTACGTATCATTTTTTCAAGGGCTACAATGGGATTTTGGTACATAGGTGCTTCTAAGCACGACATACCACCCCCAAATAGGTGGCCTATTAGAGTACACAATTTAGGTGCGTGAGGAAATGCTACAGGTATGGGTCTAGAATTTCAGGGGTTCTTGGAAGATTAATATAACCTTGGTTGAGTTTTCCTATAATAATAGCATTCATGGTAAAATCTATATGGTTCTATATAAGGTTTGTTTTGGTAATCCATGTTGATCACCCCTGTGTTTACTGGATGCAAGAGAGGAAGCTATGATGGTACCTCGACTTGTCCAGTAGACCACATAATAGTTTCCATTTATTTGGAAGTAGATGGATACTTCCCGAACTCATTGGAAATCTTATGCTAATTGTCGTAGATGGACTATAGTGTTTTAAGTCAGGGATCTGGTATTCCTAGGTGTTTTACAAAGGCTGTGACACATGAGGACCAAGAGATAGGGTATGTTTTTTCCTAGACATGATAGGTCATTCAAGATTCTAGAGTGTTTCAGGACAATAGCCTATCGGCTGGAGTGACCTTAGAGGCACTGGTCTTGGTAGGACATCTTCCATGTTTCTCATCTTTGATGCTACTATTTAGAGTTGTCTCACAATTTTCAACCCAAGGAGGTTGAGCATTAGGGTGATGAATTCTTTAAGAAGCATCCTATATGAATTATGGATCGTATCATGAAGGTTATCTAAGGCTTGTCCATTCCTTTAGTATGGGTTCAATAGAAGCATGAATTAGTGTAGAATGAAACATGGGAGGGGGAGGATGATGTATGATTGCATTGGCCATATTTTTTCTCACATATTACTTCCCCCCCTTGCAAGGGAAACTTGAGCAAGAATTACTTTAAGGGGTATGTTATTATGAGCCCAGTTCTTCTATGAGTTATGTATCTTGTGTTTTTTTCAATTCTAAATTTAGTTTCTTAAATATGGCCTACGGTTGATCATTTTTTGGGTCAAGAAGTTCTCTGGGGTGTTCAGGGATGGTTCAAATCCTGGAACCCAAATTTGGGGTTTTTTAGCTTAGTGCATGGTTAGTACAAATTGTGCAGGGTAGGCATCATAGTTTTACTAAACAATGCATGGTTGGATAGTGGGGGTATACAAGATGCGCGACCTTGGAAATCTATCTGAGGGGATTCAGATGACTGTGTAGAAATTATGATGTTTTCAATTGTTTTTACCGATGGTTTAAGCATGGTTTATAAACTATGATGGGTAACCATGCAGGTACCCCTTCCTTGTACAGTAGACCGTGCGTCTAAACCATGTGACCCATATATTTTTGGTAAAATGTCTATGTTTCCAATATTTCATTTTAAAATCAATCCTAAGTTTCCATATTCATTAAATGGAGATCTGGAGGCCTTTTGAACCACTTTTATGAACTATCCTAGGATTTGAGCTATGTTCTCCATCCAACATCTAATTCGAATGCAGTTAATCTCCTTGGATCCATAACAATAAGACCTTAATTCCTTTTAGCCTTTCTCAATTCTTATGGTCATAGATTGTGTGATTTTTATTAAGGCCCATATTATCTAATTTATCTTTCTTCATCAGTTCTTACGATTTCCTCAAAACCAGGATTAATCAGATCTTGATACTGGATTAGCTATCAATCATGATCCTATGGTCAGTTTTTTCATTCGTTTTGTGGAATGTTTAGTTATTTACATATATATCAGGGTGCCATACACCAATTTTTATGTCATGTCCTTAAATTTAAATTGAACCATTTTTTTTCTTATCATGATTTGGATATTTGAATTGGTTTGTTTATGAATGTAATAGGTTTTATACCTTCTATAAGGACATACCCACCTATGATTTTCCTTGAATGTCCTTTTTTCAGCGATATTCTTTAGAAGCCCCATGAGGTGTAACAATTTATCCTTTCAAGTGATGTAAAAAATGGAGCTTCTTATTATTGGGATGGAAATAATGATATATTTAAATTTAATCTATTAAAGGTTATGTCATGTAATATTTCCCTTAACCTATGTATAAATTTGTTGTTAAATCATGTTTATCATTCTCATGTGATTAAAATAGGGTCCAAGACTTGAACCGATGCAATTGGAATGAATTTATTAAATTTTAACTTTTCCCCCATGAAATATATGGTAGAAAGGCCCTTAGGTAGCTAGTTAATATTAATAGAATTTTTATTCTAAAATCACCAATGTGAGTATTTGAAGGAATTTCCTTGAGCATGGACCTGTTTATCAATTTCTCTAATGAGAATGAATTACACCTTTGTTGCTTTTCACATGTGAGTTATAGGATAACCAAGAACTTTTTTAGCTTGTTATTCCATAGAATCCTATTATACAAAATATTTCCATTTGATTAAATGGATTTCCAAATATTATTAGGTTTTCATATTCTTGAGTCACCCATTGAGATGATTTTGATATTAGATGTTGTTGCTTTTGACCTTATAATGTTAAATGAAACGTTTAAGTACATTGAAAGTGATATATTATATATATCCTTGAGTGACCCATGGATTTATCTTATTATTCCATGTATGGAATCATATGACTTTTGTTCTTTATTCTTGGGGTGATACATGGATCCAACATAGAATTACATGGATAGACACTATAGTTTATGTGAGTAAACCATGGGAGATACATGGATCCATTGAGGGATGCCATGGTTGGACTCATTGAGGTTGGAATTATATGTCGAGTGATACCTAGATCCATGTGAAGGAAGTCGTGGATTAAAGAAAGGGGAATTTTGTTATATGTCATTAGTGATATTTGGAGCATCTTATAGGACCGTCAAGGGAGGACTCAAATGACATGGACTTATACCTCACACAGAGTGATTCAGGTTTCTTGAGAGGTTCACCAGGGATGACCTTGTAGGGTGTTGGTAGATATAGAACTTATAGTGATACATGAATTCCAATTTAAGGATTTCATGTATGGGGTTGGGTTATAAGTCGAAAATTAAATGAATTGACATATGGCATGTCTACCCCTCCAAAGCAGATGATTTGATTAGGTCTAGTTTTGTATTGTTTAGATGACCTAATAAGGCATTTGTTTTGATATCAGTTATACAAGGGATTTCAGGATTGAGATGGATCTGGAGACTTATAAAATAAATATAATTGAATAATGAAATGAATATAAATTGACTTTAATGAAACCAAATGTATGTAGGATGTTGAATTTTTAGTAGTTCCTTGATTACTACTTTACATATTAGAAACTGCTTTATATATATATATTCATTGACTGATGAGCAGTGGCCTCAGGTGATTGATTACTAGGAATTGGTCTCACACCTTGTTCAAGTCACGATTTTGGTCCCAAACAAATTATATGATTGTAGGCAGTGATACGTGAAAACACCCTCCTAAACGTACATTATTTGTTTCTTAGGATAATGAGACCTTTGGACCAAGCTAAGACTAGCGATGATACTAGGAGTCTTTTGGCCTTTTTTACTTTTGTTATATGAGTTGTACATCTTCCTTGTATTCCTATTTTGTTTTTTTTAAATTTTATTTATATCATCTTCTTGTATATGATATGATTTCTAGGTTGACTATACTATCGGTCTTCCTCTATTTAATTATGTTGTTTTCTTTAATTATATTGATATTTTTATCTAATATTGATATTTTCCTATGGTACACTATCCTAATGAGGAAATAGTATTCCCATAGAATCACCATGGCCCTCACTTCTAGTCGGAAGCCTCTAATGTATGATGAGATACACTTGAGGCCATGTGACCCCTTGGCTCAGGGAACCATTTAGGAGCATCCAGGTCTGGAACATTACACCTTCAGACAACATATTCGCTTCTCTTTCCCATGTTTCCTCCTTACCCCACCCATGTTGACACAATAGAAACACTATCAGCATGTTTGTTCATAGAAATACTTTCTCACTACGATCAAACACACGTATCAGTTGATCCTCAAATGATGATACAGATCATGCTCAAAATTATCCAAATCAATCACATGAGATGGTTTATGGTGATAAAATTGATGTTGTGACACATGGAAAACATTTTTCATAACAATATAACTCTAGGGAAGAGACAATATATACTCCACCGACCTGATTCTCCCCCTAACCTCAAAATTATCTAATGAACATTGGCACCCGATTTTCCTATCTTTGTATCTGATGGTGACACAATCTGGGTAACACCCAATGGAATACACGATCACCATGTGTAAAAACTATGGATCATCAATGTTTATAATCATTTGAATTATGTATACTTTGAGTCATATCCATACACATTCGAATCAGATGAACTTGCTTCGAAATCTCATACAAAAGACTCATTCCCAACAACTCTAACTCACTTATATCTATAAAAAATAGAGGTGATCTACAATGCCTACCTTAAGGATCATCTTATGGTGAAGTATGTATAGTTTCTGGATAACTATTGTTATAGGTTATCTCCATGAAATCTAGGTGCTTCTCATATGAAAACCAAATTTTAGAACACATGCTCGTAGCATATCCCCAAGCACATGTATATTATGTTTAGACTATAAATATATCTATAGGTGGAATGTCATACTCAGTAAAACCCTTGTACCAAAACACTTTTATAAAAATTTCTAGAATAATGATGTAAAGAATGATTCACATTTTTAATGAATACTATGTTTAACCTATACCTATAGAATATTTCCTAAACATACATATCTCCAATCTGTTCCACTGATAATGTATCCTATACTTTCAAGAAATGCACTGATTTTTTCAAACAGTCCCCAATCAACCAAATAACTTCATTCTTCAGAGGCCTCCATGGGAGACCCACCATAAAATCTATGGTAACTTCATACCACTTACATTCTAAAATCGCCATCAAATGTATTAAGAAATAGGTCATTGATTCATGTCTTTCTCCTATTGATATTTTTTGATTGCATTACAAACCCTAAAATCTCAATTTTCATGCTCGGCCTATAAAACTATCATTGTAGGTCATGATACATTATTTTTCACATATGAATGCACCACCTAATTTGAATCATGAAATTAATATATCATCTCCTAAATGAATTCTAGTTGGAAGAACGACCTGATTACTGACATAGATAACCTCATCCTCATCTACAGTCCAATCTGATAGTGTCTCCCCACCTTACAGGCTTCCCCTTAGGAAAAACATTTTGTATCCTCATACTACATATCTAAAATATTGATCAAAATTGTAAACTCTATGGAAAATTATATGAGAATGTTTTGTTCCTAGATCACCTTAAAAAAATGCATATCAGCCAATAAAGTCATCATCTTCCACTTACCACTATACTCATGAACTATTTGAGCATGAGTTTTACTATTTAATTTATCGACAATACATTCTCCATTTTTATGTGTATATTCTAGATAAAATTTAAGTAAATTCATATACTCATCCTATATCCCCATTCGGAGATTCAAATATAATTGTGAAAAGATATACATTAAGGTCTTTTGATCCATAAATACAATAAACATTTCAACCAACTGGTAATTCCACCAACACCTATAATCATAAAACATTATAGATAACTTTATTTCACACTTAGGGTAGTTATATTCATGTGGACTCAATATTTGAGACCCATACACCACAACTTGATCTCCTTGCATTAACACTACTCCATGCCCGATCCCAAAAGCATCAAAAAACACCGTATACTCCTCACATGGCTCTTGTCTGTTAAATATTGGTGTTATTTCCAAGTGATTATTCTACCCTAGGAAGGAATTATGACACACTATATAACATTCAAACATTACCTCCTTTTTGTTCATAACTAAATGTAGTACTACCAAAATAGGGAAGTCTAGAGTAAACCTTTAATAATAAACCACCAACCACAAAACTGAAGATATCAAAAATATTATTTGGATCCTCCAAAGATACCACTATATGACCTTTATCTAGGTCCTCTAACACAACTTTCCACAAGATGAAGTGACCAAAGATGTATACTAGATCAGTAATGAAGTGAAACAATTGTAGCTTGGCATATAGATGATTCTCTCCTAGTGTACTCTAGACAATGTCAGGATGTTGGGAATGATCTTCATGAGGCTTAGAGTACACCCAGATTCCATCCAAAAGAAATAAAAAAAATTGATCCATGTATAGATGGAAGATTATATTTATAAATTCCATAAACATTTTTGTTTTTTAATTAACCCAAATGACATCACGACGAACTCATAATGAATATATGTTCTTCTAAAAGTTTTCCTCAGAATATCAGAAGTTTGAACTCTCAATAGATGATACCCTGATGTCAAGTAAATATTGGTGAAAATAAAATCCACCCTCAGCTATTCAAAAAGATGTAGATAAATGGAATATGATATGGTTTCTTCAAATTCATCTAGTTAAACATTCATTAATCAACACATAAGAATAGAGTCCTGTCATCCTTCTTAGAAAACAAAATTGAGGATCCCCAAGATATGTACATGGATAGACAAACCCCGTATCCATAAAATCTTCCAATTGAGTTTTTATCTATTGAATCTATTTTGGTTCCATGATGTATGTTGGAATATAAAATCGTTCAGCACCTGACATGAACTCAATTGTAAATTACACATATCTATGAGCTAGAAACCCTGAGAAGTCTTTAGGGAAACACCCAGAAAACTATCCATTATGGGTGGAAATATATCCATACCTACACCTCTATCATCCAGAAACAAAATAAAAACCTAATAGGTGATCTCTCCCAGTTGTTGATGAGCTCTCTCTACATAACATACATTAATATCCCATTATCCACAATAAAAATAATTGTCACCTTCAGATGAAATAAAAATCAATCTCCTTTGGTATAAATCAATGTGGGATTTGTATGATACTAACTAGTCTATAAAAATAATTATTTCAAAGTCTAACACTTCAAGGATATAAAGATCCTAAAGAATATGATACTCGAAAACCTCAAGAGAACACCCTTTTCATAAACATATGTGTCATGACCATAGGCATGGGAGTGTATCTATCCACATAACATCACTCCCAAAATACACTACCAAACTCAACCCATTTAAAATTTTCATAGATATAAATGAATGATAGACACAAATAAAAAAAGTCAATAGTAAGTGTAGAAGATGAAATAATAGTACCTATAACTTCCAAAGGTCCAGCCTCACTCTCCACCAATGTAGGATGAAAAACATGAAACTATCTTTCTCTTGTACCCTGTGTTGCATTCTGTGTTCCGTGATCTACCACATTCAACTGATATGAGTTCTCTTCCCTAGAAGCACCAAAAACACTTACCCTACCCCCACTATAACTCCAACTGCCAGACTGATACGGTGTATAAGTTCCCCATCACACATGCTGATTCTAACTAGATTCTCCATCACTACCCATCTATCATGGGATCCTCTAGAACCACTATAGATTTACCATCCTTCCCCAAGATTGGAACTGTAATATTGGTCAGTGGTACTATATATAAAATTGACCTGACATGCTGCACTACTGATAGATCACTCATGTATGGTCTGGAGTAATTGATCCTTCCCCATTTTCACTCTTTCTTCCACTACTCTCGTCAATGTTTTCATAATAATGATTCATGATTGCAGAATTCATGCCATATCATGGTCTACCAGAGACCACCTATCCTCTACCAGATGCTTTCCTTAGGATCCCCTCAAAAATGAGAGTCTGATTATCCACTTTAGAAAACTACTTCAACTTGAAGATATTATCTTGGGAATTAATTTCACATTTAATCCCATCCTGAAAACAATTTTATTTATTAGCATAATCCCTTTAAAACATTGGAACAATGAATTGAAAATTTATAAAGTGACCAAAATTTTCCATAATAGACATACTCCCCAAATTCAACCTCATTAACACAACCTCTCTCTCTTATCTAAGCATCTATATGTAAAATTTCTCCAAGAACATATCTTGAGAGTCTATCCACTCCACACCCTCTAGCTGTACATCCGATGTCTTGATGTCCCACCAATTCTTTTCTTGATTGCGTAACGTATAAGATTCAATCTTAAATATTTTCTCGGAGGGAGTCTCTATGTGGTAATGTATAGTCTGGATGGACTCAATTGAGACCTAATCTTCCTCAGGTCCACCCACTCTGGAAAAAGTCAATGGTTTCTTCAATTCAAATTCCCTTGTTAGATCAGACATGATTTTCCCAACCAGCCCTGGGTTTCTTTCAATAAACTGTAGGAAGTAAGATATTATATCCTAGAACTTCTCTCTTATTTCCTCACTTGGAACTATCAGTGCCTCATGTACCACTATTAGTGGGTCATTTCAGGCCATGATCTCTTATCTTCCTCTAAAAAAGACCCTCTGTGGAGGCATATATCAACATTCCAAACACACATTTCTGGACACATAAAACAACATTAACATATTTTACAATAGGGTATCACAAAATCCCTCACAATCCATCCCCACAACCTTGCAACATGGTCAAAAATATGGTGCTATCACTTCCTTTAACCATCCAACATATAGGTCATGGGTAACAAGGGTACAATAATTATCATATATTCAAGTATCTTTAGAAACACATTTATTCACATCATTACTCATTTACAATTTTTCAATTTCATAGTAGGCACCATTTTATTTAAGTCCCATAAATAAATAAAATAAGTTTTTCATTTAAAAACATAAAAAACCATTCATTTATAGTGCATGACTAAAATGATGCATTCCACAATTCATCATGGCTTACTAGAATTATCTATACATAATCAACTCGCATGCCACACCATGAAGTGATTCAAATCAATGAAAAACTCAAAACCAATAATCAAATCACACAACAAGTGCATCATTTGAGGTTAAATAACTTTAAAATTAACTATACAAATCATTTACAAGAATTACACCTTGGGTACTTGGGTTTTACCCCCATACATGGGTTAGCTACTCCCATGAACAATTTCTTAACCACGGTCTGACTTATCATATTATCTGATATACCTTTCATAAATAGGAATACAAATACAATGAAAATAAAACTCCTCTAATAGAACTTTTTATCATACCAACCCGAGTTCCACATACCGGTGCCTCGAGTTGGTTGGTCACAAGACCCCAATCACACCTCCCTATATTCCATAGGCTCCTGACTAGAAGTTTGGGTCTAATATGTCAACATGGGGAGAATATACCATCATTATCAATAGTGGAAATAAATTAGACTAACCAAATAATATAATTGATCATCAAACCAAACCATAATCACATGATAATCAAAACATAATTTTTAATATCCAAAACCAATGTAGTAGATATTTCATTCCAAATACATGTCAAGTGTTAATATGTAAAAAAGAAATATTTAAGGTCATTTAAATCCCCAAAGTGGGTCCCGAATCATGTTTTGTTCCCTCATCCTTACTCCAGTTCAAACATCCATCTAATGTGGGGATATTTCCCATATCCTATCCTACAGACATGAAGTGTATTCCGGTACTGATCTTAAAACCCAATTAGGGTGTGAATACAACACACTCGGCCACCACCAATGGATTCTAAAACAATATTTAGTCAATATTTGTTTATGCAGTTGTATAAAGAAGAAAATACATGCAATAAAGTGAACAATTTACATATATTAAATTATTATTTATTTAACCCTATAAACCACATGGTTCTGAAGGAAACTCAAAAAAAAATACCTACTTCGGTCCATGCCAGAGTTTGAACCAAATTAAAACACAATAGTTAAATATTATTACTAAATTTTAATTTATATTTTAACTAATTGGAACCCTAGTCCTATGACAACGTTTTGGTCTTAGATCACCGTGTCTAGAGCCCCATGGGTATTTTAAGGAGTACTACATAACCCATAACTCATTAAGAAAAAAATTAGAAAAGTTGTCTTTTGAATAAGTAGTATGTGTCCCACACTCATTTATCATTGTAGGCTTTTGAAGTAGAAGTCTCTATCCTATAAACATTTATCTAAGTATCACTATGGGATTTTGAAGTCGTAATCCATGTCCCAAACACATTTATCAATCAAACACAAAAATAATATATTAAATCAAACAAGATTAATTAAAATTAATCCTTTTACTGATATTTCACTTCATCACACAATCCCAATTTATTAGAAAAAACATTGTTCTTCAATTTAATCACATGGAATAATATAAAAAATCACTATTAAACTATTTTTGATTTTTTAACCACCTAACTCATTAACACACTAAGGTTTAGCCATCCACTAGGTAATCCCTATTTGTAAATTAGTTCATATCACATTAATTGACCAATTATACAACCACAATTTTCCATTAATTAATACACTAAGCAATTAAACCAATTACTTAATCCCAACATCCATTAATTAATTAACCAATCAATTATTCTAATTCCACAAGGTCAATATCTATTAATTAATTCACCCAATAAACACCCAAAATCCACAATCCCAATATCTATTAATAAAGTCACTAATCAATTAATTTAATTTCAAAATTAATAAAATTTTATAATTAATTTATTTATTCAATTCAAAATTCAACTATTAAATATGCCAATTGAATTTCAAAACATATACAACGAATCAGAATTGAAAACTATGGGATTTTAAATTATACCAGCTACATCATATCATTTTCGATAACTTTCGAATGGAAATCCCTAATTTAAGGGAATGATCGAGATTTTGATAAGGAAGGAGATCTATATCTGAGTCCTAGAATCAAGATCAAATAAAATAAGAAATAATAAAACTAGATATACATCCTTCACAATGGAGGACATAGATTCCCTTTTTATCTGTAATGATGTATTCTATTGAAATTAAACCACATGGGATCATATTATCTTACTAGGATTGGTACAGATATTTAATCTAGGGTTTGAATCATGAATAACGAAGGTAATATGTTCTTGGAATCTGTAAGAGGTCCTAAAACACAATAGAAATCATTTAGGGTTGAGTTGTATGGAATTAGGGTGAGTTATAGGGGGTATAATATTTTTAAAACCATTTTTTAGAATATAAAAAACTGTGCACATGGTTTCGTTAGAAGGAATGTATGGTTTTCCAAACTATGCACCTAAAATGTGTGCCTATTCTTGGAGGGGGTGGGTGCATAATGACTCATAATAGGTTTAAATGTTTGAAAATTGATGTTCTAATCATGTGATCCCCCTCTATCAAGTGTTTCATTATTTTTTAGGGCAAGGTGCACTATTTGGGAAAACCCTGCGTAGTGAAAAACGTCTCAAAAAACATCCATTTTTCATCTAAAAGAATCCAAGATAAAACTTAATAAATAAGTACTAAAAACAAGGAAAGGGTACCTTTAAATTCTCTTGAGACATCCCCATAAATGTTTGACATCTTTTACTATAGAAATAAAGAAATTTTGTTATAACTATACATCATGTTAAAAAATAGAGCTCAAAATTAATTGATTTCTTTGTTTATATAAATTTATAACATCTCAATTTATATAAAAAGTAAATCCTTGGAGTTTATTAAGAACAACCTAATAAAATTTTATATAGTGTATTTATTTAATTGGAGTTATATGAGAAAACATCCAGTTGACATTTTTAAATGTCAACCATATGATATTAATAATAATGGGATATAGAAATCACATTACCTTCCATGATTATATTTAACCAAATATTATTATTAAGGGGATATCATGTTAATATAGACAATAACAATATGGGGAAAAAATATTTCATGTTGATGTTTTTTTAATGTTTCATGAGATGATTAAATTTATCAAATTTCTTTAAAATATATTTAAACAAATTCTATAAAGAGAAATATGAGTTTGTATCACATGATAGATAGTTTTTTAGATATCATTTAAGTATAGTATAATTACTCTTATTTAATAAAGAAACCTATTACTAGTTGTATTGGTGTTGATTAATTGATTTCCTATTACATTGAGAAATTTGACGTCACTATTCTCTTAGGTTAATAATGATTTAATTCAAAAAATATTAGAATATAAAGTTTTACTAAAGAATTAATTATAATATGGTTATGTACTTAACTTATTATGGATCCTTTGTATTTAATGTCAATAAGGAGAGATAGAAGGATAACAATTTATGACATATTGTTAATGTTATATGTGAGGCATGAAAGGTTATTAAATAAACTTTATTATCAAAATGTTTTTATTTTTGGGGTAAGAAACTTATATTATTGATGACTGAGATATATCTTGGATATTTTATTTGATAGAAAAATTTGATTCCTACAACTATATCATGATGATTTCTTCATATGATGATAAATGAGAATGAATAATATAGTATCACTGACATTAGGGAAGTATATATGCTTCTTGGTGGTATGTAGTAAGGATATTTGATTATTTTAACATGTAATTTATATAAATAAAGTAAATTTTAAATTATTTTCAATCGAACTATATTCTACATCATATTGATGAAGAATGTGATTATTAATCCCTATGTTTATAAATGATGAATATTTTTGTCGAGATTTGAACTACACATGGATGATGTCAAAGGAGTTAATTTATGGGAAGCTATTTATATAAATTATCCTCTAGAGATGCACTACTTCTATAAGTGGTACACAATGAAGTTGATCAAGATTTAATTATAGAAGTATATGTTTTGTTTAATTTTCATTAGATAGACTTGGGAATAATTATTTTAAAAATATATTTACATTAAAGACCATCTAAAAGTAATTAAAAAGTTACATGTTTACTTTTGGATACAAAATATTGTGAATTTTTCAGTAAAAGTATATAAGTTATGAATTCTATATGATATATGACAATATGGATGCCTAATAATGTATGATTTCATTCATACCCAAACCATTAAGAAGTATGGAAAATATTTTTGAAAGAAAAACCATATAATGGAATTTTCTAAAGTAAAACAACTTCGATAAATACATATGATATTTATGAGAATAAAAAATTGATTAATTAGAGAATAGATATTTATTAGATCATATATTTTTAATAACTAAGAGTCCTATGGTTCCAGGTAAACAGATTAGAGTAAATAGTCATATTAACTTCAAAATTCATTTGTTTCTATGTAAAATTTTCTCCTGATAAAAAACAAGATATAATACATAATATTTTTGATGATGCATAATATTTTATAATATGGATATAATTGAAATGTGGAAAAATAAAAAAATAGATGTGGAATGTAATATTATTTATAATTTTTTAGTTTTTTATGGAAACAAAATATTTTGAATATTCATAAGTTTTTATTTTGAGGTTCAGAATAAAATGTGTCAAAGGAAAGAAATGTTTCTATATTCATGTGATTGATGATAATATGTTTGTAGTTTGTATATAATATTTATTCAAGATAACCTTATGTAATATAAAAGGTAAAAACTCTATTTATATTCATATATTATTTTAATATTTCAAGTATGGTGTGTAAAATTCTTTGTGCATAAGGTTTTTTAGTTTATAATATATGAGAGTATTATAGAGTTCCAAATAAGATGATGTTGACTTGTTCTTCATGGATTAAAAAATTAATTATATTGTGAAGAAATAACTTATTCAACCTAATATTAAATAGATAAATATTATAGAATTCATTTGTATTATAATGAATGTTTCCATGTTGTGAAGGATTGTCAAACTGCGATAATGTTATTGTATGTCATTATACAGTCATAGAAATTGATATATCCAATGATATATTATTATGGGGTTTTATATATGATATTTTAAAATATATATGGTGATCAGAGTGGGGGAGTTTATTAGGATATTTATTTTAACAACTTAAATAGAATATGGGTATTTTTATAATCCCAATTAAGATAGTGAATATCAATATATTGAAATAGAAATGGATATTTCTATATACTAAAAATATAAATAATAATCATATTATTATGGTATATATGTATGTATTAGGTCCCAAAGGCACCCTCAAATAGGGGTCAATTAGGGTGCATATGATTTAAACTAGTTTTATCTTTTTTACGTATTTATCTATTTCTATCTTGTTCAATGTTTTGTAGAAAATGTTCTAAACCGAATTCTTGATTATACTTACACCCAACTGTTGCACCCAAATTTAACCTATAGGTATATATGGTTGTTGTATTACATATAATAATTGAATCCACTATGACCGAAGAAGAAACCATTTGACACTCAAAGATTTTGAATAATTTAGCTATGAAGTGGCCAACTATTGGTGTAGATTATAATTGAAGAACTATTGATTAAATATATAGAATAAAAAAACTGAATTACTAGATCTAAAACAATTAATTAAAATTATCTGATCCTATGCTGTATATTTGAGTTGATGGGATGTATGTTTTTATTAAAAAGTTTGATAACAATAATTCAATATGTATCGACAAAAAAGATAATTTCACAACCTCATTATCCAATTTAATCCATACGAAATTCAAAGGATAATAACCAATAAACATATAGGATCACTTTCATGACCACTCCATGGAATAGTATCATACTAGCACTCATAATGTGTCATCGTTAATGTTGGAAAAGATTAAGTAGAAAATAACTCATCAAATGGAAGTCTTAAAATAATAAACAGATATTAATTAAAATGAAATAACATTCAATACAACCCCATGAAAATCCATATTATTAAAACATAATAGGTTATCCCTCAATTTATTATATTCTATCAATGGAATAAAGAATTATACATAAATAAGTGGTATTGAAGAGGTAGAAATAATGAAATAATTAAAGCTCCATCATTGTGTAAGGAATTTCACAATTGTTTTGGTGAATATATTCACACTATTATTCAATGGTATCAAATTATTGATGGGAGGTAAAATCATAAATTATGTATAATTAGAATAAAAATTTTTATTAATAAATTAACGTGAATGAAAAACTTACATGAGTGAAATTGGTGAAGTGATTATAAAATTAGATTGTGAAATTACAATTGAATGAAAAAATTGAAACTTTAAATACCTTAACCAAAAGATCCTTATATAGGAACTTTAACGACCTATTTTTCAACCACCCAAAAATAAATCCCCTCCCATTTAATTAGGATAGTAAAAGGTGGTAGAGAAATCAATGTGAATTGGAATTATCAATCTTGACCACAAAATAGGACCAGATTCATCCCCATTTTGGATGTTTGAATTGGACATTGGAAATGGAAGAATAAAAATCGGCCGTAGAAGGAAAATATCTCCATCATGGAGTCTTATAACATATTACAATATTTTAGTCCAATTGGATCATTCATTTATAAGTTATGACTGTATTTGTGGACATATTTTAAGGGCCTTCAAATCTGGCCCCTTATTTAAATGTCAACTTCGGCTCTATGGATCTCATTGAAAACATCAGAATTAGGTCTATAAATATCCAAATGTAATGATACCAAATATTTTATATTTCTAAATTTTAAATTATAGCTTCATTGGGATTGAATTTTTTGAACCACTTCTATTTGATGAGCCAATAAACCATTATGCATTGTCAAGAAGATTCTACATTACTGCCCAAAAATGATCATCGTCCCTTGGAATTCATCCATAGGTCCTAAAAGACATATTGTTCCAATAAATATTATAAATAAATTCCTATAATATTAAATTAAAATAATTAATATCATTAATTATAAAATCATATGATTGATTGGGCACAAATTCTCACTTTGAACATGAATTTCACAAATGATGTGAATTGAAGTTTAATTAATAAAAGGAACTAAAATTAGCATTTTTAGAAATTTAATATATTTAATATTAAAATATTACAAATTTCTATTTCTCACTTTAAATGGATAATTACACCTCTAACATTAGTTTTTCTAGTCCCAAGCAAAAAGTTTCTAAAAATAAGACACTTAATTACTTTTTTATGAAGATTTAATGTACAATTCTCACAAAAAGGAATCATTACAAAAACATTAAAACCTATCAAAATAATTTAATATAATATTCATTCACATGTATATACCAATCTAAAGACCAGGACATTTTTCAAATTCAGTGACACATTTCATAGAGTTTCAATTAAGAATTATGGTGTGTTGTGCATCACAAAAGGTATGAGGCCCATTTTCTTGTTCAAGTGGAAACAAATAGAAGCGCTGAGTGGGAATCAAATTAGACCTTCTATGAGTATACATTTTTTTTATTTCTCCCTTTTTTAAATGTATTTTTTAACCACATTAGATATGAAAAGACCAACTCATGGAATGAAATCTATATAGTCACGGTCCATAAGTGCCAAATTCCATGAATTTTGTTAATTCCATGCACTAAAATAGAGATTTAAAATTTAACAATGAGCAAGATACCTTTGGAGTCATGATCCCCAAGTGGTGGAGGCAACACATATTGAAAAAATATTACTCTCTTTGGTGTTTTTTCTATTTTTTTGATATTCAAAATAAAATAAATGTTACCTCAAAAACTATCCCATGATGAAAGGGATCCAAGAACTCAAACAAACAACCATAATCCAAAAGTCATTAATTATGTCATTTTGATTGAAAGGATGAAAATATTTTCAATTAAAATCACATTGGAAAACCAAAAATATCAAAAACAGTTCTCATAAACATAGAAATGTATTAAAATCATAATAAAGGCATTCAAAATCATTTGACATTCAGTTTTCATGTTTCAAAATGTATATTAATGTATTCAATGATAATGAATTGATTTTTTTAAAGTTAAATTTTTATCATGAAAACCCATATTTGTTTTCAAAATTCATGATTCTCTCTCGCCCTAACATAGAATGAAACTTCCCATGGGTTTTAAGGAGAAGAGAAGTGGGAGATTAGAATAGTGAAGAAATAGGGGAGATTTAAATTGAGAAGAAATTGTATAATAAAACAATAGGTTTTGAAGAGATGGAATATAAATAATAAATTGATCACTTTTTCTTAACGTTACATATTGACTCCTTTGGGATGATTGATGTTTGGGTTTGAACACTCCAAGGATTGTGTTTTATTTGAAAATACTGAACCGATTCGACTTAAATCTATAAAAAAGATTACATTGGAATCCCATAGGGATCACCTTAACAAAGAACAAATAAAAAAAATAAAAAAAATAAAAATAAATAAATAAATAAAGAAGCTGGGTTACCTCCCAAAAAGATCTTTATTTAATGTTATTAGCCTGGATTGGACCCCAACCATATCTAATACCAACTTTCAACATTTGAAGGACCCTATTTTTCTTCACATCTAGTTTATTGATATATATTATTTATCTTTAAATTATTTCATGTAAAATACTATGTTATACTCTAAGTGGTAAAATCCAAGGAATATCATAAACGTTTAATCAATTTTCTTATGTAGTCTTTCCTAAGATATGAAGGATCATTACTTAATTATAGGTTTCAAGAGATGGATGAATGAAAACTACATGGTCTTGATTTTACCCTATAAAGGCATAATTTATTAGGGAAGGAAGGATTATAAATTTGAGGTTGGTTTGATAAAAATTTCATAATGAATATTACCAATTTGAATAAAAAATTGTTTTATATCAAGGAAAATTTTAAATAATTGGTTCATTATGAAAATATTATTCATCCCCAAAATATTCTAGTTGATTATCAAGAATGGGTATGGACACTATATTTGTGATATATTATAGTGGTAAATTATTGGCGGACCAGAAATATTATCCTTGGTTCCATATTCATAATATCCAATTCTTGAAGAAAAAGTTCCCTCATTTGAATCCAAAAAATAAATTTCCTCCCAATTTGAAGACCCTTCAAAAATTCCTTGATCCTCAATTACTATCACAAATACAAAGTATGTTTCATAATTAAATTCATGAATAGTTTTCATGTAACATTATTATTATATCAAAATTGATGAAGGGTTAACATGATTGGGAATGGGGTGAAAACCTATTTCAATGCATTGTAGTTCTACACTCAAGGATGAAACATCTGAATTATTTTTTTCCATTTTTTCACATATTTTTCCAAGAAGTTTTGGTTTATTAGGATGGATAAATGTTTTTAAATCATGGAATTCACTAGGATTGATCTCTTTAAGAATTCATGAGAGGTCTAGGAATTTATCCTTTAAACATTTGTTATCCCATTACTTATACATCTCACAAGGTGTGGGACATTCATTCAAGGTTCGATCAAAGACATTCAATATTTTTGGTGATTCTCGAAATTGATTATCTATTTTATTCAAAAATGGGTTTATGTTGAGGTATTTTTGAAGATATTTAATTGTATTATAAGAAATTAAGGATTTTAGAATCTTTTGAGACACACAAATAGAAAGATAATAAAATAAGAGAAATGGTGGTGGGAATAGATATTTTTTGTGAGAATATAAAGTGAATGTATAAGATAACTTACCTGGGAACCCAAAAACGACGTTGAAATATTTTGGTGGCCAAATTCACCCTAAATTTATACATTGTTTTTTCAGTATAGATTGGGATTGAATCCACATGGACCAAAGAAGAAACCTTTAAACATTCAAATATGTTGGAGAATTTTTCTATGAAGTGGAAAACTATGTGTTTTGATTGTAATTAAAGAACAATTTATTTAATTTAAATAAAAAAAAATATGATTACATGATCTAACGAAATTTAATTAATATTAGTCGATCCTAGTTAGTTTCAGTGAGTTGATTTGATGTAATTGTTTCTTAGAAAGTTTGCGAACACTAATTCATGATGTATCCACAAAATATGATAATTCTAAAACATCATTAATGAATTTAATATATATATAATTCCACATATAATCACCAATTCACATAGAAGATCTATTTAATGATCACTCCAAGTAATTTGATCATACTAGCACTCAGAATGTGTCATTGTTAATGTTAAATAAGATGAAGAATAAAATGACTCATCTAATGGAAGTCTTAAAATAATGAATTGATATTAAAATACATGAAATAAAATTCAATCCAACCCCATGAAGCTCCCTAGTATTAACACATAAAATTTCCACCCTCCATTGATTCTGTTATATCAATGGAAGTAGGAAGTCGACTTAAAGAAGAAATATTGAAGAAGTGAAAGAAATAAAATAACAAACAACACACCATTGTGTGCGGAATTTTACAATTATTGGTGTGAATAAATTCACACCTTGATAAGATGGTATCAAAGTGTTTATGAACTGGAAAAAATAAATTATTCTGAATTAGATGTTGACATTTTCTTAAGATATGAATGTGAATAAAAAAATTACATGATAGAAATTGATGATATGATTACAAAATTAATGTGTGAAATTAAAATTGAAATAAAACATAGACCTATCAATCAATTCACCACAAAATCTATATATAGTCTTATTAAAATCTTAGCGCTCACCCCCATATATTAGTTCATTCGCCTTTAATTAGGATATTAAAAGGTTTGAGAGAAATAAAAGGGAATTGGAATTTTCAACATAAACCATAAAAATATGACTATATTCATCCCCCTTTTGGATGATTGAAATTAAAAATAGAAATTTATGAATCAAATGATGTCTTTGAAGGATAATATATTCTTCTACGTGTTCTCTAACATATTTAAATATTTCAATCCAATTTTATCATCAATTTAGATATTATGATTAAATTTTTGGGCTTATTTAATGGGTGTTTAGATCAGGCCCATAATTTAAATGAGAATTTTGGATCCATGGATCTCCAAGAAAAAATCATAATTAGATATCGAAATAGTTGAATGAAATAATACCCATTATTTTCTCCATCAAAAAATAAAATTTTAGCTTCATTGGGCTTGAATTATGGGCCCCACTTCTATTTGATGAGCATATTTCCCATTATGATTTGTCCATAACTTTCTGCATTCATGCCCAAAAATTTCCTTATTCCCTTGGGATTCATCCATTGATCCAAAAAAACAAAATCATCCATTTAATTTTTTCAATCATATCGAAAAATATCAAATTCCACTAATGAATATAATTAATTACATAATAAGTTGATTGATTGGGCCCAAACTTTCACTTTAAAGAAGAATTCCAAAAAAATATGTGAAATAATTTTAAATTAATATAATGCACTATAATTGGTGTGTATTAACATTGAATCACTTGAATATTAAAATAGTAGATATTAATATTATACTCTTTCAGTGGATAATCACCCACCCTAACCAAACAATATATGAATAGAAAGGGATGTAATGCATGAAAATAAATTTTTATTTTACACAGTTCACCCACACTAGGACACACTAAGGAACATGTAATACGTATAGTATGGATGAATTAAAATTCACTAATTAACTATTTCTATGGATACAAAATTCCATAGTAATTATGCACCTAATAAATTTTCTATATAAAATTTTATTTCTTGATCAATTATTTCACAAGGCATAACCACTATCCCACTCCATTTATTGATACTCTTGGACGAGAACCATCAATTTATATATGTATATGTATCTCTTTGACTTGCAAAAAAAATCAGATTTTTAAATCCTAAATTATGGATATATGAGTTTTTTTATTTACACCCCTTCCAATATGAGCCTAAAATCCCTTGAACCCTCTTTAACTTCGATTAGAAAATGTCTAACTTGATGGAGTGAAGAAATTCCCCTTCTTAAAAAAACCAGAATAGGTAGTGACCAACTTCTTCCTTCCTCATTATAAAATGTGATATTTTATACGGTTCCAGCTTTTATTTATTATATATAAAGGTTTTAAATAAGATATTTCAAACCTCCCACTTTTATTAATGCACAAATATTTATTAATGGAAGTCAAGATAACCAATTGTCTTTCTTCCCTCCACCCTTCTTATAGAATAGAATATACCCATGGGAAAATCACCATTTCATCTTGTGAATATAAAATATCCTTAAATATTGGCCTTTCAAAATATCACATATTTAAAACTCCAAAAGTCCCAATCCAATTACAAAATATAATCACATTAAATAATATCCATATACTTGAATATTGAAACCTAAGAACACCACATATATAACTTCCTTATCTACACAATGTCAAAAAATCTGACAAATTGATAATTGGATTATGAATTAGTTAATAATATCTACAAATGAGTTGATTATTCAGATTATTGAAACTTCTTCATAGCCAACATCCAATCATTATGGTTCAAAATAGTTTAATTTATCTTTCTAATCAAAAAAATAATTTTCTTATATTATGATACCAATTTTATATTGACAATCCAATCTTTAAAGAACAGAACATGGATCATAAAAATTTAGGATTCTAGTCCCCTGTAATATGGGAATTTTATTTCTATTAAGATAATAGATAACATAGATGAATATGTTCTGATGTATTTTACTCAAATGAAAATTACCTATATATTGATGACTCGTAAATAATGATTCAAATAAAAATTATTCATATGTGGTCCTCTGTATGACTAATACACACTTTATTAATACTTGTTTTTTATTACTCATATGCAAGTATTTTTCCTCTATTGAGAACCACTAAATGATTCATCTTAGGATAATATTTTAATTATTAAAATGATTGCAATATAGTTATCATAAAACTCATTCTATCAAGGATTTGATAAATAGATTGGTAGTTCCTCCTGATTCATATGTTAAGTGTAGGTGCCAAACTCATGCATGCATGATTTCATGAATGAGTGGTTGGAGGAAAAATGGATGATATCATTTTTATTTATTTATATATGGGTCATAAAATATGAATAATTCTGAAAATACTCAATATATTTTTTCAAAAACATTCTTGTACGCTCACTCATTTTATTATACAAGATATAGAAAGATCACCTAAAAATACATAGGTACATCACCAAAATAATGGGTCACTAAAACTCCCCCACATAATTCTAAATGGTAAAGTATACTTTCTAGGGTTCAACCACATTAACACCCACCATCACTTTTGAGAAATTAGTTTTTTCCTTTGATCTTGGCCACTAACATTAGTGGAAGGATACTTGGGTGCTAGAATTATGGGTGTTAGCACCAATTATTTTTTTAACACTAGTAATATGAAGAGTTTATAAAATATTGAGTATCATGAAATTACTCATCCATAATAGAGTGATTCTCTAAAATGTAGTTTTTAATTTACCCAAAACTCATTATACAAAATAAATAAAAAAACGCACCCACAAACATACACACACACACACACACACACATATATATATATATATATTATTTTTAATGGATGAAACTAGAAATACTTAATTTTCTAGTATTTAGTTGATATAAATCCTCCAAGAAGTACCAACAATATTTCAATCAGTATCAAATAAAATCGATTCCTTTCATGTTTTCAATAATGCCATAATAATAACCATCATGTAATGTTAAAAAGTACAATATATAAAAATAGTGGGTTAAAAAACATCCCATGTGGACTTTATTGAATATACATCCCCTGAAATCCAACAATACAAAATATCCCCAACTCCAATGACTCTATCAACAACAAAAAAATGAATTGATGACCCCCCTTTATTAATGATATATAAAGAGTCACCATTAATACAACTTTATAAAAATACCAAATCACTATTAAAGAAATATTAAAATTCTAAACCCCTTTATTCTTTATTCCCATGTGGATATCTCTTCATCAACTTTCCCCCTTTTTCAATAAAATATATGTAGTTCACCTTTCTTCTTTCTCCCCTTTTATAAATTTACTATGAGAGGGATTCACTTTGATCTTCTATCCCCCATTGATTTTAAATTCTTTGGTAAATTATTTTTTTTGATTTTAGATTTCTCCACCTTTTCAAAATTTATATTCACTATTTTCTCTTGAAACTAAATTACATAAAATTTATTTTGGATTATACATATCCAAAAAACCTCCTCCTTTTAATTTGAAAAATTAAATTATCTATCATAGTTGTAATAACACACTCAAATATATTTACAGAAATTAACTCTTATCATTTGATGTGTCAATTAATCCAATAATAGTAATGATATAGGAATTGGTTATAGATGAAAGAAAATATGTTAACACACATTACATTTTCCATGTCACTCACCTAATTTATCAAACCTGTAGTAGATATACCCTTCTATTTTCTCAACAAATCATAAGATCTCAAATAACCTACTAAAAACTATTGGTATATAAACTATAAAGAAAAAATAGTTTTGACCGACCACATGAAGATATAATTGATTCCATTTATAAAAAAAGTTGTATTTCCAGTTGAATTATGTTTCCTCCATGTTTTCATACGTTTTATTATTAAATAAATCGGCCAAAATGTTTTTGGAAAATAATCAACAAAACCACCTTAACTTAAAAATCGTATATTTGAAGTATTCATCAACTTTTGGGAAATCACCTTTGGGTAATAAGTATAATTTATCTAGAATAATTTTGTATTTGAAAACCACAATTGATACAGACATGTAAGAGAAAATTAGTTAAAATTGAATTATTAAACATTAAACTTTTTTCCACATGTTTTCCATCAGATCATTAAATGTCTTCCATGTGTTAATAAGGCCTAAAATAATAAAAAAGTTCCAATTATTTTATTATTGAAACAAGAAATACCCAACCATTCATTAGACACCGATTTTTAAAAAATCAGGCCTAGACACCACTATATTTTATATTATATAAAATAAATATGTAATGAACACTTGATTTTTGTCTACCTACTTTTAGTGGGATTATTCCACTAAATACATATCATACAAATAAATTATAAATGTTGATTGAACATCATATCATTAATTACATAAAATATATATTAATATATTATAATAAATAAAAAACATGCTGGTATTCATTAGTTTATTTAAAAACATTAATTTTACATGAGGCTTCATGCATGATTCAAAACTAAAGTTAGAATAACTAAAACACCATGTGCTCTATGAAACATGAATCCCTAAAGAGAATATTATTTGATAATTAAAATATATTATTTTTAGATCACTTAACCCATCTATTATATATCTTCTAAGTTCTATACCCATATAAATATGTTAGAAGCTTTTAAATGTATGGGGAGGGGGTACTTTAATTCTATCAATTTATGTAATAGGTATTTTTTTGTTATCTGAACAAATCTTATTTATAATTTTATAAATACTTTATAGTTTTAATATTTCAAATTCCACATGTATATACATATTCTTGAAAGTGAGAATTCTTTTCTTTTTTTAGATTGTTATTTTTCTCAGTAGTTATGTTAAACCCACATCTATATGTTTCCTTTTGAGATATATGACCATTATAATCTATGCCATGTTTTATTATTCATGTATTGTAAACTCTATAAGTATTCAATAAATAAATTAATTTTTTATGAATGTAATTACTAATTAATTATTTATAATTTTTTTTATTTCAATGAGTGACACCTCAGTTTTATTCTTGTTTTTTGGTTTCTTCTCCTCTTGTTCTCTCATAGTTAGTGTAGCTCACTACTTCCATGTTTTTCATGGTCCTATTTATAAAGAATATTATAAATAAACTAATATTGGTTTTTGATACACACTTTTATGAGTCTCATGTATATCCTCCAAAACATTAAACTTGTTTTCCAATATAATAATATTTTTATAGGAAAAACCAATTATTTAATGTTACATGTGTGGAGGTCCACATGGCTAATCCTTTTACTTCCTTCCAAATAAAATTAATTTCTAAATCATTAATTTTAGAATACATAATATTTTTTTACATAGAAATCATACATTTTAAGATCTATATTTGAGTTATATTTTGGCACTACCAGTGTTCTTCTCTTAATCCCTTAGGCCTCCAAACACCTTTTCTTGAAGGTTCCTACCTTTTCACAGTAGTACCACTTTATTTCTATTTTTCCTTGAGATTATTTTTATCCAGATTATTTCTGAATTATTTTTATTCAAGATACTATATTTAATTCTTTTATGATTCATTTATTAGATATTTCATAGTGGAATACTGGAGGTCTTCATCTCTATTTATAGAGGAATTGTTTTTCAAGTTCCTTGATCTTTTAACAATTCATATTAAGTTTTAAAACCATATAATTTATTCTTGAGGAAATATTCATTCCATATATTATCATATCATTAAGATAATTCTTTAGTGGAGGAATAAATTCCATCAATTCCTATTCTTATACGCTTTTCATTTCATTTTATTATAAAGTTCCTTAAATAAATATCTCTTTTTTATTTCATATTGAAATATACAGTAATTATATAAAACTTTATGGACACCTCATATCTTATTATTATTTTATTTTCCATAGATATATCTTATATGAATGCATAGTTCACTTGATACATGACTTCCAATTGATTCACCTTCCCTCCTAAGGCTTGGATCACTCCTCATGTGCTATAAAACCATACATCAAATTAGAAATTTGATGTTATAATTATTTCACCATTATAATACATGATTTAATATAAACCCATGGGTGAATATAATTTTATATATTTCCAATTATATTATAAATAAATCTTATATTCATATAAAAATTAGATTCGTAAATGATTACCTATGAAATTTAATAATCTTGGGAGAGTTCATTTTGCTCTTGTGATTTTTATTTACTTTAGAAATAAGGAATTTTTAATATCTACATTAATTAATTCTTCATGGATAAATATTAATTCATTGATATATAGATATTATGTTTTTCATATATCCTAGGAGAACTAGAATTGAGCCACCTTCTTGAACATTTCTTCTTTTAGAGAAACCCTTAAATCTTTCATTATAGAATCGTATTTTATACATTTCCTTGATCGAACAGAAATATAATTCCACATAGACATAATAGAAAAATTTCTTCAAGAACCAAGTCATGATTTACAATGATAACATTTTCTTTGTATTTTGTGATCTCCTTTTTCAATCAATGGAATTTAGTTCTATTGAAAAAATTTGGCTTCCATGTTAACTCCATATGTGAATCAACTACCTGGATTAACACCATGATAAATGTTTTTGTTATAATACCAATTATAAGGCCCCTAGGTCACTCTAAGTGGGGATGGGTGAATCAAGGTATATTTTATTCAAACATGTATTGAACTTTTTACTTTTTTCCCTATTTGGATCTTAATCCCACGTAGGTAAATTGTATGTTCAACAAACTTATTTGTTACACTTTCAATCATCATGACTAAACATTATGATAATATATAGTAATGTAATGAAATAAATACATGATGATTTTTATTTACTTCACTCGTGATGGGAAACTATAAGGAGTATGAAATTTGATGTTAAATGAGGTATCAAAATATAGAAAATCATTATTTTTGTGGATACAAACTAGTCATGGAAAATATACCCTAAGGCACACTAATTTTACATGATTTTTGGGCATAATCACTTCTCTCCCAAGTCTCACCACATTACTATCTCATTTATAAACTATTATAAGTAAGAACACTCATTAGTTTTATATGTGTACATATTTCCATGATCTCAAAAAAATTTCATGGGTTTGTGTATTCAATTTTCTTGATAGATGTGATCTTGAACATAACTTCTTCCTTATTATGTTTGAAATTACTTAAACCATACATTGTTTTCATGGGAAAATATCCCCCACTATGGAGTCCAGTTACTTACATTATTTCAACTACCAGATGTGGTTATGAACACCTTCTTCCTTTTTCATTTGAAAAAATGATATCTTATATAGTGAAAGTTCCTCTTTACTTAACATATAAGTTTTCAATAAGGGTCATTTAACCTCCCTATTTTAATAAATCATAAATATTAAATAAAGTAAGGTGAGAGACCCCATCTTATGTCATTATTCTACATTTCTTATAGAATATAGAATACCATTGAGAAAATAAAAATTCAATATTATGAATATGAAATCTTATTTAAATATTATTCTTTTAAAATATATCATATTTGAAAATTACTCCTTCTTAGTCTATGTAGAAATATATTCACATGATATAATTTCTATATCCTTGAATATAGTAACCTATTAAAACAATTTATTTAATTTTATAGTCAACATGATCTATATAAACTCATAGATTAATAATTTTCTTGTGAAATAATTAATAATATCCATATATAACTTTATTATTCTAATATATGAATCTGCTAAAAAGATAAACTCATGTCGTCCGAATGAAAAAGAGAACAATCTTATTATTCTATCACCAAAAAATAGTTTTCTTGTGTCATGATATTAACATTTTCATAATTTTATAATTAATTTTAAATAAAATAAGAATAATTTGAATTATATATGCCAATCCTTATAAATATTTGAATTTATTTTTACCTATGTTCCAAGAAGACTCAAACAAAAATGTTTAAATGAAACTTATTTAATAGAAAAATCACTCTTATGATGATGAATCATATATAATTAATCATATGTAATTTAATCATATGGGGTTCCATTAAGGACCCATACACACATTAAAGATAATCCTATGTGATGAATCATATGTGAGTAACCTTCCATTGCGACATTTTTCCAGATTCATCAACTTCTTCTACTCTTTGGATTTTCATGATGTTCTTAATAACTTTATTGAATTACTTATTTCCTCAAAGATGATATAATTAGTTCATGTGTCCATTATTTTTTAAGTTTTAAGAACTGGTTTTAAACACATGATCATAGGAATTGAAGATCTGGCGGTTTAAGTCAAATTGGATGACAATATATGATATATTTTCACAAGGATTTTAGAATATAAAAAGTTAATGAAATAATTTCTATCTCTCATTGAAAATATGATTTTACTCCCGACCAGTTTATCACCATATAAATGGTAACATATACTCAAAAGAAACCCCTTAGGTACTTCCCCATACTAGAAGGTCCCTATGCCATCCGAAATGATTCTCAACTACTTACATTGACATGTTCCAATACCAACCAATTGTGATACTAACATGAACTACCACACACTTGGGTAGAACCTTTGATCATATCCTACACCATTACTGGTTGGATTATCAGGATCTAGTTTTATGAGGGTAAGACCTAATTTTTCTATAACACATATCATATCAAGAGTTTTCAAAACTAATGAGTTATCCAAAAATGAATTATGAGAGATTCACTAATAAAAATTTACTACTTTACCAAAAACCCAATCATTATAGAAAATCAAAAGGGAACACTTATACATATATATTAAATTATTTTTTCAAAGGATACAACCAAAACCACCTTATTCTATACAAATTAATCAAAAACATATCATATATATATATATATATCCTCTAATAATCATAAAAAATAAAATCATTTCATATTTTCAATAAATTCATAACAAATACCATAACACAGTGTCAATTGTTTTTAAAAAAAACCCCTTAGTTGGTAAAATTAAGAGGGTTAGTAAGATTTCATATTGTTATCAATGATGATGATATAGATAGTACTATGTGTGTATGTGTATATATATATATATATTCTATCAAACAGAATAAGAGAAGATAATAGAGGGTGTGTATTGCACTTTATTGACAAATATTTTATATATAATATTAGAAATAAGAAGATAAAAATATATAGAGGGTTGATGATGGTGTTGATACTATATATTTATTATTGCTAGAGGAAGAAGATAATACATAAGAAGAGTGGAAATAATATGGAGAAAAATGTTATAATAATTATTCAAGTTTATACTTATATAATATAAGATAATACAGAAGAAAAATAGAATCAATTAAGTGAAAGACACAAACATGAACCATTATTCATTATCATATGTGTTGAGAAACTTGTAAGTTGATTAAGGTCAACAAAAATGTTCCCAAATAATGCATTTAATCTCGGTCACATGAAGATAAAAATGTGTATGAAACTCTATAAGATTATCCTTTGTATTTTGAATACACTTGTTAATGAAGAGGAACATTAATTTTTGATGTAGTGAAATACCATTAAGATTAATGATTTTTATATGAATGTGTGTTAGTAAATACATTGTAAATTAATGAAATGCAGTATAAATAAACTAGATGAGAGACTATTAAAATATTGGTTTATATAAATTCATTTTTTTGAGATAAAATATTTTATTGAAATTATGATATTAGTATATATTTTTGTGTTATACTTGACTGAAATGAAACAATGATTTGGTCATCCATAATGGGGTCGAACATTGTAAAAATTTCGTGTGGTTCCCTCTTTATCTTCTTAGTACTTTACATATAGAAATTATCTATTGGGAAATCATAAGTAAATCCATTTATATCATAACCAATAATAGATGTTTGAATGGTAAGAGAGATATTTAAAAGAAAAAATAATTCAATGAAAAGGTTAAATGGATTCATCCCTCCCCCCCTTAGAGTGATTGTACAGTCTTTATAGGGAATTTTTACCACTAATAAGTACATTTTAATTAGGATAAATAGATAATAATGGTATAAGAACTATATATATATATATATATCAAAATTTAATAAATTTACCAAATATTTTTAACGACTATAAAACTAATGATAAAAAAGAAAAAATTACTATCCAAATGCATGTTTATCAAAAAAAACCTAAATAATAAATATAGAATTTAAATGAGTTGGGTATCATTTATATATGTCTATGTACAACCCCTATGTACATGTATGAAAATTTTACCAATATTCCTTAAAGTTTAAGCCAAAACTTCACACTCAATGTCTTATAAGTCCCCATACTCCAATGCTTTTACCATTTATGGACATCATGGGATTTAATCCAAACACATCGTAAAAAGTCATATGATTAATGTGAGTGTAATATAACGAGTTGAAGGTTACAATCCCATCCATTTTGAAATTTCAAATAACATTGTCTTTGAAATAAAAATAAAAATATGGGATAATGTAAAAAATTAACAGAAAAAAATTATCAATGAATTACTATGTGTATTAAAATGATAAAATGTATATACCATCATTAGTAGTGTCCATACATGGTTTTCTTGATTCAAGCCCCATATTTACATCTAAGATGAAAAAATATAATGAGTTGAGGTGAAATAACCATCAGGGGTGAAAGGTAATTGTAAACTCATAGTTATTTCCATGTAAGAATATGGGATATTTCTATGAATATTTATAGATCCAAGGACAAATATTTTGAGGGATTCATAGGCCTAGTGATCCTAAAATTTAAATTTTAAATATATTAAATATATTAATATCACTTACATGTAGTTTTCCTAAAAATATAAATAAATCCCAACTTGATCCACATATCAATAGTATGATACCACAGCTGAGTATAAAATTATTTTTCACCCAAGCTATGACATAGTATTTATCGGTTTCATGAGTTTTAGTAAAGTGAAATTGTGAGAAAAAATAATAAAAATAATAAAAATATTTTATTTTATTTTGTTATTTAAATAAAACAACCTAGAATCTTCTATTTAAGCATGACCATTCCTAATCCCTATAGTTATCTAAATAACCTTAGATACTTGAGAAGAGTGGTGGGAGAGGAGCCATTGGAGGATCACTGGCTGACAAAATCATATCAAGAATATATCGAGTATAATGCACCAATGCAGATTTTGGATCCCATTACTAATAATTACATGTAATAATTATTTCTCAGATATTCATAAAAGTTATGGTATGATGTTGTTTTGGGATTTATCACCATTTATTATGAAACAAAGAACTATAATCAGTCATCTACTAGAGTGATTCCTAGATCGATCATTTTGTGGGAATGGTTTAGTTATTGGATTGGGGATGATTATTATTTCTTTGTTTGTTGATTTTATTCATCTTCATTCACCTTTTCCATTAAAATATATTTAGTATCGAAATTAAAAAGGATGATCTTGATTATTGAAATTATAGTTTGGGGTTTTCCCTCCATTTTATATTTCTATTCATCATGGAATTTTTATTATTTCCAATGATTTAAAAAAATACCTAGTGAATTATCATTGCACATTTAGTGGATCAGTATACCAATTTTTCATGAGAAACTGATGAGTTGTGATGGAGGGTGTTTCCTAAGTAGTCGATATGGCTGGAATTGCCATAATTTTTCAATACTATTAGGGTGGATTAGTCAGCCAAAATCTACAACATGTGACATGGTTCCCAATATAATTAGTGGATGTGGACAATTAACGGAATGGCATGTGAACTTTTTATAATTTTTATCAAATTCCAAACTACATGGAATGTATTCCTATGATGAAACATTGTGTAGTCCATTCTATGTAGTGATAGGGTTTCTATGAAGATATATGTATCACATACCATGTTAAACATTCCACACATCATGTAATCCTTAACCAGCCATCTTAGAATGTTCGGAAATTACATTCCTAGGAGGCCATGTAGTGTTAAACGCCATGTGTTTCATGTAAAAAACCATGTAACCCATGGTGGATGTTGTATAGTGTGCATGGGGTAGATTCTTAGGTGGAATTATCGTCACACATTCCATGTATATGGGAAGTACACCAGAAGTCTATTGTACATGGGTAGATTTTTTCCCTTAGACACAATCATATACTCGAGCATGACTCGGTGTACATAGAAATTTCCAATAATACTTGGGGATGGGTAGAATGGAATGGAGAGTTATAGGAAGACATGTACAAGCCATATACCTTAGTAAGAAGCTGTATATTGTTGAAAAAAGAATTCTATACCAATGTGAGACATATGTAGTTTCAAGCATAGTGATATAAGCTGTATACCTCAAAGGTCATTTCATGTACTCCATTGGGGACATGTTGAATTCCTCTTTCTTCTCATCTATTCGTCCTTCTAAGCTTGCATGAAATTCTATAGATCATCATAAACTAAGGGTGCTACCTTAGTCCATTCATATGTGGGTTTGGTGTGGAATCATATTTGTGACATAGAGGATGAACCATATACAACATTTTGATTATCATTACTATTTAAGATTTTCCAATAATTCTAGAGATAGTCTTCTCAATCCACATAGATAAAGTCCTTAGTGGATGAGAGAATGTATCCCTATGATAGGGCTAGAGCGATCCTTATTTCATTTTCATTTAAATATACTAGTTTTGTTGAATTTGCGTGACTAATACATAAATGGGTTTTAGTCCCCTATCTATGAGGATGTTTATAGTAGGGTCTGGTGTCCCCCTAGTGAGCCTTAAACATTATTCCCATTACACTGTACCATTATTTGATCTATCTGGTGGAGTGTTAGTCTGATGGAGCATTCATCTCAGGTGAATAGTTTTTGTTTTTGATGTTCTTCTTCCTAGATATACCTAATGAGTGTGGAATCATGGATGAGTGTAATCAATTTTATTATATCATAGGGGTAGTTCCGCCCAGACAATCATAAGATTGATACCTCACAGGGGATCTATATCTGGTATTTTTTGAGACCTTATAATAATTTGATTCGTCATTTATTATATCTAGGATATATTTCTTTATCATCATGGCTATTATATTTTTTGAAATAAATATGGTTGATTATTTGAATACAATTTATAGTTTATGCTGAGTGATTTCGGGGTGTCCTACTATGTACTATTATACTCACCCCTATATATGATCATCCCATACGTGCTGTGTCTTATAAAGATGAGAACCCTTTTTAAGGAGACCTGTGAGGCCTAGTAGTAATTGGTGTTTAGTTTGTGCATGAAATACAAATATCCATACTGTTTTTTTCATTTGAAAATTGTCCCCTCCTTCTAAAAAGGATAGACGTTATTATGCAGTTTGGGGGGGGGGGGGTTATTCTGCCCCTTTTTAGTCTTTCCAGTACTTTATTCCATACTACTCTTTTGGGATTATAAGTGTATTCATTAATTGTTATCAATTATTTTACATTTAAACATTGTATGAGATTTGATATATGCACATTCATACATGTAATTTATTCGAATTCCTCCCATCATTGTTATATGCTTTATCGACACAATTTTTCATTCCTTATTATATTTAGGGAGGGATTGGGGTAGTTTCGGTTCATACTATGGTGGTTTTGGTCATTATAGAATGGGATTATAGGGGTACCCAACATGAAGTGTTATGATAATACCTAGGTTTAGGACTAGTGTTTAGAGTTTCTATTGTCTACATATGTGGTATGGTTTTCTCACTATGGATAATCTATTAAAATGTTCCAATTTTATATTTTAGGCTAGGTAATCCAGTGTTGGTGTGATGTCAGATGTATCCATTCACTAGGTCTATGATAACATGATTTTTTTCTTGAGACATGTAGGAACTATTTGTAGGGAAATAGTTTCTACCTCAATCATATAAGGATAGGTTTTGGTTTTCGTGTCCTTCATGAGTCATCACACTAGATATAACCCATGACGATGGTTTATTTTATCTTCTTTCAAAATATGTTCATGAAAATAGCTAGCATGGTTTCTGTAGTAGAGTCAAGATTTAGACCAGATGAGTGTTGAGGCCTCCCTAAAAGATATTAGTTAGGATGTGTTCCTTCATGAGTATAGTTAGAGGTTAGTGAGTTCTCAATTTGATCATTTTATAGACTCACCTCTTTTGGTTCATGTGGATAAATAATTCTAGACCGATTCATGGGTTACTATTTTGGTTTTTAATGATCATCCATAGTGTTTGATCATCTATCATGAGATTATGAGGTTGGTATTTCCTTAGATAAGGGTCAGTGGGACCTACCAACTGTAGGAAAGTGAAGAAATTCCTGAAATAGGAGGTTTCTGTAAGATCTTGATACTTTCATGAGGTATAGATACTTTTATTTCTTGGTAAACCCTTTTAAAAATATTTTTTTTTGTATAAAACCTATGCAAGGTTATATGCTAATTTTTTAGAAAAGAAGAAGGTAGAGGGCTAGAGATTTACATTAATCTAATTACACACAGTGTAATTGGGATACCCGATATATATCAATTACATGTAGTGTGTGGTTTGTCCAAAACTATTCACATCATGTATGGGTTAAACCCCAGGTGGAAGAACCCTTGATTTACATGATTTGTAAATAATTTACATGCTGTTTAAATTCTTGAGGATTTGTTTGAAATAGGTGGCATGAGACTCTATTTTTTCATACATAAACCTTCACCCCCTCTTCTCACATACATGAGAAACCAAGAAATACTAATGCTAGGCTTGGCCCCCAACTAGTGATATAGGTTTTGTATAATCTGACGTCAATCAAGATAGATATACACTAATGAATTATCTATTCCTCTTGTGTCATACCTCATTTTACATGGTATCATCTACAATATTTTGGTGCAATCTAATATTCCCTATTTTTTGCATTCTCATTCATTCTATTTTTTCTTCAGATCCTGACCGAATTTAATACTGATACTAGAATACTGTTATACCATGGGTATATGGTAGAGGTTCTATACATTTTCCTTGGTGTTTAGTGTTTTATAGTCATAGTTTCCATTGTTCCCCACTCCATAATTTCTATCTACATCCATTTTATTTTCTAAAATCATAAAATGAACATCTTGGATCTAGTTGGGAATTACCACTAGTTCCTATGTGTTTGTTGGGGTATGTTTCCCCATCCCATCCCTCCCATTCTGTGAGCATTCGTAACATACATACATTATACCACCCATTGGGAGCATGGGCGAATTCTAATTAAGTGGAATACCTTAATGAAATGAATTGAATTGAATCATGGAATTGGATGATTCTATACCTCCTCTTCCATGTTATACATGATGTTAAAAGATATGAAATTTTAAATGTAATTTTCCATATGAGTTTGATGGACTCATGAAATGTTATGAAATGTTAATTGATGAATTAATTTTATCATTTGATTAGTATTGTATTCCTATGTTTCTAACCCTTGGATAATGATTCCATTAGATTTAAAGGATGGTTCTCCCATGGTTATTGATAGAGATAATGGATTATATGGGTGAGATTTCTCCATGGGTCTTGATTCTGTAGTATGCCCTGGGAAATTATATCCCATAGATCCATCTTGCATGGGATCACAGTGGACATAATCTATTGCAATTATCCATAAAACCCACCCAAGTGTAAAATAGTTTCCATTAGGATGCTCCAGGGACTTAAAGAAGATTCATTAGTCTTCTAAACCATGTATTCGGCCCCTTGATGTTTGAAGATTTACATTATATGGTAAGGTTATGATGGATGATTTTCATATAAGACATGGTCATGGTTGATAAGATTATCCTCATTGTATTATGTGGCCTTGGTGGAGAGGGTCGGGAGAGGCCTCAAACCTAGGGTACCTAGTTGACTGAATGCTGCCATATTCTTCTCCCCTACCTCAATTAGAGGGGGTAGTCTTGCGATTTCATCTGTAGGGGTAGAGTATCTCAAGTCTTGGTTCAATTCTTCCCTTCCTGATGATCCCTATTTCGTCGCAGGTCCCCAATCTCTTCTGAGAGGCTCCTCAACTTTCGCTGCTTCCAACAGAGATAAACAATGCCTAGGATATTTGAAATCTCACAATGGTGGCCCATTTCCGTCTTAAGTGTCCCTCAATTAAATCCTTTGATCACTTCATATCTGAGTCTTGGAAGCTGCAGGAGCGTGCGGTCATCAATTTTCTTGATCACCGAAATTTCATTATTAGCATTAGATTAGAGGAGGATTTGATATACACCTTGTCCAAGTCCCCTCAAAGATGTAATGGGGAAACTTTATACCTATTTAATTGGAGCTTTGATTTCAATATGTGGCGTGACCCTTCGTTGTTCGTGACCTGGGTAAGTCTTCCATGTCTTCCACTCTCATTTCTGAATCCTTCTATAATGTGTGTGATTGGAAACATGATTGGGGGGCACCTTTTCTCTGATTGGAATACTAAGGTTTTTTTTCATCCTATATACCTGATAATATGCGTGGAAGTTGATATTGCAAGGCCACCGGTCCGATGCATTTGGATTATGGATGAAAAAGAGATTCGTTGGAAGTAGGAGGTGGTTTTTGAGTCATGGATGCATAATTGTGTGTCTTGCAGTCAGAGTGGTCATTTGGTGTTGAAATGTCTTAGTTGAATGACGACTGTATGCTCACATGTGATGGAGATGAGTCATGGTAGAGGGTGTGCTGCGACTGGTCTGGATAAGGCCTCGAGAATGGGTCACACAGAAGCTGGTTTGACAGTAATATTGTGTGAGGCGGGAGATAATTTGGTCTTTGAGGAGGTCGTTGGGTGTGTCGGGCATGGAGATGTTGTTGAGAAAGTTACTTGAGTGGGGGAACCTTTAAATGGGGGTGTATTAGTGGAAGAGCCAGTGGCATCAGCTATCATAAAGGGGGTAGTCTGAGAGCCTTTAGCTAGCAATGCAGTGGTAGAGGAGCCAATGCCATCAATTTTATTATAGGTGATGATTCGGGATGGTGCCGATGTGGTTCCTTTATGATATTTTGGTATGAAGGAGATGTTGGCAATCCAGCTGGGAGACTCTATTACTGGCTATGTAGTGGTGGAGGAGCATACAGATTCAATCCTATTAGAGGGGGTGAATCAAGATGCTGCTAGTTTGGTTACTTCTGGACAGGCTGTGGATGAGGATGCAGGGCATACTAGCCCTGAGATCAAAGTGCATGGTAATCCTATGAAGAAGGTTGATAATATGACTTGGGACTCGATGGTTAAGAAAGGTTTTGATTATTTAAAGTGTGACCTTGGTCTTGTAAATGCAGATACATTGGGGAATTATTTGGCTTGTAACTTCTTACAGTCGGAGCCTATGATTTATCTTCTTCTGGACTCAGTTGTTCCTGTCTCAGGGGTTGTGGATGCCTGTGTTCAAGAAGCGAAGGATGATGATTCTGGAGGAATGGTGACCACAGTGTCTACTGGAAATAGATTCCTAGAACTGGAAAATGAGGAGGAATTGCCTAAAGAGGAGAATACAGCAAGATAAGAAGGTGACCTCTTGTAGTTGGTTGTTTCTCCGATGGATGATGCAACTGGGGAAGACGTATAGAACCTGGTGGATTAGCCACAATTCTTTTCTATATTTGATGCCAATAGTTAGGTCTAACAGGAATGTGAATTGGGGGAGGGTTATCAAGAGGTGAAAATCTTGGGAAAGTGGGGTGACATCGCGATAGTTACAAGGAAAAGGATAGTGGCGTGGTCCGGTCTTCCTACAGTGATGTTTTTCAGGGTGAAAGGAGGATGGTTCATGGGGATGAAGATGATAAGATTGGCCCACCATGAAGAATACTGAAGAAATATTATTCTTATCTTCCAATGATGGTGTCTACCAGATCTTCTATTGGAAAGGAAAGTTGGGGTATGCACTCCTTGAATGAGTTTCTAGTCTTGGAGAAGCTGAATCTTAGAATGAAATATGAAAAGGTTCTTGAGCACTATGAATGTTTAGAGTGGGAAATATATACTGTAGAGGAAATAATATCTAAATGGGGTGGTGTCGGGTATGATTTCTATGATATGTAGTTGTTTATGACTTGTCGTACCTACTTAATGATTTTTCTTTTATTAATAAATGGTCATAGGATTGCCTCTGACTAAGCATTTCTGGTATTATGTGTCCTTGGTTGACATTATAGACTTGGTTGTATGGAATGGATACAGTTGATAAGATCTTATTTATTATAAGACAGGGTCATGGTTGACTTGACAGACTTGGTTATATGGCACGGTCGTGGTTGATATGATCCTCTTCATTGTACGTATTTATCGTGGTGGTTATTCTATTTTTCATTACAACTACCTTGTTAGATGGGATTGTAACTTATTTTGTAGGAAGTCTTACTGTATTGATAGTTACACTTACTTTCATTACTTTATACATGGGAATTTCACTTCTATTATTTCTATACTTATCCTATAATTTCCCACTTCTTATCTTCTGTTACACAGCATCCATTTTTTATAAAAACTATTGGTGGTGGAATACTATGTGTTATATCACACCCTATTCAAGATATCATTGGGTACTTGGTTAGAATATATAGATATATATAGGGATTCGGGTAGCTTCCCATAGTTAGATGCTTGACATTGTTCTATGCTTAGGATTTGGGGAGCACAAGATTGAGTCGGTACTCACTATGCTATATGTAATATCATATTTTGGGTCTTTTTGGTATTTTGATAAAATTATTGTGCTAATTCAAGTATACTTATTTTTGATTTATTTTTAGAGGCATGAAATGAAACATAATTATATATGGGATTACTTTTGTAGATTCCTATATATTCATTGTCTTCAATGTTTATCTTATTTTTGGTTTTTTATTTTTATTTTCTATTGATTTTAATTGTCATTCTAATGTGTTACACTCTTTCCAGAGGGAATAGTCTCCACGTAGACACACCCTAGGACCTTTTTTCTAGTCAAAATCCACTGGTGTTCTAGGAGATGTGCTTGAGGCCATGTGACCCACTCGCTCAGGGAATGATTTAGTGGAATCAGGGTCAAGGTACAAGAAAGTGGTTTATAGTATTTTTCCTTTCTAGATTAATATTTGGAGAATATATATTACTGATTAAAAAGTTATTATAATTTGTTAATGGGATATGTATAGGAGTTTCTAAACCATGTACTGTGAAAAGATAATTTTGATCAAATGGAAATTGTTGTTTTATGTATTTTTCTTATTATAGTTGATTTTATTCCACCATTGGGTAATGTAATTGAATTTTTATTTCATTAATGACATGATTGAGGATTTGTGAACAATTCTCGAGGATATGTGGGTATTCATATCATGCATCATTTTATTAACATCCTAGGATTAACGTACCATGATATATATCATGTGATATTGGATGAATTGTTTGATTGCTTATCTTCGTGATATGTGCCTTGTGTGATATACCTATTATTTGATAAATGTTTTATGTGGTGTATTGAGAAACATGGTAGGTATATAGTGTCCCTACAAGAAACTAATAATTCATTTTCTAATTTTTCTATATTAAGAACCCTAAGCATCCAATTATGGCATATTTATTCAAGGACCATCAGTCGCATGGACTATAACATGTTATGGTATGGATTATGTTGATACAATATTTCAATGCATGAGGAGTATGAGACCTTATAGATTACGAGTGGAGAACCAATTGGTTCAGGAATTAAAGGAGAATTATGATATGAATGTGAAATAAATATGAATTTAAATATAAATTTGAGATATTTAATAGAGAACTTAACATTGATGTGAACATTGAGTGGGAAATAGTTAATCTCTTTAGTGATGTCATGATAGTTTCTTTTTATGAACTCCTAGTTTGGGGAGTAGGAACAGGGGTGTCACATATTTATAGGAATGTTTTGACCCATCATAAGCTTTTATCTGTGAATTTATGGTTATTATTCCTTTCTATGGATTAATTTTGGAAATTTAGGGACATTCCACAATGACGAACTTCAGTTGTATGCCATAAGGGTTTCGATGAACATGATTCAGGGGTTTTTAGCAATTGTCTACTAGTAGATCCTTCTATATATTATATTGTGACACCAATAGTTTTTTTGAATATTAGTGTTGAGGCACAATTCCATGAGGTTTTTTTCTGTATGTATAATTTTCAGGGAACACCGTATCTTCCATCATCAATGGAAGAGATATCACATGTGTTTTAGTGTAATAATACTCCCAATTTTTTGTGGGATGGAGGTCCACAAGGTGATGAGGTATGGATTGAGGAAAAACTGTTGATCATCGAACATCTCGAGACACATCATGAGAGGAGTGTGAATCCCATGTATTATATACTTTGGGGAAAAGTAATGTGTTGGTTAGCTGTTCTAATCCAGGATGATAGGTTGTGAGATATAGTTTTGGAAGATTTATAGAATAGGATATATGAAAAACATTTCCATAAGACTATAATAGAATAGAGGGATAGAGAGTTTTTATGTCTGGAGCACAAATCCAAGGAAGTTATGGAATGTTTAGAATGATTTATAATGGTACCACATTTTAGACTGATATATCATTCTAATGAGGAAATAATGGAAAGATGTATTGAGGATGGTCTCAAACATCCCATTTAATATTAGGTCAACATGTTAAGGTTGATGACTATTAATGAAATTGTGAATTGAGCACTGATCACAATGTAGAACCTCATTGAATATTGGGTGTAGAGTAGGGTAGTTTATCATTTAAACACATTGGATCAGCTTCTAGTGGAATGAGGCACCATTTTGATGATTCTCATGTGATAAGTACTAGACATACTGTTAGTGATGGTAGTGTAGTTCTATAATCATCAGTGTGGAAAAGTAGGAATTTAAGGATTCAGTGTGATCGAGACTTAGTCGAGTGTCGAGATTGAAATTGGACGGTCCATGTACAAAATTTATTTAGGACATTCACTCTGGAAATTTTTGGAATGGGGTAATCTTTGACTCTAGGTTAATGAGTGGTTTTCATAGCACCACATTAGGCTTGATGTTGGAGTAGTACCATTCGATCGGGAAGAGTTGGTTGTCCTGGCCATGGTATCCAGACAGTAGTTGAACCTAATAAGTAGTGTGAGAATGCTCTAGGTAGTGTGTTTGTGGAACAAGGTTGTGGTTCAATTTAGATATATGTTGAACAACCAACACCTGTAGATATAGGATCCTACCCATCTACGATGGGAGGTATGATTTTAGCAGCCCACACTCTTGTATCTTCTATTTTTTGATATATTTTTATCATATAGTTTTATTTCCATACTTATGGTGCAGTGACTTGGGATCATTGTACAATTTTAAGATGAAATCTTAATAGTCAATACTCCTTTGGGGATTAGAACATAGAATATGAGCAAGTGCTGTGATCGGCACCTTTATATTGGTGGGTTTCACTCCATAATAAATTTTTTACATGAGATTTCTAGGCTTAACATCATACTTCGGATGTACTGGATTGTAAACTTCTGAGCGTTCATTGATTTCTATCATAGGAGGCTATATTTAACATCACCAAAGGTATGATTTTTCATTCACAAGGTTGAATGTGATCTATAGGAAAGCCGAGTTAGACTAAAGTGTTTTGGGTTCGGTGAATTGACAACCCATATAGATAGTTGGTATCTGTATGATCAAGGAGTGTGTTAGGTGGACATTACTCTACTGATTTATCATTCAGGTATGATTTCATGAATGAATTTTCTTTTTTACCTCCTAATAGTGGGGTAGAGTTATCCATTGAGATTTTTCCAAGAGCTACACCAATATGAATTCTTACTTATAAGATGACTACGATAGATTTGTAAGAGATCAAGAGGCAGCTAAAGGATTTGGAGGAAAATGGGTTTATATAACATATTACATATCAATGGGGTTTTCCGACACTTTGTTCAAAAAAGGTATATGATAAAATTAGGCTATATGTAGATTCATAGAAATTTAACCAGTAGATGGTTAAAAACTAGTTTCATTTTCCATGGATAAATGTCCTTTTTCACTAGCTTCGAGGAGCTCGAGTGTTATTGAAAATTTATTTTAGATTGGGTTGTCATCATGTGTGTGTTATAATTATAGAAATACCTTGTACAACATTTCATAACATGAGTGGTCTATATGAGTATAAAGTTTGGTCATTTTCTCTCATTCATAGAACAACATTTTCCATGCTTCTTATGAACTAAATTTTCCATCTTTATCAGGATTTGTTTATACTGGATTTCATTAAATTTTTTTGGTGTATTATCAAAATTAACACGATAATTATAAACCTTTTAATATCATTTTGGATACATTAAAATAACATTAGTTATATGAAATCTCAGAAATATACACCTTTGGATGGATATGATTCACTTCCTCTGTCATATTCTATCAGATAAAGGAGTATCAATTGACCTAGAGTTCGCGAGAGATATAGTTTCCTGGGAGAAATAGAAGAAAATATTTGACATATAGGGTTTATTAATGCTTGATGGATATTTAAAGTAATTCATATATGAATACCCATTTTTTGTATTTCCATTTAGGGGATTCAATAAGAGTGGTGTGATGTTTGTAGGAATATATACCTACCTGACATCCATTCATGGGATAAATGGGAGACTGACATTAGTATCGGTCATTATTTTTCCAAAACCAGGAATGAGCTAAACTATGTATTGGGATGTATTAAGAATCTATCCAGAAGAAGTTATGATGTAGTGGGTAGTGTTTTTTCATACAGGTCTCATCATTTTTGGACACATGAGAGGGAATTACTAGTTCCATGATCTTGAGTTGGCTGTATTTGTTTATGCATTGTGCTATTTGAGACACTACTTACACGGAGAGTGTTTTGTGTTGTAGACTAGTCATAAAAGATTCAAATATATATTTTCATATCATGATATCAATATGAGGTTATGAATGTGTTTTGATTACCTACATTATTTTTACACCGAGATTACCTATATTCCAGGATTGGGAAATGTAGTGCCTGATGCACTGAGTAGGAGGATGTAGATATAAGAAGTTCCTGAGGCCAGTTGCAAGTGGACGCTTATGGATTTTTTTCAAAAGATGCACATGGTGGTGAAAGATAGTTAGGGGAAGACTTTTACTTCATCGTTAGCTGTGACCACTACCATTATGCATAGATTAAAGATAAGGAAACAATCATATTCTGAGGGCCTAGTCCTACAGGAGAGTGTGGATGGTGAGGACCTTCCATCTAGCTAGATTGTAGGTGAGAATGTGATTCATTGCATCTGTAACACCCTCAGATTTTGTGAAATAAAACTTTCTTTTCATAAAATGATTCATTTATGTATTTTATATAATTGAGTAAAATAGTACTCTCATATGGAACCGACTTGGTTTTCCCTATATGAAACACCGACATGGCATGCATTATATGAAACACTGAGCTTCTACAAAACATAATTTTATTATAATAATTATTTAAGTGGGATATTTAAAAACTAGATGATAAAAATAGAAACATGAATAGTAATATCTGATCTTCATATATTATTTATAGTGGTTTCACATAATTAGAACATATTGATAATGAAATATATAATTTTTTGTAATGTCTTTATATGTTTAAAATAATATTTTCTTAAAGAAATTTTTTTTATGTCCCTTCGTGAGTGATAGAAAAATTAATTTTTGACAAGAATAAAAATTGAATTTGGTAAAATAAACATCATTTTTAAATTCATAAGGTTGAAATTATCCTATGGTGAATGTTTTATATTTTTCTAAAAAACCTCATTTTGGGTGAATAGTAAAAATTAATGCAATTTAGTTAAAAAAACTATTTCGTTTAAATAATTATTAGTGTTAAATTTAATGTAAAAATAGATTTTAAAGTCACAATATTTCCATTATAAAAATATTAATTTAATTTAGTTCATTGGACTAATTTTTATTATAAAATTATATATAAACACTTACTAACCTTTTAAATGTTTTACTACAAAAAACCTATATCTCACCAAATCTGTGGAATTAGAATTAATCTTAGTTTTCACAAATCTGTGATTTGAATTTTGAAAAACCAATATAAACATTTTTAATAAGTATGATATTTGTGTTCTAATAAGATAAACATAATTTTTAACATAAAAATTAGTGAAAGTGATTAAAATAAATGACAACGTTTATAGTGAGATTAAGCTCAATTAAAGACAAATCCTTACTTATAAAGACCAAAATGACATTTACACATGTCCAAAGGATATTGTCTAATAATAATTAGACATTATAACCTCTTGGATAGAATTTCATTGCTTATTTGAATATTATTAAATCAAAGTACCCTATATAAAAGGATAAGTACTAAAAAGGCCAAAAGGGAACATTCTTTATCATTAACATTTATAAACCATGGAGAAATGCACAAAACATCATAATTTCGGTTATTGATATACATTTTAAATAAAAATGGGTTATATTTATCATTATAAATAATTAATAAATTTTAGATTTGATTTAGTAACCTAAAATTATTATATAATTCCAACATAGTTATTATTTAGTTAATAAATAACAAAATTAAGTGATACTAAAAATCTTAAAAGTGAAGCGATTGATTTATTTTTTTTCTCAAATTATATTTTATAATTAATAATTCATTTTAATTTTTTTTAAATTATTCTTTTTTAATTTGAATATTATTTATGTTATTTTAAAATTAAAAATAAATAAATAATATCAAAATTGACACTATTGTTTTACAATAGATGGTATTTTATTAAATAATATAAAATTAATAAAAATACTACATTATGAAAATTAATTTATATGGGTTAAAAAATATTGAATTTGGTATATTAATGGAACGATTTATATTTTATAATTAATTTAATGACCCATAAGTTATAAAAAAAATTAGCACGCTCTAGATTTAACCAGTGTTTGGCATGTCACATGCACTTGTTTTAAAAATTAATTTCCAAAAAAATGAGATTTTTATTTTGAAAAATAGGTATAATATTTATAATTATATATATATATATATATAATTATCAATTTATTTTTATAATATTTGTTAAATTAAATAGTTTAGGAAATAACTTGCTTTTATAAAAACTAAAATAATAAAATTGAGGAATCTTAGAAGTTATGGAACAAAATTATTAAAATGAACTTATATTTATGTTTGGTTTATTTTTTTCGACCATAATTTCACATTACTCCCTTAATTTTCCATTTTTGAGGCACATTATGTAGTGGAGAACTCCAATTATTGAATACCTTTTGGTATTTACAATAGTCCACTCCCTCTCCACTATAAAAAGGCATGTACTCTACCCCTTATTCACACCTCTCAAACCTCTTAGATTTGACCAAAGGCCCCCCATTACACATCAAAAAATATAAAAATTCCTCCTTGAATCATACCTATTGTACTAATGTCTTCCAATGAATCCCTTTTTCACAAAACAAAAGGAGTTACCTGATAAAGAGGTAGCATCTTTTCTCAAGTCCTTCCTTTTATTTTCCTTCTCCACCCTCCTCTTTATTTATTCCATACTTTTATAACATAAAACTTATCATAAATATAATAATATGTTTTCATGATAATATTTTGACCAACACTTACACACACCTCCATCTAATTGGTAATGAACATATTGTTTATGTGTATGGGGAACAACCGCCTCAAAAAACGACTATTGTTCAATTTTCCTTACCTCCTCTCATGATGGAAATTATGATGGAAACTATATTTATAAATGTAATATGTAAGATTTATTAATTTATTAACCTTATTTATTCATTTTATAAAACATATATTCTTTACATTCAATTTTGTGTTAATACAATAATTTTGTTTGAGGAAGTGTGGACTACCGCCCCCCTCAAAGTGACATGATTAGTTTATAAACCACATGGATTACATTAAGGATGGTTTTAGTGAATATATAAGATATATATGATATCATAAATCTACAATAATAATTATATATTCATACATATATATACATATATTCATTTTAAATAATTTATTTCAGCCCGATAATTAAACGGAAATAATGTTCATGCGTACGTACGACCTAATGTCTTAATGAATAGTGTATTCCATTTCATACTTATATATCCAATCGGTTATTTTAATTCACCTAAATGGGATATGTATTATATTTCTATAATGGTTTAAATTGATTAATAATTATATTTTTATAAGGACCATCAATATAATAAATTATGACACATATGAAGAACAAAGGGAATATTACCCGAAGTGAAACCTTAACATAGGATGGTTATGAATCGGGTAATGTAAAGTTGTAATAAAACTATATAAGGTATTAGATATAATAATATTTTAATTTAAAAGAGTTATAATAAATTTTTATTTTTTTTACATGTTTCTTGAATGAGAATGATGAGAGTCAGGACACAAGGTAAGGAGATTTCATCTGACTTTTTATTTTCATGAGATACATGTGATGTTATCCACTCTTTCCCTTTGTGTGTTGTATGTAATGTACATGGTTATATTATATTTATATTATAATTAAATATATGTGTATTAAAATATACATTTTATTGTCTTTATTTAATGGGGTTTAAGTTTCAAAAGTTACCAAATCGGTAAAATTGTATTGTCTCATGTTTTTTTCATTGAGACTCATGTTTTGTTATGCACCTAAATTCTCTTTCGAGGTGTCTATAATTCCCTTTTATATGTTATATGATTAATTTAATTTATTTCTTGATATTTTAAGCTTCATTTTATTTTTTTCCATATATATCGTGATCGCATGTTACCATATTATAAGAGTTTATTGAGACAATCTCATCCTTTTTTCAAGATTGTTTATGTTTATGCTTCCTTAGATAAAATCTTATGATCCATCCCCCCAAAAAAATCTTGAATTATAATATCCTATTTTTATTAATTATATATTCATGTATTGGTACCATATTTATACTCTTTGTTAGATAATATAGTTTAGAAAGTGCTTTTAAGAACGCTCGACATTACCCTCTCTTCCGTTAGAAATCTATGTTTTCTAAAAAGGGATCCACTAATATTCTACTATTATCATAAAATAATAAAAATAATTTTTAACCATTTTTGTATTTCAAAAATGTTTTAAAAATAATATTCATTTATATTTATAGAAAATACATTATTCTAAACTTTTTACTGTGTAAATGGAATGTTCTTTTTACCTCCTACGATATGTATGGATTTACCCACCATCATTTCATTGAAACCTCCTTTTCATTTTTAAATGTATTATTTTTTTAAAAAAATCTCAAAGTTAAATTAAAAGAAATTTTTTTTTAAATGTTTTTATTATTATTTTATAGGTTTTCAAGGAAAATTATTTTTAAATGTTTTTCAAGTCTCATTTATAAGTTTTCAAAGTGTTTTAATGAAATGGTTTTCAAAAAAGTTTCAAGATTCCTTGATATTTTTTCATGTAAATAGGTTTTCAAAAAATATCAAAATTTATTTAAAACTTTTAGATACATTTTCAATAAAATAGTTTTAAATTTGTTTTCAATATTTATTTTAAAGTTTCCATTTTTTCTGAGAAAATAGTTTTTAAAATGATTTGACACTTATTTTATATGTTTTGAAGGAAAAAGGTTTTGAAAATGATTTCATGTATTCATTATAAGTTTTAATGTTATTTTTTATCAAAATGATTTTCAAATGGTTTTATATATTTAAAATAATTTTTCAAAGAAGAAAGGATACATTATTTAATTAACATTTTAGAACAATATTTCAAAAATATTGTCCATATAAGATGATAAAAATTGAATCCACTATGGAAAATAATCTAAAGGTTCCATTAATATTTTTTATATTAATGTGTTATTCTTATTATCTTGGACTTTATGAAACCCATTTTTCATTTATGGGTTTTATTTTTATGAAACCTATTTATCTTTCATGGGTTATATGTTTAAGATATATGTTTCTCTTTCACTAGTTATGATTTTGATGAATTGATTATGAAGCATTCCTTTTTTACAAGGGTTAAGATATGATTACATGTTTATTGTACATTATTTATTTTAATGGGTTATTATATGATTATTTATGATATTTTGGAACATATATTTATTATTTCATTATGAAATGGGTGGGACCTATATAAACATCCAATGCATTGCGTAAAGATTTATATCTCATGAGATAGACTATGATGGTCTTGGGAATGAAAATTTCCTACTAAGATATCCATGTAGTTAACCACAACTTCCGAGATGTTACGAGGAGTGAACACATGATACTAAGATAACAATGGGAGTGAACCATAACTACTAATATGTTATGGGTAGAGAATCCATACCATCAAGATGGTCTTGGCAGTGATGCCTTGGTTGTTACAGAGATTGTATTATATGTTTATTTGTTTCCCCAATTCCATGTTTTATTACTATGTTGTGATTTTATGACTTATTTTATAAATTATATTATGGTCCATGTATTTTTAATTTCCAATCATTATTATGATAACATATATGTATGGTATTATCCTTAATTGTTATTCTTGGGTTCAATACCATTTGTTCGTGTTTTGATTACACATTTCCATTATTTCTCTTACTAAGGATATCATCTCACCCCTTTCTTATGTTTCCTTTCCCAAGGTTATGAAGATCGGTTTTAGGTATAAGTACTATAGGTGGAAATATTTATTGGAGATTTTTAAGATCTTTCACTTGGATAAAATATTTTCTTTCTATGTTTACAAAAACACTAAACTATTTTGGTCCTTGGGATTTTATTTTTTTAATGTACCAAAAATTGATATTAAATTATGGAATACCCATGTATATTAATCCTAGGTTGCTTTATTTGGAATCAAAGTAAAGGTTTAGTAATCATTCGGAAACTAGTATGACAAAAACTTAATGAGATCACTATGTATAATTCTAAGGATATGTATCAGGATGTCTCTAAGGATAAGTATAAGGATGAGTTAACATTAAGGAAAATATCCTAGGATTTTGGTAAAGGATAGAGTGAGTGGTTTCCTATAAAAATATCATTTTCTAGATACTATATGTGGATGTGTCTCAAGATATATGTACCTGTAGGTAATAACTCTGAAAATATGTTCCAGACCGGACTCAAGGTAATATAGTACATAACAAAATTCCTTGTTTCACACCTGGTTTGACACTAATGGAGGATATGATTTTGGAATTCACAAACTCTTCATAACCCATCATGAAGTATTTAATCATAATTTGGATATGGATAATCTTTTTTGAACCTAGGGCATCATAGATTGTGTAATGTGTCATTATTTGGACATCCTATAAGTAACACTTTTCATAACTATGTGGTTTTATGCTATGATAATAAATTCTCACACTATACTTCTCATTTTATTCAATGGAGGGAACCATAATAAACTATATTAACATGGAATGTGATGAAAATTTTTCTAGTGAGTAGTTATGTGGGATGATGTGAAATATGTTGGGATCATGCCTAATCACTTCTCACTGAACATGATTATCAAGAATTACAATAAACAATATTCAGATTGGCCAAGGAAGAGGGAGAAGTATTCACTAATATTTTGAGTAATGGAGACCATATAAGAAACAATATTTGGTCTCCTTTTGGTCAAGAATGTGAAATTAATCACCTAAGTAAAGTTTTTATTGGAACAAGAAGATTTTTTGACATTGGAAAAGAAGGACACAAAAGAAGTGACTACAACAGAAAAATGAAGAATTCAGTTAATGAAAAAAATGAGAATATTAGAATCTCTATAATATCATCAATTATTAAGTGTTTTATGTGTGTAATAAATGGTCATTATCCAACTCAGGGACCCAAGAGGAATTATCCTAAAGTGGATAAACAAGGTGGTATGATTAATGTTTACATTTTTGATGATGAAGAGACCACAAATGAAATGTTAACAGAAAGATGTATTGTGTAATATAATGATTTTTCCTTGATAATGGCATAAGGATGAAGTGGAATAATAAAATATTTAATTTATTTGGATTCAAGTGGTATGTTACATGTAAGATGAAATTTATAAGCATTTTTCATATTAAATTTTTCTATACGTATTTACAAGAATAAAATGAAGGGATTCATTGTAATAGAAAAGTGATTTAATGGAATATTATTGTCCACAGAAAACACTTTATTGAGGGATAAATATCCATTAATATGGGAATTTTTTAACGATATTTTTTTGGATAAATATATATGGGATTTGAATAAGTAAATTGGATGGTACTGATTACCCTAGAACTAATAAAGTAACTGTTGAAAATTAGTTCATGCAATCATGGAAGAATTTTAAAACTAATTTGATTTATAGTAAATATCTAGTAATATATGTAATAAGAAAATATACATATTTTCAATAAGTATGTATGGTAATTCATATTATTACCATATTTAAAGAGAATATATGATGAGGTTATTCACATATTTATGCTTTTTAATTATTCACTTTCTCTTAATCCTGTTCTCTATCTCTCCCTCTCTCTACCATAACTTGATGGTAAGACTTCTCTTCCAGGTTCAAGTTTTCAATTCCCACATATGTTCTCTTATGTGTGAATCTCATTATGATTTACATTGGGTAACTATTATGTTTTCAAAATTAAATTTTAAAGGTATTTTTTGTATTCATTTTTTTTGATGTGGTTTTCTATGAATGAATCTCTCTAGTATTGAACCCTTCAAAACCCAAACGAATTTAGGGGGATAAATTCATTTTAAAGAGGGTAGAATGTAACACCTTGAGATTTTGATAAATTTATTTTTTTATTCGAATGAATTAGTTTATATTTATGTATTTAAATTAAAAAATTATAGTATTCCTTTCACATGAAATAAAAATGTCTTTTTCTACATGAAACACAAACTTTTCATGTGTTATACGCAATAATAGTTTTCCAGGAAACATCATTTTATTATTATAATTATTTAAAAGAGATAATTAAAACCTATATGATACAATAAGAAATATAAATAGTAATAAGTATTTTTAATTTAATATTTAAAATTGTTTCATATAAATAAATCACATATACAATGTAATATATAATTTTTTGTAATGTCGTTTTATATGCTAAAATAAACATTTCTTAAACAAATTTTATTATTATGACTACATGACAAGTATTATAATAAACCTTAGAAACAAATAGAAATTTATTTCGATAAAGAAATAATCAATTTTTAATTCATATTGTTGAAATTATCTTATGGTGAATTTTTGTATTTTTTTGAAAAAATTCATTTTGGGTGAATAGTAACAATTACTACAATTTAGATAAAAATAGCCTTTTCATTTAAATAATTATTAGTGTTAAATAATATTTTAATTTGGTTTTCAATGTCCAAATAGATCAAATATATATATATATATATATATATATATATATATATATATTAATTCAAATATAATTTATTTTATTCAATTTTATTTGTAAATTAGATATAATATTATTGAACTTTTGAACATTTTACTCTAAAAACCCGCTTTCTTTCCATGTTTGTGGGATTAACATTAAACTTATTTTCTCACTTCTATGATTTGAATTTTAGAAAAAAATAAATACATGTTTATTACTATTATAATATTTTTCTTCTAATAATATCAACATAATTTTTGACCCAAATGATTAGTAAATGTGATTAAAAGTTATCAAAATATTTAAGGTGAGATAAATCTTAATTATGGACTAAACCTTACCCATAGAAAGAATAATTACCTTTACACTTTTCCAAATGACATTGGATTCCAATAATTAGACCATACCCCCACTTGTTTTGGAATTTTATGTGTTACTGTGATATTATTAAATGGAAGTTCCCCATATAAAAGGTTAAGTAAGGAGAAAGATAGAAAAGAAACCTTCTATACCATTAAAATTTATAAAATATTAAGAATTGTAAAAAAAATATTTTCGATTATATTAATAATTTTGTAAGATAAATGTGTTATTATTATCATTATACATTTTCAATAATTTTTACAGATGATTTCGTCGTCTAAAATTATTATGAAATTCCAACATAGTGATTATTTAGTTAATAATTCACAAAAATAAACAAAACTATAAATGTTAAAAGTGATGTGAAGTGAATTATTTTATTTTTTGACTTTAATTATTTTTGAATATTAATATATTATTTTAAACGTATTTATTTTTAATCTATTTAAATTAAAATATTATTTTGATACATTAAAATAATAAATAAAAAAATAATATCAAACTTGACATTATTATTATTTTATAATAAATGATATTTTATTAAAAAATATAAAATTAATTAAAATAATTTATTCTTCAAAGTGATTTATAAGGGTAAAAAATTATGAAATATGTCTTATTAATAGACCAATTTATCATATGAATTTAAAATACTTACCCATAGTTTATAAAAACATTGTTAGCACTATCCGAGTTTAAGAAATGTTTTGTGCATCACATGTGCTTATTTTTAAAATTAATTTCCAAATATCATAAGATTTTTATTGTACAAATTATTTATCATATATATAATTGATTTTATCTATATTATATAATAAATATAATTTTATTTATAGTTTAATGGTTAAATTACTTAGGTTTGGAAACTAGATGTTTTAAAAAAACCCAAATAATAAAAATGGGGAATGATAGAAGCAAGGAACCAAATTATTAAATTTAAAATATTTTTATGTGTTATATATTTCATAGGACAATAAATTCACAATTATCCATTATTTTTCCATTTTGGAGGCACATTACGTAAAGGAGTCCTCCCATTATTGAATATATTTTGGTATTTATAAGAGATCCACTCCCCCTCCACTACAAAATATAAAGAACTCTACCCATTTTAAAAACCTTTAAAACTCATATGTTCTTCCTAGATCTTTTTAATCCACATAAAAATATCCCAAAATTACTAATTGAATCATACCTTTTGGTATAAAGTCTTCCAATAAATTCTTTCTGCACAAACCAAAAGGAGTTACCTGATTAAGAGGTAATTTCTTCCCTCAAGTATTTATTTTATTTTTGCATCTCCACCCCTCAACTCTCTTTATTACATGATTTTATAAAAAAAAATAGTGTTCTAAATATAAGAGGTTGTTTTTTATGATAATACATTTACCCACACAAACAATAATCTTCAACTAATGGGTAACGAACATACTGTGTATGTGTATGGTGAACAAACACCTTGCTAAACGATGATTGTTAAATTTTACTTACCCCCTCTCATTGTGGACATTATGTTGGAAAATAAGTTTAAATATGTGATATATTATATTTATTATTTATTTAAGATTATTTATTCCATTTAAAAAACATATATTTTAACATTCCATTTGGTATTAATATGATAATTTCATTTGAGGAAGTGTGGACTACTGCCCATCAAAGTTAAATGATTCATTCATACACTACAAGGATTGTATTAAGGAATCTATTAGTGAATATATTTTATATATATGATATCAAAAATATATTTTAATAATGATATACATATACATATATGTATTTTACTTTCTTTATTTCATCATGATAATTAAATGTAAATAGTGTTTGTGCGTACATACGGCCTACCATCTCCATAAATGGTGTATTCAATTTCATACTTATATATCATATTGATTTTTATAATAGAAATATAATGGATATATATGAAATTTATATCATTTTTTACATTCTAAAACCTTTAAATAATTAAATGGACTAAAAATATAACAAATTAAGACACATACGAATAATAAAGAGAATATTACTTGAAGTGAAACCTTAACCAATGATGGTTTACAAGACGTTAATATAAGGTTGTAATAAAACAATATATGGTATTAAATATACGAAAATGGTTATTTAAAACATTTATAATAAATTTATATTTATAATATAGGTGTTTTGAATGAGTATGAAGAGAGTCAAGAGACAAGGTAAGGGGATTTCATTTCACTAATTATTTCCCTGAGATACATGATATGTTCTCAACTTTTTACATTTATATGGTGTATGAACTACAGATGATTATATTTTATGTATATTATATTAAATTTATGGGTACTCACTGATAGAGATGATATTTTCAATATATTTTATCTAAATTTCAATGATTTATTCCTCACCAATGTGTCATTACATATTAAGTTGCATCATTTTTGGAATATTGTTGTATTTTGAGCTAAATTGTGAAAATACCTTAATTCTAGATTTTAAGCAGTTTTTGATGTGTCTGAGTATTTGGTCATATCTTTTTAAATATATATTCAATTAGATTGATTCGTTTTTTAGGAACCCCTGGAATGTTATCTTAATACATGTCAACTGAATCAAGATCTAAATCGGCCATCTAATGGTCCAAATAAATCATTCTTTGGGAAGAGTTTGTATGTTCGGATGTGTGGACCCACCTCAATAAATGGAGCATACCTTCGGCTGCATGCTTCCAATGTCATTACGTTCAACTGGGCATGCAGGAGTACTCCAAGTCTCGCATTAAAGATTAATTTCAAGGTCAAACTCGATAATTAGAGCACACTATGATCGAGTCAAACAAGTGGGAGATGAAAGGTCTCCTCGGGAAGAGAAAGAGTTGTAGAGTAATTAATTCATAACTTTTTCAACATGTCTTCAAAGCGGCTGATATTTTGTGTACCAACAGATAATGTATTTTTAAACAACTCTTTAGAAGGATCCCGAGGTTTATTCGGCTGGTAGGTGTTCCAAACAGAAGTATATTTCGGGCGAACAGAATCTGGACAGAAGATTTTCATCCCTCATCCCCTATTCTCTCTATCTCTTCATTTATTTCAAGGGGGGGGGGGGGGGTGGATTTGTGGAGACAATGATGAAGATGGTGTACACTCTTTCTGGAATGGAGGTGATGTGGTGTGATTAAGTGATGTGAGGCTAAACACCAAGTGGTTGCAGACGACGACAACTGACAGACAATCCCTTCCGAGTATTGATCTTCATGTGTAATATCTGTTTCATCTCCTTTGAATTTATATTTCTTGAATGACAACGGTTGTTTTCTTTCTTGAATATATTTTCAACTTGTTTGTTCTTGATGGTTTACCAATCTTTAAAGTAAAATAGTCGATTTCACTATTTAAATTTTTGCGGTGAGGTATTGCCGTTGAATATAGTGATTTCGGTTAGGTTTGGTTATTTGAAGGTCTTCAAATAATTAGATCACTTCTATAGGAGGGGAAACGATCATATTGAGGTCTTAATATGATATCCATGCTAAATTAGGTGTTTATCCAGAGGTATTTGGGTAGGCATTGAGAGATTCATTAGAGATATAATTTTAAACAAGGAAGAGGGGAGTGTCCGGGAGGTTAAAGCTTATCCGTAACCACTGTTTTGATTCTGGTTTGAAACCCATTTTATTTCAAATAAATTTTCTACATCATTCTCAAATTTTCTTTCTCTTTAGTTTTTTATTTATTTTATATTATTCAGTCTTTAATAAAATCTTCAATTTTACATTTCATGTGAAAACAAACCAACAAAAAAGTGATAGTTTGGAAACTCAAATTGCAACCTCCTCGAGAGACAATCCAGGGATTTCTATAATGCATTGTTTTTTAGGAAAAAATTAATTTATTGAGTATTTCGGGACAAATAATCCATAAATCACTCACATATCCATTTTATTATCTTCAATTCATGGGGATTATATTTTCAATGTTACCAAATCTGTAAAATAGTTTTTCCTTATTTTTCTTTCATTGAGACAAGTGTTTTGTTATGCACCTAAACACTATTTCAAGGTGTATATAAATCCATTTTACATGTTATATAAGAATTTAATTTTTTTAATGATATTTTTTGATTCATGTAATTTAAGTTTCTTATAGGGATAGTAGGATCCCATGGTACCAAGTTATAAGAGTTTATTGAGAAAATCTCATCATTTTTTAAGATTGATTGTGTTTATGTTTCCTTTGCTGAAATATAATGATCCATATTAAAAGATAATTAATTAATTTTCTTCAAATATAGTTATTCATCATATATTCACGTATTGGTACCATATTTATACTCTATGGTACATTAGTTAGTTAAGAAAGTATGTGTAAGAATTTCTGACTTTACCCTCTCTTCGGTCTGAAATATACATTTTCTAAAAAGGGTTCCAAGAGTATTCTAATATTATCCTAAAATCATTAAAAGAAACTTTTACCCCATCATTTCTTTTACCAATGTTTTAAAAGTAATATTCTTATCAATTTATGAAAAATTCATTTTTCTAGCCTTTTTACCATGAAAAAGGAATGTTCTTCTTACCACGCACGACATGTACGGATTTACCAATCATCATTTCATTGATGCCTATTTTTCATGTTTAAATGGATATTTTTTTATAAGATGTTTTTCTTAGTAATTTTCAAATAAATTTTTTTTTAAATAAATATATATTTTTTATATGTTTTAAAGGAATTTTTTTTCAAAATTTCTTCAAGAATTATTTATTATTTCTTAATGAATTTTAAATGAAATGTTTTTCAAAAAAAGTTCATGATTCTTTCATATGTTTTCAAGTAAAAAGATTTTAATTTTTTAATGATTTATTTATAATTTTTCTATGTTTTTTCATTGTAATTATTTTTAAAACATTTTCATAATTTCTTTTAAAAATTCCAATATAGTTTGAATGAAAAAAATGAAAATGGTTTGAAGTTTATTTTATATGTTTTCAAGAAAACGTTTTTTAGAATGATTTAAAGTCTTCTTTATATGTTTTAATGGTATTTTATTTTAAAATATTTTTCAAATGGTATATGTTTTAATTATCCATTTTCAAATAACAAAGGATATTTTCCTCAAGAAATTGTTTTGAAATATATTTCATAAATTATTGTCCATATAAGATGAAATTCATTGATTCCTCTCAAGAAAATAATATAAAGGTTAAAATTTTATTCTTTCTCTGAACGATTTGTTATTATTGTCATGGTCTTTATGAAAACCATTTCTCTTTCATGGGTTATATGTTTATGAAACCCATTTCTCATTCACAGATAATATATTCATGAAATATGTTTCTCTTTCATGGGTTTTTCTATTGATAAATAGAATATGAAACCTATCTTTTTCCACAAGTTATGATATGATTACATGTAAATAATACCCATTTCATTTCATGGGTTATGATATGATTATTTATAACCTCTTGGAACATGTATGTATGATTTAATTATGAGATTTGGGGACCTATATCTCCCTCAAATTCATTGTGTAATGATTTATATCTCATGATATAGACTGAGATAGTCTTGGGAATGAACCCTGACTACTAAGATAGCCATGGGAGTGAGCCATGACTACCAAGATGGATTGACGAGTGAGCTCATGCTACTAAAATGACTATTTAAGTGAACCACAACTACCATGATTGTATGGGGAGTGTAACCATTCTACCAATATGGTCCTAGTAGTGATTCCTTTGAAACTATAGAAATTATATTATATTCTTATGTGTCTTCAATAATTCTAGGTTTTATTCCTATGTGGTGATTTCATGAAATATGCTCTTAATTATATTATAATCCATGTCTTATGAATTTCCCATATTTATTATGATATGTAATATATTGGGTATGATAATAAAATATTATGATCACATTCCATACACTTTGTTCTTGTTATACTTATAAATTTCAATTATTTTACCTTACTAAAAATATGAGCTCATTCATTTCTTTTGGTTCCTTTATCCAGTATATAAAGAATGGTTTTAGGTATATGTACTAAAGGTGTAAATATTTATGGGATATTTGGAAGATATTTAACTGGGATAGAATATTTTTTAACACGTTTCCAAATACACTAAACTATTATGGTCCTTTGGAATTTATAATTTTAATGTACTTAATATTTATCTAGAATAATATAATATGCAATTATGTTAATCCTGAGTCACTAAAGTATCCATGGAATCTTTTTGGTTTTATTAGATATACATGAGGAGTTTTTGTGAAATTGTTTGCCTCAGTTTGGGCAGTGCACCCCGTCATCACCAAGATGTACCATGCCATACGTCCTCAGTACTGGTGGTCGGGTATGAGGTGAGAGGTATATGGTATGTTATGAGATTTACACCTGTCATCAGGTGAAGGAAGAACATTAGATACTAGCTAGAATTTTACACGTGTTTCCAATTCTTATGTGGAAATGGGTTGATGTCACAGTCAATTTCAATACTGATTTGCTGAGGTCACACTGAGGTAGTGATATTGTTTGGTTTTTATGGACAGGATCACAATGGTTTCTCATTTACAGTTGATCAAGAAGACCTTCCATATAGATGATCTCGGGGGGAATTCTATATTTGAGACATAGTATGACTTCACATGGTCCCTCGTACTATTTTTTTCAAATATGGATTCCTGATTTACATATTGTTTTTGATATACTATGTAGAGTTCTTTGGGAAAATTGGTTCTCCTGAGCAGAACATACCACCCTATTACTATTGTACAGTCAGAGCATATGATGTAGGTGATTGAGTACATGTCATGAAGATGTTTTCTAGATTTTTAGGGCTCTTGGGAGGGGAATATACCAGTTTCTAGGATTTCCTACAACAATAGTTATCATGAAACAATACATATGGTACCATATGAGGCTTTATACTATAGTCCATACCAATTTCCCCTATACTGGTTAGAGGCAGTTGAGGTAGATTTACTAGGAAGAAAATATTGTGTAGGAGAAAATATAGAATGTATAGTTTATTAGAAAGAGGATGAACAATTCAAAGTATGAAAGGAAATATTATTCCAATCGTCATTAATGACCTATAGAGTTTGTTATCTGGGATCAGGAATTATTATGTGTCTCATTGAGGATGGGAAACAGATGGATTGGGAGATAAGGTATGTTTTCACTGCAATATTTCAAGCCATTCAATATTCTATAGAGTGTCATGATGGTATCCTATCAATTAAATTTTCCTCAAAGATACCAATCCATTCATTATTTCTTCCACATATCATAGATGCACCATTATAAATTAGACCTATCTCACACTCTGCAGCTCGATGAGTTGGAGTTACGGTTTGATGGATCCTTTTTAGATTATCCTATAGGTGTTATTGTTAGGAGCATGAAGTTTATCCAAGTCTAGTTAGTTATTATGGTATGGGTGTTATAGAAACATCCCCATTCACATGATGAAAATTGGGAGAGGGAGACAAATGTACATGCTCATTGGATAGGGTTATTCTTAGATGATTCTTGACCACCCTTGAGAGGATATTTCAGAAATAATTTCTTTATATGGGGATGATTTTAAAGACATAGGTTTTTCATGAGGTATTTATTACCTTTTTATAGTTAAATTTTTTTTAAAATCAATATTTATCATTTAATAGATTCTATGTTGTGGCCAGTTGGGTTGGTTTTAGAAAATAAGAGGTTAGAGGGATGCCAACTATCTGTAGGCCAATTACACTCTTTGTAATTGGGATACATGATCTATGTCAATTACATTATGGGTAATTGTATGGCCAAAAATTTTGATGTCGGGTAAAGGTTTTCCTTGGGAGTAAGACCCTGAGTTTTACCTGACCTATAAATCATTTACATTCCATGTAAATTACTAATGAAATATTTTAAAATAAGAATTAGGGGCCTATATTTTTTGAATAGAAACTATCAACCCCTCATCACACATACAAGAGAAAATAAGAAAGAATAAATCTAGTACTGGATCATAGTTAGTGGTTTAGACTCTATTTATTCTTCCTTCGGTCGAATTGGATCCAAACTAGTGAGTTATCTATTCTTCTTTTTTCCCTGTTTGTCTTGGCATCAACTACACTATTTTGGTGCAAACTAATATTACCTATTTTCATGGTTTTCATTTGTTATTAAAATTTCTCCAAATATGGACCAATTAAAAGGATGATACATCATGAGTTTTCTACCATGTGTATAAGGATTGTGGTTTATATCATTTACTTGAGGTTTGATTTTTTCTAAGCATAGTTGATATTATTCCACACGACAAACATTCTGGCGGGGCCCTTTTAATTTTAAAAAATATTGAAATGAACATATTGGAACATGTTAGGTATTCGCACAAGTTCCTTTTAGATTATTGGATAATTTTTCCCCAACCTATTCCACCCATTGGGTGTGCCATTGATTTACATTTAACCATCCATGGGGTGCGTGTGTGCATGTATAGTTAGAGGGATACATTAATGAATTGAACAGAACTGAATTATGGTATTAAGAGATGGGTTTTATCCTCTTAGATTTTATATAAGATGTGAATTGATTAACTATTTAAATGTTAATTATTATATGATTCGGAAGAACTCATGGAATATTATGAAATACGAACTGATGAATGAATTTGATGATTTGAATGGTAGTGGATTCCATTCTTATAATACCTTCTATAAAGATTCCATTATATACCTTGGATGATTCTACCTTGTATATTGATAGTGGTAAGGGTTTCCATTTATGATATCTCTACATTTTTTTGATTCTATTGGATGACTTGGGCCTTGATTCCCCTTGGATTTTAATTTCTTGAACTCATAGTAGACATAATATGTTGACATGATCCATAGACCCGACCCAAGTCTAACCAATATTCCATCGAGATTCTCTTATGACTCAGTGAGGATTACTTGTTCTTATATACTTGGATCATGCCTCGTGGGATCTAACACTTTACATTATACGACATGGATGTGATGGCTGACTTTCACTATACGATGTGCATGTGATAGATATGATCCTATTGGTTATACAGGGTGTTCATTGTTAAATTGACACACTTGGTTGTACGTTTTTTTGTGTGTTTTATTTCATTATCATAGGTATATGGTGAAGGTTTTGGGCATAGTAGAAGTGCGTGGGTGGATGTGCCCACTTGGCCTTTTGTCATTAACAATAATCAATCCGGGATCAATACGATGATAAATACCAGTCTCCACGGATCGAATCATAGAAAAAGACAAATAAAAGTAAAGTCCTGGAACCACAAAGTAGGATCGTTACAGGTTGATTATAATTAATTTAATCAATTTAAAAGAAATACCTTTTGGGTGTTCTTTCCTCATTGATGTTCTTGATCACGTTCCGATGTGATTCGTCATTGCGTCGCAGAAGCCAAGTGTAGACTTCCTCTTGCAGTGATCCTCACATGTACCTCGTATCTCAGGACGTCTCCAAAGAAGTCTCTGGGTTCTAGCGTGGAGAAACCTTTTCTTGCATTGTCTGCCTTAGATCATATTGATCCAATGGAAGAGGATCTCTCTTGGTCTTGAGAGCGTTCTTGGAGGAAGAGGTTCTTTCAGCCTTGAAATAATTCCCCAGAGTTTTTGTGCACAACGATTCTCTTGTGTAGGAAAATAGTTGGGGTTGTGAGGATATTTATAATCAAGTTTGAGATTGTAGAGTTATGACAATAAATAAACGCATTACGTGTTTCACTTATTTCATTAACTCTTATTGAAAACCCCATATAGAATAACTAATTCCTTGACATGAACTCTTGCTGATTATAATAAATATCATTTAATAAAACAATATTATATCCTCAAAATCCCGACTGGAAAAACTACACGGCATGTAATAATAAATACATGGTGTGTACTTTTTTTTCATTGAAAACTACACGGCGTGCACATTAAATGTACACGACGTTTATATCTTGTTTTCATATATTCATTTCCTTTCCAAATTGAAAACTACATGGCATGTACATTTAATAATACATGGCGTGTACTTGTTTTCAAAATAAAAACTACACGGCGTGTAATAATTAATAAACGACATGTACTTGTTTTCATTTTATTCTTCCTCTAACATTAAAACGATTTAGGCTTCCTTGAATAATTATTAAATCATGTACGGGAATAATCTTTATTCTACTTGAGATACTTGAATACACTTAGGGTGTGACCCTCTAGGCCTCTTTCTCATTGGCATTAGGCGGGCTTGCCTAAAGTCCAAGATTACTGTCTAACAATGGGTCAAGGCACCCAAGAGAAAGAATTTAATGCCGCATTGACGTATCACCTCATACGAATGATTACTTTGTAATTTAATCCCTTTGTCTTGATATCTCATCAAGAAGGTTTCATGGCAGTTTCATAAACCTATATGCTTGATCCGTCGTTCTTTGACTACCGGAAATAAACTCGTCATTTACACCATGGCCATGGAATTTCATGTGATAGTTCTATTTCAATCAAATGGCCGAGATACCAACTTCCATAAATGGAAGGGAAAAATTCTTCCTCGACTTATCCATTAACAACATGTCACTAGTGATGCACCCAACGTACCCTACTTCCGGCCAAATGTCTGTGTGATGGTTTTCGTAAGTAAATCTAAGTGCGCAAGTCATGAAATGAGTTAATGATAATCTTCCATTATAAGGACCATTACACACACTCGTAGATGGAAATGTCTAATGACACCAAGAAATGAGAAATTTCTAGTGGCAAGTCTATTATCATAATCTCCCATCTTGGAGATTACCAAGTGGGAACTCTATGAGAGAGAGTCTCGTCTTCTTATGATTACTCCCGCATGACGGTCTGTATACTATGTGTCCTATCATAGTATGTCATCCACCTACAGAACTTTATTTAAGAATATTGTTATATAATTTCAAGGTTCTCATCATAGCGGGGATCTGCCATGACCTTATTAATGCAACAAATATTCCAGGACATTATTATATAATAGTCATGAAGAACAATGAAAAATATATAATAAGTGAAAATTTATGTAATCAAAGTACAAAACAGTTGGTTCTCAGGACACCAACCCTTACAAACTCCCACTTGGACTAGAGCCAACTGCCTATGACTTTTAGTCCATTAGACCTCACATGGTGATCATGTTTCTTCTAATTCAAGGCTTTAGTCAAGGGGTCTGCCTCATTGTCTTCCATGGAAATAATGCTCACTGAAACTTCAACTCTTTGAGAAAAATCCCTCAAGATTTGATACTTCCAAAGTATGTGATTTGTCCACTTTTATGACTTTGGCTCTTTTTCAAGTGCCACCGCTGCAGTATTATCACAATAGAGTGTGATATGATCTTTTCTTCTTAGTACTACATCCAGCTCTTGGACGAAGCTTCGTATCCATACTTCTTCTTAGCTGCCTCAGAAGCTATGATATACTTGGACTCCACTGTAGAATCTGCCACCACACTTTGCTTTGAGCTCTTCCAGCTCACTTCACCTCCATTAAAACTGAAGATGTATCCAGTCTGCGACTTCATGTCATCTTGATCAGTCTGGAAACTAGAATCTACATTTCCTCTAATGACTAGTTCCTCATCTCCTCCATAAACCATGAACATATCCTTAGTATGCCTCAGATACTTAAGGATAGTCTTGAATTACATCCAATGGAGGTCTCCTGGATAATCTTGATATCTTACTACCTCACTTAATGTGTAAGCAACATCTAGCCTCATACATAGCATATCATACATGACTGACCCAATAGAGGATTCGTAAGGGATAATTTACATTATCACTCTTTCCTCATGTGTCTGAGGACACATTTTCTTGGAAAGATGAATGCTATGTGACACTGGAAACAATCCCCTCTTGGACTGTTCCATAATGAACCTCTTCAGTATCTTGTCAATGTAAGTACTTTGACTCAGGCCCATCATTCTCTTGGATCTATCACGATGGATCTTGATCCCAAGAATATATGCTGCCTCGACCAAGTATTTCATGGAGAAGAATTTATGTAACCATGCCTTAACAGACTGCAAGATAGGTACTTCATTTCCAATTAGTAATATGTCATCAACATATACAATTAGGAAAACAACTGCACTTCCACTAAACATTTTGTAGACACAAGGCTCACATTAGTTCTTAACAAAGCCAAATTCCGTTACAGCTTCTTCAAAATGAATATTCTATGACCTTGATTCTTTCTTTAATCCATAAATGGATTTCTACAACTTTTATACCATGTTGGCATCCTTTAGAGTCACAAACCATTCAGGTTGTGTCATTTAGACATATTCCTAGAGGTTCCTGTTAAGGAATGCTGTTTTGAAATCAATTTTCCAAATTTCATAGTCATGGTAAGCGACAATGGCCAATAGGATTCTGATGGATTTTAGCATCGCAACCTGTGAAAAGGTTTCATCATAGTCAATTCCTTGACGCTGCCTAAAACCTTTTGCAACAAGTTGTGCCTTATAGGTGCTGACTTTCTCCTCCATGTCTAGTTTCTTCTTGAATACCCATTTATTATCAATAGGCTTTACATCAACTGGAGGATCTACCAAAATCTAGACTTGGTTTTGGTACATTGAATCCATTTCATAATTCATGGCTTCTTGCCACTTGGCAATGTCTGTGCCTTCAAGTGATTCCTTGTAGGTAAGAGGATCATCATTTTCAACCAATAATGAGTCACCATCCTCGGTGATAATAAAACCATATCGTTCTGGTTCTCTCACCTCTCTTGTTCTCCTACGCAGTTCTTGTGTCTCTGGAACAGATTTTTCTTCCACAGGGCTTTGTGGAATCTGTTCTTGTACCAAATCTTGTGTATCTTGAGCCTCGACTTCATCAAAGTCTATCTCACTCCCACTATCTCTTTTAGATATGTTCTCCCTCTCAAGGAATATGTCATGTCATTCAATTGTAACCTTTTTGTATGAGGGGTTTTATAGGTAATATCCCCTTGTTTCCTTGGGATATCCTATAAAGATACACTTTGTCCCTTGGGGTGCGATCTTGTTACCTGAAGAGGCCTTAAAAAAAGCTTCACTACCCCACACATGTAAATTTGATAACATGGATTTACGCCCACTCCATAACTCGTATGGAATACCATTTATCAATTTAGTTGGTACTTGGTTTAGTATGTGCGCTGCTGATTGTAATGCATATCCCCAAAAGGGTAATTGAAGACTCGAATGACTCATGATTGATCTCACCATGTCCAACAGGGTGTGGTTCCACCTTTCACTTACACCATTCCACTGGGGCGTGTATGGAGGAGTGAGTTGAGATTAAATCCCAAACTCCTGTAAGAAATCAATGAAGTCCTGATTAAGATATTATCCTCTTCTATTTTAGCAGAGTTTTATAATCTTCTTACCAAGTTGGTTCTCAACTTCATTCTTGTATTCTTTAAACTAATCAAAATAATCTGACTTATACCTCATTAAGTAGATATATCCATATCTACTAAAATCGTTAGTAAAAGTTATAAAGTATGAGAACCCACCCCTTGCTTCAACTGGAAATGGTCCACACACATCTGTGTGAACTAATTATAGAATGTCTTTTTCCCTTTCACCTTTCCCACTAAATGGGGATTTGGTCATTTTTCCTTGTAGACACGCATGGCATACACCAAGTGGTTTTAGTTTGAAAGAATTTAAATACCTATCTTGATGTAATTTTGTCAAACGTTTCTCATTGAAATGACCTAGCCAGTGATGCCAAAGTTGGGTGTGGTAGGAGTAATGTGAATTAATTTTTTCATCGATATCCATTACTTGGTTTATGTATTATAACACAAAAATGCCGTTATATAAATGTGTCGTACCAAAAAAATGCTATCTTTATAAAAGTAGCAACATCCACTTCCAAATTTGAAGATGAATCCATTAGTATCTAATCTGGATACTGAAATAATGTTTTTAGTTACAGAGGGTATATAATAAAATACTTTCAAAACAAAGACCATCCTAGTAGGCAATGTGAGATGGTAGTCTCCGATAGCTACAATAGTGAGTCTGGCTCTGTTGGCTGCTCGTAGATACACCTCACCTCGGTCAATATTTCTGAATCTACTTTGTTCCTATATTTGGATATAGATGCGAGCACCACAAGCAGTATCTAATACCCAATTAGTAGAAACAGATAAATTTCATTTTATAAAAAATGCACCTGAAGCTTCCCCTTTCTTCCTTGGTTGGGTGCAGTTTTTCTTCCAGTGGCCCTTCTTGCCACATGCGAAAAAAACAACATCCTCTTCCTTTTCCTCCCATTTGATCTTCCTTTTCTTGGAAGTCCTTTAAAAATATTTGGGCTTAAGTATCTTCACCTTCCCTTTCCATTTATTCACCTTAAGGAAAGAAGGTTTTTCAAAATTTATGTCATTATCCACTTGGTGAATAAGGATAAGAAGACCAGACAGATACTTCTCAATGTTGTTCATGTTGAAGTTCACAACAAAGTTTGAGAAGCTATGGGGGAGTGATGCAAGAATGAGATTGGTACCCAGTTCTTCAGAGAGTGTAAACCCTAGAACCTCCAAGCGCTCAATGTAGCCAATGAGCTTGACTACATGAGGCCCGGCAGGGCACCCTCTCCAAGCTTTCTCTGAAATAGAGCCTCAGAGATCTCAAACCTTTCCTATCTTTCTCTCTCCTGGTATAGACCACAGAGGTGCTCGAGCATGCTATAAGCATCCCTGTCTTCATGAGACTTCATGAGTTCACTAGACATTGATGATAGCATCAAACATTGAATTTAGAGAGTGTCATTCAAATTTTGATCATAGTCCAGAAAAGCTTCATCACTCACCCATGGGGCAGGAGAATCCGTAAGTGAGGACTCCAGCACGTAAAACTTTCATTCATGGCATATGATAACCCGAAGGCACCTAAACCATTCCTGAAAGTTACTACTGGTGAGGATATTTTCTTTATCCCGAATTGATCTTAGATAAAATTTGGTTGATGAGTTTTTCATTTCGATTCTACAAATTAAAAGAGCAAATTTATCAGTAATTTCATGATTACATTTTATGAAAAATAATAAATTAATTTATTAATTCTCCCACTATTTTATCAAGTCCCAATGTCCCTCACCACTGAACTCAGAATGTCTAGTTTCTTTGATATTCTAGTGGAAAGGATCCATATTCCCCTTTTCATAACCCCAACAAGGGTATGCCAAGCTATTTGAAGGTATTTAGGTAGGCAGGTCTTTGCCAACTGTGAGCTTACAGTTCCTTGATCTGTTGAGTGGACTCCCCAATCCTGAAATCCCAACTTGGATTTCCTCAACTCTTGCCTCCAATATTACATAAAGTCTATCAAGGGCTGCTCTTCTTGATGTAATATGGTTAAGTCAACCCGAAACCTTTCATAAGGGATTCATTTATAAAAGTATGTGTCCCAACAAGGGTTGGTCAAACACATAGTTTTATTGATTATTTCCCTTAATCAAGTAATAGAAGGCTTGGTCTAACTTAATATGGTATTTGAGGGATTTTATTATTTATGCGTAGTTTTACATCATCACATGACTGTTAATATTAAGTGATTCTTTCTTAAGTGATTAACCATGATCTAATAATGTTTACACATAGTCTGTTTTTATTTTATTTCATCTTTGCATGCTTGTTCATTTTATTAATTATGTGATTGCGACAACAGATACATAATAAATAAACCATGAAATCAAATAGAAATAAAAGAAGATGGAATGATCATGAGCTTCTATTGGTTAGCTTATCTAGCGGTTTTGATAAGCTAACCCTGACCTAGGGAAAACACCTTGAACCTGAAGGTTCGTGTTTTGCAGCTCCCACCTGTCCACCTTTATATCTTCTTGGGTTGGTTTTGCCTCATCTTTGGATTTCGAACCGTCTCCTCTGGCTTGAGAGATCCTCCATTACATGGGGTTTACATTAAAGAAACCATGGGAACGCATGCCCTAAATTTTATTGGAAGAAGTCTTGCAGGACAACGAATTTTAAATTAAAAAAATTTAAAAGAAACCATACACACATACAAGGGGTGTTTGGTATAGCTCATGATCATCCATAGAATGCAACAACATTTACACATATTTAGAATTAAAATTCATTTAATCTTTATTTCATTTAAGATAAGTCGTGCTCGAATTCAATTAATTATGATGTAATAATTAATCAATTATTTATCATAAATTACTTTCTGAATTTCCTTGATATTCTTCTCATCCATATTCCTTATACAGGTCTTTGTACTTTTGGAGGAAACCTGGTGAAATTTTTAGAAAGTACACGGCGTGTATTTCTTTTCACCTTTTATCCAAAGTACACACTGGGGGCTTCGACATGTTTTCTATACTTTGGAAGTTTTGGAGTACACAGTGAGTAGATAAATCAAACACGGCGTGTACTTCCTTGTTACGCGGTAACCAGCCTGGAGATCCCGTGTACGTGGTACGCGGCTTCTCCATTGTACACGGTTTCACTTGGGCCGGATCAGACTACATGGTGTGTTGCTCCAACATAAATGCTGTGTATTCTGGTTCCCATGCGCCGTTTAATTTCTGGTCAACATGGCGTGATTAATACTTAGGCATAATCAATTCACACGACATGGTTTGGCGGACCAGTTCCTGTTCTTTGAACCAAAGTACACGGTGAGTAGTTTTAATTACATGCCATGTAATCCCATGTTGTACAGACAGAAAGATCATCTCCTCCAGATGAGTTCCTCGTTTTTATTTTAATCAAAAATTAAAATTAAAAGGCAGTTTCTGTGATATGAATCGAGAAATGAAGGAGGAAGAATAGATCGCATTTATTCAGATTTATAGAATGATTTATTTCGAATTGAATCAAATATAAATGCATAAATTATCAATGAAAAATAAATAACTATAATCTACGTTGTAATCCCCCTCTGATACCATTTGAAGGTTCCGGGCATAGTGGAAGCGTGTGGGTGGATGTGCCCACTTGGCTTTTTTCATTAACAATGATCAATCCGTGATCAATACGATGATAAACGCCAGTCTCCACAGATTGAATCATAGAAAAAGGCAAAGAAAAGTAAAGTCCCAGAACCACAAAGTAGGATCATTATAGGTTGATTATAATTAATTTAATCAATTGAAAGTAAATAACTTTTGGGTGTTCTTTCTTCGTTGATGTTCTTGATCACGTTCTGATTCGATTCATCATTGCGTCTCAAAAGCCAAGTGTAGACTTCCTCTAGCGGTGATCCATATGTGTACCTCGTATCTCGAGACTTCGCCAAAGGAATATCTGGGTGCGATCGTGGAGAAACATTTTCTTGTGTTGTCCGCCTTAGATCGTCTTGATCCGATGGAAGTGGATCTCTCTCGGTCTTGAGAGCATTCTTGGAGGAATAGTTTCTTTCGACTTTGAATGAATTCCCTATAGTTGTTGTGCACAACAATTCTCTTGTGTAAGAGAAGAGTTGGGGTTGTGAGGATATTTATAATCAAGTTTGAGGTTGTATAGTTATGACAATAAATAAACGTGTTACGCGTTTCACTTATTTCATTAACTCTTATTGAAAACCCCATGCGAATAATTAATTCCTTGACATGTGCTCATGCTGATTATAATAAATATCACTTAATAAAACAATATTATATCCTCAAAATCCCGACTAGAAAAACTACACGGCGTGTAATAATAAATACACCACATGTACTTGTTTTTCATTGAAAACTACATGGCGTGTACATTAAATGTACACAACGTGTATATCTTGTTTTCATTTATTCATTTCCTTTCCATAATGAAAACTACACAGCGTGTACATTTAATAATACACTGCATGCACTTATTTTCAAAATAAAAACTACATGACGTGTAAAAATTAATAAACGGCATGTACTTTTTTTCATTTTATTATTCCCCCAACATTAAAATGATTTAGGATTCCTTGAATAATTATTAAACCATGTATGAGAATAATCATTTTTCTACTTGAGATACTTGAATACACTTAGTTTGTGAGTCACTAGGCCTCTTTCTCATTGGCATTAGGTGGGCTTGCCTAAAGACCAAGATTATTGTCTAGCAACGGGTCAAGGCACCCAAGAGAAAGAAGTTAACACCACATTGACGTATCACCTCATACGAAAACTTATTGTGTAATTTAATACCTATGTCTCTATATATCATCAAGAAGGTTTCATGGTAGTTTCATAAACCTATATGCTTGATCCGTCATTATTTGACTACCTGAAATAAACTCGTCATTTACACCATGGCCATGGAATTTCATGCTATAGTTCTATTTCAATCAAAGGGACGAGATATCAACTTCCATAAATGGAAGGGACAAATCCTTACTCGACTTATCTATTAACAACATGCCACTCGTGCCGCACCCAATGTAACCTACTTCCCGCTAACTGTCTGTGTGACAGTTTTCGTCAATAAATCTAAGTGTGCGAGTCATGACATGAGTTAATGATAATATTCTAGTCTAAGGACCATTACACACGCTCATAGATAGCAACGTCTGATGACACCAAGACATGCAGAATTGCTATTGGTGTGTCTGTTCTCATAATCTCCCATCTTAGAGATTACCAAGTGCGAACTCCATGAGAGCGAGTCTCATATTCTTATGAGTACTCGCACATGACATTCTGTATACTATGTGTCCTATCATAGTATGTCATCAAACCGAAGAACTTTATTTAAAAATATTGTTATAGCATTTCAAGGTTCTCATCATAGCAGGGATTTGCCATGACCTTATTAATGGAACAAATATTCGAGGTCATTATTATATTATAGTCATGCAGAACAATGAACAATATATAATAACTGAACATTCATGTAATAAAAATAAAAAACAGTTTCTTATAAGGAAACCAACCCTTACATATGGCATGATCATGGTTGATGTGACACAGTTGGTTATATAGCATGGTTATAGTGGATATGATCTTCTTGGTTGTATCCCATAACCATGGTGGTGATTTTGTTTTTTTATATCTTCATGTTAGGGGAGCTTGACCTTTGTTTTGTAGAGAGCATTTTTTCATGATAGTGACACTTACGTGCATTACATTTTTCCATTGGAATTTTACTTTTATTACTAATACACCGATTATATACTTTAACACTTCATTGATTGTATTTCACAACCAATATTTTTTATAGACACCGTTGGTGATGGCCTATTGAGTGTTAACTCACAACATATTTATTCTATTGTGGGTTACCAATAAAGAATATATGTATACAGGTCGGGAATGTGGAAATATCCCATAGTTTGTTTCTTGAATTTGTTCTATACATAAGAGTAATGGGAGAATGGGATCAAACTCATCGAGATGGCACAATATGGGATAATTTTTTTTGGCCTTTTTGTATTTTGATACATTTATCATACTAATGTCAGTAGACATATTTTTGAAGATTTCTAAATATATGACTTGACATTTCATTGAATATTATATTAACATTGGCATTGTTTATATTCTTGTCTTGGATATTTATCTTTTGTCCAGTTGTTTATCTGACTTTCTATTATTTTATATTATTAATACACTGCATTCCACTCATACATGAGGGAATAGTTTCCCAACAGACACACACTTAGACATTTATTTTAGACAGATTCCTATGGTATTTGGGGAGATTCACTGGAGGATATGTGGCCCCCCGACTTGGGGAACTATTTAATAGAATCCAGGTTGGGGTGTTACAATTTCATCAAATATATCTGGGGTATATTTGTTCTTCAAGGATGATATTTTTCTACTCTTACTATGGGAGTTGACATCTTGCATCAGATTATCCTAACCATTTTGTTTTAGTTAGATAGATGGTCGATGAACCACCAGGGTAGAAGGAAGTTACTATAACATGGAAGTCCTTAGAGGGGTAGACTTGATAGTGGATATGGGGGAGTAGTAGGAGGCATATGGATCTTTAGTTTAATAGTGCCACTACCACCCCTAGGTGGACTACTCCTGCTTTGGGAAGCTAAATATTTGAATATGTGAAAACTATAAGTGCTGGTGGGTTTTTAACCAAAGGCACGAGGAGGGATTAGAGGTATGATCTATGTTCAAACTACTATTATTTTACTACCATTATAAACTTGTATGATCCACTCTTTTACATCCTTTTATGAGTCCCATATAGGTAGACATGGGGAATAAGAAGATTCATGTGTTTTTTATTTTTTGTGTAACTATAGACACAAAAATAAGAGGGAAAATTCCCCCACAAATATGCATTATTTATATATGATAGAGAATGTAACACCCCAAGCTTCCACGGTACACTTCCCTTTGAATAATACAGTAGCGTGTGTCGTATGCAACTTCGAGTTCTAACACACACACCACAACCAATCAAACTAGCCATTATGAATAATAATACCCAATTTTTAAAATTTTATAAATTTTATCTTTCATAATGGACTTCATTTTTGGATTCAGAATATCGAAATTAGCCTAGGGTGATATTTTGGTATTTTTCTAAAAACATTCGATTTTTGATGAATAGTGAAAAAAACATTGAGTTATAGTTTAAAACCGAATTTTTATTTAAATAATTATTTATTTTATTTAAATTTAATTAAATTCAAAATAGATACATAATACCTACATAATTTCAATGTAATTAATTGGAGTTAGTTTAGAATAATTTTAGATATATAAAAATTTTATTGAACTTTTCACCGTCTTTTACCCACCTCCTAGGAGAATTTGGAAATTCACATAAAACATAATTTTACCACCTCTGTGAGTGGAATTTAAAAATTCCGAGAGACACGGATAATATCAAGGAGAAAACTGTGGTTCAATGAGATGAAAATTAGTTTTGGTGAATAGAAACTTTTTACTTTTATTTACCATGGTTAAAAGTAAATAGGGTAATTAAGGGTAAAAATGATATTAATATTACCCTAAAACATGTCCTAATTATATTGGACAAGTGTATATCGACCAAAAACAACCTTAGGAATAAACTATTATCATTTAGGTCCACTTGGTTTAGATTAGGACATTAATTATTATTTAATTCAAAGAAGAGTTAAAAGAGTTAAAATCAAGGTATAATAACTAAAACATTTTTAATATAGGGTTATACATAAGATAAATTCAATTGTAAATATTCATTAGAAAGATAAAAATATTTCCTACATAATGGTATTTTATTTATAATTTTTAGACATTAAATACTTTAATTTATTTATAACACAATGGTGATGCAGTAATTACCTAATTAATAAACTATTAAAATAATTGATATTATATATATCAACATAAATGTAATTTGAGACTTTTTATGAATTAAACTAATTTCCAGGGTTAATATGACATATTATTATTGGTTATATAAATTTTATTCGAAGTAATAAGGCTGATATGAAATTATAAAAAACAAAATACCCAATAGTGTCAAAATTGACAAAAAAGAGTTTTTAAAAAAAATATTATATTTTTATATTATATTCTATTCCTAAAAATCTAAGGTTCTACCAAAAGACTTGAATAATGATAGGTGTATCATTAATGGACCAATTGGGGGACTCTTGTATGTATATAGTATGTTTATTAACTATATAACATAAAAATACAAAGTGACATGGTAAATGTCAAACTAATTAACTAAGAGTTAAAACTAAAAGATAAGGTTAATTCAGTGATCCAAACCTATATAAAAGCTATTGGTTGTGTGGTTTTCGACCCATAACCAACTCAAAATTTAAATAATCCACTTCTGAGCCATTAGAAACCGAATATGAATATATTATAAAATAATATTTCTAGCTTTTCCAAAGGCGCCCCTCACCCCTATTATAAAAGGTCACTCCCACTTCTCACTAATTAACACATTCAAAGCCTCTTGGATCGGCCAATACCTGACCAAATACTCTCTAAACTTCCCTAACTACATCTTAGAGGCCTTAGTTTGATCATAAAGACAACCTAAGGATCCCTTTTGATCAAATCAAAAGGAAGAACCCGAAGAAGAGGTAATGATTTCACCACCCTTTTTCAAGTTACTTTCTTCTTCAACTTCTTCTTTCTTTGTTATTACCATTATAAAATATTAACTCTAGTATCTTATATATACTATGATGTTATTATAAATATGCTACAACCATATTCAGTATTCTATCCATCCTTTGAATGACATGTCACCATACATGCGTACGTATGGCTTACCGTCTCCACGTCGTGGTGTAATTGTTATTCAATAAATTATTATTTGGATGGTTATAATAATTATGTGTAATTCATGTAAATAATAAATATAACATGATAATGATTCCTTATATATGATATAACATCCAATTATATATTATTTTAATATCAAAAGGATGATATTGTCGCTTGTGCGTATGTACGGACTACCGTCTCCACGATCGCGATGACATTCATTCCCCAACGTATCCATTCAAGTATAATTATCATTTAATGATTAAAAATAATGTTTAAGGACTTGATATCATTCTGGATATGAATAAAATAAAACCTATCCATAACAAACATGTATTACATAACAAAACATATAAAAGAAAACGAGTAAGTTAACACCCGAAACAACGATAATACTAAGATATTATTAACAAATAAATGTTAAAAGATAATATATGATATCATATTAATGTATATGATTATTGTATAATTTAATAACAATTAGTTAACCATTATGTAGGTGTTTAACCTACCCTTAACCAAGGAAAAGTATAAGGTAAGGATTTATTTCACAATCTCTTCATTATCCGAGGTTATTTATACGTAATTATCTCCTGGGACCTCTTTATCATCCACATCCATGTTTCTTAAAAATGTACTTCAAATCATTCTTAATATTTTAAAGACTGTGGGATAAATTCATTTATACCCTTGTTTAATTTTATAATAAGTTTATAAAGGAATCTTTCTATCGTTTTCCAAACAAGGTCCTTTTTAACCTTTTCGATAGAATTAAGGTAAGAATGTCTTTTTAACTTATACAGTGTGTGTGGCTATTTTACGCTATTATAAAATCGTTAAAGCTTACCTTACAAGATTATATGAATAATTTCAAGTAAATGTTTTATTTTATAATTATGTGACTTTTAAATGATTTAAAAAAAGATATTTCTCTCAAATATTTTTGATTTCATCTTTGTCAACATCCTTTGATGGATTTTAAGCTTATTTGAAGTTTATTTATTATGATACCAAACTTCCATATTGTATTGATTTTTTTGTGATATGTATGACTTTGGATGTGTTATTTTTATACCATTCATGGTTTATAGAGAAAGTATTGACATTTCATATACTAGTTTTAATACGAATGTTTATGTTATGATTAAACCTTTTCATATAAGGAATGCATTGGAATTAATATGTGATTGGTGGAGCCCGCTATAGATCTTCGATGCATCGGTAGGTCAAATGAGACAAACTAGTGTCTTGGAACAAGGCCTTGACAAAATCTTATTTGTAGTCTTGGCACGAGGCCTTGGCTACGTGGTTATGATAGTTTGGAATTATTCATTACATCACTATGAAAGTGGTTTTTGATATTTCATGTGATTATTCGACTAGTAGAATATCCATGTGAATACGTAAATGGAATTCTTTCATTTTATTTCTGCCATATTATGCTGAAGTTCATGTTTAAAAGGCTTTTGTTTTAGTTATACATTTCCTTAAATGTTTATTCTTATTTATGAAAGTTTCCGCTATATTGATATCCTTACTGAGCATCTGAGCTCACCCCTTTCAAAGTTTTATTTTTCCTAGGATGTGAAGAAGTAATTTATGAATGACCTGCAGGAATAGTATAAGGGATATGAAGACAAGATGTTATTGTAGTTTTGTTTTAAATTATGATTTAATGTAAAACTTTAGGAATATATCTAGTGATTCAAAGGCTACTAAACTAATCAGTCCTTCAGGACTTGATCTTTTGTGATCATGCCAATGTTATGTAATAATGCACTAACTCTGGGTAACTAGGGTCGGGGCGTTACAGTTGGTATTAGTGGAAGTTTAGTACAAACCTTATAATCCATATTTAGATAAACTCTTTTTAGAGCACATAGATCTAAGATGGACTTTGAGGATTAGTATAGAATAACTTCATAGAATTTTGGTATTGTAGAAATTTTGTGAGTTTTCTGAGCAATACATACCTGTCTGGATAAGAACAGGTAGAGGCAGCTCTGGAACAGATGTACCTAGGGGTAAAACCTGAAAACACCGCTTTGAGCTAGACTCGAACGGGAACTGGTGCACGACAACGGGCCTTGCTGCACTCTTGGTTACGACACTCCCGGGGGATATGCTTAGGATAATTCTCATTTTCTTTACAAACCATTATGAAGGGTTTATGAGTATATAATTACTCAATGAAAACATTTTTATGATTATGGATTATATCCATAAATAGTTCAATTTCTATTACATGTTTTACAAGTATGAAATTATGTATTTTGATTCATAAACTGATCTAGTTTATGCCATTCTTTAGAAATGGCGCCTAGTAGATGAAATGGAAACAGTATCAATGTACACACTCCATGTAAGGATTTCCCTCCAGCTCAAGATAATTATAGTGAAGTTGGTGATGAAACTGATGCTGATCAACTAATCACCATATTGGGACAACTCACTTAGGTTATGAATAATATCCTTACCCGTATGGAGAACCCTAGTCCATAGCGTGGAGCATCAATGTTAGATATCATCATGAGGAACCAACCACCAACATTCAATGGGAGTATAAATCCATTAGTAACTGATCAATGGATAAGTTCCCTAGAGAAAATATTTCAGTCTTTGGTGAGTAGTGAAAGGGAAAAAGTTGTCATGGCAGTTTATCGCCTCACTGGAGATGCTAATCAATGGTGGTCATTGATTCAAAACACGAAGGAAGATGATGAAGTATGAAATATGGAATGGAGGGAGTTCAAAGAGCTTTTCATAGAAAAATAATTTCCTCGTGACCATCGAGTAGATATGGAAAGACAATTTCTAAGTCTGAGACAAAAGGAGGATGAGAATGTCACAATGTATGAGGCTAACTTTACAAGGTTAGAAAGGTATACTGGAAATTATATACGTAACCCAAGAAGTAAGATTGATCGTTTCTTTGATGGGTTAAAACCATTTCTTCGTTGATCATTAGTGTCAAAATCCTTCTCATCATACGAATATATTGTCTCATGTGCTATCAAGACAGAAAAAGAATTCTCTAAGTCTTATGACTTTAAAGCAAAGAAAGAGAAGAAGAGATCTACTGATCACTCTGGGAAGGGAAATAAGGGTAAGAAGGGAAATGTTGAATATCCATCCTGCAGTAAATGTGGGAAGAAACACCCTGGTACTTTCTTGAAGGGAATGGGAGTCTGTTACAAGTGTGGTGAAAAAGGACACCAAGCTCGTGATTGTAAGGGGAAGAATGAATATACCGATGTTCAATGCTACAACTGCAGAGATATGGGACATTATGAAAATTAATGTCCTAAGCATTAGGGGAACGTACCTCAGAAAAGGCCAAGGGATCAAGGCCAAGATTATGCTATCACTACTACAGAGGTAGAAGATCTGAATGACATGGTGGGAGGTAATTTAATGGTTTCCTCATGTTTAGAAAATGCATTATTTGATTCTGGATCATCGCATTGTTTCATATCTTCCCAGTTTGTAAGAAAATTAGATATTTCCAATTTTATTTAACAAGGGAGTTGTTAGTTCAAACTCTTAAGGTAAATATCATTGCAATAATGTTTTGTGAATTAGTCCCCATTAGAGCACATAAATGTTCTTTATCCACTGATCTCATTCTCATACCTATGATTGAGTTTGATATAATCCTCGGTATGGATTTCCTTTAGGACCATGATGTGAAGATTTATTATAAGAAGAAGGAGGTTATGATTTTTGATGATGATGATAAGGAACACCTTATCTTTAGAGCAGAATCGTCACTACCTAATTCATATCTAGATCCACCCCCAGTAGTTCAACTAAATTCAATTATTGGGAAGGAAAAGAATGAAATGACTGTGGGTGAGGAAAGGAATGTTCAAATAGAGGATGTACCTATTGTGAAAGAATATGTAGATGTGTTTCTGAAAGATTTACTTGTACATCCTCCAGAATGAGAAGTCGAGTTTTCCATTGATTTAATTCCTAGATCAAGGCCTACATCGAAGACCCCTTATAGAATGGCCACTATAGAATTAGTTGAACTAAACAAATAACTAGAGGAATTGAGTAATAAGTAATTTATTCACCCTACCATTTCTCCATGGGGATCCCCTATTCTTTTTGTTAAAAAGAAAGATGGATCTATGAGGTTCTGTATCGACTACAGGGAGATCAATGCTATAAAAATAAAGAACAAGTATCCCCTACCTCACATTGATGATTTATTTGACCAACTGAATGGAGCTCAATACTTTTCGAAGATTGAACTTCAGTCTGGATACCATCAGTTGTGTGTGAAGAAGGAATACATTCTGAAGACAGCATTTCGAACCAGGTATGGACATTAAAAGTTTTCAGTAATGCCTTTTGGGATGACTAATGTGCAATCTGTATTCATGGATCTAATGAATATATTTTTCAAGGAATATCTAGATGAATTTTTTGTGGTATTTATTGATGATATCTTGGTATACTCCAAAATCTACGAAGAGCCTGAAAATCACTTGCGTATTATCCTGAAGACCCTGAGAAGACAGGAATTATATGGGGAGTTTAGTAAGTGTGAATTCTAGCTTCAGGGGATTTCTTTTATTGGCTATATTGTCTCTAAAGATGGAATCTCTGTTGATCCTTCTAAGACCAAGGTAATCCAAGAATGGCCTGCACCGAAGAGAATAAATGAGGTATGCAGTTTTATTTGGTTTAGCAGGTTATTATCGACATTTCGTCCAGAATTTTTCCCCGGTTGGCTAACCCATTAACAAATCTCACATGTAAAGGGGGCAAATTTGATTGGAAAAAAGAGTGTGAAGAATTTTTTGAATAACTGAAGAGAAGATTAGTCAATTCTCCTATATTAACTCTACCATTAGGGAATGATGTGTTCATTATTTATAGTGATGCATCGACGAAAGGACTTGGTTGTGTCCTTATGCAGAATGATAGGGTTATTGCATATGCATCACGACTGTTGAAAATTCATGAGACAAACTATCCTACTCATGATCTCGAGTTAGCAGCTGTGATCTTTTCTTTTTAAGATATGGAGACACTACCTCTATGGTGAAAAATGTGAGATTTATACTGATCACAAGAGTTTGAAGTATATTTTGTCACAAAAATAACTTAACATGAGGCAAAGAAAATGGATTGAATTACTCAAGGATTATGATTTCATGATACACTAACACCTGAAGAAGGCAAACAAGGTGGAAGATGCTTTGAGCAGAAAAGATCATGGAGTTTTGAACAATATGAGAATTAAAAGGGATCCAATTTTCATGGATCTAGTTAAGATAGACATGGGAATAACCATGGAAAGTGAAACATCAATGCTTTTTCAAATGGTTTCCAAACTATCTTTACTAGAATGGATTAAGAGTTCTTAGAAGGATGATTAATAATTTCAAAAGAATATTAATGTTTTGAATGATGGGATATTGAGAGACTTTGTGTATGAAGATGGAATTTTGAAATTTTGGAAGAGGCTTTGTGTTCCCGATATACCTAATCTAAAAAGGGAATTGTTGGATGATGCTCATAGTTACAATTTATCTATACACCCTGGGAGAACTAGAATGTATAGATATTTGAAGGAACATTTTTGGTGGGACAACATGAAGAGGGATATTGCTTATTTTGTGTCAAGATGTATGGTTTGTCAACAAGTGAAAGCTAGAAGGAAACCGCCTGGTGGAGTATTGCAACCTCTTCCCATAACTGAGTGGAAATGGGATAATATTACGATGGACTTCGTTATGGGACTACCAAAGACTCCTAGAAGGAACGATGCAATATGGGTCATTATTGATTGTCTTACCAAGTCAGCACATGTTTTTGCTTTAAGAGAAGATTTACCACATGAACGTCTAGCAAGACTATATATTAATGAAGTTGTGAGACTTCATGGAGTACCCCTATCAATTATTTCTGATTGTGATCCCCGTTTTACTTCAATATTCTGGAAAAGTCTTTAGAAATCTCTGGATACTAAACTTTAATTGAGCACTGCCTACCACCCTCAAACAGATGGACAATCAGAACTGACTATTCAAACCTTAGAAGAAATGTTGATATCCTCCTTGCTTGACTTTCAGGGTATGTGGGATCAATATTTACCTCTGGTAGAATTTTCCTATAACAATAGCTTCCATTCGAGTATTCAAATGGCACCATATGAAGCGTTATATGGAAAGGGATGTCGCACACCAACCTGTTGGGATGACGTTGGTGAAAGAAAACTTATAGGCCCAAAACTAGTGGAGGAAACAATGGAAAAGGTAAAAGTAATCCAAACCCACATCAAAGCAGCTCAAAGTAGGTAGAAGAGATATGCCGATAACCAAATAAAGGATTTAGAATTTCAAGTAGGAGATCATGTTTTCTTGAAGGTATATCCATGGAATGGAGTTATATGTTTCAATAATAAGGGAAAATTGAGTCCCAGGTACATCAGACCTTTCGAAATTCTAGAACGAATTGGGGTTGTAGCTTACCGTTTGGCAATGCCGCCAAGTCTCTCCAAAGTTCACGATGTGTTCCACATATCAATGTTGAGAAAATACATGTCTGACCCAATGTATGTACTCATTATGTTGAATTAGAACTGGAACCCAATCTATCTTATTGCGAAGAAGCCGTCAGGATTCTTGATACGAGAGAACAAGTACTGAGAAACCGGACGACTCGTCTGCTAAAAGTTTTGTGGAGAAACCATAAGATGGAAGAGGCAACGTGGGAACCCGATGAACTTATGATGAAGAACCACCCAATTCTTTTCATGTGGTAGTATTCTAGAAATTTTTAGGAATAAATTATTTGAATGAGGGGAGAATGTAACACCCTAATCTTCCACGGTACGCATCCCTTTGAATAATACAGTAGCGTGTGTTGTACGCAACTTCGAGTTCTAACACACACACCACAACCAATCAAAGTAGACGTTATGAATAGTAATACCCAGTTTTTAAAATTTTATAAATTTTATATTTCAAAATGGACTTCATTTTTGGATTCAGAATATCAAAAACAGCCTAGGGTGAAATTTTGGTATTTTTCTGAAAACATTCAATTTTTGATGAATAGTGAAAAAAACACTAAGTTATAGTTTAAAACCGATTTTTTATTTAAATAATTATTTATTTAATTTAAATTTAATTAAGGTAAAAACTAGATACATAATAACTATATAAGTTCAATGTAATTCATTGGATTTAGTTTAGAATAATTTTAGATATATAAAAATTTTATTGAACTTTTCACCGTCTTTTACCCACCTCCTAGGAGAAGTTCGAAATTCACATAAAACATAAATTTACCGATTCTGTGAGTGGAATTTCAAAAATCCGAGAGACATGGTTAATATCAAGGAGTAAAATGTGGTTCAATGAGATGAAGTTTTTTTGTGAATAGTAACTTTTTACTTTTATTTACCACGGTTAAAAGTAAATAGGGTAATTAAGGGTAAAAATGATATTAATATTACCCTAACACATGTCCCAATTCTATTGGACAAGTGTAAATTGACCAAAAACAACCTTAGGAATAAAATATTATCATTTAGGTCCACTTGGATTAGATTAGGACATTAATTATTATTTAATTCAAAGAAGAGTTAAAAGAGTTAAAATCAAAGTTTAATAACTAAAAAATTTTTAATATAGAGTTATGCATAAGATAAATACGATTGTAAAAATTAATTAGAAAGATAAAAAGAGTTCCTACATAATGGTATTTTAATTATAATTTTTATTAATTAAATAATATAATTTATTTATGACAAAATGGTGATGTAGTAATTACATAATTAATGAAATATTAAAATAATTGATATTATAAATATCAAAATAAATGTAATTTGAGACTTTTTATGAATTAAACTAATTTTATAGGTTAATATGACATATTATTATCGGTTATATAAATTTTTTCGAAGTAATAATGCTGTTATGAAATTATCAAAAACAAAATACCCAATATTGTTAAAATGACATAAAAGATTTTTTAAAACAAATAATATATTACTAATTTATATTCTATTCCTAAAAAACAAAGGTTTGGACAAAATACTTGGTTCATGATAGGTGTATCATTAATGGACCACTTGGGGATCGCTTGGATGTATATAGTATGTTTATTAACTATATAATATAAAAAATACAAAGTGACATGGTAAATGTCAAACTAATTAACTAAGAGTTAAAACTAAAATATAAGGTTAATATAGTGACCCAAACCTATCTAAAACCTATTGGTTGAGTGGTTTTCAACCCAAAACCAACTAAAAAATTATATAATCTACTTTGTTGCTATTAAAAACCGAATATGAAAATATTATAAAATAATATTTCTAGCTTTTCCAAAGGTGCACCTCACCCCTCTTATAAAAGGGCACTCCCCCTTCTCACTAATTCACACATTCAAAGCCTCTTGGCTTGGCCAACCCATGCCCAAATACTCTCTCAAATTACCTCAATAAAACCTAAAGGCCTTTTTTTGATCAGAAAACCAACCTAAGGAGCCCTTTTGATCAAATCAAAATGAACAACCCGAAGAAGAGGTAATGATTTCACCACCCTTTTTCAAGTTCCTTTCTTCTTCAAATTATTCATTCTTTGTTATTCCCATTATAAAATAATAACTATAGTATCTTATATATACTGTGATGTTATTATAAATATGTTAAACCATATTCAGTATTCTATCCATCCTTTGAATGACATGTCACCATACGTGCATACGTACGACTTACCGTCTCCACATCGTGGTGTAATTTTTATTCAATATTTTATTATCTGGATGGGTATAATAATGATGTGTAATTCATGTAAATAATAAATATAACATTATAATGATTCTGTATATATGATATAACATCAAATTATATATTATTTTAATATCAAAAGGAGGTTATTGTCGCTCGTGCGTACGTACGGACTACCGTCTCCACGATCGTGATGAGATTCATTCCCCATCGTATCCATTCAAGACTAAATCTCATTTAATGATTAAAAATAATGTTTAAGGACTTGATATAATTCTGTATATGAATAAGATACAACCTATCAATAATAAACACGGATTACATAATAAAACATATAAAATAAAACGAGTAAGTTAACACCCGAAACAACGATAATACTAAGATATTATTAACAAATCAATGTTAAAAGATCATATATGATATGATATTAATGTATATGATTCTTGTATAATTTAATAACAATTATTTCACCATTATACAGGAGGATAACCGACCCTCAACCAAGGAAAAGTACAAGGTAAGGATTTATTTCACAATCTCTTCATTATCCGAGGTTGTTTATACGTAATTATCTACTGGGACCTCTTTATCATCCACATCCATGTTTCTTAAAAATGTACTTCAAATCATTCTTACTATTTTAAAAACTATGAGATAAAGTCATTTATACCCTTTTTGACTTTTATAAGAAGTTTATAAAGGAATATTTCTTTCATTTTCCAAACAAGGTCCTTTTTAACCTTTTCGACAGAATTAAGGTAAGAATGTCTTTTTATCTTATACGGTGGGTGTGACTATTTTCCACCATTATAAAATCATTGAAGCTTCCCTTATAATATTATAAGAATATTTTCATGTAAATGTTTTATTTTACAATTATTTGACTTTTAAATGATTTCAAAAAATATATATTTCTCTCAAATAGTTTTGAATTCATCTATGTCAACATCCTTTGATGGATTTTAAGCTTATTTGAACTTTATTTATTATGATACAAAACATCCATATTGTATTGAAGGTTTTGTGATAGTTTTGACTGTGGATGTGTTATTTTTATACCATTCATGGTTTATGGAGAAAGTATTGACATTTCGTATGATAGTTTTAATATGAATGTTTATGTTATGTTTAAACCTGTTCATATGAGGAATGCATTGGAATTAATATGTGATGGGTGGAGCCCGCTATAGCTCCTCGATGAATCGGTAGGTATCATGAGACAAACTAGTGTCTTGGAACAAGGCCTTGACAAAATCTTATTTTTATTCTTGGCACGAGGCCTTGGCTTCGTGGTTATTATAGTCTAGCATTATGCATTCCATCATTATGAAAGTGGTTTTTGATATTGTATGTGATTATTCAACTAGTAGAATATACATGTGCATAAGTAAATGGAATTATTTTATTTTATTTTTTTCATATTATGCTGAAGTTCAAGTTTAAAAGGCTTTTGTTTTTAGTTTTACATTGCCTTAAATGTTTATACTTATTTATGAAAGTTTTTTCTATATTGTTATCCTTACTAAGCATCTGAGCTCACCCCTTTCAATGTTTTATTTTTCCAAGGATGTCAAGAAGTAATTTATGAATTACCTTCAAGAATAGTATGAGTGGATATGAAGACAAGATGTTGTTGTAGTTTTTTTACTTTATGATGTAATGTAAAATTTTATGAATATATCTAGTGATTCCAAGGCTACTAAACTAATCGGTCCTTCAGGAATTGATCTTTTGTGATCATGACAATTTTATGTAATAATGCACCGACTCTGGGTAACTAGGGTTGGGGTGTTACAGAGAATTTTGTAGGATAATTAGTGACACCTAAAGTGGTTTATTTCTAGGTGTGGTGGAAGGGTTCAACTATCGGGTGTGTTTGATATTAATTTTTGTAATAATATGTCAACGAAAGCCTTGGTTTTGGTAAATTAGTATGAATGTGAATGAATTATTTCAATGTAGTTGGTTCTCATGTAGGCATCGAGTGCAGTTCAAATAATAATATGTGCCTTCACTATGCCAACAGAGGTTTTCCAATGTATTCATGACCTAGTTATCCCTGATCATATCCCCTATTCAAGACTGACTAATACTAAAAGATAATTATTCTAGAACCTTTTTAAGTCTCTTGCAGAATGGATTAGTGAGTACCCTATTATACAAAGAGTGTTACATGACTCTAGGAGGATAGAGATCCTTATATAGAATCTCTCTATACTAGCAATGAGAACCTACAATTTATTTCTTCATCATGGATGGGTTCTAGACCATCCAAGCTTAGTTTCAATCCACCAGTGAGTGTATCAATGTTTCTACCTTTTTGGGATATATTTTTCATCCTTCAATATGGATTAATCCAAGGTAGAGTAGGATGAACTCATGTATAGGGGTTACAACATAATTCTTATTAATTTTATAGTGATACCTCAATTAAAATGGGTTATATGAGATTTTTATCCTATAGTGTTGGTAGAGAATGAGGATGCATTCCCTAGGGATGTTTCTGGTTTACATGATATATAGTCTTTTTTTAATATGTAATTTCATTAGGGATTACATGATATCTACACTAGTATATCATATTATCCTATGAAGATGTGATATCAAGAGGTGTGGTTAGAGGAGTCGAACAATCATGGTATTGAAAAGACATAGTGTGTTTTCCTAGGATGTACTATATCATTCACCAAATGTCATATTAGTAAATGAGGTTGGGTGTGAATTGGTGTCACCAAAACTAGGTGACATGAAGAAGTGTATCCACTCCTAAGAATCATTATCATCTTAGAATAATTTTTTGGGGATAAGTGATTCTTAGAGTTTTTCCTAAAGATAAGTTATCACTATCTATTGTTTTGGGGGAGGGACATACCATATGTGGCTTTAAAAATCTAGTACAGTTGTTTTAAGTTCATGGTGATACCAATTAGTGTGTTGAATTCCTTAGAATAGTTGTAAGACATATGGAATGGATCGTTACCCCTTCATAGATCAGTTTGTGGAAGTATTCTTCTATGATATCTATGTGTTCTCAATGTCGGAGTTGAATTACGCAAGAGACTCAATGATGGTGTATTTTTCCTCCAGTCTATATTTCATACCCCTCTTCTTATTCAAAGAGCAAGGGATGTATAACCTAGAGATATAAATCGTGTAATGTTTCATGACCTGATATCCACATGATATTTTCTTGATGGATTTTCCAATGGTGAAGCTCGTCATCCATGATGGAGTATGGATTTTGACACCAGTTATACTGCTAGAGAAGGTTCTGGGGAGGTTGTTTTTACAAATTAGTATATCTTGTTAAGGTGAGGATGTACCCTAATTTCATCACATCAGTTAGGAATCCAAAAGTGTGCATCATTTTTTAAAGATAAAATCTTATTATATAGCCTATATGAAGGTGATAACCGATATAGATTTATAGAGTGTTTGGGACACTTGTGTTTCCATTCGGTAGTCTTTAAAAATAGAAACACTTTTAAAAACATTACAAAATATGACACTTAAGTCACTAGAAAATTAAAGACGTGATATAGAAAGTATTTGGGGACATGGTTGGAGTTCATCATAATGTTTTACCACAGTTAGTTGGCGAGGTTATAAGACGTTTTAGGTTTAGGTAAACCAGATTTGGGGTTACATGTTGTTTTTGGTTCATTGTTGGGAGGAACATCTAACATCATGGGGGTTTTTGTGTCATAGTGATCATTACTCCAAAATCAATGTATGAACATTTTGAGGCCATGTAAGAGGGACATTTTTTCACTTATATACTGGTCGAAGCTAGTGGGTGGTAGCAGTTGGTATCAGTTTTGGTGATAGTGATGGTTGTATGAGTTTAGTTCATCCATGGGGGGTTGAGGACTTATCATAAATGTTAGGTGTTGTTTAAAAACCAATAAATATAGAATAATGAGTTTTATACTTTTGGTGTTTTAGTTAGGGAGTTAGTCTATCATGGGGATCTTAGGTAATTTATTTTCATGCTTCAATGTGGGGTTAATGAAGTGGTGTCCCGCTTAACTCCACTACACACTTCCACAATATGATTGATTTCTTTTTTTCTCCATGTATCGTAGCTGATGGGGTATTTCTATGAATCATACCATGATTTGAAACTGGGTATGGTTGGCCATGAGAGTGGATATTCCTTTTGGAAATATTGGATTGTGATGGGATTTGGGAGAGAAGGACCCTTTGTGGGTAAGTTGTTTTACATGGGTTAGTTTTTGTTAATAATGTTAGAATCCTTTAGAGGATCTCTAGTGATTGGGAGACCTATTTTAAAGATAAGTATCCCCACTATTTTATGTTTGTCAATTTTGAGGATGAAGAGTCTAAAAGTGGGGAATAATTTAATAACTCTTTTTTTTCATTTAAGACTTTGGGATATTTCAAGGAATATTTCAGGAGGTAGGCGCTGTGTCGGCATGGGATGATGAGGATAGATGAGTCCAGAATTGAAATTCTAATGATATTACATATAATCATATCACATGTAAAAGTATTTACCAAAAAAATTCATAACACCCAGATGGATCCTTGAATTAAAAAAATGAGACCATCGTTGAGTTCATACCGAATTTTTTACCCAAGGAGAAGCATAATCATTGTTGGCATCATACATTTCTCTAAAGTTCTATCATAATTGAAAATAATAAAATAAAATAAAATTATTTATTTATTTATTTCTCTTTGGTGACCTATAATCCCCTATTTAACCATGTATACTCATAATCCCTATGTTTATCTATATAACCCTAGAAAATTGAGAGGATCCATTGGATAAGATACATTAGAGGATCATTGGTTGACAACATCATATTGAGATTGGATCAAGTATCTTACACCGATGAAACTTTTTGATCTCATCAATGAAAAGGCCATATTTTTATTCATAAAATATTGATGAAAATAAAGGTATGATGTCTGATTTTTGGATTTATCTCTTTTTCATATCCCATAATCAACATGAATTAGTCGACTATTAGATAGATTCACATATCGATTTTTTGTAGGTAAATGTTTATTTGTGGGACATGGTGAAAATTATAATTTTTTTTATTCATTTATGATTATTCCTATATGGTATTATTTTCCTTAAAAATGGATCAATGTTGAAAATAAAAAAAATTATTAGGATGACTTCTCACATTTCTGGTTTGTGTTTTTCTCTCCCCATTCTACATGAATCCATCAATAGAATTTTCTCTTGTCCTGGAGTTTGATGAATATCTAGTGAATGATAATTGCACATATGGTATTTAGTGAAATGGATCACTAACATAGGTTTGGGTTGGATATTAGACATCACAATCTCAATACAAAATGATTAAAGTAGAACCATTGATAGATTGCGGGTTTACGATAACTATTTGGAATGTTGCACCAACAAGGCGTGACATCGAGTGTCTTCATAGTGTAAGGAACAACTGGAAACATACAGACAATAGTGATTTGGATAAGTCAAACCCATATATGTGAAGTGAAACATGAATCTTAGATATATTGGTTTTAGAAGATGGCTTGGGAAAATACGTGTGATCATTCAGAGATATTAATAAAATTTCCCACTACTTGGCTTGAAGTCCTATAAACACATGTTGTGTAGATACTTCTATATGGTGATAGGGTTTCTATATAGAGTTATGTATCATATAATGTGTGACAGATGTTAAATTTCATGTGACAATTAACCAACCATCCTAGTGTGTATATATAGTACACAACTAGGGGGAGGTCTCAGTGTGTACTAGTGGTACAAACCAAAGTGTAAATGTGGCCCCACGCGCCATGTTCCTGGGAAGTACACGGGCATGCCGGGTGCATGAGAAGATTCATGTACTCAGAAATGGAAAAGTACATGGGTATGACCTGGTGTACATGGGAATATCATGGTATACATGTGCATGGGAGAAATGCAACTACGAGTGCAAGGGAATCATGTATATGTCATTTTCCTAATGAAAATGAAATTTATTTTGGAAAAGATCATTCCATTTGAGTGTGAGAGACTTGCAGTTTAAAGATTATTGATACATGTCATGCACTCCTTGGAGGATATGTCAGATTCCTCATTCTTCTCAATTTTTCTTTATTGTGAGCTTGTTTGAGATTCGGTAGACTATTACTAGTTGAGTATGTTCCCTTCGTCCATAAATAGGAGGTTTATGTAAAGAATCACATTACCATCATAGAGTGTGTTCCCTCTTCAGCTTCCTAATGATCATGGTAGCCTAGTAAGGGCCCATTACTCTAAGGTGAGTCATCTCAGTTCTCTTTAACAAACTTACTCACATCTTGGAGAAAGTATCCCTCTGAGAGTTTAGTAGAGAACCTCATTTCACTCACATTTAATTATATAGTGTTTGTGGTGTTTTTGTGACCATTATTAACATTATAATCAATACCATATATTGGAGGATGTTTTCCATAGGGTTTTGTATCCCCCAATGAGACCTAAGCATTGACTCCATATCTATGTATCATGATATGATCTAATTGATAGGGTATTAGTCTAATGGAGTGTGTATTTCATATGAAACCTATTAGTTTTTTGTTTGGATATTATTTGATATACCTAACGAGCATATCCTAAGGGATTACCATCATCAATGGTAGTATATCCTATGGATCTCTTCCTCCCAGACAAGAAAGACATTGAAACCTTGCGGTGGATCTATTGGTGGTAGTGGCTAATAGCATAGGTGGCTAAGAGTCTTTTATGAGTATATCTGGGATATAATTGGTTATAGGAATGTATCTTATCTTATTTTACTTACCTATGGTTGATGAGATTACTACTCTTGGTGATTTATTCTTAGAGATTTCAATGTTCCCTACTAGGAATTATTATACTCACCACTTCTTGGTCTCTACCCACACATGTCAAGTCTTATGCAGATGATTCCCATTTTAAAAATTCCTTGGTGGACCAAGAGGGGTGGATATTTTTCAGGTTGGATAGAATGAGGTTTAAACTAGTTTTTCATTTGGAATAAGTTCTCTCTATCAATGTAGGCTAAATATTATTTTCTAGTTTTGGGTGGGCCTATATTTGGTCCCTTTTATGGTTTCTAGTAATTTTTTTCATACATTGATTGTGGCATTAAAGATGTATGTAAAATATCATATCTTTTTTTTTTTACTTTTTAGCATTACATGATCTTGGAAATGTGTGAATTAGTATAGGTACTTTAGGATAATGCATCCCATGTGTGAGATATGTATTTTTTATTCTAGTCATTAGCCCATGGCCTATTGGAGGTAGTCATGGGGTAGTCGCATCTCAAAACTAGGTGGGTAAGGTCATGAAATGAATATGTATAATGAGTTATAGAAATATTGTATGTCATCTTAGGAGAGAAAATTGTAGGGATATACCGAGTTACTATTTTCTGAGCCAATCCCAACTATTAGCTTGTTCATTAATCAAATTTGTAGCTATATAAAAATTAGAAAATTATAATATAATTCATTATAATATGATTCATAGTAATTTTGATTCACATATAAGTGAATGAAATAGCGTATATCCAATATTTCTAAGAAAATTTTTTAACATGATTCATTTATAACATGTATACATTAGTGACAAGAACTAAACATAAATAACAACACACATAGATGTGATAAAAATGATGAATAACAAAGTAGGCATGCCAATTAGAATATCAAGTATAATAGGTGTTATATATAAGAGCGAATCATTCAAAATCAAAAATTTATTATTATATTTTCCATAAAATTTTAGTATTTTCATTGAACACTTACAAATAAATAAATTATTAGTTAAAAAAATATTATAATTTAATTCAATTACCCCCACACTATTTGTGGTTCAACCCATTAGGAATATGAGCATAGGAAAAGTTCACCAAATAAAAGAAATATATAACACCTCTTTAAAGATTATAGGTAGTATAAATTCCACCACTAGGAAAAATTCATCAACCTAGAATATGGAAGATTTAGGGTTGTATTCAATATTAACATAGGGGAAGGAACTCAAAAAGCAATAAAATATGGTAGTGAGGAACTCATTTAGGCTAAAGCCCCATTGTATCTAGATTGAGGAAACATAAGTACTTGGGAAATTAATAAAGACATAGGTTATCAAAATTGAGGATTATAATTGTTTCCAAAAAACAGGTAGAATATAATATTAGTGGGATATTACACCCATACATTACTAAATATAATATTAGGTGACCAAACAAAGTTACTCTAGACTAAGGATGATGATATGTTTGTGTGAGGTGGAAGGGAAGATAAAAAGACATATAATAATGTCTTTATATAAATTAATAGAGTTAAATTACATAGAAAACATAAATATTCAAGGAAAAATATTTTGGTGAAATTAAAATCGTCCCTCTAAAAAGAAAAACCAAAATTGATGTTCCATTGGGTTCCTATTCCAGGTCACCAAGTACTTAGTATGGTGGATATAATCCCTTTAGAATATTACGAACAACCACATACTTAGTAATGGTCATTTTGGTACCCAATGTTATCCTATAACATTGTTTCATTTAATCCTTCCATACTCTCCCAAAATTATCTAATTATTCTTATAAATTCAAATATAATGACAAAATGTAATTAATGTAATGATATAAGGGAGGATTGATAAATTTTAAATGTTAAGTTTTTTACATGATTCACCATTGTTATTTTGTTTATTTTATTCCTTCTAAACCCTTACAATAATCACATATTTGGAATCCAATTTTTTTTAGTTTTACTTTATATATAATAGATATCATCTGTCACATCATATTCTCTCTCATAGATCCTCCTCTAAAACATTATTTTATATTTATTTCCAAAAAATATATTTAGAAATTATAAATTCGAAAACCTCAATTTTTTATTTAATATGGAACAAATATAAACTTATTTTAAAACTTATGTTGTTGGTAATATTTATTATATATATATATTTCTACCATTAAATAATAAGATTTTAGTATTTATTCAAAACAAAATTTCCCTTATTTGAATTTTCTATCCACAAGTAAGATAATTTAATCAATCACTGATTCCTCTACATTGACAGAATTTACCTCGGGATTTTATATTCTATTCAAATCAATCCCATTGAATGGGTGAAATTTAATTCATTTTGGATTTACCCATATTTCATATGATACAATTATTATTTATAAATCATGAAGGGATGGTAGAGATGGATTCTATTCTATGATAAATTTTACCTTTACATTATACAAAGGTGGTAGTCTCATCAGGATTTTTTATGATAGTAGCATCCTTTATTTATATTGAAATACCTTTCATAGATCCATATAATTAATTAATAATACATCAGTTACATTCATAATGATAGATTTTAAAGTCATCAAATATTTTATAAAATATTTAAAACATATATTTATTTACATTTTCTCCCCTTCATAGATAGTAAGGAATTTCAAAACAAATAGTTTGAGAAAAAATATAACTCATATCTACCATGTAAATTTGGTTAGAGAGTTATTTTGATATGTTATTTTTAGTATTTTATTATATTTTAACTACATTAGATCAAATTCATTGAACAATGTCACAATTGTATATCTAATCTAAATTCCATGGATTGTAGGAGTTGAAGTATCCAAGGTAAGATAATGTAGATGCTATCTTATTGGGATCTTCAAAATTTGATAATTATTACAATCATAGATGTAAACTCAATTCATAATGATAAATTAATTCACTTCAAGGGACATTTTCTTGGTAAAATTTCTATATAAATACATTCATCTCTAATGCAACATGTTACACCCACCAAGATACCAATCACCATAACAGTGTGTAGGGGTCTATTAGGGGTTTCATATTTTCTTATCAGATGGATTATTTATTAGTCTAGAAATAAACTATTAATGTTTCAAACACATCAAAATGATATCAATATCAATTTCAATCAACTAAAGCATTAACCATAGAGATTCTATTGGGTTTACTTAAATTGGTTATTCAAAAGGACTATATTATTGATATTGTAATAGTATAATACAATCCACTAATGCACCATTATAAGAATATAATGCTTTAGTTTTGATTCAATACTATGCCTAGGGATCATCACCCATTCTTATACCTCTATGAATAAACTCAAGATATTGTAAATATGTGATTTTATTTTATTCTATTTAAATGAGATAATAAATATAAATCAATACAATAATTATATATAGGTGTTTAGTTCCATCTCCCTATGTCACTAAAATAATTATTTTTTATGAGATATTCTTCTATTTCATTGAGAACCAATATAACATTGGAATATTATATATGTTTCACTCACCCATATTAATTCCATAATTCTTATTTTATCACTGTTTAATCTCTCAAATATTAATCCTCAATTGTCTTATAAATCATTTATCCATATGTCTCAAAATAATAGTTTATTAAATCTATTCACAATGGTTATGAAAATTATCTAATTAAATCTCTAAAAGTTTCCTTTTTTAAATATTTTAAATTCTATAAATGTTAAGATCCTCTCAAAACAATAATGTGAATTCATAAACTACAAAATGGTTACGTAGTCTATGTAATTACATTAGAATATATAGTGTGAATTATTTATACTCTCTATATCCCTCCAATTTAAATCCTTTTAAATTTCATATATTCCCTTTACCATAACATTGATTGATATTCATCATGTTCTATTTTTATTTTTTATAAAATAAAATGTTTATCATCATAAAATCATTAAAATGGCAATGATGTGATTTCCTTTAAAATGCACCATTTTTTGCATCTATGTAATTACCTTATAAATCTTGAACATATTGCATTTATATAGTATATCAAATATGTATCATATAAAAACAAAATCTCACAAAATCCGTAATGATTATGTGGTTAAATACTTTATACTATAGATCTTGGAATTTTTTTTAATAATATTACATGAACTATGTATAAACATGACTAGAATTCACTAACTATGGAATTTTCCATTAAACCACAACATGTTTTATCTCTTCATTGTGAGAATTATCTAAAACATTTTTAATTTAATATCCTATCAGAACCATGAATTGAAACACATCTATTAAAATGGAATGGATTTTTCATTTTTAATAAAAATAATTCAAACCTTATCGTCTAAAATACAAACTCCTTGTATCCTTCAATGATGAACTTTTTCATTAATTAACACTAATGGAAATAAAAGATAGAATAATTAAATTCAGTAAAACATTCAAAACTCATTGTAATTTATTATATATTTCATAACGGAAGTCCAATTATTTCACTATGAGAATAAAAGTTGATATCTATAGGATGATGTTACTTGAGGAATTGTGGAACTAAATTGATGATAAATTATTTCGATATTAATATTTATATTGAAAAAATATATAAACTTTTTTGATGAATAAAATATATAATATTATTAATCCATTAAGTACATACCCATACCAATACATATGTTTTTGGTATTTTCAATTAAATTTACTTTCTCAGGTTAAGTAGTACCCCATAAAATCCATTTTTTTTTGATTTTATAGATATATTTTAGGATAATTCTTGTAATAAAAAAATGAAGATGGTGGTCTTAAATTTATTTTTCATCATTTCCTGGGGTTTGATTGATTTAATCAATGGTGGAATAATTATTAATATAATGTACACCTAGTAGTGGTGGTGCTTCTATGTCCATTGATGGACCTATTTTACAGTGGGGTTTAGTTTTATGTTGTTGTTGATGAGTTAATGTGGATCATGTGGAATGGATTGAGGCCACTGGTTCCGGTAGCTTCCTATATTGGTCCATGAGTATTCCAACATAGACTAATCCTCTAGATTTAAAAATAAAATTTTAAATAAATAAATTATTTTTGATTGGTTTTGAATTTTGGATCATGAAATTTTGATTGATGAGCTCTTTGTGAGGTTCCCACATAACCCTAAAATTGGTTCGTTAAAGTACTGGATAGAAAAACATTATTTTTATTATTTTCCTATTTTATATATAGTTTAATAAGTTAATTATACAGGTTCAGGGACTTTCAAAAATAACCTTGTATATGTCATAATTATTTTTTATACTTTTATGTTATAAAATACCAATACAGAAATATTCATAATTTTATGTATTGTTTTTATATGATTAAAGAATTTTACAATAACATGAATTCAATAAGATAATGATAAAAATATAAAATAATTTTCATGAGACCTGGTGAGATAAATTTTTATTATAGATATGTTTTATACATCATATAAAAATGCATATTTTTTATGTGATTGTTTTGATGGTTTGATTAATGGAATTAAATTTTCTATTACCAAATAATATAGTTGGTGACATATTATGTATAAAAAATGAATTATAATGAACTAGGTAGTATGGTACTGAGATAATTTTAGAGGAATATGTCATTTACAATACTCAATGTGGGATATTAATGATAGGCCCAAATAATTACTTAAATATAATATCAAGTTAACAAAAGGATATATTAAAAATAAACTCTAAGATATTTCATAAAAGAAACATTTTATATACAGTCTTTGGGTAAATCTCTTGAATCAGACATGATATAAATAGACATCAGGTTAGGTTCTTAAGACGAGTAGTGTTAGACCCACTTTATGTGGAGGAGATAGAGAGAGGATGTGGTTAAATTAATATGTGAAATTCCAAGTATAATATCAACCAATTTTCATAATTTAATTCTCACTATATTAATATGTTCTTGATCACATGGTTAACAGGGGGATCTCATACTCTTTGTGTATAGTGATATGCTAGATTTTTTCTTGAACCAGCCTCTTGGAGACTCATCCCTAGATCAAGGGATAGATCAAGTCTAACACACAAATCTCACATATAATAACCCATGATTTACTACTTAGAAGCGAAGGTATGAATTTAAAAAATGAGAGGAATTACCCTCTAGAAAAACATCATAAGATTGTAAAAGCAATGATAACCTCTAAGACTTATTTAATAAATTATCCCTACTCAATAAATATCTTAAAATGTATATTAAATCCATGTTATAAAGCATAATAGTGATATACAAATATATAAATATATATATGGAAGAAAATAATTCTATCCATCACCTAATGAACCCTAAATAACCCTTGTACCTAAATATTAGATAAATCAAATCTCATACTATCAACATCACCCATAGAGCTAAAATGGACCAAGTACACACCAATAAAATTATAATAAATTTTATTTAAAATTTAGAGTAATTATATCCTCATACATAACAATTAAACATCGATAAATGAATAAAAACATCAATGTCGTGTATGAATAATAAACAATGAAATTAAATCATACTAAATAGTCACATCCTCTATAACCCCAAACCACTATTATACAACAGGTTAAATTCCATCCAATAATATATATATACCCTTAAATTATAACAACATACTATACTTAAAATCTAGACTATTAAAAAATAAACACCCACTATTTCATATGTTTATCTCTTTAAAGTATTCCATTGAAACGGTCACCAAAAGGATCACATTCTAAATAAAATTATCTACAATATCACACAAAACATAAAAATATAAAAGCTCACTCAGAAAATAACTCCCATTTTCTAGTATAAATTTCTCTTACATCTAATGTCCTATCACTATAGCACTATCAATTCAATAACATATCAAGATTCAATTAATAAAAAAAATCCACAAGTAATCAAAACCAATAATTATATCCAATTATAACTCGATAATTGAATCATTATTCTATCTATATCTAGTTTATATGCATTTGTATTTTTGAGATATGGAATAATGCCTTATAAATCTAGTCAGTCCATTCCAAAATCCAAATTTTGGTTCTCACATAATATAACCACCACTACTATGTGTTTTCATCTATAATAGTACTCACATCACTAAAATAATATTAAAAAAATACAATAATCAATAATTCTTTAAATATCACACTTATAATCAAACAAATGTCATTATACATCATTTAAATATATGTTTAATCATTTTCAAGACTTATATTACCCACACCGTTAACATAATCATTATAATATCTTCTTCATTATCATCTATCAACTCATAGCTATAATAAGGTCATGTTATTCATGCCTATAATAACACACCAACATCCACTTAGGTAGACACATATATGGAGAACCAAATAAATTTCATCATTATATAAAATCCAAACTAACATAACGATAATATTTTTATGAATATAACTCTCTAGGTTAATAATTTATGGTTAACCAAGTTATGTAATGACACAGCCTTTTAGAATTAATGACTTATTGATAAGAAAATGATGGTTTTATAGAAAATAAAAAGATATGTTTACCCATAAATTTAATAACCAAACTCTATATATACTACCCTTATATAATAAATAATTAGGATGATATTAATATTATAATGTGTGTTGTTGTTTCGTAAAACATCTCCTATCCTAATAATCTACAAAAAAATTACTATATAATAATTAAAAGTTATTAATAAGCCTATTTCAAAGTCATCATCATAGAAATTTAAAATCAAATTCTTTAGAAATCATAATTATTAATACTAGGTTATTAAAATTATGAAACCATTAACAATCCATGTAAAATAACATCAATAACATTTAATTTCAATAGATAATTTATTTATATAAAATAGTCACCAAGGGTTTTTTATCACTTTCTATAATAATAACATCAAACCCTCATATCCTAATAAATAATAGATTGATTCAAATAAAATAAATTATAATCTTGATCTTGAGACCTAAAAATAATATCCTCATATATATTTATCATCATTATAATCACCATTATTTTAATGTGGACAATCACATCAACATATTATATTTTTCAATTTCATTATCTCAATCGGTCCAAATCATTCGACAAAAAAAAATATTGAAATCTTTTGACAAGAAAAAATAAATAGTAAATCTTATAATTTTTTTCAGTTAGGACCCCAATAATTTTGGTTACAATAATATAAAATTCCATAAGATATTAATAAATGATATTGGTTAGCCTCTAAAAATTTTCTAGTAATGTTAAAAATAGGCTGTTACTCCTCCTGAAATTGTCTGTCTTCCATTTTCCCGTCTCTATTTATACCAATAGAAATTTAAAAATAGTTAACTAAAATTATATGAAAAATACTCTAAAAATTTTCCTTCCATTCCCATGATTTATCCACCATACCCCTGATCCTTCACTACATCCCCTTATAACCCACCCTACCAATGTTCATCTCCCTATGTATCTACTAATAAACAATCCTCCCCTATGTCGACACCCCTCCCTTGTCCAATAACACCACACCAAGATTGATGAATCACATACCTTCTATATATTCCCCTATCCTAAACGCCACCCCTTACCCTAAATAACACCCCATGTGGATTCTCTCTATCTATATCCCTATGATTTTGTGGTGTCTCTTTGTTCCGCCAGGCCGACATTGCCTCTCCATTTTCTAGTTCATTTCCCAACTATTCCACTTTTTTTAATTTTTTATGAAATAATGTTATGTTATTAAATATTACATATTGAATCATTGTTTTGATTGGATATTTTTTTTCAAAATAATGTTTTTCTGGGTATAATTTTACTACTAATAAATCAGATAAACTATTTAATAATTTCAAGTGTAGTTTAATTAAATTATTTTTATATGGGGATTCTCCAATGGAAACATACCTAGGGGTTATATCCCAATGTTCATTCTTAAATATTTAACAATAAAAAACATCATTTTTTTTAATTTTTTATTGATATATAATACTTTTGATAGTAATAATTTTTTTTACATTAATGAGAAAATACTTTTGATGTGTTTTTTAAAACATTATTTACAATAACCCATAAATAAAACAATAATTTTATATTTATTTTTAAATTATATGGTATGTTTAAAAATATAACCACTATATATACAAATATTTGATATTTTTCAAGATCATCCATCAATTATACAAGTATATGATGTTTTATCTGAAAACAAACCATTATATATGGTAAATATGGAAATTTAAAAATCAGTGCAATTATTCTCAAGGATTATATATGAAAATTATCAGATATATATTAATATCCTTTAATCATAACTATGATATAGTATGAATTATTTATTCATGATAATCTAATAGAAAATAAATATATATATAAATATAATAATTTCTTATTAAGAATCTTTCAAATATTTATAAGAATATTTTTTGCATTTAGTCATAACCCTCTTCTATGAATTTTGTTTCATAGATATACATATGGATAATAATTTATTGATCTACTCAAAAAAAATTACTGAATATTTTTAGGTTACCAAATTATTTATTCATTTCAAAAGTTTATTTAAATTTTATTTGATTATCTTTCCATTTAAAAATGTAAAAATAGATATCACCTCAGATGAGATGCACTTATGGAATCCATGTTTTTAATATGTTTTTGGAAAACTATTAGTGATGGATGAATCATGGGGAAAATAATATTATCTATAATAAATAAATTTTTTTAGAAGGATGTTTATATAATAAAATATGATATGTTGAATGTAATTATTAATGATCAGATACATTAGTTTTAACCAAAAAAATTAACATTGATAAATATAAAGTTTATGGGTGTAATCAACTTAATAAGGAAAATGGAGAAGCACTAAAATTAATTGAAATTATTTATAAAAAATGTAATGAATTTTTCTATTAATGCACTAGATATAGTACATTTTCATTTATAATTGATCTATTACACTTGAAGACATTTAATAAGTCGAAAAAACAACCTCGAATATTTTTTTTGGTAAATATGTATACGGAAATCCCTTTTTGAGTAAATATTATAGTGTTGAATGAAATTTTTTTTAGTTTTTTCAAAAATATTATTTTCACATTTGAGACTACTAGATTATTATGTGAAAACTATATATTTATAAAAAATTATAATGTGATGTTTAGTGCTAGAATTTTTTTTACTCATCTAGGAGGAAGGATAATGAGAATAATCAAAGTCATAAAATTTTACCATGTAAGGTATTAGACAGTTGGAAATGGAACACTACTAAGAATATTTTTTACATACCTCTAGAAATAAGATTGCATATATTATTGATGATTTCTAAAATTGGTAAAATAATGAAGTGGAATTTAGAGAGAAACATAGTGGATGATAATTTATTTCACCTAGTATATTATTAAGAATAGAAGGACAATAATCATACACTAAAACGTTTACCAACATAGTTGTAAGGATAGACTGTGATTGTAATCCTATAGTCTTTACCCATTTAGTTTAATTATTTTTGGGACACATTGCACAGGTCCAATGGTTTTAGCTTGATATAAACTTCACCCATAATTATCTATAAGAAAACCACTTCTGTTACCTTCAAATATTATTTATGGATCAAGATAACATAATGAAAAAGTTTATGTTTCCATGAAACCGCTGATCGATGTGTGACAAGAATTTGGTAAATAAAATGTAATATATTTTTATTTAGTAGCTAATAATATATTTAGACATTGGTCTATGTTGTTATAGATAATTCACAAATTATGAATTTTTGATAAATTATAAAGTTATAGTACAAAAATAAAATTCATCTAACCTAGTCTCCTAAAATTAATGAATAAATTTTGATTAACCACTATAGAATGTGGTCATACATTTTTCACAAATGTGTACTTACTCCACTAAACAAGATTATAAAATATAGTGTGTCATTTTAGGGGAATTGATAGCATGTACCAAAAAATAAAATAATGTATATGGATCACATTATACCACATGTCAATAAATAAAATATTTACAAAGTTTATGATTTTCACTATTCATTAGTTTTTTCATTGTCATCCATTCCTGTTGTAAATATATAGTATGATCACAATTAATATAAGTGAAGTATTTTATTTTTATTAATTTATTTTAAAGAAAATAATTTTTTTAATTATTATTGTGTGATATAAATATTGAATAATATGTGTAATATTAAACTATACACCCATTTTTTATCAATGAAATGTCAAAGGATAATACCAATGCTTGAAGTGATTTTATAACAAAATGGGATTAATAAAACTATTACATTTACGGTGAGGTGAGGAAAATAAGGAATATATTATTTCTACACAACTCAATGTGAGTGGAGAATAGGAAATTGTTATTTCAATAAATTTTAATGATTATCAAGGTTACTAATGATTATTATTATAAATTTCCATGTGTTTTCATATTGTAAGAATAACATTTCTTTGGAAAAGATGTCATGATAATCATGTTCTTCAATAGATAATCCAAATTCTAATTTTTTATTTTTTTCTATCCCATGTTGTTGAGATATTGATTTATGCTTCTAATTATTTTAGATGGTATAGTTCTAGAAATAATCGCACGAGTTATTTGAAATAGATTTTGGACAAGAATGTGAAAACACAATGTCACTTAGAGAAACTATATATGCCTTTTTTAGGTCATGGTCCTCTAATACATATTATTAACTTCGAGATACATTTCTGGGGGTACTATGAAATTTAGGTGGATGTATCTAACTGGGTGATAAATAAATATATTGGAATGGTATATATATAATAGAGCTCATTTAAAAGCATCGATGTTTTTGGGTTATTTGATTATTTATTTAAAAAATATTTGTGGTTCATATACTGGTTGGGTTTAAACAAAATTTGGTAGACCCTATAAAACTTAATAATATCCAATTTTATATGGGAAAATATGTGTTATGGACAAAAATGAGTGGGTAAAATCTCATCAAAAAATCATTTTCAACACATCATCGGTTATGAGAAATATAAAGTAAGTTAAATAATTGATCAATTATTAATTAACGTTCTAAATATAATCTATTACTTATTATTTTTTATTAAGTAATTTAGGAAATATAACACTAATTAAAAAAAAGTAAAGTTCCCATCCCTCTGATCATAAAATCCAACAACTCCATTTCAAATCATTTAATGAGTTTTTCGGGACCCATGTATATATATATAACTGATTTAATATTTTTGAAATTTATTTGAGGTATAATTTTAAAAAACACCACCCATTGAATTATTTGTAATTTTTTTATTTAGAAATATTTATATATTAGTTACCCATATAATGGACTAAGAACTCAACCAAATATTTTATTATTCGATTGTTACGAATAATCTATATAAGTATTTGGTTCCAAATTACCTCCCTCTAAGACCAATAATGTGATTGCTCTTCTAGAATCACCTATTGATGAGAAGGTATCTATTTACAAGGATGAGGTGATGAAATTTTATATGTTAGAGGATCCCTACTAGCTATTAGAATTTTAGTCATTGGATGGTGTCTATAAGGTTTCAAGAGATGAGCAGACTAACTAGAAACATCCCTTACATTCAATGGAATAGACATTGGATGATTATTTTTATATTAAGTTTCAAAGGGGGATACTCATAGAATTTATGAGAGATTAATCTGAGTTGAACATAATGATGATAAAATTTAATAGATTGTCAAACAAGATTTGATATTGGAATATGGAATCAATAGAGGTAAAATAAACATGCAGGAATATAGTCATACTTGGGATAGATTGGCCAACCGCATTGAGGACCTCATCAAAGACAATATAAACACAAAGGTAAAATATGTCTCAAGGATTCTACATATTGTGATTAAACAAAGATTATTTAATATTTTTTAGAATATCATGAAAATTTCTTATGTGTTCTTAATTTTGGCGCTCATGTAATCCAGTTGGGTTTTCACTTCCCCTCAAATTTTTTTATAGAAATACAAGTTTAAATTTTCATTCAAAAAAAGTCTCTTGGTTATAAAGGATTTATATTTTCATTATTAATTTTTATATTAATTGATAAATCATAATAATGGTATTGTTTTTCCATCCATCAATATCGATTATTACTATAGACTTTTGAGGCTATATTATTAATTTTATTTATATTAAAATAATAAAATATATATTATAGAGCTATGATGATTTGTAGAATGTCTATGGACCACTTCTAATTTAAAATGGTAAACATTAATAATATGTTTTCTGAATATGGTCGAGTAGAAAATTATCACTTTATATAGGCATTGCTAGAAGAGTTAGTTAACATTTTCAACACTTATTTAAACTAGAATGTTATGGTGATTATTTTAAAAATGCATTTATATGACTGAAATATTGGAACTATAATTACTAACTTTCCATACCAAAAATTTGACAAGACACTATAGTTCTACATGAAGAATATATACAATGGGTTAGAGAGAAAATATATGGATATACGATATATTTTCAGAATTAGTCAAATATTTCCTTTAATTTTCTTCTTAATTACAAATAAGTTTTCATTACATTTAAAAAACTACATTTAAATTATTTGTAAAAAAAAGATTGAACATGTTTTATTTGTATAAATTTAAATGTTTTACCAGAATATTGTGGTGTTTTTTTGGTATGTATGTTTAAATATTTATATTAATATATTATAATATTCTATAAATATTTTCTATGATCTAGTTTGTTTTTGATCTAAAAATTTAATTGTGTTCTATATTATGAATTATTCTTAACATGATTATTTTCATCATGTATCTGACAAATATTTCATTGTAAAGGTGTTTACGCATAGAACTAGGGTACTAAACTGGATGTATTTTTCATAACACCATTCATCCAGTTGGAGATGGGAAGATTACACTAATTTTTTCGCAAGGCCATAAAATACAAGACCCCAATATATTGACTCAAATTATTCATATTCATTATTTAAGGATACAAATGATAGAATATGGGGGAACTATTAGATAAATCAATTTCAAATTTTTGCAAAATGTGTATTATTAATGTTATTATAGCCACTTATAATTTTTTATTTTGAGACATGGACAATTTAAATCCAATATATATGATTTTAATCCATTATTAATCTCCAGAAGTTTAATGTTAGGGGAATATTATATGATAAGGGTAAAGATAAATCACTTGGACCTATTTTTTTAAACGCATCATGTAATGAGTCATAAAAGGAAATCTTCCAACCCGATGAGAGGATATGGTTGAATTTCTTTCAAGTGAGGCGGTGATGGTAAAATTAATTCAAATAAATATATAAATAATTGTAATATTTCATTCTTCCTAAAATTGAATATGTTGAATATTTGATGATTATGGTCCTTATTCAAGTAATTGGGTGTGTTTTTCAATCCATCAATACTTGGAACTCAACAAATGTCATAACCAAGACATAATATTTTTTTTGAATTCATTTCTCATTTTTATAATAAATATATTTTAGTATGATATAAATATATTAATGTAATTACAAGTTACATTTATTATAGTTATGAAAGTGGGGTGAATCCACCAATCAGATGTCATTATAGATGAAGAAACATCATGCAGCTGATCTTGATATTTTCAGCATTATTGTAAGAATTTTTTTACTAAAAAACACATTTTGGTTTTAAATAAATTATTCAAAAATGGTCCTTAATTCAATATGTATATTTAATAATATCAGTTTGAGGATGAAATATTAAGGTTTCGAGAGATGTACCATATTACATTGTATTGAGAAGAGATATTACAACTTTTATTGGGGTGTAATAGACCTTATTAGTCATTGACATACAATATTGGTTCCAAGGATGTTAAATTGATATTGTGTTGGTAATGAGTGTATGAAAATATGTTGGGATGAATACATATGATGATGTAGATGTTTTAGTATTGACTATAGTGCATAATATGGATTCTCAATATCAAAATCTATGGGCTGACTATACAAAAATGTTATATAATATATGTTGGCATGTGTATATAAATGATGATGTTACGTATCACTAATGATGCATATATATCAGCAATATAGGGAAAAAATAAAATTAATTATATCCACATTGAATTTGTTAATGTGATAATAATTTATAGTTTTTACATAAATTTTATGTATTTTCAAAAACCATCCTTTTTCCTTTTGAAGTGTTTGGTGGTTTGGTAGATCGATTTTAAATTTAAATAATTGTTTTTGAAAATGGTTTTGAAATTTATAAAAGTAATTTAATATTTTTCTAATTTACTTTGGAAAATATATAATTAATATGGAAAATTTTAAAGGGATTATATTATTTTTTAGAAGTGATTTATGTAATCCCCTGACCCCAGTTACCCAGAGTCAGTTCATTATTATATAACATTAGCATGACCAAAAAAGATCAAGTATCGAAATACTGATTAGTTTAGTAGTCTTGGAAACACTATATATATTCATAAGTCTTACATTACATCATAAAGTAAAAAAAACTACAATAACATATTATCTTCATATCCCCTCATATTATCCCTGCAGGTCATTCATAAATTACTTCTTCACATCCTAGGAAAAATTAAACATTGAAAGGGGTGAGCTCAGATTCTTAGTAAGGATAAAAATATAGTAGAAACTTCATAAATAAGCATAAACATTTAAGGAAATGTATAACTAAAAAAATCCATTTAAACTTGAACTTCAGCATAATATGGAAAAGATAAAATGAAATAATGCCATTTACTTATTCACATGGATATTTTACTAGTCGAATAACCACATGAAATATCAATAACCACTTTCATAATGATGGAATTCATAATTCCAGACTATCATAACCACATAGTCAAGGCCTCGTGCCAAGACTACAAATAAGATTTTGTCAAGGCCTTAAGCCAAGGAACTAGTTTTTCTTATGAGACCTACCAATGTATCGAGGAGCTATAGTGGGCTCCAACCGTCACTTACTAAGTCTAATTCATTCCTCATATGAAATGTTTGAAACATAACATAAACATTCTTTTTAAAACTAGCATACGAAATGTCAATACATTATCCACAAACCATGAATGGTATAAAAATAGCATATCCATAGTCAAACATAACTCATTCAAAACAATATGGAATATTTTATTTTAACATATTAACCTCAATCAATAATAATGAAGTATATTGACATAGATGAAAATAATCATTAAAACTATTTGAGAGAAATATTCCCCTTTTTCTTGAAAACATTTAAAAGCCACTCTATTTGTCAAGAAGCCATTTAAAAATAGATTTTTGAATCAAAGTGTCCCATACCACTGTGAAACTTTTAAAAGGAATTTTAATTTTAAAACATTAATTTCCATATAAATAAATCCTTAAAACCATTTTTAAAACATGGACATTAATGAGAAATATTTAGAAGAATAAATCTTCAAAACATCTAAAAATGATATTTTAGTTAGAGTTTCTAACCAAAAGAGAGACACTTGAATACAAATAATTGAGGTAATAAAAACTTTGTAATATTGTGAGAATAAAGGGATTCAGGATATACTATGTCAAAGTACATTATATACACCATATAAAATAGAATTGGTGTATTACAACAATGAAGTCTCAATGGGATGTAAATTGAGATTAAGTCTCTTATAAAGACCATATCTTTAGGTTAAGGATAAATCAACGACATAATTATGTGTGACAAATATAAATACACTCAATATGATTTTACTTTCAGTTTAAATCAGTCAGAGGACATTCACATATATTCATGTAAAGACAACACCAATGAATTGGATATTTAACTCAACAAATGGAGAATGAGTTAAAAATTACTGTTATCAAATTCATATCGATGACTTGAGAAATTATAAATGGAGTTATTTTGTGTATAAAAATTATATCCATAGAAATGGGATTGTAAATTATGAAATAATAAAATTAATAGTGATTCTACACATAATCTTGGTGTAAAATAATCAATGAAGTATGCGTAAAGCCGAATAAGTGGAAATTGAAATTTGAAATTCCATTATCAATTTGGTATCTTACGAAACATACACCCATGAAATAAGGATCATAAAATGATGATGTAAATATCTATAAATTCTAATATATTACACAATGAATACAATCATGGACTGTACACACACCACATGCAACAAATAAGTGGTGAACATTTGAAATCTCATGGAATTAAAAGTGAGATAAGAAACCCCTTACTTTGTAATTTTTCCTTGGTATAGGGTAGGTTAACCTCCTTTATAATGGTTAAATAATTGTTATTGAATTATACAAGAATATTATACATTAATATGATATCATATATGATCTTTTAACATTGATTTGTTGATAATATCATAGTATTATCGTCGTTTTGGGTGTTAACGGATTCATTTTCCTTTATATTCATTGTTATGTGAGCCATATGTTTTATGGATGGGATGTATATTATTAATATCTAGAATTATATCATGTCTCTAAACATTATTTTTAATCATCAAATGAAATTTAGCCTTTAATGGACATGATGGGGAATGAATCTCATTGCGTTCGTGGAGACGGTAATCCGTACGTACGCACGAGCGACAATATCATTATTTTGATATTAAAATAATATATAATTGGATGGTATATCATATATACAGAATCATTATCATGTTATATTTATTATTTAAATCAATTACACATAATTATCATACCCATCCAAATAATAATGTTTTGAATAACAATTACACCATGACGTGGAGACAGTAAGCCGTACGTAGGCACGTATGATGACATGTCATTCAAAGGATGGATAGAATACTTAATTTGGTTGTAAAATATTTATAATAACATCACAGAATATAGAATATACTGGAGTTATTATTTTAGAATGGTAATAACAATGAAAGAAGATGTTGAAGAAGAAAGGAACTTGATAGAGGGTGGTGAAAACATTACCTCTTCTTCAGGTTCTTACTTTTGATTTGATCAAAAGGGCTCCATAGGAGGGATTTATGATCAAAATAAGGCCTCTAGGATGAATTGAGGTAACTTTAGAGAATATTTAGGAAGGTTTTGGCTGAGTTAAAAGGCTTTTAAGGTGTGAATAATTGGTTAGATGTGGTGTCCTTTTATAAGGGGGAGGAGTGGCTCTTTAGGAAAAACATAAAGTATTATTTTATAATAAATTCATATTCGGTTTATAATGGCTACAAAGTGGATTATTCAAAGTATAAGGCAGGGAGGGTCGAAATACTTTTAACCAATAGTTTTTAGATAGGTTTGGGTCATTATATTAACCTTATCCTTTAGTTTTAACTCTTAGTTAATTAGTTTGACACTTACCATGTCACTTTGTGTTTTTATATTATCTAGTTCATAAACATACTATATACATCCAAGAGACCCCAAATTGGTAAATTAATAATACACCTACCATTATATAAGTCTTTTTTCATAATCTTAGAATTTTAGGAATATAATATCAATTAATAATATAATATTTGTTTTGAAAACTCATTTATGTCAATTTTGACACTATTCAATGATTGATTTTTGTTAAAGTCTTAACATCTTTATTAATTCGAATAAAATTTATTTAATCAATACTAACATGTAATATTAACCAATAAAATTCATGGATGTCATCAAAACTTTAAAATTAGATTTATTTTATCTTTTATAATACCAATTATTTGATTCTTTTATTATTAACTAAAATGCTACATCATTATTGTGTGATAAATAAATTTAATTATTCAATGTCTAAAAATTATAAATAAAATACCATTATGTAGGAAATAGTTTTATATTTCTAATTAATATTTATAGTCGAAAATATAACATATATAACCCTATGTAAAAAGTGTTTTTCAAAAAGATATATGCTTATGTCATTTTTGTATTTACTTTAACTTAATTAAAATAAAGTGTCATTATCATTTACAAGTGGATCCAGGGGGTCCCAAAATCGACCCAAATATTCCCATGGTCGGAAATTTATAAACAAATAGGGTTAGGACACGTTTTAGGGTAATTTATTATTATTATAATATTAATTTTCAGCCTTATTTACCGGATTTACCCTTTAACCATGGTAAATAAAATATTTACCGAAGTAATTATTCAAAATGTATAAAAATAAAAGTTACCTATTTACACAATTTGGAACTCCTGATTATAAATATGTAATCCATTTTTCTAAATTCAAAATACTGAAGTGGCAGAAATTAATTTATAATTAATTCTCGTTGTTAAAACAAAAAGTGTGTTTTTAAGAGATAATAACTATCAAAAGATTGACACTTGTTTATGTCCGGTTTAAATGTGAAATTATGTCCAATGACCAAAATTGTATTAAATGGTAAAAATATATTCTAAATATACATTAAAACCACTCAAATTCATAATTTATCACTATTAATTATTTTGATTAAAAATTTTGTTTTTAATTAAAATTTACTAATTTTCACTATTCCTCAAAATAAGAAAGTTATCAAAAAAGTACCAAAATTTCACCCTAATCTAATTTCGGTATTCCGAATCCAAAAATTAATTCCATTTTGAAAGATAAAATTTATAAAATTTCAATAATTGGGTATTACTATTCATAACAGCTAGTTTGATTGGTTGTGTTATGTGAGAACTCGAAGTTGCGTACAACACACCCTACTGTATTATTCAAAGAAAAGCATACCGTGGAAGCTTGTTGTGTTAAATTATCCCCTCCTTCAATAAATTGTTTCCTCTAAATTTTTAAAATTGGGATTGGGAATATAATGGAAAGTACCACATCAGAAAAAGAGTCAATAAAACTATCACTTTAAAAGAAATAAAGAGAAGTACAAAGGTCACCCAAGATGACCTATACAAGGATTCCATGTAGAAAAACATAGATATGGATGATAAAATAAGTGTCATGTTCTGATGGAGAGGGATAGAAAACATTATCAGGAGAAAGTTAAGAACAAGAAAACCACAAACTTGTTATGGGACAAACAGTCATTAGTTTCCCAGTAGGAAAAGTAAACAGACATCATTTTTATTTTTTTTTTATTTTTATGTTACATTACATAAAGATGAGGAATTCATTTCTGAGATTCACTATGAACATAAAGATATATACTTACTTTTTAAGTAAAGTTTCATTATTTAGTAAATTTCTACCACTAACTCATTTTTATACGATGAGTATTCCAGAAGAATAGGTCACACTAGAGGAGCTAGAATAATCTTATTATATAATCACATGATCCACGAAGGATAAACTATATATTTACCTTGTCTTTAGAGATCAATCAAAACCAAAACGGTTAGTTTAAGATCTGATGATCACTTAAAAGGGTATTACATTAGAGAAATAAACACTAATCATAATTTCTAAAATTAAACCAACAATACCCCAAAGTTAAATAAATAGAATTCAATAAAAAATGTCCTTAAAATCCTTCAATATAATTCAAAATAATATTGAAACCCAAAACATAGAATAATTTGGTTATATAGTCTTCCACGTTAAATGATATCTCCAAATGACATCAACTACTCTAAAAGTCACATACTTAAAAGTAATTAACCTAATTACATATTCTCTATTATAGGTTAATCATTTCCATAAATAACCCAAATCACTATAAATCCACAATAAAAACAATGATAAAAATCCATCATTACTCCTCAAATGAAATCCCATAGTATTCTATTATCCTTGGGCATATATTGTTCCCAACAAAGCGAACATCTTCCAAAATAACATTTATCACTTAATCACCAAATCATTTTCCTATAATAAGGGTATTCATTTGATAAGACATAAGATCCCAAATCAACTTATTATTGATCAATAAAATCATTTAACTAAAAATAATTAGTCACACTAACCAGGGACTTCACGTAGTCCAGTGGTAGGTGATAAATCCCAATCGCACTTTGGTTGTGGGTTCGATTCCCACAGATTTGTCCGATGCGACGGGTTGTCACACGGTCTGTGGGTTTTCCCTTTTCAAAAACTATATTTTATAACATTACCAAAATGTGATAAATTCCTCAAAATAACCATAACATAATTTAACAAAAAATGTTATCTCATACCTTGCATTTTCATCCCAAAATATAATAACTTGTAATTGCCTCAAACCCAAAGATCATATAAAACCAAATCTTTATTTATAACTATATCCACAAGAGAAAATATAAGTCTTCCTCAAATATCATTATCACATGGAAAACATTAGGGTTACAAATACAAGAGAAAATTATTCCAAAGTTATCCCATCAACTAGGATCACTAATACTTTTAAACATTTCTCCAACCATTTATTCCCACACAGCTTCTTCTTTGACCAAGAAAATAACCAATAGAATAGGGAATTCAATCGAGTAGTGTCCAGGTACCCTACATTTTCATCCAATGACTGTAAATGGATTCTTGGGACCATTTTTATTTTCTTCTATAGTACTCTTCATTTTTCCTCGGCAATTATTCACTTTATGTCCTTCTTTCCCGCACATAAAGCATTTATTTTTTCCATTGAGACACTTTCCTGGGTGTCTCCTTCCACATTTCCTGCATGATGGAAATTGAGGATTCTTTTCTCCATGGTCTCTACTACTAGATCACTTATAATTCATCACATTTCTCTTCTTTGTTGAGTTCGGGAGTCGGTTAATATATATTTTCTTGATCATATTTTTGGAAAACTTATTTGGAATGAACACAATATATTTTATGTCTATCAACATTCCATTTTGTTGCTCATTTCCACCACCATTCCCACCTTTTACATCATTCTCAAAGTTACTATGAATTCCTTAGACTCCAGCAATTGACTAAAACCAGAAATCATTATGTGAGAAACAGTAGTCATAAAATAATTTAGTGAATATCATGACACCATATTCTAAATTTGGAACACCTTAGGATTAACCAAGGTCATTTGTTCTCATATTTTATTAAAATACTTCAAATTGGTTTGTAAATAAAATGTAAATTATCCTAATCATATCCCCTGGGAGTGTCGTAACCAAGAGTGCAGCAAGGCCCGTTGTCATGCACCAGTTCCCATTTGAGTCTAGTTCAAAGCGGTGTTTTCGGGTTTTACCCCTAGGTACATTTGTTATAGAGCTTCCTCTACCTTTTTGTATCCAGACAGGGATGTATTTCATAGAAAACTCAAAAAATCTCTACAATACCAAAATTCTAGGAAGTTCTTCTATATTAATCCCCAAAGTCCAGCTTAGGGTTATGTGCTCTAATGAGAGTTTATCTGAATCTAGTTTCCAAGGTTTGTACTAAACTTCCTCTGATACCAACTGTAACACCCTGACCCCAGTTACCCAGAGTCGGTGCATTATTACATAACATTGGCATGATCACAAAATATCATGTCTTGAAAGACCGATTAGTTTAGTAGTATTGGAAAAACTAGATATATTTATAAGTCTTACATTACATTATAAAGTAAAAAAAACTACAACAACATATTGTCTTCATATCCCCTCATACTATCCCAGTAGGTCATTAATAAATTAGTTCTTCACATCCTGGAAAAAATAAAACATTGAAAGGGGTGAGCTCAGATTCTCAATAAGGATAATAATATAGCGGAAACTTCATCAATAAGCATAAACATTTAAGGCAATGTATAACTAAAAAAAACCCTTTTAAACTTGAACTTCCACATAATATGGAAAAGATAAAATGAAATAATTTCATTTACTTATTCACATGAATATTATACTAGTCGAATAACCAAATTCAATATCAGTAACCACTTTCATAATGATGGAATGCATAATGCCAGACTATCATAACCACATAGTCAAGGCCTCGTGCCAAGACTACAAATAAGATTTTGTCAAGGCCTTGTGCCAAGACACTAGTCTGTCTGATGAGACCTACTGATGCATCGAGGAGCTATAGTGGGCTCCACCCATCACTTAATAAGTCCAATGCATTCCTTATATGAAAAGTTTGAAACATAACATAAACATTCGTTTTAAAAATAGCATACAAAATGTCAATACTTTATCCACAAACCATGAATGGTACAAAAATAACATATCTATAGTCAAACACAACTCATTCAATACAATATGGAATATTTTATTGTAACATATTAACCTCAATAAATAATAATTAAGTATATTGACATAGATAAAAATAATCATCAAAACCATTTGAGAGAAATATGCCCATTTTTCTTGAAAATAATGAAAAGTCACTCTATTTGTTAAGAATCCATTTAAAAATAGATTTTTTAATCAAAGTGTCCCATACCACTTTGAAAATTTTAAAATGAATTTTAATTTTAAAACATTAATTTCCATATAAATAAATCCTTAAAACCATTTTTAAAACATGGACATTAATGAGAAAGATTTAGAAGAATAAATCTTCAAAACATTTAAAAAAGATATTTTAGTTAGAGTTTCTAACCAAAAGAGAGACCCTTGAATACAAATAATTGAGGTAATCAAAACTTTTTAATATCATGAGAATAAAGGGATTCATGATATACTATGTCAAAGTACATTATATACACCATATAAAAGAGAATTGGTGTATGACAACAATGAAGTCTCAATGGGATGTAAATTGAGATTAAGTCTCTTATAAAGACCATATCCTTAGGTTAAAGATAAATAAATGACATAATTATCTGTGGAAAATATAAATACACTCAATATGATTGTATTTTTAGTGTAAATAAATCAGAGTACATTCACACATATTCTTGTAAAGAAACACCAATTAATTGGATAGTTAACTCAACAAATAGAGAATGAGTTAAAAATTACTCTCATAAAATTCATATCGATGACTCGAGAAATTATAAATGGAGTGATTATGTGTATAAAATGTATATCCAGTGAAAGGGGCGTGTAAATTATGACATAATTAAATTAATAGTGATTCCATAGATAATCTTGGTTTAAAATAATCAATGAATTATGCGTAAAGCCGAATAAGTGGAAATTGATATTTCAAATTCCATTATCAATTTGGTATCTTATGAAACGTACACCCATGAAATAAGGATCATAAAATGATGATTTAAATATCAATAAATTCAACTATATTACACAATGAATACTATCATGGTCAGTACACACCCCAGGTGCAATAAATAAGTGGTGAACAATGGAAATCTCATGGAATTAAAAGTGAGATAAGAAACCCCTTACTTTTTACTTTTTCCTTGGTCAAGGGTAGGTTAAACTCCTTTATAATGGTGAAATAATTTTTTATTGAATTATAAAAGAATCATATACATTAATATGATATCATATATGATCTTTTAACATTGATTTGTTGATAATATCTTAGTATTATCGTCATTTTAGGTGTTAACAGATTCATTTTCCTTTATATTATTTGTTATGTGAGCCATATTTGTTATGGATGGGATGTATCTTATTAATATACAGAATTATTTCATGTATCTAAATATTATTTTTAATCATATAATGAAATTTAGTCTTTAATGGATATGATGGGGAATGAATCTCATCGCGTTTGTTGAGACGGTAATCCGTACATACGCACGAGCGACAATATCATTATTTTGATATTAAAATAATATATAATTGGATGGTATATCATATATAAATAATAATTATCATGTTATATTTATTATTTACATCAATTACACATCATTATCATACCCATCCAAATAATAATGTTTTGAATAACAATTACACCACGACGTGGAGACTGTAAGTTATACGTATGCACGTATGGTGACATGTCATTTTAAGGATGGGTAGAATAATGAATATGGTTAAAAAATATTTATAATAACATCAAAATATATATAATATACTAGATTTATTATTTTATAATGGAAATAACAAAGAAAGAAGAAGTTGAAGAAGAAAGGAACTTGATAGAGGGTGGTGAAAACATTACCTCTTCTTCAGGTTATTCCATTTGATTTGATCAGAAGGGCTCCTTAGGATGGATTTATGATCCAAATAAGGCCTCCAGGTTGAACTGAGGTAAGTTTATAGAATATTTGGGCAGGGTTTTGCAGATCCAAAATGATTTTAATATGTGAATAATTAGTTAGAAGTGGTGTCCTTTTATAAGGGGGGAGGAGGGGCTCTTTAGAAAAAACATAAAGTAATATTTTATAATAAATTCATATTCGGTTTCTAATATATCATAAGTGTATTATTCAAATTATAAGGTGGGTATGGGCAGAAATACTTTCAACCAATTGATTTTATACATGTTTGGGTCATTATATTAACCTTATCTTTTAGTTTTAACTCTTAGTTAATTAGTTTGACACTTACCATGTCACTTTGTATTTTTATATAATATAGTTAATAAACATACTATATACATCCAAGAGACACCCAAGTGGTCCATTAATAATACACCTACCATTATATAAGTCCTTTTTCCGACCCTTAGAATTATAGAAATAGAATATCAATTAATAATATAATATTTGTTTTAAAAACTCATTTATGTCAATTTTGACACTATTCAATAATTGATTTCTGTTGAAGTCTTAACAACTTTATTAATTCAAATAAAATTTATTTAAGAAATACTAACATGTAATAGTAACCAATAAAATTCATGGATTTCATCAAAACATTCAAATTATATTTATTTTAGCTTTTATAATACCAATTATTTGATTCTTTTATTATTAAGGAAATTACTGCATCATTATTGTGTCATAAATAAATTTAATTATTCACTGTATAAAAATTATAAATAATATAAAATTATATATTAAATCGTTTTATATTTCTAATGAATATTTATAGTTGAAAATATAACCTATATAACCCTATGTAAAAATTGTTTTTCTAAAAGATATATGCTTATGTCATTTTTGTATTTACTTCAACTTAATTAATATAAAGTGTCAATATCACTTACAAGTAAATCTTTGGGGTATCAAAATCGACCCAAAGATTCCCATGGTCTGAAATGTATCAACCAATAAGGTTAGGACATGTTTTAGGGTAATTTAGTATTATTATAATATTATTGTTTTACCGTTTTTACCCGATTTACCCATTAACCATAGTAAATAAAATATTTACCGAAGTAATTATTCAAAATGTCTATAAATAAAAGTTACCTATTTCAAAAATTTGGAAATCCTGATTATAAATATGGAATCCATTTTTCTAAATTCAAAAAACATAAGTGGCAGAAATTAATTTAAAATTAATTCTCGTTGTTAAAACAAAAAGTGTGTTTTTAAGAGATAATAACTATCAAAAGATTGACACTTCTTTATGTCTGGTTGAAAAGTGAAATTATGTCCAATGAACAACATTATATTAAATGGTAAAAATATATTCTAAATATACTTTAAAACCACTCAAATTCATAATTTATCACTATTAATTATTTCGATTAAAAATGTTATTTTTAATTAGAATTTAGTAATTTTCACTATTCATCAAAATATGAAAGTTATCAGAAAAGTACCAAAATTTCACCCTAAGATAATTTTGGTATTCTGAATCCAAAAATGAAGTCAATTTTAAAGATTAAATTTATAAAATTTCAAAAAGTGGGTATTACTATTCATAACGGCTAGTTTGACTGGTTGTGGTATGTTAGAACTCGAAGTTGCGTACAACACACGCTACTGTATTATTCAAAGAAAAGCGTATTGTGGAAGCTTGGGGTGTTACAATTTAGAAATTTTTAATGTCATAATATACTCTCTTATTATTTATTTATGACATTATTTTAGTGTGATTTAATTTATTTCTTAGTTTTCACTTACCCTTACATAGGAACCTATCTCTATGTTAGGGTATCACGTGTTCTTCCTTATTCATGTTAGTTTAAGTCGAACATACCAATATTTTTGTAAAAACCGTACATGTCTTCCATAATATACATAGGGGTCACACAATGTTTTTACAGTTTCATAAGGGTATGATTTTTAATGTTGTGTGAAAGTAAGGTATATTTCCTCAATGATGCTTAAAGGTAGAGGGAAGAGTTTAGTGTAATGTAAGTTTTATATAAAGATCGCATATGGGTAAGTACAGAGTTTTGTATGTGTAGTCCTTTTTTGCTTATATTTTTAAAATGTCATGTGGATAGACCAACATAAGAGAAAATCTTATAACCATTACACTACATGTATCTGTAATGTATGAGGAGAATTTAAAAAAATCTGTTTTCACCAATTTTCTTTTTAATATTTTTTACATTTTAATGAATAATGAAAAAAATTAGATCAAAATATATTTTGAAAAATAATTGATAAAATAATTAAATTCTTAAATTTAGGATTTTTAAAATGATTCTTGAGAAGTAAATTAATTGTAAACATATTTAATGTGAATTAAATGGAATGTTTGATGAGTATTTTTGAAATATATAAAGAAGAAAATTCATATCTATTATAATCTTTCTTAACTAAAGATTTTCATTTCCATTCAAGTCTATTTTTTCTAATTTAATTATGGAAAATCCAAAATTCTTTCCAGATTTGAAATTCATCTGACTGTTGACTCAAAATCTCTACTAACTTTACTAGACCAATATTATTCCAAGATATCTTATATTTTGATGTAGTGATTATAAATCTTAACAAGGTAGGGGAACTATAATTTATATTTTATGCAGTGAATGTGTGAAATTAGAATTCTTTGGTATCCTTTTTTAAATGGGTGTGATTAACTAAAAATGAATGATAATTTGGAAGAGGAATTACATGAATAAATTTTTTCCAGTCATCTATAAATATATAAATTAGAAGATTTATTAGTAAAACATGACACTATTTGATGTATTTGATTGATATTGAATCATGTTCCAAGATAATAATTTTATTATTTACATTATTGGAAGAAAAACTATGAACACTTGACATAGACTGATTTTATCAAATAAGTTTGGATTATAGAGTGGATAATATTGTATTTAATATTATTTCATGATCTAAAACATTCATTTTTATAGGATGAATTGCCACATTCTTGTTGATTATCATGGTTCTCTAATTGAAATCATAGTAATTTTTGGAATAATGAAACCTGATTCTTTGTGTAATTATGTTTTTATAATATTAATATAACTTGTAGTAAATTATTACATTTCTTAATAATCAAGAAGCTATAAGCGTGGAAGAAGATGAAAATGAATGTAATGAAATATTATTAGTATAATATTTTTACTTTTATAATTAAATTATTTTTAATGCCACATGTTTTATATAATTTTTATTAACATAATATTTTTCTGTTTTGAAATTATAAAATTATCACTTATGTATATTGTTAGTAATTAATGTTATGGGATTTTATGAAACTAATGTGGGTAAAAAATTATTTTGGGATATTGTGATCATGTGTTTTATTATATATTGATATTATCTATTGATGGTTTCTAGATAGTGTGTTATCTATTGGGTATAAGTTCTTCTTCTTGTTGTTGTTTATCATGATTAATTTATAGTAACGAAAAAACAATATAAACCCCAATAATTTTTTAAATTAAATGTAACTAGCTTGAGAAAAAAAATTATTTCTAGTAATATAGTTTTTAAAATCTAGAATTAATTCTTAAAGAATATTGAATTGATTTCCAATTATTTCATAGAGATTTCTTATTGTTAAAAACCTATTCATAATAAATCATTTAATTCAATATGAAATTAAATTGGTTTGTTTCTAATTAATATATATTTGGGGATAATTAAGCTCATTTTTTATTATGATAGGCTTGAATGAAATTATATTATGGACATAGTTACTTTTAAAATTCTTTTTGGATGATACCTTCAATAAGAATGTATTATATATGGATTTAGATTCATGTTCTAACTGATTGATAACCTTGGGTGGTTGGAAATATTTGATGAGAAATAGGTTGGGGGGACTAGGGATATATTGATTGTTTGTTATATATTGGGAATTAGGTTGGGAGATTAGGATATAGTGATGGTCAATATTGGTTGTGTTGGTTCTTATTATACTATTCAGAATAGTGTTGAAATAAAAATGGTCATATGGGACAAGTTATGAGTGGGGTTTACTCATGGTATATCTTAATCATTATTAATTTAAGCATAATGGATAGATGGATGGATGTTTTTATATGATTAGTTTCCAATAACTGAATTTTGATTGACTATAAGAATGAAAAGTGCATCTGGGATGTGGCAGTCTAAGAGGATTCCAAGAGTACCCAAATAATTAATGAAACAATCAATTTATCAATTTAAATAATGGTCTTCGTTCATATTTATGTTTATGATGGCTCCCCACTCTTTGAGTCTCCTATTCTCCTCACATAAGGGTTTCTTCCCAGAATTCCCACTCCCTCCCTATCATACCCCCTTTCTGTGAGATTTCACCTCTAGCATGATTTTGATTCTATCATTAACTTACCATTTCTTTCTTCATAGTGCATTATCATCTCATTCCACAGCTTATTTATTATTTCTCTGATATACTGAATTTTTTTTGGCTTTAAGGGCCTCATCTGTAGAAACTATCACTCTTGTTGTTGGAACTATTGTGAATAATCCCTATATTTGTTTAACTAGATTAAACTCTAGAAATTTGGGATTATGTTTATGGTGGCATTCAGTTAGATTTTTTTTCTAGTTTTTATTCATATTTTTCATGATGTCAGACTTTTGTGATCAATTTATTCTTGCCATTTCCTGGTTATATGTCATTCGGGTTCCTTTTAAATGGATACTGATTCTACCAATTATGATATTTATCATCAATGATCCTACATTTACCTTATTTCCTTACTCTCTATGAATGACCCAATTTTTTTGTCAATCATGAGGGTGTTTCAGGGTTGTTTGTGATGGTGATGGTGGTAGGGATAATGAAATTTCCTCCATGTTTCTCTTCTCTACATAATATTTCATTATATTCTATTATTATTTCCATTACTTTGTTACAATTTAGAGTTATTTTCTCTTTTAGTGGGGTTTATTTATGTTTTGAAGCTTCATATTTTGTTTGGTTTTTTCATTCCTTTTTTAAGGATTTATCAGTTAGACATGTTAGACATGTGTTTCCCTCAGAATTTGGGGATGGCCGCCTTGATGGGAGGTTCAAACATTCCGATCAGTTTCTAATGAGTTTGTTCGTAGAACTGGAAACATCCAATGATTCCACATCCATTTGGACATACTTTCCAAAGGTGAGAACTCATTAGTTTGTGGACTGATGAGGCTTGGGAATTTTCATTGGTCGAGAGGATGGGAGGTCGGACTCATCACACCTTTTTTAGGGGAATTATTGTCTACTCCGGGACTCTCTTTATAGATTTAAGTTATGTTCGTGAATCCTTATTACATTACCATGTATAAAATGAGATTTCCTTCAGATTTGAAAATCAATGATTAAATATGTAGGAAATTAAGAGAATCTTTTATATGTATTCGAGGTTATTCATTAATAGAGAATAATCTGTTTTTATTTAGAGATTCTTGGTCAATGGTATCCTTTGAAACATTTATATAGAAGTCTCTTGGTCATTATGATGACCAGGCTAGTTTTAAAGCCACTCAATGGGAAACATGAAGTTTATTGTCATTCATAAGGACATATATTATATTAGAGTTGGGATCAAATCCACAGATGGGCTACCTATGTATACTTTGTTTAGAAAAGGAATCAGAACCCACGTAGTTCGAGTAAGGGAGTATGATGTTTATGATTGATGGCTCAAAGAAGGATGTCATAATTACTTTTACACTCTAAGTTCACGTGAGTCATGATCGGTGTGAGAAACAAGAGGTATTGGTAAAAATTAGACAATTGTGCCATGAAAGATGTAATCATAAGAAATAATGTGGGACTTATGTATGTATGAATGCCCAGATAAATGAAGATTAGGATTTACTTCAGGGAAGAAATCTAGGAACATGGTCCATAAAAGAATATGTGCTTTATGGAGATTTGAATACTCTAACTTGGGGTTTACTCCTGAAAAGGAGGCCCAAATTAGGAGAGGATTTATGATTGGGTTTTACTCCTGAGAAGGAATCCCAGATCAAAGGTAAATTAGGAGTGGTTAAGATAAATTAAGACTGGGGTTTACTCTTGAAAAGGAGGCCCAGATTAAAGGAATTGAAAAATTAAGGGACTTGGGGCTTACTCCTGAAGAGGAAGCCCATAATAATGAGGACTTGGATTGGGACTTACTCCTAAAAAAGAGGCCCAGGTTAAAGTAATTAAGGTTTGGGGCTTACTCCTGATGAGGATGGCCATATTTGAAAATTATTAATGGGGATTATTCCTGAAATGGAGACCCAGGTTAAGGATTATCTCATCTTAAAGGATGAGGTTGAATGAATGAAATATCAATCTTTAGTGACATAAAGATGTGTAAATTAGTAGGTTTTGAGAGATATTCCACAGAATTCCTTTCAGATAAGGAAGTCAAATCAAGAAATCATGCCATAAATGGCTTTGAAGAGTGTCTTGAAGACTTAATCTTGAATAGGAGAGGTGGAATGGCTTAAGAGGGATGAAATGGGAAATAAGGACACCCAAAAAGGTAGGGGAGTGCAAGTCCTAGTAGGCGCGCAGGTACTGCGTGGGCGCGCAAGTCCTGGTCGCACAGGTATACCTGCGCGACACATGGGTACTTGCGCGACTGTTAACCAGTAGGGTAATACTTGCGCGACTCTTGGTTAAATCTTTTAGAATCATCTTGAGGTTCTTCCAGAATAGTGGCGCGCAAGTTCTATTGAAGGAGTTAGGCGGCGCGCAAGTGTGGCCATTTCCCTTAAGGGTTGGCCACTCAGGCATGCAAGTGTTGATGAGTTTCAACACTTAGGCCTTCCTCCCCCTCTTTATATCTTCCGTTCTAGGTAAGAAATTACCTTAAAAGTGTTTCAGATTCTTTGAGAAGAGACTAGGGCACCGGAAGTTCAAATATGTGTTTCAGAAAAAAATACCTCCAGAAAAGGGGGGCCTACAGGGTCTATTTATAGGCTAAAGAAGACTCGGGCGTTTATCCTTTAGGGTTCTCAAGTCACTTGTGCGACCTTAGGCGTCGCGCAAGTCCACTTGCGTGACAGTGACGAAACGTGCGTGGCACATGTGCTTTTGATCCCTTGTTCATGCCTTTGTCAATTTTTGATGTTTTGTTTAAAGGATGAATCAATTTGTGCTAATTCATTTTCCTTTCCATTCGTTTAGACAATGTGACGAAAAAGGAGCATCAACAAAAGTCCCCCCTCAGAGTTGGATCCAAAAGAAATAAGGATTTGACTCTGAGGAAAACGAGAAAACCAAAAGAAAGGTGGCACACAAGTCTTTCAGTGCACAACACTTGGTGCGCAGGTTCTTTCCGCGTAGGGTTGGAGTAGGCTGGATGGAACACGCAGGTGAGTCTCCTGGCCTATAAATACATGGTCCTTTTCCGTGCATTGCATATTTTTTGGATTCTTGAGATCTCGCCTCATAGGTCCCCTTCGCCGCACATGTTTCTCATTTTCCAATGTTTCTTTGTTTTTGTGCCTTTGTCAAGGTAATAGGACTTGTGCGGTGATACTTGCGTGCCAAAAACTTGCGCGACACAATAACACTTGCGAGACACATCCATACTTGTGTGCCTTAATGCCTTGGGCATTTTTTCTGAAATTCCTTCACAAATTATATGAAAAATCAATTTACTTAAAAGTTAATTTATTCAACTTTTGTGTAGAATCAATGGCTCTTGGAACCGGAATAGTTGATGAACTGGCTAGAAAGCAGATTGATGATATGATGAACATCATTGTCCAAGATTATTATACCGTGAAAGATAGCACTCTTCCGGATTTGGCTAAGTATCTGAAGAAATATCATCTCAACTTTCCTCAAAGCACTTATCTACCTTTGTATGGCTATGGTCATCTGCGAGAAGTCACTATTCCAGAAGCAAAGAATTATCTTCCATTTTCGTGGTTTCAAAATTACACCAACTTTTCTTTAGCAAAGATCTCATGTGGAGGAGGATTTATAAATGCTATAACAGAGGAGAAGGCCTATATGATGCATCATAGCCCTTGTACACCAGATTTAAAACCTCATACGCCCGAGCTGCAACCACATTGTCATCCTTCAATCTTCCAAAATGCTCAGATGGATCAATCCAAAGGCTGGAAGAAAAGTTGGGACTTCCGTCCTGGGGGAGGCGTGAAGCCAACTTGGATGTGGGCATACTGGGTGCGACAAACCTGTGCAGAGTTTGTCAAGGATCTGAAGGGAGCTGCAATATACAAAGTTGTCTGGGTTGGGCAAACATATGTTTACAGACATGATAACTTCTTGTCGGAGATACTCAGCCACTGGAGCCCAGCAAATAATTATTTCCATATGACTCATGGAGAAGTAGGTATCAGTATGTGGGATGTCCATAAGATCTCAGGGGCTCCAATTTTGGGTGATATGAATGATGAATTCATTCCTCCCAAGGTGACTTGGAATGATTCAGAGAAAACTGCTGCTTTAGCTTGGGAATTATTTAAGATATTCCATAGACTCAAGAGTTCATAGACCTCATTAACTCATTCTAGAAAGTATATTCATCCAGAGGAGTGGATAAATATATTTATTATTGAGAAGAAAGAGAAGGAGCCAAAGGAGAAGAAGCCGAAGGAGAAAGGATCCATGAAAAAGAAATCCAAGGATAATAGGCCCAAACATCCTACCACCTGCCCAAAACCTAAGAAGAGGGGTACTCCTAGCACATTCTGGCCAACTCTAGAAGTAGGTGAGTTCGAAAAGTGGGGATATGAGGTGAATCAAAGGATACCAAAGAAGACTCATCTGGCGGGCTTCTTGGAAATGTGGCTCAGGGGGTATCTCTTGCCGGTTAGGGATTCAAAGGGAGGCGTCAGGCCATGGACCTTCGTCATTGCGGCAAAGTCGGCTGAGGGAAGAATGGTTGGGTTGGATACCCCCATTTTAGCAAAGATTCACAGCATTTTACTTCATGTCTTCATGGGTAAATCTCCTTTATGAATAGTGGGACCATTCCAAGATTTATGGGGATGGATCACCACTCACTTCAGGACTTATAATGTACAAAATGGATTACAAATCCCTAGAAGTTTTTTAGACCATCAGTGTAAGAATTATCTGGAGTTTCTCCATTAGATGTTAATGCCAATGAAATGAAAGTGGGGCTGAGTATGTTTAAGGAATTCAACTTCTTTCCCTATGGAAATCCGCCGACCGTGCGGTTTTTTGATGATGGAACAACCCGCATGGATTTGAGGGCATACATGCTAGCTTGTAGGGATGGTGTGCTAGTTTCCAGGATTGATAGAGAAATTATATGTGAGGCCTATGCTCCATATATATTTTCACGTCAATTCAAATGTATTCAATAGATTGTTGTATCTCCTCTAGTACATGTCAGGTTAGAGAAACATCCGATGGTTGCTCGGAAACTATGGCTGCTGACGTCAAGGGAGAAGACTGGGGCGGTATTTGATCTACCAGTTGAAAAAGTGACACATAACTTGACTACATATTATGCCGAGCACTGGATAGCGTCATACCCAAAAGGGGTATTGAATCACCAAGTTTATCAGGTGCGGAAAAGGAAGAGGACTGTAGAGAAAGAAACTCATCCTCATGAAGGTGATGCTTCCCCACCTGAATCCGATTCAGCGGATTCTTCCTCTAGAACTGATTCACCGGATTCCCATGATGGGGATGATGAGGCACAACTGGTGGAAAAGTGGTTTCGTGCCCGATATAATCCTCCAGACATAATTAAAAGACCCACTCCATCAACTCCTGGTGAGTTACTTCATTGTGGTAATTTAATCACTGTTACTTTATAAAGCAATAAGTCTTATTTTCTTATTCTCTATCTGTAGTTGCAGGAGTTAGGAATAAATTGACGTCAAAGATTGTTGGACCTTCATCGCGGCCTTCATATCTAAGACCAGAGGTTGTCCAATTATGGCAGGGTTTATATTGTGGTACTAAGACCGCCTGGCTAGATTTGTGTGAGGGCCTACAACTTCCTGGAATAGGAAATCTTCTGGTTTCTACAGATATCCAATACGAGGATAACCCCAATGAAGTGCGGGCATACATCAAAGAGCTGGAGATGCTCATATATGCCACTGATGAATCCGTTCCTGTCACCAGGAGGGTGAGGGAAATGATTGATCGTGGTGCCACTGAGGTGGATGGGGGTTCTGGAGATGAGGAGTGGCATAATTATGTGGTTCCGGAAGATGTAAGTTTTCTTTTTTTTATTTTCTTTGCAACTTGATTCCAGTCAAAGTTTTTTTACTTAAGGAAATCATTTTCTTCATCTTACAGCTCGCAAAGAAAGGAACTAAGGTTCCTTCACCATAGTATAGCACTGGTGGTACTGCCATCATGGCTACTGCTGATTCTCCTTGTGAACCAGATGAGATATCTCCAGGCCAGCAGGCCATGAATGAGGCGTTGGACATAGCCTTCCATTCTCCAATTCATGTGCCAATAAGGGAGACCACTGATACTCCCAAAAAACCAAAGAAGCAAAGGCAACGAAGGAGGAAGTCCATATCTAAATGCTTCATTAGCAGTGGTATGTCCTTCCTGTAATCATGAGTCTATACCCATGACCACATGGTTACTCATATTTCTGGGGATTGCAGGGGCTTCTTAAATTCCCCCCCCCCCTGAGGGAAAGGAATGATCCTCCTTCAAAGACCACAGAGGGTGGTGTGGAACAATCACAGATACAAGCTGACTTGGCTACTCATGGAGAAGAGCTAGCATCTATTCCCAGTATCCCTCCTAATGTTGTTTCAAGAAGAGAAGAACATGTTTCTGGTAAGTCAACAATGCTTCATAAAAACGTTGAACGAAACAACGACTGACTTCCATTCTGTGATACTTCAGGTTCAACTCCTACATTAGAGATTCTGGTGACTGTTGCAACTGATGCTATGATTTTACCCAAAGATGATGTTCATGGTCAGGGGTTGCAGGATGTAAGTCATCAATAAGACACATCAAACGCTCCCACTGGTGAGACTAACCAAGATTTTGAAATATCACTGGATAAAATGATGAATCATGGAATGTCTTTCAAAGAATTTTATGATCATGCTAAGTTGTCATGTGATTTAGAAGAACTTGGGGGTGTGAGTGTTATCCTTCGCCCAGTAAATTTTCTTATAATTTACACTTCTAATCATGACTGAAAATAATATGCAGTTACATCCACAGAAGCTACTGAAATACTAATTCTTGAAGAGGGTGTGGACATTGATGTCAACCCTACCATTGTAGAAACATTAGCTCAAGTAGAGATAAACCCAGTAAACCCTCTTGAGACCCATCTTGAAGATCCTGTTGAGACTGGGAAAGATGGGGAGGAGTCTTCTCAGGTTTCTGACCCACCATCGGGTAAGGGATAACAATATTTGTGATTGAACTTAATTTTCAAGACAATCGATTCTTTTGTTATCCTTTGAAGCTAACCAAAGATTTCAATTAATCATGCAGGGCCGTCAACTGCAGTGGCTAGATCTAGAGGTGAGGCCTCAGCCTCTGCCCCAACGGGAATTAAAATTGAAGAAGCACAGGTCATGTGGGGAGGAGCAGAACAGGGCACTTCCTTAAGTGCATTAATACCAGATTACATTCCCCCATGTGATGATGATGTTGAATCAGACCCAGAGGTGCTTAAAGAATTCAGCTTTTCACAACGTAAGGCATGGAACAACATATGGAAAATCACATCTGAGGTTCCTTTAGAAGATCTATCATCGAAGATCCCTCGATTGTCATCCCAGTTTGTCATGCTAGGACTTGGCGGTTTTGGATATGAAAAGATCCATGCTGCGGTGACATAGGTCCTCTTCAGGAGGGAGTAGAAGGAAAAGTGTCACGAAGAGATGACCAAGGTGAAACTGTCAGTTAACATTAGCAAATTTGAGGCTGCGGTATCCCAAGATGAGGCTGATTATGCCTCCAAGATGAAGGATCTGAAGTATAAAATCAGAGAAAAAGTCGTCCAGTAGGTGAAACTCCAGCAAAAGTTAGACGTTGTTATTGGGGAACTTGACCAACTCAATAATTCACTGGAGGGAGTTCAAACGAATGGTATGAATACCATTGCAGATGCTAAGAAAGCACTCCATGAGGCTGAAAAGAGTGAAGTTGGTCGAGTGCATGAGCTTCAAGTATCTGCTGATGAAGCTCGGGATGCGGTTCATCAACTTAAGACTTATGTTGACAGTCTTTTGTAATTCCTTGGAAAGGAGAAGAGACTCCAATATGTGGATGTCCTTCTAACTCTTGTGCATCAATGAAAAACACTTTTACCTTCACTCATTTGTACCTGCATTCTATTTTGCTACAATATTTAGATTTTACCTAAGCCAATGGGCCTAGTAAGCATGGTTTGATTTTTACTAGGATTAATGTAAATAACCCTACAAACATCGAACCTTTTAATTGCTCAATATTACCTAAATCATACAAAACATATGTTTAGTGAGATTGGAACTTAACTTTTATTTAGAGTTCCTTTCTATTTTGTGGGAAGTTTAAAGTCATGCACATATTATATAAAAAGGCTAATGTTTAAGGTCGAAATAGCTTTGACCGAATGAATTAAAATTGACTCAATTCCTTTACAATTCATCTGAAAACATAGTACCATATTCAAGTATGAGGGGAAAATATGTAAACTATGACTTACGAATATTTGAATATGAGGAATGATATGAAAAAGATCTAAAATGAATTATAAGAAGTAGTTCCCAAGAATGAAGTTACCATTATTTAACAAACCCGTTAGGGGGTTGAATTATGCAGGGCCACCTAAGGGCATTGGCTGCATAGTTAAATAAAATATATCTTTTGGATAAAAAGTCTGTTATGTAGACTGTTTATGCAAGGCTACCTATGGGAACTTTCTGCATAGTCAGGAAAAAGAACTCTTAGAAATTTACTTTCCTAGTGCTAAAAGACAGTGAAAGTTTATGGAGATTCAAATTTTCCAAAGTATTGAGTTTGCTGTATGGAAAGAGGTACTTGAATATGGAGAAGATATTTCCAAACAAGATTATCGAAGAACTGAATAGATATCACTCCTATGAAGGTTTGACCCAAATGTAGTGAAAGAGAATATAAACCACAGACTTGAATACTTTTCAGATCATGAAAAAGGATATGGAACAAATATGTTAAGGATGGCTATTTTTGCGGATCCCTACATACTGTCATTTAAGACAAATAAGGACAAAAGAGGAATTATGCCCAAGAATGAAGTTATCACTATCTGACAAACCTGTTAGGGGGTTGAATTATGCAGGGCCACCTAAGGGAATTGGCTGCATAGTCAAATAATGGTATCTTTTTGCTGGAAAATATGTTATGTAGACTGTTTATGCAAGGCCGCCTATGGGCACGTGCTGCAAAGTCAGGCAAAAGAACTCTCAGAAGTTTTACATTTTTGTGACTTGAAGTCATGAAAAGGGTTATGAAGATCTGAAAATATTTAAGGTTAGGATTATGACACATAAAGATGGGTATTTTCCAATGTATACAAATATACACAGATCAATGCTAACCATAATCTTGTTGTGGATGGGTCCTAAATTGAAATGTTGGACTTCACTACGTATCCCATAAGGATTAGAATAAAGCCATACATAGTTCTTAAACTACATTTTAATGTAATGTGGGACAAAAGGATTAGATATCTTAGTTTAGGGTCATAGAGCTTGGACCATTATAAGAAATACACAGTGTGTGTTTTCATGGGGACTTTTCAGCCAAGGGACTGAAAGTGGAATTTGGGGTTAGGCCCAAAGACTTGGAGCTGGATTCGAGGGACACCCGAACGTTCCTACGTATCCCATAAGGATGGGAATCAAGCCCATGTAGTTCTAGAAATATCCTCTGTACAAATTTGGTTCGTACATGTGAAGGGTGAAAGGGGAATTTAGTACAGTGATGCTTTGACCCAATATAAAAGGTTTGGTCATTGCCATGTATGCACGTAGTCTTTGAAATGAAACATTATTGAAAATCAATGTAAATAATGATTCCCTCTCAAGTGAGGGTATCAAAGAATATTGTAGTTTATTTTCATACTGGACAAAATTGTTGTATAGTTTAACATCGTATAAAAAGGAAGAAAGTGAACCAATGTAAAGATATTGATTCTAGGGGCGGTTTCACAAATCAACATCGTATGATATGAAGGTGAACCAATGTGAAGAGATTGATTTTCGGCTTGAACCTTGAGAGGTTGCCTACATACCTAGCCTGGAAGGCAAGGATCAAAGTCCGCGTAGTCCAATTAAAGAATGAATTAATGATCAAGTTGTTCTGGGGGACAACGACCTAAAAAATGATGTTTGTACTTACACATGGTTAACGGCCCAGAGAGAGTGTTATGGTTGAGGTTTGCTCTAAGATCACGTGAGTCATACTCGGTGTGAGAAACAAGAGGTAGCAACAACCTTAACGATACATAGTTTAACTTCATGTAGGACGTATGAAGGGACTATGCAGTTTAAAGTCTTGCAGTTAGGTCTATTGGTGCTGCACAGTTTAATGTCATATACCAGGGACAAAGTACAGTTTAATGTCATGTAAGACGTATCAAGGACTTTCTGTACAGTTTAGCATCATGTAGTTAGGACGATGGGTACAATATAGTTTAACGTCATGTTGGACGAAAGGGGGACTGTGCAGTTTAATGTCATGCAGTGAGGGAAAAAGCGTACACCATTTAACGTCATGTTGGACACATTGGGCACTTTTTTCCCATAGTTTAACGTCATGTTGGATGAAAAAAGGACGATACAGTTTAGCATCATGTTAGATGAAAGTGGGAATAGTTTAAGGTCATATGCATGGACCGTGGATGGTGCAGTTTAATGTCATGTTGGACGGTGGTGTAATTTGAGATCATACATGACCATTGATGATTATGTAGTTTAATGTCTTTATGGATGTAAGGGACTTTTATACAGTTTATCATCATGTATTTAGGACGTCACAGTTTAACGTCTTGCTGGACGTAAGGGACTTGAAAATAGTTTAGGGTCATATGAATGGACCTTTGATGATGCAGTTTAAGGTCATACAGGACCTAGTTGCAGTTTAAGGTCATAGCGGACCATTTAAGGAACTTTTTCACAGTTTAACGTCTTTTGGGACAAAAGTACAAATAGTTTAAGGTCATATGTATGGACCGTTGATGATGAATTTTAACGTCTTGCTGGACGGTGGTGTAGTTTTAGGTCATACTAGACTATTGAGGGTTTATTTTGTGTTTATACATAATACTTCTTCACAAATATGGCATTGGTCGGAGTAGTGATGAGTTCTCCATCCATTGAGATTAATGAATAAGCTCTATTGGAGTAGACCCTATGTATTGAGTAATGTCCTTCCCATTTTGGCTCAAGCTTGGGGGGTTTCTTTCCTGGTATCATTGGAGTTCTGAGAACTAATACCAATTCTCCCTGAGTGAATGAACGAAGATGAACTTTTTTATTAAAAGATCATGCTATTCGATTCTGATAGACTTCCAAGTGGTGCAAAGTGCACAATATTTTCTCATCTAACTGTTCCAATTCATTCAATTTCTTTTGAGATTGTTCATCTGTAGATGACTGATCACAAATGGCTACTTTGAGCGAAGGCAATTGAACTTCAATGGGCAAGATGGCTTCCGTTCCATATACCAGTGAATATAGAGTTGACCTAGTTGCAGAGCGGGTGGTAATCTGATAAGTCCATAAAGCATGAAAGAGTTTATCAGACCATGACTTCTTATCTTTATCCCCCATATTTTGCAGTATATTTTAAAGAGTCTTGTTGAAGGCATCTATCTGGCCATTGGCCCCTGCATGATACCGAGATGAATGGTTGGATTTGATATTGTATTCTTGATACAACTTCTTCACCTCAGATGAACAGAAGTTGGTGCCATTGTCCGTTAATATGGTATGAGGGACACCAAATCTGGTAATGATTTTAGACTTGATGAAGCTAACAATTCATTAATAATTGACTTCCTTGAAAGGTATTGCCTCTTCCCATTTGGAAAAGAAGTTAGTAGCAGTAAGAATGTACTTAAACTGCTTGGCCGTAGCCGAAGGGTAAGGTCCCACCACATCCATTCCCCATGTGGCAAATGCCCATGAGTATTTAGCTGTATGAAGAAACTATGGAGGTTGATGAATGAAGTTGGCATGTACTTGGCATGAATGACACTTCTTTGTGAAATTAACACAATCTTGTATCATTGAAGTCCAAAAGTATCCAATCCTTCGAATCTGATCAAATAGTCTATGTCCAGAATGGTGGGAACCACAGACTCCCGCATGCACTTATTTCATGATAGCCATTGTATCTTCACAATCAATGCATCTGAAGAGAACTCCATCAAAATTACGTTTGTAAAGAATTTTCTCTAGGTGATTTGGGCTATCATAAAGAGTAAAATTGACCACACGTCGCCAGATTTGTTCTTTCTCGGTTCTAACAAGTGGAAGTGTTCCATTTTGAAGGTATTACCTGATAGGTGACATCCATCCTATAGTATGGCCATACGGTTCAGGAATGGGAGTAATTTCATTAATTTCCTCTGTTCTGATTCGAACATAAGGTGAAATTGGACAATGGTGGGTAATACTGATGGTTGTCTCATCCCGATTTGGATCTTCCAGAGCTATGTCTATATTAGCCAGTGCATTATCATGAGAATTTTGTGATCTTGGGACGTAAGAAAATGTCAGTTCCGAAGGGATTTCTGCCATTAACTCTCTGACGTAATCAGAAAAGGGGATTAGTTCTTCTTTTTTGATGGCATAATCCCTATTGTCTTTTTTTGATTACCAGGTCTGAATCACCTTTCACCTTTAAGTGATTCACTTGTGCTTGAAGCGCTAATTCCATGCCTACAATGAGAGCTTGGTATTCTTCTTCATTATTGGTACCACCTTCCCACAATAAGAAAGAATAAGTTAACACTGCCTTTTCTGGAGAAATGAGCACAATTCCTAAGCCAACTTTGTTGAATTTAGGATTTTCCATTTTCCTCCCTATTGGACTTATGGAAGTACCATCAAAATACATTTCCCATGCTTGAGAACTTTCTTGAACAGAGAATAATTCCTCATCAGGGAGTTCAATATCTGAAGATGTGTCTCCCACTGAAGGTTGTTCAGCCAGAAAATCAGCCAGATCTTGGCCCTTTATCGCCTTTTGAGACAAATACTAAATATCATATTGCTGCAAAATAACTTCCCACCTTGCCAGACGTCTTGTAAGCATCATACGACTAAGGATGAATTTGAGCGGGTTTTTGCGAGATACCAATTGGACCTCGTGATGTTGCAGGTAGTGTCTCAACTTCTGAACTGCAAAGATTAATGCCAGGAAGCATTTCTCAATACTTGAATACTGGGTTTCTACTTCAAGAATAGTTCGACTGAGATAGTATAGGCTGTTTTCATTCCCAGCATCATTCTTTTGAGCAAGGAAGGCACCCAATGATCGCTCTAGATATGTCACATAGAGAATAAGTGGTCTTACTTCAACAGGTGGCATGAGTACCAGTGGACTCAAGAGGTATTTCTTGAGAATATCGAATGCTTCATGACATTCATCAGTCCACTGGTAAGTGACTCCCTTCTTCATCAATTTGGTGAAGGGTAAACATTTGCCTTCCAAATTGGCGATGAAACACCGAATATAGGCTAAGTGTCCTTGAAGTCCTCTTAATTCTTTCAAATTTTGAAGAGGTGACATACCAAGGATTGACTTGGTCTTCTCAGGATCGACTTCAATACCACGATGGAATACAACAAAGCCGAGAAATTTTCCTGAGGTTACCCCAAAAGCACATTTTAAGGGGTTCATCTTAAAATTATGTTATTGAAGCTTGCAGAATACGACTTCCAAATCAGCCAAGTGATTATAACGTTTCTTGGATTTAACCACCAAACCATCTACATAGCATTCAACAAACTTCCCTAAGAAGGGTTTGAAGATATGATGCATGAAATGCTGATATGTTGCACCTGCATTCTTTAAGACAAAGGGCATTACCCGGTAGAAAAACACACCCTGAGGGGATCTGAAGGCTATGGATTCCTCGTCTTCTAGGGAAATTCAGATCTGATTATATCTAGAATATCCATCCATGAAGGAAAGTGCTTCATAGCCATCTATTGCATCATTTAAAAGTTCTGTAATCGGAACTGGGAAATCATCCTTAGGACAATGCCGATTAAGATCTCTGAAATCGATTCAAACTCTAATTTGTCCATTCTTCTTCTTTACAGGGACAATATTATCCAACCACATGGGATATTGAACTTCCCTGACAAAGATAACTTTGATAAGCTTATCCACTTTAGCCTCAATTTTGGAAGCATAAGTTTGGTGTGTTCTTCTTGCGGCTTGCTTAACTCCTCGATGTTCTTCTGGTAAACCCAAATGATGAGTAGCAACATTAGGATCAAGCCCGAGCATTTCTGTATAGTTCCAAGCAAATATATCTCTATTTTTCTTTAGAAAAGATATATACATATCTTGCTCTACAAGAGTCATATCCGCACTAATTAATGTGGGGCATGGATCTTCTTTTGTACCTAGATTTATTTCTATGAGTTCATCCACAGTGGTAGAGATACCCTCTTCAAATGCTGGAGGATCATCTCTGAGATCTTCCTCTTCTTCTTCGTCATGTGTTATTTCTTCCGTTTCTAATTGCATAGTAGGTGATAAAGAATAATTTTCATGATTAGATGAGATGTCACAATTTTCACATCTTGAATAAGAAGCTTCCATTTCCGACCCTATTGATGATGAAGGGTCTTATTTGGGTAATAAGGAGGATATGATGGATTGAGAATCGACATCATTATTCACATCCGATGTTTCTATAACTTCTTCGGGCCTGATTGGCGAAGTATAGACTTTTTTGATTTCAGCAGATGAAATGAAGACGTCACCATTTGTGATTTCATCACTGCTTGGTGGGTTACCAATTTCTCCCATGTTTTCTGGCTCAATTGCCGTAATTGACATTATGGATCTTTACATAAGAGTATTTTCATTTGGGTCTATCTTGTCAATTTGAATGATAGGAAAAACATAATCTGTACTCACATGTGTAAATGGATTTACTGGAATCTTCTCCAAACCATATAGAGCATTAACTTTGCTAATCTCCTTTGTTATGGATTTCTCCCTTCCCTTCATGTGATATAATTCCACCTCAATGTATTGACACTCACATGTCTTGAACGGGGCCTTATCACCATACAATGTCCCAACTTGACCATAAAAATAATATTTGAGACATTGATGGTATGATGAAGGGATAGCCACATGATGATGTAGCTAGGGTCTTCCAAGCAAGATGTTGAAGGTTGAGTCTTGATCAACAACCACGAAATATGAATTGGATACAAGATCTCCAAACTGAGTTCTGAGTGTAACTTCGCCCAGTGGTTCTTGTTCATTTTTATCATATCCTTGTAACATCATGGTAGAAAGAGATAAATCAGATTCTGTGAGGCCCAATCGACGAAGTGTACGAATGGGAATGAGGTTGACTCCTGAACCATTTTTAATGAAATCACTTCGAATATCTACACCATTGACATTTCCAGATAATTAAAAATGTCTAATATTCCCATGCACAACATCATATTCATCTTTATCAGTAAAAGATATTACTACATGGAATTCTACAGGATTATTCTCTATGTGATAGACTTCAGCTGCAATAATTTCAGTTTAAAACTCTTGAGGACTTGACAAAGCCTCGATGAGTGCTTCCTGAAGATCTTTTGACAGATTCAAAGCATCAAGAATTGATAACTTGGCTGGTACTTGGTCCAAGTGTTTCAATACATCATACTTTTGATCCAGAGGTCTGCGTTTCCCAACAGGAATATTTGGTTTAGCAGGTACCTTGGAAGCAGATGCTTTGGAAGTTGATGCACCTTGTAATGGGATAGGAGTGGGAAATATTCCTGGTTTTAGAAGATTAGACCGATTAGATCCATTTATTTTCTGAGAGGAAGAAGATGGAACCTTCAACCGGTATTCCAAAATAACTGTGCCAGGACTGAATTTACTATTGGTAGAAGAACTTGTAATTTCTTGCTGAGCTCACTGAAGGGCTCTACCACAAGTTTCTGCTGTGTACACAGTTATAGCAGGGGTAGAATTGGAATAGTGGATTCTGAAAGATCCTCATCTTCCCCTGTATCCTGATCCTATGGAACTTCCTCTGATTCCCCTATTTGATATAGGGAATTCAGGCTCATCGAAATCAAAACTGCGACTGGCATATGGATCTGTTAATTGAATCATATTAACAAAACCAAAGATCAACTCTTCATCTGATGAAGACTTTGTCTGATTAGCCTGTTTAGGCTGTGCCGTTTGGTGGGGCATTTCCCGTGGCTTTGAAGTAGATGGCATGAAGTCTACCAGAGTCAAATACAACTTAGGCTTTGACACATACTCATCTTATTCTGAATCTTTTTCTTTCTTTGAATCATGCCGTTTCTTTGAGGACTTTCCCTCTGATGAAGAGGGTTTTTCCGCAACATTCATGGAAGAAGACACAATCGGTTTCTTTAATTGTGTTCAAAAAATAGCATGAGTTCGGTTGATTGTCTTTCTGACCATACAATCATCATACTTCTATTCATTTTTTCTTTTGACTTCTTTCCATTCGCCTTCCTCTTCTGGAACTATAGCAGTGACACATGCTACCTGGGCTGAAGAGCCTCTCAGTTTAACTTGTCCCGAGTTGACCATCTTTTGCAGGAGGTCTTTGAAGACAAAACACTTTTGTATGGGATGACCCATCATTTGATGAAAGGGGCAATAATTGGGATGGTCTTCAACTCCTTCCTTGTTTGTCCTCTTGGGCTTTGGTAGCTGAACCAGATTATTTTCCAGAGCTGAAATGAAGTAACCAGAAACTTTTTCATTTCGGAAAGAGTATGTTTTGCTCTTCAAATCCTAAAATTGCTTTCGTCTTTTATCTCTTTGATCATATGGACGAAATGGCCTTTGTTGTTGGCGCTCAGGAGGTGGAGCCCTTCGAGAAGATGAAGGTTTTGAAGTAGAAATAGGTACGGGTGCTTGTTTAAGCATAACTGTAGCAGTTTCTGCTTTACCCATTCTCCTTCCTGGAGCTGATGGAATTACACAAGATTTATCCTTAGCCTATATCAGGGAATCTTCAATCTTCTGAGCGATTGAAGTAAGGTCACGAAACCCTCATGTGTATTTCACAGGTATTAACGGTGTACGTAATTCGTCACGCAGATTTGCCACACATATTGGCAACAATTCCTCTTGAGGAAGTGCTAAGCTTAGAGAATATGTTAATCCCTTCCAGCGAGCAATGAAATCTAAGACCCTTTCATTCTCTCTTTGATTACAGTTTCTATGATCGAAAACTATTGTCTTTGGCAAATTTGAGCTAAACTGAAGAAGGAATTTTTGGCGAAGATCCTCCCATCCAGTAATTGACTAGGATTGCAAGCTTGTATACCAGACAAAGGCTGGTCCTTGCAAGGTCCGTACGAAGCATTTGAGTTTTACTACTTCTTGATACTCCGAGGTTCCCATCATAGGATCACAACAAGACATGTAATCTGTCAAATGTTGTTTAGGGTCACCCGATCCATTGAAAATAGGGAATACTTGGTTTCCAAAACTGGATGGAGGAGAGATTGAATCTACCCAGGGTAAACTTTATTTTCTAGTTGAAACTGTGCACATTTCCCTTCCATAGTTTCTAACCGAGCTATTAATGACTCAATAGTAGTTATTAACTTTTGAGAAACATCCGGTTGAACATGGACCTGGGTAGGTGAAATGACTGGAGCTTGGACAGATGTGGTGGCTGGTGCTGCAACTGATGGTAGCACTGCAAACTGTTGTTGCACTTGACCCGTAGGATTAGGCCTGTGATGGTGTACTAATAGAAGAGGATATTCTTGATCCATCTCAGTAGCCGCAACAAATTCCCTTAGCTAACTGACTCTAGCACGCTCACGAAGAAGACTTCCCAGAAGTAGTTTTGCATTCAACCTCCTTAATTCCTTCATTTCTTCCTCCTATTGTGCAAACCTTTTCTCTAGTGAGAGAGATTGGCCTTCTGTAGAGGAAGGATATATAACCTGATTCTTTCCCCTCCCTTTGTTGGATCCTTTTCAGAGAGGGGGAAGTGGGTTACTTGAAGGATTACCTAGGTTCTGAGTAATCCTTTGATTTCGTGCACGCACACCTTCTTCATTTGTGTTGGTGTGTACATCTTCTTGGGCAGGACCCTCTTCATCTAAGTCCCCTTAGTGAACCTCATTTGGTGGATCAACAACAATGACATTGATGACATTGATTTATGCATAACACATCACATCCCTTCTATCAGCATTTCTGTGATATTGTCTTCTTCCATGTCTTTGATGAGACATTTCCTTTTGTTGATTCGATTCCTCAGGAACTTCTTGATGAACCGTAATTTGGAGGGAATCTCCTGATAATTTGGATCTTCTTTCCTCTTGAAGCTTCTTCCCCAATCGATAAAAGTCCTACTTTCTCTGAGGAGGGGATTGATGATTTGAAAAAGTCCCTAGTCCGGTGGACTGGGGCTGTTCCTGCTGTTCCCGCTCAATTCCTTGAATCCTATTTGTTGATTCTGAAGGTTGGTTTAAAAGAGTCCCCAGTCTGGAAAGATGGGATGGATCTTGACATGCTATGTCTGAGACTTTCTTAAAAGCTATCCTGATCTTGCGAACCTTAATCCGGAAATTAGCTGGATGCATTAACCTATATCCACTTTTATCACCTGGTTCAAAAGACCGTTAGATGATTTCCGACACTTCTATCACTTGATGATGTGCTTGCTCCATACGATAGGCTTGTTCAATATTCTCGTTTTCTTGATACAGGAGTAATTCAACAAATTGTTTTCTGTATGCTTGATTTTGAGAGGAACTAGTTGAACCCTATTATTGAGCAAGCTTTTGATTACAAACAAATCCCATTGAATGTGGCCGGCCATGGGCAATAACATTGCATGAGACCATTTTCAGCGGGCTTTGCTGACTGGAGAGCACTGTGAAATGCAGTGCTCCATGAACACCCCATCCTCTAACATGAATACCAGATGGGGAATTGGAAATTAACTGACACAATCTTCTTAGTGCCCCAAGGCATGAACGTTGAAGGGATCTCTGTTGCTTTTCAGCCTTCGGATATGAAGAGACTGATAGAGATGCCAAATCAATCTGATGTTGTAACCCTTCTATTATCTTAATATGATTTTCATATTCATCATAAGATAATAATTTCTTTTTCAAATGACAAAGAGTTTTCCATATGTTGAGACGAATATCATGAATTCCATCTTCTGTCAACAATTCTGGAATTTCATACTGAGAGTCATCAAGAGGCCAAAACATGACTAGTACTTCACCTTTTGCCAGTTGTTTTCTCATGTTTAGCATTTCCTCTTTATCATTCAATGAATATTCTTCTACCTGATTTGACCAGAGTTGGTGTTTCCTTGTTGCTTCATCAGATTCAACAAGATTGGTAGATAAATCATTGATCAAACTAGAAGATGCATGACTTAGGGGTGGTTCGGAGAATGAACTAAACCCTGGGCTATCTTCTGATTGATAAAGTATTTCACCTGCTAGCGATGAAGCATCAGACATGATTAGTTTTGAATTTGCAAGTGCCTCAAGATAAGAAGGCTTTCTCGGCACTACATTGTCCACTGGAACATTTTCCGGGAAATGTGCATCACTACTGCAGAGAAGACTTTTACAGCAAAATTCATAATCATGGCGAGAACCACCATATTGGGTTACAAAAAATGATGAAATCTCTTGCTCCTTGGTCTTCTGAACACACAAAGGGTTCCTGTGGCTCTCATTTGAAGATGAAACTTCGAGATCGACTGAATTTTCATGAATCAAGCCTTCATGAGGAAGTGTCTGTTGAAGACCTTCATAATTAATGTTCCCATTATTGGGAAATGAGGGAGTAGGATCTTGAATTACAACAGATAACTATCTGAGGTCTTCAAGAACTTCAGCATTGAGCAAGGCCTTGTTACAGATTGGCTCTTGACCTCCTGATTGTGTTGGGCGGGTCTTTTTCTTAGACGCCTTCTTACTCACCTTAGAAACCACTTATTGATGAAAGTGGCTGCTCTGAGCAGGTGTATGTACCTGATCAGGAAAGATGGCCAGGTTAGGCTGAAGATCTCCACTCAAATCAGGTGTATGTGCCTGACTTGGTTGTCCGTATGATATGGGGTAGTATACCCCACAACCCTCTTGGACTGGAATAGATGTGTGTGTCTATTCCTAAGTGAACTGTTGATGTGTCACTCCACTGGTAGGGATAGATTTATGTGTCTTTCCCTAAGATGATGCTGAAGCTGTTATAATATCCTGGCAAGAGTCCAGAATATGAGCAGGGATTTGCTTCTGCTCTTTCACTATTGATATAATATTCTTGGTGACTTCAGCTACTAGAACGGGGATATACGTTCATTCCGTGCTTGGAGTAGGTGTATGTGCCTTCTCCTTTCCTCCTTTTCCTGTCAGTGAATCCTGATAGTACTCAAGTGTGGGGGCAGAGAGTTGAGTCTGCCTCCTGTTTGTCGCCGGAGTTTCCGACTGACTTCTTCGAATGCTACCAAGCGAGACTGTTGGTAGGGTTGATTAATATTAGTAGGTGTATGTGCCTTCTTATTGCACTTCGTCGAACCTGGTTTATGAGCTTCATCATATGTAGTCAGACGAGCCTGCTGACTAACTGATGATGTATAAATAGGTGTATTTTCCTGCCTATAGTACTCCGCTGGAATTGCATGACGGGATCGGCGTGATGCTGCCAGACGAATATGCTGGACAGCGGAATTAAAATGGGAAGGTGTATGTGCCCGCTCGTTGCTTTCCACCAAGTTAGGTTGGTGGACTTCTCCAGAGATGGCAGAGATGAGAACCTACTCACTATTGACCGGATTCCGCCTCTGGTGGTTTGTCTTGCCTTCTCGGGTTCGAGGAACCTAAGTCGAATGACTGGAGTCAATACCCTCATCATGTTGAGGTTGCACTGCCGCACGAGTCTAGCGGTGATTGTTGGTGGGAGCCCTCATAAAAGACTCTTGTCAACTTGAATTAAGTCCATGAGGGACCTGATCATTCACCTCCTCAGAATAAGGGAGAGAATGGTGATTGCGTTCCGAGGATAACGACCCAAAACGGTTGGAGACGGTAGTCAGCACCGCCTGCTTCTTGATCACTGGTCGTCGTTGTCCGGACGACCGGTGTGAGATGTTCACTTGGAGGGCTTGTCGGGCAGCCTCCAGAGTTGGGATGGTACCGTGTTGACGGTACTCCTTAACCAACACATTTGAAACCCAGCGTTGAAGACACTAAGTAGGTGATGTCATCCTCAGAGCGGACAACGATCCAGTAGGAGTAGCAGTAGTGGTATTTTCAGCATCGGTATTCACTGGTGTGAATTTGAGAGCAGCCATTCTAAAAATGCAGAAGATCTTGGAAAAGAGTGTCTGTTTGATATAACAGACGTAATCAAGATAAATTCAGCCACTACATCTTTTGGATGATCACATATGTCAATTATTGTTTTTTTGGCTCTCTCATTGCGTTTTAAATAGGGACCTAACAAATAGGTAAAACATTATTTTAACTTGGTTAAGGATTCACGTCGGGTTCACCATTTTTTGTTTCCCTCGGAATTCGGGGATGAATGCCTTGATGGTGGGTTCAAACATTCTGATCAGTTTCTAAGGAAACATCCAATGATTCCACATCTATTTGGACCTACTTTCCAAAGGTAGGTGCTCATTAGTTTTTGGACTGATGAGGCTTAGGAATTTGCATTGGTCGAGAGGATGGGAGGTCAGAATCATCACACTTTTTTGAGGGGAATTATTGTCTACTCTAGGACTCTCTTTATAGATTTAAGTTATGTTCATGAATCCTTATTACATTACCAAGTATAAAATGAGATTTCCTTCAGATTTGACAATCAATGATTAAATATGTAGGAAATTTAGAGAATCTTTTATATGTATTCAAGGTTCTTCATCAATAGAGAATCATTTGTATTTATTTAGAGATTCTTGGTAAATGGTATCTTTCGAAACATTTATATAGAAGTCTTTTGGTCATTATGATGACTAGGATTGTTTTAAAGCCACTCAGTGGAGCACTTGAAGTTTATTGTCATTCAAAAGGACATGGATTATTTCAGAGTTGGGATCGAACCCACAGATGGGCTACCTACGTATCCTTTGTTTAGAAAAGTAATCAGAACCCACGTAGTTCGAGTAAGGGAGTATGATGTTTATGATTGATGGCTCAAAGAAGTATGTCATAATTACTTTTACACTCTAAGATCACGTGATTCATGCTCAGTGTGAGAAACAAGAGGTATTGGTAAAAATTAGACAATTGTACCATGAAAGATGCAATCATAAGAAATAATGTGGGACTTATATATGTATGACTGACCAGATAAATGAAGATTAGGATTTACTTCATGGAAGAAATCTAGGAACATGGTCCATAAAGGTATATGCGCTTCATGGATATTTGAATACTTGAACTTGGGGCTTACTCCTGAAAAGGAGGCCCAAATTAGGAGAGGATTTATGATTGGTTTTTACTCCTGAGAAGAAATCCCAGATCAAAAGTAAATTAGGAGTGGTTAATAGAAATTAAGACTGGGGCTTACTCCTAAGAAGGAGGCCCAGATTAAGGGAATTGAAAAATTAAGGGGCTTGGGGCTTACTCCTGAAGATTATGCCCATATTAATGAGGACTTAGATTGGGGCTTACTCCTAAAAAAGAGTCCCAGGTTAAAGGAATTAAGGTTTTGGGCTTACTCCTGAGAAGGATGCCTATATTTGAGAAATATGACTAGGGATTATTCCTGAAAAGGAGACCCAGGTTAAGGGTTCTCTCATCTTAAAGGATGATGTTGAATGAATGAAATCTCAATCTTTAGTGACATAAAGATGTGTAAATCACTATGTTTTGAGAGATATTCCACAGAATTCCTTTCAGATAAGGAAGTCAAATCAAGAAGTCATTCCATAAATGGCTTTGAAGAGTGTCTTGAAGACTGAATCTTGAATAGGAGAGGTGGAATGGCTTAAGAGGGGTGAAGTGGGAAAGAAGGACACCCAAAAAGGCAGGGGCATGCAAGTCCTGGCAGGCGTGCAGGTACTGCATGGGCGTGCAAGTCCTGGTCGCGCAGGTATACATGCACGACACATGGGTACTTGCACGACAGTTAACCAATAGGGTAATACTTGCGCGACTCTTGGTTAAATCCATTAAAATCATCTTGATGTTCTTCCAGAATAGTGGCGCGCAAGTTCTATTGAAGGAGTTAGGTGGCGCACAAGTGTGGACATTTCCTTTAAGGGTTTTCCACTCAGGCACGCAAGTGTTGATGAGTTTCAACACTTAGGCCTTCCTCCCCTTCTTTAGATCTTCTGTTCTAGGTAAGAAATTACCTTAGAAGTGTTTCAGAAGCTTTGAGAAGAGACTAGGGTGCCGGGAGCTCAAATCTGAGTTTCTGAAAAAATTTCCTCCCGAAATGGGGGGCCCACAGGGTCTATTTATAGGCTGAAGAAGACCCAGGTGGTTATCCTTTAGGGTGCGCAAGTCACTTGCGCGACCCTTAGGCATCGCACAAGTCCACTTGCGCGACAGTGATGAAACTTGCGCGACACATGTGCTTTTGATCCCTTGTTCATGCCTTTGTCAATTTTTGATGTTTTCTTCAAAGGATGAATCAATTTGTGCTAAGTCATTTTCCTTTCCATTTGTTTAGACAATGTGATGAAAAATGAGCATCAACAACACGTACATTTATTTGGTTTCATTCTTCTTCGGGGAGGAAGCGATTTTTGAGTTTTGTTATTTTTTATCAATTTTGATAGTTTTTTGTTCTATTTAATGGTGGATTGATGGAATGGATGGTGGTCTAGGATAATTTTTTGGCTCATTGGTAGACCCCATCTTCTTTCAGCTCTTCTCTACCATTATCTTTCATTTCCCTTCTTCTAGTCAGTCTAGTGGGGTGGTTTTCAAGGATGTTTTGGGATATGATGTTCTAGTGCACGATGGAGTTCAATGAAACACATCCTACATAGGATCAATCCCTCAATAGGTATAAGGGATGAATGCGATGATTTTTCATTATGGATGGTTTAGTGCATCAGTGATCTATTCTTTGAAGACTAACATTTTGTAGGATTCCCTCAATGGTGTTGTAAGATAAGATGATAGCGATGGAGGATTGGTTTTAGAGGATCACATAGGATCTCTTTTCTCAAGGAATAAAATTATCATTCATAGGCTTAGTTTTTTAGGTCTTCATATCTCTTTTTTTTGAATTTTAAATGTGGATATGACAGTAGATTCAGCATTTCGTTCAGTGGTGGTTCGCTTAGGTTAAATTGAAATTTGAATTCCAAATTATATTTTCTAGTTCTTTTTATTTCTACCTGGTTGGTTTAGTGTTGTATTATAGGTACGTGATTCTTATTTTTGTCTTCCTGTGAGTATTTCCCAATTAACCTCAAAAGGGTTTTATTAAAGAATAAAAAAATATATATTTAAAAGGTTAGTTCTTGATGATTATATTTGAAAATGAAATAATTTACAAAATAAATTATATTTATTGTGTTGATTGATGAATTTTAAATGATTAAAGTGTTAATAAAGGAAAGGTTTCGAACAACATCAATATAAAATTAATTAATTAATTAAGAATTAATTTGATTCTTGTATGGCTTTAAAAAAAATAGAATTTAGAAATGGTATTCAGGGGTCTTGTGCAATGAGAGAGGTATATTATTTGATGTCTAGGTAGTTTTTATTAATGTGACTATTGTGTGATATATTTTATTTTTTTCATATTTCATATACCTCCCCACCCACTTCGAAAGGGAAACAAGAAACCAAGAGTTTTGGTGGTGTTTATTTCAATATCCAGGATGGAATGGTAATGGATGACCAACTTATCCCTCTCCCTTAATCACCCTCATTGCATATAAAAGAGTGAATATTATGATATATAATGTATTTAGATATAAATTATGTTCCTACTATGGTTTGATCACTCACAATTATATTAAAAATTATTTTACAGGCAGAAAGATCTTGAGATATTAAATATACTTGTATCCATACAATATTGTTTCATCTTACCATGTATGTAGGTTCATGGTTTATGATGTATTGATGTATAATTTTTAGATATAGGATATAGAGGATTCCTAGAATATAAATTGTTAAAACTAGGGATGGTGATGATGATATTTTCAAAACTACAATGAATGTTGTAGTGGTCATTATGTGATCACTTGAGGTGAAGGATTATTCATGGGGGGATGAGCACTAAACATAGCTACTATGTCATGGTAGAGAAAACCTATGGTGAAGTGGATGTAGGAAACATTTATATATATAATTTTGTGTGTGATGGGTGTTTTTTAAATAAAGACTGACTGACTTATATGCATTTCCTAGGGAGTTCTCCATGTTGAAGATAGGGGGAATATATTATTACACGCTTAGGTGATGAGTATGTTTTATTTATTTAATCACTAGGATTTAGTATACGTCTTTCACATTTATCCTAATTTTGGTAAGGATTCTAATCATTATGAAGTTATTATCACCCTACAATTATATCAACCATTTTTTTGTCATTAGGAGTTATTTACTGATTAATCAAACAATTAGTACATTATTAAGTACATTAGGAGTTGTTGGAGGTTCATGGTCAGTTAAAAGGATTTGTTTTAGTAATGTATCTTTCTCTATTGGTATGATATCATATCACATGTTAGGATTCATTCATTTATCTAAGATGGGGTTGATATGTGTATTGCTCACCTTATCTCTTACTCCTCAAATATTATGGGGGAAATGACTACCAAGTATGGTATTAATATACCCACAGTTCTAGTAGAAATCCTTTGGCCTCTTTGAGGTATAAATTGATGTCCATTATCACTTATTTTTCATTTCTGAACAAGGAAGGGTTATTTTGGATGGAGGGGGTTGTGAAAAAGTGTAAATAAAGGATAATATTTATTGTATTTGAGGGAGTTGGGTGTTAGACAGTTGTGAGGATGAATGGGTTAGTACGAAAACAATATCAGTTGGGATTACTACATGTCGTAAAAAACATTTATTGACTAGAAAACATGATTTTGTACCCCCACCCTATGATATAATAAAAGTATATTCAATATTATTATATTTACATGATAATTTGATAATGCATTTAAGGTAGAGGCCTTGGATTAGATCAGGAATCCGGTTTTTCTTTTCTAGTATTTAACTTGGTTAAAAAATGGGTAATATGTAAAAGAATGTATTAATTTATTAATTATCCATAATTTATATATATCACAGGTTATGAGTCCAAAATATTTAATATTTTTATAAATACCACCATGTAAACTTTACCATCAGGTTTTTGTTGATGATATTTTATGAAATCAAAAAAATGTTGAGGTCAATGATGATAGCACTTGTAGGAGGTTGCTATGAGAGTTTGAGGTCTAGTGTTTATAGATATATGGAAGATCCATTTTAGATCCTGGGGATAAAGTTAGGTTAGAGTAGGTTGATATAGCCTTAAGTTATGTTTTTTCATAGAGTATGGATAGGATTTTCAATAATTGTGAAGATGCTATATGGATCCACTCCATGGTGGTGATTTTCATTCCTTAGTGTTTGTGGGGAGCTAATTGTCATATGGGGGACATTTCAATATAAAATTTTAGTTTGTGTTTAGCTAATTGATTAAAGAGGTATATTATGGGCCTATGATGTTTTTTGTTAACTTGATGATCTCTAGGATCTACTGTTAATACACCATGAGACATTTGAATTGACTTTTTAATCATGTAACCCTTCACATATTTACCCCTTGAAGGGAATTACATGGATTATTATCATTCTTAGATTGATAGAAATTTTCAAATGAATGATTTTAGATTCCATCATTTCTTATTTTAAAACCCGCTTGTTGAATCCCATGATCAAATTTCCTATACCACTCCAACAATTTATAGACCTCCTGTAACTAAATATCCTTCTGAGATAGTATGTTGAACTAATTCTTTTGTCCTAGTGTTGAGGTGGAGATATGGTCCATGGAAAGGGTTTATCAGACTATTTTCATATTATTCTATTACCCTCTCCTTAGGTTTGTTTTTATATTGATTTAGTACAATGTATAAGTTTTAATTATAACATACATTTTGTAAATTTTATATTAGGCTCAATGTTGTGGGGATTTGGCCTAGGTGAAGGGGTTATTTTATATATTCATTTATTTTATTCAATATGCTCTTCTGTCAAAACTAGTTATATGAGACATTATCTAGGGATATGAAATATTTTATGTTTTCCTGATATCATTATTTTCATTCTAGTTTCATATTATGTTACTATTTATTGTAAGTTAAATTGGCATTATCCATGGATTGTATATGTGACATTGTATGTGATGTGACTGTGAATCTATGAATTTGTAATTTTTACTGAATTTTCATGTAAGGTTATTATATTATTTTTATTAAAACATAAAAACATATGGTACACTACACCCATAATAATTCATTTTAATTCCATACATGCAAGTTAGGGTTCTGCATAAAGGATTGTGTTATCCTGAGTCGGATGGGTTCCCATGATTTATATCCTTATGGAAACCATGTTTATGTTAATATATGATTTTATATTTTAGGAAGAATTTTATTTTTTATTAATTTTAAACAATTTAATGTAATATAATCCAAATATAGTAAATGATAAATAGAAACATTATGTATTTTTAGGTATTTCCTGGTGAGATACTGGTTAATGAATACTTGTTAACAAACATTGATATTTTTAAATCTGGTTAGGGTGGGATGTTCTAACCTCATTTTTCCTTATAATTAATTTTATTTTTTAAGATTAATTATATTGAATAGTAATTATTCTTGTTAGTATTAACATAAAAAAATATCCTAAATATAGAAATTTATACATAATGATTGAATGGTTTTAAATTTCTCACAATTATCATCCAGTTTAACAGAAAAAGTGATAACGTTTTTGATTATAATGATGGATTTATTAATTAAATTTTGTGATACACAATAAATTTAATTGGTTAATATACTAAAATTATGCATTCATTAGGTAATAATGAAATGATATCCTTGGAAAAATTTCATTTATTATGTTTTATTTGGGAATCTCCTCCATGTTATGTGATAATATGTGTGGAAATATTCAATGGGAACCTCTAGAAAGATTTATTTCTTTGGTAATACATTTTTCTTGAATAAATAAAAAAACAATTTTATTTAATTTTTTTAAATAATCATTAATAAATTAATTGTGACTATACTTTTGAAAAATCATTTTGATGGAACCTTATTAGGAAGATTGATTAGAATGTTTTTCCTTTAATTTTTTTCCAAACAGATGGATTTTAAATTTAATGTTCATAGTAATAATTTCCTTACAACATCCATTAAATTTTTAAAAAGTAGTAAAATAAAATGTTGTGTTGAACATATAGCAATAAATTAAAAAAATGATAATGAAAACATCTAAAATAAAATGGGATGTATTATACATTAAAAAATATTATAAGAATCACATTTAAGACTGTTAATAAATGATTATGTGAGAATTTTAATCATCTTTGTACATGAAATGTTTAACTTGATACGTTTTGAATATTATGAATTAACTTTTATTAATGTTTTGTAATGGAATGTTTTGAATCCTGAAAAGGGTACATATTGAAATTGAGTGAGAAATGATAATCCTTTTATGAAATTAAAAAGAAAATTAATATGGTGGAATTATTATTTCATGGTTTATATTATGATACATGTACAAAAAGAATGTTAATATTTTTATTTGAAAAAATGCCTATGTAAAATTATTTACGTTCCAGTTAAAATTATTTCTTCTAGATAAAGATATATTCCTTTTAAATAGACTGGTGTAACTGTTTTTATAATTTCTTTTGTGTGATTATATAACATTTTTTTTAATATTTATTGATATGAATTGACTATTTTGTTTATTTTAGATTTATGTGTGACCTTTCTTGTGATTGTGTGGAATTTATTTGGAACAAGATTTATGGATTTTTTATATGTATTACAAATTTTTTGATTTCCTTGATCTTGTTTGAGTGGTATCTCTTCCAAGAAAGTGTTTTCAGAGTATTTCGATAATTTAGTGTTCCTCTAGGTTTTATTCCTCTAGTGTGTTTGGGTTCTCTTAAAACAGCATGATTCTTGAGAGGTATCTCCTTTGATTGTTTATTTATTACCCATCCTTTTTTCTCCTTACCAATTTTGTTTCGAAATCTCAAGGATATGATTTGATTAATTGGTGCATAATGTAATATTTCATAATTTTAGTGAACATTTTTTATTTTGAAGGTTATTGTGGATTAAGAGACCTTTTATGAATTTCATTATTTGTATTTCAAAATTTTTATTTAAAATATAAAAAATATTTCAATTTTTAAAATTAATTTTTGAATTTATGGATATAATTTATTCGTTTTTAAAGATATTCTATTTTTTCATGATATTTTTAAATTTGAAATGTAATAATAGACAGTGTTTTTATTATTTAAAACATTAATTCAGTGATATAAAATATATTTTTTTAGTTTTCCCTCACCTTTACATAAGACCAGGTATTTGTTTGTAGAAGTTATTTATTTATCCTTCTATGAATTAGGGTATGTATAACTTTCTCTTATTTGTGGAAAGGTTATTTATGTTTTGTATATGTTTTATAAGGGTCATTCTAAGTATTTATTATGGTCCAAGGATATGATTTTTAGTGTTGCATAAGGGTATGATCCAATTCCTAAATTCTACAAAAAGGTAGAGGTTGGAGTTTAGTGTCACATAAGGGTTATATGAAGCCAACATGTGGTTAAGTATTTAGTGGTATAAAGGTATTAGTTATTTCCATATAATGTGTAGTAGTTTTCTTGATTGAGATATATAAGAGTAAAAATAATACCATTACACAACATTTATTTTATACATATAAATATCATGTTTTTTGAAATATTTATTTTTTAAGACACATTCATTCAAAAATTAATTTTTCATGATTTTATTGAAAATAATTATAGATAATAACGATTTTAATTATATTTTGATAAAAAATGAATTTAAAAGTTACGTAATAATTTTAGGTTATTTAAAATAGGTTGTTTTATGTAAAATAAATGGAAACCAATTTCATGGGAATTAAAAAGAATGTTTGATTGGTATTTTAAAAATATCAGAGAAAGTAAATTTGTATAAATTATATTCTTTATAAAACTAGAGAGTTTCCACCCCTGGAATATCTTTTTTCTCATTGAATATGGTAAAACCAAATTACTTATTTTAGGATTTATAAGTATTTTACAATTCAACTTGATCCCTTTTGGGATAATTCCAAACCTGTGATTTTCCTCCCACTCACCTGTTTTGGTGCAGTAGTTGTAAAGCATCTAGATGTAAGGGATCTGACACTTTGATTTTAATTAGTAAACAATTGAATGTAGCATGTTTATGTTTCCTTTATTTAAATGGTAAAAAATAAGCACAAAAAGATGATAATAATTTAAATAATCACATTAATAAATATTATCAAATATATAGAAATAATTAATTAATAAGATGAAAAATTGATAATGAATGAAACTATTTAAATTTTTCTGATGAAATTAAATGATTTTGAAGGAATATAATTTCATTTAAAATATAATTGTAAGAAATAGAAAACATGTTTTTAACTAATATTTTTTTTTCTAATAGATATTTTGAATATTTTAAGGTATGTTTTCACATTTTTCACTAAGTTAATATTAGATTCTAGGGCATGAAGAGTTCCGTTATAGATATAATAGAAAATTTTAATATATTATACTACATACACATGAATTTTAAGAATTATGGTAATAAATCAAAATTAAATCTTATATCAGAAATCTGAGATGATCACTAAATCCAGAATGAGGGTTTTACATAGCGATGATATAATATTTGTTCATGTATGGTGTTTAGATTTAGTGATATAGTGGGAAGAATAAATAATTTGAAATATTATTTAATTTATTTATTTCTTATAAAATTCCTAAAAGAATTATACATTATTTAAACACGGTTATGGAAATACATAGGGTTAGTGACATAACCCAAACAAGTGAGAGACTATCATTCTAGGAGGATTCACGTTCAAGAAATAATGGATCATGGATTGGAAATTTCAAATACCAATAAGATTTCATGGATGTCTAAATCATAAATAAAGGAGAGTTGATACTCATTAGTGATTATTATAAACCTAAAGTAGATAATATTTTCCATTAGTTTATTTCCCGAATTATTACCTCATGATGAACACAAACTAATTCCACTAACAACATAATTTGGGAGTGAAACATGATTTGTGGGGGTGAGTGTATATTAATGGGTTTGGGGAATTTAAATTACATGATTTTTGGTTATTTTTTAATCATTATAATAGAATAAACATGACAGAAACCCAATCATTGGAAGAAGTTGGTTCCTCTTGTAATGCACTGTCGGTTTCTTCCCCCGTTCATTGAAAATTCATCATTAGAATTAAATTGGTCAGTGGTTTAAACAATACATAGTAATTTATCATTAAATGTATCTTGTTGGGTTTAATGGATCAATAACACATGATTAGGTTTGAAATTGATTGATTAATCTAGGTTAAACGACTGTGGATGAAGATCAGAGCAGGATTGGGTTTAGAGTTGGAGATCCCCAATTTCAGTTTGGATAGTGGTGTGAGGTATGGTTCATCATATGGTTATTATAGAAAATAATATTTTTATATATTCCATAAAAATTATAGTAAGTACCAACAATCCAAGATCGTCATTTATTGGTGGTTCTTCTAGATAAATCGATTGTGACAGTGTTGTGGGCATCACATATAGATTGTTCTAATTTTTTTAAACATCATGATGACACGACATTTAGTAAAAGGAACACTAGTTGAGTCATCCCCTACTATGATACAAGGGTTCATAGATATATAAAAATAAGACAGGTTATGTGGTTCCTACCACACACCATGAGACCCGGTGGTTTTTGGATCAACATTTATCCTAGGGATACATGGGAATGGACATGGCTAGGAACTTTGGAATTTCCTAATACTTAGACATGGTTGGGTACAAGGGAATTATCAACATGAATGGGGATGGTCTGATGTATTAAATCATGGATAGATGTGCAAGTGCATGGACTGGAGGCACACCCTTTATTGTCCCAACCTATACACATTGTGTATCCCAAGTTAACATGATGGGTGTTTGGAGAATTATATTCCATATGAGATAGTGAGACAGAGGTAGACCCCTAGTAGACTGGAGACACCATGTACTTCTAGTACATTCTGTGTACCTTTTTCTCGGAAATATTAGGCTTTCTATCTCTTCAATCTAGAATTTTTTTTGTTAGTCATGTTCCATTGGATGTTTCCAATGAGGGTACAATGTGTCACTGCTTCATTATCATATAATTGTGATCTCTGTATATCTTTAGTCTTCAATAGTGTTTCAAGAATACATCTAGGTGATTTGGGAGGTATCCCTTATCATTTCATCACCATAACTAGGTAGCATTTGAGGAATCTTCAGGACAAAATGATGTGGGTGTATCATCCATTTCAAAGAATTTTATTCCCTAATGGGTTTTAAGTGTCCCCCCATGAGCACTAGATGATCCTTTATCATTGTATTGAGGTATTTATAGATTAAATGTTTACTTATTTTGTTACTCCTGATGATTATGACCTCTCAGATAAGATACAATAGTGATACCATCACTTGTAGAGTGAGTTATCTTGGACAAGTGTCACCATGAAGCATCAAGATGATTCATGTTTCTAGATGAATGACTGAGGCCTATTCGAGAATTAGAGCCTATGTTTTGTATATTTAGGTCTTATTATTATTATTTTCATGTATCACATTATGATTAAAAAAACATCTGGATGAAGTGTTGACTACACTCTTGATGCATAAGTTTGGTTATTTTGGGGTGTCCTATAGGGTATTGTTATACTAACCCTTGCATGGGCTCCGACAGACCATGGAATGACTTTTAAAGAAGATAATTTTTTTGATGGAATTATGATAGGTCTATAAGCTAGTGGATCATAGTGAACTAGATAGATCAGGGTTCACACTAGGTGTTATATTAGACAAAAATCCCCACCTTCTGACCAGATTGGAGTCTATACAGTTTTTTTAATGATCATGTATGTGGGCCTTTATGCAATTAGTTCTTTTTTTATAATCTTATCTTGGATAAACATTATATATACATTATGGTATTAGTTTTACTTTACCTTTATTAATTTTATTGTTATTTGGATATGTGTTTTACTATATATTGGTACTTAATTATAGGACTCCCTTTATGGGAATTCCAAATTGGCAGTGGTCACTAGCCCCATGTCTTATGGAGGTGGGATTGTGGGGTGAATAACATCTTACCAATCGATAGGAATAACCTAGTGGGTTGGTCAATGAGATATTGTTATCAAATGGGGTTCATCTCATGAACACCATGTAGATATAGTCTAGATGTGCAAGGATTGATGTGGGATTTATGGAAATGGTGTAAAAGTGATTTGAGATCAAATTTTAGGATGTGTATTCTAGTTTTAATGAATCCAACAACATATCCATTCACTAGGTCTCTGAATACATGATTTTTATCTGGGTACATATATACACTGAATGCAAGGAAAACTTTGGTATGTGCCTTATTTAGGAATGGTTCGTGTTTTCCATGACCATTTTGAGTTACCACAATTGTTAAACTCTTTGATCTTTGAATATGCTCATTTTATTTCAGGATGCCTCTATAGAGATATATAGTTAGGATTCCGTACCAGTATCATGAGAACTATTATCCTATAGAATAGGATTTAATATAGGGTGTTATATAGGACGTGGCACATCCAAGAGGATTTTCAGTCTTTTCCACAACCTATGGAAACCCATTTTGGGAAAATATTACTATATAAGGACGTGTATAGGTTGAGCTTCATCAATGAGTTTCATAGGTAGTTACCTCCAATTTTTTGGTGATATCAACACCCCAAAAAAAATGAGTATTACCTAGAGGTGGTTACCTGAGTTTTTTATCCGTGTTATGACACCTCCAGATCACTTTTTTTCATATTTATGTGTCTTATTTAGGGATATTTTGGGAAATTATGGAAATTGGTTTCTTGGGCATAGGATGATACAACTCAAACTTGGTTAGATATTGAGTGAAAAATATTGGAAAGAGTTATATCTATCAATGTTTCAAGTGGTGTCCATCTAGAAGATTTAGGTGATTTTTCCAGGAAACATGACTCTGACATAGATTTCATTGAGGTTCACCAACCTATCATGATAATCTCTAGATATGTTTTTTGATCCTTTATTCGGACCACATTTCATCAAGAAGGACCTACTCTGAGATATCAAGGAAACAATGATGCCTATTTCTAACTGTATGAATTCATGGTTCTTTGAGAAAGATTTAGTGGTTTAGATAATTTTGGGTTAGAATCATATCGATAGTTGGTGCTAGTAGTTGGAATGTAGGAGTTGAGACCTTGATAGTTGGTATTCAACATTAGACACAAGGATTTGGGAATATGATATAATTTAGAAGAGGCCCCAATATAGAGGGTATATGTTTCAGGGATCATAGTACAATTCTAGTCAGCCAAGAGAGATGCGGTCTTTCTCTTGAGAAGATCGGAGATATCTTAAGAAATATTGTCTAACACTCCTTGTATCAAATAGAGAGCTAATCGATGCATCACCCATGTGAGGATAGTGTTAGTAAAAGGGTTTATAAAATGGTAGAGGAGTAGTAAGTGTAGGAGGAGGTGGTGAAAGGATTGACTTATTGCAACCACCACCCCCAAGCTATTCGTATCAAGATCAAGGTGCTAATTGAAAATGACATAGATAGTTGTATGTCATATTGGTATATGTACCAAAGACATCAAGGTTTATTAGAGGAATGAACTGTGTCTTCCCTACTTTTTCTTCAATACAGATGCACACAGATGTGGTCTACTACTCTGATTTAACATATCTTGATTAAGACTTATATATTCTGGTTAAGATCTTAGACCAACCATTGTTCTTGGAGACTCTTAATGGATGAGACTCAATTATCACGTAATTCTCAAGAAATTGTGACCTGACTCTTATATGAGTGATATTATTATACAATATCTTTACAGATGTGTTGAGAACATACGACATCATCCTAGGTATGGATTTCCTACCTATAATTCGTGACCATATTGATTGTTTTATGAAGAGTATGTGATGTATCCATGGGGATGGAATGAGGTTTTACTTCATGGATGAGAAGGGAACCAAATGAAAACAATATTTTCTCATATATAGTTGGATACATATGATTACTCATCAGTTATATAGTATTACCCTTAGTGTATTGGATGTTATAGGCGTTCAGTATCCTATTGGGTTGGTGGAGTATGAGGACACCATTCTTGAGGATGATATGGGAATACCTCCCCACCAAGATATAGAATACTTTATATATTTTCACATTGTTACTACCATGATATCAAAAAATACATATGAAAAATATTCTACTAAGCTTTGTGAGCATAAGCTGAAGTTGAAAGACATATAGAGAAAGTGTTTTTTCAGACCCCATGTGTTACCATTGATATCCCCAGTGTTTTTTGCCATGAATGTGGAGAATATATTCAGGATGTGTGTGTAATAACATTTCCTAACTAGGTGACCATGAAAAATAAGTATCCCCTACCATGTATTGATGAAATCATTAATCATTTGAGTGGGTTGAGATGGTTTTTCAAAATACACCACAAATCTTGCTATCACTACCTCTGAGTACGTTACATAGAATTATAAATAAATGCATATTGTTTTCATTTCATTCATTATTAGTACTTGGTGATTCCTTTTTGAAAGAATGATTTATCTAATAGTGTTAAAGAGAATTGTGAACAAAATATTTCACCCATTTTTAGACCGGTTAGTGGGTTTCTTCATCGATATCATTAAAATGTTCTATATAACCATGGAGTAGAATACAAGACACATGAGGATGTTATTGGATATACTACAAGGGAACCAAATTTATAGGAATCTCTAAAAGTTAATTTTCTAGATTACATAGCTCTATATTCTTGTAAAAGTCATCCCATTAGAGGGTGTAGTAGTGTATCTAGAAAATGTTGAGGTTGTGCTACCTTTGGAGATAACAAAAATATTGATCAAGGTACAAAGATTATTTGGGATGGAAATATATTATCTTAGATTCATACCTAATTTCTCAATAATATCAACACCCTTGACTATATTGAACCAAAAGGGGAAGTCATTCATGTGGATGGATGGGTTCTACCTATATTTCCAAGAGTTTCAGTAGATGTTGATGTGTGCCCCCATATTTAGACTTCTAGAGGATAGTGTTTTGTATGTAGTGGTCAAAATTGAATTGAATAATTGTATTGGATGTGTCCATATTTAGAGGCATGAAGTTATAGTTTATGGGTACTAATAGTTGATTACTCATAAGTATAACTATAAGGCCCATGATCTAGGGATGTCAGTGGTATTATTCACCATTATGATATGGAGACATTACCTTATGGGTGGGCGTTTTATCATCTATTATAAAAATAATATTCTCAATTATATAATCTCTTGGATGGATCATAACATGATATAGAGTAAATTTATAGAGTTTTTACTAGATTATTACTTTATTATATTCTATATTTCTATGAAGGAGAACATGGTGGAAGATACTCTCTGTATGAGATCTTATTTTCATTTTCTGAACAAGGAATCCGAGCATTTTTCCTAATTAATGTTTTCTATAATGGAAATAGATGGTTCAAATTACCTCCAATTGACATTTTTTACCCCTCTACTTCTATGTAATGTTATAGAGGATCATCTTGTATATATTGGCTATCATACCATGCATATTCAGATATCAACTAGATTTCATCCATTTTTATTCATAGATGATGGGGAGTATGTCAAACTTTCCAAAGGGAATTAATTGGTACCAATGATAATGTGTGAGTAGGTTTTGAGGCTGTTTCATACACCCCCATTATAGGTACATATAGGTGTTGAAAATAATTTCTATGACCTTATACATCTGTTCGGGTGGCCATGTATGATGAAGTGTGTTGTGTAGTTTGTGTCCTGATTCCTCACTTGTTAGTAGGTAACTGTTGAGTAACATTACCCAACAGGATTATCTCAACCTGTTGAGGTTACAGTGTTGAAGTGGGATGATATATCTATGGAATTCATGATGGATATTCAGGAATATTTTAGAATACATGATTCTATATGGTTGATCATATTTTAACTCACCAAGCCATCTCACTTTCTAGATATAGAATAGAGGAGTTTAGATGAGATCTTACAACAAAATTATCTATAAGAGATATTGTGGATTCACATAGAACCCTTGAATATTATTTCTAAACCATATTTCATTCATAAAAAATGATTATGGAGAGTATTATTATGGGCCTTTGCTACTAAGATGAATTTGAGAATAGTTTTTTACCTGTAGAATAATGGCCAGATTGGGTAGACAATCTTGTTTTTGGAGGAAATTATTTTTGATTACGTGATATACATTGGTTATTTTTTGGAGGATAACATACCCTTAGTGGAAGTTTTGTAAAACAATAGTTACATTTCCACCATTAATGTTACACCATTAATGTTCTTATGTTTGATACCTTTTAGGTCACCTCTACAAAAAAATATCAGTGATTTAGTTCTCATGGGACCATATTTTGTGTGAGTGATAATAGAGAAGGTAAAAATCATCTTGGAGAAGATGAGGACTATCCATATCCATCTGAATTATTGGGTAAAAAAATGATAGTGGTAGTTTTAGTTTGTGGATGGAGTCTATAGGATATTGAAGGTATCATCTCGGTGCAGATTTTGGTGTCTTTGGTTGGATAAAAAAGTTATCTTTGAGATTTATTATCCCTTTCTAGATAATATGTAGGGTCTGCGAGGTGGAAAACCACTTGGCACTACCACCAATGTTAGACCATGTACACGACATCTTCTATGTTTCCTAGACAATAAGTTATGTTCACAACCCCTCACATGTTATTGACTGGGGATTTATCTAGATAAATGATAGGGATAACATTACATATATCTCGATAGAGATCTAGGATCAGCAGTAAACGATCCTCTGTGGGAATTAAATTTCATTGGTCTGTGTTTGGTAGTGGCTTGAGAATATACAAGAGAGCATATAAGAGTGGGATACCCAGATACAAGCACTATACCATCATCTTTCTTAGTAGTCATTTTTCAATTTCAGATAAAAATACATATGGTTAAGAGAACATAATGACTCTATTTTTCCTTATAAATATTTTTATTTGTAGATGGAATTTTTTCAAATATAGGTTATAACTTATTGTGATATTTCACTGACCAGAGAAGTCTGGTATGGATATAATACAATTATTATATGTATTATGTCACACACACATAGTTTATCTAAATTAATTAATTTAAAATATAATATAGTATCAAATTATGAATTTGAGACTGTTATTGAATATAGAATTCCTATTTTACCTTATATGTGATAAAATCATTATAATTGTTTGGTGTTTTTCTTGAGAACCATCATAGGATAAATAATAAATTAAATAAATTATATTATTTATTTATTATCAAAATATAATAAAAATTATCCAATATATAATAATAAATATAGAAATTCCTTAGGTTTTCCACAAAACCTTAACAATTTAGATATTTCCTTTAGAAGAGAATTCCTCACCAAGAAACGGTGGATCATGGATTGGAAATTGGCCTCCCAATAATATTTTGTGCATCTCTCTAACTATAACATAGGAGATTTATTATTCATTTGAAATTTATCTAGAATAGTAGTAGGGAATTTTTTAACATTGGTTTATTTCCCCATTGATTATGTCATGAAGATCACGAATCAACTACACTAAAAAATTCCTTCATCTGTCATTCATGCTGTGTGGGTATAGGTTTATCTTATTTAGTTTTGGGGAATTTATATTATTTGATTTTGTTACTATGTTTATTGGTCTTATAGAAATTAATAAAGGAAAAATTTAACAACATCTAATTTTTATTTCTCTTTCTATGTTTTCAGTTTTTCTTCAATCTTTATTTCACATTCATTATTGGTATTCCATTGGCTAATGGTTTGAACTATAACTTCTAATTTCTTTTGTTTGTAACCATTTTTCATTGAAATTGATCAATATTGTGAGTTTAGTTTCCCAATAGTTGGATTTATTTAAGAGAGATGACAATTAGGGACAATTTTGGTAGGATTAGCTTTATATTTTGAGATCCCTATTTATTGTTTCACATGCAGTGTGTTGCGAAATTTTACAGGAGGCATTTATCGAATAGAGTATTAGGTCAGATTTTAGTAATCAATAATGGAAAGGCCCAAAAAATCCTTAATATGAATTTACTAGAGGTTATGTTGTTTAAATTGATGGTGGTAGTGAAAAAAAAATACATAGAATAGTATGATTTTTCTAGAAAAATATCCACAACACGTTTTGTAATCTAAAGAATTTACATTGTGTTTTCACCTCCTATGGTGCTAGGTTTTATGCATAGAGAAAACTATCACAAGTTAGGTGGTTCCTTCAACACAAAATACGACCCATTGTTGGAGGCTCAGAAGGTACCCTAGGTCTACATGGGCATAGACATAACCATTCACATTGGAATGACTATAATACACAAGAGCGACCTAGTAATTTAAAATGGTTTGATATATGGGCATGGACAAAGTACATTTCCCAAACCCAAAGTACCCAAGAATGACTATATGTACACATATATAGGCAAGTAACATGCTGAGTGTCGACCCAACCTCTACACACAATGTACCCAAAAATAATTTACACTGTGCTTGGAAAAATACATGTCACATATTGGGGTTGTCACTTTTTTTATACCTGATGTTTTTAGGTGGATTTATCACCTTATCTATTTATCCTTAAATATTAAGTGGTTAAGTATTAAAATGTATGAATTTTATATACATAGTGTTATTATCCTACCAATGGACTTTTGGAGTTAGGATTCAATGTTCATTAACTATTTTCCTACATTTTTTCCCATCAGGGGTACCATTAGAGTGACGGATCCTGAAATTTACTTATGTTGTACGCTCTAGATATAGCTAGTAGGGAATAATTATTTTTTCATATGTGATATATAGGTGAATACAATAGATTCATTTGGAATTTTCTATAACTTTTATTATTTAATTCCTCAATTTACAAGTATAATTAAGATTAATTTTCAATTTATAATGTTTTTTTATTAATGAATGACATGTGTCTCAAAATGCAGTGTCATCAGTGAAACATAACCGATGATCATGGAATAATGTAAAATCCTAATAAAATTTCTATAGATTAATTTATGAAATTTAGGAGCTTACACAATATTAATCAGAGTTATGTTTTTTTCAAGATGAATGATAAAATAATTTTAAATTTTAATATTATAGTAAAAAAATTGAAATAGAAAAAACCTATGAAATGACATAAAATTTCTATAAAATCATAAGACACATATCATTAAATTATTTTTGACATGTCTGAATATAATACATGTAAATCTGATGTGTGTTGTGCTTAGAAATATTGAACACGAAGTTATTAAAGAGACTAAATTCTTTAAAAATATGCCACATGGGGTAAAATAAGTAAAATACATCAAATGGAAATAAAATACCACAATATTCACCATTGATTGATTTTTAAAATATAGGAATTGATTTCATGTAAATATGAGTTTTAGATTACTCAAGATGATCAAAAATGTATTTTTAGTGTTTTAAAACACTAACATATTATTATAATGGTCAAACCTATGAATATTAGAAACACAAATTGGTGATAAAACATAGGAAAATGGTTTCTTATTTATTTATCAAATTTATGAATTGGAGATATATCAATCTAATGTGCAGTGCATTTAGAATGACTAAATATTCTATTTTTAAAGACATTAATGTATATAAAAATGCGTATTAGGGGGTGATATCCAGGAAGAAAATATAATTTATCCATGAAATAATTGAAATATGATTTGAGGGACATATATATAATGTATGAAAAAAATTATATCAATTCTATTTTCAGTTCTCTATAGTTGATCAGAAATACCATTTAGTGTTTTGAAACACCAAAACATGTATAAAATGGTAAAACCTATGAAAATGATCTCTAATTTCAATGATATCACTATAAAATTATCGTTGATTATTTTTTTGAAATGCATGAAATTATGGAACATCAATTTTAGAAGTGGTGTGATAATGATTGAATATTTTTTTTTGAATATACACGTAATTAAAAACATGCCCCATAGGATCAAATCCAAGAAAATGAACTTAGATTTATTTGAAATCATATGCAAATTACCGTTTATTGGTTATTTAAATTTAGGAAAATATGAATCATCAATGTAAGTAACAATTTTGTTGGGATGACTGAATAAACTCTTTTAGCGATTTGATGCTCTAAATCATGCATCTAATAGTCAAAAAAATGATCCTTAATTGTTGATAAATCAATAGAAAATGGTATTTGAATTATTTTTGAAAAATTTTAATTGATTAGACACCAATTTGACATGTAGTGTGGTCAAAATGACTAAATAAGTTGTTTTTAAATACAAAAAATTCTTTAAGAACCTATTTTAGTTTTTCAAAGATAATAAAACTACCTTTAATTCTTCTATAGTAGTTATAAATGATCGTAAATTAATTTTAAAAAAGTTGGAGTACATGAAATGTCAATTATAGATATAGTTTTCCCATGATGACTGAAAATGTGGTTTAATTTATTTAAACACTAAAAAGAGTGGGTAACAATCAATCACCTAGAATATAAACTAAATTATTGTGAAATAAGAGTAAAATTATCATTGAATTATTTTTTATATATATGAATGAACATCACAACAATATGAGCTATGGGGTTATCAAAATGGAAGAGTATGTAGTTTTTAAAGATGTAAAAGTTTTTAAAAACATGCAGTAGAGGTAAAGAAACCCCAGAAAATGATATCAAAGTTCAAGAAAATATTTTTAAAATATTTTTTTATTTATTTTTTAAATTTAGGAACAGATTTCACATAAATCCGTGTACTTATTTACCTAGGAAGACCAAAAAACACTAATAGAGTTTGAAAAAGATAAAATACCTATGTTATGGTAAACAATATTATACAAACATGAGTTTATGTGAAATAATATGAAAATTATCTCTAAATGACTTGTGAAATGTTCAAATATAATACATGGTAATCTGATGTGATATGTTTTTGTGGTGACTAAATAAGATTTTATTAATAATATTTAAATCCTTAAAACTAGGATAAATGAAAAAAATTATAGAAAATGGACACATGTTTTCATAAAATGGATAAACAATGATTGTTTATTATTTTTTGTTAAATTCATATAGATTCTAAATTAATCTATGTTACTATTTTCTCTGGATGATAAAAATAATGATTCAGTGTTTTATGATTCTTAAACATGCGAGTAAGTGTTAAAGCTTAGGAAGCAACATTATATTATAATAAAACATTAATAAATCAACTATTAATTTATTTTTGAAATATATTAAAAGATTTTATATAAATTCAATGTATTGTTTTAGTTTTTATAAGTAAAAATTCACCTTTATTATTTTAAAACAATAAAACTTGCCAATAAAATTGAAAACCTAGAAAAAATCATGAATTTTCATGGAATCATAGGCCAATAATTATTGAATCATTATTAACATTTAGTAAAATATACCATGTATATCCGAACTTTCGTGTGCTTGGAATGATTCAAAATAGTTTTTTATATTAAAAATGATTGAGAATGAGTTATATGTTGAATAAAACCACAATAATCTATTTATTTATTATATTAGCTTTTACTTTAAATAATCTAGTGGGTTCTAATTATTTTAATTTTTATTTTCTAATGAATTAAATTTTTCTCATTTATAAATTTTTATTTATGAGATAATGATGGGGTTCTTGGAAAATAAATCAATGAGGATAGTAGTGAGATTATTGAATATATTATTTATGGTATTTACATATATTGAATTTTGTATTTACAGTGTTTTTGTTTTAATTTTCTAATTAACGATGGAGGAATATTAATGGTAATGATTTAAATATATATATATATATATATATATATATATAGCACTGTCAGGTGATCTCTGTTTCCATCAGTGAGATTCCCAATAGTGACTACCATATATCAGTCATTATAACCACTTTCCTGGTGGCCTATATAGTATACTAAATGCTGCTCTCAATATCTACACCTATATCTGCTGCAATATGGTGGTCATGATAGGTTATAATGACATGATAACAATAAACACTTTAGGAATATAGAGATCACTTTCAATGGTCACTAGTGTAACATTTTCTATATCATTTTCACAGTCTTCATGGAAAAATGATTGACAATGACTATTTACTCTTTTGAATTGGATACAGGTTGGAAATTCATTTTTCAAATATATATATATTTTTGTGTGTGTATGTAAAAAAATTTAAAGGGTGATATGAGGAACATTCGGAACCTCAAAGGTGCGCTGGCACATTATGAGGATGTTTCGGGACAAACGATTGGTTAGAATAAATCTTTTGTTTTATTTGGAAAAAACTTCAACTCCAATAGAAAAAAACATATCATTGACTACCTAGGAATAAAAGAAGGATCTTTCCCCTTCACATATCTTGGGGTCCCTATATTCTGGGGGAGACCTAAATCCAGCTATTTTCACGAGATTGTTGACCAAATTATCAATCAATTATCTTCTTGGAAGGGTAAATCTCTCTCTATGGCTGGTAGAGTCTGCCTAGTTAAGTCAAATATTGTTTCCAAGATGTTTTACTCGATGATAGTCTATAGCTGGCCCGCCAGCTTTCTCAAAAAAATCAATGTTTGCATCAAAAATTGTCTGGACAGGCAGTACGATTGAAGGAAAGCTTGTCACCATACCCTGGTCCACTTGTTGTAAACCTCTGGATAAAGGTGGCCTTGGTATCAAGAATCTTAAGCTTTTTAATGAATCCTTATAGGTTAGAATGACTTGGAACCTATTTCACAGCAACTCTGACTCCATAGTCATTCTTAAGAAGAGATTTGTTACCAAACATCGAAATGGTAACCTGGGCTACATCACTTCTTCCATATGGCTTTCCATTAGACACTCCTTTATCAAAATCATGAATAACTCTACGTGGATTGTTAGTGAAGATTACTCCATGAAATTTTGGATAGATAACTGGACTGGTATTCCTTTAATATCTATGCTTACACCCACCACTCCTCCTGAGAACACTACTTCTACTATAAGAGAGGTTGTCAACTCTAATGACATTACCCTTCCAGACAATATCAGGCGCATTATTGGAAACTATTCTTTCTCTAACACTGATGATTTTCTTATCTGGGAACCTTCTTCTAATGGTGTCCTTGATTCGAAACGTTTCTACAATAAAAATTTTAATGATTCTGTCTCTAATCTTTCTTGGTTGAAAACTTTTAACAAGGCTTGGATTAGGCCCTCACGCCTCACCCTCATTTGGAGAGTTGGGCATAATAGAGTCCCTACTGATGTATGCCTTCAAACTTTTGGGATTTCTCTATGTTCTAAATGTTATATGTGCAATCAACACCATGAGGATGCTAATCATATGTTTTTGTCTTGTGCTACAGCTGCAGCTCTCTGGAATTACATTTCTATCATTTTTGGTTGCAGATAGACTCTCCCTAGCACTATAAACTCTCAACTCCAACAATGTGTGAATGGGGATTTTTCCAAACAAATCAGGAACCTCTATTTGGCTGCGGTGGTAGAGCTTTTACATGTGATCTGGTTTGGCCGTAATAACTTTATTCACAATAACTGCTCTTTCAATCTCAATGCAGGTAAAATATGTATTCTTACTACCACCAAGGATGTTGCCTTGCTTCAGAAGGATCATTGTGACAATTCTGTTGGAGATTTCGAGATCCTTCGCTGCCTTTAGATTATGGGGTCCTATAGAAAACCTCGACGTACCTTTGAGGTCTTCTGGCAAGCCCCTTTTCCAGGTTGGATCAAAGTAAATGTTGATAGATCTTCTAGGGGTAGCCCGGGACCGGAAGGATGCGGCACCATTTTCAGAGACTTTCTTGGCAGATGCCTTGGCTGCTTCTTCAGTGGATGCGGTACGGCTTCGGCCTTGGAAGCTGAAATGTTGGGTGTCATACATGTTGTGGATTATGCCAAGAAAAAAGGATGGAACATGATCTGGATTGAATGCGACTCTACCACTGTGGTCCAAGCTATTTGGAAAGGGGTGGTGCACCTCGCATGGCCACTTACCTCTAGATGGATGAAATGTCTTACCTTTCTTGCGGATCTCTCCTATATTGCTACACATGTGGTCCATGAAGCAAACATGGTTGCAGATAGTCTAGCCAATATAGGAGTCAATCAGGACATTACCTGATTGGATGTTTTTCCTGACGACTCGATTCCTCATTATGAGAAAGATTGTAATAAGTCTCCCTCTTTCAGATTGTTGTAGCCTCCTTTCTTTCTTTCATTAATAAATTGTGCCTAGGTCTTTGACCGAGGCTCCACTTATCTAAAAAAAATATACCATTACAGCATCCCACACACATGAAACAAGGAAGAAAACCTGTCGAGGACTCGACCCTATGAATGCTGCAAAAACCCCACCAAACCAGGACACCCCTCATTTCCACAATTTACATATATTTAATTTCATAAATATATATAATCATATAATTAGTTAAATAAAATAAATGTTTACCTCGCATAGTGGAAAATCAATCCCTATGTGCACCAAACCATATCCCAACCTCGTCAAGGGAAGAACATTCCACCATCAACCTGCAACACCTTACTCTCAACAATATTTTTTCCATACATCCCACCATTATATATTTCCTCCAACTCATATGACCAAAATATCCCACACTACCTTTTCATATTCCCAAATCCCCAATAAAGCACTGTTGGTACCTACTACCATGTCCAACACCTCATACCATTTTCCCTCCCTTGAGCTGACTTAACATCCCTAGGAAGGGAAAACACAAAACTACCATATATTAAATCCTAAAACTAACCTAAACATTAATACAACCTTGATATATATTAAAAAAATAAATTAAATCATACTTATATATTTATTTTTAAAAAATATTTCATCACTTTTTAGAATAAGATACTAAAAAATAGCATCCTTGAGGATTCTTCTTCAAAAAAATTATTTTTTTTGGATTTATAGAGTATTTTATTTAATATTTGTGAAATATTATTTTTTTGGATTTATTCTTCCTTTAGTCTTAAGTCAAACATTTTGGAAGGCTTGGGTTGATAGAGTTGAATGTTTTGTGTCTTAATTATCATATGGTAGTGATTTCTATTATTACCGAAGAGGGAGATTCACCTAGTTAGGATGATAAAAATTAGAGTTTGTTAATGATTGAAGTGTATAAAATTATATTCCTTAAACCTATATATTTCAATTGAATATTGACTTTGTTGGATCAAGGGGATATATTACCATTTTGTTTTAATGTTTTGTATGTGTTTTTTGGATTCTCTCATTTTATCTTATGATGTATTTTGATATTTACGATTGGCATCATTTCTTTTATTTTTATTTTTTGTTTCGGAGGCACCCATAATTAGATATATTTATTTATTGTTAGTTTATTCATGAAACCATGGTATCATTACCATCATCCCCAAATAATTTCTTTAGTGAACTTTAGGAAGTATGAACAGGTTCCATCAGGAGTATTTCAAACAAAAAAATATGAAGATTAGATTATGGTGAACAAAAATATATAAATGATCTTGAATGGATGTTTAAGATCATGTATTGGTGTTATATGTATCTCATTATAACCATAATTTAGAATATAGCATATCAAAAACCAAACCAAAATGAAGATTAAGGGGGAAATTCTCTATTCAATGAAAAACATTCCTGGTATGGTTAAGGAGTCTCACATAAAATTTTATAAGAATAAAATGAATGAAAAAATTCTTTATAATTACTATAGTAACAATTTTTCAATTAAATCTATTATTTTTAGGATATCATATTTTTTTCTATAAATTAAATAATAGGTTGTGTGATATTTAACTAATTAAATAATAAATTTAGTATTGTGTCGAATTCCAACAATGCTAAAATTCTCACCAAATAATAAAACAAATGAAAATAATATGTTTTAAGATCAAAAAAATCATTTGAAGATTTTATTAGTATCATATTATAGGTTAAATTTCTATTACTCTTAATATGTATAAATTTACCTAATTTCCCTTAGAGGTTCCACAACACAAATGTTAAAATATTTTTACTTTTATAGTTTCTAAAATTAACTAAAAATATAGTGATTAATTTACCCACATGATAATCCATTATATTATAGTAAATAATGAACACAATGATAGTAATAAAAACTAATAATTTAAGACACTACTCTGGGTTTTTACCATGTTTTGTAAAAAGCATAGTAATGAACCCACTATTTTAATGGCTATAGGAATTGGAAAATATGTCTAGTTTGGAACCCCTGATTTCTTTTTTTAGTAAATTATGTAAATATATAGAACTAATATTATATAATCCTTTTACACATATTATTTCATGACTTTTAAACATAAATATCCACTCATATAGTAAAGAGATCATAAATTCCTAGTGTCTCTTGATGTTTCGGTTCCAAATACCTAAAATTAAGATTAATAATAAAAAAAATATTTTATTTTCCATAGTGATCTCCTAAATAATTTAGAGCTCCTAAAAATCGTTGGTTAACTAGTGAAATACATAGATAATAGGGGTGAGATAAAATTCCCAGTATGGGAATAAAAATTATAAAGAAACATAACGTGTGAGTCAAAAGAATATCATGATTTCATAAAGAGAAGCCTCCTGAGTAATTGAATAAAATTATAACCTAAAATACATGGTATAATAAGATCATGGTAGTATTGGATATTTGGAATCAACATAACAAAATGACATAAACATGATTCATGGATTACTACTTAGATTTTAACCCATTGTAGACAAATTCCATTAATAGATTCGGTTAACATCATATTCTGATACAATATTTCTCAAGAAACTATATCATTTTTCATTTAATTAGATTGATATCTAGGTGCACCTATTATTACATGTTCATGGTATATGTGTTCCATATAAAGGAATACATTATTAAGGAATAACAAGAGAATTATGAATGCAATTAAAAAGGTGTCTCAAAATATTTATTCATATCATAAACAATGAAAATTTCTAAATGAATGAATTTAAAAAATAAATATAAGTAATTTATTACCCCACCATGAAAAGTGGAATGAACCAGGTATATAAGTGAGATACATATATACATAATTTATAAGAAATCCATAACATAAAAATATATTTTTGGTGATGAAAATATTTCAAACATTCTTGGGTAAATTAACCTTTTATCATTAAGTAACATCAATAGAGCTCATCATAGATTAAAATAATTTTGAAAGATCAGAGGAATTTTTTTTGAGGAAAATATCCTTTAAAATTTTAAAACACTTATTAAAAAGATAAAACTTTTTAAAAAATCAATTAATTGTTTTTTTGAAAATAATATTTGAAACTTAACAATGTGTCTTGAAAACATTGAGTTGTCCTTATGGAAAATGAGTTTTATTCATGCCAAATATATTTAAAAATGTTCTTATTTATATTTTTTTAGGAAAATTAAAAATTTTACATGTTTATAAAATCATATGAGGATTAATTTTAAATTATTTTTTAAATAAAATTAATGGTAAAAATTGCATTAAAATTTTTGGAAAACATTTTTGGAAAGAATTTTTGAAAACATGACTTTTGAAGAAAAAGTATTTTTGACTAAAGATAAAAATGAAGTGGAATTTTATTAGTAAACATTTCACAATTACATTATGCACTGAATATATTAAAATAGTAAGATTACTTAAAAAGTTCATGAAAAGCCATAGGGGATGAAAATTCATTTGTTTATTGTGTGATATATCAAAATACTTCATCATCAAATATTTAATCATAAATAGTCCTAATAAACATTGAGATTGTAAAATAAACCATTACCACATTGGTAACATTTAAATTAAATGCCCTGGAAAATAAATAAATTCAAATTAACCATTCATTTCCACGAATATAAATTGATTAATTATATAATATATCTCAGGGGTAGTATATATAAAACACAAATGAATTATGTAGTGAATATGTAAAACAACTCACAAAAGTAAAAGTGAGAAGAGAAACCCTTAAATAATTCATATCATTGAGGTGAGAGTTAATAAATGATGTTATTATTTGTAAATAATGAATATAAACACAAATATATATGTAAATAAAACATTAAACAATAAAAATTTATTTTACACATAATATTTTCATAATATTATCAAGGAAGTAGTCACAGAACCCATTGAATGGGAATTGAGATATGAAAACCCTTCCCATGCAGTTCGTTTTTGTTGGGAATTATTTAAACTTATGTATATTGGTTTAAACATGATATTAACTTAAAACAGAACCATATTAATATTTATAGTTTCATATATGATCATTTTATAACATCTTATTACCCATTAGTTAATAATATTTCATTATTACTATTTTTTCAAGTGTTAATTGCTTGTGCTTCTTCTGCATGTATTTTCTAGATTGTTCAAGATATTGAACATATAATATGGTTCCATAATTTAATAAATTATATTAATATTACAAATATTTTTTTTATTCCTCTTTATATTCATTATTGAATTTTTAACATTGGGAACAAATCATATCGCTTTATGGAGACGGTATGTCGTACATATGCACATGTGATGTTTTAATTTCCTTAAATGGTGAAAGGGTTAAAATGTGAATAGTATATTAATTTTATAAAACCTAAATCAATTCATATACAATCAATATATTCATTACAATTAATTTTTATTACCTTTTTGTAAAATGTTATGGAAAAACAAATCACAACGCTTAGCGAGGTGATAGTCTATCGTACACATGAGGGACGTTATCGTATTCACTATAGAATGTGATGTAAGAAGGTATATATGGTATTATAATTATATAATAAATATTATATCACAAATATAAATTAGATAAATTAGTTAAATCAATATATCCATCGATTATAATTGGTGATGGAAAATAAATTGCATTGGTTCGTGACTTGGTAGTCCATCAAACAAAAGATCAACGGTCACATTTCCCATTTGATGTAGAATGAGATGGTTTAGGTCATTCAAAGAACATAAAAAATATAAGTATATAGAACATACTATAGTTATAATATAATATTGGTTTAATTATATTTTAAATATGATGAGGAAGAAATAAAATAAAAAGATATATTAATGATGCAACATGTTCTTTAGAAAGATTCTTTAGGTTTGCACCAAAAATATTTCAAAGAGGGACTTATGATCATGAAAAGACTAATTGGATGAGTTAATGGAGGTTATGGAGTTATTTTTGGATTATGTTTATAAACCTATATGTTTTGGATGTTTTTTAAATGAGATTAGAGGAGTGTCCATTTATTAGTGGGGGAGAGGATAGACGTGGAATTTTTGAAAAGAAATAATTACATCCATATTTTTATCATCAAAAAGGTTAAAAAATATAATATTCTAGATACTTATTATATATATGGTCTAAATATAACCATATAATATTATTTATATAAGTGATTTCTCATTTTTACCTCTATATATTTAGATTAATTCCTCGACACACCCATTATTACCTTAACAGCAGCAAATAGTTTTTTTGTTACTTTGACTATTCGTTATGGACAAATAAGAAATTATTATACAGAATAATTTATTTTTATTGAAAATATGAAATTAATTTTTACAAATTGACTAAAATAAAATTCATAATTAAATTAAAAATTAATCCTGCAGTCGATTCTAAAAAAGATTTTTTTTTAAAAACATTCACAAGATTAAAACATCTTTATTTCAAAATTCAACATAAAATTGATTCCAATGAAATAAAATGAATTAATAATCTTATTATTAAACTAATATCACTTTTAAAACCACATGAACATAAAATGTTTATTTAAATAATTTAAATCAAAATTTAGCTTTAATAAAAATTAGTATTTTTAAATATTCATCAGAAAATACAGCATTTTAAAAACTAATACCAAAAAAAATCAAAAAAGTATTATGGTTGAGAGATTTAAAAATTTAATTTAATTTTTAAAAATAAAATTTTAAATGTTTTTAAAAATTAATTTCAAATCATGTGCACAAAGTGAGATGAAACCCCTTTATAGTAAAATACAATTTCTAGATTCAATTCGTTTTTCTAAATGATTATTATTTTATTTTACATCAAAAGAAAATAATTTATTATGTTTTATAAAAGTGATATCCATATTATTTTCATTATTTATGTATTCTAATTGATATGCTCAAAATTAATGGAAATACTACAACGACCATGCTTAAATAATTATATTTTAAATAATTATCATAATTCCTTTAAACCCCATATTACTTTCATCATAAGATATTGAACAAATTGAATTTATTTCAAAAGAAATATGTTATAAAGTTTCAGGGTGTTTACTTCTCTTACGATCTTAGTTTGTAATGTTATATATAGTATAGAAACAAGATGTTCCTCTTTTAATATTTCATCGTGTTATATTATACCCTCTTAAAAAATTATGGCCTCAAAATTTAATCATGATATCATATTTAAAGGGTTTGAAAATTTCATTGAGGAAAAAATATAATTATAAAATGGGGTAATAAAACATTTTCTTCTAAAATATAAAGGTAAATATGAAATGAATCACATAAATAGGTTTCCAAATAATATGGCATTAGTGAATAGTAAAGGTATAAACATGGAATAAAATAATAAATAATTATAGAGTGATAAATATCATTGATAAAATGAAATTTAATAATCAATTGAATGTTAAAGACCTCAAAACCATAATTCTATAGTGATTTAAAAGACCATTTGAGTCATCATTCATTAAGGAAATATGATAAATTACATATTGTGAGATCATTTTCTTAAATTTGAGGTGTTATTTTTATATCTAAGAATATAATGAAATATAATTACATTATATAATAACATTTCCTAAAATCAACTTCATTCATTGGTTATGCTTCAATTAATTTATATATATTCTCTTACAATAAAAAATGTATATCCCAAAATAAGTTTTTTATTCCTAAATTGCATAAATTAAATTTTGAAGAACCATAAGATCGTAAACTAGTAACAATAAATTACTATTATATTTATTTAAACCAAAAAGGTTAGAAAAATGTAAGATATTATCCAAAATGAATAGAAATATATTAATCTCAAAAATTAAATATTGAAATGAAAATTTTACATAGATCATTCCTTAAATAAATGACCCTATATCCCAAATTACCCCAATAAACTCAACATAGATGAGGGTTTCAACCAAAAAAGTTATATCATACCTTTTTATCATGCATCAGAAAAAAAATATCATTATTTCATAAAAATCCTTTATATTAAACCAAAATTTCATATATACTTCAACCTAATAGACATATCCTAAAATATTAATAGTCACCCCAAAATCAAATGACTTATTTCCATAATATGTTTCCACAAATGAATAATATATTCAACCATCAAAACACCTATGTAAAAAATGTTATATTGACCAATATGTTATGTAGGCCCATGGTAGGCACTGTACCCTTTTCTCCCTTCTATTATAGGTTCAATCCCCATGACCATTCTAGATGTGATGGGTTATCACCTGAATAGCAGGATATTTTTTTTCAAAAAATACGAAAAAATTATTTCATGTTCATATTCATAATTATCCATGATCCTATTATGTTATCAAGAATCTAATGATCATCTTCAAAAACAAAATTAGTCATCAAATCACTATTTTTAACCACTATGGTTCTCTACAAATTTCCTTCATTTGAAAAAAATAAACTAATTAGCTCAACATCAAGAACATTTTGTGATTATATTTTCTTTAATTATATTTTTTTCCTATAAAATATCACCTTATCATTAAATCACATTAATAGTTTATTATTACTTTTAAAAATATTCTTATAAGTAATTAGTGTAAAACTTTAATAGAATAATCCTTTTACATATATTTCATGATTCGCATACTTCCTAAATTCCAGTACCAAAACATTCCAATGATTTCACATTATTCTTAAACCATTAACTATGAGTCATTATATTTTTCCTTAATACCTCCTTAAATTCACATTCAATGTTTATTATTTACATTATCAATAGAAAAACATTTTATCATACAGAATTAATGATCATATTATCGAGATTTTACCCTAGGACAATGATTTTCATAATTACCATACATTCCACATTTAAATCATTAAAATATTGATGATTCCTTAGGGAATCCATTATTCACATCCATTTCCATAACATAATTTTTTATTTTTCCTCAAAAATAACATAATATATTCCTTTATTATACACACATAAATCATATGATCATTACTTTAAGACATTACCCAAACTTCATCCTCCCAAATTCATTACATATGGAAAAATAAATCTATTTTTCCTCAATGTTATCCCCGACACCATCTCTTAGAAAAATATATCCTTATATTCATTCATGAGTTCAAGAGTTGGTTAAGGTGCATATTTCAAATCATATATCATGATAACTTATTAGGTATAGACACAATAACCTTTACTCTAGTCATCATCCCATTTGCTTTCCCGTCAATTCAATTTGAATCACATTCAACTTTAAAGTAGTTCATTATTTTTCATAACATAATGTAAAATATGAGTTACAATAATCATCATGGTAAACCACACACTAATAAAATATAATTTATAGGATTTCTAAATCAGGAAAGATTTTTTTTAATATATAACACCTTTGGTTTTTTCTATTTCATTCACGGTCATAATCTATTTAAGATGTTCATGATGGTTCTTAAAGATTTTATTAATTTCCAATGTATATCCCTCTGGCGTGTCAAACCAGTTGCACATTAAGGCCCATTTTAGTAACCATGTAATTATAATGTAAATCTTAACATAAATTTTCCATAGCTATTACCCCTAGGTACATATGTTCTAAAACCATATCCACTTGGAGTATCCATATATGGATGTCATTTCTCAGAAATAAATTTCACTAAAAATCACAAAAATTCAATGGTGTGTTCTTATACATACACTAATCCTTATACTTATCCTTAGAATTATCATTAGACTTATCTGTAGGGGTCTCACTATAGTTTTCTCATCTTATTTTCCATAGTTTAATTATACCATTCCTCTTATACCAACTATGATGATCAAATCCTTTAAAAAAATTAATATAGGATTTCTAACAATACATTTTAATAAATAAAACAGATGGATCATAAATCCCTAGTTTATTTTGGAGACAATGTTCATGATACATGAATGTGGGGCAAGAAATAAAACTTTCTAAATTATTCCCTATAAATAAATACTATATCCCTTCGATCTCAATAATTAAAAGTGATAAATTGGGGAATATATAGACCAAAGTGTTGAAATAAAAAGACCATTAAGGGAATAAACATCTTAAGGAAACAAAAATGTGATTCAAATTTATACCATGATATCTTAAAGAGAAGCCTCATGAGTAATCTCATAAAATAATAACATAAATAACATAGTGTCATAAGATTAAAGTATCATGAGAAATGTGGAAGAAAAAAACATGACTTAAACATGTGTCAAGTATAACTTCCTTGACTATATCATATACTATAAAGACTCCCATTACATTTTAGTATAACTGCCTAATCCTATTCATGCAATCTCATTAAAGTATAACATTACCCAATTTGTTGGACTGATATCTAGGTGAACCCACCATAACATGTTCATGATCAATGTGTTCCACATATAAGAAATATTTCATAAATTATAACATAATAATTACTCATAGAAAGAAAATGGGTTGAATAATCATTCATCATATCATAATAAAAGCAAGTTTCATAATGAATGAATTTGAGAAATGATAATACGGAAATTATTACCCTATATATGAATGGGGATGTCCATTGTATATATGTGAGATACATATATACACAATTTTTAATAAATACATATTATAAAAAATTGTTTTCCATGATAAAAATATTAAAAACATTATTTAGGAAAATAAAATTTTCATTTTAGTGACATCAAAGGATGACAACATAGATTGAAAATTATTTTCAAAGTTCATTTTGAATATTTCTTGAGAAAAATATACATTTAATTTTGAGAAAAAATATATAAAATATAAATCATTATCAAACAATAATTATTTTTTTCAAATAACCTTTTAAACATTAAAGGAAATCATTAAAACATTGAGTGATCATCAAAATATAAGAAAACAGTTTTAAAAACAATTTAAGGACTCAAATTTTTGACTGAAGAGAGAAATGAAGTCAGATTTTCTTGAGAACAATTCAACATTTTTTTTAAGAACAAAAGAGATTCAAATGATATTATTACATTAAATGTTAATTAAAAACCATTATGGTAAAAAAAAATTAAGAGTTTCTTGAGTGATAGATCATAATATTTCATTTTTTTTAAAATTTTATTGTATACATTCATAAGAAATGATTCGATTGGAAAATAAACTATTACCACTTTGGTAAATTTTTAATAATAATAATACCTATTAATATAATGTTTTTTATGGTATAAAATATCAATGAACTAGTATATACACCACACAAAAGAATAATGTGGAAAATAAGAAATACATCTCTCCGAAGTAAAAGCAATATGATGGACCCATATAGTGTTCATATCATTGAGTTGAGAGTTAAAAAATGTGGTGATTATGTGTAATAAGTTTTTATCCACATAAATAAAATTTTAAATAAAACATAAAAAAATATAAATATATTTTATTCATTGTTTTTCATAAAATAGTTAATGAACTAGTCATATAACCAAATGAATTGAAATTTAGTTATGAAATATCATACATCACACTTTCATATTGTTGAGAATTCATTATACTTTGGCATTATAGTTTTAAACATTTTATTAACTTTTACCAAAACCATACTAATATTTATTAAATCATATATGATCTTTTTATAACATTTTATTTTGAATTTTTTAATAATCATTCATTATCACATTTATTTCAAGTGTTAGTTGCTTTGTTTCATATGAATATATTTTTGTGAGAGTTTAAAATATTGAATTTATTAGAAAAATTAAATAAAATATATAATTAAATTTATTTGATAAATTTCATTTTTTAATTATGTTTTTATTTTGAATCATTATTTATTTTTGAACCTAGAGAACAAATCACATCGTTTCCTAGAGATGGAAGGTCGTATGTACGCCTATGGGATGTTATCATTGCCTTTATAGATAAAAGGGTAAGAAATTTAATGAAATATTAATTTTAAATAATCAATATAATGTTATATATATCACATATATTCATTAAATTTAACCTTTATTACTATCCATGTAAATTATTTGTGAAAAACAAATCACATCACTTCATGAGGCAGTAGCGTACCATACATAGGAGCGAGGTTATCGTATTCTCTGTAAAATAGAATGTAAGAAGGTATATAAGATATTTTAATTACAGAAATATATTTATATAATAAATAACATATATAAAAAATATATACATCATTATATCCATCCATGTTATGTGGTGGTGGAAAATGAATTGTGTTTGTTCATGAGGCGATAGTCCTCCATACACATAATCGACAATTTCATTTCCCATTTTAGGGAGGAGGTGATTTTTTCAGGTCATTAAATTAACATAAAAAATTAACTGTACATTTAATTTAATATTTTATTAAACAATCATGTTTTAATAATATTTTAAGGAGGTTTCAGCTGAAACAAAATAAAATGATTGGTTAAGGCTGTTACCTCTTATTTGGACAACTTCATTAAGTTTGCACCAAAACCATTCTAGGTTGGATTTCTAATTAATATAAGGATTATAAGATTAGTGTAATAAATTAAGATAGTGATTTATTCAGATATTTTATGAAGTAATTATTTTAATAAGTGCAAAATTCAGAAGAGAGGGGTGGACTTTTATAATCGGGAGAGTGACACATTTATCATTTTTGGAAGGAAATAATTACAACAATAGTTTTTAATGAATCAAGCATCTAAAAAGTAATTTTTACAGACCTCAGAAGTTATAAAGTCTAAATATGAAAATTAAATAGAAATTATTGATTTTTGGGTCATTTTTAACAACTATCATTTTAGTTTAACCCCATAGTAATCCCTTTTTACCTTAACTATGATAAATAAATTTTATAGTTTTTACTATCCATTATAGTAAAAAAATTAATTTGAACATATTAGAGAGTATAAATCATGATGTTCCAAGATATGGAATTCATTTTATAAATATCAAATTAAATATGTGGAATAATTTGATTTCAAATTAAACCCATATTCTGGTTAAAAATGGTTTTCCAAAACAAAGTCCTCCAAAAGTACAAAAGATTTTATATCAAAGTTAAATATGAAATTGATTCCAATAAAAAATTTGGATTAAAATATATATAATATATATAATTATACTCTTAAAACAACATTAAAATATAACGGGGAATAAAAAATCATGAATCTAAAAGAATGTTTTTAATAAAAATATGAAGTTTTCACTATTCATCAAAAATGAATCTTTTATGAAAAAACACAAAACATCCCCCTAGAATAATTTTCATATTGTAGACACCATGAAATGTGTTCCATTCACTTTTTTTTAGAGTGAAGATATGATTCTCACATAGACAACAATTTTCAAGTATGAGTAAAGATGTTTTCACCATGAAGAAATAAGATGGAGGTTGTATTTCTATGCTCCAAAATAATACCCCACACCCAATGAATAACTGGAATCATTCCCCCTTCTAGGAGTATTATGTGGATCTCCAGGATCGTTGATGAAAAGGTTTCGACACATTAAATTCAATTTATGAGTTTTTTGGGAGAAGAAATGGTGTATTTATGATCTCAAGAAGTGTATATCTCTTCATGACCATCGATTTGAATGGTCGCAGAACCCAAACAGACATACGAATCGAAAGTTATGCCACTCTAGAGATGGATAAATTTTATAAAGGGACCAATGTGGAAGACCTATGCGTAGGACCTACGTGGAGGACCTACACAGAGAACCTACGGGGTAAATAAATTTTTTACACCCCTATGCAGAAGACCTACGTGAAGGACCTATGAGGAGGACCTATGCAGACAACTTCCCTTCGACCAGGTCCCCTCCATGCCTATAAATAAAATCCTTGGGCTCCCCGTTTCAACGAAAAAAAAGTGAAAGACTCTATAAAGATTTTATTATGTATCTCTTTCACCTATATCCCTCAAATTGTCTCAGGTAGCACTCCAAACCACGATATAAGAGATAATCATATGGTATAAGAATGTTTTTAAAGTCTTCACATTCTTCAGTCAACATTTATACCTGCGTGGTATAGCTACGCGCCATACCTTCTTGTTATACCTATGTGGTACATTAACGTGGGGTACTTACACGACATACATGTGTAAAGTACCTATGCGACCAACCCAAGTACCCTTTTTAAAATCTATTTATGGAATGGTATCTTCTTTCTTGGTTCCCTTATCTGAATGGTACAAAGTTGAAGCCTCCACCAAAACCTCCTAACTTATCATACCTTTGGAAAAGTCACATCAGTGTGTATCCTATTTAGGTTTGTATTTCCACAGTTAGACGTTTTCCACATTCGTTTAGTAATGGGGTTAGGATTCATGAAATGTTTGTGGGTTTGTTTATCCACAGTCACATGGAACTTTCTCCCAGAAACAGTGTTGGGAAGTACCCAGTTTGAGGGAGGGTTAGGTCATAGCCTCTCCTTTCTCAAAGAGGTGAATCAGAACCTCAGGTCTTGGGTAAGGATGTTACAGTTCACAGTTAATTTTCTGCACAATAAAAGGGAAAGTCTTGCTTTCCTACCTAGATCAATTTTAAAGCAACCATCCTGGTGTAAGCCCCTCACCTTCATCCATTCCTACTTACATTAGACCCTTGTCCAATGTAAATAGAATAGAGGGAAGGATTGTCACCTCTCCCTCTTCAATGGTTGACATGCCCTCTTCCATTAGCAGAGGAGGAAAAGTGTGAAGTTTTATTGTTGATTTTTTCACATCATATTGTTTCTCACATGTAGCATGACTAATGTGGGATTAGAGATATATGATGGTTACAACATGTAGACAAAAACTCCCCGTAAGGAACTACAAGAACTCATATTCCCGTTCAATCAAGGATGTGTAGGAAGTCGTCTCAAGGCTCGAGCTCACTGGGCATCCTCTTTAAGAAATAAGCCCCTAATTCAATTTTCAAATCATCAAGGAATCATTTTCTGGAAGTCATCTGAAACTCATCTTTCTCAGGGGACCATACCCTCCTATGAGATTTATTGAAATATGTGAGCTTTAATTCCCATCCATATGGGATACATAGGAGTCCTCCTTGAGGATCAAACCCAATACTTCAAATCCAACCTATTATCCTTGGGCCATATTCCCAATATGGTCTAATCTTAATTGGAAATCCATATCCTTTTCATGTTCCTTGAGCTGCTTCAGCATAAGTCCCACACTATGTATCAACTAATCACCTTTGGCTTAGGGGTCTTTATCACATGACCATAAAAGGTATTATGTGTCTTATTTAGTGACACCGAACTACGAAGGTTCTGATTCCTTTAACCATGATACCTATGTAGCCCATTTTACAGTCATGATCCCAACATCAAAATAAACATTCATCTCCTTGGATGATAATAAATTCCAGAGTTCTCCACTGAGTGGCTTAAAAACTAGTATCATAACAATGATGATTTAAAGAATCTCTAATCGGTATATTAGAGGATACCATTGATGGAAAACCTCAAATACATACAGATGTTTCCATTGATGAAAAACCATAAATGCATAAGGATGATTCTAAATTTTACACATGTTAATAAATTACTGTAAATTCTATGGTATGATTATGATATACTTGGTGAATTAATAAGGATTCATGAACATATCTTAAATTTACAAAGAGAGTCCCGGAGTAGACAATAATTCCCCCCAAAAGGGTGTGATGAGTCTGACCTCCCATACACTCGACCAATACACGTTATTAAGTATCATAAAGTTCAAACATAATGAATTTCTTCCTTTTGAAAGTAGGTCACCTTTGGATAAATAACTGATTAAAGTTTCTGTTTAATAAATAAATCCGATGGAAACGGCTTGGAAATAGTGATTCTTAAAACTAAAACACATGTTTCAAGGAACTACCAAATGAAAATGGTGAACCTAATGTGAATACTTAACCAATTTAATAATTTTAACCACATGTTAGTCCCCTATAAATTGATAAAGTAAGGCCAGACAAAAGAATTAATCATGCATGTATCCATCTAAAAATATGTCACTTTAATAGAGGTTGTTGTTGTTATTAGTTTTTCATAGAATTGCCTTCAATAAAAAGAATGGATTTCTCTAAGACAACATCTTTGAACTACCCAACTACTATTCAAGCTGGATATTCATCCAATGGAAGGACATAATCACCATCCCAGTGTCATTAACATTGGGTCTCTAATGTGCTGGTAAAAGAATATCGCTAGCACGGTACAATCCTGACTTTGGAGGCTACTCGACAGGCCCTCCAGGTCAATAATATTCCTCTATCTTATGGACAATGACAACCAATGATCAAGAAGAAGATGGTTCCAACCACCGTCTCCAATCATTTCAGGTCTTTATCCCCAAAATGAAAAAATCAATCCCTCCCATACTATAGGGAGGTGGATCAAGAGGTCACTCAAGGCCTCAATTCAAGAATGCAAGAGTCCTTTCTAAGGACTCCCACCAGTAATCACCGCTATAATCATGTGGCAGTGAATCCCCAACATGGTGGGGGTGTTTCCTATGGATGTTTTTCCCAATACTCTCATACCCGGGCACTCAAGACGAACCACCAGGGACAACGTCCGGTTAACCGGGAGCAGGTTCTCACCTCTACCTCCTCTGAAAAAGCCCCTCAATTTAACATGATGGAAGACAATGAGCTGGCACATACACATGCTCTTCCTAATTTGTTTCTCAGCAGGCTCGTATGACAACAACCCACCAATCCCACCAGATAAACCTGGTGGAGTTCTGTGAATAGGAACATACACCGTCTTACAAGTTATCATCTAGTCAGCAGGCTCGTGTGACATCATTTAAAGAGGCATGCCAATCTAATATGGTGGAAACTGGTAAACAGGAATATACATCTGTTTACAATCACAAATTCTATCTACAGTCTCATATGCCAGTATTGAAGGATGTTCATCAACCATACATGATGGAAAACAGCCAGCAGGCACATACACCTACCAATGTTCAGAAAGCCTTCCAACAATCTCGTTCGGTGTCACCCACAGAAGATAGTTGGAAAGATCCAGCAACAAATTTTAGGGCAGACCCAACTCTCTGTCCCCATGCTTTAGTGTTTTCAATATCCATTAACAAGAAAAAGAGGATAAGAGTAGGCACATAAACCTACTCTAGACACGAAATGGACGTATATTCCTATTCTGGCCACTGAAGTCACCAAACATATCTTATCAATGGTGAAAGAGAAGATGTATATCCCTGCCCATATTTTGGAAGCATGCTAGGATATTTTAACAACTACTTCAGCAGTATCAGGGGAACTGATAAATAAATCTATCCCCAAAAATGGGATGACACATCGGCAGGCCAACCTAGAGCAGATACACACCTCTATTCCGCTCCAGGAGTGTCATGGGGTATATTCTCCCATATTACATAGACAACTGGATCGGGAACATACACCCTTTCCAATTGAAGTAAATCGGTTTGTTCCGGTAACCACTCCAAGGTAGGAACATACACCTTCCCATTATCACCACTTCTCCCAGTAGGTAGCCCCAACTAAGTATAAAAGAACATCCAAAAAGAAGTCTCTCCAAACACTATTAGAAACTAAAGAGTCAAGTTATGATTTAGCTCCTCTTAATGCTGGAGTTCTTGAAGCCCTCAAACATTTATCTATTGCAACTCAAGATCCTACCCTCACATTACAGAATTCTGGGAGTGGTAGTTGTTATTCTAAAGTTCCACACCAGACACTTCATCATGAAGTCTTGCTTCATTAAAATTCGGTCAATCCAGAGTGACTATCTCCAAATGAGAGCCACGACAACCCTTCGTGTGGCCAGAATACCAAGGTGCAAGAAGATTTATCCCTTTCTGTAATCCACCATGGTGATCCTCCCCATGATGGCTTTCAATGTGAAAGCCCTTTCCACATTAGTATTTCACATTGTCAAAACTATTCCCTAATTGATAATGTAGAAATGAGAAATCCCTCCTATATTGAGGAACTTGAATTCACAAGGCCAGTCATGTCTGATGCCTTGTCATTTATAGGTGAAACACTTTCTCAACCAGAAGACGTCTTAAGGGAACGATCATTCTCCAAACCTCCTTTAGGTCATTTATCTTCTAATACAGAACACCCACTCTGGTCAGATCAAGTGGATAAACCTCTAGTGAAAGACGACAAAGATGTGTTAAACATGAGAAAACAGTTAGGTAATAGAGAAATATCAGTCATGTTCTGGCCTTTGGAAAATTCTCAGTATGATATCCTAGAATTGATGACAGAAGATTGAATTCATGACATTCGTCTCAACTTATGGAAAACTATTCTTCATTTGAAAACCAATGTATTACCATATGATGAATATCAAAATCATGTAAAGGTAATAGCAGGGTTGCATCGCCAAATTGACTTGGAATCTCTCTCAGTTTCCAAACATCCAATGGTTGAAAAACAATAGAGAACCCTTCAGCATGCATGTCTCAATGCTCTAAAGAGACTACTCCAATTAATTTCTGATTCCCCATCTAGTGTTCGCATCATATGATGGGGTGCATATAGAGTATTGAATTTCACTTCACTTCAAAATCTACAAAGTCAACCAAAAGTGGTATCATGCAATGTTATTGCCCATGGTTGACCATAATTAATAGGTTTTGTATGTAATAAAATGTACACTCAAGAACATGCCTCAACCAGTTCCCATCAGAATCAGGCCCAATGAAAAGAGGTTGTTGTGTTACTTTTACATCAATGTCATGACCTGTCCCCCAGGGCTGGTGTTGTGACTACACCAAGACCACCTTCCATTGGCCAGGGGATGGTGACTAGCACTGAAAGGCGTATTACCTAAAATTGGGAAGACATTGCATTTATTACCTGTAAACACACTCAACCAAGAACACAACAAGATACTAACAACAAGTAAACTGTATAAAAAAGTGAGTATAGTATGTAAAAGGGGCCAGAATACAATCCCAACTGGAACGTACAAGAACTGAAAGTACAAGTATACTGGAACAACTCCTGTGAACACCCTCCAAGGATCCTACCTAAAGGGTAGGTACAGCTCTCAATCGGTCGTCTCTATGGTACGCCTCGTCTAAGGTCTACCTCTGAGCTACCTCCAGTCCTAGTAACCTCGTCCTCAATCAGCATTGTCCGTCATCTGCACCAAACACATCGAAGTGCGGGCATAGCCCATGCAGGGGTGAGTATAACAATACTCAGTAGGGACACAGAGACCCCCAAGGTCTCACAAAAACCACAAAGGATAAACCACAAACAAAGAAAACAACTAATAACCCTTCTTAGGTATATGCCCATACATATACCTACCTAACCAAGTAAACCTATCTCAATCATGAGGAAAACACATATTCCAACTCCAAAGCTGCAAAGATCAACTATTCCACAAAGGAATGAATACCACAAAGGTAGGTATCACACATGTACACACACTGAGAATTACCACCAAGGTATTACCATGAAGAAAAGTACCACACAGGTACGAAATCAGCACACAATATGTATAACTTAAGTATAGTAGTAGATATGATTAGATGTAACTACTGAATCATCTTACTCTATTAAGAGGCAGACCCCCACATGATCTCTTGGTACTGAACCACACAGGATTTCTAGGTGCTGATACACACAGGACCACTCAATACATCGTCAGACCCACACAGGATCCTAGTACATCTCTAGTACATCGTGATACCCACACATGATCCTAGTATATATCTGGTATGTCGTCCGACCCACATAGGATTATAGTAAATCTTCACGTCATAGCCAGCTACTGGGTTCCCGCACTATGCTCGCTTGTCTCTGGGAGGGTCCGCTCCACAAGCCACTAGTCATTACTCAAACTACCAAGAAGTGCCATAAAGAAATATCCCAAAGGATCGAAACATCATAGGGGTCTGAATGCAGCAGACGGTGCGTCAGTCGGACGCCTGGTCTGTGAATTATTAACTTTATAGTCCCGAGGGCCTGATTGGATTTCTGCTCTAAATCCAATCTGACTCTTTTCCAAAATTATCCAAATATCTAATGGGGTATACCAAAGGGACCGTCTCACTCTATGTTTTTCATCACCGCAGATGGTTCATCAAACAGATTCCCACTACCAAAGATATGGCTAAAAATGCGTAAATGGGTTGAAGTGGGTATGCTTCCGGTCTGACACGGCCTGAGCCGACCTAACCCGCTAGTTCCAGCCAGGCCCGTTGGGTGGCCAGGCCCGCTGGGTGGTCTGGGAGGCCGCGAGGAGCTTCGGAGGGCGGCACGATGTCGTGGGGACCTCGGATGTCCGCGGGTGGTGCGAGCCAACGGGGAGGCCCGGAGGGCCGCGAGCGGCGTCTCTCGATCGCGGGCCGGCGCGGCAGGCCCCTGGGCGGCGTGCCTAGGTCGTGGGGTGGTTCGGCAGGCTGTGGGGTGGAACGGAGAGGCCTTGGGGTGGCAAGGTAGGTCATGGGCAGTGAAGCAAAGTGGTGCAAAAAGGTCACGGGGCACGGTGTAGTCCGCTGATGGTGGAGCCGCAGGCAGAGGTGGCCGTGGGCAGTAGTTTCCACGGGGCGGCGTTGTTGCCTTCATCACCTTTGTCACCTTCATCGCAGTTCTTGAGTTCCACTGGTGAAAACCACCGACACCAGTCGCCGCCTTCTTCAATTGAGATGAATGCACCAAAGAAGAATAATGACGTAGGAGTTGGGCCAAGTTTGTTTGGCCCGCAACCTCTGCGTTAGAGAGGTAGCAATCAGCTCAAAAAAATCAGGAGAAAAGAATGAAAAACTCTACAATTTAATAAGAATCGTTGATCAAATCATTTTTTTGATCCATGTTCTCTATGCTTTCCAAGAATGGGGAAATTAATCAGGAGAATTCATGAATTCAATAATAACCCCTACCTCGTTCATTTGATTTGTTGAAGATTGTCTGCGGGGAAAGTGTCGATGTCGTTGGGAATAGACGGATTTCATTGACATCGGAGTATCCTCATTCGCCGGTGGAGATGTTCCTCATTGTTGATCCTTCGACAGAGTTTGGAGAAGAATTCGTCGAAGTCGAATTGTTCTTCATTGGCATTCTTCATTGGAGAGCTTTCTCCCAAGGCTCCTTCCTTTGCCAACGATTAATTCCCCCCCCCCCAACCCACCAAAAAGAAAAGGTAGCCAATATAATAAAATATGTTGGCACAATTTCAAAATTGAATAAATTAATTGAGTTGGGGTATTAATTAAAACGGGGGAGGCATAATTAATAAAGGGGAAGTTCAAAAGACTTCCCCTCATTTAAGTGGGAGGTTCAAAGGGGTTTTAATCTCAGGTGGTCCCCACCACCATAACCTCTCAAGGGAGTTTTTAGGTTCGGTGGTCCCCACCTCCATAACCTCAAAGGGAGGTTTAATTATTGTGGTCCCCGCCTCTCAACGTCCACAAGGAGTTTCAAAAATAAAAGAAAAAATAAAATTCACACAATTTTTTATTTTATTCTTTTACAAATATGTGAAAAAATAACTTCCACCCTCGACCTATTGCGGTCAAGGTGAAGGTCTCCTTAAGAAAATATTGGTGCTGCGAGTTCAACGGTGCCCTCAGATTTCAATTCCGAGCACCAGTTCAAAAGTTAGAAAATCTTGCTCGCACATTTACTACATGTACCTGAGAAAAAATGTTTAGAAATTCATTCCAGGCACACCGAACCTCAGAATCACGCATCGTCAATTTTCACGGACTTGTAAAATTTCCATTTAATTAAAACCTTTACAGGAATTTCTGGGTCTTTACAATCTCCCCACCTCAGGGCTTTGCATCCCCATAAGCTAGAACTCAAACTAAGGGAACAAGTGGGGGTACTGAGCACAAATCTGAGCCTCCCACTCCAATGTGCTCTCCTAGAGGTTCTTGTGCTGGCAGTGAACACGCACTAGAGGTATTGACCACCCATGAAGGACCCACTCTTGTCGATCCCCAATCTCTACTAGAACCTCCGTAAAAGTCTCCCCATCATCGACATCCAGCTCGTCGTGGTTGATGATGTGAGAAGGGTCATGCACATATCTCCTCAACTGGGATACGTGGAAGACATAGTGCACTTGGTGCAACTAAGGTGGAAGATCTAAGCGATATACCACCTCGCCAACTATGCTCAGAACCTGAAAATGTCTGATGCAACTTGGAGATAACTTGCCACCTCGGCCAAATCACTACAAACCTCGTCAAGGTGAGACCCATAGAAAGACATGGTCGCTATCATTAAACTTTAGATGTCTCCACAATATAGGAAAACGGTCGTTTGAAGGTGGTTTTTTCGCGGCGGTTTTAAAACCGCCGCGAAATGTCTTAAATTTTTTTTTGAATATTTTAGAAGATTAGCGGCGGTTTGGGTAAAACCGCTTCAAAATGAAACGAAAAAAATAAAAAAAAAATGAGAAACCCCGAAATCGCTAAAACGACCATAACTTTTGATCCGGGCGTTCGTTGGAGCGCCACGACCAATCAAATCGAAGCTCATGAAGAGATCTAAGGGCATGTATAATAAAAACCGCGAAACGTTCTAAGGTGCGGATGATATGAGAGTTATAATAAAGTTGGAAAAAGTTCTCCAACATCAAACGACCATAACTTTCGCTCCGGGTGTCCGTTTGGGCTCTACCACGTATCAAATCGAAGCCAGCGAAGAGAGCTACACACCAATTTGAGAGAAGAAACCTACTCTCATGTTTTTCGACCCCAAAACTCCTCAGAAGGCCTCAAAAACCCAATTTCCGTCACCGATGTCACGTCAAACTTTTCTTCAAACGAACCTAACTTTCGATCCGCGTGTCAGTTCGGACTCCTCCACCTGCTAGATCGTAGTTCATTTTATGAGCTTCAATTTGACTAATCGCGGTTCCCACTTGGACTCCTTGATTATATGTTAATTGCTTTTTTAGTGGGTATCGAGTTTGTTATGTTTTTCGATACCTCGTTTCTAGCACCCATTCCCCGTCAGTTTTTTTTAAATGGTAGTAAATTCCAATTCACCGGTCCATTCGGTCTCTTTCACCTATCAGCTCGAAGATCATTTTAGGATCATTGATTTGAGTGGTCACTGATCTAGAACGGACTCTCGGATCATAAGTTATCTCTACTAATGTGAGTCCAATGTTTTGTCACATTATGACCATTTTGACAGGTTTTAACGGTTTCTCCATTTATTACAGTTTATTTGGGTTTCCATGACTTGTTATCTTTATCAATGGTTTTTTGTGGGTTATTATAATGATTTTGTTGATTTCTTAAGGGTGTTTCCATAGTTTTCATGAGTTTTCATGAATTCTCATGCTTTCTAATGCTTCCATCTTCATGGTTCTCCATCTGTTTTCACACGTTTTCATAATTTTTCATCCCTTATCACGCATTTTCGTACTTTTTCATGTTTTTCATTAATTATTTATTATTTATTATTTATTATTTATAATATACTTTGTTTTATTTATTATCTATTATTTGTAACTGGTTATATATTATATATTATTTATTATTTATTATTTATTATTTATTATTATTCTTACTAATATTTTATTTATTATATATTATATATTATATATTATATATTATATATTATATATTATATATTATATATTATATAGTACATATTATATATTATATATTATATATTATTATTTATTTATTATTGTTTATTATTTATTATTTATTATTCATCATTTATTATTTATTATTTATTATTTATTTATTTATAATTATTAATTATTTGTTATTTGTTATAATTATTTATTATTTATTAATTATTGATTATTATTATTGATTATTGATTATTGATTATTGATTATTGATTATTTATTATTTATTATATACATATTATTATCTATTATTAATAGTTGTTTATTATGTATTATGTATTATTTATGTATTATTATTTAATTAATTATAATTATTAATTATGTGTTATTTATTATTATTCTTATTTATTATTATTCTTATTTATTCTTATTTTTTTATTTATTATTTATTATTTGTTTTTTATTATTTATTATTTATTATTTATTATTTATTATTTATTATTTATTACTATTTATTATTTGTTTTTTATTATTATTTATTGTTTGTTATTTATTATTTATTATTATTTATTATTATTTATTATTTATTATTTATTATTTATTATTTATTATTTATTATTTATTATTTATTATTTATTATTTATTATTTGTTTATTATTATTTATTATTTATTATTACTTATTATTTATTATTATTTATTATTTGTTATTTGTTATTTGTTATTTGTTATTTGTTATTTGTTATTTATTATTTATTATTTATTATTAATTATTATTTATTATTATTTATTATTATTATTATTTATTTATTATTTATTATTTATTATTTATCGTTTATTATTTGTTATTTATTGTTTTTTATTTATTATTGATTATTGATTATTGATTATTGATTATTGATTAATGATTAATGATTATTTATTTATTTATAATTATTTATTATGTGTTATTTATTATTTATTATTTATTATTTATTTTTTATTTTTTATTATTATTATTTATTATTATTATGTATTATTATTATTTATTATTTATTATTTATTATTTATTATTTATTATTTATTATTTATTATATATTATATATTATATATTATTTATTATTTATTATTTATTAATTGATATTTATTATTATTTATTATTCAATATTTGTTATTTTTTATTGTTTATTGTTTCTTATTTCTTATTATTTATTATTATTTATTATTTATTATTTGTTATTTATTATTATTTATTGTTTGTTATTTGTTATTTAATATTATTTAATATTATTTAATATTATTTATTTGTTATTTATTATTTATAATTTCTTATTTCTTATCTGTTATTTATTTTGTATTTATTATTATTTATTATTTGTTATTTGTTATTTATTATTTGTTATTTGTTATTTATTATTTATTATTATTTATTATTTATTTATTATTATTTATTATTCATTATTTATTGTTTATCTCTTATTGTTTTTTATTTATTGTTTTTTTATTATTTATTTTTTATTTTTTATTATTTATTATTTAATATTTAATATTTAATATTTAATATTTAATATTTAATATTTATTATTTAATATTTATTATTTTAATTTCATAATTTTATATTTTTGTTATTTTATTTTTATAATTTTATAATTTATGTAAATATTATTATAATTTATTTGTTATTTATTATAATAAACAGTAAATAATAATAAATAACCCAATAAATAACTGATAAATCAAAAGTTATTAATTATTAATTATTGATTATTTCTTATTGTTTAATTATTATTGAGTTTATATCTATTAGTTATGTATTTTTTTTCAATTAGTATATATAAGTATATTAAATTTTGTTTATTAACCACATGACGAGCTTGCTAGAGTTGTCAAGTATTTGGAAAATATGCAAGAGGTTAGCAGTTCAAAAATCACTAAACGCAGTATTTCATTATATTGCATGGGCATGTGCATGGGTGTGAGCTTGCATGGATGGATAATGTAAATAAAGTAATGTGAATTAAATGAAATAAATAAAATAAAAACAAAATAATCAAAATAAATAAAATAAATAAAAAAAATAAAAAAAATAAAATAAAAAAAAATAAAAAAATAAAAAAAATTAAAAAAAATTAAAAAAAAATCAAAAAACCACCGCGAAATGATCTACGATGGTTTTGAAAACCACCGTGAATAGTTTCTCGACCCACAACTTAGCGGTGGTTTTTCAAAACCACCGCCAATTGATTTAGCGGGGGTTTAAACCGCCGGGAAACGGAAAAAACCGCCACTAAATCTTCATTTTTCCGTAGTGCCATCTCATGTCAGCATACGACTTCTTCATGCTCTGTGTAGTCTTCATCCACTCCTGGATGATCTGCACCTTCTTTGTGGTAGCCCGAACCATCTTTGGTCCCACATGTGCTGACACCCCTGGGTTAGTCCAGCAAAAGGGTTGATCTGAAATGTTGCCCATACAACGTCTCAAAAGGTGTCATCCCAATGGTGGAGTGATAACTGTTGTTGTATGAAAACTCCACCAAAAGCAAGTGATACTCCCAGCTGCGACCGAAGTCAAGGACGCAAGCTCAAAGTAGGTTCTTGAGGATCTGAATGGTCTGCTCATTCTGGCCATCCTTCTGAGGATGAAAGGTGGTGCTCAAATGAAGCTGCATCCTGAAAGCCTCCATCAAACCCTTCCATTTCCAGGAAGTAAAACATGCTTCACGATTAGAGACAATCATAGAGTGAACTCTATGTGGCCCACAATCTCCTACACATAGTGGCATCCCAAGCTCTCTACTGAACAATACTTTCTGATTGGTAAGAAGTGGGCTGACTTGGTGAGTTGGTCGATGATCACCCAAATCGAGTCATGACCCCTGGATGAACGTGGATGTCCTATCATGAAGTTCATGGATATCCCGTCCCACTTCCACTCTGGGACCTCTAAAGGATGAACCAAGCCTACAGGCATCTGATGGGTTTTCTAAAGGTGGGGAGCATTTCATCCTCTTCAGAGAACGTACCCTAGTACCATTAAAGACCCGGAAATTCCGGTAATTTTTTTAACTAAATGAGAATTTTACGAGTTCGTGAAAATTGACAGTGCATGATTCCAAGGTCCGGTGTGCCTAAAATTAATTTCTGAACATTTTCTCGGTACATTTCTTAAACGTGTGAGGGGGATTTTCTATCTTTTTAACTGGTTCTTGCAATTGAAATCTAAGGGCACCGTTGAACTTGCAGCGCCGGTATTCGCTTAAGAAGGCCTTCACCTCGGCCGCAGTAGGTCGAGGGTGAAAGTTATATTTTCAAATATTCATGAAAGAATAAAATAAAAATAAAATTATGTACTTTTATTTTTATTTTTATTTGAAACTTCTTATGGATGTTGAGAGGTGGGGACCACCATAATTTAACCTCCCCTTGAGGTTTTGATGGTGGTGACCACCGAACCTAAAACCTCCCATTAGGGGTTATGGTGGTGGGGACCACCCGAGATTAAAACCCCTTTGAACCTCTCACTTAAATGAGGGTAAGTCTCTTGAACTTCCTCTTGATTAATTATGGAACCCCCATTTAATTAATACACCAATTTAATTAATTTATTCCACTTTTAAATTGTGCAAACATATTTTATTATATTGGATACCTTTTCTTTTTTGTGGGTTGGGGGGGATTAATCATTGGAAAAGGAAGGATCCTTGGGAGAAATATCTCCAATGAAGAACGCCAATGAAGAATGCTTCACCTTTGATGAATTCTTCTCCAAACTCCATTGAAGGATCACTTACAAGGAACATCTCCACTGATGAATGTGGAGATGCCAATGTCACTAGCATCCATCTATTCCCAACGACATCGACACTTTCCCCATGGAAAATCCTCAACGAATATAACGAACAAGGTAAGGGGTTATTATTGAATTCTTGAATTCTCTCAATTAATTTCCTCGTTCTTGGAAATCATGGCGAATGTAGATCAACCAAAATGATTTGGTCCACAATTCATAGTAAATTGTAGAGTTTGTTGTTCTTGACTCTTGATTTTGTTGACCCACTTTCTACTGCTCTAACATGGAGGGTGTAGGCCAAACAATCATGGCCTGACCCCTCCATAGTTCTACTTTTTTAGTATGTTCTTCACAATGGAAGATGGCGGCGATTGGTTTCGACGGTTGGCATCAATGGAACTCAAGAACCGTGATGAAGGCGATGAAGGAAATGGTGCTGCCCCATGGCCTTGCCGCGCTGCCCCACGGCCTTGCCGCACCCCCATGTGGCCTAGTCGCGCCACCCCGTAGCCTCGTCGTGCCGCCCGCGTCCCTCCGAGCCTCTGCGGCCCTCCGAGCGGCCCCGTGGCATCGCGTCGTCCTTTGCGGCCCTCGTGGTCTGTCAGACCGCCCTATGGGCCATGCTGCTTAGTGTAGGTCAGTCCGGGCTGGGTCGTCCCGATCGAGGTCATCCGAGGCCGGGTCGGGTCGGGTTGGTCCGACCGGGTCAGACTGGACCCGGAACCACTTCGACCCATTTACGCATCTTCGACCATATATTTGGCACCACGTGTCCATTTGACAAACTGTATGTGGTGATGTAAACCTTGCAGTGAGACATTCCCTTTTGTATACCCCTCTAGAGATTTGGATAATGTTGGGAAATGGTCGGATTTGATCGAGCACGAATCCAACTAGGCCCTCGGGTCTCTAAGGCTAATAACTCACAGACCAGGTGTCTGACTGACGCACCATCTATTTCGTTGAGAACCCTATGATGTGGAAGACCCTTGGGATACTTCTTCATGAGAATTCATGGAATTTGGAGTAATGACTATTGGCATGTGGAGTGGAACCTTCCGGAGACAAGCGAGCATAGTTCGGGAACCCAACAGCTGGCTGTGACATGAAGATGTTATAGGATCCTATGTGGGTCTGATTATATAGTGGAGATGTACTAGGATCATGTGTGGGTCTGATGACATATTATAGATTTACTAGTATCTTTTGTGGGTCTGATGATGTACTGAGTGACCTTGTGTGGGTCAGCACCTAGCGATCCCGTGTGGGTCTGCACCGAGCGATCCTGTGTGGGTCTGCCTCTTAATAGAGTAAGATAATTCAGTAATTACATCTAATCATATCTATTACTGTCCTTAAGTTATACCTAGTGTGAGATGAGGTCATACCTGTGTGGTAATTTTCTTCATGGTAATACCTTGGTGGTAATCCTCTATGTGTGTACCTGTGTGGTACCTACCTTTGTGGTATTCATTCCTTTATGGAATAGTTGAGCTTTGGGGATTTGGAGTTGACTCTGTGTTTTCCTCATGATTGAGATGGGTTTACATGGTATCTTAGGTATATGTATGGGAATATACTTAATTAGGGTTATCAGTTGTTTCCTTTGTGGTTTATTATTTGTGGTTTTTGTGAGACCTTGAGGGTCTCAGGGTTCCTATTGAGTATCGTTATACTCATCCCTCTACGGTTTATGTCTGCACTTCGTTGTGTTTGGTGTAGACTAAGGACAACACTGACTGAGGATGAGGGTACCATAACTAAAGGTAGCTCGGAGGTAGACCTTAGATGAGGTGTACCACATAGATGACCGATCGAAAGATGTACCTACCCTTCAGGTAGGATTCTAGGTGGACATGGCATAGGAGCTGGCCATGCAGCTAGCGGTGGGCGACAAATCGAGATGTTACCACCACCACCACCAGGAGGTCCACCGTGACATCAAAGAGTATGTGTATATGAGCGATCTCAGCTCAAGGTAGTTGAGGCCTACGATCATAGTTCTCTAGAGTTGATATAAGGTACGATCTATGTCTACTCCACCTTAGTTGTAGTTATTATAGACACAGATTCAGTCATTCTTTTATTTCCACTGTCTTCATTCTGATCTCAGATATTCTGATAGATTTTTTGGCTCAATTATTATGGCTAGAGACTCCAACAGAAGTGGATTCGATGAATATGCACTGGTACCGACATTGTGATATTACTATAGGAGGTGAGAGCTTCAGTTGGGATCTCTTAGTAGCAGCGTCGAGACCTTACGACATCATCTTGTTTATGGACTGGTTATCTATAGTCTATGCTCAAATTGACTATATTAAGTGAAAAGTGCGGTGTGTATTCACTGATGGGACCAGGTTTACCTTCACCGGTGAGAAGGGAGCCTTTACAGAACATGATGGACTTACTCAGAGGAGGTTGCAATCGATCACTCATCAGTTGTCTATCCATACCCTCAGAGTAGTTGATGTGGAGAGTCTGATCTACCCTGTAGTGGTGGACCAGTACACGGATGAATTCCCTGATGATGTTTTGGTTCTACCTCTTCATAGAGATGTGGACTTTTACATTGACCTGTACCCCGGGAAAACACCGATATCTATATCATCATATCGGATGGCACTCACAGAGCTTCATGAGTTGCGGGTACTGCTAGAGGACTTGTATGGGAAGGGATTCATTCGCCCCAGTGTATCTCCTTAGGAAGCCCTGATTTTGTTCACCAAGAAGGTGGATGGGAGCTTGAGACTTTCTGTCGACTATCGGCGCCTGAACCAGGTGGCCGTGAAGAACATGTACCCACTTCTAATGATTGATGACCTCTTTGATTAGATGAAGGAAGCACAGTGGTTCTCAAACATAGACCCTAGATCAGTCTATCACCATCTCAAAGTACGAGATAAATATGTGAATAAAATGGCTTTCCAATGTCGGTACGACCATTACAAGTTCATGGTTATTCCATTCAGTGTAACCAATGCTCCCATAGAGTTCATGGGACTCATTAATAGGATCTTTCCTCTATACCTTGATCACTTTGTAGTAGTCTTCATTGTCGACATACAAATCTACTCGACTACTAAGGAAGTGAATGCCTATCATTTGCAGGTAGTACTAGACTCACTCAGAGAGCACAAGATTTATAGTTACCCTCGAAGTTCCAATTCTAGATCCAAGAGGTTCAATTTCTGGGATATGTCATATCAGAGGCTAGAGTTTTAGTTGATCCCGCAAAGATAGAAGCGGTACTTTCCTGGGATTCCCCGAGGAGTGTGACAGAGGTATGATGTTTCCTGGGTTTGGTTGGATACTACAAAAGGTTTGTTCCAGATTTCTCCAGAGTTTCAGGACCTCTATCAGCATTGAAAAAGTAGGGGAAACCCTTCATGTGGTCAGAGAGATGCCAGCAGAGTTTTCAGGAGTAGAGGCAGAGGCTGACTAGTTCACCCATCTTGAGGTTACCAAAGGAGGGAATTGGGTACGTAGTCTACTAAGACGTATCAGGGACCGGGCTTGGATGTGTCCTAGTCCAGGAGAAAGTAGTGATCACATTTGGTTCTTGACAGCTAAGATAGTATTAGTAGAACTACGCTACCCATGACCTAGAGTTAGTAGTAGTGGTCTTCTCCTTGAATATGTGGCGGTACTATCTGATGGGCGAACATTTTATAGTCTACTTAGATCACAAGAGTATCAGGTATACTTTCTCTCAAAAGGACATGAACATGAGATAGAGAAGTTGGCTTGAGTTCCTCCTAGACTATGACTTTGAGATAATCTATAATCCTGGGAAGGGGAATGTATTAGTTGATGCAATCAACAAGATATCGGTATACAACTGCTAGGTGAGGTGATGGAGCAGCTGGCCGCTTTGCAGATATCCTTCATGGAACATGATGGAGCAGTTTTTCATCAGTCTCATATAGTCACTCCCTCACTTCTTTAGTGAGTCACGGAGGTGCATCATGGGGACACTGACTGCGAGGCTCAACTATCTCAGATATCCACAGGACAATTTATAAAGGCAATTCATTCCAAGTTTTAGTGAAAATGAATTTTAGTGCTAGTCGACAGCCCCTGACCTATAAAAGGCGGGCTTGGGGTAGTCATGGCACGAGCCCCGGGGGACAGGTCATGACAATCAAGCCTATGAGAATCTTGAAAAAGAATCCTATTTAGAGGATGTTAGGCGTCAAAGGATGAATTTTTTTGAAATATCACAATGATCTACTGAAACTTTTTATTTAAGTGATTGTAGAATAATGCACCCAACTAATGTCCGAACCAAAATCCCCAAAATCTGAAAAGAAGTTGCACGAATTTGAGCCATTGTGGTTCAAGAATCACCCCAGCATGCTAGGATGGGGTATCATTTAATTCAACCATAAAATTAATTAAACAATGTTCAAATATTTGAAGAAGATGAATTGGAAAAGCCTCAGCCTGCTGGGCTGGTGAATTTTTCACATCTGTAATCCCCTCCTCAACGGAAGTCAGTTTTCTCCTGATTAGGGAAGAAGCCACAAGGAATGTGTGTAAATGAACTATCCAATGATTACATTAATGTTATTTTCCACCAAACAGTTCCTGGGAATTCTTCATATTGGATAATGGAGTCTCGTGAAAGACAAAAAGGGATATGATCTAGCAGAAACACTGACAGATTTCCATCAATGCATTAGGCGTCAGTGAATGTTTTTAATAGCATTGCAGAAGATCCTCTAGAAAATAAGTCCAGTTCAGGGGAATCTAAAGATGATGTTATTTTCCATAATATGGTACACACCAAGGAAAATAAAGAAGGTGTTCATACCAGAAATCAGAGGCATACCTAGAATTTAGGTATGCCTTCAAATAATCAACTCCCTCCTATCCGAAAGGAATCTAACAATGGAAAATTAAAAAGTCAAATTGCATATCACTTTTCCACTAGAGAAGGTCGATCTATTTCGCTTGAAGAGATATTTTCATAGAATTAAGAGGAAATGAGGGAGTTGAAATGACGAAATATAAAGTTACTTTGAAACAAATTTTTTGATAGACGTACTTCCCAGGAAAGTCCTAAACTTGCAAATCCTATAGGATCTACTCAGCAAAGGGGATTTTTATAAACTACAGTTACATATAATGAATTCCCTCCATTGGCTACATAATCAAGTTAGGAACATATACATCTTGATAGACCTGTTCCCGTGGGTTATCCAAGGAAGATATATGCACCACTATCAGGGGTCTTACCAGTCGTTCCACCAGAACAAACTCCATTTTCTATACCTATAAAGAATTTAGGTCATATGGATATTCCCCAAATGCTTATGAACAGAATTAAGGCATTAACTACTCGATTGGAAGCTGTGGAGGGATGACATGCACCAGTTCATCCAGAAAAGAGAGCTAACCTGGAATGGGTGGATGAAATTCTTCCCCCACCAAATTTTATGAATACCACATTCCCAATTTTTAATGGTTCGGGAGATCCAGAACAACACTTACCAAAAATTTTTTCTCGTTGTGATCCAATGATGGGAACATCTCAAAAACAAGAAGTAGTTAATCTTAGGTGTTTTGTGCAGTCATTACAAGGACCAGCTTTTGTTTGGTATACAAGTTTGCAATCTCGATCAATTACTAGATGGAAGTATCTCCATCAGAAATTCCTTCTTCAATTTATCTCAACACTACCAATGATGAAATTTTTTTATCTTACCAATTGTAAATAAAAGGGTAATGAAATAGTTTCAGATTTCATTGCTCGCTGGAATAGATTAACATTTTCCTTATGTTTAGCACTCCCTCAAGGAGAGTTGGTGCCATTATGTGTGGAAAATCTACATGATTAATTACTAACACCATTGATCCCTGTGAAATACACAGGAGGGTTTTGAGACATTACTTCAATCACTCAAAAGATAGTAGACTCTATTATAGAAACTAAGGCTAAAACTTGTGTAATTCCATCAGCTCTGGGAAGAGGGTAGGAAACGAAAAAGATGCTATAGTCACACTCAAGCAGGCACTTATACCTTCTTATACTTAAAAACCTTCATCATTCCAAAGGGATCCACTTCCAAAGAATCAACAGAAATGATTACCTCATCAAGATAATCGAAGAGATCAAAGGTGGAAACATTTTGAGGAATTAATGAATAATTGTATTCTTTCAGGAATGATCAAGTTCTTGGATACTTCATCTCAACCTTAGAAAACAATTTGGTTTAGTTCCCAAGGATGAAGAATCCAAATAATGATGGATATGAAGATCATTCGAATTATTATCCCTTTCATCAAATATTGGGACACCCAATTCAAGAGTTCTTTGTTTTCAAAGTCCTTCTGCAAAAGATGGTAGACTCTGGACAAGTGAAATTGAAAAGTTCATTAGCTCATGTAACATATGTTACTACTACCAATCCATAAGAAGTGAGAGAATGGAATGAGGTGAAAATTAAATATGTGCAAAAATATTATGTTTGGATGATTAGGAAAATGATCTATTAGACTCATTCTATTTTACGAATATAGTTGAAACAACCAATTGTGTCTTATAACACTCATGTCACAACAAACCCATATTTATGAAAAGGTCATTTCTTAATGAATCTAAGTGATGATAAAGACAAAGATAAGTAAGAATATGATGATCTCAGGTCAAGGACAAATTTTTCCTTGACCCTGGGAGATTTTATGCCATCTGTTTCGAAATCACGGGCACCACCCCGCCAAACGATGCAACCAAAATTAACCTATCAAGAAGAGTCCTTGTTAGATGAAGAATTGATCTTTGGTTCTGTAAATTTTATCCATTTAATGTATTCTTATTCCAATAGTGATTCTAAATATAGTGATCCATAATTCCTTATGCCTAATTGGGGAAAAAGAGGAAGGTGCAAGGTCAAGGTTACAGGGGAGGCATGGGAATTCAAAAAATCACCATTTTAATTCTATCCCTGCTCAAACCATATAAGCGTAAGAAACTCTTGGAAGATACAGTTTGTTGGCTCAACAAGAACAAGGAGTTTCTTCCATGCGAAACAAGTCTAATTCTGCCACAATTATTTTGGAGGACCGATTAGAAGAAATGCCATCTTCCACTCTGCAAGTGAATAGAGCTAGTCTGTCTAATCTTCCAAATTCAGGAACATCTCCCACTTCTACTTCAGCACAGAATAAGACTACATCAGACACATAAACATCTAATGATCTTGTAAAACATCATCTCTATGATGGGAAACACAGACCGTTGGACCAAAAGTATGATGTATTAAGATAACTGTCCCAATTACTGACTATGTTTTTAATTATATATGAATTGAATTTATCAAAATATCTTCAAGAGGAACTCATTGAGGCTTCGTTAAGTCCTCAAGAGTTTTAAACCGAAGATGCTGCTGCTGAGGTTTACCATATAAAGAATGATTCCTGAGAATGTCATGTAGTCATACCTTTTACGGATGAATATGACGACTATGTGGTAAATGGGGATATAAAAAATTTATATCTATCTGGAAAGGTCAATGACATAGTTATCCGATGATCCTTTATTGATAATGGCTCCGGGGTCAACCTCAATCCTGTTCGTACACTTCATCGATTGGGACTGACTAAATCTAACTTATCTCCTTTGACTTTAATGTTGCAAGGATACGACAAGAAAAAACAAGAAACCCTGGGCAAGATTACGTTTAGAACTCAGTTTGGAGATCTTGTGTCTAATTTAGATGTCACAGTTGTTTGTCAGGACATAGCCATCAATATTCTTCTTGGAAGGCCTCAGTTGCATCAAAATGTAACCATACCTTTTTCATACCATAAATGTCTGAAATAATGTTTCAATGGTCAAATTGGGACATTATATGGTGACAAGGCTCTATTAAAAATATGTGAATCTCAATACATTGAGGTAAAGTTTTATCATAAAAAATAACGAAGTTCATGATGAATAAATTAATCCGAGTTAATGCTCCAAATGGACTATAAAATATTCCAGCAAATCCATTCATACCTTTGAGTACAGATTATGTGTTACCCATTAATCAAATTTAATGGGTAAAAATAAATCTGAAAACTTTTCCAGTAGTTTCCATAATGTCAATTGTGGAAACTGAACCTGAAAAAATGGGAGAAATTATTGACACACCAAGCAATGATGAAAGCCGGAATGGAGATGTTTTCATCTCATCTACTGAACTATAACAAGACTATACTTCTTCAAACAAAATAGAATAAGTATTGGTAATGATATAGGAAGACAAAGATGTTGATTCTCTATCCATTAATCCCTCTTTATTACCATAGGAAGAACCTTCGTCATCAGTAGGGTCAGATATGGTGACCTTTTCTTCGGGATGTTCAAATACTGATTTCTCTCCTAACATTGGAAGTTTTTCCTCATCATCTAAAATGAAAGTGGAAACTGAAGAAGTATCACAGAATGAAGAAGAAGATGAAGATCTCAGGGATGCTCCTCCAGCATTGGATGAAGGTGTATCTTCCATCGTGGATGAACTTAGAGAAATAAATATGTTCATAGAAGAAGATCCACGCCCCAGTCTAATTAGTACGATTATGACCTCTGAATAACAAGAGGTGTATACTTCCATTATAAAGAAACATCGAGATATATTTTCTTAAAATTATAGAAAGATGACAGGTCTTAATCCTAATATAGCCACCCATCATTTGGGTTTTCTAGAAGAACATCATGGATTCAAGAAAGTAGTAGGAAGGACACACCCAACTCATACCTCTAAAATTGAAACTGAAGTTGATAAGATTATAAAGGATAACATCATTAGGGAAGTTTAGTATCCCAAATGTCTATCCAATATTGTCCTAGTGAAAAATAATAATGGGAAAATTAGAGTCCTCATTTATTTTAGATATCTTAACTGGAATTGTCCTAAAGATGATTTTGTAGTCCCGATTACCGAACATCTAATTGAGGCAACGACGGGATATCAAGCTCTTTCCTTTATGGATTGTTACTCTGGGAATAATCAAATCCATATGGCCCTAGAGGATGAAGAATCTATAGCCTTTAGAGACCCTCAAGGTGTGTTTTTCTATTGGGTAATGCCTTTTAGCTTAAAAAATGCATGTGAAACATACGAAAGTGCCATCCACCGTATCATTAAACCCTTGTTAGGAAAATTTGTTGAATGCTATGTCGATGATTTGGTGGTCAAATACAGACAATGATCCAATAATTTGGCTGATTTGGAAACCATATTCAATAAACTTTGGCAAGAAAGTTTGAAGATGAACCCCTTGAAATGTTCTTTCGGGGTTACCTCAGGAAAATTCCTTGGATTCGTTGTATGCCATTGTGGTATCGAAGTTGATCCTGAGAAAAAAATCAATCCTTGGTATCTCACCTCCTAGAAATTTTAAAGAATTAACAGGACACCAAAGAAATGTAGCCTATATTAGGTGCTTCATCGCCAATTTGGTAGGCCAGTGTTTACCCTTCACCAGATTAAGGAAGAAGGGAGTTACATACCAATGGACTAAAGATTCTCAAGAAGAATTTAATACCCTTAAGAAATATATATAGGGTCCACCAGTATTGACTACACCTATTTAAATAATACCACATATTCTCTACATGACAGCCTAAGAGTGATCAAAAGGTTCCTTCCTTACCCAAAATAATGATTATGGGAGTGAAAACAACCTTTTTAATCTCAATCACACTATGATTGACGTAGAAACTCAGTATTCAAATATTGAAATGTGTTTCTTGGAATTAATATTTGTAGTTTAAAAGTTGAGGCACTATATGAAACATCATGAGGTCCAATTGGTATCTCGTAATAACCCGCTAAAATTTATCCTTAGTCGTCCTATGTTTACAGGCTGTCTGGCACGATGGGTGGATATTTTGAAATAGTTTGATATCGAGTTTGTGCCTAAAAAGGAAATAAAATTACAATATATAGCCAACTTCCTTACTGAAAATCCATCTGCAAAAGATACATCATTTAATACTGAGCTCACCGATGAAGAGGTATTCTCTATTTAAGATAATTCTCAAACATGGGAAATGTATTCTGATGGTGCTTCCATAAGTCCAATAGGGAAGTGACTGGAAAACCCTAAACTCAACATGGTTGGATTAGGAATTGTCCTTATTTCCCTAGAAAAGGCATTATTTCCCTATTCCATCCTATAATCGAAAGGTTGTACCAAAAATGGAGAAAAATATCAAGATCTCATTGCAGGTTTGGAATTAGGCATTTAGGTGAAAATGGATCATTTTAAGGGTAAAAGGTGATTCAAAATTGGTAATCAAACTAATCAGTGGGAAATATTCTATCAAAAAAGATGATTTAATCTATTTTTTTGATTATGTTAGAGAGGTACTGGCTAAATTTCCCTCAGATCAGACATTGTATTATATCTCTCAATCACAAAATTCTCAAGCAGATGCACTGGCTAATGCAGCTACAGGCTTGACATATCCAAATCGGGATGAGACAGTTATTAGCATAACCCATTGTCGTGTGGTCTCTCCTTTTGTTCAAACCAAAAGGGAGGAAATTAATGAAATTTTCTGTATTTATGAACCATATGCTCATACCACAGGATGGAGAACATAAATCAAGGAATATCTTCAAAATGGGATACTTCTACCAGATAGGGCTAAGAAAGAACATATCTAGCAGCATGCGGCCAATTTTACTCATTATTATAGTCCAGACCTCCAAAAGATCCTTTTACAAGAGAGGATTTAAGGGAATTCTCCTCAGATGTATTGATGGAGAAGAGACCGTAGCTATCATGAAATAAGTACATTCAGGAGCATGTGGTGCCTACCAATTTGGGCACAGACTCTCTGATCAGATCTGAAGGCTTGGATACTTTTTGCCATGAATGACACCGAATTGTACAGATTTCATTGAAAAAATTCATCCCTATCAAGTGCATGCCAAATTCATTCATCAACCCCCAGAGTTTCTACATACAGCTAAATACTACTGACCATTTTCCACATGGGGAATAGATATAGTAGGGCCTTATCCCCCTGCCACAGCTAAAAAGCTCAAGTATATTCTCATTTCTACTGACTTATTCTCTAAATGGGCTGAGGTAATAACTCTCAAATAGGTCTAAGCCAAAAGCATTGTTAGTTTTGTCAAAACTAATATCATCCCAATATTTGGTGTCCCTCATACTATTTTGAGCGACAATGGCACCAATTTCTGTTCTGCTGATGTAAAAAAGTTATACCAAGAACATAATATCAATTCCAACCACTCATCACTCTATCATGGGGCGGCCAATGGACAGATAGAGGCTTTCAACAAAACCCTATCAATTATACTCCAAAAGATGGTGGATAAAGATAAGAAATCATGGCTTGATAAACTTTTGAATGCTTTATGGGCTTATCAGAAATTTAACCGTACTACTACCAAAGAAACTCGTTATTCATTGGAATGTGGAACCGAATCCATTTTCCCAATTGAAATACAATTTCTTTTACTTAGGGTTGAAATCTGTGATCTATTGTCTATAGATTAAAGGTCTGAAAAATGATTCAATAAGTTGGAATGATTAGATGAGAAAAGATTTCATACTTTTCATCATCTTGAAGTCTATCGGAATTGAATAGTGTGATATTTTAATATGAAAGATCACCTTTGTTCATTCCATCAAGGAGAATTGGTATTGGTCCTTAAGACTCCAATGATACCAGGAAATAAACCTCCAAAACATGAACCAAAATGGGAAGGACCCTTTTCCACACATAAGGTCTATTCATATAGAGCTTATGATTTAATCTCAATGGAAGGAGAGATCATTACAACTCCAACCAATGTGATATTCTTGATGAAATACTTTGTGTAATTATGCACCATAGTCCTCACTCCAAGACTTTAAACTACACAGTACCATATCCTTGCTGCAAGACATGAAACAACACCACCCCCATGTCCATGTTACAAGATATTAAACTGCATAACTGTAAGCATCCATACTGCTTGACGTTAAAGTGTGTGGCATCATCATCATTGTCTTATGATGTTAAACTGCATCACATCATTTGTACAAATAACATTTTTTCTATAAGACGATAGAAGATTCTATAAGAAAATATCATTGACATCGTCACTACTCCTTAGTAGTGCATGAGTCCCTCTCTTTACTATGTCATAGTTAGATCTCCATAGAGACCATGTTTCAAGAACTACATATGGATTGATTCTCATCTTCAATGTGATACGTAGAGAATCTAAAAATCTCCAATTTTGGGCCCAACCACAATCAAAAAATCTTCTTATTTTCTTTTATCCTCCTTTATATGAATCAGATCTATAAAGAGTGTTTTCTTAAGATATATGACTTGGTTGTTATACCATTTTATGTCTTAAAGATTTATCATTCTTTCAAAAAGTATCAAATTCCCCCATTCCTCATGTCAAACATAGTGTGAGGAATGATTATTTAAAGAACTATGAATGGCTTGATTCTCATTTATTTTGAGATACGTAGAGACGTCTAGATCCCCAATCTTGGGACCAGCGACAACAACCCCCCCCCCCACTTTATTTCTTGTATAAGGATCAAATATACCTAAGAAATGTTTTTTTAAACAATCTATGAATTGTTTTGTTACCCAAAAAGATATATAGAAACACTTAGGTTTAATCCCTTAACATAGTTACAATATTTCTTTTCCTTTCACATCAGTTCATTTTCGTCCTTACCACATGATGTTAAACTACATGGAAATATGACACCCCCATTATTCATCTGTGTCACCTTTTTATTATTGAAGAGACCCTTACTACTCCTTGTTTCTCACACCGAGCATAGCTCAAGTGAGCTTTGGAATTAGGTAAAAGGTTTCATTATATAAGTAAGGTGTTTCAATTCCTTATGGGGGTGAAAATGTCCTCACCGCATGACTTAAAAATGAACATCACTATATTCATACAGAGGAAACAAAGAATGTCTCTATTTTACATATGATTCAGATCTATGTAATGGACATAAAATTCATGCCCAATATTGGTTCAAATATTTCTCATATTCATTGGGAAAAACCCCTTCCATATTTCACACTATTAATCTTGAATATTTTATAATTTTTATAATATTTCTTACAATTTCTGGTTACATGGTTTCCAATATCCGAGAGCACTTTTGTCTAACTATGCTGCACGTACCCTTAGGTGACCTTGCATATGTTTTCTACATAACATGCTTGTCAACCTAAAGATTCCACTATTTGGTTGTGCAGCATATGCCCCTGTTGTATCTGCATAATAAAGTCCCCATAACTGGTTGGTCAAATAATGGTAACTTCATTCTTGGTTATAGTATCTTCGTACCCTTTAACAATTGATGACAATATACAAGAATCTGTATTTTAAAACAGTCATTCAAGTATACTTTTCCCATTATCTTTATCACTCTATGAAAGTAATCAAGACCATGGTTTACATATTTCCCTCACCATGTGTTTGATTCACAATGAAATAACCTTGAAATCACTTGGCCAAATATTATATGTCGTTTCCATTTCTGGTCCTAGTTGTTTGACCATAAACTATAGACACCATATCTTTTACCTTTGGATCAGACCTTCATAAAAGTATTATTCCTCTGATTCTTTGGATATATCGATTGGAAATACCCTTTTAATATTCAGGTACCTTTATCCATAAACCAAAATCTATGCTTTGGAAAATCTGAATCTCCATAAACTTTCTTCGAATTTCAGCAATAGAACATAAAACTTTTGAAAGTTCTTTTCTTGACTATAATACACGTGACCTTAAGCGGCGTTGTATAAGTTGCCTACATAACAGACCTATCAGTCAAATGATCCCACTATTTGTCTATACATCATATGCACTAGTTAGACCTACATAATAGATCCCCCATAATAGTTTTGTCATGTAATAGTAACTTCGTTCTTAGAAAAGACTTCCTCTAATTCATTTATCCCTTTTCGCATATCATTCCTTAGTTTAATAAATTCATAAATCACAGTTCACAGTTTCCCCTTCCATATTTGAATATGATATTATGTTTCCAAACAAATTACCAAGAAAATGGGAGAGTTTTCTCATACCTTTGGTCATAGCTAAATGCCTTAAATTAAATCCACACAATGTCCTCACTGCATGACTTAAAACTAAACTATACCAATGTCCTCACATCATAACTTTAAACTTCACAGTACCAATGTCCTCAATGCATGACTTAAAACTGCATTGTACCAATGTCCTTACTGCATGACTTAAAACTACACAGTACGATATCAGAAATCTCATATTTTCTAATAAATATTAAGCAATTTCTTATACACCAAATTTTTATAGAAATGGTTTTCCTATTCATGAATTATGCCAGTCTTAAATATCCCTTTCATTATTTAAATTCATTTCCTTAACAAAAACCACCCACTATGGTCTTAAGTCACTCAAATCTTATTTTCCCCTATCTATCAACAGTAAAGTGTTAAAATTCAAAGAGATATTTTGTATGACTATGCAGAACGTTCCCTTAGGAGGCCTTGTATAAGTTGCCTACATAATAGACATGTCAGTCAAAAGATTACACTCTTTGGCTATACAACATATTCCCCAGTTGGACCTGTATAAGACAACCCCCATAATGGGTTTGTCAAATAATGGTAACTTCGTTCTTGGAAGAGAATTCCCTTATGTTGATACATGTTTTAAATTTGGTGACCATAAAAATCATGTCTCAAGATTCCCCTTGGAAGGTTTTAAATAATATTAAAGCAATTATTAGTCACAAAGTCATGTTTAGGAACTAATTCCAAAATTTACAGTCAATGCTATTTGACCCAAAATATTAGCCCTTTATAGTCCAACATGCATGACTCTAAACTTCTAACCACAAGAGATGGGGTACACACCAGATTAGAAACCCAAATATGGAAATCTGGACAAAAGTCGAGTCCCATCTCACCAAACATAAACTTTTTTATGGATTAGGTAATAATGTACGTTTTTTCATATAACCCTGTCAATATTCAAACCATGCTTACTAGGCCCCATGGCTTAGGCAAAAATTTGAGCATCATTCTAAACTAGACCTATCTCCAAATCTAACCAAATGATGTTGGAATGAGTCAAAGTGCCCTAATTTTACCTTAGAATAAGATTCTTTTTGTTCTAAATGAATCAAATTCTAAGGGGGGGGGGGATTCTTTAGAGACCATGAAATGTGTTTCATGCACTTTTTCATAGAGTGAAGATATGTTTATCACATAGAAAAAAATGTCAAATATGAGTAAATATGTTTTCACCACGAAGAAAGATAATTTTTTTTATATTTCTATGTGCCAAAATACTACACCATACCTGATGAATAAGTGGAATGATTCCCCCTTCTAGGAGTATGAAGTGGATCTCCAGGATCGTTGATGAAAAGGTTTCAGCACATTAAATTAAATTTTCAAGCCCTTTTTGAGATTAAATTATATATTTACTATCTTAAGAAGCTTAGATATATTCAAGACCTTCGATTTGACTGGTCGTAGAACCCAAAATGACATTCGGATCAAAAGTTATGCCACTCGGAAGACAGATAAATTTTACATAGGGACCTAGGCGGAGGACGTACATGGAAAATAAATATTTTACACCCCTACGTGGAAGACCTACGTGAAGGACCTACGCAGAGGACCTATGCGGAGGAATTTCCTTTGACCAGGTCCCCTTCATGCCTACAAATAGGACCCTTGGGATCCACATTTCAACGATTGAAAAAAAGTGAAAGAATATCTGAAGCTCCCATTGCGTAGCTCTTTCACCTAAATCCGTCAAATTATCTCAGGTATCTCTCCAAACCATGAGATAAGAGATAATCAAAATGGATAAGCATGTTTTGAATGTATTCACATTCTTGAGTCATCATTTATACATTCGCGGTATACCTGCACGAAATACCTGCGCGTTATACCAATGCGGTATTGAATCACAGGGTATCTACACGGCATACTTGCCTAAGGTACCTACGTGACCAACCTAAGTACCATTTTTAAAGACCATTCATGGAAGGGTATTCCTTTCCTTGGATCCCTTATCTGAAAGGGGCTAAGTTGATTCCTCCACCAAAACCTCCTGACTTATTGAACCTTTGGGAAATGCACATCAGTGTGTCTCATATTTGGGTTTGTATTTCCACAGTCAGAGGTTTTCCACATTTGTTTTATAATGGGGTTAGGATTCATGAAATGTCTATGGGTTTGTATATCAATAGTCACATGAACCTTTCTCTAAGAAGTAGTGTTGGGAAGTTTCCAGTTTGGAGGAGGGTTGGGTCTTGGCCTCTCCTTTCTCAATGAGGTGACCCAGAACCTCAGGTCTCTGGTAGAGAAGGTGCAGTACATACTTACTTTTATACAGAAGAAAAGGAGAAGTCTTCGTTTCCTACCAGGATCAATTTCAGGGAAACCATCCTGGTGTAGGCCCCTCACCTTCTTCCCTTCTTCCTTACATTGGACCCTTGTCCAATGTAAATAGAACAGAGGGAAGGCTCGTCACATCGCCCTATTCTATGGTCGACGCGCCCTCTTCCATTAGAGGACGATGAAAAGTGTGAAATGTCATTGTTGAATCTTTCACATCATCTTGTTTCTTACATGGTGCATGACTCACGTGGTCTTAGAGATATATGATTGTTACAAAATGTGCACAATAACTTCCCGAAAGGAACTATGAGAACTCTAATTCAGGTTCAAACCAGGATACGTAGGAAGACATCTCATGGCTCGAGCTCACCAGGCATCCTCCTTTGGAAATAATCCCAAAATTCAATCTTCAAATGATCAATTAATCCTTTTCATGAAGTAAGACCAAACTCATCTTTCTTAGGGGACGATACTCTCATATGAGATTTATTGAACTACGCGGGCTTTGATTCCCATCCATATGGGATATGTAGTAATCCTTCTCGAGGTTCAGACCCAACAATTCAAATCAACTCTGTTCTCCATGGGCCATATTCCCAATAGGGTCTGATCCAACGTGAAAATCCATATCATTTTATTGTTCCTTGGGATACTTCATTAAAAGTCCAATACTAAGTTTCAACTATGCACCTTCTGCTTAGAAGTACTTATCATATGACCTTAAAAGGTATTATGTGTCTTATTTAGTGACACCAAACTATGAGGGTTCTGATTCCTTTCACAAGGATATATAGGTAGCCATTTTATGGGCATGATCCCAAGATCAAAATAAACCTTCACCTCCCTGGATGCAAATAACTTACAGAGTGCCCCATCGAGTGGCTTAAAAACCAGTATCATCACAATGATGATTATAAGAATATCTAATTTGTATATTAGAGGATACCATTAATGGAAAAACTTGAATACATACAGATGTTTTCATTGATGAAGAACCTTGAATGCATACTGATAATTCTAAATTTTACACATGTTAATAAGTGATTGTAAATCCCAATAGATGATTATGATATGCTTGGTGAATTAATAAGGATTCATGAAAATATCTTAAATTTACAAACATAGTCCCGAAGTAGAAAATTATTCCCCCTAAAAGGGTGTGATGAGTCTGACCTCACATCCTCTCGACCAATGCATGTTATTAAGTATCGTAAAGTTCAAACATAACAAATGCCTGCATTTGAAAAGCAGGCCCCCTTTGGATTAAGAACTATTGGGAATTTACAATTCTATAAATAAATACAATGGAAACCTCATGGAAATAGTGACTCTTAAAACTAGAACACATGTTTCAAGGATCTACGAAATAGATATGATAATATAAAATTTTAATTTCATTGTGTAAAATAAATTTTATAAAATAGGGAATATTTTAATTTTCAATTATGCGCATAAAGGATGATTAAACCGAATTTTAGTAAAATAGAATTTTTCAGAAAACATTTCTATTTATTATAAGTGATTATTATTGTATTTCCAATCAATAGATAATTATTGATTTAATTTTATAAATGTGTTAAGATTATATCTAACAAAACCCATGATGGTGTCAAGGATCCAATGTTTACATTATAGTAAACCATGTTTTTATAGATAAATACCAAATCTTATTATATGAATTTTCGATGCATTTCATAAAAACATGTCAAATGAACATAAAATTTTACTGCCTTTAGAGACTAGAAAAACTATATTATTATTTCATGAAATATATTCAAAATCTCCCAAAATTATCTTCATAAATATTACTCCTCTTGGTAATATCATACCTAAACCATTCTTCATAACATGGGGAAGGTAATATAAGAAAGGGTGAGTTCATATGATCTATAATGGTATATATAGCAGACATCAATATACGATCATATGATTCAATAAAGAATTAATAATGTTATATGATCATGAATTTAACATAAGATGTTCATAAACATATTTTCTTAGATCATAAACTTGATTCATGAAATAAAACATTATCATTTCAGAAAACACAACCCATAAGAGTTTAAAATCATCATAAATATATCAATAAAAATAAACACTTTTTCCAAAAATCTTTTCATAGGTCAAGGATAACTACCAAGAGCATCATCATATTGGATCAGAACTAGTCACCAGTTTCCAAGTGTGTATTAAGATGCACCTGTTTCAAATAGTGGATAATTTCTAGTCACTCATTTCAAATTATGGATCAAGATGCACCTATTTCTCATACTAGATCAATACTTATCACTTTTTCCCATTGTGGATTAAGACACACCTATTAACCATATTATTTAAAGTTAAACCTATTTCCCATAATGGATCAAACTCATCGATTTCATTCCTAGTTTTACCTCATGAGATATAAAGCTTTACCCAATGAATTTGGTGGAGATACATGTCCCTACTATCTCATTATGAAAAACATACTTATGTGGGACATAATACAATAAAACAATTATCATATCAGAAGATCATAACCAATGTAAATAAATAATGTTTCATAAAAATTTCATCAATTCAAAATAAAACGATCCATAAAAAATAATTGGGTTTTACCAAATTAATATAAATAATAACAGTACCAGGAAAGAATATGGATGGAAGCATTCACTCTTATCCCCAACAAAGAATATGTAACATCAAAGGATGTCATATTATATGGAAAATTATTTTAAAAGATCAAATTGACCGTTTCATAATGAATATATTAATTACACATAGAAAAAAATTTATAATGTAAAACATTTTAAAAATTATTTTCTTTGAAAATAACATTGGAAACTTATTAATGATTCTTTAAAATCATTTACAATATTTTCTGAGGAATATATCATATCCATTTTGAAAATTTCTTTTTAGAACTGCAAATTCATAAAAAAAATTGGGAATCCTTTTAATTTAAAATAAACATTGAAAATATATAAAGGAATATTCAAAATAGTGATATGTTTATTAAGGTGGAAAATACTATTCCCATAGTATAAATTAAAATAATGATTCATTTCACAAATTTGGTAAAAGATAAAAGAGATTTTTTTGGAAAATGACATCAATATTACATTAATAAAAAAATTTAAAATGGATAAATTTGGGTCAAAATTTATTTAATAATTAATGTGGTTGAGTTTTTAAAAAATTAAATTATTTTTTTAAAACATTTTTTGTATGGAAAAGTATTTTTTCCGAAGAGAAAAATAAAGACGATTATCTTCAAAAAAACTTATTTTGAAATCATGAGTATGTAAAGAGATTAAAATTAAGGGAAACCATGTATTCTTATGATATATATAGATGATAAAAAATTTCATGAGTTTCTTGAAATATTGATTATAATATTTCATCATCATAAGAATAGACTTATATAATCCCCATAAATGATTAGATTGTATTATAATACCCGTACCACATTAGTAACTTTTCTACTATAAAAAAAAGAGAGAAAAACTAAAATATATATGTATACCCCAATAATATTTAGGAGTATAATAAAAAAATTATTTAATTAGAATTATATACACTACATAAAAGAAACATGTGGACAATATAGAATGTCTCCCTCAAAAACATAAGTGAGAAGGAAATTCAATACCATAAGTCTTAACGTCCATCATAAACATTAGAACCCCTATATAATATATATGAAATTATTAGAAATATATTAATAACCATATTTATACATACCATACCATATATTATTTACTTATGACCTTTTATCACCCATTTATTAATAATTTTATGTTAAAGTCACACTTCAGTTAACAACTGCTTTGTTTTTCGTTTATGTTTTGATTTTTTGTTTTGGGAACTATTAATTTTATCATGGTTACAAAATATCCAGAATTAAAAATATAATATTAATATAATATACTCATTATATATGTATTTATAGTGATCCATAAAATTTATATATAGAAAATAAAATACATTGTTCATTGAGACAACTCGTTGTACGTACGCTTGAAATCTATTTCTATTTTCCATATATAAATATTGAAAGAAAGGTGAATAAAATATTTCCATTAATGGATTATTTTTATTTTATATCTATCATGTATATTCAATAAAACCATCTTTTTACCTTTCATGTAATGTGATACCAAATCACTTCGCTTCGTGACATAGTAGTCCACCATACACATGAATGAAATTATTGTATTCCTGTAGAATAGAAGGTATGAAAAAAAATGTAATATAACAATTATATAAGGATAATAATATAATAAATATTATATAAATACAATAAATTAATCATTTTACATATTCTTGATAGTTTTTTATGGAAAACAAATAACATCATTTTTTGAGGTTATAGTCCATCGTACACACGAATACTGATTTCGTAATCAATTTAATGGAAAATGAGAAGGATATATGATATTACATTACCAAAAAATAATATAGTTTTGTGTTATAAAATTAATTTATTATATAATCATTTTTTAAAAAAAAATTAAGGATTTATAGGAGGAAATAAAATAAAATGTATGCTTATGGATGTTACCTCTTCCTTGGACAACTTCTTTTCATTTGAACTAAAAGGATTATTAGTTTGGATTTATAATAATAATATGACTTATAGGATGATATTATGGAATTAAGTATGTTATTTGGGTTTTTATATTCCAAATAAATTATTTTTTGTGTTATGAGGAGCGGAGAGGGGTGGGGTTTTATAACTGAGGTGAGGGACACACTTTTATGTTTTGAAAATAAAAAGGTGTACCCATGTTTTTAATATATAAAAACAATCCATAGTGGTCAATTATATAAAATATAAGATATAACGTTGAAATAGGTCCCCAAAATGGGGTTTGGACATGTTTTGTATCATCTTTATCACTTATCGTTTTAGTTTAACACCATGGTAAACCCATTTTTACCTTAAAAATGGTAAATACATTTTCCAGTTTTTACTATTCATTATAGTAAAATATTAATTTCAGATTATTTTATAATTTAAATTATTATGATTCCGAAAAATAATACAGTTATTCTAACGTCATTTATTTTAAATATAAAATTTTAATTTAGCATTAATCCCACAAATGCAATGATAAAGTACGCTTTCAAAGAGAAAATGTTAAAAAGTATAATAGATTTTCATATAAAACACCCAAATGAAAATGATTCCAATTACATAAATAAGATTAATAAATATATCATTGAAAAATATACCATCAAACCATATTAAATCATCTTTTATAATGATTTAATAGAAATGAAAATTCTTAATGAAAACCTTCAATTTTCACTACTCATCTCAAACATTATCTTCTTATGAAGTTATCAAAAAATAAGTATAAGATAATTTTTACATTAATATTTCATAAATTAATTTCATTTTTTCATATAAATTTTCTAAAATAGGAAAATCATTAATTTTTAAATAACTGCGCAATATTGGGTAAAACATGTTCTTAGAAAAATATAGTATTTATGTGGGAAATTGTATTAATTATTATCACTTATATAGAAACCATCTAAGATGAATGTTAAAGCAATTATTGAATATATAATATATAAATTTAATTAAAATCATTCAAAAAATTTTGATTTATATAATTTATTATGATAATGAAATTGCACATAAAAAAGATTTTTGTAAAACATATTCCATTTATTTTCAAATGGTTTTTATTTTCATTGATAATTAATTTTCCTCCAAGGAATTAATTATATATACATCTATAAATCATATATTTTCATAATTTTTTAAATCATATTCATACACTCCATTTCAATAGCTAGATTATAACTATCATATTAAATAATAATATTTTTATATTATTCAATATTTTATTTGAACTCAATGTTTCATGCAACACAACATAAACATGGGGTTTCAAGTCATGAAATATATCTAAATGAAAATAAAATTATTCAAATAAAATTATATTCAAGAATCATGGATTGTCACATTATACCCACCATAAAATGAATTTCTCCCTAAAAATTCCTCATATTAGTACCTACAACTTAAGATACCTCTACCACATTACATCCTCATTTTCCAACATAGATTCCTTAAGCATTAGGTATTAAACCAAAACATTAACGAGTTTAATGGTCTTGTTTTATAGCACATTATCTATATCATCCAATATCTAAACCAAATATTTATTATAATAAAGATCATTCTCAACTATTATGACCTCTATTTCCAGTATATGTGGAGGATCAAGCATTTTATTCCTTTTGTAGAGGTATATGGGACACAACATTTTCTTTAGAGAGGTTCTATAGAAGTGAAAAAAGATAAGATAATTTCTTGATATGATCATGTATATCAAACTGAATGGTATACCTTGTTTTTATATTTCCATTCTTTCTTAAATAGTGATATTTATATAAATACCTTCCAACCAACATGAAATTCTAGATTTCATCAACTATTACTAGCATAACGTTTCTTTTAACTCTATGTTGTCCTTCATGGGGAAAAATGGAACTCACATTCTATGTTATCTCATCAACTTTATCAAGTCCTAGTAACATTATTTTTAAAACATAAATCTAGTACGTTGTATTTTTAAACATATTTCCTTAAATATAAATTATTAAGTAAAATATATTGTTGTGAGGAAACTTTACAGGTGGAAGGTGTTGATCCCAATTGTAACAACCCCATCCCTAGTATCCCATAGTTGGAGGTTATTATTTTACAATGCAATATATACAAGAGATCATATCACCATGGATCGAAAAGTTTAGAAGTCTTTAAAAAAGAGATACACACATGGTTCCCTTATTACATTGTGAATTAAACATAGTACATAAAAAGGTAAATAAATGGATTCCTTGATACATATTCAAATATTTCATCTTCCTAACCTAGGGAATGAAACCAAATAAATGGGTGAGATCAAATGATCAGTAAGGATTAAAACTGAAACATGAGTCAATATTATTGGAAAAGTAATCAATAAGGAATGTAATGTTTAATAATTGAAAAACTCAATCCAATCAATAGACTGTGGATAAAAATGTATCCTTATGTTTTTTTCATAGTGAAAGTCCTATATAAAGTATTAAATGAATACTGAATCTAGGAAATAATTAATTATTGGATGACATGTATTTAAAACATGAAATATTATAACTTCAATACCTTTTAAAAGTCAGTTTATGTATATGGTTTGAAACCTGTCTAATTATTCTTGGAAGCAAATGTGAAGGGTTTTTCACCAATTAACTTCATCTCATGAGACCTCCGATGCATTAAGGGCCTTACATTAACTGGGCCCGAAAATGTGGGGATTACATTAACGGGTCCCCAAGCCATGTCATTCCAATTCAAATCATTCCTTAAATTTAAAATAATGTATATATTTAAAAAATATTATGACTTGTCTTAAAATATCCCTATTTAATAAAAGATACATATTTATCAAAATTTACCTATTTAATCCAATTACTATAAATGTAAAAAACCTTTATAAAAATTCTACACATATTAGACAAAAATAATATCCATGAAATAATAGATTAAAAATGAGAAATATAAATGATTTATGATAAATTATTTCCAACTAAAATGAAAACATGTAAATAGTGTATTTATGAAACTTTATAAATTAAAAACATTGGTGAGATATAGGGGAATATATTAGAGTTTTTAATAAGGATAAAGGAATAATTATTTGTATACAACAAAAAATTAACTAAGATATGTCTTCATGTTAGAAAAAGTTATTTTATAAAAATAATGGAAGATAAAAATAGATTATGGAGTGAAGTTGAAAATGGGTATGAAATTTGGAAGTTCCCTTTAGTCGGGCTTATTTATTGGGAGGAATTGGGCATGGATCCTTATAATAGATGTATATCCACATAAAAAATTAATTGAACTAGGTAAATATTTTTAGAACATACACACATAATTTATAAATATTACCTAAGATTAATTAATAATTACATTGGGGTAAAGAGAGGGAAAGCATAACCCAAATGAAAAATCAAGGTTTGGATAGAATCCCTTACAACATTATAATCAATCAAAATGTTTTCCACATAAAATTAATAATAATAAAATGAAACATTTAATTCCAAAAATATAAATGGATTCCTGATATTATACATTAATGGGTAGAATACATACACCAAAGACAAGATATAAGTGGTGAATATGGAATGTCTTATAATAATAAAAGTGAGATGAGAAACCCCTTACCTTATGTATGAAAGGATTCTATACTTGTACTTAATTCCCAAGATAATCGAATTATATTAATTAATTATTTAATTCCAAACCTCTTAAACATATATATTATTTATTATAATTTTATAAAGTTAATTTATAACTATTTCAATGATTTATAATGTTAAATTTTGTAGCTTTGGAAGCATTTGTTTCATAGTTTTATGGTCAGCTCACTTGCGTATAATTGTTGGAAATATTGTAAAATTAAAGAAAGCATCAGAAGTGAAATTATTTAGTATTAATTAATATAAATATGTTTAAAAGTTCTCAAATATCATTTGGTTATTTTATATGGGGATCATTTATTAAGTAAAACATTGATGAAAATGATTTAACTTATTTTGGTGGTTTCTACAAGCATCAAAAACTTATATCAATTTATTTAATAAAATATTTATATATTGGTTCCCGAAATTATATAATAAATAATATTTATAATAAAATTATATTTATCCATAATATTCATATGATGAACATCCATGAACGCAATAATATAAAATAAAAATGCATCACCCATGATGGCGGTAAATTGACACATCACATAGGATGTTTTCATTTTTAAAATAAAAGGGAGAGTAGAATCAGTTTGATGATGTATATTACATTAAAATAATAAAAATGTTGTTTATGTAAGATAATAGAGTTACCATAAATGTTTTTATAGATTATATTTTTTGAAATGAAAATAAAATTAAAAATAATAAAAGAAAATGAATGTGGATTTTACCTCTTGTATAACGTCTACTTGAGAGCATACTTAAGGCACTTCAGACAGAACTTTGGGTGAGACCAAGGAAACTAGGACGTGGGGAAGAGGTTTGGGCGATGAATTTGTAATAATATAAAACATATTCAAACATTAGATGTTGAGAGGAGATGGAAATGTGAGGGTGTGTATTTATAGTGGATGATAGGGGTGTTTTTGGATTATTTTATTCATTTGTTTATTATTTTGGATCAATAATTTAAATAGTGATGATTCTTGGAACCATGTATAGAAAGTAATGCATGTGTGTTCAAACTAATTCTTCTTACATTAGCCATACATCAGATCTGACTCAATAATTTGTGTATTTATCTAATAATAAAAATTAGTATATTTAACTATTCAACAATAATTCAACTATTTTTGAAAAATCCTATAACATCACGATAATAATTATTCAATTCGTATATTTCAAAAATGAATCCATTTTTTGAATATAATATTATAATTATTAGAAATATTATTTTTAATTAAAACCATCATTTATTCAAAAAAATATCAATTTGAAAATTATAAACCATTTTATTGAACTTTGATAGATTATTTAATGCCTTATAAAATTATCTTATAACCATATGATAAAAATATAATTTATTTATGAATTTATTTTACAAAAATAAATATTATTTTAAATTATTATATTCATTATAAAATTGTAAATAAACACTTATCTTTAATAAAATTACCAACACTTAAATTACCATTTTTAAAACATTAATTTACTTATTATATGATATAAATATATCATATTTTACTTTATGAGAAAACAAAATTTAATTTATAATTCCATAGGTTTAGTGATTATTCTAATGGTCACATTATTATTCCTAATGGTATCGTTATAATTCATAATGGTCACATTACTATTTGAATGGTCATATTAATATTTAATCACTCTTCATTTTTTCCCAGTGTTGTGTACAACATATAATATCAAGTAAACTAAATTTATGTAAAATCTTGGGGTGTTAAATTCTTCCCTCCAGAAATAAATTACATCCTTTTAATTTAAATTTTCACTTTGAATATCAAATGTTGTAACTAAGAAATTACATTGTTGGAAACCCACATCGTAAATAGAGTTAATAAGACACCTCTTAATAAGAGGGAAAGGAAAATACCATGGTCACCAAAAACTAGGCTTTCCTATTTTAGATCATTTGTCGAAGAGAAAAATGGGCATGAATGAAAAATCTAAATTTCATGTTTTGATGGTGAGTGATAGAGAATATGTTCATTAAGAATTATACCATCACAAAATGAAACATCAAACACCATAAATTAAAATTGATCCATTAGATAAGACGTTGATGAAAATGAGTAAAATATTAATTTTTTGAATATAATCTTTAATTCCAAACATCCAATAATTTCAGTATAATGTAAACCAGATGATCATTAACCACCTTCATGGTCACCTCTACTATCACATAAATAAATATTTATTATTATATAAATATCAATAACATATTTAGTGTTATAATTCCCATGTAGTCTATTTTTAATAAGATCAAATTATAACAAAATCAAGTCTCTTGCTTACTGGTATTCTTCATCAAATTTTTCAAATTCTGTAAAGATAATGTACTATAATATAGTCCATATATATATAATTATTCTTTTAACCAAATTAGTATTGATATAGTACTCAAATAAATTATTCTTGATTCCAAAAATATGCATAAAAATCATTCCACTTCATCTGTGGTAGTTTTATAAGCTTGACCATGATCCATTATCCACTTTTAGGGTGTATTCCTTTCACATTTGAGACATTAATATTTATAGTGAACCATCTCCTTATAGTTGAATCATTTTAAATTGGAATCCATTTTATTACCCTTTCAAGAACAATAATGGTAGTCTTTCTCTCAACACTTGTAGAAAATACCAATTCCATTTATGTAGGTGCTAGTGTGTTTCTTTCTAAAATTATCACATCTGTGAAAATACATATTTAGCTTAATTACTTTATAAATAAATTCATAGTTGTACTATAGTTCTCATGATTCCCCAAAAATACATTCTACATAAAGAATTATTTCATTCTCTCTTAAGAAAAATAATGTTTCCTCATATGAGAGAATGTTTAGGATACTTATTCCCATTGAACAGTTGGATTAAGACTATAAAATATTTGATACTCTTTAATCTTTGGATCATGTGGATTGGTGAGGTTCACATTCATTCTACGAGGATCTATTTTTAAATGATTATTGTAACGCCCTGACCCAAGTTACCCAGATTCGGTGCATTATTACATAAAATTGGCATGATACAAGGAAGTAATGTCCCGAAAGACTGATCAGTTTAGTAGCCTTGTAAATACTAGGTACATTCATAAGGTCAACATTAAAACTTGAAAAGGAAAAAAACTAAACTATTACATTAGAAACCTCCAAGATTCCTAAATTATGCCTGTAAGTTACTCATAACTAATTTCTTTATATCCGAGGAAAATGAAACCTAAAGAAGAGGTGAGCTCAATTGCTCAGTAAGAGTAAGCAATACAGTGGAATATAACATAAACATTAGGCATAGTGAATAATTGAAAACACATGCCTTTACAAATAATTAAAATGAACACTTTATAGTAGGAATATGAGATGAGTAAATAATGTCATACTAAAACATAGTCATGGGTATTCTACTAGTCTAATAACCCCATGAAATATCAATAGCTAATCTCATAATGATGGATTGCATAATGTTGGAAATCATAAACACATAGTCAAGGCCTTGTTCCAAGACACTAGTTTGTTTCATGAGACCTAACGATGCATCGAGGAGCTATAGAGGTCTCCACCCGTCACTTACTAAGTCCAATGCAATACCCATATAAAAATTATTAAGCATAACATAAGCATTCGTATTAAACTAGCATAAAAAATGTCAATACTTTAACCGTAAACCATGAATGGTATAAAAATAGAACATCCACAGTCAAACATAACTCATTCTATACAATATTTATAATTGTATTATAATAAATTAACCTAAATTTAGAATAATTAAGGATATTGAAATAGATAAAATAATCATTAAAACTATTTGAGTGAAGTACCTCCCTTTTTCTTGAAAACATAAAAAGTATCACTATTTATCAAGAAGCCGTTTAAAATAGATTTTTGAATCAAAGTGTCCCATACCACTTTGAAACTTTTGCAATGAATTTTAATTTTAAAACATTAATGTCTATATAAATAAAACCTTAAAACCATTTTTAAAACATGTACATTAATGAGAAATTTTTAGAATAATAAACCTTTAAAACATTTAAAATGATATTTTAGTTAGAGTTACTAACCAAAAGAGAGACACTTGAATACAAATAATTGAGGTAATAAAAACTTTATAATATCATGATAATAATGGTATCCATGATATACTATGCCAACGTACATTATATACACCATATAAAAGTGATTTGGTGTATACAAACAAAGAAGTCTCAATGGAATGTAAATTGAGATGAAATATCTTATAAAGACCATATCCTTAAGTTAAGGATAGATCAACGACATAATTATGTCTGAAAAATATAAATACACTCAATATGATGGGATATTTAGTGTAAATCAATCATAGGACATTCACACACATTCTTGTAAAAAATAACACCAATGAATTGGATGTTTAACTCAATAAATAGAGATTGAGTAAAAATTAATCATATCAAGTTCATATTAATGACTTGAGAAATTATGAATGGAGTGATTATGTGTATCAAAATTTATATTCATAGAAAGGGAACTGGAAATTATGAAATAATCAATTGAATAGAGATTCCATACATAATCTGGGTGTAAAATAATCAATGAAGTATGCATAATGCCGAATGAGTGGAAATTGATATTTTAAATTCCCCTATCGATTTGGTAAATTATGAAAAATACAACCATGAAATAAGGATCATAAAATTATGATGTAAATATCCATAAATTAAAGTATATTACACAATGAATACAATCATGGGCAGTACACACACCAAATTCAAGAAATTAGTGAGGAACAATGGAAATCTCACAGAATTAAAAGTGAGATAAGAAACCCCTTACATTGTAAATTTGTCTTGGTAGAGGGTTGTTTCACATCCTATATAATGGTGAAATAATTTTTATTAAATTTTACAAGAATCATATACATTAAAATGATATCATATATGATCTTTTAACCTAGCTTTGTTAATAATATCTTTGTATTATCGTCATTTTGGGTGTTAACAGATTCATTTTCTTTTATATTAGTTGTTATGTGAGACATATTTGTTATGGATGGGATGTATCTTATTCATATCTAGAATTATTTCATGTCTATAAACATTATTTTTAATCATCAAATGAAAATTAGTCTTGAATGGATATGATGGGGAATAAATCTCATAGTGTTCGTGGAGACGGTAATCCGTACATACACACGAGCGACAATATCATTCATTGGATGTTAAAATAATATATATTTGGATGTTATATCATATATGAAGAATCATTATAATGTTATATTCATTATTTACATCAATTACACATCATTATTATACCCATCCAAATAATAATGTATTGAATAACAATTACACCACGACGTGGAGACGGTAAGCCGTAGGTACGCACGTATGGTGACATGTCATTCAAAGGATGGATAGAATAATGAATATAGTTATAAAATATTTATAATAAAATCACAGTATATATAATATAAATGAGTTATTATTTTATAATGGAAAAAAAGAGGAAGTGGAAGAAGAAATGACCTTTGGAAGAGGTGATGGAATATTTACATCTTATTCGGGTTCTTCCTTTTGATTTGATCAAAAGGGATCCTTAAGATGGATTGCTGACTAAATGAGGGCCTCTAGGATGAATGTAGGATAGTTGAGAGGGTATTTGGGCAGGTTTTGGTTGAGAAAAATGGCTTTGAAGATGTGAATTAGAGAGAAGGGGGAGTGCCCTTTATAAGAGGGGTGAGGGGCACCATAGGAAAAGATATAATTATTATTTTATAATAAAATCATTTTCAGTTTATGATTGATCAAAAAACGATTATTTAAAGGATAAGGTGGTTATGGGTCGAAAACCACACAACCAATATGTTTTAGACAGGTTTGGGTCAATATATTAACTTTATCTTTTAGATTTAACTTTTATTTAAATAGTTTGACATTTACCACGTCTCTTTGTATTTTTATATTATATGGTTAATAAACTTACTATATACTTCCAAGAGAACACAAAGTGGTTAATTAATGATACTAATATAGTTATATAGGTATTTTGTTAGATCCATATAATTTTATGAATAGAATATCAATTAATAATATAATATTGATTTTAAAAACTCTTTTATGTCAATTTTGACACTATTTGGTATGTTGTTTTTTCTAAATTCATAACAGAATTATTAATTCGAAATAAATTATATAACCTTCCTTAAAATACTATATTAACCTATAAAATTATTTTAAATCATAAAAAGTCTCAAATTAAATTTATTTGGATATTTATAATATCAATTATTTTAATATTTCATTAATATGGTAATTACTACATCATCATTGTGTCATAAATAAATTTAATTATTTAATGTCTAAAAATTATAAATAAAATACCATTATGTAGGAAATCGTTTTATCTTTCTAATAAATATTTATAGTTGAATTTATATTATGTATAACCCTATATTAAAAAAGTTTTAGTTATTAAACATTGATTTTAACTCTTTTAACTCTTATTTAAATATAATAATAATAAATGTCCTAATCTAATACAAGTGGACCAAAATGATCATATTTTATTCCTAACGTTGTTTTTGGTCGAATTACATTAGCCAATAGAATTTGGACATTTGTTAGGGTAATAATAATATAATTTTTACCCTTAATTACCATATTACTTTCAACCGTGGTAAATAAAAGTAAAAAGTTACTATTCGCCAAAAACTATTTTCATCTTATTGAACCAAATTTTACTTACAGAAATCAACAATGTCTCTCGGATTTTTGATATTCCACTCACAGAAGTGGTAAAATTATGTTTTATGTGAATTTGGAAATTCTCCTAGGAGGTGGGTACAAGACGGTGAAAAGTTCAATAAAAATGTTTATAGATCTAAAATTATTATAAATTGACTCCATTGAATTACATTGAACTTATATAGGTATTATGTATCTCTTTTGACCTAAAATAAATGTAAATAAAATAATTAATTATTTAAAAAAATAGGTTTTAAACTATAACTCACTGTTTTTCACAATTCATCAAAAATAGAAAGTTTTTAGAAAAATACAAAAAATTCACCCAAAGCTAATTTCTATGTTCCAAATCCAAAAATGAATTCCATTTTGAGAGATAAAATTTATAAAATCTCAAAAAGTGGGTATTTTTATTCATAACGGCTAGTTTGATTGGTCGTGGTGTGTTAGAATATCAATGTTGCGTATAATGAAAGTTATTACATTATTCAATAGGAAACATACCGTGGAAGCTTAGAGTGTTACATTCTTCCCCACTTTTGGAAATTTCTTCCTCCCAATTTTTAAATTTGGGCTTGGGAACATAATTGAAATTCCCTCATCAGAAAAATGAGTCAATAAAACTATCACGTTAAAAGAAAGAAAGAGAAGTACAAAGGTCACCCAAGATAACCCAAACTAGGATTCCATGTAGAAAAACATGGATATGGAAGATAAAATAAGTGTTAAGTTCTGATGGAGAGGGATAGAAAACATGATTAGGAGAAATTTAACAACTAGAAAAACACAAAATTATGATGGGACAAACAGTCATTAGTTTCTTAGTAGGAAAAGTAAATGGACAACATTTTTTTAAGTTACATTTCATAAAGATGAGGAATTGATTTATGAGATTGACCAAGAACATAAAGAGATATACTTACTTTTTAAGTATGGATTCATTCTTTAATAAATTTAAACTACTAACTCATTTTTTAAATGATGAGTATTAAAGATGACTTGGTCACACCATAAGTGCTAGAATCAACTTCTAGAGAATCACAGGATTCACAAAGGATAAACTATATATTTAACTTATCATTATAGATTAATCAAAACCTAAATGGTTAGTACAAGATCAGATGATCCCCCAAAAATACATTCCTTTAGAGAAAGAAATACTAATCTTAATTTCTAAAATTAAACAACCAATATCCCAATGTTAAATAAACACCATTCAATGAACCATTATCTTGAAAATCCTTCAATATAATCCAAACTAATATTGAAACCCAAAACATAGATGAATTTGGTTATATAGTCATCCACGTTAAATTGTTTCTCTAAATTTCATTGATTACTCTTAATGTCACATACTTAAAATTAATTAACCTAATCACATATTCTCTATTATAGGTTAATCATTTCAATAAATAACCCAAATCACTATAAATCCGTAATAAAAACATAGATAAAAATATTCCATTAATCCTCAAATGAAATCTCATATTATTCTATTTTCCTTAGGCATATAGTCTTCCCAACGGAGTGAACGTCTTCGAAAATAACATTTATCACATAATCACCAAATCATTTTTCTATACTAAGGGTATTCATTTTATAAGACATAAGATCCCAAATCATCTTATTATTGATCAATAAAACCATTTAACTAAAAATAATTAGTCACACTAACTAGGGACTTCACATAGTCTAATAGTAGGAGATAAATCTCAATCACACTCTGGGTGTGGGTTCGATTCCCACAGCTTTTTCCGATGTGACGGGTTGTCACACATTTTGCATGTTATCATTTTTCAAAAACTATATTTTATAACATTAACAAAATGAGATAAATTACTCAAAATAACCATAACATAATTTAACCACAAATGTTATCTCATATCTTGCATTTTCATCCCAAAATATAATAACTCGTAATTGCCTCAAATTCAAGGATCATATAAAACCAAATGGTTATTTATAACTATATCCACAAGAGAAAAGATAATTCTTCCTCAAATATCATTTTCACATGATAAATTTCTAGGTTACACATATAAGAGAAAATTCATCCAATGTAATCTCAATAACAAAGAGCACTAATACCTTTAAACATTTTGCCATCCATTTATTTTCACATAGGTTTTTCCATGACCAGGAGGCTATCTTATAGAATAGGGTATTGACTTGGTTGATTCCAAGGACCCTTATATTTAGGATAAATGACCGTAATTTTAATCATAGGATCATTTTTATTTTCTTTCATACTACTCATCATTTTTCCTCGGCAATTCTTTACTTTATTCCCTTATTTCCCACACATAATGAATTTATTTGTTCCATTTAGACACTTTACTAGGTGTCTCTTTCCACATTTATGGCATGATGGAAATTAAGCTTTCTTCTCTCCATGGTCTCCACAGCTGGAGCTCTTATCATTCACTGCCTTTATCTTCTTTGTTGAGTCTGGGAGTTGGTTAATATATATGTTGTTGATCATATTTTTTGAAAAATGATTCAGCATGAAGACAGTATCTTTTACTCCTATCAATATTCCATTTCATTTCTCATTTCCACCACTGTTCCCACCTTGTACATAATGTTCAATGTTACTATGGATTCCTTGGAATCTAACCATTAACTAAAACACGAAAACATTTTGTGAGTAAGAATAGTCATAAAAGTATTTAGAAAATTTCATCACACCTTATTCTCAATCAAAAACACCCTAGTATTAACCAAGGTTATTTATTCTCATCTTATATTAAAATCCTTCAAATCAGTTTTTAAAGAAAATGTAAGTTATCCTAAGCATATCCCTTGGGAGTGTCGTAACCAAGAGCGCCACAAGGCCCATTGTTGTGAACCAGTTCCCATTTAAGTCTAGCTCAAAGCGGTGTTTTCGAGTATTACCCATAGGTACATGTGTTCCAGAGCCACCTATACCAACTCGTATCCAGAAAGGGATGTATTTCTTGGAAAACTAACAAAATCACTACAATGCCAAAATTTTAGGAATTTCATCTATACTAATCCTCAATGTCTATCTTAGGGCCATGTGATCTAATCTGAGTTTATCTAAATCTAGATTCCAAGGTTTGTACTAAACTTCCTCTGATACCAAATATAACACCCCAACCCCTGTTACCTTGAGTGAGTGCATTATTACATAACATTGTCATGATACAAGGAAATCATGTCCCGAAAGACTGACCAGTTAAATATCCTTGGAAATACTACATACATTCCTGCCTGCCAATCATTTTTTTCATTTTCAAAAGCTGGTTTAAGGGGTTACCGGTACCCATTACCCAAAATCACCACATCCATTAAACCACTTCACCACATCCAAAAGAAATAGAAATTTCAAATTTTAAGAACGAATTCAAATACACCGCCAGCCGCCTCGAGCCACGGGCCGACGTCAACTTCACACTCCCATGATCATTTTTGCAGACAGGCCTCGCACCACGTGCCATCTAGACCGCACATCAATCCCTCACTATGAAATCTCCCGCACGCCAATCGAAATCCATGCGACGATCCGAACCACCATCATGCGCCACATATTCCCAGAACACCGACGAGGTTCACCGGCACCCGTCGTCGTCTTCACCGACGACCAACGTCATCATCCCTGGGGAGCTTCACCGATAACAAACCATAACACCGCCATTGAGAACCCGTCATCTCCTTCGCAAAAACAAGGAACCACAAAAACAACACGCATTCCACAGAAAATCACAAATCCAACAAAAAAAGGGGAACCCCACAGTAGACACCCAAACCACCAAAGAAAGCCCTCAGCAACCCTCAAACGCCCTCCACCGCCACAACTCAGAAGATGACCTCCACAAGTTGAAAAACCGTCACAGCACAACCACTCATCTCCAAGAGAAAACCCGAGGATGCTCCATAGAGTGTACCAGTGGATCCGGTCTTACGCCCTTGGATCAGACCATTAGAGACGAAGTAGTCCATGCGCGATGCAATGACCATAAGAGACCGCCATGAGACCGCCACAGCGAGCACCCGAGACCTCCGAAGAAAATCCACCAGCGGGAAGAGGTAGTGGCGAGAAACCTAGCTCTGCTATCTTCAAGCGTAACCCTCTAATCAAAAACCTTCAAAACTGAAAAACAACACAAAGAAAACAAGAAACATAGAACCCCCTCCCCAAGCCACTCTAGATATGTCATCATACACAATGGAAAGAAGTCACCTCCGAAAAAACCAGGTCCTACCAATCGAGTCTCCGACATCGACAAGCCGAGCCGACCAAGCCGGAGAGATGATTCAAAGTGAGAAGAAACAGGATGAGGAGGCTGGGGAGGGAAGATACGGAAGAAAATAGGAGAAACCCTAGGAGTCGTGGGAGAGAAAGAAGATGCTGCTCTAAGGCTTGGCCAACATTACAACTTGAAAAGAAAGACAACACTAAACAATTCCATGAGAAACATCCAAGATTCCAAGATTATACCTACAAGTCACTCATAACTAACTTCTTTATATCTTGGTAAAATGAAACATAAGAAAGGGGTGATCTCAAATGCTCAGTAAGAGTAAGAAATACAGTGGAAGATAACATAAACATTAGGCATGGTGAATAATTGAAAACACATGCCTTTAAAAATAATTAACATGAACACTTTAAGGTAGGAATATGATCTAAGTAAAAATGCCATAATAAAACATTGTCAGGGGTATTATACTAGTCGAATAAACACATGAAATATCAATAGATAATCTCATAATGATGGAATTCATAATGCTGGACATCATAACCACATAGTCAAGGCCTTGTTCCAAGACTACAAATAAGATTTTGTCAAGGCCTTGTGCCAAGACACTATTTTGTCTCATGAGACCTACCAATGCATCGAGAAGCTATATCGGGCTCCACCTATCACTTACTAAGTCCAATTCTTTCTTCATATGAAAAGGATTAATAATAACATAAACATTCACATTAAACTACCATACGAAATGTCAATACTTTAACCATAAAGAATAAATGGTATAAAAATAACACATCTACAGTGAAACATAACTCATTCAATACAATATGAATGATTGTATTATAACAAATTAACCTCAATTGATAATAATAAAGGATATTAAAATCAATGAAAATAATCATCAAAACTATTTGATAAAAGTATCCCCCTTTTTCTTGAAAACCTTCAAAAGTATCACTATTTATCAAGAAGCTATTTAAAATAGATTTTTGAATCAAAGTTTCCCATACCACATTGAGACTTTTAAAAGGAAATTAATTTTTAAAAGATTAATATCCATATAAAAAAACCTTAAACCCATTTTTAAAAGATGGAAATTAATGAGGAAGATTTAGAATAATAATTCTTTAAAACATTTAAAATGATATTTTAGTTAGAGTTCCTATCCAAAAGAGAGACACTTGAATACAAATAATTGAGGTAATAAAAACCTTATAATATCATGAGAATAAATGGATCCATGATATACTATGTCAATGTACATTATATACACCATATAAAAGTGATTTTGTATATAACAACATAGAAGTCTGAATGGAATGTAAATTGAGATAAAATCTCTTATAAAGACCATATCCTTAGGTAAAAGATATATCAACGACATAATTATGTGTTTAAAAAATAAATACACTCAATATGATTGAATATTCAGGGTAAGTTAATCAAATTACATTCACACATATTCTTGTAAAAACAACACTAATGAATTGGATATTTAACTCAATAAATGGAGATTGAGTAAAAATTACTCTCATCAAGTTCATATAGATGACTTGAGAAATTATAAATGGAGTGATTATGTGTATCACAAGTATATCAACAGAAATGGAAGTGGAAATTATGACATAAGAAAATTAATAGTGATTCCACACATAATCTTGGAGTAAAATGATCAACGGAGTATGCGTAATGCCGAATGAGTGGAAATTGAAATTTCAAATTCCCTTATCGATTTGCTAACTTATTAAACATACAACCATGAAAGAAGGATCATAAAATTATGATGTAAATATCCATAAATTAATTTATATTACACAATTAATTCAATAATGGGCAGTACACAGACCACATGCAGTAAATTATTGGTGAATAATAGAAATATCAAAGAATTAAAAGTGAGATAAAAACCCCTTACTTTGTAATTTTTTCTTGGTCGAGGGTAGGTTAACCTCCTGTATAATGGTGACATAATTTTTATTAAATTATAAAAGAATCATATACATTAATATGATATCATATATGATCTTTTAACCTTTCTTTGTTAATAATATCATATTATTATCATCATTTCGGGTGTTAACGAATTCGTTTTCCTTTATATTCATTGTTATGTGAGTCATATTTTTTATAGATGGGATGTATCTTATTCATATCCAAAATGATATCAAGTTTATAAACGTTATTTTTAATCATAAAATGTAAATTATTCTTGAATAGATATGATGGGGAATGAATCTCATTGTGTTCATGGAGATGGTAATCTGTACGTACGGACGAGCGACAATATCATTCTTTTAATATTAAAATAATATATAATTGGATGGTATATCATATATGAAGAATATGTATAAAGTTATATTTATTATTTACATCAATTGTACATCATTATTATACCCATCCAAATAATAATGTATTGAATAACAATTACACCACGACGTGGAGACGGTAAGCCGTACGTACACACGTATGGTGACATGTCATTCAAAGGATGGATAGAATAATGAATATGGTTGTACCATATTTATAATAAAATCACATTATAATGAAGATACCAGAGTTATTATTTTATAATGGAACCCACAATGAAAGAAGAAGTGGAAGAAGAAAGGAACTTTGAAAGAGGTCGTGAAATATTTTCCTATTCTTCAGGTTATTCCTTTTGATTTAATCAAAAGGGATCCATAGATAGTCTTTCTGAATAAATAAGGGCCTATAAGATGAATGGAGAACAGTTTATAGGGTATTTGGGAAAGATTTGGCAGAACCAGATGGCTTTGAAGATGTGAATTAGAGAGAAAGGGGAGTTCCCTTTTATAAGAGGGGTGAGGGGCACCTTAGGAAAAGCAAGAAATATTATTTTATAATAAAATCATTTTCAGTTTCTAATGCTCAAAAATATATTATTTAAAGGATAAGGTGTGGATGGGTCTAAACCAACACAAATAATAGGTTTTATATAGGTTTGGGTAACTATATTAACTTTATCTTTTAGATTTAACTCTTAGTTAAATATTTTGACATTTACCCTGTCTCTTTGTATTTTTATATTATATGGTTAATAAACAAACTATATACTTCCAAAAGAACCCCAAGTAGTTCACTAATGATACAAATATAATTATATAAGTATTTTTGGAATAACCTTAGAATTTTAGGAATATAATATCAATTAATAATATAATATTTGTTTTGAAACCTCTTTTATGTCTATTTTGACACTATTTGGTATTTTTTTCTAAATTCATAACTAAATTATTCTTTCGAAAAAAATCATATAACCAACAATAACATGTTATAGTAACCTATAAAATTAGTTTAATTCATAAAAAGTCTCATATTACATTTATTTGGATATTTATAATATTAATTATTTAGATTTTTCATTAATATTGTAATTAGTGTATCACCATTTTTTCATAAATTAATTTAATTATTTAATGTCTATAATTTATAAATAAAATCCCATTATGTAGGAAATAGTTTTTTATTTCTAATTAATATTTATAGTCGAATTTAACTTATGTATAACCCTATATTAAAAATGTTTTAGTTATTAAACTTCCATTTTAACTATTTTAACTCTTCTTTAAATAAAATAATAATAAATTTCATAATCTAATCCAATTGGACCTAAAGGATCATATTTTATTCATAAGGTTTTTTTTGGTATAATTAAACTTATAAAATAGAATTATGACATGTTTTAGGTTAATAATAATATCATTTTTACCCTTAATTATCCTATTTACTTTTAATCGTGGTTAATTAAGTAAAAAGTTACTATTAACCAAAAATTATTTTCATCTTATTGAACCAAATTTTACATACTAATATCAACCGTGTCTCTCAGATTTTTGAAATTTCACTCATAGAAGTGGTAAAATTATGTTTTATGTGAAATTACAAATTCTCTTAGGAGGTGGGTACAAGACGTTGAAAAGTTCAATAAACATTTTTATATATCTAAAATTATTGTAAACTGACGCCAATGAATTACATTGAACTTATATAGGTATTATGTATCTATTTTGAGCTAAAATTAATTTAAATAAAATAAATAATTATTTAAATAAAAATTTGAGTTTAAACTATATCTCAGTGTTTTCACTATTCATCAAAAATTAAATGTTTTTAGAAAAATACCAAAACTTAACCTTAAGATAATTTCGATATTCAGAATCTAAAAATGAAGTCCATTTTGAAAGATAAAATTTATAAAATTTCAAAAAGTGGGTATTACTATTCATAATGCCTAGTTTGATTAATGGCGGTGTGTGAGAATCTTGAAGTTGCGTACAATGCAAGCTATTACATTTTTCAAAGGGAAACGTACCGTGGAAGCTTGGGGTGTTACAATGACATACTCTAGATTAGATCATATCATTATGAAACATAATGTATAATCCCAAAACTAGTGAAACACATAACATAAATTGAAAATTTTATACATAGATAATCTTATAAATATTGTTTGTTTGGGTTTTTCTATATTATTTATCGTAAATGTATATTTTGGTTTTTTTATATAATATAGTATTTCTTTAATCTACTTCCCAAGGTTTATACTAAACATTATCTGATACCAACTATAACATCTGAGACCCCAGTAGTCTAGATTTAGGGGTTATTTTATTACAATGGAATAGATATAATAGAACAAATCATTAAATATCGAATAGTTTAGTAGTACTGAAGAACTAGATACATATATGGTTCATCTATTACATTGGTAATTAATCATTGTATATAACAAAGTAAAATAATATACTTCCTATAAACTTATTCAAATATTTTACATTCATAACCTAGGGAAGGAAAAAGCAATAAAAGTGTGGAATCTAAAATCAATAAGGGTTTTAATAGAAACATGAATCAATAATATGGTAAATATAATCAACAAATCATGTAATGGTAAACAACTCAAAAACACATTACAATCAGTAATTTTATAATGAAAATGCTTTCGTAGATTTTTTCATAGTAAAAATCCTATGGATAGTAATAAATGAATATGAAATGAATGAAATGATTAATTATTGGATGTAATATATCTACCACAAAAATAATATACCTTCAAGACATTTCAAAATACAGTTTATGTATATGGGTAGAAACATGTCTGATTATTCTTTAAAACAAACAAGAAGTTTTTGTTTCCAATTGATTTCATCTCATTGTACTTTTGATGAATCAAGGGTCTTGAATTAACATGTCCCTAACCTATAGAGAAAGCATTAAATGGCCCCCAACCCATGTAATACTAATCCAAATAGTTCCTCAAATATAAAAAAAATTATTTAATTACTAAATAATATTCCTTATCATCAAATATATATATATATAATAAAAGATATATATTTATAAATATTTCCCCAATTAAACACATAACTATCAAGGTAAACAATATATGTAAAAATGATATACATCTTAGAAAATAATCATATCAATGAAATAATTATTTAAAATGGGGAAATAGGAATGATTCATGATAAAATAATTCCAACTATAATGAAAACATGTAAAAAATTAAGACACTTTCTAAATGATACACTTTGGTGCTGTTTAAGGGAAAATATTTAAGAGTAATTAAAAAATATAATGGAATATTTTTTTATATGAAACTAGAAATAACAAATGAAATCTTATTCATGTTAAAATATGTGATTTTATACTAATAATAATTATGAATTAAATTATATTTTTGAGTGTACATGAAAATGTGTAATAAATTAGTAATTTCCCTCTAATTATGCTTAGTTATATAGAAGAATGGGGAAGGGAACCTCATAAAACATATATGTTCCAACAAAATTAAATAGAATAGATCTAGGTATATAGTTTTGAAACACAAAAACATAATTCACGAGGATTATATAATAAAAATTATGAATTACATTGGGGTAAAGAGATATAATGTGAAACTCAAAGGAAATAATGATGGTTTGAAGAGAATCCCATATCATATTGTAATCAAAAGAATTGAATTGACCATAAGACTAAAAAACCTAAAATGAAACATTGAACACCATAAAAGAAATTTATTCATGATATAATAAATCTAATGGAATAATCCATACACCACACACAAGAAATAATTGGGGAATAAGTCATATCTCATAGAAATAAAAGTGAGATGAGAGACCCCTTACATTTTGTTTGAAAGCATTCTTTACCTTTACTTAATGAATTGGACAATAAAATTATATTTATTAATTACCTAATCAATAGGATATTAAACATATATTTTATTTATTAAAATTTTATAATTATCATTTATTTTTATACTAATGAGTTAAAATGTTTAATTCTGTTTTTACAGGAGCATTCGTTTCATGGTTTTATGGTTGGTTCCCCTATGTATAATTAGGTAAATTCTTGTAAAATGGAAGAAAACCCCCATAGGAACAATTAATTATTATTAAGGAACTTAAAAAATTTAAATGGTAAAAAATATAACATTTTAATATGATATGTGGATGATCCATTAGATAAAATGTTGATGAAAGTGATTTACTTTAATATGGACGTTTTTATGACCATCAAAACTCATATCACTATATTTAATACAGTGTTTATATATTAGTTCAAGAATATTATATAACATATAAAATGTATTATAAAATATTATTTAACCATTATAATGGTTTTCTGACCAACCTTGAATGTGGTAATGGAAAATGAAATTGCATCGTCCATAGTGGCGGTAAATCGACACATGAGAGATGATGTTTTCATTTTTAGAATAAAAGGGAGTTGAGACGGGGTTTAAAGATGGATATTAAATTAAAGTAATAAATATATAGTATATCTATGATATTTAATTTATCAATAATTTTTAAATAGATAATATTATAAGGGGAAAATGAAATTAAGAAAATTAAATTAAAATGAAAGAGGATTTTACCTTTTCAATAACATCTCCTAGAGTACCACCTTAATGTGCTTGGGATTGGCCTTTTGGTTAGACCAGAAGAAAAAACACATGAGAAAGACGTTTGGAAGATGAATTGGGAATAATATAGTCAACATTAATGGAATATAGGTTGTGAGGTGAAGGGGTTGTGTTCTGTGGTATTTATTGTAGAGGAGAGGGGTGTTTTTTGATTATTTTATCCATTTATTTATTATTTTGGCTCAAGACTATGAGTATTGATGATTGAAATTAAAATTAATGATAAATAGTGAATTTAAATTATAAATAATGGTTCTTTAATCATTCATAAATCTTCCATGACTCAATAATTCATGTATTTACCTAAAACTATAAATTACTCTATTTCACTATTCACCAAAAAATCAACTATTTCATAAAAATCACAAAAATTCACCTTGGCCATTTTTTGATGAGTAGATTCAAAAAATTGCCTTAATTTTTTGAAAATAATTTTTATGTATAAAAAATTTAATTTTTATTTAAATTTATCATTTATTTGAGAAATACAGATATTATAATTATAACCGATTTTTTGACACATTGAAAAATTTATTAATTCCTCCTCAAATTTTCTTATAATAATAAGTATAAAAAATATTTATTTATGAATCTATTTTATGAAAATAATCTTTATTTCAAATTATTATATTAATTATAAAATTTTAAATAGACATTTACCTTTTACAAAAATCCAATACACAATTTATCATTATTAAAACATTTATTCTATTTTTTATTATATTAATAAATCATATTTTCTTTTTTGAGATACGTAAAATTTATTTATAATTTCATATGTGAGGTTGTTACTCTAATGGTCACATTACAATTAGTTATTTTCAATTACTATTCCTAATTGTCACGTTACTATTTCATGTGTCATATTAATATTTACTCATTCTTTGTTTAAGCTCGGTGTTGTGTGAAATGTAAGTTATTGAATGAATTTAATTTATGTAATATCTTTGGGTGTTATACCAAACACATGTGAAATCTGTAGAACATGATCTTATAAAATCCTTTGGGTTTTTAATAGTTCTCTCATACTGACCACTTTTATGAGGATGATATGTAGTGTTGAAACTCAACTCTATATCATGATGTTTCTAAATACAACTCCGAAAAATTGGGGTAAGCTTCATACCCAAAAACGATAAACATTAATATGGTACTCTAATCAGCCTTCCACTTCATTAATGTATATTATTTAAATATGATTAAGATTTAAATATTCTATGATTGCCATAAAGAGTGCATACTTTGTATGTTGATTGAATACAACATATAATTACCTTAACATCAATGATATGATAAACCCTAAAGTTTAACAGAACCATTAATCGTATGTCAAAAAAATTGTAAATACATTCCTCCATAAATATCTTTTTCACAAATGCATATATAAATCTAAAGGGATGTATTTCCATAAAAGTCACTTAAAATATCCTAATTCATGATAAACTCCCATCACATAAAACCTCAATTGGGGTGTCAATGAAATATAACATATGATCACCCTTAATCTCATAAATCCATTATGGTATCCATAACTCCTATGTGAATCTGTCATGTAGACATATACCCTTACAAAATATAAATAAACCCTTTATTCCTTATATACTATCATATCTTATACAATAACATTTTCATTGGAATATTTTGTCCATCATTTTACCAATAGAATAAGTAATTTTATTTCATTATTCAAAAATCCATTTAGAGGGAGCAAACCACATGATATTTGACTAACGAAATAAAAACATGATTCTCAAAAGGACCATTCATAAAGTAACATGAGATTTCAAATAATGGAGGCAAGGATAAGTGTTCCATAATTATCATGATTGACTTTATCTGTTGTAATTGCATAATATTTCATATTTTCCTTTATCTTCACAGTTTTTTTGTGTCATATCATCCATATTATCCATTAAATTGGGGAATTGATTCACATAATACCAAAACTCCTTAGACACGAGACATTAGACTGTGGGTGGTGTAATATTTTGAATCCTCTTAACCTTCATTACACTAACTGGAGTATTAATTTCATTTCAACCATCATAGGATTTATGAAAAACTGTTCCACATTTGAAGAAAATCTATGTTCTATATAAGAAATTCCTTTAATGCTTCTTCCTATATTGGCATCATGCAAGTGGGTGGACATTTTTTCTACCATTTTTGTTTTCTTGAGACTCGGTCATCCTTTTATTATCAAAACCAAATGAATGGTGGGAATGAAAAGTTTCTATTTTTACCATCAGCGTACATCGAACAACATATTCATAGATACTATATTTTCTTATAGATAAGGCCTTTTTATGACTTGGTTTTAGGCCACCAAATAATCGATCCATTTTTATTTTAGATTTGATGATTAAATGATAATTTAAACTTTAATTTCTTGTAAAATTAGTTTCATGGGTAACAATATATTCCCGATACTTTTCTGTATTATTAATTAATTTATCCTCCATCATTGTTTTTAGAATAAAAGAGAACTACCTACTAAGAAATATCCCATTAAACTCTTACCATTACATATATTCAATTTCTTCTTTATCCCTTATGTCCATAATAAGATTCCTCTAATTATCTACCTAATCTTCCAAACTATAAACAAAAAAATGAATTTTTCATGATCCAAACATTAAATAACTAAAAATAAATTTCATTGGTACTCGTCCATTTGACATAAACTAGTGGACCAGTGAACTTGCGAAAAGAATGTGGATATTTCCTCATGAATGTGTCAACATAATTTTTTCCCTCATTTGATCATCTGGATATTCAATCTGTATCATATATTGAGAATGTTTTGGTGTCATAGAAAATAAAATTTTTCATTCCAACTTCCATAATTTTTTATTTATTATGAGGATAATAATTTCATTGTTTGTTTCACTCAAAATTAACATGGTTTTTTAGGTTTTATAGATTGAAATAATCGAGAATGATTAACATCAAAAAACACTATTCATAGTTGGAAACCATATAATCATTAAAAATATAATATGCATGATGTACAAATCATCACACATTCATTTCAATATATGACACATTAAGATTAACCTAAGTCATTTAGGGACATTATCTTAATCCCTTGTTATGGTTGATATAGAGTTTATGAATTTCCAAATTATATCCCTCATGAGTGTGACACCAGTTCTATAGAAGGTCCATTTTCATGCACTTGGTGTTGATAAAGTCTATATCAATACACCCATTTTGGATTTATTACCCCAAGGAACCCTTTTACTAGAGCCACATCCACTTGTAGTTCCCACACATGGATATAATTTCTTGGTAACCCATATCTCTACCCTTATCAAAAATTCCAATGCTATTTTATTATAGATAAAATTATCCTTAGACTTATCCTTAGAGATATCCCAATACATATAACTAGACATATACAAAGGAAATTACATTTGGATCCCACTAATGTTTTATTAATCCCAATAAAAAAATATTGACTAAACCAATCCTATGATACCAACATTAGTGACCTGGGATTTAATACATAAATATCACATTTATAGATACATATTAAATACATTTCATTAACACACACCTAAAGACTGTATTAATTTATTGTCGATGCATACAAGAAACACAATATTATTATTTCATGAATGATATTAAACCTCACCCACAAATATCTTCTCACTTATTACTCCTCTTAGGCATACCCTACCCAAACTATTCCCCCATAACATTCTAAAGGAAACATAAGAATGTGTGAGATCAGATTCTCTATAAGTGTAAATATATGAGATATGATTCAATGATCATATGAAATTAGAAGATAATAATAAGGTTATTTTATCAAGAATATAACTGAGGAATTTCATACCCAACATGTCATAGATAATAAACATGATTCATGTAGTAAATCACTAATATTATAAAAAAATATAAACCATATGTGTGAGAAATAATCATAAATCAATCCTTAAAATTAATATCATAAATATGGGAACCATCATAAATATAGATGAAAAACATTTCATATGTCAAGGTTAACAATCAAGAGTATTAAAAAACTAGATCATGACTTATCATATATTTCCCAGGTCGATCTGGACATACCTATTTCCTAAAGTATGATATTGACTTAACACTTATTTTCTATAGTATATGCATAAGGAACCAATTTTTCATAGTGGATTAATCTCATATAATTGTTTCTAATTGTTCTATAAAAATATATAAAGAAATAAGTAAATAATTATAGGGGGATATAGGTTCCAACCATCTCATAATGAAATCCATACTTATGTGTGACACAATATCATAAACCATTATTCATAGCACGACTTCATAACCCATGTAATGAAAGTGGGTTTTACAAACATTTCATCAAATCACCATGGTATATCCCATGAAATATTAATTGGTCTAATATAAATTTCATCAATATAATCATTAACAATATATATAAAGAATGCACATTTTATCATTCAATATTATCCCAAAGGAATCATATGTAAAATCAGAGGATGTTATTATTGATGTAAAATGATTTTGAACGATCAATTTAAGATTTTATTAAGGAATATAACATTTCAACTATTATAAATTGTTTTTAAAACATAAATAAATTTTCAAAATAATTTCCTTTAAAAATATCCTTGGTTGCTAATAAAGAAATCATTAATAATCATTTACAATATTTCACAAAGAAAATATCAGTTCCATTTGGAAAATAAATTTTTAAAAATTATAAATCATAAAAATTTGTGAAATCAATTTATGAAGAAATAAATTCCAAACATATAAATTAATCATTAAAATAATTATTTAGTCATGATAGTGGAAAATAGCATGTATTCCATGCATGTTAAATAAGTTTATTTTCATATTTTCTGTAAAATAAAAATAGGAATTGTTTGGAAAAGAACATAAAGATTCATTTCAAATAATTTTGTAAAATGGTTAAAAAACATGGGTTAAAAGGAAATTAATTAATCTTTTATAGGATCAAAAAAAATAAAACATTCTTTGAAAACATTATTTTATAATAAAAATTATTTTTGGTGAAGAGAGAATTAATGTCGGTTTTCTTTAAGAAAAAATTCATTTTAAACTCTTAAGTACATAAAAATGGGTAAATATAAGGAAACCATGTATTATCATCACATAAAAATAGTATATTAAATATAATATGTTTTCTAGTATATGGATTATAATAATATATCATTAGAAGCATGAACATAAACAATCGTGATATACGATGAGATTGTATCATGAAACCCTTTGTAATATGGTAACCATTAAACTATAAACACCATGAAAGAGAGATCATAAAATGAATTTTTAAATCCCAATAATTTTATGGTGAATCATAATAAAATAAATAAATTGGAAATATATACACCAAAAAAATGAAGCATGTTGAGAATATGGAATGTGTCTCACATAAAATAAATGTGATATAGAAATCACACACCATAAGTCTCTACATCTTTCATACATTATTGAACATCCTGTATAATTAATATGAGTTTATTATAAAGATATTAAAAAATCATATATATATATATATATATATATTAATCATTTCATATATGATTTACTAATGACCTTCTATTTTCTTTTTATAAACAATTTGATGCAAAAGTCATGTTTCGGGCATTAATTGCTTTGTTTTTTGTATAAGTTTTGGTTTTTTTTATTTTTGGTCCTATTAATTTGACAATAGATCCATAATATCATTAATTTTAACCATGAATTTTTTTTCATATATATTTAGAATATATTTATTTATAGTGATCTCTAAAAGTTATTGATAAAAGATGAAATACATCATTCATAGAGACAGTATCTCATACGTACACAGAAATGCAATTTCAGTTTTCCTAATAGAAATAAAGAAATAAAATAAAATAATATATTATAAGTAAATAATAATTTTTATTATATATATATGTCATATGTTCAATAAACCATCGATATTAGCTTCCTTGTAAATCATGAACAAATCACATTTTTTCGCAATGTGGTAGTCTATTGAACACACGAATGACTATAGTATTCCCACAGAATGGAAGGTAAGAATAAAAATATGATATTATGATTACAGAATCATGATAATAACCTAAATATCAAATACAAATAGTATATATATCATTATATCCATCTCTGAGTAATGTTTATGGAAAATGAATTATATTGGTTCATGAGGTGGTAGTCCTTCCTGCACACGAAGAATGATTTTTTATCATATTTATTAGAAGAGGAGAAGTATTAAGGTTATTAAATTAATATAATAACATATTAGTATATTTAACATAATAATGTTATTATATTATCATGTTTTATTATAAATATAAAGAGGTGGAGTAAAATGTACCTTAAAATGCTCAGTTTGGGATGTTTACACTTTTCAGACAACATCTTTTGGATTAAATAAAAAGGATTCTTAGGATGGGTTTATAATAAAAATAAGGATTTTAATAAGGGAGAACACAATTATGGATGTTATTTGGTTTGTAATTTTCCAAACAAAATTATTTTGTAAATGATAAGATGATAGGAGAAGGGGAGGATATATATAAGTGAGGTGAGTGGCACACATGATCTTTTTGATAAAATGGTGTACCCATGTTTTCCACATTCTAAAAGGATAAAATAGTATAAATTCATGATAATAGAAGTTATAAGTTTGTAATATTAAAATACAATGGGATTTGTATATGTTTCAGTCATTTTTAACTCTTATCATTTTATTTTAACCCATAGTAAACCCATTTTTACCATTATCGCTGTAAAAAATATTTATAGTTATTACATTTCATTGTGTTAAAAAATAATGTTGAATTTATTAGATAATATAAATTAATCTTATTCAAAATATGGAATCAAAATTTTTATATTACTTTCATAAAATGGAAAAATTAAAATTAAAATTATTCTTATCGACGCGTTGAGAAAGAGAGTTTTCAAAGAGAAATGTTTCAAAAGTTTAATAAGTTTTTTATTACAATTTATTAGGGAAATGACTCTACATACCTAACTAGGATAAATAGATATATAATTGAACTATTTTTTCCTTCAAAATGATATTAAAACAATTTTTTTTGTTTTAAAATTCTTTATGAGAAATTATAATTCTTAAAACATTCATGTTTGTTTTACTACTCATCAAAAAATCATCTTTAAAAATTCTAATAAATTCACCATAAGATAATTTTTACATTATAATTTTTAAATTTATTTTATTTAATTTCAATAATTTTTCAAAAAATGGGATAAAAAGTTTTAAAATAAGTACATAGAAGGTAAAAAATTTCTTTTTATGCGTAAAATTAGAATTATTCTTATCCGTTGTCTATAAGAAATAAGATGAAAGTTAAAACTATTATTAAATATATAGTATATAAATTTTATTAAAATAATTAACCAATAGTGATTTATTTAATTTATTGAGATGATAAATGTTTGTTACCATAAAAATTAGTTTTTAAAAAAGATTCCCTTTATTTTCAATAGGTTTTTATGTTCATTTTTAATTAATTAATCACTAAGGAATTCAAAATATATAGGTGTGTAAATGAAATATTTTCATAATTTAGTTAATCCTATTTAGACCCTCTATTTCAAAGGCTGGGTGATAACCATAACAATAAATTATAATATATTAATAGTATTCTACATTTTGTTTAAATTCAATGTTGTTTGCAATGAAAGACAAACTTAGTATAGCTTATAATTAATTTTTTTTAAAGATTAAATTTAATACGAATTCTTTTTGAGAAATTTGTTGGTGTTACATACTTTATTACATTGGCATTAGATTCTAGTGATTGAATCCTGAAGGTCCTAAAACTTTTGTAGCCTTCATAAACTAGATCCATATATGATTCACATATTACATTTAAATAAAATTATTATAAAATAATTGTTTTGAAAATGTCACTATTAACACAAGAATATACTTTTATATAATTTTTAGCTCACTAACTAGATTCATAGGAAATGATAGAAAAAAAGGGTCAGCTCAAATACTCTGTAATGATAATGTAGAGTGGAAGTTATTGTGAATAAATAAGCATAATCAACATGGAAAGGTAAATAACAAAACACACATTCCATTTAAATAATTTTATTATCATGACTAGATAATGACTAATAAACATAGTGAGGTAAATAAAAAATACATATTCCATTTTGTCAATAACATGACTATAGTTACTTTATAAAGCCTAATAAATATAGAAAGGTTAATAACTAAACGCGCAATCAATTTAATAAATAACATAACTATTATGAATATACAATGCATAATTACTTTGACAAGGTATATGACTAAGAATTCATTCCATTTAATCAATTATTTAGAATAAAATACATCTAAACATAATATCATAACAAAATCACTTTCATAATAATAACTGAATTCCTAATGGAGGAAACAATTAATTATTGGCCATCATAATCTCATGAATCACGACACCTCTACAGTTAAGACCATTCAAAAGAAAATTTAATATTATGTGTAAAACACCATTTAATGATAGAAAACAAATTTGACTAATGTTAATATGAATGCATTTAAGGGATATATAATTTCAATCCTCACACATAATTACATGTATAATACATTTCTCACATATTGAAAAACCGATTAATTCATAAATAATATTCCTTATCATCAAATATCGATATTTATTAAATAATGTGGATTTTTTAATATTTCCTTACATAAAAACATAATTTTCAATATAGAACACTAAATTTTGAAATGATATATGTTTTATGAAAAAAATATGCATGATATTTAATATGTATATTTAGATAAATCTAAAGTCAGATAATAACAGGAAAGTAAATATTTAATAGGAAATATAATGAAAACAAGTGAATTAAGAAAGTGAATTTCAATACACTCCTTAATCCAACTTATCATAAACCATCAATATAATGAATATGGATGGAATTAGTACAACCTAACCCTAGTGGTGTATACATAATGTAAAGGGCTGTTGTCATTGATGAATAGAAATTCCATAAGAATGGAATTGAAAAAAATCTTAAGGAAAATATCTTTTTCCCCCTTGAAAATTACATTTAAAGAAAAATGTTCACCAAATAGCATGAAAAAATTATTTCAAGAAAATAACATTTAAATCACATAAATTAATCTTATAATAATTGATTGTTCATTATGTTAGGAAATTTTTTACATGTAGTACATGTTAAAATAATGATTACTTTCAAATTTCGGGTAAAATTCAAATGAGAAATGTTTGAAAAAAAAATGAAAAAGGCATTAAATTTTTTTAAAAAAATAAAGTAATAGTAAATATACCATTAATAAATAAATTATATAATTTTAAAAATCTTTTTGAAAACATTTTTAGAAAACACAGTTTTAGAAGAAGAATGATTTTGTTCAAAGAGAGAAATAGTCAGATTTTATTAACAATGTTTTCTCAATTATTTTATAAACCACATTGGGGAGAAATTGTACTATTAATTTATAATATTAAAAATGAAAAATTTACAAAAAAGGGTTTTATTATAAATTTATAAAATAATTCCATTTAATGGAAAATAAATCATCCAAAATCTTGAATAAAATGAAATTGTGAACATACCCCATGAAAATATAATAGTGTTGATGTGAGAATTATATAATTAATTAATTATGTGTATAAAATGTTAATTAACATAATACATGTGAATATATGTCATTTTATAATAAAAATTAAATAAAATCATAGTCTTAGAATATCAAATACAAAGAAAATGTAATATAGCCTAATAAAAATAAATTCAGTTAGGAAAATCATTACCACTTGGTAATATAAATTTATAAATCACATGGATGAAATAATTAAAAATTAAACTTGAAATATTATTAATTATTAATGAATTATTATATTACATTAAAAATTGGAAGTATATAGACCTTATAAAATAAATTAAGTGAATAATATTTCAATATTCTTCAGTTAAGTGAATCTGTGAAGAAGTCCATTGCCTTAAGATTATTTTTGGTTGAATGTTATTCAATATAATTTATAAGGGTTTTACTTATTCAATTAGTTTATACAATAAATATATTCATAACATTTCATGTATGGTTCTGCTATAACTTCTTATAACCTAATCATTAATAATATTTCATTATTTTTATTTTTTTGGGTGTTAATTTCCTTATTTCCTCATGGATGTATTTTTTATGAAGGTTTTTTTCTTGTATATGTTATATAGTTACATCATATCCATAATCAAACTAATGTTATAAATATAATGTTTTATTAGAATCATTTTTAGAATCGTAATTGAAATTTTTACTTGGAGAATGGATCATGTCACTTCATGGAGACTATATCATCAAAACGATTGTGTATGTGGATACTTGATGAATGATTGTGAGAGGGTGGTTAAATATTTTGCACAATTTCCAAATTTGTGATGACTGTATTTAACTTTTAATGAATCTCCCAATATTTACCTCATCCACAACTGGGTACAGACCTTCTTTCCAAAGGAAGGTGGTTAATTGTGATTTCAAACCCAAAAACACTTAAGAACATGAATTTGTTGATAGAATGGGAGGTTAGGCTCATCATTCCATTTTGGTGTGGGTTGTTTCTTACTATGGGAATATATTATAGATTTATGATGTGTTCATGAATCTCTTCCTAATCCCAATATAGAACCAGTTATCCTAAAAAAATCATCATTGGAATGACAACCCGGTTCTTTATTCCACACTAAAACATGATTTATTACATAAAAATCACTTGATACAACAAAGAAGATCAATTATTCTAGTGTCTTTAGGGATTATGATCATTACATAACATATTAAAACATGAAATACAACATATTTATTTAAAACATCCTTCACATGACCACTACTTTCCCTTATAGTTAGCATTACATGGGATAACCTGAGAACATTCATAATAAAAGGGTGAGATATAAAGCCTAGTAAGGGAATAAACATTGAATAACATGAGGAATACAATACATGTTAGACATTAGGTATATCAATGGAGAACAATAGAAACATGGACATAAAGGCATGTTAAAGCATGATAATCATAACATGGAAATGTGGCAACAACACTTAACATATAATTTAGCATGATCCAAGGATCATTTGACCTTGAGCATGAGTAAATCCTCATTTCACATGAAGCATGACAAAACCATAATTTTAATTTAATTAGCATGAGTTAAAACTCATTGCACATGACATATCATGATACTATACTTTACCCAATTCATTGGAGCGCTATCAGGGCACACCCTTCTTAAACATTTCATTTCATGCACAAGTGTGCCACATAAATCATATAACATGAAATCAATCAACATTATAAGTTATTCCACGATTAATTAATGTGTTATAAATACATTAATTTAACATTAAATATGCATATGTGAATAAAGTTGAATACCCTTGATAGATACATGGGTATGGTATTCACTATACAATAATCTTGGCATGGAAAAACGTGCTGCAATTTCGACAGTATAACATCATGACATAACGACTCGTGAAAATGGTTGATTTGAGAGAAAATAGTGTCTCATAATATGTAATGAAATGGACAGTAATGGGGTCATATAGATACATGTCCCAAAAAACATAATGTAATTTTTATGCATAATTCAGAAAAATTACATGGATCTAAAAGAGGATACAGAAATCCCTCACGGAATTTTGGCATGGTAATCGGTGTACATTGGAGGCATTAATAAGAGATAAATGTGTCTCCCATCAACCAAACATAAATATGGAATTATGGGAGAGGTTATTTGTTTCAGGTGAAAAACCCCAAGGGGTGTAAAGATTACTCTCACTTATATAAACTGATGGAAACCAAGTCAGCCAATAAATGTGTAAGTAAGGAATGCAAAGGCCTTCAAGACAGGGAAAGTGGAGATCCAAGTAGAGAACCAAGAGTAAGAGAAGAAGAAGGCGTAGAGTGTCTAAGGATCACCTTTCACTCCAAGGAATAGAATCTTGAAAACGTAATTTGGAAAAATGCCTCAAATAAATATATTTTAAGGATTTATGAAAGACACTTGCAGATTGAGCCCACAGAGGAGCAAGAACCGTGGATAGATAAGCAAGACCGAATCAACGTTCGAGGCTTCATCCAAGGCAGGATCACCTTGGAGAAATTCATCTAGATAATGGAAAGAATGGTTTATCACCTTGAAGAACATATCAGGGGGGATCTAGACACCTAGGTTAGTACTTTTCACTGAGAATTATATAGAGTGTCTTACTCAAACAACCATAGTCTTGTGTTTAATAATTCTGTGAGCTATTTCAGCATATAGTTTTCCTCGTGTGTGAACTTTAGTTTCCCACCTTTCTTTTAAGTGGATTTATTAAAAATTTTATTTGAATGGAATTATAGGAAAGGTGTGAAATCATACCCCAAAATTTTTAATTGAAATCCAAAGGGCATTATAACTTCAAAAAAATTGGACAAAAATGAGAAAAGAAGAAATTCCTTTCTTGGAAGTGTGATCCCAAAATCCTGGGAGAGGCTTGAGAGAGGATTCTTGGGAGCTTCGGAAACCTTGGGAGGATTATAGAGAGAAGACGACAGGGGTTGGTCAAACTCCAATGGCTTGTAGTGAAGAGGAATTGGGAGCTTGGGTGAGTTTATATAGGAAAGGATGTGGAATTCTTTATTATTTTGGTTTGGGACACCACATATTACACTAATCAATACCAAAAACCATACCATGGTTTTGGCCCATGGGTTTTTCTAAATAGGAGTGGAAAACAATATTTTATATGCCCAATGGCCTAACTTCTTAAAATAAAAGGGTTTCTTAAGTGGAGGTGAGTCATACTCTCAAGGAAAACAATTTAAAAAGAAAAATTGTTTTATAAGTCTTAGAGGGTCCAATAATGCTTTGTAAAATAAATAAAAAAACCAAAAATCACATTATATTAATGGTAATACAGATATTGGCCAAACATAATGTTTATAGTATTTTATTATATCACTATTAGGTCATTATGATGTCATAAAACAAATTATATATTTAAACGGTATCTAATTTTTACCAAAAAAATTGACTGTATTAGAAAATTAAGAAAAATTCACCATTGGATAATTAATAAGTCTGGGTTCCAAAAATAATATTCATTTTATATAAATAATTTTCAAAATATGTGAATTTTTACTTTTAAAATAAAAACAAAAATTTACCTAAAATTCATGGGTTTTGACAAAAACAGCTTTCAATCTGTAATCAAAATTACAATTGTATTCATAAAATTATACGATAATTTATATATAATTAAAATTAATTTAATAATAAAAATAATATTTTTTTAAAATATGATTTAATTCAAAAATCCATTAATTAATAAAAATAGATTTCTTAGTTGAATATTAACTAGAAATATTATTAGTGCTTTAAAAACTATTTGAAAATTAACAATAATAAAATGAATGCACATTATTTATACAAAAGTAATGTACATAGTCATAGTCTTAGGGTCTTGTTACATAACCTCTTATAACACCCACATATGACTGAAGGGTAAGCTGTGTGATGGAGAGAGTCTCTTGGGGTGGCTCGGATAAAATCACTCAGGTGGGAATCTGTATTAACTTCCACTTCTCCTATAGTCAGTTCCGCTCAAGCTTATCGTGTTCAAGATCAACTTGGACTTGGTCACGAGATCAGACCAATGATTCCAACTCCTTTCTGAGCTCTAAAAATGGGATTCATACGGGGTAAGTCTACTGGATGAGTCCATCGCTTCCTTTGTCTGAGTAAATTGGATTTGTTAAAGCCCTATATTTATACTTATCATGTGATCACTGTTCAATGAATATATTACAAATGGTCACAATTATTAATTTTATTTTAAAATCAAAAACATAAAACCAATGACTTTCACATTTTATATAACCATAAGAAGAAATTTAATTAGATCAAGAGGAATTTTCATTAATGAATGTTTGGGTCATTACAATCTTCCCCCCTTAAGAAATTTCGCCCCAGAAATTTATTTTTCCCACACTAAAACATATGTGGGTAACTGTGCTTCATCACTTTCTCTGATCCCGATGTCACATATTCAAACATGTTGTTTCACCACAACACATTTTCGAGGGGCATTGTCTTATATCGTACAACGTTTTCTCTACGATCTAAGATCTTCACTCATTACTCCTCATAAGAAAGATCATCCTATAACTATACTACCTTTTAAAAGAGTACATGTGAAGGGTCTGGTATGTACTTCTTTAAGAGGGATACATGAAATACATCATGTACTTTGGCCATGGTAGGTGGAAGTGTTATTCGATAGGCCACATCCCCGACACGATTGAGAATCTCGAAGGGGCCGATGTACCTAGGACATAACTTCCCTTTCATTACAAACCTCATGAACTTATTCTATGGAGATATGCATAGAAATAACATGTCTCCAACATTAAACTTAAGGTCACATTGATGGTTATCTCCATAACTCTTTTGTCGACTCTGGGCTTCTTTGATATGCTGCTGAATAGTTTTCACCTTCTCCACCAGTTCTTCAACCATTTTTGGTCCTAGCAGCTTACGCTCACTGACTTCATCCCAACATGCCCATGTTCTGTACTTATTCCCATACCGGTCTTTGGTAAATCAGTTTTTATATATCCCAAAGACAAAAATCTATAATATGATACATATTGGAATCTCGGAGGTCTCCCTCTTTTACAGTATCTAGAAAATCATTTAGTGCTTCATAATTTTCAAATAAAGAGAAGAATTTGAAAAGACCATGATGGTACTTCCCACTCTTATAATGGTAAGAATGTTGAGAGCACAATATTACCCAATATAATGTACCTCATCCTTAATAGAATCTTACAATGGTACATGTATTGGATGCCTCAAAGTTTTTTTTCAAGTATCATGGATATTTGAAAAGGTTTCGAAGTCATTTGAGCATGACTTCAGGATGATCATTCTTAGTAGTTCTTCAGGAAGAGATAGAAGAGTTGTCTATGATCTTCCACCTTCCATATTGTAACTATGTAAAAATGGAATGCAATTAGGGGGTTAGAATACATAGGTATGGAGCATAAAAATGAAACATTGGTCATAAAAGGATAAATTTGTAAAGGAGAAGTATATCCTTACTTGTGACTACTTAGGTTTAAGTCTAGGTTTTCCTTGATCAATATCTTAACATATATTAATATGTAATTTTTTTATTCCCAAAATAATGGATTTTACTAAGATTGTGAATTTTCCAAATCAAATCTCCTGGGAGTTTTTAACCAAGAGTGCAGCAAGGCCCGTTGTCATGTACCAGGATACCCCGAGTCAAGCCCAAAACTCATTGTCGAAGTTTTCACTCCTAGGTACATCTATACCAGAGCTGCCTCTACCTGCTTGTATCTAGAAATATATGTATTTTCTTGATAAAACACTTACTTAATACTCACCAAAAATTAGGGCTGTTTTTATTATACCTAGTCTTATCTCTACGGCTTCACTATGGTTTTCTAATCCTAATCCCATAATAACTAAACCTACCCTCTAATACCAACTGTGACAACCCTGCTCTTTATTACACACTCAAACATGATTTATTATATAAACATCACTTGATAAAACATAGAAGATCGAGAGTTCTAGTGACTTTGGGGCTTAGGATCATTACATAACAACTTAAAAGATGAAATAGAACATTTTTATTGAAAACCTACTTTACATGACCACTACATTTCCTCGTACTTAGCATTCCATGGGATAATCTGAGGACATGAATAAGGAAATGGTGAGCTATAAATCTCAGTAAGGGAATAAAAAATGTAATAACATGATGAATACAATACATTATAGACATTAGTCATATCAATGGAGAACAATATAAACATGAACATAAAGGCATGATAAAGCATAATAATCATAACATAGAAATGTGGCAACAACACATAACATGGAATTTAGCATGATCCAATGCTCACTATACATGGAGTATGACTAAATCCTTATTGCACATAGAGAATGAGTAAACCCTTATTTCACGTGAATTATCATGAGTCAACACTCATTTCACATTATGTATCATGATAATATACTTTACCCAATGCAATGGTGCGCTATTAGGGCGCACCCTTCTTAAACATTTCATTTCACGCATAAGTGTGCCACATGGATCATATAACTTGGAATAAATCAACATAATAAGTTATTACACTATTAAGTAATGTGGAAAACTACATGAATTTACCATTAAATATGTATATGTTCATAAGGGGTAATACCCTTGATATAGACGTGGGAATAGTATTCACTACGAAATGATCTTGGCATGAAAAAATGCGGTGCAATTTCGATAGCATAATGGCGTGACATAAGGATTCATGAAAATCATTGATGAGAGAGAAAATGTTGTATCATCATATGAACATGAAATGGAATGTAAGGGGGTTATATAAATACATGTCTCAACAAATGTAATGGAATTTAGATGCATAATACAAAAGAATTACTTGGATGTAAAAGAGGAGAGATAAATCCCTCATAGAATTTCAGCACGGTAATGGGTGTACATTGGAGGCATTAATTAGAGATAAAGGGGCCTCAAAACATAAAAAAAAAGAGGTCAGTATTGTGGAGGTGTGAAATCATACCCCAACATTTTTAATTGAATCAAAAAGGTCATAACAACTTAAATAGAAGTTTACAAAAATGAGAAAGGAATAAATCCGTTACATGGAAGTGTGATCCCAAAAGCATGGGAGAGGCTTGATAGAGGCTTCTTGGGAGAATAGGGAATCTTGGAGGAGTATAGATATAGGATTTCAGGGTTTGGTCAAACAATGAAGGATTTTATTGAAGAAGAAGTTGGGTCATGGGAGGGATTATATAGGAATGGAGGGGAAATTCTTTACTATTTTGGTTTGGGGCACCACACATTAAACTAATCAAAACCAAAAACCCGGCCATGGTTTTTTCCCATGATATTTTCCACAGTGGAGTGGAAAACAATGTTTTAGAAGGAAAATGGACGAACTTCTTAAAATAATAGTGTTGCTTATGTGGACGTGAGTCACACTCTCAAGGAAAACAATTTAAAAAGATAAAATGTTTTATAAGTCTTGGAGGGTCCACTAAAGCTTTGTAAAATAAATCTAACAAACAAAAAATAACATTATTTTAATGGTAAAACATATATTGGACGAAAATAACATTTATAGTATTTTATTACATCCCTATTGGGTCATTATTATGTCATAAAACATATTATATATTTAAATGGTATTTAATATTTACCCAAAAATCCGACTGTCTCAGAAAATTAGGAAAAATTCACCGTTGGATAATTTTGTCATCCTAGTTCCAAAAATAATATTCATTTTATCTAAATAATTTTATAAATATGTGAATATTTATTTGTAAAATAAAAACTGACATTTATAGAAAATTCTTTGGTTTTGACAAAAAACTGCTTTCAAACATTAATAAAAATAAAAATTACATTCGTAAAATTATACTATAATTTATATTTAATAAAAATTAATTTAATAATAAAAAAAATATTTTATTAAAATATTATTTACTTAAAAATTTATTAATTCATCAAAATATATTTCTTAGTTGAATATTAACTAAAAATACTATCTTGGATTTAAAAACTATTTGCAATGTAACAATATTAAAATGAAAGCAAATTATTTATAAAAAATTAATTTACAATGTCATTGTGGTAGGGCCTTGTTACATAACCCCTAATAACAGCCGCATAAGACTGAAGGGTAAAGTGTGCGATGGTGACATACTCTTGGTGTGGCTCGGATAACATTGCTCTGGTGATAATCTCTATTAACATCTACTTCCCCCATAGTCGGTTCTGCTCAAGCTTAACATGTTCAAGGTTGACTTGTGCTTAGTCAAGAGAAAAACCAAAAGACACCACCTCCATTCTGAGCACCGAAAAATGGTCTTCGTATGGGGAAATTCTACTGGATGAGTCCATCAATTCCTTTGTCTCGGTAAATTGGATTTGTTAAAGTCCTATATTTATACTAATCATGTGATCACTGTTCAATTACTATATTAGAAATGGTCACAAATCATAATAGTATTTTAAAATACAAAAACATAAAACCAATTAAGTTAACATTTTATATAACCATTATAATACATTTAATCAGATCAAGAAGAATTTTTATTAATGAATGTTTGGGTCATTGCAATTGGTTAAACGCTTTTATCTATGAAAGGGGATATTTTAGCGAGTTCATATGAATATATATGAGGTTATTCATCCATTTCCTACAAATATTTATATACATATATGTTGAATATATATATCCATAAACTCTTGAATTTAGTAGTATCAAGGGAGGCAATTAATATGTAGAAAATTGGATTTAACCATTATGAGGTGTCATATGTATCCTCCTTATACTAGTGATCAACAAACACATTATTTGTTAAACCTATGATGTTTTACATCATGTGTAGAGGATATATATTAGAGAACTCATGCACTAGAAAAATGAGATCAAACCTCTAATAAGAATCCTTCAACTCTTTGTTATTGTCAGAATTACATACATCATAGTTTAGTTGACTTATCAGTCTATTGATTGATAATGTGAAATGATCAAGCCATGGTAATTATTTGGTTTTTATGGTTGAAATGTGTCAAACATGGTTGTACATACAATGATGTCGATTCACACTTGAGCTCAGGGATTAGAAATTCTTTCAATGTATCTTGGTTCTCATTGAAATCATAATTCTCAATGTTCTGTTAATTGGGGTTTACACACCAAGTTTAACCTAAAATAGAGGAATTTTATATCATTCCACTAATCAAGAGTTACAGAATGAGGTTTCCTTAGATGGTGGTGATTCATTATGTGAATAAAATGACCATTTAAACTCCCTAATACTACATTAGCTATGATTAATGTGATAAACAAGGGATAGAAAATTACCAGTCTCACTTCAAATGGATGTGAGATATATGTTATAGGAGACACCCTTGGATTCTTAATATTGAGTTTGAACTATGGAAAGCTGTCATTAATATCCTATTTATATAAAGAATCAACTTTCTCATAGTTTAGTTGGTCTGTTCATACATACTATAGTTTCTATGGTTGTTCATTAGGGGGGTTATCATGTCTTGGGATGCGTTCCTGGGCCATCCTAGTGGTCTGCCTAACCTACTTGATTTCCTTCCTAACAATCCTCAGCTTTCTAAATAAACTAATAGAGGATGTATGGACACGTATGGTTGTATTGTGGATGTTTCTAAAGATAATATCATGATCCGTTTGACCTATATGAGGGACATTGCATAATATTAATTTCATATATAAAGGCCATCACATGACCCAGGATGACTTTTCCAAGGGGCATCACAAGACCTAAATGACTTGTCCTTATGTCCATCGCATGATCTCGAATGATATTATTGGAGGCTATCACATTATCTAGTTGACCTGCCTTGGTTTCAACATGAATGTCTGATGATATGGTTCTAGGGTATCACATGATCTGGATAATATCTCCATAGTATGTCACAAAAACTTGCTGAAATACCCAGTTACCATCATGAGACCCAGCTAACATGTACAGGTGCCACCATATTATTTAGAACACATGACTAGTTGACATTTCAGGGTTTGGATGGATAGATTAGATATTTTCATGAAACATGGGTGGCTTGTATGGGGGAACCTTGTGACTTTCTATAACATGTATAGGGGACTTCTCATGAGAAAAACTATACATCAAGGGATCATCACATGATCTGGGCGTAATGCCAATGTACCATCACATGATCTGGGTGAGTCATGGGACATGATTGAGGATCTACGAATATGTCTTCATGAATTTTTTTTGTCTTCATTCTTTGTTGTAGTTTTTCTTGCATGTGTACCCTATATTTTTTTGATGTTAACTACTTTAGGTCTCATGTTATTTAGTAGATATGTGGGATTTAATTCATATGACCCATCAAGAGTCCTTCACAAGATCTTAAGTAATAACGTGGAGTTCCTATTGAATCTATATGATCATTTACGTTGTTTCCTATATTTTACCTGGTGGAAAACCTTTGTGATGGCGATATTGGCTACTCTGAGAAGTCCACTAGGATTATTGGGTGCAAAGGTTCGTTGATTTAGGGATTCATTTTTTCATGTTGTGGTGGTGTGTTTATTGGCCTCACCACCTTGATTATAAACTACTTTTCATGACACATATTTTGGATATTTGAGCTCGATTCAATGGAAGGACTTGATCTCACACATTTCATGAGTTTCTTCTATAGGTAATCCAATGTGCATAGAATGATTTTAAGTGACCAAAAGACCACCCCATTAGTGCTCAATTAATTAGATTTTGGATAATAAAATGGGTTTTTTCTTATCATGTGAGCATTCTAGGAGACTTTTATGAGGTCACACCAACATGTCAAAAATCTATTGCAACATTTGGATTCCTATTAAAAGGCCTTCACATGTTGTGAGATGTATTTTATGGGTTCCTTAATGAGACATAGGTGGATTATTTGGGTTCATCCACGAGACATAGGTGGATTTTTAGGGGTCCTCTATGAGATAGAAGTTTCTTTATAGGGGGGCCATCATGATACCAATATGACATTCAATGGGTTCTTATGAGATTTTGTTGGCCTGTTGGGGGGTGGGAGATCTATAAGGCCAATGGTGATTGTAACAACCCGAGATTTTATGAGAATTATTCTTTTTAATTTCTTTGATGCCTTTTGTTGTATGCCACACCAAGATTATCTTGCGCTATACGCAACACCGTATTAGCTTTCAGTATACGCAACACTATTCTTAGATCGTGTTACACACAATTTCAAGTTTGTTTAATAGTAATTATTCTACGCAACGTTGAGTGTGTGTATATATATATATATATTCAATGTATAAATGAAATATGGTTGGATTCTGTTATACGCAACAACAAAGGTGTCTTGCACTACACGCAACCCTGACTTGGATTACATTACACACAATCACGACCTTCCATGATAGTGTGCATTGTACGCAATACCGAGTTTCACTAAACAACGATACGTTATTAAAATATTATATAAACTAGCCATTATGAATAGTAATACCCACTTTTTAAAATTTAATGAATTTTATCTTTCAAAATGGATTTCATTTTTAGATCCGGAATATCTAAATTAGACTAGGGTGAATTTTTGGTATTTTTCTGAAAACATTCAATTTTTGATGAATAGTGAAAACACAGGGTTACTATTTAAAAACTGACTTTTTATTTAAATAATTATTTAAATTTATTTTAGTTCAAAATTGATACATAATACCTATATAAGTTCAATTTAATTCATTGGAGTCATTTTATAATAATTTTAGATATATAAAAATTTTATTGAACTTTTCACCGTCTTTTACCCACCTCTTAAGAGAATTTGAAAATTTACATAAAACTTAATTTTACCGCTTCTGTGAGTGGAATTTCGAAAATCCGAGAGACAAGGTTAATATCAAGCGGTAAAATGTGGTTCAATAAGATAAAAATAATTTTTTGTGAATAGTAACTTTTTACTTTTATTTACCACGGTTAAAAGTAAATAGGGTAATTGAGGGTAAAAATGATACTATTATTACCAAAAAACATGTCCTAATTCTATTGGATAAGTGTAATTCGACCAAAAAAATCTTAGTAATAAAATATTACCCTTTAGGTCCACTTGTATTAGATTAGGACATTTATTATTAATTTATTTAAAGAAGGGTTAAAATAGTTAAAATCAAAGTTTAATAACTAAATAATTTTTAATATAGGGTTATACATAAGATAAATTCAACTATAAATATTAATTAGAAATATAAGAAGATTTTATACATAATGGTATTTTATTTATTATTTTTAGACATTAAATAATATAATTTATTTATGACACAATGATGATGTAGTAATTACCTTATTAATAAACTATTCACATAATTGATGTTATAAATACACAAATAAATGTAATTTGAGACTTTTTATGAATTAAAATAATTTTATAGGTTAATATTACATGTTATTATTGATTTAATTAACTTTTTTCTAACTAAACATGAGATTTTGATTTTCACAAAAATAAAATACCAAATAGTGTCAAAATTGACAGAAAATAGTTTTTAAAACAAATAGTATATTATTAATTGTTATTTTAATCCTAAAAATCTAGGGTTCGGCCAAATGACTTAGATAAGTTTATATATATTAATAATTAACCACTTGGGTTTCATTTGGCTTGTTATAGTAAGTTTATTAACCATATAGTGTAAGAAAACAAAAAGACAGGGTAAATGTTAAATTATTTAACTTAGAGTTAAATCTAAATGATAAGGATAAAATAGTAACCTAAACTTGTCTAAAACCTATTGTTTGAGAGGATTTCGACCCATCCCCACCTTATATTGAAAATAAATCAATTTGGATTTATTAAAAACCGAATATGACTTTATTATAAAATAATATTTTAAGTTTTTACAAAGGTGCCCCTCTCCTCCCTTATAAAAAGGGCACCACTTACCTCTTCTCTTCACACCCTTTGGAGAATTAAAGCTCGGGAAAATCCTCCAAATTTCTCTTCTAAACATCCCTAGAAACATTCTGGAGGTTCCGGTCTTCTCAAAATACCAACTCTACTTCCTTAGGAGAAGGCTTAAAGAAGGTGCGTCGAAGAAGAGGTAATCTCTTCTTCCGATTCTCTCAAGTTTCTTTCTTCTTCTACTTCTTATTATTTAGTTGTCTCATTATAAAGTAATAACATCAGTATTACTTATATAATTATATGTCATTATAAATATTAAGCAAACTTATTTCTCATTCTATTCATCCTATGGAAAATGAAATCACCGCGTGTACGTACGTATGGAATACCGTCTCCACGCCGTGGTGTAATCTTTTTTCAACCACCACCTTACATGGATGGGTATAATGGTGTAAATAAATAAATATGTATGATTATTTTAAAGTGATATTTATTCTGATATATTTTAAATATACTTCAATATATATAATTCCATGATCATGGGAATGATATCATCGCTCGTACGTACGTACGGACTACTGTCTCCATGACGCGATGAGATTCATTCTCCATGTTAACCATTAATGAATTATTAAAAAGTGTATATAATGAATAATAATTAAATATATGACATAATAATGATACTTGATTTATTTATATATATATGTATGTAATCTACTTAATTCCATTCAATTCAATAAGGAAATGAAAACAGTGTTCATGCGTACGTACGTCCTACAGTCTCCATAAATGTTGTATTTCATTCCATTTATTGATCTATCATATATATATATATGTATATTCTGAATATACATTATATATAAATCATGTTTTACATTATGGAATTATTTAAATCAGGATATAAGTAATAATATCAAGATCAACAAGTCGAAACACGTACAATAAATGAAACAATTTTACCCAAACCGCTGCTTTTACATCGAATTTATAAAAGAATGGGTAATATAAAGTCATAAATAAACCATATATGATATCATAACAATTAATATGATTCTGTAATAACTTAATGTCATTATTTAAATCATTATACATGAGGTTCAGATACATACAAAGCATATCGGACATAAGGTAAGGGATAATTTTTCAAATCTCATTTTTATCCGAGATTGCTTATACATAAGTATTTACTGGGGTTATATTTTTCATCAATGCCCATAAATTTTTTTCATAAATTGTTTAATATTCTTCCATGTATGTTTAATGTCATGTTTACCCCTCTTTGACTTTTACTTTGTGTTATGGAAGGAATCTTACTTTTTTTACCACACGAGGAACTTTTTGAATTTTCCGACAAAAGTACGAGGAGAATGTTATTTTTAACTTATACGGCGTGAACAAATTTTTTTACGGTCTCATAACACCTCATTTTAATGATGATTCCTCTATAAGATTGCGTGATTATTTTCAAAAAAACCCATTTTCTTTTAAAATTTCATGGAATTTTGTGAAAAGAAAAATGATTTTGAAGAAGAAAGGATATTTTCCTCAAGAATTCATTTCAAGTGTTTTATCAAAACTATTTTCCATCTAAAATGACATTATTTAATATGTTTATGTTTCAAGTATAATGTCTCTATTATTTACATGGTTTTATTCTTCTTATGATGAAATGATATCCATTTTTATATGGATTATGTTATGATAGCATGGTGTTTAAGAATCCCATTCTATTATATGGGTTATGCTATGATGTATGATTTAGGATTTTGTGGCACACGAAAGAATGATTTCATTATGAGATATGTGGGACCTATATCTCCCTCTAATGCATTGTGTAAATATTTATATCTCTTGAGATATTCATGGATGGAATGGTAAGTTAATTTGGTTCAGTGATACAGGACTGGAACGAAGAGTGAACTCGATTCAGAAAGGGACTTTGTCTACTAAGATGGTCTTAGCAACAATGCCTTGGATACTATGGAAATCATAACACGTGCTTAATGGTTTCTACAATTACATGTTTTATTCCCATGATATTTTTATCATAATTGATTTTCCTTTATGATATATTCCTTACGTACATCCAATATATAAGTCTTTTCTCAAGATATTGATGTTCAGATTTTATGTTCATGTTTTTTCATTCAAATGTTTATGGATTATTTTATCTTCTCTGTGCTTTCCATTACTGAGAATTTGAGCTCACCCTTTTTATGTTTTATTTTCCCCAGGATATAAAGAAAGGTTTTAGGTAATAAAACCAAAGGGGTATATCTTTATTAGAGATGTTGAAGATCATTCACCGTGATTAGAAGATTATATTCCGAGTTTCCAAAGACACTAAACTAATATAGTCTTTAAGAGTTTGTTTTTGTCCTGTATTAATTATTCCACAAAAGTAATGTAATGTCCATGTACGTCAAGATTTGGGTCTCTACAGTTGGTATCAGAGCGAAGGGTTAGTTAACCTTTTGAAACTAGAATGCGAAAACTTTAGTGAAATCCCTAGAGATATTTCTAAGGTATGTCTAGGGATGTCTCTAAGGATAAGTATATGTATAGTTTATAGTCCTAGAATTATGATAATAATATTAGAATTAAACCTAAGGTTTTATATATTAAAGGAACTCCCCCTTTATTATGTTGTTTTCCTAGCATTATTTTTTCCTCTCACACTATTCTTTTTGGGTTTTAGAAAATGGATGGAAATAGGAAGATTAATGATAATGGAGGATATGATGGACAATGGAATGATATTATTAATGAGAAACCAAATGAAATTGGATCTAAAAGTCCACATATCATTATTATGGATAATCGTAAATCTCATAATATGATCAATAATATCAACTTTGGTAAGTTTCCCAACTCAAATAATAAGAGAAAGATGGAGTTTCACGATGATCATAGAGGGAAGAAAGTTCAATTTACCTCATGTAAATCATGTGGGAAGAGGAATTAGGGAGATTGTTTCAAAGGAACTGGAAGATGCTTTGGGTGTGGAAAAGAAGGACACAATGCCAATAAGTGCAAAGGAAAAGGCTCATTTAACACCATGGAAAAGTATAATGGTATTGCTATGACATCAAAAATGATTAAACGTTTTCAATGTGGGATGTATGGGCATTATACAAACCAATGACCAAAGGTAAAGTCTCATAAAGAGAATTAGCATGGTCGTATGGGTAGTATTTATGTTGATGATAATGAAGAGACTACAAATGATATGTGAGATGAAAGAATTGTTGAATCTCAATCAATGGTTTAAAAAGGTAGTGGAATGATTTATTTTTATCAAGAGTTATGTTGTATAGGTAATGGTACTATGGAATAAAGACACATCTAATGATTGTTACACTATTGTTTTTCCTAGAGTATTTGAAAGTATACGTTGAATGGTACCAGTAACCATGAAGGTTATTCAGATATTTTTGGAAAGTAGATGATATGCACATAATGAAGGGATAAGAAGATAATGAGATGCTTGATAGTATTCATGAACTCATGATTGATATAAGGACTAAGTGATATCGTGGTTTGAGTATATAGAATTTTTGGGATTTTGGTATGTGGAAAGAGTTAACTTTTGACAGCACTCATGTTTTCACTAAGGTTATATGGTAATTCATGTTTCATGAGAATACATGATTAGGGTATTCACATGTTTGGAATGTGACCAACAAGATATATCATATGATAAATGATGGTATTCACGTGCTCAGTAGATGAAATTTCAAGTAATCATTATCTTTATACGATGAGATTGGACAGAAGTATTTTGGATAAACCTAAAGATTAGAATAGATTATGTTAGATATCAGATATTATTGTTTAAGGATAGAACTTTTTTTATGTTATAATAGTATAGTTTTATAAAAAGGACAACTCGTAGGATGGGTGAAAACCTATCGCGTCGGACAAGGTTGCGAGAATCGAACCCACAACCGAAGTGCGACAGACCTTTATCGCCTACCACTGGCCTGCAGGAAGTCTCTGGTTAGTAGAAACTAACTTTCTTAAGTGTCATAATAGATGAAGTATAAGCCCATTTTTTTAATCATGTACGATTAACCTCACCATAGATGGACTTATGTATATTTGATAATTTTTTCTAACCTTTTGTTTGAGACATGGAATGACCAATCATTCTATCACGTGATCTGCTAAAACTTCACGAATGAAAAATTCAACTTCATTTCATTAAGAGATGAAGTGGAAATTGTTCAAGGCCCGAACAAAGGTGATATTATACCGAAATAAGGTAAGTATTTCTTATAATTCAAAATCATCCACTTTAGGGAAATGATCTTGGAAACCAAAAATGTTGTCCTATTTCCCTTATATCCGATGAATCATATGGTACCTTAGATCATCACAAATTTATGGCTTTGTGATTGTTGGCTTTTTCTTAGCCATGTCCTCTATCACTGTCCATAAGAACTTTATGGTTATATTTTTATTACATATCCATATTTCAACTTATGTTCTCCTATGTGAAATCCCAGTGATGAGTTAATCTGGGAAACCGTTACGTTTCTAACTTTCCTTTTTAAAATTAAGTTTTAGTATTCCTTTTTACGATGTGGGTTTCTATGAAAGAAACTTTCAAGTAGTAAAACATTTATAACCCCGACGAATTTCGAGGGCGAAATTCATTTTAAGGGGGGTAGAATGTAACAACCCGAGATTTTATGAGAATTATTCCTTTTAATATCTTTGATGTCTTTTGTTGTATCTTACACCAAGATTATCTTGTAATATAAGTAACACCGTATTATCTTGCAGTTTGCGCAACACTATTCTTGGATCGTGTTACACACAATTTCACGTTCGTTTGGTAGTAGTTATTCTACGCAACATTGAGGGTGTGTATATATATATATTCAATGTATAAATGAAATATGGTTGGATTCTGTTATATGCAACAACAAAGGTGTCTTGCACTAAAAGAAACCCTGACTTGGCTTACATTACACGCAATCACGACCTTCTACGATAGCGTGTATTGTACGCAATACAGAGTTTCACTAAACAACGATACGTTATTAAAATATTATATAAACTAGCCGTTATGAATAGTAATACCCACTTTTTGAAATTTTATGAATTTTACCTTTCAAAATGGACTTCATTTTTCGATTCGTATTATTGAAATTAGCCTAGGGTGAATTTTTGGTATTTTTCTGAAAACATCCAATTTTTGATGAATAGTGAAAACACTAGGTTACTATTTAAAAACCCACTTTTTATTTAAATAATTATTTATTTTATTTAAATTTATTTTAGGTAAATATTGATACATAATACCAATATAAGTTCAATGTAATTCATTGCAGTCATTTTATGATAATTTTAGATATATAAATATTTTATTGAACTTTTCACCGTCTTTTACCCACCTCCTAAGAGAATTTGAAAATTTACATAAAACTTAATTTTACCGCTTCTGAGAGTGGAATTTCGAAAATCCGTGATACACTATAAATATCAAGGAGTAAAATGTGGTTCAATAAGATAAAAATAATTTTTGTTGAATAGTAACTTTTTACTTTTATTTACCACGGTTAAAAATAAATAGGGTAATTAAGGGTAAAAATGATATTATTATTACCCTAACACATGTCCTAATTCTATTGGATAATTGTAATTCGACCAAAAAAACACTAGTAATAAAATATTACCTTTTAGGTCCAATTGGATTAGATTAGGACATTTATTATTAATTTATTTAAAGAAGGGTTAAAATAGTTAAAATCAAAGTTTAATAACTAAATAATTTTTAATATAGGGTTATACATAAGTTAAATTCGACTATAAATATTAATTATAAATCTAAAAAGATTTCCTACATAATGGTATTTTATTTATAATTTTTAGACATTAAATAATGTAATTTATTTATGACACAATGATAATGCAGTAATTACCTTATTAATGAAATATTAACACAATTGATGTTATAAATACACAAATAAATGTAATTTGAGACTTTTTATGAATTAAAATAATTTTCTTGGTTAATATTACATTTTTTTATTGATTTAATTAACTTTTTTCGAACTAACCATGTTTTTATTTTTTACAAAAATCAAATACCAAATAGTGTCAAAATTGAAATAAAATAGTTTTTAAAACAAATATTATATTATTAATTGTTATTTTAATTATAAAATTCTATGGTTCAGCCAAATGACTTAGATAAGGTTATATATATTAATAATGAACCACTTGGGGTTTGTTTGGCTTGTTATAGTAATTTTATTATCCCTATAGTGTAAGAAAATAAAAAGACACGGTAAAAGTTAAATTATTTAACTTAGAGTTAAATCTAAATGATAAGGATATAATAGTAACCTAAAATTGCATAAAACCCATTGGATGAGAGGATTTAGACCCATCCCCACCTTATCTTCGAAATAAATCAATTTGGAGCTATTGAAAACCGAATATGACTTTATTATAAAATAATATTTTATGTTTTTTCAAAGGTGCCCCTCTCCTCCCTTATAAAAAGGGAACCCCTTACATCTTCTCTTCACACCCTTTTGAGCCTTGAAAATAGGCCAAACAATGCCCATTAATCTCATATAATTCCCTAGTAACATTCTGGTGGTTCTGGTCTTCTCAAAAGACCAACTTTACTTCTATAAGAGAAGGTTTAAAGGAGGTGCGTCGAAGAAGAGGTAATCTCTTCTTCTGATTCTCTCAAGTTTCTTTCTTCTTCTACTTATTCTTCTTTATCTGTCAAATTATAAAGTAATAAAATCAGTATTAATTATATACTGATATTTTATTATAAATATGAAATAAACGTTTTTCACCTTCTATCCATCTTATGGAAAACAAAATCACCGCGCGTGCGTACGTATGGAATACCGTTTCCATGCTGTGGTGTAATCTGTTTTCGACCACAACCTTACTTGGATGGGTATAATGGTGTAAATAAAAACTATATATGATTATTTTAAAGTTATATTTATTCTGAAATATTATAAATACACCTCAATATAATTCCATGATCATGGGAATGATATCATCGGTCGTGCGTACGTACGGACTACCATCTCCATGACGCGATGAGATTCATTCTCCATGTTAACCATTCATGAATTATTATAAAGTGTATATAATGAATAATAATTAAATATATGAAATAATAATGATATTGGATTTATTTATATATATATATATATGTATGTCATCTACTTAATTCCATTCAATTCAATAAGGAAATGAAAACAACATTCATGCGTACGTACGACCTACCGTCTCCATGAATGGTGTATTTAATTCTATTTATCGATCTATCATATATATATATGTATATTATGAATATATATTATATATAAATCATGTTTTACATTCTGGAATTAATTAAATAAGGATATAAGTAATAATATCAAGAACAACAAGTCGAAACATGTACAATAAATGAAATAATTTTACCCAAATCGCTGCTTTTACATTGAATTTACAAAAGAAAGGGTAATATAAAGTCATAAGTAAACCATATATGATATCATAACAATGAATATTATTTTTTAATGAGTTAATGACATTATTTAAATCATTATACGGGAGGTTCAGATACATACGAAGCATATCGGACATAAGGTAAGGGATAATTTTTCAAATCTCATTTTTATCCGATATTGCTTATACGTAAGTATTTACTGGGGTTATATTTTTCATCCATGCCCATATTTTTTTTTCATAAAGTGTTTAATATTCTACCATCTATTTTTAATTTCATGTTTACCCCTCTTTTACTTTTACTTTGTGGTATGGAAGGAATCTTACTTTTGTTTACCACATGAGGAACTTTTTGTCTTTTTCAACAAAAGTACGAGGAGAATGTTATTTTTAACTTATACGGCATGAAAGGATTTTTTTACAGTTTCATAACGCCTCATTTTCATGAAGATTCCTCTAAAATATTTCATGATTATTTTAAACCAAACCCTTTTCTTTTATAATTGCATGGAATTTTGTGAAAAGAAAATTATTTTAAAGATGAAAGGATATTTTCCTCAAGAATTAATTTCAAGTGTTTTATCAAAACTATTTTCCATCTAAAATGACATTATTTAATATGTTTATGTTTCAAGTATAATGTCTCCATTATTTACATGGTTTTATTCTTCTTATGATGAAATGATATCCATTTTTTTATATGGATTATGTTATGATGGCATGGTGTTTAAGAATCCCATTCTATTACATGGGATATACTATGATGTATGATTTATGATTTTGAGGAACACAAAAGAATGATTTCATTATGAGATGGGTGGGACCTATATCTCCCTCCAATTCATTGGGTAAATATTTATATCTCATGAGATATACATGGCTAGAATGGTATGTTAATTCGGTTCAGTGATACAGGGCTGGAACGAGGAGTGAACGTGATTCAGAAAGGGACTTTGTCCACTAAGATGGTCTTCCCAGAAATGCCTTCGATACCATGGAAATCATAACATGTTCTTATTGGTTGCAACAATTAAATGTTTTATTCCCATGATATTTTATCATGATTGATGTTCCTTTATGATATATGCCTTACGTACTTCCAAGATTTATGTCATTGCTCAGGATTTTGATGTTTAGATCTTATGTTCATGTTTTTTCATTCAAATGTTTATGGATTGTTTTTTGTTCTATATGGTTTCCCTTACTGAGCATTTGATCTCACCCTTTTTATGTTTTATTTTCCCCAGGATATAAAAAAAAAATTTAAGTAAGAAAACCAAAGGGTAAGATCTTTTTTGGAGATGTTGATGATATTTCACCATGATTAGAAGATTACATTATGAGTTTCCAAAGACACTAAACTAATATGGTCTTTGGGCATCTATTTTTCTCATGTATTAAGTATTCTGTAAAAGTAATTTAATGTCCATGTACGTCAAGATTTGGGTCTCTACAGTGATCACCCAAGTCATATAAAATCATTTTCATAAAATCATCACACATTACCTTCATAATAATCTCCCATAATTTCCATTTTTATTTCCTTTTTTATTTTAAAAATAATGTGGTTATCGCAAGTTTGTATGAGTATTTTCAAAGAAAATCACACTCCCCATCGACGATGCCACATTTTATCAATCAATGGTCTTGTGGTGATGCATGTGAATAATTATAGAAAAGTATTTCTATTTGTTAAAGGGGATTCTTGAGATATGAAGCAGGTCTTTTGATGTGAATTTTCTATGATAGGTACTTCAGAGGGTCTTGTGATCACATGCTCGTTGGAGGATCATGAAATATGAAACCATTGGACACTATCTCCGTCATTTCATTTTTGGGGAATGTAACACCCATGTCTCAAGTATTTCTTATATTGTATATTTTTCGATTCTAATTTGGTACAATCAGCAAATTCCACCTCAGGAGAAACATTAGAAGGGATAAGGGATCAACTATGAGGAATGTAAATGCCCACCTGAGGCTATAGTTCTTTCACCAATCAGCCTCTTGGAAAAATCTTGGTCTTCTAGGTGATATTTGGTATTCCATGGAAGAACCAATAAATATTGATAATAGAGGGTGGCTCATTCACAATCTTCCCAATATTTACATCTCTTGTGATATGCCTTTTTCATGTGGCCTCTTTATAAGATCTCATGCGAGAACCAATAAAATGATCCATCCATAATGCTATTTTACAAGAACCACTTCGCAAGACATGAATTGACCACAAATAGTTTAAAAAAACCATGAATTCATCTTATATAATTATTTTAACCATGGATATATTACTACATGGTTTCCTTTTAAGGTTTCACATGTTTGGTTGGATCGAATGCCTAAACACTCGACTATTATGCAGATTATGTGACCATGTTAGGGTAACATGATTGAGAGTCTTTTGATTGACTATATTTTCACTCCATTTTCTTTATGTTTATGAAATCTATGATATTTTTTATGATCTAGGATACTCTCAAGTCCTTTATATGATCGTGATTCCCTTTTTGATTCATGTTCTTTGAATGCGTCTTCTAGAGTTGTGAATTTATTTTGATGGACATTCCAATTGTATGACATATTATTCTATAATAGTTTTCAGATAACTTCCAGGTCTCTTCATACATCCCACAAGACATCAAAACGATAGGTTAATGTAGTGATAAATATCTAGGATTCTATTGTGTCAAGTGTAGATTGAACTTTCTGAAGTGATGTTTGGTAATTTCAGATGAGTTTGATAAAACAACTTATGGATAATATTAAGGAATATCATTTTTAGAACAATATTCCCCTCTATAGGATTGTTTTTACCAATGATATTTTAATTTAAATACTACATTCATTAGTCGTATCTCCTTCTTGGGTCCAAAAAAACCTATAACACATTTCAGGTGAACATTCCCATGTGGAACATTTTTTCACAATGTGAGAGCGTGAAGATGGGCAGATAATGAAAGTAATGACTGCTGAATTTTATTGGAACAATTGTGAACCAGATTCAAAAGTTCATTGTACCATTCTATAATGCGGATGTCTGGAACCTTCCAGAATTCTACCTAGGTTCCCAACATGGACATTCTATCAAGGGTAATCTATGGAATCGATTCGTGAAAACCCCTCTAGGTGAAGTATATCTATTCAAATAATTCCACATAACTTAAGAAGATCAAGATGTATGGTTTCGTCGGGATCTTGAAAACATTTTCTTATTGAAAAAAGGACCTAATATCAGACCTGTTCAATCACGACATCACATATACAGACACATCCCACATAACAAATGGTGTAGTGTTAATTAATCTCTAAGACATCAAGAATATATGTGGAACACCCATATTGGGAGAGATGTGTGAACGACCCCCCCCCCCCCACTAAGTCCCATGTGGGATAACAAAGAGAGAATAGAACCTCTTTCCTCAGAGCTGATCAAGATGGCCAAAACGGTACACCCAAAGGATCCACTTCTAGAATAAGCTATCCCATTTGAGATGTGGGTGGGATACATCATCCAGAAATATCATTCTGATCCTAAATCCAAGAATCCAAAGGCCTTCCCTATAAATGAATCCCACTGTATGGAGGGACCTTACTAGCCTATAGTTGAAGATGGGGAATTTATTGGATAGGGATGGGAGGTCATATCTGGTGTTGTATAGTCAAATCTACTATCCAGTTTCCTTGTAATGTACTTGCAAGAGTATTTAATCTCAGCTAAGAAAAATGGTGGAGTTAGGGTCTCTACATTAATCATAGAATCTTCCATGGTATAACGTATGTGTGTTTAGTTATCATTCCAATTGTTGGCCAAACATTATCACCTTTGGTGCCATGTTTATAGGAGGATTTCCTATTATGAAATATCAGTCCCATTCCATGTGTTTTTGGGTTGGATGGGAGATTATTTTGGAGTCTTAGAGTTCCTAAAAACCCAAAATATTCCCAACATCTGTTTTAAGTCATTTTTATAGTGTGTGTGTGGTGTTAATCTTACTATAACAAAGTATAAGGAGGTAAAGGACTTCATGATTCATCATATACCCTTTAACTTTGAGATTAATAGTTCATTTATCATTGGGTGTGTGGTTGATAATTCTTGGGCCATCCTTGGGACGTAGTCCTATATGAGGTCACTTCATGGGGGAATAATTTCTATCGGTATTGACGAGGACCTCATCTGAGAATGGTCCATGCCTTTCCAGTTTAGTCATCTGTTTGAATGTCCAGTTGAGATTTACCCACCCTATTCATTTTCAATCTGAGGATAATTCTATGGTGGATCACTAGTTCTAGATGATGTTTTTCAGGGAGGATACCTAGTCCGAGATAAACCACCCTCATCATAGTGAAAATATTTATTTGTCCAAGGGTTTTGGGGATATTTTGATATGAACATACCCCAAAGTAAAATTATCCATATTTGTGTGAAAATATTCCCAATTACCACCATTTATATAGGATAATAAATTTTCTAGTAAAATGCTAGTTCTGATGGGGACAAAATCCTTGAAGCACCCCATCAGAAACCAAGGCCTTTACCATTACCTCCATTGCTGGTAAAAGAACCTAATGATGTAGAAGTAGTGATTGTGTTTATATAAAGTTATATTTCTCCATTATTATTATTTCCCATCACATTTTTAGAGATGAAAATTTCAAGGATACTAATTTTGGGGGTATATCTCTGGGGCATACAATGTTAGTTGAAACTAACTTAGGAAGGTTTCTCCCATTCCACCGCCCTTCTAAGAACCAATTTAAAGGAAAACCTAAAGAGGTTGAGTCCTTATTCTACAAAATTGATGTAATGATAGAAGGCATCAAGGTTTTTGTGTTCTATTTTCCTATAGTTTATCAAATTTTGGTTTGGGGTATGCTAAAAATGGTCATGGTTGAACATGGATATCCCAATATAGAGGAAATAGTAAGAAAAATCATATTGATATGTTTAAAGGTCCATGTTTACATTTCAATAGTATAAGAATCCTTTTTTTCATATACTGGGAGGGTATAGAAGATCATTTATCCCTAGAATCACCCATATATTCTCCATGGGGTATGGTAATCAGAGACAAATATGGAAGTGATTAGGGGAGTGATGATAACAGATAACCGAGTGAACTAACCTAGATTTGGGTGGAAATTTACATTTCTAAATGAATGAACTTAGATTTGGCTCCATCTTGAGGGCCTTAACCAATTTTCTAGACCTCGATAACATCAATAGATCGTACCCTAGAAGGGAAGAGGAAAAGGAAGCACTGTGAATTGTTAAATTTCACCCATCCTAAATCCCCAACTTAGTGTGTAATATCACTCTTCGTTAATTTTTGATAATTACATTACCACATCCTAACTTAAAAGAATCTATCAGTCCTTACTGATCTCCCTTAGGGGAGAATGCATCACCCCGAACTATGTAGGTGATCATTTTGCTACTTTAGCAGACCCTTCACTATCAAGCATGGACAATCAAGAAGTGGATATGGATGAGGTTCTAAATAAATAATTACCATTTCCTAAGGAAAATATCATAATGGTTGTACCTTTTTATCTAGCACGGGTTCATGTGATTTTAGAAGAGACGGGTACTATTAGTCATTGTACTATTGAGTTATCATTAATAGAAGAATGTTTTTGAGAAGTTGAATGCTTATTCGGTATCTTTACACTTTTTTAACTTTTTTAAATGTATACCAATATTATATTTTTGTCTTCAATCCCTCAAAGGTGGAGATAAATTCATGACAGCAGGGAAATAAGTCGAGCTTCCATGAATACTCTGGTCGTAAGAGGGTGTTTCCTCTTCAATAGAGGATGGTGTCAGGGAATCAAACATCAACAGTAATGAATTCAGGAGACGTATGTTTATAACAATGACCATATTTTTTGGTTAGTTGGTGATATCTTATAATTTATTCTTTAACTGATAGAACCCTATGTCCTTTGTTGTAGTTCCCTCACCTCGGATCTCAAAATACCAAATCCTTGCTCCCCTAGGGATTCCTCTGAGTAATGCAACCAATATAGATGATGGATTTCTTTTTTATTCCTAAAATAACATTACCACATATTCTTCTAATAGATAACTACTCAAAGTATATATTCATATCCCCATGATGGTGTTTGATCAAGGAATGGGGTCTGCATAATTTTAACATTCGAAGCAGTGACATATATGAAGGAAAATCTGAACCTTAGTTTTAGTGAATACATTGGAAGGTATGAAGGACCAGTTTGGTCACTAATGATTTACGTGTTCCACCCTTTTTTATGATGTATTTGAATATAACCCCCTTAATTATAGGTTGATAAATGTGATTTACCTGAGTGTCCATAAGAGGCACCTTTAATTGAGGGTGATACCCATCAGGGATTCCTATTCAGTGAAGCAATGTTGGTACAAGGCCTTAAATAATGATTCCCAATGTACAGTGGAGGAATAAACTCACCAGGACATTTTCAGCACTGAGAATTCTAGGATTTACCATCTCATGTATGTGATTAATTTTCCATAAGAATAATTATCCTAGTTTTATCATTCACTTTAGAAATCGTAGAAAACTGTTCTATAGAAACATGGACTCTTTTACATTACAGGAATTATAGGATTTAAGTTGTTTCGTAAGATGAGGATTGGAAAAAGATTATAGATGTTGAAACCAAATCTGTTGTTCAATTATTCCAATTTATTACCTCCATATAGAAGAGGAATTCTGATCTCAAAGACTACTCTAAGCACATTCCATGATGGAATTGTATGCTTTCAACTATACCATAGCTCATATATTTATCATAGAGACTATGATATGTGGATATTATTCACTTAATCAATCAATTAATGGATATGAAAAACATTATATGTTTTCCCCATGTTCTCATTCATTCACCATGTGTATGAAATTTCACTTATCTAATGATGTATGACTCACCAATGATATATATCATTTGCATTACATCAGGTAAAATTGAATTCCTTGATTTTAATCATTAAATTATTATATAATGTTATCAAGAAATTATCATGAATTCCCACCTACATGAGACTCATCACTGATATATCTTCCTCACTATCTTATGATTACCTAATTCACAAAAGGATAATTTGGATGGAATATATGTCCTTGAGGGAGAGTGATATAGCTTTTTATAAAGTAAATAGACTTGGAGAATGTAGCTTTTTTTTATAATGTCATATGGTGGGATCAAAAAACTTTTATCTTCTTAATTATTTTAGACTAAATCATTTTTGTGTTTTGGTAAAGGGTTTATTAGCTCAGACCTTCTATCATTGTAGTTTAGGGTCATTTAGCTCAATCCAAATACTATTTTAGTTTTGGGTCATTTATCATTTACCTTCTATTGAAGTTGATTTGGGTCTTTTTTATTCGACCTTCTATCACTGTAGTTTATGTTCTTTTATCTTTGACCTTCTACTGATGTGTTTTATGATATTTCAACCCAATCCTTCTATTTTTTAGTTTAATATTTCTTATCTCAAACCTTCAAATATTGTGTAGTTTACAGTATTTCTATTAGGAACATGAAAGGAATGTCCCAAAACACCATGGGAAGTAGAGTTCTTCTATGGTGTTTCCTAGGATTATGAGGATTAGAGAACCACTTATGAAAGGAGGAGATTCCTATGTTTCTTAGGTCAAAGCCATTATTTTTTGGAATCATTTTCAAACCGTGGTGTTTCCACTCTCTTCTAGGAATCTTGGAATATTTATTGTTGTGATATTGGTTATCGGATAAATACTATGGATTATTAGACTACCTTTCTAGTTGGAATATGGATTGTATAAATAATTTGTCTAGGAGATTGAATCGATGAATCATGGAATGGGGAATACATAGAGGGGGTGACCCTAAATAAATTATTATTTTTTAGATCATCCATGAAGTCACTGGGGATCACAATGATTTGAGTTCTATTCTTATAATGAGGAGATGCCATTAATTGGAAGGTAGAAGAACTTATATACGATTCCATTTGGATTACATGCAAGGTTAGATAGCGTTGATCACATCTCTCCTCCAATGTCCATGAATGATTTTCAAATGTTAAAACTTCTATTCAATTATATAGGGTATTGGAAAGATGAATATACAAGAAGTACTCTAAAACCCTAGGGAAATTTATCTTTTATATTTGTATGTGCATACTATACAATATGTGGTATAGAGTCATGTGGATTGGGATATAAAAAGGTTTAGGAATGGAGTGTCATATTCCTTCTTTGAGAAGTGGTACAATACACGGTGGAATGACGTCGAGGATTTCCAATACTCTTGATTTTTTTTTGAAATGGGGATCATAAATCGTGGTTTAAGAATATCTGAGTTAACTAGTGGTGGGAACCAGTGGGTAAAATTCATCCATTGGTAATGGTGTGAGCCTATACTATTTCACAAGGTTAGGACAATAAATCTTTGATTTAAGGGGGGCCTTGTCGGGATCCTATTGTTCATTTAGAGGAGGAATTCCCTATTACAAGTTTTATACAAGGAGGATCTAATATTAATGAAACCCATGGTCTGTTAGATTCCTAATGGAAAATATTAATCCATGTAGCTGGCTGTATGACCTCAATATTAAAAGTCAGGATGTTGGTTTATGAAATGTGTAATATTCTAGATGGTTTCAAGAAACTTAAAAGTTGTGCCACCACCTAATGAACATCTTATCATAATATAGAGATTTAATAAATCATTAATCTAATTTTTTCATTGACCGATGGTCTAGAGAGAATGGATCGACATTTATTTGGGCCAAGAATTTGGACCAATTAGATTTATTACTTGTTTATTTTCCTTCCAAATTTTTCATATACTCTATAGATGAAGAGTTTGGTGATGGAATACTTGAATTTTTCTCAGGCCACCCTGTGGGTTTCTATCCTGACATGTTTTCTTCCTCTTTCACTAAGAATTTATATTCTTCTAATTTAGACCATCAAGGGAGAGAGTTTAAGTTCTCATATCTTTGACCAAAGAACATACAGTTTAATTTTTTGATTCATATGGACACAATATGAGGTGATATTGCATAAGGGCCCAATTAGGATACCCATGACCAAGAGTTCTCCAACACTCTTCTGAATAGAAGATGAAAATGTTGTATATCATGGATCAAAATTCACAGGCTATGAGTAATGATATGAGAAATTCAAGATAGGAGTGGCCCAAAACACCATAATGTGCTGGTTTCTTCCACTATGACGTCTGGATCATCAGGATTAGAGATATCCTAATATAGGGCCATTTTTCCACTATTTTGTAGGTTTGAGCTATTATGAATTGATATCATGACAAAATAGTGAAATATGTTTTCCTTACCTAAGGACATGGTATATTTATGGAAACCCAATGTTCTCAAGACAAGAAGTGAGAATTTTGGTAAGAAGGGCATAAAAGTTGATGGCATGACCTTGTAATCTGGTTGATCCGGGTTAGGATCTTGAGGTACTTTGACAGGGGATGGAAATGGGGGTTGGTTTTCACACATTAACACTATGTAGTGGAGAAGTATTATTTCTCATGCAGTTTAATGCCATTTAGAAAGGATATGTGAACTGATGTGAGATATTGTGATAGATTTTTTATATTCACAAGGAAAAAAATTCAAAATTATGATTAATATGTAGGATAAATGGTTATTTATAACTCAACCCCCTTTTAAAAGTTGCCTATAATTTTTTTCATTCCGATTTACATAGTGTTGATGGGTAAAATAAAATTTCTCTATATAGGTCTGACCCATTTACAAAGAAAGGAGATCATTTTGTTTTATCATGGTTGGACCTAATAATCATATATCTTGGCATTGCTATGTATCCTATGAGTACAGGAATGAAGACACACATAGTTCTTGAATGGGAAATAACATAAGTTGGTCTGAACCATACATAAATAGGGGAATTTTCCCTATTTATTGTTAAAGTTGGGTACATGATTGGAGATTTGGGAATCACTATATATTTTTTGAAGAAAACAATCAAGACATGTTTAGTTCTTAAACAGAGGTGTTGCGGGAGACCAAAACTGATGGAAGTGGTCCTCTCAAGTGAAGACTATAGTAATTTTCTATTTTGTGTCATATAAAGGAAATTAACCATGTTTTTTAACATTATGTGGTGAAGAATCAAGGTGTTCCTTTAATGTTCTTTCATTCAAGACCATGATATCCATATCATTAATTGTCCATGTAGAAATATCCCTTAAAAAAATTCAAAAGATCATGTGAGCTATGATTAGTGTGTGAATCAAGGAATAGAAAATGTTCCTCATCACATCAAGGAAATTGGAGAGGAAGAGGGGAATTTTTTACGATGTTGTGGCTGGTCAAAGATATAGGATCATGATATTCCGAAATATATAATTAAAATGAGAATCATGTCATACATATTTCTGGAAACCCATGTAGTGTAGCATAAGACAACAAATATATTATTTTTTTTGTTTAACATCATTCAGTAAGAATGTGGGGGACTCAACCTAAAAGAAGAGGAATGTGAAGGATCCATGTTTTTTTGTATGGTTTTATGTATTGTAACCCTGGATTAAAATACATTGATATTACATATATTTAGATGAATATTTAGTACCTTTCAAAAATAAATTCTAGAGGACTGTAATAGTTTTGTGTGTTTGGAAACGTGGAAACAAAATCTTCTATCACGGTGAAATATCTTCCAAATCTCTGAAAAAGATCCCCACCTTTAATACTTCTACCTAAAACATTTCTTCATAACCATGTGAAAGGAAACATAAGAAAGGGGTGAGATAAGATGCTATGTAAGGGTAAAAAAGGGAGACATGTTAGCATAAAGATGAACATAGTAGTATGATAATATGATCGTAACATTATGAGATCATACCATTCATATCAAAGGTCATAAACATGAGTTATAGGATAAATCATGGAAGTTAATAACTAAGTAATAAGACATAGGATTTGGGGAATACATATAAGTCTAGAAACATTTGTGTCAGGGATACCTACAAAGACTTTTATAATATCTTAGGCTTGGTCTATGACTTGTGTACCTACTTCAGGCTGGGGATAGAAACCTGTGTACCGAATGTCTTTTTGTTATGGTCTATAACCCATGAAGCTTCTTGTTTTAGTGCTTATGCTACAACCAGTGTAACATATTTCTTTTATCCTTATGATACAACCCAAGAAAATTCTTTTTTTTTGGGCTTGGGCTACAACCCATGTACCCTATTTCATTTAGGATAGGGCTACAACCCATACAACCTCTTTCCTTTCTGTTATTGGACACAACCCATACACCCTATTTCTTTTCAAGATTGGGATACAACCCATGTACCCTTTGAGATGATATAAAACTTATCATTACCCAATGAATTAGAAGGATATGTAGGTCCCATCCATGTCATAGTAAAATAATTAAAACCTATGCCATAAGTTAATAAAACATTCATCATATCATGACCCATAAAAAGATATAGATCTTATAAACATAAAATAATAACCCATAAAATTAAATGGGTGTCATTAACCATTAATCAAATCATATACTATGTAAAAGTGATAGGTTTGAAAACTGTTTCATTAAATCATAACCCAGAAAAGAGAAATAGATTTCACAAACATATAAACCATGAAAGAGAAAAAACGTTTCACAATGATCATGACATCTAGTGTAACCTTACCAAAGTCATAAGAGTTCAAAAAAGCTATAATGGATTGTTTAAGGACGAAATATGGACATGAAATGGGTTTTTAAAATTTTTATAGGTCATTTGGCGCCTTAAGTTTAATGTTTATTCACTAATTAAGCTAAATTTGGCCTTAACTATTGGGATTAATTTTAGTCACTTTTACATATCATTTTGGTCCAAAATTAACATGGACTTATTAGACTATAAATATTAGAATTAATACAATTGTGTGTTTATGATTTTTTAAATTACCATCAAAGAAGTGGAAAAATTATTATTAGCGCTACTTCCACAGACAGGATGAAATAACAGGTTTATAAAGTAGGAAAATGGTCAAAAGATTGTTAATATTTTATATTTAGTATCAATGTGAAATTGATTCTAATGAATCAAATTTTATTAATATATGTAATATATATCTAATTTGACCTTAAAAATATTTGTAATATCATTTATAAAAAATAATTATTTATAAAAAAGGTAGTTTAAACTAAAAAGTGGTATTTTTCACCATTCATCAAAAAAATGAAGTTTCTCAGAAAAATCTCAAAATTACACTCTAGGATAATCAACACATTCTTAATTCAAAAATTAATTTTATTTCATCGAATTAATTTTCAATTTGTTTTTAAAATTTTCATTATTATTTTAAATTTGGCGTTTGAAGAGAATGATATTTTTAACATAAAAGTACTTTTCAAGAAATCTCATCTTTTATTATCAATTAGTTTTATTTTTATAAAAAAAAATTAAAAATAATTGTAAACTATTTGTTACTATTTTTATCACTGTGTCTAATTTTTAGGTTATAATTATGTTATTTAATTAATTATATATATATAAATATGTTTCATTGAAACTTAGTGTTGCATGCTTCTTACACCAATTTGGTGTTTCTTGTTGTGCAAGACAAGTTGGTATTGACTGTAGTGAAAGTCAAGTTATTATTGTGTGTGTATAGAATATTTGACATTGTTTATTAATATATATATATATATATATATTTGTATATATAAATAAATATTTCTAGTGTCATGTGAAATGTAAAATATTGAAATGATAAATAAATTCTAAAAGAATAATTATTGGAATATATGTGTGTTACATTATACCCCCTGTAAAATGATTTTTTCCCTCAAATGTTTCTGGGTAATGAATGTTTTAATACATTAATGTTTATTTCATAGAAAATCACATCGTAAAAATAGATACAAATACTTCCCATAAAAAGGAGAATTTGGAACTATAATGGTTACCCAGAGTAACATATAACTCGGTTTCCACATAGAAGAACATAGGTTGGGTGTTAATATTAGTCATGGATAAAAAGCATAAATATTTATATGGAGTGATTGAGGTCACCAATCAAAAATTATTGAATGATAAATGTAAATTTGAGGGCTTCAAATCCATAAATATTTTATGACTCCAGAAGCCATTGGTTCAACATAATTTAATATACTAGGACAACATTTTTGTATCACATTCACAATGATGAGTAATTCATGATAAATTTCTTTAAAAATATTTCATACATTGATTTTTCATTGATTAATTTCTAATACATACATTACCTTGAGGAATAAATTTATAGAAATAAACATTTAATTTATATTAAGGTCCAAAAGAATGAAAAATCTAACAATCAACATGAAAGAACATGAAAACTAACAGTATTGGTTCATCATAAATATTTATTCATTAAAATTAAATTTACATTAACCAGGACATAATGTAGGAAAATGGTAGGTGTGAAACCCTTATCATATTTCGGTCATGTGTTCAAGAGCCACAGAATTGCTGGACATGATTGGTTGTCACCTGAAATACATCGTGTTTTTTTTAAAACCACGCTAATATAATATACAATATTGACATCCTTGAAATAAAGTTAATCAATAATTATCCTTTATCTAAGGATTTCGACATAAACTCTGTGAAAAAATATTTCCTACAAATTTTAACTTAAATATTTCTTCAAATATTAACTTTTTAACACTTCTCAAAGGTGAAAAATCCCAAACATTAGAAATCGATTCAAAAACATAGCCTAACATTGATTCCCATGTATAAAAAACATGTTCTTGGTTGTTCCATTTGAAACATGTGAATACCCTCGTCATATATTATCCTAAAACAAGGTAACAACTAAAATCACCATATATCCTTTTGTAAAGAATGCATGTTTCCTTATTCTAAAGTGTATTACATCGATCCATTAAATCCAAAAATAATATAAACATCATCATTCATTGTATAAACCACCTATAAACAAGTCCTTACATAGTTTGAAGGTAATCAATACTGTCTATATACTTATTCATATCCAACTTATCATTATCAATAAAACATTATCTTAACATAAAGAAAATATTAAGGGTTACCTTCCTTTAGTCAAAATATCATTTGTTTTCCATTAAATAATATCAATAGCCCATAGGTAACACTCAAAATAAGCTTAAATTTTTTTTAGCAAAACAAATAAGTAGAAAAATCCTTTTATACTTCATCATTTATAAATTTTGAATCCACATACACAAATACATTTATTACATCATCCTTAACCATGTAAAATAATACCTCTTTCCTTACATATTTTATTTTTAGTCTCAGAATAATATTTAATGTAATAATTACTCGCACAATCTTGCTGATTATCTTCAGGAATTTTCCACTTGGGACATTGGTTTTCATAACGACCATTTTCTCCACACTTAGAACACATAACTTTCAATTATGATTTAGGGAGGCCAAATTTCATGTCCATTATGTTAACTAGACTCTTCATTTTACCCTATAGTCACTTGATGTGTGTCCTTCTTCTCTATAATAAAAAAACCTTATTGATCCACTAATACATTAACATAGGTGATTCCTTCACATTCATGACATAATGAAAAACAAATATTCTTTTCTTCATGGCCTCCATTACCCAAACACTCATCGAACTTCTTCTTTCCCTTATATGGTGAGTCAGAGAGTTATGTAAGGTAAAAATTGTTAATCATGTTCCGTGAAAATTGATTAGGAATGATAATATCATCTTTCACTACAATTATCATCCCATCAGACTTCTCATCCGAAAAGATTCCATCACATTAAACATTAAAATATTTCCTTCCGGTTCCCACCTTTGAAAAAACCTAGAATCATTGTATGATAATTTCTTAATATATAAGAAAACCACATTATTATGAAAAGATTTAATTATTTCATATCTAAATCATAAAAAATTCATTACTCTATGACACCCTAGGTCATTGATAGACAAAATAAATTTAAATACTTCATTTTGGTTCGTGGAGAGTGTGTGAATTCCAAAAAAATATCCTCAAGGTGTGTCAAAATAGGTGTGCAATAATGGATGTTTTCATGTACGACATTACCCTGATTCAAAATTGGAACATCATGTCAGATTGTTTCACCCTATGTACAAATGTTCCAAAGACACAACCGCTTTTAGTATCCAGAAATGGATTTATTTCTTGGAAACTACTCACTTTATCCTTTTCCAAAATTCTATGACATTATCCTAAATATTAACTCATCCTTATACTTAACCATAAAGACATCCCTAGACATAAACATATAAATATACCTTGTGATATCACTAATATTTTCTAATTCCACTTTCCAAAGGTTGACTAAACCATTACATTGAAACTCGCTATAGAGACCCTTTCTTAACATACATGGATATTACATATTTTTATATCAATATTTAGTACATTACAAAAATACCTTTTAGAGGACGCTAATAGTTTAGTGTCTTCAGAAACGTGGAAACAAAATCTTCTATCCAAGTGAAATATATTGAAAATCTCCCATAATAATCTCCACGTCTAGTACTTATACCTAAAACCATTCATGATATCCTGGAGAAAGGAAACATAAGAATGGTGTGAGCTCAGAATCTTATTAAAGGTTAAAAAGGGAGACATGTAAGCATAAACATAAACATAGTAGTATGACAACATGATTGTAATATTAGGAGAACATACCGTAGATATAATAGGTTATAAAAAGAGTTATGGGATAAATATTGACATTTAATAAGACATTAATCATATGGAAATAAACATCATGAGCCAAGAAATCACAACCATGGAATAAGACATAATATTTCTTTCATACATATAAGACTAAAAACATTTATGTTAAGGATACCTACCATGACCTTTATAACATGTTAATAATGGGCTACGACCCGTATACCTACTTTGATCTTGGGCTAGGATAATATGTACCCACTCTCTTTTAGGATTGGGATAAAACCAATGTAACTTCCTATTTTATGGCATGGGATACAACCCATGTTCCCTAATTCTTTTAGGATTGAGCTACAACCCATGTACCATCTTTTTTTGAGATTGGTCAACTACCTATGTACACTCGTTCATTTAGGATTGGGGTATAACATGTACACCCTTTATGTTTTCAAGTTTCGACTACAACCTATACACCCTCTATGTTTTCAGGTTTTGACTACAACCTATACACCCTCTTTATTTTAAGTCTTGGACTGTAACCTGTGTACCCTTTGAGCTGATATAAAACATATCATTACCTGATTCATTATAGGGATATATAGGTCCCACCCATTTCATAGTAAAATCATTCACACGTGTGCCACAAGGTTTAAAACATTCATCATATCATGACCCCTAAAAAGTTATAGGTCTTATAAACATCATATCATATGTAAAGACCCGTAAAATTCAAGGGAAATTTTTTCTTAATTTTTTTTGGATTTTTACAAGAGCGCGGTTTCTGACGGCACCTGATTCCGAGGCCCAGAGTGCCCGGAATCAATTTCTGAAGTTTGGCTCGGGTACGTTCAGTGAACGAACGAGCGGGAATTTCTAACTTTTGATCCGGTGCTCGGAATTGAAATCTGAGGGCACCGATGAACTCGCAGTGCCGATTTTCACTTAAGGAGACCTTTTCCGAGGTTGCGTTTATTTCGGGATGAGAGTTAGTTTTTGGGATTTTAGAATAAGTTAAATAAAAATTGTGGATTACATATTTTTATTTAAACTTATTAGTTAACTTCTCTCAAAGGAAGTTAGGGGTGGGACCCACACCCACTTAACCTCCCTTGAGAGGATTAAGTGTGGTGGGGCCCACACGAACTCTAAACTTTTCATCTTCTCCCAACTCCCTTAACCCCTCTTTAAATGACATGAGTTATTTAATTTTGGAGTTATCCTTTTTGAATTTCAAACCTTTGAAATTCATTTGTTAAGTTTGTGAATAAATTAAGCTCTTATCTTTTTTTTGTTGGGTTAGAACTCTTTAGCCATCTTGAGAGCTTTTGAGAGTTTTTCCTTCTTCTTCAAACTTTGACGAAGAACGCTCAAGCTCCGACGAAGAACGCTCAAGCTCCGACGAAGAATGCCGCTCCTCTCTTCTTCGTCTTCCATGTCAACGAAAGGGAACGCCGCTTCCTCCTCGGACTCCCTTCGTCGGCATACGAAGATTCGCCAACGACGTACCTCTTCGGACGTACCTCTTCGTCATCGGATTTGACGAACGACTACCGCGACGCCCGACCTCCGCGACGTTGTCTTCCGCGGGACGTTGACAAATCTTCGAACCTATACCCAAGGTAGGGGTTGTTGTTATTTGTTTATTTATTTATCCTTGTTCGTGGTTCTTGCATGACTAACGTAAGGATTTTAAGTTGTGTTATCATTTAACGTGAGGGGGCCGGACCGCATGAACACGGCCGAACCCCCTCCATCGTTCTTGTTGATTTATCTTGCGGGTGGAAACAAGGTGGCGTGGTGCCATCGCACCACGTGGATAATCATATGTTTATATTGCATGGAGCCGTCGCGCCGCGCCGTGGAAGAATCATCAAGAACGCGACACCGTCGCGCCGCGTCAAGGGGAATCGGAGGCGCGGTGGAGGGGCGCGGTGTCGTCGCACCGCGCCGGAAGACGAACACCGCGGCCGGTTCCGGGCCGCGGCGGGACGAGAAGACCGACGGCCGGGCCTTCGGCGTCGGAAGCCGGAAAGGGGACCGGATTTTCCGGTCCCGTTGGAGAAAACCGGCCGGCAGTTGGCCGGCCGGAAGGTCAAAAGGCGGGGGAAATAAAATCCCCCTGCCAGCTTAAAAACCCCCCCCCTCATTTATGAGGGGGGCGGTTTCCTTTGGGGGGGGGGGGGGGGGGCAGGCGGCCCCCCGGTTTAATCAATCAGGCCCCCACGAGGGGGGACCATTTTCCAAAAGGGCGCGACACATATGCCGCACCGCCACTCCAAGAAGCTGGGGGGTTTGCCCCCCCCCCCTCCGCACGCTGCCTCCGTGCGGCGCCAGGCCGCCGCGCCGCCAGGCTGCCGCGCCGCCACGCCGCCGCGCCGTCGGCCGGCCAGTCCGGGTCGGGTCGACCCGGTTCGGGCCGACCCAGGGGGGGTCGGGCCGGGTCGGCCCGGACCCGGACCCCCCCGTTTTGAATCAGTTTCGGTCTTTTGGTCATAACTTGAGCCACAGACCTCCGATTGATGAACCGTCTGCGGCAACGCGATCCTTGGATCGAGACGGTCGTTTCGGTATATCTCACTCAAAGTTTCGGAACACTTTTAGTTTGGCCGGGTTGGTTCGTTCACGAAACCAACCGGGCCTTCGGAGCGGAAACACAAATATCTTGAGCTACGGACGTCCGATTGACGTGCCGTCAGCTTTGTTGTGTTCCTCTTAGTGAGACGGATCTTTTGAAATACTCTGCCCGAGGTTTGGATGCAGGTGGAGTACGGTCAGGTTGGGTTTTCCTTAAAAACCAACCGGGCCCCGGGGACGAAAATGCCAATATCTCTCAGACCGGGCGTCCGATCGACGCGACGTCTGTTGCGTTGAGTTCCTGTTGACGATACAAAACTTTTGGATACATCAACTCTGGACTTTGTGACAGTTGATGTATCAGCCTCTCGGCTCGTGGAGCGGACCCTCCGAACGAGCTTGCTGTGTGCGGGAACCCTAGTGCTGGCTGCGACTGTTACTGTGACTGCTACTGCTACTGTGACTGCGACGACGACAGTACAGAGATCCTGTGTGGATTCGACGACGACGACTTCAGCACTCAGCGATCCTACGTGGATCAGTGCTACAGGTCCTGTGTGGGCCCGATCCTGTGTGGGTCTGATCCTGTGTGGGTCTTTGCGCTCAGCGGTCCTGTGTGAACCAGCGCCTACAGGTCCTACGTGGGCCCGATCCTGTGTGGGTCTATTGCGGGGGTTAGTTATCTATCGATCCTTCGTGGGTCCGACGACTTAGATGGATCAGATATCATCTTTATCGTCTTTCGAAGATGTATACCTGTATGAGATGAATCCTGTTGCTTTCCTGTGTGGATTGTGTTGTGCTATCCTGTGTGGATTATGTTTTGCTTTCATGTGTGGAATACGTTTACTTTCCTGTGTGGAATGAGTTGTACTTGGGCTCGGAGGTTAGAGCGTATTTGAATTTGATGACTTAGGTATATGTGTGGGCATATACCTAAGCAGTGTCGAATGTTACTTCGTGATTGTACCTTTCTTCGTGGTTTATCCTTTGTGGATTTGAGAGACCTTCAGGGGTCTCGGGGTCCCTACTGAGTAGCTTATACTCATCCCTGCACGGGCTTTGCCCGCACTACGTTGTGTTGGTTGCAGACGACGGACATCGTTGATCTTAGCTGAGGCTTGCAGAGCAGGACGGTACCTGGAGGTGGACCACTGGACGGGACGTGCTCGGAGCGGACGGCGGGACTCGTGGAGCAGTGGAGCTATCTGTACCCACCCTTCAGGTGGGATTTCCAGTGGACAGCTCGGTGCAGTGGCTTTTACTTTTCAGTTGCTTTTTTCCCTTTCGAGTTGTACTTTACTTTCAGTTTGGGTTTGTATACTGGCCCATTTACTTTTCCGCACTTTCAGTTGTACTCTGCTTTTTCTTAGTGTTTACTTTCCGCTTGCTTACTCTGTGGTGTTTTTTTACTTTACAAAGGCAATGCCTTCCCTTTTTACCAGGATTTACACCTTGGTGCTAGTCGCCAGCCCCTGGCCTATGGAAGGCGGGCTTGGGGTAGTCACGGCACGGACCTCGAGGGCGGGTCGTGACAAATTGGTATCAGAGGAGTTCGGTTCTACCGCGAACTCTGACCTTTTCTATGTGAAGCAATAATGTTTAGCGTATTTAGTGTGGTTATCAGTCCAGGGAGTCCAGTGTTGGTGCGGCGGCCGACGTATCCGTACACCAGGACCCTGACTTCTGATTTCCGACTTAATGCACGAAAACATTGTTTGCGTATGTGTTTCAAAGTTTTCTTTGTAATTACTTATATCAGCTCACCAGGTATACTGTTCTGACCGTGTCGCACCTGTTTCCTTTTCAGGATGGCCCCACGACGGCAGCCAGCTAGGGTTCTGAGAGTCGAGCGTGACGACAGCCCACCAAGCGACGAGGCCTCGGTGCAGGGCCCTTTGTCAGTAGTGGCACCGGCGGTAGCTCTACCCGCCGAGCCCCCGATACTTCCAGCACCAGCAGCTGATGATGCACGTCGCCTCAGCGCACTGCATGAGTTTTAGCGCCAGCGACCGCCCAGGTTTCGCAGGGAGATGGATCCCCAGGCAGCCGAGGACTGGCTGGAGGCAGTGGTTCGTGTGTTTAGGCTAGTGAGGACACCAGAAGACCTCATGGTGATCCTCGCTGCGAGCCTACTACACGCAGCAGCAGGACGATGGTGGAACTTGATGCTCCAGGTGCACGATGAGGCATCTCTACTTTGGACGGACATTGAGAGCCTCTTCCGCTCGGAGTTCGTCCCAGCCACCCTTCGTGCGGTGCGCATCCAGGAGCTTCTTCAGCTGTGGCAGGGCATCATGACGGTCGCTCAGTACTCGGCGAGATTTACCGATCTCTCGCGCTACTCGACCGATATGGTACGGGACCCATTCTTCCGGGCCCGGACCTTCGAGCAGGGTTTGAGACACGAGATCAGGGCATCACTGATCTCCCTCAGCATACCGACTCAGAAACGAGTACTGGAGTGGGCCCTTCTGATCGAGAGCTTCCTTGCTGAGTCTACACCAGCACAGCGACCCACCGCAGGGCGGCACGTGGCAGAGTCATCTGCAGCAGGCAGTCGACGGATGACTCAGGGGTCCAGGCAGGCCAGACCTTCGGGCAGATGACCTCAGGACACTGGCTCAGCAGTGCGGAGCACACAGCGAGGAGCCAGTCTTTCGAGAGGCATACAATGCTACTCGTGCGGCGGGCAGGGCCACATGGCTCGTGACTGCCCGACCCGCCGTGCCGAGGAGCAGCAGTCAGTTGAGGGACCACCGAGGCAGAGGCAGAGGTTCGACCATGGCGGTCCGCAGGGAGGAGGCGGACGAGGAAGAGGAGCTGGACGAGCAGCCGGTGGTGGGCGACGCTTTGAGGCTCTTCCACCACCACCACCAGGAGGTCCACCCCGACCACAGGGAGCTGGCGGGCAGAGACAGGCACAGCTCTAGGCAGTAGAGGCCTACGACCACGGCGCACCCAATATGATTCGAGGTACTATCTGTGTCTATTCCACCCTTGCTGCAGTTCTTATAGACACAGGAGCGAGTCACTCTTTCATAGCCGCTGCCCTTGTTCGGAGCTCAGAGATTCCGACAGAGCCGTTGGCTCGATCCTTACAGCTAGAGACTCCTACGGGAGCAGACTCGATGATTACGCACTGGTGCCGACAGTGTGAGCTTACTCTAGGAGGCGAGAGCTTCGGCTGGGATCTTCTTGTAGCAGCGTCGAGGCCTTACGACGTCATCTTGGGCATGGATTGGTTATCTACGGTCCATGCACAGATTGACTGTTTTAGGCGCAAGGTGCGATGTGTACGCACCGACGGGAGCAGGTTCACCTTCACCGGCGAGAAGGGAGCCTTAGCAGCACAGGATGGACTTCCGCGGAGGAGAGGACATCCCATTACTCATCAGTTAGCTAGCATCATCCTTGGAGCAGTTGACGTGCGGAGTCCTGGTTTTCCTGCAGTGGTGGATCAGTTTGCGGACGTTTTTCACGACGACATTCCAGGGCTACCTCCTCGTAGAGAGGTAGACTTCTATATTGACTTGTACCTCAGAAAAGCCCCGATATCCACTCCAGCATATCGGATGGCCCCCGCCGAGCTTCGAGAGCTACGGGTACAGTTGGAGGACTTGCAGGGCAAGGGGATCATCTGACCCAGTGTTTCACCCTGGGCTTCCCCAATATTATTCGCCAAGAAGGTGGACGGGAGCTTGCGAATTTGTGTTGACTATCGTCGCCTGAACCAGGTGACAGTGAGGAACAAGTATCCGCTACCGAGGATTGATGACCTCTTTGATCAGCTCAAGGGAGCACGATGGTTCTCGAAGATAGACCTCAGGTCAGGCTATCATCAGCTCAGAGTCCGAGATGAGGATGTGCAAAAGACAACCTTCAGATGTCAGTATGGCCACTATGAGTTCTTGGTTATGCCTTTCGGTGTAACCAATGCTCCAACAGTGTTCATGGCTCTCATGAACAGGATCTTTCAGCCATACCTCGGTCGGTTTGTCGTGGTCTTCATCGACGACATTCTGATTTACTCTACGATTGAGGAGGAGCACGCCTATCACTTGCGGGTTGTACTAGACACACTCCGAGAGCACCAGCTTTATGGTAAGCTCTCGAAGTGCCAGTTCTGGATACGTGAGGTCCACTTCTTGGGACACGTTATCTCTGAGGCGGGAGTTGCAGTGGATCCCGCGAAGATTGAGGCTGTGTTAGCTTGGGAGCCACCCAGGAGCGTGACTGAGGTTCGGAGTTTCTTGGGACTAGCTGGATACTATCAGAGATTCGTGCCAGACTTCTCTAGAGTTGAGGCACCACTCACAGCTTTGAAGAAGAAGGGAAAACCTATCGTGTGGTCAGACAGATGTCAGCAGAGCTTCCAGGAGCTGAGACAAAGATTGACTAGCGCACCTATCTTGAGGTTTCCTGAGGAGGGAGTAGGGTACGTAGTCTACTGCGATGCATCAGGGACCGGACTCGGATGTGTTCTGATGTAGGATCGGGCATTGATTGCCTATGGATCACGTCAGTTGAGGCCGCATGAGCAGAACTACGCTACCCATGACCTGGAGTTAGCAGCAGTGGTCTTCGCTCTGAAGACATGGCGACACTATCTGATGGGCGAGCGTTTTACAGTCTTTTCCGATCATCAGAGTCTCAGGTATATCTTCTCACAGAAGGACCTGAACCTGAGACAGCAGCGATGGCTCGAGTTCCTCCAGGACTATGACTTTGAGATAGTCTATACTCCTGGGAAGGGGAACGTAGTAGCCGATGCCCTCAGCAGGAGGACGGGCATTCAGCTACTTGAGGAGGCGACAGAGAAGCTAGCCTCTTTGCAGATATCCTTCGTGGATAGAGATGGAGCAGCCTTCTTCCAGTCTCTCACAGTCACTCCTCCACTACTGCAGCGAGTCAGGGAGGCACAGCGTGGGGACGCTGACTGTGAGACACGGCATGCACAAATATCCTCGGGACAGGCACCTGATGGTTTCTCCCTTGGAGCAGAGCATGACATCCTTTTCAGAGGACGTACCATGGTACCAGTTGCTTTGCGAGAGGAAGTGCTGAGAGAGTTTCACACTTCTCCTTTGGCGGTACATCCTGGAGTGGCAAAGATGTACCAGGACCTCAGACGACAGTACTGGTGGCCGGGCATGAAGAAGGCAGTAGCAGAGTTCGTTTCTCGATGCCTCACCTGCCAGCAAGTGAAGGCAGAGCATCAGGTACCAGCAGACTTGGTACAGCCCTTGGAGGTTCCGGAGTGGAAGTGGGATGACATATCTATGGACTTCGTGACTGGACTTCCACGCACTTCCAGAGGTCACGACTCCATCTGGGTGATTGTTGACCGACTCACCAAGTCGGCACACTTCTTACCCATCCGAGAGCAGGGCTCAGTGGAGAGCTTGGGACGTCTCTATGTTCAGGAGATTGTGCGGCTCCACGGTGTGCCATCTTCTATCATCTCCGATCGAGATGCCCGCTTTACTTCCCGGCTTTGGAAGGGGTTACAGGAGGCATTCGGGACGCAACTCCGACTGAGCACAACATTTCACCCTCAGACGGATGGTCAGACGGAGAGGACCATTCAGACTCTCGAGGACATGCTCCGCGCATGTGTCCTCGACTTTGGTCGTAGCTGGGAGGACAACCTACCCTTGGTGGAGTTTTCGTACAACAACAGCTACCACTCCACCATCGGGATGGAACCGTACGAGGCGTTGTACGGTCGACCTTGTAGATCACCTTTGTGCTGGACAGACCCTGGAGAGTCAGCACTGGTGGGACCGGAGATGGTCCAGGCCACGACAGAGAAGGTCCTGGTCATCTAGGAGCGGATGAGGACAGCTCAGAGCCGGCAGAAGTCATATGCTGACAAAAGTCAGAGGCCACTAGAGTTCGAGGATGGCGACCACGTCTTCTTGCGGGTCTCACCTCGACGTGGTATTCGGAGATTTGGCCGAGGCGGCAAGTTATCTCCGCGCTTCATCGGACCCTTCCAGGTCCTCAGCAGGGTTGGCGAGGTGGCTTATCACCTAGCTCTGCCACCTCAGTTGCACCGGGTGCACGACGTCTTCCACGTATCCCAGCTGAGGAGATACGTGCACGACCCGATGCACATCATTGACCATGGGGAGCTTGACGTTGACGATGGGGAGACTTTTACGGAGGTCCCGGTGGAGATAGAGGATCGACAGGAGCGGGTCATGCGTGGGCGATCGATTCCTCTTGTGCGCATCATATGGCAGCACGGGAATCTCCAGGAGAGCACATGGGAGCGGGAGGCTCAGATGCGTGCTCAGTACCCTCATTTGTTTCCCTAGTTTTTGATGTATCTTTATGGGGACGTAAAGCCCTGAGGTGGGAGTAATGTAAAGACCCGTAAAATTCAAGGGAAATTTTTTCTTAATTTTCTTTGGATTTTTACAAGAGCGCGGTTTCTGACGGCACCTGATTCCATGGCCCGGAGTGCCCGGAATCAATTTCTGAAGTTTGGCTCGGGTACGTTCAGTGAACGAACGAGCGGGAATTTCTAACTTTTGATCTGGTGCTCGGAATTGAAATCCGAGGGCACCGATGAACTCGCAGCACCGATTTTCTCTTAAGGAGACCTTTTCCGAGGTTGCGTTTATTTCAGGATGAGGGTTAGTTTTTGGGAGTTTAGAATAAGTTAAATAAAAATTGTGGATTACATATTTTTATTTAAACTTATTAGATAACTTCTCTCAAAGGAAGTTAGGGGTGGGACCCACACCCACTTAACCTCCCTTGAGAGGATTAAGTGTGGTGGGGCCCACACGAACCCTAAACTTTTCATCTTCTCCCAACTCCCTTAACCCCTCTTTAAATGACATGAGTTATTTAATTTTGGAGTTATCCTTTTTGAATTTCAAACCTTTGAAATTCATTTGTTAAGTTTGTGAATAAATTAAGCTCTTATCTTTTTTTTGTTGGGTTAGAACTCTTTAGCCATCTTGAGAGCTTTTGAGAGTTTTTCCTTCTTCTTCAAACTTTGACGAAGAACGCTCAAGCTCCGACGAAGAACGCTCAAGCTCTGACGAAGAACGCCGATCCTCTCTTCTTCGTCTTCCGTGTCAACGAAAGGGAATGCCGCTTCCTCCTCGGACTCCCTTCGTCGGCATACGAAGATTCGCCAACGACGTACCTCTTCGGACGTACCTCTTCGTCATCGGATTTGACGAATGACTACCGTGACGCCCGACCTCCGCGACGTTGTCTTCTGCGGGACATTGACAAATCTTCGAACCTATACCCAAGGTAGGGGTTGTTGTTATTTGTTTATTTATTTATCCTTGTTCGTGGTTCTTGCATGACTAACGTAAGGATTTTAAGTTGTGTTATCATTTAACGTGAGGGGGCCAGACCGCATGAACACGGCCGAACCCCCTCCATCGTTCTTGTTGATTTATCTTGCGGGTGGAAACAAGGTGGCGTGGTGCCGTCGCACCACGCGGATAATCGTATGTTTATATTGCGCGGCGCCGTCGCGCCGCGCCGTGGAAGAATCATCAAGAACGCGACGCCGTCGCGCCGCGTCAAGGGGAATCAGAGGCGTGGTGCCGTCACACCGCGCCGGACGACGAACACCACGGCCGGTTCCGGGCCGCGGCGGGACGAGAAGACCGACGGCCGGGCCGCCGGCGTCGGAAGCCGGAAAGGGGACCGGATTTTCCGGTCCCGTTGGAGAAAACCGACCGGAAGGTCAAAAGGCGGGGAAAATAAATTCCCCCTGCTAGCTTAAAAAACCCCCCTCATTTATGAGGGGGGCGGTTTCCTTTGGGGGGGGGGGGGGCAGGCGACCCCCTGGTTTAATCAAGCAGGCCCCCATGAGGGGGGGGGGGGGGGCGTTTTCCAAAAGGGCGCAGCACATATGCCACTCCGCCACTCCAAGAAGCGGGGGGCTCCCCCCCCCCCCCCCCCCCCCGCGCGCTGCCTCCGTGCGGCGCCAGGCCGCCGCGCCGCCGGCCGGCCGGTCCGGGTCGGACCCGGTTCGGGTCGACCCGGTTTGGGTCGATCCGGTTCGGGCCGACCCGGGGGGGTCGGGCCGGACCCCCCCGTTTTGAATCAGTTTCGGTCTTTTGGCCATAACTTGAGCCACAGACCTCCGATTGACGAACCGTCTGCGGCAACGCGATCCTTGGATCAAGACGGTCGTTTAGGTATATCGCACTCAAAGTTTCGGAACACTTTGAGTTCGGCCGGGTTGGTACGTTCACGAAACCAACCGGGCCTTCGGAGCAGAAACACTCATATCTTGAGCTACGGACGTCCGATTGACGTGCCGTCAGCTTTGTTGTGTTCCTCTTAGTGAGACGGATCTTTTGGCATACTCCGCCCGAGGTTTGGACGCAGGTGGAGTACGGTCGGGTTGGTTTTGCCTTAAAAACCAACTGGGCCCCTGGGACGAAAATGCCAATATCTCTCAGACCGGGCGTCCGATCGACGCGCCGTCTGTTGCGTTGAGTTCCTGTTGACGATACGGAACTTTTGGATACATCAACTCTGGACTTTGTGACAGTTGATGTATCAGCCTCTCGGCTCGTGGAGCGGACCCTCCGAATGAGTTTGCTGTGTGCGGGAACCCTAGTGCTGGCTGCGACTGTTACTGTGACTGCTACTGCTACTGTGACTGCGACGACGACAGTACAGAGATCCTGTGTGGATTCGACGACGACGACTTCAGCACTCAGCGATCCTACGTGGATCAGTGCTACAGGTCCTATGTGGGCCCGATCCTGTGTGGGTCTGATCCTGTGTGGGTCTTTGCGCTCAGCAGTCCTGTGTGAACCAGCGCCTACAGGTCCTACGTGGGCCCGATCCTGTGTGGGTCTATTGCGAGGGTTAGTTACCTATCGATCCTTCGTGGGTCCGACGACTTAGATGGATCAGAGATCATCTTTATCGTCTTTCGAAGATGTATACCTGTGTGAGCTGAATCCTGTTGCTTTCCTGTGTGGATTGTGTTGTGCTATCCTGTGTGGATTACGTTTTGCTTTCCTGTGTGGAATACGTTTACTTTCCTGTGTGGACTGAGTTGTACTTGGGCTCGGAGGTTGGAGCGTATTTGAATTTGATGACTTAGGTATATGTATGGGCATATACCTAAGCAGTGTCGAATGTTACTTCGTGATTGTACCTTTCTTCGTGGTTTATCCTTTGTGGATTTGAGAGACCTTCAGGGGTCTCGGGGTCCCTACTGAGTAGCTTATACTCACCCCTGCACGGGCTTTGCCCGCACTACGTTGTGTTGGTTGCAGACGACAGACAGCGTTGATCTTAGCTGAGGCTTGCAGAGCAGGACGGTACCTGGAGGTGGACCACTGGACGGGACGTGCTCGGAGCGGACGACGGGACTCGTGGAGCAGTGGAGCTATCTGTACCCACCCTTCAGGTGGGATTTCCAGTGGAAAGCTCGGTGCAGCGGCTTTTACTTTTCAGTTGCTGTTTTCCCTTTCGAGTTATACTTTACTTTCAGTTTGGGTTTGTATACTGACCCATTTACTTTTCCGCACTTTCAGTTGTACTCTGCTTTTGCTTAGTGTTTACTTTCCGCTTGCTTACTCTGTGGTGTTTGTTTACTTTACAAAGGCAATGCCTTCCCTTTTTACCAGGATTTACGCCTTGGTGCTAGTCGCCAGCCCCTGGCCTATGGAAGGCGGGCTTGTGGTAGTCACGGCACGGACCTCGAGGGCGGTTCGTGACATCATAACCCATAAAATAAAATGGGTGTCATTAACATTTCATCACATCATAACAATCATAAACCACGAATGATAAACAGATTTCATAAACATATAACCCATGAAAGAGAAACATGTTTTATAAAGACCATGACATTTACTTAACCCATCCATAGAAATGATAATAATGGGTCCTTTTTAAAATTTCAGAAAAGGGAAATAGTAACAACCATATATGTCATTTTATATGGAAAGTAGTTTTGAAATATCATTAAAAAACATTTCTTGAGTAAAATATCATTTCTTCATTGAAAAAATATTTTTAATACATAAAACCATTTTGAAATCATTTTCATAGAAAATACCTTGAAAATATATATAGAAAACTTAAAACCATTTGAAAATCCTTTTTCCTTGAAAATTAATTTTAAAACAATTTCATAAATAATAGACTTTTAAAAAAATTAAATCGATTCTTCAAAGGAATAACGGTGGGTAAATCCGTACATGTCTTCAAGTAAAAAATAGAACATTCCTTTTGCATGGTAAAAAGGATCGAAGGAATGAATTATTCAGAAAGAAATAAGAATATTCCCTTGAAAAATATTGGTAAAATACAAAAATTGTAAATATGTATTTAAAATGTTATTTTATAATGTTATAATATATTTGGAAACACATTTTAGAAAATATATGTTTCTAACTGATGGTGGGGGGGGGGTAAATTCGGGATTTCTTAAAAACAGTTTATTAACTATCTTTTGGACAAAAGTGAAGGAAAATGGTACCAATACATGAGTATATCATGGATAACCAGAGGAGAATAAACTTCATGAATTTACATGACAAACGGATCATAATATTTCATCATATGAAACTTACACATAAACAATCTCGATGAGTATATCATGGATAACCAGATGAGAAGAAACGTCTTGAATTTCCTTGATATTACAATCTCCATATAAGCAATGAAATTACATGAATCTTAAAATATCATGAAATTATTTATATTCATCATATAAAATGTAAAATTGATGTATGTACATATATAATAAATATTTTAGTGCATAAAAAACATGAGTCTCAAAGAAGGAAAATTGAGACACAACTATTTTATCGATTTAGTAGCTTTTGAAACATAAACCCCAAGAAAGAAGGATCATAAAATTGAAATGTTAATACCTAAATATTTAATTATATGATATATATAATTAAATTATGTTCATTACATACACCACACAAAAGGAATGTGTGGAGAACATAACATGTATGTCACGGAAATTAAAAGTGAGATGAAATCCACTTACCTTATGCCTTGAATAACATTGTACTTGAACAAGCTTCCTGTAAAATAAATATAAGATTAATATAAATAATTTATAGAATAATTATCTTATATATATTACCATATATGGTTATATTATAGCATTATATTACCCTCTTTTAAATGATCATATGTTAAGGTTTCACTTCGGGTTAAATTTACTTTGTTCTTCGCGTGTGTCTTAATTTGTTACATTTTTGAACTTTATAATTATATCATGATTAAATAATGTATAACATGATATAAATATCAGTTATATTAATTATATTTTAATTATAATAATCTAAAAAATATATGAGTATGAAATGGAATACCCCATTCAGAGAGATGGTAAGCCGTATGTACACATGAATGTTGTTTCCGTCTTTATTATCATATAGAAAGAATATATGTAAATGATATATATATATATATCTCTCTCTTTATTAAAGTATAATTAATATATCATATTTATAATATAAGTTCATTAAAACCATCTTTAATACATTACATGTTGTGCGTGAACAAATCGCATCACTTTTAGGGGCCTATAGTCTGCACTTCCTCAAATGTGATTATCGTATTAACACCAAATGGAAAGTAAAGATATGTGTGTTTTAAAAGGAATAACTAAGATTAAATAAAATATATTACATATATTAATGTATTTTCTATTATAATTGACACCATGATTGGAGGTAAAGGAGAAATGAACAATCATCATTCCGTAAGGTAGTAGTTTTCCATACACAGAAACAATGTGTTCAACATCCATAGGATGGATTTGTGTGAATGTTTAGGTCATAAAATTTGAATAAATACATCCTAATATTTTTGGGATACTGGGTTGATTTCAAAATAATATAATAAAGAGTTTTTAATGGGTTAATAAGGGAATTAAAGGAAATGAGCTTGAGAGAAGACGTTACCTTTAATTAGGAAACTCCTTCTAGTTTGTACCAAAAGACTTCTTTGGAATGATTTCTTCCCAATGGGAGGCTTCAATGTCAAAGGAATGATTTTAGGGAGGATAAATAGAATGATATTGGACGATGTTAAAAGGTTTTAGAGGTGTGAGGAATGGGTAGAGTTGGTGTCCTTTTATTGGGAAGGAAAAGGACTCACATGAAATATTTTGAAACAAGTTAGGTTTGCACTAGTTATTACCTAACTAAAGATACAAAAAACTAAAAAAAACTAAATAATGGAAGATTTATGGCCGAAATATAGATATAAAATGGGTCTTTGACATGTTTATATGTCATTTGGGCCCTCAATTATAATCTTTAGTCTCCAATTAAGATTAATTTGGCCTTAACCGTTGGGATTAATTTTAATCACGTTTACTAATCATTTTGGTCCAAAATTAACATGGAATTATTAGAATTTAAATAATATAATGAATAAAATTTTTTATGTAGTGTTTTTAAAATTCACTTAACAGAAGTAAAAATATTATTATCAGTGCTAATCCCACAAACATTACGAAATAATGAGGGTATAAAGGAGGCAATATTTCAAAATTTTGTAACGATTATATATTCCGATTAAAAGTCAAATTGATTCTAATTAATTGAATTGTATAAATATATGTAATATATATATAATATTACCATAAGAATATTTATGATATCCTTTTGTTTTAATAATTAATTTGAAAAAAGGCAGCTTTTAATAAAAAAACTATTTTCACTATTCATCAAACAGTTATGTTCCTCAAAAAAATATAAATAATTCACACTAGGATAATTTTGATGTTATGAATTTAAAAATGAATAATATTTTATGAAAATAAATTTCAAAAATGTGTCAAAAATTAATTTTATTATTAGAAATCAGTCTATTTAATAAAACTATATTTTTAACATAAAAAGACATTACGAAAAATGCCATCTTTCATTATCAATATGTTTTATTTTTATAAAAACATTTAAAATAAATAATTTTTTATTAATATTACAATAACTATGTTTACTATTTGTTTTATATTTATCTCATTTTATTATATATATATTTATATAAAATGGTTTCATAGAAACTCAGTGTTGTGTGCATCGTATGCCAAGTCAGGGTTTCCTGTAGTGAAAGCCAAGTTGGTAATTGTGTGTAACACTAGCCAAGAAGGTATTTACTATGTTAGAAATGGTTTAATTTTTGTTTTAATATATATATATATATAACTATTCTTAGTGTCATGTGAAATGAAAAATACTAAAAGAAAAATTAATTACAAAAAAAATTCTAAATATATCAGGGAGTTATAATAGGGACATATTCCATGTTGTTTAACATAAATGAGAATGGATTAGGGTCATCCAACATGGAATAAAATGAATATTTTTTTGGGGCCCTTTAATAGATGTATGGGCATCACTATGTATCCTTTGATGGGAGGAATCAATCCATAAGTAGTTTCTAGGTGAAGAAATTTCTTATGTGGACTAGACTCTAACACAAGGACATGGGAATTTCATAATTCTTTATGACATATTTAGCTCATGTATGGTGAATTTCGAAGGATATTATGACTTCTATGAAGTTTAATGTCATTTGGAGGAGACATATTCAATTCCATTTATTTTGATGGGGTTAAGATGAGTGATGCTTCATGATAACTACAAAAAATATTTTTTTAGAAACCTCACATTGGTGTGGGTGTAACATGCACTCTATACATTGTCGAAAATGAGTAAGATCTATTACAATAGACCTTATGGATGATAATAAGTCCTTCCCATATATATTATATCATCATAGGTTTCATTACTGATATAATTAGGGTTTTTAGATCCTATACTTTTTCTCCTTGTAGGAATGAATGGAGGCGAACCATTATATTGATGACTCATGTGATATGATTCCGATGGACATAGAGGATGTGAAATGTTTTCAGCCTATTTTCATCAATCTGGACTATTTCATCCATCCTCATTTGTAATTACTCGTTATCCAAGTGTTTTATACAAATGGCTATTCAAAGTTATGGCATATAGAATTCTATGGGTAACACTTCCATGGTCTTATACACCAGTGAATATGAAGATGCTTGTGTAATAGTATGTGTGGTGGTACGGTAGGCCGATAAATCATGGAGGATATTTTATTTCTAGGAAAAAATTTCATTATTCACCATCATTTAGAGTATATTTAAAATTTTCTTATTAAAGGCCGTAATAGGTCCATTTTCCACTGTATGAAAGTGGGATGAGTAATTTTACATGATGTGCTACTCCTAGAAAAGTTTATGCAACATTATGGAACAAATGTTGTTACCGTTTTCAGTCCGTATCATCTGTGGGATTCTTAATTATGTGACAATATTGGAACTTATAAAGTTAATAGTGTTTTGTATCCAGAATTAATTAGGGTTATTTCATCATCTCATATGGAGAAGAATTTAATAGTAGTAAGGATATACATGAACTGCTTAGATTTGGGTTGGGGATATTCCCCCACAACATCCATTCCCTTTACAGAAAATGGCTAAAATATTGGGCTATATGTATCAATTTTATGGGTTAATGGAAGATATTTTTATGGATATGGCATGTAAAAAAATCCTAGTTAATTCATCATAGTACTATATCCTGGTTTTACTATAGTAAGCATGCCTCTAGATTTCATTGAACTACATCGTCCTAGATTGATGAGCACTACAAGATCCCGCATTGACAATTTTATATGAAGTTAGGAATCTCTCTTTAAACTATACATCTATAGACGATTCCATATAATCCATTGTTGTAGAGGTATTTCTACTGATTTTGATCATCCTGTAGGGTAAAGTTCACTTTTCACCATCGAAACTATCATATCAATATTGTTTATTCATGAGGGTCCCATTACAGAGATAATTAATTATTGGGTCCATCCATATAGGGTTAGATACTGGTTCATTATGAACTAGGGTGTTGTTGACCTAATTGATTTCTTCTATATTGCAGATAGTGATCGATGAGACCATTCTTTGATATGCGATGAAATTGATTACCTACCCTAGTTTATGGTCGACTAGGACTATGGCTACATTATCCAATGCATCAACTTGAGCATTCTATGACTGGGTAACATGATGAAACATGGGATCAAAAATTAAAATCCCCTATTATTTCAATGATATATTCAATTAGAGGGACATGTTCTTCCTTTGTGATCTAATATTCACCATTGATTTTATTTTTCACTTGATTCAAATACCCAATGATGTTCAAGTATGCTATATGAAGCTATAGGGATAATTCTAAACCAGTGATGAGGGATTGATATTCATCCTCATTATTCATGTAGCCATCAGATAGATAGAAAAAATTAGGAAAATTTTATTTGTATTAAATGAAAAATAAAATCACAAAACCATCCAGGTTGAGCATTGTATTTTCCATCCTTTTTCCAATAGGATTAAGGGAGTTTCAATCAAAACACATCTCCCGTCTCCTAGGTGTTTCATAGAAAAATAAAAATACATTGTTTGGAAGCTTAGTATCTATCGATGTACAGTCTAGGGAAGGATTTATCATGAAGAGATCATAAAGGGAATTCCCCTTTCACTGAAATTTGTGATACAAACTAGATTTCATTCTGTAACAGAATGTCCTCCCATTGGGTTAAGATCCCAGTTATCATGGGACAACTAAGGATGTACTTGAGCTGATCAAGATGAAAGGCCATGAAAACTTCATGGTTCTAGAAGTGATGCCTCATTTTTTACTAAAAATATTTTTGTGAGGAAGTTATTATGAACATCATAGTATCATGTCTCATTACCTATAATTTTCTATCTGAGGCTAAAAAAACTTTTCTCATTTCACACATAATTCTTTTATAATAGGAGTTAACCCAATGAGCATTCCATGTCATCCCCATATGAAAATAGTGGATTTCCTTCCACTTATGGCATCATGGCCATTGAGGGTAATAGGTACATCTTAAGGATATTGAAGGCTTTTTAATATCACCTATCCCATTGATAGGAAATTATATTCTTTATTATCGTAGTAATGGGGAGATATATTCTATCTAGGATGCCTATGAAATGTCGAATGTAAGTGAGTTTCCCTATGATCCCACTATGTTCTTTGAGATTATGTCAGGTGATATTTCTATAATAAAACATGGATTCTCAGGTTCAATCATATTGTTTTGCTGGAATACTGCAAATAAAAAGAATATCACTGGTTTCACACCAAAATCACATTTTATCATGTTAATCTTCATACTAATTTGTCTCAAATTTTTTAAGACTATGTAAATATTTGTGAACTGATCAAATCACTATTGGTATTTGACCACTAGTTCATTGACATAATATTAAACTATTTATCCTGATAAAGGATTAATGATATGAGTAATTGTGCATTTATATGTAGTACCAACGTTATTAATCCAAATGGAACGAACTAATATAACAAGTACCATGAGGTGCTTTCAAGGAAGTGGCTTCCTCATCTTCAAGGGCCATATTTATTTAATTGTAACCTAAATACCCATATATAATGGAAGGGGCCTAAAAGCTATAATTTATATCGATCAAGAGTTATGTGATTAACAATTGAATGTTTTCCTTCAGGAGGTTTTGATTATGTTCTCTAAAATTGATATAGACCCAAATATACCCATTTGATTTCTTGACATGTATAACATTGGAAATCCACCATAGGTATCTAACTTCTCAAAAAAAGTTGTCTTTGATAAATTTTCCAACTTTCACCTCAAATTGGTAGCATGAGTGGGGTGTATCCTCCTAGCTACCTCTTTGAAGCCTTAATGGTCATAAGGTAATCCTAGATGGTGTGTAGTCACATAAATATTTATTCCATAAAATTATTTATAATTTCAAGTGAACACGTATCAGTGATTCTTTAGAAATTTATTTTACATCTCTTTTTTCTTGAGAGGCATGGAGGAACCAATCAGTGTAGGTTTTGGTTCTCTTTGCCCCAAATTTACCTTCATGAGGTCGTCAGTTGTGTGGGAGATGCCTTCCATGAATGTAAGAGGGTATTTCCTGATGTTATCCTCCTCTTATTCCACCTCTGAGATTGTGGAGACATTTTGATATATCATCAACAATCTAGAGGCATCTAAATCCCTGTTGAGGTGATAGTGGACATAAGAAAAGACATTATCATCACCAAATTTTGGATTCATTATAGATATATTATAGAGATGAATTTATTTTACACATTCATTGGGGAAAAAGGGAATTTGACCTTTTGGATTATGTCTATTAACTTAAATAGATTTACGGGTAGAACATAGTCATTTTCAATAATAATCACAAAATTTTCTATGGAAGTTGGTGGCTACAACCTATTTATCATCATCCACCATCGGTTTTTCCCCTTCTCTTTGGTACACACCTTCCTTAACATATGTTTCTATTCAAGTCTAAAAGGTAGAAATATCACCAAATAATATGAAAATCTTTCCATCGTTGGGTTATTACAAACACTGATGGAATATTGAGGGACCACCACATGGATATGGAGACAAGTCCTTATGAGTAGGAAATTCTATGTAGTGTCTTCCAAGATAACACAAAAATCATTTTTTGATGTGATATCACCAAATTTATCATTATGTTTGATGATCTTGAGTGTTTTTTTCTCATTCTTATCATATCATTGAATGTTCATCTTTGGGGGATAAAAGTTTCCTTCTCTATTCCCCATATGTCGGAGGATTTGAACTAGGATGAGGTTGATCCTAGAACCATTTTCAATTATATCCCTTCATATGTTGATATTATTGAGTCTACACAAAACATATATGAATTAGATGTGTCCCTATATTCTTTATTCCTAATCATTTTCTATGAATAATATGGAAATGTGGAACTCAGTTGGCATGGTCTCCACTTGATTTACCTCAGCTGCAATGACTTTGTTGAACCCTCTGGGAATTGAGTTGCTTTATTATATTTTGATAATCCCAACTATATTTTATTTATATCTTAATTATGTTTGATACATCTCAAATATGCTTTATTATATGTTGTTACTTTCAATTATGCTTAATATAAGTCTTTTGGATATATGTACTCTGACCTAACACACTCTGCCAATAGAATGCTTAAACAGTTTATAGCTACCGATACAGAACAGTAGCTACCGTTATGACTTAGAGCTACTGATATCGAATAGAGCTATCGATACGGAGTTCACTGATACATCAAGTTCACCGGTACTCAAAGTTCACCGCTACATCAAAGTCTACCGATATGGTACAACAAGTCTACCGATAGAGTTACAGTTACAAACTCACTGGTACTCAAGTTTACCACTACATAGAAGTCGACAGATACCGATACAGAGCTACCGATATGCAAAGTCTACTGATACATCAAGGAAGCTACCGATAGGGACTTACCGCTACCGATACAAGGCAGAGCCACAACTACTGTTACAAGTCCACCACTACTGATGTGATCAAGTCTACAGTTGCAGCTACCGATACAAAGTCTACCATTACAAATGAAGTCTACCGATACAGACACCTACCATAACACAAGTCTACTGATATCAAGAGCTACCGTTCCAGAGACAGAACCCGACACTGCTTTAATTTCTTTATCTTTATTTAATCTAACCAACTGTCATATTAGAAATACTTTAATGCTCTGTCATTTATTTAATGAAGGTTTTTGGATGTCAGGGAACCGTACCTCATACCTGCAAAAAGTAAATCAACTTTTTCCGGAGCTCGTGCTTTAAATAAAGGAAGGATGTGCTACTACAAAGGGAGGATGAATAGACGAATACATAGAGACATACATACCACGAGGTGTGTTGGAAGAACAACTGAGCGTGAATTCAAAGAGACGACTAAACATACACGAAGAACTCATTCATTACTGCATACCAGTGAAGAGCTAAGAACGGGAACATAACACAAGAGCTTCATCGACTGTCTCTACAACTGGAAGTCAAGGAAACAGACGATACTCTATTTTCTAGACAAAAACCAGAAGAGGACTCAGAGAAAATTCTATTCAATCAAAGGAGTCCAGAACTGTATGACAATCACTAGAGCCATTTCTAAACACTAAATATTTTCTCTGTGATTTATCTTTTTACCTATTGAGCAGTGTGTGTTATATGCTGTATTTTACACACACACTATCTCCTGTAGTCTAACTAGAGGATTTGTAAATCCTCACTCAACTCTATTACATCTTTTATTTCCCACTGGGATAGTGGTAGAGGTCGTGTGACCTGGACAGCTGGTTGCTGTTGTTTTTGTTTCCCACGGATAACAGTGGTAGAGGTCGTGTGACTTGGACAGTTGTATACTATTGTTTATCCCTGATCCAGGGTGTGGATCACTTTTATTTAAAGTTTTGAGAGGACTAAGTCTCATCTTGAGACTGAACCTCTTGGTTAAATCTGCTGTGCTTATTTATATTCAAAGTTCTTTTTTATTCCACTTCTAATTACTTTAAACCCAAAACAATTTTAAATTCACTTTGATAATTAAACTCGCAAGTGTTTATATTAGTTGTAAATCAGTAAGTTAGTTTCAAAAGTTAATCAACTCTTCTGATTTGATTAGATGGGAAATAATCAATCCCTTGAGGACCTAACAGAACCTTTACTTTGGTATAAATTCACTACAGTTTAATTTTGTATTTTAATTGGGGGATTTTAAGATAAAGTTTTTAAACCGAAATTTTAATTGGAACTCAATTCACCCGCCCTCTTGAGTGTCCACTCCGACCAACATTTGGTATCAGAGGGAAAACATATTTAGTACTCTGTTTTGTAACTGTGATTTTAGTTGTATCTTAAAGTTCTTAAAATTTCTGTTATTTCTAAATTTGTATCTCTTTAAAATCTTTGCTTTAAGTAAGCTATCATGGATAATAGACTTGAAGGTGTTGCTACCAATAGACCACCATTTTTCAATGGTACTAACTATGCTCTGTGGAAAATCAAGATGAAAATTCATTTAGATAGCATGGGTTTTGATATTTGGACTGCTATAGAATCAGAATATAAAATACCTACTACTGTTAGATCTACTTGGAATGAAGCTACTAATACAACCTACAATAATAATTGTAAAGCCATGAATGCTCATTACTGTGATTTAGGAGATGAGGAATTTAATAGAATATTTTCTTGTAAAACTTCTTATGAAATTTGGGACACCTTAGCTATTTCTCATGAAGGAACAACTAATGTTAAGGAAATGAGATTGAACACTTATAATATTAAGTATGATAATTTGAAGATGAAGCATGATGAACCCATTTCTGACATGTATCTCAGGTTCAACAAAATTGTCAACACAATGATCTCTCTGGGAAAGGATGTTCCATCAAAGGAACAAATTATGAGAATTCTGAGATGTCTACCTGAAAGATGGAGAGGAACTTCTCTCTCAATTAGAGAATCGTGTGATATTGGTGAACTGCTAGTCAAGGAATTAATTGGAAAGCTGATGATGTATGAATAATAACTCAAAGTGAACAAAGAAGAAGAAGAAGAACCAAGAAGGAAGTCTGTTGCGTTCAAGACTTCAACTTCAAAGAACAAGGATAAGGAGAAGCTTCAAGCTATAAATGAAACTTCAAGCTGTGAAGGCAGTGAAAGTGCTTCTGACAGTGATGCTGAGATGGCTCACATTTCCAAAAGGTTTAAGAAGTTCTATAGGAAGAAGAAGTTTTTCAGAAAATCAAATTATAAAGGTAAGTATGATAACAAGGGACATTAGAAAAAGGATTGGAAGAAATTTGAAAAAACAGATGAGGTTGTCTGATATGAGTGAAAAAGAAAAGGACATATAAAAGCAGACTGTCCAAAGCTGAAGTACAAGAAGAAATATGATTACAAGGACAGTAAGTACAAAAAGGCTATGAAGGCTACTTGGAGTGCTTCTGAGGATAGCTCCACTAAATCTGAAGTTTCTGAAACTGAACTCAAAAATAAGGAAAATATGTGTTTTATGACAAACACATCTGAGGTAACAGCTGAAACTCATGCCTTAAATTCATATTATTCTGGAGATGATTCTGACTCAGAAAACATGTCAAAATCTGAACTGTTTGAATATTGAGATATGTTAGAAGAAACCTGTAATGAGCTGAAATACAAATACAAAGGTTTAAAGTAATAGTATTCTTTAACTGTTAAACATAAATCTGATCTTGATATTGAAATGGAAAAGAATTCTCAGTTGCTTAAAGAAAACACTGAACTGAAATTATCTAATGAGCAACTTAAGAAAGACTTAGAAAAATTTACAAATGGTAAAGATACTCTTACTCAGATTCTAGGTAAGCAAATAGCACTTGGATACACTACTGGTATAGGATACCAACCTGGATAAAAGAAAATTACCAAAACTAAATTCATTCCTAAATTTGGAAATAATGTAGTTAGTTAGGAAACTTCATATGCTTAAACTATTTATATTCATATTTACGGATCTAATAAGATTTATCTTTCAAAATCTGTTGATTCTACAAATTTTATGAGACCCATTAGACAAATTTGGGTACCTAAAGTTTTATTGGCTAACCTGTCTGGACCCAAGAAGATCTAGGTACCAAAATCATTTCCTGTCTAAATCTGTTTTATAGGGAACCTGCTTAAAGAGATCTTATAGAAAGACCTGGTACATGGACAATGGATGTTCAAGACATATGTCAGGAGACTTCTCATGATTTAAAATCTTAGTCAGAATTGATGGAGGTTTTGTCACTTTTGGTGATAACTCAAAAGGAAAAATCATCGGCTTAGGCCAGATTGGTAACACTGACTCAGCATTAATTTCTAAGGTTTTATTTTTTGATGGACTTAAATATAATTTGTTAAGTATTTCTCAGTTATGTGATGATGGTTTTTATGTTAAATTTGAAAACGATTCTTGCAATGTTTTTAATTCTAAAAATGTTTTAGTTTTTTCTGCTTTAAGAAATTAAAATGTTTATGTTGTTGATTTAAATTCATTAGCTAAGAAAAATATTACTTGTTTAAATGCTTTTAATAAAGAGTCTTGGCTTTGGAACAGAATATTAGGACACTGCAATTTACATTCACTTAGAAAACTTTCTAGGAAGAACTTAGTTAGAGACCTAACCAAACTTGAATTCCCAGCAGACAAAGTATGTAATCCCTGTCAAAAGGGAAAGAAACATAAAGTTTCTTTTAAATCAAAGAAATAAGTGTCAACTTCTCAACCTCTCGAGTTGGTTCACATGGATTTATTTGGACCTTCTAGAGTTTCTAGTATAAATGGGAAGCACTATGTCTATGCCTTAGTAGATGACTTTTCTAGATATACTTGGGTATATTTTCTATCTCACAAAAGTGAAGCCTGTTCTTGCATTGTAAAATACTCCAAATCTGTAGAGAACCTTAGTGGACATAAAATTAAAACCCTGAGAAGTGATGATGGCCATGAGTTTGAAAATCATGAGTTTGAATCTTACTTCTCACACAGTGGCTATAGTCACAATTTCTCTGCCCCTAGGATACCCCAACAGAATGGTGTAGTTGAAAGGAGAAATAGAACCCTTCAGGAAATTGCTAGGACTATGCTTAATGAGTATGACCTACCTATTTACTTTTGGGCTGAATCTGTAAATATAGCTTGTTATGTTATCAATAGAGTCTTGATCAGACCTGTTCTTAAAAGGACCCCTTATGAGTTGTGGAACTGTTGGAAACCCAAGGTTAACTACTTCAGAGTTTTTGGTTGCAAGGTCTTTATTCTTAATACTAAAGATAATCTTGACAAGTTTCCACCAAAGAGTGATGAAGGAATTTTCCTAGGATACACTATAACTAGTAAAGCCTATAGAGTTTTCAATAAGAGAACCAAATGTGTGGAAGAATCTGTTCACACCAAATTTGATGAAACTGATCCACATGAGCCTAAGACTTCTCTTGAAAATATTGAAGATGGTCTATCTGTTTTAAACCTTAATGATAAGGACAGTGGACCTGTAGTAAAAACATCCAGTTCTAGAAATTTTCCAGAACCTGCTTCTGTTGATTCCCAACCTGTTGATAAACCTGAAATTTCTAGTCCTACCTTTACTCGATCAACTAGAATTCTAAAGAATAATCCTTTAGATGCTATTGTAGGAAATCTTGATAGAGGGACACAGACTAGAGCTTCTATTAGAAATCAGGTTGAACATCAAGCCTTCTTGTCATAGCTTGAACCTAAAAACATTGATGATGCTATTAATGATGAATTTTGGGTAATGGTTATGCAAGAAGAACTAAATCAATTTGAAAGAAACAAAGTCTGGAAATTAGTGGAAATACCTAAGGACACTTTAACCATAGGCACAAAATGGGTGTTTAGAAACAAAGTTGATGAATCTGGTAACATCATTAGAAACAAAGCTAGGCTAGTTACACAAGGTTATAATCAAGAAGAAGGAATTGACTATGAGGAAACTTTTGCACCTATATCTAGATTAGAGGAAATTAGGATCTTACTTGCCTTTTCATCACATATGAATTTCAAGTTATATCAAATGGATGTGAAAAGTGCTTTTTTAAGTGGTTTTATTGTTGAAGATGTTTTTTTAGAACAACCACCTAGTTTTTCAAATCCTCATTTTAAGAATCATGTCTTCAAACATTCTAAAGCTTTATATGGTTTAAAACAAGCTCCAAGAGCTTGGTATGAAAGGCTTTCAAACTTTCTTATTTCAAAAGGATTTACAAAAGGAATTTCTGATCCCACTCTTTTTATAAAAAGGATTTCAAAAGATGTTTTAATAGTACAAATCTATGTTGATGATATTATTTTTGGATCTTCTAAGAATTCTTTATGTACTGATTTTTCAGAAATAATGAAAAATGAATTTGAAATGAGCTTAATGGGAGAGCTTAAGTATTTTCTTGGTTTTCAAATTTTTCAAACTAAAGATGGTATTATTTTAAATAAAAGTAAATATACTAAGGATTTGTTAAAACAATTTGGCTTGGATAGTATTAAGGAAAGTGATATACCTTTGAGTACCACCTGTAAATTGGATATTGATGAATCTGGGAAACCTGTTGATCAAAATAATTACAGAGGTATGATTGGGAGTTTACTTTACCTTACTGCTAGTCGACCAGATATTATGTTTAGTGTATGTATGTGTGCTAGATTTCAAGCTAATCCTAAAGAATCACAATTACTTGCTGTTAAAAGGATTTTTAAATATCTTAAGTATACTGCAAATTTGGGTTTGTTTTATCCAAAAGGACAATCATTTGACTTAATAAGTTATTCAGATGCGGATTTTGCTGGCTGTAAGTTAGATAGGAAGAGCACATCTGGAACATGTCACTTACATGGAAAATCCCTAGTATCATGGTGTAGTAAGAAATAGAACTCAGTTGCATTATCTACTGCTGAAGCAGAATACATAGCTGCTGGTAGTTGATGTGCACAGATTCTGTGGATGAAACACACTTTACTGGACTATGGATTTGATTTCAAGCATGTTTCAATTAACTGTGACAACACTAGTGCGATTAACATCTCAAATAATCATGTCTCTCACTCTAGAACTAAACACATTGATGTTAGACACCACTTTTTAAGAGATCATTATCAAAGAGGTGATATAACACTTGAGTTTATAGGCACTGAACTTCAATTAGATGATATTTTCACTAAGCCATTATGTTTAGTATGATTAAGTTTCATTAGACATGAATTAGGAAAGATAACTTACCCTTGAAACCGTTAGAAAATTCTCACCGTTAGAAAATTCTCACCATTAGAAAATTCTCACCGTTAGGAGACCTCACCGTTAGAAAATTCTCACTGTTAGAAAATTCTCACCGTTAGAAAATTCTCACCGTTAGGAGTCCTCACCGTTAGAAAATTCTCACCATTAGGAGACCTCGCCGTTAGGACATCCTCACTGTTAGAAGAATTTATCGGAACATCTCGCGCTGTTTTAACTTCTGTAAAGCCAAGACATCAAAATTTTATATATATATATATGATTTATTTTATTTGTGGATCCTAAATGATATTAAACCAAGTCTATATTTCACTCAATCTCACCACGAACTCATCTATTTGAATCCCTCCAACCTAACCCTCTCAAGCCGTAAAACCCTAAACCTCGAATCTATAATGGCCCACGTCAATAGATCAAAAGGTTACAGATGGGAGTGATGAGCCGCAAGAAAATATATAGAAAGTATCGAATGCTATTACCAGTGGAAGTGGAAGTGTAGCTCGAAGTAATCCAATAAACCTGTATCTCTCAAAGCGAGAAATTTTCGTTGAGAAAGAGGTGTGTGCAAAATGGATCATGGAGAGCAAGTCCTTGGTTCTTAAAGTTTTATAAGAATAAGGTTGGACTGAGTGCTTCGTGAACAACAGTGGACCCTATTACCCAGGGCTGGTAAAACAGTTCTATGAATTCGTTCGTTTTGAAAAGTCTGAGGAAGAAAGCAGAATGATTTCTTATGTGAATGGACAGGAAGTTTCTTTTACTTCAGTAGAATGGGATGGGAACTTGAGAGTTCCACATGAAGGAGATTATGAGTTTTATTCAAAATCTGTACCTTCAACCAGTGATGTGTTTCAATATGAAGATGCTTTGCTAGAGCTTATAGGGAATGGGACCCCTAGAAAGGTGATTGCTGCAGAGATGGTAGGATAAGATAAGCTGTTGTTTAAATTTATTCAGCATGTTGTTAGTCCGAGAAGAGGAGACTTTGACACTTTGAGATTCCAAGACATATATCTATTATATTTGCCGAAGCACAGTGTGAGAATCAATCTATGTAGATTGATTATGGTTCAAGTGGAAGAGATGACTAGACCAAAGTCCAAATCAAATGCACTGTTTTTCTCAAAGCTGATTTCTGTGATGCTAAAAGTGAAAGAGGTTGCTGGACCTCAGGATGAGCTGGTAGTGGTTAAGGACAACTTCTGTATTACAAAACTTGTCTGTAAATACATGAAAGTCAGCTGGAATCCTTGGAAGAAATCATGGGTGAATGATGATGAAAAAATCTATGACAAGTATACTCATGTGGATCATCCTACTAGACCAAAGGATGTGAGGGATCCTGGTCTTGGACCAGATGAGACAGAACCGTTCTACAGTGATTGTGAAGCTGAGGAGGAAGAGACATCAGTTGAGTAAGGAGGAGACCCAGACTTACCCCTAGTCCTGTGCATCAGGTTATTTCTTATGGAGCAGCTAGCCCTCCAAAAGAACTACCAAAGAGAGAAACTGCCTTGAAGGACAATTATACATAGACTACAGAAGAAGGAGAAGAAGCATGCCAGTATGTTTTCACGGACACCTCTGAGGAGGATGAGGCAACCGAATCAAATAATGATGTTAATGGATAAAAAGGAGGCTGATGGTGAAGCAGATGATGAGGAAAATGTTGAAAAAGAGATCAGTTTTAGTCCTATAATAGTCAGTACAGTCAGGATAGTTCCTGATCAGGAAGACGTAGCAGCAGCACCTGTTGATGAGAGAGTCATTAATGACTCAGAACAAATGGCTATTGAATCTGCTGCAGTTGTAGAGGAAATTGCAGAATTACCTCAGGAAGAACAGTTGGAAGAGATACCTCAGGAGAATTTTCCAAGTGAGGGAGAGAATCTTGGCTCAATATCAGTGCTATATGACATTGAATGTTGGACATCAGATCCAGGATATATGATTCTTGGACTTTCTTATGGATATTCTGATGAGGAAGATCGAACCCAAAAGGAATCATTTACCTTACCCACTATGGCTGAAATGTTGGCAACCAAGGAGGACCTTGAGTCCTTAAAAGCTGAATTGAAAGAAGCAATAAGGGAATCAGTGCAAGATATGAAGAAAAGTATGGTTAAAGAGATGAAAATCATGGAGCAATCCCTTGATTTATCCATTGGATGTGGTGTGTCCAGTCCTGTGAAAGAGATGATGGATGAACTTAAAGTGTGCCACACTCAGATTGAGAGTTGGATAGGAGTTGTAGTTGCCTTGAGACAATCGATTTCTTCTCTGACTACCATGCATAGCTCTCAAAATCAAGTAACCTCTAACATTCGATATATCAAAGAAGTGGTCAAACAGTTTGTGGAATTTTTGAGGCCTTTAAAAAGTCAGTTAAAGAACATCTGAACAGCCAGGATGAACTTGTTCAGAAGGTCGTTAGTAGTCTGACTCAATCCTTCAAGGAGACAATGGCTTTTTCAATGAAACCTCTTCCCTCATCCATCTACAGTGTGAACCTTGACCAGATCCGCACTGTTATTCAGGAAGAATTGGCTAAGGCTAGTCCTAGTGGTGCATCAGATACTCAGATTCTTGCTACGACTAGAGAAGTTAGTAGTTTTGTTCGTGATCACCTGCGGGTAGCTACTGCTTCTCAAGAGGCAATCAAGAATAAGGTGGATTATTATTTTGAAAAGGTTTATACCAAGCACCAAATGAAAAACCATTTCAAACTCTTGATTGAGAATATGAAGTTACCTCCAGTTACCCAAGCCTTCAGAGAATAGGTTAGTAAGATCAGGGAGCTTACTCCTTCTTTGGATAAATTCATTGAAAATAGAGATGATTTTGTGTCTGCAGTGGAGAGAGGAGGAAGCATTATAATGGATTTCAGAAACCTGTTGCTTCCCTTCCTACATGTTGATTCCAGACCAGTGATTGTACCTCCTGTCCTTCCTACTTCTGCCTCTGGGAGTACTCCTCAATTGACTCCAGTTCAAGCCATCAAGAGCGTGACACCGATGATCACTCAGAGGAACTCAAATTTCAGATCCGGTACAGTTTCTGTAGCTGAACCACTAGTTGTGCCTTCAGCTATTCCAAAACCCTCTGCTGATCCTAAGGGAAAGAAACCTGTTCCAGAGGATGATTGATTGTTTCTAGATCTTTTTGATAGTATTCACTTGTATTTTTTTGTTCTAATTTTATCATTGTATCTTTTGTATTAATGAAATTCCTCTTCATTCTCTACATTACTGAGTTTCTATTCCTTTGTCCTTTATTCTCTACTAATCTTTATCTTTTCTTTGCTACCATTCTTTTTGTTAATCACAAAGGGGGAGAAAATGAGAACATGATAAAATGAGAGAAAATAAGCAATGAGACCTAAGAGTTAACAAAGGGGGAGAAACACACAAAGGGGGAATGAGAAACTGAGACTTGAGGAACTAAGACTTGAAAGGGGGAGGAATATGGAATTTGTGTTCAAAAGAACCCTTTCCCCTGATGCAAATTTCTTTTCCACTTTTTCCTCTGATACTATTTCAATTTTATTGGCATAAGTTGTGATTATCAAAAAGGGGAGATTGTTTAACCATTTGGGAATTGAGTTGCTTTATTATATTTTGATAATCCAAACTATATTTTATTTATATCTTAATTATGTTTGATACATCTCAAATATGCTTTATTATATGTTGTTACTTTCAATTATGCTTAATATAAGTCTTTTGGATATGTGTACTCTGACCTAACACACTCTGCCAATAGAATTCTTAAACAGTTTATAACTACCGATACAGAACAGTAGATACCGTTATGACTTAGAGCTACCGATATCGAATAGAGCTACCGATACGGAGTTCACCGATACATCAAGTTCATGGGTACTCAAAGTTCACCGCTTCATCAAAGTCTACCGATACGGTACAATAAGTCTACCGATAGAGTTACAGTTACAAGATCACTGGTAGTCAAGTTTACCGCTACATCGAAGTCGACAGTTACTGATACAGAGCTACCGATATGCTGAAGTCCACCGATATGCAAAGTCTACCGACACATCAAGGAAGCTACCGATAGGGAATTACCGCTACCGATACAAGGAAGAGCCACAGCTACTGTTACAAGTCCACCGCTACTGATGTGATCAAGTCTACAATTGCAGCTACCGATACAAAGTCTACCGTTACAAATGAAGTCTACCGATACAGACACCTACCGTAACACAAGTCTACCGATATCAAGATCTATCGTTCCAGAGATAGAACTTGACATTGCTTTAATTTCTTTATCTTTATTTAATCTAAACAACGGTCATATTAGAAATATTTTAATGCTCTGTCATTTATTTAATGAAGGTTGTTGGATGTTAGGGAACCGTAACTCGTACCTGCAAAAAGTAAATCATCTTTTGTCAGAGCTCGTGCTTTAAATAAAGGAAGGATGTGCTACTACAAAGGGAGGATGAATAGATGAATACATAGAGGTATACATACCACGAGGTTTGCTGGAAGAACAACTGAGCGTGAATGCAAGGAGATGACTGAACTTACAAGAAGAACTCATTCATTACTGCATACCAGTGAAGAGATGAGAATGAGAGCATAACACAAGAGCTTCATCGACTGTCTCTACACCTAGATGTCAAGGAAACAGACGTTACTCTGTTTTCCAGAAAAAAACCAAAAGAGGACTCAAAGAAAATTCTGATCAATCAAAGGAGTCCCGAACTGCACGATAATCACTAGAGCCATTTCTAAACTCTAAATATTTTCTATGTGATTTGTCTTTTTACATATTGAGCAGTGTGTGTTATCTGCTATATTTTACATACACATTGTCTCCTGTACTCTAACTGGAGGATTTGTAAATCCTCACTCAACTCTCTTACATCTTGTATTTCCCATTGGGATAGTGGTAGAGGTCGTGTGACCTGGATAGCTGTTTGTTGTTGTTTTTGTTTCCCACAGATAACAGTGGTAGAGGTCATGTGACCTGGACAGTTGTATACTGTTGTTTATCCCTGATCCAGGGTGGGGATAACTTTTATATAAAGTTTTGAGAGGACTAAGTCTCAGCTTGAGACTGAACCTCTTGGTTAAATCTGCTGTGCTTATTTATATTCAAAGTTCTTTTTTATTCTGCTTCTAATTACTTTAAACCCAAAACTATTTTAAATTCACTTTGATAATTAAACTCACAAGTGTTTATATTAGTTGTAAATCAGTAATTTAGTTTCAAAAGTTAATCAACTCTTCTGATTTGATTAGCTGGGAAATAATCAATCCCTTGAGAACCTAACAGAACATTTACTTTGGTATAAATTCACTATAGTTTAATTTTGTATTTTAATTGGGGGATTTTAAGACAATGTTTTTAAACATAAATTTTAATTGGAACTCAATTCACCCCCCCTCTTGAGTGTCCACTCCGACCAACAACCTTCTATCTCAAAAAAATGTGGTCTTTGTAGTGATTTAACAAGTGCCTCTCTATGTTATTTTTAAAATGGTGAAAAACTAATATTGAGAGCATGGATGGGACAATCTTTAGCTATTTCATTATGACATACATTTGTCCCAGAGGACAATGCTTTATGAAGTGGGGTTACTCTATATTATGCATCTTAATTGTTGGGATATTTGAAGTAGACTGGCCTAGTTCTTCTTTAAATATTTATGGGGCATCTTCTACCAGTGGCACATGGCATGTCAGCCTTCCCCATTGTCTAGTTTGATCAGATAATTTCACCCCTTCTAGGTGGTCATGCAAGATGAATAGAATAGGGGACCTCTAAAGGGTTATGTGTAACATCCATATCTTTTTTGGAAATTTTGGAGTGCTTTCCCTTTGGTATCATCTACATATATGTCCTATATGGGGATGTGACATAAATATTGGGTCCAACCATGCATGCTCTATCCTATGTATCCTTGGTTCCATTCAAAGCAGTCTCCTTTTAAACGGTTATGTGTAGGAAACCCACACATAGAGGTATATTCATCATTCAAGATGGTTTATATCAATTATATCATGTTAATTGAACTGAAGATGAGATCATTGTTCGATGAGGGTTCCATTTGGTGGTGTAGTAACTATGTATTGGAGGTTTCGGAGAATAAATCTATAAGAGTTAGAGCTTGTGTTAGAGCACAATATATCTCTTCCTCTTCAACCTATTACTATGTAAAATGGTTGTTTCCACATTTGGAATACATATCAGATGTCAACTCCCATTCTGGTGGAACTATTGTGAGTTTTCAATGTTACATTCTTTGGGAGGAATGATCTCAATCAACTTTTTTTCATGCCATCCAATTGTTGAACTTCTACCCTTCCAGGAAGAAAATTCTTCAAGTCACCTTCTTCATCCGAATGGTTGAAGTTCTTGTTGGTTACCTACTCGGGGGGGAGTTATCTAAAATAACATGTCTATATTTGACCTCAATTTGAAGAAATGATACAAAGAAAAATGACTCCAAAATGTTATGATCCACTATTATATGGATGTCGAGGTAGTTGGGATGGTTGGTAAGTAACCACATTAGTCTTCCTGGTATGTGGCATCTTGACTAGGTTTTTTTCCATAACTACATGGAAAAATCAAGGTAATTGGTAATTTCAGAGGAAATAATGATTTATTCATCAATTCCTCAAACCCTAGGTGAACTAGATCTCTTTTCGCTTTTAGGCTGATGGTGATTTTGTTGTTTCTTCCACCCGATAGGAGGTTTTGGGTAGTTCAAGACCTACCCTGGTTCTTTAATGGGAACTACTATTAGTTTTAGTTTAATAGGGTATGTTTCCTCCATGAAGATCCTTTTCCCTATATTGAGGGAATGAGTTGATCTTGCGCTTAGGTTTGGAGCATAAAGTCTTCCAGATGTTGGGACAATGAGGAAAATTCAAATAACAAACCTAAATACTTCATTATGACTATAGGTTTTTAAAACTCATCCTAGATATTTTTAGAACATAGTTAAAAAAATTGTTACTGTGAGAGAGAGATGTTTAGTGAATAGGTTAAAAATTTACATATGGTTATGAAGATAGAAAACCTCTGATTTTTAAATTGTTTTCAGTTCTTCAAGTTAATAATTGTTTTAGTTTTCAATGGGAAACTAAAATAGTAATGAAATTGGCGAAGAAGGTCTTCCCATCTTGAAACATTTTCATATTGGAAGGATACTATACCAAATATACATTGGCCTTACCAGCTTCTATACACAACATCATAGCATTTTTGGTGCCTGTTGATATGAAGGTCCCATCATCATATCGAATTTGGACACAAAATGTTTGAAATACTATTATGGGTCTCTTATTCCATCAAAGGTAGAGAAGGTAGGATCCATGAATTTGATTATAGGAAAATTTTCAACTATAAATTCTGGATAAGGCTTCCTCTCAGGATTTATAGGTCCATGCCTCCCTTCCTTGGATTGTACTCAAGTTTCTGGGGACTCAATTTCATAGATAAATTCCATAGGTACTGATTTTTGATCCTCCTCATGTCTATAGAGAGTGGGAAGGGTTTGATGAGGTGTCCCTATTTTCATCTCCCACTAATTCCCAACCCAGTTAATGATAGAGTTATTACCATGACATGGGAGAGGATACAACCATAATGGAGGGATGTAATACTCATTTTCGACTTTATCATTTATATTGACTGGTTACCTATAACCAGAGATAGACTGATACTTAAGCTCCACTCATTCTGGAAGATATAAACTTTCCATATGACTGGGAGGAGGAATATTCACCCCAACAAAAATAATATACAAGGTGGGATCATTTCTCCTGATTAGTACCTCATTGAGTTTTTTGATAGTTCATATCTAGTTATTATATCAGGAAAATTGTTCCTCTATGGATGTATTTTTTCTTCTTATGGGATGTGATTGGAAATTAGCCACACCTTTGCATTTATACTTGTTAGAGTTCCACCATATGTGTGGAAACTCAATATTTTGAAGTAGAAAATTTTGATGGATTATCTGGTTCTGGGTGTGTATAATCATAGTTGATGTATCGAAATCACCTACTTATCATGGTATGTTTCTTGTATTGTGTCCTTATGCATCTGCATCTTGATCCATATTATCTTTTGTGTAAATAGTGTAAACATTTATAGAGGTATATTAGGAAATTGTGTTTTTCCTATTAATTTCCACACAATAGGATGATTCATCACTTCCTTCCTTAGGGTCATTCCTCACACCATTTTTTGTATTGGGTGATTTTGGCTTGTGAACCCAGCTGTGTTTGATTTCCATTATCATACACTCCTTCCGTATTTGCTAGTGATTAGTGACCTTGAATGAGTTTCTAGTGATGAAAGCCTAACAGTCCCCAAATAGTAGGGGTTTGTCTTGTGGAGGGAGGAATGGGTTTGATGCTAACCACTGATATTTACATCGCAACTTGGAGAATACTGATTCCCTCTATTATGATGATGATGACAATGAAAATTCAGCCAACCCTAAGATGTGAGGGCTATCCTGGTCTATAATTGGCATTGTTTGATACTTCTTTTGAGAATCCAATTATTCTAGTAAGGGATTTGAGGATTCTTGGGATATATGTTGACATATAAATGACCCTAGCCTAGTCTAATGGGGTTTGTCTCGAATAGCCATTGATTTTCTAATTATCCCTTTGAGGGAGGACAAGTCTGTGATAGTGATTGATATATAAATTCTCTTAGCCCAGAAATATGGAGTTATTTTCAACTACTTCAGATATTTCCTCAATCCACTCAGGAATTATCAATTCAATCGGTGGGGGTGGTGGTAGATAGTCCATTGGATCCATGAGTTGAGTTCACTCCTCAATGGATACTATGAAAGTTATACTATGACTAATTTAACATGAAATATCTATGATAATATAGGAGCATAGTGAAATGGAAGCCAATGAGGGGAGTCAATTCCTATGGGATGTTGTTGATTTTGTTGAAACTTTAGATTTTAAGAAAAAAAATTCTCAGTGTTATGAGTGGCCCAATGCAAAGCTCTATGGGTTATCCTCTCCTTCTGTTAATGATTTCATAAAACCTTTTAAGTGGTATAATTCTATTGTAGTGACCTACTGGCTCACATGTTACTCAAGCACCAAATTTCTTCGAAGGATATTACATTACAAGACACCATATATGAGGTGTTCTATGGTTCTAGTGTTGTGGTAAAGAGTAATTCTCTATAATTTATCCATCATAGAATAATCAAGTCTGGTGAATCTCTAGAAATAATTCAACATATAGTTTTAATGATTTGGAGTCAAACACTATGTCGGCGTTTGTCATGATCATCTATTTAAATGACCATGAATACATAAAGGTAGTCATATATATCTAAAAATACAGTGCATCGGTGATTTGAAGGTGATACCCATTTCCTAGATAAGGGATATTTCTAGCCTTCAGACATTGATTAGTTCCCAATAAATTTTGGGGAACATAATTCATACATTCTGTTCCCTTCTTATCCAAGATCTCATAGTAATAATTGGAAAAGGACAAAACACGTTGGAGAGTATTTTTTGGGAAACTCTCTCCATACAAAAATGTTGTCATCCTCTTCATCAGTTGTCCACAACTCCAACCATATAGACCACAAAAGGTACATCTCTATGTCACATGTTTACTAGAGTGGAGTGATGATGGATGTAATGGGGAACTATATGTATCTAACCCCAATGTTTCGAGAACCTCATTACATAAGGGCGTCCTAGTTTTGAACACCTTTATATAAATATGTTTTTTGAAAATGGGATGATTCCCTATTACATGAGAGCTGTCACCATATAGTAGTTTAACATGGTAGAATTTAGGATTACATTCACGGAAATCCACTTCCACACTACAAAAAATGTGTACTATAGCAATAATTATCTTCTTATTCTTTGGTTGAAGAGTCTATGGAAAATTGAGGTGTTGAGAATGTTCCTCCACTAACTTCAAGGACACTAGAATTGAGCAGATTTGTTAAATGAGACTTTTTATACATTATGGCATAAATATACCAACCTAAATTTTAGGATTGTGCATGTATATGATGCTATTGTATGAAGGAAACCAAACCTTACTGATTACTTTCTAGTGCTTTGAGAATATGATCCCACCACTAAAAATATTCTAGAATATTCCAATTAGTTTCTTAATTATTGGTAAAGAGATATGCCTTCTTAGATGTATTTTCCACTTTCACACGGTGAACATCGGTCCAAACATATATATAATCCTAATCATAAGACTTTGGAACATACCACTAGTCTTTCATGAAATAAATATGAGCATGTCCTGAGTAATGTTCCACTCTCACATGGTGATCCTCGGATGGAGTGGGAGTATGATCCCTGTTTGAATACACATTCCTTATAGGAATATACCGATGGACCTCTAGAATGGGATAAGGGATATGTGCTTCTCTTGTATAGCCTTGGAAGGATACTAATTCATTCATTAATTTATAGAAGTATGGATATGAGAATGGATTATGTTGTCTATTGGAATATGACATAAAGATACACTAAGTGGAATATAAGCATGTCTAGAGGAATGTTTCACTCTCACATGGTGAACCCCAACTGGATCCGAGATATGAGCCTAATCCTAGGCCTTTGGAATATGTCATCAGTCTATTTATATATTAATATGATCCTCTATAGAGGCATGTAATATTACCCATCCATGATATAATTACCATTGATAGTGTGAGGATGTGGATCAGTGATATATTGTTCTTTTATGTTTCATTTATTTTTAATCATCCTTCAGCTCCAATTTAAGAGTTATAACTTTTATGAACAAAACAAAAATAGTCGCACATCCATAGGAAAACAATAATTTACATGGTTCACTATAGAACAACATTAGCTTCATCCATTGTATGGTTTTCAAACAATCTACAACCATACAGTCTACTAAAAAACCATCCATTTGTATGGATAAAACATGTAGGATATGCTCTTTCACTTTTTTTCCACTATGATTAAAACAAAAATGAAAATTATTCATGTTGTATGAAATGATGTAATAATTTATTTTGTAACATGTTTTGAAATATTCATCGTTTTCTTCAAAACGCATTACAATGATTCCTCAGAACATTTATAAATATGATCTTTAAAATAATATTTCAATTACCTACCAAACAACATGTAATAACTTCTTTGGAATTCATAATGATAATTAGTTTAATACCACAGTTTGATTTCCTAGGCCAATTACTCAGTTTAATAATAAAACTCTACCCAAATACTACTTATCTAATTCTAAACTACTTCTACCTCAATTTGGTTATCATAGTCTAATTGCTCAGTCTGATCCGATAACCACAAATTATTATATTCCTTCATATTCATTAGTTCGGAAAATATTCTCATGAATGCTCAATCCCGAAACCCATTCTCTAAAAAATATTTCACCTCTCAAAACCCTTTATCATTACTTATATCACAAACAATAAATAAAATCACTATATTTATAGGTGACCCAAATATGGTTTAGCTGAGATTTTGAAATGTTTTTTACGCTCTTCCAAATTTCCCAAAACATCAATTTCCTATTACATTTCTGATACTTAATTGAATTGTTCATAGATTCTCAACTCTTCTCATTTTCTCTTGAACCTTAACGAATTATCTCACAACTTTAGCACACTTCATAAATTCAAACCATTGTTTGGTCCTATTCTAATTTCCATTATGATTTCTTCATTATGATGAAGGTATATGGCCCTATGATTATATTATTCAATGGGATAAATCATTGGAACTGCAGTCGTCTCGTTAAAAAACCACTTATTAGAAAATGACTCATTCTGATTCTCTATATAAACTAAAAATACATTGAAATATTTCTTTCATAAACATTTTTGCAACTTGAAATGATTCCAACAATTCTTGGAAACACTTTCAACATCAACTTCAATCTTCTATGAAAAATATTTACTCTATAGTTTTAAAAAATCTACCTCCTCTTGACAATGATCATGTAACTACATTAATTAATCCTAATTATTATATTTTTATTGGACAGATAATCTTATGTCAGCTGAAATTATATATTTCAACATGCATCTTATGGACTTGTCTCTACTTAAGTCCAAACATTAGTGTCATTACCAGTCTGATTGCTCTTGATCTGAATGATAAAAACACATCAATGTTTTTATTTAGTTTTTAACTGAATTGAAATACAATTAATATAGTTAATAATGGTTTAATATATTGGTTATTGATCTCAGATTCCCTTTTTAATCGGTTTTAACATCTCTACTTCTTTTCTTCTTTATTAATCCCAATATCTCCCATAAAAAATGATTCTTATTCCAATTGTTTGATAGAAGACTACATTTTATGGACTAGTATTAACAACATTGAATTCAATATCTTATTTCATTTCTTAATTATTCTATAAAAAAACATATTTCTCTAATGATTTATACCTTTTGTCTAATTGATCTAACTGAAATCCATCATCTTCATCTACTCACATTCCTAACAAAACATCCAACCTTCAAAGAAATATGTGTCTGGTGATCTCAAACCAATAAACTGAGACTGAAAATGTTTTAATTCATAAAATTCCTTCCTCTATAACATTTATCTTTTATCATGACTTACTCTTATTATTAAGAACATTTTCTATCGTTATATCATCGTATGACTTTATTTGGAATGTATCGAAACTCCCCATCCTTCCAGCAATTATTTAATTCCAACCAAACCTCAATACTATTGGGAGAACTTGTTCTCCACCATTCCTTCATATGACTAGAATCACATGTATTCTAGAAATCATATTCTTTATGAGAACTCCAATATTATCAAAGAATCATCTAGTTTTCATCAATTTTATTCAGACTCTGATATAGTTTTCATTACAATTCAAGCTTTCATAGTGAACTCAAGTTGATTATGATGAACCCTTTTTCCAAAAAATAATCTTCCAAATCCATGGAATTTAATAAGAATTTTGTGTTTCATATATTGAATATGATGATGAGTCTAAAAAAAACATTTAAAATGTGATTTGATTTATTTTTATTGATAACAAAAGAAAATAATTTTCACCACAAACTTCTTTCATCTTTCAAAAAACATTCATTCAACTAGATCCAAACAATCCCCCCTTTGGATTTTGTTGTCATCTAACATTAATAAATCCCTGAACATTGTAACATCAAGATAGGGATTAATTATGAATAATTATAAGACTACATTAGCTAAATCATTGTGGGAAATCGTAATTATTGACAATAAAAACATGTTGTCCAAACGTAGTGACTCATTAAACTTCTTCATCTCTTCTTCACATCTTACACATTCTTGTAATGAAATTATTCATATAAAATCTCCAACAAACTATTACAGTAGTTCAAACATTTACATACGGAATTCACTACATACCCACAAAAAATCCCTATATACATGATTCTCAAAAATGTTTAGCACATATCATTGAATGGATTTATGAAACAATTATCCCCCTTGAAAATACTATCAAAAGACTATATAAGAGAAGGGAAAAATTAATAAATACACCTTGGTGAGAAATAGGATGGATTCCCATGCTAAACATCAATTTATAAAAATCATCCTTTGGTAAAGGGTTTTTAAAAATGTCCGCAACTTCTACCGATATATGAATATAGTCCAGTTTTAATTAATTCTTCTCCACATGTTATTTCATAAAGCTATATTTTATGTCAATATGTTTTGAATGAGAGCATTGAAGATATTTATAGTAAGGTTTATTTCACTTTGATAGTCACAAACAAAGGGAAAGAGTTAATTTAATTCAATAACTAATTATTTTAACTGAGTTTTCATCCACATAAGTAGAGTAGTAGCTTTAGTGGAGGAAATATACTCAGCTTCATCCATGCTATGATATATAGAATTTTAATTCATTCTATTCCAAAAAATCATATTTTCTATAAAAATAAAACACCACCATAGGTGGATCATCTATCATCAACATTTCATTCCTCATCAGCATCTGAATACCCAAAAAACTCAATATTTATTAGGATATCATACCTAATTTTGAAATTAATTGTGGCTTTTATATATTAAGGAATTATTTCTCATACCAAAAACATGTGATTCTTTTGGAGTACTCTATAATCTTTAACATAATGTAACAACATACAAATTTTCAGTTCTTGAGGTAGTCATATATAAAAAACCCCATCCATCTATTAAAATATTTCGAGTCAACTTCATTGTTTTCACTATCATTATAAAACATAGTTCCCATTGAAATTTGTGTGGAAACTAGTTTTTAACTTTCCATTCTAAACTACTTATAATATTCCTTATCATACATTTCTTGAGAATGAAAAATGTGATTCTTATTTTGTGAAATTTTTAATCGAAGAAAGTATTTCATTTCACCTAGAATGGAAATCTCAAAAAACGTTTTTCATTTATGTAGAAAATATTTTACATGTCCTTTCATCAATTTGAGAAAAAATAATGTCCTCAACATAGACAATTACAATGAGGTAAAAATACTTTCTTTATTTTATATATAGATTACAATAAACTCTTTATTTTTTAAATATTATATGCCACAATAATGCATATAATTTGGAATATAATTCCCTCAGAGATTGTTTTATCCCATACAAGGGTTTCTTCAGCTTTCAAAAAAACATTTCATCCTTTTAAACAACAAATCCACATTGTTGTTCAATATAAACTTCCCTATCAAGATAACCCTTAATAAATGATGATTTCACATCAATATAAAAAATTTAATAAATTTATTATGTAGTAATATAAATAAAGATTCTAATTATTTATAATCTTTCCACTAGAGAAAAAATTTCATCAATTTCAATGCCCTCTATCTATGAGTAACATTTTCAGAATAGCCTTCATTAGTTTCTTATCACTTAACTGTATTCATTCAACTTGTTTTGAAAATACCTTGGTGTACCAATAACATTTTTTATTTGGTTTAGGTAAGAGTTTACATGATTCATTCTTTTCTATATACTACAAAAATTCATTCATTTCTTGAACCCATTCTAGATACTCAAAATCAAAATTCACATCTTTCAGCTCAATTATTGAATAAAAGGAAGCATGTGTAATAATTTTTGACGTTATTCTTGTATGAACCATTTGATTTTCATAAAAAATAATCTTTTGAGCTTCCACATTCATCCTTACCCTAGGATGATATTTTAGGTACTCTTCCTCATCACATAAAATTGATGAGTTTGGTTCTTCTTTTGAGTAGGGTTAAAATTTCTTGTATCCTTATCAAAAAATTTAACAGAAGTTATTTCATCTTATTCATCTTCTATACAAGAACATGTTTTTATCATCTTCCTCAGCCTTTTCAATAACATTCACATCGACAGAGTCAAATATAATTTATATCTATTTTTGAATCATTTGTAACCACTTCCTTCCATATCATAGGAAATAAATATTAAATATTCACCTATATGTTCAAACATCCAAAGGTTTACACCTTTCTTCATTACGATGCATGGACTCCCAAAAACAAATAAGTGTTTGAAACGTGTATTTTTTGTCAAAAACATTTCATAATTTGTAACATCATAACATGTCCTATATAAACATATTTTTTTGAATATAAATAATAGTTATCATGGATTACCTCAAAAAGTAATGAGAGAGACCATGTTCAAGTAAAAAGGTTCACCCAATTTCCACAAAATATCTATTTTTATTTCAGAAACACCATTTTATTGAGGATTGTATTTTGTGTGTAACTCATTACTAGTTCCACAATTCTCAATATAACTCTAAAACTCTTCATTTTTTCCCACTATTGTCTGTTTATAATTTCTTCACCGAATACACAGATTCCTTTTCAGATTTCCTCTTCAAATATTGAAACATTTTTAGAGAATATGGCTTATTTTTAAAATATATAGAAAAAGTGATGTGAGTAATGTCATAATTGAACGTAATGATGTAATTATATCTATGACTTCAATGTTATCTCATTGTCCCCAGATATCAGAATGAATAAGTTATAGGGGTCATTTTTAAAAAATTACATTTTTCCTATTCAAAGAGTATGTAATCTTCCAATTTTGGGAAATTTTGAAACACCAATATCTTATACTTATCATATCAGGAATACCATGTGAAATTTATCACTTTGATAACTTTATCAGGTTTCTATATCACATGTTTCTTATCCATTTATTCCATAACTAATTTTCTCTCACCATGCCTATGTAACCTAAGTTTTTAATGTCACCAATGTGGAACACGTTTCTTTTTGTATGTTGGCATCTTATAACCATCTTTTCATCTCCCTTTCCATTCAAAAAATCCCATATTTTTTAAAAAAGACTTTGTTGACTTCATAAAAAACTTAGAAACACATAGAATGTTGTGAATGATCTCATTAATAAACAAATATTTCATATATTTCAACATTTTTGTTCCAAAGATGGTTGATCTGAAAAATTTGACTCTAAGAAATTCATCATTTCCAATATTCACTCTTCGGTCTTTGAGGTATTTCACATTCTTCCCCAATAATAAGTCTCCATTTATATGATAAGAACACCCACTATACAATATGAAATTTTTTTCTCCTTTTTTAACATTGAGATAGGTTTCTACAACAAGAGTTTTTTCTCTACCTTCATGTTTATTAACATTCTTCTTATGTGAACTGTTAACAAACTCTTTTATGCCGATACCCAAAAAAGACAAATTTTTTAATGATTTAAAGGTTAATAACATCATTAAATGATAGTATCCAAATGTTGGAATCTATATTATACTTTCACACCTACCTTATATGATTTCTTAAAATCATCCTTCTTATACTTCATCTTTTGAGAGGATTAAATCCACCCTCAAAATATTTTTTCATTCATTTATGGAATAGTGGTATTGGTTTTTGTTAAATCAATACTTGTTTTTTTAATTTCTGAATCCACCATTATACCAAAAGTATCCCTAGAAAGAGTATTTTCCTCTATAACATTCAAACTATCCATAGTTCTGAGCATGTTTCTTTGGAACCTTTTATCCTTATCACCAACCTTTCTATTATCAACCACGCTCTTTTTTTAATCATAGTTTTATTTTCATCATTATCATAACGATATATAAAAAACCTTTTTAGAGTCTTATTTTTTGGAACATATGACTTTCTCACTTTGTTCATTTTGGCAACATATATCACTTTTCAAGGTTTCTTATTATCATAAAAAATTCCTAATTTCTTCTCCACTTCAGAATGTAAGTTTTGAGCCATCTCAGGTTTACCCTTTTAATAGCTCTCACCCACTTTAGTGGTATAATTATTAAAACCTGTAACTCATAGTTTAGCATTAGAATTTTTTTGTTGGAAATTATCAAACTCTTCTTCTTTATCATTAATATATACTTCCAGATGTTTATTCCAATTCTCTTCATTTTAAAAATATTTATTCAATTCATCAATCTCTTACAATAGCTTAAATTTATCATCAGGGAATCGTTCTTGATTTTTTGGTGAGTAAATTTTGTTTTTAAATTATTTATATCATTATCAATCCTTACAATATTTATCAGTCAATATTACAATTCTCCCTTTATATGAAATTATAATTTAGTTTTATCTTCATCATAACTACTACTTCTAAACTCTTTATCATTAACTATAGGAATGAATTTATTATATATATCCTTCTCAGTAGAATCATAAAAATAATCTTCTCTATATTCTTATTTATCATATTTAGTTATAAAAAAACCCACTTTTGGATTTGGATAATTTTGTATGTTTCCCATTGTAATAGTATTTATCTTTATCAATAATTTTCTTCTACCATATACTCTACCTTATATCATCTTTATAACAATACTATTATTTATTTATTTATCAAAAATTATCCAAAAAAATTCAATGGACCAACATTAAAAACATTTAAAGGGTTATTTCACTTTATACTTTATAGTTCCTCTTTTCACATTTTTAGAAAATAGAGGTAAATATTCATTAATAATTTCACATTCCCCATTTTTAGAATCATTGATATAATATTATTCCTCTTCAAGAACCTTATTAGACTTCCCTTGTTTGGCATCCTGGAAAAGAATTTTTCTGTTGACATTTGTTTTACCTCTCATAGATTTCTCCCTTCTCATTTATTAAGTTATGAGAGTAATATGAAAATCATCATGTGATAATGTTTCTTGATCTATGTATTCCAATGAGGAATCATTATAATAAAACTTTATATGAATAATTTTCAAGATATTTTCAACAATAGTTTAATATTACAACATTTCACCAAGTCATATGATAGTGCTAACAAATTATTTCACCAAGGTAAGGAGGCCACCAACAGATTCATAGTCACTCATCTTGAGATCTTTGTACATGAGAATCATGATTTTTAGCTTATCCTTCTTCCAAATTTTGTGGACTTCATAAATGTTCTTCATCTTATCATATTTACATTCAATAGTAAAAATACCATTCAATAAAAAAATTATCTTTCAGAAAGAAAAAATGGTAAATCATTCTTACCTCTTACATAATTATAAATATTCTTATGTCAACTGACGTGAGAGGATATTTTTCATCAATAAAATGAAATAAATTTGTGGAAGCTTCAAGAACATCATACCCAAGAGATATAAAACAAGGAAACATCATATACTTCCAAATATAATATTTTATACCAAAGAAGACCGAAATCCCTTTCCTATTCATACAATTATGATTCTCCTTCACAGCTTATCTTTTAAAAAACCAAGTAATGAGTAAATAAAGGGAACCTTAGCTCTTATACCACTTGATATTGACTTGTTAGTATCCTAGTATCAATGAGAGGGTGAGGGGTTGATATATATTCCTTTTATGTATACTTTTTCTGAAATTACCTTCACCACTTATTAAAAAATTATCAGTTTTCTGAATACAGAACAACCACACATCAAAAGAAACACAAATATCTACTTGGATCACCACTAAACAATAATATCTATGTTTTTAGTATTATTTATGAATAATCCAATACCACATAATACACGAGAAAACATCATTTTGTGTGGATAAAATAAATAAGATATTACCTTACACATGTATAGAACTATGATCAATACAATCGAGCATGTACTTCAAAAAGAAATAAATGATGTAATTAAAGAGTGTGTAACAAGTTAAGAAGATTTCACTAAATGCTGCAAACATGTTACTCTGATTCCTTGTAATTATTCATATATATGATATCCAAAACAATTATTCACTTTCCTAACCAGAAATAGGTAATAACATCTCTAGACTTCATAATGATACTCATTTTGATACCCAAGTCCAATTTCCCAGTTCAGTTTCTTAGTATGATAATATAACTCTATCAAAATTCAACCAATCCAATTTTGAAGTACTTCATCCTCAATATAGATTTCCCAATCCAATTTCTTAGTCTGATCTGATAACAATTGAATACAATTTTACTTCTTCTTCTTTAGTACATAAAACATTCACAAGAATTATCAGTCCAAAAACTCGTTCTGTCTAACATCATTCAACAATCCATCTTCCCTCTTCAACCATGAAGAGTAATTGTGTATGAAAGTAAAAATTACTAACTTCTATTTATAGTTGATTCATAATTTTATTAGGTAGGACTTTAAATTTATTTTCCACTAAACCAAATTTCTTAAAAAATCAATTTCCCCATACATTTTGGAAATATCTTTGACTTCTTCAGTGATGCTAAACACTTCAAATCTCTTCTCAAACATTTTAAAATATTCTCAAAATTTCATTTTTATTCATATTTTCTATCCATTATTCGGTCCAATTCTAATTTTCATTCATATTTCTTCATTACAATGAAGACATATAGACAATCTACATATCATGACCCACATTATAAATAATCATAACTCAAGATATCTCATTACGATGACCAATTGTAAGAAAACTATTCATCGTGATGCTCTGTACCAACTGATAAAACATTGAAACCATTCTTCCATAAATATAGACATAACATTTAAAGATTCCAACAATTCTCAATAGTACTTCCATCATCAGTATCAAACTTCTGTAACAAATTTTTTCTTTAAACTATTCCATCATCAAGCTCATCTTGACAACACTCTTGTAACTTCTTTATAAAATTTTTGTTTTATTCATTTCCCCATAATAATGTTATTGTGTCTGACGAAATTATTGTTGTTAGTCTATATATGATGGGTAAGTGTCTTATTAACTCTAAATATCAGTAGCAGTGGAATTTTGATGACTCTTGACATAATTGATAAACACGCATTAGAGTGCTTCATTTTTCTTGAACCAATCTAAAAACAATTAACCCTAATGAAAATGTTTTAATAAATTATTAATTAATCTATAATTATATTTTTCCTCAGTTCCCGCAACTCTACTTTTTTTATTCATCATTGGTCTGAATATGTAAAGCCATGATCCTAGTTACCCAAAGCCAGTGCATTATTTTAATACATTGGCATGATTAAACAGAATCATGTCTCGAAGGACCTATCATTTTAGCGGTCTTGGAAAATATATTACATACATGAACATTATATTACACAATCTTACATAACACACAACATAAATAATCCTTTGTGAACTCCATTATTCTCCTAGATTAACCCTACATATCAATTATAATACACTTCTTGGAATCAGGGGAAAATAAAACATTAGAAAGTGGTGAGTTCAGATGCTCAGTAAGGATAAATAATTCAGTGGAAGCTATGATATTTACAGAAAGAGGGATAATAAAAACAAAATCCTTTTAAAACATAAATTTGAACATAATATGGTAAAAATAAATCAAACATTACCATATAAAAATGGACATTTATATTCTACTAGTTGAATAATCACATGTAATAACTAATCTAATAATGAGGGAACACATAATGCTGGACATAATAACAACTATGTCAAGGCCTTGTGCCAAGACTATTCACAAATATTCTATCAAGGCCTTGTGCCAAGAAACTGTTTTGTCTAATGATACCTACAAATGCATCAAGGGGCTATAGAGGGCCCCACACATCACATACTAAGTTTAAGGCATTCCTCATTATAAAATGGTGAAACATAACATAATCATTAGTTTTAAAACTGGCATAGAAAATGTCAATACTTTAACCATAAACCATGAATTATTTAAAAATAGCACATCTACAGTCAAACATATCATAACTCATTCAATACAATATAGAATATTGTATTATAATATATCAACCTCTATCAAGAATGATATCCAGTAAAATATGTAAACATAGTTTAAAATGATCAGTAAAACTCTTTGAGAGAAATATTCCCTTTTTCATGAAATCATTTAAAAGTCACACAATTTATAAGGGAAGAAATTTAAAAGATATTTCTGAATAATAGTTTCACATACCACTTTGAAACTTTTTAATGGAATTAACATTTTAAAACAATCATGTCCATATAAATAAATCCTTAAAATCATTTTGAAAACACGGACATTAATTAAATAGATTTACAAAAACAATTCCTTAAAACATTTAAAATTATGATTTATTTAAAGTGTCCCTTTCATAAATCCTTAAAATATTACTTTTGAAATAAAAATTATGAAACATGGACTTGGATGATAAATATATCCCCAAATATACTTACACATAAACAATCTCGAATAATAATGAGATAGAGGAATTAACCCTGACCTTGGGTATGATACTCTATATACGTGTTTGAATCACTTGTATAATGTGTTTAAATATATTATTGACTTATATAATAGTCTTAATAATATTAATGATATCATATATTATTCTTTTATTACATTATATTACTCATTTATTAACAATTCAATGTTAATGCAACATTTCGGGTAATAATAGCTTTGGTTATCGTACATGTTTTGATGTGTTAATCTTGATCATATAACTTAGATCATAATTTAAAAACATCCATAATTTATTATATGATTTTTAAATCATATATATTCTATATATAAAAATATATAATATATAGATAACTTAAAAGGAACACACAGTTCATGGAGGCGGTAGTCTGCACATACACATAGATGTTGTTTCTGTTTTTTATCATATTGAATGGTATTGAATGAAATATATATATGTGTGTGTGTGTATATAATCATAGTATAATTATAATTTCATATACTTCATACTTATTAATAATATTTATTCTTATAATCATTCTTGGATGGTGACCATGGAAGATGAGTCTCATCGCGTTGTGGAGATGGTAAGCCTTACGTATGCACGAGCAATGATATAATTTCCTTAATTGTTAAATGGTATGGATTTGGATGGAATATTAATATTAAAGAAATAATATAATGTTATATTTTTTATTTACGTAATTTTTATTCATCATTATATCCATTGAAATAATGTTTAGATAAACAAATGTTTACACCACTACGTGGAGATGGTAATCCATATGTACTCACGAATGGTGATATTGTTTTTCATAGGATGGGAAAAAGAAGAATAAGGCTTTCCCATAATCATAACAACATCTCATCATATATTATATGTTAGAGATATAATTTTAGTATGGTAACAACTTAGTAAGAGGAAGTATAAGAAGAAATTAACTTTGAAAGAAGGGATAAAATGATTACCTCTTATTTGAGTGTCTCCTTTTGATGTTCACAAAAGGATTCCTTCAGTTGTCTTTATGCCAAAAGGTTTTCCTATAGCATGAATTGAGGGATGTTGGGGGACATTTGGGCAGGGTTTTTTCAAGCCTAAATACTTTGTTGGTGTGAACTAAATATAAAGGGAGCTACCCTTTTATATGAGAGGTGATGAGAACTTTAGGAAAATATTGAAATATTTTTTATTATAAAATTATTTTTGGATTCTAATATCTCAAAATTAATGAATTTAGAGGATAAGATGAGGATGTGTCTAACTCCTTTAAAGAAATAGGTTTTAGAAGTGTTTTTTTTCATAAAATTTTCCAAATCTTTTAGATTTAACCCTTTGTAAAATAAGTTAACTCATACAATGTCCTCTTTTATTTTTGTACTAAATGGTAAATATTTTAACTATAAAATGCCAATACAACCTATAGTGGATAATATATGACATTTTTATCACTATACATGTTATTTGGCTTAAATATATATATTTAGGATTTTTATATCATTTTATAAAATAGTATTTGTTTTAAAATCTTATTTATGTCAATTTTGAAACTATTTAGTAATTAAATTTTTTTAAAGCCATAAAAACTCTATTCCTTCGATAAAAAGGAATTAAATCATAATTCATATGTCAATTCCATCCATAAAATTATTTTATGGCATGAAAACCATCAAATTATATTTAATTTTATATTTATAATTTGAATTATTTGATTCATTCATTAATAAAAAAATTCTACATCATTATTGTGTCATAAATTAATTTATTTATTTTATGTCTAAATATAATAATAAAATTTCATGATGTAGTAAATCGTGTTAGTTTAATAACTAAAATTTATAGTCTAAGAGAAAAATTATATAACCCCATATAAAAATTATTTTAGTGAAATATATATGTTTATGTTAATTTATTCTATACATTAAATTAATTCTTATAGAATGTCATTTTCACATCCAAGTGGCTCTATGGGGTCCCTAAATCAACCCAAGGAATCCCATGGTCGGAAATATCTCATAAAATTAGATAAGTTCAAGTGCTATGGTAGTTTAATATTATTATAATATTATGTTTTAACCTTAATTACCAGATTTACCCTTTAACCATGTTAAATAAAATAATTACTGAAGTTACTATTCATAATGTCCAAAAAATAAAATGTGCCTATTTACACATTTGGGAAATTATAATTCCAAATATTGAATCCATTTTTCAAAATTCCAAAGACCGAATATTTAGTAATTAATTTAAAATTGAATCCCATTGTCAAAACCAAAAAGTGGGATTTTAAGAAGTAAAAACTATCAAAAGATTGACATGTGTTAATATACAATTTAAAGGTGAAATTACATATAATGACAAAAATTATATTAAATTATAAAAAAAATAATCTAATGGTAGTTTAAAACCACTTATATTTAAAATTTAACACTATAAATTATTTTGATTAAAAAATTGATTACAATTAAAATTTAGTATTTTTCACTATTCCATGAAATCTGAAAGTTATAAGAAATGTATCAAATATTTATCCAAAATAAATTATTATGTACCACTTCTAAATAAGAATTTAATTTCATCTAATGGAATATATAAATTTTTCAAATATTGGATTAGAAAAGCGTTCTCCATTAAAAGGCTTAAAAATACATTTTATGAAAAATGCTTCTTTTATCTGGAAAATTGAATCTACCCTTATATTATATATATGAAACACACAATATAAATTTTAATATTATATTGGATATATATAAAATTCAAAATATGGTTAATATTATTCATAACCTCTTTTTAAGCAGGTAGTTTGACAGTTCGTGGTGTGTTTGAACTTGGATTTGTGTACATCACATGATATAGAATTATTTAAAAAGGAAGTGTACCATAGATGATTTAGGTGGTACAAAATATCTCCCAACACAAACGATTCTTCCTCCAATTGATCGGTGGCACACCATATCCAATGGACCGGTATCAACATCTTTGGTTTCACTAACATCATTCCATTCTAGAGTATGGTGAATTCCAACTTCATTCATTGAATATTTATATCCAGTTGCTAATTTATTTGACAAAAAAACCACCATCTCCATCTTCCCACATTCTAAACAAATCATCCATCATTCAAAAAAATCTATTTCTGGTGGTCTCACACCAATGAACTGAGATCGTTAAGGATTGACTTCAACAAATTCATACTTTACAAACCTCATATTATATCATGACTTCCTTATTACATTAAGAACATTTAAAATAGGCATACCATCAATTGAATTTTATTTGTAAGTATTATAACATTACATCCTTTAAGTACTTTAATCAGTTTAACCAAACATCAATATTATTGGTAGAACTTATACTCCCCCTTTCCTTCATAAGACAAGTATCACAAGTTTTCTAGAAAACTTATTATTTATTAGGAAATCAAGATTAAAAAAACATATTCAGGTTTTCATCAGAGTCATTTTTATTCTGATACACTTCTCATTTTGGTTCAATATTTTAGATACGACCTAAGGTGAATTTGATGAACATGTGGTTCCAAAAAACATCTTCCCAATCTGATGTAATTTCATATTCATTTTCCATTAGATATAATAAATATGACAATGAGCCTGATCACCCACATTTTAAATGTACGGTGACTTATTTTCATTGATAATAGAATAAAATACTTATCAGTATAATATTCTTTAAAATTATAAGACAACTTCCATTCATCATTGTCCTAATAGCATGTTCCTCTATCACTTTCTAAGCCTTGGCTAGAATGAATACATGAGCCCAATCCTAGGAATTTTGAATATCCTACTGATATTTTTCAATAGGAATATATCCCTATCATGAGGCATGTTACACTCTCACATGGTGAACACCGATTGATATAGGGATATGATCACGGTCCAATGCCTCCTTATTTAGAAAAATATGCTAATAATCTTGCTGGATGGGAGCAGTAATATATGATTATCTAGAGAAATAACTTGATCTCAATGATCATAGTTTCTATCTACCATGTTTTTAGGGATATGGATATGCACCTATCCATTTATATATAATAAATCTAGAATATACAAGAGGATTTCCTTAGTTGTATCTAATATTTAATGGAATATTATGAAAGTGTGTGCAGGAATGTAGTCTGGAACATTCGATGTATCCACTATATACTAGATGATGACATCAATTGAAGATGGAATTTGTGATGACTTATATACTCTCTATTCCATTAGAATATTCCAATGTAATTTAGTAATGAGGTAGAGATATTTCCCCCCCCCCCCCACACCTATTTCATGAATATTCCTGTAGACTTGTTCTGAGAAGTAATGTAAGCCGGGTTAATGGTTATTACTAGAATATTCTAGTTGACATCATCCATAAGAGTTGTAATATGAGATCACTCATGATTATTTGGATCCTAATACTCTCAATGTGTCTTATTTTTTTCCTATTAATGGGTATTAGAGGTGGTAGTTTGTTGGGTGGTACCCACAGTAGGTGACAGAAGGGTGTTGATGGGATGAAGCTGGAGATGGTGGTTGACAGGATCCCTCCCTGAAGAACTTTTAAGTAGAATTGATACATAGTTGACTCCTTTGTCCACCCTTAGATACTGATGGTAGTGATTATTATGCTCCTGAGATATTCTCCCAAAAAATTGGTTATGGTGACAAGCACCACTTCCTTTACTGAAGCTCTATTTGGATTGTGTTGATTTTTCTAGTTTAGTTGTTCAATTCCCTCACAATAATCCTTAATGGTTGAGATCATAACCTATTGATAGTACTCCTAGATCATTTTATTCTCTAACCTATGCTGAAGATGTCAGTGGGTTAGGTTAATCTAAGGCTCGTAGGGGTTTTAGTTGTAGCTAATTCTATATAATTGTCGTTGGGTAAAGGAATGTTAGATCCTTGTATTTTTTAGAGTAGTATATATAGTCATAAAGTGAATAAGGAACAAAGTCTTTTATCAACACATCATTATTGAAATGATATATGCTCAATCACATATACACAGCTAACACAAATGTCTTTATTCTTGATCTTATATTCTACCTTCATGGACTTTTCAAATCAAGGATAGACTTATTTCAAAAGAACCTCAACTGCGTAGGATCAACTGTATTATTAATGTCCTATTCTCAATTTTTTCATATGATATGTTACAATATGGACCAACATGTGGTTAATTGGTCATTTTTTTTATTTGATAGATTCATGTTAGGTTGGCCATTTTTGTTTCATCAGAATTTTTTTTGTTTCTATTCTCTAAGACTAACTATGAGCGGGGGGTTAAATATGATTCATAGTTCCACCTGTTTGTCTAATTATGTTTATATCTCAAAGAAACTCCCATTGGTTCCTTAATCCATAACTAGGTATGCAAATTCATTCTAATAACTGGTGGTTAATTAGGGTTTCATACCCAATGAATCATAGTAACTTGCACTGGTATAGAGGTTGGGAGGATGGTCTCATCACTCTATTTTGTGATGGATTATTTATTAATAAGGGACACTCTTATGGATTTATGATATGTTCATAAATCTCTTCATATTCCTAATATAGAACCAGTTACCATAACAAAATGATTCTAGGTTAAAGCCTTTTATATTTTAAGGGGGATATTTTTTTCAGTATATATGTATTTATCCAAGGTTGTTAATTCATTTACCACTAATTGTTAGCTTCTTATATGTTGAATCTATATAACCAAGAACTCCATAATTTATTGTTAGCTAGGGAGGTGATTAATATATCAAGGAAGGGATTGAGCAATTATGAGGTATCCTACAGATTACACTAATGGTATAGATAAAAACCCATAAAATTCATTAGACATTTATTATTATACGTCATATTAATATGACATATATGAGGGTACATAGGCTTTGGGTACTTGACATCGAACCTTGAGGAGGCATCTTACGTATCTTGGTTATGGTAGGAATCAGATTCATAATAGTTTACTTAACTTATCATTCCATCGATGGATGAGGTAATATGATCATCCAATGGGAATGACTGGATCCCGATGGTTTAAATATTTATTAAATGGAGGTGATTAAAATGAGGTGGATTCCCATTTGAGATCAGGCCTTAAGAAGGATTCCTATGTATACTAGTTGTTATAGGAATCAAAGTTCACGTATTTTTGTTGAGAGGGTCATACACACTGAGGTTTCCCTAATATAGAGTCAGTTATATCATTCCACTAATTAGGTGTTATACACAAAGGTTTCCCTAGATATTGGGGATTCATGATGAGAATGATATAATAATTGTGAATCTGGATTCCTAAAGAATGATAGTGAGAGGGGGGTTAAATTTTCTACATAGTTCCTCATATTGGTCTTGCAATGTTTATCATTTGAAGAAACTCCCAATGGTTCATACAACCATAACCTAGTATGAACATGCTTTCCATAGCCAGGTGGTCGATTAGGGTTTCATACCCAACGACACATAGAAACTCACATTGGTTGAGAGGATGTGAGGTTATGCTCATCACACCATTTTGAGGGTATTATTTCCATCTCTAGGATTCTCTTATATATTTATTCTATATTCAAAAATATCATTCAAATCCTTATAAATAACCAGCTACCTTAACAAAACATTCATAGGTTAAACTTTTTATATATGAAAGAGGACATTTTAGTGAGTCCATATGTATATATCTTATGCTCTTCATCCATTTCCCACTAAAAATATATACTTATGTTTTGAATCTTTATTACCAATCACTCTGAAATTTCTCATTCACTTATGAAGGAACTTAATATTTCAAGGATTTGATTAACCAGTTATGAGTCATCCTACATATCCTTCTTATAGTATGGATCAAAAACCAAGTGGTTCATTAATAATGTTCATTTATTTATCATGTGGATTGGAAATATATGAGGGAAATTAGGAATCTAGTACTTGAGATTCATCCTTGAGAAGGTGTCAAATGTATCCTAGTTATATTAGGAATTAGAGTCATCATAGTTCAATCGAATTCTCTATCCAATGATTAATGAGGTTAAATTGTTGTCCCTTGAGAATGAGTAGTTCTCAATGGTTGAAATATCAGAAACATGGAGGGATATGAACATTGGTGGATTACAATTTTATATTAGGACTTGTGATGACGTTATACATATACTAGATGTCACAAGAATCAAATTTATCAAAGTTTAGTTGATTGGGGGATACACACGGAGGTTACACTAATATGGTGGTAGTTATATAATTCTTGTAATCAGGGCATAAACACTATGTTTTCCCTATATAGTGGGGATTCATGATGCATATGATATGAACATTTTAATTCCCTAATCCCATGTGATCCATTCTTGGTGTGAAAAACATGTGATTGAAAATGATCAGTCTCACAACATTTTGATGAAGGAATTATCTGTTGGTACAACACCTTGGATTCCAAAAATAGATCTTAGGACTTGAAAAAGTGTCCAACATTTATATGTTATAGCATGAATAAATGTTCTCATAGTTCATTTGATTAGGGTTTACATACTAGGGTTTCTATGGTTGTGCAATGGGTATGGTTATCATATCCAAGGATGCCTACTTGACCTAACCTGGTTGACAGTCTAACTTACTTGTTTATCTTTCTAACAATACATGGTTTTTTAAATAACATGATGGAGTATGTTTGGATTTTTTTGGATGTATTGTGTTCATGTCCAGAGAAAATCACATGATCCAATTGATTTTTTCGAGGGACATCACATAATCTGAATGACATGTTTGAAGTCCCTCACATGATCAGGCCTGACATGTCTAGAGGACATCTCAAAACCTGGATGAATTTTCTTATAGGCGATCCCATGATAATAACTAACATACATGGAGGGAATTTCATGATCCAACTGATCTATTCTTGTGTCATCACAAAAGTCGGATGATATGGTTGGAGGGTGTCACATGATTTGGATGACTTATTCATAGGATGTCACAAAATACAACAAGCATTCCATATTACCATAAAGAGACACAATATACATGTATTAGTTCCACATTATGATCTGGGAGAAATGTCTAGAGGACATTATAATGGATGGATAGAAAACCCAGTGTGTTTTGAGAGACTGAAGTGGCTTTCTCGGGAGTCTCTATATGATATTCTATGATATGTCTAGGGGACTTTGTGTCATCCAAATCATATACCAAGGGATTGTTTCCTGAATTGGGAGACATGTCTCTATGGTGTTGCATGAATTGGGTGAGTCTTGCGAAGCGTATGAGGATCGGCGAATTTATGTTAACGTATTTCTTTTTTGTTTCGTCTTTATTCTAATTTGTATTGCATGTTCTCCATGGATTTTTGTAGAGTTTTATTCTATAGGTATCATGTTATTTATAAGATATTTGGGATGTCCTTCACATAAACCTTTAAGAGTACGTCACATGATCTTAACTGATCACATGAATTTCCCATGCATACTTCACGATCACTTAGGTAGTTCCCCAAATATTACCTGAAAAAAAACCTATACGATAGAAAGATTGGCCTCTATGAGAAGTCTTCTACAATGATTGGGTGTCCTGGTGCATGGATCCAAGGATGAATTATTAATAATCAAGTGGGAAATTTATAGTCCCCTTAACCTCAAATATAAGATGATTTCTACGGTGTAGATTTCAGCTATTTTTTATGGGGTCATTTGAGGGCATCAGTGTCATGAATTTCATGAGATACTATTGTATTTTATCCCAGGGGAATCAAATTATTTTCCATGACTGCAAGACCATCCCTTCAGGTCCCCATTTATTCGTTATTTTCTAATCAAATGGGTATTTCCAAATCAGGTGCACATGACAATGGGATTTTATTTGGTCTAGATAATATGTCGAGAATCATTTATGTGATCAATATGACTTTAAAAAGGCCTTCCAGTGATTAAGATGACATGTATGGGGTCATATGTGAGATATAAGTGGCTAGTTATGGGTCCTTTGTGTGAATGAGGTTTCTTGTCAGGGGTCCTCTATGAGAGAGATGTGGCTTGTTTGGGGGGCCTTCCTGAGAATAATATTACATCACAAGGGGTCTTATGAGATTTTATTGGCCTATCACAAGGGGTTCTTTAGGACTAGAGGTGATCACCTAGGGAGTATGAATCTATTCGCATAAAATTAGGGCACCACCCCATTTTAAGAAGCAACCATCATTTCCTTTTTTTTAATTTCCTTGTTCACTTTAAAAAGGCTTGGGATCTCTCAAGTTTCTATGATTATTATCTAATAAAATCACTCTCCACATTATCTATGTATTGTGTGACTAATAGATGAACCTGTGGTGATTCAAAATCATTGTTACATAAAATTCATTCCATTTTTTATAAAGACGTAGGGGAAGGGTAGTACAACATGGACATGTCTAAATTCCATCCCAGTATGAGGGAGAAAAGCCAGTGGAATCTTATGTGACAAGGTAGACATGTCTCTAGGGATTCACCGGTGTCTTAAAAACCACATGGGTTTATAACATGAAGTCTTGTTACTTCTAAATTCTTACCCCTTTGCTATATTTTAATCCCTTATTACATAATGATTTTTGGATAGATTTCAGTGGACTACCAGTTGCAAATTAATTTGACATGGGGGAGATTATCTATAATTAACCACATAATCATATAGTTTTTTAGGTGTCTTTATGAGAATAATGGATTGTTAAAGGGTCTTCATAGTATTGGAAATGGTTTCATTCGACACATGGAAAACTCAAATGTATTTTTGAGGTTATCATATTTTCATGCTCTTTAGAGGTTCATTTAATCCATGAATATTGGAGAAATTTTATTCCTTTTTATAGAAAATAATACCCATGTCTTGGGTATGTCACCCCTTTCAGATTTTCTGATTCTTATTTTTTGGGTTCCAATAGAGACTATAGGCCCTACTTATGCACAAGTGACATTATAATTTCCTTAACAGGTGTAAGATTAAAGAGGTTGGATATATATTAATTTTATGATTTGAAAATAATTTCATATTTCACATATATTATCTAAATTTATCCTTTTTACCCTCATTGTAAAGTGTATGTGGAAAGATAATCACATTCGTGAGGCCATATTCCACCATACGCATAAGCAATGTTTTGAAATTTTAAAGAAATGGAATGTGTGATGATATATGTGATATTAATATTATATAAGAATAATAATTTAATAAATAAAATATAAATGTGTTAAATAAATTATAATATCCATCCTTGAATGGTTGTGATGGAAATTAAATCACATCAGTTCTCAAGTCATTATTCCACCATACATATGATCGAAAATTTCATTTTTCTATTTGATGGGAGATGAGATGAATATTAGTCCTATGATTAAGATAATAAAAAATCATTACATGTCAGATATTGAGGTTACTATAAAATAATGGTTTAATAATATTTTATGAATGTTTTAGAAGAATCAAACTTTAAATTCACATTTATGAATTTTATATATTCATTAGAAAACATCAGTAGGATTTCAAAAAAAAATCTTCCTATGTTGGATTTATGATCAAAATATGTTCTCATGTTTTTTCAGTAGAGAAAGGATGAGATTTGTGTAGGAATTAATCAAACTAATATAATTTTAATTTCTGAATAGTGTAGGAGAGGGGTGGCCTATAGTAAGTGGGGTAGAAGACAGACATGAAATTTTTGAAAATATTTAATTACACCCACGTTTTAATCATGCCAAAATCCTCCAAAGGGGGTAATTGTATAAAATTATAGGTCCGAAGTTAGAAATATTTCCAAAAAAATGTTTTTGGACATGTTTTAGGTCATTTTTATCCCTTATCTTCTTATCTTATCCCCCAGTAAATCTGTTTTTACCTTAACTGTGTTAATTTATTTTTACTATTTTCACTATTCATTATGGTAAAAAATCACATCAAACATATTACTAAATAATTATTATTCAAATTATAAATATATAATCGAATTTTATAATTATATTCCCCAAAGTGGAACAATCCAATTTAAATTTATAACCACAGACACGAAGAAAAAGTGGATTTCCCAAGAGAAAACTTTAATAAGTCTAAAAGGTTTTAATATAAAAATTTATTACGAAATTGATTACAGTAACAATTTTTTTAAACATTATTATAATAAAACTAATTTTCCTTTAAAACAATTTGAAATATTATTAAACTTTATAAATGGTTTAAAAAAGGATGTTTCTATAATCAAATGATGAAGGCAGTGATAGGGTTTTTGAATGGGGGTAGGATGCGGGTGTCGTGATCGATGACTGTATGAAAGGTGGGGCATAGTCAACTGATGGCTTTTCCTAATGGATATTGAGCAGAAAATGGGGTCTGTTTTTCATTAGTGGAGTGATGAACACGGTGGTGCGGTCGGAGAACGTTCATGTGACTGTTGGTGGGACATGGTGTTGGTTCACTACAAGGTTAGTATATCCAGTGTGGGAAAAATTCCCTCCTAACAGTGGGGGTGACAAGAATATTTGTGGTCGGTGAAAGAACACAAATGTGGTGAGGTTACTTAAAAGGGATGATCACTTAGATGATGGGGGTACCTACCAATTTCCCATTATATATATATATATAGTATGCCTGGTATTTCCCTTTAGAGTATTCTATGGAATGGGTATGACCATGACGTTTGGGTGTGTGCTATATGATGTAATTGTACACCAAAAAACCACCAACTATATTCTAATTTTATTTACGATCTATTCAATACCCTAGATTTCATAATTTATTTAGTACTATTCATTTCCACTTATTTAACATCTATTTTATAATGGTATACCATTTTACGGTTCTTTTAAACTTAGGATTCAGTATTCAACAATCTATTAAAATGATGACATTTAAAGTAATAAATTTCCGGGGATATTTATGATCCGTGTTTCATGTCACATACTCTATGAAATAAAATGTTATTATTTTAGAATTATCAGATGTTTCATTCTTATATTTTAAATAAATTGTATCCTTACAATTTTATCTTATTAACAAAAAGATAGGTATTGATATTTGAAAATTTCTTTTTTTTAAATCATCTTTGTAAAAAGAGTTAATAAAACATCCACTACAAAGAAATAATGGTAAATGAAAATCCCATATGGAATAACAAGTTACTAGTTTCTATGTAGAGGAACATTAATGGAAATTCAAGATATGGACATTGATGAAAATCATAAATAATTACAGAGAGTGATCAAGATCATTGATAATAAAAAAGTTAATGATAAATGGAAATCTAAAGACCTCAATACATTAAATCTTTGATGATTTTATAGTCCATTGAAGTGATCATTATGAATGTAATATGATAAAATTTCAATTTTAAGAACCTTTTCCTAATGATGAGAAATTATTTTAGTATATAATAAATTAAATATATTTACTTGAAATTATTATATATCATATGCACAATTTCATCCTTTAGTGGTCCCCCGATCAATATCCAATTCATTTCTTACTCCCTGAAATGATTATTCAAAAGGGAATTTTTATGCTTGAAGCAAAAAAATTAAAAATAAATGGATCTTAAGAACCATAATATAGTGGAAAGTCTTTATATATGTCACTAACTATTTTCCAAATCCTGTTTGGTTAGAACACATTATCCAATATAAAACATTAATCTCTTAAACTCAATAATAACACTATCATTTCACCATTGATGATTATTTATAAAATTAATTTATTCAAAATAATGAAATATTAATAATTACATCACATAGAATAGTGGTAAATACTAAACCCCTATCTCCCTTCGTTTATGGGTACAACAGTTGTGTCCTTTTCAGATGCATTGCATTATTACCTAGAATGAAGGTTGTCCTTTTTCTAAAACCATGTTTATATAATTCATATATCATTTTTAGATTGTAATAATAGATAAATTAATCAAACACAAAGATAATATTAACCATAAAGGTTACCAATACCTTTAAATTTAGGCTTGAAATAGTATTGGAAATATTCCATAAAAATATTCACTAAAACATATAATAAATGTGTCAGTTGAATTTCCATAAATGTCTCTTAAAATTTCATAATGTTAAAAGACTCAGATTAGATAAAACATATAAATGGGTTTTAATAAAATTTATCCTATTATCAATATTTAAATCCTAAAAAATTATGGTATCTAAATGTCTTAAGTTAATTAAAACATATATGATTCTAAAATTTAAAACATTCCTTATATGTTTCATGTGACTTATATATCAAATACCATTGGTAAAAATAATTCAAAAATTTAATTCTTAAATACCAACACATAAATACTTTTTTATTTTAATTTAAAAATAATTCTTTTCTTTGGTATAGGGGTTCACCTTTAGAAGAGGGAATTGTCTTAGATAACTCTTGTGTTCCCCACATTTAATACATAAAACTACAAATGGATCACTAGGATGTGATTTATTTCCTTCTATCATACACATATTTTTTTCTCAAAAAATCAACTTTTTATGCCCATATAATCCTCCAATCCAATATTAGATATTTATTTCATTTTAAAAAGGTAAATTACAGAAAAAACAAAGAAAACCCACATCGGGTCCTAAAATCCCCCCCCCCCAACAGACCTAAGGAGGTCGGAAATAATGGAGGCCCAGAGCATCCCCACGAACCAAATTTACCCCTTCTGGTTTCATAGAAACAGCTGTGTGGAAACAAAAAGGATCTGGTCCAGGAACAAAAAGAGAGGAAAGATGGTCTGTGACCTTATTCCCCTCGCGCCAAGTATGGGTCACAATGGTATTATTAGATATCATACCTCGACATGCCCTCATGCTATAATGAACCGACCAAGGAATGGAACCAGAAACCTGCAAAGCTTTAAGTAGAATATGTGAATCAGTTTCAATCTGAGCAAGGATAATTCCTTCTTGGCGACATAGTGAGAGCCCCAACTTCAAAGCCCCTGCCTCCGCTTGTAGGTTTCTTCTATATTTTATTTTCACTAAATACAAGTTATCGCAACATGAAGGACTGAAAATTTCAGTACTATAGGTAAACTAGATACATACATGATTCAAATATTAACAACTAAAAAAATTCTAACATAATTTTCTATGAGAATATAATTATTCTGACTAGAATATCCTTTCATATCTTTTCTATTACACTTATTGAAATCTTGGGAATGGAAAAACAAGGGTGTGATATATTTTTAATTAATGTTTAAGTACCGATGAATTTATCATAAATCAATAAACATAATCAACATAGAAAGAGAAATAATAGAATGCACATGAAATTTAAATAATTTGACTATCATAATTAGATGAGGGATAATTAAAATGGAAAATTAAATTTCTGAATACAAATGAATTTTAATTAATATCCTGAATATCATGAATAGATAAAGCATAATCAATTTGGAATAGTAAATAAATGATCACAAATTCCATTTAATCATTCACTTTTCTACGAAAAACATGATATGGAATAATCAATATTGAAAGGAAAATAATTAAAAACACATTCCATTTTTTCAAGAACTGAAAAAAATTATCTAGAGAAAATGTAATTGTGAAAATATCATGGATAATAATAACTGAATTGTTGATGAAGAAAATGATTAATTATTGTATGTCATGATCTCATGCATTATATTTCTTCTACTGTCAAGGCCTTTTACATAATAGTTTAAAATTGTGGGTAAAACACCATGTAATTATAGAATACATATTTTCTTTACAAGAATATCAATACCCCAAGGGGATATATAATTTTGGTCCCTAGCCATTATTCTTTGTCAAAATAATTCATCCTATATCGAATAATCGATTTAATTCACACTCAATGTGCCTTATCATAAAATATCATTATCGAGTAATGAATTTAAATTTATTAATATTTCTAAAGATAAGAACTTAAATTTCAATATATAAAACTATATGTTTAAATTATATATGGTTTGTGAAGGAAAAATATCAATGATTTATAATATTGAAATATAGTGTAAATTTAATGATCGATGATCATAGGAATGTGAATATTTCAAAGGATTGTGAATCACAAAAGTAATGAAATGAGAAAGATATTTTCAATTGTTTTCTTATTCTAAATGATTATAAAACATCCATAAAATGAATAAGGATGGTATAAATACAACATATCCCCAGTATATTTTATGTAAACTAAAGGGTCGATGTCCGGATGAATATAATTACAATAAAATATCACTAAAAATATTATAGAAAAAAACATATATTTTTTACATTGATTTTTTTAACTACAAGCCCGAAAAATATTATAAAAATAAATTCATTCTAAAATTACCATAAAATAATTTGAATTATTCCTTAAAAACATTGACTGTTCATGATGATAGGAAATTATGTAAATGTCATACATGTTAATACAATGATTAAATTCACATTTTCGGTAAAATCCAATCATGACTTGTTAATAAAAGTTCTAAAGATTACATTCAAAATATTTTTAAAAATGTAAAACATTGGTAAAATTTTATTTAAAAATAATTTATAATATGTTAAAAAAAATTTAAAACTTTTTTAGAAACATTTTTAGAATACATTGTTATGGAAGAAGTTGTATTTTCAACCGAAGAGATAAATCATGTCAGATTTTATGAAAAATATTTTTTCAAAACATTTAAGTACAAAAGAGTAGAAAATAATTACAATTACTTGGAAACATAATGAATAAAAAATGTAGAATCTAATGAAAGTGATTTTATACCCAATTATCAATTAATTTCTTTTAATATAAATTCATGTATAATCAATCTGATTGAAATGAGATTGTGAAATAAACCCTACCAAGGATTGTAACATTGATGTGAAAAATAACCAATGATTAGATTATGTGTATCAAATGTAAATTCACATAAATCATGTTGATATTCATCTAAATATAGTCAAATGTTAATACAATCATATTTATATAATATCAAAGACAACGATGATGTAATATTACCCCATGAATGGAAATTGAGTTATAAAATACATTGCCACTAGGTAAATTTCATGCAAAACACTGTTGTATGAAATAATTAAAACTTATACTAAATATAAAATTAATTTTTAATTAATCATGATATTAAATTTTAAAGGGGAAATATATACACCATAAAAAAGAAATTATTTTCAAAACATTTCAATATGCCTCAATATAGGTAATTTTAGACGAACTCCCTTGCATTACACTTCATTTTTGGTTTTACATTACTTAAAATATTTTATAATGTTTTTAATAATTTCATTAATTTATAAAATAATCACATTCACTTAATATCATGTATTATTCTCTTATGAATTATCATCATCTATTCATTAATAATATTTCATTATTTTCATTTCTTAGGGTGTTAATTGCTTTTTTTTTTGTTTCATGTTTATTCATGATAGTATTACATATTGTGATTATTACAAATTAAAATAATATCTTTAATGATATTAATGTTATAAAATATTTTTATAATTGAATAAATATTTAGATTTACTATTGAAATTTGAACATGGAAAATAGATCACATGCTACGTTGAGACGGTATGTCTTACTTATGCACGAGTGATGTTATCATTTCCATAATCGGTGAATGGGCATGAAGGTTGGTTATATTATAATTTTATAGAATAAATAAAATTTCATATATATCACATTTATTCACTAAATATATCCTTATTACATTCAATTTAAAGTGTAAATGAAAAATTATTCCCATCGTTTCATGAGGCAAGAGTCCACTGTAAATGACATTATCATATTTAAAAAGGAATAAATGTTAAAAATGTATATGTGATATAATAATTAAAGGATTATAATAATACCAAAAATATAATATACATATGTTAAATCCAACATTATATGATGTCTTGAAATTTGGTGATGGAAAAAAAATTATATCGGTTCATGAAGATGTAGTCCGCATTACATTGGATAAGTTGTTTTGTTTCCCATTTGATTGAATATTATATCATGTAGTTCCTGCCCTTAATATAATAACATATATGTATATTTATGATACTAAGGCTATTATATAATCAGGGCTTAATAATATTTGAAGGATGGGGAATAAGAAACAAAATGAAAACACTCGTTTAAGAATGTTACCTCTTCTTTAAAAAACATCTATAGATTTAGACCAAAATCCTTCCTAGGATGGATTTCTGATAAACCTATGGGATATAGGTTTTTCGTAGGTTATAATTAATATATTTTGTCTATATTTTCTAAATAATTTTTTGGAATTGTGAATAAGGGAGGAGAGGGGGTGGTCTTTTATTAGTTGGCGACATGGCACACATGGAATTTTAGAAAATATTCAATTTGTACCACATTTGTATCATGTAAAAACCCATAAATTATTCATTATAAACCCGTATGGGTTTGAAGGTCTATATATGGACATGAAATTGGTTTTGGACGTGTTTTATTAATTTTTAACCCTAATATTCTTAGTTTAAACCTCAGTAAACCTATTTTTACCATAATCGCGGTAATTAATATTTACTATTTTCACAATTAATTTTTGTAAAAAATTAATTTGAAATTATTAAATAATATATATTATGATGATTCCCAATATGGAATTAATTATTTGAAATTAAATTCATAGAGGTTTTGTAATGCAATATAAAAGTATACCTGCAGATGTGATGAAAATCTACCACACGAAGAGAAATTTCTCATAAGTAAAGAGGGTTATAAAAAATAAATTTATTATAAAATTGATTATAATGAATTAATTTAGTTAAATTTTAATATAATTTAACTAATATAAATTTAAAACCAATTTAAATTTTTTTTAACTATTTCAATTATTAAAATGAAAATGCGGTTTTTAATAAATATCAGTATTTTAACTTTTCATAGAAATTTGATCCTATTTAGAAAATCCAAAAAATAACCCTAAAATAATTTTCATATATTGATTTAAAAAATTAATACCATTTAAAAAATAAATTTCTTAATATATTTTTCATGAACTTGCTCAGAATCACTAGTACCATGATACCTGAGCCAACACTAACATGGCCCAAATGGTGTTCAAGATGAATACAGGTTGACGATCAACTCCTAGAATCATATAATATAAAAAAGGGAATGCAAATTCAACAAAATAGAATAATAAAATGATATATATTATTAATCTCAAAAGAAAACTCCAAAAAAGAGAAAATACTAGAAACCAAATAGGTGTGTCCAAAATCCAAATAGAATATCATAAATTACTAAAAATATGACAAGAAAAACATCCTAAGAGTAAATTACTTTAAGAACAAAGTATCAAGATATCCATTACCTCGTAGAGTATAATTCTATTTCCCTAGATCTAGAAGAATAAAATATTAAAATTCATGAAGGATACTATATTTTCTCAACTAAAAATACTAGGAGGGTCTCACCATGTGTTCAATAAAAAGTTATCATAATAATAAACCAAATCATGATTTATATTTTAAATAAAAAGGCATTGTATTACATGTTCATATTTAAAAAATATTCTATTCTTTCATGTGATGGAAAATAATTCAAAATGTGATTACATAGAATCACTACATAAAAAAGATTATATAAATTAATATGCACGGGTCAAACAATTTTCCAACCAATGAAATATATATGAAAACATTTATAGTAAGAAACATGGTCATCATCCCTATGATATTATTGTTACTTGTTATATTATCCTCACATGCTCATCTTATTGACCATTGAATATGTGTACAGAGTTTCATTAGGCTTAGAATGCATATGAATCATCAATATCCTATCTAGGATAAAATCCACCTAAATATGTTTTTGTTAGAGTTGAAATCATCATCCCATTCCTAGGTAATTAACATCCTAGAAAGAAAGATCAAAATAAACAACTAATAACCCATTCATGCATTTTATTAATCAATCAGTTGGAAAAGGTAAAACAATATCTTTTAAAATTCACAATTTTCAATAATAATTTTATTTCCCAATTTTTCATTTTCAAATTATTATTCTCTATCAAAAGAAACAATTGATTTTAATGTATTCATACTTCTAAAAAACCAATAATAGGTTTTCATCAATTTAATTTAGGACACTTACTAAAAAATATTCTAAAATCAATTGAAAATTCTATAAATTTTCAAAATACTTTCCAAATTCCATATTCCATTAGAATTTGGGGGTTTTACCAAAATCAATACCAATTAAATTTCAAAATTTTAATTTGTATTAAATTGGGTTTTCATAAATTAATTGAATGAAATTAAAATTAAATCCATAAAATAAATTCTTAATATTATGGTGAAACTAAAACTAAACTACCAACCATTATTCATGGTACAAAAACTCAACTCTTGTAGTGGGATTTTCCAATGGTGAACGATGATAACAGAGATTAGAAAATCAATCCTAGATTCAAGAAAAACATAAATGCATTTTTTATCTAGAAAAAACATGATGACCTAATAATCCATATGGAGCAAAGAAATAGAGAGTGAGAGAGAAATAAAAATAGGAGAATAACTTTCTAGAGATACATCAAAAAATATCCACATGCTTCAATCCACCTAGGAATTAGTTTTTAGGGGCCAAAAAGCCTTATTGAGAGCCTCCAAGGACATGGAGTTAGAGATACCTTGAGTTATGGTAAACTTGGAGTTCAAATGGGGGTTTAGAGAATTTTAAAATATTTTTTCAGAATTAAAATTATTGTATGCACTATTAGTGGGGAATAGAAATAGTGTTAATAAAAACATGAACCCTAACCATATTCCCCTTTATTGGGATTCACTATTTATACTACGTAGGAACACTATATTTAACACTAGGAACAAACCATGAAAATCGGCATTGTCGAGGTTTTGATGCTTTGAAATAGGTAGGTTCATGGTTAGGGAAAACCATGAACTAGGTGTGAACATTAAATAAATATTTAAAACATTCAAATTTCCACTTGAAACAACTTGAGACAAACTGCAAAAAAAATATGAGAAAAACAAGGATCTAGGAGTACCGAAACACCAGTAATTGAATGTGACAACCTACTGACCATAGAAACATTCTATCACCAAAAATCCAATCAAGATGTTTCATATCAAAATATGAGGCCTCTTCTCTCTCATTAGTGCCCATTTTTTCAAGTATCATGTGTATCAGAGAAATGCTGTCGAAGAACATGAACCAAAGTTATCATCCTCCATTGATGTTCTATGGTTTTAGAATCGAATGTGTTGACTGGATGATCAATCATTGTTAAATAAGGCTCAACATCAAGATCACTACAGCTCAAAAAAAATATATGGATCAGAAAGACACTTTCAATGATGAGATATATGGAACACAATATGTTTCAACATCATCTAAGGAGGAAATGATAACAGATAATTCACTTCCCCCACCTATTCAGAAACCTTAAAATATTTCACCAAATAAGGTGAAATCTTCCCTTTTCCTCCCAAGCTGTCAATGGCCAAAATGAGGTAACAAATTCAAGAAAAGATGGTCACCAATAAAAAACTCCTATAAATTTTGATGATGATCAGTATAATATTTATATCAACTTTGTGTTTTAAAAATTATATATTGAACCAATTAAATATTTGATGTCATCTCTTGGAAGAAGCTTCGTTTGACCAAGGAACCTTCATCGATCTCTAACCAACACGAAGGATAATTACTGTTATTTCCATACAAGGACATAAAAAGAGACATTATTATTTCTTACTAGTAAATATTTTTAGAATAAATCTCAACCAGTACCAAATGGTTATCCCCAAATCAAAAAAATTAAGGACACTGGAATAAATAATATCCTCAGAAATATATATAAACATTTTAGTCTATCCATCATTCTACAAATGTAATATTGTACTCAAATGATCCTTAGATCCTAGATCCTTCAAGATGCCTCTCTAAAAGATAGAAGTAATTTTGGGTTCCCTATAAGAGACTATAGCTGGTAGAACTATGTGAAATGAACAATCTCTGTCACTTAGAGATTTCCCAATTCCTCAACTATGGTATTGTGAGGATTGGGTATAAAATGAGAAGATTTTGTAAGTATATTAATCATAACCCATATCACATTCTTCATTATCTGGGAACATAGAACCCCAACAAAAAAGACTACAAAGGTGTCATCTCACTTCAATGTTGGCCCTGGAATTGGTTAGAGAAAACCCAAAGGTCTCTAGTGATCAACCTTGATCTATTAGAATGTATAATGAAGACAAAACCTGCAATTCCCCATCTCATATCTAGCCACCAGAATCCACACCACATAAAATATAACATCTTTTTGGGTCATATGTTCACAGACCACTGAGAATTATAGAAATTCCCCATTAAATCTATCCTCGTAGGTTAGGAAACTACAAACCAATTATGAAAACATAGAACAAAATTCATGTACAATAACCAATCAAAAACGGTTTACCCACTATAAAGAGAGTCAATAATACTACAAAATTCATCATCAAACTACTGTTATAGATGAATCATCTTGAGAATAGTGGAGGAGAACTAAACGCAATCTAAGTTAATATTCTCCCCTATTTCACAGACACCTATAATAAAATTTGAAAAAATATCTATCAGGTTTGACTCTTTCATTAATTCCTTCATGAAATCGATCAAGAGTTTCATACTAAAGGAATAAAAAATGATATTCCCTTTCGATGGGGTATATGAAATGTAAAAATAAAATTACTAATGGTTATCCAAACAATACATATACTGAAGATTCAAATAATTTTGAGAGAAGATGGAAGTCAAGATCTTGTGGTTATAATAATCGATAAAAAATTCTCTAAAAATGTTATACTGCCAACTCTAAAATGCATGTATCACAGCTATGAGTTAATGGTCCTGGGTTAAATAATTCTTCTCACATAGCCTATGATTGTTGGAGATATAGCCAATGATGTGATCTCCATGCATAAGAACTCATCTCAAACCCGATATTGATTTTTCATAGAAAACAACCTAGAAATTCCTAGCCTTCAGAAGAGTCAATATTGGAACATAAGTCAAAATATGTTTAATCTCAACAAAATAACACTGACATTTGTCATCCCATGAAAATATCAAGCCCTTATGAGTGAGATAATTCACTAGAGAAGTTAATTTAATAAAATCCATAATGAACCAATAATAATAAAAAACTAAACTCAAGAATATCCAAATTACATAAAAAATATGTTGGTTTTTCAATGTTATAATTGGTTTAAACTTCTCACTATCAACTAGAATACCATGTTTTATAACTGAATTTATAAATAAATTTAGTTCCTAAATCCAGAAATTATATTTTTGTAAGATTAGAATAAATTCATTTATTTTGTAATAAATCTAGAACTATTCTCAGATGAAGAAAATGTCCCTTCTTGGATGTAGTGTAAACCAGGATTTCATCCATGAAGGAAAACTAAAATGTATATAGATACACATGGAATATAATGTTTAACAAATCTTTATAGACTGGAGGATAATTGGTTAGTCAAACTTGTATGACAGGGGACTCATAATTGATATACCTACTCTCAAAAGATGTTTTATAAATGTTAGATTATTTTATTCTCAATTGGTGATAACTATATTAAAAATCAGTCATAGAAAACCACCACACCCATTTCAATAGGTCAAATAGACCATCAATCCTCATGAAAAAATATTTTTCCTTTCCAAGACATGCTTGATTTTCTGGTAATCAACATATAGGAAAAGTGACTCATCCCCTTTCTTAGAAAAGAGACTACATGTCGCCTAAGGTGAAACACTTGAAAAAATAAAGTCTTTCTCAAATAGATCACTCAACTTAGTCTTCATATCCTTTATATCAGTTAGATTAATGAATTAAGAACATATATAAACTAGTTGAGTACAAGGCCCAAATCAATAGAAAACTCTACCCCCCTTACTAGTGGAAACCATTGAAGTCTAAATGTAAAACATTGGGAAACTCAAAAAAAACTTGAGGGAGATCATAACTAAATGATTCCTACTCATGTAAAAAATAAAACACTGATTTTACATTCCCTAAAAGTAGATAATAAGGTTTATCTCTACTCATCCTCAGGTTCTTCTCTTCCAGAAAGATACAATACACCCCATAGGGAATATAAAAGGAGACCTGTCAAAGATAACAATAAATTATATATTTATTGGAAATGATCCAATCCATACAGAAATAAAATCAACTGGTTTCGTATCAAAACCTATAAAATCCAAAGTAATATCAATATATGATAAAGATATAACACATGCAATACAACAAATAACTTGTTCTCTCTTTGTTCCAAGGGTTGTAGTAATATCCATCACAAACGATAAAAGTTCCATAGTAAGAATTTGAAGATACTAAATATGAGTGGCTATAAATTAATGAGATGTTCCAATATTAGATAAAAATGGTCACTAAATATTAATCTACAGTGATGGAATGTATCATAGTTTTGGGCACTATATGTACTTCCTCTGAAGAATCATCCACTACGGGAAGAAGATTCATTTCAGATTCCTTCAATTGGAACCCATTACATCATGAAGAATATTATTTCACCAGAATAATTTTTTTGGTGCTAATGATCCTATTCCACTACATGGGAATGAAAATATATAACATAACATCTGAAAGTGTAATGAAAAATCATATAATTTGAAACTCTTCAGTGCCTTAGTGAAAACCTGCTTCAAATGCTTTAGATTTACACAAATGAAGTAAGTCAAATGGAATCCTCCAGGATTCATAAGTGGTCTATAATAACCTTTCTATTGAGATTCATCTTTAGACTCATCATTAATTCTATTACCTTTATGATAACTATCATAACTTACACTATGAGAAAAGGGAACTCTAATCAAACATGGCCTACTAGTCGGGCCCTACTCTACCATCAATGCTCTATCTAGTATGTCATTATAAGATCCAATAATTAGTATGAAAACTTAGAAGGAATATGAAATCAGTGTCCTATATTGAACATTTGAGTCTTTATCTACACATTTGAGAAAATATTAGATGAAATCTGAACTATCATAATGAATCAGGTCACATATTGTGTCATGATCATATCAGCCTGCTCAAGATTAAACAACTCCATTTCCATAGCCTACATCATAAACTCTAGATAGAACTGATCCATAATGAGAACCTTGAATTCCTTCCACTCTAAACCCTCATGCTTGAACATTGTAACCATTAACCCCCACCATCTCCTTTTAGTCCCCGATATCTTGAAGGTATCACACTTTAACTTAATTTCATTGGGAGTTTCCATGAAATAAAATTAAATCTTTATATTTCTAATTTATTCCTAATCTTCTTGAGGATAATTAGATCATTATAAATTAAGGGGTTTTTATGAATGAAATCCTGAGCATGATGTCGATATTTTCCCATCTGAGGATCTGCAACTTGATTTGTTATGGGATGAGGTGAAGGTATCAATTCAAGATCATGGACATCATGTAAAAAAACCTAAACTAGGTTCTATTCCATGAGATAATTTTATCAATTTTTTCATTATAATAATTCACCTAGATCCTATACACTCATCTCCTAAGAGGAATCATGATTCCTGACATCAGAAAACAACATTGGATATATTCAAAGAGTACTTGTATAATAAAATGAAACAATATTAAGGGGGAAATTTATCCCATGAGACAATAAAATAATATATGGACTATAACATATCTAATTAAAACCATGCATAAGACTATAATTATTCCTTAATGAACCTTTCCAAAACCACCCCTAGTGAATTAATAATCGTTATGATGAGATATTTCCATAAAGTCTCTCAAAACGAACCCCAAGGTCCCAAAACGATACTCCAAACTGCATAATTACATCAAGAAAATATGCTTAACATGGAACATTGATACTTATTTATCATGAATCAAACTGGAAAACATGGTACCTTGATACCCGAACCATAACTAAAATATCATAAAGAACATCCAAAATCCCTATGGGTTGGAGACTAGTAATTGTCACCATACAATATAAAACAGGGAATGAAATTTACACCAAAATATAAGAACATAAATATACATATGGATATGCTCAAAAGAAACTACCAAAAAAGAAACAGCACAAGAAAAAAATATGTATTTCAAATCCCAAATAAAACACCATTAATGTACCCAATAATTGGAAATAATATAATCCCAAGAGTCACATTACTACAAGCCTAAAGGATCAATATCATCCACCTCCTCCTAGAGGCACATTCCCTTTACATATAACTAGTAGATGAAAATCTAAAAAACAATAGAAGGAAAAGGTAGAGTATTTGGACCTATGAAACTCCCAAAAATACACCATATACCCTAAAAACCACCAATGGGTGGACCTTAAGCATCTTTAGAATAATGGTACCAGAGATGCTCCCTAGTAGTTACAATTGAAGTCATCCCCAGGTTTGAATCTCTAGGGAAGCCAAATAAATCCCAAGCCAGCTAGGGGAGATATTTAGATACCCAGCTTAGTTAGTGGACTAGTTAGTGTTGAGTTCACCTATTGGTGGGATTGGTGGTATATGATCCATTTTCGAGAGAGGAACAGTTCCAAAAAAAAGGAACCATTTTCACAAATCTATGCCAATAACCGGGTCATAGTTCAGACACGCCCCAACCCCTAACTTGGAGTATGGTTGCATCTGGGACACTGAAATGGGCCGCACATCATGAATTTTTCACATTCCATACAAGGATTTAAGACATCTCCCCCATGATTCGAATATCGGACCTCGGTCATAACATCCACTAGGGAGCGTCATGAGTAACTCTATTCATGTTGGACTTTTGATGCTTCTGACAACAGACCACATACCCCACCACCCACCAACTTGTGGACTCTATGCTAACTAGGCCACTTAATGGGATAAGAATCTACATATCTCCCATAGTAATTTGGGGATTTATTTCTCCTCCCTGGAGATTTAAACCTTTGGCTGAATGACATAATAAACATCGAGGAGAATCTCTAGTACCACAACACCATATGTTGTAGTGGTAACTAAGATGATCCATGGTGGTTATTATTAAATTCATCTCATGGATCGAATATTTGGGGAGGAGAAATGAATCCATAGTAACCTATGGGAGATATCTAGATACCCATCCCAGTTAGTGTATAATCCCCTAGTTGGTGGGTTGTGGGGTATATGGTTGGTTTTTGGGAGCGTCATGAGTATAACATCGGTGTGAGCAAAAAACCCTTGTAGATTCCCCCCATTTTTTCCACAAAAAGATTCCATAATAATAAACTAAATCATACATTAAATTTTAAATAAAAAAAATGTAGGTACAGTTTCAAATCAAAAATGAAACATGCTTTCATTTTAAATGATGGGAACATTTAAAATATGGATTAAATAAACTCTTCATTATAAATAGTTTATATAAATCAACAGGAATGAGTAAATAATTTTCAAAATCAATTGAATATATATCAAAATAGTCATAATAAGAACCATGGCCATCATCCCTATGATATGATAGTTACCATAAAAAGGATCTTCACACTCATATCAGTTATCGTGGAATATTTTTATTGACATCCCTCAGTCTTATGGTAAATAAGAATAATCAACATCCCATCCCAGATATGATTTGAAAAACATGGTTTTTTAGAGATGTAATCTTCAATCAGTTTCTAGGTAATTTCCATCCTATCAATCTTGTCCAAAATAATAGACTAACTACCCAAATCTCATGTGCTCAAATAGTAAGTTGAAAAGGGGAAATAAATTCATTTCAAATTCACAACATTCAGTCACAATTTAATTTCGCACATTTGTTTTCTCAAATTCTAATTTACATTAAAACCTATTAATTATTTTGTTTAAAAACCAATCATATATTTTTTCATTAATTAAATTGAATCCATTTTCTGAAATAATTTCTAAAACCATTTCACAATTCCATCAATATCCAAAATATGCAACATATTTCTATTTCCATTAGAATTGGGCGTTTTTATCAAAAAATACATACTATTTCAATTTCCAAATTCCATGTTTCATCGAATTAGGTTTTCATAATTTTATTAAAATATATTAAAATAAAATACATCAAATAAATTATTTTTTGTATGTAAAAACTAAAATGTAACCACCTACCTCTATTCGCTGTAACAAAACTCAACACCCATTGTGGGATCATCCCATAAAGAACCACGATAAGAGAGATCAAGAAATCCTACCCAGATTTATAATCCAAATCAATAGAGTTTGTATCCATAAAACACATGATGCTATAAAAAACTCTATATTGGAATGAAATATAGAGCAGAAGAGACATAACAAGAAGACAATCACTTATAAGAGAGGGATTGAAAGAGTTACTCTACACTTAGATCACCTAGGAAGGGGTTTAGAGGGTCCAAAAAGGGGTCTTGAGGGCCTTTATAAACTAATAATTTGAGATACATCATGTTAGGGTCAATCATATGTTCAAATAGCGGTTCATTAAATTTTAAAATAAATTTTCAGAGTTAAAATTACTGCGTGCCCAACTAGCTAGGCATGGCCGCACAATTATTCAGACGGTGCACCATAACCATGAACTCTTCTACTGGGGGGACCAGTTTCTACTAAGTGGGTACATTTTTTTTCAAACCATGTTTCAACAGTGTGAACCCACACTTTTTAGGTTGCACTATTTTCACTAGGTGAGTGCCCAGTTTGGAAAAAATGTGCACCAACCATGTCTTGTCCAGAAATCTCCAAAAAATCAACATTCCACCCCAAACCACCTGAGATAATCCCCATAAATATCATGATAAAAAAGAGGGTCATTGGTTTAACTAAAAACCCATAGTTTTATTCCAAATGTGGTAAAAATAAATTTAATATTATGTGGGAAAATCATGACGAAGCTGTATTTTAGAAAAACCCATTTTTCAAAAAAATATTTTTTTTAAATGGTACTTTTTTATTTCTATTAAATAGATAACCATAAAATTTGTAATTTAGTTATTATTATTCATACCAACCAATTTAATGTAAATTCTATCACGATATAATATATTATGGTTCATTTAGGCTCAGGGTTCTCTGTTCCAGATTCAATCAAAGAAATTGAATTTAATGAAATAAATTTCTTGGAATATTTAAGATCAGTGTTATGTTTCACATACATTATTCAATACAAATTTATGATTTTATAATTTTGGTGTGTTGTTATATAATTTACAAAATTTATTTAGTCATATTCATACCTTATAACATAACAACATGGTTTAATGGCATCGTTTAAATAATATTATTTTAATAATGTATCATGTTTTTTAAAAATATTGTTTAATGTGTAGCTAGACATAAATGATGATGAATTAATTTAAATAGAAGTATATATCAAAGTCTTAATATGTTATAATCAATTGTAATAAAAGTGTTTTTTATCAAATATACTATTGAACAAGATGTTCCTCTTTGAAAATATTATGGTGTTACGACACTCGTTACCATAATTTTTAAAAACCATGTTATTAAAATCACCAAGTGAACATATTTCCATGATTTTAGAAACCATGAAAATAAGTGCAACCTCATTACACCTACATCCATGATTTTAGGAACCATGGTAATAAGTAAACCTATTTTTAATTAAATATTTACTAATAATAACAATTAATTTTTAATTTTTAAATAATTCTAATTAACAAAGGATAAAACTTAGTTAAGTGTTTTGGTGCCTTATCCTCTTTCTTTATAGTCTTGAGTTAATAACTCTAAACCAATTTTTTTAAATTATAAACTTATTTACATGGATAAAATTCTATGTAAATACGGTATCTATAGTCATGGTTTGTAAACCATGGTAATATGATAGAAAAATACACCCTTATCATCGTGATATGAAAATCGTGGAAATATGAACTAATTTACCTATTTTTTCTAGAATCATGGAAGTAAACCTATTATTAGGAAAGATACAACAAAGGATACCAAACTATAATAATTTTCTATGAGAAAGTTTAGATCCCATTTCCATTATTTTGAACCATGATAATATAATATTTTTTTTAATTTTGATATTTATTTTGATCACCCCAATATGGGGCTAATCCAATGAACATAGAAAAATTTGGGTTATTATTCAGAAACCTACAAAATCATTATTAATGAAGGTTTTCAAGTATTCAAATCCTTCCCTTGGGACACTACCATTTATTTATTTATGTCGGTATTATTATCTAACAACATGTCATTACCAATATAGGTCACTGAAACTAACAAAGAATAAATCGTTGATCATTGAAGTAAAACATAATATCATTTATAATATAACTAATTAATATCACTACTATGCATTATAAAAATATATGGGGGAAACATGTATAACTATACATATATTCTCCCCTATAATTACCCTTCTTTACTATACCTAGTTCCTTTTGAGTTTTTTTATATGAAATATGCTTCAACTTCATCGGCTTATATTCTCTTTTATATAACCTGTATTGTACTCCTCATTATCTATCTTATAGATATTCTATATTCATATCTCCTCTTCACTATCACATGTATATATATAATACAATGTATTAATCTAACTTATTGTAATGATTTTACGATCCATATTTTGAGTCCATAATTATCATATTTATCAAAGATGGTGACTTCTTTCTCCTCATAGAGAATTCATTGTTAAACTATATCATCTCTCAAACATCATTTCATTATAATCTATCCTCTAAAATTCAGAAACATATAACAATCTAACCGGATTAAACCTATCACATCACCAATAATAGCTAGACACAAGACCTAAAGCATGTTATAGATTATAGTGGGTTGAGGATTAGCATCTAGTGTACCATTAATAATTATTACGAATGATTTAATCCATGAATAATATAATCCAGAACATGAAATCCCCCAATATATCCTACAACATGTATACATAAAATTTATACTCAAACACATAAATGGTAAATTTATATAACAATAATAGATCCAATCAAAGTATAACTCAATCAGATTAATATAAAAACATTCATCGTCTCTATATAAATCAATAATAAAGATATATATATATATATATATATCATCATCACAAGTACAAAAGGGTCTTGAATAAATATAATACCATAGTATATGATATATAATCAATCCAAAAGGGTAACATCAACGATCACCACCAATCAAAATATGATGAAGGATGATGAAGTATCTAGAAGGTGTTGGTATTGGTATGTGCAGTTGAAGATGGTGGGATAGGGTTTGAATTTTGTTTTTTCACCATAGTGTCATAACATATTATCTCCAGTAATCTGATCCCCTGTACAGGTTTCAGGATCTCATATAAATTTAAAAAGAACATAAATTAAAACAAAAAAAAATACCTTATTCAAAAAATGAGGAATAGACAACTATTTCTCCTTGTCAGTTTTGATTTCTTAAAGCCTCTAAATATTAACCCTTATAAATCGTCCACAAAATATTCATGAAACCACAAAATTTTATTTCATTGAATTTTTTGTTCTAGTGTGGAGGTATGATAAATGTTTCATCATTCCCATGATCACCTTGATCCCGTCCATTCGATTAATCAAAGGGTTTTTTCAATCAGTCACTTGAAGAGTGATTTTCTATCTCTAAGAAATTAGATGAGAGATAAAATATCATAACATTTTTATGACTAGTCTATGGAATTGATTAAATCTCATTATATTATAGTGGGAGGATCAAATACACTAAATGGGTTCCTGGAACCATGGAAATGAAATTCAAACTAAAAATCCAATAAATAAATAGTTATAACAAACTAACTACATCATAAATATTATTTATATTTTAACCCATAAATGTAATATTTATTTAATATATTTTGTGAAAAAACACGATTCATTCACAATACTTATAATTACCTATAAAATTAAATGAACGGTGTGTATTAATATAATATTAGTTCTGATAATATTTTTCTATGTATTCACTTAATAACTTAAGAATACTTTTAATAAATTAATCTGACACAATTATTATATACACAAATAATAATGAATTTATTTACTATTTGGTTATCAATTGAATGGAAATATCTCAGACCCTGTGGTGAGGCCCACAATTTCCAATATTATTATTCATTATAATAGGGTAGAATATTGAATGTGTTATTGCATGTGACCCACTAGGCCCATATCTCGATAACATTGAATAGTTTTCACAGATTAAGAGAGGAATATAGCTACCCTTCAGGGCCCCTAAATACATCTATAATAGTCATAGAAATATCAATCATCCTAAGAACACACATTGTGTATTATAATATCGTTTTCTCATGATATCTCATAAGGAATGAATTTTTTTATCATCGTTCCTTGATATATAATGTATCGATCTAGCAGGATAAGAATACCTTTGACTACCTTTCCAAGGATTTATGAAGGTACAACCAACTTGATAAAAAAGGATTGAGACATTAATTCCTCAACTAAAAAGGGTAAAATTCAAACTTGACCATTAAGCCAGTTCTATGCCACCAATGACACACCAAACACAAGATACATCAACTTGACCTCATTATCATGGTTTTTTACCTGACTAAAATTACATGATAAAATAGAACCTGTTGATAATGACATCCAGTCTGGAGATCAATACACATGCCCCTAGAATGGTCTACCTAGTTACATATAAAACATGTGTTGTTCTTATTGTTAGGTCTTTTCTCTGGACCTCACTTACTATAGATCACCATGTGAAAACATAATGAGTAAAAGCCTCAATTATTATCATCCCCCAGCACTTGATATCCATCCATTAACTATGTTTAGTTTTTATGATGTATCGAGACCATATGGTATATGTTTAAAATTAATTTCATAGTACCCCATGGTTCCCATTATATCATGTTAACTTTTATAAACATTTGATAGGAATACTATTCTATTGACATTAACATTTCAATACTGGATGTATAAATATCAAAACTATAATGGTATGTGTACAACATTTATAACTAATTGTATACATGGTATGGTAATCAAAAATTACTTATAATGTTTGGTAAGGGAACCAACTTTTACAACAGTTCCACTTACACAGGATCCAACTTTCTTACTATACTTTATAGATATCACATGAAAATATCATGTTTTTATGGTGTTATGTATTTATTCATGGGTCTTCCATGTCCCCATAGTATATAAATGCAGCTATCTATAACACAAATTACCTGAGTAAGACTTCTCAAGAGTTTATCTCCATGAGTATATACATTTTTTTACTAAAAAACGTGACTTATTCTCTAATACTAGTAAAATAATTACCGTCATGATAAAATATCAATTTTTAGGTGTGATTCTATGAACTGGAAAATATCATGTAATATACACTTATTATTTATCTTCCTCATGAGTTACAATATACTCAGTACTTATTGGCATGACTACCACTGGATTATATGATATTTTCTCTCTCATTAACTTAGCTTGACTATGATATTAGATCAAATAGATACAAGTAAGAGTAGTTTTTTACACTAAAAACTAGTATCATTTCTTCTCCATATTCCTGGAACATATCAATTGTACCTCTTCAAGTTAATTTGTATAGTTTTGAATTCATCCCTTATAATTTTCTTGGATATCACTTATATTTTCCTAAATAAAATTATTTATTGGAAATATAATTTATTTTACATATCATGGAATGCGTGAATGATCCATCACATAAGAATAATTTGTTCAATTAACCTCATTAATCATTTCTTATTTCAATGCATGTATTCATGGAGATATTTATGCATTGTGACAATAGTAACAATCCTCCATCAAATTTGTATAACTTTTATTTTTAATACATTGTCAGTATGTGAACTATTGACATGGCCTAAGAAATCGTTAGATATATCTAAGTAGATATAGTTCCCCCAAACATAGATATCTAAAATAATTAAATATAGAGAGAGTAACATACATTATGGTCTTTAATAATAGTAAGATCACTAGTTATTTTCAATATGTTAACAAACATATTTCACATAGAGAAAACTGATGCTTCCACTAACAACTCATAGAAACACGGAAAAAATTTATTCCTAATAATAATTCTGTGATCTTGTTTCTACATTAATCTTGAAATAGATTTCAGTAACATCGACACCTTATTTTAATTCTATGATGTTTCCATACCTTTATGGTAATTTCATAAAGATATCTTCTATGATTGGTTTTATAGACATCCAAAGCTCAATAAAATTTTCAACAAAGGTAACTATGATAAGTAAAGGTGTAATAGATTTAGGAATAACAACATGGTATTACTAATAGTTCCATATTGTTACTATACTTTTAACACCCCTATAAATAACATTTGACTACCCACTAATTTATTCAATATAATAAGCCACCCTATACATTGATTGATGGGATTCGTCATAGAATTTTAATTTGACTTCTCAATTTTAGATGATTTCCATGTACTTCTTACTTAGAAGATTTATTATTCTCAATTAATGTTTTACTACTGGACATGGTGAATATAAAACCATCTCCATGGTTTTAACCTTCCTACTCAGTGTGGTTCTCATGAACATTCCTCTTTGATGCCTCTTGTGGAACTCATTCCTTGGAAAACTACATGTATATCATATTCATTGAATAAATACAAGTAAATATTTTTCCAAACATCTCAAATAGATATGTGTTCCCATTTTATACAAATATTATATAGTATATTATTATAACTTATTTATCATATTTATTTCATTAATATCCTTAAAAACTATTTAGAAATTTACTTTAGATGCACATTTTATTTTCCCTCTAGCAAGTTTGTTTATATCTTAACAAACTCTTGGAATCTACAATCATGTTCTTATGAAATTATGGATTTATATCATAGTGTAAATCATATGATATCCTTTTTTCATTATAGTTTTAATATGGATATGGTATAACTCTATTGTCTTTTAATTTTTTCTTGAAAGATAATGGTTGTTTTTAATGATTATTTGTCTCAACAGTGATACTCATTTTTCTAATATCATGTTTATAATGTGTATATAGAAATGTAGGTTTTGTAATTGATTCAGGACACATTTTATTGATCAAATTTCATATGTAATAATCATAATATATCCTCTTTATTATAATCATAAATTTGAAATGGATAAGGGAATGTACCTTTAGTAATTACTCCATGATACTTTATATTGATCAATGAATGTTTGTTCATGAAATTCTTTTTCAAACGGGCCTAAAAAACTCATATGTTATGACCATGAACATAACATTATTCACTTTCAAATTCATTAAACACATAAAAAATGAATCTTATGAATTAAAATTTCTAGTATCTTACCCCTGGAATAGTTAATTCTCTCTAAATAAACTAATTCTGAAATATTATTCACTTACCTTTATTTTGAAATATTTCAGTGTCAAAATATAAGTACATTTTTATGTCGATGATACCTATTTTCATTAACTCGAAATTAACTGAAACTATATATGATATTTCTTTTACAACTATATAGTTTTTATTTACAAATTATCAACTTTTAACAATTAGTTAAATGAGTTTTTAAAAATTATATTTCTAATGTATTTCTAATGATTCAAGAATTAAGGAACTTTTGGTTGAGTATGAAACACCACAAAAAACATTCATTCATGAACTTGAATAATGTCTCCTTATGTACAAAGTAAACATGAGATTAAATTTTCAATAATAATTAAAAAAAGATAAACTATAATCATTAATTTTGGTAATATATATGTCTTTTTCTCACTGGTGACTTAGGAACAACCCATTATCAAACTCTTGGAGAACAAACTATACTTATTGTAATGTTTATTTTTTTAATTGGTTTCTATATTAAATATGAATATTTTATTGGAATATTTTATTTATTACACAATAAATCTATAGAAACATTACTTATTATTGAGGAATATGTCTGAATATTGAGGGATTACTTGATTCAATGATTTGGTCTACAATATTTAACCATTGAATGGTTTATTTCATGACATGTAAAAAAATGTACACATATTTAATAACCCTATTATTTAAAGGAATTTAGAAAGTTTCCTTTAGCGTCACTCATTTTATTAGACTTTTCTCATTTTATTTCAATCTTTTCACCATAAAAATTAATAATTACACTTTCTTTACGTTCTTGTTCACATGGAAAACCATACCAAAATGGTAATTAATCATTTTTATCCATAATATTCATTTTTTTATCTTCAAATAAACTAGAGTAATTTTTTTTTAAATGATTTAGGAAATTTATTTATTAAAAGATCATGATTATTAATTATATTTATATAGAGTTTGGGTAATCCTCTCCCATTCATTTCATTCTTCACATTATCCTTGTAATCTTCTCAGATATGGGGAAAATGTGTAATCATCCATGCCCGGATGTTGTATCCATAACTCACTTCAGATGTTGATGATACAAGTATGATATTTACTTCATAATCTTCATACATGAGTCTCTTGTAATGTTTTTTCTCCCATTCCTATAGAGGATTCTTAACAGGTCCTGGAAATACTAGTACCTTGAATTTATGATATTTTACTACATTAAACTATTGTGTATAATACCTACTAGTAACTCATTCTTATTTCAAACTTTTAGTAGTCCAATAGTTCATTTATTTTAGTTTTGGTATTACTTGTCATTTTCTATAATCAAATTCTAGAGAATTTGTACTTTTATCTAGATTACTGATTTATACGTTGTTTTGTAATTAGATAAATCATTAAATTTATCCAACTATTTTAGAAATCACTAGAAAACATATATACTAGAATTAGAATAAAATATCACTTTATTGTTATCGTGGAAAATACCCTTGAAACCATACATCATAGTTTATAGTATTTAGTTATTCCATAACTCAGATATTTACTAGGTAAGTGTCTGACTGGCCAGCCACATTAACCAATGACAGCTTGATCCTTTGAGTGAAGTACCATCATCTAGAATCAAAAAATATTTACTCAGTTTCTTCCTATAATGCTGAAACATTCTATCATTATATACTTTCATTCTTCAAACATTAGATAATTAAGTCCACCACTCTTATAAAAACACCCCAATACTTGGGGGAACCCCCATCTTTGGCTTACGAGAACCCCATAAACCAAAGTTCTTTTGAAATTTAAATGATTAATGGTTTTTGTGACTTAATTTTAATTAGATAATTCTAATATTTTTTCTGATAAAAATATATTTCTATTAATATGTTCATACTATGTTTTTGTTCTCACAATTGGACATTAATTGAAAACATTCATCCCCTCTTTATGCATTTTTTCTGATTGTTATTTTCATTTTTTATCATAACCATGAAAATGAATAAAATAATGAGTGATTCATAAAAGAAATAAAATAACCCAATTGGTCATGAGTATAAAATATTAACTGATTGATTTAAACATAATATAAAAATCATGACCTAGGGGAATCATACTTGAGTCAGGTCTTGACTCATGATGCAGCTTGCACCTGATCTAGTGTGTCCACTTATTGTATGGATTTTGTATAAACTTAGGGTTGTCTTAGAGTTACATTTTCATAGTCAATAGTACATAAATATTCACACACATGAAATGTGGTATCAATAAGTGCGATATACATAGATATCATGATAGAATCACAATCCCTTATACATATTTAATAAAAATTGATAATTCATAGAAAATCAATAAAACTAACGAATTATTACAGTCAGCATATGGAGGTAATTAATAACATAAGAAAAGAAACCATACATGCATGGTTGGTCACTCCTCAATATCATTCAGTGGGTAAAAGTAAAGCACGACAAAAATTAAACACAATAAATTTATGGGTCATGGAATTTATAAAAATAAAATAAATTAAATAAATGAAAATAATTTAATTTAATTATATAAAAATATTAATTAATATTTCATTTGAAAATTAAATTAATTAAAGTATTTAATTAAAGGTAAAAAATTAAATTAATTATAAAGAATATTAATTTTTTATAAACCAAAGGGAATAAATTAATTTTTTATTATTTTTAAAATACTTTTATGGTCCTAAAAACCTGAGTGCTGGGACAATGAGGGTTGGTCCAACCCCACACATGCCTGTTCCATGATGGAAGACACCATGAATAGGTGTACATGGCCTTGAAGATCTGACCAGGCCTGTTCCAGGAATATAAGACATGCCTTGTCATGTTGGTGGGATGGTTGAGTAAGATAATAAATATGAAAGGATTTCGATTAAGTTGAACTGGGAGGGGTACCTTTGAAGGGGTTCACAAATGGATTGTCCTACATCTGGTGATGGCATCCAATGACTAGTTGAAATAGATATCAGTCCATGGGGAGAGTCTGGCTTGGGGTCTGAGCCATGGTGGTCAGAACCAAGGAGGGGTTATGTATCTGGTCTTGGTTGTGGGAGTATTTGGTCTTTCATGAGCTCGCATGAATGGCAACTGGGTATGGTGGTCTTAGCCCCGATAGATGCCAAAATTGGGATTGCAAAGAAAACTGGTTTCATGAATCATATCGAAAGGGGTGGCATCCAATGTGGCCTTCTAGGAGGAGGAATCACTAGGGGTCTAGCATAGGTTTCTAGTGGATATGGAGAATCTGATGGGTTGATGCAGCACTGGCGTAGGATATTGGTTGCACATCTGGGAGGTGGAGGTGATCGACATCATGGGGGTGTTGTGATAGGTAGGTCGGGTTGTCGACAACCAATTCGATTAGAGAGGTAGTGGTATTACCGTATTGGGGTTGTCCACCAAGTGGTAGAGGGACATGGGTGACCAGGCTTCACCTGACCAATTTTTTGTTTTGACTTTTTTTTAAATAAAAAATATGATGTCCCTATTATGACAGCATGTCCTTGTCCATAGTGATTTTTAAGGCTATTTTTTATTGAAATTTTAATTCAACCCTTGTTTTTTGGTCATGTCAAACACATGCCCTGATTTGTTTATACAAGAACCCATGTCATCCATATAATTATTTTTAATCCTTTTAAAAAATTATTATCTTTAGGATTTTATTATTTTTCCATATCATGGATGGAAAATAATTATTGAATCCATAAATAACTGTTTTGTCCTCACTTTCCTTGGTTTTAAAAGAAAATATTCATCCAATAAATTAATACCACAATCTTCTATATATATCATTTTCTTAAAATTTTAATTCCAAAAAGATCACTAATGATTTTTAGAAATATTTTTCATAGCCATTACATACCCATTGAAAATCATATCGGCATATAGTCTACTACGTTGGGAGTGAATTAAATCCCTCTACTCGATTTAATGAAAAATAATTATTTTTTAGATTTAAAAATTAACATAGTATCTCGGATGTGAATTTTTAGTACCGAGGCATGTAGTAGAAGTTGGTGGGATGGGATTTTAAAATTATTCAATCAATAGTGTGATTATACATGTTGTCTTCAATAATCTGAGCCCTATTAGAGGTCCTTGGATCTCACATGAATTTATTAAGTACAAAAATAATAACTAATCAAATAAGTTTTTTTAAAACTACGAACACATGGCTGCACCTCCTTGCCATCAATCATTGGTCAAATGATCCAAATATGAACCCCTCTAGATCACCTAGAGCTGATTGAATAATCTCCGTGATCGCCATTCATCAATTTCTAGGTACTAGTGTAGAGCTCCGTAGAATCATTATTTTTAAGAATGATCACCTCGATCCTAACCCTTAGATCATTCAAAGGAATTCTAGGATTAGTATCTCTGAGAGATAATATCTCTGTATATAATGAAAGAGGATAGAGAATCTATCATTTCATTAGATTAATAGTATTTGTAATTGATTCTCTATACTACTTATACAATGTGAGACTCAAATACCCGAAAATGGTTCCCTGACCCTCTGAAATAAAACACCCACTATATAATCAATGAAAATAGATATAATGAAGTAACTTCATCATAAATATTATTTTTATTTTATCACATACTTGTAATATATATTTAATATATTACATTAAAAAATTGGGTCATTAACTAAACTCATAATTATTGATAATATTAAATGAACCATGAATATTAAAACAATTTTTTTGTATATCATTTTTTGTGTATTCACATAATACCTTCCGAATAATTTTACTACATAAATTTCACTCAAAAATTAGTTACTTGAATAATAATGAATTTATTTATTTGTTGGTTATCAGTTACATGGAGAGCTCTCTCAACTAGTAGTGGGGGCTGATATTTCTAATATACTAATTCACTATAATAGAGCTCAATCCTGAATGTGCTATTGTGTGTGACCATATAGGACCTTATATCAACAACATGAAATATTATTCATAAACCAAGAGTGGGCTATAGAAACTCATAAAGGCCCCAAAATATTACATTAATAGACATAATAATGACAACCATGCTACAAAATACACACTATTCAAGATAATCTATTTCTCTCATGGTATCTCATTAAAAAGAACACAAACTTATGTTAGCATCTTTCATTGATTTATTATGTTTTGATCTAAGTGGATATACTTACCTTCAACTACATTGGAAAAGGATATATGAAGGTAATACCATCATCATCAACCAGGCCTGTGATCTTACATACACTACTAAAAAGAAAAATTCTCTCTTTAGCATTAAACAAATCTCATTCCACCAATGATGCACCCAACACATGATACCACACCATGAATTCATTATCCTAGTTTTTCTAATGCATCATAATACATGATCAAATGGAACACATTGATAATTATTTCAACTCAGGAGATCAATATTCACATCTGTTGATAGGAACAATTAATCACACCTAAAACTTTAAGTGTTACTATTGTTGGGTATGTCCTCACGATCTAACCTACTAGAGATAACCCTATAAGAACATCGTGAGAATACTTTTGAATTATTACGATCACACAACAACTGATAGTCAAATATAAAGTGTTTCTAGTTAGTATGATATATCTAGACCATATGGTGTATATTTAAGACTAACTTCATAGTATCTTGAAGTTATCATTATATCTTTTTAAGATAATATATATTTTTTATATGAGAAATAATCTATTTGACTTGTAATTTTAATAATAGATTCAGAAATATCATCACTATAGTAGAAAGTTTACATCATGTAAAAGTAATTGTATACATGCTATAGTAATCGAAAAGTACTCATAGAGTTGGGTCTAGGGAACCCACTTTTACAATAGAATAGTCTATTAAAATGAGAATCATTTTCCTTTACCTAAATTAGATATTATGATGTCTCAATATACCTATAGTTTTTTTAGTCTATGTTTAAAAATAAAAGTATGATATTACTATGAATATACATAATATCTTTCATATTGAAACTGTTAACACTAGTTTGAAAATATAATTTTTGAAATAAATTTTCTTTGTAAAAAATGATGTTGGAAATCATTTTTACAATCCTTTGGTGTTATAAAACAAAAAAAAATTAAATTAAGAATTGGAATATAAAATTCATAATATTCCAAGAATCAAAATGGAATAATCATTTCAAAAAAAATATCAACTAAAAAAATAGTCATCAGCCATAATATTCGAAGAATAAAATTGGAATAAGCATTTCAAAAAAAAATTACAAAAATAGTCATCGCACATCTTAGCATAAAATATTACATGGTATCTAACTATTATTTATAGTAAAATAATAAGAAAGTGAATAATTAATACCTCATCCATAGAACATTGGTCAATTAATATGAAATTTATAAAAAAAACCCCATTATACCCTTATATAATCACTAGGTGACATCCCTTGGAGAGAGAAAAAGAATGAATAGGGGACTTGCTGATCAGAATACTATAATGGTGTAGCTCTCATCTGTATTTCCCAAATATGTAACTTAGTATCTAATACTCAACCCATCAATAACCATTATTCATAAAATAACTAAAATCATATAAACCACTCATAAAACTTATTAACATAAAATAATTATACAGTCAACAATGATTCACTTAAATCCATGGCTTACCTATTAATAAATCAATATTGATAATAAATATTGCTTTCAAGACCCTTTTTTAAAATACATTTGGAATAAAAATGCTACTTATATTTTATCAAACACCAAATAGGAATAAAACATTTTTTTAGAATACAACAAATGTAGAATCCAGAAAATATCCTCTATTTATCAACCAATTATCCAAGAAAAAAACGAAAAAACTTAAATTAGTCCTGATAAATATATTTCAAATGTAACATGACACATAATATCAATGGAAAATAAAAAAAAATGCAGTGCTATGGAAATGATAATTATGTACTTACACTTACCCCAAATTAATTATAACTTCATAAAATTCTTTAAATATTGAATATAAAGGTGGGTATATATCTACACAAATCCAAAAATAATAGAGATAAATTTTAATTACCATACCTCATCATGAGCCTGACCTCCATGGAAAAGTGGGGAAAAATAACCAACCTAAAACAAAGGAATATGAGACCGGACGAAAATGGAAGTATAAGTATGTGATAAATAATGAGATACATTGATGAAACTCCATTATAAATTTTATGAAACCACCAATAATGCTTTAATTAAGAGGATTCAATGATTGGATACATCTATGTCTTTAGATTGGGGAAATAATTGGATGAAAATGATGAAATTAAGCAAGGGAGAAAGAAGAATTTTATATTTTTAAAAGATCTGGATTGACCAAATTGTTTGAACACACTATTTAGGAAACAAATTTCTAACAATATAGATACCATGAAATATAAAATACAAAATTCCCTCCCTTAAGCACAATTTGTGTGTAAAGTTAGCAGTAACAGTGCACTAACCATGTCAGTAGTCCAACATCTCCATTTTTCATACATTCCCACCTCCAACTCCCAAAACCAATAGAAATAAGATTAATTAAATGAAAAAATTAATGAAGCACATACTAGTGTATGAGGGTTGTCAAAATTCACCTCAACATTTCATTTCTATACTAAAAAAGTTCTCATAGTTCAACATCAAGGAATAAGTGAGGCCACTTCACCCTCATCAAATTTTCACACCTCCATTTTTCATGGTATTCTCCACCATTATAAAATAAAAAATATACCTATGAAATAGATTCACCCTATAAAACCCTATCATGAAGATATATAATAGGAATAGTCTCCTAAAACATGGTTATTTTGGGTACCAATACCAAATCCTCCCCACTTAACCAAATGATATGTCTTCATATGATACTTCTTCCATAGGGATACATGAAAAATACTACGAAGGGATGAAAAAAATGTTGGTAAATCCATTTGGGTTTCCACTTTCTTATATTCTCTAATATCTAAAATAGTTTTTCAGAACATGATATAAACATACCCTTATTTCCCAATATAACATTTCCTAGTTAGATAAAAATCCTGAGAAACACTCAATCACCAAAAATTCAATAATTATAGGAAAAATATTTTTGGATACATCGAAGAGTCACCAATAATTTTTGAATCAACTAAATTTTATAGGTCATTTCCTTAATGAGGATGATTTTAAATAACAAATTCCCCATAAAATATAACAAGAAAACAAGGGATTTATATGATCATCTATAAAGATATTCAATGGGATCCATCTTTATCAAAGAATAATAAATGTTATTGTAATAGAATTTAACCAATGTATATGTTTCTCCAATTAGTAACCAATTAAATTCACACCAGATTTTGCCATATCCTAAGGAAACTAAATAGTATCCCATTCTGACCATCAATCTATTAGAGTTTGTTCCCTAGAACTGAATTTCTTAGTACCTGAATACATGATTTATTATTAATGACATTTTATTTATAAAATCATGATTCTTCCTCTATAAGAAAATTTTATGTGATAATATATTAATAATATATGTCTTAATGAATGGTTAGAGAATTTCCCCACTATGATGATAACCTATAGGTTCCACAATAATATTATTGATTAATTTTGTATGAAAAGAATATATTTTCTAATGGTATATATATTTTACCAATTATCTGGGGTTGGAGGATCATAATTCATTTATACACATTCTTATGTTGTTCAACCTTGGTAATCTCAAGGATGAGCTATTATGATAATAGGCCCATCAACAAGAAATCCAAACTTCCATGTGTCATTGGATGTTCCTATTTGTATATGTTTTTATTGATCATTATACTTCAATATTATCATTAATTTATATCATGAAAAATTTTCTTTGATGTATTGATTAAAATTTTTACAATATATAATTGTGTCGAAACAAGATATGTTAGTTGTTTCATGGGTGATATTTCATTAATGGATAATACTATAAAGGAATTATCTCTTATATATCTAAAAAGATGTTGATATCTAAAGACCTTTGATGATAATAGAACTACCTCGAAAAATACATGACCAAGGTGGTCTAAGAGGGATTTTATATCTTGAAATACAAAAAAAAAATATTGAGTGCATTAGTATTGGGAGGGGTATGAAACCTGCATAGTTTTACATATCATGGACATGGTATTATATTAAATGGTAAGCATTACAAAGAGATTGGATATTATTGAAACATTAAATTCTATCATTTTTTGGAGCCTTGTCATATTACTAGAAACTAATAATGGAAATTAGGTAGTGATGTGTAATTCTATTTATAAAGAGGCCTAGAGGGTATGCTGCCTAGTTTATCTACGGTCCTGGTAACATTCACATATTGAATTTTACATTTTAGACTATTTTTTCAAGATTATTTGATCAATAATAAAGAAACACAATTTATTAAAAAATATTAGAGTTAAATAATAATTTATATTTATTTTCAAATATTGGAAAATATAATATTTATTATATTATGTTTCTTAACAAATAATTTTGTGTTAGTTAAATATAAAATAAGTAGTTATTATTCAACGATTAATAAATGTCCATGAGAGTAATAGGATCAAGATTAATTTTCAAATTAGAAATAGTATTAATTATACTTATATATATTCTTAAAGAGTTTTAAATATAATTTGATTAATGATAATAATATAAATATTTTTGGACATTGGGTTAACTAAAAATTGTAAATTTTGAAAGGGGCTTGTGTGCGATTCCCCATCCCTAAACCTAACATAGAGAATTTATATATATATTAAATTCTGTAATGACTCTTGCTGTGAATACTAGAAACATAGATAATATCTGAAAAATTATAGAGAGATTTACAGATTTAGATTGGCCTCCATCTCCCTCCTATCTAAATCTATACAGAGAACATTAATAAATCATCCTTATTTAAGAATAATTCTATTGCGACCTAGCATTAATAACATAAGTGATCGGGATCAATTGTGCTAGAACATGATTATTTTATGATAATGATCAGTGAATATAGAGTATGTGTGGATCACCATAAGAGGGATAATTTAAATTTATCCTTTAGCATAGTGGGAGTTTGAAAATATTTTTTCAATCAGATCATCAACAAAAAGGGAATCACAAGATCAGCTAATTATATATCTACTTATAAATTACCTATATGTTTTATGTGAATATCCTCCTATTATAAATATGGAATTCTTATCTAGTCAATTTTTCAATAGTTTTGGTTGGAAATTACATTTTTTCATGTTAAAAAATTGTTATACATAAATTAAGACTAATAATAAGATTTGTACATTTTATCATGGTTCTTTTCTTATTCCTAGAAGCATCAAGTGGTTTCAATACGATCTTATGTTATATTTATAATTATTTATTATTATATTATTATTTTAATGTGGTTGAAATTTCTTTTAATTCAAATTTATTTATTTTAATATTAAATCATTATCTTTTATTCCCTTAATCATTCTCACTAACATTACCAACAATCCAGTTAAGATTAAAAATGAATAAACATCCAAAAACACTATATGGTGGTGCTAAAGGTATTTAATAGACAATAACAAAGAACATGTAATGTACTACCTAAATAAAAACTATATATTACTATTTATTTCATGTATGACACTATATCATGATAGATATGAAAAAATCTAATCTGATATCTGACAAAAGATGATCAGCTTGAAGATCTAGATTGACAAGAAAATGGATTGAAGAACAACATGTTGTGTGACCACTGTACATGAGGATTAGATCTTATTTAATTGAAATTGTGGATTTTGGGTACCCAATGTTTTATGAATGATATATATGATAAATGGAATGATAGGTCATTTAAATTCGATTAAAAAAGTAGTGTATGATGGAAAAAATGGTGTGTACCTCAAATTCATCCATATAAGGAAACATGCCCCATCAATAGTCATTTTATATCGAAACTGGAAAAACACAATACATGTTATAGTGTGACAAATTAATTAAGGAGATAATAATTAAATCTATAATTTCATATATTCATAGGAGTTCCATCTGTCATTTATTTTATAGTAAATTATATGTAATATGATTGAAAATTATATATTTAATAATTTAACATACAAAATTTTTGTATGAACACATGTATATTCCTCTATGTTAACATGAAATCTTCTTTAATTTTAAAATAATTTAATTTTCATTAAAATTATAGGTGATGATTAGTTACTAATGCATGGTTTGAAATACGATAAGTTTAATTAATTGTACTAATTCATGTCTCTATATCATGATTAATAAATGATTTAAAGTCATTGATAAATATATTTCACATTGATGCTCATAGAATATTTTGTAGATGACCATGATATTAGACCAATCTTGTGAATGTGATGGATTTATTTTAACTTATTAAATTAAATTGATGGCCTATGTGGTATCCCCTCCTCCGTATTATGAAATGGAATGCATACCCTTAATTTCCATTATGTAAACCCACATTGCATCCAATCTATGGGGTCACTAATGTAAGTGTGAGTAAAAACATATCGAATGATAGATATCCTAGGTGAAAGGAGGTTCTCCACATCATAGATCAGAGGAAAAAATGAATTGAGGAAATACATCTGAAATAAGGTAGGATGCTGTATGAAAATTCAAGCTTCAGTTAGAGGTGTTTTCTACTAGGGTTTAGCGTCAATTTATCATATTCTAGATGCACTAAAAAATTTTGCATCTCATGATAATTTAAATTATATTTTATTTTTATTAATTTCATGGTTATTATTTATGTTTGTTGATTCGATGTGATAACCTAATAAATGAATTAATATGCAAGAAAGAATAAATTAAATATAAATCGGAATATGTGTGAATTTTATCAAACATTGTAAATAACTTATGTTAAATCCACATATTAATAACCAGCCATGATATAAGAGAAAAATGGGATTTTACACATAAATATAAAGTACCTCAACAAAAATATTGTGTTGGTATATCTTTCCATAGATTAAAATAGAATCTACATCATTGTTCAATGTGGATGACCAACCCAAGCTGGGCTGCCTTCAATTGTTATGGAATATTTAGCTTAGCATTTTTTGTTCACTTAACCTTTTTCACATAATGTTTTGAACAACCTAATAAGTTTTTTTAACTAAGAAAAAATTGTTGAGGAAATATTTATTTAGGATTTTAGGGTTGGTGAGTCCACTCAACAGGTTAAAGACCATAGATTTAATATATATTGGAATGTTACAATGACCTAAAACCATTCAAATACATTTTTACGCCCATGTTTGGGTTATGAGAAGGGGAACATGGACCCTTTCCAATATAATATCATAGAGAAAAGATATTCTAGAACATGGGAGACTATTAGTTTTTAAAGAAATATTCAGATATTATTTTTATTTCATTTAAATTTATTAATCTAATTTTTTAATTAAATAATTTTTAATTATTTTCTATTAACATTAATCAATTTAAAATCAAAATAAATATTAAATATCTAAGTGATTCATAATATATAAGTTTAACCTTCTAACCAAAGAAATGTTCCAGGAATGAAATATATGCTTATCAATTATACTATGCGATGAACCAAAATTATATATTATAGAAACCCAAATTCTTGAGTCACATTTCATAGAGTCTAGTGAGGAGGAAGTATCTCTTTACATCAACATGTGGATAATGAAAGGGATGTATGATGTCTCATGTTATCTTCCAAGTCCAATCATATTCTAAATCCATTTGAAGATATATATTCATATAAAATAATTTCATATCCTATAGATCTATACCAGGGGAAGGCGATATTAGAGAGATGTGAGATATCCAATTCCCTATTCATTTGAATTATTTGAGAGTTGGTTCCAAATGAACCATATGTATTGAAGATGATTGGCTACATTGAACACCTAGATAACATGTGTTTTCAGATCCATAATGATCTAGGAATAAATCTCATTCTATTCTCATTATATTAAAATTTATCAAGTTTTGTTATGATATATAATATCAATAATAGTGATAAGAGTAACGCCCCGACCCCAGTTACCCGGAGTCTATGCATTATTTTAATACATTGGCATGATTACAAGGAATCAAGTCTCGAAATATTGATTAGTTTTGTAGTCTTGGAAAACAGATTATATACATGAATGTTATATTACACATTAGAAAATAAAACACAACATAAATGATCCTTTGATAATGCCATTAATCTCATAGATTATCCCTTCTTATCAATCATAATACACTTCTTGGAATTCTGAGAAAATTAAAACACAGAAAGGGGTGAGATCAGATTCTTAATAAGGATAACAATATAGTGGAAACTTTCATAAATAAGAATAAAAATTTATGTCAATGTATAAGACTAAAACAAAATCCTTTTAAACTTAAACTTCAGCATAATATGGAAAAGATACAATAAAATAATTCCATTTACTTATATACATGGATATTCTACTAGTCGAATAATCACATGAAACCTCAATAGACACTTTAATAATGATGGAATGTATAGTACCAGACATTAATTTCTGTGTCAAGGCCTCGTGCTAAGATCTAGGGGCTAACTGTAACCGGACCCCAACCTGGAGATCCTCTGTAACCGGACTCCAACCCGAAGAACATCTATAAACGGTCCCCAACCCAGAGAGCCTCTATAACTGGACTCCAACCCAGAGGGTCTACTGTAACCGGACTCCAACCCGAAGGGTCTACTGTAACTGGACCCCATCCTAGAGGGCTTACTTTTACTGGTCCCCAACCCAGAACATACTATTCCAATATATTCATCTTAAGAAAAGGATGAAATATAACATAAACATTTGTATTAAAACTAGCATAAAAAATGTCAATACTTTAACAATAAACCATTAATGGAATAAAAATAACTCATCCATAGTAAAAAATATCACAAAAAATTAAATACAATATGGAAGATTTCTATCATAATTAATCAACTTAGAACAAGTGTAAAATTTATAAAAGGATGTTGACATAGATGAAAATTATTTGTATAAATCTTTGAGAGAAATGTACTTTTTTCATGAAAACATTTAAAAGTAAAAAAATTTAGAAAGGAATACATTTAAAAACATCATTGAATCATAGTGTCCCATACCACTTTGAATCTTTTGAAAGGAATTAACATTTTAAAAACATTCATGTCCATATAAATAAATCCTTAAAACCCCTTATGAAAACATGGACATTAATGAGAATGTTTTTTGAAGAATAAATCTTTAAAAAATTAAAAAATATTTTTTATTAAAATTGTAACTTAAAAATAATATCTTTGAAAAAACTTTTATGCAACATATACGTGGATAATAAATATTTACTAGTAGATAAATACGTAAAAATAACCTTGGATAATAAAGAGATTGCAAAATTATCCCTTACCATGCACTTTCCTTTGGTCGAGGGTATGTTTAACCTCCTATATAATGACCATAGTATGTTATTAAATTATACCCAAACTATATTAATATTTATGATATCATAAATGATTCATTTATGACTTTATACTACCCATTTAATAATAATTTTCATGTTAAATTAACATTTTGAGTAATAATCACTTTCTTTATCGTATGACTTTTAACTTGTTATTCTTGATTATATCACATAGATCATGATTTATATACTTCCAAAATACAAAACATAATTTATATATCATATATATTAAGAATATAATTATTTATAATAGACATACATATGAAATGGAAAACACCGTTTATGGAGATGATTGGTCGTACGTATGCATAAATGTTGTTTCCGTTTCCATATCGTATTGAATGGAACTAAGTGAATAAGATATATGTAAGTATATATATATATATCCAGTATAATTATTAAGCCATATATTGGATACTTATTAATGATATATATTTTTATAATCATTGTTGAATGGTGAACGTGGAAATGAATCTCATCGCGTCGTGGTGACAGTAATCCATACGTATGCATGAGCGACAATATCATTATATTGATGGAGAAATTGTATTTAATTTGATTGTATATCATATATACAGAATCATTAACTTTAATATTTATTATTTATATCATTTATACTTTTTCTTATACCCATCCAAATAATGAATTATTTGAATAAAAAACTAGAGCATGACATGGAGACGGTAATCCTTACGTACACATGTATGGTGACATTTTGAATTATAGGATGGATAGAATAATTAATATGGTTATACCATTTTTATAATAAAATAACATAATATATAATTACTGGAGTTATTATTTTATAACGGAAACAACAAAGAAATAAGAAGTGGAAGAAGAAAAGGAACATGAAAGAGGTGATGAAATATTTACCTCTTCTTCGGGTTCTTCCTTTTGATTTGATATAATGGGCTCTATAGGCTGCCTTTATAACAAAAGGGAGACCTATAGGATAATGGGAGGAAAGTTTGGAGGATATTTGAGAAGGTTTTGTCCAATCCAAATGGTTTTGGAGGTGTGACATTTAGAGAATGGGAAGTACCCTTTTATAAGTGGGGTGGGGGTCACTTTAGGAAAAGCATGAAATATTATTTTATAATAAAATAAATTTCGTTTTGAAATGGCTGAAAAATGATTTATTTATAGTATAAGGTGGTGATTAGTCTAAAACCACTCAACCAATAGGTTTTGTACAAGTTTAGGTCACCATGTTAACCTTACATTTTAGATTTAACTATTAGTTAAATAGTTTAACTTTTATTGTGTCTTCTTGTATTCTTACACTATATGGTTAATAAAAAAACTCTAAACTTCCAAGAAAACCTAAATTGGATCATTAATGACATATATAATATTATTTAATACCTTTTTCTGAACCATAGTTTTTTATGAATATTTTATAATTTAATAATATAATATTTGTTTTAAAAACTCATTTATGTCAATTTTGGAACTATTTAGTATTTGGTTTTTGTGAAAGACATCACAACTTGATTATATCGAGAAAGATACATTGAATCAACCCTAACATGTCATATTCATCTATAAAATTCGTGGATTTCATAAAATCTTTGAAATAATATTTATATTAATATTTATAATACCATTTATTTGATTTATTCATTAATAAAGCAATTATTGCATCATCATTCTCATATAAATAAATTTTATTATTTAATGTATAAAAATTATAAATAAAATACCATGATGTAGGAAATATTTTTATATTTATAATGAATATTTATAGTAGAATTTATATTGTGTGTAGCCCTATATTAAAAATAGTTCAGTTATTAAACTTTGAATTTATCTCTTTTAACAATTCTTTGAATAAAATAATAATAAATGTTCTAATATAATCCAAGTGGACCTAAAGGATAATGTTTTTTCCAAAGGTCTCTTTAGGTCAAATTAAAATTATCCAATAGTATTAGGACACGTGCTAGGGTAATTATGATATCATTTTTAATGTTAATTACCCTATTTACTTTTAACTGTGGTAAATAAAAGTAAAAAGTTATTATTTAGAAAAATATATTTTCAACTTATTGAACCACATTTTACATACTAAAATCAACCATGTCTCTCGGATTCTTGAAATTCCACTCACATAAGTGGTAAAATTATGTTTTATACAAATTCACAGATACTCCAATGAAATGGGTAAAAGACGGTAAAATGTTCGATAAAATTATATATATCTAAAATTATAATAAAATGAATCCAATGAACTATGTTGGACATATATAGGTATCATGTATCTATTTTTAACTAAAATAATTTAAAATAAAAAAAACAAATTATTTAAATAAAAAATCGGTTTTAAATAATAATGCTGTGTTTTTACTATTCATCAAAAATTGAATGTTCTCAGAATAAATCCAAACATTTACCCTAAGATAATTTTGATATTAATAATTCAAAAATGAATTCCATTTTACCAAATTCAAAACATATAAGTTTCATTTATTAATTTAAAATTAATTCCCGTTGTTAAAACCAAAAAGTGGGTTTTTAAAAAGTAAAAACTATCAAAAGATTGACATGAGTTTATGTCAAATTTAAATGTAAAATTATTTATAATGACCTAAATAGTATTAAATGATTAAAATATAATCTAATTATACTTAAAAACCATTAAAAAATATAATTTAACACTATAAATTATTTTGATTATAAAAATTGTTTTCAATTAAAACATAGAATTTTTCACTATTAATCAAAATATGAAAGTTATCAGAATAGTTACAAAAATTTATCCAAACAAAATTATTATGTCTCGATTCTAAAGAAGTATTTAATTTCAATAAAATGTATATATAAAAGTGAAAAATATTGGTTTTAAAAATGCTTCTCCATTAAAAGGCGGTAAAATTGCATTTTTTTTAAAAAATACTTCTTTTATTTGAAAGAAATTAATTTTTTCTCATATTATGTCTAATAAACACATAATATGGCTATTAAAACTAAATAGAGTATATAATATTCAAAACTAATTTAATACTATTTATAACCACTTTTTGAACAACTAGTTTGTTAATGTTGTGGTGTGCTCGAACTCAGTGTTGCGTGTACCGCACACTATTAAATTAATTTAATAAGATAACATACTATGAAATCTTGGGGTGTTACATTCTCTTATCCTTCAATAAATAGCATCCCCAAAATTTTAATTTATTTTTCAAAAATAAAAGGTAAAAGAATAGAAAAATACCTTTGTGGAAAACCCCCATTGGAAATTGGGTTAACAAAATTTAGTCTTAATAAGAGGGAAATGGAAATGAAAAAGTCAGCACCAAATTATGATCTCGATTATGAGAACATTGGTGGAAATTAGAGACACATAATTGGAGAAAAAATGTATATATTTATAGGGTGTGATTGAGGTCATCAATCACAAACAAATTTAAAATTGAGGGCCTCAAAGCTATCAATCTTTGATGATTCAAAATGTCGTTGGTTCCACAAAACATAAGGTATTAGGATAACAAATTTTTTGTTCTAAGATATCTTCCCTAAAGTTTAAGAATTGATATCTTTATATAATAACATAAAAAAATATACTTGACAAGTAGAGTTTCATCCTTCAACAAATTCTACCAAAAATTCACCTTTCACTCCAAAAGATAATTGAATTCAAAAATATTATATTAATCCTAATCATATGGGGTTTCAAAAATAATGAATTTGTAATTAATATGTCATACTATTTAAAAAAACTACATTATATAAACCAGGGCATCATGTAGGCTAGTGGTATGTGATTCACCCTTGTCGCCCTTCGGTTGCTGGTTCAAGTCTTGTGGCCCTACCGGATGCGACGGGTTGTCGCCCGACCACCGGGTTGTCCATTTTATGACAATCCGAAAATAATTTGAAGAAATGATTTAACCTTAAAAATCGTATCCAATGTCAATCTTAATCAATTCCAACTATTATACTTATCCAAAATACTTCTATCAAAACTCACAGTCTAAAATTTGTAAGGAATGTAAACACAATGAAGATCCTTTTTACCACATAATAACATGTAAATACTTTCATCATGTATTATTTTAAAACATGTTAACACCCTGAATCACCATATAACCTTATTGATTACATTCATGCTCCCTTAATCCTTATAGAATACTGGATATACTCATTATATCCAAAAATGTTGTAAAATCCTACAATGATGGAATATACAAATCATTAATTAGTTTCACGGTAGTCAAGAATATCCAATATAAATTATTTAAATAAATCATATCTTATTCCAAAAATCACTACCTCAGTATTAGGACCGTATTAAATTTTTATCTTTCCTTCAACCATGTATTTTACAAAAAGTTTAACTTGTTATTGAGTCACATTTCTTTGTACCACACAATCTCAAATCCTTAATGAAATATTACTGTAGTACAATCCTTATATAATCCATAATTATTATAACCAATACATCATTGATATAATACTCAAATGACATAATTCATTAATATCAAAACAAGAACAATAGTCATTACTCTTCATCTGTGGTAATATCATAACTTGATTATTATCCAACAACATCATTTTTGGTATACTCTAATTATTTGGACATTGATTCACATAGTTTCCCAACTCCTTAAAGGCGAAGCATTGTACATTTGAAACCATTTTCTTACCATTGAAATCATGTACTCAGTGTCCTTTTTCTTTACACTTATAACAAACTCCCATTCCCTTCAAACATTTACCTAGGTGATTCTTTCCACATTTATCACATATGGTAAAATCATTCTTTCCCTTATTCACTTTATCCATCTTTCTCTCTACCAACTTTTTCTCTTCTAGCTTCCCTTAAAATCCATAAGACTCAGAAAATTATTCACATATCTTATTAACACATGATATTATTTCTTCATATGATGATAATACGTGAGAGACTATTTCCTTTCTAAATGTTGGTTTAATACCATGAAATATGTGATCCTTCTTACTCTTTGGATCATGCGTACTGCTGGAGTTCTCATTCCATCTACTGGGTGTTATTTCTATAAAAATGGCATACACTAGATTAGTTTGTGAATCACAATACATAATTCCAAACTTTTAAAACAGTTAACATAAATTGAAAAGTTTATCGATATAATCCATAATCATAAAAATGTTTTCATTGAGGATGTATATAATCTTAAATCCTTCATAATGGCTTGTAATGAAAATGTGAAATATCCTAAGCATATCCCTCGGGAGTGTTGTAACCAAGAGTTCAACAAGGCCTGATGTCGGGCACCAGTTCCCGTTCGAGTCTAGCTCAAAGAGGTGTTTTCAGGTTTTACACCTAGGTACATCTGTGCCAAATCCGCCTCTACTTGCTCATATCCAGACATGGATGTATTTCATGGAAAACTCACAAAATATATACAGTACCAAATTTCTATGAAGTTCTTCTATACTAATCCTCAAATTTTATCTTAGGGTAATGTTCTCTAATCAGAGTTTATCTAAATCTATTTCCAAGGTTGTTTCTAAACTTCCTTTGATTCCAATTGTAACATTCCAACACCAGTTACCCAGAGTCAGTGCATTATTTTAATAATTTGGAATGATTATAAGGAATAAAGTCTTGAAAGACCGATTAGTTTAGGAGTCTTGGAAAATAGATTACATACATGAACGTTATATTACACATTAAAAAAACACAACATAAATGAACCTTGTAAAACCCCATTAATCCCCTAGATTATCCCTTCTTATCAATCATATTACACTTCTTGGAATATTGGGACAATTAAAATAGAGAAATGGGTGAGCTCAGATGCTCAGTAAGGATAACAGTATAGTAGAAACTTTCCTAAATAAACATAAACACTTAAGGAATTGTATAAGACTAAAACAAAATCCTTTTAAACTTAAACTTCAGCATAATATGTAAAAGATACAATGAAATAATGTTATTTACTTATTCACATTGATGTTATACTAGTCGAATAATCACATGAAACATCAATAGACACTTTGATAATGATGGAATGTATAGTACCAGACTTAAATTTTGTGTCAAGGCCTCGAGCCATGTCCTAGGGGATAACTGTAACCAGACCCCAACCTAGAGAGCCTCTGTAACTAGACTCCAACCTGGAGAGCCTCTATAACCGGTCTCCAACCTGTAGAGACTCTATAATAGGACTCTAACCTGAAGGGTATTCTATAAATAGACCCCAACCCGGAATATACTAGTCCAATACATTCATCTTAAGAAAAGTATGAAATATAACATAAACATTCGTATTAAAACTAGCATACAAAATGCCAATACTTTAGCCATAAAACATGAATGGAATAAATGTAACTCATCCAAATACAACCATATCACAAAAAATTAAATACAATATGGAGGATTTGTATCATAATTAATCAACTTCAAACAACTCTAAAATTTATCAAAAGATGTTGACATAGATGAAAATGATTTGTAAACCTCTTTGAGAAAAATATCCACTTTTCATGAAAACATTTAAAAGTCACAAAATTTAGAAAGGAATAAATTTAAATATATTTTTGAATCAAAGTGTCCCATATCACTTTGAAACTTTTGAAAGGAATTAAAATTTTAAAGACATTCATGTCCATATAAATAAATCCTTGAAAACCATTTTGAAAACATATACATTAATGAGAACATTATAGAAGAATAAATATTTAAAACATTTAAAATTATGTTTTATTAAAAGATTAATTTATAAATAATCATTTTGAAAAAACCTTTTTTCAACATGGATATGGATAATAAATATTTCCCAGTAGATACTTACGTAAAAACAACCTCGGATAACCAAGAGATTGCGAAATTAACCCTTACCTTGCACTTTCCTTTAGTCTAGGGAATATTTAACCTCCTTTATATTGACCATAGTTTGTTATTACATTATAAAAAAACCATATTAATATTTAGGATAACATAAATGATTCACTTATAACTTTATACTACTCATTTAATAATAATTTCCATGTTCAATTAACATTTCAGGTAATAATTGCTTTCTTTATCATACGTGTTTTAACATGTTATTATTGATTGTAACACTTAGATCATGAATAAAATACATTCAGAATATAAAACATGATTTATATATAATATATGTTTTTAATATAAAAATGTATAATAGACATATAGCCAGAAAGTCCGAGAGCCAGGCGAAACCTGCTCCCATAAATTAATAAAAAAGTTTAAACAGTACATATGACTCAGGGAGGGGGAGCCTTACATAACCTTGTGTACACAATTCCAACTCTATCATTATGGACTAAGTCATTGCAAAACTAGGGTAGGAAAAAAGACCAGCTAAAGATTACCTCCAAGATAGCACTTTTTGAGAGAGCATCAGCAACTTGGTTTGCTTCTCTGTATACATGAGAGACATCCAATGAGAGCAGTTCAACAAGCTTCAGAGAATCAATCCAAGCTGGGAGCATCCTCCATGGTACATTCCTGGATCATTCTTTAAGAATCTTCCCAGCAACCAAAGAGTCTAATTCGATCCAAAGCTTCATCCATCCATATCGAACCACATACCTTATTGCCTTTATTATTTCCCATAACTTCGCCTCAATAGCAAGATCATTACCAATATAATGGAAAAAGTATCCCTTCAGAAAGCCTCGGTACGTCCTGAATACACCACCACATCCAGCAGATCCTGGCGCACCCGAAGCTGCCCCATCAACATTGACTTTAATACAATCAGCGATTAGAGGAATCCACCTAACATGCTTCATCATCATAGGCTTCCTCTCCCTTCCACTTACCCCAAGGGTTCGTAAAAGAAAAATGTCAAAAATATCATTATTCATAGAACCATATTGCTTCACCAAGGTGAGCTTGATGTCCCGGTGTATTATCATCAAACACTCCTTGATAGATGGCCTACCACTATGGAAAGAAAAAATGTTCCAAGCATTCGAAATATATGAAATCATAGAGACAGTAGCGGCAATGAGTAGTGAATGGACCTGCTCACTACCTTCAAAATGCATGACAGAAACCAGCAGCTCACTAACAGAATGGAAATCAAAATAGTAGTGGAAAATTGACTTGAGGTAGCTCCAAAACCGGAGTACAAAGGAATAATAAATGAAGAGATTATCAATGGTTTCGATGCAGCCAAATAGAGGAAGCAGAAAGGGCCAATACACATACCTGTTTTCTACAAGGAAGATTGGATGGGCATCCTGTTCTTCCAAATTTTCCAGATGAGTTGGGCATCAGATTGGAAAATCAAGTTCCTCCTGACTCCCATCACCCAAGCAGGAGGGCCGGCTGCACTTCCACATAGCATGTTATAAGACAGTCGGCTAGAGAAAGAACCAGTCAATGTTGGTTCCCATATCAAAGTGTCCTGATCCAGAAATTCATATACATCAATATCATGCTGAAGACTGATAGAAATGATATCATAAGCCTGAGAATTTCCATGTATACTAGAGACAGAAGTATTTTTTATCGGCAGAGGGATGTTAACAGCCTGAGAGATGGGGCAGGACAACCATTTTGTATGACAATAGTTCATCTAGGAATTGGCACTCACCAGCCATTTAGAGTGCCTCATGAGTTAGGAGTAGTTGTTCCTAACAGATGTCCAGATTGAAGACTTCAGATATGTATTATGCCTGTTGAACAGTCTGTTCACAAACCTTTTATATAAAAATTCCAAAGAAAAATCATTCCCAAAGATTAATCTCTAGGTAATGTTTTAGAGCAGAGCATCATTGAAGACCCTAGCATCTTTGATTCCCATCCCTCCCATTGAGATATGCCTGATGCAGTCCATCCACTTTACAGTGACAAGTTTCCTCTGATGTACTGAGCCAGTCTAGATGAAGTTCTTTATCATGCTACACAGTTCTTTTAGAAGATCAGTAGGCCACTTGTAAAGTGAAAAAGAGTAAATGAACATTGGGGTGGTAACAGAATTCACAAGACATATCCTCCCAGCTTGGGACATTGTCTTCCCCATCCAATTAGCCAAATGGTTGATAATTTTAAGAGAAGTAACTTCCAGGTAATATCTTTCCACTCTTCCCCAGAACATAGGTATCCCAATATAGTTAAAAGGGAGTATACCCCTTTTGACACCAAGCCTAGTAGCAACTCTGTTTTTCTTGATAGCTGGAACTCCCTCCCCAAAGACAACAAAGGATTTTCTCCAACTGATTGCTTGCCCCACAACATCCTCATAATGTCTGAAGATATACTTAATACTAGGGATAGTTTTCCTATCAGCCTATGAGAAGAGAAGTATATCATCGGCATAGAAGAGATGGGAAGGAGTGAAGCAGTTCCTCCCAAATGAGATCCTTTCATAAATCCCAGAGTTAACAAGATCATGGATGAAAATGCTCAAATAATCCTCATCTAGAAAAAACAGCAATCCAGATAGGGGGTCTCCCGGTCCTACACCCCTTGATCATTAAAAGAAACCCCTTGGAGACCCATTTATCAATATAGATAGTCTATCACTTACAAGGACATCTCTAATCATACCAATAAACTTTCCTAATAATCCATGCATACTCAAGATATTGAAGATGAAATCTCATCTAATGGTGTCAATGGCTTTTGAGATATCAACTTTTAGTGCCATATTTCCATACTTTCCCTTATTCCTCATAATATTGAAAAATTCTGAGGCAGTGGAAAGGCAGTTCTAAATGTTCCTGCTAGGAATGAAACCAAATTGATTAAAGGAAATGAGAGACCTTGAAACCTCACCAAGACGAACAGCCAAAATCAAACTAATGACTTTGGGGATGGAGTTCCCAATGGAAAAAGGTCGAAATTCCTTGATGTCAATTTCATTCATATTCTTGGGAATTAGGGAAATGAAATTTTAGTTCATTCCAAAAGGAATATAGGAATGATAAAAAACTCCCTTACAGCTTCAGTCACCTCCTAGTGCATTATATCCCAGTAAAATATAAAGAACTTGTTAGCGAAACCTTCTGGCCCAGGCATGCTGTGAATATTCAGAGAGAATAGAGCATTGTGAATTTCCTTTGTAGTGGGGATATCAATGAGTTTTTTGTTTTGAACATCATTCAGACTGGACTCAATACAGTTTATAATTCTGTCAGAATTATCCTCCCCAGATTTAGAGTAAAGGTTTTTAAAGTAGCGAGTCAAAGAGTTAACAATATCATTTTCAGATGTGAACATGTCCTCATCAATTATAAGATCCTTGAGGGTTTTTTCTCACTTTTTTCTCTCTATGCATGAAGTGGAAGAACCGTGAGTTCCTATCACCTTCCTTCAACCACCTTACATTGAGCTAATTTTGGTCCAGATTCTCCTTGAGAGACAAAAGGTTATCAAGCTTTGATGCTGCTTGTATCTCTTCTTGAGATGGGAGGTCTTTCCTCATACTACCTTGTTGGCACTCAGATAGAAAAGAGTCAGCCTCTCTAATGTCATTATCAAGTCTGGGAAAGACCTTTTTCTCCATTCCCATAATTTGGATTTAACAATCTTCAGTTTTCTAACAAGAATGTGAAGAGCACTGCCATGAACAGCTTCCATCCATGCATCCAGAATAGTCTCTCTACACCTTGGAGCCATCATCCAGGCATTATTAAATTTGAAAGGTAAAGGGGATGACCTTATCATGTTGATACAAATGTCAATTAGGATTGGATGATGCTCCGAGTACAATCCGGACAAAGTTATATCAGACACCTCCAGCTCCTCCCTTTGATCATCTATCTGAACCAAGAATCTGTCAAGTTTTCTTGCTTGCTTTCCATTATGAGTGTACCTATGCCAAGTAAAATCAGCCCCTATAATTGGAACCTCAACCATTATACATTGATAGATACAGTTGGAGAACTCCCTAGTAGAGGATCGATAGAAGTTATTCCCAGTTTTCTCCTCAGGTCTCAAAACAGTATTGAAGTCACCCAGGATGATCCATTTTTTATCCATGCTTCCAGCAATGCACAGAAGATTACTCCATATGCTCCTTCTTCTAACGTGCTAATTGAATGCATAAACAAAGGTAAAAAAAAGAGACTTGACTGAAACAAGCAAGTCAAGGACACAGATTGATAGTCACTTTGCTGGGTTTCAATAGTCACAGAGCTATATATTAAAACCCAAAGAGTTTTTGTTCCATTATCAGATAGATTCACTGCAAAAAAGGAGTATACTAGAGTAGCCCATTTGAAGTCTATCCATTTTAAAAACTTCATTCTAGGTTCAGCAATGCCAATAAAAATTGGCTTGTTGGTCAAGATGATGTGTTTCAGGACCTTGACTGTGGGAGAATTTCCTAGGCCCTGACAATTCCAGAAAAGGACTTTCATTGATGAGAGGCACGTTGCCTGGTGCAGGGGCCAACATATTCAGTGTTTGTTTCTGTCTTAACCTCTCATTCCTTTGGTGAGGCTCCTTCAGGATCATTTGTGTTATCATCATCAAGTGATGCATATTTTTTTATCCAAGGTGATAATACCTATCAAGGTGACAGGGAGTTTCTTCCTTACAACCTTCGGGGACTGAAATTTGGAGAAATTCCCCTGCTAATAACCATCTTGTCCTGTATTTTTGGGACTCACCTTCACCTCCTCAGGAACCTGAATATCAATCAGCATAGGGGGTTGAGTGATAATCAAATCATATTGAGCCTGCTGTGAGACAGGTGCCATATACTGACCATCATTCAGTACTGGGGGTTGATTGCTAAATTGGTCCTGTTGTGTCTGTTGTTTGACAGGTGCCACCTTATCATGCATGGTGCCTTGGGTGGTGATCCCCTGCACATCCTTCACAGACACATTCATAGCAGTGGGTTCGGTGGAAACCTGCATCTCCAGAGTCTGTTGTGGATCAAGTTCCATCTACTCAGGAACCTCATCCTTTTGTGCATTATCCCCAGTATCAATCCTTTTCCCTTACTCATCATGCCTAGAGTTAGGATTTGGATTATCATGCACAGGTTGAGAACTATCAACTGCCTCCACATTGACTGTCAGAGTATCTTCCCGCACATCTTGCTTCACACCCACCATAGTAGCCTCAGGATGATCCTAGGTTTCCCCTTCCTTCGACAGTTCAGGTCATCATGGCCATTCATATTATAAGATTTAAAAAAAATTCTTATTACATTCAGAAAATATGTGCCCAAAGATGTGGCAATTTGAGCAGAATCTGGGCTTCCTCTCATAACCAATATCAATATTAATACTATCATCTCTTGTAGTAAAGACAAATTGCTCCACTAGAGTGCTAGACATGTCAACCTCAACCAGAACTCTGGCATAATGTCCAAAGTTCGGGTTGTCAGTCTATTTGTCAAGTCTAATGGGATTACCTATAGATGAGGCAATATCCCAAAGGATCTGGGGATTCCAATAACGCTAGCTAAGTTTATGGATGTGGATCCATACCTGTGAAAAGGTGTTCCAAACAAAACTAGGATCAAAATTGTGATCCCACTCATTAATGTGAAGAAAACCAGGATTATGGGAAATGGATCCCAGGCTCCAAGCTCTCCACTTGCATTTGTCAGTCGGGAAGACAATGTGATAGAAACCTTTCCCCATTGCCGTCATCTTCCAGTCACTGAAGCCCCACAATTCTGTCATCCTGGTTATTAGTTCTTGAAATTTCCATGACCGAACGCCCCTCAGGACAATCACCCTGGTAATAATCGAAAATGTGCATAGCTTGACACTCTCCTCTACTATAGCTTGATTTGCAGAAACATGTGCAATGTGTCCCTTTCTGATAATTCTTCCCGAATTGTCAGCATCGCAATCCAGAAAGGAGAGACCTCCATGTTGCTTGAGCACATCCACAAAACATTTATCGAGTACTGCGATGTCCTTGCCAAAAGATTTGCCGAGATTCTTCCCCACACAGAGGCTGAACAGATCACGATGACCTATCCGCTCTTTGTCTTTCAAATCCGAATTCCCATTCTCCACCATATCGACATCTCCCTGATTAGGGTTCGCGTCCTTAGCTCGATTTCCACTCACCCCTTCCAGAGTCTCCATCTTCCTCATAGACATATATATGAAATGGAAAACAACATTTATGGAGACAGTTGGTCATACGTATGCATAAACGCTGTTTCTATTTTCATATCATATTGAACAGAACTAAGTGAATAAGATATATGTAAGTACATAAATATATACATATATAAATATATATATATATATATATCTAGTTGAATTATTATTTCATATATTACATAATTATTAATTATATATATTTTTATAATCATTGTCGAATGGTGAACGTGGAAATGAATCCCATCGCATCGTGGAGACGGTAATCTGTACTTATGCATGAGCGACAATATCATTATATTGATGGATAAATATTATGTAATTAGATGGTATATCATATATAAAGAATAATTAACATGTTATATTTGTTATTTACATCAGTTATACTCATTATTATACCCATCAAAATAATGAAGCGTTTGAATAACAAACTACACCACGGCGTGGAGACGGTAATCACTACGTATTCACGTCTGGTGACTTTGTTAATTACAGGATGGATAGAATAATGAATATGGTGATACAATTTTTATAATAAATTCAATTTTTATAAAATATACTTGTGTTATTATTTTAGAATGGAAAAAACAAAGAAATAGGAAGAAAAAGACGAAAAGGAACTTGAAAGAGGTGGTGAAATATTTACATCTTCTTCGGGGGTTCTTTTTGATTTGATCAAAAGGGCTCAGTAGGATGGCTATCCGACCAAAGGAAGGCCTCTAAAATTAAGGTAGGAATGTCGGGAGGATATTTTATTAGGTTTTGGCCAAGAAAAATGGCTATGGAAGTATGAAATTAAGAAAAGGGGAAGTACCCTTTTATAAGAGGGGTGACGGTTACTTTAGAAAAAGCGTGAAGTATTATTCTATAAAAAATTAATTTTCGATTTCTAATGGCTCCAAAATGATTTAGTTATATTATATGGTGGGTATAGTTTAAAAACCACTCAAACAATAGGTTTTAGAAAAGTTTATGTCACCATATTAACCTTATCTTTTAGTTTTATCTATTAGTTAAATTGTTTAACTTTTAGCGTGTCTTCTTGTATTCTTATACTATATGGTTACTAAAATTACTCTAAACATCCAAGAGAACCTCAAGTGGTTCATTAATGGCATATATAATATTATTTAAGACCTTTTTATGAACCTTATATTTTTATGAATATTATATAATTTAATAATATAATATTTGTTTTAAAAACAAATTTATTTCAATTTGGAACTATTTAGTATTTGGTTTTTGTGAAAGTCATCGCAACATAATTAATTCAAAAAATATACATTTAATCAACCCTAACATGTAATATTCACCTATAATATTCGTGGATGTCATAAAAACTTTGAAATTATATTTATATTAATATTTATAATACTGTTTATTTGATTCTTTCATTTATAGGTAAATTACTGCATCATCATTATGTCATAAATAAATTTCATTATTTAATGTCTAAAAATTATAAATAAAATATAATGATGTAGGAAATCTATTTATATTTCTAATTAATATTTATAGTTGAATTTATATTGTGTGTATGCCAATATTAAAAATAGTTTAGTTATTAAACATTTAATTTAATTATTTTAACTCTTCTTGGAATAAAATAATAATTAATGTTCTAATCCAATCCAAGTGGACCTAAAGGATCATATTTTATTCCTAATGTTGTTTTTGGTCTAATTAAAATTATCCAATAGAATTAGGACACATGTTAGGGTAATTATGATATCATTTTTACCGTTAATTACCCTATTTACTTTTAACTATGGTAAATAAAAGTAAAACATAACTATTCACCAAAAACTATTTTATACTTATTGAAATAAATTTTACTTACTTGTATCAAACATTTATCTTGTATTTTTGAAATTCAACTCACAGAAGTGGTAAAATTATGTTTTATACAAATTTGCAAATGCTCATAGGAGGTGGGTAAAAGACGTTAAAAAGTTTGATAACATTTTATATATCTAAAATTATTATAAAATTAATGCAATGAATTATGTTGAACACATATAGGTATTATGTATATTTTTTGAACTGAAATAATTTAAAATAAAAAAACTAATTATTTAAATAAGAAGTTAGTTTTAAATAATAACTCAGTGTTTTTCACGATTCATCCAAAATTGAAAGTTTTCAGAAAAATATCAAAAATTCACCCAAAGCTAATTTTGATATTCTGAATTCAAAAATAAATCCTTTTAACCAAATTAAAAACATATAAGTAACATTTATTAATTTAAAATTAATTCTTGATGTCAAAACCAAAAAGCGGGTATTAAAAAGTAAAAACTATCAAAAGATTGGCATGAGTTTAAGTCAAATGTAAATGTGAAATTACTTATAATGACCTAAATAGTATTAAATGATAAAAATGATAATCTAGTTATACTTAAAAACCATTCAAATACATAATTTAACACTATAAATTATTTCGATTAAAAAAGTTGTTTTCAGTTATAACATAGTATTTTTCACTATTCATCAAAATATGAAAGTTATCAGAAAAGTAAAAAAAATTATCCAAACTAAATTATGATGTCCCGATTTGAAAAAAGTATTTAATTTCAATAAATTGAATATATAAAATTTCAAAATATTGTTTTTAAAAAGGGTTCACCCTTAAAAGGTGGTGAAATTGCATTTTTTTGAAAAATACTTCTTTTATCTGAAAAAATGAATTTGTTCTTGTATTATGTTTAATATACACATAATATGGATGTTAAAATTATATAGAGTATATAATATTCAAAATTAATTTAATAGTATTTATAACCTATTTTTGAACGACTAGTTTGGTAATGTTGTGGTGCGCTCGAACTCAGTGTTGCGTGTAGCACAAGCTATTAAATTATTTTAATGAGATAACATACTATGAAATCATGGAGTGTTACAATAAGTCACTTGTAAATATTCTTAATAATATTCAACATGTTGATATATACATGGGGAATGGAAAACCCATAGACCTTATGATTAAGAAAATAGTAGAATCATTGAAAAGTAGTTGAAGACTAATTCTAATTCTAGGGATCCATAACACTATACTTCTAAGATGAAGAAGGTCCATATGTAAGTAAAGGAACAAGATGTGGTATGTTTTCCCTATGGAAATCAGGGACATTATAAGTGGAATTAAACCTATAAAAAGAAGATAGGGAATGATTTGTGTTCAGTCGTTATCAAGTGTCATATATCCATATCCTAAATTTTGGTATTAAATACCCTATTCATTTCTCGCATTTGTATCCAAATAAAGGAACGATGTATATTTCAAAATGTTTCTCACAGAAAAGTGGATCCATGGGATGGTAATGGAGTAAGTTTCGATACTCTATCTATTAGTGAATACCATATCATGTTTCCCACAATATTTATATTGGATTTTAAAAAATATAATTATGTTACTAGTGTTACTAAGAATATAATTATTTTATAGATATTGATGGATTTATTTTCATATTCAAAAATAATAGTTAGTTATTTTTAAAATATTTAATATGATAAGATATTAAATTGATAAATAATTGTATTTATGTATCGAGTTCTTAAAACCAAATATTGGAAATCCATAATGAATCCAATACACAAGAATTATTTAACAAGCAGTTGTGTCAATACATTCTTAGTCATGTAAACAAAAACCATTTGATTTTTTTTATATTGATGGTTACATAGACTATTTTGAGCTTAAACCACCTGAATTATTTCACATTTATTTACCTCGAAAGATGAAAAAACCACCATTTAGTGGTCTAGGGGAAAGGTAATCAAATATTCCTGAATTGGTACACACTATTGTGTGTTGAACTTTTCAGGTAAAAGATATAGTTTGATTCCCATATTATATTACTTATAATGATGACTTGTTTTGGTATGGTTATTATTAATTGACAGTGTATAAGTTTTAATCCTTTGATAAGTTCAATTATTTCAAGATTAAAATTGAGAATTATCATGTTAATAAGATAAATAAATTTTATTTGGTTGGGGTAGAGAATATCTTAACCAAGACTTTGTTGACTATCTATGGGAGTGTGAGATTTTTTCTCAACTCACTCCAATTTATTCACCAAGGTTTAATGGAATAGGAGAATGCATAACCATATACAACTAGACATGGTAAGATCGATGAAGAGTCACAAAATCCTACCACTTTCCTTTTAGGGATATTCATTATAGAAAAAATCATACATACTAGACTGAGAACCAACAAATGTTAAAAAAAGAATTTCGTTTGAGGTATGTAGTAAAAAAAATAAGTTTTTTCACATGTTTATGCATGGGGTCATGATGATTTTTTAATTTTAGACCAAGAAACAAACTACCACCCTGAGTTATAAAGTGTATCATTATTGGGTATCCTAAGGAAGTGTATTGATACTATTTATATATCCTTTCAGAAAAGAATTTAACTTTTTCAAGACATGACATGCCTCCGGAGAGGTGGAGCATACTCAAGGTGGATCGTGGGATAAATATTAACATCAATGGGGTTGAAATTCAATATACATATGATTTGGTATATGAATAGTTACCCATTAGAAGAAGTTGTTCATGAAATATAAGTACTTCATAACACCACTGGAGAAGATAGATAACTAGAGAGAAGTGGTTTTCTAGTTACTGATTATGGTAACTCATTATTGGATGATTATAACTACCTTACCTCCTACAAAGAGGTAGTAGATAACTCAGAAGCTGTAATGTGTATGGAAACTAGAGATGGATTCTAGGTATCGAAACCATGTTTGGGCTTTGAATGATCCAACCATTGTTGTAAAAACCCATTGGGTGTAAATCGGTATTCAAGAGAAAACTAGATAATGAAGATAATGTAAATACCTATAAATCATTACTAGTGGTGACAGGGTTTTGAACATGTCTTGGAATTTACTACAAATAACTATTTTTATCTATTTTAAAATTGTAAATTTATTAGAATTATTCATTCCATAATATATTACCATGGATATGAGATTTGGAATGTTGATAAAAAAACTACTTTCCTTTATTGGAACCATCATAGGGATGTGTTAAAGTCTGAATCAAAAGGTTCTGTGACACCATGAAATCCTAAACAGTTATAAATGTTATAGATATCCATTTATGGATTAAAGAAATTATCTAGGTCATCTAAAATTCAATTCCATAAATCCATAAAATAGTTTGGTTTCATCCAAAAAGAATGTTTTACATCTTTTTACAAGAGGTGTAGTGGGAGTACTATCTCTTTTTATAGTAGTATATGTTGATGAAATGATACTAATGGTAAATAGTATATTATCCTTACATGAGGTTATGTAATTGTTGAGAATGTGACTCTCTATAATGGACTTAAGTGAAATAACCTATATTCAAGGGATAAAGATCATGTGTGTTAGATCCAAAAGGCTACATATAATATTTGAAAATAAATTAATACACTATATACTATAGGGGATCGGTATGGAACAATCCAAGATATGATTGGTTCCATTGTTCCATGGTATACAAAATTCTAAGATAACGTTTCATTAGGTTCATGTGGAATGATAGATAATTTTTACCATCCCATACGCTTCTACGATAGGATATATCATGTATCTCATTTTATTCATGAGTATTGATGATTTATATTCTTTTATCAAGGAAGGCAGATATCATGTAGGTCAAGGTGAACTAAATTAGAAAATTTTTAAGGCTATCCATTAGTATATTTGGTGAATTATGGATTTTTTTCACAGTGTATGGATGAGATTAAGAGCTATTAATTATTGTTAATATAGATAATAACGATCAAGTAGATCAGAATGATCTTATGTCACAATATATATATATATATATATATATATATATTATTAACAGAGGAGTTGTGTGTTGGAAAAGTTCAATGTAGCTGATTGGGACTAGTTATCCATTGGTCTCTAAGTACATTGTAGCTTCTAATATAACCATGTAAGTTGTTTGAATTCAAATATATATCTAATAGCTTGATATGGAATCTAGTAGTAAAGTCTCTATCATAGTGTAGTATTTTAACACTCCAGTAGTGGATCTCTCCAAATATTCAAGATCAAAAAAAAAGAAAAATATATGTGCATCATAATTTTCAACTCTAGAGGGATTTTTCTCCATTACATAAATTTTATATGAGTATAATATTCCTAGAGGAAAATCTGTTCAAACCCTTGAAAAAGGCATCATCATAGCATAGGAATGTGGGTAATGTGATAGTATGTGTATTGATTTTTTTTTCAATTGTCTATACTGCATGTGCGATTCTTTGGGATTGGTTTCTTTAGAATAGAATTTATGGGTACTTGATTACTTGTTTTATTATTATTGATGTTTACTTATATAGTATTCAAAATGAAACACCCAAATTATATTATCATAATACATTATTTTCCACTAAAAGGTCATTAAAGTTTCCTAATATGATGAGATCCTAGATGTTATACAATAGTATTCTTGAATATCATTCTCTATCTCGATGATTATGTCTGATGGGACAAAAAATAAATGATATACCAATGGTAGGAGTCTTATAATACACTAAGAAACCTTATCATGGTTCTCAACCTTTGTAATATCTATTATAGGAGGTTATTATTGTTATAAACATTATAATAGAAAATAAATATTTCCATGTATCATTAGATGTTCCTATTCACAGATGTGTGTATTAATCATTTCAATTTATGATCATCATTAATTGATATCAGGACTTTCTTACATTGATGTATTGATGAAAACCATAATGACCCATGTTTATGTTTATGTATGATATATTGTATGTGTAACAAGTGATTTATAATTAATGGACAATATGAGAATGAATTAGTCACTTCTATCCCATTATAAAAGTCGATATGTTGAGCAATTTGATGAGAATGGAACTACAAAGATGAATCGGTGGACATAGTTTTTATTGGGGAGTTAATTTTAAGGAAGGAAATGAATGAAACATCAATCACTATGTTTGATTTAATATATATGCAAGCTAATTGATTTTATATTGTGTGATAAAGGGATTATATTACATGGTAGATATTCATAGTAGGTTGGATATCATTGAAACATGATATTATTTTTCTATGGTAGCCAAGAAATCTTTATAGGAATTAACCATGGTCATTATGTAGTTATAACTATTTCCACTGAGAAATAGGGATATAGGGTCATCGACTATGTGTATCTGGAATCGCTGTAAAAATTAAAATAATAAATTTAACATGATAAACTAAACAATATTTATTTTTGTTTGTTATATTTTCAAGATTTAACCCTAAATTGTTCAAAATAATATGTGAGTTAAATAATAATAAATATTAATTTTCATTTTTGGAAAATATTATATTTATTATATTATATTTATCATTGAATAATTAAGTAAAATTTATTTATTAAATAAATATTGATTATTCAAGGATTAGTAAATGTTGATGAGGTTAAATAGAAAAAGAATAATAGTCATATTGTAAATGGTATAAATGTTATTTTAATATTCTTAATTTGGAGTTAATGCTAACTAATTAATATGGATAATATTATTTTGATTATTCATGGGGTAAACTAAGAATTATAATGTCTGAAAGAGGATTACGTGACATTTTGCAATGCTAAAAATTTCATAACGCATATCTAATTATTACAATTTCTATTTTAACTATTGTTGTATATAATGGATAGAGATAGCCATTATGAAGAGATAGATAGAGATTTATTGATATATAAAATGTTCAATATTCCACCTCTATCAATCCATTGAGACAATATCAAGGGTTCTTCCTCCTTTAAGGAGAATTATGTTGTGATTAACTACGAACAAGAGAAGCAATCTGGATCATTCATTCTAGAACTCGGTGATTCTATAATGATGATCTAATATTATGGTGCATGTGTGGATCACCACTACTTGGATTCTATACATTTACCATAAATTAGAATGATTTCATGAAGATATTTATTCTATTAAATCATAAATTAATAGGGAATTATACGTTGAGATTATTATATATCTTCTCATTAAGTAATTATGAATTAAATGTTAAGATCCTACTCCTTTGGATATGGAGAATTAATCCAATCATGTAATATATGGTTTCCATTTGAAATTATTCATTTCCATGTGCATCGTCAATAACATTTTAATTAATACTCAAAAAATTTCCTTATTTGTGACATAAATATGATTATTCTTCACCCAGAACCTTCACAGTTTGCAGATGATAAGATGTGATCAAATCTATCTCAAAATCCTTTACAGCATAAAGACCCCTCTAAAAATGGGAATCAATGCATTTTACTCGATCAAAAACAATAGTATAGGAGAGACCATGAATCTCTAAAATCCCTAAGAGATATATCCATCCTTATTAATCAAATTCATTAACTCTTTAATATAAAGAAACTGATTATATTTTGATAATTGTTGATAAATCACCCATATAGAATTCTTCAAACATGGGGACTGAGGAAATCCAATCACATATCCCATAAATATATCATCACACATTCACACTATAAAGGTAATTGAATATAATAAACACAAATGTCTTTTATCCCTAGCTTTAATCTTATGATAGGAAATTCGTCCATACACAAAATATGAAATTGTATACTTCAACCCAAACTGCAAATATCAACATTTGAGATCATATAAAATCATGGTATCCCTAGGGTACACTATCAAACTAGAATGGTGGTCACCATTCACTATCTCCCAAATCGGGGATAATGAAACCAATAACCTATTTCTGAAACAAATATAATTTTGGGATTATAAGAAAAATCACTTGAGATCTCCCCCAATTTAAAATTCCATGTATACATGGACAATCACGATTTTTGACCAACTGTTGATGAATCAAATCCTCTGAGGTGGGTTTGTCGTTAATTATAGACAATAAATGTTTAACTTTATACCTATTCAATTCTAGATGAATTGTAAAAAATAGAATCATCAAATTCAATTTTACCTCTAACACATTCATCACCCAAGTGAGCAACTTCATACTCAAGGATTCTGCTATAACATTACGTTTTCTATGGGTGTAGACTAAATAAAAATTCATGGTCTATAGATACTCAACCAAGTGTCTCTTTTTACTATTCATATCACAATGGGATAAGATATACTTTAAAATTTACGATCAGTATTCACAATAATATTTTCCACAAAGAGATGGCGACTCTTTGTTTTAAATACATGAATCACTGCCTCCAAAAATAGGTCATTGGTGGGGTAGTTATTCTTATGAGGGGTAAATCAAGACATACATATGCCACAACATGACCACTATACATCAAAAATCCCACCCACTGACATGAATAATTATAATATATTGATCATACATTTCCATGATCATGATGAATCAATATGTAGTATGGTGTTGACCAGTCCTTTAACTCCTCAATAGATCATTATAATTTATCTTTCCAATAAAATATCACTCTATATCTAGGATGAAACTAAAAAATATAATTATTGATCAAAACACCTGTAAAATAAATCTATAAGTCAAAATAATTTGATATAAAATACATTCATTTTTTTTTATAATAAATTTATTATTTGGTATTTTTAGGGTCAACAAAAATTTGTTTCATTGATACCACGTGGCCCAAAAATTTCACATCCTCGATAGATAACTTGATTTTAGACACCTTGGTATACAAAATACTTCATTCAATGTAACCAAAATAATTTCAAGAAATTCCTCATGAACTTCCACTATCATAGAGTCAGATAAGATATCAGTTAGGAAAAATTAAACAAATGTGTTGAGATAATGGCATATGTTCAGGTTTATTAAGTCCAATATAGTATTTGGGGAATTAGTGATGCTTAATTTCATAAAAAGATACTTATAATTCCAAATAATACACATGAAATAATTATTAGTTAGATCTATTACCTTCACCCTTATAAGTTGGTTTTCTAATCCTAGGTCAATCATAGTGACCCATATTTGGATCTAGAGTTGGTAAAAAATATCAGGAATTTAAAGTAATGGGTACTTATTATTGATCTTCACCAGATTGAGATTATGATATTAAATGAAACATCAGATACTTCTTCCTAAATTCAATTAAAATAAAACTATTATTTCCAATTTTGATACTCCTAATATAATAAAACTATTACTCCTAAGGTCAATCAATTTGAACTACGATTTCATTAATTTTATTTTAGTAATTTGATAAGAGTGAAATGAAATGGGGATTTTACCAATGATTATATTTATAAATAGCTCCACATCTAGATGTGGAGACAATCTAGAGAAATAATTTGAAGAAAACCATTAGATATTTGTCCACCACCATCAAAATATGGCCATTTAAACTGTAAGAACCCAATTTTTTACTCAAGTATAGATCTTTAATTTCTAGTATATGTCATTACTTTCGAACTAATATAGATTCCTAATGAGCCAAAAAAGGTTCTGATAGTGTTTGGGGCTTGTTTGGAGCTCAGAACACCTCTTTTTGGGAAAACAGTCCAAGTCACACAGTTTGCACACGGTTAACTCACAGTTTTCCTAACCGTGTTTCGTGTTTTCTGAGTAGTGGCACCTCGAATGGTTGGCACATGACCATGCAACCAAACCACAAGCATGTACCTTTTTCCTAGCTTTAGGAAGAACCATCTCACATGGTTTTCACATGGTATGACAAACCTTGCAGACAAACTGTGCACAGGATAAAAACCTTTAGAAAATGTCTAAAACTCCCTTAATGGTCTATTAATCCTCTCTTTCACCCTAATCCAAGGACGTGTGGTATTTTCCTACTTTTTTATCTATTTAGAGCCTTTTGAAGGTCAAATATAGGGATCAAGAGTCCTCCTTCGTCCGACATCCGATCAAGCATCTGTTTGTCATGTTGGTTGCGCAACGGTTAGTAAACCAGATATCTTTAGCTATTCTTCCTCTCTTTCAATCTACCTAATTATATCCATCTAATCATTTTTAACCTTTTCTTATATCTACATCAATATGAAAAAAATCAAGAGCCGATACCAGAGGAGAAGTATCATACAACCCTAAGGTGGGTGGTCTATAACTCATCACTAAAGTTCGTTGTTTTTTGAATGTTCATGTAGGCCCCCCCATTTTCATTAGGAACCATTTCATAAATTTACATTCCATTATTATACATGTGAGAATAATATTGTTATAATCATTCCAATTATGTGATTAGATGTTACTGGTTGCACCAACAACTCATACGACCTCATGTCGATTCTTATTCCATAATTGGGTTTTTAGTGTTTCTGCGCATTTGATCCACTGTTCGGGTGTGAAATTACATGAACATTCTAAAATTGAGTTTTCATATCAGAAATTGCTTTTCATTTTTGAGAACTGCATAATGGAATTTTCCATATATGCTCACCACTTGACCCGCCTATGGTAATTTCTTCCAAATGGTTATTTAATGTGAAATGTGAAATGAAAAATGGAATGTATACTCAGTATATAACATGGCCTTATTTAAAGAAATTGAATAAAGTTTACATGTTCATAGCACCCATTTCCATGTTTATGGATGGTGGTGGAGTGAACCTAAATAATTGGATAAGCCATAATGGCTAACTAAGACTTGGTTAAATGGTTGCAACACTACTTGGCTTATCCACACTAATAGAATACAAGGCTTGGACCAATAAATAAATGGTTTCAACTATAATTGATCTATCCTCACTAATTGAATGCAAGAATGGAACCAAATGAATTCTTACGTGATTACAATATCAAATTGTAATTAACTGACTCGAGATCACCTTGGATTCAGAGAAGAAAATACCTTGGGTCTCTGGAACCCCATTCTGATTCAAGGATATGGTTTTCTTAGGTCGTTACGCACCAAGACACTGTTTCATGTCAATTCATTGGATTCATGGTACACTACCATAGGGGCCCTTTCTCTATTATAGGATACCTCGGATACACTCCTTGGATCCAGCATTGACTAGTAGGTACCATGCTAAAATCCCATAGGGATTTATGGTTTCATAGCCATGTTTTACCATGGTCGATCACCATGGACTCAGTTGGTACCTTATTGTGTAATTCCTTAGATTATACTCTTTGGATTGTACTCTTAAAACTTATCTAGACTCAAATAATATTGATATATCTATCTTTGAGTTTATGTTACCTTGGTTTTGCCCTGAAACTCCCTCACTGGACATCTTTTTCAGGTTTCCTTATTGCGTCTTGGGACCTTTTCTAATTATACTATCACGGGTTGATTTTAGGGCTGACTATGTCTCACGTGACCTACTAACATTAAGTGGTAATTGATTAATTAATAAACTAGTTACATGTTCAGAAACATTCCTAGGGATAAAGCAGGTATTTGGTTATTTATTTATATTATACTATTTACTCTACTTTATATATGCATGCATGCACACTCCTATATTCCATTACATGGTTCGGATGTTATAGAAACTGTTGGAGGTGCCCCAGTGGGATTTATCTCACACCCTCTCCGAGCAGCGTTTGGTACCCAGATTAGATTACATGGTTTCAGGTACTGACAAATGGAAGCATGAAGCTTCAAATACAGGATTGCGTACTGATAGGATGGAACATGATACCAGATGAACGAGTAGGATCTTGAGATGCTTGGAGTACACTTTGTTTTCTTTTACATTATGGAACATGTTATTTATATTGTCTTGTATCCAATATTTCCCATTTTCTAGTGACATGACATTATATCATCACTGTTCTAGTTGATATAGTTATTGTTATTCTTGTGTATCTATTGTATCAGTTTTCTTCCACTGTTTACTTATATTGTTTGTGTTGTATACTATTCTTTTATATTCCTGATGTTGTGCTATACTCTACTAATGAGGTCATAGTATTCCCACAGACTCCTTCTAGGCCCTCGCTGCTAGTCGGTATCCTCTGGCATTTCAGAAGATGCACTGAGGCCAAGTGGCCCACCGGGCTCGGGGCACACGTTAAGTGGAATTTCGGTCCGAGATGTCACAAATTGCTATCAGATCAGGTTTATTTTCTTTCCTTACTATTTGGAGACAATATATTGAAGAATATTTATGCTTGAGACTTGGTCAAAAGTCATGCTTGGGCATCGTGAACCCATGTTCTGGGTAAAATCCGAGTTACGCAAAATGGAATTTTTATTCTGCTTTGGACTATTATAGTTGATATTATTTCACCATTGGGTGATGCACATGTTGTGTGGTGTTGTAGATTATTACTCAATTATAGAATTTATTTCATACTTAGCCCAATTATATGATGGAAATTAGCATTGAAACATGCATCATTATAGGCACCTAGAATTCACAGGTCATGCATATTGTCATGCCATTTAGGTGTATTTTACTTATTTTCATTACTTGATATGCCTGTAATTTCTGAATGACGCGGTGATAGTTTCTTGTACTTGTATTACAATTGATTCAATTGAGTGATTTATTATCTGAATTCGTGAGGTTTATGGGCCCTCATGGGTTGGTATGAGTAATTTACTGAGTCAAGCCATTATTCTATAAGTTAATGGGTTTCATTTCAAGTGATTGGTGTATGGAAAATGATTCATCGGAAATGGATATCCATTATAAAGTAAATCCTAAAACATAAAATGAATGGGTTGAAAATCCTTATCCTACCTTTTCATGTTTATGAAAGGGAAAGGAGTGTACCTAAGAATTAACTGCAAAATGAAATAAAACATATACTTGAGAAGTTACTGATACCTGACCATCTAAGTGGGTTGTTTTGGTATTATTCCTTTGGTAGTGAGTTTTCATATGATCGTTTTCTTCTAATGATGATATCTACATGATTATAATCTAGTTATAAGTTATGTTATTGGCATTTGTAGACCAACACTAACACGACGTCCTTGGGACGTTATCTAGGAGGGTGGTGATGACTATACTCTAGATATGGTGGGTCCTGAGCCACCAACCTTAATTCCATGAGTGGAAATTGAGGAACCACATGATTTAATGAATCCAAGAACTAATTCCATATTTTGTGAGAGTTTCTTATGATGCATCTCATGATTGGTTCTCCACGGGTTTCTCCTACAATGGTGATCTGACCCATGAGTTCCTACAGCAGCATCTATTTACTTTTTCAGGAGATGGTAGATCTCAGGCTGTTGAGTCTTGGCAAGAGTCCATGATATCTATCATTGAGCATCTGTAAATTCCTCTAGAGTGGAGAGTCAATCTTTCTATATACATTGTTTGGGATTTGACCAAGAATTGGTGGGATGTCATTACCCAAGATAGATGTCATCAAGGCATGTTATGGGATGACTTCTAGACAGCCTTCTATGATCATTTCTTTCCTCAGTTACTAAGAGCAGACAGAGCCATAGAGTTCATGCATCGCAATTAGTGTTCTATGTCAGTTAATGAATATTCATCATGTTTCACTTATTTACAGCACTTTTCACTTATTCTAACCGGTGATGAGATTTCGTGTGCTAGATGATTTGAGGATGGGCTCCAGTACACCATCCGAACATAGGTGAATGTCTTTCTCCTTCCTACCTTATTTTAAATAGTTGATCAGGACCTTATCACTGAGCCTAACATGAGGGACGTAGAGAGTATTAGGATTAAAGAATCAGTGCCTCATCAGGAAAGTAGTTCTTCTAGTGGAAGTAAATGTTCCCTTGAAGTTTATCGTCAAGGTAGTGGTAGTCTGATTATACAGTTTGATAGCTCTGTAATGTGACATCAGTGTGGAAAGATGTGTCATAAGAATCCATAGTGTGATAGGGACCCTATGGAGTGCCGAGCTTGTGCCTGTATGGGTCATCTGTAGTGCTTTTATTATACCTTTACATCATCTTCTAGTAGAAAAGGATCAGCTTCAGCTCCACCTTAAGTAGTGTGTTCTTTTGGGCCGCATCAGGCGGGAATTTAAAGTAGAACTGACAGGTCTGGTTGAGGAGGAGCTCGTGGATATGGTAGTCTGATCCCTGATCACTAGCAGCACCAGCCAACAAGTCATGATCATGGTAGTCCATCAGTTTCCTAGGGTCATGGATCAGGTCGATTTCATACCTTACTAACAATACATGAGGATCAGGTTGTGGGACCATCTACATTATGTGGTACTATTCTAGTAGCCTCTACTATTTTCTTTGCTTTGTTTAAAACAATTGCTTCAAACACTTTTATTTTTGTATCTATCATAGAAAGACTCAGACTAGAGATACAATATATATATGGTGTAATGACCCTAGATACTCTATTGGGAATATGGAAGGACGACATACACCAGTTCAAGGAATATCCCCTTGAGGTAGGCAGTTACCCCCTCATGGGGAATCTCTTTGTTATCAAAATGACGGGCTTTGATGTCATTCTCAAGATGGACTTGTTAGTACACTATCATTCCTTTGAATATTTTTATCGTTGTAGGGTCTATTTTACATCACTATATGGCATTAGTTTTCTTTTCAAAGGTGAGTGGGATGTTCAGGTTTGGAGACCAGGAAAGAAGAATCATGGGCTAGGTGGAGTGACCACGAAGATATTAAATCTTTTCATGGAGGATCAGAGTTTTCTTGAAACTGATTTCCCTATAGTAGTTTATCATTTTAGGGAAGTCTTTCTAGATGACTTTTTTGGCTTACCTCCTAAGAGAGATGTTTTTTTAACATTTATCTTATTTGAGGAGTAGATCATGTGTCCATTCCTCAATTCACGATGGAGCCTACTGATCTTCAGGAGATCAAGCAACAGATAGAGGATATAGAGGCCAAATGATTTATATAGCCTAGTACATATTGTTGGGGTTCACCCATGATTTTTTCCAATAAGGTGGAATGAATATTATGTCTATGAGTAGATTACAAAAGTTTGAACAAGCATACAGTCAAGAAACAGTATCCACATCCTCGAATAGATGATCTCTTTGACTAGCACTGTAGTACCCTGACCCCATAATCCCATCGTCGGTGCATTATTACATATCATTGTCATGATCATAAAAGATCAAGTCTCAAAAGACTTATTAGTTTAGTATCATTGGATGTACTAGATACATTCATAAGGTTTAAATTACATCATAAAATGGAAAACTACAACAACATTGTTTCTATAGACATAACTGAGATTCCATGGATTGTCCCTGCAGGTCAGTCATAATAAACTTATTTGAACCCTGGGAAAAATAAAACATAGAAATGGGTGATCTCAGATTCTCATTAAGGATAACATTATAGAGGAAACATTCATAAATAAGAATGAACATTTAAGGCAGTGTATAAGACTAAAACAAAATCCTTTTAAACTTGAACTTCATCATAATATGGAAAAGATAAAATCAAATAATTCCATTTACTTATTCACATGGATATTCTACTAGTCGAATAATCACATAAAATATCAATAGCCACTCTCATAATGATGGAATGCATAATGTCATACTTTCATAATCACATAGTCAAGGCCTTGTGCCAAGACTACAAATAATATTTTTTCAAGGCCTTATGCCATGACACTAGTTTGTATCATGAGACCTACCGATGAATCTAGGATCTATAGCGGGCTCCACCCATCATATACTAATTCTAATCCATTCCTCATATGAAATGTTTTAAACATAACATAAACATTCTTATTAAAACTAGCATATGAAATGTCAATACATTATCCACAAAACATGAATGGTATAAAAATATCACATCCACAGTCAAAAATAACTCATTCAATACAATATAGAAGATTGTATTGTAATAGATTAACCTCAATCAATAATAATGAAGGATATTGACATAGATGAAAATAATCATAAAAACTATTTGAGAGAAATATCCCCCTTTTTCCTTAAAACATTTAAAAGTCTCACTATTTATCAAGAAGCTGTTTAAAATAGATTTTTGAAGGAAAGTATCCCATACCACATTGAAACATTTTAAAGGAATTTTAATTTTATAACATTAATTTCCATAAAAATAAATCCTTAAAATCATTTTTAAAACATGGACATTAATGAGAAAGATTTAGAAAAATAAATCTTCATAACATTTAAATGATATTTTAGTTAGAGTTCCAAACCAAAAGAGATATAATTGAATACAAATAATTGAGGTAAAAAAACTTTATAATATCATGAGAATAAAGGTATTCATGATATATTATTTCAAAGTACATTATATACACTATATAAAAGTGAATTGGCATATAACAACAAAGAAGTCCCAATGGATTGTAAATTAAGATGAAATTATTTATAAAGACTATATCCTTAGGTTAAGGATAAATCAATGACATAATTATGTGTGAAAAATATAAATACACTCAATATGATTAGATATTTAGTGTAAATCAATCAGAGTACATTCACACATATTCTTGTAAAAACAATACCAATGACTTTGAGGTTTAACTCAATGAATGTAAATTGAGTTAAGATTACTCTTATCAAGTTCATATCAATGACTTGAGAAATTATCAATGGAGTGGGTATTTGTATCAAAAGTTTATCCACACAAAGGGGAGTGAAAATTTGGACATAAGAAAATGAATAGTGATTCCACACATAATCTTGAAGTAAAATAATCAATGAAGTATGCATAAATCAGAATGAGTGGAAATTGAAATTTCAAATTCCCTTTATCAATTTGGTAACTTAAGAAACATACACCCATGAAAGAAGGATCATACAATTATGATGTAAATATCCATAAATTAAATTATATTACACAATGAATACAATCATGGGCAGTACACACACCACATGCAATAAATAAGTGGTGAACAATGGAAATATCATGAAATTAAAAATGAGATAAGAAACCCCTTTGTAATTTTTTACTTGGTAGAGTGTAGGTTAAACTCTTGTATAATGGTGAAATAATTGTTATTAAACTATAAAATAATCATATACATTAATATAATATCATATATGATCTTTTAACATTTCTTTGTTAATAATATCTTAGTATTATTGTTGTTTCAGGTGTTAACGGGTTTGTTTTCCTTTATATTCTTTGTTATTTGAGTCATATTTGTTATGTATGGGATGTATCTTATTTATATAAAGAATGATATCATATATATAAACATTATTTTTAATCATCAAATGAAATTTATTCTTGAATGGATATGATGGGGAATGAATCCCATCGCATTCGTGGGGATGGTAATCCGTACGTACGCACGAGTGACAATATCATTAATTTGATATTAAAATAATATATAATTGGATGGTATATCATATATGAATAATAATTATAATTTTTTATTTATTATATAAATCAATTACAAATCATTATTATACCCATCCAAATAATAATGTATTCAATAACAATTACACCACGACATGGAGATGGTAAGCCGTACGTACGCACATATGGTGACATGTCATTCAAAGGATGGATAGAATAATGAATATGGTTACACCATAATAATAATAACATTGCATTATATAGAAGATACTGGAGTTATTATTTTATAATTGAAACAACAAAGAATGAGGAAGTGGAAGAAGAATGAAACTTGAAAGAGGTAATGAGATATTTACCTTTTCTTCAGGTTCTTCCTTTGGATTTGATCAAAAGGGATTCTTAGGTAGGGATTTATGAATAAAGGAAGGCCTCTAGGATGAAGGTATGATAGTTGATAGGGTATTATGGTGGATTTTGGCCGAGCCAAAAGGAATTGAAGGTGTGAATTTTAGGCAAGGGGGAGTGCCCTTTTATAAGAGGGGCGAGGGGCAACTTATGAAAAACTAGAAATACTATTTTATAAAAAAATACATTTCGGTTTATAAGGGCTAAAAAATGGATTATTTAAAGGCTAAGGTGGGGATGGGTCAAAAACCACTCAACCAATAGGTTTGAGACAGGTTTGGGTCACTATATTAACTTTATATTTTAGAGTTAACTCTTAGTTAAATAGTTTGACATTTACCATGTCTCTTTATAGTTTTATATTATATGGTTAATAAAAATACTATATACTTCCAATAGAACCCCAAGTGGTTCATTAATGATACAACTATCTTTATATAAGTCTTTTTTCTGATACTTATATTTTTAGGGTTAGAATATCCATTAATAATATAATATTTGTATTAAAAAACCCTTTTATGTCAATTTTTTACACAATTTGGTATTATGTTTTTTATAAATTCATAAAAATGTTATTACTTAAAAAATAATTCATATAACCTACCCTAAAATGTCATATTAACATATAAAATTAGTGGAATTTTTAAAAATTCTCAAATTATAATTATTTGTATATTTATAGTATCAATTAGTTTAATATTTCATTAATTAGATAATTACTGCATCAACATTGTGTTATTAATAAATTAAATTATTTAATGTATAAAAATATAAATAAAATACCATTATGTATAAAATATTTTTATCTTTCTAATGGATATTTATAATCGAATTTATCTTATGTTTAACCCTATATTAAAAAATTTTAAGTTATTAAACATTGATTTAAACTCTTTTAACTCTTCTTTGAATTAAATAATAATAAATGTTCTAATCTAATCCATGTGGACCGAAAAGGTTCATATTTTATTCCTAAGGTTGTTTCTGGTATAATTATACTTATCCAACATAATTATTACATGTTTTAGGGTAATAATAATATCATTTTTACCCTTAATTACCCTATTTACTTTTAACCATGGTAAATAAAATTAAAAAGTTATTATTCACCAAAAATTATTTTCATCTTATTGAACCAAAGTTTACTCAGTGATATCAATCGTGTCTCCTTGATTTTTGAAATTCCATTCATAGAAGTTGTAAAATTATGTTTAATGTAAATTTTCAAATTCTCCTAGGAGATGGGTAAAAGACAGAGAAAAGTTCAATAAGATTTTTATATATCTAAAATTATTATAAATTGACTCCAATGAATTAAATTGAAATAATATAGGTATTATGTATCTATTTTTACCTAAAATAAATTTTAATAAAATAAATAATTATTTAATTAAAAATTCGTTTTTAAACTATAACTCAATGTTTTTCACTATTCGTCAAAAATTAAAAGTTTTCAGAAACATACCGAAAATTCACCCTAAGCTAGTTTTGATATTATTAATTTAAAAATTAATTTTATTTTACCAAATTAAAATCATAGGAATTTCAATTATAACTTTAAAATTAATTCCCTTTGTCAAAACCAAAAAGCGTATTTGTATGAAATAATATCTACCAAAAGATTGACATTTGTTTATGTCCAATTTCACAGTAAAATTACTTCCAATGACCCACATTAGATTAAATGGTATAAATATAAACTAATTATACATATAAACCATTCATATGTATATTTTAACACTATAAATTATTTTGATTAAAAATGTTGTTTTCAGTTAAAATATATTATTTTTCACTATTCACCCAAATATGAAAGTTATCAGAAAAACAACAAAAATTTACTGAAACTAAATTATTATTTCCTGATCCCAAAGAAGAAGTTTATTTTGTAGAATTAAATATATAAAAGTTGCAAATATTGGATTTAAAAAGGGTTCTCCATTAAAAGGCACTAAAATTTCATTTTTTTAAAAATACTTATTTTATCTGAAAAAATTAAGTTGTCCTTAAATTATGTCTAAGAAACTCATAATATGGATTATAAAATTATAAGGGTTATATAAAGTCCAAAATTCTATTAATACTATTCATAACCGCTTTTGAACTGCTAGTTTGTAAAGTCGTGGTATGCTTGAACTCGATGTTGCGTGTAGTGTAAGTTATTGAATTACTTTGAAGAACTAACGTACTATGAAATCTTGGGGTGTCAAATTATTCCCTCCTTCAATAAATTGAGTCCTCACATTTTTTAAAATTGGTCTTGGGAGTATAAGGGAATGTCCCACATCAGAAAAAGAGTCAATAAAACTATCACTTTAAAAGAAAGAAAGAGAAGTACAAAGGTCACCCAAGATAACCCATACTTGGATTCCATGTAGAAAAACATGGATGTGGAACATAAACTAGGTGTCAAGTTCTGATGAATAGGGATAGAAAACATGATCAGGAGAAAGTTAACAATAAGAAAATCACAAACTTGTGATGGGTCAAAAGGTCAATAGTTTCCCAGTAGGAAAAGTAAACAGAAAATATTTTTTGTTTTAAGTTACATTTCATAAAGATGAGGAATTTATTTATGGGATTGACTAAGAACATAAAGAGATATACTTACATTTTATGTAGAGTATCAATCCTTAATAATCTTCTACCACTTACTCATTTTTTTAAACGATGAGTATTCAAGAATACTTGGTCACACCAGAAGAGCTAGAATAAAATTCTAAAGAATCAAATGATCCACAAAGGATAAACTATATATTTACATTGTCTTTAGAGATTAATCAAAACCACAACAGTTATTACAAGATCTAATGATCCCACAAAAATATATTCCTTTAGGGAAAGAAACACTAACCTTAATTTCTAAAATTAAACCAACAATACCCCAATGTTAAATAATTTCCATTCAATAAACAATTGTCAATAATATCCTTCAATATAATAAAAACTAATATTGAAACCCAAAACTTAGATGAATTTGGTTACGTAGTCTTCCAAGTTAAATTGTATCTCCAAATGACATCAACTACTCTTAAAGTCACATACTTAAAAGTAATTAACCTAATCACATATTCTCTATTATATGTTAATCATTTTCATAAATAACTCAAATCACTATAAATCCACAATAAAAACAATGATAAAAACCCACAATTATTCCTCAAATTAAATCCCATAGTATTTAATTTTCCTTGGTCATATAGTGTTCCCAACAAAGCGAGCGTCTTCCAAAATAAATTTTTTTACTTAATCACCAAATAATTTTCCTATAATAATTGTATTCATTTGATTAGACATAAGATCCAAAATCAACTTATTATTGATCAATAAAATAATTTAACTAAAAATAATTAGTCACACTAACTAGGGACTTCACGTAGTCCTGTGGTAGGCAATAAATCCCAATCACACTCTGGTTGTGGGTTCGATTCCCACATCTTTTTCCGACGCGACGGTTTGTCACACAGTCTGTGTGTTGTCCTTTTTCAAAAATTATATTTTATATAATTTCCAAAATAAGATAAATTCCTAAAATAACCATAACATTAACCAAAAATGTTATCTTATACCTTTCATTTTCATCCCAAATATAATAACTTGTAATTGCCTCAAACCCGATGATCATATAAAACCAAATGGTTATTTATAACTATTTCCACAAGAGAAAAGATAAGTCTTCTTCAAATATCATTTTCACATGACAAACTACAAGGTGACAAATATAAGAGAAAATTATTCCAATGTAATCCCATCAAAAAGTAGCACTAATAATTTTAAACATTTATCCAACAATATATTTCTACATAGCTTCTTCTTTAACCAAGAAAATATCCTATAGAATAGGGCGTTCTCTCGGGTAAAGGCCATGCCCCTACATTTTTGGGAAATGAATATAAATGGATTTTTGGGCCAATTTTTATTTTCTTCCATAGTACTCTTCATTTTTTTTCTCAAAAATTCTTCTCTTTATATCATTCTTTCCCACACGTAAATCATTTCATTGTTCCTTTGAGACACTTTCCTGGGTGTCTCCTTCCACATTTCCTACATGATGGAAATTGATGATTCTTTTCGCTATGGTCTCTACTGCTGGATCTCTTATCATTCATCACCTTTCTCTTATTTTTTGAGTTTGAGATTCTATTAATATATATGTTGTTGATCATATTTTTGGAAATATGATTTAACATGAACATGATATCTTTTACGCCTATAAAAATTCCATTTTTTTCTCATTTACACCACTATTTTGACCTAGTACATCATTCTAAAAGTTACTATGACTTCCTTGGAATCCAGCCATTGACTAAAACCAGAAAGAATTGTGTGAGTAACAGTAGTCATAAAATCATTTAGAGAATATCATGACACCATATTTTCAATTTGAAACACCTTATCATTATCCAAGTTCATTTATTCTCATCTAATATTAAAATACATCAAATTATTCTTTAAATAAAATGTAAATTATCCTAAGCATATCCCCCATAAGTGTCGTAATCAAGAGTGCAGCAAGGCCCGTTTTCGGGCAGCAGTTCTCGTCTGAGTCTAGCTCAAAGTGGTGTTTTTGTGTTATGCCCCTAGGTACATCTGTTCCAGAGCCTCCTCTACCTGCTCGTATCCAGATAGGGATGTATTTCATGGAAAAATCACAAAATCACTACAATAGAAAAATTTTAGGATGTTCCTCTATACTAATCCTCAAATTCAATCTCAGGGCTATGTGCTCTAATCAGATTTTATCTAAATCTAGTTTCCAAGGTTTGTACTAAACTTCCTCTGATACCAACTGTAATGCCCCAACCCTAGAAGCCCAGTGTCAGTGCATTATTACATATCATTGGTATGATCATAAAATATCATGTCTCGAAAAACCGATTAGTTTATTAGCCTTGGAAGTAATAGATACATTCATAAGGTTTACATTACATAATTAAATGGAAAACTATAACAACATTGTTTCCATAGACAACACTGAGATCCCATAGAAAATCCCAGCAGGTCAGTCATAATATACTTCTTTGCATCATTGAAGAAATAAAACATAGAAAGGGGTGAGCTCAGATGCTCAGTAAGGATAACATTATAGCGGAAACTTTTATAAATAAGCCTGAACATTTAAGGCAGTGTATAAGACTAAAACAAAAGCCTTTTAAACTTGAACATCAGCATAATATGAAATTATAAAATAAAATAATTCCATTTACTTATTCACATGGATATTCTACTGGTCAAATAATAACATTAAATATCAATAGCCACTTTTATAATGATGGAATGCATAATGCCTGACTTTCATAACCACATAGTCAAGGCCTTGTGCCATCACTAAAAATAAGATTTTTTCAAGGCCTTGTGACAAGATACTAGTTTGTATCATGAGACCTTCCGATGCATCGAGGAGCTATAGCGGGATCCACCTGTCTCTTACTAAGTCCAATGTATTCCTCATATGAAAAGTTTGAAACATAACATAAACATTCATATTGAAACTAGCATATGAAATGTCAATACATTATCCACAAACCATGAATAGTATAAAAATAGCACATTCACAGTCAAACATAAATCATTTAATACAATATAGAAGATTGTATTGTAACATATTAAACTCAATCGAGAATAATGAAGGATATTGAAATAGATTAAAATAATCATCAAAACTATTTGAGAGAAATATCCCCCTTTCTCTTTAAAACATTTAAAAGTCTCACTATTTATCAATAAGCAGTTTAAAATTGATTTTTGAATCAAATTTTCCCACACCACTTTGAAACTTTTAAAAGGAATTTGAATTTTAAAACATTAATTTCCAATTAAATAAAACCTTAAAACCATTTTTAATACATGGTCATTAATGAAAAAGATTTAGAAGAATAAATATTTAAAACATTTAAATGATATTTTAATTAGAGTTCCTAACCAAAATAGGGAAAATTGAATACAAGTAATTGAGGCAATAAAAACTTTATAATATCCTGAGAATAAAGGGATTCATGATATATTATGTCAAAGTACATTATTTACACCATATAAAGGTGAATTGGTGTATAACAACAATGAAGTCTCATTAGATTGTAAATTGAGATGAAAATCCTTATAAAGACTGTATACTTAGGTTAAGGATAAATAAATGACATAATTATGTGTGAAAAATATAAATACACTCAATATGATTGGATATTTAGTGTAAATAAATCAGAGGACATTCACACATATTCTTGTAAAAAAACACAAATGACTTTGACGTTTAACTCAATGAATGGAAATTGAGTTAAGATTACTCTTATCATGTTCATATCAATGACTTGATAAATTATAAATGGAGTGATTATGTGTATCAAAAGTGTATCCACACAAAGGGGAGTGGAAATTATGTCATAAGAAAATGAATAGTGATTCCACACATAATCTTGGACTAAAATAATCAATGAAGAATGCGTAAAGCCGAATGAGTGGAAATTGTAATTTCAACTTCCCTTATCGATTTGGTAACCTAAGAAACATAAAACCATGAAATAAGAATCATAAAATGATTATTTAAAAATCCATAAATGAAATTACATTACATAATGAATACAACCATGGACAGTACACACACCATATGTAATAAATAAGTGGTGAACAATAGAAATATCACTTAATTAAAAGTGAGATAAGAAACCCCTTACTTTTTACTTTTCCTTAGTCGAGGGTAGGTTAACCTCCTTTCTAAAGGTTAAATAATTGTTATGAAATTATACAAGAATCATATACAATAATATGATATCATATATGATCTTTTAACATTGCTTTGTTAATAATATCTTAGTATTATCGTCTTTTCAGGTGTTAGCAGATTCATTTTCCTTTAAATTATTTGTTTTATGAGTCATATTTGTTATGTATGGGATGTATCTTATTAATATAAAGAATGATATAATGTCTCTAAAAATTATTTTTAATCATCAAATGAAATTTAGTCTTGAATGGATACGATGGGGAATGAATCTCATCACGTTCGTGGAGATGGTAATCCGTACGAACACACAAGCGAGAATATCATTCTTTTGATATTAAAATAATATATAATTGGATGTTATATCATATATTTAGAATCATTATCATGTTATATTTATTATTTACATCAATTACACATCATTATTATACCCATCCAAATAATAATGTATTGAATAACAATTACACCACGACATGGAGACAATAAGCCTAACGTATGCATGTATGGTGACATGTCATTCAAAGGATGGATAGAATAATGAATATGGTTGTACCATATTCATAATAACATCCCAGTATATAGAAGATACTGGAGTTATTATTTTAGAATGGAAACAACAATGAAAGTGGAAATGGAAGAAGAAAGGAACTTGAAAGAGGTGATGAGATATTTACCTCTTCTTCGGGTTCTTCCTTTTGATTTGATCAAAAGGTATGCTTAGGTTGGATTTATGAATAAAGTAAGGCCTCTAGGATGAAGGTAGGATATTTTAGAGGTAATTTGGGCAGAGTTTGGCTGATCCAAAAGGATTTGAAGGTGTGAATTTGAGGCAGGGCAATTCCCTTTTATAAGAGGGGTGAGGGGGACCTTAGAAAAAACTAGAAATATTATTTTATAATAAAATCAATTTTCTGTTTATAATGGCTCAAAAATGGATTATTTAAAGGCTAATGTGGGGATGGGTCTAAAACCACTCAACCAATAGGTTTTAGATAGGTTTGGTTCACTATATTAACTTTATATTTTAGATTTAACTCTTAGTTAAATAGTTTGACTTTTACCATGTCTCTATATTTTTACATTATATGGTTAATAAACATACTATAAAATTTTAATAGATCCCCAAGTGGTTCATTAATGATACACCTATCATTATATTAGTCATTTGGATGATCCTTAGATTTTTAGGGATAGAATATCAATTAATAGTATAATATTTGTATTAAAAACTCTTTTATGTCAATTTTTGACACTATTTGGTATTTTGTTTTTTATAAATTCATAAAATCATTATTACTTCGAAAACAAATTAATCTAACCAACCCTAATATGCCATATTAGAAAAAAAAAAGTGGTGGAATTCATAAAAATCCTCAAATTACATTTATTTTGATATTTATAGTATTAGTTAGTTTAATATTTCATTAATTAGGTAATTACTCATCATCATTGTGTCATTAATAAATTAAATTATTTAATCTCTAAAAAATATAAATAAAATACCATTATGTAGGAAATATTTTTCTCCTTCTAATGAATATTTATAGTTGAATTTATCTTTTGTTTAACCTTATATTAAAAATGTTTTAGTTATTAAACATTGATTTTAACTCTTTTAACTCTTCTTTGAATTAAATAATAATAAATGTCGTAATCTAATCCAAGTGGATCAAAGATGTTCATATTGTATTCCTAGGGTTGTTTTTGGTTGAATTATAATTATCCCATAGAATTAGGACATGTGTTAGAGTAATAATAATAATATCATTTTTACCCATAATTACCCTAGATACTTTTAACCGTGGTAAATAAAAGTAAAAAGTTTTTTTTCACCAAAAATTATTTTCATCTTATCGAAGAAAATTTTACTTACTGATATCAACCGTGTCTCTCAGATATTTGAAATTCCATTCACAGAAGCGGTAAAATTATGTTTTATGTGAATTTTCAAATTCTCCTATGAGGTGGGTAAAAGACGGTGAAAAGTTCAATAATATTTTTATATTTCTAAAATTATTATAAACTAACTCCAATGAATTACATTAAACTTATATAGGTATTATGTATCTATTTTTACCTCAAATAAATTTAAATAAAATAAATAATTATTTAAATAAAAATTCGGTTTTAAACTATAACTCAATGTTTTTCACTATTCATAAAAAATTAAAAAAATTCATAAACATACCAAAAATTCACCCAAAGATAATTTTGATATTATGAATTCAAAAATGAAGTCTATTTTACGAAATTAAAATCATAGAAATATCATTTATTAGTTTAAAATTAATTCCCGTTGTAAAAACCAAAAAGCGTATTTTTATGAAATAATAAATACCAAAAGATTTACATTTGTTTATGTCCAATTTCAAAGTGAAATTACTTCCAATGACAAACATTGGATTAAATGGTAAAAATATTATCTAATTATACATCCAAACCATTCATATGTATTTTTGAACACTATAAATTATTTTGATTAAAAAAGTTTTTTTCAGTTAAAATATATTATTTTTCACTATTCACCCAAATTTGAAAGTTATCCAAAAAAGACAAAAAAAATTATAGAAACTAAATTCTTATGTCCCGATCTGAAAGAAAATTTTTTTATGTCAAATTTAATATATAATAGTTTAAAATATTGGATTTAAATTGGGTTCTCCATTAATAGGCAGTAAAATTGCATTTTTTTTGAAAAATACTTGTTTTATCTGAAATAATGAATTTTTCCTTACATTATGTCTAAGAAACACATAATATGGATTCTAATATTATAAGGGTTATATAAAGTTCAAAATTCTATTAATACTATTCATAACCGCTTTTGAACGGCTAGTTTGGTAAGTCGTGGTGCGCTGGAACTCGATGTTGCGTGTAGTGTAAGTTATTGAATTACTTTGAAGAATTAACGTACTATGAAATCTTCAGGTGTTAAAAGCTATTAGGAGCAAATTTGTTCTCTATGATTGACCTAGTACTAGGTTATCATCAGGTGAAAATTAGACCATCAAACATACCTCGTAGAGAATTTCATAGCATGTATGGTCTGTATGAGTATTTGGTTATGTCGTTCGGTCTTATGAACTCACCAACCGTTTTCATGGATTCAATGAATATGGTGTTCCATCCATATTTGGACTCTTTTGTCGTGGTCTTTGTGGACAAAATCTTGGTGTATTCACACACTCATAACGATCTTTCCAAACATCTTGAGATTGTTCTGAGTAAACTTAGAGAGCATCAGCTTTATGCCAAGCTTACTAAATGTGATTTCTGGATCGACAAAGTTCACTTCTTGGGCCATATTATTTCATAATCAGGAGTATCTGTTGACCCTAAAGAGGTTAGTGTCATAGTTTCCCAGGAGTATCCCAAGAACGTGTTTGATATCTAGATCTTCTTAGGGCTCTCTGAATATTATATGTTCTTTGTACAAAACTTGTCACATATTTCTTCACCAATACTGGGATTAAAAAGAACGATTTTATGTTCTTGTGGTCAAAAGAATGTGATAAATCATTCTAGGATCTTAAAGGGAGGCTTGTCTCAGTACTGATTTGTATTTTTCAAGAACCAAGTAAAGGCTATATGGCCTTCTGTGACTTCCCAATATTGGCCTACGAGGAGTTTTTTTGTAGGAATACAAAGTCGTTTCATACGGTTCTCGGATGTTGAGGCCTCATGAGGGAAATTACCCAATTCATGACCTCGAGATTGAATCAGTTGTCCATGCCTTACGTTGCTTAAGACACTATCTATTGGGCTAGAGCCTTGTGGTGTATACAGATCACAAAATCCCCTAGAATATATTTTAATATCATGACCTAAACCTTAGACAATGGATACGGGTTGAGTATCTACAAATACTTGATTTTGAGATTTCCTATACACCAAGAAAAGGAAATGTGGTCACTGATGCACTGAGTCAAAAAACTCAAATGAAGGTCGTACCAGAAGCCAATGATGAGTGGAATTTAATAGCCCTCTTTTCTGGGCTTCATCAAGAGTTTCATGATAGTCATGAGATGTCTTACCTTTTAGCCTTAACAGTTACCTCTTACCTCCTTGAAAAGGTGACGAGTAGGCGGTTTTCATATCTTTATGGTTTGGTTCTCTGTGAGAGTATATCAGGAGACAACCCACCTCCAGATTTGTTTGTGGATAGAGATGACGTCTTGTATCTATGTGGATGTATCTAGGTTCCTAAAAATGTGGGAGAGGAGTTGATTAAAGAGTCCCATGCTTCTCAGTAGGCAGTTCATCCAGGCATCTTGAATATGTATCAAGATATGTGACACTAGTATTGGTGGCCCGGGATGAAATATCATATTGCAGGCCTCATCACTAGGTGTTCCACCTGTCAGCATGTGAAGGTAGAACCCTAGAGACCTATAGGCTTCTAATAGCCACTTCCAGTCCTATAATGGAAATGGGAAGATGTTGTTATGGATTTTTGTCGTTGGATTACCTAGGTCACCAAAGGGGTAATTATGCTATCTGGGATGTCATTGATCGACTAAAAAAATCACCCCACTTCATTCATATTCTGGAGACTTTCTTAGTTGATGAGTTGGGAAGATTGTATGTCCATGAGATCATATGACTACACGGTGTTCCATGTACTACTGTTTCAGATAGGGATGCTCGTTTCACATCACGGTTTTGGCATGGTTTGTAGAAAGCTATGGGAACTCAGGTACTTCTTGGAACATCTTTTCAGCCTTATACAGATAGACCGTCAGAACGGACAATACATGTTTTGGAGGATATGATCTAAGAATGCATCCCTAATTTCCACGGTTCTTGGGAGAATCATATTCCTCTCACTGAGTTCACCTATAATAACAATTTTTAGGCGGCGGTTCAAATGGATCGTTTTTATGGCTTAATATGGTAGGTCATGACCTTCACCCTTATGCTGGCTAGAGGTAGGTGAGGTATCCTTTCTAGGTCCTAATATCGTTTAGGAGACATCAGAATAGGTCCGGGTGATCAGGAAACATATGACTACTGCTCAGTCTCAATAGAAAGCTTATGTTGATCACTATTAATGAACTCTTGAAATTGAGGCTGGGGATTGTGGTTTTCTTCAGGTATCGCCTAGACTAGGGAATAGATAGTTAAGAAAGAAGGGAAAGTTGTCGCCTCACTACATCGGGTCGTTCGAGATTCTATAGGGAGTTGTGATGGTAGATTATCGGTTTCTACTACCTCATAGGTACAGTTCCATGAACGATGTATTTCATGTCTCACAGCTTCTCCAATATCATGATGACACATCTCATACCTTTGATCCCCAAGATGTTGAGTTAGATGTCTATGCTACCTTTTAGGAGTATCTAGTATGCATATTTGACCGAAGAATGAAGGTTCTCCGAGGAAAGTATGCCCCTCTCGTAGGGGTGTGATGGAAGTATGGACAAGTACAAGATGATACTTGGGAGAGGGAAGCCATTGTACATGCGCAGTGTCCAGAGTTGTTCTTAGATAGTGTTCCACTAAACTTGAAAGGGGAACTGGTGGGAATGTTCTATTAAGGGGGGAACACTGTATGAACCCGGTTTTTTACTCAGATATTGATCTTTTAATTTTTGATGTAAATCTTTTCTTTGGACCTAATATAAATGGATAATGAGTTAGAAAAGGTTATGAGGGTGTTTGAGGCTTTTTTGGATCACAGAACACCACTTTTTGGGAAAATATGCCAAGTCACAATGTTTGTGAGTGGTTTGCCTAACTGTGCGGTTTGTTTTTTCCGGACAGTGGCACCTCACACTATTGGTGCATGTCTATGCAACAAAACCATGCAAACAACTCTTTTCCCCTAGTTCAGGTAGAACCATCTTGCACGATTTGCTCACGGATTGACAAACCGTGCGGGCAAACTGTGTGCAGGCTAAACACCAAGGTAAAATTTCTAAAATGCCATTAATTATCTATTAATCATCTCATTCCTCCCCAATCTGAGGACCTATAGTATTTCCCTACTTTTTCATCCCTTTGGATCTTTTTGAAGGAAAATCTAGGGATCAAGTGTTCTCCTCCGTTCGACATCCGATCGAGCTTTTGTTCATCATGTAGGATGTGAAACGGTAATAAATGGAGTTCTCTTGTGTCGTTCTTATTCACATTCACTCTATACCTAGATATCTCCATGTGAAAATTTTTAACATTTTCTTAGATCTACTCTGATATGAGGAAAATCAAGTGACAATACTAGAGGATAAGGCTCGTACAACCCTAAGGTGGTTGTTCTATAACTCATCCCTTTTGTTCGCTGTTTTCGGAATGTTCGTATGGGGCCTACAAGTTTAATTGAGAACTGTTTCTTAAATTTACATGCCATTATTATTATTGTTAGAATCATATCGTTATGATCCTTCAAAATATGTGATTATTTGTTAGTGGTTACACCCAAATATCAAATCGCCTCATGTCGAAGGTTATGCCATAATTGTTTTTTTAATGATTCGGCACGTTTGAGCCACCATTTTGGTGTGCCTTTTAATGACCTTTATAAAGGAGAGTATCTTTATCATAAATGGGTTTTTATTACTGATAACTATGTAATGTAATGTTCCATGTATGTGCACCACATGACCTTCTTATAGTATGTGGTTCAAAATGGTTATTTAAAGTGAAATGTGAAATGTAAAATTGAAAGTATACTAAGTATATAACCTGGCCTTATTTAAAAAAATTGAATAAAATTTATTTTTCTATAGCACCTCTTTCCATGTTAATGGATGGTAGAGAGTGAAACTCGATAATTAAATATGCCTTAATGGCTAACTAAGACTTAATTAAATGGTTGCAACACTACTTGGCATATCCACACTAATAAAAGTCAAGGATTGGACTGATAAATAAATGGTTTCAACTCTACATGAACTACCCACACTAATGGAAGAATATACTTGAAACAAATGAATTCCTACGTGATTAAAATATCAAATAGGAATAGGCTGACTCGAGATCACCTTGGATTCTGAGAAGAGAATACCTTGGGTCTCAGGAACGCCATTACAATTCAAGGATGCGGGTTTCTTAGGTTGATACCCACCTAAACTGTGGTTCTTTTCTATTCCTTAGATTCTCGGTATACTACAGTAGGGTCCCTTTCTCTATTACGTGATACCAAGAATACACTCTTTGGATCCATCATTGAGTATTAGGTTCCATGGTGAAAGCTCATGGCCCCCCGTCTTTTCATATCCACGTTTTACATTGGTTGATCACCTAGGAATTAGTTGGCGCCTTACTGTGGAATTCCTTGGATTAAACTCCCTATATTACACTCTTACCCCTTAGAAAGACTCAAATACTACATAGTTATTATTCTTTGAGTTTATGTTGCCTTAGTTTTTCCTTGGAACTCCTTCACTAGATATCTTTTTCAGGTTTCCTTGTTACATATTGGGACCTTCACTACTTATACTATCACGAGGTGATGTCAGTGCTGGATAAGCATCACGTGACCAATTAACATTACATGGTAATTGATAAATTAATGAACTGGTTACATGTTCAGACACCACCCAAGGGATAAAGCATGTACGTGGTTATTTAGATATATTGTACAACTTACTTTATATATGCATGAATACACACTGATATATTCTATTACACGGGTCGGATGTTATATACATCATTGGTGGTGGCCCACTAAGATTTATCTCACAACCTCTCTAGCTTCCTTTTGGTACCCGGATTAGATTACATGGTAGAAGGTATTGAGAAAAGGAAGAATGCATCTTCTAATAAATAATTGTGTGCTGAAAGGATAAAGCTTGATAGCATATGATCGATTAGGATCTCAGGATGCTCGGAGTAGTCTTTGTTTACTTTTACCTTGTGGAACATGTTATGAATATTTTATTGTATTAATGATTTCCATTTTTCTAGTGACATGACATTACATCATCAATGTTCTAGTTGATATAGTTATTGTTATTCTGGTTTATCTATTGCATCAGTTTGCTTCTGTTGTTAACTTATATTGTTTCTACTCTATACTATTCCTTTATATTTCTTCCTCTATTCTATAATTTTATAATGATGGAATATTCATTCCATGGACACACCCTAGGCCCTCAATGATGGTTGGCAGCCTCTGGTGTTTGGGAAGATGCAATAGAGGCCATGTGGCCCATTGGGTTCGGGGCACCCGTTATGTGGCATTTGGGTCTAGGACATTACAAAGTGGTATCAGAGGTGGTTTTTTTTTATTTCAGGACTATTTGGAGACAATATATTGGAGAATAAGAATGATATGTCTTGTTCATAATCTGCGATTTAGCGTCGTGAACCCATGTTTGCGCTAAAATACATGTTACCCAAAATGCAATTGTTATTCTACTTTTGACTATTACAGTTGATATTATTTCACCACTAGGTGGTGAAAACGATGTTTGGTGTTTTTTATTATTACTTAGTTTGGGAATTTATATCATCCATAGCCCAATGATATGAGGTCAAGGGGCATTGTAACATGCATCATTATAGTCCCCTAGAATTCACATGTAATGCATATTGCATGCCATATATAAGTGTATTTCACTATTTTTCTTTACTTTATATTCCTTTAATTGCTGAGTGATGCTGTGATAGTTGCCTATATTATATTACATTAGCTTGGATTGAGTGATTTCGTGTCTCAATTCATGAGGTGTATGGACCCTCATGGGTTGGGATGTGTAATTTACCAAGTCAAGCCATTAAGCTATAAGTAAATGGGTGTCATTTCTGGTGATTGGTGTATGGGATCTGATTCATCAGAAATTACTATCCATTATATAGTAAACCCTAAAATCTAAAATGAATTGTTTTTACATACTTATCCTACCTTGTCACATTTATGAAAGGTAAATGAGTGACCCTAAAATTTAACTGTAAAATGACATAAAAACTTTTAATTGAGAACCTAATGATACCTCGACGTCTAAGTGGGTTTTTTAGCTAGTATGTCATGGGTAGTGAGTTTTCATATGGTCTTTTTCTACTCTTTATGCTATCTAATTTCTTCTAATAATTTTATAAGGCATGTTCTTGGCATTTGTAGACCAATGCCACCATGATGACCTCATGTCGTTTGCTAGGATGGTGGTGACAACCAGGATCCAGACATGGTGGCCCCTGAGCCCCCAGTCATACTTCCAGAAGTTCCACTTGTGGAACTACCTACTCTACCTAATCAGGGAACTGATTCCCAATTTCATGATAGATTCATGCATAGGATGTTTTCCATGATTTGGGCTCCATGGTTTTCATCTATGATAGATGATCTGACCCATAAGTTCTAGCAGCATCAACCTCCTACATTTCAAGGGACGGAAGATCTCAGGTTGTTGAGTCTTGGTTAGATTCCATGATTTCAATCTTTGGGCATCTGGAAACTCCTCTAGAAAAGAGAGTCAATCATGCTACAAACATGCTTTAGGATTTGGCCAAGCGTGGGTGGGAAGTCGTTACCCAGGCTGGACATCATCAAGGCATATTATGGGTTGACTTCTAGACTGCCTTCTATTATCAGTTCATTCTACATTCACTGAGAGATGACAGAGTAATATAGTTCATGCATCTCGAGTAGGGTTCTATTTCAGTTATGGAATATTCTACATGTTTCGCTAATTTACTTCTCTTTGCACTGCTTATAGGTAGCGATGAGCTTTTGTGTGCCAGACGTTTTGAGGATGGTCTCTAGTATGCCATCCTAACTCAATTAAATTTCTTTTACCTTCCAAAACTCTCTTCAATAGTTGACAATGACCTTATCACTGAGCATAACCTGAGCGGTAGAGTGAGTACCAGTTTTAAAGGATTAGTTCTATGTTAGGATAGTAGTTCTTCTAGTGGCCAGAAACATTCCATTGAGGTATATCGTCAGGGAAGTGGAAGCTAGAGTATCTAGTTTGATAGCTTTGTAGTGTGTCACCAGTTTGGATAGACAGTGAATAAGATTCCCTAGTGTGATAGAGACCCTATGGAGTGTCTATTTTGTGGCCATATGGGTAATCTTCATCACTTTTTCATGACCTTTCCACTAGCTTCAAGTGGGAAAGGATCAGCTTCAGCTCCACCTTTTGGAGTGATTTCTTTTACGCCACATCAGGTGCAAAGTTGTAGTAGCACTGATAGGTCTGTTCAAGGAGGAGGTTGTGGTCATGGTAATCTGATCCCTGATCACCAGCAGCACCAGCAAATCTGTCATGATCAGGGTAGTCTATCTGTTGCGTAGGATTGTGGATCAGGTTAGTTGCATGCCTTACAACTGATACCTGAGGATCAGGTGCAGGACCATCTATAGTACGAGGTAATATTCTAGTAGCATCTAGTATTGTCTCTTCTTTGTTTCATGTAGGTTATTCAAACTCTATTATATATATATATATATATATATATCTTGGAATGTCTCATACTAGAGATACAATATCACTATGGTGTAATGACCTTCATTACAATATTGGTAATACGGAAGTTGGGCATACTCTTGTGCAAGGGATGTCCCCTTTGGGTAATTAGTTACCCATTCACATGGAATCTCTTTGTTCTCAAGATGAAGTGCGTCGATGTCATTCTCATGATGGGCTGGTTAGTCCACAATCATACATTTGTAGACTGTTATCGTTGTAGGGTTTCTTCTACATCACCATATGGGATTAGTTATCTTTTCAATGGAGAATGGGATTTGTAGGCTGGGAGAGCATGACCAAAGCATCAAGGGCTATGTGGACTGACCAACCAGATTGAAAATCATTTCACGGAGGATTAGGTTCTGCTTCAAACGGATTTTCCCTCAAGTAGTTGATCATTTTAGTAGAGTCTTTCAAGATGACTTTAATGTCTTAACTACTAATAGAGAGGTAGAGTTTACAATTGAGATTGTTTCAGTAGGATATCCAATGTCCATTCCTCTATACAGGATGGCACCTACTGAGCCTCATGAGCTCACGAGTCTAATAGAGGACTTAAAGTCCAAATGATTTATATGACCTATTACATCTTCTTGTGGTTCACCCATGCTTTTCCCCAAGAAGGTGGATTGAACCTTACATCTATGAATGGATTTCAAAAGGTTGAACCAGCTTATGGTCTAGAACCAGTATCCACCTCCTTGAATATATGATCTCTTTGACCAGCTCTAAGGAGAAAAGGTGTTTTCTATGTTTGACCTATGATCGGGTAATCATCAGGTGGGAGTCAGACCCTCAGATATACCTTGTGCAACTTTTTATAGTAGTTATGGTATGTATGAGTATCTGGATATGAATTTTGGTCTTACAAAAACACCTTCCATTTCCTTGGATTTTATGAATAGGGCTTCCCATCTCTATTTGGATTCTTTTGGTATGGTCTTTGAAGAAGAAATATTGGTGTATTCATGCACTCATAACGACCATGCCAAACATCTTGAGATCATTCTGAGTATAGTGGGAGAGCATAATATTTATTCCAATCTTGCAAAATGTAACTTCATGATTGAAAAATTTGACTTCATGGGCCATATTATTTCAGAATTAGGAGTATTAGTTGACCCTGAAAAGTTTAGTGTTGTAGTTTCCTAGTAGCATCCCATAAAGGTGTTTAATTTCATGACCTTATTTATGGATCTCTTGAAGTTATAGGAGATTTATACATGACATATCACATCTTGCATCACATCTTATTCAGCTTAAAAATAATGGTGTTAAGATATTGTGTTCATAAGAATGAAATAAATCCATTCCAGATCTTAAAGAGAGGCTTGTCTCCACACTGATTCTGATTCTTCCAGAACCAGGTAAAGGTTATGTCATCTTCTGTTATGCATCTGGAATTTACCTAGGATTAGTTTTGATGCAGGAAGGAAACTTCATTGAATAAGAATAGCAGAAGATGAGGTCTCCTGAGAGAAATAATACAAAGCATGACCTTGAGCTAATAGGAGTTGTCCATGCATTACGTTGTTGGATACACTATCTGTTGGGTGAGCTCTTTATGGTGTATACAAATACCAAAAATCCCAAAGAATATGTTTTCTAAACTTTACTTGAACCTCAGATAGTATATATGGGTCGAGTATCTATAATACTTTGATTTTCTGCTTTTATATAAGCCCGGAAAGGGAAATGTGATCGTTGATACACTGAGTTAGAAAACTCTAACGCATGTCGTACAAGAAGCCAGTGATGAATTGAAGTTAATAGCCCATTTTTCTGAGCATCATCTAGATTTTAATGAGAGTCATGAGCATTCTTACCTCTCACCCTTAATATTTACCTCTTCCTTCCATAAGAAGGTAATGAGTATGATGTTTTTAGATCCTGAAGGGTTGGTTCTCTATGAGAGTATATTAGGAGATAAACCACCTACAGATTTGTTTGTGGATAGAGACGATGTCCTGTAACTACGTGGATGTATCTGTGTTCCTACTAATGTGAGATAGGATTTAATGAAAGAGTTCCCCACTTCTCAGTGGGAATTTCATCCAGGAATCTTGAAAATGCATCTAGATATGTGATGCCAGTATTGGTTGCATGGGATGAAATGTCAGATTGTAGGCTTCATCACTAGGTGTTCCACTTTTCAGTAGGTGAAGGCAGAAAACTAGAGACCAGAATGTTTGTTACAGTCACTTCTAGTTCTGGAATGTAAATGGGAAGTTTTTTCTAGGGATTTCATAGTTTTCTTACCTAGTTCATAAAGGGGTAGCAATGATATCTTGGTAGGCATTGACCGACTAAAAAAATCATCCCACTTCATTCCTATTTGAGAGAATTTCTCAGTTGATGAGTTGGGAAAACTATATGTTCGTGATATCATACGTCTACAAGAAGTTCCACGTACTGTTATTTCCGATAGGGGTTCACTTTTCACTTCACAGTTCCGACAGGGTTTGTAGAAAGCTATGGGAACTCAGGTGCATATAATCACAATTTTTAGGGAATGATTCAAATAGATCCTTTTGATGACTTTTATGGTTTTCTATGTCGTTCTCCCTTGTGCTGGGTAGAGGCATGTGAGGCAGCCCTACTAGGTCCTCGTCTTGTTCAGGGGACATTAGAATAGGTCAAGCTAACCAGGAATCATATGACTACTACTCAGTCTAGAGATAAATCTTATTCCAAAACAAGACTCTTAATTGATATAAATTGATATGATATTTTGATTTAACCACCAATCCAGACATTATATTAAATATATCTAGAACAAGAAGTGTAAAATCACAATAAATATAAAAATTGGAGACTAAAAATAAATTTTAGAGAACATAAATCCCAACTCCTTCCTCTTTCCCAATAAAGTGTAAAAGTATATCACATATAACATCTAGTCAGATCAAAATACAAAAACATCAATTAGTTTTTATTAATTTACAAAGTATGATTTACATAATTCTAAGAAAAATTAAATTCCATATAAGATGAAATAAACCCATTAACTCTTATGGTTACTAGCCAAAAATTTGATTCCTCAATAACATGATATGATGTATATAAGATCTTTGATTTAGGAAAACTTTGAGTTTTTTTAGAAGGATGAGAATATCTCTTAATCAGACCATTTTGTTCCCACGTTATGGGAAAAAACCCAACACACAATGATTCATTTTACTACACCTAAGATCCTTTAGTAAAAGAATAACCTTCCTTACTACTCAAAAGAAGATACCTCAATTACCACTACGAATGATATAGTTAGCCACATTGGTGGGAAAATGTATATTTCAAAAAATATAGCTTTATGTGGCATGAAATTAAAAATTGATATCCCACTACTGATATATTCCCATAAGGTGTCATGGTATTGTAATTAGAAAGATATTTACCATTCATTCTATTACCTATTCAGCATTCATCATGCATACACTTCTAACTATATTGAGAACTATGGGTTCCTATTATAATAGTGGAGGATCCACTCAAACAATTCATCCCTTATCTATTTTAATCATCTATTTTTTTCTTTATTGACCACCTTAATATAGGTTAACAAGAAGAAAATAATAACCCTTAATCCAACCTTTGGTCTCAAACCCATGTCAAATCATTATGGTTTATAGTAATTATTCCAAATTATATTAGGGGATAAGGTATATCAACTCATAAAACATAATTTCATTTCCCAACAATTAAAATTTCCCATTATTGAATTTCATGAATTATTTTTCAATCAATACTTGTAAGAAATCTGGGTAAAACTACTATGTGAACAAATCCTTAAACATGAACAAACTGAGATCCTTATAAAACATAGTTCACATAATGGATTACCACCCTTTATGATTAGGTACCTCATAAACATATATAGAAAAACCATCCATAAAATTCTCAAGGATCATAATAAAACCAAATATATTCTCAATCAAATTGATATATTATTAGGGATTATAAGATACATGATCACCATTAAACAAAGGTGGACTATTCTTAGTAAAATTATTAGAAGTTTCCACTATTTGATCATAGACTTCATCATCTTATCTACCCATAGATCATGTTTTCATCACTAATTATATATGAATAGGGTCCATGGTAATGTTATCTTGAAATGTATTTTCTGTTTCTCTAAATCTATAATTCACTAATGTACTTTTAGAGGGAATCATCTATCAAACCAAAATCATTATATGCAATAAATCATAATTATACTCTTAATAACAAGCCTAACATGTAAAATATGACACTATAAGTCATACGAAAGAGTCAATAATTAGAACCATATTATTAAGTACGAAAGCGAAAACAATATAAAAAGTTAATAATTTTTTCATTGGGAATGGTTTGGACACACTGTTTCTCATACCATCATAATTTCATTAGAAATGTGCCTAGTCCTTATCACAAATCATCCATATAGATTTATAGACCACATGACTAAAGCATATTCTCAAACCATGCACCTCTAGTTTCTTTCCCGCATCTACCCCAAACATTAAATTTCTAAAAAAAATCACACATGATTCCCCAAAGAATCATAAAATTATTAAATCACTTCAGATCATACCAAATACTGAAGAAAGGATCACAAATTTAATGCACAATTCTTAAATACCAGCAATAACATGAGGCACCACACATATAATATTTATTGAGACACTCCCTCACACTCACCCCTTGAGTTCCAATGGGAATATCTCCATACTACAATTACCCTCCCTAATAACATGAGTTCACTAATTCCATTTTATAATGAATTATCCCTTGTCAGTATACCATGCTTCCATGATTGAACATCCATATTCTTGAAGCATTTTTATGGACACCATGGGGTAAAAAAAGCACTGGGAGTATAAAACACAATTATTGGGAATTATTTCACCCTTGAATCAAAAAATACACAATACATAATATAAATTTATGTCCAACATTACATTTCAATAACTTGTACACCCATTAATATAAATAATAATTTTTAACGACAAGAATATATCTAAATACTGTATAACACAATGACAATAATATTCCGATTTCTATCACCACAGTGTGAATGATTAACAATTTTATATAAAATATCATATATATATATAATTTCAAAATAAAGAGATAGACATAGTGGAAAATACATAGTTAACCCAAAATAGTAATATCCATAAGATTATCACTAAAAGTCTATACATAGTCCGACTCCTCATGACCCATAGTCACCATCAATCATCACATGATGAACGATGAAGCGATATGAAGAATACTGAATGAAATATGGGATACATCTACCTTTTCCTATACCAGACATTATAATGTCTATATATAATAATAGGAAATATGTAGTTTGTGAGTATAAAAACCAATATGATACCACCATTAATATCAACATATCATTCATAATGAAAACCATTAGCACTCGTTTGAAAATATATATTTTTTGAAATATCATTTTTTTTTATGAAAAACGGTTAAAATAATTTTTACAATCCATTGGTTTTATAAAGTAATCCACATTCTAATGTAGTAATAGGTATGGAAAATAAATAATGTTCCAAGAAGATATGTGTAAAATTTATCATCAGCAAATAAAAAAATGAAGTGAAAAAAATATCATAAAAAATCTCAAAATAAAACATCGCATTGGTGCTGACATTTTATTCTAGTAAAATCACATGAATGAGGGTAATTAGGACCTCGCTCATAGAACACTAGCAGACATATGTGCGCTAATAGAAATCCATTACTAGATTACCTCTTTATATCACAAGTTGAATTCATAGAGAGAGATAATAATCAAGACTATTAAAAAATCTAGTTTGAAAAATAAAATAGTCCAGCACTCATCCAATTACCTAAACAGTTACTTGAGGTTTCTATGTGTGACTGATCAAAACAAAATTCTCATAACATAACAATAAACATGTAAACCACTCATAAAATAGAACCAATTCAAATAATCACATAATCAATAAGAATTCACATAAATCCAAATCTTAGGAATCAATGAAACATCATTTATAATAGTTCCCTTTAAAAACCCCTTTATAAAATTCATTTGGAATAAAAATGATCTTTAGAAATGTTTATCAGACACTTAATATACATAAAAATAGTTTTAAAAAAAAATCAAAAATTGGAGACCATAGAGAACCCCCTATTTATCTACCAATAATCCAATTATCATAGGGAAAAAATATAAATCATCCCACAATAATGTATTTCAAAGATATTATGTCACCTAATACCAGATAAAATTGGTAGGACAAAGGTATACCAATGGAAGGATCATTATATTGAGACACATACCTAAAATTAATGATAAATTCATAGTCTTCTCCAAATATTGAAAGTAAATAGGTAATGTTATCCACACAAATTATAAAATTTGAGATATTCATTTTGAAAAGAAACTCTATTCATGATCAGGGATACCATGGGAAATTAGCAAAAAATTGTTGGGACAAAATAAAATAAAATGATAGTCTAAGAAGAGGGATGAAGAAATCCTTGGGAAATCAAGTGATACCTTAATTGAACTAAAATATAACTCTAAATAAACCACAAAAGGAATATTGGAATAGGTGGATACTACAACACAATACATATACAAAGAGAGAAATGGGAAAGATATAATTGACATGGGATTAAATCAGGGATGGTAAATAGGTGTATTTTAATTTTTAAAAATATCTTTAATGTCCACATATATTGGAATCACAATATGGGATACTTTTTCACCAACTATATGAATAAACTATAGTGTCTAAAATACGGGAAGGTATCCCTAAACATTTTTGTCTGCACAATTTTAGAAACTATGCTCTAGTGGTACAGTGACCACTGAGAGGAAACCCATATGTAATAGTTTACACAAAAAGTATCCCTTAGGAAAAAGTCATAACCATCAAAGAACTGAGAACCATAATTATGTATAACAACAAGGCATTAGATTTTTTCTATATTGTTTGGGAAATAATGATCCGATAATAAAAATTCCAATTGAAAACTCCCTCCCAATTCATGGTTATGGTGAATGATTAATACATAACATGCAGAAACCGTTTAACCAATCAGGATTCCTCATTTTTCTTACTTTATAACATAAAAATAACAAAACATTTAAAAAATATTAAATAAACAAAATAATTTAAATTAACATGAACCAGTGACATGGGGGTGTTATATAATTGACCACCTATCAGATCAAAGGCATCACATGACCTTAGGCATGCCTCCTCATTTACTAGAGGCTATTGCCAGGAGAAACATGTCAATAACCAATATTAGGGATACTATAATATTATTATCATAACCTATAATGACATATAAATATTATAATCAATAAAACCCTTAATTAGGTGTATTTTTTCTAGAGAATATCCAACCATTAATAATTTCTAATATAAACATGTCATAATATAATGATACCCACACCTGGTATACAAACATATGAAATGGATCAAACATTTGGTTAGGTAAATAAAAAAATAAATTAAATTGAACATGGGGATATTGCACTATAAATCCTTGTCCCCTCAATAGACTAGTCACCTAAAATATATCCTATGACATCCACCATATTTCATGTACATCTTACTAATAGAATATAAAAGAAAAATATTTTCATGTGTTCTTAGGTACTCATATAGAGTGTAATAATTTATCTTATAGGGGAACTATACATGGGGATACTTATGAAATGAACTATATAAGGTTTTTTTATGTATGATAAATAAAAAAGTCAAAAGAATACATTTTGGTTCATCATGTGCTAATTAGGACACTAAAACACCTTACCTCTCCTATTCTGACAATTTTTTTGGAAGATGTTTTCTCACACCATATACACATCCCAAAATATGGATTAATACTTATAACCCAAGTCGTAATCTCACATTTGTTTCCAATTGTATTAACATTTATATCTAATAAAAAACATCCTCACTCATCGTTGTTTACCTTTCATCACTGTTGTACACAATCATCTCACTCATAGAGGCCTTGATAGCATCAATCCCATTACGACACATCAAAAACCAAAATCATTTTTATAAAGTTGAGATCCCATAATCAAATCAAATATTATTTGATATAATATTTCATATACGTTTATCCAATCACTCGGGGTGAGGTCTCATAATAACATCATGGACCAACACACTCTATCCTTGGATAACATGAGCTAACTCTTTCTCTCTTAAGGTTAGGCCTCATAAACAAAATCATGACTGATGTCCTCTCACTCAAGGTAGTCCATTCTATCACCCTCTCACTAAGTGATATGCCTTGTATTAAGTCTAATAATCAAGGGTCACAATTAATCCTCACACATAAAACAAGAAACAATGAAATATTCAAGGCCTAGCCCACCACTAGCCACTAATGAACTCCTAGTGCACTACTAGAGGATACAACATAACATAGAATGTCGTAAATACCACTGGATCACCTCACTAGAATAAACCACATGATAACTAACCTACACATATATAATATTCAATGAATATTTCAAAATACCTATGGACATAATCCATCAACAATTAATCCCCTCAATCACACTTAGGCACAAACAATCATAGCATAACATTGGGAATCACACGGTCTCTAATTCCATAAAGAAAAAATAATTATCATCCCAAAGTATATTGTCATCACATAAAATAACACCTTGGGTTGTAAAAGTCCCTTCTCTAGTATCTCACACTTACCACACACTACTCTCATAGAGGATCTAAGGATGTATCTTCACTCCTGTCCACCTAGAGGGACCATTATTGAAAGGATACCAAATCCAAAATACACAAATCCCACGAATTCATATAGGAAACAAATAATCCTAGACTTATCTCAAATAAGAAACCTAATTAGGGACACATAGTTACTTCATTCCATCACACTAATCAAACTACGACATTCACAAAAAAATTGTTGGTCTAATCCATAACACAACCATAACCACTATCGAAAGATATAAATTACACCTATGAAACTGTATAACAAGTACTAAATCACAATATAGGGGTTTTAGTGTCCATAAATCGCACATAAACATCTTAAAATAAGGTAGTTGAAGAAAATAATTCTCTGTAACTTATACCTAAATACATAATTACAAAAAGGACTATAAAAACAATCACATGGTCTCAACCCATCCCATTCATCACTAATCACTATTTAAGAATTTTGACCTAAATAGAGGTTTTTCACCTTGTTAGAATAACCTCAGAGAAACCACAAAAATCATTAGGCCATGTTTGACATTCCCAATTTGTAATTAATTGGCTTTACCCTAGACTATCATAATCTCCAAGACTCACCCGACCACTTTCCAAAAAATCATTAACATAGAACCCAAGGAACACAATGACACATCACATAAAAACATATTATATACAGTTAAATACAAAAATAACTACCAACCTTGAGCTATATAATCCCACTACTCTGATATGATGGCTCAGCTCATCCACATTTATGTGAAATATTGAAATTAAAATATAGGCCCTAAATTGTTATCATTCAAAAACTATAGTGATATTTATGAGACAATGAGAAAGGACCTTGAGATTACCATAGCCTCAATAAGGAATAGATCCAAATTTAAAATGATCATTAACCCTATGAGTAGAGATCCTCTAGTAGAAACTAAAATAATATGGAAAGAGGTTGGAATGAAAAAGGATAGTGGTTAAGAATTATGGTTAGATCAGCTACCAAAAGGATAGGGGTTCCCTTTTAACAAAAAATAATATATAAAAGATGTAAAAACCCATATCATGATGTCATAGGGTATCCAGTTTCACCCTTAGGTATTTTAGACTACTACTATCCCCACCTGTTACATATTAGGTATATATCAGGTGCTTAATGTGTTATCCTACAATTTCAATAGAACTCATCACCTCCAACTAACACTAAATGCCCTATAGCACCTCACAAATATCAAAACATGTCTAATAAAATCTTCTATCTATATTTTAATTCTTGGATTTATGATGTTAATAACAATTTTCAAAACACCACTAGATCTAGAGAATAAAATTTATTTTCCCTCTAAATTCTTAAACATTTAATGATGCAGGTCATTACAAAATCTCTATGATGCTGTTTTTTGACCCTTGAGAAGAATCTATGATAATACCCAATACTATACACTAACATGATCCAACCATAGTAGTTGTTTCATAAAACTCTTGATTTAATCCTTAAAATTAATTAGATATCTCCAAAATGACACCTCTAATGAAAATACAATCTCTTTGAGCCCAAATACAAGCCAGAGAACCATTTGGATCTCTTATTAAATGAATTATGATAAACCAAACTAACTCATCATGATATTAACTCCTATAATAAGAATGATGTATAATACCTAGTGATATCATGAAAACATAGGATTTCTTCCCAACATATTCATTACCACATATATTATAAAATTTAATTCTTTTTTCCTATCCACACCACTCCAAAATGATAAATAATAACCACAAGATCCCAAACCTAAAAAATTGTTGAATCACAATAAATTATCAGATCCAAAAATATCCTTATTGTACTGACTGTCAAGTATTGACATGACCATCATTTGTACAACACACAACCAAATTATTTGATCTAAAACTGTTGAATCTACCAAATCAATTAACGATACAAATTACCATGATGGATTTTAAAATGTGATATTTACTAAAAAGTGGATATGTCATTATAATGAATTTTAAATTATACAAGAACTCATATTTGTAACTTATAATAACTATCCAAAAACCTACAATTGATCATAATCCCCCTAGAATAGGTGTCACCAACCACAAGACCAGTGGGTTTCTCCCCACAATAGAAGTCTCATACCATTTTCCTACATGAACCATCCTACTTGAAATTTATAATCCAAAAGGATTTATTACCATGGGACTTGTTCCTCAAAACCCAACACTCTTGAACCATAATTTTCCTCTCTGTGCCCCATTAAGTTAAGAAATTTGAAACAAAACTCAATTAGTCTAGTTGACCCAAATTCATCACCACCAACCATCAACACAATCAAATCCCCATTGGAATGTAACACTAAATATATAGAACTAATTCAACCTTATCTCAGTGGTATCCCTTATAATTATATAATAGTTTATAATAATTCATAATTACATATATCATTTATCTAAAGAAGTGTAATAATTGGTCTTCCAAAGTCCCCACCAACTGTAGTTAATACATTACCTATAAACATGATTTATGTTAAACAGATTTTTTTAAGTCCCATAAAAATACAAATCTATTCTATGGGTGTTCCCCAAATAAAAATGCCTCAACAATGAATAAATACATGAAACATAAAAAATTTCCCATAATCCTCCTTCAAACATTTTAGGATTATTTTTTAAACCAACTAATTAATAACCGTCTTCAATTACACCATGATATTTCTAATAAGACATTTGATGATTCAAAACATAAATTCATCTTCATTTTTTCATTAGGCACTACCCATTAGAGATAATACCTAAGATACTTCCCTTCAGTAAACCATTACACCTACCAAAATATTCACCTAAGGCTCATACCTTACCTATGAATAAAAAAATATAATGTTCATTGATCATTTTAATTATAGAGAAAATAAAGTTTAGAATGGGCTACTCCATGAACATCCCATCAACCCACTTTACAAGGAAAAAATGACTCACACAATCTTGTTCACTCTAGAGAATAACCTATAGTTTACCCCCATTGTAATTCTCAACATTGGTTTCCTAACTAACACCATATTCTAATCCTTCTACCATAATAATTCACTGAATAACAATATATCCTTTGGAAGCACCAACCATGGTTCATTCTTAATACATCCATGGAAATTCTTAATCAATGCCAAAAATGAAATCCCAAAACACCCAATATTTTATCCCATCAGAGGAATCTACCAATGTTTCACTAAACCTATTTCATATCCACCAAAACATCTAGAATAATTTCTTCCCACTCCCATTTCCCCATGAAAATTATAAATATCCCATTAAAATTCCACTCATGACCAATGATGTTCGACCATCCCACTTACCAAACAACTAAAAACCAGTAACCAGTAGGAATTACCTTCAACCCTACCCTATTAATAAGCCAAATCCCACAACAAGAATCAAATATCCAATATTTAGGGAAAGAAAACTCAATAACCCATATCACTCAAGGGCCTCTACCTGGTACACAACCCTATTATCACAACCACAATTGGGTTTATATTTGAACTAAATGATCTAATCAATTTAGCCATTACTATTGCAACCAAAAGTGTTATGTCCGGTTTTTAAAAAAATTACTAATGGTAAATAAGTAATGGTTGATATTGAAAATGAATGGTGTTTAATGTTGAAAAATGTTGATAAATCATAATGAATATTTTAGTTACTAAAGAGTGAAATATTGAAGACCTGATGATGGATTTGAAAGTTTACAACCAATGTGGAATATGATGATCTAAATAAAAATATATTTTTATGATTTTTAAAATTAATATTTAGTAATACATTTGAGTTTTAAAAGTTTATATATTACAATGAATTATATGGAAAGAAATAGATGAATTTTTGTGAAGGAATACTTCTATATGGCTTTAACCATGACATAGTGAATTTGACTGGTCCATTTTCGACATGGGAATGGATGGAATTAAGTGGATGTTTTCATTTTTTTAATCTCTTTTGAATATGAACAATTATTGAAAAAATGTAAATATAGAAACATTATGGTGGATGATATTTCAATTTGTATTTTTACATATTATAAATGGTGAATAATTTACTAATTATTCTCATTGGCATAGTGAATCTGAATTGGGTATATGGTGTGTGTCACATAGTGCAACACGGAATTTTGTTATGGAAAATCCAAATAAAACATGGGGATTCCCAAAATAGGTGTTTAATAAGACATAATATGAATACTGAATATCTGTGTTAACTAGGAAATTAAAGAGTAGTATTCCTTGGAAGAAGTCATGTTGAGAATCATGATTTTTGGAGTAGGTACAATATATTCAAGTGAGTCTGGATCAAGTCATGTTAGAGGAATCTTTTCCCAGAAAAATCACTATTTTATGGTAATCATTATACCATGCCATGGTTAGTATTTTTTTGATTAGGTAACTATTTTAAATGTACCACAAGATTTATTAAAATTTGTAATTATTTCATGGAGTTATAATTATTTATTTTAACAGAATCTAAAAAATATGAATTCCAAATGTTACCAAACATGGGAAAATAGAACCTATAGGAAATAAAATAAATATAATTATTTTAATGTATAGATTTTAAAAAAATATAAAATGAAATTATTTCAATTAAATAAACATTATGAAGAAATTAAATTCAGGTGGGACACTTTTAGATATCATATGTCCTAGTGTAACAAGGTTTGATTTGTACTATTGAAGGTGTAAGTGAATGTTCGATGTATTTTTTAACATATTGTAGTGGTTTTTCAAATAAAAAAATTAAAATATTATAACCAAATTCATAAGAAAATGAATAGTTATTGAGGAGTATATTAGAAATTATGTGTAATAATAAATAAGGGTAGAGGCCAAGAATATTTTAATATTTTAATCTCAAAGAAGAAATAATGGGGATTTTGAACATTTCAAAGATCTGATTTGTGAGTAAGAAGAAGAATGAGAGAACATTAAGGGATTAATATCATAAAATATTATAGTTGTTTATATTATATGACTTGGTAGAAAAGGATAAGTTTGAAATATTCAGTTGCAATAAAGAGAAGGAAACATACCATTCCATAGGGGAATTCTATTCATTCATTATAAAAAGAAGTCGTTTATATTAAATCATTGAAGACACATATTAAACCCTCATTTTGAGGTACTGGTCTAAATAGTCATTTGAGAAAGATAGTGTAGTGACCTAAAGAAAATAAAGGAGTATGAAATAAGGAGAAATGATGAAATATTATTCATATAATAATTATATATTAAACAATATATCCTTAACTTATTTTAGAATATCCACAAGTTTTTAAAAAATCAACTTTCTATTAAATTAGTCAGTAGATAAAAAATAATAGGGAGGTCCCATAGGATCAGTAGTTTATAAAACTGGTTATCTATCCACATGGTTTTCCATCATAACTTTGGTACCCTTACCAACACACCACATGTTATTACCCACAGCGGTCACTTATCAATCTAATTACCATCGAACAGAAAAACATATGATCTTTTTTTGGTTCCTCACTCATACACATCCTATAAATTTTTAAAAGAGGCAACCCAACTCGACACTACTCTAGGTCATGTATTCTAAACTATTGAGTTTTAATCTGGTTGGCCACCAAAAAATAATAGTTAACTCTATTTATTTTTTAGTAATATTCATCCGTTTATGTATCACTATTCCATGTGAGTTACAATCTCCACCACATTAAAGGACAACATTTTTGGTGTGGATATCCCACCTTAGATATTGGAATTTCCCCGACACATTCAGCTAGGTATTTGATCTGATAACATTTATCATGATCCAATCTCAACATTCCATAATCAAAGAAATTTGGTCGTAAGGGTTGCCTACAATACATTTGTTTCTATCCCCGCACACCATAATCTATTACTGAGATTTTTCAATTATCTTACTAATTAATTCCCCTATATTCCAAAAAATATTTTTATAGTATGCTTCTTCCTCTCTCATACACATCCTAGGAAACATCCCATATAGAATCCCATCCTAACACTACTATAGGCCAAGCATGATTAATAGTGGAGTTCTAATGAGGTAGGATCTCAAAACGAATAGTAATCATTGTTGACATGGGTAGTAACATTATGTTTTTTTAATTATCACTTTTCTATGGGTGTTAAACTAATTGTAACACCAAACACAATTTATCAATTATTATATTTATTTTTTAGGATAATTATTAATTTTTTCCTTTCAAGTCAAATTTTATCAAAATTTAGATATTTTGGGCGAGTGTTGAATATCGAATGAAGAGTAATACCCATGTGGAAACCAAATGAAAGAAAAAAACTTATGTTAATATAATATTACAATGTTGGTTAATGGTCATTTTAATCATTCATATTTTCCATGCATTGTGCCAAGGTTGATCTATTAAGGATTTTATGTTTAGTATATATTTTTTAAAACTATGTAGCCAATTCATAAAACCTATTTAGGACATTAAAAAACTACAATTACTAACCTAAACATCCAAAATTATAACCAAAAATTACTCCTTCATTCCATAATTCATTTCATATGGCTCATAGAACCACCTCCTCATTGATTATCCTCATCAACTTGGTGATTTATTGTAATTTATTCTTTTTTTATTGGTGAATAATGGAGGTAATATCTTATAAATATCAATATATCTTCATTTACATCACTTTTCCTATTATTCTTACCCTAATGAGATCTCCAAAACCCAAAATTCAAAATTTCTCAAAATATATTTTTGATGTTTTATATTATAGTGTTCCTAAGGGTATCTTCAGGTTTTATTTTGTTTCTTTAACTCTATTTTGGAGGATGAATACCACCATTTTTTCAATGAAATGAGATTAATGGTATGTTGGTCCATGTATATGAATTTAAATTTAAATTATTGATTTCTTGTGGGGTAATCATGTTTGTTTTTGGTATCATACAAATTCTATTATGTATATTCACTTGTCCTCACTTAAAAATGATTGTTTTATATGAAATTTCATGAAATTTGATTATATTTTTGATGGGTTCAGAAGTTTAAACATGTTTAGAAAATCTTGGAACAGAAAGATAGATTCAAATGCCCATTTGACTCTTTTAAATTAATTCTTCAATTTAACATCATTCAAAAGTCTTCAAATATCTTCCCAAAATTTATTATTTGAAAAAATGATGGTTTGTTTGATCCATTAAAGGTAGGGTGAAGTATTTCTTAAATGAACATGATTTTATATTTTTTATATGTTTTGGTTTCAAAGGTGTTTTTTATAAATTATTTTCATAAAGGAAACCTTATGGACTGATTTTCACATTCTAAAATGTTTTCTTAAAATGTAAAAAGAATAAACATTCCTTTAGTTTTTTTAAAAATAGGGTATCATGATTTTTATATTATGATATCTTTCATATGAGGGAAGGATTTTTTTATTTTTTTTATACTTGAAAATGGGGTAATTTCAATGAAGGGTGTTCGGAGGTGAGATTGGTATTTATACTTTATCGATAAGATTTTAGTGTAATATGATTTAATATATTTCCAATAGTTTATTATCATTTGAAGATAGATTATCTAGGTAGAAGATGTAGTAACACTTTCTACTTCAGTTTATGATCAAACTCTAGACAGTACCCCTAATGTGAGATTTTCTCTACTGTGGTAGTTTCTTCTCGATTTTCAAGTTAGGGTAATATCGATCGGTAGGGCAAGTTGTTGACATTAAATGTCAATATTTATATATAGTCAATATATTATAATTTCTCATAGTTTTTTCAGTTTCTCTTAATTACCCATGATGTACGATAACTTTTACTCATATTTTGGTCTGTGATTCTATAATTCAGTTATCCATTGTTTTATTAAAATTTATAATGTAATGTTAAAAACCATTCAAACTTAAAATATTTCTTTTGAAACAATTTATAATACCAATTTTCTTTTTCACTAAAAGAATAATCATTTATAAAATATTATTTTATAATACTATTCTAATTGAGAAATAAATGGTCTGGCTTTTAGATATTATTCAAGTGGTTTTTAAAGAATCTGTTTTCATTATTCTATAAATTTTAAATTTAAAAATTATTTCTTAAATGTTTTTAGAATAGGGAAAAATTATTCAATTTTCAAATTTTGATTCATGGGGTACATGTTCGATACCATCTGAGAATTTTCTATTCATGCCAATCATATTACATGACTTTTTAATTCAACCTAGATAGTGATGCTAGTTATCATGCCCATAGTTTGGGATGGGAGAGATGGAATGTGGATATGTTCCATATCTACATGGAAAAGGGTAGTTGTTTTTTTCTTATCTATTTATTTTGAGTGCTATTAATTTATCAAAAAATCCATATTCCTTCAATTTTATCAAATATTGTTTAAAATACATTATTTATTTTTGTTGGATAATAATTTTATAATGTGAGATTATGGTCTTCCTTATGCCTTGATTTGTCATTATAAAATATTTTATTCTCTTATTAATATGGTATTTTGTTATGATATATGGAATGGTCATCCAATATTTTTAGGTGGAATTCATCTTCTAATAATTTATTTATTTGGTAAAATCATTCCATTGTGTTTTTGTTGATTACTTGGTACTTTTCAACAGCTTGACGGGATCAAGAACGACCACTAGGACTTTTTTATGGGTAACTAAGGTGACTATATTTTGGTTAGACTAGGCTTATTCTTGATTGAATGATATAAGGGAAAAACTTCTTAAGAGTTATTAGTTTATAAATTCACCATTGGTAATTTTTATTTTCAGTAGCCATGAGATAAGATTGTCATAATTCCAATTGAAGGCCACATGTATCTACCTTGTAACCACCTTTTGAGAAAAAAATGTGAGTTACTTGGGTTTTCTGGGATGTGCATGTCTCTAATTCGAGTCTAGTTCATTGTTTTTTTGGGTTTCTAGTATTGGTTTACTATTTTATTATTATTCCATGAATTAATTATATATTATGAGATATTTTATTTTAATATTATTTTAAGAGGTAGGCAGAGTAGTCACATGATTACTACGAATAGTTTAGAAAAACTTATTAAAACCATGTGTACTAATCTATAAACCCTCGAGTGAGATTATAGAGTAGGAACATAGTTATCAACATCATGCACTATAGATAGTTCTAATTAAATTTTTTATTTTGGTGATTTCTTATTTCATTTTTCATTTTTTTTCTTTTCCTTATTTATTTCGGAGGAATGATGGGGATTATTTTTAATTATTTATGGTATTTTTATTATTTTCATTTTCATTTTCATTTTATAATATAAAAAATTAAATTAGTTTTTATTGGGAGCTCAAATATAGGAAAATTGAAGGAGATTGTTTCATGTTTTTATATTGAACTGGAGTGTAGGGAATACCAATTTAATATTTGGTAAAATGGGATATTGGGAAAAATATTTTAAGGAAGAATGAGGGAAATTTTCTGAGAAATGGTTTTGTATTTTTTTTAAAGGTTATAATTTATGGATGTTTAAAAGGATAATAATTATGGGTGAATAATTATTTATGAATGGAATTAAATGGTTTAATTGGTAATTGTTTTTGAAAATTAATTAAATTGATTTTATGATTATTAAAAATACAATTTATCAGTTTTTGATGTTTTTATGGATGGATGATAAGTATTTTGTTATTCTTGGCATTTTATGGTTGACTATTTTTATTTTATTTGGTCATTGGACATCTTGAATTTTAAAAAATTTTGATTCGTTTTTATTTATTTTTTACTTTAGAAGTATGCACCACCAAGTCTTCATGAAACATAAAGTGGGAATTATGAGTGATTCACCAAATAAGAACCCTCTAATTGATCATATTTTATTTGAGTCAGTCCCTATATCCACTTATGTGATTTATGGTGTTGTTTTTTAACTCCATATCTAGAAAAAGTTTTGTATATGATAATTTCCTAATATGAACCCTCGTAATTTTATTTGAGAACTAGACTCACTGGGTGCAGATGAATGGTTGAAGGTTATTGATTCGATTCTCATTGGATATGAGATTCTAATATCCCGTAAGCTTAGGTTTGAAACCTTTATGTGGGATGGTCTGATTTGGAAGTGGTCAAAGTACTTTATTCAAATGAAACCACATAAGGACCTCTCATGGAACGGTTTCAAGGCACTATTAATTTATTAGTTCTTCATTCATACTATGATTATACTAGAGGATAAGGAATTGTATGAACTCCAATTTGTTTTTTCATATGTGTTGATTGTACTATATTTTTTTCTAATATTGTACTATATCATCCTAACATGGATTCAGACAAGTTTTTAATGCATTGTATTTCAAAATATAGGCACATCAATACCTTTTATTAGTAGTTCCTTTTCAAGATATCAACACCTACAATGTGGTCATGGAAAAAGATACTACAATATATGATTATGTTTATATAATTCCATAAATTTATAATGCATCCCCATTTCAAATAGGTATCAATGGATGCTCTAGGAGAGTAAAGGGGAAGTGATCCAAGTCTGATCAATTCGGTGTCCATTTTAGTAGTCTATCTTGTCATTTTCTATCATATTTATCTAGAAGTGATCCCATGATGTGATACATATGTTTGATGTTATATTAGAATAATCCTTCATGTCTAGAAACATAGAAGGATTTTTTTTATTTGTGACTATAGGGGACACCTATGGAGTTTCAGAAATGATTCGCTCAAATGATATGTGGATTTAGATATACACCATTAGAGGATTTACCAGTTCTTCCAACTAAACCAGATGTTTATGAGATGAATATTTATGATATTATCAGTTTAATAAACACCTTTTCATGTTTCTCTTTATTTTTATTTGTTTTTTTATATTATATTTCTTTTATACTCATTGAATTATATTAGTGGTGGTAATGGGTCAGTGTTAATTTTGTATTTTGATGATGGTGTATAATGGATTTTATATCATGACCTTTTCTTTATGTCCATGGGTTTCAATGATGGTTTATGAGTTATTATTTTTTATGGTTGGATGTCAATGGTAGTTATTAATATGATGGGGATAACTTTATAGAGTATCCTCTTAATGATCCTTATGTATGTGTTTTTCTTTCTTTATAATTATCACTATAATATCCATCTATGTAGTCAGTCCTTCATATTTCCCCTTCTAGAACCTAACATGTTATTTTAATATTGTATTATGTTACACATTATCATGAATATTTCTAAAAAATAGAAATACATTCCATTTTTTATATGTTGAGTCCAGGTTGCACAAATTTGATGTTTTATGTAGCTAGTTCACATTATTCATTAGAGAATCATTATTTCATTACCTATAAGTTCATCTATTTATTATTCTTTAGTATTTTATGTGACCTAAATATTAAAATATTTTTATGTGTGGTGTATGAAATTTACTCTAATTAATTATAATTTTTTTCCTTTGTAGATAGTTATTTTATTTAAAAATATTTGATCCCTTGAATTGACCATTTATGAGGAAGCTAAAACTCTTGTTTTCTTCTATGGTAAACAAATTTTTCAATAAAATTCAAGGAAATAAATTATTGTTTTTAGAGGATTTTTCACACTCTAGCCCCATTTTTATCAATTATTTAAATTAATTAAATAATATTTGTATATTTCCATTTGGGTCAAAATTATTTTAGGATTATATATTTTGGTGTTTCTTTACATGTTTCATTGTTAGCACATAGTCAGTAAAAATAGTGTGGCAATAGTGTGATAAGACCATATTTTATACCAGTTCAAAATTTAATTATTGGCATATAGTATTTCTAATTGTCTGGAATGCTCTATGTTGTGATGTGGTCAATCCTTTTAGGCTTTCAAGGTTGGTTCCTCGAATGTTATACCTTGTAGAAAATTCTTGATTACTATTCATGTTGTTAAAAATATAAAATTACTATATCTTCACTTTTAACATTATATTACTCCTTCATTAGCTCATTTGACTCCCACAAGTCCTAACTTAACCCACCATATTATTCTACTACAATATTAGGTGATGTCGGGGAATATCTTTAATTTTTGAGGTGAATCATTGAGTTAATCCCTTTTATCTATGTCCCTCTCTTACATTCCTTCATTATTTCTCTTATTCCTTCCATAATGATTTATTGGAAGACAAGGGTTAATACTTATCCAAATTTCTTTTTCATTTTTTATATTATATGGTTGTATTATGATAATATGATTATTTAGTGGTGGATTAACATCATAGTTCTTGAATTTTTTGAGATTAAGATAGATTTATCCATGTATAAAAATTTTAATTTAATTTCATGATTTATTATAGAATATAATGTGTCTTTTAGCCATTTTAAAATTTTTATTAAGTATATTTACTAATTCAGGATAAAGAATGATAGTTTTCTTAAAAATTTTATGAAAAGTGAAAGGATTATTCTATGGTTCTGAAAGTGTAACCATGATTTGAAAATAAAAGCATAATAAGTGTTCTATAAATCCCTTTTAACTCATTGAATGTAATTACTCTATTTAAATTAAAGTCTTACTCGTTAGATAAATGTCTAGAAAAGATTTTTTTCAATAATAGTGGTGTGTATAATCTGTTAAAGGTATGTTGAAATATTTTTAAAATGTTCGAGATTTTATGATGCTTAAATGGTATGGATTAAAAGGTGTTTTGAGTAATTGGTTTTCATAAGTATGTTTTATGGATAAATTTAAATTTTAAAATGTTTTTTTGAAAAATTTCAATCATTGAAACATGACCTTAGTTTTATTCTAAATAGGGTATTGAAATTATGAAATAATTATTTTTTCCTCACTCGGAATGGTTTTTATTATATTATTATAATTGAAAACAAGGTTGTTTATATGACTGTTTTCTAATTTGATATTGATATTTATTGTTTAATGATACATTTATATATAATATGATGATGTTTGGATCACCACTATTCGACTCACATCGGAATATGGGTTTGTTGGTTGGGAAACATAGAAACACTGGTGGCATGGGAGAATGAACATACTTAGACTAGTGGCCCAAAAGTGAGATTTTATTTAACTACAATGTTTCCACTCTATTTGTCTATATAGGTGAATACCAGTATGTAGGGAAGGTTATTGATATATTAAACTAGAATTTTTATATAGTGATTATGTTTTAATTGTTACTGGTTTTCCTCAAGAATCCTAGGATCCCATGATTCTTGACATTATTGAAATATATATTGGTGAGTGTTGTACTACAATAGTTATTTTTGGTTTGAATATTTTTATAAATAAATATTCCAAACACTTCACTCCAAGAATATTTCATTAAACAAAATTTATGAAACTATTTTACATTATCTATAAATTACTCATGATCTATAAAATGGGTTTTCAAAAGGATAATTTAATTTGGAAATTAATTTTTTGGCTTTATAATTGGATCAATGATGTTTCAAAATAAATTTTTTTAGTATATATATCTATTAAAACTAATACTTATTTTCTAAAATATTTAAATAATAGATTGAAATGATTATATTTTTTAAAAAGTGAATCATGGAGTGTGGGTTTATTACCTACCAAACATTTTTTGATTAATCTTATCATCATACTAGTCCAGCTGAGTCAAACTCTATAGAAAATTTAGTTATCGAATAATTTGATCTTGTTTTCAGAGATCGAAGGTATATATTTTATTATTTCACATAGGGATGGGTATGTTTTGTATTTCCTTTTTTATTTATTTTGAGTGGCATCGATATATCAGCTACATCCTCCTCCTATTATTTGGCCAGATCATTTTTAATTTTTTTTGGGATTTTAGAGTTATTTTTTAGAGTTTATTTAATTATGTGATATTTTTATCTATTAATTTTATGTTAGATCTAAATTTAACTTTTTGAATTATTATTTCTATGTGGTGGAACTCTAATTTATAAAATTTTCATGCCATATTTTTGAGTGGAAGTTCATTTTTTATTAGTTAGTTATTTAAAAAAATCATGTTGGCTAGTTTTCATTGATGTCCAATTTCATTTTACAAAACTATGGGGATTGGGAATACCCTGAGCCTTATTATGGGTTAGATCAAGTTCCTATATTGGGGGTGGACTTGGAATGTTTGTGCTACCAAGTTTATCTTTTCCAAAAAAAATATCTATAAAAACAGTGTTATATTTGATTTTAGTATACTGACAAATTTTTAGTATATGATTCTTGGATGTAGCATAGTGTAGGTTATATAATTAAATAATTATACACTTATTATTTTAAAATTATATATATCTTATTTTGTTTTAAATAGGTTGAGTAAGAAGATAAAAAATGGTTGAAAATGTGTTCCTTTTAACAAGTGGAAAGCATAAAATCCCAAGTTTTTAGGAACCTTTTTTTTTAATTTATTAATTTTATTTGATTTATTTTATTAGACACAACACCTATCTAATAGTTCATTAGATGATACAACAAAATTACATTATGCTACAATAAAAACTAATTTGGATTGTGTTACACACAACACTGAGTTTCTACAAAACAACATTTTATTTTTATAATTTTTTAAAAAATATAGTTATAACATAATTGTTAAAATTAGTAATATGAATAGTAAAAATTAATTTTTAAGTATAATTTATTATTATTTTATATAAATTAAACATATAGATCCAAAATATATAATTTTTTTAAGGTTATTACACACTTGAATATACTATTTTCTCAAATAAACTGTCTATTATATCCTTTTGTGAACAATATTAAAACTAATTTTTGAAAAATTTAGAAATTGAATGTGATAAAATAAAATTAATTTATGAATTAATAATTTAAAAATTATCTTAGGTTTAATTATTTGTATTTTTCTAAAAAATATCATTTTTGGATGAAAATTGAAAAATACAAAAAATTAATTCAAAACTACCATTTTAAATAATTTATTTATATTGTTAACTTATATTTAATTATTTTAATAAAATGTAATTAGATCAATTGTAGATTAATTAATCCAATTTAGGTCATTAGAACCAAACTCACATTGAAATCTGATATAAAACAATTTATACTTTTAAACATTTTCTCTTAAAAAACTCCATGTGACCACACGTGTGTGGGATTAATTTCAATTTAATTTATACCACTTATGTTGCTATAATTTTTAAAAATATATTCCATATTTTGAATCAAAATAATTTATAATTTTAACATATTTTTTGACCAAAAATATAAGTGAAAGTAATTAACATTCATTACAATGAGTAAGGTTAAAATAAGATTTCATAGTAGTTAAAAATTAATTAAAAAAAATTACATATAAACATATCCAAAATCGACATAATAGAAGTATTTATACCTAATAAACACTTCTAAATATAATGGAAATTATTGGAGTCAAATTATGTGAGTTATAACACTCAATATTGTTTACCTTTGATATTTTAAAGAATGAAACCCCTCCTGCAATAGAAAAGGGCAATCACCCTCTCAATTCTTAAAAACAATCAAGTCATTTGTCTCTGCCTAAACCAACCATAATCTCCAAACTATTTCCCTTAGTTCAGGTAATAAGACATAATTTGGTCATAAATCCAACAAAGTATTCTCTTTGATGCCAAGTAAGATGATTTACTTAAAGAAGATGTAAGATCCTTCCACAAGATATTTTATTTTCTTAATTATCCACCTCCTAAAATATTCATATTTCATCATTATATAAAAATAATATTATAATATATATTATGATATTTTTATTATTATAATGGTTCTACCTATACCTACACACACATCTATCAAATTTATAACAAACTTATTGTTCGTGTATACGGTGCAAACTTTCACCTCGCAAAATGATGTCATTAATTTTTCTGTTACCACCTCTAATGGTGGGGAATAATTATGTAAATATTGTTTTTAGATGTTATATATGATATTTAATATTTATTTATGCTTATATAGTTATTATATATCACATAACATCAAGTTTTACATTTTTTTTTGTAAATATGACAACATTGTTTGGGGACGTGTGGACTATTGCCTCCTCAACGCGATGTGATTCATTCACAAATTACATATAATGTATTAAGGATAGGATCAGTAAACATATGTAAAAAAATAAAATAATAATTATACTATATTTATAGTATATATATAAATACATTTCATTTACTTTCAAAATGGAAATAAAATGGAAACAAAGTTCATGCTTACGTACGACATATCGTCTCAATGAACGATGTCATTCATTTTCTATATATATCTATCATGTTTTATTATAAATATTTTTATAATAAATAGATATGATATATATATATATATTTATAATTTTATACATTTTATAAGTAAGTAAATATTGAACTATGTACTATAATCCAGAATAATAATTCAAAACCTATATGAATGACAAAGCGGATGTTACCTAAAATATAACATTAACATGGATTTCTTAATAAAAAAGTAATATAATTTCATTATAAAATCAAATATGGTTTTATATATAATAATATAGTTCTTTTTTAGATGTATAATAAATATAATTTTATAATACATGAGCTTTTAATGAGTATGATCAGAGTCAATACATAAGGTAATGGTTTTCTAGTCTTGCTTTTATTTCTGTGAGATTTATCCCTTATTAACCACTAATTTATTTTATGTGGTCTATATAATACACATGAATATATTATATTATTATTATTATTATTAAATTTATAATTTATTTCATATTCATTTTATAATGCCACTTTTATGGGTTTTCTGCTTCAAAAGTTACAAAATAGGTATAGTAATTTTTCTTTAATTTTTTTTTTTGAGAAACATGTTGTGTTATGCACCTATATTCTTCTAAGAGGTGTATAAAATTCTATTAGTAATGTTATATCTTGAATATAACTATTTTAATTATATTGTTATATTAATTTAATGGAATTTTATTAAATGATATGTTGATTCAATGTTACCAAGTGATAAGAGTTTATTTCAACAATCTCATCGATTATCAAAATCATTTATGATTATCATTTCATTGATGAAATAATATGATAAATCATTCAAGAAAACTCATTAATATTTTTATCCACTAGTTATTCATGATATATTCATTTATTATTTCAATTTTCCCACTCTTTGGTACTTAAGATAATTAAGATATTGTTTTTTAAAAAGGACATCATTTCTCTCTTCATCCAGTAATCTGTTTTATTCAAAAAAAAACATGTTTTCAAAAATGATTTCAATAAATGTTTTTAAAATGATATCCTAAGATCATTTTCAATTGAAAATTAATTTTAAATTATTTTTATGGTTTTCAATGATTCTTTTATTAGTTTCCAAAATGATTTTCAATGAAAATTATTTCAGAAAATGTTTTATGATTTAAAAAACGTTTTCAAAATAAGAATTAATATTTTACACATGAAATTTAATTAAATTATATTTCCAAATTATTTTCCATCCAAGATGACATCTATTGGTGTTACAAATTCCTTTCTGTGAAAAATTCCCAAGGTTTCGATTCATATTCTTTCTCTAAATGGTTTATTTTTTGATGGCATGTTTTTTAATAAAATCATTTAACTTTCATATGTTATATGCTAATGAAAGTCACTTTTTTTCATGGATTATGATTTTATGAAATCATTATGATGACTGTCTCTTTTACATAGGTTACAATATGATTACATTTTTATGATACCAATTTCATTTAATGGGTCATGTTATCATGACCTTTTATGACCGAGTGGAACACATTTGTTTGATTTAATTATGATATAGGAGGGGCCTATATCTTCCTATAACTCATTGGGTAATGATTTATGTCTCAAGATATAGAAATTGATGGAAAAGGGAGTAAAATCAGCTCAATAAAGGACATCATCTGCTAAGATGGTCGTGGGAGTGAACATTGACTACTAAGATGGTCATGTGAGTGAACCATGACTACCCAGATGGTATGTAGAGTAATGGACTCCAAATATGATGTCCCTAGTAGTGATTAATTGACTATTATGGAAATTAATTTATATAAATATGTGTGTACCAAAATTCCATATCCCATTCCTATATTATTTGTTTATGGATTATTCTATTGATTATGTTATGATTCCTATCTTATGAACTGTTAATCTTAACTCCATGATTCATTTTTATGGTCTTTAGTATTTAAGGTATGATCTTATAATTTTAGGATCACATTTTCATACCCTTATTCTTATGTTTATGCTTACATATCTCCCTTGTTTACCCCTAAATAGTATCTAATATCAATAATTTTATGTTTCACTTCCCCATGTTAGGAAGATATGTATTTTTTATATTGTTTCTAAGAAGGTTGATAGTCATTAAGAACTTAGTTAGAGATAATATAGCTCAAATTTTTAATTTTTTTATGTTTTTCAGTGTTTTTATAGGAATTAAATTAATATGGACATTGGATGTATATTTTTTTAATATATTACCTATTTCCCAAAACCTGATTTAACATGAATTTATAAGAAGTTAAGGTCTTTATAGTTCATATTAGAGAAAAATTTTAGTTTACTTTGTAAACTAGGATGTCATAAACTTTTTGAGGATTCTAAGGACATGTCTAAGGATAAGTCTTAGGATACAGAAAAGTATTGGAAAATACCCAAAATTTTTGGTAAATGATGGAGTGATTAGTTTCCTAGAAATACATATTCATCTCAATACTACAAGTGGATGTGGTAATAACACATATGAAAATAGGTGTAAAACCCCCAAAAACCATATTGAGCTAGACTTGATCAAAAACGGGTGCACAACAATCGGCCTACTGCACGCCTAGTTTGACACTTCTAAGGAGGATGCTTTGGGAATATACAAACTCTTTATGAACCATTATGAATGACTTAAATATATTTTGTCTATGAATAGCCTAGAATAAAATGATTGTATCATATATTAAATGAGGTTTCATAATTTTGACATGTTAAAAGTTTGTTTTCATGATTATGTGTTTCATCTCTATGACTATTGTTTTTACCCAATGATTTTCGGTTTTTCTCAATCGCTAGAACCTGAAAGGAACCACACTAATATAGAGTCAGACAAATAGTGAAATGGTTTTCATCCTGATAATAAAAATTCTTTTTGGACCTCGAATGAAAAATTGTATTTTTAAGATCAACTAATTTTCCTATGATATTTGACATGTCAGACGCCCAATTGAGAAAAGGATGGAATAATATTCTTTTCACTCCTTCATGAGTCGAAGTCAACCTTCTTTCAGTCAGTCTTTTGATCCAATTATTGGTGAACAATTGATCAATACATCTAAAAATATATTCTCTATTCTCTAGTGGTCAAGACATGATAAATTCATTCTAGTTATTTATTTTTTAGAGATAGAAGCAGACCATTGGTGAACTCTAATCAAGAATACAAGGAAGCAAGATGAAATTGAATCCACAGATTATGATGTGTTCAACATAATATTTTTCAACATATAAATTCCTTTTATTCTTCATAAAAATATAGAGATATAATTCTATGAGTTAATAAAATTAGATGATGAATTGGTTTTTATAAATGGGGCTATTTTCATAAGACATGTGAAGTACGCGTATGGTATTATCTTCCAACCAAAATTTAAAGATGATAGGTTCATTAATGCATTAAATACATGTCTCAAAATGCAATTAGCCATAAGATACTTTAGAATAAATGAAGATATTTTCCTTTATTAAATTAAGGATTAAATTAAGTTTAGAGTTATGTATCAATCTAATGGTTTTGATAAGAAGATGAAGATGAAATTCAACAAAAAATCTAAAACCCATAGAGAAGAAAATGAGGTATCCTTTATGATATATGTGTGGGATGAAGCATTGATGAAATTTTCTTAAGGTGTATAATAAATATTTTAGGTGCATAGGGGAAGGTCATAAAGAATTTTATTTCCAAATTAATGGGAAAAAGTTAGGTAACAATGAAAATAGAGAGAAAGCTGCACAGAATAAACGTCCCTTGATTATTTGTTACAAGCGTTATGAGAATTGAAATTATGTTAACCAGTAAATAAACAAGAATATCAATGTTGAAAAATGATTTTAACAACATATTAATCATAGGTATAATAGTAAATATCATACACTTTCTATTTTTGATGAGGGGTGAGATAACAACGTGTTGAATGGTATAGTTACCATATACTATAGAACTAATAATGTATTAATTTATTATAGATATACCCACTCTTAAATATATATTTAATTTGATAAGGGTAGTAAGATTCCATAAAAAAGATTAGATATAGAATTTTCAAATCAAACCCATAATGGTATGATTATTTCATCTCAAGTGTTTGATTCTTCTCTTATTGACATTTCGAGTAATTTTTTCTAGTAAATCATTTCATTATTCCTCTATTTGAATTAGATATAATCTTATGCATGGATTGACATTTTTTGTATAAATAACACACAAAATGTTGAGGAAGGGAAGTTATGTTTTATATTTCTAACCAACCTATGATCTTATATCTATTGATGATAAGTATTAACATCCTATGGAAATTACATCCAATATATGGGTCTTAATCCCCATTTAGAAGGGATATTTATATCTAATGGTTGGTAAGAAAATTGACATTGATGATATGCCTATTGTTTAGTAATTTTTGGATGTATTATCATAAGATATTTATATCCTTCCACCAAAACGTAAAGTTATGTTCTTGATAAATATCATGCATGGTTCTACACCTATTTCAATGACTCACTGTATAATGCCTCCAGCTGAGTTTTAAGAAATAAAGAAGAAACACCAAGAATATAATGATAATGGTTTCATTGGGACTAGTGCGTCACATTAGGGGTGCACCAGTTCTTTTCTTGAAAAATAAATATGGATCAGTGAGAGTCTGAATTGATTATAGGTTGTTGAATTACATAATGATCAAGAATTATATCTTGTTCCTCATATTGATGACTTGTTTTATCAACTCTATGGAGGTCAATAAATTTCTACGATTGGCCATACTTATTGATATCATCAATTGAGGGTTAATAATGAGGATAAAATCAAGAAGGAATTAAAAACAAGGTATGGAAACATTGAATATATATAGATTCATTTTTATCTTACTAATACCTCTACTATATTCATGGATTTGATTAATAGAGTCTTTAGAGATTACCTTGATCAGTTTTTGTAGTTTTTATAAATGATATTATTATCTATTAATAGTGAAATAAAAGGGAATGAAGACCACATGATAATTTCAATAAACACACTATGGAAGGAAAAAATATATGAAAATTTTCTAAATTGTGAATTTTGGATGCAAAATGATTATTTTTTTGGTCATATCATCCCAAAAAGGGCATATGAGTAGATCCTTCAGAGACGGAAGATATCAAATGTTGACCTGGACCATCAAAAGTGACATCAATTTTTAGTTTTCTTGGTTTAGATATTTATTTTCAATTGTTTATGGAGAACTTATCATGAATATAAAATCCTCTAAAAAAGATAACTGGGAAGGGTTCCAAGTTCCACTTGAGAGAGGAATGTGAGAATAATTTCAATGAACTAAATAGAAGTTTGGTCTGTGTACCCCTGCTTATATAACCCTATAGTGGATATGGGTGTGTAATCTATATTGATGCATTAATGAAGGGGTTGGTATATTTTATTATGAAAAATAACATGGTCAGAGCTTATGCCTCATGAAAATTGACGATTCGTGAGAAAAATTACCCAACTCATGATTTGGAGTTAGAAATTGTAAGTTTTTCATAAAGATATAGAGGAACTATGTTTATAAAGAAAAGTTTTATATTTATACCATTCATAAGTTTTTAAAATATTTATTCACATAGAAGTTTTTGAACATATGCTAGATAAGATATTCAGAGCTGATAAAGGATTTTTATTTCTCTATGAATTACCATCTTGGGAAAGGGAACACGGTGGATGATGTTTTGAGTTAAAAGGATTGTGATACCTTATCCATGACGAGGATCACAAAAGATTGAATATTTATGGATTTAAAAAATATGGATATGGAAATATTGAAGGAAGGGGAAAATATTGTCTTTTTTAGTTAAAGGTTCAACCCTCTATCCAAGTAAAGATTAAAGAGGCGCAGAGGGAAAATATATACCTGAAAAAGAAGATTAGAAATATTCTATATTTTATAACTAATTAAGATGGAATGATAGGGTTCTGGATCTGTGTATGTGTTTCATCCATACAAGATTTGAAGAATGATCTATTGGAAGAATCTCAAAGTTCATCATTCACATTTAATTCTGGAAGTTTGAAGATGTATAGAGACATGAAAGAATACTTATAGTGGGATTACATGAAGAACGATATTGAAAATTTGGTATCATGATGCTTAGAATATCATAAAGATACATCTAAAATAAAATTTTTAAAGGGGATGCATCCATTTCTTATACCATAATGGTATTGGGAGAAAATCACTATGAATTTTTTCATTAGACTCCCTAGAACCTCTCAAGGGAATAATTCTATATGGGTGGTATTCTATCACCTTACTATGGTAGTAAACTTTATTTCTATTAGATAAGAATTATCTATTTATCAGCATTATAGTATATACTTTAAGAAAGTGGTAAGATTATATGGAGTACCACATTATATTGTATCTCATCAGGAACTGAGGTTTACCTCGATGGTTTGGAGAAGTATTCAGAAATCCCTTGGTAAAGAATTGAAATTCAACACAACATATCATCCTTAAACATATGGTCATTATGAAGTAATAATTTAGAACCAAGAGGATATGTTGAGATATTTTTCTTTAGATTTCAATGTTTGTTGGGTTCAACACATTCTTCTAGTTGAGTTCTTAGACTATAATATCTTTCACTCAATAATTCAGATTGATCCTTAGGAAGCCATCTATAAGAACAAATTTGGATCTCCAACAATCTTGGTTGAAGTTGTAGAAATAAATATATTGGGATACTTGATCATAGAATAAATGGACAAGAAGGTAAAACAATTCAAAACTACAGTAAGGAAGCTCAAATTCAGAGGAATAGTTATGTTGCTAACTATCAAGATGATCAATAATTTGAGGTTGGAGAGAATTTTTTTCTATGAATTCCACCCTAGAAAAACGACACGAGATTGGGGAATAAATGGAAACATGTCCCTAGGTATATCGGTCACTTTGAAATTATTGATCGTATAAGGATGGTATCCAATCACTTGGAAATTATTCCAAATCACTTTAATTTCTCTAATTTTCTACATCAATCTTTCCTAAGTATGTAAATATCTGACCCTTCACATGTACTAAACCCATAGGTCATACAACTTATGCAGGATCATTCTTACAAGTAACAACAAGTTAAAATTAGGGATTGTACCGAGAAATTTCTGCAAAACATGTCCACTATCCTGGTCAATGTTCAATGGAGAAATCACTAGTAATAAGAAGTTATATGAGATCTTTAGGGTATGATGAGATAAAAGTACGCTTAATATTTTGTCTCATAATGATGAATTTCGAGAGTGAAATTTATTTTATGGGGGTAGAATGTAACACATATATTTTTTAAGAATCATATTTAATAAATTAAATTTCTTCAATTTATTATATCTTATGATACATAAAAGTAATATCTCCTTATAAGAAACACCATTATATGCATGCGCTACATGTGGCATCGACTTGGCTTAGGTTACATGTGTCATTGAGTTTCTACAAAACATCATTTTAATATTACGATTATTTAAATGAGATAGTTATAACATATCCATTAAACAAAGTAATATGAATAGTAATAAATATTTTTTTATATAATTTATAATGTCTTTTTGAAAATAAATGATATTTATAATAAAAGTTATTTTTTTTGGAAATGTATTTATATGTTTGAAAATACTAATTTCTCAAATGAACATATTTTTAAGCCCTTCTGTTTACAATAATAAAACTAATTTTATACGCATTTATATATTTAATTTGATAAAATGAACATCATTTCTGAATTCATAATGTTAAAATTATATTACGGGTAATTTTTGGAATTTCTCTGATAAATATTATTTTTGGATAAAAAGAGAAAAATGAGAAATTTTAATTGAAAACTTTTTTTCATCTAATTTATTTTCATTGTAAAATTATATTTTCAATTTTTAATGGATAATTAAATAAATTTTACATCACTTAATCGAATTTAGGTCATTAGAACCAATTTCACATTGAAATTGGATATAAGAACCTGTCATACATGTAAACATTTTTACTTAAAAACCCTAACGTTGTGACACCTCTGTGTGATTAATTTTAAAATAATTTCTTCAACTTCAATGATTGGAATTTGGAAAAATGGATTATATATTTGTAATAATAAAAATTCATAATTTTTATTAATGTTAACATAGTTTTTTTATCGTAATTTTTAGTGAAAGTAATTAATATTAACAACATCGATTAAGGTTAAAAGAAGATTACTCAGCTATTAACTATAATTTAAAGGGAAAAATAAACTAGAAACAAGTAAAAAAAGTAACTAAATGGAAATATTTATACCTATTAACCTCTTGGATATCAAATGGGAATTATTTTAGATTCTTGATTTTAGGGAGATCTCTCAATATTAGTTACCATTTTATATTTATTATAATGTCACTCCTCCTCCACTATAAAAAGGAACCCCCATTACTTACTCACACACCTCAAGAACATTTTATCACCAAAAATATAACCAAATATCCTCCCAAATTCCCTCTCTTCATCCTTTAATCCTCTATTTGGGAATAATTCCAACTTAGGAAGCAATTTTGTGCAGACCAAGAAGAGTGACACAAAGAAGAGGTAACATTCTTCCATAATATATTTTGTGTTGTTTTCATGTTCCATCCTATAAAATATTAGTATTGCATAATTATATAATATCCTAAGTGTCGTAAATATTATAAGATGTTTTTATTCTATGTTTTTTACAAAATCTTGCACAAACATCCATCAAATGGGTACTGAACATATCGTTCTTGTGTATAGTGAACTACCGTCTCGTGAAACGATGTGGTTAATTTTTAATTTACCACCTATCATGGATAGAAATTATGATGTAAATAAAATTTAAAGACATTATATATAATATTTATTATGTATTAATTCTTCTCGATTTATTATATAACACATAGCTTCATGATTTCGAATTTTTATAAATAGGATAAATTCATTATTGGATGTGTGGACTATCGCCTCCTAAAAGTGATGTGATTCATTCAAACATTACATAGAAAGTTTTAAGGATTAGTTTAGAAAAATTTCATGATTATTATGAAATAATAATTATAATATAATTATTTTTTATTTATATATATATATACATATATTTCATTTACATTGGAAAGAAAAATAAAATGGAAACAATATTCATGCGTACACAAGACCTACCATCACCCTGAAAAGTATATTTCATTTTTTATTTCAACCTTTTATAGGTTATTATAAACATTTATATACTGAATATATATGATATTTAAATCATTTTATACATTATTTAAACAGTTAAATCATTATCTATGTACGATGATCAGAAATAATATGTGAAAACATATATGAAGATCAAAGAGGATACTACTCAAAGGGAAACATTAACAACAAATTGTTAGTAAACTATTAATATGAATTAATAATAAAATAATATATGGTATTAGATATACAAATATGGTTATTTAGTAGATTAATTAAAAAAATTATTATACCATAATTTTGAACGAGTACGATGAGAGTCATGATAAAAGGTAACTGTTTTCTCGTCTAACTTTTTTTGGGGACATTTATGCCTTATTCACAGTTAATTTGTTTTGTGTGGTGTATATTCTACCCATGAATATATTATATTATTATTAATAAATTTATATTTATTTACATATCCATTTTATTATATCTCTTATCTAGGTTTTATGTTACAAAATTCACCAAATCGGTAATGTAATGTTTTCTTAATTGTCGTTCTTTAAAACACATTCCATGTAATGAACCAATATTATTCTACGAAGTGTATAAACTTATATTTTACATGTTATATATTTAATATCATTCCTTTAAGTTTATTTTATTCTTAATTTAATTTAATTTTTCCACATTGGTATTATGAATCAAAGTTACCAAGTGGTAAATGTCTATTGCAACAATCACATATATTATCAGGATTGTTAAAGATTATGCTTTAATTGATGAAATATTATGAACCATATTTCATGAAAAATAATTAATTTTATTAAACTATAGTTATTAATGATATATTACTTTTTTGGAACTATTTTAACACTCTTTTTTTACTTATGATAATAAAGATAATGGTTCTAAAAAATCCAACCCCATTTCTCTCTTCGGTCGGAAATCTGGTTTATTCCAAAACCCATGTTTTCATAAAAAAATAAAAAATGATTTAAAAAAATGTTTTTAAAATTATATTTTAATCTTATGTTAATGTAAAATGTATTCCAATATTTTTTATGATTATCAAAACATCCTTTATATGTTTTTAAATCAATTTTCATGGATTTTTGTTTTTCAAAAATGTTTTTTTAAGAATACGTTTTTCAAAGAAAAATGAAATTATTCTCAATTTTTTTTCTAAAGGATCATTCTAAATTATTTACCATCCACAATGAAATATATTTATGTTATTCATGAATTTATAGGGACATCATCCAAAGTTTATTTTTATATTCTTTCCCTAAATGGTTTATGTTTTGATGGTATACTGTTTATGAAACTAGTTTCACTTTCACTAGTAATATACATATGAATCCCAATTCATTTCAAGGGCTATGATTTGATGAAATTTTTATAATACCTTCATGTTTTTATAGGTGATAATATGATTAAATTTATATGATACCCACTTTATTTCATGGTGTAAGATATTATGAATGTTTATTATCTAGTGGAACACATATGTATGATATCATTCTAAGATAAGTGGGACCTATATCTCCTTCCATTTAATTGGGTAAAGATTTATGTCTCATGATATAGACCTTGCTAGAATGGGGAGTAAACTCAGTAAAATAATGGACCTTATCCAATACTATGGTTTTGGGAGTGATCCTTGTCTAAAAACTTGGTTAGGGAAGTAAACCAGGACTAAAAAGATGGAAGGGGGAGTGAAAAATAACTACTAAGATATCCATGGAAGAAATACCTTGAATAATATGGAAAAAAATTATATGATTATGCATCTACCACAATTCCATGTTTTATTCCTTTTTATGATTTCATTAACTATACTCTTCATTACCATATGATTCATTTATTATTAACTTCAAATCTTTATGTTGTGATTCATTGTTATGATTTTTGATATGTGGTTTATGATTTTATAATGTTATAATCACACTTTCATACCATGATGCTCATGTTTAATCATACATATATCATTTTCCCTTATAGAGCATCTTTCATCACCACTTATTATGATTCCTTTCACCAGGTTATGAAGATATGTATTTTGTATGATGTTTCTTATAAGGATTCTAGTCATGAATAACCTAATGGGAGATAATGTACCTCTCTTGTGTACCAGTGTTTATGTTTCCATATTTCCAAATTCACTAAACTATTATGGTCATTGTAAATTTATTTTTGTAATATATTTAGTGTTTGAAAAAACAATTATGTAATGTTAAATTATAAAAAATTAGGTTTTCTATAGAAAGGTTCTTGAGGATCTAAGTATAAGGAAAAAATAATTAAATCTCCAAACACCCTACTTATCCCACTCAATGTGTGTCATGTGTTCCTATATGTAGTATCAAAGATATTTTTTTCTATTGTGGATTAAACCTAATATATAAAAATTTTAAAGATTACTAAAGATATAGAATCAATAGCGGAGGATCCTATATTTTATGGAAATATGTTTTCTAACTAAAATTATGGGTTAATATCATATTTCAAAGAACATATTGGAATCAAATATAATTAAATATTTATTGGTTTTTTATTTAATTAATTTAATTTAATGTATACGATATGTATCAAAGAAATATAAACATTGATTATTGTACTAAGAATGATGTAGTGGATGCTTTGGGAAATGTTATATTTTGGATGATATCCAGTTGAATGTTTTTTATGGAGATGAAGATGAATTTTTAACAGATGTGTAGAATTAGAACTTGTCCAAAATATGTAAATTAGGCAATCATAATAGGTAAATTTCAAAAACCAGTTAATAAATAATTCCTTTTTTCTATTGGATAAATGAAGAGAAATAGAAGACCAAAATAATTTTGAATTATCGAAACCCATATCATTGATATTATTAATTATTTTATTATATTATCTAAATGTAACATTCTTGTGATTGTTTTTTACATCTAGAAATGTAGATTCTTTCATATGGAATAAAATAAGTATTTTTTGTGATAATATAAAAAATACCAAATTATGTTTCTCTATGGAATATCTGATAAGTGTTTGATTATATATTCAAGTCATATATGATATGATGGATTAATAATAAATATTTTATTGGGTTAATTTTACATTCAAAGGATAATATTTGTTGGAAAACCAATGGATCAATGTACAGTAAATGGACTTGAATGAATATTTTCTTAAAATTGGTATAAATATGAAGTTTCAATGTAATATCCATAAATAACATGAAAACTAATTGAAACAATAGATGTCCATGGACAAATAATTCAAAGCTAGAATCATTAATCTTAATACACGACATGAAGAAAGGAAAAAATCATGAGGATAATGTGGATAAAGAATGGATTACATGGATTTATAATTATATAAGAATGTTGTGTGGACCAAATACCCTTGAATAAATATTATTATTAAAAAAGATAATAGATTATATTGATATACAATACATGGAAAACTAATAAATTGAGTTCAAATTTTTAAATATAAAAAATCTATGAGAATATAGATAACAACTTACTAATTCTATTAGGTGGTTATTAAATAACTTGAGAATTAAAATGACATTTTCTATAAGAGTGAGACAGATTATGAGTCTGTGTATAGAAGCTAGAAGGTTTAATAGAGGATTATGATCTGTAACAACCTCATCTAACCTAATAAAAAGTCATACGAGGTATGTTTTTCATGGATATTTTTATATCTATTATCATCTTTATTTTTTGGAATATGTGCTTAAATAAAAAATTCAAAATTATAATCTATAATAATATAAAAAGTATTACATATCAATGGAAGGAACAAAATCCTTATCAACTTATAAATAATAATATGTAGTTGGATGATCATAAAGATGGAATAAAAAAGAAAAATTACTCAGGTGTCATTGATGGATAATTCCCAAAAACATATTTAATTAAAATAATAATCCATGGAGATAAAATCATATTGAATATATTATTATAATTTATAAAAAATGGTTATGAAATAAGAATAAATTTAAATGATGATAATGGTTGTTTTCATCAAGCAGAATGTGAATTTTCATAAAAACATTCATCATGTTCAAAAAAGTATTAGGTTGATTTAATGGAAATTGTGGAAGATAAATAAAATGAATTATAAATTGGTTTCATCCATAAAACTATGAATAAATAGATTAAAAATTTTGTAGTATCCCTTTTATGGAGAAATATTCTAAACAAAGAATAGATAAACCACACATTAAAGAAGGATACTTGTACTAGTGGATGATTCTCTCCAAGGTGATGCATAAAAATATAAGTAAGAACAATGTTTGAGATACAAATTTTTTTAGATAAGTTGGTATAAATGATTTTTTAATTAAAATTATTAGAAGAAGATTATAAAAAAAGTATGGCTTGGGATGTCCCCAACATTATACTTCATGAGGATTTATAGTGGGACCCCACCCCTGTTAATATTATTTAGATATCCGATGATTAATTCCATACTAGATTAATGGGAAGATGTGAACCATGATGTAATTTTGCTAAAAAATAATATATGTTTGATTTTAATGATATCAGTAACAAATTCTAGTGGAAGCATCTGCTGTGGATGAAAAAAAATTAAATATTTTCTTATAACATACATCATTAGTAAAAATATTGTCAAAAATATAGAAATAAAGTCATTTGAAATATTAAAGGGAGAATCATTTTGAATTTAGATATACATTTAAAGATGAATAAATAAAAGTGGTGACAAGACCAAACAAGATAAATTAATTATATAAATAATCCACCATGAACAATGGATGGTGAATTTGATTATGTATAATGTAATAAATAAGTATAGAAAGAACCAAGAAATATTTATAGTGATACTACATTAAATGCAATGTATATATTGTTTATAAATGTTTTTAATCCATATTTGGAATTCTATTATTGGTAGAGATATTTATCAAGTGTTGGAAAACACTAAAATAGTATATTGAAAACCTATTGGATAATGTTTCACAATAATGTTAAAATAATCATTTTTAATGAACTAATATTATAGTATCGTTTTATTTTTTTTCAAGAACTAATAAGAAAAAATTTATTATCAAACAAAATGGTTGGAATTTAATTATTTATATTTAAATATTTATTTTTCCCATATGATAATAGAGAAGGAAGATGGAAAAAAATATTATAATAAACAACACGTGGTATCACTAATTTATCATAGATATGTGATAATAATTTATTAAACATGTTGTATTCCTAACACTTTTAATCATTATATCTCTTGCACTGATAATTTGGTGTTAATGTGATTAGGATTATGAGTCATTTTCCATTCAAGGTATTTAATTTATCTATATTTTAGTATTTAATAGAATTTAGTGGGTTCTATGGACCCCATTAATAATACAAATAAATACTATTATTTTTAGCATTGAGTTCTGACTTAGTAGGATTATAGGATTTTAGATGGATAATTTCCACATCATAAGTTCACTAAGTATTATTTATTGAGAAGATTGAATATATTAGTATAAGTGAGTTGAAATTTATGTCTTAATGAAAGATGGTATCAACTTATAAGGAACTGGTTTATAGCCACCCTATTAATATTGGTGGTGGGGGTAATGTCAAATATAAGAGGCCAATACTCATTGGGGGATTTTCAATATAGGATTGACCACCCTCCAATGATTTGAATTACATTGTTCCATGAATATAAAAGGAAACTATGTGGTGTGAAAACATGAATCTGACATCTTAAATGGGTCTTCCATATTCTCATATAAATATTATATGGTAATTTTCTACTGTAGTGAGGCATTTTCCTATGACGGGAATTAAGACCTAAGGTAAAAAATTTATGAGGTATTGAGAAAAATTGAACAATATCATGCATGAAGGGGAGTGAAAAAAGATGTATATTTTGTCTTAATACGTCAATTAATTTACATTGGGTGTGGAAAATTCCAATAAAGTTTATTAACAAAGGGCAGTCAATAATTATTCTATAAAATCTATTTATTTTTAGGACTATGGTTTTTAGGAGAAAGATGAATATATTATCTCCAAATATTATAGGTTTTAGGTTTTATGGTTTTACTTTAGGAGGGATTATATCAATCACCTATTGTTATTTCATTTTATAAGATTATTGAAAAAGGACGAATATTATTAAACCGAGTGATTTTATGTTAAATTTGATGAAAATTACATAAAGAAAATCATTGAAGATTGATGTGGATGAAGATGGATTCTTACAATAGATGAAATTTTTTTGATTATTTTTAAAATATGACATTACATATTGTTATAATATTAAATCTATGATGATGGATTTTAATGTTTATGATTTAGGTATAATGTAATGATCAGGATCCAAATGAAGTTTTATGATTTATATAATGATTAATTAATCATGTTCAGTCTTTGAAAATAATTGGTGGTAACAATGAATTATTTAGATATGAGTAAAATAAAAATGGTAAGGTAAGACTCCGCTATGAAATTAAATACATTTTAGTAAATTTGGATAATCCATACTATAAATATAAATGTATTCCATAAAATCAATGAGGAAGTTTGTTACACCATTTCAAATTACAATTATTTTCACCCATAAACTTTCAATGTGGACACATCATGGGGGGGAGGGATTTTGATTGTTAACATCTCCTTTGAGAAATTTTAAATCTTATACTCATTATGGTGAATTAAATAGTTAATCTACAATGGGTATAAGTTGTTTTTTAAACCATAGAACATGATTTTTTATTGGAAGAATCCCTATGAAACATAGAGAGGACCTAAATAGGTGTAGTGAAGGTCATGGTGGGATTATTGATTATCTATGAAACATATGAAAATGAAAGGTACCGTACTATATTAGATTTTATGTCTAGAATCATGATTTTTTTAGTAGGTGGATCATGGTCTAGTGAGTTTGGATCATGAATATTAGGTGGCATTTTTCCAAAATATCACTATGCCATAGGAATTGTTCTACCATGTCGTGGTCGATCATGGTTATAACAAAGTAATTTTATATAATGACTATGTTATTCAGGAGGGGAAGAGAATATTAAATTATGTTTTGATCATATTTTTGAGTAGTATCCCTAAAATGAGAATGTTTAATTTCACCACACTATGGAAAACTAAAACATAGACAAAAATAAAGGAAATAATTTTATTCTAACATTGTGAACCTGGATCCATATCAGTATCAATAGATATTCATTTTTACCAAACTAAATTCTTGTGGGACACTTGGAGATATCATAGATCCTATACAAATAAGGTTTTATCTACATTGTTGATGGTGATAGTGTATGTTAAGTATGTTTTTACTCTATTTATAGCAATTTATAAAACAAAAAAAATAATGATTTTTTATATCTGAATCATGTGAAAATAAATAGGGATGGAAGAGAATATTTACAAATATGTGTAACAATGATAACGGGAGGATGAAGAGAATATTAAAATATTCAAATATTCTATAAGGAAGAGATAGAAGACAAACATATTGAAGTTCATATTTTTGAGTGAGAAGAAGTATGGGAGAGCCTCAAGGTACCATATTTTGTACTTGTTAAAGGGAGGTGACATCCAAAAAAATAAAAGAATTGAAACATCTAATTCAATTAAAATATTTTATGTAAGATATTTCTTATAATTAATTATATTTTTCCAAAGGAATGGAATGATTATACTATGTCATCATGGAATACAATGAATCAACACTCACATTTACTTGTTGAACAAATCAAACATTATAAGAGTGAAAATTAAATTTAAGGAATATTAATTATAAAATTATAAGATATAATACACATGGTGTATCATGAAAAATAACGAAATAAACACTTTTCCTTAAACAAATGAAGATGATCCACTAGACCATAAATTGTCCCAGCGTCATCTTAAATTATTGTAAAAATATAAAGAAAGAGATAGTTCCTATATGATTGAACTTTCGTCATTCCAAAACAATTTACTAAAAACCATTTGGTATAGTTGATGTTGGTATCCTATATCATTTTCAAGTGTATGCTTATTGGATTTAAAAAGGAGTGGGTGAACCATGTTAGTCTATGTGTTCCTTTCATTTTCATTTTCTATAATTTTTCTTTTTCATTTGATTGGATAGTGTAATAATATGACAAATGGTTTAATATGTGTATATCATATATTGATAAAAATATCTAAATGGATTAAGAAGATGGAAAATTTGTTAATTCAACTGAAATATGGATTCACCTCTGATCTTAAGGTGGCCTAAGTTCCAATAATCACTCATAAAATTGACCACCGAACTAGATAACCCACTCACGATCCTATTTACAACAGGGAACCATCTCACCCATGAAAAAAATATCATATCCAACTGCTCAACAAACATAATCGCGACATTCTTCCCAAAGATTCTCCCTTTACTTACTCTTGAGAGATCAACACTAATAACACAATCTAATACCACATGCTAACATGACCCCCTCAAGGGTCTTTCACCAACCATAACATACCACACTAAACTAACCACATTAAAATCTCATACCACCTATACCACCTATATCATGTAAACCCCCCTTGACTACACTAATTGAGGGGTGGTAATATTCTAGACCTGTATATTAAAATATCACCATTTTTAAGTAAATAACACTAAAAATCACTATATTTTTTTTAATAATAAAACAAATCAAAAATAAATTATTTGGTAAAATAATAAATAATTTATTATTATTGTTTTAACAAAATTAAACCCAATTTTATATGATTTCCATAGATCATTCTTCTAATAATATTATTTAATAAAACTATGATTATGAAAACTACTTTTCTTTTGGGGAACTATTTCACATATACAAGAAGTCATGTACATGATTATATATATCTAAAATCTATAACTTATTCCTTAACACAATAAATCATATTACACTCATCCAAAGTTAAAAAAATAAGTACAGCCTCATCTTAGAGAATAATACATCAATAAACAACTCAATTGTGTGCATACATGTCATAGAAAAACATGTGTCGTATTATGAAATATAACTGGACCACCTATCTAAATATTTTAATATAAAAATAATTAAATATTGTGACTCATTTCATCCATGTTAACTTGAAATTGAAAAATATCTATATAGGCCTTAAAATGTATTACACTAAATTAATGAAAAACACATTAGAATACATAATAGGAACTATAGATTTCATTTTCCTCACTAAGCGAGACTAATTTCATTATATGTATCCTAAATCCAGTAAAATACAAGACTCATAAATCACTTTTATGAAGATATGGAGATGATAAAAATTATAGTGAATATGGGTATGTATTCTAGTTCAAGAAAATACCAAAAGGGGAGGGGTCCCTTTGAACAAAAAATATAATTTCAAAACAAAAAATTAAAAATATGACTCTAATTATTCCACTAGGTACCCCGTGAAACATTAAAGGGTAACTAGATACATCCATACACACCTAATCAGTCTATATTGAGAACCTTGTTTTACTCTTATAGAAATATTTTATAATAATATCGCTCGGACCTACACCCAAATCACACTAAATACCACCCAGACATCTATACTTGTGTAATGCATCCCCTAGGTATATCTTAACTCCTATATTTTCAATATGAAACATGTACAATAAAATTAACCTTATCCAAAAACTAAAATTAACTTTCCCCATGAATTATCTAACCTATAATAATTTGGGTCTTTACATTCACTCAATTATTATCTCATCTTCCAAAATCTATCCACATTGTTCATGTTCTTAGTTATTATTTAAAATTATTCCCTCGATTATCACTTTCTTCTAATATATTCTAAATTCCTATAATTCATTTATATTTCTAATAAACTTTTAATTTCCATGTCATAATAATGATATATTATCTCCTCAGTTAAACACAAAGTTGACCTTGACTATATTGTGAAACCAAAATCATCGAGAAAATCCATCTAATTATTCATTCCAAATATTAGTAATATTCCTTATAATTGAAAATTAAATAATTTAAGTTAACATGTTTAATAAATTAGAAGAAATTTAATAAACATTATTATATGTTCAATTCACAAAATTCTAAAATAAATCATTTATGTAATTATATATGATAAAATAGTTACAACGGGTCACTTCATAATAATGTGGGATGACCATGATCACTTTTATCATTTATCAATCAAGAACTCATTTTTAATATTATAATGTGATTTTTCTATAAATAATGTTAATCTACACAACATTATAGAGGTAATATAGTTTATTCTTCACTGTAAATAGTTATGATTAGTTTATAATGTTATCTCGACCATTCCCACTATATTCAAATTCACATCTTTTAATTTCTCAATATTTAATGTAACAATATAATATTTAATTTGTTATATAATATTTTTATTTTATTTTACATTTAATATACTAAATATAATATAAATATTTATGAAATATTGTTCTCAAAATTAATGAGTTGAATATATTCAATATAATTTCAATTAGCATTTAACATACAATTTGACTAATATAATTGGTATGACCTATTAGTTCTTTCACCTTTGATAGGTTGGTAGTGTTTATAAATTTATAATTGGTTGATCAATCACCAATTTACTTAGGGGTGTAGTAGTGAGAGTCTATTCTCATTCCAATTAGGAACCATTTGTGATAAAAAATATTTATGTACATAAATTATGTTAACCCAAATATTTAGCACATTATAGGATTGAATAAATTTAACACATAATGTAATATGGATAAAATAAATAAACTAAAATAGGTAAATAAGATCAATTTTAAATTAATATATCAAAATACGTTACCATTACCACTTATGAATTAGTTAATTCAATTTTTTTCAAATACATTTTTAGGTTGTGAACTCATTGTAGTCATGTTATTTGATTATATATAGGTCAAAAAAAATATCTTGATAAAATAAGTGTAAAAATTGAAGGTGAATTTCTATTGATCATTATACAAGGAGAAAAATTGAGATACTTATAAAAGATCAATTCCAGAAATCTTTTTGGGTTTGTTCCTCTATATGTCTCTTGGTAGATGATATGTGATATACTATTATGAAATCATGTTTCGAAAGAATAAATTAATAAAAAATTCTCAATAATTATACTATTAACAAATTAATAATTGTATAATTATACTTATTATCCATTGTCCCTTTATTGAATCAACCACAGATAGTGGAGAATAATTCGATAACATATTATTTAATTTTCGTAATAATAAATTTAAAGAAATAATGAAAAATTCAAAATCAAATTTTATTAAGAACCATTTTTTACTTTATTTAATGGATAAAATTCCAAAATAAATAATTATAATTTAATGAAAAAAAAGTAAATTCAAAAGAATCTATGAATTTGAAACAAAGATACAAAAAAACTCAGGAGGAATCCACAAAAACATTAAAATAATTTTTATTTAAAGACCCCATCCCATTTACGGTGCAATGATAGAAATCCTAACATAAATAGTTACATGTAAAAAAGGATCCCATATAATATTCCATGATATATTTCTCATTGTGTGGGAAGAAATAAAACATTTTCACTACTTTATCTACCAATTTTAAACCTATAATCCTACAAATATTATGGTAGGACATCCTAACAAATCATCTTGGATCACATCCTAGTTCATGAATTGAAACTTTTTAATGACAAGAAAGGGGATCTAGACTTCACTTGTTTCATAAAGACTTTCCTATATCACTTATAATTATTATAACCATGTGTCACTTCCATTATCCACAATTTTATATTTTGTTAGCAACTTCCAGTTATGTTTTCCCAAATAGTGCATCAATGTGTGACTTGATCCATAATGACTAACATTGTCTTATTTATTTAAATGATTTTTGGAATGCTTATGTATGATTTATTTTAGGTTCAGTATATTGTAAAAAACATGGTCATCGATTGGTTTGTTCTTATATATTTCCCTCAATTCATAAATATACAAGTTTTTGAATTACTAATTCTTATATATCTTCCTCACCCAGTCTTTGGTGAATGCATAATCCCTTATAAAAACACGGTTTTAATGGTTTAATAATCACTTAACACATCCAAATTATGTTTAATACTACTTTTCCATAATTTATTATTACTCTAAATGAATCCCACTATGAAAATTATTTTCACTATATGATAGGTTTATAAATCTTCTCAAATTCTTCAAAAACACTCCAATGATTCCTGAAATACTCGATCTATAAAAAATCACCCAATTTATACAAGAATAAAAATTAATAAATTAATTAATCAAGGAAAATAATTTTGAAATTATATACACATTAAATAAGTATCGAATTCCAATATACATGAACAATTTCATATCCTTGTGAAAAAAGTATCTCAGCAAAAAATCTAGTGGATAACAAACCATCAACCAGAGTAAAAAACACCAATTATGTTAACAAAACATAGGATTAAATAAAAATAATAAAAATTAAACAACACATTCCTATTAGTTATTTAATCATGATTCATTATTAAATTTAATCTATAATTCCTCTTCTATTATATTATTTTTTGTCATCATTTCCTTAGAAATCCATGCCAAGGTTTTGATATTCCATTCTATAAAATTTTGACTTCACAACGAAAAGAAATGTAAACATATTTCTTCTATATCTAAATAAAAAACATTATATAATTTTTTTTTAAATAAATCAATCTATACATTAGAGAAAAGAACCCACAAAAATAAATATGACATTCAATATGGTTCTATTAATTTTGAAGCTGACGGTGGGTATTTCATGTTGTAATCATAAAATTGAAGGCTACAAAAATATTTCATTATTCATTTAATGTAATTCATGAATATGAATTCAATATTAATGAAATAATATTCCTCCTCACTTCATTAAAAAACATAAACACACATAAATCTCCCCTTTCCTTACTAATTATCAACTTGATCCTGAAAATAAAATGGAATATTTTTTCTTCCATGTTTTCATTTTTCAATGAAAATTGAAAATTGTGAAAATATAACACTAATCAAAATTCCCATATTTTGTCTCCCTTTGATAATAATTGTAATAGTTGAAAAAAATTATATTTTGATTGAGATTTATTACAAACCTATCAAGGATACAACCCATTACTTTATTTGTCTTCAAAAAATACTAATGGAATCACATAAGCATAATATAAATAATATTTTAATGAAATGATTTATTCCCCATGAGAACTTCACATATTCACCCAAATGGATTTCATACATTGTATTTCCTTGTATCACCCATATCACTTATGAAAACCAATAATAAATATCAGGTAGTTATACCTAAATAATTAGGGTAGGAAGGGTAAATTGAATTATAATGTGGCTTTATGAAAATATAATTCATGGTTTCCATAAGATTAAAAAAAAGCATCAATCCTATGGTAAGACTAATGTTAAATAATTTAAAATAATTTTTCCTCAATAAAATCAATATCGGATAAAAAATCTACATGTTATGACGAGATTAGAGTGTATTATCAATAAGTGAGGCTTGTCTTGATATCTATAAATAATGATGTCTGTGAATTAATATAAAAAATATCTCAGAATAGAAATATATAATGGGATATCATAATATTATTAAATAACTCAATATATGAATGATAAGTTATCATTATATTAATAAAATCATTTGTGATTTAAAATAAGATGAATGATTCAATTGAGGAATCAATTCAAATCTCAAAAAGAATAACAAAATTTTAATTTTCAAAACATTACTCAAAAAATGTACTTTATTAAATGGTTATTATTAATTTCACCAGTAAAAAGTATGAATATTGTGAAAAATGTATCTTAGACAACTAATTTCATGAAAAATTTATGTTTACCTAAGAATCAAACCCCCACACTTAATATCAAACAATGTTCCCATAATTATAAATTAATGATATAATGATGCAAGAAATGTACAATGAATATAAAAATGAAAAGGGATAAATAAATAAGAGATAAATTGAAAAAACCTAATAATAAAAATATTCCATTACCATGTTTTAGGGGGTTTTTAAATGATCATGAATGTGTTTTCAATTTTAAATCATTGGTTTGGGCCTAAAATTAGAATCTTGTAGTAGAAATAAAAAAATTAGGTTAAACAAACTGGTCAAATAACCTCATGAAAAAGTGCCGGGATAAATGATATTTGTGTTCTATAAAAAAGTTGTAATTAAAATATTTATTAGCCTCAATATGAAAAATAATAAAATTATATCAAATCAATATAAAAAATATATAAATCTGTTAAAAAAATCATGGAATGGGAAATTATATAGTTTATTGGGCTATATACCCTTACTTCCTTGTGCTATAAACCTCTATAAGATTAGGTTAAATATTATATTCTATATCCACCATATTTATACTTCCAAAAAATATTTTATTAATATTTAAAACATTTTCCATCTATTATTCATGAAACTCTTATCTTTAGGGAAAATTAGTTGGATCTAATGTTGTTGTTCAATGTTTTTCGAAGGGTGAGGTTAGATATAAGTACAATCTGTTCAATGTATTTTTTATAGAGGGAGATTAAATCAAATAAGAAAAAAGGGAAATGATTATCATATCCTCCTAACCCACATTATTAATCATTATCAAATTATTATGGGCCTTGTGATTAGTATTGGGGTCCAATATCTCATGCGACATTTATACACAGATTGGATAGTCTCACTGATACATATAAACAATATAATAATAATTAAATGTGTGATCTTGATGAGTATTGGTTCATTTAATATATGTTTTCTCTATATATATATGATGTTTCATAGATTACATTGGTATTTATGCATGTGGGGTAACTACTGGTGTAGGGAATAGAAACCCCAAAAATGAAATGAATGATGTTATTCTAAATAATTATCTTGATAAACACTCCAAAATGACGATTTCATTACATCAATGGAATGGATAGTAGAAATAGTAGATTAAGAGTAGTGGTTTCCCATATACTCAGTGGTGAAATGTCAATTATATAGGTAATGGTGTCCTAAGAGTAACTCTACATGGCCTTATCCATATAAAAAAGTAGTTTTAATAGTCATACAACTCGTATAAACACCCTTCTATCTTCAAGAGACATAACATGAAGGGAAGATTAAAATAAAAAAAATATGTATTCACCCTATGGATTACATGGGAAATGATGTATAAAAATATTTCCATAGATTAGATTTTTATCAAATGAAATTAAACCCCATGGGTGATTCATTTCTTTTCTTCACCTTCTCTTGGAAATAGTGGGAAAACTAACTGTCTATATTAATGTTCGATACATTTTCGAAAATGGTATAATGTATAAGAACCTATATCTATCTGAAAGCTTTTAATAATTAACTTTCTCAATCCAATAATAATATAGGTACTTGTGTATAACTCTGAAAAGGGTGGTTATAAATTGGGTTCTTTTTTCATCTTTGGTTCATACTTACGTTAAGGGTCAGTAATACCCAGGATCTACCACTCATTGTACATTATATTGTTAGTATTAAAAATGAACATAAAAAAACATTAGGATCAATAAGAACTATACTTTATAAATTTATAGCACTATTTTAAACTCCATGAGTGACATAATCTAAATATTTTGACATGTATAGAAATTTAATTTGTCAAATATCAACGTCTAGGAAGATAGTATAAAATTATAAATTACTATATTCATATTTCCTAACCTATAGAATATTATTAATCTGTATAACCCTTAGATGATTTATAACCTACAGCTCATTGTTAATATACTCGAAGATAAGCATGTATGACATCATGTTTGTGGGGATCACCTTTATTTGATATTGACCTAATGTTTCTTGGTAAATAGTATCAGTAAACTATAATTAGAAATAAAAATTCTACTAAAGAAAATACCAATATTTAGAATATGTATAAGATGAGTTTATTAGATTGAAAACTATGTTTGAGGTTGATAAATGGGTAATACAAGGTTCCTAGGAAACCTCAATTTGTTCCAACTACCTAAATTCTTCTACTAACCCTTGAAAAACACTTAATGAAGGAAGATAGTGATTCAGGAATCCTGTGATGGTGTCCGAGATTGAAAATTATTTAACATCAACAAATCAACACGTATTCTAGGTTAGAATTAGAACTAAATAATCCTTTTTGAAAATTACAGTGGACAACAATAACATCTAAATGAATTATATCAATTAAATACTTAAATTAGATTTATAGGTTGATACAAGATAGGATATCTAGATTTATCTATATATACTATAAGAGTAGGAATCAGGCTCCTTGTAGTTATGATAAAGGGACTACTATATAGATCATGCTTAATCATTAAAGGACTGAATTTTAAATATAAGTACATTGATGAATAAGCCTATGGTGAAATATATCATGTAGAAATATATCCTATGTATGATAGGGGACATCATTAACATACCATGGATTCATGGGTAGGGGAACATGTTTATATTAAGATATTTTATTTATCTGACTCTCATGTACATATTTATAGCTAATAAAGTTATTATATAATAACCAGATTGAGTTCATGTAGAATTTACTATATATCAAGCAATTGTTTCCCATGCAATGAGGAAACAGTACCCTTAGGTTGTTAATGAGTATAAAATTTGTGATCTAACACTATCCATGTTTGAGTGGCCTAGTGACTATATCCCTATTTTTTCTATGGTTGAATGGTTGTCCCAATGTGATTTTTATTATTTATTTTCACCGTAAATTTTTCATGAGACATTAAATGTGGGTTCTAGTGGGAATAAAAACGAATATATAGAAAGATACACTTTTTAGGGTTTTAACTTGAAACTTTATATGGATTTACTGTTTTTATTGAATTATCATAATTTTCATATGTTTTTTAATGTGCATTCATAGCATGGGGGACTCAAATATTTCCCTAGGTTCTTATTGTATTTTTCTAACATAGTTGGTGTTGTGTATCTTTCAATTAGTATTTTAAATTATTGAATGTTATTCCAATTTTTATATTTTTATGGAAATTCATTTTTAATCGAATGTGAGGTGGTTGGAATTTTGAAATGTTTTGAATAAAATGATGTAAGTTTGGTGCCTAATTTCATTATTGCAGAAAACCATGAGGTGTTGTGCACATATTTTAATGTAAAAAAAATAAAAATATTTTTATTATATTTTTGGATCAGATGTATTGAAAAAATATTTTTGTCTTTTAATCTCAAATATCATGGATATAATAGGCAGGTGTGGAATATTATAAAACAATGGAAATGAGAGAATTACATGAATTTTGATCCCAATGATCATATAAATAATCTCATGGATATTCACATTATGTTTAATTTCATTGTTCATAGACCAATCTATGTATAGAGTTTAAGGGAATGTATCCTTGAAAAAAATTATGTGATATATATAGCGATATAAGAGAGGAATAAAAATATGATATAGATGTAGATATTGACACACATATGCATATATCCTTAGGGGATGACTCATATATTTTATGGTCATGGTTCTCAGACCTGTAGCTGCTAACATTTTTATATATAAAAACATAGAACCAATGATTGGTTAGTATTCATAGATATTCCAAAACACAACCTGATGTGAATTAAGGATTATTAGCATCATATAATACCTTGGAGGGGGATATTAATTTTATGGTCATGATGTTTAGACCATTGTGTCATAAAGTTTAATATCCTATGAAAAGGACCATGGTTTTGATAAGACATTATAAAAGGAGAATCCAATGTTATATATTTGGGGTATCCAAAAGAGATTCATACCCAAATAGGAAGGTGCATAAGAATATAATTTCATAATTTATTTAACTGTTAAAATTATTCTCATATGTTTAAACTTCAGGGTACAACAATCATTGAATAGAATGATTTTGGAAGGTTTAAAACATATATTATGAATGCATGAGTCAATAAGAAATAGAGACCAACTGGTGAAGAATGACCATTATAAATAGTGGAATACTAATACCATTATCATTCAATAGAATCTAATGGTAGTAGGTTGGATATTTTCTCAATCAGTCCATTGATTGATTATGTAGTTTTGGTGGAACTATCTTCCATGACTGAAATATCCCATAGGGATAAATTTATATGCTTTGAGGAAAGGTGTGATATTTAGTATCAAATCCTAATAGGTTAGCTCCAAATAAATCAACATCCATAACCAATTTTTAGAAGATCCCTACAGACCCACTATATAGGGCTATCCCCCAAGGCCTCATTACACCTTTACATACCTCCCTATAATGAAAAAAACCAGTAAAATAATCATTTAAGTGTAATTTAAAATAAAAGATGTGGAAAAGGAGAGTGAGAGGGGCTATAGGGAGTAAACAAAACTCAACACAAAGAAATGGTTCAAAATAGTGTATGTGGTATCCATTAGTTAATGAGAGACCATCCAAAAGGTGGAATGTGGTAGAAGATGGAACCATTCATTAAATTATAATTGTGGAGGCTATCATTAACCATCCTCACCAATCATAATGAAAACCTTATACTATAACTATCATGGTCTTGGAAAAATAGGATCAGTTCAAATTATCTAGCATAGTTTCAATTCAAGCCACCATGATATGGTTTTGTAGTCTGAATCCATATTCGAATTCAATTACATGATTGGTATTGGGAACTTAGATAATTTTCATGGGTTTTTCTATATCCATTTCAGTGGCTACTCTTGTGTCCCTTTACTTATTTTAAATGAATACATTAATGATAGAATCTAATCATTCTTTTCAGACCAAATTATCACCTCTATTCATCATTAGAACACCCCTTCTTGGTACTTTCTTGGTCTTCATAGATGTCTTTCTCATAGTGACAAATAGAATTCATGGAATCTTCTTCAAGCCTATGGGACAATTTACTTGTTACGGTTTGGTACGTAGGGGACATTACAAAATTATGTTCTATTCTAAAAAGAAATAGGGTGATAGTACATTCCACGCCTCCATGATGTAGTTCCATCATACAACAATGAGGGTAGGGATTACTGATATGGGACATGCAGATATTCCTTAGACATTGTTCTGAGGGAACATGATCAACACCTTTATTGCTGAACAACTAGACTATTTCTTGGGTTTGGGTGAATGGACTAATTTATTCCAACTTTCCATATCTCTCACTTGAGACATACTACCATAGATATTACCCCATTATTTTCGAAACTACCTATGGTTTAAAGAGACCAAAACATGTTAAATACTAATCATTTTATATATTTGTTGACAAATAAAATGAATGTGATGATGTGAATCGAGATAGTCGGATGGTCGATGACCCTAATACAGGAGGATATTCCCCATGTGGCATGAAAACATTAAATGTTGAGAGATTCCAAATTTTATCATCCTAATAAAAAGTGTTTTATCATTGAAATAAAATTTAAGGTGCTCTAATCTCACACTCCTTTCGATATTAACCTATCAAAAATATATGAAATTGAAGCAGATATGGATGAATCAATCCACAATAAGAAAGGATTCTAGGATACACATGCATATGAATCCCATATTAAACTATATACTAAAAACCTACCTACTGGAAAACTAAAAAAACCTAAATAAGTAGAAATAAAACCCTACCTAGAGGGGAAGACGGTGCAGCTTCCGGGGTCGCAGGGGGCCGGGGGTCGCGGGGTCGCGGGGTTGCCGGGGTCGCGCGGGGTCGCTGGGGTCGGGGTCGCGGGGTCACCGGGGGAAGCGGGGGGTCGGGGTCGTGGGGGAAGTGGGGGGCTGGGGTCGCGGGGGAAGGAGGGTCGGGTGTTAGAAAAACCAACGTTTCTCAGAGGTTTATTATAAACAGCCACGAAACCTTTTTTACAAAAGGTTTAGCGGCGGTTCCTAGAACCACCGCTAAACAACTGCCGCTAAATAGTGGTTTTGTTGTAGTGTATAAATACAGTCAATCAATTTCAAATATATCATCAAACTCTAATAAAGGAAGTGTGAAAATATTTTTAGGAAGGTTCTATCCACAAACATTGACCAAGGATGAGTTGTATACTTGGGATGCAATAATTTCCCCATTTACATATCTCATAGATTACACAACCCCTATCTTTTGTAGTGGTGTTTAAATAGTTATACTAAACTTTCAAGATAAAAAATAATTTATAGAACTATAATAATATAATACATTTTAAGCACATTAATTGATAATGAGTTCACCTTTCACTATTTGATTCGGGTTCTTTGAATACTCAAACTAAAATCATAAAAACAGAAAACTATGAATTTAGATGGTATAACTTATAAATGAAAAATGTATCCTAACTTATGAGTCTCTAGGATTTAATATAGTTTATCTATATTAATTTCCCAATTAAGTTTTCTAACCTAACATTTTATTCAAGTCCTTCATAATTGTTCATAAATTTTTTTTTAATTTTCCAAAGCATATCCTTCAGGAGTATCAAACATGGTGTACAATATGGTATCCTTGTCATGCAATAGGTGATGATCGATTTAATACCAAATACACCCTTTTAGGTTTATTAACCCCATTGAAAACTATTTAATATCCAAATATACTTTTTTTTATCTATACATGGATGTAATTTCGTGAAAACCACCCGCTCTATACATCACTAAAAACCTAGGATATTTTCCTATGCATAGAATTATCCCTAGGGTTATCACTAAATTATTCTAGTCCTAATACCTAAAAAATCACTTTATCATCCCCTGATACCAACCATAGATACCCAAGACATTTACACATATTATTGATTTATTTTTAACATAAATATATAATAAATAATAACTCAGGATCAAAAGGCCTAGTGCCTTTGATAAACTGGGTACATAAAACATCAACATGAAACAAAAACACAACACCTTTATTTATTTATCCATAATGATCTCCTAAATTCCTTAAAACTCTTAAAACTGCAAAGGATAACCTAGGGAATACATAAAATAGATGGGTGAGCTATAAATCTTAGTAGGGGAATAAACATGATAATAAGGCATATCATGTGAGTCAAATGGAATAACATGATATCCTAAAATAGAAGATATATGGATAATAACATAGTATCATGAAATAAATATCATTGAATCATAAGAGTATGGAAATATAGGAAATTGGAAGTAAGATAAAACATGATATAATCATAATTCAAGGCTAACTACCAAGACAACATCACATGGTGGACAGAGTTTCATCAAAGATTAGGTTTACTCCATAATCCCATACATAACTTATCATGAGAAAAAAAAACATTACCAAATAAATTATAGATCTATCTAGAAATTCCCAATATAACATGAACATTCTTATTTTTTCCACAAAATTATATCAATTATAGGTAATAAACATAATAATTTCCCTTGGAAAGAAATGGGATGCATAATCTTGTCTCATATATTAATAAAAGCATATTTCATAAAGATTACAAAGAGAATAAGTAATTAAATATTTTAGACATTAATATCTATGTACATAAGCATAGGTATCAAAATGTAGTGTTCTCTTAGGGATAGTAACATTAAATGAGGATTACATAAAAGTATTAAGGGATAAAAAAGTTCTCCTTAATCGGGATTTATTTTAATATATGAATTTGAGAAAAGAACTTAAGACATGTATTAACACGTAAATGGAAAGGATAATAAGAATGTTATATATATATAATATAAATGTATAAAAAATTTAGATTCATTTAATAACATTAAATAGAGATTGAAAGTTATTTAGAGAGAGAAAGGTCATAACCCATAGAAAAAGGGTGGTTTGGAGAGATCCCGTACTTTAGGTTACAGAATTACTCTGTACATGTACATAACATCCTCGATATTAAAATTATATTAATTAATTAATTAAGAGACTTTTCCATAAATATTTTATTTAAAATTATTTTATTATGTTTATTTATAACCATTTCTATGAGATATAAGGTTTACTTTTACTCTTTTGAGGACATTCATTTCATGGTTATAAGGTCGGATCACTTGTAGATAACTATTGAATTTCCTATCAAATTGGACTAAAAATATAGAAGTATAATTAAATGTTATATATGAACACCCAAAACTTTAAATGGTCCAATGTATCCATATGTGTTCTAACATATGGATTATTAATTTAGTAAAATGTTAAAGTTATATGGTTAGTTTATTTTTGCGGTTTTACCGACCATTACAAACATGTTTTATTTTATTTAATATTATGGCCATAAATTTATTCCAAAATTTGTAAACATATATAATATACATATTTAGGTCATTATAAATAATTATATTGTAATTTAAACCTTCCATGAAGGTGGTAGGGGTAAACTAAGACTCATCATCCATAGAGGAGGTGAACCAACATAATACAGATGATGATTTCATTGTTTAGAATTAGTGGAGAAGAGAAGATGATGGATGATATATATTCCATTAACAAAATTAAATTAAAAAATATATATAATTATAGATTTATTTTTCCATGTTTAATGGAATTTTATTGGAGTATGAGGAGGAAGGGAACAATAAAATACTTAGTTGATCGTATTACCTTCTCTTTTCAAGTTCACCTCTCGAGCCTCCACTTAAGGAACCTTGGATTGTTATTTTGATGAGACAAGAAGAACTAGGACATGGGGATAGGATTAATAAGGGAATTGGGTAAAACTTTTATAATATCCAAGTCATATAAGTTTTGAGTAGAAGGGGTGGGAGGGGTGTTATTTATAAGGGGAGGAGAGGGGTGTTTTTGACCATTTTATTCATTAGTTTATCATTTTGGCTGAAGAATAACAATAGTATTAATTATTATGACTATATATATTAAATGGTGTATATTTTATAGATATAATGGGTCCTTAAATCATCCATGATTCAAAAATACATGTATCTAGCTTATAATGTTAAATAACGTATTTTACCTATTTCACTATTCACAAAAAATTCAACCATTTTAAAAAAATACCAAAAACTTACCGTAACCATTTTTCAATGGTAATATTAAAAAATTTAAATAAATTTTATTAAAATAATTTTATATATTATAGAAAATTAGTTTTTAAATAAAATTTTCATTTATTTGAAAAATATCAATATCAATATTATGATCAATTTTTTAACCCTTTGAAAAATTATTTATAGTATCATAAAATTCTATTATCATAATAATAATACATAATATTAATTTATAAAACCATTTTATGAAAATAAACTTTCATTAAATATTTATATTTTTTTATAAAAATACAAATAAAATATTTATGATTTTAAAAAAATATAAACACTTATTTTATCATTTTTAAAACATTTATTTACTTATACCGTGATATAAATATTTCATATTATCATTTTATATTATTATTGAATATTATTTTATATTTACATAGGTGATGTTACTATTCTAATGGCCAAGATAATATTCCAAATGGTCATATTATTATTCTTTTGGTTAATTTATATTCCAATGGTCGGATTTATAACACTTATATGGGTTTTCTCCTTACTATAACTACCTCATATTTAATTCATTATTTATTCTATTCAATTTTATCTTAAGGTTATATATATTTTTATTTTAAAAATTAAAATTACATTACTATGATTTTTTTATATTTCTACAGTATTTTTCATGAGTGTGATCATTCTAGGGGATCGAGCATATCCAAATTTTCCTATTATTGTTATATAATTATCTATTTTTTTGTCCCATTATAATACTTTCAATTATTATGGACATTTTATTATCTAAATTTAATGTTAAAATTAATAAAATAAAATTTTATTGGTTTTTTCATGTGGTGTATGTGTTTTACTAAATATTAAACATTTATATAATCAAAAGGGATATTCCATTGATAGAATTCTAGGTTGTTACATTCTCCATGCACCATGACAAACTTTCTTAAAAATGGTCATTTTGGATATTCAAATGGAACTAAAGTGACACGAAAATTATAATGAATGGGGTAGGTTCTTATAAATGTTATAAAACCATGACACAGAGGAAGAAAAATGTACATTTTTTATCAAAAAATTATAAAAAACAAACCATCCTAGGAAGATTCTCTATAACATTGTGAACTGATATCTTTTTTGCATTGGACCTCAAAATGATGACTAAACAGTGCATGGACCAAGTAATTTTTTACATTCGAAGCCCTATCTGAAATGACTAGCTACCTATAACAACTGGAAAAAATGACTTAAGAGATAATAACAACTACCAAAATAATCATGGATCATATAGTTTATATAGAAAAAAACCACATTCATTACACTATGGGGAAATCCATTTTTGGGAATTTTTTTAAAGAAAATTTGTTTTGTTAAAATTCTAAATAACCTTTACAGGAATGAGGGGAATTAAACTGAACCAATTTGTTTTGATAGATTTGATCTAGGTTTGAAGTGTATTTACGTGGTGAATAATTTATAAAGTGATTATTAATTTAAAATAAGGAATATGTTCAAAGTTTTTATATTTCTTTATAAATAATTCCGAATTGTAAATATAAAATTTTTATACTAAGGAATTTTTTAGAAAATTTTTAATCCATTCAAAAAGGATTTTTGGATAATGATTTTATCGTAGGTTTAAATAAAATTAAATGTGTGATATTTAATTTGTGTAAATTATTTACAGAAAATATGATATGTTTATTATTTAATAATAAAAGTGGATATAAAATATAACATATTTTGGAATATGATGGAGTTCATATTAAAATCATGTAAATAATGATATGAAATGTTTGTATTGGATAAAAGAGAATTTTTTATGTTTATTCGTAATGAATTATAAATTGTTTTAAATTTATTTATTTATGAAGATTTCATAAATATTTATATCTTGTTTAAATATATGAATTTTCATTAATTTAGCACTATTACATACTTTATTATTCAAGAAAATAGATGTTATGTTTTGCGGTGTAATGTATTCTTTAGTTTTAAAGTGTTAAAACTAATTACTTAAATTACTATACATGAATTTAAGGAGTTACATGTTAGGTATGATAATTGGTTTAGTTTTCATATACCATGGTTATGATAATTGAATTGGTTTACTTATACCATGGTTTTATCATGTTCATAAGTTTTCTAAAGAGTTACACATCAATATAGTTTGAACATATTAACTTAGTGGAGGGAATAGGGATTCCAAACTCAATTATTAGAATAATTAAAACATGTAAATGGAATACATGAGATAAGATATAGATATTAAATACCCTTTAAAATATTAAGTGTCATGTTCCTTTTAGAGAAAACATTTTCCATGAATTGAATCATTGAATCAGGTAGGTCATGCTAAAGTTAACTGTCCAAGGATTATCTTATTTAATTAAATAATGTTAGGGGTGACCCTAATGGGATTGGGTGTCCATTTTTGGTATTCTCATTAGGTTAAACTTATATGGGAAACCCTAATATGATTATGATACCATATTAATTGAGTTGAGTTTATATATATGGTGGATTGGGAAAAGGGCTGATCACTCAACTATCAAAGAGTTATATAAGATATGATTGTCATGATTGCCTAACTAAATAGATAATTTATGGTAGAAACACTAAATCAAACCAAATCTTAGTGACATATGGATATTGGCCCAATAATGTATATGATTGTTTTAAAGGGGTAAACATTTTAGTGTAATTACATTTAATAAAATACTTTATTAAATAAATATAAAACATTATAATCATATAAGAAAAACATTTGTTATAGATAAATGACATCATCATCATGAAAGTTGACTTTGAAATAAATTTTAGAAAATAGATGCTTAATAGAAGAAATTTATATACTGGTATAGAAACATAAGAATTATTCTTGATAAAGAGATAACAATCGATGTGTTATAGTAATACTTTCCATAATAAACAAATGTTAATTTTGTTCAAATATTGGATCTAGATGATTACGAGAAGCATATAATGAATCATATAAGGTTCCAAAAAAATTATTTATATGTAAGATTGCCTAATGGATTTCATTATCTAATCATGAACTAAATAAGACTGGTTATATCAATTACTTATAGAAAATAAACACTTCTATTAAGGCTTGTTTTTTATGTGGAATTCATTCTGTAATCATTATAGAAAAATTTCAAACAATGTGAACAAGTTCAATAAAATTTTTCCCTATTTTCTAAAAGTGTTGAGGATAAATGAGAACAATATGTTATGTATAGGATTTAGTGATGTGTTGAAAGTACAAATATGTGGCCAATATTGTAAATATACATTACTTTAAAATCAAGATAAGAATTGATCATGCTTGTAGTTTTCATTAAAGTGATGAAACAAAGGGTTTTTAAATCATAGAGTGGATAAAAATAACTATTACATAATTTTATGGATCTTAACTAAGGATGAGTATAATTATCTCATTTATATTATGTGATAATAGATTATATTTTTTTAAATAAAGAGTTTTTATGAATAAATGAGATAATATACATGGTTTATAAATCATCAAACCCTATAACATGTTTGGGAAAAAGATTATGATAAAATTAGTTTTATACATGATAAAAGAGTTTATCTAAGACGGGCCTTCAGGCCACATTTTTAGGGAATTCAGGACAAATGAGTCTCTATCCTCATTTTAAATCCAGTTGTTAGGACACTCCATCATGAAGGGGTTTTTATTACATCAAAAATTATAATGGTTGTAGTGGGTTCTTGAAAATCCTTATAGGGAGGGTTTATTCTTGACCCAATTTCATACATTGGGAATGTGTGTGTTTATGGTTTGTAATACACTCTACCTAATTAAATATTAATTATATTATGGGTAATGGGATCATATCTTTAATATTTTAACAAATATTTAGATAAACACTTTTACAATAAAAAAATCCTTTTATCCTAATCTTTTTTTGAAACATACTATATAATAAAATGAATCATAAATAATATGTATTAAATCCATGGTCTCATATTGTTTATAAAGACTCTTTATTAACAAATAACATCCTTTATCTTATAATAAAAATAAAATTAAAAAACACATTATTTATTTAGATCTATAAGAGCTTGATATATCCCTTTTTATCAATTCCATGATTAAGAAAACCTTTAATTTCTCACTTGAATGAAAAGTAAAATATATACCAATTATTACCTTCATTTTAAACTTTTTTAAATTTAAGATGCTTGTATAAAATATACTTAGTTTTATACACATTTAAAAATAAAAGAACTAATTTCTATAAAACAAAAAACCAACATGGATATTCTATGGAGTTTCTAAAACCCCTTTAGAAATCTCAAAGAATCTCGTCTTATGGAAACATTACCCCTCGTAGCTAACACAACCTAGAGGTTTCAATAGCCTTGATCGTCTATTCAAAGAAACATTATTGAACTTTCCAATTTACTTTTTTCTTATAGTTTGAGCTTTTACTCACCTTTTCAATCTATAAAACACCAGAATCTATACATCACATGTGATGTTCATCTATCTTCAAAACTTTGATAAAATATTGTAATCATTTCCTGAACCCATTCACTCTATCAGAACATTTCTGATAGTGATAGAAAAAAAATTTCATAGCTAGAAAAATCCTTTAGAAAACTTTTAGTCTCTCTAAGTCATTAACATATCCAGTCATATTGAATATATGATTGGAGACTAAATTTCCTTTGGTAATTTATAAAATATTAACTTTAAAACCATAAATTAATCATATTATTATTATCATAAGAATCAATATTCAAGTGTTGAAAAAATTTAATTATTAGTTACTTAGGAGAATATTTCTCAAAATTATGGAGTTATCCTTCTTACTTAAGAAAAATTCTTAAGTTTCTATATCAGTTTAAGGAGTTTCTAACATTAAGATTCTCCTTTTTCTAAGATTGATCTCAAGGTTAAGTCAAATAATGATGATTCTATTTGTCTATAATAGAATATTTTATCACATGATTATCATGTTTTACATTTATTTAATAAGGGCTAGTATTAAATTTTACCTCACTAAAATGGTAAACCCATTTTCAATTTATCATATCCATTAGTGGTTAAAGATTCATATTGAAGAACAATATGTATTAGAGGAATTGTTGAAGGTTTTATTATTATTGTATTTTTAAACCAAGTTATTGAAGTGTTTTTAAGCTGATTATATGTTTTTGTGATTATTTGGAAGTGGTTTGAAAAAACTATTACATTTTTTTTTAGATTCTAGAATTTTTAAGTTCAAGATGAAATTTTTTCTAATACTTTGAGAATAATACTTTTGGCCGAGGTGTAAGGATTTTCATCAAAATGTATGAATTTTATTTGTCTAAAAACGTTTTTTGAATCATATATGAATTATAGAGACATATGAATTTTAATTTGGCCATATTTTGGAAGGGTAATTGGATTAACCTTACGCATGTATTAATTTCATGTGATTCATATCATACTTTTTATAATCATATGACTTTAAAGTTGGGTGTAAGAGTTTTTGAGTGGCCATGTATGACTTCTGAGTAGCGTATAATTTTACAAGTATGTTTGTATGAATATGATCCTATGATCACAACTTTTCAAGGAATTTTAATGAAATTTATATCCCATTTATGACTTAAATATTGGTGTAAAAAATTTAAATTCATCTCATATGACTTTTATTGAGCTATGTATGACATTTAACTTTGATATTTTTTTAGGATACTATAAAAATAAATATATAGATTTTGATAATTATAAATTCTAAAGAAATTTAAACATGATTATGAAAAAACCAAGATTTAGTGATTAAAACATCATAAATTTGTTATAATTAAATGATTTTTAAGAATCCATGATACACACATCATGAAAAACAAGAATATAGTTGGGAATAACTATTTAAGAAGGAAATAAAATGTTTTTTTTTCAATTTTCAAGAAACATAAAGATGTGATTTTGATGATTCTTTAATCTTTTTCAGTTCTTAAATCACATAATAATCAAGTTATAATGAAATACAGGATTACAACAGTGTCATAAATTTTTAAGTTGAGTTGTTTAGAGTTATTGTGCCATGAAGAATCCTTCATGTCATGAGTATTGTTTTTTTTGGTACTAAAATGTTTTTTGTTGAGATTTGTAAAAACTTATTGATTTATATTCTTGTTAAGTTTTTTAAGAATTTTCAAGTGTTTGGTTTTTGAATACGAAGTGTAAGAAGGTATTTTGGTAATTTTAAGTGTAAATATTAGTCTATTGTGGACATATTTTGAGCACTACACAGATCATTATGGGGTAACCATAAGTGGTTATTTTATAAAAAAACTTTCTATTATCATATAAAAAAATCTTCCTTGTATTCTATTTTGGGATACTAAAGAGGAAAATAATTATCATGATTTAAGATATTTTAGAAAATATCAAGGATATTAAATATTGAGTGAAGGAGAAGAATAAAATGTTATCTCAATGTTGTATATAGGTTTCAATGGGTGAAAGATTGAGAAGTGAGAATTAGAATAATGAGGAGTTCCTAAAGTCAAGGTAGAGTGATATTTAAAAAATATAAATACATGATATTTAAAAGTTAAAAAAATAATAATTTGAGATTAAATATAAGGATTTTTTATTAGAAATATATTTTTTTATAAATCATATAGTGTGAGTCTATGAGAATAGTAATAATAAGGAAATTTAGGTTTCCATGAAATGTGTTGATAAAACAGCGTTTATCATTGTTTATTCACCATATTTATTATAAATTAGTTGTTATTGAAGAAGGTGAGATTTTTACATTTTATATTTTATTATTGTATCTGACATGGAGATTAGTTTTGTTTTTAAAAAAACCTAAATTAAAAAGATTATCTCTCACATATGGTGTTATGTGATCTAATTTTAACTATAAAGAAACTATATAACCTATGATAGTAGTTTTTTTTTGACAAAAGACATAACCATTAAAATCGAAGATCAGTGGAAGTACAATCGCATAACCATGAAGGAAAGTGGTTAATCCAGAGTTGGTCATTGTCAGAAGGGCTAACTGCCACCACCTGATGGGAAGCCTTGTTTCTGTCCCTTTTGATAAAGGATAAGGTTCAAATTGTGAAGCTTTGACGGAGGGATTGGATTTTCCTGATGAGTGAGCCAAAAGGCTGGAAGCCACCATTGTTGAGGTTGATAGACTTGAAAATGGTGAGATAGTCGGATTCCAGGTGGATTGCATCCCATCTGCAATCTTTAGCGAACATCATCCCAGTGAGGATGGCGGTAGCTTCAGCAACCATAGGTTCCTAAAGAACGTGGTGAGATTCATGTTTGGCTGTGATGGTCTGCCCAAAATGATCCCGGGATAATAGACCAAGACCTACAGTTTTATCTGTGGAAAGAGACGCATCCACATTAATCTTGAGACTCCCTTCTGGTGGAGGGTGCCAATGGGAAGAAGAGGAAGGGGTTCCAAAAGGCTTTTGATGTCCATTGTGATGCTATCATCCCTCAATCCAAGAATATGCCCGTTCGGTCCAGAAATCGGGGGGGCTTGATGAAGTGGTTAAAAATGGCATCGTTGTGCCGTAGCCAAATGATCCAGGCCAAAATGCAGAGCGAGCCTGATTTTTCTGGAGAAAAGGAGGAGCACCATCGCATCAGAAGAGAAGGGAGGTCTGATACCACGTCTAATGAGAGATTCGTACAAGAGCCCCATTTGAGCTAGACCTCCTTTTCCCCTGGGCATTGGATGATAGAATAGAGGGGAGGTCCAGGGGTGATCAGGCAGAAGGGGCACATCAAGTCGCTGGAAATATGATGGCGGATGAGAAGGACCTTGGTTGGGAGGGTGCCAGAGCATACTTGCCACCAGAAGTGGCGGATTGTTTGTGGGACATTGAGCTTCCACAACTGTTCCTAGGTCCCCCCCAACACCTCCATCTGACTAAGAACAGAGGGCGAGCCGATAGCCAGATTTTACCATTTAGGTTCCCGAGATGTCGTTGATCCAGTAGAGTTGGTCAGGTCATGCATCCAGAACACATGGGATACTCAGTATAATCCTTTTGTCCCTTTCTTTGAACCACGAGTGAAGTTTTTCCATGCACCACCCATTCCCATTATCAGAAAAATGGCATCGAACAATGGCCCCTTCGATGCCTAGTTGAGCAGGGGATGATGCCCTCACACCTTTCATGTCAATCAGCCAGGGGTCAGTCCAAATATTAACAGATGAGCCATTCCCAATCCTCCAACCTAACCCTTTATTTATGAGACTTTGGGATCCCCATAAACTTCTCTAGAGGAATCTTGGTCAGGGGCCCAGAGATGAATCCTGGAAATCCTTATGGGGGAGTATTTTGCTCCGAGGACTGGCACGCACATAGAGGATGAGCAGATAATAAGGCATCATCCTTTCTTAGCTAGCAGTGCATCATTAAAATGAGAGAGGTCCCAAAATTCCATTCCTCCCTCTGATTTGGGTTTGCAGAGTTTATTCTAGGCGATCCAGTGAATTTTATTCCTTCCATTGTTTTTCCCCACCAGAAGTTGGCAGTGCATGAGTGGATCTAGTTAATGATAGTAGTGGGAAGTTTGAACAGGGACATGAAGTAGCTGGGGATAGTCTGAAGAGTAGATTTTATGAGGGTTTCCTTACCGGCTCTGGAAATTCTATTTGAGATCTAGCCATGGATTTTTTTCTCGATCTTGTCTAACATAGATGTGAAGATTTATTTTTTGGATCGGCTGATCACCGTGGGTAGACCGAGGTACTTCTGGTGCTTCTCGACCATATGAATTCCTGCAGTTGCATATAGTTCTTCCCTTTTGGATGCTGGTACCCCCGATCTGAATGAGACTTCGGACTTACCATGATAAATTGTTTTCCCTGAGGCCCTCTCGTACTAGTGGATCGCATGGATGATAGCAAGGCACTCATTATGGGTGGGTCTAGAAAAAAGAAGGCAATTTTTGGCAAAAAAGAGATGTGACACTGGGGGGCTTGCACGAAAATCTTTTCCCCATGAATTGTATGTGAGGATGCTGCCCTGGAAATGAGGTTAGAAAAAACCTCAGCCACCAAGATGAAAAGAAACGGGGAAAGAGGGTCTCCCTGGCGTAGGCCTCAGGAAGGGGATAAGCCTCTAGTAAGCACCCCATTAACATTAATATGGAAAGAGACCGATGATACACAATGCCTGATCATATATATCCATTTTGAGTAGAAACCCATTTTCAACATCACGAATCTAAGAAAATGTCATTCCACTTTATCATAGGACTTGGTCATATCCAGTTTCCATGCCATGGTTCCCCTTTTCGCGGTGGAGTGTGTTTTCATAGAGTGGAACACTTCATGGGCCACAATAGCATTATTAGTGATCAGTCTCTTGGTCATGAAAGCACTATGATTTTCTGAGATGATTTCAGGTAACCAAGGACGCAGCCGATTAACAAAAACCTTTGAGAAGATCTTGTAAGAGACATTTCAGAGGCTGATAGGTCTGAAATCAGAGACCGCAAGAGGTTTATTGATCTTGGGGATGAGGATGAGGATAGTTTTGTTAATATCAGATAGGTTTGTTCTCCCTGCCCAAATGTTCTTCATCAAACTGAAAATGTCGGGACAAATAATGTGCCAGTACTATTTAAAGAAGAGGGTGTGGAAGCCGTCTGGACCCGGGGATTTGGTAGGGTGAATATGTTTCAAATCCAAAAGAATATCGTCATCCGTAACATCATTGGTAAGTTTTTTGTTCATCTCCTCGGGGACCACAGGTAAAATGTATTTCTCCACCTCATTCGAGATGTTAAGGCTTCCTACCGTAAAGAGATCCTAGAAATAACTGGTTATAACATTGTGGATTTCGTCAGTGTTGTAGACTTTACTGCCATCCGGGTGCGAGATGCAAGAGATAAAATTTTTCCGACGCCTAGCTAAATCTCTATGATGAAAATATCTGGTGTTTGCATACCCTTCTGCAATGTGGATATTACGCGCCCGCATAGCCCAGAAGATTTCCTTGATACGCAGGGTGGAATCCAAGTCTTTTGGTTTGCTCCAATGTTGGAAAGATTATAGTTGGATGAGGGTTGGTTGAGAAGGTTTGAAAACTTCCTTTCAAGGAAATCATAGTGCTTGTAAGGTAGACAAAATTTCTTGTTGCTCCAGGACCTCAAATCGGTAGCCACCTGCTGGAGGTTAGACCCAATGTCAGTTTGTCCACACTTCTACCCTGATCGGATAACATCTTCGCATTCACGGTCTTTAGACCAGAAGCTTTTAAATCTGAACGGTTTCCTGACTTTAGTGATGCAGTTACCTTGTGTGCACTCAATGACAATAGGGCAGTGGTCCGATCAGTTGAGCATTAGGTGTTCAATGTGGAACATTCTGAAAAAATTCGTCTAATCCGTTGAGCCCAGAAATCTATCAAGGCACTCAGAAATATGGGTGACATCTGTATTCCCTCTAAAACAAGTGAATGGGTTACCCGCATAACCCAGATCGATCAAATCCTCACTAGAAATCACCTCCTTGAAGCCTGACATCGACTTAGAAGGTCGATGAGAACCGCCTCTTTTTTCCTTCTGATACAAAATCTCATTAAAGTCCCCTTTGAAGAGAATGGGGCTTGGAAAATCACGTCACAGGTTGTGAAGAAGATCCCATGATTTCCACTTCTCATTATGGGATGACCAACCATAGAAACCCACGAACGTCCATGGCGGGGTTTGGGCCTCATGGATTATTGTCGCTACATGGTGCAGAGAGAAGGATAAAATCATGACGTTGACATTGTCATTCCACAGGAGACAAACTCCCCTGGAGTGTCCTTGTCGGGACACCAGGAGGCAACCCTAGAAGCCCCATTTCTGAGCGAGAGTAGAAGTGACCTTGTTTTCAAGTATGGTTTCGGATAGAAAAACCATATCAGGGAGACTTTGAGTGCAATGGTGTGGGAACATGCGAACCGTTCGTGGGTTTCCAAGCCCACGATAGTTCCAGAAAAAGATAATCATTGCTCTAGGCGGGGCTAGGACATACTCGCCTTTGCCTTTGAGTCCACTGGGATCATTGTGTCACCCGCCGCTTTCCATTTTTTAGAGAGTTTTCAGCCGTGTTACTTGTTTCAATTCATCGTTTAAGTTCCCCAGGTTTTGGGTTAACTATTTTCCCGTGTCCGTTTTCACAGTTCTCCCTTTTTCAAGTTTTCCAAGTAATTATTACTGGGGATGTAATTCCTGTCATCCCTGATTCACCTTGTGGAGAGATGTCTGATGTGGCCATGTCTGGATCAAGGTCAGGATCAATTGGTTCGATGCCCAATTGCTTTGGCTTTGGACTTTGATCAAGTGGGTCCAGATCTTTAAGAAGCAGCTCTGTTGATGGTAAGACAGTATATTTCCAGAGGGTAATAGCTCTTTCAGGGTCAATGAGAAGCTTCTTCGTGCGAATCTCGTATCTTTCCCCAATATTTCTCATGATTTTTCAGTCCTGGGGAGACCCTCCAACCGCTCTCTGATATGTTGGGTTGTCCTCAGGGAACTCTGGTGGTCCAAGCATGATGACATTGTTATGATCAGGTTCTTCCTGTTTAGTGGGAGCCCTCATGAGATGGTCTTGATCCCTTAGTTTTTCCGCCTCAGGGATGAAGCAATATCTTGACGTTTTGGCATGAATCCAAGGACCATAATACAGAATGATATTGCCTAACTCATTCTTTTTCTTTGCTTCACACGTTCTCTCCAGATGGCCAATGAGCCCACAGAAGAAGCATAAAATGGGGAGTTTCTCGAACTCAAATGAGATCTAGTTGTTAGAGTCATCGATTTTCAAGAACATGCCCCTCATCAGAGGCTCTACTACTTCGACCCCGACTTTAATCCGCACCTCGGGTCCCCATTGGATTGGGTTGGAGCAGTCCCATTCAAGGAAGTGGCCAATGCGATCTCTAATTTCTCTTATAACCCATTCTGTTCTCCCATGAAAGGGGATTCCTTTGACGCGTATCTAGAAGGGGGAACAAGTGTGGTTAATATGCTAGATAACATCTTCGCCTTTGAATTCTTCCATGAGGAGCTGATTGTCCAAAGACTACGACTTACCTTTGAGGATTTTTTCTCTATATTTTTCATTGAAGAACTCAAAAACCAGAAAATTATTCTCCACTTCCCGAATAGCCACTCTAGCTTCTAGTTTCCATAGATTTTGGAGGGTGCTTTTGAGGGCCCACTGATTGACTGAGGTTTTTTCCACAAATTTTCTAACAACCAGCAGCGACATACATTTTGTCATAAGCATATCTTCATTCCTCTGAGTCTCTACCAGCGCTTTTTCTTTTTCTGTCAAAGAAAGCTTCATCCATTGTTTCATTAGGTTGGCTTCCATGGTGAAAATCACTTTATTTTGAATATTTTCTTTTTAATTTTGTTCTTTTCCCCGCACCTTGATTCTGCAACCAATTTTACCCATGCACCACCCTTGGGCAGTCCACCCATGGGAGGAGTAAATGAAGGTTTGTAGAGATTCTCGTTTCTCTGTGCTCCAACCAGGCCCAGCCCCAACCTCTTCCTTCAAGGCCCGTCCCACAAAGCCTCCATCCAGGCCCGGCCTGTTTCCACCATGGAACTCCGTTAGTCGCACTCCGCCCTTCGCGATCAGCACATCACAAGCGGTCTTCGTGGAAAGTAGAACGTTCCCTACAACCACGCCCCCTTTGCAATCAGCTCTTTGCAAGAAAGTCTACTGTATTCTGGCCCTTGAAACCATCAAGACCCCGTTCGTCGCTCTTCACGAACCAGGTGTGAAAACGCTCCTCACGGATAGACAAACGCGGATCAGCCGAGGAATCGTCCGACACCCAAATGCAATGATGACGCAAACCCCATTCGTCACTCTTCGCGAACCAGGTGAGAAATGCTCCTCATGGATAGACAAACAAGGATCAGCTGGGAAATCTTCCAACACCCAAATGTAACGACGATGTGAACCAGAACCAAGATCACGCAGAAAGAGCGATGCAAACCTTCACCGCAAAGCAAGCAAACCAACCGCCGACGTGCGCAGAGACAGATCCGCAGATGTATGCCTCCACAATCAGATCCACTGCCTGAGATCTCCATAAATGAAGAAGATCCTCACCAGAGACTGTTGTTGAGAACCATATCTGAGCCGCTGTGAGTCGGATCGCCACCGTAATCTTCTCGGCGAAGCAGGTGTGGGAACCTCTCTTGCTGTTGCCGGATGCGTCACCACGCTAGGGAAAAATCAAGTAGAGGTCCGGATCACAGAGAGGAGGAAAAAAAGTCTCGCCTCGCACAATCTGCAGGGAGAAGGAAGATCTGGCCATAATCCAGTGGAAGGGGTATAGATCAGTGCTTTAAGGTCGGGTTGGAGCAGGCGGCCGCCGTCAGAAGACCAGCGAAGAAACCCTAGGAAGCCCCAGGACGAAGCTCTCACCGAACGAGAGAGAGTTACAATACCTATGATAGTAGTTTATATGATGAAAAGTATGGGTCTTAGGATAATATTTGACATAAACACTTGTATTGATAAAAATATAGTAGTGAAAAATCTGTAGCATGGTATAAAAACAAATAACAATAAAAGGAGCTAACAACCACCTGTCGCACACACCTGGCCAACTACCACATCACCCCGCCCAAAGGTTCTTGGGCTAATAATGGACTTCAGGCCATCACAGCCTGCCTGAAGATACTTTGGCTATCCGGGAAAGGGAGCATAAAAGGAGCTAACAACCAGCCACTAAGAATAGTTTTGGTAAAAACACCCTCCCCCGTGAAATGGGGGTGTTCGGCACTAAGTTCTCAACTTGGGTGGGACACGAATAAGAAACACAAAGCTACAGATATATATATATATATATATATAACAAGCACTCACCCAAAGCTAGGTTTTTCTTCAGACAGCCTACAGATCACAACAACACTCAAGTCTGAGTCACGACTCACGCCAACAACCCATGTGTCCCCTTGAGGACAAACCTTGTAAAAATATGAGTGCATCTTAATCTTATTTATTTTTTAGTAATTATCATCCAATATTGAGTGAAATAATTTAAGTAAGATAATAATATCCTAATCAGTTTTAGGGGTTAGTTTCTAGAGAAAAATAAATAAATTGTAAAATTTAGGCTACACAGATTCACCCCCTCATTGTGTAGCCATTAAATTCTATATGAATTTTAATTATTATTAGATTTAGGTTACCTTTTTAAGATTATATTATTGTGTTTTAAGATGGATAATATTAATAATGTGAATATTAGAGGTGTGTCCAAATTTTAGAGAAATAATTTCCATGGTTGGAAAAATAAAATGCTACCATTTTTTTCTTTGGGTATTGATGTTTTTTATGAATCCATAGTGGTATTTACACCCATTCAAAGGTGCGAAAAAATGAAATTTGTTGAAAACATTAACCATGATGTTGATGGAAAATCCAGTAATGGAATTTTAATTTCTTTCTTTGAGAAGGTGTTCACCAAATTGATAGGGTTACTTACTACTTATAGATTTTAGATAAACGTGAAATAAAATATTAAGGTAATATTAATGTAAAATAAGAAAATATATGGCTTTTTATAATCCATTTGGAAGATATAGAGATGGATTAGGAATAACCCATTGATTAATAATTCACTAGATTCAATGAGATTATGAGAAACATAAGGGGCTTTGGTGAAAAACTATGCGATTCCATTATTGAAAAGAAACTCATGATGAACTTCCCAAACATATTTGATCCTAATATTTTTTATCTAGGATATATTTAGGATATCTCATTTTATGTGATTCAAAATATTTGTTTAGAATATTAATTTTGAAAGACATTTGTATTCAGAAAGAAGGCTAAAGACTAGTAGGATTTTAAATACATGAGAAAGATTTAGTTAAAAAACAAAGAACCTAAAAAATATTATGAGTCTAATGATTAGGATGATATAGATAATGATAATAATATAACTATTTACCTTATCTTAAGAAATTTTAAAAAAAAGGAAATGTAAAGTATAAAGAGAAACTTTCCTTGAAATACTTCAAATGTGTAGGAATGTGAAACTTTAAAGTCAACTTTACAAAGACAAACTATGAGTCTAATGAATATTACAAAGAATAAAAAAATAAAAAAATAAAATAAATAGTTCTGAATCAAAAAAAAAGGTGATAATAAGAAAATATTTCTACAAAAAATAGAGAATCTTGATGATAAAATAAGAAGATGAATGCTCTTCCTCTAGAAAATAATCTGAATATAAGTCACCTAAGAAGGTAATAAGATTTATGTATCATGTGGAAGATTAGAAAACCTCTTCAAGCAATGAAAATGAATGTGGTGAAGAAACATATATCGGGAATATACTCATATCAAAGTTAGGGGCTTGTCTTGAGAAAAATACCATGTTGAAGAAAGAATTTAAAAGATTAAAGAAATATAATGGATTTTTTTAATAAAATGAAGAATATCTCAAAGGAGATAAATAACTCAATAAATTCATGTTTAAGGATATTAATCATAGAAAGATCAAGAATTATATTGAATAAAAACTAAATTTAAATGAAGAAAAAATTGGAAATATAGAATAAAAACTTTATATATTTAAATACAATTTAAAACATTTAAAATATAGATTCAAATAATTTGTTAAAGTTAATTCCCAGTAATCTACAATAGCGAAGATTGATAGCATTCTAATTTAGGTTAAACTTATACCTGATATTTCTTAAAAATTTCAAAATTATTTTCCTATAAATGTAAGTACTAATTTAAATTATGTATAATTATGTGGTAGAAAATATGATGATAATCTATCTTCTACATCTATTGAAAAAATTATGATCCAAGATTAGTATACCTTTTGATGAAAAATAAAATATTGGTCAGATTTGGATATGAAAGTCAAGAATCTAGAATGACTTTTTTTATAGAGTTATATATTTAGTAAAGGGTTCAAATTCACTGTCTATTATTGGTATTGTGCAATTTTTGGCCATAACCCTTAAAATTATGGCATACAATAACCTTTCCTAGAAATAGGCATGAATCAAGGGAGTATAATCATTTAAGTTAAAAATAATACATCTATAAAGAATAAGTTTTGAAAATAATTTCTATAGGTATCCCTATACAGAATAACTATGATAGTCTGAAGGAAGTATATAGAATATATGAGAGATCGGTGCATTGTGTTGAGATGTGTATAACAATTTTCCTTATATATTTATCCTATAATGAAAACTGTAAATAATTATATATGAATAATCAATAATATAATTCATTCATAATGTAAGTGGAATTTAAGGAAAGAAAGAGAGGAAGACCATGGATCTTTCAGAATGGGTGTTTTACACACATGACTGGAGATGCAAAAATAATTAAAGATTTTAAAGATAATGAAGGATGTGTAGTTTCATTATAAAATGATAACTCATTGATAATAAAAGGTTTTTTAGCTGCTGATATTAAGAAAAAAGAGCTCAATTCTAAAAATGTGTTATTTCAATAAAGAGTAAAACACAATTTTCTTAGTGTTAACCAATTTTTTGATAAACTAAATGAGGTTGTTTTTTAAAATAACCCATGTACTATCAAGATTCGTAAAGAAGGAAGATTTATCATAAGAGGTTAGAAAATAAATGGTAACTTATTTCAAATTAGTGAACCATCCAATTCATGATATATTATTCCCAAAGATGAGAATAATTTACGGAAAAAAAGACTTGGAAACTTTGGTAAGAAAAACATGAGAAATATTTCCAAGAATGAGTTGATGAGAGACCTTCCCAAACTAAAAAGGTATAGAGAATAAATTTTTGAATCATGCCTAAAAGGTAATATGGTTCAAGGTATAGGAAAGAAATTGGATATTCAATACATAAGACTATTTGAACTTATATATTCATATATGTGTAGTCCTATGAGGGAAAATTCAACAAATAGTGATCCTTATTTTTTTTAAATTCATTGATTTTTACACTTAGATAACAAATTTTATATTTTTTTATTATAAATCAATTCCACTTTAGATGTTTAAAATTTTTAGATGGAAAGTTAAGAAATAAATGGGTGTTTATATCACGAAGGTGAGGTCTTATAATGGAAAGGAGTATATATCTAATTATTTTTAGAACTATCTTATAATTAATGGGATAAAACATTAGTATAACACACCATACACCCCACCCCAAAATAAGTGTTTTTTAGAGTAAAAACAGAATCATTATGGATATGGGAAGAATTATGATAGCTAAAAATAATATTTCATATTTCTTTTGCAGGGAAGTTGTTTGTAATACTATGCACATTCAGAATAGATATTTACTAATACTTGATACACAAAAGACTCCATATGATATTTGTTACCACAAGCATTCAACCTTTAAATACTTCAATTTATTTAGAAGCCCTTGTTACATGAATATAAAGAACAATAATCGAGGAAGGTTTGAGGAAAGAAATGAATAATAATATTTTATACGTTTTCTCTCAAATGAGAGTGGGTACAAATGATAGTGAAAAAGTGGTATAATGTTTAGATGTCAAAATAAATGAAATTATTCATAGAATGGATGTGTTTATTGATCCTAAATATGACACTACTGACACTGGAAACACGTAGATTTCATAAACATAGGTTATAGAATATGCAGAAAATGAGTAGGTTTTGGTTAATGTTCAATAATATGTGATCAACGATGAATGAGGTGGTGAAAATCAACGATAGAGGCATCAAAGGCTGAAAAAACAAGTTTATACTAAGAATATTATTGGGAAACAAAATGAACCTTCCCAAACAAGATAAATGTTGAGGTTAAAAAATGTTTTTATTTCAAAAGTAAACCCAAAAACTATTTATGATGCAATTGATAATGAATAATGAATTATTTCTATGAACATTAAACTTGATCAAATTGATAATAAATCCACTTGGGATTTGGTAATATACATTAAAACAAAAACATAATTGGAACCAAGTAGATTTTCAATAAAAAGTAATGTTCAAAAGGAGTAATGAAATATGGGTTTGAAATGGGTATACATATATGGGAGGAGTTTAATTTTATGAATCCTTTGTACTAGTGTAAAGACTTGAAATTATTATGATTTTAATACCTATAGTGGCTAAAAATATTATAATATCTACCAAATGGATGTGAAATCTACCTTACCTAATAGTAACTAGAAGAAGTGGTTTACATAGTAAAACCTAATGGTTTTATCCTTGATATTAAGTAGAGAATGATTTATAATATTAACAAATATTTATATGGATTATATAAGACCCTTAGATTCTTAAATTCAAAGATGGATATATGATTTATAATCATGATTTTTTCAAAGGTAAAAGTTTACAATAATCTCTATTTGAAGAAGTTATCCATGGGTACTCTCATTTTCATTGTATATAATGATTAAAAAATCTTTATAAGAGGTACGAAGTATCTTTCTAAAGAGTTATATAAGGAAATGAAGAGACATTCTGATATGTCTATGTTGGGTGAGATTTCATATGTTATAGGGTTACAAATCATATAATGATCTAATTATACTTTCTTATCTTAATAAAAATCATACATGGAATTATTGAAGAGTTTTTTAATTGAATAATGTATATGGATTTTTATACATATAGTTTTTGGCCTTAAACTGATGAAAGATTAGGTTGTAACTTGAGTGAATCAAATAAAATATAAAAAATTGATTGGAATCCTTCTCTAGTTGTTATCTTCCAATCATATAATAATATTTTTGTTTCATTGTGTTAAAATTTAAAAGTAATTATAAGGAGTCTAACATGTTACCATATAATAAATTCATAAGATACATCACTAATACATTGAGTTTTGTCCTTCTATATAGATCTAGTTCAAATTTAACATTTTAGAGTTTTACATATGTTGATTGGGATGTAGATTTTGTTGATAAGAAGCCCACATCAGGTGGAATATTCTTTATTGGTTAAATTTATATGGAATGGTATAGTAATAATAAAATCTTAGTGGATTTGAGAACAATTTAAGTCAAGTGTATTTTGTCCACACATGTTTGTACTTAGATGATATGTATACAGGTTCAACCAGTTGACTTGGGATTTAAGGTTAAGAATCCACTGTGAGTTTCCTAGGACATTTCAAGTAATATTAATATTTTGAAAATTTTGGTTCACCACTATAGATCAACCCACAATGATATAAGATATCACTTCATCAAATAGAAGGTGGTATAAGTTGATGTCAAACTTGAGTTTTTTGCAGCATGTAATGAGTTGTAGATATTCTTGATAAATAATTTCTAAAGGAGAGGTTCTATGAATTAAGGTTAAACTTCAATGTTCAATATTACCCTCTCAATTAAATATGTGTGGAAGTATCTCCCCTATGGGGATTTGGATTATATTGTCAATGAGGGATAAAGGTGATAAAACAATTCCTTATTTATCAAAGGGGGTGTGAACTAATTTTGATATATAGAGGTTTGTTTATTGAAAGGGGCATTGGATGATTTTAAGGATATTATAAGTAATAATCATTTGAATCACACAACCAAAAGGTTCTTGTCACCAAGGGATGGAACTCTCTAAAAAATAATACATTATATTATAGTGCAGTTTCACAATGCATCTCACTTAAGATAGGATGGGATTTAATGATTTTTGAATGAGTTTATTAAAATAAATGAAGATTTTGGGTTTCATGAGAAAGAGTTGTAAAAGTGTTGATAAAAAATCTAAAGGGGGATATTGAATAACACTATGGATTAGAGGAATTATTGAAGGTTTTTTATTATTTTATTTGTTTTAAACTAAGTGATCAATGTGTTTTTATATTTTTTGAGTGTTTTAAGTGATTATGATGTGGTTTGAATCAATTATGATCATATCATATAGAATATATAATTTTTATGTTCTAGATAAAAAATTAGTTATGTCTTTGAGTGCTATACTATTGAGATGGTCATAATACTTTTCATCAATGTGTATGAATTTTTTTCTGTCTATAAAATTTTTTGGAATGAAATATGACTTTCATCAATGTATAAATTTTAATTTGGATAAAACTGTATCAAGGAATTGGATTAACCATGTGCACATTGACTTTTAGGTGATACGAGTTAAACTTTGTAGCATTAAATAATTTCAAAGTTGGTCATAAGAATTTTTAAGTTCATTTGAATGACTTATGATTAGTGTATGACTTTAAAAGTACATGTTTATGAATTTTATTCTATGGATAAAACTTTTACAACTATGTGTATAACTTCTATAACCCATTTATAAATTTAGAAGCGATGAAGGGATTTTAAATTCATCTCGTAAGACTTTTCTTAAGATACATGTGAATTTTTAATTTTTTTATAATTCTATAGAAATGAAAATTTGAATTTATAGAATTATACATTTAGAAGAAATTTAAATTATATGATTCCAAATTCAAGCTTAAATGATTAAAACAATGACAAATGTACTGCAATTCAACCATTTTGAACAATCAATTTTCATCAAATCATAAAGAAAAATAACATATTTGAGAACATATATATGATAAATAACTAAAATATTTTTATACATTTTCAAGAATAATGGAGATATGATTTTGAATATCCTTCTTTTTCCCAATTATTAAACCTAATGATAACCAAGTTATAATTTAAGTTGAAATTTCAGTAGTGTAATACATTTTAATGTTGGGTTTTCAAGAAATGTTTTTATAAGAGGAAACCTTTTTACCATGAATTTGTTTTTTTTGGGTACTAAAATGTTTTTATTATGTTTTTTAAATATAAAATGATTTATATAGCTTTTCAGTTATGATGAGAAGTTTAAAGTTATTGGTTTAGGAAAGAGAACTACAGGAGGGTATTTTGGTTACCTGATGTGGAAATCATGGTCTATTACTAAAACTTTTGGTGAACCACACGCATCATTATGGGTTAACCTAATTTTGTTATTTTATAACCAATATTTCAACATTTAGATTATAATTTCTTACTTTTTTATATTTTGGGATATTTAAAATGAATGTAAATAATTAATGATCTCGACTGGAGAGATTTTTGGAAAATATTGAGGCTTTTGAATATTGAGTGTGTAATAAGAATAAAATATTATATTCGTTGTTGTATAAAGTTGTGCATGTGTGTGAGATTGAGAAGTTGAGAAGAATAAATAGGAGTTTGTAAAGCTGAGGATGAGTAATTTGGGAAAAATAATACCCAAAATTTTAGAATTGGGAAGAAAAAGAATACGAAACTAAATATGAGGTTTCTTGTCTCAGAACAATCGGGGTTTCCCTAAGATTATAGTACTAAATATGATAGAATAAGAAGAACTATACATTTGAGATTTTTTTCATGTTGTGCGTTGATTCGAACAATTTATTTATATTTTATTCACCTTGTGGATTCTGATGTGGTTTTTCTTGAATAATGTGGGTTTTTTATTTTGAATATTATCTTGTTATCTCAAATAGGAATATCTCTTATTTATTACTAAAGAAACCCACTTTCAAAATACGATATCTCTTATAAGGTTCTATGTGATTTATATATAATTATTGAGAGATAATAGAACATGTGGGAGTAGTGTATTTTTTAGGAAGCATGGGTATTAGGATAATAATTGACCCAACCAATTGTATTTATAAAAAAAAATTTGTAAAATTTGAACCATGAGATAACAATTGGTTACAATAAGGAGTGGATTCTGACATTGAGGATAAACCCTATAAAAACTTATGTTCTCCTTACTCTTCTTTATTTTTTTATATTTATCATACAAGGTTTAGTGTTATCATTTAAGTGAGAGAATCAAACCCTAACTGATCATAGGGGTTAGTTTCTAAAGAAAACAATAAATTAGAAAATTTGGGCTGCAATGATTCACCTCTCTCAGTGTATCCATTCGATTACCTAAGAATTTCACATATTCAATCATGAATTACACTGGTTAAGCACATAAATAATTCATGACTATATCTAGTAGAAAATAATATCAATCATTTCATATATGAATCTTGGATATTTGAGTGGATAAATATTTACCTTAATCTATCATATGGATTCACTTGACTTTATTCCTTTGGTATCTTAATAGTTACAATTTCTTAGAAAAGTGTTACCTAAGGTATAATCCATGAATAAGGAACTTTATTGTTTGGGTCACCTCCTTAATTTATTCCCTTACAAAAGATATTCCTTGGGAACCTAATGGTTAGGGTCACCAATGCTGAATGATTAAGGTCTTGAAATTTGTTTTTTAGAAGGAATATAAAACTTTTTATTTTTAATGGGGATTAAATCTTTCCATATTATCTCATGTTATCAAATTTACATGTATGCATGTTTATTGTGATTTGGTTTGGAAACCTATTCACCTAAATTCCCAAAGGCTTTCAATTTTTATTATTTTTTGTATAATACCATTTTTATAGGTTGATGGGTGACCTTTACATATTATGAAGACCCATATCCACTAAGATTAAATAAATGACCTTATTAGTTGAAAAGAAAAAAATACCCAACTGAAATCCCCACCATAGTTGATGAAACATTTTGATCCATAGTGACCAACCTGTAAGGCTGCTCAAAAAACAATCTCAATGCATGACTGCATGGGCCTAGTACTGATGGCAATGTCACACGCTCTCAAAAATTCAAATCTAAGGGCATTTCTGGTGGTTTCTCTTTTTTGCTATAACCTTTTCTAGAACTACACCTTAGTATCTAAGACATATTTTTTCATGACTTAAATTCCTCCATCAATGTCCATTATGACTCCTCCACCAATATGATGTCTAGCTGACACCACCACATCCTACTCCACTGCAGTCGTCCCACCATCAACCTCCCCCATACCATTGCCCTTCAGGTTGAGATAACTTTTCCCGGTCATACCCACCGAGGATTCCACCACTGAGACCGTCTTTATCCGACTGAGATGCTACCCCCATCACCTTCTTGGTGCCTCTGTCATTAAACCCAATACTAATGTCATCATGAAAGATCCACCATGCATACCCCCGTGCTGATGGCTGACTAACACCCCTACCGCCTGAATTAGCGCCTCTGCTGACTGAGACCATCACCCACTTCCCACCCCACCATCTATCATTCCCTCGTCTCCTTCACCCAGATGACCACCGAAGCGGACTGCCCCACAGATACCACCCCTGACTCTATTGTAAGAAATAAATCCACATACCCCAAATATTGGGGTTCCACACAGATTTGATTTGGGGATTTGTTCGGTTTTATGGGGTGCTTTTTCTACTAGGCTGAATCCTGACTTATTGGGATCTTATTCATTCTATGAAACCAATATTTTCTTACCATATTAATGTGTAACTCATTACAAAACTCATATCTTGTGTTTGTAACATAGATTTAAAGATAACTATATTTATACATATCCAAATGAATCACATGAATAAGGTATATAAAACCATTTCACATAAAGTATTGGAATCATATAAAATAAACAATCCCCACAAGAGTAATTTTGGAGTGATAGATAGATAGTCTCCCCTTTTCTAAACAAGGCATAAGTCTCCAATATAGTGAGTAGTCTAATCCAAATTCCAAATACCGAAGGATACATTACTCAATAGAGACTTTCATTTAATCACAATTACAACATATAATTTTGATAACTTACGATTAACTTCTTAATCCATGATTGTAATCTATTATAATCCAATTTCAAGGTAGAATAAAACTAAATCAATTATCATACCTAGAATGTAACTCCTTATGTGCATGTATGAAAATTTATAGAATCATTTTAACAATTTAAAATAAATAATACATTCATTAATAATATATAAAATTTATATCTATCAACAAAATAGGGAAGAAACTAAATAAATAAACAATTTATATATTTAAACCCGAGATAAGCAATTTATAATCAATTCATAAATCAAGAAATTATAAAAAATTCATAATTTAGTCATGCATTATGGATATTCAATTATTAAATGAATATTAAAACTTTATATTTATATCAAATATGAACTCTTTAATGTTCTCATTCATATGTAATTTTACTGAAATATATGATATCAAATGAAGTATAAAAATATTCTATTATAAATTTATTATGTAAAAAATGTATATAATCTAAATATAACATATTAAATATTATTTAAACCTTGATCATATTAGCACATAATCTAAATATTAAAATTTTTATATTATTTAAACCTTTATTATATCAATTGTGAAAACGATTTTCGATATGATTTAAATTATTTCCTCAAATAATGCCTTTTAATTTTAACATTTCAAATTATATAATTATTAAAAAGTCATAATTTTAAAAATAGATACTTTCGTATTTTTGGCTTATTTTATAATTTATTAACACTCTATAAATTTCTATTATAATTTACATATAAACATATTATATCTAAATTAAAATTCATTCCATATAACATCAAAAAATCATTAATATTAAGATTTAATATTATATATATTTATTTAATAAATGTTTCATAAACATTTAATTATTGATTATAAGTATTTTATTATTAATTAATTTATAAAAACTTTATAAATTAAATAAATAACACAAAATACCCTTTTCCATTATTTATAAAAAATATTATTCAATTATAAATTGAAATTAAGAAAGATAAAAAATTTATTATATATCATATTTAATGATATAAATAATTCATAATCCATAATTGATCAACTACAGTGGACAAAACTCTTTTTGGAACTATCAATAATATATCAAGATTGATAATACCAACTTGTAATAAGTATTTTATTCCTAGATAGGATTAACTAAGTGTGGCCTTATCATAATTAACCTTAACATATTGTTGGTAGTGTCTTGCATAATAACAACACAGTGGCACAACAATCACGACTTATGACATAGCTGGCGAAAGAGTAACCCACAATGTCTTAGAGACAAATTTATATTATTGAAATCAATATCAGTTTAGTGATAGAAATATTTTTTTACAATAATGTCTTGAGAGTTTCATTTAATGTGATTTTCTATATCATATAAAATGGTACAACAAGACCAAGGATTTTTCTCTGTGCCACCACCTTCGATATCATATATTTTATGGAATAGCCATATCACTACCTATGAAATCATGTATTTTAAAACTAGTAACAATAAAAATGATATAACATTTCATATGATATACTATATCATTTCCCTGGTGTGCTGTTTGGTGAGGGGGAGATGATATTTTCTGGTGCCGACTTAGATGTTTGTTTCTTTTAGACTTGTAGGATATTTTTGCTCTGTTCTTTAAGTCTTATTTCCCTTCTTGTAATGGGTTTCTTCTTTCCCAGTGCTAAAAGAGTATCCATCTTTTTCATTTTCAATAAAGGGGGCTTGACCCTCAACTATTTCTAAATAATAAACAAAAAACATATTTATTAATTTTAAACATGATTTTTTAAATCAAACAACATGGAATTTCTTTAATACCACTAAAGGGTGGTGTCAAATTTATTATATAAACACGTCCAACATGATATACATATGAACTTATTAAATCAATTCATTTCCTGAAAATTACTTTTCAAGAAACTCTTTTTGGAAATAATAGAGCTCCTTAGTGGAGAGCCACACTTCATCACCACTCATGTGTGAGTGGTCCCCATAACCAGGTAAATAGTTAACCCTTATTTGATACCAATGATGGGTTTCAAGGGATCAAATTTAACTCATTCAAGGTAAGGGAATAAATTCAAAACCACATTTCCCAATATCAACCATGTATGCAACTTGAACCCATGCATAATATAAATGAAGAACATGCATGTACCTTACACCATTGATAGTTGCTACATCTGTCTATAATTTCATGATTGATAAATTTCTCTGATAGGTAGCCATTAGAATTATTGTTATATGGTGTATCCATTTATTTAATGAATTACCTAATGTTAAGGTTAGATTACTCTTATATCTGTGATATGATAAGATTTATTGGAATATGAGTAAGGAGAGTAAGATAGAAGCTGAGATAGAGAGAGAGAGAATTGTCCAGAACTAAATACAAGCTTGAAAAAAAAACAATCTCAGTGGTTAAGGATCCTTTTATATATGCTTTGGGGTATTCATGTTCCCCCCATAACATTTACTCATATATTATAAGTAAATTTCATATCATTTAAAAATCAGTGTAACTGTAAGATGGTATAATCCCTTATTGTTTCATCATATGAAATGTTATAATTAATGATATAATTTATGTGTAAGATTTTTGAATATTAAAAATTAATGCTTAGTAGCCTTATAAATAATATAAAATGATTGAAAATAATTTTCACGGAATATCATGCTTTATGACACAACCTTCATCAAATCATATGGTTTTCCTTAGATTCATTGATTTCGTACTGCAAAACAAGCTCATATAGACACATGTGATATAGGATTTAGGGAATATTTCTATCACCAAGTACCAACCTACCTCCCACCAGGTACCCAGTAGCTACTAGGTAACTGTTCTAAGGTAACTCACTACATGTTGACCTCTAAAAAATAATCCCAACCACCTAGGGCCCACTAAGTACCCAATACCAGACCATTGGGTACCTGACAGCTTGTATTATCATGATGAAAAAACCTAAAACCAAGTCCATCCTCCAAAAATGGACCCTCAAACCCCTTCCAACATATTAAACATTTATAAACCCCTAAAATACTTGAGGTTTATGGAAAATTAAGTCAAATTAGAACCTAAAAATATTTACGGTGTTACAAAATTTCCCATATATAACTGCTCATCCCTGAGACATGTCAATGAGTGTCATCGAGCCTCATTGACGAACAACTCTAGCCGCCACACCCACATATTATTATCCCACTCCCACATCACCTCCTAAATGTGTTAGTTCTAATACTACACATATATTGGATGTAATTTATTCCCATAAAATACCTTCTTGGTTTGATCCACTATAAAAACTTTTCATTCCTCAAACAATTCATCAACCTACTGGTCAACATCATTGATGGTGGTCATATGCAAATGATTAGGGTGGTATCTCGAAATTTGAAATGTATGGACTACATCATTCATAGCATGGAAACATAGAGGAAGCATTGATAGGTAATACATGGTGTAGACCCTCTTGACACCCACAAATGGAAAAATATATATGTACACCAAATTTTAAGGCCTCTAAATATTCTGGTGTCCCAAATTTGGTGACACTCATAAGAATACCTAGTCTCCCTACTCAAACTCTATAGGATGGAATATTTTGTTAGTGTATAAATGAGGTATTCTCTGGGAAGTCTCCATCCTCTTCCAAATAAACCAGATATATTGTGACATCTTCTGAATGAGTCTAATTTTGACAATACTTAAATATACCATCTCTAATTATCATAGATGTAAATTGAACTCCCTACCATACAAAATCTCAGAATATTCAATCTGAATTGATTCCTAATAACTATTGTTTTTGGAAAAACTATCCAAAAATGGTAAATATCTTACAAATCATTGATATCAAGGGAACACTCTTTCAACATGTACTCCAAAATAAAAATTGTATCGTTGGACTACCCATTCGTATAAGGATGGTATTTTATTCTCAAATTCACATGAGTATCAATCACTTTTGGGAAAATCATCTAGAATAAAAATGTGAATCAAGTATCTTAATCTGAAATGATACTCCCCAGCACACCATGAAAACATATCATCTCCCATAGATTCAATCATCCCAAGTAATCAATAGATTGATTCCCCTAAATTGGTGAGAAATGTGTAACCTTGGTTAAATAGTCTATAATAACCCATATGGAATCACTACCTCAGGGTGATCCTGGAATCACTATATAGAAATTCATCATCACATCAGATGATTTCGACTCGATAATGGACAACAGTTGAAGAGGACTCACAGGACTTTGATTCTAATCCCTCACTCACTTATAGAGGATGAATTGTGAAACAAAATCTAAAATATCCTTCTTCATTCTGATCCAATGATACTACCTATGAAAATCATGGTACATCTTTGTAATATTGGGGTGAAAAACCCATATCGAGCTTTGTGAATCCTGTATAATCTCTACACACATGCTCAAAGGGACCAAAACATGAACTATAAAATAAATAATGTTGCCATTATATGGAAACTAATCATATAGTGTCTCCCAACCATATATATTTTTCTCATTACCTAGTATTATGAGTTCAGAACCCAACTCTCTTTTACCCTCTTGAGGGGTGAGGAGGTAATATCCAAAGTTATCAAAGTTGATCAGTCCAAATATTCTCAAACATTGACATGTATCTGAGTAAATAGAATCATAAATATCCACTTATTATTAGATTTCTTCACTGATTACACCTATGTATTAATAATTAGTGAATCATCCATGACATCCCCCTTTCTAGTAGTAAATTACATCTCAAAGTTGAATAATGGAAGGTACCCATCCCACCTCCCCTACAAAAGGTTATGTTTGCTTAGGGAGAATATATATGTGAGGTGTATATGGTCATTATAAACCATGAAACTCTCACCCAATATGTAGTAACCCTAGAATCTTAGTGGGTGTACTACATCCACAAGCTCTAATCCATGATTCAGATATTTCAACTCATTTCACCTCAACTACCTAGACCCATAGGTGACTACATGCTCATCCTATATCATCAAGACTACCATACCAACCCCTAATTCATCATAATAAAGGGTACACTCCTTACCGGGATTTGATAAGGTTAAAAAAATATAAATAATTCAACCTACCCTTTATATCATGGAAGGATATTTTATAAGGATTGAACCACTCAAAATTAACCCCTTCCTAGTTAGTGTATTCATTTGTGCCACTAAATAGGATAATACCTAAAAACATTTCTAGTAATAACATACCAAACATAGAAAACTATAAATTTTGAATATATTCTTAGGTTATAAAAAGAAACCATGGACTTAAAATTCCTAGGGTCCATTAATATGTTAATATCTAATATGACATTCCCCAAGAAGAGGACCTCACTAATTCAAACCATAAACATTGAGATATTATCATAAATTCAATGCTCTCTCATATTGATCAGAACAATATCCAAATGTATATAATGGTTCTCCCATGAATGGGACTATACTTCAATATCATTGAAAAATACCACCACAATCAAATCCATATTTGGATGAAAACCTGATTCCTCAGATCCATATACATTTTTGACCTTCTTGTCAATCCAAACTAAATCATATGATAATCATACATGCCATACCTACTTTTGAATGTAATATAATAGATATTATAGGGAATTACTCACAAATATTGAGAAACCATCCTCAAGATGATCTTGGAGTACTACTTGGATCCCCTCACCTGGTCAAAAAAATCCTTGATATGAGTAAGTGAATATTAGTTTTTGACCTTCACCCAATAATTCACACATAAGAAAAATGAATCATCTTCCTTAATGGTAAAAAAAATTGTATCTCCCCAAGGGTACATGCTCAGAAGAATAAATACCTTCACCACAAGAGACTCTAGTATGATATTTGGCTCTATAATCTCTCTATGATCCATCATATAAGGTGGAAGGAATATGTGCTCTATTCCTAGAAATATATTGATCATAAATTGGACCCCTCTAATGAGTGGAAATATTTATATCTCATTGAAAAAATCATAGAACAGGTCAACAACAAGATGAAATACTAGCTATCATTTCTCCTCATTATCCATTACAATTATAGAAAACAATAATGAAATTATCCTTAACTACCGACGGTCAATTCCCAAATGGTCTTATTCCAAATCCCACCCACCACCAAGGGTATAAAATCACCCTCAGTAGATGTAAAGGATATATATTAGTGATATTATTCGATGTGTGATTAATGCTAATTCAACCAACCCATACCCAAGAATACATCAGAAATTTGTATCTATAACATAAATAAATCCTATATATTTTGATATCCACTTCATGAGGGTATAATCAGATCATTTATAGAAAACCTCTGATCACACACTTAAGGGTGTACCGATAGACATTTCTTCATATAGGTACCCAATGTTCAATCTCATATCACCATCATAGTGAGAAGATATAAAAAATGAAATTTTATAGTATCAAATAAGTTATATACTAAGTTAGATTCTTCAAAGATTTTACCTTGAGTAGTCAAAGGCCCCTCATCATGACCAATATTAGTTATCTCAATAGTATGAATATGGCCTAACCCTAATCTTCTTATCTACCCTCATAACCCCTAACTACCAAGACAAGCATTACATTATTGAATCAACTAACCATGAGAACCATGACCATATTCACACCCTGTATGTCCAAAATAACTCTAACTACCATCCTATGTAAAGAACCTAATTCAATCATAGATCCCTAATACCATCCATCTATATGGACACTAGATGGCTAAGAATATCTCTAAAAAAGATTTGTAGATTGCCCATCTACCTTCATGAATAGAACTCTACAGGCATTTGATGACACTTTGTTCAATTATACCCATCCTACTACACTGATAATATAATGATGAATTAATCCAATAGTAGGAATAATAAGAGACTTGTCCATCACTGGTATTCTCATCATCACTCTAGTAAGAATGACCAAAATACATATTCTAAAATCCAAAATATCTACTCACAAACCCCCTACAAGAACCTAACTAACATGAAATCCTATACCCATTCAAGTTATTCTCTATAACGATGGATGAATTCATTTCCTCAGAAAACCCACATAGCTTTCTGAATGGTTCATTGGTGGAGCCTTAGTGACTGAGTTTTGGTGGAATTTTTTATGTATTTTTTGGTGGAATGAGTTTTATTTTGAAAATTAATAGGTTTTTATTTTTAAAATGTGAGTTTGAAAAGGGGTTAATTCAAATGGAATTTTAAAGGGAATGTGGTTATTTGAAGAATGGGTTTTTGAAATGGTATTTGAATACAAAATAGGTTGTTTCTAAAGAATGATTTCAATGGGATTTTCCAAGCACCTATTTTGAGTAAGAAGTCGTGTTAAGAATTTTATAAATGGTTTATAAAGAGGATTTAAACTTTTTTTAAGGGAAATCAAAAAGGGAATGGTTTATAATTTTTTTGTTTCAAATGTTGTGGGAAATTCTCTATTTTATAAATATTGTATACTTTTATATGTTTTATGATTATTATTTCCTTGAATGTTTTTTTATTTCATGATGATTCATGTTTTTATGGAAATCCATGCCATTCTATGATTTTTTATGTGGTTGTATGGACTATCGTTCATGTTGGTGCATGAGTTGGAACTATAATGTTCTATTTTTGGTATTAAAGTGTTTGAGTGGATCTAAAGTGAGGTAATTGGTCCCTTATAAGGTAGATATGGGTAAAATTTCTTAGTATCAATGGAGATATACCCAGTTTCATGGATTGATGTGTGCTTGTCCTCTTGGGTAAATTCATCCTCGGTTGAGTTATTCAGGAATAGTTAAGGCATAGGGACTTTGTGGATTTTCACATGGTTATGGGTGATAGAACCTTTATTCGAGGAGGTGTTCAGTGAATAAACATGACTAGTGTGGGTAACCTAGATGGGTTAGTTTAGGATAATCTTATAGTGTATCCTTATGGTATTTAGGACTTGTGATGTTTTGTTGGGATAATGGTTAACCCTTTTTCCTTTATTGATCTTTTGATGTACATACTACTTTTTTAGTTGCATTTTAACATTTATGGTTGTTACAATGTCCTAAGTGAGAGTATAATGGATTTTTCTGTGATGGAATAAAATTGTGGATGTTGTATAGACTTTCCCTATGTGATAGGGTATTGGTAGGGCCTTCCCTGAGTGAGAGGGTACTAATTTGGGATGTTTTGTGATATGCTATGAGATGTGATGTGATATGTGACCTCAAATTAAGTGAGAGGGTTATGATATTTTAGGGGGTATGAAATTTTCGATATTAGGGTCTCCCTAAGTGAGAGAGTATAAACCAAGACGTTATTGTGTGCCTTCCCATGAATAAGAGTGGAAGATATGATATTTTTATGTGTGATGAATACTATGTGAGAGGATATGGTTGGGTACTTTATATTTAACTTGATGTGTGTACTCCACTTTTTAAGATGTAATGGCTCAAGACCCGATGTGAAACCTCACCCTAAGTGTGAGAATGGTGGTATGATACTAAAAATGAGGTTAAAATATGGTATGATACCCTATGTTGTGTAAGAGGGTAGTGTTCAAGATTCAATTATAGGTTAATTCCATAAGTGGTCGGGAATGGGTTGGGTTGCACTCTGAGATGACTCTTTTTACTGACATTGGTTAGAGAAGGTGGGGTCAAGAGTCATGGTGTTCCGGTTAGCACATGATAACCTGAAACATTTTATTTCATGTGCATCATGTGTTATATGTCCTATTGGATGTGTTTCTCAAGCATGACTTACACTCTTATCTATTTTTTAAGGCACATACACTTGATCATAATATCACTTAGTGTGTTTAGGAAAGGTGGTAATCCTACCGTGACATTGGAATCACCCCCTAATCGCATACATGTAATGGGTTTCGATATATGTGGGTAGATCTTCATGTTTCCTTTCAAGAATATGTATCTATTAGAGATAAACATGTGGTTAAAATATAGAAGGTTTTGGAGGTAGAATATTCAGTAATGATGACTATGTGAGTTGGGAAAGATGTTATTTTTTTTCTTTCCAATTATTATTATAATTTTTTTCTGGTTAGTGTGACACTATTTATTTATTTTAATGATACTTTTTATTTGTATCTACTGCAATTTATTTATTATGTTGTGATGCAACATGGATACCATTTACTTATTTTATATTCTATACTATGGGGACCCTATAGTTTCTAGTTTATGTCTATAAGTTTTTTACATGTATTTGAAATAGAAATTTCAGGTTGAATTCTTATTAAATTCAATCATGACCCTATGAATTTACTTTTGGGGGAATAGTCTCCTTATGACTGTACTAGGCCTTCACTACTAGTTGGAAGCCCATGAGGTATGGAGAGGAATGCTTAAGTTCATGTAGATACCACCAATCAAGTATTATTTAGGTGATCAAGGTCGGTCTATTACCCCCTTTATCCAAGACATTGACTGGCCTTGAGATATTCAGTATGTCAATCCTATATATCCTCCTCACACAGTCTTGATTCTTTGAGTAAAGACTGACTAGGTTGATGAATGCATCACATGTCATTAATTTAAGTATATGAACACATCACATACCCCTCACCCAATTAGATAAGTACACATAAAATATTTATTATCTAGGTAGGGTTGTACACATATTTAGTTTATCACAATTGAGGGCCTAGATGTTATACTCGTGATAGGAGAAGGAAAATATTTTCTTGGTTAAGATTTAATCAATGACATGATCAATAACATACCCTACCTCTCACTAATTAACTAAGCCTCAAGGCTTATGAAAGAAAGGTACAAATGTATAATGGTTGTCATACTATGTATCTTTTTTACCTTAGGTATGATGAAATCCAAATATGAAACATTCACCCTTATTATACCAAGTACATAGTGTATGAAACTCCATGTGTTCTACTTCATGGGGCATCCAATGCATAAACCCCATTTTTTGCCTTATGAGAATATTTTGTATCTCAATATGAAATCCTAACCAAAATAACCTTAACATTAAATCATAAGCTACAATACTCCATGACTAACATCAGTTATGGATAACATTATGTTTTATTATGAGAGGTTAATTATCATTTAACATCATGAGTAAATTCATCCAACATAAAAAATTGTTAAACTAGAGACATTATTTTTTGTATAACATGATACATTTTATATTACAAAGCATGATAAAGTGGGTTTCATAGTTTATAATTGATATAATCCCATAAACTAGATACATAAACATCTGATTCATATCCTATCCTAGTTTCCCATGGAAGTAATACTTAAAAAAACAAGTATGAAAGACATTCCAAGATATCGCCAAAAATTGATCACTTTGGACTATGACATCCCACCATTACTTTTCCGGTCCTAAAATAATATATACAAAAGGCTTTACCTACCTCTCATGGGTAATAGCAATATGTTCATAGATAGTTTTGATATTCTCTACCCAGAACTCTATAGTCTAAGTTTATCCATCTCTAGAAAATAGAGGTGGATGTTGCAGCTAAAAGTATCTAGTCAGATCTAAATGAAAGGATCTCCTCTCAGAGCTCCATATTTCAGGGAATAAATCACATCAAGAAGAATCACACATATTTTTATGTTAATTGGAGGTACATTCATATCTAGGGGCCTCATAATAAAAAAATTATGTGGCATACTCTTCCATTCCTTCTTGGCAACCAAAATACAGTCATTGTGGTGGAATGCAACTATAATGACAGACACATGACTCGAAATAAAATTTATAGCAAGCCTTAATATTAAAAATATAAATAGAATTAATAAGCATATAATCCATATATGTTATACATAAACCCTAAAAAAGGGGTCTCACTTGACCTCAGACCCTCTATCAAGCCCAAACTACCCACAATTTGAGAGTTGGAATCAGATACATATAGGAATCAAATTATCAATTATTAATAATATTAATATATCCACACTTCTCTTAAGTAGAATTTCATAAAAAAGTTATATAGGAAAACACTTTATGTGTTTTTATTGACACATTATTTAAATAAAATCCATATCATAATCAAGTTTCTCAAACATAGGAAAGAACATGAATATCATGTGAATTATATAAGCCAAATATTATATATAAATACATGCCCACTTTCCACCCAAATCCAAAATTAAAACAAAAAGTCATAAATAAATAACTTAATATATAACATTAAGAAAAAATTAACCCATTTGTTATAAAAAACAATAAAAACATTCTCATCTCTGATAAACCAAACATTCCTAATACATGGGTTAGTTATGTTAGTTATTCAGTAGAAAAAACATATGTATATAATACAAAAGACAAAATAAGTTGACCCCAACATTTGTGTCTATGTTCATACATATTCCTCCTCATGGTATGAGTGCATACATTTTCCACATATGCATTTGTTTAGGTGTATACTATTACTATTAGATTTCATTAGTTATAGTTTGTTATGAATGGATTAAATGGATTTCATTCATTCAAAGAATTCAATGAATAATTATAATAGGAATAAACATATACCAATACATTGAATATGGATAATACAACTCTTTAAATGAACTGAATCAAGGATTTCTATATAAAGGGATTAGATCCCTCTTATTGGGTACAACTGATTATATGCAAGACTCTTGATAATATTTTTTTCCCAAGACATAGCTTATCACTAGGTAAAGTTTCTATCAAACTTTCTATGTTTTGGGATCCTCAAAAAACCTGATGAAATCCTTTAACTGGTGTAATCGCATCAAAGGAAGGAAGAATTCATCTACTACTAAAGGTGGTAATTATCTAGAATATGATGAAGAATAAATAATGGATTATACATCAATTTAGGTATTCCTTGTTCTTGTTATTTATTTCCATTACATTATGATTCTATCGAGGATAGATCATGAGCATATATGGGTTTTCTTCCACTACTATTTTTCATATAATAATCCTCTAAAACCTATCAACGTTATCCATGTCTTTTTCCTCATTAAATCAATGTGTTTATTTCACTATTAAATAAAGAACACATTTTGGGAGAATTTAACTAGTTTTTACCCCATAATGTTATGTTATATGATAACATAATGGTGGGAGAACCATTTGAAAATTATGTTGATATCTTAACATAATATTAAGTGGAAGGAATAGTACACATTAAATAGTTAGCGTAATCTACATCACTACTATAGGAAAAAAAGCATCAGAGTTTTAGGTCATTTATAAATTATTTATAAATAATTAAATCATATATTAAGAAATATTTATAGAATTTATAAAATTATTTTATAAATTAATTAACTATAAAATCTTAATTATTAATTATTTTATTTTTTTTGAAATAATAATTATAAATATTCCTTTAATATTAAAGAGTTAATATTAAGAATATTTTGTCAAATTTATATAGTCTATAAAAAAATTAAATCGTATTAAAATGTATTTGAACATTGACTAAATTATATGAAATTACTTTTGATTTATAAATAAATAGTTTATTAAGAAATTATATGGTTAATTTAAAATAATTCATAAATTACATAAATAAAGCCAAAATATAAAGAAGTTTATATTTAAAATTATCAATTGTTCATAATTAATTAATTCGAATTGTTCAAATTAAAATAGACCTTGTGTAAGATGTTATTTAGACCACATAAAATGTGTTTTGATGATAAATTTGTTTAGTGTTTAAATAATGTTTAAATATGTGATATTTAGATTATGTAAATAGTTTACATAGTAAAAATTTGACAAAAAATTATTATAATTCTTAATAATATCATATATTTAAATTGAAATGTCTAATAGTGAATAATATGAATGATTTCATATTAAAAGTAGATATAAAGTTTTTATATGTAGTGTAATGGATTATCTATAATGTTTAGTTTGACTATAAATTGTTTATAGAAAGATTTTATTTATTAATAGTTCTTAATAGTTTTTCTCATGATTAAATTTATGAAATTTTCATATTTAGAAATAATTATTTGATTTAATAATGTATATACATTTTTTTATATAATGTGAATAACTAAAATGTTTTATTTATATCAAAAATATATTCTAAGAGATATATCATTTCATTAAATTCTTGGTTTGGTTTGTTTTTAGATTTATGAACTTAATAATGGTTATTTTATATAGTTTGTGCATATTAGGTATTAGTGATATCATGAATTAAATTATATCTTGAGTGAAGTCTCTTAGAGGAGAGGGACTTAGAGTTAGACTACCCACTAGCCTGGAGGATTATGACTTGTTCTAGAAAAGTGGAGGGTTGGACATTTGTCCCTCAAGGATTACACATTTATAGATTATCAATCTCATATAACAATATTCCTTAACATAAAAAAGTTCATGTACCATATGAATAATATGCATGTGTAAATATATGAATATATTTGGCTAATATTTTTTGGGTGAGTAAGACAAACTTGTGGTCAGTGTAAAAGTTATACATTAATGTGGTGTGAACACATTGATTTGGTTGATGGAATAGTAATTATAAAAATAAATAATTATAATCCTACACATATAAAGGAAAAAATTTCAAAGTTAAATATTTAATAAAATGAAATAGTTACAAGTTTAATATGAATATTATTTATATTAAATCAGTGGTATCTTAAAAAACATTAAATACTAAGTGTGATATTCCTTCCAAAATGGAACTTTTCAAGACCTCAATCATCTAACTAGGTAGCTTCATGATAATGAGGGGTTCCCCTAGATTATGCTATAAGGAAAGCGAGTAATGAGTGATTCTTGATTATCATACCAAGTCATTTCATGCCAAAGAGGGGTTCCCCTGGATTATATTAAGTTATCTCATTTTGAAATTTTATTTGAGTTTCACTTAGTTGGGAACCCTAGAGGCTGGGATACCATGTGAATAGAGTTTAATATTATTAATATAATAAATATAGAAAAGGTGTTATCCAATAAACTATCCAAGAATCAAAACTATTGTGACTGGCTTAATTTCCTACCTAAATAAGTAAATTGATGAGTTTCATGCAAAATAAGGATCATATATTAGTGAAACATAGATCTTGGATCACATAATGAATATGATGTATTTGGTCATTATTTTTAGTGGGATTATTTTCATTAAAATTATTTCATGAAAATTTTTATAACATGATATTCAACCATAGATATATATATTTTTTATATTATGGAATACATTATGATAATCATATTAATATCACCTATAGTCATGACCTTTGAAATAGTTAGATATTGGTATCTAGGGTTGAGAAGTGTTATTACATATAAGCTTTTTGAGCATCAAAATTTGAATTTTAGAGTGATTAATTTCACTAACTCTAACTCTTGGGTATTTGATATTGGGAGTGTGTCACACTTTGTTTCTAATAAACACACACTCAGAGATAGAAGGGAGTTAAAAAAGGGTAAAGTAGATATTTGTTTTGTTAATGGAGAAATAGTTGTTTGATTATAGGTTAGAACTTATTATTTAAGACTACCTAGTGGATTAATCCTAGAATTATATAAAATTTATTATGTTTCCACCATAAACAAGAATTTTATTTCTATATATTGTTTGGACAAGAAGGGATTTTAATTCTCTATTAAGAACAAAAACTTTTCTACATATAAGAATGGAATATTTTATGGAATTGGGAATATAATAAATAGTCCATACATTATGGATATGGATAATCCTATTTATAACATTCAGAATAAGAAGGTCATGGTTGATTCTAATCCCACCTACCATTATCATTATAAAATTGGACATATAAATGATAAAAAAGTCCAATTACTCCATAGAGATGGATTGTTATACTCATTATATTATGAATTGTTTGATACATGTGAATCTTGTTAGTTATAAAAGACAACTAAATAACCTTTTATTATAAAATGTAAAAGGACTAGTATATTGTAGAATCTCATAAGTAGTGGTGTGTGTGGACCAAAGATTACACAATCAAGCGGTGTTTTTAAGTACTTCATGACCTTTACTGATGAATTTAGTTATTCTGGTTATGTGTATCTGATGAAACAAAAGTATGAAAATTTTGAAAATTTCAAAATATTTAAATAAAGTATAAAATGAACTAGTATTTTTTTTTAAGATTATAAAATCAGATCAGGGTTATGAAGAATTGATCTAGAAACTCATTGATCATATGATATATTATAGAATTATTTAAAAACTCACTCTGACTGGAATAGAACAGTGGAATCTGTTGTCTGAAAGAAGGAATCATGCCCTATTGGACATGGTTTGGTCAACAAAGAGTCATTGTTTCCTTACTACTTCATTTTATGGTTATTCTTTAAAGACTGCTGTATTCTAACTAAACTGAATTCCATCTAAAGAATTCAAAAATGCACCATATGAGATATAGATATGGAAACATCAAATTATGTATTTTACAAGTATTTGGGTATGTGAATCACTCATATGATGATTAGATTCTAAAAATCTCATCCATGAGTGTGAAATATTCATATTTGTTTTGTTATCCCAAATAAATAAAAAGATATCATTTTTATAACCCTACCTAACACAATGTTTTTATGGATTGATATTGTCTTCTCCTTGAGATAAATCGCATGTATCAATTAGTGAGTGTGAGGAATTAATAAATTTGAGAATTTAAAAAACCAAAATAATAGTAAATTATCTTTATATATTTATGTATTTATTTATTTGGTTCCATAATTAATTTTAGAAGAAAAACTAACTCAAGTTACACTTGAACCTTAATAGTCAGGTATGATTTGATGGGAACCAGATATATATGATTTTTTCTTAGTGAATGGTGATTAAGTATTGTTCATAAATGAAAAACATACTACCTACTATGAATTCATAGAGAATTATGATTGAAATAAATTTTTAAAAGACATGAAATATAAAATGGAATCTGTGTACACTAACCAAGTTTAGAACATTGTGGATACACTTGAAGGGGAAAAACCCATAGGGTGATAGGGAGTTTTTTTGTAAAAAAATGAAATATATAGTAGATTTTCTACCTATAAATCTTGTCTAGTGGAAAAGTGTTACAAACAAATTTATTGTATTAATTATAAATAATCATTTTCACCAGTAGTTATGATTAATTCCATTCATATTTTACTATTCATAGTATCTTATTATGATTATGATATATATCAAATGGATGTCAAAAAAAATTCCCTAAAGAAAATTTATTTGAGGATATTTATATGATATAACTAGACTCTTTTGAAGTTCCAAATAGGACTACTAATGTATGAAAGCCACAATAGTCCATTTATAGACTAAAGAAATCTTCTCAGAGTTAGAATATCTATCTTGATAATGAAATGATTTTTTTTGTTTCATCAAGAACATGGATGATTCATGTATATATAGGATAATTTATGTTATCATAGTAGTGTTTTTGATACTGTATGTGGGTTATATACTAATTATAAACAATAACATCCTGTCACTTTGAATCCATGAAGATATGGTTAGGTAAATGATTTTCAATGAAATATCTGGGTGAGATTCCTATATAGTAGTTATGAAGATATATATAGATAGATATAATAGGAACCTTGGACTTAGACAGGAAATATGCATAAAAAATGATAAAGTGGTTTATCATAGGGAACTATAAGAATTGTTATTTAATAGTATTGTACGGAACGAATCATAGGATGGTTTAGAAACCCTCAAAAGTGTTTGAAAGGATGTATATAATTCCCTATGCATATAATATATGTTTTATCATGTATGTCTTATTGTGTACTCATCCTGATGCTACCTATGATTTTATCATGACAATTAGAAACAAAGTTGATCCTAGAGAGATCCATTGTATTGTTGTGAAGAATATTCTTGTGCACTTTATAAGGTCTAAGGATATGTTATTGGTCTTTATAGGAGAATATGATATCTTTTAAAAAAAATTCATAGATATAAGTTTTAAAATTGATAGAGATGATATGAAATCTAAATATGGTTTTTTGTTTTTTCCTAAATTGTTGAGATATCACTAGGAAGAGTTCCAAAAAAACTACCATAGAGGACTCAACAATAGAGGTAGAATACATCATTGCATTAGTTGTTTTAAAGGAAACTATTTAGATAAAAATTTATATCACTAAATGTTAGGTGGTTCCTAACATTCAAGGAGAAATCGAGCTCTACTATGACAACAACAGAGTTATTTATCTTGTTAAGGAGCCCCATTCTCACTGAAATAACAAACACAACCTTAAGAAATACCATCTCATGATGGAAATAATTAAGAGGGGTGATGTAAATATTTTTTCAGTGGAAATAGAGGAAGATGTATCAAATCTTTTGATAAATCCATTACCACAACAACAACATGACAACTGTGTTATATCTATTGGTATTTGATAATTGAGATATTTATGTAATGTATATATAATTTATCATAATTTTATAATAAATGAAATATCTATTTATCATTTATTCATGTGTGCTATAATTGATTTTATATTAATATTTCAATGATAAAATCCCCTCAAAGTATAACTTTGAGTTGTCTTTAATCACTGATCATCACTTAGTTGTATGGGTTGTGAGGATATGTTAATATTGTCATGAATAAAATTTTATACTCATTGAAAAGGGTTTTAAATGAGATATAAATACTATATTCCTTGGGTATTAAGTATATACTTAATACTTGGATTGGCCTCCTAGAGTATATCTGATGGAATTTCATACAACCATTAATATGCTTAGGGGGTATGTTTATTATCAATCCCCATTACCTAAGGTTATAAAGATACCTATCATGACAAACTGTATACATTAATACCATTATTATGAAATTAAAAAGTGGATTACCAAATCAAGGTGTATTCTGGTATGTTTTTTATCATGTTTTCAATTAGAGCACAACCAAGATAGAAATTTTCCATTTCTATGACAAGTAATGACATTTAGACCTTGATTGAATCAGACTAAGGAAATGTATGTACATAATTAGTTGAGTCGCGTGAGGTTTTTTTAACTACTTAGATGAAGGACATATAATGTACTCATCTACAAGATGATTGAAATGTGATGTATTCATCGATCTGATCAGTCTATTTCAAAGAATAAAGAAAAGATGAGTTGGTTTATAATATATTGATAAGTTCCATGTATAATTGTTCCTCTATGTCATTTAAACAAACAGAATATAGAGGTATACCTATGATGTATATGTTACATATTATTGTGTATATTCTTTTATATGGATATGAATATGTTTGATAGAGATCACACGAGACACCTTAGTAGCTTGAGTAGCAATGGTGATTTTCTAGAGCCCACTCTTTCACTATAACTATGGAATATAGATTTCATATTTTTTTCAATGTTATTAAGTCATAAAGGGTCACATATTTAGGCCATTGGATATTGATTAAGTTTTAGATAAAGTGTTTAATCCCAAATTGAATAGTATTTAATAAAACTATATCCAAAAGGATTTTTGGATAGATTCCCTAAGAGTTATATATTCTTGTATGAATTCCTTATAGATTTTATATTTTAGGTTATTCACTGGAAAATATATGCATATGATATATATTATAGAATATGTTACACCCAACTCTTCAGGCTATGTTCATGCATCTATAACCTCGCAAACTGAGTCCATGAATTTTCTATATATGCATGACTTTAGGAGCATCCATCTTACCATGAAATTTCATAAATTATAATTCATTATGAATTGATTAAATATCTTTCATTAATTAAAGGAATTAAATGAATAATTCCAAATAGAATAAAAATGTACTAATATGTTTAATGTGCCGATGCAACTCATTAAATTAAATACATAAAATATGGCTATATAAAGGGATGGGATCCCACTTGTTAGGCACTACTAATTTTATATAAGCCTCCTAGTACTCATTTCCTCCTAAGAAATGGTTTATCACAAGGTGAAGGTTCTATCACACCATCTTTGTTTATAGACCCTCATGAAACTTTCAAGTATCCTTTGGTTGGTGTAGTCCCCTCAGATGTAGGTGGATTTTTTCTGTTGTTAATAGTGGTATTTATCAAGAATACAATCAAGAGTAAAAATGAACTACAGATTACTTTAGGTATGACTGTTTTTTGTTTTTTATTTACATTACATTTTTATTATGTTGATGATATATTAGTCATGTATATGGGTTTACTTTGGTTTCCTTTTTTCATATGATGAACCTCTAAAACCCATCAAGTTATGCCTAGTCATCGGGTCTATCTAAGATTCTAACCACACCCTATCTCTTATTTTTTATAACCCAAATAGTGATACAAAATAAAACCAAGCTATTATACCAATTTTTAGAATCCTGGATATAATTCACCTTCACCATGACCAAACTGGGTGTCACATACCTTAATTACTCCTCCCCGTGCTGTTGGTTCTGGGTGCACAGTGGAACCATGCGATGTTAGAAAATTAAAAAAAATTATGATGCCATCGACATTGAAATTTCTTCCAAATCATAATTGAAACCAAATAAAAACTTAATGATGAAATGAAAAATTAATTAAGAATGAAAATTTAAAATTGAATCCATAAATAAAAATCAAAATTTTACCTCATTCGATTTTAATTGAAAACATGTATCATTAATTGGCGATGATCATCTCTTGAAGGAACCAAATAAAAATACCTATAAATCTTTAACACAAGCACCAAAATCTTGATTGACCATCTACATTCATATTCCAGGTGATATCATGTGTAAATAAAGATCTCTTCGATGCTATCACGATCATGGGAACGCAACTACTTTGATCTGAGAATCTATTATTGGAATGAGGATCCCCAAACACTCTCTTCTCTCTCTAGAACTTAAGGGAGAGGAGAGATATCCATCCAAATTTTAGGGGATTAATAGTCCCTAAAATTTTTAAATGATTTTCCTTAAATATGTTTGTAAAATCTATTAAAAATTATACATTATCTCTTTAATAAGTTTAACCTTCAAAATATTCTTATAATAGTAAATATGATGAAGTGAACATGTTTTAAAAATCATAATTATTTTATCCACAACATGTAACTATAAAATAATGTTAAATGATAAAATATAATCCATTAACTCAACTTTCCTCTCGAATAAAATTTTAAACAAACATTGATAAAAATTATTTATTATTTAAATAATTTCATTACATTCACTCAATAACTTTTGAATACAATGAGTTAGTAAATTCAACATTTATTATTCTAAATTTGAATAATATTTAATTTATATATTTCTTGAGAATGTTGAAACTCAGGTATAAACCAACCCCTACTATGGGACATATATTTAAGATTATTTTTTATAGTATATTGAGCTTCTCATTATATCTAAGAATTTCTATAACCTTTTGATAAGAAATATAATATAAGGACATTTCCATGTAGTTGGTGGATGAAAACATATGAGAATTATAATGGTAATAATACATCATTCATAACTCACTTTATACATCATACAGTAATTGAAAAGTACCATTAACATTTGATCTAGGGCACCCACTTTTAATAAACTCCAACTATCACTAGATCCTACTTGATAACTATTAAATTTTCAGATATCACATGATAATATCATGATTCTACTAGGGGATTTTTTCATGGTTCCTTATAAATTTTACAACAAGAACAATCTATTATTTTTGGCTTCACCTCCTTGAGTAAAAACCCTCAAGAGATGATAACCCTAAGTATATCACTTTTTTCATTTTTCATAACTTTTACATTTAGGCTAGTTTAATTATTATAATATTATCATAATTTATATAATGATAATACTTTAATTTATAGGTTTTATTACAAGATCTGGATAAAATTGTTTCATATTTTTTACTACTTCTTTATTTTTATCAGAAGCCCCAACATACTCGGTATTTATTGATATAGCTACCATTGTCTTTAATGAGCTTCTATTACTTAGTTAATTATCCTAACAATGATATAAGATCAATAAATCTATGTGTACTAGTTTTTTTCCTCATTAAAAGTAGTTTTTCTTCCTCTCCATATCACTAGTACATATCCCTTATACTTTCTAAAGTACTAATGGATAGTTATGCATGATTCCCTTGCATCTCTCATGGATTTATCTGATATATATTTTACTACCATAATATATATGTTGGAAATAACATATCTATTACATATTATGTCATATTTGATAGATTTTTCATGGAACCATATGACAATAAAAATAATTCTCACACAAATTGTTTCAACTTGTATTTTTCAATACATTGTCAATATATGTAATTTAACTTGATTCAAGAAACCATTCGGTCTATCTTAAAAGATAATATTCTATAGAAATTGGGTTATTAATTTAATTCAATATTTGGATATTTACTTTCAATATAGTCTTAACTAACTATAAGAATAATAAATTTTTTCTATATGTAATCAATATATTTTACTTTGAGAACTATACCACTCTCACTAACCTCTCATAGAAACAAGGATTTTTTTTAAAGTAAATATTCTATGATTACAATGCTTGACTTAATCCATAAATAGATATCTTTAAATTTAATTCAACATTTTCATTCTATGGTGTCACCAAACCTTTCAGGTTGTATAGAATAGATACCTTTCTTATAAGGTGGTCTTGTCTTCTAATGCCTAATATACTCATCATATAAAGTGTATATGATAAGAATAATTCTAATGGATTTAATAATTATGATTTAGTAAAACCAATCAAGAAAAATTAGTTTTACACTTTTACCAACCATGTATAGTTTCTATTGAGTACCCACCACTGGCTTTATATTAATTGGATAAACTACCAAAATACAAACTTTATTTTGGTACATGGAATCCCTTTTTCTCAATTCATATAAACTTTTTGATCATAAATTATTTCCATTTACTACTTCATTTTAAAATGAATATATTAAATTGGCTTAGTTATCATACAAAAATATCTATGATTTTAACTTTACTATGAAGTATGTGTCTCTGGAACATACACTTTCCACGAGCTCTTGTATAACTTATTCCTATGTCAACTATTTTTACATCTTAAACCATGATTTTATCCATGCCAATATTTCTCCCATGATCTTTGATATATATCTACAAACTTTTTATAGAAATATGTTCTTTCACATGAATATAAATTTTTTGTCTTATGGATTTATGTAATATCCTTATAAACATTAAGTATAAATAATTGGGATTCAATTTTTGTTTTTCTTGATGCAATTTTTTATTGACATAGACTAAACAAATTTTTTGGCACCTCCTTGTGTGGAGTGTGTTTGACACTCTCTTATTATAATGATAAAAATCCATGATTATTTTAATACTAATGATCAACATGTTGTATGATAGATTTTTATATGGTAAAACTATTTTTATCATAATTTGGCTAAGTGTTATGGCAAGTCACCACCAGGACAAGCTAACATTATCCAGGAGCTACTGTTGAGGTGAGTCACTGCTAAGAAGGAGTCACCAAAAGGCTTGTTACTTCTAGGGTGAGCTACTATCAAAATTGTAACCATTAGACTCTGATTCACTATCAGCCTGAGTTACCGCTGGTCTGAGATACCACCAGATGCTGACTCGCCGCCAGCTTCTTGCAACCGTTGATATCCGAGGACTTTTGCATGAATGGATCAATAAAAATTTTCCATTAAAGGATTATTTTACCAAGTCTTCATGACATAGTCAAAGACTATATTAGGATTGTGTATCTTCTCCAACTAATGATTCTATATATAAGAAAAGGACATCTCTATCTCTCTACAAATGATACATACGACATATATAACGATTACTAACTGAAAAACTTATAGAAAAGTGTGTGATTGAATCTGTGAATCCTCATAAGATTACTGATTCATGTTATGTGAAGATCAACGATATATAATCACAAATTCCATTACAAATATTGATTGAGATACCAACAGAGATCAATTAGAACACCTATAGATTCATACAATCCTCTGTTTTGCTGCAGCCTTCAAAAATAAAGCTCAAACTCATCACAAACAATGATATGAGGAATTATAACATTCTAAGAATACCATATTCATAATTAATATATTATTTATTTCTCTTAATATTTACTATTTTTATTTTGAGTAGTGTGTTATTACTCTGTTATCAAACACACACTTTCTCCTGCACCTAATAGAATAATAATTGATATTCTCTCTTTCCTTCACATTCATTTTCCCACGGTGTATGTGAAAGATTTCCTTTTCTGTCATGTGTTATCTTTACTTACCACATATAACTTTATAGGAGGATATTTAGCCTATAAATATCTTAGTTGTTGTTTGTTTACCTAATCTAGGTTTTGGAATTGTTTGATTATTATTATAATATTCTTGGAAGTAGGTGATTTCAATGTGAAGGGGATTAAGTATCATCTTAAGACCAAAACTATGGTTTACTCCTATGTGTTATTGTGTTTTGATCCTAGATTGTTTTTAATCAATAAACCAAACCAATAATTTCATAATTAATATTAACTAGTGTTTATATTTGTTTTTTTCTAAGTAAATTGATTTAAAAATCTAAAATAATCCTAGACATTATTTTAACTGAGACATAATCACTCTTTGATAAATATTTTAAAATGTTAGATCTTATATTGATATGATATTTTGATTAATTGGTCATTTTATTTTATTAAGTGGATTTTCTTTAAATTAATATTTTAAGGAAAATTTTTATTGGGAACTCAATTGACCCCCCCTCTTGAGTTACTCACTCCAACCAATATTTGGTATCATAGGATTTTTTTACTTAAATTTTCAATTGTGATTTTAGTTGTATTCTAAATATCTAAAATTTCAATCAATTATAAATTTTAGTTATTTATGGATAATATAAAAGAAATATCTTCTAGAAACATAATTCCGTATTTTAATGGTACAAATTATTCTCAATGGAAAATAAAAATGAAAATGAATTTATAAATTATGGGTTTTGACATTTGGAATGTAATTGAAGATAAATTAAAAATACCAAAAACTTGTAGAATTACTTGGATTAATTCTAAAAAATATGATTACAATAATAATTATAAAGCTATGATTGCTTTATTTTGTGCCTTAGGTGATGATGAACTAAATAGAATATCTATATTCAAATCTTATTTTGAAATATGGGATACCTTATCTATTTCACATGAAGAAACATCAAATATCAAACAAATGAGAGTAAATACATATAAAATAAAGTATGATACTTTTAAAATTTAATCTGATGAACCCATTTATGATATGTATCTTAGGTTCAATAAAATAGTTAATACCATGAACTCACTTGGAAAATAAGTGATTGTCAAAGATCAAGTGATGGGATTTCTTAGACACTTACCAGATAGATGGAGAGGAATATATGTGTCCATTAGATAATCTTGTGATGTTAGTAAATTACCTATTAATTAATTGATAGGAAATCTGATGATGTATGAATAAGATTTTAATGTAAACAAATAGATCAATGAATATGAACTAAAAAATATCAGTATCCTTCAAAACTGCTACCTCCAAACAAAGAGAAAAGGTACAAGTTGAAAATACCATTGAGGAAGAATCTCATGATGACATTGAAGTAGAGATAGCCTTTATGGCCAGAATATTAAAGAATCTCTATAGTAAAAAAGTATTTCTTCAAGAAATAAAATTTTAGAGTAAATTATGGAAATAAAGTAAAGTATAATAAGAGTTGGAAAAAGGATGATACTCAAAATTAAATCACCTTCTATGAATGTAATAGGAAGGGACACATTAAATATGATTGTCTAAAATTTACATATAAAAAGAAGTATGAGGATAAGAACAAAAGATTCAAAAAATCCATGAAAGTAACATGGAGTTCCTATGAATATATCTTGAGTGATTAAAAAACAAATCAATAAGATATTCAAATAGGGAAAATATGTGCTTTGTGGAAAGCACATTAGAGGTACAAAATATTCTTTCTACTTCTCCTACAAATATTTCAATCATTATTAAAAATAAGGAAAATTATGATATTGTGGAAAACATGACTAGTGAATATTTTTATGATTAATGTAACATACTAGAATATACCTTTCATGAGTTGAAAGATAAATATATGTCCCTTAAGAAAAAACATGCTTTGACAGTAAATATTAAAACCAACCTTAACATCAAATAATAGAAAATGGTCAATTGTTGAAATAGAATAATGAATTAAAATTTTCAAATGGACAGCTAAAAAACATAGAAATGTTTACCAATGGTAAGAAATATTTAACTCAAATATTGGGAAATAAAGTTGCTTGCAAGTATATAACTGGCATAGGTTATCAACCAGGATGGAGAAAAGTTGAAAAAACTAGATTTACATCTAGTACGAATTCTGAAAGTTCATATATTTCCAATACATACTCAACTAGAACTAATAAATTATTTATTTCTAGAAGGATAATATCTATTTATAATAAACCCATTGGGAAATTATGGGTTCCAAAATATCTTATTACTAACATAAATCGGCCCAAGAGGATTTGTGTACCAAAATCATTTTTTCATAAACATTGTTTTTTATGAAACCTCTTTGAAAACCTCCAGAAAAATCTTATGGTATTAGGATAGTGGATGTTCTAAACATATATCTGGTGAGTATTCAAACATTAATAATTTTATCAAAGTTTATGGTGTTCATGTCACTTTTTGAGACAATGTTAAAGGAAAAATCATCAGCCTTGTCCAAATTGGTAATTCTAGTTCAGTATTAATTTATAAAGTTTTATATGTATATGGTTAAAAATATAATTTTCTTATCATTTCTCAATTATGTGATGATGGTTTTTTTTAAATTTGAAAACAATGCCTATCATGATTTTGATGATAAAAATGTTTTAATTTTCACTACTTTAAGAAATGATAGTATTTATTTTATTGATTTAAATTATTTGTCTTCTAAAAATATTTCCTGCTTAAGTGACTTTCATAAATAATATTGGCTTTAACCTAGGATACTAGGCCATTGAATTATTCATTCACTAAGAAAACTAACTTGTACATGGTTAGTTAGAGATCTTCCAATGTTTGAATTCTCAAATGACAGAGTTTTTGATCCCTACCAAAAATCAAAATATAATAAGATCTCTTTTAAATCTAAAAAGGAAGTTTCAACCTCTTAGCCTCTATAGTTAGTTCATATTGACCTCTTTGGACCTTAAAAAATTTCTAGTTTAAATGGAATACATTATTTCTATGTTTTTTTAGATGACTTCTCTAGATACACATGAGTATTCCTTCTAGATCACAAAAGTGAAGCTTGTTATTACATTATTAAGTATGCCAAATCTATAGAAAATTTAGTGGACTTAGTATTAATACCTTAAGAAGTGACCATGGTCATAAATTTTAAAATCAATAATTTTAATCATTTTGTTATCAAAATAATTATAATAAAAACTTTTCTGCTCCTAGGACACCATAGAAAAATGTTGTGGTGGAAAGAAGAAATATAAATATTCAAGAGATAGCCTGGACTATGCTAATTGAGTATGATATTACATTATAATTTTGTAAAGAGTCTATTAACACAGCCTGTTACCCTATAAATAGAGTATTAATTAGATTTATATTAAAAACAACACCTTATGAGTTGTAGAATAATAGAAAATCAAAGGTTAAATATTTCAAATATTTTAGTTGCAAAGTGCTTATTCTAAATACAAAGGATAATCTGGAAAAATTTTCTCCCAGGAGTGATGTAGACATTTTCCTTGGATATTTAACTTCGAGAAAATCTTACAGAGTGTTTAACAAGAGAACCAAAATAATGGAAGAGATTGTTTATATTAAATTTGATGAAACTGACCCCATTGAACCTAATACTATCTTAAAGAACCTTGAGGATTATCTTTCAACTCTAAATCTTAATTCCAAACCTTTTTTATGTTGTTTGAAATAGGTAGGAAGTTCACCCAGTGAACTTACAAAATACAAACCTAAAGAAGATATTGAGATAACCAACCCCTCTTTTCAAAGACCTATTAGGACTAATAGAAACCACCCTTTATATTTTGTTATAGGAAATATAGATATAGGTAAAAAACTATATATTCCCCTAGAAATCAAATTGAACACCAGACCTTATTATCGTATCTTGAACCTAAAAACATTAATAATGCCATTAATGGTGAATTCTGGGTAATAGCTATGTAAGAAGAACTCAATCAATTTTAGAGAAACAATGTTTGGGAACTTATTGATAGACCTAAAGGAACCTTAACTATTGGAACTAATTGGGTGTTTAGAAACAATGTTGATGAGTTAGGAACTATAGTAATAAACAAAGATATATTATTTTCACAAGGTTATAATCAAGATGAATTTATTGATTATGAAGAAAATTTTTCACATGTAACAATACTTTAAGCCATTAAGAAATTTTTTCCTAAGCAGCACATTTTGATTTCAAACTATATCAAAAGGATGATATAAGTGAATTGTTAAATGGATTTATAATGGAGGATCTTTTTATTGAATAATCCCCTATATTTCAAAATTCATATTTTCCAAATTGTGTTTTTAAACTAACAAAATATTTATATGGTTCAAAACAAGCTCCAAGATTGTTTTATGATAGTCTTACATATTTTCTTATTTCAATTTTTTTTCAAAAGGTATAGTTGATCCAACTCTTTTTATAAAAAAATTCAAAAGATGTTTTAATACTAAAAATATATATAGATGGTATTATTTTTGGATCTACTAAAGACTCCCTATGTACTAATTTTTCAAAACTAATAGAAAATTTATTTTAAATGATCTTAATGGGTGAACTAAAATTATTTCTTGGATTTCAGATTTTTCAAAATAAAGAAGAAATTATCTTAAATAAAAGTAAATATACTAAATACCTTTTAAAAAGTTTTTGCTTATGTAGAACTAAAAGTAGTGATACCCCCATTAGTACCACATGTAAACTGAATCTTGATGAAGTTGGGAAATCAGTAGATCAAAATAGTTACAAAGGTATGATTGGAAGTATTTTAAACTTAACTGTTAGTCAGCATGATATTATTTTTAGTGTGTGTATGTGTGATTTCTTTCAAGAAAATCCAAAAGAGCCACACTTATTAGTGGTCAAATTAATTTTTAAATACCTCAAATATACAACCAATTTAGGATTGTTCTATCTGAGAGAACATGATTTTGATTTATTATGTTATTCAGATGCTTATTTTAGTGGTTGTAAGTTGGATAGAAAAATCCCATCAGGAACATGTCATATTTTTAGAAAATATCCAGTATCATGGTGTAGTAAGAAACAAAATTTTTCTTCACTATCCACTTCTAAAGCTGAATACATAGTTATATCCAGTTATTATGAAAAAATATTGTGGATAAACCATAGTTTAGTAGACTTTGGATACTAATTTAGACATGTGCCTATAAATTGGGATAACACAAGTGTGATAAACATTTCCAAAAATCGAGTATCTCATTCTAGAATAAATTACATTGATATAAGACATCACTTTTTGAGAGATCATTATAAAAAAGATGATATAACATTATAATTTATTGGAACTGAACATCAGCGTGTTGATATATTCACAGAGTCTTTGAATTATGATAGTTTAAACTATATCAAATGTGAATTAGGAATGATAAATTTTGTATGATCAAGTCACCATTGATGATTCACCATTGATGAGTAATCATTGATGATTCACCATTGATGAGTAATCATTGATGATTCACCATTGATGAGTCACTATTTATGAGTCACCATTAACGAGTTGCTTTTGATGAGTCATCATTGATAAGTCACCATTGATGAGTCATCGTTAATAAAGTCACCATTTTGTTTTGTTACCATTGTTTTATTACCATTATTATTATTTTACCCATAAATTTTTTTATTTTAAATTTGGTATTATTTATTATTTATAATCCCTAATTGATAAATCTCTCAAGCTAAATCAAATCGATTCACTAACCCTTAAACCCTTGAATTCTCAAAACTTTTCCTTCCTCTCAGACCGATCATCATTCCTTTATCCCTTATTCCACATAAGACTTAAACTAATCAAAATGGCTTGTTTGAAGTGGTATGTAGAGTCAAATAATGATGAAATGATGAAATTGAAGAAATGAAAAGTATCTACCAGCAGTTTGGATATTGTTTCACAAAACCTACATCTGAAAAAATGGGTTATTGAATCAAAAAAAGAAATCAATGTGCAATGGCTTCCATCTAGAAATTCTCTAGTATTGAAAGTTATATAAGATCATAAATGGATGAACTGTTTCACATCAAATCATCATGTGTATTATCCGAGGATAGTATATGATTTTTATTAGAATGCAGATTTTTTCTTAGGAAAAAGGTGGATGTGATAATAAGTATTTTTGATGGCTAAGAGATTTATTTCTCTTCAAAGGAATGGAAAAAAGAGCATAAATGTACCTCATAAAGGGGTATATGAGTATTTTCTAGGATGTATTCCAAGTAATAGTGAAATATTCAAATATAAAGAGTCACTTTTAGAGTTGACTGGAGATGGTACCCTGAGGAGACCTACAGTTGCAGAACTTGATGGTGAATGTAAGCTGTTATTCAAGTTTGTACAATAATTTTTATGTCCTAAAAAGGGATATTTCAATACCATGTGATATAAGGATTCTTAGTTATTTTTTATGATGAAAAAAGGTAAAAAGGATCAATCTATGCATATTTTTTATTATTTATATGTATGAGATGTTCAAGAAGAGATGAAGATAAAACTCCTTAATATATCCTGTAATGATATCTTCCATCTTAGATGATAATGGATTTTTCAATGAACAATACTAATTTGAAGACAATTTTTGTGGTTTTTTCTTATCAAATACATTTTTTAAAATAGTTAAAGTAAGCTGGAATCTCTAAAAAAGATGTTGAGTAAGAGATAATGACAAATTATATGATTAATTCAACCCTATTGATCATCCAACCATACCTAAGGACATGGTGGATCCTGGTCTTGAACCCAATGAGTTAGTAGATTACTCCAATGACGATGATGATACTAAAAAAGTTGGGAAAGAAATGGAATAATAATGATAATAATGTTTTTTAGAAGAAGTGGGGAGTGATCTGAAGATTCCTAACTCTCCTCCTAAAGTCTCAGTTTGATATTTTTGTCCACCAGGTTTCCTTCCTACCCGAGAATCTCTTATAGATGAAAATGATGATAATTAAATTGAAGTATCTAGAGAGGCTCAGTTTAAAACATCTCCCTCTAAAAAATCAAATTAAAAAAATAGTAATGTGAATAGAAGTGCAGAAAATCCTTCTGAAGATGTAGATGATGATCTAGATCATGAGAAATCATATGGAAATGAAATTAAATATAATGAGGATCATGATTATGGAAATAATGATGATGGATATAACTGTGGAGATGATCATTGAAATGATCATAATGATTTCAGTGATAAGAATGGAGATGATCCTACTGATCATGATCTTGATATAGTTTAAATACATCCTTTATCACTAGTGGTATCAAGTTCTGACAGAGATTAAAATAAATCTAAAGATACTAAGATGGATAATTTACCTCCTGTTACTAGAGAATATGTGGATGGTTCTAGTGAGGGGGAGAAGACTCAAAATCTTGCTGATAATTCAGAACAAATGGAACAATTAGATCCAGTAAATAACATAAAGATAGATTATACAAGTTCCCCTTATATACCTGAAGTTGGTTAGTCCTCTCAGGTACCTAGAGAATCTCCAATTCTTCCTTACACAAGACCTGAAGTTATTTCTTTTCTAGAATGGGAAAGGTATCCTAGTTTTGTTAGAATTGGTTTAGATTATAGTGATTCAGATGATGAGAATGAAAATATTTTCAGAAGAGAAGGATTCTTAGTGGATCAAATTGATCAAGCTGGGGATTTGTAACCTTTTACTACCATGGAAAAAAATGTATTAGATGAGGATGAATTTCCTCATGAGAAAAGAGTTCATCTTTCTTCTCAAACTGTTATACCTCTTGATGTTCTGAAACAAGCTAATTTAGAATCTTTTCAATGAAATTTCAATTCTGATTTGGAATTCTCAAGAAGGGAATTAGTTTCACATTTTAAAAATGTCATCATCTCTCAACACTCTCAAGTTTCTAGACTCAATTAAGAAATCACTCAATGTTTGGTTGAGTTGGTTATATCTCATTTAAAACCCAGAGTAATATTCAGATTCAAGATATTTAATTGGGTAATAGAATATTTTCAATTGTATTTTAATGTTTGGAATCTTTAGTAAAGGTTATGATATCATATTTTTCATAACATATAAACTCTATTTATCATAAGTTAAAAATCTTGACTACTTATGCCTCTATATTATATGCACCTCCTCATACTCAAGTACAAATTGATATTGATCTGCTCAAATATATTATCAGATAAGAGATCAATAATTCTTTGGGTTATGTGACTACTCATGAGGAATAAATAAGGAAGATACATCATCATGAAGAGCACATATATAAAATGATAAGGTAGTATTCCACTGATCTCAGGACTAATATGGACATTATAAAGAAAAGAATAATGTATTATTTTTCAAGGATTTATAAAAATAATGAGATGTATAATAATTTTAAATTTCTGAAAGAAAATTTAAATTTTACACTAGTGACAAGGGATTTAAAAGAATAAGTGAGTCAACTGAAGGTTCACACACTAGGTTTGCATAGATTCATGGAAGGGGAAAAGGATTTCTTTATTTCTATTGAAAGGGGAGTAAATATAATTATGGATTTTATCAATCTCATGAAACTATTCTTACATTTCCATAGTAAAACTCTTATTGTAAGAGAGGTAATTCCTATGACAAAAAATCTTTCAACTACAACCATAGAGCCGGTTAGATATTGTCCTACAATGATTACTCAGTCTGATGGTATTCTACCTCCACCATTTTAGCCTATGATTTTATCACCAGTGGATGAAATTAGACACGTAAGGCTAGTTTTTATTTGTGAACCTCTTCCTCCTACCACAATAATCCCTTCCATTACCACTTATGCTCCAACTTTCACCACTATTGTCTCCTCTCAGGAAAGAGGCAAGGACAAAAGGAAAGAGAAAGTTGATCAACCACCAACCTTTATATAGTTAATCTGATTTGATGTATTCTTTTGATAGGGATCATTTCATTATACTTTTCATTATTATATTGTTGAACTCAATATATTTTTGGCTAATATTGAATGTAATATCTCAGTGTTATTATAATTTCCTTTTTTTAATTTTTATTTTTTTGATAATCTCAAAGAGGGAGATAAAATGGTCATTGATTTTATTACAGGAATATTATGATATTTCTAACTTTTATTTAAGTTGTTTATATCACACATATCTCTTCTGAAATGATAATAATATTGTCTTTAAATTACATACATATTTTATTATCTATGTTTACTTAGTTTATACATGTCTTATAAAATTCCATGTTTTGTGATCATCAAAAAGGGGGAGAATGTTAGAACATCCTTGTGTGGAGTGTGTCTGACACTCTCTTATGTTAATGTTCTAAAAAAATATTTTTTTAATAATAATTCTATAAATGTTTTATGATAGAATTTTATATGGTAATACTATTTTTATCATAATTTAGCTAAGTATTATGGAGAGTCACTACTAGGATAAGCTGCCATCATCCAGGAGCTACCGATTGGAAGAGTCACCACCAAGTAGGAGTCACTACCTTGCTTGTTACAACTAGGACGAACTACCATCAGGCCTGTTACCATCTGACTATGAGTTACCACCAGAATCTGAATCACCATCAACGTAATTCACTGCAAGTATGAGATACTACCAGATGTTGAGTCACCTCCAGCATAAAGCAACCATTGTTTCCAAAGGACTTTATCATGAGTGTCTCAATGAATATTTTTTATTCAAGGATTATTTGACCAAGTCTTCATGACATATTGAAATCAGATCCTAGGATTGTATATTTACTCCAACTGATGCTGATATATATACACAAAGTACATATATATCTATAAACATGATATATAAGACATATATGACTATTACAGACTGAAAATTTTACAACAAAGTGTGTGATTGAATATGTGAATCCTCACAATATTATTGATTCATGTTATGTGAAGATCAATGAAAAAAAATCATAACTTCCATTATAAAGTTTGATTGAGACACCAATATAGATAAATTGGAACACCTAAAGATTCCTATAATCCCCTATTTTGATGTAACCTTCAAAAAGAAACCTCAAACTCTTCACCAACACTAATCTAAGTACTTTGAACATTATGGGAAAACCATACTAAGCATTAATATGTTCTTTATTTCTCTTATTATTTATTGTTTATCTTTTGAGCAGTGTGTTGTTACTCTGTTATCAAACACACATTGTCTCCTACACCTAACTGGATAATACTTGATATTATCTCCTTCCTTTACATCTATTTTTCCATGGTGGTTGTGGAATAGGTCCTTATGTGACTTGTGTTATCTTTACTCCCCACGTATAAATATATAAGAGGCTCTTTATCCTATATAGCTTGTATCTATTGTTTGTTTACCTGATCCAGGTTCTGTATTTTTTTGATTATTATAATAATCTTCTTCAATTTAAGTGATTGAAAAGTAGAGGTGATTATGTCACATCTTGAGATTAAACCTCTTATTTATTCAGCTATTTTATAGTGTTTTTTTTATTTTTCTTATCCTATATTGTTTTTAATCTATAAAAAACTATTACTTTGATAATTAATATTAAATAGTGTTAATATTTTTTTATCTAAATAAATTGATTTCAAAAGCTAAGGTAATCCTAAAAATTATTTTAATTGAGACATAATCACTCTTTGAGAAATATTTTAAAAGGATATATCTTATATTGATATGCTATTTTGATTAATTGGATAGTTTTTTTTATTAATGGGATTTTATTTTAACTTAATATTTTAAGAGAAATTTTTATTGGGAACTCAATTCACCCACCTCTTGAGTTACTCACTCCAACTAAAAAAATTATTTTCATCTAAACACATAGATTTGTGAAAAAATTCATATTATAACTCATATGATATCTATTCAACATAATATTTGGAATGTTGTTATGTGATAACACTAATATTTGGGAATAATTTCTTGAAAAAGATAACAGAATAATTTTCAGGACTTATAAGTCTCATCATTGATCCTCCTTGTACTTACTTTATATATATGACATGTATAAGGAAATTTGAGTTTGGGAATAAATCCACTCTAATATTAATAATTAATTTATGTATATAAGTATCATCATCGATTCTCCTTTTATTAACATCAAGGATTTAATGTGAAAAAGAAAATGTGAGTTTATGAATAAATTCACTCTTTATTTTCAGGATTGATGAATTATTAGTTAATATATTCTTAGCCTCATTGGAATGAAACATCACATATCTTATAACCAAGTTTATTCCTTTATTTGGTTTTATATTCATTGAATTTCTTAAAGGAATAGCATGAAGTCAATCACTTTACCTATAGCTTATACATGTGATAGTTCAAACATATCTTGTGGAAATAGTTCTATATGCTTTGTGGCTTTATGACCTTATTGTAAAAAGGTCACTTGGAAAATTTTTAACTTAAGAAGTAATAATTATGAATAATTAAGACTTTTAGCTCATGAAGAGTCTATACATACTTCTTAGAATTTCCTTGAAATGTGATTCTATATTTACTTGACCAAGAATCAACTTACCACAAATGGGTATTATTGAGTCTTATATTTTATATTAAAAACATCTAGATGATCCATGTATTATTGAACTATTAGTTGAGTATGATACAAATCAAAAAAAAATAATTCCCTAATGAAATAATGTATCATTATGTCCAATAGACACATGAGATAAATGTTCTGATGGTATGCAATGAAAAATAATAGTTTAACTAGATTCTATTAACTTAGAAAAAAATTAGGTTATTCTCACTACAGACATAAGAATCACCCTTCCTCAACTACTTATAGAATTCACCTCACTTCTTGTAATGCTTATGAACTTACTTAGTTTTTTGTATTTGGATAAAATTTGTGACAAATACATCATATAATACCATATAATTAAAATTCAAATATACGATGCAATTCTGAATATACATGTAGTCAAATCCTCTAATGGGTTCAACTTTAATACATTATAGTTTCTATTCTACTGACTTATCTTGCCACTTGAAAGGAAAATACCCTCATGTTCAATGCTATCCTAATTTATCTCTGGTTTATTAAAAGTACACTGTGAAGGTGACCTTATTGGTATACTTTTCATTGGTGTTTTCTCATTCTAATTATTCTTATTCACCATATAAACTAAATATTTATATTTATGTAATTTCTTATCTTCTTTAAAAAACTTTCCCAAAATATATTGAAGTTATTTCTTAATTGTAACCTTATTCATTTAGTGATTCGCTTTCTTCCCAAAAACTTCATAGAGATGATAAAACATGGTAGAACCAACCATGTAATGAAGTTTCGTTCACAACAAAATAGACATTGAGGATATAATTATGATATAACCATAAAATGTTTCATCCATGGCTCTCATTTAAGATTTATTTTCAAACTAAATTGTATCTTGAGGTGGATTAACAAGTTTTGGGGACTTCGGTACATATAATTTCTATTCATGTCATAGTACTATATAAAAGCTCCTATAACACACTAAATAATTAGTACAGGTAAGTATGGATTAATTATTCCGTATTGATCACACTGGTTCTATGGTATTACTTGTTATTTTATAGAAAACAAAACTTTATCAGATTAGTACTTTTTTCTTGATTCTAAATTATTAGTCATTATATATTTATTAATCTTAAATCTCTCCCACTATTTTATCAAATCCTATTATCGATAAATTATTGGATTTGAAAGTCTCAGTCCCTTAAGTATTTTATTAGAAAGATCCATTAAAACCCTTACTGGTAGTCTATGATATGTCTACACCACAAATAAAATATTTTCAATGTATGATTTTCATTAACCATACACATTAACTCACATATCCTTGATCTATTGAGTAGATTCTCATCTCCTATTAATCATAACTTTGATTTACATAACAATATTCCGATAAAATCATAACAATATTGCTATGGAAACTTCTTTACTACCAAAATTAGTTAAGTCATCCCACCACTTACATAAAAAAATTCCAATATTAAGTGTCACCCTCAAATATGTATTATGATCACTTTAAATATATATTTCTTTTCAAATTCAATTGATAAATTTAATTAAAGACTTATTATTTTCTTTGAGGGTTTTTAAAGTTTTCTCAATGAATCAAATTTGTTTCTATTTATAATGATTACTCTATAATATTTCACTCAAAACTTAGTTACAATTAAAAAAAATAAAACATTCACTATGAATGTACATTTTATATATTCATGATTATTTATTTTTTTATGTGATTTTATCTAAACTATTAAAACATAAAAATAATAAACCATTCATAAATAAATAAATAAAAAACGACAAGATCATGATCTTTTCTAATATTTTATCCATAAAGAGAATGATGGATCAACTAAGACCATATGGGTTACTCAATGGGTCATATATGACTTAGGTTTCAGTGCTTACATCATTCAACACATTTTCCTCCCATATGGTAATTTTATAAATCTCATCGTGAACAGTGTCTTCTTTCATCCTCATCATTATAAATAAATACACACACATAGGTGATTGGAACTCAAGAATTTGGGATACACATAAATATGAACACTTATGAACACTCAATCACTTATTTATATAGTGATGTGAGGGAAAACACGTAGATCATAATTTATTTAAATAATTTATTCATTCATCACACTTGAAATTGTGTCAGTCGACTGTGTGGCATAATAGTGAGGTGTTCCTTGACTTGGATGTTTCTTTAGATAAATGAATGAGATATTGGGCATCATTGATGGACCTTTGTAATTGTTGTTACTCTTACCTAGGATAGACTATGAGATAGGGATACCCTTTATCTCTCTTTTGGTCTTATTTTTTTATCATATATATATGTAAGTATGTACGTATGTACATATATATGTATGTATGTATGTATGTATTCATGTATGTATGTATGGATGTATGTATGTATGTATGTATTCATGTATGTATGGATGGATGTATGTAGGTATGTATGGATGGATGGATTGATGCATGCATGTATTTATGTATGTATGTATGTATGTATGTATGTATGTATGTATGTATGTATGTATGTATGTATGTATGTATGGATGGATGGATGTCTATATGGATGTATGTATGTATTTATGTATGTATGGATGCATGTATGTATGCATGCATGTATATATGAATGTGTGTATGGATGGATGGATGTATGTATAAAAAATGAAAGTCAAAATAATAAATAAAAATCAAAAGTGTACCTCATTCGATTTTGATCAAAAACATGTTTGGATCGTCTTTAGTGATTGTTTCTTGAAGGAAATAAAGGTGGAACCCACCATATCATCCAAACAGACACTAAATTCTTGATTGATAATCAATCTTCAAACTTTTGGTGCTAGTGCGGAGAAATAGAGAGCTCTTCGACATTTTTGTGATCACAGTAACATCAGTACTTTGATCTAGGAAGCTGTCCTAGGACTGGGGTGCCCCAAACACTCTCTTATCACTCTATAACATGAGTGTGAGGGGATAAAACCTCTAAAATCCATAGGATTTAATATTCCATTGGATTTGGTTATGCTTTCCCTTAAAATAGTAGGTTAAACTTATTAAAAATTTCACCTTATCCTTTTAATATGTTTAACCTTCAAAATATGCCCATAACAATACTTATAATCAAGAGAACGTGTGGAAAAAAATAATTATTATTTTAATCACAAACTTGTGACAATAAAATAATGCTACTTGATAAAATCTAAGCCATTAAATTGACTCTATTCTCACATAATATATTAAAAAATCATTCAATATTAAATATTCTTATATAAAATATTTTTCATTCACTCGGTCAATAACATTTGGATACAATGAGTTAATAAATTCAAAATTTATTATTAACTCAAATAATATTGAATATAAATATTTCTTGATATTGTTCAAGATTAAATATAACACATCCCCCATTGGGAGTCCCATTATGTCCTAAACTCCAATTTAGTATAATTGGCCAATATTTGAATACACTTTGTGTATGACCGTCTAGGATCATATCTCGATAGAAGTGAGTCATACCCATAAACCAAGAGTGGTATCTAAAAACACATCATAGCCCTTAAGAAGATTATGTTTAGTCATAGTAATAACAACCTCCTGTGAACACACTTTGTGTAATATAATCTATTTGTCTCGTAATATCTCATAAAGAAGGATGCAAAAAAAAATTATCATCATTCCTTGATGTATTATTTCATTACCTTACTAGATGGACTTATGTTATTCTACCACATATAAGGATTTAATAAAGGTACTAGAATCTTGGTCAACTGGGCATAAGATATCTCTTCCTTTATAGAAGAGAAAATTATTATCTTGATAATTCAATCAATTACATATCACCAATGATGAACCCAATGGAATCTACCTCACTACAACACAAATATCATGTTTTTTCATCTTAAATCAAAGAATGTGATCAAATGGTACACATTATAATGATCTCAAATCATGATACTAACTCATGTGATCATAAATAGAAAGAACTAATGACACTCGAAACATGTGATGTTCTAGTTGTAATGTCATTCCTTATGATCTCATTTACTTGAGATCACTAAGTTTAAACATCATGAGAATAGGTCTCAATTCTTATTAACCCCCAAAATCTAATAGTAAAAAATAATTGGTATCCCTTTAGTAAGATGCTTCTATACTGTAGAGTATATGTTTAAGATCACTATCATAGTATCTCAGGGTTCACATTATAAATTGTAACCATTATAACCTATTCATATGATAAATAGACAAAGGAAATTACCAAGTAAATAGTGAATGCAGAAGTATCAACACTATAATTGTAAGAATACATCATGCATAACTCGCTATAAATATGATATGGTAATCAAAGGTACTATTCAAGTTGGTTCTAGGGAACCCACTTTCACAACCCAAACATCAATGGCTTCAAATCAGTAGTGAGCTTTTGTGTATATCATGGAGATACTATACCCTATTTGATAAAAATAGCCATAATTCATAGTGGAAAAAATATATAAATAATCATCATAGTAGATATAACTGAATAAAAGGGAACATTGCAGCTACATTCCACTAGTATGTAAATAATGACTCTAACAACATAAAAAATGATATGTGATGTAATGTCCCATGACATATATAAAAAGTATGGTCACTTATAGGACTAATTTAATGATACATGCTCTCTCAGTCCATTATTTTTCAGGTTTTTAGCATTAAAGGTTTTTGGGGGAGGTTTCAGGAGTTTTTGATGGAAGCTGGAGGTGCATCTAGGATACTGTAGAAAATACATGTCGTGTAAATTTATATGACATGAAAGTTGGTTTCACGGATTTTCCAAGGATGGTTCATGATGTGTTAATATTTGGGGTTAAATAATGAAAAGGTGATGCATTTTTTGGCGAAACTGAATCCTAAGGATTACATGATGTGAAAGGTGATTACACATTGTGTAAATACCTAATTCAATTCAGTTTTAAAATTTCTTTTCCAAAAGAATTCTCATTCATACAAACATGTATTATTATTCTTATCATTTTAGGATAAGCCTCGGAACCCTAAGGAGTTCTTCAAGCCCTCTTCCACCCTCTTTGATCTGTTGGTCCTAGTGGTTGTTCGTTGGCAATATGTAGTAATCCCTTCCTTCATCTTGGATTGTGTTCTCTTGTTCTTCTTTGGAGTTTTATTGTGGTTGTGTATTTTTTGTTTGAGTTTCTTATTTGGGATGTGTTTTGATGGTATTTGGGTACTGAATAGGTTTATCTATGGTTTCTTGTGGTGTGGTTGTAATTGTGGTCGATTTTTCTTTGCTTTGTGGTGCGTAGTGAGTCATCAAATATTATTTAAGGTAGAGACTTCCTGAGGGGTTTGATTTTGTTTATAAATAGGTCATGGTTGTACTAGATTTATCAATGATTAAAAATTGGTTACATTTTAATTGAAAGGGGTAAATGGGTTTTGATTCGCATGATTTTACAACTTTGAAATTATTTATAATATTTTGGATTGTATGGGCTTGTTAACTTGATAAAAATTATGGTCATTGGGGTATTTTTTGTGTTGGAAGATATATGATGTGACCATTGTGCATGTTCTAATTGTTTTGATATCACCCTAAACTTGAAATTTATTAACCAATTATATGTGGATATTTAAATGGTTTCCCTAGGATTATATCTTGTATTATAACACCTCCAAAATAATGTGAAATGTACTAAAAGACCCTTTCTAAATCTATAAAATGATCTTGATTTTTTGTGACGTTTGGTCAGGATTTTGGGATGGAAATGTGTGGTAGGGGCATGTGGGTATGATTATTCATGGTTTTTTCTTTTTAGGAATCAAGGTGGTCTGTGGGCCGTGCTTTTGGGGTGGTTTGGTGGTTTGTTGACCATGCTTTTAGGGTGGCAAGTTGTTTGTTAGTTTTTTCTAGATGCTCAAGTAGTGATGGAATAAATGATTAATAATGATTGAAATGACATGGATTGGTTTTGTTAATGGGATGAAAATGGTTAATGAATAATTAAATAGTGGGTTGTGTGGTTAAATGAAGTTGATGCTAAATAATGAAAATAATGATATGATTAAATGAACTTTTTTGGAAACATGATTTTGGCTCATGACCTGTTGTGTGGTGTTATTTATTTAGAGGTGGAATCAAAAGTGATGGTTTTGTGAGTTGGTTATTTTGTTTATGAACCCATAATTTGGGATTTTGGTGTTTTATATTATATAAATATACTTTTATATTCTTTTTTATTTCTATATTCTCCCCCACCCACATCGACAACTACATGTTGATTGCACCTGCATAATCACACGGGGGAATCTTTCCTGACATCTGGTGAGGAGGATAGATGGTTGGGTACCCTCTCTTTCATGATCTCTCTTATATTTGAGGTAAGTGTTTCCTAGGATGTGCTAGTTATAGGTCTTTTAGTGTATTAGATGGTGGTTGTGATGTCCCATGTGTTTTCGATCGAGATGTGACTACTCTCTTGTGGGGTGGTGGCCCATGTGTTTTCAGGCAGGATGTGATATGATTGTGCTTATGGGGCAGCTTCTGGTGGTGGTTGTGCATTGTAGGAGGAGGGCATGAGGTTGATGTCCTACATGTTCACGATTCTCTAATATTATGGATATGGTAGTGGTTTTTTGTGGCCCAAGTGTTTTCAGAAGAGATATGTTGTGGTTATACTTGTGGGTCAGCGAGACTATGTGTCTTCGGTGAGGTGTATTGTGATCATTCTTGTGGGTTAGTGTGGTATATGGGAAAGATGGGAGTTCCAGGATGTACGACATTGGGTGTGAGAGATACATGCTAATGGGAAAGCGGTGTGGGGTACCCTTATCTATGTAATTCTTGTTATACTATATTACTTGGCTTGTGTTATTTGGTGAGTATTCTTTAATGATGTTGGTAAGGTTAATATACCTTTATAGGTGTTTTTTGGTTCTTCTGTTTTCTCACAGGTGCATTAGTATGTTTCTTTCACATGTACACAAGAGACTTTGGTTTTTCCTTCTAACTATACTTGTATACCTACCCTACATAAAAAAATATTTTCAGGTTTCCATGAGGATTACATAGACTGTGCTTGACCTTACTTACTTGGATCCTTTACAGTTACTGTGTCACTGTTTTAGCTTTACTTTTGAGTATTTTATTTGGGGTCTTGTATCTTTATCAGTTCTATTTATACATGCATGTGGGATGGTTTTGTCTTTATTTTATATTATTTCTTGGAGTTATTTGTGGATGATTAATCTTATCTTCTGATCCAATATTATTATAGAGGTAATTCCTCATATATCATGATATTTTTACACCCTTGGTGCTAGTTACCGGCCCAAGGCTTACTGGCGTCGGGACTCGAGGGTTATTATCTCTCTCCCTTAATTAAATTATCTTTAGATGGAGGGGGTTTTGATAGAGTGGTATCATAGGAGTGGTTAAGAGATAGGATGAAGTTGGGAGTTAGGAACATTGAGGATTTCATGGGTTGTTATAGAAATAGTTTCAGTTGAATATGGTGCATGACACAGGCAAGGGAAATTGGCTAGGACATAGGATTTTAATGCCCCCAATGATCTAGTTCATGGACTCGGATATTATTGAAAATCCATGTGAGATGGACCTTCTTGTAGGGTAGAGACCTAAGAAAAGTTCATGTATCATGATAAATTATCTTCTAGTTTGAATTGGGTTGTTTTGGGAAGGTTAAAATGAATAAAGTGAATTAAAATGAATCTAAATAAAATTAAATTCTATTAGTCTTAGGAATTACTTTTTTATTTTTCAGCTATGGCTCTTTTTTGTCATTCGTGTGTGGTTCAGGAAGTTGAGGTTAAACAATATTATCATATTGATCATCATAGGGTTGATCCAACAGAGGATGATGATTCTTATCAGAGCTTGTTGTGTGCTTTCTAGAAACAGGGTTTGGGGAAGTATGAGAGAAGTGTTTTAGATGTGAAGATAGAGAGCCATCTCGAGGATCTCAAGGATTCTTTTTTTTATTTGAGCTCCAATGGGGTATTAGGTCCCTTTAGAAGTCATTAAAATGTAGGTAGTTGTGTGTCAATGGTGGAGATTATATCTGGGAGAGTGTAATGAGATAGACGTTTTGTGGGATTACTTCTAAAAGGAGTTTTGAGCAGATTTATTTTATCGACCATGAAGTAAATAAGGAGACATGATCTTCTTTTTCTTCAGTAGGGGAGCATGTCAGTGCAAGAGATGCGTATCAGGTTCAAATACATTCTTATTTTTTCCCATATATTTTTCTAGATGAGGAGTCTCATGTGATATTTCATGGGGAGGAACTATTTTCCTTCTATACATTATACAATTACTCATTTTTCACTGAATACATATGTATAATTTCAAAAGAATGCATAGGTGATAGAGTGGATGCACTCATAGTGAGGTTTTCTATAGGAGAGTAACCAACATGGTTCCTCAAGGAGAAGAGTTTCCAATGGTGGGTCTCAAGCACTAGGACCTTCAATGTTTTGACAAGTAGGGATCTGTCCCCAGTATCTTCATTTCTAGCTTTCTAGGACCAGTGTTTTTCATGATTTTCCATGGATATTTGTGCCAATTTTTTTTGGTTGTGGGGTTCCTTGCAATATCTAGAAACAGTTCCCAATGGTTCCCCAACCTCATTTTTGTGGAGGTGGATAGGTTCAACACTAGACTAAGTTTTAGTTTCTAGTGAGGCTATTTTAGTAGAATGGGTAGTAGGTTTTTTCTAATCTAAGGGTAGATAGAGCAGGTAGATGATGACCTCAAGATGTACCTCATCCTTAGGGACCTCTATCCGAGCATTTTTGTGGAGGTGACAGATAGTAGAGATATTGAGGAGTTGGGAATGGACAGTTATAGGAAGTGGTGGAAAGAACATTATAGGGGACATAGATTATTCAAGGTGTGTTCCATGGGGTTCTCTAGTGTTATTCATAAATTAGGTGGATGGTAGTCTAAGGTTGAGCATAGACTACCAGAGGTTGAATTAGGTGATGGTCAAAAACTTTTACCCTCTTATAAGGATATAAAAACTTTTTTTACCAACTAATAGGGGTGAGTTGGTTTTTTAATATCGATCTACAGTCTAGATATCACCAGTTGAGGGTGAATGAGGGTGATATCTTGAAGACTTCCTTCAGATGCAGTTTTGGGAACTTTGAGTTTGAAGTCTTGTTGTTTGGAGTTACAAACGCACCAACTGTTTTAATAGGGATTATGAACTCCATGTTCTATGAGTTCATGGATCAGTTCATCATCGTATTCATCAATGATATCTTGATCTATTAGAATTCAAAATATTAGCATGGTGATCATCTTAGAACTATCTTACAGGTTCTTCAATGCCACCTACTCTATGGAAATTTTTCCAAGTGTAAGTTCTATACATGGGGGTTTCATTTCCTCATGAATGTGGTGTCTCATAATGGTGTGGAAATAGATCCATCGAAGTTCGAATAGGTTTTTTATTGGGAATCACCCAAGAATGTGGTAGAGGTTCATAATTTCCTTGTTATCATAGGATATTATCAAAGGTTTGTACCTAATTTCTCTTGATTCATGGTTCCATTTAAATCTTTGACTATGAAGGAATATGATTTTGTGTAGAGTGTTCAGTGTTAGGTAGCATTTGTCTAGCTAAATGGGAAGTCAGTTAGTGCTCCGGTGCTTCAGTTTCCAAAGTAGGGAGGTAATGTTTGAGGTGTTTTTTTATGCTTCCTGTGTAGTCTTGGGATGCATTCAGATGTAGTAGTGGGAGGTGATATCTTATGAGTTTATGAAGTTATATACACATGAGAATAACTATTCCACCCATGATCTGGAGATAGAAACGGTTGTGTTTGTTCTAAATTTTTGGAATTGTTACCTCATTGGGATCGCTTTGTGGTCTTCACATATCACAATAGTTTACAACATATATTTTCTCAATGTGATTTGAACTTGTAGAAGTGTAGGTGGATGGAGTTTCATTAGGATTATTATTTTTATATCTCCTACACCTTGTGAAAAGGGAATTTTGTGGCCAATACTTTGATTAAGAATTTTTGGAAGGGTGTTGTTTATGAATCTGGGTATAGTTGGAGATAAATAGAGGAGTTGGAATCCTTTCACCTAGATACAAAGGTGGATAGTGGCATAGGATGTTTGTTTCAAATTAAGGTACATAATTCTCTGATGTAGAAGGTGGATTAGTCTCAGAGTGGTGACTCAAATGATGAGGTGATGCATGATCTTTTTGTCCATGATGATGCTCAAGATTGATGGTCAGAACCAGATGTTGTTTTATGGGATGTTGTTTGTTCCGATAGCGCTGAGTAGGGGATTCCTCCATGAGTTTCATAACTCACCTTTGGTAGTACACCTTTTAGTTTCCAAGATGTATCATGTCTTGAATATATGGTTTTATGTGCCTATGGTGAAATAGAAAGTGGCAGAGTTTGTGGAAAATTGATTGGTTTTCCAGTAGGTAAAGGCTATGAATCATGTTCCTTGTGGTTTATTAATGTCCTTGGATGTTCCCATATGGAAATAAGATGAAATATCTATGGATTTTTGTCATAATATTTCCTAGAGCTTAGGTAGGCTATGATGCTATTTGGGTGGTCATGGATCAATTGACAAAATAGGCCCACTTCTTATTGATCAAGGAGTTAGACATAGTTTTTGATTTCACTAAGAGGTATATGGATGAGGTGGTGAGGTTTCATGGAGTGTCAAGGTCTATTGCCTAGAATTGGGATACATGTTTTACCTCATGAGTCTGTAGGGGATTTCTTTTTTCTTTTGGAACTTGGTTACACCTTAGAAATGCTTTCCACCCTTAGAAATATGGTTAGACAGAACAAAATATCTAGATGTTGGAGGATATGTTACAGGTGTGCATATTAGACTTTGGTGGATTTGGGTATGACACCTACCTTTGGTAGAGTTACATTATAATAATATCTTTCACTCTTCAATTTTCATTGATCCATTTCATGCTTTGTATGGGAAACTATTTCATCCACTGTTTTACTTGATGGAGGTTGGGGAGAGAGTCATTCTTGGTCCTGATGTTGTGTAGAGAATGACATAGAAAGTTTATCTTTTTTGTGAGAGGATGAAAATGGAGAAGGACTGGAATAAGTATTATTCCAATAATGGAGAGTCCCTTGGAGTTATAGTTTGGTGATGGTGTTTTCTTGAATATTTCCCCATAATGTAGGAATCAGAGGTCAGGTATAGGGAGTAAGCTTTCTCCTAGTTTTTTTTGTCCCTTTGAGGTGTTGGGGGAGTTGGCAAGGTGGAATATCGGTTGGTATTTCCACCTTTGTTAGAGATGATACATGATGTCTTCTATATCTCTCATCTTTACTAGTATCTTCACAATAACTCCCATGTCATTGATTGGGAAGAGTTGAATATCGGTGATGATGAGATGTTTGTTGAGTGACCAATAGATATCTAGGATCATTGGGAGAAGGTGTTTCATGGATGGACCATTTATTTGGTTTGTGTGTTGTGGATGCATGGTGTTCTAGAGGAGATTACTTGGGATTGAGAGATATAGATTCATTTTTAGTAACTAGATTTGTTTTGAGTTTTTTCTCTCTCTCTTGCTTTGTGATGTGATGTTTTAGATCTTGTTGTTTAATATGATGATATGTTTTCAATTTATGTGAGGTGTGTGGTGTGATGTGTGATAAAGATCTGACATATGAAAATGGGAGGACCAGATTCCTAATTGAGACTCATTAACTGCGATGAGATTAATCTCGTGCGAGTGATTCAGTGCCCCCAGAGTAGATAGGATCTTTACATGGAGAATAGAATTCCCTGATTCGTGTGTTCATAATGGTGTGGTTTGTTGGTTATAGGGTTTTTATTGTGTGGAATTTAGGTTACGTGAGTGGAGGTTTCCTATGGTTTTATAGTGTGTTTTGTGGTTGTTTGGGTAGGCATGTCTGGCTGGTGATATCATTCATTGTATGAAGAGATATTTTAGTGGTATCTCATGGGGTGGTTGTTCGGATCCATTTCTTTCTAGGCTTGGTTTTAGATTCTTGAGGGTGAGAATAATTTTATGGGTATCTAATTTAATGATTTTTTCTCTCTTAGTTAGTTACTTTTCTAGTTTTGAGCATTAGAGGTGTTTAAGGGAGGTTCCAAGAGTTTTCAGTGTATGTTGTAGGTACAGCAGGGCTGCTGTAGGAAATACACATCATGTAAAATTTACACGACGTGAAGGTGGGTTTAATAGCTTGTATAGGGTGAGTTCACAAGATATAAATTTTCTGGGTCAAATAATGAAAATGTGATGTGTTTTTTGGAAAAACTGAACCCTGAGGATTACATGATGTTAAAGGGGATTACACGTTGTGTAAATCCTTGATGTACTATAGTTCTAAAAGTTATTTTCAAATTGAATTTTCATTCATCTAGTTGTGGATTATTCTTCCTCTTATTTTAAGATATCCCAAGGCACCCCGAGGAGTTATTCAATCCCTATTCCTCCCTCTTTGATCTTTTTTTCCTGGTGTTTGTTCATTGGAAATCTATGGTAAGCCCTTCCTTCATCTTGGTTGATTTTCTCCCGTTCTTCTTTGGATTTTTTCTGTGGTGGTGTGTTTTTTTGAGTTATTTTTTTGGGATGTTTTTTATGGTCTTTGGGTGAAGAATAGGTTGATCCATAGTTTCTTATGGTGTGGTTGTGGTTTGGGACACTTATTATTTTCCTTGTGGTGCACAGTGAGTCGATAAAGCTTCCTTGAGGTAAGTACTCCCTTGTTTCTCTTTATTGTGTATCATGAGAGAGGGGTTTTATTTTTTTATCTATGGGTTATAGTTGTTCTAGATTAATCAAAGATAAATTATTGGTTAAATTTAAATTGAAAAGGTTAAATGGGGTTTTATTTTCAGGTTTTTATAGCTTTGATATTATTTGTGATATTATTGATTTTACGAGATTATGGACCTACTGAAAATTTTGGTTGTTGGGGGCTTTGTTTGTGTTGGATGATATGTATTATGACTGTTTCACATGTTTTGGTTGTTGTGATATCACCCTAAAATGAAAATTGATTAACCAATTATATTTGACTAATGAAATGGCTTCCTCAGGATCATGGCTTGTGTCATAACACGCCCAAAATAAAATAAAATGTGATAAAATCCCCTTTGTAAATCTATAAAATGATCTTGATGTGTTGTGATGTTTGGTCATAATTTTTGGATGACGATGTCTGGTTGGGGAATGTGGTGATGATGGTTTGTGGGTAGTTCTTTTGGGGGGTGAGGTTGTTTATGGGCCATTATTTTGGGGTGGCAAGGTCATCTGTGGGTTGTGCTTTTCGGGTGTGGATGTGGTTGGTTGGTCATGCTTTTAGGGTGTTGATTTAGTGAATTCTTTGTGCTAGAATCCCAAGTAGTGATGGAATAAATGATTGATAATGATTGAAATGACATGGGTTAGTTTTGTTAATGGGATGAAAATGGTAAATAAATAATTAAATGGTGGGTTTGTGGTTAAATGTGGATAATTCTAGATAAGGAGAAGAATGATATGATTAAATTAAATTGGTTATAAATGTGAATGTGGATCGTGGATTTTTGTGCGGTATTATGCATTTAGAGGTGGTAGCAAAAGTGACGGTTTTTTGAGTTGGTTGTTTTGTTTGTGAACCCATAGGTTGGGATAAAATTTTTGACATTATATATATATATATATATATATATTCTTATTATTTATATACACAGCCCACCAACATCAACCAATATGTGCTAACACCTGCATAGTCACGCGGGGGTGTTTTTTCCGACATGTGGTGAGGTGGATGGATGGATGGGTACCCGCTGTTTCTCTCTCTCTCTCTCTCTCTCTCTCTCTCTCTTCTAGGAGAGGTAGGTATTGCACTGGATATGATGTTCATAGGTCTGTTAGTTCATTATATGGTGGTTGTGATAACCAAGGTGTTTTCAAGAGATATGTGACTCTACTCTTGGGGTGTTGGCCTATGTGTTTTTAAATGGGATATTATATGATCATGCTTGTGGGGTGGCTTCTGATAGTGGTCATTCATGGTATGAGTGGGCACAAGGTTGATGTTATACATGTTCATGATACCTAATAATCTAGTTATTATAGTGGTTGTGTAGTGGCCCAGATGTTTTCGAGTGAGATGTGTTGTGGTCATGCTTGTGGGAGGGAGAGCCTAGGTGTGTTCAGGTGAGGTGTGTTGTGACCATACTTGTGGGATAGTGTGGTATACATAATATATGAGAGGGAAAAGATTACGACGTTCGGTGTTATAGCGGAACACCTGTGAGAAAGCAGTGCGGGGCACCCTTATTAATGTGATTCTTATTATATTATATTACTTGGATTGCATTATTTAGTGAGTGTTCCTTAAGGAGGCTGGGATGATTTGTATAACTTTATAGGTTCTATTTGGTTCTATTGTTTTCTCACAGGTTCTTTAGTATGCTTCTATCATATGTGCATGATAGACTTTGGTCTTTTTTACTGAGTAAACTTGTATTCTCGCCAAAAGTATATAAAACTATTTTTAGGTTTCTAGGTGGATTACATGGACTGCTATAGGAATTACTAAATTGGATCCTTGATACATGTTATGTCACTGCTTAAGCTTTAATTTTCGGTATTTATTTTAGATACTTTTATCTGTATCAGTTATATTTATACATTCATGTGGGATGGTTTTATATTTCTTTTATATTATTTATTAGAGTTGTTTGTGGACAATTCATCTTATCTCCTGATCCTATATTATTATATAGGGTAATGCCTCCCATATCATGAGATTTTTGCACCCTTGGTTCTAGTCTCTAATCTGGGTCCTACTGGAGGCAGTACTCAAGAGGTCATTATCTCTCTCCCCTCATTGTAGTATCCTTGGATGGAGGGGTTCATGACACTGACCATGTACATAATATCTAAAATAAATAAAATAAAGGAGAGTATAGAAAAATTGAATCTCATATCCCTACCTAGTCCCATTTCTTAACTTCATCCAAGCTCTACATACTCATCCATCCAACATAGGGTCCTTGACTTTACCTAATCTTGTATCCTTAATGTTTTCTAGGGTACTAAGACACCTAAGAAGGTTGTGAGTTGAACTCAGTATATCAGTACCAACTATGTCTCTAAAAAAATCTAGTAAGCATAAGTATGTGTACACTATGATAATATCATAAATAATTAATAAGTAATGGAAGTAATAATTAATATGCCACATCTATGAGTGTTATAAAACCACCCATGTGCAACCATACCTCCTTTATCTAGTGTGAGGGCGTCTTTGAACATATCATATAGATATCAACTAGGCATCATTTCCCATATAGTAATCATTGAGCATAGCATCTCGTCATATCATATCAGTTAATACAAGGGTTGTCTATCTAAATTACCAATTCATAACATTAGGCATAGTGTCTTGATAGTGAAATTCATAAGTGAGAATAGATTACTAGTGTAATAACTTACAAGTTTCCATCTTGTACCAACTAAATCATCAATAGAGGGCATAGAATCCCAACCCCCTAGAATAATCATAAGATGGAAAAACATCCCTAGTAATGGGACAATACATAACATCAGGTATTGCATCCTAGAGAAATCATACATATATAAGTATTTCATCCCTATCCATGGAGGTATCTCATAATGTTCAGTACACCCTCTTTCCCCTAGTACAAATGATTCATCCATCATGGCATCACATATCAATCAATATTGAGGCCATGTGTGCATTACATTACATAGCTTGGTGGTGATTATGTCCCATAACTAGGGGTATAACGTATAAATCAGGATCATATCATAAATTTTGAATAAAATACCACATCATATACAACATAATATAAATGGTAATTTTATCCAAGACATACCCATCAATATCATAAAAGTATATATCATCCCACATGTATACCCAACAACACTTTTTGGAATAACAAATAGCTTTAACATCAGAGCATAAACAATTCACATAAAGTTTATCATATCATCCATCTCACTCATGATTATATATAGGTTAGTTTTCACAAGATCAACTCATATCCATAACCATAATTGAGGAATAACATACTCAGTTTCAACAAATTAGAATAGAAAGGAACACTCACCCCATATATTATCCAAACAAAAAAAGGGATTTAGAGAAATTCAAAAGTATATCTAGGGTTAAGAATCAATATATCATTACATAATTACACACCTCTATTATAATAAAGGGGTATAAAGGAACCTAAACAAAGTGACATGAATCATAACATAACTCAAAGAATCCCACAAAGGTTCCCCGATATAAGATCCATTCAATTTGGTTCAAGCCAACAAATATTTGTGGTCAAGGCATCAATTCATGGTGATCAAAGGGTCCATCAGGACCCTAGACTTCCTAACCCAACACATACAGGTCAAGGGTCGATATATTAGGTTAGATTTAGTTCAATAAACCCCAAATGGTGAGACTATGTATCACACATCATGTGGAACATGCATAAAAATGGGAATTTTTAAGGACCACCAACCTTTATCCAATGGAAACTCACTCATCAAATGTCACTGGATGAATCGATCCCAATTTTTTGTTTCCCCAAAAAGTATAAAAATCCCTAAATTAGGTCATAATCGATGGAACATGATCAAAAATTTAAATAAATAAGGAATAGATTAAAGAGGAGGGATAGTCATACCTGTAGTTACAACATTAAATAAATGAAACTTGAACCCACCCACTAATGAAGGAGATCCAACTCTTTGAAGAGAATAATTAGAGTGTGAGATAGGGTATTAATTTCAAATGAGAGAAAATAAGGGAGGGGTATTGTTTTTTTATAAAATTTAACATTACTCTAACATGAACCACCCCACCATGTCCCCTCATAGGTAGTGGTGGGATGAGTATTCCACTCCAATACCACCTATAATAATCTAGCGGATTGATAATAGTACCGAATAGGTATATAAAACATTATGGGAGGACTTATCCAAATTCACATGTTAACAACACACACCACCACAAATGAAATAATAATGCAAAATAGAAAAATGAATCTAACTACAATATACAATGCATGTGAAAAATGCTAATATTCACAAAGGAGTAACCAGCACATAAAACATTATGAAAAGGGGGAAATATGAACACCCAAAAACATAAAGGAAAAAAACAACCCAAACAACTAAGGTGAAGAGGTCCTCAAAAAAAATTTACTCGAGACATGAACTTTGTCTAGTACTCTCACCACCAGGACCACTAAGATCCACCAACACCATGTCTACCAAGGTCACCACTGAACTACCTATCATCTGTATAATATATAACACACATGTGTGTGTATGTGTGTGAATATTCCCATATATGGATGAGTATATACATACTCAATTAGATTCCTTGAAACCTAAGAAATATTATAAAAAGACTAGTCAACTAAAAATTAAAAAACTATTAAGGAATGAATAACCCCTATAACCTCTCTAGAATAGTACTGGGGGCCTTCACCTTGTCTAGGATAAGTATTGATTGTGGTAGTAACCAACTCCAATGGAGGACCCATACCCCCCTTGATCTCATTAATTAGGTAATACCCAAATCTATAGATAGAGGATACGCCACCCATGAGACACCCCTAGACTCACACTTTAGGATATAATGTTAAAAAAAACATACTTTCCATACTTCATAAGAGTTACAACCAACTACCAATATGAAATTTTGGTGTCTTTGAGAAGTAAGGATATAAACATCATAAACCTATACAATACCATAAAATAAAATTGAATCCTTCATTGAGGAGAACTTATAAATAGATCAAACTCTATTTGTCACCTATAATCACCTGGGGAAATGGGAAAACATAATAAAATAGTGAGTTTAAATTCTTTGTAAGGGTTAAAACATTATCAATGACACAATATATCATAAAAATGAGAGATATAATCATTTGATAAATGTCATGATTAAAGGAAAAATATCATGAAATCTTAATAAGTAAAAATGATTCATGATATTATAATCATAAATCATGGACTAGATCATAAACCATGGAATAAGAATCATGATTTCCTATGAGAATTATAATAATGATAATCATTATAATGTGGAAAAAATATCAAGTATGTTAGAAATATAAGTCAATGATTTCTTCTAAGACATCATAGCATAATGTGCTAGGTTTGCTGCTAATGCACCATACATAGTATCTCATGAGATGAAAGCATTTCCCAATCAATTGAGGGGGCATGTAATTTTAGGAACACACGTAACATTCTAATACATCATTCATATGTGTAACATATGAATATTACAACAATATTTAATCTATCAAAAATCATAACATGATTTCTTATTGAAATAATTTGGGAATCAAATGAGATAAATTAACTCCCAAGGTAAATACCCTTTAATCAAGACAATGAAGTATAAGGTATTCAAAATATATAGAATAAAAAATATATAGTCTATTCAATAATTTCCCTAATAAATCAAATGTATGGGTATCTAAGTAAACACCATTCAATCAAAAGAAGGAAGTAAGGGTATTTATAGAGGAAATGCATTGGAAAAATGTTATGTTTATTCATGGTTGGTGATAAATTAGGATAAAGGTAGTTGTTTCCAATGCTTTCTTCAGGGCGCACGCGCATATCCGTCATGCAGGGGAGGATGTGCGGCTTGTGGCCCCGCATTCCCTCTTTCCAAAGGCGAGCAGCATCCTTTCCTTGTTCAGGGACGTCTGCTCCTTGATCGAAACCAGGATGATGGGATGTCGGTTCTTCCATCCGTGGATTCCTCCTTGGAGCTCGTCACCTAGTCTGGGTCTCCCTCATAGATTTAAGATGGGTTCGTGAATCTCGTTCCTGGCGCCATATCTTCATGGATTCCAGTTAATTACGCGGCTTCTGTCGAGACGCTCCAAGGGGTCTGGTCGGGGCAGCAACCTTCTGTGAGGAGAATGGTCACGTTGGAGTGTCGTTGGTGTGTCTTGACACTGGGGGATTGACATATCTGTATTATGTCCCTTATTATAGGGATTATTGAGGGAGAGGAAGCCCAAGGTATCCCACATCGGACGTGGGGAATTGGAATGCCATAGGCATGTATATGAGGTTTTCCTCAGCTTCCCATGTTTAACATGGGGTATGACGCGAGTTTAACGTCTTGTAGAGATGAATCAGACTGATCGGAACACTGAGAGTGGATCAGAATGAAGAACCCCCTGGGGGAAACACCGATGTCGGGGACAACACATGGGCGGCATCCCGGATACTGTGGAGTGGAATGAGGTGGCATGATCCCACCAGGATGTGGTGGCCTGGGTAGGAATCAGGATGGGTGATGAAGTGATGGTGGCTTGAACCTCGTGGAGGCTTCCTATGCACCATGCCTTGACATGGATCAAAGTCCTCATAGTTCGGGTATATAGTTTAACGTCATGCGGGATAGGGGCATATAGGGCTTACGCTTGAGGCGGCCCAAAATGGTGGATATTGGGCTTATGCTATGAGGAAGACCATAATGGTGGTTAGTGAACTGAAACTAAGGGGTTGGAACAACCAAGTGATGGGCTTGAACTTTGTGGAGGCTACCTACATACCATGATTTAGCACGGATCAAAGTCCACGTAGTTCGGGCATACAGTTTAACGTTATGTGGGACGGTATATAGTTTAACGTCATGCAGGACAAGGCAGACAGTTTAACATCATGCTGGATAGGAATACAATTTAATGTCATGATGGAAGGGCATACAGTTTAACGTCATGCTGGATGGGAAATTTGGGGATTATGCTCTGAGGAAGCCCAAAGTGTTGGCGAACTGACGTGAAGAGGTCGGAACAACTGGGTGGTGGGCTTGAACCACATGGAGGCTACCTACGTACCATGCTTTATCACGGATCAAAGTCCTCATAGTTCACCAGGATGGGGATTATACTCTAAGGCGGCCCACAATAGGGTTTCATGGTCCATGATCACTCTAAGACCACGTGAGTCATGCTCGGTGTGAGAAACGGGAGGCAGCAGAGACCAGATGATCACGATGCGAAGGGTGCGTCCGTGAGAAGCGGAGAGGGGCTTACGTGTTGAGTGGCCCATGGTGCTGGGGCTTACTCCAGGATGGAGGCCTGTGATGCTACAAAGCACAGGGAGAGAGGGATTTGGGACTGAACAAAATAGATGCCTCATTCTCTATCACACCCTCCCCTGGGCTTGGCGGTGGGGAAGTATGGAGGTGCATGGGTGCTACCTTCTGCAAGAGAGGCTAGGGGCTTACACTCTAAGGTAGCCCTTCCCCCGTGGACAAACGCCACTCTAAAAGGGAGGATATCATTCCATGTGGGGAAAATTCCATTCCCGTGGAGATTAGAGGTGTAAATAATGTCTGAGCCGGGGGGACCCTGCGTGTGAGGCACGGGGTCGGATCATAGTTTAACGTCATGGGTTGAGGACAAGGTGCTTGGCAGTTTAACGTCCTGCAGCTCGGATGAGTTGGGTTCTCTCTACACCCCTAGGGCTTACATTCCCAACACCCTCTACCCCTTGTGGTAGGGAAGGCATCAACAAGGCCGTGGTGAAAGGGGGCCGCAGGGCGAACCATCAAGGGGTCCACGTAAGCTTGGATATGTGAAGAAGCAATAACCGTTAGCATGACTATGTGAAGGAGCATAAGGAAAAGCAACGCAATGGGAAACACCACCCAAGAGAACTTGAAATTACTTAGTATGATCCTGTAAGGCCATACGGGAAAACAACGCATGGCGTGCATGCCCGATATAGAGGACATTGGGCACCTATGTAGGGAGGCACCCCGGGGGGCGTCAAGGTGAGGGGTCCTGGGGTTTGCGCGCAAAGATAAGGTTTACGCTCAGAACACTGGGAAGGTATGCAATTGGGGCAGAGGGATTGTGCGTGGCTAGGGGGATTGCGCGCAACGGGCTTGGATTGCGCACAGAGGAAATGACCGATCCCTAAGGTAGGGAAAAACCTAACGATGGTATTGCGCACAATTGGGTTTCACGTGCAAAAAAGGGAGTGTGAGCAATGTAAGTGATTGCGTGTAAAGGAGGAACCCTGAGGATTTTGCAATTTTATTTAAGCTAATGGGATTGTGCGAAAAGGCGAACCCCCAGAAAAGGTTTCATGAAATGTTTCAATACCTGAAAGTCATATTGCGTGCGCGGGAGTCCAATTTTGCGCACGGGAGCTGGTCAGAATTCCCCAACCCTGAAATGGAAGGGGTATCCTTCTATTTATAGGCCTTAGGTGTCGCGGAACCCAGATGACGCGTGAAATCTTCCACGCCAGGACCGGTCGGCGCGAAAGGCCGCACCGCGCGGAACCGGGCGTGCAAAATTGCGTGCCCCACCGATTCTTTTTCGCGAATCCCGAACTTCCTTCACGTGGGAAACATTTTTTCGCGCAAGTCCTCCTTAATTTCACGCACCACTTCTGGGCCCTCCGGACTGGGCCTCTGAGTCCGAATATGACTTCGCATCATCATTTCAGAACTCCCTTTAGGAACTATGGACTTTTTAGGTGTCTACATATGCCCCCCTCAGAATTGGATTGGTGAGAGGTCACAATGATCAGATTCCTAGGGAAATTATGAAACGCTAAAGTGGTGGATTTCTTGGGCACTTTGCGCACAAAAGCCAAACGGGGCATGCAAAACTCTAGGTCGGTGTGGAATTCACTTTCCACGTGGCACAGAACCCCGACATCGCCTATAAAAAAGGGGCACTGGGTACCAAGCTCCGTCCTCAAGATTTTCCGCACGATAGGCTCTGAGCTCTCACGCGCGAAATTGCCTTGGCCGCGGCGTGGGAAACACTCGGTGTTAGCGCGTAATTCCTTCTGAATTCAGGCCGCATTTCCATGAAAACTTGGGATATTCCATGCCCAGTGATCTGATTTCGCACCTAAATCCTGGATTGTGTGCCGAAGACCTAAATTTCGCACCACCCTCTTCGATTCTGCACACCTCATTCTAATTTTGTGTAACTCTCAAAGAACTCCAGATGGCCATGAACCAAGTCGGTGAGGGGGAAGCCGCTGCTCGTAGAGCTAAAATGGAGGCAAATGAAGAGGTTTATGGCGCCAAGGTGGTTGTTTCCGACAACCTTACCTTGTTCAACCTATTGAACCCTTCCTAGAAGGAGTATCCTCTGTCCAATAACCTCCCGCTCTAGAACTTCGGCATCCTGGAGAAGGTTCCACTGCCGGGCTTCTAGGTGGACAAACAGCAGTCATGGGTGACCCGAGAGGACAACCTTCCCCGTTACAACATCACCAACAATGGTCATCCTGCCAGAGAGACTAGACACATGGATGTGTATGTTCTGAACCTGAGGACCAGGGCCATTGATGGAGGTGATCTTATTGCAGAGAGCTCCCCAGCCCTTTATGCGAGCACATTCTGTCAGAGTATCACGGATGACACTAAGGGCTGGCTACAAGATTGGTACTTGCATTCTGGAGGCAACTTCACCAGTGAGTGGGCCTGGGCATACTGGGTTCAACATACGTGCGACCAATTCGGGGTCGAGCTGTGGCACATTGGTATATTCGAGGTGGTGTGGACGTCACAGTTCCAGTTCCACCGTCAACCAGAACTTGGGCCGGAGCTGTTTACCCAATGGTCCCCTGACACCAACACATTCCATCTTCACCATGGGGAAGTTGGCATCAACCTCTGGTATGTTCACTACATCAGAGGTATCCCACTAGATGGCTACCAATATGACAAGTTCAACCCTCCAATGAACACCTGGGAAGACAGGTCACGGACCCCCATGCTGACGTGGAACCTGTTGGAGCTGGCCAAAGAGAGGTTGGGGGTCAAGGAATTCTTGAAGGACATTGCCTACAAGGACTAGTTCAGCCAGTTCCTAGAGAAGGACCCGGTAGTCAAGATGCTGGGACAGGGAAAATGGTGCTCAATCACAGCTCCGAGGAGCAAGAATGGATTGTATTGGAGGACCCTGGAGGTGGGACAATACCAATCATGGGGCTACCGCGTCATTGAGGCCCAGGACCTGAATGTCTGATATGTCGGGTTCCTCGCCACCTTCCAAAGCGGGTGGCTCCTGCCGGTGCGGGACGCAAGAATGAGCGTCTGTCCAGCAACTCTAGTGATGGCGGGCACCATGGATACCAACAAAAGGTTTAATCTGGGGGTCCCCGTGCTGGCTAGGTTGTATGCCATTCTGGGACGCATCTTTAGAGGGGGGTTGCCTCAGAGAGTATGTGACCCCTTCCAGATTTTTCATGGCTGGGTGGCGGATCATCTTGGCAGATACACCTTCCCGAATTCCGTTTGTCCTCCGAGCAATGGCTTGTGGCCATCTCTCCTTAATATTGTCGGGGTTGCACCAATGACGCTCAACGAGGAGGGCATAAGGATCTGAATCGGTAACCACACCAATTTCAACTTCAGCACGTTCCCCACCCCGGTCGGCCAGATGGTGGATAATGGGCACGGCTCTCTGGAGTAGCAAGAATACTTCCAGAGCATCCGAGGCGGGGTACTTATAGCTCGGATTGATGAGAAGATCATCTGCGAGCCTTATGTGTCGTCCTGGTTTTCCAGGCAGTTCTGGTGCCTCCAATGAATGCTAAAGAAGGTATTCATGGACGTCTAGGAAGATAATAATCCATGTGTCCTTTGCTAGATGTGGTTAATGTTCACCACTTATGGCTCTGGTGATGTCATTACCCTTCCTCCCACTGGGGTCAATGCTGGCCTGTCAACTGAGTATGTCGAACACTGGACTATCGTGTACCCTGAGGGAATTTTATGCAAGAGAGTCTGGAAACTTGAGACTACCCAAGTAGAAACTGGGTGATGGGGGAGTAGGAAAGGTGCTTCTAGGAGGGGGGAACCAGGGGCGCGTCAGGCAGCGATGCCTGTGCAGGCTGGGACCTCAGCAACGGGGACATCGCATGGTGTTGCTGCGACCTCATTGCCCAGAGGGGGGTCACACGAGGCGGCCAGAGAACTGCCCGGGAAGCAGATAAGATACCTGCTCAAACCTTCCCAAGATGCAATTTTCCTAGTATTGTGTTCAGCCATGATGACCCTACGACAATCAATGAGCGTTGAAGCCATCTGGAAGAAGATAATACAGGACGGGATCCAGCTGCTAGAGGTCGGTCTCACTCGAGTTATCGACCGGGTAAACTTCCATCGGAGGCACACATATCTAACGGCCATGGACACATACGCGCTCCAAAGGGGTTGGCATGCGGAACCACCTTTCCTGGTGAAAGTGATGCTCGTCCAAGAGCATGATCCGGAAGTGATGTCGCTGGGAGAAGGCGACAGTGATTAGGAGTCAGAGGGGGAGGGGGAAATAGGAGAAGACGAAGGCTAAGGAGAAGATGAAGGAGAAGGTGAAGGAGAAGGATAACCCGAATGTGAGGGGTCGCAGGGGGCAGCCTACCAAAGGAGTCTTCAGGAGAGCAGTGATATTTTCGGCTCTGATCTTCACATAACCGAGAAACTTGAGGTATGTCTCTATCCTTATTCATCTTCCTTCTTCGTCCATTCTCTTATGAAATTTCTAATCTATCTCTCTATTTCACTCAGGAGCACATAGGTGCTGATCAGGTGTCCCCAATAAGAGAAGGAGGAGAAGCGCCGGTGGGACACGATGGGGCTCCGATGCTCATTATCGAACTGAAAAGAGCAGATGGGTCTCCTACCACGATAGATACTGTAGTGGAAAACACACCGAAGGCTGATGCTCTGGGTTCCTATAAGTCCCCTGCTTTTCTACTGGTGATTACTATCAGAAAACCCAACTAATCAGGATGCTCCTCGTACAATGATCTCGGCATTGGAGGCTCATCGGGCTGCTGAGCCCAGGCCATTCGTGAGTGGACTAGTGGCGGACATACCACCCCCTCCAGAACATACCTCCCAAACTGAGTCTGCCCAGGAAATTGGTGAGCAGGGGGTGGCGGACATCAGCGGTGCTGTCATTGGAGAAAGGTCAGAAGCTGATGGAGGCACCGTTGTCGTCAGGGCGAGAGAGTAAGGTCGCCCAGACGTCGAGGATCCTATTCCTTGTGAAGGAATCCCTGAGGCAGACCCTGCTACTGACCTGCTGGCTGATTTTCCTGTGTACCATCCTGCTAATCCCGAGGAGATAGATGATTCAAACTCAGAAGTGGTCGAGGAGAGCCGGATGACACAACGCAAAGGGTGGAAGTGTATCCAGCGCTTTCTCAGGTAGCCTCAGATGGATTGGCTGAGGCAGATGGGATAAATCCAGACCTGGTTGTGCTTCCTGTGTGCCATAGGGTTTGATTCTCAACGTCTTCATCTGACGGTCCGTGATTACATGGCCAAGAAGATATGTGAGAGCAGCTGGTGCACCGACGTTGCCCAGTGTCGGGACAAATCAGTGAGCACCCGATCATTCCTGAGGGCGGAGTAGGAATTCCGGCACCTCGAAGGGCAGGCAACAGAGAAGGAGGTCTTCATCGCAACATGCTCTGAGCTCATGGAGCAACTGACGGCCCAGCTAGCTGACGCCCAAGAACAACTGATGGAGGTGAGTCACCAGATGACCGTACTCCAAACCGAGTGGGTGCAGGTGAAAGCTAGGATTGGCAAACTATGCTCTACGGCTGCTGATGAAGAGAGAGTCTTTCGAGAGAGAGAAGTAGTCCTGGAGGCTACTATCCAAAGGGTAGAACCGTTGGAAAGATCAATCCTGCACACTGATCCTTAAGGGCTCTATTTTGGCCATCCCATGAACTTTTTTCTTTCACTGCTCAATATTTTGATCCAATGTGTGGACCAATCTATTTATCTGTACCTTTGGTTTAATGTGCTCAACCATGATCCCGAAATGAATAAAAACTCACCCCTAAGCTCATGTGGGTCACACCAAATGTGAGAAACAAAGGATTATCAAGTTATCATTTCGTCCGATTGTGGGGCGTCAACCAAGCTTCAAGCATCCGAAATCGGGCCCGGATTTCCGAGGAGGAGAGGGAGGTCCAGCCGAAGGGAGGGGACCTCAGACCAATCGATATATCATCTCATCAATGTGATCTAACACACGAGCGAGGAAATTCCGGGGGCATTAAAATACATCCTAACATAGGGAGATAAAAAAGGTAAATCACGTTACCCAAATTCGGAACACTATGGGGGGCGCAACGATAGAAGATAAATGTTAACCGTGGCAGAAATGCAGCATCCATATCAAATTGGCCTGAAATGGGGTAAAAAATTAGGGTTGAACTCTAACCATGTTCTCAACATGGGGCCTAACTCAAATATCATCGATCAGTCTTACGAAACGTTGGACCAGGACAGCAGGCGGATCGTAGGTCAATCATCCATATCGTTAAAATAGGTGGACCAAAGGTCTATCATCCATATTGTTACAGTAGGCAGACCATAGGTCTAGCATCCATACTATTAGGGGGTCCCATCAAACATTACCAGTCTTCCGGAACGTTGGCCCAGGACATCAGGCGGACCATAGATCAATCATCCATACTGTTGCAATAGGAGGACCAAAGGTCTATCATCCATATTGCTACAGCAGGAGGACCACAGGTCTAGCATCCATACTATTAGGGGGTCCCATAAAACATGAAATAGGATGAAGATCCGAATAAAGGGGGCACGCAAAGAATGGAAAGTGTAGTTGTGGTTTGTTCGAACAGAATCCAACACTCCCAAAATTGCGCCACCGTGGTGGAGGCGCATTAGGCAGACGTATTAATTTGGTCACGGATCATCCCAATTTTCAGACAAGACCTCTCTAGCGAGAGAAAAATCGCTTCCCAACATCACTATGGGGAATCTCGAACTTATTCGGGGTATATTTCTCAATTACACCACTCCCTAAGAAGCCAGGCCAAGGGGCCGATAGTGAGGAGGGATGAGATTTGGTAATCCCTGGGGCTGGACCCAAGACGAAGTGTCCGGGTATTCCTAAGTACCTTATAAGGATGATAATCAAGCCACACATAGTTCTAGAAAAGGATCTTAGTTTAAGGTCTTATAGCTCGGATCAAAATAGTAAGGGAAGTGGGAGACACATGGTAAAGTGGTTGCGAAACCCGACGTGAATGGGGGCAATGTCCTGCTTACCATGTGCTCCTTGGAGACATGTTTACGTCAAGGGACCGAAAATGAAAGTTAGGATGGGCCTGTGGAGAAGTTCCCAGGAACTCCTACGTATCTCATAAAGATGAGAATCAATCCATACATAGTTCATTGAGGTGACTTTTAACGTCGTGCAGGACAAAAACGGAAGGGCTAATTCTCATAACAGGGCGCACGTGGTGTGTCTATCACAAACCTGACGTGAATGAGGACGTAGTCTTGTTCACCACACAACGCGGCCTCATGATCAAGGTCCCAAAGGCGGGACAGACACGATGAATTAGCAGCCAAGCTAGACCCAAAGAGGCATGAGAGTCTAGTCCTCACACCAAGAGAAGCGGTATTTGATATATCTTGTTTATCCTTGAAGGTGAATGGTTTTTCTTTCGTGGAATGACCATCCTAGGGAAGAAATTCCTGGCATCGCCACAATAATCAAGCCGTAACAGTCATTGACAAATGGTATGGTAATTGACTGATACCCAACGTGATGTCCCCTATGGGGAGGTCACCACAATGCAGTGCCATTTTTCGTCGTGCGACCGGGACGATATCATCACAGTTTATGGTCTTGTGGTAGGACCAATCAGCACAGTTTAAGGTCGTTTGGCTTGGACCTAGAGGAACATGCATGATACGATAAGGAACACATGATGTAAATGAGGGCATATCCTCATACCATCACCGAGCGTGATTCCAGGAGAGGAGCCACAGGCCAAGGATATGATGAGGGTCTAATAATCAGGGGGGTAGGAGACACTAGCTTCCAGCTGAGATGGGCCCAAAACGCAATGTTTGGGTGACTCCTTGTTTCCCATGGGGATGAGGGTCAAGCTGCGCATGATCCTTAGAGAAAACCCAAGCATATAACCTTGGAACTCAGATCGCGGGAGCCCCGAGAGACACTGTCACGCAGCTTCTCCTGCCAGACGTGTGGAGGTGCACTGAGGTTTAGTGCAAGGAGTGTTGAGATTCCACCTTGAAATGATGGGGTGGAACATAATGTGAATAATGCAACCAACATTCAGGGCCTGAAGGAGTCAGTGTGATGATGGAGGATTACTTCTGACCATGTTCGCAACACAGCATCCTGTCGTATTAGCCTGAAGTGGGGAAAAACAAATGAGCATCAACCGCTGACCATGTTCGCAACGTTGGATTTGTATCAATTTGTTGTCTGAAACCCTCGGGGTCGTTGTCCCGTGATGGTAGGAGAGCCCTTAGGAATTGTATCCAAGCCGTTCTCGGGGGTCCCTCCGGGTGTGAAAGATAACGGGGGCCCGAATGAAAGGGAGCACGAAGCTTGACAAGTGGACAAAAACTTGCCTAAGTCGAATCTGACACTCGAGGTCCTAGACCAGAGTACTCTAAGCACATTAGCAGACCACTGGGAAGGGTCGAAGGGCTTAGTTTGAGAGCATCCAAAAGATGGTGGATTCCCAGGAGAAGGGGGTATGGTGCAAAAAACCTTGTACCACACCTATATATCCCCCCATGGAGAGGGACATGCCAAGAGACCGAGGTGACCGGGAGATCATGGGATCTATTAAGAGATGGGGTTGGACCTAAAACCTAAATGTTCAGGCAGTCCTACGTATCCCACAAGGATGGGAATTGATCTGTATGTAGTTCTAGAAGCACAGTTTAACGTCATGTAGGACAATGAGAGGAATTTCATCTAGGAATGTGCACGATGCACCGGGTAACCCATGGTGAATGAGGACATAGTCCTACACTACACCGCACACTCTAGGTAAATACTGGGCTAAGGGGCCCGAGAAGGCCAAGGGGCCTGAGGCTGGGCCTCGGTCAGGAAGGCCTAACCATCTTGCAGTTTAACGTCTTACAGTGAGGATGAGCATGCAGTTTAAGGTCATGCTAGACCATAAGGATCTTAGTTTAAGGTCTTAGAACTCGGACCAAAAGGGCCCAGATGTAGGGCCAAGTGCAGTTTAAGGTCATGCTGGACCAAATGCAGTTTAGGGTCATGCAGGACTGTGTGCAGTTTAGGTTCATGCGGGACTGTTATCCAGTTTAAGGTCATGGGGGACCACTATCTAGTTTAAGGTCATGGGGGACCCTGTAGGGTCAGGAAAAATACTGCTTGAGGAACTTGGCATTGGTGGGAGGAGTGACACGCTTGCCATCCATAGTCACCAGGGAGTATGCACCATTGTGATAGACCTTATGGATAATGAAATCCCCCTCCCATTTGGGCTTTAAATCGGGTGGTTTCCTCCCGGGAATCATTGGCACCCTGAGGGCCAGTACCAGGTCACCTTGCAGGAAAGAGCGGAGGCGAACCTTCTTGTTGAAAGCTCGAGCCATCCTGCTCTGATGCCTTTCTAGGTTGTTAAAGGCGTGAAGCCTATTCTCGTCCAGTGTTTTTAATTCCTCTAGATTGATTTTGGAAACTCTATCCAGCGCTTCTTGGTCCTAGACCGCCGTGCGCAATGAGGGAAACTGAATCTCGATGGGCAGGACAGCCTCAGCTCCGTACACCAAGGAATATGGGGTCACCTGGGTGGAATTACGAGTAATTGTCTGATAATCCCAGATGGCGTTGGGGAGCTTGTCCGACCATCTTTTTTTGTTATGACCAACCATCCTTTCATAATGTTAGAGAGTGTTTTGTTAAACGCCTCGATCTGTCCATTCACCTACACATGATAGCAGGAGGTATGGTTAGAGAGAATGTTGTACTTAGTGTACAATTTCTTCAGCTTGGCCACTCAGAATTTGGTTCCGTTATCCGTGAGGATAGCATGAGGAACTCAAAATTGATAGATGATATGGAACTCATGAAGGTAGTTATAGAATGGGCTTTGACTTCTTTGAGTGGAACTGCTTCTGCCCACTTGGAAAAGAAATTTGTAGTGATCATAATGAACCGGCATTGGCGAGCCATCACCGGTGGGTAAGGTCCTATGACATCCAACCCCCAGACTGCAAAGGGTCAAGAATACTTGGTAGTGTGGAGAGGCTCTGGTGGCCGATGCACAAAGTTTGCATGAACTTGGCATGCATGGTACCTCTTGGCAAACTCGATGCAATCATAGATCATGGAGGGCCATAAGTACCCCAGCCTCCAAATTTGGTGAGAAAACTTCAACCCAGCCTAATGGGCGCCACAAGAACCAACATGAACCTCTTGCATGACCTGAGGGATCTCGACTCCTTGAAGGCAAAAGATGAGAACACCATAAAATCCCCATCTGTAAAGGATCTTCTCAAGTTTGGGACCACTCTGAAGGGTAAACTGCAGTGCGTGGGGTCGGATTCACTCACTCTCGGCCCAGTCTGAGAGAATATTACCATGTTGGAGGTATTAAACCAAGGGTGTACTCCAATCAGGAACTATTTCGATCACCACACTCAGGGCTCCTGACGTAGGGACACCAGCGGTAAGATGGTTCACCAGTAGGCCGTGATCATCCTTCGGGGTAACGGGAGCAATGAATATCCGGTGCACCATGCGGATAATCAGGCCGTCATGTTCGGGCTCCACAAGTGACGCGGCCAGGCTGGCCAAAGCATCTGCTCGACTGTTCTGTGATCGGGGAATATGAACGACTTTCGACCGAGAGGGGAACTGAGCCATTAGATGGAGGGTGCACTCCAACAATGGCACGAGTTCCGGCTTTCTGACAACATAGTCACCATTTACCTGCCTGATGACCAGCTCAGAGTCCCCGTTCACATGCAGATGGGGCACATTGATCTCGATAGCCAGTTCGAGACCAGCGATGAGGGCATGATATTCAGCCTCATTGTTGGTGTAACCCTCTAAAAACAGAAATGAATATGGTAGGATGGCCTGCTCTGGGGTGATTAAGACAATACCCAGGCCCACTGTGTTGAACCTGGGATCGTTGAGTCTCCTACCGGTGGGGCTCCGGGAGGCACCGTCAAAGTGCATCTGCCAGCATGGGATGACATGATCGACTGAGAGGATTACCTCATCAGGAAAACCTAGATCCAGTGGCTGATCTGCGGAGGTTGGGTGAGAAGCTAAAAAGTCTTCCAACACATGTCTATTGATAGCCTTCTGAGTTATGAACATGATGTTAAACTTCTGGAGGATAACTACCGACCATGCTAGTCGGCCAGTCAACATAGGTCGATTCAGGATGTATTTCAACAGGTCTACCCGAGAGACCAGTTGTACCTCGTGGTGATGCAAGTAGTGCCTCAATTTCTGTATGGAAAATACAAGTTCCAGGCATCTCTTCTCGATGGGATAATATCTAATTTCCGTATTGAGGAGCTTTCAGCTGAGGTAGTAGAGGTTGTTCTCTGTTCCTTCATTGTTCTTCTAGGCGAGAAGTGCACCGAGGGACCATTCCAAGGCGGTCACGTAAAGGACCAGAGGCTTCTTAAAGATGGGTGGAATCAAGATCGGAGGTTGGAGAAGATACTGCTTGATTTACTCAAAGGCGGTCTGACACTCTTCATCCCATTCATAGGTGGCACCTTTCTTCATGACCCAGGAAAAGGGATTACAGTTGCAGGACAGATTCGCAAGGAATATGCATATATAGGCTAAGTGGCCTTAGAGACCTCAAAGTTCCCAAATATTGCTCGAGGGAGGCATCTGGATGATGGAATTGATCTTCTTCGGGTCGATCTCGATGCCTCGGTATCTGACAATAATGCCAAGAAACTTGCAGGAGTTGACCCCGAAGGCACACTTCAATGGGTTAATCTTCAGGTAGTGGGAACGGAGGAAGCCTAACACTTTCTCAGGGTCCTTGAGATGGTCCTGGAGCTGGTGATATTTGACCACCAGATCATCCACATAGCATTCCACCAGTTTCCCGATAATTTGCTTGAATATATGATGCATGGCTCGTTGATAGGTGGAACCCGCATTCTTCAGGCCGAAGGGCATAACCTGGTAACAAAAAGTACCTTGAGGGGCCCTGAAGGTAGTGGACTCTTCATCCTCAGGGTCCATCTGAATCTGGTTCTACCCGGAATACCCATCCATGAAGAAGAGGGCTTGGAACCCGACAGTGGAATCAATCAACAACTCTGTCATTGGAAGGGGAAAATCATCATTCGGACAGTGGCGATTGAGATCGTGGAAGTCGATACAGACCCTGATCTCTCTGTTCTTCTTCCTGACTGGAACAATGTTGGCTAGCCACTGGGGGTACTAAAATTCCTTTACGAAGTTGGATTTAATAAGCTTGTTAACTTCATCCTCAACCATGGTACCGTGAGAAGGGTTCATCTTTCTGGGAGGCTGATTGAACCCATGATGGCTTGTCGGGAGACCAAGGTGGTGGATGACTACCTGTGGATCTAGTCCTGTAAACTCATCGTAACTCCTGGAAAACACGTCATGGTGCTATTTAAGAAATTCCACGTACTATTGCTGCTCCTCGAGGGGCATGGCTACACTGATCAATGTGGGTCTTGGATCTTCCTCACTACCATGGTTCACCTATACCAATTCATGGACCTTGGTAGAGATGCCTTCTTCAAAGGTAGGGGGAGAATCCTCCAGATCATCTTCTACACTTGTGGAGTTATCCTCCATGGGGGGAGTCATTTTGGGTCTACTAGACCCTGATGGGAAGCTGGTGCTGGCTTGGGCGGCAGGGGTCATCATATCAGGAGACTCACGCTCCACTGAGACCATAGAGATGAAGGCAGTCGATCCAATCCCATCTAGTCTTCGGCCCAAGGGGCCATGCTTGATGACATCAAAGTAGTAGTGGTGCGTCGGCTTGATCCAGTTAATTCCCGCCTGGCGGAAGAGACAAGTATGACATACTTCCATTTCCATGATCCTGACGTCCCAATACCGTACAGGGGTAGGAGGTTCTGGGATCACTTGAGCCTAGTTGGTGTAGGAGTACGAGGTGATTTTCTATCGTCGATTGGACCTGGGAATATGCCTTCCTCTTGTACCCAAAACCACAAAATATTTCCCAATGTCGAGGGTTGTGGCCTCCAACCTATGGATTGGGAAGACGTAGGCGTCATCCAGACCTTCCCAGGGATCACTTGTGACAGTGGCGGGCTCAACCCCACCTACCAGAATCTTATTATCCTTTCTCTTGTAATATTCGGCATCTAGATAATGGGATTTGCAAGAGGAAAAAGGAGACACATCTCCTTGGAGCACGCCTACTCAACCATTAAGGGAGTATTTGAGGCATTTGTGATACGATGAGGGGACTGTCATGTGAAGGTGGAGCCATGGCCTACCCATCAACGCATTGTAGGCGGTGTCCTGGGTGACAACCATGAATTCGATGCTGGAAATTAGGCCACCGAACTGGGTATTCAAGCGAATCTTGCAGACTGGAGTTTTCTCGGTCCTGTCATACCCCTAAATCCTAAGGTCAGAGGGAGTTAAATCATCCTCAGACAGACCCAGCTTCCGCAGTGTCCGAATTGGGATTAGGTTAATCCCAGAACCAGTGTCAACAAGGCAGCGGCAGACTTCCACGCCATTGAACTAGCCAGTGATGTACAGTGGGAGAATGTGCCCCTATATGGGAGGGTCTTCATCTTCACCGGAGAATGAGATAACCTCCTGGCATTCGGAATTCTCAATTGCCTCAGCGTGGAAGGCTTCTGCAGCTGCTACCTCCGTCTCAAACTAGAGGGGGATCCTTAGGGCCTCGGCGAGCGCCTCACGCATTTCAGATGACATACGAAGAGACTCAAGGATAGAAATCATTGCTGGGATTCTGGATAGGTGCTTTATCACATCATACTTCCGAGCCAAACTCGAGCCTCTTCATACAGGAGGTTTCTCTGCGATTGGAGGCATGACGGGCCCTTCCGGTGGGACCGGTGGATGACTGGTACTAGGCACGTCTCATTGTTCACTAGTCTAATCTCGGAGAGTGGCTTCCGGATTAGGACCAGAAGCCTGGGGTCGGCTGGTAGCAGGGCAGAGCTAGTCGCGACACTACTGAGGTGGCTCCGCCTGATTCAGCAACACAAACGGTGGTGGATGTGGACCTGTCGACACCTGATAAAGGGGCCGCGTTTGTTGAGCTTTGTACTGGGGATGCTTCCTGGTCTCGATGGAATGCACGACCTAGCTGGAGGTGCCAACTGTCGTGCCTCGGCGATTCATGTATTCATGGATCCGCTGATGTTGGCGACGACTGGGAACATTGGGAAGGTCCACCTAGCATTCCTCATCATTGGGAGTCAAAAAGGGATTTAACAACTCTATGGTGTTAACCGAAGCTTACCCATGACTATCACTTGAGGAGTCATCCATTACCAGGCAGAGTCTCAGAGGGATCCCCATTTTTGGGGGCCTGAAGTCTCCAAGAGTGCGGGATGATGACATCATTGGAAGGGCGCATTGTTTCTTCTTGCACCGTCGTTGCTTGCTCTTCTGGGAAGAGGCAGGCTGGGATGACAATGCCGAGGTAGCAACCGCAGCTCTTGAGGGATCTGGATGATTCAGGCATGTGTGGATGATGCCATGGGTGTGGGTCACCATCTTGCGGGCCATCCAGTCATTATAATTCCGGGACCCATGGTCGGAAACCTGCTGCCATTCATCCTCGTCGCCGCTACCTCCCTTTAATCTCACAAAGACACATACTACTTGTGACGAGGCTGGGCCCAACATGACTATATTGTTTTCAATATAGTCTTGGAGCCAGTCCTTGAACATGTAGCATCACTGGATGGTGTGCCCCAGGGTCTGGTGATAAGGGCAGTAGTTGGGGTGATCAGTGAGATGCGCCTCTTCCGGCTTCTGGCACTCAAGTAGTCGCACAATTCTCTACTCCAAATCTCTATGGAAGTAACTAGGGACCTAAGCCTCGTCGAACATGTTTGTCCAATTCCTTCTATCTGGAAAGGGGGATCTAGGAGGTTGGCCTTGACGAGGGGCTGGAGGAGCATACTGAGGAGGTGGAACCTGATTATCTCGCCTAGGTGGTGGCGGTGCATTACGCGGAGGCGCTTGCCGATTTTGAGGCAGTTGCTGCTGGGCTAGAAGCTGCGCTCGTGGAGGTAGGCCCCTATGGTGCTGCGGAGCTGGCCTCACTAGTAGAAACTCTAGCTGCCTGGGGGCATCTGTCTGAGCCACAGCAGTGGGCTCGGCTCTGGCAGCTCTCCTTGCAGGGATTACAGGAGGTAGCAGACGTGCCTGACTGGCCTGTTGTAGGGCCTCTTTGAGGCACTGATCCCTGTCTGAGAGGTCCCGAAACCCTCCAGGGTAATTCTGAGTGATCAGAGAAGGAATCAGATCTGGAATGACGTTACCTACGCACATTATCAGTAATTGATCCTGAGTTAGTGGCATGTCAAGGGAGTATGTGAGCCCCTTCCACCGGGCGATGAAGTCCGCGACTCACTCATTGGGCCTTTGATTGCACCTGAAGAGGTCTGCAATGTTCAACTTCTGGGTTTTGGAACTGAACTGGTAGAGGAATTTCCTATGAAGGTCCTCCCAACTAGTCATAGATCCTACAGGGAGCTGGTTGTACCAGACGAATGCTGGCCCTTCTAGTGTTTGAACAAATCAACGGAGCTTGGCGGCCTCCTGCTGCGCTGGAGTTCCTAACATAGGCCCACACCTTGAGTTAAAGTGGGACATGTGCTATGGCGGGTCTCATGTCCTGTTAAAGGGGGAGAAAGTGGGGTTCCCAAATCCAAGAGGTGCTGGCATATCATCTACCCATACTGGGTATGACTTGCCGTCCAGTGGGATTGCCACCTGCCAAGTTTTCAAAACCTCTAAGTGGGAAATGAGTGCTGCCATTAGATCTTCTGGACGTGGTTTCCTATCCTGACGGGGATCCCTAATCACAAGCACATTTCCTGGCTCTTCAATCTGGTATTCAAGCTCAGCAGCTCGCGGGGCGGCTGGTTGGGCGACTCTTGGGGAAACGAGAGGAACCTGAGCGGGGTCCCTTGAGTGATCACGCTGCTCAGGAGGGTTCGATGAAATGTATCACACCCTCTTTCCATGATCCCCGACCTCTCCTCTGTTGGTGAAAACAACATGATCGCGGTTTCCCGTGATAATCTCATCGAGGGGTAGTTGTTTCCACCCCTGCTGTCCAGACCTAGGATCACCGTAGTCAGCCCGCCGCTCTGCAATGCATTCGTCCGAGAGCTCATCAACCAGCCTCTTCTGCTCAGCAAGCTGTTGGCATAGTGTGGCCTTCTCGGGATCTTCCTCTGCCTTCTGCACTGAGGCAGATGGGTCGGCGAGCTTGACAGCCCCAACACGCTCTTTACCCTTGCTGATATTTCGGCTCAGTGTTAATGCTTCAGTGGTTGTGGGGAGACCTATGAGGTTCCTCTATTGATGGGTAACCCTCCCAGATGGATCCAGTAGCAGCCTGTCCTCAGTGGGTGAGTCCCCATCGAGAATTTCCAAATCGTTCCCCTCTCTTGATAGGTCGTCCATGTTTACCGCTGCTGCCCGCGGGGGAATGCCCTCAAAACCGCTCAGTTAGTCGGGCTGTCGGTGAATCATACTAAAGAGAAGGGCAGCATACTATCCCCATCCACGGACGTGCTGTGGGGGGTGGCTTCCTCGATAACTTTGCGGAGTACTTGAAAACTCAGGACGCATTGTTGTTGGAGGGCCCTGTGGTGGCCAAGTGACTCGGGGTGCCAAACCATGGGGAACGTGGCCAGGTTGACCCGACGACACTACTCATCGATATCCTCGAGATGTGCTGGACTCCTGGGATAAGTCACTTGTTGATGGATAATAGGAGAGTGAGTCGCCCGGAGAGTCTGGCGAAAACATTCAAACTCTCCCGGGGTGAGCGATTCTGGTATATCAAAATCTGATCCTGCAACCGGACAAAACATCTCGGGTAAGTGGCCTGCTGCAAGGACGGTCCAAAAGCTCCATGACTCAGGTTTAGGATCTGACCCTTGCTGGCCCCGCTCATCAACTGAGAATAGCTGGAGAACTGGAAGCGGTGCCGAGGCAGGCCGCTGGGCTAGTGGGCTGGCCGGCGGAGAATACGGTGAGTAGGTCGATTGGTCGCTGAATCCTAAGTCATCCTCCAAGGGCTGCAGTGTCCTGGCTGTCACGTCATGATAGGATGGGTCGGGGAATGGGCCTCTTGTCATAGTGTCGGCACTTTCCAAGGGTGTGTCGTGTCGCGACTCTTCTGTCGGTCCCCAGAAAAGTTCTCCACCCTCTCTGACCGAGGTGGAAGGTGCTACCAAAGAGGCCAATGGTAACTGCAAGTTTGACCCCTGGGGATATGTCAAGTCCTCGTCCTCCTGGATATACCTTCTGAGAGAGGCGGAGATCATACGGATCTCGCATTTAGGGAGTACGAGGCTGACGTGCCATGTCCCTATCCCTGCCCTTGACTCATAGGACCGGGGGGAGGGCGTCATCGCCGAGTCATACTCCTCCTCATAGTTTGAGAAACAGACTGGTCTGATTTCCATCCGGCCTTCCCTAGCATTTCTCTTGCGGAGACGACGTCCCATCTTCCTGCCCCTGGGTGGCTCCTCAGGGAAAGGCTAATTCCCGTAAGGGAGTCCTCTGGCCGCAATGGTGTTGGGACGAAGAGGATCTAAGGCCGGGGTGTGAGGAGCACCGGGGCAGATGTCGAAAGGGGCATGGGAAGGGCCTCCATGTGGGTGACTGACCGTACATGCAACGACTCCGTACTCGCTGTCTGCGCTGGGGGAAGTGACCCCGTACCCGGTGTAGTGAGCGCAAGAAATAGTCCCACCATGAGCGTTACTGTCACGGGGAATCCTTTTACCTGCAGCGAGGGTGGCGGCAGGCAGGCCTCCAGGCCGAGGTTGGAAGAAGGGAGGACCCATACCCCCCGAAATGGTGGTACGGAGTAGGCCTTCACGTTGGATGGCACTACCGCGAATTGGTCTGCGGTGGCCATTACCTATGTCAGCGATCGGGAGAGTCGACCCAACCTGCCTGTGGGGCAGTTAGGGCCACGATCCGGGTTGGGCATGTAACTTCCCCTGCTCAACATGCACAGGGGTTTGATGATAGGATTCAGTAGTGGCTCAGTCCATAGTAGTTGCTAACGCTGATGCCCCAGGGAGGGCCACCTCTTCTGCTCGCGCCCGACGCTGGCGTCGGGTCAGATTGGTTGGAGCCGGTGGTGCGGGCACATGGATTTCCTGCTCTTTAGCTCAGGGAGTCGGACGGCGGTGTCGACGTGGCCTGGCGGGAGCCCTTGCCGTGAACCCCTTGAGCGGTTCCCCGATCGGGCGAACTCGGACATCTCCTACCTCATCGGCATGGGGAAGGGAGGTGTCGAGGCATTCTGGGGATAGGCTCCCGAAACGGTTGAATGTCGGTGTGGGAAGCAGTGGCTCCCTGTGCGGACCTCGGGGGCGGAGATGGTAGTGAGGCGCAGCTGCCTCGAGATCCAAATGGGCTATGTCCCTGGTCGGGATGACCCCTTACTCCTCATACCTACACACAAGGTCATTGATCACCCTCCATTGGATAATATCTGGTGGAGAGAGGGGGCGCGAGCGCCCGACAGTCGCGGCAGTCGGAGCAGCTGTGGAAAAAGAGGGACCATGAGAGGTGGCTGCATCGGTACTTCCCATGCCCCTATACCAGTGGGCAGGTGGCGATCGAGCTCCGGATGCAGCGATCTAATTCTGAAAGCAGGGAGATAAACCCATTAACACTAACAGGAAAAGGAATCAACACCCAATATCCCAGTGTCATTATTCCTTCCGTGGTCGATAAGAGGGATCCATGATGATGACGTCGCATAACGGAGTGTTCAAAATCCTAACAACCCCAACCCCTGGTGGGTTTCACGTCCTGGTGCTGGGTGCCTAGACCTGGTGACATGCTAATATTCTGATACCCCAACGCTACCGGTCTCCATATTGAGGAGAAGAGATTCATTTCGGGTTCACCATTTTCTGTTTCCGATGCTTTCGTTGGGGCACGTGCGCACATCTGTCACGCAGGGGAGGACGTGCGGCTTGTGGCCCCGCATTCCCACTTTCCAAAGGCGGGCGACATCCGTTCCTTGTTCAGGGACGTCTGCTCCTTGATAGAAACTGGGATGATGGGATGTCGGTTCTTCCTTCCGTGGATTCCTCCTTGGAGCTCGTCACCTAGTCCGGGTCTCCCTCATAGATTTAAGACGGTTTCGTGAATCTCATTCCCGGTGCCATATCTTTATGGACGTCAGTTAACTACGCTATTTCTGTCGAGATGCTCCAAGGGGTCTATTCGGGGCAGCAACCTTTGGTGAGGATAATGGTCACGTTGGAGTGTCTTTGGTGTGTCTTGACGCTGGGGGATTGGCATGTCTATCTTCTGTCCCTTATTATAGGGCTTCTTGAGGGAGCAGAAGCCCGAGGCATCCCACATCGAACGTGGGGAATTGGCATGCCATAGGCATGTATCTGAGGTTTTACTCAGCCTCTCATGTTTAACACGGGGTATGCCACGAGTTTAATGTCTTGCGGAGACGGATCAGACTGATCGGAACACTGAGAGTGGATCAGATTGAAGACCCCCTGGGGGGAACACCGATGTCAGGGCCAGCCCATGGGAGGCTTCCCGAATACTGTGGAGTGGAATGAGGTGGCATGATCCTACCAGGATGTGGCGGCCTGGGTAGGAATCAGGATGGGTGATGAAGTGAAGGTGGCTTAAACCCTGTGGAGGCTTCCTACGTACCATTCCTTGACATGGATCAAAGTCCCCGTAGTTCAGGTATACAGTTTAACATCATGTGGTATGGGGGCATATGGGGCTTACGCTCTGAGGTGGCCCAAAATGGTGGATATGGGGCTTACGCTCTGAGGCGGCCCATAATGGTGGTTGGTGAACCAAAACTAAGGGGTCGGAACAACCTATTTATGGGCTTGAACCTCGTGGAGGCTACCTACGTACCATGCTTTAGCACGGATCAAAGTCCACATAGTTCGGGCATAAAGTTTAACTTGATGCGGGACGGTATACAGTTTAACGTCATGTGGGATGAGGCAGACAGTTTAATGTCATGATAGAAGGGCATATAGTTCAACGTCATGCTGGGTGGGCATACAGTTTAACGTCATGATGGACGGGTAATTTAGGGCTTACGCTCTGAGGCAGCCCAAAGTGTTGGCGAACTGATGTGAAGAGGTCGAAACGACTGGGTGGTGGGCTTGAACCTCATGGAGGCTACCTACGTACCATGCTTTTGCACGAATCAAAGTCCTTATAGTTCATCGGGATGGGGCTTATGCTTTGAGGCGGCCCACAATAGGGTTTCATGGTCCATTCTCACTCTAAGCCCACGTGAGTCATGCTCGGTGTGAGAAACAAGATGCAGCAGGGACCAGATGATCACGTCGCGAAGGGTGCATCCTTGAGAAGCGGAGAGGGGCTTACGTGTTGAGCGGCCCATGGTGTCGGGGCATACTCTAGGATGGAGGCCCGTGATGCGAGAAAGCACAGGGGGAGAGGGATTTGGGACCGAACAAAGGAGATGCCTCATTCCCTATCACACCCTCCCTTGGCCTTGGTGGTGGGGAAGTACGGAGGTGTGTGGGTGCTACCTTCCGTAAGAGAGGCTAGGGGATTACGCTTTGAGGCAGCCCTTCCCCCGTGGACAAACGCCACTCCAAAAGGGAGGATATCATTCCATGTGAGGAAGATTCCATTCCCGTGGAAATGAGCAACGTAAAGAATGTCCGAGCCGGGGGGACCTTGCGTGCGCGGCACGGGGTCAGATCACAGTTTAACGTCTTGTGTTGGGGATGAGATGCTTGGTAGTTTAACGTCCTGCAGCTCGGATGAGGTGAGTTCGCTCCACACCCCTAGGCATTACATGCCCAACACCCTCTACCCCTTGTGGGAGGGAAGGCATCAGCAAGGCTGTGGTGAAAGGGGGTCGCAGGGCGAACCATCGAGGGGTCCACGTTAGCATGGCTATGGGAAGAAGCAATAGCTGTTAGCGTGCCTATGAGAAGGATCATAAGGGAAAGAAACTCAACGGGAAACACTGCCCAATGGACCTTAAAATTACTTCGTACGAGCCTAGAAGGCCGTATAGGAAACAAACGCATGGTGTGCATGCCCGTTATAGAGGACATCAGGCGCCTTTGTAGGGAGTCACCCCGGGGGGCGTCAAGGTGAGGGGTCCTGGGGTTTGCGCGCAAAGAGAAGGTTTGCGTGAAAAACACAAGGATGGCATGCAATTGGGGTAGAGGGATTGCCCGCGGCTAGGGGGATTGCGCGCAATGGGCTTGGATTGCACGCGGGGGCAACGACCGATCCCTAAGGTAGGGCAAAACCTAACGACAGGATTTCGCACAATTGGGTTTCGCGCGCAAAGGAGGGAGTGCGTGCAATGGAAGTGATTGCACACAAAGGAGGAACCCTAAGGAGTTTTCAATTTTATTTAAGCCGGTGGGATTGTGCACAAAGTCGAACCCTGGGGAAAGGTTGCGCGAAAAGGGTCAATACCTGAAAGTCATATTGCGCGCTCAGGAGTCCAATTTCGCGCACGGGAGCTTGTCCGAATTCTGCAACCCCAAAACGGAAGGGGTCTCCTTCTATTTATATGCCTCAGGCATCGAAGAATCCGAACGACATGTGAAATCTTCCACGCCAGGACTAGTTGGCACGAAAGGCCTCACTGCGCGGAACAGGGCGCGCAAAATTGCACGCCCCACTGGTGCTTTTTCACGAATCTCGGACTTCCTTCACGTGGGCAACATTTTTTCGCACAAGTCCCCCTTAATTTCACACACCACTTTCGGGCCCTCTGGACCGGGCCTTCGAGTCTTAATATGACTTCACTTCGTCATTTCAGAACTCCCTTTAGGAACTACAGACGTTTTCAGCGTCTACACTAGTGATGGATCATTTTTATTAAAGAGATTTCATTTCCCCCACCTCAGACATATATAATAACATTGATAAAAACATGAGGATTATTTTGGTATAGTAACCATTTATGAGAGAGTTACCATTCAAGGGAATACAACATATGAAATGTCCAAATGAGTGTACTATGAAAGAGTATTAGAATATATAAATAACATTTCATGGGAATATTATAAATTAAAGGATTTTTAAGAAAATAATTACTTATTTTTTATGCAACATTGAAGGAAATAAAGTAAATTTCATTTTCAAGGAAGTACATAAATATAAAATTTTCTTTAAATATAATATTTAAAAATAAATAATATTTAGAACATAAAATATAAAGAAATAATTTTAAAAAAATATTAATAAAAAATATAGGGTAAAATGAATTTAAATAGTGAATTGAGTTTTCATATTTTTTTGACATTTTTGTAAAAATATAAAATAAATTGAATTCAAAAAATATTTTCAAGAAAATAGAATATTGGACTTAAAATATCATTATAAAAATAAAAATTCCTCACAATGGAAATTTAAAAATAAATAAATTTTAAATAGAAGAAACTTGGAGGAAAAGATAAGAAATATGTAAATGTTTCTATTAGGTTGGAATTATGATGACAAAGACACTTTGGGGTGAATTGTGTTTCTTCAAAATATTTGAAAGATTTAGAACATATATCTTGTTATGTAGTGAACCTTTCCTTTTCTCTAAAAGATGAGTGAGAAATGGTAATGAAAAAGGAAATGAACAAAGTGATGTATAGTGGTTTAGGGCATAAATATCCCATAGTCCACTACACCAAGCTCAACTCCATGAGCTTGGTGATTTTCACTAGGTCCTTTTATCCAAATACCTTTAAAGAAATTGATTGTAGGTAGTTGAAACCTTATAACAAGACTTTATGAAGCCTTCTGGTTCATTTATAGGGAACCATAAATCCATATATTAGTGTAAGAACTTGACACTTAACAACGGCTAAGTACGAGCAATAAAAACTCTAACAAATCAATAGAGTTTTATTTTGTTGATAAAACAATTTAAACATCACCGTCACAATAGCTACTGAAAAATGTATTCATATCCTCAAATAATGTACAACAACAAATAGATCTTCAATGTCACATAGGATTTATTCTAATAGAGATAAATAAAGCACAATATAGATTTATAAACATTAATTTTTCAAAAGTGTATCTCTGGAAAAAGATTCCTCATTCTTGCAGAAGAAGATATAACAATAAAATTTAGTAGCAACAATAACAAAAATATCGGAAAGTATGTCAGATAGATCAAAACATGTATTTCTGCAATGTATATCTTTGAAAGAGATGACAAATTGTATTTTCTTATGTATATATCCTCTGTATATATATATATATTCTAATAAATAACATCCTAATATTTATAACACAAGTGGAATATCTCTTGGTTAAACTAGATCTAGAAATATCACACAATAAATCATGAATATTTGAATTCAAAATCAATCAAGAGATTCATAACTTCCTGAAAGGATAAAAATGATTTACTCTATTGAATACATGCCTTTTAATCAGTCATAAAACAGATTCTAATTGATATTTATTTCCATCAAGACCATTTTAGAAATCACAAATAATATCATATATTTAAACTCCATTATATAATAGTTAAATGTAGGGTTCCTTTATGTGACAAAAAATGCCAAACATAGGGTTGAAAACATACAGTTTACTAGAAAAGTAGGTTTTATGTATCATACATTTGTTTCCTCAAACGTATAGTTTCTTACCGACTTAATGTTTCTTAACCATATTTTCCTGATAATGTAGGGTATATGATCCATATGTACTGTTCCAAATGTAGGTTTGACTACTTACATTACTCTTTTACACATAGGCTGTGAACAATGTTTCCAGACTATGTTAAAACACATCCAGAATACTTTAACAAATATTCTTAGTGGATCAATAACTTGTCTATAATTCCAGAATGAATATTCTAATGAATACAAATTTCCTAAAATTCACTCAAAAGAGAATTTATTAGTATGAAAAATGTGGGTGTTTTTAAACATAAAAACAAAAAAGAAATTATTAAAAGTTTTTAATCAACATATTCTAAAAAATATCAACATTTTTTATAATCACAAAACCCATAATAAAATAAAAAATATAAAAAAATATTTTAAGCATTCCCGCTTTACCTTTGTAATATTTATTATTATTATTTTTCATAAAGAAAACTTATCCTCGATGTTAAGATTAAAATATAAAGTTTGATAAAGAATTTCTCCAATTTATTCCTATTATAATAAATAAGTAAACTAAAACTATAAACTTCTCCACCTAATTAAAAATAATCAAACTAGAATATTCTCCCACTTTTGTGACATCAAAAAGATAAGAGTAGTAAAATTATCTCCCCCTAAATTCATGCTTTCATAAAAAAATATAAAATTTTAATCACAAGTATTATAATAAAATATATAATGAATTAAATGATTATTTTCTTAAAACTTACCCAAGTCATAGACTAAAATGAATTAAGACACAATTTTTTCACAATTAATATTTAAAAATAAAACTATTTATTATTTCCCTCCTTTTACAAAAAAAACTTATTTATGAGAAAAATAAATATTGAGTACATGCCTATGTAAGATAACTAAAAAGAAATTAAAAACCAATTCATAAGCACAAATTATATTTAAATCAATATATAAAATTGAAAATAAAATATAAGGGTTAGATAGGAGAGGATGGTTCATCCAAACATTCCAATATTTTAACTTTTTCAATTAATGAAGCCAAATCTCTTGATCGTTTTTCTAATCTATTTTTAACATATGTTGTTCTTTTATAAGAAGAAGATAAACACTATTAAATTAGAAATAGTTTCATCTTATTAAGATCTAGCTTGGTTGCAACTTCTCTTCTGAGAAACTCTATCTGAATTAGTATTTCTACCTTGAATACTTCAAAGTATACTTTTTAAATCAAGATATCCTTAATATTATGATATTACTTTTGTATCGAATCAAAAAGTTTGTTTAACATAGATGCTTTCTTTAGTTATTCATATGACTCTTTAGACACGTCCAAAGCATGTAGTAGCTTTAGTCTTTATTCAGTTAAGGTGCTGAATTTGACCAGAAGCCTTTAATTAGTCATTTGAGATGAAGAAACCTCCAATTGTTCATGACTATGAAGTTCTTTATTTCTTTTAAAAGGACTTTCATATGAATATTTTACATATAAAACTGTAGGTTCCTCTAAAAAATCAGAAAAAAATTTATTTTGTCTTTTTGTGAAAAAGATTTTCAAATATGATTTTAGAACGTGATTTATTCATCTAGTCATGTTTGGTTTTCCATAATTATTTGAATTAGATATTAAAAATAAGAAGATAGATAAACTAAAAAAATTAATAAAAAGATTATAGGTTTGGTTATGTCACCATATAGATGAAATTTCGTATTTATTAAATGAAAAACACAGAATAATCATTAAAGATTATATCTTTTGTAAGGACATGATTATGTAGGTGAAAGAGCGCTTTCGTGGGTGACCTTAAATGATTAGAGTAATTTTGGGGTACTTAGGTGCAGCAGAGTGGCTGACCAAGGTCGTTTCTCAAAGGAGGAAGTAAATTAAAACAACTTCTTAAAGGTATTATAAAAATAAAATAGAATAGAATTAAAACACTACTTGAAACGATGAGGTTTATTTAAAGTTTATAAATCTAGAAGAAGTTTGCTGGAAAAAGATTGCATTTTTTTTATTTTGAAATGAAGTTTGATTAAAAAGACACAATAAGAATATGTTTTTTAAAAAAATAATTTAAAAGGTGCAATTGATCTAAATCTATATATTCACTCTATTATTAATAATTATCATTTAAATTAACATTAACTTAATTATTATCCATTAATTTGTTAAATCCCAAACCCTATGAGAATTAACTTTACCACGAAGATGAAGTGAATTTAACCCGAGGCTAACTTCGGAACATGCAATCGCAACACCCTGCTTTGATTGATGTTCTAATATTATCTTATGGTCAGTGGTAAATTAATACACATTTCCCCTCTGTAAATTATAATTAATTTAGTTTATAGATTATATTTGAACACTACAAATTGATCCTGTATGGTTTTGTATAACCGATTAAGTTCACACTCTCACAATTTACACAAAATATCGTCCTCGTGTGTTTTTGTGTTAATTGTTCAATTTCTTTCTTAGTTTCAATTAAATTAAAAACTCAATTAATTGATCAAATTATATAAATTATATTATATCATTGATTCAAAATAAATGAATGTATAAGGTAAGAGATAGATCGATTACTAAAAGACTACTCTTCCATGGGTGGCGTAATCATCATAGAAGCGAATTGCATTTGCAACGGTTTATAATGGGTATAACCCAAAAACGCTTCTACTCAAGAATTAAAACCCAAATAGTAATATTAAGAGAAGAATAAATTTAAACAAAACAAAATTAAAGAAAAGAAATAAAAGAAGAACAAAGAAGTTTATTATGAAAACACAATCATTACAACATAAGGATGAAGAACAGGGCTTCGACGAAGGGATACTTACTTCAAGAGATACCCTTATTGAATTGATTGGATAATTGGAGTTTAACCTCTTCTCCTCTGACCTAAACTTCCCAATTCCCGTCCCAAACCCACAAAATGAGAAAAACACTAATTTATAGAGTGGTGGGGAGGCTAGGTTCAAAGTGGTTTCAAGTTTGAATGGGGAATCTCAGCCAAATATTTTATGCCCACTTTCACCGCCAATTTGACCATCAAAAAGCGTGAATCAACTGTCCTTGTAGAAGAATGATTCGTGCGGATATGAGTCATGTAGCTTCTCTCAAAATTTGGACCTTATCCAATCACGGATGAAGATGTTATGGCCCAACTACACAACCCGTGTCCATTCTGCCGATTCCATCCCACCATTGATTTAATGTCCCATTTACTACATCCGAATTCACTTATTAGATCTAGTATCCTGAATAAAAGTTGTAGAAAATTACGTTAGGAACAATTTTACAAAATATTAAGTTCAAATAATAAATATTAAAATATTTATATTCAAAATACTACAGTGCATTTTAAAAGGGTAAAACTGGAATTTTCACCGAATTTTCAAATGAATGATCTAATCTCAAATATTTCATAAATGAATATATTTATCACAATGTGAGGAAATTATATCATTTATTATAAATAAAATATTCAACAAAATATTGTTTTATCAACTCCCCCATACTTACCCTTTTGCACTCCTGGGCAAAACCTCATATCAAGTGAACATCAATATCAAATCAAAACCAATTTTTAAAACACATATCCTTGAGATCAAACAATTACACACCAAGAAACAAAAATACCATGCCTCATAAAAAACCATTATTTAAAGTTCTTCATTTATATCATTCAATATATTTCCACTTTATTTATCCTTCAATGCACAAAACACTTACCTCACTTGAATTTTCTCTTATTATACAAATGACAATATTTTTTGCAATGTCTTTCTCATCCAAACTCATACAAGGGTCACCATAGGCTTGATAAATTCCTACATTGCTACCCTATTTGATTCAGGGAAATATGTTTATCATGAAGGCTTTTCAGGGTTGTTCTGTGGCTTTCGGTTGGTAGGATTTAGATGTGAAAAATTCTGAGGCTGAATGAGGAGGGCTTGACTCTTTTTTAAGTAAAATTGCATTAATCTAATTTTCACTTAAATACGGTCTCATCATTAATCCCCATAGTATCAATTCAGCTCCATCATCATGAAAAATAAAGGAATTTTCACACCATTCAACAATTTTTCAGTAAAAATGTCAATCTTCTCGAACATTATTTTCTTAAAATCTCCAGATAGGCACAGTTTTCCCCCTCTATTAGAAGCTCCAGAAAGGCACAACTTCTTTTATCATGAAAGCTCCAGAAAGGCATAGATTTTAATATAATTTTTTTCTTTATCATAAAACACATCTCTTCATAATTTAATTCTTCATCCGAAGTATCACAAAATGTGGTAGCACAACACGAGACAGCTTCCCACACACTTAAGCTCAACTAGATTATACAATTTCACTTCAAGAGTTGGTTGGATAGGGAAAATTGGCTTGTAATGTGGCTAACATAATAGTATGTGCATGAATTCTAAGGGATACAAGGATTAAATGTTCATGGTAGACTATTATAAAAAAGGATTCTTTGAAATAAGGGCTTTAATACCAAACAAATGCCTCAATCATTTAAACATAAGTACCTCAAACCCTCAAGTTTTGATAGGAATAAATCAAATTCTGGTTAAATCAAGAATGGTTTGGTTCTCTCAAGAAGTGAGGTGAATGTAAAGAATATTAAAATAATGGTTCAAAATCCTCACAGGAAAGTGATTTCAAATATAAAGATAGTGAGATGTGGCATGGGTTTCAAAATTCAGTGTACTTTTCATGAAATTACTAAATATTTGAAATTGAAACAAAGTAATTTCAGCATTCATTTAAGCTTAGTTTCAAGGGATAAATTGTTTCACTTATTGATATGGATTTAAAAATGGTTTTTGAGAATCATTTTAGCTCAAAAGTTTCAAAAACACATAGAAATTTGAAAAATAAATACACAAAATTTGAAAAACACACAATTTGTTTTGTTTTTTTTACAGGAAAACAATTGAAATTACTAAACTAAAAGGTTCCCCCACCCCACCCTTAAAATATTGCATTGTCCTCAATGTGAACCCATGAGATGATATGTGCACATGAAATGTATAATTTTAAATAGGATAAAGAATAAAAAAAGTTAAAGGGTGAGGAACATCCTGATGTGCTCAAGTGATGATGGGGTCATGCAGTGTGATAAAATCCACTGCATCAGTAGGAAGTCCATAAATGTATCTCTTCAAACATTTCCCATTAACTATAAATCTCCTTCCTGTGTCCTCTTGTTTGATCTTCACTACACCATAAGGAAAAAAATTAGTCACAACATAAGGATCTAACCATCTGGAACACAACTTATGAGGCATCAGCTTCAGTCATGAACTATAGAGAAGGAATTTCTCTCCAATATGAACTTCCATTATTGGATCATTTTGTCATGTGGTGATTTTGATCTTTCCTTGTAGAGCCTTGAGTTATCATATGAAGAAAATTGAATCTCATTAAGCTCTTGAATTTGTAGCTTCCTTTGGATTCTTACTTGAGCCAAATCCATGTTGCATTTCTTAATAGCCCAATAAGCCCAATGCTCAACTTCCAAAGGGAGATGACATGCTTTCCCAAAAACAATCTGAATTGAGGACATACCAATGGGTGTCTTGTATGTTGTCCTATAAGGCCACAATGCATCATCCAAGCACCTGCTCCAATCTTTCCTATTTGGTTGCACAATTTTCTCCAAAATAATTTTCAGTTCCCTATTTGAAACCTCATCCTGGCCATTTGTTTGAGGGTGGTATGGTGTTGATGTTTTGTGTGTCACACCATACTTCCGAAGAAGGGAAGAAAAATTCTGATTGCATAAGTGTGTCCCTTGGTCACTGATGATGGCCTTCGGTACTCCAAACCTGAAAAATAATTGTGCTTTGACAATGTCCACAAAAACATGAGAATCATCAGTCCTGGTGTCCATAGCTTCCACCCATTTACTCACATAATCAACACCAAACAAAATATATAAAAATCTAAATGAACTAGGAAAAGGACCCATAAAATTGATTACCCATACATAAAAAATGTCACAGAATAGTATGGATTATTGGGGCATCTCATGTCTCCTAGAAATGTTCCCAGTGTGTTGGAAACGAGAGCATGACTTACAAAACACATGGGCATCATGGAATAATCTAGGCCAATATAATCCAGAGTCTAAAACATTCCTAGGTGTTCATTGGGGTCCAAAGTGTCCACCACAAGAAAGTGTATGACAAAAATGTAAAAAAGACTCCAACTCATGATCAGGAACACACCTCCTAATAACTTGATCACTACACATATGCCAGAGGTATGGATCATCCCAAACCTAATACTGAGACTCACTTTTTAATTTTTTGACTTGATGTTTCTTTAAATTTTTTGGGATTTCAGAGGAAAAAAGGCAGTTTACTAAATCTATATACCAAGGATGTGCACCTGAGATGGAATAAAGATGCTCATCGGGGAAAGTGTCCCGAAGAGGTACCTGGTCCAAGGTGTCATCCTCTAGTGTGTGAGTAAGCCTACTCATGTGGTCCGCCACCAAGTTTTCTGACCCCTTTTTGTCCTTTATCCCAATATCAAATTCTTTAAGAAGGAGCATCCATCGGATTAGCCTGGGATTTGCATCTGGCTTCTTCAAAAGGTACCTCAAAGATGCATGGTCAGAAAAAACAACTACTTTAGAGCCCAATAAATATGAAATAAATTTATCTAAAGCAAATATGACAACAAGAAACTCTTTTTCCGTGGTTGTGTAGTTTGATTGGGCTGAATCCAGTGTCCTCGATGCATAGGAGAATGCATGTGAATGTCCCTCCACCCTCTGAGATAAGACAACTCCAACCGCGAATTTGGAGGCGTCACACATAAGTTCAAAAGGAATCTTCCACCGTGGGGGCTGTATGATAGGTGGAGTGGTCAGACACTTCTTTATCTCATAAAAGGAAGTCTTGAAAGAATCATCAAACACAAAATCAGAATCCTTTTAAAGTAATCGTGACATAGGAAGAGCAATCTTACTAAAATCTTTGATGAAGCGCCGATAAAATCCTGAATTCCCTAGGAAATATATAACATCACGCACACATGAAGGATAGATTAAGGATGAAATAATGTCTATCTTAGATATATCAACCTATATCCCATGTTTTGACACTACATTCCCTAAGACAACGTCATGCTCTACCATGAAATGTCACTTTTCAAAGTTCATGACCAAATTTTTCTCAATACAACAATTCAATTCCTTTCCCAAACTATTTAGAAATTCATAAAATGAGGATCCATACACTGTAAAATCATCCATAAATACCTCCATGAAGGTCTCAATAAAATCAGAAAAAATACTCACCATGCATCTCTGGAAGGGACCTGGGGCGTTGCAAAGTCCAAATGGCATCCTTCGGTAGGCAAACATACCGAAAGGGAAAGTGAATATTGTCTTCTCATGATCCTTCGGAGTAATAGGATCCTGAAAATATCCAAAAAAATCCATCCAAGAAACAATATTGTGTTTTTACAGCAAGTCTCTCAAGCATCTGATCAATAAATGGGAGGGGGAGTGGTCCTTGCGAGTAGATTGATTTAGTTTCCTATAATCAATACACATGCGCCAACTGTTTTTCACCCTCATTGAAACTAACTCAGCTTTCTTGTTTTTAACAACAGTAACACCAATTTTCTTAGTCACAACCTGAATAGGACTTACCCACTGAGAATCTGAAATGGGATAGATTATACCTGCCTCAAGAAATTTTTCAACCACTTTTTAAACAACCTCCAGAAGGGTTGGATTGAGTCTCATTTGTGGTTACCTCACCGATTTAGCCTCATCCCCCAAAAGAATCCTATGCATGAAAATGGAGGGGATAATACTTGATATTCCATCCAAGGTCCACCCAATTGCCCTGATGTTCTCCCTCAAAAGATTCAAAAGTTTTTCTTCATGTTCAAAAGGGAGATTGTCAGTAATGATAACAGGTAATTTGTCACCACTTAATAAGTATGAGTATTTGAGATTTGGTGGCAGTGGCTTGAGTTCTAGTGTAGGGGGGTGGTGTATAGATGGAGACATAGAAGTAACTGAAATATGTGCACAAAGATAATCAATATCAAAATAGAAATAATCACAATCATAGAATAAAGAATTAAATCCATCAGCATACTCAATATCAATGTCATAATTAGAATTCACATGATCAAAATCAGAATATGATTCCATTTCAAAATTAAATCTTAGGGAGTCTTTCTCCTTATAAACGGGTGTGAAAGTTCACTTATATATTAAATCAGAACCAATACTCATAATCTCACTAAGAATAGGACAATCAAATTCCATGGGGTTTTTACTTGGTGGTTCAAAATGGGAGATAACAAATGCAGAATGATCCTCTGAGGGGTACTTCATGGAATCCATAACATTAAATATCACAACTTTATCCCCAAATTCCATGGAAAGTGTACCCTTATTGACATTTATGATAGTTTTTGTAGTTTTGAGGAAGGGTATACCTAAGATAATGGGGGAATGAGAACTTACCTGATCATCATCCATGTTAAGCATGTAGAAATTTTCTGGAAAGATCATGTCTCTTACCCGGAAAAGTACATCCTCAAGGACTCCCGCTGGATATTACATAGCTCTATTCGCCAACTGCACCACTAATCTCGTTCGTTTTAGCTCACCAACCTACAAAGAAGAGAATACAGAGTGAGGCATCACATTTATGGAAGATCCTAAATCATAAAGAGAATCAGAAAAGTGAAACTCCCCTATAGTGCATGGGATGGTGAATGTCCCGGGATCCTTGCACTTTGTTGGCATTGCTAGAGTTGGTGTAATGAGTGCTGACACATTCCTTCCAATATTGATCCCTCTTTGATTGGTACAAAGTTCTTTTAATAATTTCACATACCTTGTAATTTTCTTAATGTCTTCAAGTAGAGGAATGTTGATCTCCACATGCTTGAATATGTCCAAAACCTCCTTTTGTATTGCTTCTTCATCCATATTCTTGGTTTGAACAACCCTGTTTGGAAAAGGAAGGGGTTTAGGTGGAACATCATCAATCTTTTTCTTACCTTTATCTTTCTCCTTGGATTTCTCATCAGTTGGTATGGAATGCGGCTTCTCTGGAGTTGAGGTGAATCCCGGTGGAATGGTAGGTACTGATGTATCATTAATTTGCTTCCCAATTCTCAATGTGATGGCACTGACATTCCCCTTTGTATTTGGAGTGGGTTGGGAAGGTAGATTTCTGGAATTCTTAGTTAAAAGTTCATGGAGGTCGGTGGAAATTTGGATCATTTGAGTCTTCAACTCCCTCTACTCTGAACCTTGTCTTTTCAGCTCATTATGTTGATTAAGAACAATTTTATTCAAAAGGTCATTAGTTTTAGAATCTACCTTGGGTGTGGGATTCCATTTTTGTTGTCTTGTTGATGCTTGAGATTCAAATCTCCTTTGGGGTTGTTGGAAACCCTGCTGGTAAGGTGGAGGCTGCTGGAAGTTTGGTTGAAAAGGGGGCCTTTGTTGTTGTCCAGAGCCATACCTCATGTCTGATTGATCCTTCCACCCTTGGTTGTATGTTGGATCAAAATTCTTTTGGTGATATGGTTGTTATTGTTGTTGTTACTGATATGGTCTCCCAGGGAACACTGCTGCACAATCTTCTGTTTCTTGGAGTTGTGGGCAATAGTCCGTTGGGTGGCTTGTCTCAGTGCAAATACCACAAGGCCTTGAAGGAGGGGGTTGGGATGTCTTTTGTGACAAAGCAATATGTCTCATCATAGTTGTCAATTCTTCCAACTTGGTATCAATCAAATGACTTTCAAGAGAAGATGGACTTACCTGATGTACTCCCCTGACATGTGGTGTACCTCTATTGCCAAATTGTTGGGAGTTTGTGGCCATTTTGTCGATCAATGCACGTGCAGCTACTAGTGTCTTGTCCACCAATGCTCCTCCAGCTACAACATCTATCATGCTCCTCTCCATAGGTGTGAGTCCTTTGTAAAAGTATTGGATGAGGAGTTTCTCACTGATTTGGTGATGTGGACAGCTTGCACACAACTTCTTGAATCACTCCCAGTACTCATACTTTGACTCCCCTTGTGCTTACTTGATCCCCGAGATCTCATTGCGAATGGAAGTGGTCCTCGATGCTGGAAAAAATCTCTGCAAGAAAAGATGTTTCAAATCGTTCCAACATGTTTCATATTCAGGTTGTAAATAGTACATCCAATCCTTTGCAGCTCCATCAAGTGAAAATGGGAATGCTCTTAATTTGATTTGATCTTCAGAGACATTTCTTGGTTTTAGGGTTAAGTAAACCACATTAAATTATTTCAAATATTTATTTATATCCTCACTAGAGAGGCCATGAAACTTTGGAAGTAAGTGAATTAACCCATATTTTAGTTCAAAGTCCGATTCGAGATTTAGGTATGCAATACAATTTGGTTGATAATTAATATCAGGTGCATCCAATTCTCGAATGGTTATATTTAGCTCATTGTTATTATTTCCAGCCATTGGTTCTTTTTTATGTTTGAATTTGAATTGATTCCAATTACAATGTTTCCAGAAGAGAGGAATTCACCAACTGGTTGAATATTAAAACTTCCCGTAGATTGAGAATGTCTGATTTGTGCCCTAAGGCTGTGTTCAATCTCATGGTCAAGATCTAAGTGATCTTTAGGATTAGTCCGTGTCATAAATCAATGAAAGATAAAAATAAGGAAAGTGGACCATAGTAAAATAAAAAATATAAGTTTGAGTTGATGGTCCAAAAAGAAATAGAAGAAAATAAAAGAAGAAGAAAACAATCAGATTGGGTAAATAAGGAAGAAAGAAGAGAGGGAGAGAATAAAATTTAAAATAAAATAAATACCTTTAAGTGGTTGAAATAATTACTTGCCTCACTGAAAATGGTTCCAATTTGAAAGACCGCTGTCATGGGCGCCCTCAAATGATTAGTGTGATTTTGGGGTACTTAGGTGCAGTAGAGTGGCTGACCAAGGTTATTTCTCAAATGAGAAAGTAAATTAAAACAACTTCTTAAAGGTATTCTAAAAATAAAATAGAATAGAATTAAAATTCCACTTAAAAAGATGGGTTTTTCTAATGTTTATAAATCTAGAAAAATTTTTCTGGAATAAGATTTCATTTTTTTGTTTTTAATTTTGAAATGAAGTTTGACTAAAAAGACACGACAAGAAGATGTTTTTTTAGAAAATATTTTAAAAGGCGTAATCGATCTACCTCTACCTCTTCACTCTATTATTAATAATTATCATTTAAATTAACATTAACTTAACTATTATCCCTTAATTTGTTAAATCTCAAACCATACGAGAATTAACTTTACCACGAAGATGAAGTGAATTTCACCCGAGGCTAACTTCGGAACATGCAATCGCAACACCCTACTTTGATTTATGTCCTAAGTTTATCTTATGGTCAGTGGTAAATTAAGGCAAATTTCCCCTCTAAAAATTAGAATTAATTGATTTTATGGATTATATTTTAACACTAAAAATTGATCCCATATGGTTTTGTATATCCGATTAAGTTCGCACTCTCACAATTTACACAAAATCTCGTCCTCACGTGTGTTTGTGTTAATTGTTCAATTGCTTGATTAGTTTCAATTAAATTAAAAACTCAATTAATTTATCATATTATGTGAATTACAGAATACCATATATTCAAAATAAATTAATGTAGAAGGTATGAGATAGATCGATTACTAAAAGACTACTCTTCCACGAGTGACGTAATCATTATAGAAGCGAATTGCATTTGCAACGGTTTATAATGGGTATAACCCAATAATGCTTATACTCAAGAATTCAAACCCAAATAGGAAGATTAATAGAAGAATAAATTTAAAAAAAATAATTAAATAGAATAAATAAAAGAAGAACAAAGAAGTTTATTATGAAAACACAAACATTACAACATGAGGAAGAAGAATAGGGCTTCGACGAAGGGATCCTTGATTCAAGAGCTACCCTTATTGAATTGCTTGGATAATTGGAGTGGAACCTATTCTACCCTTCCCTAAACTTCCCAATTCACGTCACAACCCCACCAAATGAGAAAAACACCAATTTATAGAGTGGTGGGGAGGCTAGGTTCAATGTGGTTTCAAGTGTGAATGGGGAATCTCGGATAAATATTTTATGCCAACCTTCACCGCCCATTTTACCACCAAAACGCGTAAATCAGTTGTCCTTCCAGAAAATTGATTTGAGATAATATGATTCATGTAGTTTCTCTCAAAATTTGGGCCTAATCCAAGCACGGATGAAGAAGTTATGGCCCAAATACACAACCCATGTCCATTCTGCCGATTCCAGCCCACCATTGATTTAATGGACCATTTACTCCATCCAAATGAACTTTTTAGCTCTAGTATCCTGAATAAAAGTTGTAGAAACATAAGGTAGGAACACAATTACAAAATATTAAGTTCAAATAATAAATATTAAAATATTTATCTTCAAAATACTACAGTGCATTTTAAAAAGGTAAAACTTGAATTTTCACCAAATTTTCAAATGAATGATCTAATCCCAAATATTTCATAAATAAATGTATTTATCACACTGTGAGGAAATTATATCATTTATTATCAATAAAATATTCAAAAAAATAGTGTATTATTAGTAGGAATGATATTCTAGTTTAGTAAACAATTGAAATTTTAAGAACTCAAAATATAAATATTTCAAAATGGTTTAAAAATATAAAATATAAACTATTAATAATTTAAATAAATACTATTTGTTCCAAAAGATTTAAAATAGAATTTTATAGATATTTGAAAATCTAGTTTTAGTCTATAAAATTTTGATAGATATCATTCTACTCATGTATAAAAAAGTTAATGCACTAGAATCAGAAACACATAAACTTGGATCGATGATTTTAGTAATAAGATTATTTTAATAACAAACTACTTCATAGTTGTTTACTCCTATAAATATACCACTTAAATATTTAACGATACATCTTAGTAGTTAAATCCTATAAAACATAAAATGAAATTGCTTTTTGGTACCCATGTTATTTTGGTTCTACCAGTTTTAATTATTATATTTCTAGGTAACCAAACTATATTATTTTGGGTAGGAATTGTAATATTTAAGTTAATCAATTATTTTTAACAAATTAAAACAAAAAATTTAAGGTCTTCAATAATAGAAATAATTTTCATAATGAAATTTAATACAACAATAAAAAAATTTACCAGTAGAATTTTTTTTCTATTTAAACAACGATAAAATAATTTATATATATTTTTATTCTTTCACCATTTCTTCACATTCCAACTTTTTATTTTGTTATTTTATTTTTTCTAGGGATTTGATTTAAATATTTTTCTCCTTTAATTAGTATACTTTAGACTTGTTTTAAATAATTAACTTTATAAAATAATTATTTAATTTTAATATCATGAAAATAACAGGAAATATTTGGTGTATTAGACTTTAAATTGATAATATGTTTTGATAAATTTTCTTTATCTAACAAAATAGAATCATATGATTTTCTAATTTTTCTATGATATTTATTTAAGAATTTATATTTATCTTTTATAATAAATAAATATTTACTTAATTAAACATAAGATAATTTTTTATAACTAGAATTTTGAGAGTAAGAATACTATACCTCATGATCAATATGAGGCATAATACATACCATATGTATTTTATACTCAGCCTCAAAATCTATAGAATATTCATCATGTGAATCAGAAGTATTACTCTAGGTAGTTTTTATAATTTTTTTCTATTCACTTTTAACCAGATTTACTTTGTTCTTAGAGAAAAAGAAAATTTTCCTTTGTATGACCATTTTCCATACATTTACATCATTTATTTTCCCGAGTCCACTTCTTCTTCTTTCTGTACAAACTTTCAGACCTCTCAGCAAGATATGATTATTTACTGTTTAAATCTGGATGATATGAATCAGATGATTTATTCATAGTATTTTTTAGAGTATCTTATTCACGTTGTATATGAATTTTAGTTTCACCTTGAATCTCAACTTCACACATCGTTAAAGTCCCAATTAATTCTTCTATTATCATATTTTAGATCAGTGATGATTGTCTTATAAAAACATATATCTAAATCCACCTAAAAGGTAGTACACTAATTACTTTTAATGATTGATCTGATATTGAAATTGGATCTACTAATGTAGGAACATTATTTAAAATCTCTGTCAATTTTTCATTTATTTGAGTGATAGTTTCTTCCCCATACATTTTGAATGTTTCAAACCTTAATTTACTAGTATTTCACCTTAATTACATAATATTTTCAATTATTTCATAGAAAATAGAATTTTTTTCCACATCTCATATGTAGTAAGACATTGAGATACTCGATTGAATTCATCAGTTCCTAAACCATACATATTAGCATTCATGGATTTTGAATTGAGATAATAATCTATTTTTTGTTCATTATTCCAATCTTCCAAATCCTATTCAGGAATTTCATAAGGTTTAACAATCATTAAATAAACTCTTATTCCAAAATAAAATTAGATAAATGATCATATGGGATTTCCAACATCCATAATTGTTACCATTAAAATAAGGATCAAGGATTATTGACATAACTTCTCTTAGATCATCCATTCTAATATTTATTTGTTTGATTCTTTAACTCATGCTTGTTAGAGACAATTAATATTCAAGAGAGCCTTCTCATACCACATGTTGATATCTGAAAGTAAGGATAATTTTTAAAGAATAAAATATACTAGTAGATCAATACCTTTCATACCAATTATTGGTATCAAGTTAAAAAAATTCCAAAATTAAAAAATTATTCAATAGAGTCCAACCTTTGATACTAATTATTAGGCCAGGATAATGATGACAAAGATACATGATGGGGGTGAATTGTGTTTCTTCAAAAACATTGATATATTCAGAACACCTCCCTTGTAATGTAGTGAACCTTTCCTTTTCTCTTAAAGATTAGTTAGTAGTGGAAATAAATAAATAAAATTAGCATAGCGATGTATAGTGTTTTAGGGAACAACAATCCATTATTACACTCCACCAATGCTCAAATACATGATCTTGGTGATTTTCACTAGGTCCTCTTATTTCAAGACCTTTAAAAAACAATTGAGTGCAGTTAGAAGAAACCTTACAACAACACATTACAAATCCTTATGGTACTTTTAATCACCAAGATCATGTATTATAGTATGTGTGTCTAAAATGTTTAATGATGAAATTAATTTTATTAAATAATTTATTCGTAACCTTTTTTATTTTTCTTTAATTTATTATTATTATTTTATATTCACTTATAAATATTTTATCAAATATTTATGTGCATTCCCTTCATCTCAAAAATGTTTCTTTCATGATTCCAAAGTAATAATGATTTATCGATAATAATAGAATTTATTACCAAATGTGTCTATGAATCTTGAAGTGTGATTATATGGAGCTCATTTTATTCTAAAATCTCAAATGGTTCCAAATATAAAATTTATTTCCATTGTATACGTAATTCAGTTAGTAAAAGTGTTATCATATAACGGTGTGTTCATTTGTGAAACTTACCCACCATTATGAATTTAATTTTTTAATTTAATTTTATGATAATACCATATAATAAAATAATTATTAAATTTTCATTTAATGATAAAATAGTTTATTGAAACTATTAATGAATATAGTGTCATTTTTTAAAAAACAATATCCAAACAGGAGGTTATACTAATGATAAATGAATGTTTATTTTAAAGAAATAGATATTATTTTCTTTTTTGTTTTTAAAATTATTATTATAGGATAATAATAATGTTTTTATTTTTTTATCTATTCCATAATTTTATAGTAATATGATATTAAAATAGCCTATAGAGGAGGTAATGAAAAATGGAATACATCGTCCATGGAGGCGGTAAACCATCCATAAAATGGGCGATGATTTCATTTTATAATTAAATATAGGGAGTTTGATAATGTATATTCCATTAATATAATGAAATTTTAGTGTACCTATGATACTAATGTAATTATATCATGATGGAGAGAAGAAATTTGGAGCCGTTGGTAGAAGAAGAAAACATAAATGAGATCGATATAGATAGTTTACCTCTTCTTTCAGAAGTCCTCCTTTGTTATGCTACTTGGGCACTAAGGAGTGATATATTATAAATATAGAAACCTCCAAAACATGTCTAAAAGATTTAGGGAGTTATTTTTTCATATATTATAAAATATTATAAGTTTAATGTGTAAAAAAAAGTGGGATGGTGAAGGGTGGAAGTTGTATGTGGGGAGAGTGATGTTTTAGAATAAAACATTATAATAAAATATTATATTTCCAAATAGTGATCAAATTTATGATTCAATAGTAAGGATTTTTTTTATTTAACAGTAAATGGAACATTAAAATATTTATCTAATTTCTATAAACCTCAAAAATTCATTCACATACACTATTAAAAAATAGAGTATTTATAAGGAATTTTACTATTCACCTCAGTATTTTACTATTTATGAAATATAAAAAAACATCTCCCAAATAAAAAATTGAAATAAATATTCAAAAAATGAGATCTATTTTATCAAAAAATAATTCTTATTATTAGAAATTTAACTTTTAAATAAAATCATAAAATGTATAGAAAATAATTTATTTAGAAAAAATATATTTCTTTTATTATTAATGATTACATTTATATTTTATATTATTAATTAATTATAATTTGTTTGATAATTAATTATTTATACCTGAAATGAACCCACCCTAGAAATCCTAGAGTCAATGTCAACTACCATTATATAGGAATGATAACAAGGAATCAAATCCTAAAGGTCCAAAGTGTTTAGTAGTTAATATTATTCACACTTATCAATTTAATGTCCATTCTATATTTCTCGTGTTGAAATAATAATATTTTGAAGTTATTTTGTAATCAATATTCTATGAAACATAAGCTATAAAATGTAGTGTTATTTTAAAATCTTAGGGTATTACATTCTCCAATCCATTAATAAATTACATCTTCACAATTTGAAATTTCACTTCAAAAAACAAGGGTTGATATATTAAAATTCCATTATAGGAAACCCACATCGTAAGAAGGGATAATAAAATGCCCACTTAAAAATATGGATAGGAAAATGTGAATTTCGCCAAAAAAAACTATGTTTTAGAATAAGATAACATTAGTGGGAAGTGAAAACATGGAGATGGAAAAGAAATATAACTATTATGTTCTAATGGAGATTGATATAGAATATGGTCATTAGAAAGTTTACCATCACAAAACCAAAAATATATTATGGGTTAAAAGTCCATTGATTTCTTGATAATAAAATTTAATGAAAAAATGATTTTGTTCCTAAATCTTTTCCTAGAGTTGAGGGATTATTTTACTATATAGAAAATTAACTTGATAAAATAAACTTAACTAATTTAATTCCATGTCATAAGAATAATCAAATCCTTTGGTTGTGCTTTTATTTATTTCCACTTCATCTCATATGATAGTAAATGAATATTAAAGATTAATTTTTATGCCTAATGAAATTTTAATGAATTATAAGATCCATAATTCGTTCCTCCAATCACTAAATATTTACTAAAACCAAAATTGTTAAACATGTTATCTAATATGATAAATCATAATTTAACTATGAATAATAATATCCATGTTCTGACTTAATCCATTCCACATGTTTTCTATCCTAAGGATCCTCTAAAATACTACTAATAATATTCCACAAATTTATGAGTAAGTTTAATAAATCAACTTATCATTAATCCCTTATAAATTATCACTTAATATCACATGTCAATGACTTGATCGGATAAAAAAATGGTATTAAGTTGAATCACCATAATACCTTGGTGAAAACACGCAACCCGCCTTATTCCTTAAATCCAAAAATGTAGATATCTCTAAAAATATCAAATCACTAACCAATTTCATGGTCACCAATGTTATCACAAAATTATATCTTTATTAATATCTCAACATTGAGTACATATTAATAGTTATCTTTCCTAAATCATGTGTTTTAAAAATTATCAACTTTCAACTGAATCACTTTTCCTATTCATCGATACCATTCAACATATGATCTCAAATCCTTAAGGAAAAATTATTTAAATAAAATATTTATACATTTCATAATTATTATAATGATAAATTAATAAAATATATTTCTTAGATCCAAAAACATAAGCACAATAATCATTCCATTTCGGCTATATCAATAGAATAAGTTTGAATTTATCCCTTAACTTCTTCTATGGTATATTTCTTTAACACTTTATGAATTCATTTTCATATTACCCCATATCCTTACAGTTGAAACATTTCACATTTAATAATTCTTTCTTTCCCTTAAAATCATGAGTCTGGTGACTCTTCTCTCTATATTTGTAACAAACTCCCTTCCCCTTTAAGTATGTATAGGAGTGTTTCTTTCCACAATTATCACATGTGGGAAAATATTCCTATATTTTCTTCCCATTATCCAAATTTTTATCTTCCATCCAATTATTATCTTTCCTTCCTTCAAAACCATAATACTTGGATAATTATTTCTCTATCTTGATAGAACAAGATTTTATATCCTCATATGATGTAAATTTTTGGGATACCAGTGCCCTTTGAAGGATTGGTTTAATCCCATTAAATAAACAGTTAATATTACTCATTAGATTTTTTACATAGTCTATAATATTCCTTCTTAACCTTATAAAGTTAGCTTCATAATTAGAAACATTATCATCCTCATTTTGTCTCTGACTCAATAATTTGTTCTCCATATCTGTTAGTTGTTCTCAAGGAAAACAATTGTCTAAGAAAAGTTCTTTAAAATACTTTAATTACATGTTTTTTATTTCCATCTCCTCTTTATTTTTTTGAACCAATGATCACTATTGATCCACATATCCCAAGAGAATATAAAGTTCCATGAAAATTTTATCTCTTTCATTACTTCCCAAATCAAGAAATATCTTCTCTGAGGAACTTATCCATTCCTCATCTATAAATAGATTTTTAGTCCCATTGAATGATGAAGGTTTTTGTCACATTGAGTGTTCTAACATTGTTACACCATTTTTTGGATCATTCTACTCTATACAAGTATGGTTATTGTTTATAACTTTAATCAGTTGTCACAATATAGTTATAATTTGTTCTACTTCAGTTATAGCTCCATCTCTAGCCACAACTCCAACTCTAGCTTCATTATCTTTTCTAGGATGGAATGCCCTATAGATTAAATTAATTTATATGGTTCACATTCCTTACACTATGATCCATTTATAAATAATGTTATATACTATATTAGATTATAACATTATAAAACATAAAGTATAATCTCAAAACTACTTAACATAAATTGAAAATTTATGTATAACTAATCACTAAATTATAAGTTTTGCTTCTTTGGGAGTATTTCCAAATTATGACATATGGTTTCATTCTCTAATCTATCCTTTCTTAGATCTTGTTCCCAAGGTTTTTACTAAACTTACTCTGATACCAAATATAACACCCCTAACCCTAGTAGCCCAAAGTCGATGGTTACTTCATTATGTTGAAATAATATACAAGGAATCACACCCCGAAGGACCAAATGGTTTATCAGTTTTTGAAAACAAGATACATACTTGAACCATACATTACAATTGAAAATATAAAATACTATATAATTAATCCTTTGATAACATCATTATTCTCCTATATTAACCCTACCTATAAACCATAATAAACTTCTTGGCATCCTGGGGAAAAATAAAACATAAGAAATGGGAAAGATTAAATGATCAATAAGGGCTAAGTATAGTTTAGTTTATCCTAAATAAGCAATAATAATTATGTAAAGGTAAATAAATGAAACACATTTCATTTAACCAATAACTTTATCATAATATAGATGGAATAAAATATGATCAAATAATTCCATATAAATAATCACATGAGATAGAAAACTTAACCATGGATATTCTAATAGTCAAATAATCATATATAAATAAAACAATAATCTCATAATGAGTTAATTCATAATTTTGTACATATAAAATATACCATAAAAGCTTTTTTCAATAAACCATACATAAATGGGTAAGACATAATCCAATCCCAAACTAGTTTGATTCATGAGACCTACCGATGCATCGAGGGGCTATAGCGGGCTCTGCCCATCACTTACTATCTCTAATAAATTTCTCATATGAAATTTATGAAATTTAATCAACATATAAATTTATATTAAAACTATCATAAAAATTTTAAATAACTTTCCCCATTCAGTATACATAATCACAAACCATCTAGAGTAATATGGCGAATGGTATCAAAATACTACATCCCTAGTCAAATTAATCAATAAAAATTTAATAAAATATAGAATATGGTATTATATTAGATCAAAATCAATGAATTATAAGACTCAACAAATGATGTTTACATATATGAAAATACTTTAAATAAAATCATTAAAAAGTTCCTGAGGAAAATACCCTTTCCATTTTGAAAATCACAAATGTTTAAAACATTGTACATTTAAAAAAGAAAACTTTTTATTTAATGATAACCATGTAAACTTGTAAATTACACTTAAAAAAATTAAGGAATCAATATTTTTTTAAAATCCTCTCATGATGATTAAGTTAAAAAAAATTCCTTATATTTTTGTTCAGAAAAGACTCAGAGAACATTGTTTAGAAAATGAAAAAAATATAAATTAAAACTATTTTGTAGGAAGTAAAACATGAGTAAAAAATGAATTTAAATGATCATAGGAGAATATTAAAAACATTTTTTGAAACAATAATTTAAAACATGTACATGTAATAAAAAGATAATTTTAAGGAAAACATTAATAAGAAAAAAATTTAAAAAGAAAATCTCTTAAAAATATGATATCATTAAAGTGGTCGTTAATAGAATTAATTAATTATGTGTATCCACTGTAAATAAACATAAACAATGTGTAAATATAAAATAAGGTAATAAAAAATTCATTTCACACATAATATTAGCATAAAAAAATCAATGAAGTGTAAGTTTAACCCAATAAATGAAAATTGAGTTAAAAAATCTGTTACTTCATGCTTCCCTTTAGTTTTGTGCACTATAAACTCATGTTTAATGGTTTAAAGAATTTTATTAAATTACTAAGTTAATATATTCATATTTATAATACATTATATTATCCTTTTATAAAATCATACCACCCATTCATTAATAATAATTCATTATTTTCATTGTTTTGAGTGCATTTGTTTCATGGTTTCATGGTCGGTTTAGTTTCCTATAATTATGGATGTTCTTGTAAAATTGAATTAAAACTATAGAAGTGAAATAAAATAGTATTAATTCACTTCAAAAAATTTAAATTTTCCCATATATCATTTTTATTTCAAACATGAGGATGGTTTATTAAATAAAATTTTAATGATAAATGTTTAGTTTATTTTGGCAGTTTTTTCGACAAATCACGAACTAGTTTTGTTTTATTTAATATTATGTAAATATATTAGTTACAACTTTTTAAATAGGTTATTATATACTTATTACAATATTATTTAATCATGATAACACTTTTTTTTCCATCCTTGAATGTGGTAATGGAAAAAAATCATTATCCACAGAGACGGTTAACTGCCATAATTTGGACAGTGGTTTTGTTTCTTTGAATATGAGGAGATAGGAAAAGGGGTGGATATAATATATTACATTATAAATATAAAATTAATGTATATACATGTTACTTGAGTTATTAATCTTTTCTATTTGAATTATTTTATGATAAAGTATAAGAATAAAAAAAATTAATAGAGGTGGATTGAGAAAATTACCTCTTGAATATCACCACCATAAAGGACCCCTTAAGGAACTTGGAATTGGTCTTTGGGTGAGACCAGCAACACTTGGATGTGTGGATAGTGAAGAAGAGTGGTTTTATTAGAAATTTTAAGATATTTAAGGATTTTTATGATAAATTTAGTGGTTATATATGGTATTTCTAACTGAGGAGTGGTGGTTTTAAGTGATTAAATAATTATTATTTTATATTTAAAGACCCCCACAATTTGGTAACATTAATTAAAAAAATTGGGTGATAATTAATGTTTTAAATTAAGATTAATTTCAATCAATAAATAAACCAACCATTTAATTTTTTTGTTTTTAGATATTTTTATAATTTACCTTTTAACCTTAACCCGCTATATTATTTTTCATACATGACGGTATTTTTTTTACCGTGATAATTTTTTTATGACTAAAAATAAAAAGAAACTTATAACCTAATTTTTACGTCATAATTAAAAATATTTAATCCATTTTACTTAATTCATTTTATATGAGTGATAAAAGTCAGTTCTAAATATGTTATGTGTGTAACTCAAAAATGTTTTTTAAGGTTAAAATTATGGTTTTCAAAAATACTAAGCATGTATTTCTAAATATAACACATTATGTATTATTTCACTACGTAGATACATTTTGTTCAAGAATAAGGGTTAATAAATTTTAAATCCTTATCATATAATACTTATTTCAAAAGAGTTATGGTATTTTGAAAAAACAGTATTCTCACTTTTTAACCAAGAAATCAACTTTTTTAGAAAATTCCTTGAAAATTAACCTAATATAATTTCGATGTGATAAGTCCAAAAATAAATTTTATTTTTTCAAATAAATTTTCTAAATGTTACAAAATTGAATTATATTTAATTTCTCATAAAAATCAATAAAATCATTTTTTTAAGAAAACATATATTTGTAAAATAAAATGACATTACTAAAAAATATGTGTTTATTTCCTAAGAATAATTAAATTTGTATTGAATATGAAAGTCATATTTATTTGATAATATATTTACTATTATTAACACCTTTTAATTTAATGTATATTATATAATGTTCATATTGAAATAATAATATTTTGGATTTCGTTTAAGCTTGGTATTCTGTGAAACATAAGCTATCAAACATAGTGTTCTTTTATTATCTCAAGGTGTTACACATGTGGCATGATTTTCACTATACATTATCATCAATGGTGACTAGAATAAATCTCCCTTAAACAAAATTAGATATTATTTGAAATTTCATGCCATACAAAATCCACCTCCTACAACTTGGATTTCGTCCATGTGGAAGGTTTAAGGACTATGATTACTCAATGAGGGTTCTTGAATCTCCCATCATTAATTCTATTCTCACAATATCCTTCACTTGTAATATTCTAAAGTGATTAAACCAATAAATAAAAAAAATCAAATTCACTTCATAGGCATGTATCTCCTATTTGGGAAATTATTTTCCCCATTTTCAATTTTAGGTCAAAGGCCAGTTTGAACAATTTTTTGGGCCTTGTAGTGCCCCACTTTGGGCTAGCATCCTAAATTGATTTTTTGGGCTCAGATGTCACTAGTTGGCTTCTAAGACATTATATATATATTATTAGTATTTAAAGAATAATATGTATTTAAATAAATATATAATTATTATATATATATATATCGGTTCTCCTGAAAATCTAGTGTGGGCCTTCCTTCCATTGTAAAAGACTCTATGGGTGTCTTAAATAACATTCACTTCGGCATAGATTTATTCATCCATGGATCTTTGGATATAAACCTGGTGAAAATTTGTCTTAGATCGATGGTGACTCTACGTCTTCTACTTCATTGGAGTGTTTTAAATCAGCTTCAGGATCATCAAATTGGTAATTATGGGATTTGATTTATCCCAATTTGGAAGTGTCTTCTTTCGATAGTGTCTTTATTCAATGAATTCTGTAAGATCAGGTTAGATTATTAATTTGTGAAAACATTCAATATCTCCTAGTTTTTGGATATTTTGAGGCACAAATGGATCTTCCCATGATGATGCATCTTTAGTGGTCATCTTCTTTAATGACGTTGGGTCAGTGTGGTAGCAGTGTAACTTTGGAAAGCTTGGGATCTATGTTCATCATCCTTGGTGGAATTGTGTTTTGGAACGATTCATTTTAGAGATGTATTCATGGTAGGGTGATGAAAAATGGGTGGCATGGTTTGTCCTTCAGGGTATGAATTCTTACCATGATGATGATGTAGGTTCTTATATGGGCATGGTCCTTTGAAAATCAGAACACACGGTCACTTGGCAAGGTTATTATATATACTATAGCCTTTCTTACAGGTGGTCACCTAGCATGATCAGTATACTGATTATGCATGAATTTTCTTGAAAAAATAAAAAAAATCAGTAAATTATTTTACAATAAAAACAAATAAAAAGATAAAAAATTAAGAAAAAGAATAAAAAATTATTTATTTATGAAAAAGTAAATTATGAATAAATTTATTTAATAAATTACCAAACTTAAATTAAGATAAAATACTAACAAAAAATTATTTAATTATAAAAAAATAATTGGAAGAAATAATAAATTTTTCAAACAAAAATAAAAGATTAAAGACAAAAATTTATTAATTTGAAATAAAATTGTGCTATAAAAATAAATGAATACATGAATAAAAATAAAAAATAAAAATTATTATTTTGAAAATAAAAAAAATGAATGAAAAAACTAAAAGAATTTTAATTCATAAAATAATTATAAAAAATAATGGGTTACACAAATTTATTTATTTAACTATATATTAACCAAATAACTAAAATAACTAATGAAATTAATATTTTTAACATTAAATTTAGAGTTTTTATAATTAAATAAAAAATTATCAAAAACTGTAATTTATTAAATATAAATTTAATTTGAAATTAAAAACACATTTAATTACAATACTTTTGTGGAAAAAATAATGAAATAAGAGTCACACAAAATTACCCCACACTTAACCAATTTCACTTCTAGGAAATTCAATGAACTTTATTTATTTACAAAGAGTATTAAAAAGAAATGAACATACCTCATAAGTACAAAGTTACTCTAGAGTTAAAAGAAATAAAAAAATACCATTATTTCTAAAAATAATCATTCCTCTTAAGGAATGTCATTCACTGCCTCATTTCCATTTCAAATTGGGTTTCAGTTCTAGGAACGAAGCAGGTTAGAAAAAAGTGGAATTAAAACTTTAACAAGTGACACTTTCATTTATCAATTTATCCAAGGTTGCAAAGATAAATGTTTCATTTTTCACTTCATTGACACAACTCAAATGATTTTCATATAATTAAATTATCCCCTTCTTTATTTGGGTTCAAAATTTCCCTCACCTCAATTAGATCATTTTTTAAAAGTCCTTTTTATTATGAATTTTTTCTAGCTGAAGGTTTGTGCATGGAATGGTGCAAGACACATATTGAGTTAGGCTTCTATTTATCAATAGAAACACACCCAGTTTCCTTATCTCAAAGAATCATCATGGGATCCCAATTTCCCCTTTTACACCAAATTTAACAGACTTATATTTCTATCTTCTAAATAGTCTCACTCTGGTGTTTGTTTAAAAAGGTGAATCCCCTATATTCAAGTTAAAATTCGGAGTTTTCTCAAGATATAATCTCAAATCCATAAGAAAATCATCCATAAATTTCCCTTCTCTAATTCCTAAACTGAATTTCTATAGAAATAGTGGTTAAAAAATCTCAAAAATCACAATATTCTAGCAATTTTAGAATTAGTAAAACCCCTCAACTAAGAATGAAATTATCACTTGGATAAAAAGTAATGTATTTTTTTAAACATAATAAGAAAAAAATTATCTATAGATGCCCTATCATAATGAATGACCTGAATGAAATCTAAGAAAAATTGATTGTTTTTGATAGGTTTCAAATAAGGAATATTAAGGCATAGAATTAGTCACCACTCTCCCAAACTTAAAACTCAACATTTTTCCAAATGTGGAATCCTAAGGGGGAGAACATTTTAGTTCACAATATATCAGTAATTCAAAAGTTAAAATATGTTCATGGGGTTACAATAAAGTTCAAAAATCACCTTACCAAAAATTAAATGAAACTTTTGAATTGTTTTTTTAAATTCATTATTTTGATCGTTATACATAGACTATTGATTTTTTCAATTCTGTTAAAATATTATCGTGATGAACATTAAGGCAGTAGCAACATTTGTTTTGAGGTTCTGGATATATTTTAAATTTATCTAAATTGGACTTTTCAACTCTCTAAAAATAATTAATATTGACACCAATGAAAGAAATTTGTATTCAAATTTTTTAAAATAAAATTAAGGGTTTTTATCCCCCTCTTAATTCTTAGAGGTACTAAGTAAAATATAATAAAATTAAAAATTAAAAAAACAAAACTAGAACTCCCCTAGAATGTAGGATATTTATATATTTGAATTTAGATAATAATATCATATCATATTTTTTCTTGAGAATATCCCTTCGTTGAGAAATTTAGTCCCTATAAATTTTAAATGGTTAAAATTAGTGTGAACTATTGGAATTAAATGTTAAATAAAACCAAGTTTGAGTTTAGGAGGATTTGTTATAGCAAGTTCAAGCTTATACCTCCTTTTCTTCTTGTAAAAATTTGAAATTTATTTAAACCAAACCAAGGAAGGAAATAAAGAGAAATATTTGAAATAAAAAAGGGTTATAACCTTTTATTTGAATAAAAATTAAAAAATACAATGTATTTCCTCTCATGAAACACTCAATTTTAAGTATTAAGCCAAACTCGCCCTAAAATTATAATATATACATGATAATTCAATGGGTATGATTAATTAATTATTTTGAGATTATTATTGTGAGTGAGAGTATTTTCAGGTTCTATCAGGGCCTCAACAACACCAAATTAAACTAGTATGTGCCAAAAGAACTCTAACATTTCATAAGTGAGGTATTTATCCAGAATATTTTCTATCAAATTAGGCTCAAAAATAGGGACAAAGATAGATAGAAACATCATAGATAGTTCATCATGATTACCATGATCACTCTAAAAGTTTCCCCACACACTAAAGGTGTTCAATAGCTCAAGCATAGGTGTAAGAATTTCATAAACCTAATCACTATTTTCTAAATAAGTTTGTAACTCAAACAAATCAGAATATTTCCACCTTAAAGAATCAAATTTAGATTTCATAATATATCTTATAGACTCTAAAATTGATTCAAAAGATATTAATTTTTTCAAAAAGGTTTCAAGTCATCAAGCATAATTTTTATCAAAGTAGGTGAGTGAGTTTCTATGAAATTGACCTGTTCATATTGACAGTTGTTGAGTTTTTCAGAAAAGTTCAATTTAGAACTCTCCTCAGCATCAAGGAATTTTAAACACTCTATATCATATGGGAAATTATCATAAAAGTTACAAAAATCTTAGGAAAAAGTTATGAACCAATCTTTAGATTTTGTTCTAGGGAAATCACCTCCTCATCAATAGGAGCCTATGTGGAAATCTCAACATGTTGTTGAATTGAAATCGTTGTAACTTCAAGATGGAAAGAACCATAATCAGATATGACCACAATTTTGAATCATTAATTCTTAGTAGAATAAATTAGGTTATATCCACCATCTAATTTGTGTTTATAAAAAACCATAATCTACTCCACATCATCCATAGCCTAGAGGGTATGTTTTCCTTTGGAAACATCAATGACAACACCTACAGCAGGATGGAACAGTCTTCCTAATATGATTGGAACTTTTTCATCACACTCTATATCAATAATAATAAAATATATAATTAAAGTGATATTCCCTAATCTGAATAATAAGTTATCCATCCTACCATTGGGATGACTGAGTTCTCTATGAACAAGTTAAAGGAAGAGAGAGGTTGGTTTCAAATACCTATTACCTAACTTTTTTAACAAGTATTATAGAATAAAATTAATATTTTCTTCCAAATCACACAAATAGATCAGTTTCCTACTTCATCTTACACATCATTGAATAATAAAACTACCAGTATAGTTCAAATTTGGAGATAGATTCCTCAAAATAATATCACTACACTCTTTATTAAGATTTATGGTATCCAATTATTCCAATTATTTTTATTATCCAAAAACCTGTTGGAAGATTTTAAATATGATGGAATTTTATCTAAGGCTTCCAAAAATGGAATGTTGAGGATAAATGATCTAATCACTTTTAGGAATATCAATTATCCATGTTCATTACTCTTTTTAACTCTTTCGGGAAAATGTATGAGAGGATCATAATGTTTTAAAATTGGTGGATTGGTCACCTTATACTCAAATCCAACATTCTTATTTCCTTCTGTAACTATTAAACACTTAGTTTTCCTTATATCCTTTTATTTTTTAGGTGGGGGTACATTATTCATTTCAAGTTGGACCTTTCTTTCGAAATTTAAATAATTTTAATTTTACAGATTTTGGTTCTAAGGTTTTGTAAAATCACCACTTTATTTTTATTAGTCTTTACCCTAATTGGTTATCGAGTTTTAATGACACTTATTATTGTGACAAACATCACATTTTATTTGGGGTTTAAAACTGTTACACTCATCAGCTTACCTTTATCCCAAAAATTTGGATTATTGTCTATTTGTTCCAATTGATTTTTCCAATTTTCAATGCTTGACTGTTGAGAATCAATTTATGTAATCAATTTCCTAACAAGTTCCTATAACTTATATTTTAAATTTTAACGAGCATCTATGTTTTTAAATTATTCTATTGTTGACTTAAGAATCCAAGTGAAGTATTAGGTTTCTTGGTGACCCCTTGTTCTCTCTAAGACATGTTTTGTTTATTTTTATACCTATCTTTGAATTTATTTGAAAATGGGTCATTATTTTCATATTGCCTACCCATGAAATACATAAATTGAGAACTTTATATATGTGGTAAAGACATATAAAAATTGGGGAAACTATTATGAATTTGACCATACTTCCCACAATGAGTTCATTTCTCCCTAAGTATGTTTTTAGTGTAAACTACAACATCATAAGGGATAGTTTTAGTCCTATGAATTAATATCTTCTTAAAATAATTGTGTTGAGAATTTTGAGGAATTTTTTTAATAATTACTTTAAGTTATTGAGATTTCTTATCAAAAAAGTAACCTCCATAAAATTTATCAATAATATTTTGATTATATGGTGTGAGACTATTATAAACAGTTTCTTTTAGAAGATGGGGAGTCAATTAGAGGTTAGGAATTGTTTTAAGTTGGCCTCTAAACCTATATCATGTCATGTGAAATAACCATCCCTCATCTAGGAAAAATACTATGATCTTGGGTCTGACTACTATGATGGTTTTCCTAGAATAAAATTTTGAAATAAACGAATTTAATATCTGATCCTAGGTATCAAAAATTTCTATATCCAAATTATGGAACCAAATCTTAGCTTTTACAATGAGATAAAATAAGAACACTCTTAATCCAAGATCCTCCTCACTCAATCCATGTAGGGTTAACTATTACACTGAACTATAAAACTCTATAAATAACTCAAGGAGATCCTCATTATGTTGAGAAATAAATGAATAAATCTAGGAAATATGAGACTATTTAAGTTCATAATTCTTAGACCTAGGAGTGAGCCTTATGTAGGAAGAAATGATAAACACCAAGCCTAATAGAAATTCCATAACTATAGGAATTTTAGGGGTTTTATTTTGAGTTTTTGTTGGATTCATATTTTGATTTTTATTTCCAACATCTTGATCAACTAAATTCTCTATTCTAGGAAGAATTTCAATGAATTTTGATTGATTTTTTTAAACAGTTTTTATATTTTGTATTTTTTTTATATTTTTCTAGTTTTATATATTTTTATTTTTTGTTATATTTAGTTTTTGTTAGTTTTTTTTACTTGTCCATAAGTTCCTTCCCCAGAAACAACATCAAAATTTGATGGTCTCAAGACCAATTTCATTAATTATTCTCAGTTCAAATTAATTATTTATAAACCTACTGACACTAGTACTATGGTAAGAAGGGGTGAACCACAGAGAAGGTGATGTTGTGATGACAAACAAACATGAAAAAAAAATAAAAATAAGAAAATAGGAGAAAATGAGTATCAAATTATGCAGTGAAAGTGAAAGGACGAAAATAAAATGAGGTGAAAGGGAAAATGGTAATAGTAGAAAAAAAAGATAAATCATACAATTGATTTGTTAGGGGAACTAGGTTGGATAATATTGATAGAAATTTTACTACCCTTATATGAAATTAACCACATATGAACTAAATTTGTGTGTAGAGAAATAAAATTAATAACTCTTTTTAGATAAATAACACAATCCAGAGATATATTTTGAGAACTATTATATCTAAAACAATCCAAGATGATAATGATTCCTCATGAAAAAGATATTACCACTATATTTTCTAGATTTGTACTTTGGTTTTGGTCACTAAGGAAAGATATACTCTACATTTCACCTATAATTACTTGAGGTAGAGTGAAAATATACTCATGAGGTAGAAAAAATAAAATAACTCTATACATAAAACATCTATGATCATTCAAATTGAAAGAACATAAGAAATGAAATGTAGTTCAATCCATCTAATCCAACCCCCTAAACTACTTAGCTAATCATTTCAAAATAAACAACAATAAAAATCATTATAATCGTCTCTAAACCATGATATAAAAATTAAAGAAGAGGGAAGAAATATTCTCTAGTGTGATAAACCCCTTCCTCTAGCTCCATCTCTAGGTGAACTACCTCGAGTGTGTTCTCTAGAATCTATTCTAGATCTGATCTCAATTTTGTGATGGATGGGTGATCAATGATTATAGAAATTGAATGAGGATATTATTAGTGGTGTGGAATGGGGTGGATGGTGTTCTGGATCTCAACCCAATTCCTTGCTTTCTTTCCTTGAATGCTTTTCCTCTTTTGTCTCTTGAATCTTCTCTCTTAAGTTGTGTAATCTTATCTTTCCTCATCATTACTACTCTATGAGCTACTACCTAGTTTCATGTGGCCTGATTTTCACTATACATCATCCTTAGGGGTGACTAAAGAAAATCTCCCACTGACATAATGGAAGATTCTTCAAAATTTCATACCATGTAGAAGACACCACCTAAAACTCGGATTCCCTCCATATAGAAGGGTCAATGGTCATGATTACTCATAAAGGGTGCTCAAATATCCCATCCTTGAAGTAATTCCCAAGATCTAATTTTATTGAAATCTTGTGACTTGAATCAACTAAGTAATTAGAAAAAATTACAAGTTCACTTTAGAAGAAAGAAGCTCTGATTTGGGAAGTTATTTTCCCCAATTCCAGTTTTAGGCCATGGGCCATTTTAAAAAAAATTTAGAGCCTTACAATTCCCACTTTGGGCTAGTTCCCTAAATCTTTTTTTTGGACTCAGATGTCCCTAGTAGATTCCTCAATCATTTTTTAATATATATATATATATATTATTTAAAGAAAATTATATATTTACAATAATATATGATGACGATTATTATTATATATTTTCATTATCATGAAAAATCTAGTGTGGGCCTTCCTTCCTTCGTATATGACTATGTGGTTGTCTTCAAAAGGGGGCACTTAGGTGCAGATTTCTTCATCCCTAGATCTTTGGTGATAAACCTTGCAGTGGTGTGGCTCAAATTGGCAGTGAATCAGTGTCTTATTCTTCAGCTATAAGAATGAAATTAGCTTTGGGATATTCAAATCAATAGTTGTGGGATCATTTTCATCCTTATTTGGTGGTGTCTTCCTTCAGTGGTTTCTTTCTTCAACACGCCATGTGAGATCGAATCATATTCTTACTCGGACATGGCTCTCGTCATAAATGGGTTTTTAGATCTGGTGAAGCTCATCATGATCTTCTCACAATGTTGTATCTTTAGTGGTCACCATCTTCAATGGTAGTGGGTTAGTGTAGTAGTGGCATGACTCCGAGAAGCTTGGGATCTATGGCCATCATCCTTGGTGGGTCTTTGTTTTAGAATGGTATTTTTCAAGTGGTATTTATTATAGGGTAAAGAAAAATGGGTGGAATTGTTTGTTATTCATAGTAGGTATGCCTATCGTAAGGATACGGTAGGTTCCAGTAGGGGCACAATCAGTTGAAAATCAAAACACACAGTCAGTGTGCAAAACCATGGCCCTTCTTTCACGTAGTCACATGGAACAGTTAGTATACTGATCATGCAGACTTGTCATGAAAATAAAATAAATAAAAACATCAGAAAATTATTTTTCAATATAAAAAAAAATAAAAACAATTGAAATTAATACAAAAAAGAAAAAATTAATTATTTACAAGAAGGAATGAATGAATAAAATTATTTAATACAATATGGATGTTAAATTAAGATAAAATAGTATCACAAAAAAATTAATTAATTAATTAAAAGTTAATTAAAAGAATAAATTTGTTAAACAAAAAACATCTTAAAATATTAACATTTATTAATTTGAAATACAATTGCAATTAGAAATAAATGAATACATGAATAATAATAAAAATTCAAAATTATTAATTTGAAAATAAAAAAATGAAGGAAAAAATAAAATAATTTCACTACATAAAATAATTATAAAAACTTATAGGATACACATATTTATTTATTAAACTAAAAATTAACCAATTAACTAAAATAACCAATGAAATTAATATTTTTAACATTAAATTTATAATTTTAATAATTAAATAAAAATTATCAACAAGTGTATTTTATTCAATAAAAACATTAGTTTTAAATAAAAAACAGATTAATTATAATAATTGATATGGAAAAAAATAATTAAATAAGAGTCACATAGTAATATAAGAAAATCACAAATCTGGTGCCCTTCTTTATAAAAAGGAGGGGTTTCTGGAATGCACTAGTTAGAGCATGAATATGGAGAATATGAGAAATGGGGATACAATTTCAACTCATCAATTCCTACATAAACACATTTGGTTGGGTTCCCAACCATGTTGTTTAACCGGATACATTCTACTAGTATGTGACTCTAAAATTATGTTATCTAGAGTATATTTTTAATGGTGGAAAAGTTGGATAAATTAGATCTTTTGGTCTTATTCTTGTCATAATTGGTGAAGATCCACTAATGCCTACTATATAACTACAACAAGAATGAAGCCTTATATATCTTGGTTCCTTTACAGATATTGTGGGGGTGGATGGTGGTTCACTCAATGCCTATGTCTAACTCTACAATGTGAAAAATACTAAGATTTAGATTTTGGATGTTCATTTAGTTAGTTTATAGCATTATTCAATTTTCATTTAGTGGTAAGGACACTCTAAAACTTTTAAGTATTCATATGGAATTCAAATTCATTACATATGGAGCACCTCCTACTAGAGCGATTACTAAAGATGGTGTGGGGACATATGATTTGTTGTCATATATTATGGCTTTGAGGGACATTGTATTAGTTTCTTAGGTTGTTTATGAAATCATATACAAATCTTATGTGCCTTATCAAATCACATGTAAATTATAATGCCTTTTTTTAAAAATAGTTTCGCCTACCGTGGATGTTTGGTATGAGAAGAATCCCACTGTGAAATGACAATTCTAGGTGATGATGGCCTAGAAGACTACATGCACTATGATCAAGATGCATTTTGAGGAGACATTTTTTGATCTATTTTGATTATTCCCAGTCATGAATATCATTATAACCTTATGGAATATTATATAAGATCATCCCTGAGGTCACCATTAAGCCCCCTTCAGGATGATGAAGGTGAGAAACCCAGATACCCCATTGGAGGCACAGAGTAGATGATATTCAAGAGTCCTTGAGGTATCCTAATCCCAAAGATACTTTTCAATTAAGGGTTGAGTTGGTGCACCAAGATATTGTTCCATGGTATCGTAGACAAAAACCACAACAAGAGGCCTCAACTATAGTCGAAAGACCTCAGAAGTTTCATTGGTAAAAGGAGCTAAGATCTTCTTCAGGATAAAAGGAGGTACTAGTCGATGATCTTTCAGAATACGCATATCCTAAGGCCCTTACGTTTTGGAAAATTAGGTCATTTACAACCAATATTCAAGACTAGTGGGCCTTTCTCTATATTGGTATTCAAATTACCTAGATTAAAATTTTGAATTCTTCCCTATACTTCATCTTTGAGACTAACCCCACCAAATTATGGAAGAAAAACTGAGAATTTGATATGCTAATTTGGGCCACTAACTCAAGGGTTTCCTTGCCTGGTGGGTATAATATATGAAATATTGGGGAACCCTTAAAGGGGGATGTTTCGACCAGGGGTGGGAAGACGTGTGCTGCCCAACGGTTGATTAGAGAAGGTTGGGTTCTGCTTAATCACTCATATCATGTGCACCGTTTTCATTTCAAAACACCCAAATATTCCATATCCAATGATATGTGGACCTTCTTTCCAAGGGTAGGCGTCCGCTGGGTGATTTGTCCAGCGATTCTTAAGAACTCACATTGATCGAGAGGATGGGAAGTTGGGATCATCGCACCCTTTTGGGGGGAATTATTTCCTATTCCCAGACTCTCTTATAGATTTAATACGTATTCATATGTTCATGAATATTTGGTTTATACCCAATCATAGTATCCACATTTTACCCCTGGTTAGAAATAGTCAGCTGAACGTAGGGATTCAGAATCATTTAGGCCTGAGGTTTACCATCCCTCATTGGATTAATGACTCCAAGGAGTTTGGACTCATTGAGGCGGAACAGGCTTGAAGCCTAATAATTGGGCGCTCTAGAGTTTATTATCATCTAGGGGGGATAGATAATGACTTGAGCATTTGGATCAAACTTGTGATGCGGGCTTCCTACGTATCCTCATGAGAGGAATCAGAATCCTCATAGTTTGGTTCCACTTTATGGGACACATCACCTTTTAAGGTCGTGCGATAAGGACCCAACCATACAGTTTAACTTCATGTGGCAAGGACCTCCAGGCGAGAGATTCCCTGTCAAAGTTGGTGTGGGGATTATGCTGAAGCGGCCTGAAAGAACCAAGGGAAGTGATTTCCTAGGCCCGAAGATGGTCCTACTGGATTTAAGGGACATGGTCTGATAGGGACAGATGTGTATCAGACTTAGATATCAGTCTTGCACCTCGGGGAGGTTTCCTACGTTTCCCGTTCGGTCAGGAATTAAAGTCCACATAGTTCTTGGAATATTAGGTCTTACACGTGAGAGTTTCCTGTTATTGGTATTGAACCTCGAGGAGACATCTTACGTACCCTTCTTAGGAGAAAGGGATCAAAACCCATGTAGTTTTTTAAACCACAGCCATCGTGCGAATGTTGTGACCATCACAAATCTCTAATCCCACACGAGTCATTCTCGATGTGAGAAACAAGAGAATGCAACAGACTTGGAAAGCCTCTCACATTCTTCCTACTGAGGTAAGGAGAGGAAGACGATGAGCAGAGGAGAAGGCCGAGACCACTGGAATCTCCTTCTCCCTGATGTTGGAGGAAGGTAGAAGTCTCACAGCAGAGCAATGAACCTTCTGTGATGAGAGGGGAAGGGCTATTGGCTTCCTGCGAGGATGGTTTGGGGCTTACTCCAGGAGGGATGCTCAGCCACTCCCAGGAGAGGGGAGAAGTGCTCACTGCTGGCACTCTCCAAATGGAAATGAGAGTGGGGTCCCTCAGTCATGGAAAGTGGAGAGGCAGAAAGGGGAATCCGGGGCTTGGACCCTACACTACCATGGGAATGTGAACCCAAAAATGCTTTGGGAACCCGCTCAAGAGCCGGGGAAACCCCTTTGTCCTCACCTGCTATGGGTATGTGAACTCAAAGTGGCACGTTGATGCGCCTGAAGGTTTCATCATACGGGTAAAGTGGCTTCAGTAGAGACCTTGGCTTGGGGCCAATGAATAGGACGATGAAGGGATTGCGAATTATTGGGCCATATTGAAAGGGTTTTATCTGGCTCGGGGAATGGGAACATAGAAGGACTTGGTGGGACTCATGGGTGCATGAGGAGTGGCACCCTTCATGTAGGGGGGGTGCTATGTGGCTAGGGAGGCCTTCCACATACCATGGTGGTACACTGATAGATAGGTACCCCACGTAAAAAGGCGGTATGTAGCTTCAGGTTCGGCCCCCTTACCAGGTTGGTACGCGGTGGAGTCCGCATGAGCAGCGGTGGCCAGGGGCATCACCGGTCAGGGGTTTGCCGGTCATGTCTTCGCCCGCGTAGAAGGGTGCTATGCGGTGTGTTGGGTCAAAAAAGGGGCATAAACTCCCTAGTCCGCGGGGAGTACATCCGCGGAGGGGCCATGGCTTGCGGTTTTTATTTTGAGTTCTTAGTTCACCAATTTGTTATGCATTTTTCAGTTCTTTATCAATTCATTTCCAGTTTTATACATGTTCTGGTTCATGAATTAGAACTTCACTGTTCGCGAAATCCTAAGCTCCTTCCTCCGGAATCCTTCCTCCGGAATCCTTCCTCCAGAAGTCGATATCCAAACCTTCTCGCCAATGGAGAATCATTCTACCCAAATCCGATCAATCCTTTTATTCTCCCCCTTGATTTCCTTTTATAGAGGGGGGGAAAGAGATGTATCTGTGGTCATGTAGCACCTTTTGCGGAGGCCCATGACTAAAAACCCGGTTTACGGTGGACTTGGTCAATCGACAACTCATGGGGGGAAATTGAATACACCCTACCCATGAACCAAATCGGTTTGGGGGGTTCTTTGCAGCCGCACGGGGCTCCACCTCTATTCCGCAAATGAAAGCATGTGCGGTTTGGTCCAATTGGCGCATTTTGTGGCTGGGGCAGTTCGTGACGGTGGACCGGCCTAGCGCCCGTCCTGCTTCGCACCAACAGAGTGGTTCCTGCCTCCGTTTTGCGAATGACACTGGTCCGCGAAGAGGGCAACTCGCTGAACCGGTCGCGTACGATCAATGTTGGACCGGTACGCAGACTGGTCGGTCCTTTTCCAATCTTGAGTATTCTCAATATTTTTTTCCAATTCTTTAAGGGAAATTAAATAGAATCCTTTCTCAAATTAAGGGGGACTCCCATTCTCCTTTTAAGATTTTTTTCTGGACCCTAAAAATTCCCCCCCCCATCGGAATGGGATCCAATCAGAATGAAGATGAGGCTATTCTGCTATGAAGTGGTCCTGAAAATCGATGAATGATTGGACAATGCTCAAAAGTTTGCCCGAGCCAAGGGACTTAGCGAGCACAGTTTGACTTTTTCTATGGTTTTGTAGAAAAACCCTACAAACTTTTTGTCTTTTCTGTCAAAACCCTAATTTTGCCTGGGCCCATTTGGTGTGGACCCAGCGGGTATGGCTAAACTTTTGCTTAGGTCACCCTTTTCGGGTTTTCAGGCTAACAGGCATTGCGCCTCTTTTTGTGAGTGGTTTAAAGTCTCACCGACAAGACTATCATTACTGATGTTTTAGGTAGAACAGCTTTGACTAGATATGGTGGGGTGAGGGCCCCGATGAGGTTTGGTTGATTAAAAGATGTCTCAATACCTTTCAAACGAACGTGGGGGGAACATGTTTCGATTTGAACAACATGAAAGGCATGTCACAAGGAATGGGAGCCGTATTAGTATGCAGAGGTCGGAAAAGCATCACCTAACGAAGACTTGCCTTTGTTAGATGGGTCAGGGGTGATCAATATGCAGAGCCACTGAGGACATGGTATGCATAGTCATGCATAGGTGTCCTTAAGTCAATGACTGTCCATTTCAGATGGCCTGAGGACTTCATGAAAGTCTGGATTACGGAAACCACCATGGGTGTCTTGGAGAATTATGAAAATTACTAGGGGTGGCTCAAAAAGGGTATGTGATGTATGAAAGGGTTTGGGAACATCTTTATTAATTAGTAGTGTGGTCGGGAGGCCGCTTTCCTATTCATTTAGTAAGCGTGAAGGATGGTTGGAGATTGGCACAGTTTAAAGTCATGCATCTGGGACATTATTTTTAAAATGGAATGGCTTCCCCTGGTTCTCGGTAATCTCATCAGAGATGTTCCACCATACTCAGGTAGGGTTGTGAAGAAATGTTGGTAAACTGCAGCTCAAAGGGTTTTTGAATCCTTGGATGGACATGGGGGCTCAGAGGCCAAGAGGCGTATAGAGAGAAGCATTGCCTAAGGAAATCTTGCCTTTGGTAGATGGGCTAGGGGCGATCAATATGTAGATCCACTGAGGGCATGGTATGCATAGTCGTGAAAAGGTGTCCTTAGGTCAATGATTTTATTCTCCCGATAGCCGAGTAACTTCAGGGAAGTTGAGATTTGGGACCACCTGGGGTGGATTGCAGGGGTTCGGCTCTTTCTGGGTACAGAGTGTGATTTATGAGGAGAGGGTTCTTGGATACTGGAGAAACATCTAGGCAAAATTTCCCAAGAATGGGTAAAGACATCCCTTCTCACGCTGGTATGAGATGGTGGTTTGTGCAGTTCGGGCCCATGCATTGAACCCATGAAGAGTTCGACCATGTAGTTTAACGTCATGCGGCAAGGACTAAGGGCATTGTTATTATTACTAAATCCGTGCAGTTTAACATCATACGGTGAGGACGAAGGGCATTTTAAATTCTGTGAAGTTTAACGTCATGCAGTAAGGACGGCTTCCGTGCAGTTTAACATCATGCGGGAAAGATGGGGAGCATTATTAAAGACAATGTGCAGTTTAACGTCATGCAGCGAGGATGGGGGGAATTTTTAAATCCATGAAAATTCTTGTAGTTGGAGGCATTTACCTGGATGTTCAATGCTTGGTCTTTGTAGCTTCGCACCAAGCGGCAAAGACATATTCCATGCAGTTTTAATCATCATGTGGTAAGGACATAGTTTCAAAGACCACTCTTGATTAGAATGTAACTAGGCTCGAATATCTTGGCATTTCCAAGACGTGGAGAGGGTTTGATGGTGTAAACAATGGTTCTGAGGCTTCTGGTATCAGGAGAGATGATGTGGGGGATCTGAGGCTGATAATCATACAGGGATAGGAAGAGTATCGCCTGATGAAATCTTGCCTTTGGTAGATGGTCCAGGGGCTATCAATATGTAGAGCCGCTGAGGGCATGGTATGCATAGTCATGCAAAGGTTTCCATGGGTCGAAGACTTTCTACTTTAGATGGCTATGAATGATTATGAAGATCCGTGATTGTCCGAGCCACAAAGTCTGTCATTTGGTAAGAAAATATTTAGACATGTCGAGGATGTTCGTCCCTGGTTGCTGTTAAAACTCGAAGAGTTCACTGCGCTGATTTATCTTTCACATGGGGTGTACCTTTACTCCATGCAGTTTAACGTCGTGCGGTAAAGATGAAGTACTCTTAGTTTAACAGTCATAGAGTTCAGACCATTGGGAATGAGGGTGTAAACTATAACTCTGGGGTTTCCCGGATTAGGAGATACGGTGTGGGGCTCTGAGGCCAGTAAGCGTACGGAGATTGGAAGGGTATTGCCTGAGCAAATCTTTCCTTTGGTAGATGGTCCAGGGGTGATCAATATGTAGAGCCACTGAGGGCATAGTATGCATAGTCATAAAAATGTGTCCACATGTTGATAACTTTCCACTTCCGATGGCCATGGATGATTATGAAAATATGGGATTGCTCATAGCATAGAGTTCGGCATATGGGGATAATGGTGTCCAAGCATACAAGAAACATCTTCACCGCAATTTCCCATTGAGTCAAAGTATCCTAGCCTTGTCTTGATGTTTGTAGATGCAGATACATAGTCTAACTAGGTAGGGAAACCCTGGCAATGTTTGGATGTGAGAGGGGAACGAACTTGTCAACCACAACTCCAGTAATTTTTGGACTGGGAGATATGATATGGGGGCTCTGAGGTCGGTAAGAATACGGAGATAGGAAGAGTATCACCTGAGGGAAATATTGCATTTGGTAGACCGTCTAGGGGCTATAATATGCAGAGCCACTGAGGTCATGGTATGCATAGTCATACAAAGGTGTCCACGGGTCGATAACTTTCCACTTCCGATGGCCATGGGTGGTTATGAAGATCCGCAATTATCCGAGTCACGGAGTCTGATGTATGGAGATGATGTATCCAAATGCGCAAAGAGTATTCCCATCATGTTCCACTGTATATCTTGGGTGGGTTGCGACGAAGTCAATGCAGTTTAACATCATGTGGTGAGGATGAAGTCCGTGCAGTTTTAAAGTCATTCGGTGAGGACAAAGTTTGTGCAATTTTAACGTCATGTGGTGAGTATCCATGCAGTTTTAACATCATGCGGTGAGGACGAAGATGAACCGACGTGAAAAGTGGATTATGTGCAGTTTAACGTCATGCGGTAAGGACAAGGGGTATATATACCTGTGTTTTCTTTTATCGGTGGTTGGGCTAGAAGATAAGATCCAGGCATCGCTACATATCCTTTGAGGGCAAGAATCAAGCCACATGTAGTTCTTTTGGGGAATACACCCTGTGCAAGTTTGGTCCATATGGGTTAAAGGGGAAAAAAAATTTATCTGTGCAGTTTAACGTCGCGTGGTAAGGATAAGGAATACACCCAGTGCAGGTCTGGTCCTTACACGGGGGAAAGGGGGGGTATTTTTAGCTTTATTTGGGGTGGCTGGGCTAGGGTGTGGAATTTTGGTGTCCCTACGTATCCTGCGAGCACAGGAATCAAGCCGTGTATAGTTCTTTAGAAGATAATACACCCTGTGCAGGTCTGGTCTGTACACAGGGGAAAGGGGGATTTTTAATCTTCATTCGGGGGTGGCTGGGCCAGGATGGGGGACCCTGGCATCGCTACGTATCCTGCAAAGGAAGTAATTAAGCCATATGTAGTTCATTGGAAGATAATACACACTGTGTAGGTCTGGTCCGTACATGGGGGAAAATGGAACTTTTAACTTTATTTGGGGATGGCTGGGCTAGGATACAGAATCGTGGTATTGCTACGTATCTCTCAAGGGTAGGAATCAAGACATACGCAGTTCTCTGAAATTCGTGCAGTTTAATGTTGTGCGGTGAGGACGAAATACTCTTAGTTTGGGGTCATAGAGTTTGGACCATTGGGGCTTGGCAGTTTAACGTCCTGCAGCTCGGATGATAACTACTTTTGGTTATGTGAAATACTTCTTCATAAATCTTGCATTTGTAGGAGCGGTAGTGAACATCCCATCCATGGAGATTAGGGCATATGCTCCGTTGGAGTAGACCTTGTGTATAACATATGGTCCCTCCCACTTGGGCTCCAGCTTTGGAGGTTTCTTTCCAGGTATCATTGGGGTCCGGAGGACCAACACCAATTCTACTTCCAAGAAAGACCGAAGATGAACCTTTTTATTGAAGGCTTGTGCGATCCGATTCTAATATACTTCCATATGGTGAAAAGTGTGCAAATTCTTCTCATCCAGCTATTCCAATTCACCTAGCCATTTTTCTGATTACTCATCGTTGGATAACTGATCACAAATAGCAACATGGAGCAAGGGAAATTGGAGCTTAATTGGCAGGACCGCTTCTGTTCCATATACTAATGAGTACAGAGTAGCCTGAGTAGCGGTGCAGATTTTGGTTTGATAAGCCCACAATGCATGAAGAAGTTTATCTGGGCATGATTTTTTATCTTTGTTCACCATTTTCTGGAGAATGTTGGACAAGGTCTTGTTGAAAGCCTTTATCTTTCTGTTGGCCACTACATGGTAGCATGATGAGTGGTTAGCCTTGATACCATATTCATGGTATAGTTTCTCCAATTCAGCAGATCAGAAGTTGGTGTCGTTATCCTCCAGTATGGTATGAGGGACGCCAAATCTGGTGATGATATTGGCTTTCACAAAGCTGACAATGTTTCTTGCCCCGACTACCTTGAGGGGTATAGCTTCTGCCCATTTGGAAAAGAAGTCAGTTGCTGTGAGGATATATTTCAGTTGTTTGGCCGTGGTGGGAGGATATGGTCCCACGACGTCCATTCCCCAAATGGAAAATGGCCAGGAGTACTTGGCCTGATGAAGTAACTCTGGGGGTTGGTGAATGAAGTTGGAATGAATTTGGCAGGAGTGGCATTTTGTGTTAAAGTGCTCGCAATCTCATGCCATGGTGGGCCAATAGTACCCAAGTCTTCAAACTTGATGGGAAAGCATAGACCCTGACTGATGTGCTCCACATAGTCCATCATGTACTTCATTTATGACAGCAGCGATTTCTTCTCCATAAATGAATCTGAGGAGGACTTCATCAAGGCCTCATTTGTAGAGGACCTCTTATTGACTCGTGCCGCCATATAGGACAAAGTTGATCGCCCTTCTTCATATTTGATCTCATTCAGCCCTATTTGATGGAAGTTCTCCCCTTTGAAGGTAGTTTGCAATGGGGGTCATCTAGCTGGTGGTAAGAGCATATAGCTCAGGGACAGGATTGACTTCGTTGATTTCTTCTATCTTAGTCTGAACAAACGTCAAGACCATTCAACGCTGGGCAATATTGATAATTTTTTCATCTCGGTCTGGGTCAGCTAGGGCTGTGGCCACATTAGCTAATGCATCGGCCTTGACATTCTAAGACTAGGGAATATAGTTTAATGTTGTTTTTGTGGAGAATTTCGCTATTAACCCTCGGATATGGTCAAATAGGGGAATCAACTCATCCTTTTTAATAGCATAGTCATGATTGACTTGCATGATGACCAGTTCCAAGTCACATTTTATCTTAAGGTATTGTACTTGTTCCTGGAGTGCGAGCTCTAGGCCTTTAATGAGGGCTTGATACTCCACCTCATTGTTTGTACATCCTTCTGATAGGAGGAAGGAATATGAAAAGACTACCTTTTCTGGGGACATGAGTATGATCCCCAAACCCACCTTGTTAAATTTAGGATCCTACATCCTCTTCCTTGTTGGCCTTCGGGATGCGCCATCGAAGTACATTTCCCATGTTGGGAACTCCTCTTGAACGGAGAAGATGTCTTCATCAGGTAGCTCAACGTCTGGTGCGATGGTCCCTGTCAAGGGGTGCTCTGGCATAAAATCTTCTAATTCCTAGACTTTGATGGCTTTCTGAGGCATGAACCAGATGTCAAACTGTTGCAGGATGACTGCCCATCGAGATAGGCGCTCGGTTAGCATCAGACAGCTGAGGATGTACTTGAGTAGGTTACTACACGAGACCAAATGGACTTCATTGTAACACCTGAGACTTTTATGAGAAATATTTTGTTTTTATGTTATATAAATCATTAAAGGAATATTTCACTACACACAACACTTGCTTGGATTTTTTTACACGCAATCGCGACCTTCCTCGATAGCTTGCGTCGTACGCAATACCGAGTTTCACTAAACAATGATATGCTATTAAAATATTATTAAAACTAGCCGTTATGAATAGTAATAACCATGTTTTGAAATTTTATAATTTTATTTTTCAAAATGGACTTCATTTTTGGATTCGGAATATCGAAAATAGCCTAGGGTGAAATTTTGGTATTTTTCTGAAAACTTTCAATTTTTGATGAATAGTGAAAACACTAGATTACTATTTAAAAACACACTTTTTATTTAAATAATTATTTATTTTAATTAAATTTATTTTAGGTCAAAATTGATACATAATACCTATATAAGTTCAATGCAATTCATTGGAGTCATTTTATAATAATTTTAGATATATAAAAATTTTATTGAACTTTTCACCGTCTTTTACCCACCTCCTAGGAGAATTTGTAAATTTACATAAAACTTAATTTTACCACTTCTGTGAGTGGAATTTCAAAAATCTGATAGACACGGTTGATTTTAGTAAGTAAAATGTGGTTCAATGAGATGAAAATAATTATTGGTGAGTAGTAACTTTTTAGTTTTATTTACCACGGTTAAAAGTAAATAGGGTAATTAAGGGTACAAATGATATTATTATTACCCTAACACATGTCCTAATTCTATTGGATAAGTGTAATGCGAACAAAAAAAACCTTAGGAATAAAATATGACCATTTAGGCCCACTTGGATCAGATTAGTACATTTATTATTAATTTATTTAAAGAAGGGTTAAAATAGTTAAAATCAAAGTTTAATAACTAAATAATTTTTAATATAGGTTTATACAAAAGATAAATTAGACTATAAATATTCATTAGAAATATAAAAATATTTCCTACATAATGGTATTTTATTTGTAATTTTTAGACATTAAATAATTTATTTTATTTATGACACAAAGATGATGCAGTAATAATCTTAGTAATGAAATATTGACATAATTGATGTTATAAATACCCAAATAAATGTAATTTGAGACTTTTTATGAATTTAAATAATTTTATAGGTTAATATGACATGTTAGTATTTATTTAATTAACTGTTTTCGAACTAATAATTCCGTTATGATTTTCACAAAAATCAATTACTAAATAGTGTTGAAATTGACATAAAATAGTTTTTAAAAAATATATTATATTATTCATTGTTATTTTATTCCTAAAAATCTATGGTTTAGACAAACTACTTAGATAAGGTTATATATATTAATAATAAACAAATTGGGGTTCTTTTGGCTTGTTATAGTAAGTTTATTAACCTTATAGTATAAGAACACAAAAAGACACAGTAAAAGTAAAATTATCTAACTTAAAGTTAAATATAAATGATAAGGTTAAAATAGGAACCTAAACTTGTCTAAATTCTATTGGATGAGAGGATTTCGACCCATCCCCACCTTATCTTAGAAATAAATCAATTGGAGCTATTTAAAACCGAATTTGGCTTTATAATAAAATAATATTTTTAGTTTTTCCAAAGGTGCCCCTCTCCTCCCTTATAAAAGGGAACCTCCTCCCTCTCCTCCTCACACCAATTTGAGCCTTCAAGCTCAGACAATCCCTGAAAATTTCACTTTTCCACTTCCCTAGAAACATCCTAATGGTCTTGGTATTCTTCAAAGACCAATTGTAGTGCCCTAAGAGGAGATCTCAAAGAGGCGCTTCAAAGAAGAGGTAATGCCCGTTACCGATTCTTTCATCTTTATTTCTTCTTCCACTTCTTCTTATTTAGTTGTTTCATTATGAAGTAATAAAATCAGTATCAATAATATACGGATATGTTATTGTAAGTATGAAACAACCATATTTCACCATCTATCCATCCTACGGAAAATAAAATCACCGCGCGTGCGTACGTACGGAATACCGTCTCCACGCCGTGGTGTAATCTATTTTCCCCTACCACCTTACTTGGATGGGTATAATGGTGTAAATAATAACTATATATGATTATTGTAAAGTGATATTGATTCTGAAATAGTATACATACACTCCCATACAATTCCACGATCATGGGAACGATATCATCGCTCGTGCGTACGTACGGAATACCGTCTCCACGATGTGATGCGACCCGTTCTACATGATCTTTATTTCACAATGATTATATAAATGAATTGAATGAATAAATATGACATATAGTACACTAATAAAATTCTGTAAATGAGGTATCTATAACCTAAATAGAAGAATAAGAATTTATTCGACAAAACACGCATAAGAACAAAAACTAATAAACACCCGAATAACAAGTAATAATGAAATATTAATAATAAGAAGCTAAGAATATGACCATATATGATATCATAACAATAATTATGGTTCTGGAATAAGTCAATAACATTATTTAAATCATTATACAGGAGTTTCAGACACTTACGAAGCAAATCAGACCTAAGGTAAGAGAAATATCACAATCTCATTTTTATCCGAGATTGTTTATAATTTGGTATTTACTGGGGTGTATTTTATCATACACATCCATGTTTCCTCAATATATAATATTTATATCCTTATACAATAATTTATATCCAATTTTACCCTTCGGTGAGTTTTTAGTAAAAGATATGAAAGGAATCTTTTGTCGTTTTTCATACAAGGTACTTTTTTAAGTTTTTCGACAAAAGTACAAGAAGAATGTTTTTTTAACTTATACGGCATGAATGGATTTTTAAAACATTATTTCAAAGAATCTTCCTTTAAAAGTTTTCAAGTTTATTTTTAATCAACTTCTTTTAGTTTAAAATTGTACGACATGTTAAGAAATGAAAAATGTTTTTGAAGTAGAAAGGATATTTTCCTCAAGAATGGAGTTCAAGTGTTTTATCAAAATTATTTTCCATATAAGATAATATAGAGTTCTGTTTCTATCCCTATTACTACATTGATTCTATTATGTTGTGATGGATATATTTTTATGAATTCCTTTATCTTATATGAATTTTTTTATGATGTCACGATGTTTAAGATTACCATTTTTATTACATGGGTTATGCTATGATGTATGGTTTATGATTTTGTGGCACACATAAGAATGGTATCATTATGAGATGGGTGGGACCTATATCTCCCTATAATGCATTGGGTAAATATTTTATATCTCATGAGATAGACATGGATGGAACGACAGGTTAAACTGATTCAGTGAAACAGGACTGAAACGAGGAGTGAACTCGGTTCAGAAATGGACTTTGTCCACTAAGATAGTCTTGGAAATGAGTATTGACTAATAAGAAATGATTCTCTATGATTATGTGTGTATGTCACAAAGTTTCATGTTTTAAGTTATGATTATTGGGATTACAATTCACTACCATGATTTATCCCATGTTATGAAATTATGATCTCTTTTGCAGGATAAGATTTTCAAAATGTTATATTCTTATGAATTTTATGTAATTTATATTTCTTTTGTTTACCCTTACTGAGCATTTGAGATCACCCTTTTGTATGTTTTCTTTCCCCAGGTCAGGAAGAAGGTTATTAAGTAAGATATGCCAAAAAGGGACTATAGATATTATGAAATAAATGGGAGACAGTGTAGATGCTTTATGAACCAGTTGTATATGTTTCCTAGTTTCTAAAGACACTATACCTATACAGTCCTTTCATGGTTTTGTTATATGTTGTAATAAGTATTCTTCAATTTTGAAGTATTAACCATGTATGTAAAGTATGGGTCGTTATAGTTGGTATCAGAGGAAAGGTATAGTCAACCTTTGGAAACTAGGATGTGAAAGCCTTAGTAAGAACCCTAAGGATAAGTCTAATCATAGAACATGATCTTAGTGTTTTAAAAATGGCCATGAACAACCTATGATAAGACCTTAAGTGTGAAATTTTATTCTTAATTATGTGGTTTTCCTATTATAATTAGTGTTGCTCACACTATTCTTCTTGGTTTTAGTCAATGGCTGGAACCCGAAGGAACCGTGTTAATGCGGAATGCGACGGGCAATGCAATGATTGTCCCCCTGAGCAACCAAACATTATGGGAAATGGAATGCAAAATCTTATAGCCATGCTCACACAACTTTCTCAAGCTATGAATCATGTAGGAATTCCAAACGAGCAAAGGAAGGAGCAACATTCTGTTTAATCCTTCCTGAGGCAGCGTCCACCCTCATTCAACGGGTCTACTGATCCATTAGTTGCTGAAAAATGGATCAGTACTGCTGAAAAGATATTTTCAGTTCTTCAATGTTCTGAACATGATAAAGTCATCTTAGCAGTGTATCATTTGGAAGGTGATGCTGATCAATGGTGGAATCTTATTAAGAATACGAGGCAAAGGGATGAAATTGAGTCCATGGAATGGGATGAGTTCAAGAACTTATTTTTAAATAAGTACTTCCCTCTTATTCTCCAAACAAAAATGGAGAAGGAGTTTCTTGAACTAAAGCAAAAGGATGATGAATCTGTTGGTACCTATGAAGCAAATTTTACAAGACTTGCAAGGTACGCTTCTGGTATTATTATCCAACCTGAGAGTAAGATCGATCGATTCTTTAGTGGCTTAAAACCAAGTCTTCGAAGGGCGTTAGCCATAAGGGACTTCAATAGCTATGAGGAAATCGTTCGATGTGCTCTCAAATTCGTGATGGATATTGGAGTAACCCATCAGTCATATGGGTTTGATAAGAAGAGAAAAATGGAATTCAAAGGAAAATCTAAAGAGCACACTGAAAAGAAGATGAGGCTTCCCTTATGCTCAAAGTGTGGAAAGAAACATGGAGGGAGTTGTCTTAAAGGTACAATTAAATGTTTCAAATGTGGAAAGGAAGGTCATCGGGCATTTGAATTCTGCAATGATGGGAAGAAGATTTCTAGTGATGCGAACAATAAAAAGGCTACACATAGTGCACCTCCTACACTTCAATGTTACAAATGCAAGGAGATGGGGAATTATGCCAATCAATGCCCAAATCCAAGGGTTGATGATGATGGTCGATGTAAACAAACTTTTAAGGCTAAAGACAAAGGAAAGTCACATGCAATTTCTATCAGTGATGTGGAGTATGATAACGATGTGGTGAAAGGTACACTTATCATCCACTCTAAAGTAGCAAATGTTTTATTTGATTCTGGATCCACCCACTCTTTTATTTCTGAAGAATTTTCTAATGGTATCACCGTATTACCTCAACAATTAGATGTAGAGTTAGTTGTGACAACCCCTAATGACACAAAAGTCGCATCAAAAGATTATAATTATTCTCCGATTAAAGTTTGTGGGAAAGTGCTTCCTGAAAATCTTGTGATCCTTCCTATATTGGATTTTGATGTGATTCTTGGCATGTATTGGCTTTCTTTATATAGAGCTCATATCAATTTCCAAATAAGGGAAGTCACATTTCATATTCCAGATCAATCTATGATCATCTATCAATGCAAGGATGAACATAACCTTCCAGTGGAAATTTCTTCCATATTATGGGTCTTGATTCCCCTAAATGAAGGTTATTTATCTCAAATGGTTGGTGAGAAACTCACGATTAAGAATATGCCCATTGTACGAGAGTTTGATGATGTCTTTCCGAAGGAATTTCCGGGTCTTCCACCAAATCGTGAAGTTGAGTTTTCAATAGAACTCGTACCGGGTGCTTTGCCTATTTCAAAGACACCTTATAGAATGGACCCAATTGAGTTGTAGGAATTGAAGAAGAAACTCCAAGAGAATCTTGATAAGGGGTTCATACGCCCTAGTGCGTCACCTTGGGGAGCACCTGTTCTATTTGTTAAGAAGAAAAATAGATCAATGAGACTCTGCATTGATTATCGAGAACTTAACAAGATCACTGTCAAGAAAAAATATCCTCTCCCGCGCATTGATGACTTATTTGACCAAATACGTGGAGCTCAATACTTTTCCAAGATTGATCTTCGTTCAGGGTATCACCAATTAAGGGTCAAAAGGGAGGATATACCAAAGATGGCTTTTCGTACAAGGTATGGACACTATGAATTTATAGTGATGCCATTTGGTCTTACTAATGCCCCTGCTATCTTCATGGATCTGATGAATAGAGTCTTTAGAGACTATCTTGATCAGTTTGTGGTAGTATTTATAGATGATATTCTTGTATATTCAAAGAGAAAGGAAGAACATGAAGATCACTTGAGAATTATATTGAAGACCCTGAGAAAGGAGAATCTTTATGCCAAATTTACCAAGTGTGAATTTTGGCTTCAAAGAGTTTCATTTTTGGGTCACATAATCTCAAAAGAGGGGATATTTGTGGATCCAGCAAAAAACAGAGGTTATCGAAAGATGGTCGAGACCAACAATAGTAACTGAGATCCGAAGTTTTCTTGGTTTAGCTGGATATTATCGACGTTTTGTGAAAGATTTTTCACGATTATCTAATCCACTCACCAAGTTGACTCGGAAAGGAGTTAAGTTTTTCTGGACAGAGGAATGTGAAGAGAATTTCAAGGAGTTGAAAAGAAGGTTATCCAGTGCACCTGTGCTCACACTGCCTTGTAGTGGAGAAAGGTTTGTGATCTACAGTGATGCATCCAAGAAGGGATTGGGGTGTGTTCTTATGAAAAATGATATGGTGATAGCTTATGCCTCACGACAGTTGAAAATCCATGAGCAAAATTACCCAACTCATGATTTGGAGTTAGCTGTAGTAATATTTGCATTAAAGATTTGGAGGCATTATCTTTATGGAGAAAGGTGTGACATTATACTGATCATAAAAGTTTAAAGTATATTTTCACACAAAAGGAGATGAATATGCGCCAAAGAAGATGGTTGGAGCTGATTAAGGATTATGACTGCTCAATCCATTACCACCCTGGGAAAGCAAACAAGGTGGCAGATGCATTAAGTCGACAAGACCATGCCAGTTTATCCATGATGAGGATCACAAAAGATCCAATATTTATGGATTTACAAAGGATGGATCTTGGAATTATAATGGAAGGGGAAAAATCTTATCTTTCTCAAATGAATGTTCAACCATCTATACATGTGAAGATTAAAGAGGCACAGAAAGAAGATTTCGAGTTACAAAAGAAGGTGATAAATGTTCCTGAATTCAACCTTGATTGTGATAGGATAATAAAGTTTAGGAATCAGGATTGTGTTCCTCCCACCCCCGAATTAAAGAAGGATCTGCTGGATGAGGCTCATAGTTCTTCATTCTCTATTCATCCTGGAAGAACGAAGATGTTTAGGGACCTGAAAGAGTACTTCTGGTGGGATGGCATAAAAAGAGATGTTGCTGAATATGTCTCTCGATGCTTGGTTTATCAGCAAGTTAAAGCTGAGAGACAGAAGTCTAAGGTAATGTTACAACCATTACCCATAACCGAATGGAAATGGGAAAACATCACTATGGACTTTGTCACCGGACTTCCTAAAACATCCAAAGGCAATAATGCTATCTGGGTTATAGTTGATCGTCTTACAAAGTCTGCACACTTCATTGCTATTAGAGAGGATTTATCTCTGGATCAGCTTGCCAGGATATATGTAAAGGAAGTGGTAAGATTGCATGGAGTACCACTTTCTATTATATCTGATCGGGATCCGAGGTTTACCTCAAAGTTCTGGCGAAGTCTTCAGCATACTCTGGATACAGAGTTGAGTTTCAACACTTCTTATCATCCTCAGACAGACGGTCAGTATGAGAGAATAATTCAAACTCTAGAAGATATGTTGAGAGCTTGCTCTATGGATTTCAAAGGTGGTTGGGATCAACACCTACCTTTGGTGGAATTTTCTTATAATAATAGATTTCACTCCAGTATTCAGATGGATCCTTATGAAGCTCTCTATGGAAAGAAATGCAGGACTCCAACTTTCTAGGATGAAGTTGGGGAAAGAAAGCTATTACGACATGATATTGTTGATGAGATGGAAAAAAAGGTCCGATCTATTCAACAACACATAAGAGCAGCTCAGAGTCGATAGAAAAGTTATGCCGACAACCGAAGAAAAGACCTAGAGTTTGAAGTGGGTGATAAAGTGTTCTTACGAATATCTTCCTGGAAGAGGGTCATGAGAATTGGAAAGAAGGAGAAGTTGAGCCCTAGATATATCGGTCCTTTCGAAATACTAGATCGTGTTGGGAAGGTAGCTTACCTATTGGCCCTTCCACCGAATCTCTCTCAAGTTCATGATGTGTTCCATGTATCTCTCCTGAGAAAGTACATACCTGATCCTTCACATGTACTCATCTCAGAAGTTGTACCGCTGGAGCAAGATCTTTCTTATGAAGAACAACCGATAGAGATTCTGGATCGTAGCAAAAAAGTCCTACGAAACAAGACCAATCACTTGGTGAAAGTTTTATGGAGGAACCACCAATTAGAAGAAGCTACATGGGAGCTTGAGGATATGATGAGGGAGAGGTATCCTCATCTGTTTGTTACAAAAGTGACGAATTTCGAGGGCGAAATTCATTTTAAGGGGGGTAGAATGTAACACCCGAGACTTTTATGAGAAATATTTTGTTTTTATGTTATATAAATCATCAAAGGAATCTTTCACTACACACAACACTTGCTTGGCTTGATTTACATGCAATCACGACCTTCCTCGATAGCTTGCATCGTACACAATACCGAGTTTCACTAAACAATGATATGCTATTAAAATATTATTAAAAATAGTCGTTATGAATAGTAATAACAACTTTTTGAAATTTTATAAATTTTATTTTTCAAAATGGACTTCATTTTTGGATTCGGAATATCGAAATTAGCCTTGGGTGAAATTTTGGTATTTTTCTGAAAACTTTCAATTTTTGATGAATAATGAAAACACTGGATTACTATTTAAAAACTGACTTTTTATTTAAATAATTATTTATTTTAATTAAATTTATTTTAGGTCAAAATTGATACATAATACCTATATAAGTTCAATGCAATTCATTGGAGTCATTTTATAATAATTTTAGATATATAAAAATTTTATTGAACTTTTCACCGTCTTTTACCCCCCTCCTAGGAGAATTTGAAAATTTACATAAAACTTAATTTTACCGCTTCTGTAAGTGGAATTTAAAAAATCTAAGAGACACAGTTGATGTCAGTAAGTAAAATGTGGTTCAATGAGATGAAAATAATTTTTGGTGAATAGTAACTTTTTACTTTTATTTACCACGGTTAAAAGTAAATAGGGTAATTAAGGGTAAAAATGATATTATTATTACCCTAACACATGTACTAATTCTATTGAATAAGTGTAATTCGACCAAAAACAACCTTATGAATAAAATATGACCATTTAGGCCCACTTGGATTAGATTAGGACATTTATTATTAATTTATTTAAAGAAGGGTTAAAATAGTTAAAATCAAAGTTTAATAACTAAATCATTTTTAATATAGGTTTATACATAAGATAAATTCAACTATAAATATTCATTATAAATATAAAAATATTTCCTACATAATGGTATTTTATTTGTAATTTTTAGACATTAAATAATTTAATTTATTTATGACACAAAGATGATGCAGTAATTATCTTATTAATGAAATATTAACATAATTGATGTTATAAATACCCAAATAAATGTAATTTGAGACTTTTTATGAATTACACTAATATGAAATGTTAGTATTTATTTAATTAACTTTGTTCGAACTAATCATTCTGTTATGATTTTCACAAAAATCAATTACTAAATAGTGTCAAAATTGACATAAAATAGTTTTTTAAAAAAATATTATATTATTAATTGTTATTTTATTCCTAAAAATCTATGGTTCGGCCAAATGACTTAGATAAGGTTATATATATTAATAATAAACAACTTGGGGTTCGTTTGGCTTGTTATAGTAAGTTTATTAACCTTATAGTTTAAGAACACAAAAAGACACAGTAAAAGTAAAATTATCTAACTTAAAGTTAAATATAAATGATAAGGTTAAAATAGGAACCTAAACTTGTCTAAATTATATTGGATGAGAGTATTTCTACCCATCCCCACCTTATCTTCGAAATAAATCAATTTGTAGCTATTTAAAACAGAATTTGGCTTTATAATAAAATAATATTTTTAGTTTTTCCAAAGGTGCCCCTCTCCTCCCTTATAAAAGGGAACCTCCTCCCTCTCCTCCTCACACCAATTTGAGACTTCAAGATCATCCAATACCTGCCCATTTCACTTTTCCACTTCCCTAGAAACATCCTATTGGTCCTGGTATTCTTCAAAGACCAATGGTAGTTCCATAAGAGGAGATCTCAAAGAGGCGCTTCAAAGAAGAGGTAATGCCCGTTACCGATTCTTTCATCTTTATTTCTTATTCCACTTCTTCTTATTTAGTTGTTTCATTATGAAGTAATAACATCAGTATCAATCATATACGGATATGTTATTATAAGTATGAAACAACCCTATTTCACCATCTATCCATCCTACAGAAAATAAAATCACCGCGCGTGCGTACGTACAGAATACCGTCTCCACGCCGTGGTGTAATCTATTTTCCCCCACCTCCTTAATTGGATGGGTATAATGGTGTAAATAATAAATACATATGATTATTGTAAAGTGATATTGATTCTGAAATAGTATACATACACTCCAATACAATTCCACGATCATGGGAACGATATCATCGCTCGTGCGTACGTACGGAATACCGTCTCCACGATGCGATGCGACTCGTTCTACATGATCTTCATTTAATAATGATTATATAAATTAATTGAATGAATAAATATGACATATAGTACACTAATACCATTATGTAAATGAGGTATCTATAACCTAAAGAGATGAATAAGAATTTATTCGACAAAACACGCATAAGAACAAGAAGTAATAAACACCCGAATAACAAGTAATAATGAAATATTACTAATAAGAAGCTAATAATATGACCATATATGATATCATAACAATAATTATGATTCTGTAATAAGTCAATAACATTATTTAAATCATTATACAGGAGTTTCGGACACTTACGAAGCAAATCGGACCTAAGGTAAGGGAAATATCACAATCTCATTTTTATCCGATATTGTTTATACTTTGGTATTTACTGGGGTGTATTTTATCATCCACATCCATGTTTCCTCAATATGTAATATTTATATCCTTCTACAATAGTTTATATCCAATTTTACTCTTCGGTGAGTTTTTAGTAAAAGATATGAAAGGAATATTTTGTCGTTTTTCGTACGAGGTACTTTTTTGACTTTTCCGACAAAAGTACGAGAAGAATGTTTTTTTAACTTACACGGCATGAATGGATTTTATAACATTATTTCCAAGAATATTACTTTAAAAGTTTTCAAGTTTATTTTTAATCAACTTCTTTTAGTTTAAAATTGTATGACATGTTAAGAAAGGAAAAATGTTTTTGAAGTAGAAAGGATATTTTCCTCAAGAATGGAGTTCAAGTGTTTTATCAAAATTATTTTCCATCTAAGATAATATAGGGTTCTGTTTCTATCCCTATTATTACATTGATTTGATTATGTTGTGATGGATATATTTTAATGAATTCCTTTATCTTATTTTAATTGTTTTATGATATCACGATGTTTAAGATTCCCATTTTTATTAAATGGGTTATGCTATGATGTATGGTTTATGATTTTGTGGCACACATAAGAATGGTATCATTATGAGATGGGTGTGACCTATATATCCCTACAATGCATTGGGTAAATATTTTATATCTCATGAGATAGACATGGCTGAAACGGTAGGTTAAACCGGTTCAGTGAAACAGGACTGAAACGAGGAGTGAACTCGGTTCAGAAATGGACTTTGTCCACTAAGATAGTCTTGGCAATGAGTCTTGACTAATAAGAAATGATTCTCTATGATTATGTTTGTATGACACAAAGTTTCATGTTTTAAGTTATGATTATTGGGATTATACTTCACTACCATGATTTATCCCATGTTATGAAATTATGATCTCTTTTGGAGGATAAGATTTTCAAAATGTTATGTTCTTATGAATTTGATGTAATTGATATTTCTTTTGTTTACCCTTACTGAGCATTTGAGCTCACCCTTTTGTATGTTTTGTTTCCCCAGGTCAAGAAGAAGGGTATTGAGTAAGATATACCAAAAAGGGACTATAGATATGATGAAATAAATGGGAGACAATGTAGATGCTTTATGAACCAGTTGTTTATGATTCCCAGTTTCTAAAGACACTATACCTATACGGTCCTTTCATGGTTTTGTTATATGTTGTAATAAGTATGCTTCAATTTTGAAGTATTAACTATGTATGTAAAGTATGGGTCGTTATAATCATAGTCCAAAATTTATATGGAAGGTAAACACAATGAAGATCATTTTTCCATGTAATAACATGTGAATACCTTCATCATGTATTCTTTTAAAATATGGTTACTGCCTGAATTACCGTAAAACCTTATTGATTACATTATTGCTCTCTTATTCCTTATAGAATACTGGACATACTCCTTATATAAAAAATGTTGTAAACTCCAACAATGATGGAATATACAAATCATTAATCAGTTTCAAGGTAGTAAAAAATATCCAATATAATTTATAAAAATCAATAATATCTTATTCCAAAATCACTACCTCACTATCAGAATCTTATTAAGGTTTATCTTTCTCTCAACTATATATTTTCCAAAAAAAGTAAACTGCTGTTGAGTCACTTTTCTTGGTTCCACACAATCTCAAGTCCTTAATAAAATAGTACTGCAGTACAATCCTTATATACTCTATAATTATTATAACCAATACATCATTGATACAATACTCAAATGACATAATTATTTAATATCGACATAAGAACACTAGTCATTACTCTTCATATGTGGTAATACAATAACTTGATTATTATCCAACACCATCATTTGTGGTATACTCTGATGATTTGGACATTGATTCGTGTAGTGTCCCAACTCCTTGCAGATGATGCATTGTACATTTGAAACCTTTTTCTTACCCTTGAAATCACGTACTCAGTGTTCTTTTTCTCCAAACTTATAACAAAATCCCATTCTCTTCAAGCTTTACCAAGGTGATTCATTCCACAGTTATCAAATATGGGAAAATCCTTCTTTCCCCTATTCCCTTTATCCATCTTTCTCTCTTCCAACCTTTTTTTCTCTTAATTACATTCAAATCCATAGGACTCAGACAATTATTTACTTATCTTATTAACACATGATACTATTTATTCATATGATGATAATATGTGGTAGATTATTTCCCTTTTAAATTTTGGCTTAATACCATGAAAGATATAATCCTTCTTAATATTTCGATCATGCGTATTGCTGGAATTATCATTCCTTCTACTAGGCGCTATTTCTAAACAATGGAATACACTAGGTTAGTTTATGAATCGCAATACATAATTCCAAACTTTTAAAATACCTAATGTAAATTGAAAATATTATGCATATAATCTATAATCATAAAATGTTTTCTTTGAGGAAGTATTTAATTCTAAATACTTCATAATGGTTTGTAATGAAAATGTGAATTATCCTAAGCATATCCCCCAAGAGTTTCGTAACTAAGAGTGAAACAAGGCCCATTGTTGTGTACCAGGATACCCCAGGTCAAGCCCGAATCTCCTTATTGGATTTTTCAATCCTAGGTACATTTGTACCAGAGCCGACTCTACCTGCTCGTATCCAGACAGGGATAATAAAATAATATTTTTAGTTTTTCCAAAGGTGCCCCTCTCCTCCCTTATAAAAGGGCATCTCCTCCCTCTCCTCCTCACGCCAATTTGAGCCTTCATGCTCGGCCAATACCTGCCCATTTCACTTCCCCACTTCCCTAGAAACATCCTAATGGTCCAGGTCTTCTTCAAAGACCAATTTTAGTGCCCTATGAGGAGATCTCAAAGAGGCGCTTCAAAGAATAGGTAATGCCCGTTACCGATTCTTTCATCTTTATTTCTTCTTCCACTTCTTATTCTTTAGTTGTTTCATTATTAAGTAATAACATCAGTATCACTCATATACTGAGATGTTATTATAAGTATGAAACAACCCTATTTCACCATCTATCCATCCTACGGAAAATAAAATCATCGCGCGTGCGTACGTACGGAATATCGTCTCCACGCCGTGGTGTAATCTATTTTCCCCCACCACCTTACTTGGATGGGTATAATGGTGTAAATAATAACTATATATTATTATTGTAAAGTGATATTGATTCTGAAATAGTATACATACACTCAAATACAATTCCACGATCGTGGGAACGATATCATTGCTCCTGCGTACGTACGGAATACCGTCTCCACGATGTGATGCGACTCGTTCTACATGATCTTCATTTAATAATGATTATATAAATGAATTGAATGAATAAATATGACATATAGTACACTAATACCATTCTGTAAATGAGGTATCTATAACCTGAAGAGAATAATAATAATTTATTCGACAAAACACGCATAAGAACAAAAGGTAATAAACACCCGAATAACAAGTAATAATGAAATATTACTAATAAGAAGCTAATAATATGACCTTATATGATATAATAACAATAATTATGATTCTTGAATAAGTCAATAACATTATTTAAATCATTATACAGTAGTTTCAGACACTTACGAAGCAAATCAGACCTAAGGTAAGGGAAATATCACAATCTCATTTTTATCCGAGATTGTTTATACTTTGGTATTTATTGGGGTGTATTTTATCATCCACATCCATGTTTCATCAATATGTAATATTTATATCCTTCTAAAATAGTTTATATCCAATTTTACCCTTCGGTGAGTTTTTAGTAAAATATATGAAAGGAGTCTTTTGTCGTTTTTCGTACGAGGTACTTTTTTGACTTTTCCGACAAAAGTACGAGAAGAATGTTTTTCTTAACTTATACTGCATGAATGGATTTTTAAAACATTATTTCCAAGAATCTTCCTTTACAAGTTTTCAAGTTTATAATTAATCAACTTCTTTTAGTTTATAATTGTATGACATGTTAAGAAAGGAAAAATGTTTTTGAAGTAGAAAGGATATTTTCCTCAAGAATGGAGTTCAAGTGTTTTATCAAAATTATTTTCCATATAAGATAATATAGGGTTATGTTTCTATCCCTATTATTACATTGATTTGATTATGTTGTGATGTATATATTTTTATGAATTCCTTTATCTTATATGAATTGTTTTATGATGTCACGATGTTTAAGATTCCCATTTTTATTACATGGGTTATGCTATGATGTATGGTTTATGATTTTGTGGAACACATAAGAATGGTATCATTATGAGATGGGTGGGACCTATATCTCCCTCCAATGAATTGGGTAAATATTTTATATCTCATGAGATAGCCATGGCTGGAACGGTAGGTTAAACCGGTTCAGTGAAACAGGACTGAAACGAGGAGTGAACTCGGTTCAGAAATGGACTTTGTCCACTAAGATAGTCTTGGAAATGAGTCTTGACTAATAAGAAATGATTATCTATGATTATGTGTGTATGACACAAAGTTTCATGTTTTAAGTTATGATTATTGGGATTACACTTCACTACCATGATTTATCCCATGTTATAAAATTATGATCTCTTTTGCAGGATAAGATTTTCAAAATGTTATGTTCTTATGAATTTTATGTAACTGATATTTCTTTTGTTTACCCTTACTGAGCATTTGAGCTCACCCTTTTGTATGTTTTCTTTCCCCAGGTGAGGAAGAAGGGTATTAAGTAAGATATGCCAAAAAGGGACTATAGATATGATGAAATAAATGGGATACAATGTAGATGCTTTATGAACCAGTTGTTTATGTTTCCCAGTTTCTAAAGACACTATACCTATATGGTCCTTTCTTGGTTTTGTTATATGTTGTAATAAGTATGCTTCAATTTTTAAGTATTAACCATGTATGTAAAGTATGGGTCTTTATAGTTGGTATCATAGGAAAGGTATAGTCAACCTTTGGAAACTGGGATGTGAAAGCCTTAGTAAGAACCCTAAGGATAAGTCTAAGTATAGAACACGATCTTAGTGTTTTAAAAATGGCCATGAACAACCTATGATAAGACCTTAAGTGTGAAATTTTATTCTTAATTATGTGGTTTTCCTATTATAATTAGTGTTTCTCACACTATTCTTCTTGGTTTTAGTCAATGGCTGGAACCCGAAGGAATTGTGTTAATGCGGAATGCGACGGGAAATGCAATGATTGTCCCCCTGAGCAACCAAACGTTATGGGAAATGGAATGAAAAATCTTGTATCCATGCTCACACAGCTTTCTCAAGATATGAATCATGCAGGACTTCCAAAAGAGCAAAGGAAGGAGCAGCATTCTTTTGAATCCTTCATGAAGTAGCGTCCACCCTCATTCAGTGGGTCTACTGATCCATTAGTTGTTGAACAATGGATCAGTACTACTGAAAAGATATTTTCAGTTCTTCAATGTTCTGAACATGATAAAGTCATCTTAGCAGTGTATCGTTTGGAAGGTGATTCTGATCAATGGTGGAATTTTATTAAGAATACAAGGCAAAGGGATGAAATTGAGTCCATGGAATGGGATGAGTTCAAGAACTTATTTTTCAATAAGTACTTCCCCCGTATTCTCCAAACAAAGATAGAGAAGGATTTTCTTGAACTAAAGCAAAAGGATGATGAATCTGTTGGTACCTATGAAGCAAATTTTATAAGACTTGCAAGGTATGCTTCTGGTATTATTATCCAACCTGAGAGTAAGATCGATCGATTCTTTAGTGGCTTTAAAACAAGTCTTCGAAGGGTGTTAGCCATAAGGGACTTCAATAGTTACGAGGAAATCATTCGATGTGCTCTCAAAGTCGAGATGGAGATTGGAGTAACCCATCAGTTATATGGGTTTGATAAAAAGAGGAAAATGGAATTCAAAGGAAAATCTAAAGAGCACACTGAAAAGAAGATGAGTTTTCCCTTATGCTCAAAGTGTGGAAAGAAACATGGAGGGAGTTTTCTTAAAGGGACAAGTAAATGTTTCAAATGTGGAAAGGAAGGTCATCGGGCATTTGAATGCCGCAATGATGGGAAGAAGATGTCTAGTGATGCGAACAATGAAAAGGCTACACAGAGTGCACCTCCTACACTTCAATGTTACAAATTCAAGGAGATGGGTCATTATTCCAATCAATTCCCAAATCCAAGGGTTGATGATGATGGTTAACGTCAACAAACTTTTAAGGCTAAAGACAAAGGAAAGTAACATGCAATTTCTATCAGCGATGTGGAGTATGATAACGATGTGGTGAAAGGTACACTTACCATCCAATCTAAAGTAGCAAATGTTTTATTTGATTCTGGATACACCCACTCTTTTATTTCTGAAGAATTTTCTAAGGGTATCACCGTATTACCTCAACAATTAGATTTAGATTTAGCTTTGACAACCCCTAATGGCACAACAGTCGAATCAAAAGATTATAATTCTTCTCCGATTGAAGTTTGTGGGAAAGTGCTTCCTGCAAATATTGTGATCCTTCCTATAGTGGAATTTGATGTGATTATTGGCATGGATTGGATTTCTTTATATGGAGCTCATATCAATTTCCAAAGAAGGGAAGTCACATTTCATATTTCAGATCAATCTATGATCGTCTATCGATGCTAGGATAAACATAACCTTCCAGTGGAAATTTCTTCCATCTTATGGGTCTTGATTCCCCTAAATGAAGGTTATTTATCTCAAATGGTTGGTGAGAAACTCACGATTAAGAATATTCCCATTGTACGGGAGTTTGATGATGTCTTTCTGGAGGAATTTCCGGGTCTTCCACCAAATCGTGAAGTTGAGTTTTCAATAGAACTCGTATCGGGTGCTTTGCCTATTTCAAAGACACCTTATAGAATGGCCCCAATTGAGTTGTAGGAATTGAAGAAGCAACTCCAAGATAATCTTGATAAGGGGTTCATACTCCCTAGTGCGTCACCTTGGGGAGCACCAGTTCTGTTTGTTAAGAAGAAATATGGATCAATGAGACTCTTCATTGATTATCGAGAACTTAACAAGATCACTATCAAGAACAAATATCCTCTCCCATGCATTGATGACTTATTTGACCAACTACGCGGAGCTCAATACTTTCCCAAGATTGATATTCATTCAGGGTATCACCAATTAAGGGTCAAAAGGGAGGATATACCAAAGACGGATTTCCGTACAAGGTATGGACACTATGAAATTATAGTGATGCCATTTGGTCTTACTAATTCCCTTACTATCTTCATGGATCTGATGAATAGAGTCTTTAGAGACTATCTTGATCAGTTTGTGGTAGTCTTTATAGATGATATTCTTGTATATTCAAAGAGAAAGGAAGAACATGATGATCACTTGAGAATTATATTAAAGACCCTGAGAAAGGAGAAGCTTTATTCCAAATTTACCAAGTGTGAATTTTGGCTTCAAAGAGTTTCATTTTTGGGTCACATAATCTCAAAAGAGGGGATATCTGTGGATCCAGCAAAAACAGAGGTTATCAAAAGATGGTCGAGGCCAACAAAAGTAACTGAGATCCAAAGTTTTCTTGGTTTGGCTGGATATTATCGACGTTTTTTGAAAGATTTTTCACGATTATCTAATCCACTCACCAAGTTGACTCGGAAAGGAGTAAGTTTGTCTGGACAGAGGAATGTGAAGAGAATTTCAAGGAGTTGAAAAGAAGGTTATCCAGTGCACCTGTGCTCACACTGCCTTGTAGTGGAGAAATGTTTGTGATCTACAGTGATGCATCCAAGAAGGGATTGGGGTGTGTTCTTATGCAAAATGATATGGTGATAGCTTATGCCTCACGACAGTTTAAAATCCATGAGCAAAATTACCCAACTCATGATTTGGAGTTAGCTGTAGTAATATTTTCATTAAAGATTTGGATGCATTATCTTTATGGAGAAAGGTGTGACATTTATACTAATCATAAAAGTTTAAAGTATATTTTCACACAAAAGGAGTTGAATATGCGCCAAAGAAGATGGTTGGAGCTGATTAAGGATTATGACTGCTGAATCCATTACCACCCTGGGAAAGCAAACAAGGAGGCAGATGCATTAAGTCGACAAGACCATGCCATTTTATCCATGATGAGGATCACAAAAGATCCAATATTTATGGAATTACAAAGGATGGATCTTAGAATTATAATGGAAGGGTAAAAATATTATCTTTCTCAAATGAATGTTCAACCATCTATGCATATGAAGATTAAAGAGGCACAGAAAGAAGATGTTGAGTTACAAAAGAAGGTTAGAAATGTTCCTGAATTCAACCTTGATTGTGATGGGATAATAAAGTTCAGGAATCGGGTTTGTGTTCCTCCCACCCCCGAATTAAAGAAGGAGCTACTGGATGAGGCTCATAGTTCTTCATTATCTATTCATCCTGGAAGCACGAAGATGTATAGGGACCTGAAAGAGTACTTCTGGTGAGATGGCATGAAAAGAGATGTTGCGGAATATGTCTCTCGATGCTTGGTTTGTCAGCAAGTTAAAGCTGAGAGACAGAAGTCTAAGGGAATGTTACAACCATTACCCATACCCGAATGGAAATGTGAAAACGTCACTATGGACTTTGTCACCGGACTTCCTAAAACATCCAAAGGCAATAATGCTATCTGGGTCATAGTTGATCGTCTTACAAAGTCTGCGCACTTCATTGCTATTAGAGAGGATTTCTCTCTGGATCAGCTTGCCAGGATATATGTAAAGGAAGTGGTAAGATTGCATGGAGTACCACTTTATATTATATCTGATCGGGATCTGAGGTTTACCTCAAAGTTTTGGCGAAGTATTCAGCATACTCTGGATATAGAGTTGAGTTTCAGCACTGTTTATCATCCTCAGACATACGGTCAGTCTGAGAGAACAATTCAAACTCTAGAAGATATGTTGAGAGCTTTCTCTATGGATTTCAAAGGAGGTTGGGATCAACACCTACCTTTGGTGGAATTTTTTTATAATAATATCTTTCACTCCAGTATTCAGATGGCTCCTTATGAAGCTCTCTATGGAAAGAAATGCAGGACTCCAACTTGCTGGGATGAAGTTGGGGAAAGAAATCTATTAGGACCTAATATTGTTGATGAGATGGTAGAAAAGGTCTGATCTATTCAACAACACATAAGAGCAGCTCAGAGTCGACAGAAACGTTATGCCGACAACCGAAGAAAAGACCTAGAGTTTGAAGTGGGTGATAAAGTGTTCTTACGAATATCTCCCTGGAAGAGGGTCATGAGATTTGGAAAGAAGGGGAAGTTGAGCCCTAGATATATCGGTCCTTTCGAAATACTAGATCGTGTTGGGAAGGTAGATTACTGATTGGAGATTCCACCGAATCTCTCTCAAGTTCACAATGTGTTCCATATATCTCTCCTGAGAAAGTACATACCTAATCCTTCACATGTACTCAGCTCAGAAGTTGTATCACTGGAGCAAGATCTTTCTTATGAAGAACAGCCGATAGAGATTCTGGATCGTAGCGAAAAAGTCCTACGAAACAAGACCACTCGCTTGGTGAAATTATTATGTAGGAACCACCAATTAGAAGAAGCTAAATGGGAGCTTGAGGATATGATTAGCGAGAGGTATCCTCATCTGTTTGTTACAAAAGTGACGAATTTCAAGGGCGAAATTCCTTTTAAGGGGGTTGAATGTAACACCCGAGACTTTTATGAGAAATATTTTGTTTTTATGTTATATAAATCATCAAAAGAATCTTTCACTACACACAACACTTTCTTGGGTTACTTTACACGCAATCAGAACCTTCCTCGATAGCTTGCGTCGTACGTAATACCGAGTTTCACGAAACAATGATATGCTATTAAAATATTATTAAAACTAGCTGTTATGAATAGCAATAACCACTTTTTGAAATTTTATAAATTTTATTTTTCAAAATGGACTTCATTTTTGGATTCGGAATATCAAAATTAGCCTAGGGTGAAATTTTGGTATTTTTCTAAAAGCTTTCAATTTTTGATGAATAGTGAAAACACTGGATTACTATTTAAAAACCGACTTTTTATTTAAATAATTATTTATTTTAATTAAATTTATTTTAGGTCAAAATTGATACATAATACCTATATAAGTTCAATGAAATTCATTGGAGTCATTTTATAATAATTTTAGATATATAAAAATTTTATTGAACTTTTCACCGTCTTTTACCCACCACCTAGGAGAATTTTCAAATTTACATAAAACTTAATTTTACCGCTTCTGTGAGTGAAATTTCAAAAATCTGAGAGACACGGTTGATGTCAGTAATTAAAATGTGGTTCAATGAGATGAAAATAATTTTTGGTGAATAGTAACTTTTTACTTTTATTTACCACGGTTAAAAGTAAATAGGGTAATTAAGGGTAAAAATGATATTATATTTACCCTAACACATGTCCTAATTCTATTGGATAAGTTTAATTAGACCGAAAACAACCTTAGGAATAAAATATGACCATTTAGGCCCACTTGGATTAAATTAGGACATTTATTATTAATTTATTTAAAGAAGGGTTAAAATAGTTAAAATCAAAGTTTAATAAAGAAATAATTTTTAATATAGGTTTATACATAAGATAAATTCAACTATAATTATTCATTAGAAAGATAAAAATCTTTCCTACATAATGGTATTTTATTTGTAATTTTTAGACATTAAATAATTTAATTTATTTAAGACACAAAGATGATGCAGTAATTATCTTATTAATGAAATATTGACATAATTGATGTTATAAATACTCAAATAAATGTAATTTGAGACTTTTTATGAATTAAACTAATTTCTAGGTTAATATGACAAGTTATTATTGATTTAATTAACTTTTTTCGAACTAATCATTCTGTTATGATTTTCAAAAAAATCAATTACTAAATAGTTTCAAAATTGACATAAAATAGTTTTTAAAACAAATATTATATTATTAATTGTTATTTTATTCCTAAAAATCTATTGTTCGGACAAATGACTTAGATAAGGTTATATATATTAATAAAAAACAAATTGGGGTTCTTTTGGCTTGTTATAGTAATTTTATAAACCTTATAGTGTAAGAACACAAAAAGACACAGTAAAAGTAAAATTATCTAACTTAAAGTTAAATATAAATGATAAAGTTAAAATAGGAACCTAAACTTGTAGAAATTATATTGGATGAGAGTATTTCGACCCATACCCACCTTATATTAGAAATAAATTAATTTGGAGCTATTTAAAACCGAATTTGTCTTTATAATAAAATAATATTTTTTGTTTTTCCAAAGATGCCCCTCTCCTCCCTTATAAAAGGGCACCTCCTCCCTCTCCTCCTCACACCAATTTGAGCCTTAAAGCTTGGCCAATACCTGACCATTTCACTTCTCCACTTCCCTAGAAACATCCTAATGGTTCTGGTATTCTTCAAAGACCAATTTTATTGCCCTAAGAGGAGATCTCAAAGAGGCGCTTCAAAGAAGAGGTAATGTCCGTTACTGATTCTTTCATATTTATTTCTTCTTCCACTTCTTATTCATTAGTTTTTTAATTATGAAGTAATAAAATCAGTATCACTCATATACTGATATGTTATTATAAGTATAAAACAACCCTATTTCACCATCTATCCATCCAACGGGAAAAAAAAATCACCGCGCGTGTGTACGTACGGAATATCATCTCCACGTCGTGGTGTAATCTATTTTCCCCCACCACCTTACTTGGATGGGTATAATGGTGTAAATAATAACTATATATGATTATTGTAAAGTGATATTGATTATGAAATATTATACATACACTCCAATGCAATTCCACGATCATGGGAACGATATCATCGCTCGTGCGTACGTACGGAATACCGTCTCCACGATGTGATGCGACTCGTTCTACATGATCTCCATTTAATAATGATTATATAAATGAATTGAATGAATAAATATGAAATATAGTACACTAATACCATTCTGTAAATGAGGTATCTATAACCTAAAGAGAATAATAAGAATTTATTCGACAAAACACGCATAAAAACAAAAAGTATTAAACACCCGAATAACAAGTAATAATGAAATATTACTAATAAGAAGCTAAGAATATGACCATATATGATATCATAAAAATAAGTATGATTCTGTAATAAGTAAATAACATTATTTAAATCATTATACAGTAGTTTCGGACACTTATGAAGCAAATCGGACCTAATGTAAGGGAAATATCACAATCTCATTTTTATCCGAGATTGTTTATACTTTGGTATTTACTGGGGTGTATTTTATCATCCACATCCATGTTTCCTCAATATGTAATATTTATATCCTTCTACAATATTTTATATACAATTTTACCCTTCGATGAGTTTTTAGTAAAAGATATGAAAGGAATCTTTTGTCGTTTTTCGTACGAGGTACTTTTTTGACTTTTCCGACAAAAGTACGAGAAGAATGTTGTTTTTAACTTATATGGAATGAATGAATTTTTAAAACATTATTTCCAAGAATCTTACTTTACATGTTTTCAAGTTTATTTTTAATCAACTTCTTTTAGTTTAAAATTGTATGACATGTTAAGAAAGGAAAAATGTTTTTGAAGTAGAAAGGATATTTTCCTCAAGAATGGAGTTCAGGTGTTTTATCAAAATTATTTTCCATATAAGATAATATAGGGTTATGTTTCTATCCCTATTATTACATTGATTTGATTCTGTTGTGATGCATATATTTTTATGAATTCCTTTATCTTATATGAATTGTTTTATGATGTCACGATGTTTAAGATTCCCATTTTTATTACATGGGTTATGCTATGATGTATGGTTTATGATTTTGTGGAACACATAATAATGGTATCATTATGAGATGGGTGGGACCTATATCTCCCTCCAATGCATTGGGTAAATATTTTATATCTCATGAGATAGACATGGCTGGAACGGTAGGTTAAACCGGTTCAGTGAAACAGGACTGAAATGAGGAGTGAACTCGGTTCAAAAATGGACTTTGTCCACTAAGATAGTCTTGGAAATGAGTCTTGACTAATAAGAAATGATTCTCTATGATTATGTGTGTATGCCACAAAGTTTCATGTTTTAAGTTATGATTATTGGGATTACACTTCACTACCATGATTTATCCCATGTTATGAAATTATGATCTCTTTTGTAGGATAAGATTTTCAAAATGTTATGTTCTTATAAATTTGATGTAATTGATATTTCTTTTGTTTACCCTTACTGAGCATTTGATCTCACCCTTTTGTATGTTTTCTTTCCCCAGGTCAGGAATAAGGGTATTAAATAAGATATGCCAAAAGGGGACTATAGATATGATGAAATAAATTGGAGAAAATATAGATGCTTTATGAACCAGTTGTTTATGTTTCCCAGATTCTAATGACACTATACCTATACGGTCCTTTCATGGGTTTGTTATATGTTGTAATAAGTATGCTTCAATTTTTAAGTATTAACCATGTATGTAAAGTATGGGTCGTTATATTCATGATGATGTAGATAATGTCGAAATTTTTGAATTGTGAAGACCAAGTCCAAACAACTCTTATCGATATTTGAGTATCGAGTTTCAGTGTCAAAAATGGTTCAACTGAGGTAATAGAGACTGTTTTCACTGTCAGTGTCATTTTTCTGTGTAAGGAAGGCTCCCAGTGATCACTCAAGGGTTTTCATGTATAGGATAAGAGGTCTTCCTTCAACTGGGGTCATGAGAACCAGTGGTCTTAATTGGTACATCTTTAGGCTGTCGAATTCCTCTTATCAATCATTTGTTGATCAGTACATAAACCCCCTTTTCATTAACCTATTGAAGGGCAAGAATTTTACCGCTAGTTTGGCTATGAATCACCTAATGTAGGCTAGGTGTCCTTGGAGTACTCTCAAATTAGTGAGATTACGGGGAGGTGGTAAACCAAGGATATCTTTTGTCTTTTTAGGGTGGACTTTTATGCCACGATGGCGTATGAAGAAGCCAAGGAATTTCCCTGAGGTAACCCCAAATGTGTATTTCAAGGGGTTCATCTTCAGGATATGTTGTCGAAGTTTGTCGAAGATGGTTTCAAGGTCTAACAGGTGATCTGAGTGTTGTCTTTATTTGACCACCAAGTCATCCACATAGAATTCGACGAATCTCCCCAGGAATGGTTTAGAGATACGATGCATGGTACGTTGATATGTGGCACCAGCGTTCTTGAGACCAAAGGGCATGACCCTATAACAGAATACTCCTTGAGGGTCTTTGAAGTCAGTGGCTTCTTTGTCTTCTTAGGCCGTCCTGATTTGATTATACCTAGAATAACCATCCATGAAGGAGAGAGCCTCATACCCGGTCGTTGCGTCGATTAATAACTCAGTGATCGGGACCGGGAAATCATCTTTTGGGTAATGCCGATTGAGATCTCTGAAATCAATTATGACATGGATTTGTCCATTTTTTTTTTGATGAGGACAATGTTGGCTAGCCAGATGGGGTATTGGACCTCCTGAATGAAGCCTTATTTAATAATCTTATCGACTTCAGCCTCTATTTTGGAAGTATGTGTGGGGTGAGTCCTTCTGGAGGCTTGTTTATTGCCCCGGTGGTCTTTTGGAAAATCTAAGTGGTGTGTCGCCACTTTGGGATCGAGTCTGGGATTTTTTGTGTAATTCCAGGAAAAAACATCTCGATGTTGCCTTAGGAAAGAGGCAGGGCCTCGGGTCTTCCTTGTTACCCAGGTTTATTTCCCTAAGCTCATCCACAGTGGTAGAGATACCTTTCTCAAATGCGGGAGGTGCATCAGTGAGATCTTCCTCCTCTTCTTACCCCACATTCTCATCTTCTTGATATAATGGGGGGAGAGTTCTCAGCATGGGCTCTTAGAAGTCTGGAGGCAAGGCATTGTGGGTGTCCTCGCTCAAGTATTCGCCCCCAAATTGAGGATTAGCGGTCATTTCTGCATTGTCACGCTCTGGAGTCATGGTTGAAGTCGTGAGGATAGTTGAGTACGTGTCCGGACTTGAACTCCTACTATCAATATGGTTGATGGGCAGTACGTAGTCTCCACCAAGCTACTTGAGGGGGTCATCAGAAACCATTTCCAGGCCGTTTGGAGCGGGAACCCAATCGATACCATTGATCGATTGCTTCTTTTTCTTTTTCTCATAAAACCTGGTGTCAATGTAGTGTGACTTAGAGAGCTCGAAAGGGTCCTTGTTAGCATGAAATGTTCCACCTTTTCCATTGACGTAATACTTAATACACTGGTGGTAGGATGAAGTAATGGCCATGTGCTTATGGAGCCATAACCTTCCTAGCAGGGCATTGAATGCTGTGTTCTGCTGGACCACCAGGAATTCTGAGTAGTCCACAAGGTTTCCAAAATGGGTTTTTAGCTTGATTTGTCCCATTGTCTTCTGTTCACTCTTGTCTTAACCCAACAGAGTTGTGGATGAGGGTATTAGATCACCCTCACTATAGCCTAACTTATGAAGTGTCCGTAGGGGAAGGAGGTTAACTCCAGAGCCGTTTTAATTAAAAACTTTACTGATCTCAAAATCATTTAGTGTTCCGAACACATATAGTGGTTTGATGTGTCCTTGAATGATGGAATCTTCATCCTGATCGGTGAAGGAAATCACTGCATTGCATTCAGCCGGGCCAGTCTCTGTTCGGTAAATCTCGGCGGCGACTACCTTATCTTGAAACTCTTGGAGGCTGAGCAAGGCTTCTATAAGAGCCTCCCTGAGATTTGTAGACAAACTCAGGGAATCCAGGATTGACAGTTTTGCTGGTACTGATGCCAGCTTCTTAAGGATATCGTATTTCTGCTTCAGCGACCGACGCTTCTCCATTGGCGGGAGAGTTTTAGCAGGCACTTTGGGAGCTGGAGTATGTGACAAGGAGGGATCGGCCATGGGGTCAGATGACGACGGTGTTCCCACGTTCTGGGGACTCGGCCAGGCCGATCTATTTGTGCACACTAGGTAGCTAGACACTTGTTCCTCCTATAATGGGTACCGCAGAATGATGGGGTCATAGTGGCTTCTTGTGGAGGTGGAGGGATATTCTTTCTCCTGCTGAGTCCGTTGAAGGGCTCTCCTATAGGTTTCCGCAATATTAACAGTTTGGACTGGGGTAAAACCATAGGGTTGGTTTCGGCTGCAACTGTGCCTCCCCTGGTATACCCTACTTCTGTGATTCCTCCTCCTGACCCCTTGTGTTGGGAACTCGAGTCTGTAACTATACCCTTCATCAGAGAATTATTCCATTAGATGAATGATGTTGATGGAACCAAATATTAGCTCCTTGTCCTGTGATAGGTCAACCTGGTCGGTTGTCCTTGATGGTGTCGTTTGTTGAGTCGGTGCCCGTGGCGCCAAGTTTGAGGGCATAAAATCAGACAGTGTTTGGGATAACTTCGGCCTCATTATGGACTGCTCCTCTTGCGCTTGTCTCCTCCCTTTTCGATTACGCATGGATGACTGGCTTGTGGAGGGTTATGAGGCCAATATTGTCGACTGTGCGGCATTAGGGGCTATTAGCGGGAACACCAGCTACTGTAGTTTATCTCAGAGTATGCTCTGAGATCGATTGACAGTCTTCTGAGTCATCCAGTCATCAAATTTCTTCCCCTTCTTTCTGGTGACTTCTACCCACCCCTCCCCTTTGTCGGATTCAGTGGTAGAAATACATGTCACATGTGCTAGGGGTGGTCCCATCTCGACCTTCCTGGAGTCTAATATACCTTGTATGAGGTCTTTGAAGATGAAGTATTCCTAGATATTATTCCCCCGCATTCGATGGTAGGGACAGTAATATGGCATGTCATCGCGACCGACTTCTTTGGGCTTCCTTGGCTCTAGGAGGTGGAGAAAATTGCAATTCAAGGCGATGATGAAGTAGTCGCGGACTTGGTCCTCTTAGAATGAGTATACTTTGTGTCTTCGTTCCTCGAACTGGTTTCTCTTTGATCCTCTATGATCGTCCTACTTGAGCAGAAGCGGCCGCTGATATACAGGGGGGCCTTGACGATTTGGTGGAGGCCTAGGCGGTGGAGCAGGTGCAGGGGCTGGCTTGAGCATGACAGAGGATGCTTCAGCTCTAACCGCTCTCTTTGCAGGAGCCTGTGAGTCTATTCATGACTTTAGATTAGTCCGTTGCAGGGAGTCTTCAATTCTATGGGCAATGACAGAGAGATTGTGGAAGCCAATGGTGCAATCCACTGGTATGAGCAGTGTTTGCAACTCATCTCGAAGGTTATCGATGCATATGTCAAGCATCTCATCTTGGGGCATTGGCCTATTCAGAGAGTAGGTCAGAACCTTCCATCTGGTGATGAAATCCGAGACCCTATCATTCTCCCTTTATTTGAAATTCATGAGGTCACTGACCATTGTTTTAGGCATCGTTGAGCTGAAGTTGAACAGGAACTGCTGCCGAAGGTCTTCCCCAATTTTTATTGACTGAGCTAGCATATTCGTATACCAGATGAAGGAAAATCCTTTCAAGGTCCGCACGAAGAATATGAGTTTCACTACTTATTTTTATTTTGTATTTCCCATCATAGGGTCGCAATAATACGCATAGTGCATAAAATGTTGTTCTGGATCGCCTGATCTATTGAAAATAGGGAATAGAGGGCTCCCAAAATTGGGTTGAAGAGGCGTGTTGCTCACCCAATCTAGGTAGGGCTTTCGCTCTGGCTGTACCAGAGCGCGTAGACCTTCTATTACTTCCAATCGATCTGTCAATGCCTCGATGTTGTTATAGAGACCCTAGATTACATCCTATTGGGCCCGGTCTTGGGAAGGTGTAGCTCGAGGCATTGCTTGAGGATCCGGCTCAGCCAGCACCAAGGGTGTATATGCCATTTTTGACACCTTCGAAGGGTTTAGACATACTCGCTCTGGTTGCTTCCTGAGTGGAGGGAAGTTTGGGTATTCATACAAATCCATGTTCAGGTAGTTGGACGGTCCGGGCACCGCATTGGATGGGAACCCTAACCGTGATTCGTTTTCCGGGGGAAAACCTTGGTCTTTGAGGTGCACTTGTCGGGATTGAAAGTTGTGGCTCTTCTTGGGAAGTTCTTTCAATAAGACGGTTCCTTTGGAGTAGTTCGGCATTAAGCAGCCTCAATTCTTTCATTTCCTCTTCCTTTAGAGTGAATCTCTCCTTGAGTGTAAGTGGCTCGTTTTTATCAAGAGAAGGAGGCGGGTTAAGGGTAACCGGTCCTTTGTTCTTATCCTTGTTAGAAGCTTTCAGGGTAAGCGGAGGAGGGTTAGTTGGAATGGCGGCCATATTTAGGGCGACCCTCTAGTTCTAGGTGTGCACACCTGATGGTTCGTTGTGAATCACAGCCTAACTGGAACCGTCATCTCCTGATCCATCCGGATTTGCATCATCTTTAGTGTCACCCTGTGGGGTTAACCTCTATAGAGTTGATGGGTTCATATCACGGGGTGGAGGAGACAACATCTTCCAAATAGGAATAGGATCTCCTGCGCCTTTTACTGGTCTTACCCTTCCTATCCTGGGATTTCTTTAGGACTCCTTCACAAAGGGTGATGAAGAGATTTCTTTGATGCGACCTTACGGTACGCTTCCCTCTTGAAGGGGATGATGATTCAAAGGACAGGATAGGGTAGGAACCTCCTCTTATAATAGTCAACCTGAGACGAGAGAATACTAATTCTCATGGGGGAGGTTCTTGTTGAGGTGGTAAAAATTCCCCCAGCCCTGAGGGCTGGGGCTGGATCCATTTCTTGGACGTTGAGTCTCTTCCCATTTTTATTGGTCTTACAGGGGCATTTTTTGTTAAAAATGCCCCCAGCCCTGTAGGATGGGTTGACCCTGGATTGCGGCAGTGGATGCTGTTATCGCTACCTACCTGATCTTGTGTTCCCCCATTTGGGGGTGAACTGGATCTGATGTCGAGTTCACCAATGAATCAATCCCCTCTGGGGAGTCAAGCAATGACTGCTAATTGGCCACTCTTAGGCGAGAGGCATGTTGTATGATTTCGGTGGCCTGATTTAGGAGTTCATGAATGGATTTTTCCCATCGGGCCTGATGCTCCTGGGACTTACTCAAGGCCTATCTCTGTTGGGTGTGTCACCTTTCCTGAACTGGGACCCCACTCGATTTTTGTCTTGATGTGATGACATTGCAAGACATTATGCCGAACGGGTTCTTCTGGGAAGGGAACAGAGTGAAATTAAGAGCTCCATGTTCTCACCATCCTCTGATATGGACTCTCATTGGAGCATCACCAATGAGGTGGCGCAACTAGTGTAGTGCATGGAGGCAGGCTAACTCAATGTTTCCTTTATGCCTCTCAGGTCGCAGTTGCTGCACCGAAGGAAGAGCTTCCAGGTTGATGTGACGCAGGAGGTCTCCTATTGTCTTGACATGGTCTACATACCCATTGTAGGGAAAGAAGGTTGATTTCAGATTGAAGAGGGTTGTCCATATATTAGAGTGGATGTCATACACACATTCTTCTGGAAACTTTCTGGGTATGTTGAATTGAGACGTGGCCATGGGCCAAAACATAACTGGTACATCATCTCTGGCAAGTCATTTCCTTAGGTGCAACATGTCAGCATACTCCTCCATTAGTGATTCCTCTACCTGGTCGGCCCAACTAAGACGCTCACCGATAGTGTGGTCGGAAGCAGTGGGTCCGGTAGGTATTGAATTATCATGTGGGTGATTCCATGGTGGTTTAGAAGATGAACGTGGCCACAGACCATATTCTAATTGAAGAAGGGTGTTGTTGGTGACTACCTAGGAATATGAAATGCTTGATCCCATCCTTCTGAGTGCCTCGGCATATGATGTCTTTTCTATGATTTATTCATCAGGGGTAGGACCTTCCTGTCGATATGATATGTCACTGAGGGCAGCACCTTCGTAATGGTGGCTGAAATGGCGAGGACAACCATTACAGATTCTGCAATGGTGAGGACTACCATGACAGCTACCGTAGGGAGAATTTATGCGGGGTGCACCCTGGGGAGGGCCTTTAGAATGTACCACGATGAGGGGAGGGCCTTCTCGTTGATTGGTGTCTAGGTGGGGAGGGCCTCCGCTATCTATGTCACAATGGAGAGGGCTACCATTACTGCTTGATGCCTCACTGCATAGAGGATTTTTGCAGTGCATACCCTAGGGAGGACCTCCAAGGCGTGTCGCAGCAAGGGGAGGAGCTTCTGGATGTGTAGCATTGTTACAGGGAGGGCCTTCGAACAACTACCATCATGGTGAGGATGACCATCATGGTTTTACATTCGATGTGTATCCTGGGGAGGACCTTCAAGACACACTTTGATAAGGGGAGGACTTTTTTGTTGCTTGGGGCCATTATGGGGAGGACCTTCACAATGGTGGTCGTGGTGGTGAGGACTACCATCATAGCTACCACAGGGATAATTTCTACGGGGTACACCCTGGGGAGGGCCTTTAGAAAGTACCAAAATGAGGGGAGGTCTTTCTTGTTGATTGGCGTCTAGGTGGGGAGGGCATATGATATCTGTGTCGTAATGTTGAGGGCTACCATTACTTATTGACGCCTTACTTCATAGAGGAATTTTGCAGTGCATACCCTAGGGAGGACCTCTAAGGAGTGTCACAGCAAGGGGAGGACCTTCTGGCTGTGTAGAGTTATTATGGGGAGGGCCTTCACAACAACTGCCATCATGGTGAGGATGACCATCATGGTTTGACGTTCGATGTGTATCCTGGGGAGGACCTTCAAGACAAATTGTGACAATGGGAGGACCTTCTTGTTGCTTAGGGACATTGCAGGGAGGACCTTCGCAATGGTGGTCGTGGTGGAGAGGAATACCATCACAGCTTTCACGGGGAGAATGTCTGCGGGGTACACCCTGGGAAGGGCCTTTAGAATATACCACAATGAGGGGAGGGCCTTCTTGTTTCTTGAAGTCTCTACGGGGATGACCTCCATTATCAGAGTGGTGAGGACTACCATCGTGATCTGATGCCTGGATACGCGGAGTGTAGTTGTAAAGTAACCCCTGGGGAGGACCTTCAGGGCAGGACATGACAAGGGAAGGGCCTTCTTGTCATGATGATACATCACTATAGGGAGGGCCTCCATAGTTGCGACTATGATAGTGAGGACTGCTATCATAATCTGTGGTCCCACTGCACGGAGAGTGTTTGTAGTGTATACCCTGGGGAGGACCTTCAGGGTTGACTGCAACAAGTGGAGGGCCTTCTTGCTGCTCGATCTTCTCGTCACTCAAAGGGCTTCTGTGACTCGCATAAAAAGAGAAGCTCTCATGATAGATCATTATATGCCGGTGGGGGAGGCCCCCGTGGGTGCTCTGGGGAGGACCTTCAGAGCTGCTGGTAGCAACATTTCGGGGAGGACCTTCGCAAACACTATTACCACTCCCATAATATGGTAATGGGTGGGAAGGGTTTTGAGCCTTCGATATGTTCTTAGCGGAATTGGGAACCCCGGATTACAACAGAGCGGGGTCATGAACCCTCCCTTTATTTTCCGACTTCCTTCGGCGCGTTCGGGGTGCTTTCTTTCGAGCAGCAGGGACCGTCTGCTGTTGATAACGACCTTCACCTTTGGGTCCCTTTCTAATTGGGTCCTGTGTTGCTGCTGGGATATGCCGACAAACATCTTGACTTTTAGCAGGGATATATTCCTACTCTGGATCATCCACCGTGATGGATGGGTGCCCCCCAGTTGGAACGAGCGAAGCTGCTCAATCCGGTTGCCCTTGTATCGCAGAATATGGCCGACGAACCTCCTGGGTGGAAGCAGTGATACAGATATGCTTCGAGATGGATCTCTAATCTCTTAGATGAGTCTCCTCAATTGGGGAGACAGGATCACAGGCCCGAGTCCTTGCTATTTCCGCTGAGGAAATTACATTCTGGAAAGTCCTGCAAGATATGATCTGGGATCGATACCTGCTCCTACATCATTTCCAAGATATGCATAGAGACATCTTTGGTTGGAACAGGTATGGAGTCCCATTCTGGTATCGGAGTAGTAATATCCTGCTCTGGTCCTCCTGGGGTTAGTGGGTAATGACAATTCTCCTGTGTCAGGGTAGGTGAACGAGTCTACCCCTGTACCGGGATGTGCTGGTTTATCTCCCCGTTTGTCACCACATCGGGATGGCGGACTTTACTTGTATCTGCAGGGAGCTGGCCCTGCATATGTTGGTTCCCCACCGTATCGAGTCGTTGGCCTTTGTTTTCAAGGAGACATTCCCGCCTATTAATTGCCTCCACATCTGGATGGCGGTCTTTGTTGATTGCCACCACATTGGGATGGTAGGTGTCAGGAGCATCTGCTAGGAGCTGGTCCTGCAGAAGCTGGGTTGCCACCATGTCCGGTTGGTGGGCTTCATGACCCTGAGCAAGGAGAGGTTCCTGCCGGGTAGGTGTCATCCTGTGTGAGTGACAGTCTTGATAGAGCTTGGCGGGGGTGCGCCCCTGCTCGTATGATGCCGCCATGTCTGGATGGTGGTCTTTGGAGGAGCGAACAGGTGTATGTGCCTACTCGCAATACGTCTCCGTGACTGGGCATCGGAGCTCCTCCTCAGGGAAAAGGGTGATGACTGGTCCTTGGTTATACGTTTTCCTCCCTCGTCGAGTTGTCCGAGGGGTCGGATCTTGGGGAGCATGGGCCTAGATCCTCAGGGTGATATCCTCCTTAGCGTGAGGATATTGAGTAGTGGCGTAACCACGACGACATCTACCGACAGGGGCCTTAGAGCGAAACCCCCATTCAGCGGGGATGTAGTCCCCAGTTTCGACCTCATCTGCCTCCCTAAGATAAGGGAGGTACGCATTTTCTCATTCCGAGGATAGAATCTCACAACGGTTTGAGACGGAAACAGGATCCATCTGGATCTGCTTTCACAGCCGCTACTGGGCAGGTGATCGGTGGGTCTTGGCGGATTGGAGGGCGTGCATGGCCTCCTCCACCGTCGGGAGAGTACTATTCAAGTGGTAATCTCGGATCAATGCATCTGAGACCCATCGTCAAAGACGCTGAGTAGGTGATGGTGTCCTTCGTTGGTGAGGATGTCTGGTCATTGCGTTTCTTGAAGTATGCGTCTGTTAGTTCCTTCATGATGCCATTGGATCGAGGGGAGTTCTAATTGGTACCAGTAAAATATTTTAACAAATACAAACAGAAAACCCATCAAAGCAGCACCTCAAAATCCCATGCATAATTAATGACCTTGCTTGGCCCTCCTTGCGAGTATAAGGGGGCACCGAGTGGGATTAGGTTAAATATGTCATTCTTGGTTAAAGATTCACATCAGGTTCACCATTTTTGTTTTTACTGGGGGTGGGAAGACGTGTGTTTCTCAGTGGTTGATTAGAGAAGGTTGGTTTCAGATTAATCACTCATATCAGGTGCACTGTTTTTGTTTCGAAACTCCCAACGGTTCCATATCCAATGATACATGGACCTTCATTCCAAAGGCAGGCGTCTGCTGGGCGATTTGGCCAGTGATTCTTAAGAACTCACATTGGTCAATAGGATGGGAAGTCGGGCTCATCGCACCCTTTTGGGGGGAATTATTACATGTTCCAGGACTCTCTTATAGATTTAAGACGTATTCATATGTTCGTGAATCATTGGTTTATACCCAAGCATAGTATCCATAGATTACTCCTGGTTAGTAATGGTTAGCTAAACGTAGGGATTCATAATCATTTAGGCATAAGGACTACCATCCCTCATTGGATTAATGACTTTGAGGAGTTTGGACTCATTGAGACAGCACAGGCTTGAAGCCTCATAACTGGGCGCTTTGGAGTATATTTTCATCCAGGGGGGAAAGATAACGACTTGAGTGTTTGGATCGAACCCATGATACGGGCTTCCTACATATTCTCATGAGAGGAATCAGAATCCTCATAGTTTGGTGCCACTTGACAGGACACATCACCTTTTAAGGTCGTGCGACAAGGACCCAACCGTACAGTTTAATGTCATATAGAAAGGACCATCGGGTGAGAGATGCCCGGTCAAAGTTGGTGCGGGGATTACGCCAAAGTGGCCCGGAAGACCCAAGGGAAGTGATTTCCTAGGCCCGAAGATGGTCATGCTGGAGTATAGGTACATGGTCTGATAGGGACATATGTGTATCAGACTTAGATATCAGGCTTTCACCTCATGGAGGTTTCCTACGTATCCCGGTTGGTCAGGTATCGAAGTTCGTGTAGTTCTTGGATGATTAGGTCTTACACGTGAGAGTTGCCTGTTATTGGGATTGAACCTCGGGGAGGCATCCTATGTACCCTGCTTAGGAGATAGGGATCAAAACCCACGTAGTTTGTTTAACCACATTCATCATGCGGATGTCGTGACCGTAAAAAATCTCTAAGCCCACGTGTGTCATGCTCGGTGGGAGAAATAAGATAATGTGATAGACTTGGAAAGCCTCATACATTCTTCCTAGAGAGGGAAGGGGAGGAAGATGATGAGCGGAGGAGAATTCTGGGACCACTGGACTCTCCTTCTCCCTGATGTTGGAGGAAGGTAGAAGTCTCAGAGCAGAGCAATAAACCTTCCATGATGAGAGGGGAAGGGCCATTGGATTTCAGTGAGGATGGTGTGGGGCTTACTCTAGGACGGATGCCCAGCCACTACCCAGAGAGGGGAGAATTTCTCATCGCTGGTGCTCGCCAAAAGGAAACATGATAGGGGTCCCTCAATCTTGGAAAGTGGAGAGGTAGATAGGGGACTCTTGGGCTCGGACCCTGAACTACCATGGGAATGTGAATCCAGGAATGCTTCGGGAACCCGTTCAAGAGCTGGGGCAACCCCTTTGTCCTCTCCTTCTGTGGCTATGTGAACTCATAGTGGCGCACTAATGCACCTGAAGGTTTCATCATACGGGTCTGGTGGCTTCGGTAGAGGTCTTGGATTGGGGCTGATGAATAGCCTGATGAAGGGATTATAAAGGATTGGTCCAGATTCGAAGGGTTTTATCTGGCTTGGGGAATGAGAACATCGAAGGAGTTGGTGGGCCGCATGGGTGCATGAAGAGTGGCGCCCTTCACATAGGGGGGTGTTACGTAGCTGGAGAGGCCATCCGCGTACCAGGGTGGTACGCAGACTGATAGGCACCCCACGTACCAGGGCGGTACATGGCTTTGGGTTTGGCCTGTGTACCAGGTTGGTACACGATGGAGTTCACACGAGTAGCAGCAGCCAAGGGCGTCGCCGGTCAGGGGTTCACTGGTCAAGGCTTCGCCCACGTAGGAGGGTGCTACGTGGTGCGTCAGATCGAAAAAGGGGCATAAACTCCCTGGTCCATGGGGAGTACATCCACGGAGGGGCCATGGCTCACATTTTTTATTTTAAGTTCACGGTTCACCAATTGGTTATATGTTTTTTTGTTCTTTATCAATTCATTTCCAGTTTTATACCTGTTCTGGTTCACAAATTGGAACTTCTCTGTTCGCGAAATCCTAAGCTCCTTCCTTCGGAATCCTTCCTCCAAAAGTCGATCTCCAAACCTTCTTGGTGATAGAGAATCCTTCTACCCAAATCCAATTGATCCTTCTCTTCTCCCCCACGATTTCCTTTTATAGAGGGGAAAAAGAGATGTATTTGTGGTCATGTGGCACCTTTTGCGGAGGCCCATGACTGAAAACCCGGTTTACAGATGACTTGGTCAATCCGAAACTCATGGGGGAAAATTTAATGCACCTCACCCGCGAACCAAATCGGTTCGGGGGGTGCTTTGCGGTCGTGCAGGGCTCCACCTCTATTCCACAAATGATAGCGCATGCATTCTGGGCCGGTTGGCGCATTTCACGGTTTGGGCGGTTCGTGATGGTGGACCGGCCTGGCACCTATCCTGCTTCACACCCGCAGAAGGGTTCCTGCCTCCGTTTCGCGAAAGACGCTGGTCCGCAGAGGGGGCAGCTCGCTGAACCAGCCGCGTAGCATCAATGTTGGACCGGTATGCGTACCGGTTGGTCCTTTTCCAATCTTGAGTATTCTCCATATTTTTTTCCAATTATTTGAGGGAAATTAGGTAGAATCCTTTCTCAAATTAAGGGGGATTCCCATTCTCCTTTTCATATTTTTTTTTCAGGACCCTACAGGGGACTAACCTATATTTGGATGAACAATGTTATCCATTCACCAATATTGAACTTGTATTCTTAATCCTTAAGTACTTGAAATGTTTCATCTTATAATACATTCTTATGTATATTTTTATGTTTCTTCTATAGGAAATGTCAGAATCTATTACAATAAATGAGTCCCTCAAGTACATTATTAGGGACTCTTAGAGAAACAAACTTGAAGGGGATGCCTCTAGAAAAGATGTGGGAAATATATATTTTGATCAGTGGATAATATGGAGAGTGGAGTGTGACTGAGTTTCTCCTATCAAACCCCTCTAAATAAAAATTCAGCTAGTGATAATACCCGACCATTTCCCATTAGAAATCAAGCATCAGTGGAAATCTGAAACACTAGATAAACATATCCTTCCTTATGGGAGCATTTTGTTTTCAATTATACCTAGATTTATTCCTTATACATACATGCATGTTCGAATGAAGAAATCTTGTCCCACTAACTATCAGATCTCACACATCAAATATGTTTGATGATAATTTTGAGGATTCTAACTAGAGGATCTTAGGAAAGGAATATGATTTAGTTGTTAAGATAAATGTATTAATAAAATATAAAAAATAGGTAGAGGTGTTAATTTTGGATGTTCTCATTCCACCCACCCCAACTGGTGTGGGGGGTATGGATCAGTTATGAAGATCAAATTTCAATATGTTGTTATGAAACACCCACTAGCCTAATTTATTTTAAAATATTTCATTATACTTCAGGAGGTTAACATTACCGAGGAGGAGATTATGGATCACATAAAAGTGTCTGGTACCTCAAATGATCTCTAGGAACTTCATAAAGTATTAGGATATTATGGTTCACTTTCACAGTTGCTTGATTTCACATTTTTCTAGCATGATATGCTCATTAAAATAGTAAACCCACATACCCTATCTATAAAATTTTTTTTGAGTTATTACATCAATGGGAGCTCCCTATGGTTTCCTCTATTGGGTCGGAAGTATCACCCATAAAAGATCTCATAAGTACATACTCCTCCTGTCCATTTGGAGAAAACACTAAATTATCCCTAGAGGGATCTCTCCTTCAATGTGTTCCTAATTCACAAACTGATAAGGCTACTAATATAGGGGAGAATCCAAACCCACCAACTGGTCTAATCATGGATAGAGATGTTGATGTTTCTTACATATTGAATGATGTCATAGAGTTGATGATAGGGGATCCTATCATATCCAATGATGACACCCATATCCATGAAATATGATAGGTTACATCTCTATTGGATGTAGTAACTACAGAAGTATGTCTATCTCCAAGAGATGGTGAGTCCATGTAGTGTCCATTGTTCATAATATATATCAAATATGATAACATGTAATCTAATTAGTCATTATCAATGGTTTTGGATCAATATATGAATCTCATGATGTAATCCTTTGGTTCCCAAGATCAACCACCTAATAATATTGAGATCGAGGCTGATTTAAGACCTGGAAGTTTAGCAAGCACAACCCAGATGGATTAATTGATCAAGTTAATACCAAAATGAATTTCTCATTATAAAAGTTTCTCAAATTATTGTCCAGTATATTTTATAAAATTACATGTAATCCATCAATATGTGTGGAGGGATGTATGTTAGTTGATCATATGAACCCCCTTAATAGAATTTTCCACTAAGATCGCAAGACTCCACTAATTTTTTATAGCACTGGGAATTGGTGAATTTAACTATCATACAACCCACCATGTCATGAAGAAGATCATATAGATTTGGGAGTATGATAAAGTTATTAAATAAATATTTCCCAAAGATATGTAGGAAGCTCAATGTGCCAACCTCCAAGCTACAGTATCCCAAGAAGAATCTCACTATACAATGATAGTGGTGGAACAATCATGCTTTGTTGATGAAATGGATGAAAAAATGGGACTTCTTTAGTAGGAACAAGATGTTTTCATGGAAATGTTTCCAAAATACTAAGAAGAAATTGTAGAATTCCTCACCAATAAAGAACTTGTTGTCGCTAAAGTAGAAATACATTGTCTCACTAAAGAGGCAAATGTATTGTGGCTAAATATAATTAAAGATGATTTCGATAAATATTGGAGATCAATTTATAAACTCCAAGATTATGTGGAGGGAATTTTTTATTTTTTTTCTACTAACAAAGAGAGACTACAATTTGTGGATACTTATATTCCTCTTTTTTTAATGCAAACAATTATCTGATAATTTTTCAATTTCCAAATTCCTTATTTTATTTAGATTATCTATTTATAATAATGGATGAGATATTTAAAGGAAATATTAAGATGAAAAGATACCATTTAAACATAAAAATTGAAATGTAATACACCAATCATGATTCTCTAAATACTTGTGTGGAATGATTTCATCCTAAGAATGATTCATGGGTGGGTATAGACAGAAATACCATCACCATACACCAAAGTTGGTCCTTTTGGATTATGTCTTCCTGGGAATTGACTATAGATAGGTATAGGTATAAATAATATCACCATATAATAGATTTAGTATATTTGTATGTGTAATGAGATGACGTGATGTAATGAGAATCATAAAGGGGAAACAAGAATGGGTATTCCAATACTCAAGAGGTCTCAAACACCCCAGATTTATGTCTTTACACATCTTTCATAGATCTTCTAGATAGATATTATAGGTATGAGGGAATGGATAAATTATCTATATTTTTCCTAGGGGAATACCAAATGATTCTATTATTATTATTTATTTCCCTAATTTAATTTCTTAAACCTCATATATAGAAGACTTAGTGGGATGAAACTTAGTCTTTTACTTAGGATTCCCTATATAGGTTTTCATTCTAATGAGTTTTATGCCACTTTATCTTTTAAATGCTTAATTTATTCAAGATAATGTAATATGTATGTCTAGAGTGTAGTGAATTGACTTTTAACCATGTTTACCTTTTCAGGTTTTTGGCCTATTGAGTTATACGTATCTTTTTTTAGTTGGTTTTAGGTTCATGAAATTCAAACCATTGTGGAATATATTTAAGTTCAGATATCTTTGACTAAAATGAGTGAATAAAAATACATGGAAATGTAATAAAAACAAATCCAACATGAATATAGAGTCTAATTTTGTGAATTAAGACAACCTTAATATAAAAATACACATAATTTAAGCTCATGGTGCTTGGACCATATATTTCTACAGTATAAGGCCATATAGCTTTGAAAAAAATGAAGCAATCCACATAGAAATATGGGTTAGGTAAAACCTAACATGAATGAGAGATCTTTTTTATGCCTATACATATTGAATTGGGGGAGGATGTGTGTATTTTAAGGAAATAGTGGTCATACTAGAAGTTGTTAATGTTTAAGGTCATACGGATTCGACTAAATGTGTGGTACATCACAACTAAAAAGGGAAAGGAAAAAACCTAACATGAATGAAGGTCCCATTGACATTATAGGTTTTACCAAAAGGGGGAATTTATTTTATGTTCATAAAGTGTAGACCATTGTGTCATGCATTTTAGGGTCATGTGATGGGAAATAATATAGGGTTCAAGGATGATATGTCAATTCACTTCCTTAAAGTTGATTCATGATGCATGGATGTGTAACATAAAGGATATCAAATCCACTTGAATAGTTGGATTATGTATTGTGTAAATAATAAATCAATGATTTTAAATTCGGGATTGTGAGATGGAAAATGTATTCCAGGGATAAATGCTTACCATTTTCAAATAAAAGGTTCCATTGTAATGGTGTAAAGGTGTATGGAGATTCGAGGACCTTTTTTCAAGGATGAAACCATGCCTCTGGTTGGAAGGATGGATTGGGGATGCATATGTAGAGAAAAAATGGGGCATGTATGCATAAAAAAATAGTGGTGTCCTTTGAAGAAAGATTGACTCATTATCGATAGTCATGAAATGTGTGTGGGGATCCAAACATTTGGGAAGTAAAGTAGATTCGTGGAGGGGGGACATTCAAGGAGGGTACTAGTACCCCCAAATATTGTGTCACCGTGTATTGAAAACATTATTGAGGTGAAAATATATGATATGTCATTGCTCTAACTTATTCCCAAACTAGGGGGCTTAGCAAGCATGGATCAAGTTATGCTAGGACCATATAGTGGGCCCATGATCTTTGTGACTTTTTCCTTTGTGATCTAATTTTTTCCTAAGACATGAAAGTTAAAAGCTTAGTAAGAAAAGAATTGGTTTTTTATTAGGATTCCAATTACAATTTTTTGGCCTGAAAAGTTTTATGTATCTTTCACCTTCAGTTTAAGGTCTTTTGGTCTATATAAATGGGGTATAAAGTTTATGGTCACATAGCATTGAAAAAAGAAAATTGAAAAGTGATATAGTCTCTCCTACAAGGGTGAATCAAAACCAATTCTGAATGTAGAACCCAATGATAGTATAGATTATCTCATAGGGGAGTGTAAATGGTTTAAGGTCAAATTTCTTGGACAAAATGCATCGATATAATATTTCTAGTGGAAAGGGAATAGTTGACCAATTATGGATGACATCCCAATTCCACTCTAGTCCATCTCGAAGGGGTTTACATCATTTTTGGTTATGATGCATGGACTATTGCATGAAGGGTAAGTATAAAATAACATCCTAATTGGGATTACTGGGCTAAGAACACTCTACCACATTTTTAATTTAGTATTATGATTCTATAAATCATGACTTGAGGTTCTTGAATTGGAAGTGATGATATAGATATGGTACACAAGGGATAACCACTGATTATATTCATATGATGAGTTTTTTTGCGATACTATCATGGAATTAGATATTATAAGCCATGTTTCGTATGATAAAAACATACCTCTGGTTGATAGGAAAAATTGGGGGAGTTTATGTAGGAGAAAAATTGGGGCATGTATGTATATCCAAGAAAAGGTGTTCCATAAATACTAATTCACTCATTTTTTATAGTCATGAAAGGTTTTCTGATATCTGATACACTTGAGATACAAAGTGTGAATTATGGAAATGAATGTTTAGAAAAGGTGATGGAGTCATACCAAATCTCATTTGACCATGGTCAGACTATTTTGGTCCTTTGTAAAGGATCCAAAATGGGTGATAGTATGTATAGTTTTATCTTATAATGACTTTGGTGTCATGTTTTTTAACATCATGTGATAAGAACTTGGGTTTCATGTATTTCAACATCCTGTGATAAGGACACACACCACACAGATTAACTTCATGTATTAGGTATTTAAATATAGGGAACTTCATACATATCTTACTCATGTGTAAGATGATATAGCCTCATCTTAGTGTCAGGTCCATAAGGTCTTTAAATTAGGATGAAACATTTGAAAATGGGGGACATTTTATCTTGGAATGGGTGTCTAGAAAACAACCATATGCTATAAGCCTTTTTTATATCTTTCACAAGAGGAAAAACTTTTCTCGAACACCTAATGAGGAATAAAATCCTTGAATCCACCATATATATGAGTCTAGTTTTTAGTGGAATTCTTGGTTGGTCATAAGATGGGGAATCTATGTATAACTATATATCCTACAAGAGTGGGAATCAATCCACACATATTTCTTCAATATCCTCTATACATATATAGATCATTCAAAAAGTAAAAGGGTTAGCTGTTCTTACTCTAACATCAAGATATTATAAGATACCTGGCATGAATGAGAAGAAAACCAATTATCAAGAGTAAGTCTGATGAAGTTTTTAGATAAAACTAAGATAATAGATCTTGTTTTCACTATGTATCTTGTGACAATGGGAATCAATAAACATGTTGTTATGGTAATTATATCACTTTTAACATAGACCCAAGCATGATAAATTCTATGATAAAGGTTCCTACATTGATCTTGCTCATACACAGGATAGAGAAAATATCGGTTGATAAAAAACATGGATGGTCCTAGGATAGAGGATCCAAACATCACTATATATCCTACAAGAGTATTAATGAAGACACACATAGTTCTACATTTACCCCTTTTGTATAGATCGAATTCATGTCCAAGAGGAGATAATTAGGTTCCACCTTAACAATGATCCATCGAGAATGATATTTATAAATGGGAAAACCCAAAAATTAAGGGGAAAGGGGGTATTATTTGTTAATATAATTTGTCATTACACATTGAAGATATTACCTAGGAATCAATATGTATCCTATGAGAGTAGGAATCATGTGACACATAGTTCTAATAAAAAGGGTCTCTGTATAGATCTAGATTGTATATGGAGAGAGTGAATTTTATTATTTTCATATAGTATAAAAATGGGGGGATCCATAGTGTTATCTTGTACTAGATCATTTCATCTATATATAGATAAATGTACCAGGAATCCCTAACATGGATCTGGATCTCATATAATGGGGACAATCTCACCAATAATCCACCCCAAATAGTCTTAGGGGGAGTGTATGATAGACCTTTTTGTCATATAATTTAGCATCATGAAACTCTGACTGGATTATACTCAAATGATTAAATAGCATATCAATCATTATAATTAGAATGATTTTTTAGGAACTCTAAAATCACATGAGTCATGCTCAGTATGAGAAATAAGAGATAACTAGATGATTTTCTAACTCACATGAGAGGGCATGATGAAGAACAGGTGGGGGAATTTTCTTCTTTATGAAAGTAAGAAAATTCTATATATATTTGGATATTATTTAGGTATAAGCTGTTGTTCATGATGAAAATCCATGGTTGGGCCTTGGATAGATGATTCATGATTCATTATGTATCATGTAAGGATGGGAATCAAGCCACATTAAGTTCTTATAAAATATAATCCCTACATTGATTTGATTCTGAAGAAAAGAGGTGGGGTATCTTCCTTGGTGAATTCCAATGAAAGGGAGAAATCATGCACCATGTATTTTGAGTAGTCAAAAGTTGTGTATCCAATACTAGAGGTGATCTTGGATGGATTTATTGGTGCATGGATAATATTTCACTAATCAGGGTTTTATGAGGTAGGGTCATATGAACCTTTTTTCAAACATAAATGGATTGAATTCTAATAAAACCCGAAAATGAGTCTATGATAGGTGATCCCGAATTTCATTATGTATCCTAACAGAATAGGAATCAAGACACACTTGGTTCTTGAAGAATCTCCACATAGATCTAAATGATATATAGAGAAAAAGTGGAATTCACCTATGAATATGTTGATGAACACAGAACCCAACATTGAAGGCTCATGTGTAGATATAGATCATACATAGGAGAGGGTTAATTTCATGTTTTAGGAACACACACCCAAATGGCTCAATACCATAAGTAGTGACCCTTGTATCAAACTCATTTTGATAGAATTGAAATTGTGGTAGGGCCCAAGATAAGGGGCCCAGGTTCCCCTAAATATCCTATGGGAGTAAGAATCAAGACAAACATATTTCTTAAAGAAGGGCATGGTAGGATGATAGAGAAAAGGGGAGAATGTCCTCTAAAATGTGTATGATGACCATGTAGTTTAAATACATGAGAGAAAGATGATGTCATGTCTTTTTTTCATGTAACTAGGATAATGTCTTGTAGTTTTACATCATGTGATAGGGATTTTTTCCTAAACATTAACATTATATGGAAAGTATGATGTGGGAAATTATATTCAATTTATCAGTTTTCATCATGTACTATGTCTTTTCATTTAATGTATTGTGATGGGTACATTGACCATGTATTTTAACATCATATGAAAAGGTTATTGGCCACCCAATTTAACATCTTGTTGTCGGGACGTTATGCTATGTTTTTTAAGTGATACAACATGGTATTTTTTAACATATTTTGATGTCTTGTTATAGGTACATTGTGTAATGTATTTTAAAGTAATAAAAATAGGACTTTGTAACTGACATAAAGATTATGAAAATTAATTTTTAAGGAAACTTGCACTAGTTTGAGGCATGATGTGCTCACCATCCATAATGATCAAGGATTTTGATCTATTGGAATAGACCTTATATATTTCATAAGGTTATTCCCACATTAGTTTGACCTTTGGAATATTATTCCTTAGTATCATGAATGTTATAAGAACCAACACAAGCTCTCCCTAAAGGAAAAAGTGGGGGAGGACTATCTTGTCGAAGGCTCATGAAACTTCGTTCTGATGGAATTTCAGCTTATGTGGTGTATCAAACCTTTTCACTTCTAGTCACTCAAATTCATCAAGTCACTTTTTTGAGTGATAATATTTAGTGAGATAGTTTTATATAGAAACTTGAAGAGAATTAAAATAAAACTTGATGAGTAACACCACCTATGTACTATACACAAGTGAATATGGTGTTTCCTACATAAAAAAATGAGTTATGGTGTGGTAATCTCATAAGGAATTTTGGAGTTTTTTGAGGCATAACCACTTATTATTTTCCACCATCTTTAGCAGGTTATTTTAAAGTGTCTCGATGAAGGCCTTTATCTATCCATTTTTCATTTTATAATTGTAGGATTAGTGATTGGACTGGATGTTATAAACCTGATATAGCCTTTTCAACTTGGAAGAAAAAAAATTAGTTCAATTTTCAATCAATGTACTGTGAGGGACACAAAATATGTGAATGATATTTTTCTTCCTGAATATGATAATAGCATTTGTATCAAATTCTTTGAGGGCTATATCCTTGACCCATTTGAAAATAATGTTCATATAAGTATGTATGTGCTTAACCTACCTATTTGTAACTAGGGTATATAGCCCCACAACACCCATTCCCTCGGCAGTGAACATCCAATAATATGTAGAATAATGATGTAAATCTAGGGGTCGATGTATGCATATGGAATCCATATATTTGGAATGTAAATTCTTGGATAACTCTACATAGTCATGCATTACTAATGACCATAAATAGACAAGACTTTTGAACTAATGAGAGAGATTATCTCTAGACTAATGACGGTCATAAGAGGCAAAATGGAATTTGTGCATTGTAGAAAGGATATCATTCCCCTAAATTAAATTGAGGAGAATTATAGCAAAAACTCATTTGTATAATACCTATAAGGATCCAAGATCACCGTATAGGATGAATTTCACCACCCAGTGAGGAATATTCTCTCTTGGATCACTCTGTTGGAAGGATATAGTCTCGAAGGTAGTCTAAAATTGGGTACCTTCATTCATTGGTTGCAGCGGTTAATGAAGATATAGGCTTTCCCTAGTCATAAGGTATGTTAATTTCATTTATTTCCCTAATTTCATAATAAATGAATGTGATACCACCCTTTGATGTGAAATGAATATTGTTGTCTATTTCGGGGCTAGGTATACCAAGGTGTTGGATAAATTAACTATAGAATTGGAATTTTATGAACATAGGATATGATTATGAACTATATCAAAGGGTAACTCTACCATTCCCTTTAATATAATCACATTGATAAATTATCTTTTCCTTTTTTATATAATATTCACCATTGATTTGTTTAATAACCAGTTTTGAATCACTTTTGATGTTGAGGTGAGACACTAATATGTAAATGGATAAATTCAAACCATCCATGTGGGATTCATGTTCTATATAATTATTGGTGTATCCTTCTGAAAATAGGAATAAATTGGTAAAAACTTCTTTGGATAGGTAAATTATCACAACCCCAAAGAAAACAATGTTATCAATCTAGTTTTCTATTGGTATGCATATTGGGAATCAAGAAGCACCATAAAAGTACATTTCCCATGCTTGGGGTGCATTTTCTATGGATAAAACTTCCTCATTAGGGAGAACTACACGTAGAAACCCACTCTCAGGATTCGGGTGTTCCATAAGGAAGTCTTCCAATTCCTAGCCCTTGAATACTTTCTGAGGTATGAACCATATTCCATACTATTGTAGGATTATTCACATCATGACATATGTTTGGTCATCATTGTACAATTGAGTACATACATTAGTCAGTCAACATGACAAACCGAATGAGTCTCATGACACTACAGATAGTGTCTTAGCTTCTGCACTATGAAGATCAACTCCAAATCGTTCTTATTTATAATAGAATACCAAGTCTCGATGTTTAACATGGTATTTATGAGATAATATAAACTATTTTCATAACCCACATCATTATTCTTTTTCATGATCACTCCAAGATAACACTCTGGAGTCATCACATATAAGACAATCAGATTTCCTTCAACTAGTGGCATCAAGAATGGTGGGCTGATGAAGTACTAACTAAGGTCACCTAAGAATATCTATAAATCCTCATCCCTTTTGTGATAAACCCCTTTATTCATTAATAGATTAAAGGGTATGCATTTACCAATAATATTTACGATGAAGCACCTGATGTAAATAGTATTCTTTTGGAGTACTCTTAATTATTTTAGGTTTTGGTGTGGTGGTATATTAATAATTTACTTGTTCTTTTTTTGTGTTGAATTCGATGTCACAATGGAACACCATAATGTCACGAATTCTCCCTAATTTTACCCTGAAGGTTCACTTTAAAAGATTCATTTTTAGGTTGTTTTATTGGAGGTTTCTAAAACCAGTTTCAATGTCTACAACAAGGTTACAATACTATCAATATTTGACCATGAGGTCATCAATGTAGCACTCCATGGTTTTCCACATGAATGATTTAAATATGTAGAGTATAATACATTGATATATATCACTATAATTATTGAAACCAAAGTTAATCACTTGATAATAATATAATCCTAGCGGTACCTTGAAAGCAGGGGAATACTCATCATCCAACACTATCCAGATCTGTTTTTAGTCAGAATTCACATTCTTGAAGGAGAGGGATTAAAATCTATCCATTACATTGATAAATAATTTTTCAATTGGGAATAAGAATTCATCTTTTGGGAAGTTCCTATTATGGTCCCTGAATTCGATACAGACTCTGATTTGAACATTTTTCTTTTTTACTAGAATAAATTCTTCTAACCACTTAGTGTATTGATCCTTAAGGATGATTTTGGATTTGATGAGTTTTTAAACCTCCACATCAACTTGTAAATGAGAGTTGGATGAATTCTTGTTGTTTCATGTTTATACCCATTTTGTTCGTTTGAAAATCCTATATGGTGGGTGGCCACCTAGGTATTCAATCCCGGAATTTTAGTGTAGATTCAATAGAACACATACTGATGTCATTTTAGGAATTAAATATACTTTTACTTCTCTTATAGGTTCGTGGATACATTGATGAGTGTGGTTTGTGGGTCCTATTATAAACTAAGATTAAACTTCTTGAGAACATCGATGGTGGTAGAAATTCCTTCCTCAAATACTGAAGGGGAATCTCTAAGGCTAACTTCCTCCTCTTCCTCTTCCTCAATGTTGTCAATGTCGAAAGATAATGGAAGTATTTTATAATTGGAACATAATTCAAGTAAATTTCTCTCTTTTTTTAATGAAGAGAAGGTTTCTCTGAATATTGAGGGTGTTTCACCACCACCATGGGTATTTGGGAAATATTCTATTTTCTCCCTTTTCCTTGAGGTAGGAGAGGTGTTGATATCATAAATCCTAGATGATGGAATGGGGGAATATTTTCCTTATACCTATAATCTGGATGTATCCTTTGATTCTAATTATGATGTAAGAATATTCTTAGATATTGTGGATAAACATATACCACTATTGATAAGGATATCTTGAATTATGATATTTTTTCCACATATAAACCCAAATTTCCATATAAAATGCCTTCCACGGATGACATGGTTATCACTATATAAATGGGGAAAAGAAAGGTCTTTTCGAAAATCATGTGGGTTGGGTTCATTACCTTAGTTTGGTTGATGGTCAATACATAATCCTTATCAAGTAGGCTCTAAAGGAATACGAGGTATGTTCCCAAACCATTTGGAGTAGTTACTTGAATATCGATTCTCATCACCAATCATTTTCTTTCCCTATTTTAGAAACCCACTTCATTATACTAGGATTAATAAAATTGAAAGGGTGAAATATTACCACACAATACTCTGACTTTCCCATTGATAGGGTATTTTAGGAATTAATGGCTTAATGATGTCATTTCTACATGTCTGTGGGAATATGGACTTCCCAATAGGACATTTAATTTTGTGTTATAATAAATTAACATGAACATAGAGTTGGATATTATATCTCTAGATTGGGATTTAATTTTTATCCTTCTAAGGGTATTTTTCTCAACTTTTCTATACCCTGGGATGGTTAGTTTTGAGGGATATGAATCATCCTCACCATATCACAAGCATAGAAGTGTCTAGACTCAAATGAGATTTATCCCATAGCCATATTAAATTAAGACTCAATGAATGTTAAAATTTTCATGATTTCATAAGACATACAGGGGTCTTATGAATCTGTGGAAGGAGGCCTCATGATCCTGATCTATGAATGAGATAATTGTGTGGAATTCCATTGGGGAAGTCTCTTCATGAAACTTATTACTATAGAAACATCATCCTCAAACTCCTAGGTGGTTATAAGGTCCCCAAAAAATACTTACGTGAGTTATTCTGAGAGGTGAAGTGTATTCAGGATCAAATGATTGGCTAGTATAGTATCTATATGCTTTATAATATTTCACTTTTCCACTAGGTACTTGTGCTTCCCAATGTGGGGTTGTTCCATGGACAAAGTCTTTTAATCTAATGTGCTTGATGTTGATAGATTTTGTGCATGTATGGAACTTTAAGGAATGTTTTTTACTGGATAGTTAAGTTGATATGGTCATCCCAAATGCTTGGGTTGGTTAGAGAATTGTACATGAGGTAATCAATCTTCCAAGAAAATTGGATTTTCATTATCCTTGTAGAACTCAAGGGTGTCTCTATATTATTATTAGGATCACCGAAGGTCTCACCATTATGTTTCAACCATATGTATAGATTCAGTAGATTCATTGTTGGAATGTTGGGATCTTCTATGACCATGCCTTTCTTAGTTCCCTCAGATTCTATGGCCACTTACTTCTGCTACTCGATTATGTTCAGGGAACTTAGGTTCATATGTTTATTATTTATCTAAGAAGTATTCTACTAAGTTAATAGCACTAAAAATTATGAAAATAAACTCTTTATTTGATGAGAAATCTATTTGGTGGGGTGGTTCCTATACTATAAATGATAGGGGTAGAAAATCCATGATAGTTTGGATTGGTTTAGGAGTTGCTTAAGGTTCCTATTACAACACTCAGTTCTACTATTTCCAACTATTCCCACTTCTAGAGGATGGATTTGAAAGAATAACCTTAAAAGGTGTAGTAAGAATTGGGGCCACAAATAATTGATTTAGTGTTTACCTGAAGACAGTGTGATCCTGATCAACTACCATCCACATTATCCAGATATCAAAATTTCTTCATGTTAATCTAGGACTTCCTTCTAATTTTCTTATTCCTCTAGATCAATATTGGAAACATGGGCCACTTGTGCTTGTAATTTTACCAGTGTAACTTGTCTAAAATCAACCATTTTCTAAGGGATGTAATTGAAGATGAAGTAGTCTTGAATGTTGTAGCCCAACATTCAGTGGAAAGTTCAATAGTAAGATTGATAACGAAGACTAAAATCATTGGGATTTCTATGCTCATGCATCATAAATAGATTCTTCTCAATGGATATGATGAAAAATCCTAGAACCCAATTTTTTGGAAAATGTAAATTTTCTTCCTTCAGTACTCATATTGTGGGTGGAATTTCTCCTTCCATAGTTCTAGATGAGGGTGGTTTTGTTTCTATTGTCACTCTACGGGAAGCACTGTGTTAAATGGAGCTTTTTTAGGTTCCATGTAAGTTATTGGTTCTAGTTTAAGCATGATAGTAGTAGTTTCATCTTTTCCATACTTTTTTCCCTGAGTGATAGGAAGAGGGTTAGATTGGAATCTAGTTCCCTAAATGGAATCCTCTAAAAATTATTCTATATTTTTAAACACCAAGAATCAGCTTGGGTAATTAATGGGGATCAATGATGTATTTAAATTAAACATATAAGTTCTTGTGGGATGAGTGAATCTCCATTGGTGAATAAGGGTAGAAACAACCACTTTGTCTTAAAGGTTATACTCAGTAGGGATATTCACTACAAAAAAACTGTAATTTAGGGATGTTTTTTTAGCGACACTTTTAAAAAACATCACTAACATTTAAATTTAGCAATGTTTACCCAAAACCCTCACTAATTTGACAATGCCTACCTAAAAATGTCGCAAACTTAGCAATGATTCCCAAAAATCATATCTAAATTAACAATACTTACCAAAAAACATTACTAAATTAGCAACACTTTCCCAAAAATGTCACTAAATTAGTGACGCTTCCCAAAAAAACATCCCTAAATTAGTGACGCTTCCCAAAAAAACATTGCAAAATTAGAAACGCTTCCCAAAAAACAATGTTAAATTAGTTACGCTTCCCCAAAAACATCGTTAAATTAGTGATGTTTCCCCAAAAACATCCCTAAATAAGTTTCACTTCCCTAAAAACATCTCTAAATTAGCGAAGCTTCCCAAAAAAGGTCACTAAATTAGCGACACTTCCCCAAAAACATCTCTAAATTAGCGACGGTTCCTAAAAAATGTATCTAAATTAGAGATGTTTTCCCAAAAAACGTTACTAAATTAGCAATGCTTCCCAAAAACATCACTAAATTAGTGACGTTACCCTGAAAACATCGCTAAAAATGTATATATTTATATAGCCCATTTCCCCACATCGATGTAAATATCTATATATATGTAATATATATATATATATATTAATATATATAAACATATACATGTATATATATATATATCAACACGCACACACACACACATATAAAAATATATTAATATATATAGACATGTATATATATATATACACACACATATATATTTTAAATTTAGTCACATTTTTTAGAAAACATACCTATTTTAGTGGTATTTTTACAAGTGTTTTAAAACATAGAAAATTATTATTATATATATACATACACATGTATATTTACACACACACATATAAAACATTTATATATATATACATATATATATATATAAACATATATATATAATATAAACATATAAGTAACATAAAATATAAACATATAAACATATATATATGTGTGTGTGTGTGTGTGTATTAATATATATATATAATATTAATTTTTAAATACTGAAATCTATTTATATATATATAAACATAACATAAAAAAGTAAATATTTTAAATTTAGTTCAGTTTTTTTAAAAACATGGCTATGTTGGTGACATTTTTAGTAGTGTTTTAAAATGTTGCTAAATTATATATATATATATATATAATTATAATTATAAATATAAATATGTATAGATAAACATATATATTTATACACACACACATACACATATATAAACACACACACACACACATATATATATATATATAATATAAACATATATAAAAACATAAAACATAAACATATATATATATATATAAAATATAAACATATATGTAAAATATAAACATATATGTAAAATATAAACATATATAAACATATATTTATATATGAACATAAAATATAAAATATTGAAATAAAATATAGAATATAAAATATAAATTAAAGTGTACTAATATATATATATATATATATATATATAATATTAAGTTCTTAAATATTAAAATCTATCTCTATATATATAAATAAATGATAATACAATTACATAACAAATGTGAAATAGCTTTATTGGTTGTTTATGTAGTTTGTAGGGTGCAGGTCCATGGTTCGACTCATGGCAGCCATGAATTTATATTTTTAAAGGTTACGGGAGAGGGTTAGGGCATGGCATGTATAGGTGATATCGGGGATTGGGGTGTGGTACAGAAGGGAGAGAGGCAAGGTTCAGGGGCATTGTGCAACAAGGTACTGAAGGGGGAGAACATGGGGTACAAGAGCGGTTGGGTTCTGGGGCACTGTGCAATTAGGTACTGAGACCGTCTGACACTAAAGAATGTTACAGGAGGGAGAGGGTTGTGGGTACATGTGGGAAAGGGGTGAGGGGAAATATGAGTGTACAAGAGGGCGATGGGTGAGGGGACATATGGGGGAGGTAGGGAGGGCGAGGAGCGATGGAACATTTAGAGCTTCCATGTTCTGGGTTAGCTTATGATATTTAGTAATCATGCCTTCCTCATGTGTTCTGGTCTGAACCGTATCTCAATAAATTGTTTCTTTATTATGCACGTTGTTCTCTATATCTTGGTCTAAATCTAGATTATAATTGATTACATTAACTAAAACATATCGATTAGTGATAATCACTTTTTTATCATAAGAGAGATAGAGTGAATCCTTATTCCATGTACCCTCACAAAATGGTATGTTAGGATCCACCTTTTCATATCATATCCCAATGGAACTCGTTTTTATTTGGACCTTATGGGGATTAACCTTTTCCATTGGGTGTTCCCCTAGACATGATCTATGTACGATGATCTAGAGGGAGTCCATGGCCATCCTTACGAAACATTCCCTGAATGATAGGGGTGGGGGATGTATTGAAAAAAATGATGGGTGTATTGAATTAGATGTTTCACTTACCATCCTAGAAAATTCCAACTTCCTTTGAAGAGATGGTAAAAATTCCCCTAACACTAATGGTTGGTGCTGACAAGATTATGGCACTAGTACATCTTGAATTATTTATGTATTTGATGATCTTAGGGGTAATGGTGGTGGAAAAAAATTACCTAGACTTATGAGCTGGGGTTGAACCTATATTTCTATCATATCAGTTGTTAATGGAGTCTTATTGGCCTGAGTGGCCCGAAGGTCTTCATTTTTATTGATTTTTGATAACCCCCCTTTCAAGGGATGAGGGGGAACCCTTATAAGGCCCATAGGCTCAGAGATTACATGGCCCGTAGGCTTAAGAGATTACATGACCCGAAGGTCTTAGGGAATTCAACTAGACTATCTACAAGGAACTGCTCCTCCCCAACATCTACATCCTGATAGTAGCTCTCCACCTTTGCATGACCGTATGGTTAGGCTTCCCGTGCAAGCACAGGCTGGTACCGATGGCATAGACATACCCTCTCATTCTGAAAATCCATCTGGCTCTGCTCTAGTGAGTGCACCTGCTCTAAATCCTCTTCTGGGGATACTCCTTTTATGTAGTGTGTCTAGGGCCTGCATTCATGTGGCCCAAAGGCCTTGGGGTGGCCCTAAGGCCTTAAGGTGGCTCGAAGGGCTTGAGAATCAACTGGCCCGAAGGCCTTGGGTGGCCCGAAAGCCTTGCAGGACCCAAGGACCAAATCGGTGGCCCAAAGGCCCATATGGATGAATAGTTCCGGTTGCTACAGTACCGAACAGTGCTTGATACAGTACTACTATAGTACCTGCTACAGTATTGCTACAGTACCCCTGTAAATATGCCTCCACTTGGATTTTATCTTGGGTCTCTTGGATGCACCTAGCGAATCCTCACCAACTGGGTTGAGGCTCATGTGCATTAATGGAGACTTCTTTATTTTGTGTTCTTTTACTCAGGAACGATTTGAGTGTAATTCATGTTTAGAATGTGAACAAATCTCTATTATAGGTTGTTATATGATTGAGTAACTCTCCTTTCTTAGTTGATATGTTTGTTTGATATTTTTAGAGGCTTGGTGCAGAAGTCTATCAATGGCCTTCACACTTTAGTAATGTATCTTTTTTTCTTTAGAGTCAGGAGGATTTGTTGTTGGATGGACCAATTGGTGTTTGTGGTATGTGGGCCTAAAACCTTTCTAGGTGAGCAAGTGGCACCTGGAAGTCAATACACTCATCATTCCTTTCAATACATCAAAAACCCCTATAATTCAAGGAATGTTTAGTAAGGATGGTCATAAACTCCCTCTAGATCACTATACACAGATCATGTATAAAGGAACACGCAATGGAATTCTATTTTAGTTTTTGTGCTATGTGGGCCTAAAAACATTCCTACAGTAATGAAATTATATGATTAATTCTTTGAGGAACTCCGTTATCCCAAGGAAAAAGTAAATTCCAATACCCCATACTCTCCCCATCTGCAAATATGCACATCAAATGAGGCATCTATGATTATCCATTGAGGTTCCCTTAATATGTGGAGAAATATTATACCATAAGTTCTTAAAGTGTTTCTCTGACCTCGTATTTCAAGCTATTGATAAAGTAACAAAATCAATCTAGCAGTAGATCTTGTTTAATTCCTGAATATGGTTATCATAATCCTCATAAGGTAGACACTTGAACTTTAGTTTATGGAGAATCACCTATATGTTTTGTTATAATTAAGTTATTCACTCCTACTTGAACACCTCTAGGTGGTAATAATGTTGTGTGTAAATGGAATAGAACATGGTCAATAGGTTATCTTCATCCAATTATTTCTAGATTTCTATGTTTTCTTCATCATCTATGGGGGAAATTTCTTCCAGTTGATCTATTCACTATGGTTATTTCCCAAGTACTTTATCAGTGAGGGGAGTGTTTCTATAGGGTGCAGGAATTACAAATAATGATTATCTCCCTATATCTTTTATAGATGAATATGAAGTACCATAGGTTGAATTTGAGGTCCTAGAAAGTGTTGACTTTAATCTCTTAAGCACTTCATGGTGTGAGGGTTCTCTAGGAATAGCTTCAATAATTGGAGTACCATCTTTTATGGTGAATTTTTAGCATATATAGGACTATCATGATTACCTGTCAATGGGATGATATGGGGACAACCTCATTGTCTATTTATTTTCTCACTATAAAGAGGTTTTTCAAAGACAACATCATGTGAAGAGTTCTCACAATTGTTCATTGTGTTTCCATAGGGAGGACCATTACAAAATGTATTCTATGGAGGACTTTAAGAACTAATTATTAGAATATAACATAGAGGACATACAAAACTAAATCTACTCTCACTTTCGGGTGATGATTTAGTATACTCTCGATCCACCATAGAGAGGTTTTTTAGATCCTCAAGTGGATCAATTCTAATCAATGTAGGAATATGGTCATACTCTCAAGTAATTGTTTTTACTTTTTGGTGATATCTTCTTTTAGATCTCTCCTTCAGGTAGATTGGTTACCTACTTTGATGGAAGTATTTTAGAGTGAATACCATGTAATTAATGGAGATATCTTATGATATCATTTACTTTTTAAAGGAATATGGTATTGTCACTTATTTTCCAACAAATTATGCTGACGGGTTTCTTCAGATGGGTGGGGATAGGTTCCCACCTTGAAATAGATTCCAAGATGTATTGTTGGCCTTACTTGTGGTATAAGGGAGCATGGATATTTTCTTCCTTTGAATCGCTATCAGAATATACTGATAATACTCTAGTATGGATATGGTAAAATGATCCCACTCATGTTTATCTTTTGGAATATATAGATATTCCTTATAAAGGGGAGTGAGGATATGATCGCTCTCTCAAGTGGATGTTGAGATAGTCTAAAAAACTCCGTCAAGGTTAGAGGAAGAAGGAATATGGGCTTTCACATGCGAAAACATTGGGATTTAATTATTATTTTCCTTATTTTATAGCTACTAGGATGTATTGATAGCTTTTCAAGATTTGGTAAGGGATATGATTTTATCAATCTATTACTTCCAAGATGTATTTATAGACTTCTGCAGTAGGAATGAGAATATATCCATGTTCTTTAGTGGGAGTGAGAGTATGTTTCCACTTCTGTCCTCTAGTCTCCATCAAGATATACCTATTGGATTTTTATGTGGGGGATGGGATATATGCATACCCCTTGGTTACTACCATGATACATCATCATTCTCCTGATGCCACCATAACACACTAGAGTGCTACATTTGTATGAGAAAGGGTATCAACATGCTCTTCCACCAAGACATGATAAGGTGTCTTATACTCAAGAATAGGGATATGAAATTTTTAGTAATTTTATTGGACCTTTTTATCCTTGATGATAACTCCACAGGGGGGTCTAGGATTGGGTGTTCAGGACTGGGATCTCATGGGAGGCCTCTTCAATGCAATCATGAGGAACTAAAGTTGGTGTTATCAGTGATGAGGGTTAGTAGTATGATCCCTCCTGGATGAATCTTGTATAGTTTTTGGGTTTTGTTAGACCTATAAATTTATATCCCTAATATAATAGAGGTATTAATTATCATGCTTTGGGTATAGAGTCTCAAATTGGTTTAAGTTTGTGACATGTTTCACTAGCTTCACTATAGCCTTCCTCTAACAAGATGGGTTGTGATGCTTCACTTCTTGGAGAATCTCATTTGAAAACTATAGGGTTTAAAAGGTATTATTTTGGTGGTTCTGCCACACCAATTTATTCACCACTTGGTGTTGGGGAGTGGGATGGGTGACATTGGCTTTACAGTCATTAGGGTCACATCATGTTTGGTAATGAAGCATGAGAGCATTTTCTTAAATAAAAATCCATCTATTTGGATCGAATGAGGATCTCTAGAGGGGGAACCTAAAGCATAATAACACCACAAATGAAAACACACACCAGTGTAATATCGCAAGTAGGAATATTTTTAACCAATCATTTTCACTATTAGAAAAATCACATTGGGCTTGTTTGCATGAAGCACATGAAACAAAATGTCCCACACATGGTAAACTCTTTTTTTATTGAATGATTCATATTGGGTTCACCATTTTTGTTTACCCTCAATTTTGTTTTAAGATATAATTTATTTAGAATGTTCAATAAACATTTAATATGACTTTTTAATGGTTTTTTTGTCAATGAGGACCTTCTTTCCAAAGGCAGGTAGTCATTGGGACTTTACCAACAACAAATTGTAATGCGCGTTGGTCAATAGGATGGGAGGTGAGGCTCATTGTACCCTTTTGGGGATAATTATTTCCTAATTATGGACTCTATTATAGATTTAATATGTGATCATGAATCCTTCCCAAATCCAAAAAAATTATGGTTTACCCTTATGTTAATGATTTACCATCTTCATGTAATTATGTGTACATCTATATATATTTAAGTTTCTCCATATTATTCTTATTACTTAGTGATGCTTAGTTTTTAGGGAAATGTGGTTTAAATCCACACAATTTGGAAATCTAGATTCTATTGCTATCTAAGAATGTATTTGGCATTTATGGTGTTAGTATTGAACCCCTGAAAAGGGATAAAAATATATCATTATAATATTAATCAAAACCGACATAGTTTTGTGCCACAAAATTGGACAAATCGTACATTTTATGTTCATGTGACATGCACTAATTCCAAGTTGTCTAAATTTATACATGGTTTAATTCTAGGAGAATTATTCTTAATGATGGTCAATTTATGACTTGCGCATGAGTGTACCTTTCTAATTAACCTCAAAGGGAATATGCACTAGTGATGATAGGTTGGTTTCACAAGGGATGTGGCCCTATGAGGTATGGGATTGATTTTTTTATGAGGAATATGGTTCACTGAGCAAAATATAGTTTCATCAAGTATATTTCCTAGTTATGTAAATATGATGGTACCCAAATGGAATATGTCCCTCTAGATGGGGCATGGTTTCATTAGGAATATGAATTAATGTGGAGAGTTCCCCAAGAGTATAACCCTACAAAATGGGATGTATGGGCTCATGGGGAATATATCATGGTGAGGAAGGATGCAAAAAATCACATTAGGAATATGGACCCATGAGGATGGATATGGAAGTTTAATTTTGCCAGGCAGGAACCTCGAGAGGCATCCTACATATCATTATTAACAATAATCGAAGATTGCATAGTTTGGGTTTTACAATATAATCTTGTGTGACAAGGTCGTACTATGTAGTTTAACGTTATTAGATAAGAATGTTTTTATGCATTTTAACATCATATGACTAGTTTAAAAACTTATATTTCTATGTTTTGATCCTTTGAATATTTCTATATATATCTTTGGATTTTTTTTCATTGAGTTGGCGTTGTTTTTTGGTGTCGCAAGACCCCAAAATTAATATAATAATTATATTAATATATATTAAATCATGTGCACAAATATTTTTGGGCTAAAGAGTTTTCCTATTGATCAAGACCTCATATGGGAAATCTAAGCTTATGGTTTTCTACTGAGTGCATGGTTTCTCATATGTGCAACATAAGGTTGGTCATAATCAGATGTTATGTGGAATCCAGTCATTGGTGGGTGCGTTAATTAATTAAATAATTTATTTAATTTACCAAAAACCTAATTCCATATCTATTTATATATTATTATTACAAGTCTCCATGGTTAGTGTATAACCCAAGGAGATTAAAGAAGATGATGAGGTGAGCTCTGTTGGAATTGATGACCTAGGAACGTGGATTGATGACAACGATTGTGGAGAACCATGCGATGAATAATGAACCCAATGATATCTTCACCTTCACATATAATGGATGAGTTATTAACTAAAAAATGATTCTTTATTAAGGTAGTGCTCATTATTTTTGTGATTTTTCACCCTTTGATTTTTTTGAAAAACATAGATTTTTTTATCTATTTTTTATCTATGATTTATGTTCTTTGCATGAGCCCAATTGAATATAATTCTTGAACCTATTTTTATATCTTTTAAGTACATTAATTTGACCATGTTCCTACTTTGTTTAATCATTAGTCAGGATAACATCAACCAGTGATGACTCTCACTTAATTATTATGCTTTCTCGACCACTATTCTTCACATTTTTCATCATCGGCCCACTAGGTCAGTGATTAAAGATTAAAAAGTTGGATTCAACCACAATAAAACCCTCATATTTATGATATATTCATAAAAAATTGATATTAATGTTTTATATATGGATTGAGACATGTGGCGGGATGTGGGTGATGACATCATGGGTCAAGACCCACATATGGCGATGGGAAGCACAATGGCTACCCCAGAAGAGATCAGAGTTTTGGTTTTCAGCCATCAGAGGCTAAGAATAGATGATCATATTCATTTCACTTTGTTTTCAGTAGATTCATGTGGGTCAAAAGGTGTAGAAGTCAGCATAAATTGTGAATCTTGCATCTACAAGAAGGATTCACTATTTGTGAAAAACTTGACTACACACTATGTACCCAAAGGAACACACACTATGTATTGTGGGTTCTCACTCCATACAGGGTTTTGGATGAGTTAAATATCACATGCCATATGGTTGGGCCCACACATTAGGTGACCTTTCCCAGGTAGCTAAGTCGTGTGTCGATAGCACATGCCTAGGACCCCACATGAGAAGACATTCCATGTACCCCTAGGGACACACCGTGTAGAGGGAAATGGACACCTGGGCCATGTTTCATGAGAATAGGTCTAGGAATCTAGGTGAACTTACACACTATGTTCCCATAGGTGATTTTCGTGTAGTGATACATGGCTTACTAATCCATGTTAAGTGAAATACATTTCCAAGTTTCCAAGAAGAGTCACACACCATGTGACCACATTTACACATGGTTTGGATCCACAATGTTGACCAATTCATGTCTAGAAAAGGATACAAGCAGGTGTCCATATAGATTCACATGTCATGTGACCCTATGTACAAATCATTTACATTTACAAGAAACTACTATCTTTTGTATCTCATTATTTAGAACTCAGATTTGGACTCCATGAGTATCCTATCCTGTGTGGTTTTCCACATAGTACATGATGGTAGATTTTGTTTTGGAATCAAAAATATTTAATGAGGTGCCATGGTGAGACAATTATTTTAACGATGCTTATATGATGTCAGTTATTGATCATGATCATTAGAGGGATTTTGGGGTCGGTACTCCCATGATGTACCATAGTGTGGGTCCCCCATACTTTTTATAAAGTTAGATTTTATACTCTCTCATACTAAAATATGGGTGGGTCATCTATCTATGGAGTGGAAATATCATTTCATCAGGATCTAGTGGGTACTGGGTCTTCTATTGGAGATAGTGCACCCTAGGTTGTGGAGAACAGTAATGAGGAGTGGACCCTCCACTCCGATTCTTATGAGGTTGTGCACGGTTCTTCGCATCTGAGATGGATCATTTGGATATTCAAGTATACACATCATTCTTAGTTGGATCGAAAGATAAAGATCTCTTTTTCTCTCTTCACTTGGGTTTCTTTTTTATCATATCTGATGAATGATATTTTTTCCCTCTTTTCCTATGGGTTAACATGATTTTTCTTTTTCTATTACTTCGCTCTTAGTTTTTAGGGTGTCTTATTAGGTATGTATATAATCACCCCTTCATCGGATATGCTCTTACATGTTTTCTCTTATGCAGATGATAGGTTGGTTAGTAGTGATTTTGGTGGAGCATAGTGGCACTAGCTATGTTCAATAGTCAACTCAAAGATTGTGAGTCTAAATATCTTTAGTTTACCTTTTTCAAGTTATTTTCAGGTTGGGACATCTTTCTAGTTGGGAATAAATTTTTTACGTTGTTTATTTCACATTAATTTGTTATACTTTGATGTATTTCATAGAGGTTATTTTATGAATTCATTACACCTTATATGTTTTAATATTTTATTTTATCTCTACACTATTTCATGGATATGGTTGTGTGTATGCATACATGAACTTAGGATAAGGCCTCCCATTTTTTTTAATATGAATACTTATATATTTTCACCATACCCTTATCCAAATGGAGGTGGTCTTGGGGAGTCACCCTCATCCTACTGCCAACCCTTGTGGGGTACCAGTGGGTTGGTTTTTGATAGTTTTTTTGATAGTTGGTTTGTCATTGGGTTGGTGTTTGGAGTTGGTCATGTTGTGGGGATTTGTTTGGGAATATAGGGAAATGATTTCAGAGTTTCATCGGTATGGTTTCAAGCCAAGTGACCCAATGTTGTTGCGAAAATTGATATATCCATACATCAGGACTCTGAATATATTTTTGAAAAATTGACATGTCAAGGCATCATTTGAAGTGAAACTGATGGTATAATCATCATATAGTATTGGTTCATTCAATGTTCATTTCCTTCTTGTGTCATATCTCGAGATATGCTCATCTAACCATGGTACATCTTGTTAACATTCATGATGCCTTTGTAATGAGAGCTAGTTAGGATACTGATACAGGGCTATACTGAAGACTAATTGAGATATGAGGCCTCAGTGCAGGGACTTACTCATGAAGTGTTTCCCTAAAGAGGGAATAGAGTAGTTCTTCCACCTAATGGGAAGTGTATGGATCCACCTCTAGTGGTCCAGGTGGATGATCGACTACTTGTTGTGTTGACAATAGTTGTGGTAGGCGAGGATGACGATGTGCATAGTCTTAGGTTGTTACATTATTTCCATTGAAAAATACCACTTAGGTTTCATAATGATCTAGAACCTCAGGTAGTGAAGGATTGTCTCCATGAAGTGGTCTAATTGTTTTAGCTTGTTCAAACCCCACCTGATCATATGGTTGTACTTGAAACTAGTCTTCTTCATGGAGTGGCATGGTGATGGTGGGGTATAAACCCATAAACCCATGATGAGATAACACTCTCATGGATATACTTCTTATAGTTGTACCATGATGAGTAATACCCATTGATCTTGTGCTTTTCATAGTTTCAGAAACCTCTTGAGCTACATCAAGGAGATATGTTAGTTGTTGAGTACACCTTGAGGTTTACTGACCTAATGCACTACTCTATCAATATGGTGTGGGATGGATACTTTTATTCATACAAGTTTCATTAGGGTCTTCATATAGGTATATTATCCAGCATGGTCTCCTTTTTATTTCCACTTATTCTAGAATTCTATAGAAGGACTTGGTTATAGATAAATTTCTAACAGATGGATGTTAGGAATCTAGAGTCGGTAGTGGACATCATAAGGATAAGTCGTCTATGATGGCTAGTACGTTTCATTCATCAAGGTCTTGATATTTTAGGAATACTCCTACTCAAACTCAAGAACATGTATCTACATCAAAAGTTTCTCATAGATGATCTATTTAACACAGAGAGGGGTGGTGTTATGTATGTGACGAATAAGGTCACAAGAATCATTATTGTCTAACTCTTCATGCTAAAGATAATAGTCCAGTAATGGATGAACCTCTATAGAAAAGGTAGTGTTATGAGTATAGATCCTTGGATTTAGTCAAGATAGACTCTAGGGAGGTAGTACTGATAGAGGAGTAGGTGGATCTACAGATGGAGGCACGATGGGTGGAGGATGATGCTACAACTTACTCCCACCACCATAAATTGTCCCACTCTAGACTTAGAGGGATAGTAGTAGAGGGTGTAAAAATTTAAATGATATGGAATGATATGATCAGACTACTCATGAGATGATTTTAGGTATGATTTATGTCTCCTCTACTTTATCACTAATACTTGTAGATATAGGCATAAGTCATTCCTTCATCTCTGTATCCCATGTGTGAGAGCTAGAGATTTCAGTAGAGTCTTTGTCCCATTAGATATGGATATAGGTTCATATAAGGATTAAATATTCAATATCACACATATATTAGTAGTGAAAGTTATTTTTTCAATGGTGAGAGTTTCTCATGGGACCTCTTGGTCATTGTGATGAAACCTTATGAAATCATCATGGGTATAGGCTATTTATCCATGGTTCATTCCCCAATGGACTATCATAACAGGAGAGTTCTATGCCTTCATTATAATGGGATGAATTTTTTTTTATGGGAAATAGGTATATTATGGATGGTAAAGTGAGGCTCATGAGTAGGATGCTATAACTTACCCCTCATCAGTTAGTGAGTTTATCCTTGATGTAGCGGGATCTTCAGGCATCTGGCTTCTGGAGGAAGTAGAGGATTATATGGATGGCTTTCCTGAAGATTTTATGGGACTAGATATGAGGAAATAGGTTTAAATCTATATCAACTTACACCATATGACCACACTAATATCTTTTTCAGTATACCGTATGGCCCCCACTGAGCTCTGAGTGCTGAGGGAGTAGTTGGAAGACCTTTTACATAAAGGTTTTATCAAACCTAGTGTGTCCCTCTGGGAAGCTTTAGTTTAGTTCATGGAAAAGGAGAATGGGATCTTGAGGATTTATATTGACTATCATCACCTAAAGTAGGTAACAATAAATAACCAGTTCCCATTGTCATAATTGATGATGTTTTCAACCATTTTAAAAGTGTTATTTGGTTTTCAAAGATCGATATCAGGTTTGGATACCATCAGTTGAGGGTTTGCAAGAATGGAATTCCAAAGACAGCATTCTGGTGTTTCTATGGGAATTATGAGTTCTAGTTGATTCTATTTCATTTTAAAAATTCCCCCCATTGTGTTAATGTCACATATGAATTATATATTTCATCCATACTTGGACTGGTTCATAGTAGTATTTATTGATGACATTCCCATATACTCTTTGACAGAGGAAGAGCATGCTGAAAATTTGAATATGGTTCTAAACTTAGTCGGGGATCACTATCTATATGTAAGATCCCAAAGTATCAATTTTGGATGTGATAAGTTCAATTTTTAGGGAATGTCATCTCTTAACATGGTGTAGCTAGGGATCTGGTGAATAATGATATAGTGATTTCTTGGGAACTACCCAAGAGCATATCAGAGGTGCATAGTTTTATAGGTTTGTTGATATACTATAGGATATTATTGGTATAATTTTTATATCACCATGATATATTATGAAATATTTTTTTTCAAATAAATTTAATTTCTTTCATATCTTGCGTTACACACAACATCGAGTTTTAACGAACTACGATATTCTATTAATATTATTATTTAAAAAATCATAGTAATCTAGAAATTAAAATTGGTGGTATGAATATGAATAACCAAATTTTGAAAAATAACTATGATGGTTTTAGATATATATATATATATATATATTAATAAATAATTACATAATTTTTCTAAAAGGTTCCAAATGCTTCATAAATACATTTTCCTAAAAAAATGTATTTTATTGATTTTTGAGAATAAATAATAAAATTAGTTTTTTGAACTATTAGAAAATTTATTCAAAAAAAATAACTTTATTTTTTGAATCAATAATACAAAATTATCTTACATTGACTTTTTTTGGATTTTTTTGAAAAGTTTATGTTTTTAACGAATAGTGAAAATGATTATTATTATTAAAAACTACAATTTCATTTAAAGAATTTATAATTTAATTTTTTATGTGGTTTAAAAGTAAAATTAGTTCAATTATATAATAATTAATAAAATTTAGGTCATTTTAATCAATTTAATATTTAATTTTATATTAAAACTTTCCATTTTTATAAAAACTTTTTCTTTGGAAAACTATTTTTTCATCGCATAGGCAGGTTTAATTTAAAATTAAATTCTGTCACTTTTGCGAATTTAATTTAGAAAAAAATAGATTCCATATTTTTAAAAAAAATAATAATAATAATAAATAAATATTATATTATTATTCCAACTTAATTTTTTTCATATTGAATAGTAAAAACAATAAAAATTAATTATTGTGGTTTAGATTTAAACAGGTTTACCAGGGCATAAAATAAAAATATAAGAGTTAAAATGATCTAAAAACTTTTTCAATTCCTATTTTATGTACCAATTTAGACCTTATATCATCTAAGGTTTAATAATGATCCTTTTTGGATCCTTTTCTCACATGTAAAATGTGTGTATAAGTTTTTATTTTTAAAAATTCCAAGTGTGACCTCTCCCCCACTTATAAAAGGGAACCCCCTCTCCTATCCTCTTCACACTCCCAAATCCTTTTTTAAGAAAATAACTCCAAAAATCCCTTCCTTAATTCCTTACCCATATCCTAGAGGCATTATATTGATTATTAAACCCTTTTAAAAAGGCTTTTGGTGCTAATCTAAAGAGGTTTTCTAAAGAAGATGTATCATTCTTAACTCAGTATTTTTATTTTATTTCATCATTAAACTCCTTAAAATATTATTAAAATATAAATAAATAACAACATCAGTATTTACCATATAATGATACATTATTATGTTTATTTTATAACTTGCCTAGGATAATGTTTCTCACGCGTAAATATAGATTACCACCTCCATGAAGCAATGTGACATGTTTTAAATTTTATTTTGACATAGAGTAATGATCATATATTTAATGAATATATATTATATATACTATATAAAAATTATTCTATAATTTTTTATTAATATTAAACTTTCTTTCATTCCATTCTTAGATAATATTGAAGAAACATTCATGCATAGGTACAACCTAATGTCCCCACGAACAGTGTAATTCATTTTTATCTCTAACTTTTATATATTAATATCTACATATATTGAATATATATCATCTTTATATCATCTTTATAATTATATAAATTGTGAAACCACGATCAAAGTAAAGGGACTGAAAATAAAAGACCAAAAAATACATGAAAAATGAAGTAGTTATTACTCGAAATGTGATTTTAACAAGGAAATTACTAATGAAAAGTTAATAAAAGGGCGTAAGTAAATCATATATAGTATTATATATATGAGTATTATTCTAGAATATATGTATAATAAACCGATATTAACAATACATGAGTTCTAAATGTTTATGAAGAAATTAAATACTAGAGTTAATATGTTTTTTTCTAACTTTTGCTTCCATGGGACACATGTCATATTCACCAATTGTTTCTTTTGTGCGGTGTATATTCTGCCCGTGAATATATTTTATGACCCTTCTCATAAAAATTATAATGTTTTTTTTATTTTTTTTAAAATTAAATGTCTTGGTCAAAGACTAAGAAACATTTTATTAAAAGAAAGAAAAAAAATCATGAGTCTGAAAGAGAAAATTTTATTATAATCATTTTCATAGAGAGGGAGAAGGTCAACTGGAAAATTTTCAATCCAAGTAAAGGCTTGGTTGATTCCCTTGTTATCGAGACCATCTGCTACCATATTTGCTTCACATTAGTCATGGGTGAAAATGTATCTGAGCTCCAGAATCAAGTCAAGGCAGATCTTTCAACTCGCAGTAAGAGGACAAGCAAGATGAATCACACCATTCCAAATTACTTGAACAATGTTGGTAGAGTCACTTTAAATCTAGATGTTGTTCTAGACTTTTTGATTAATGAATTTAATGGAATTAATTACCACCAACATCTCATATTCAAGGGAAGAGGTGACCCACAACTGCCATAGAAATAACCATGGCAATGACCTCGAAAATCTATGAAAATAGCTCTGCAGCCCACAGGCCCCGAGTTTCCTTTAGAGGAACCATCCACATTGATTATGCTTTAAATTATGAAACATTATGATCTATCTCTTAATAAATTCATTCCTTTTATTCTCCTCTAGTAATTCCTATAGAATAAATTTTCCCTTTTCATTTTCCTCTCTTTAAGAACTCAAGAGACTGGAAAAATGTTTTTAAGAAAAAATGACTTTATATCTCTCTTTGATTGTAAATATTTTTCCTTCCATGTCCATGTTTTATAAAAATATTTTAAAGAAACTTTTTAAAATTCTTTAATGATTTTTTGAAGAAATGTTTACCCATGTTTGACTTCTTACAAAATGGTTTAAAAATAATATTCTTATTGTTTTTCAAGTAAGGTTCTTTTGAATTTTTACAAAAAATGTGAAATGAATCTTTATTTTAACATGTACGGAGTGAAAAAAAATTATTTCATCATGGAAACTAAATTATTTAAAGATTAATTTACATGTTTCTAATTTCATTTTCAATGAAAATGTTTTCTTTATTATTTCGGAAATTTTTAGATTTTAAATAATCATTTTCAAATTAAATTTTTTTTTCTTTCTAAAGAAATTTTTTAAGTGATCTTTAAAAATCATATTCTATCCAAGATTAAATCCTTTTATATTAATTAATATTTACTGGTGATATTATCTAATGATACCATACTTATTATTTCTTTTAATGATTTATGATTATAATGAAAAATGTTTATGAATCCCATTTCTTTTCCATGGATTATCCTTTGATGAAATGCTTATAAAACCAATTTCATTTTCATAAGTTATAACATGATGAATTTATGATATTTTGGAACATAAATTTATGGATTATATGATAGTTGGTACCTTTATATCTCTATAATTAATTGGTTAAATACTAATTTTCTGTGAGATCAAAGGGTAATGGTAGGTTATCCCAAGCCCGGAACAAGATGGTACACAAGAAGTTTTCCCAAGACTAAAATAAAAGGGTTAATGGAAGGTTATCCCCAGCCTGAAAAGAAGAAGGTTACATGGGATGTTATCCCAATACTCAAGGAGGTACATTGGTGGTTATCCCAAACCTAACATTTTATGAATGTCTTTCTGGGTATCCTGGACATATGATCTTCTATACTTATGTGTATGCTACAAATTTATGTATTATAAAAATTTTATTCTATCATGGATTGTGTTATTTGATTTAATTATGATTCATGTTATATAACCTACCAATATTTATTTCATGACTCAGGTTTATGATATATGATATGCATAGTATGGTTTTCAGATGTTATTCTCATGTTCTCATACCCTTATGCTCATGTTATATTGATATCTATCTTATTTAACCTTAATGAATATCTAAGCTCACCCTTTCTTATGTTTTCCTTACCTATGTTATGAATAATGGTATTAAGTATGATATGTATAAGAAGGGTTCCATTTATGAAGAACTTAGTGGGATATGATGTTGCTCACCTATGAACTAATTGTCTATGTATCGAAGTTTCTAAATGAACTAAACCTATATGGTTCGATCATGTATCATTATGTTATGTAATAAATATTATTCTATTAATATGTGATATCTATGTATGGAAAGTGTAGGTCACTATAGTTTGTATCAGAGCAAGGTTTAGTAAACCTTTGAAAACTAGGGTGATAAAACTTTAGTGAGAAACCTAAGGATAAGTCTAAGTTAATGAACATATCGAGGAATTTTGGTGAAGGATATAGTGAGTGGTTTCTAAGATATTATGTCCCACTCTAGATACTATAAGTGGATGTTTCATTAGAATAGTTATACCTTGGGGTAATAACTCTATAAAGGCTTTATTGGTAATTGACTTGATCATAACATAGTTTCCAAAAATTTTCCTTACTGCACACTTGTTTTGACACTAATAGGGGATATTTTTTATAAATTCACAAACAATTTATTAACCATCATGAAGGATTTGAATATGTTATGACAATGAATGACTTAGTTTAAACCTATAGTTTCATACATTGAAAATAAATTTTCATTATTTATACATCCAATAAATGTTTCTTCATGATTAATCACTCTGATAAAATATTCATAGCAATTATTAAAAAAATGGTTTTACTATGAGAATGAAGATAGAACAATGAAGTTGTGGTGGTGATAAGTATGCTCAAATATTTAAGTATATTATTTGAGATTTTATAGATAAATTCCATTGTATCATGAAATTCATTTAAGAATGTTAATTCCTATCCTCAATGATCATATATTGAGTTATCATTGAAAATAACTAACAGTACGATGATTTCATCTCAAGTCTATGAATCTTATCCAATTGAAGTTTCTAGGAATGTTCTTCCAAAAAATATATTTATTCTCCTTAGGATTAAATTTAATGTTATCTTAGGTATGTATTGGATTACTCAACATAAATCCCAAATAAATTACCAAGTAAGGGGGTCACATTTGATATTCTAAACCAACCTATGATCATCAACCAATGCAATGATAAATATGAACTTCCAATAGAAATTGAACCATTATATGGGTATTGATTCCTATTTAAAAGGGATGTTTATCTCAGATGGTTGGGTAGAAACTAAATATCGATGGTAAGGATATTTTAAGTAAGTCTGTTGATGTCTTTCTTGAATATTTTTATAGACTTAATCTGAATTGTGATCTAGAGTTTTCAATAGATCTTATATATGAAGAGATGCATATTTCAAAGACTCCCTATATAATGGTCATAATTGAGTTGTAGGAATTTAAGAAGAAACTCTAAAATAATATTAATGATGGATTTATTTGGACAAGTGTGTCTCCATAGGGTTCTCCATTTCATTTTTAAATAAGAATGATATATTATTTTGGCTCTACATTGATTATGAGGAACTGAACAAGATTACAATTCAGAACAAGTATCTCTTCCCCATATTAATGTATTTTTAGATCAACTACACGAATCTCAATACCTTTCCAATATTGAGCTTCATTCTGGATATCAATAATTGAGGGTTAGTAAGGAGGATATACCCAAGATGGAATTTTTTACAAGTTATAGACACTATGAATATATAGTGATACCATTTTGTCTTAATAATACCCCTATATGTTCATGAATTTAATAAATAGAGTCTTTAGAGATAACCTTGATCAGTTTGTGGTAGTATTTATAAATGATGTTATTTTATATTCAAAGAGAAAGGAAGATCACGAAGGTCACTTGAGGATTGTACTGAAGAACCTAAGTAAGTAGAATTTGTATGAAAAAATTACAAAGTGTTAATCTTTACTACAAAAAATTAACTTTTTGGGTTATATAATCTCAAGAGAGAGTATATCACTAAATTCATCAAAGATAGAGGCTATTAAAAATTATTCCAAACCAACCATTGTGTCTGATAACTAAAGTTTTCTTGGTTTGGCCGAATATTATTGATTATTTGTAAACAATTTATTATAAATATATAATCCACTCACAAAGATAACTTGCAATAGATACAAGTTACTTTAGACAAATGAATGTGAAGAAAAGTTTAAGGAGATTAAGAGAAGGTTAGTCAGCACACATGTGCTTACATTAACCTACTGTGGAGAATAGTTTGTAATCTGTTGTGATGCATCAAAGAATGGAATAGGATGTATTCTCATGTATAATGATATGGTTCAAGATTATTTCGCATGAAAATTTAATATTCATAATAAAAATTACCAAACTCAAAATTTGGAGTAAGCTGTAGTAATTTTACATTAACGATATAGAGGGATTATATTTATAGAGAAAGGTGTGATTGATATACTAACAATAAAAGTTTAATGTATATACTCATATAGAAATAATTGAATATTCTCTAGATAATATAGTTGGAACTGGTTATATATTATGACTTCTCAATACATTACCACCCTAGGAAAGCAAACAAGGTGGTCAATACTTTGAGTTGGAAGGATTATTCTAGCTTATATATGATGAGGATCACAAAAGATAAAATATTTAAGTATTTTAAAATTATGGATCTATAAATATTAAAGTAATGGGACAAATCTTATATTTATCAAATGAGTGTTCAACCATTTATCTAAGTGAATATTAAATAGGCATAAAAGGAATATATAGAGATATAGAATAATGTGAAAAATGTTCCTATGTTTAACCTTAATTATGACGGGATGATAATGTTTAGTAACAATGTATGTGTTTCATCCATACCTGGTTTAAATAAATAGCTATTATAGGAATCTCAAATTTCTTTATTCTATATTCATCATATAATTAAAAAGATTCATAGAGATTTGAAAGAGTATTTATAGTGGAATAGCATAAAGAGTGATATTGTAGAGTTTATACCTTGGTCCTTGGTATGTCAGAAAGTTAAGGCTGAGATACGAACATATAAGGGGTTGTTCAACAATTACCCCTACTAGAATAGAAATGGGAAAACATCACCATGAATTTTTTTTATCTTACTCCTAAAAACAACTAAAGTACACAATGTTATATGGGTTGGGGTAGAACACCCTAAAAATTTAGTACACTTTATCACTATCAGAGAAGATTTTTATCTTGATCAGCTACTAGAATATAAATTAAAGAATTAGTAAGGTTTCATGGGGCACCGCATTATATTTTATCTTATTGGGATATGAGGTTTACCTTGATGTTATTTAGAAGTTTTCAGTAGGGTCTAGATATTATGCTAATTTTCAACACTTATTATCATCCATAGAAAGATGCTTAGTTTAAGAGAACAATTAAAAACCAAGAGGATATTTTGATCTCTTATTCTATGGATTTCATAGGTGGTTGGGATCAATACCTTTATCTATTATATTTTTCTTATAAAAATTTCTTTCACTTGAGCATTCAGATGGATCCTTATAAATCCCTATATGTAAAGAGGTGTATAACTCAAACATGATGGAATAAATTTTGAGAAAGAAGGCTATTGGGACTTGGGAAAGGTGAGTAAATGGTAGATAAAGTCATATACATTAAACAACAATTCATGGCGGCTTAGAGTTGATAGGTTATGAGATTCATAAATAAAGTAAATATGAGATCTAGTTATATTTTCCCTTATGATATTATTTATCAATTAGGTATGGTTTCTTATCACTTGGAGCTCCCACTGAACCTCTCTCAAGTCCATGATGTGTTCCATGTATCTCTCATAAGGAAGTGCAGACCTAATCTTTCACATATACTAGACTCATAATCTATACCATTGGATCATGATATTTCCTATGAAAAATAGATTTTGAATATTCTATGTCATAGTGATTAACTTCTACAAAACAAGACCACTCACCTAGTCAAGATTTTATAGAGAAACCACCGACTTGAGGAAGCTACATGGAAACTTGGAGATATGATGAGGCTAAAGTATCCTCAGTTGTTCGTATAAAAGTGGAATAATTTTAAGGAAAAATTTTATTTTAATGGGGATAAAATGAAACTCCCCAAATTTTTATAAAACATTTTTTTCAAATAAATTTAATTTCTTAGATAGCTTGTGTCACAAGTTGCACTGAGTTTTCATGAACCATGATATATTATTAATATTATTATTTAAACAAGATAGTTATAACCTTATCATTAAGCTTGGAGGTATGAATAAAAACAAAAAAATTGAAAAATAAGTAGGAAGTTTTTAGATAAATAAATATATTTATAAATAAGTACATATTTTTTTGGAAAAGTCTTTATATTCTTTGAAAATACGGTTTTCTCAAAGAATTATTTTTATTGTTTTTTAAGAAAAAATACTAATATTATTTTATAAAAACTATTTTAAAATTAATTTGAAAAAATGAACTTCATTTTTTGGAATTAACATGTAAAAATTATCTTCGGGTGAATTTTTTCTAATGTTTCTAAAAAGATTAATTTTTTAAAGAATAGTGAAAATACTGATTTTTATTAAAAACTTCCTTTTAGTTTAAAAAATTTACATGTTAAATTTTGTTTTAATAAGATTTTAATATTAAAGTTATTTAAATTATATCATAATTAATATAATTTAGGACATTTAAACCAATTTAATATTGAATTTTTATATTGAAACTTTTCGTGCTTATTAAAACATTTTGTTTGGAAAACTGTTTTTTCATTGCATCTGTAGGTTTAAATTTAAATTAAATTCTTCCACTTATTTGAAAAAATTTAGAAAACTTTATTCCATATTTTAAATAATAATAATTAACATTATATAATAATGTAAATAATTTCTTTTATAATTAATAGTAAACTAGTTAAAACTAATTACCACAGTTAAGGTTAAAACGGATTTACCAGGGGTTAAACTAAAAAATAAGGGTTAAAATGACAAAAAAAACTTGTCCAATTCCTATTATCCATAAATATTTATACCCTATTTTATATAATTTTCAATAATGAAAAATATTTTATCCTTTTCTAATTTCTAAATTGTGGGTATAACTTTTGTTTTCAAAACTTCCATGTCCGTCCTCTCCCCCACTAATAAAAGCGCACCCAGAATCCTCTCCAATTCACACACATAAAAGATTTTTGTTTGGCCAATAAATACATAAATCCCTTCCTTAATTCCATACCTAAATAAAATTTTCCTTAATTTTATTAGTAAACCCTCCTAATAAGTCTTTTGGTGCTAACCTAAAAAGCTTTTCTGAAGAAGAGGTATCGTTCTTAACTGAGCATTTTTATTTTATGTCTTCAATTAACTCCATGAAATATTTTTCAAATATGATAACATAATAACATTTATATATCAAACATACTAATATGTTATTATTTTAATGAAATAAACTACATATATCTCTTATTCCATCAAATGGGAAACAAAACCATCTATCAGGTGTACGATGGACTACCACCTCGTAAACCGATGTAACTTTTTTTCCATCACCACCTCTCGCGTATAGAGATAATGACAGATTTAATGTTTATATATTATATTTATTAATTAATTATAATACTATAATTATAATATAACATCAACCTTTTTACCTTCCAATCCATTGGAAAATGATAATGTCGCTCGTGTGTACGTGTGGACTACCGCCTCCATGAAGCGATGTGATGTGTTTATAATTTTATTTTGAGATGGATTGTAATGAGGGTATATTTAATAAATATAAATGAAATATATGATATAAAAATAACTTTTTGAAGGTTAATTAACATTTAACTTTCTTTTATTCCGTCTTTCGAGAAAATTGAAACAATGTTTATGCATACGTACGACCTACCGTCTCCAAGAATGGTGTAATTCATTTTATATATCTAACTTATATGGATTTATATAAATACATATATAATGAATATATATAAAAATTTTATCTTGGTTATAATTAAAGATATTATGGAACCATGATCAATGTAAAAGGACTAAAAATACCAAACCAAAACTTATACGAAAAATGAATAATTTATTACTCAAAACGAGATTTTAGCAAGGAAATTGTTAATAAATGGGTAATAAAAGGATGTATATAGACCATATATGGTGTGATATATATTATTATGTCTGTAAAATATATGTATAATAAACATATATTTATTATAAAAGAGTTTTGAATGTGTATTAAGAAATTTAAGAATTAAGGTAAGAGATTTCCATCTCACTTTTATTTCCATGAGACATATGTCATATTCACAACTTATTTATTTTATGCGGTGTATATTCTACCCATGAATCTATATTATAATAATTTTTATGAAAATTATGTGTTATACATATACATATAAGGTTATTTATTTCATGGGGGTTCTGATTCAAACATTACCAAAGAGGTAATGGTTTTATGTTACAATCTCAATGTTCCTCAGGATTGTTTATGATTATGCTTCCAATGATAAAATCATATGATATATCTCTCAAAAAACTCATGTATTTTATTATCCTATTTTTATTCCTTGAGAATAAAAGTTTCCATTTTAGTTTTTCTCTCTATAATTAATCAAGACACTAAAATAATGTTTTTAAAAAATTGACTTTATTTTTCTCTTCGTTCAAAAATAAATTTTCTTTCATGTCCATGGTTTCTAAAAAATTTTAAAAAAATTATTTTTAAATTATCCAATGATTATTTAAATACATTTTTACCCATGTTTGAATTTTTAAAAAATGTTGTAAATGAAATATTCTTCTTGTTTTTTAAATAATTATTTTATGAATTGTTACGAAAAATGTGAAAGGAATCTTTATTTTATCATGTACAGAATGAATGGTGTTTTCCACCATCCTAAATGATCAATGATTTAAATATTACTTCTCAATTTTTGAGGGTTATTTTTTAAAAAAAAATTACTTTAATATTTGGGAAATTTTTAGATTTAAAATAAGTATTTTCATATTGGAATGGTTATTTTCATCAATAAATGTTGCAAGTGATCTTTCAAGTAATTTTTTTATCTAAGATGACATCGTTACTTATGAATTATTGGGGAAATTATCCAATGATACCATACTTATTCTTTTTCTAGATGATTTATGATTATGATTACAAATGTTTATGAAACTGGTTTCTTTCCCACAAGTTATGATATGATGAAATATTTATGAAACCCATTCCCTTTTCAGGGATTATGATATAATGACTGTTTTATGTTATTTTGGTGAAAAATGTAATGATTATGTGATGGTTGGGACCTATATCTATCTACAATTAATTGGGTAAATATTAATGTTCTATGAGCTCAATGGGTACATGTTGGGTTATCCTAAGCCTGAAACAAGAGCATACACAAGTGATTTGCCTAATCTCAAAAGAATAGGGTGAATGGGAATTTATCCCAATACTGAAAAAGAGGGTACATGGGAGTTTATACTATGATTGAAGTAGGTACATGGGTGTTTATCCCAAGAATAACATGTTATGAATGTCTTGGTGATTATAATTGACATAATATTTTATATTCCTATGGGTATTCTACAAATCTATGTATTATACTAATTTTATGCTCTCGTAGATTATGTTCTTTGATTCCTTTATGATTTATGTCTTATAAACTACCAAGATTTATGCCATAACTTATATTTATGATCTTTGATATGCAGGGTATGGTTTTTAAATGTTATTATCATGTTGTCATACCCTTATTATCATGCTATATTAATATCTCTTTTTTCCCTTACTGAGCATCTGAGCTCGCCCTTTCTTATATTTATTTTCCTCAAGTTATGAAAAAAGGTATTAAGTTTGATATTTCTAAGAAGGATTTTTTTTTATGATGAACTTAGTGAGAGATGATTTTTCTCACTTATGAAATAGTTGTCTATGTATCCATATTTTAAAAGGTACTGAACCTATATGATTATAGCACAGTTCATTTTTTCATGTAATGATTATTCATCTATTAAGATGTGATATCAATGTATGAAAAGTGTGGGTAGTTATACTTTTCCAGAATTCCATCTCCTTTGACTAACTTGACATAAAAAATGAAAGAAGTTTTCCTATATTTAGCAGTGTCAAATAGACTTCGGGGAGTTGAGGCATAGGTTGACCGGTGCTCCTGTTTTGAGGCAACTAAAGGAGGGTGTTGAGTATATAGTGTTTATCAATGCCTCTGGAGTTAGGATCATTTGTGTATTGGTGAAGAGGTTGGTAGGGAAATCTTATGGGTTTAGTTAGTTGAGGACCCATGGGTAGAACTACTCAAACCATAAATTAGAGTTGGTAGTGGTAGTATTCACCTTGAAGATGTGGAGGAATTATCTTCTATATGATATTTTCATTATTAATTAGACTCCTAGAGTATTGGGTATATATTTACCCCAAGGGATATCAACATGAGATAGAGTTGTTTGTTATAATTTGTATAGTATTATGACTTTGAGATAGTCAATACCTCAGATAAGGTAAAAAATGTGTCATATTCCCATAGGAAGAAATATCATTATCACTTGGTAGATGAGATGTCAGAGTAGTTATCCTAATTGTAACTAGACATGGTAGAGGAGAGGGGTACAAATTATCTATATTAAATGGAGGTGAATCCACCACTTCTTTATCACGTGAGATAATATCAACTGGGAAATATCAAATGTGAGGTTCTGCATAACTAGATATCTATAAGAGATTCACTAGATGGATTTTCCAAAGGAGGGTAGCATGTCATCCTTTTACAGGGATGGATGGTGGTTCCAATCATGTTGTGTGAGTAGGTTTTAAGAGAGTTTCATACATACCACTTTTCTATACATCTAGGTGTGAAAAATATATAAAATTACCTTCTACATTAGTTTTGGTGGGTTGGAATGAGGTGTATAATTTCCGAGCTCATCTCTAGATGCCTCACATGTCATCAGGTAATGGTAGAACATCAGGTTCCAATAGGTTTGAATAAACCTCTTGAGATCCTAATATATAATTTGGATGGAATATCAAGGAATTTTTTAATGGGGATTCCGTGGAAAATGAGAGTTAGTTCTTCTATTTGGGTGATTGTTGACCGACTTCCCAATTTAGCACACTTCCTTTCCAACAGAGATCAGAGTTTGGTTTATATTTTGGGGTGTTTGTATGTACATGAGATCATTTTACATCATGGGGTACCCATGATGACCATATTATATCATGTTACTTGGTTCACATCGTGATTTTGGAGGGTTATATAATATTATTTTGGTACCCAGTTACAGATGAGCATGCTGTTTCACCACCAGAAGGTTGTGTAAACCAAGAGGACCATCTAGGTTTTGGAGGACATGTTGAAATACTATGTGTTGGAATTCAACTATAGCTGAGAGGATTTACTGAAAATAGTGTTTTTTTTATAAAATAATATTTTTCAATCCATTATTTTCATGGAACCTTTCAAGGAACTATAAGGGAGATTCTAAAGGTTACCCTTGTACTGGACTGATATTGGAGAGATGTCTCTTGTTGGGATAAAAATCATACATGCAATGATAGAGAAGGTTTAAGTGACCTTCAAGTGTATGAGGATATTCTATAGTTGATATAAATATTATTCTAACGGATTTTATAGGCCTTTGGAGTTTGATCAGGGAGACCATGTTTTCCAGAGAGTATCCCCATAATGAGGACTACAGAGAATTGGTTTGAGGAAATAAGATATCCCTGAGGTTCATTAGGTCATTTTAGATCTTATGTAGAGTTGGTGAGGTTTATTATCACTTGGCCCTACCACTACAATTGGACTAAGTGTAGTGAGCCTTCCATGTGTCATAGATGATGACATACATACATGAATCATCACATATTATTGACTAAGGAGAGATAGACATCGAGGAAAGAGGAACCTTTTTGGATTACCTAGTGGAGATCAAAGAGAAACATGATAGGTTCCTTTATGGATATACCATTCCTATGGTAGGAGTACTTTAGTAGGCATGGGAGAATATGGGAGATCTCTTGGGAGTGTAAGATCTAGATTTGGGCTCAGTACATTAACCTTTTTGTATAGCTTGTGAATTTCAGGGAATAAATCCTTGAAGGATGGGAAAATATAATAACTATTGTTTCTATAGTTTGATCCTTTGAATATATATATATATATACTTGGAATTTTACTTGGAGTCGGCATTGTGTTTGTTTTTCATGGGACCCCATAATTAATATATTAATTATATTAATATATATTAAAGCATGTGTGCACATATTTTTGACATAAATAGTTTTCTCATTGATCGGGGTCTTATATAAAAAATATGAGGTTGTTGTTGTCTCCAAATTGTGTTGTTTACCTTAAGTGTGATATAAGGTTGGTAGACATCATATGTACCATTGAAAGAAGCTATTGGTGGGTGCATCAAGTAATTAAATAATTTATTTATTTATTTTATTTAATATCCCAAAAACCTAATTCTATCTCTATTTATATGTCATTATGACAAGTCTCTATTATTAGCCACATAACCCTGGGAGATAATAGATGAGGTGGAGTGGAGCTCTATTGACGTTAACAACCCAAGAACACGGATTGACAACAGTGATTGAGGATAATTGTGTATCGAATGAAGAACATAGCAAGATCTTCATCTTCATCACTAGTTTACATGTTCTTCACCAATGTTTGGTGTATTCTTGAGGTAGGGATTATTATTTTGTGGTTTTATTCCCTTTGTTTTATTTTAATATCATGAATTTTTGTATCTTATTTTGATTGTCTAATATTTATGTTCTTCAAATGAGATCAACTAAATAGAATTATTGAACCTATTTTTTATATCTTATGCATACATAAATTCTCAATTTTCCTTCTTTAAATAATAATTTGCCAATATCACATTATCCAATGATGATTCTCACTTCATTATTGTGATTTCATCACCATTGTTCCTCTCATTATTCACTAATGGACCACAGGGTCGGTGATTCTACATTTTCGGGCCATATTTGAGCACGATCCAACTCTTGGATTTGTGATGGATGCATGAATATTTTAGATATTGGTATTTTATGGATAAATAAATATTTTTTGTGGGATTTTGGTAATGTAATCATGGATTAGGATCTTGTAATAGTGGTTTTAGTCATATCACCTACCCTATAGAAGATTAGAGTTCCAATTTTTGGCCACTACAAGTTGGGAATTGATGATCGGAAGCTTTACACTCCATTTTTTGTGGATTCGGGAGAGAAAATGGTGTATAAGGTAGTGTAAATCATGGATATAGAGTCCTCATGGAGGTAGGATTCACTTTCTGTGAAAATTTCAACTACATGTTATGTATCGAGAGTAACACATGTTGTGTATTGCGAGTTCCCACGACAACTAGGGTTTAGGAAAAGTTAAATATCACACTCTATGTGGTTGGACCCACACATCATTGACATTACCTAGGTAGTCAAGACATGTAGTGATATTAAATTCCCATGACATCGTGTTAGAAGACACATCATGTCCCCCTAGGTACATACCATATAGAGGGACATGGAAACCTGATCTATAAGCCAAGATCATAGACCCAAGACCCTAGGTGTACTTACATGTCATGTTTTCTTAGTGAAACACTATGTAGTGAGACATGGATTCCCAAGACATGTCCAGGGAAATAAATTCCCATATGTCTAGGTAGAGTCACACATTGTGTGACCATATGTGCATGTCATGTGGCACCACATGATAGACCAAGTTGTGTCTATAGGAGGAAACAACTAGGTATCCTAGAAGATTCAAATTGCATGTGGCCCTATTTACATTCCATGTACCTTTCCCAAAAACATATAACTTGTGTTACTCATTGTTCAAAATTCATATTTGGATCTTCAAGTATCCTATCCTAAGTGTTTTTTCATGTAATACATGATAATAGTATTTATTTTTGAATTAAATATACAATACGAGGTGTTACTAGTGACATGATTCTTCCAGTGACACTTGGTCATAGTCAGTTATTGGGCCTGATCATAGGAGTGGCATTGGGGGCAGTACTCCCCTAATGTACCAGGGCATGGTTCCCACATACTATTTATATATTTGATTAAATATTACCCCATACTACATTGAGCATGAATCTTATATCTATGAAATGGTACTCCCCCATCATCTAACATCAGTGGGGAGTGGGTCCTCTACCGGAGATAGTGCCCCTTGGTTATTGAGAACAATAGCAAGGAGAAATCCCTTCACTATGATTCTTATGATGCTGCAAATGGTTATTGGAGACATGGACCTTTGGAAGATACAGGTTAGAACAAAATTCTTATATGGATATAAATATAGAGATCCCCTTTCTCTCTGTGATTGGGTTTTTATTTGAGCATTTATAATGATTGGGATTTTATTTCCCTCTTTACCTATGGGTTGAGCTAATTTTTCTTATTTCATTGATTACCTCTTAAGTTTTTTGGAGTTCTAATGGTTTTATATATAATCAATCCTATATACTTTATGCTCGCACCTATCATGTCTTTTGCAGATGATAGTATGTTTGACTATTATTTTAGTGCATCATAGTAGTATTTGGTGGTATTAACCATGTTAGGTGGTCATCTATAGAGACTGTGAGTCAAACTCTCTTTAATTTTCTTTTTTAAATTTCTTTTTAGGTTGGTAAATATTTCAGGTTAGACATGTATTTTACCCTTTATTTATTTAACATTATCCCGTTATAATTTGATAGATTTACTATAGGTTTTTTCGTGCATTTATTACACCATAAATGTTGCAATATTTTATTTTATCTATACACTAGTTCATGAAACTAGTTGTGGGTATTCATAAAGGTAATTAGGATAAGGTATCTCTTTTTTTATATGACTACTCTGTTCTTCTCGACAATGCATAGCCTATTGGATGTGGGCATGGGGAGTCACCCTTGGCCAAAAGTGGGCCTAGGTGGGTCCCAGTGGGTCAGGTCTTGACAACTAGGATGTTATCCATGTAGTTTAGCATGATACTTTAAGGATTTATGTCTCATGAAAGGTACAAAAACATAGTATCGAGTGGGGCTTATGTATATGGGGAATCTATAAAGGGAATATTCCTTCTTTGAGGAGGGGTTGCATGGGGGATATGGCCTTGGGAGGATGATGTGTTTTGGATTACACATTAGAGCTTCCCTTACTGGAATACCATATCTAATTGAGTGGAGAATAAATCTAAAATTGAGTAGGTACTTATTAGAGTTATAATGTAGGGTAAAAATAATGTTCTAGGAGAGACCAATCTAGTGTACTTGTAGTAAGGACTCTCATTATCAAGGGAATACAAAGTTATGACCACCCTTAAGATTCTTTATATCAAGTTGGAAAGCTCCTAGGACCTCTTTCATCAATGTAATACCAAATCAAAAGGATTCAAAATGGTGTGCATGCCTTTATCTTTTATGTTTAGTGACCTTGGAGGAGTCCTTGATAGTTGGATACCCGAATAGGGGACTTGGGTGAACAAATGCTGCTATAAATAATAGGGTATGCATGGTTCCCTAATATCAAAGTTAGCAAAGTGGCTCTCCCTAGTGAGGGATTTGGGTGATGGGTCACCCTTTAGAGTGGCCTTGGGATATGGTTCACATAGGTTAGGAGCCTTGGGGAATGAGTCACTCATGTGACAGGCCTTGGGAGATGGATTTCCCAAGTGAAAGGCCTGTGGAGATGTTTTTCCCAAGTGAAAGTCCTTGTAAAATGGGTAATTCTAGTGAGATTCCTTAGGTGATGGGTTACCCTTATGGAGGTGACAATATAGGTCCTTCACCCTGGTGTATAAATAATGATTGAAAAGTTCTTTTTCAAGAAGGTTTTCTCCTTCAAATGTATTCATTCCCTCTTTATGAATTACATTTTTTATCAATAAGTAATCAATTATATAAAGATTTCATTGATGTCAACATGTTAAAGAATTATAATAAATTATTTGTGAGTAAAATAGTTTTAATGTTAAATAAATATGATAAATAATATGGTGGGTATGAATTGTTGATTAAAAATAAGGAATCAAAGCTTGTTTAAAAAGTTCATTTGATGATCTTTCCTTTGAAGATTTTGATATTAATTTATTTATGATGAATAAAATGATTCATTTTGTGGGATTTAAACCTAAATTTGAATGAATAATGGATTCAAAAACAATATAAGAGGATATATAATACTATCTATGTTAGTTTTGGGCTTATATTTTACAAACATTGAGTTCAAGGAGTTAGAAAACAAATGTGCCAACTCATGGCATCCAAGCCAACCCAACAGTCTAGAATCAACATAGACACTTGTCCAAGATTAAAGGTGATATCTAGCCTTATGTTTCTTATATAGAGTTCATGTACATAAAAAATATGCTACACAGGTCACGCGAGAGCATGGTTTCAAAAGATAGCATGGTTGGTGCTTAATCTCTCTGTGTGGTTGGCATAGGAATTCAAAAGGCATGCACCAACACCCCAACAAACATCTTTAATACAATTTATAGAGAAAGCCAATATATTAAGGAGAATAATAATAAATTAGGGTTTGATAAGGGATTATATTATTGTTCATATTGTTCATGTATTTAAAAAAATACAGATACATACAACACCGCACGGTTTCAATTATCTCTATCTATAAACCCCACCAGGTTCTATACTGAGTATATTATTTCATGCCATATATATTGATGATCAAACTCCTACATGTCGCATAAAATATCTATGTATCATTGAATATGGTTGGAGAGATAAATTTTGAGTTTTGTGTTATGGATAGATATACCACACCACAAATAAACATCAATCATCATTATAACATCTCAAGAAATATCAAGAGATTCACATCATAAAATAATGATGTTCCGCAAGCATAAAATGGAGAAAATCAATGAAGAGTTTTACGATAAAAGGGAAAGTTGAAAACCATAATAAATACTCAAGCATAATTATATTTTAATAGAAATATCAAGTTCCCCATACCATAAGAGACATAATGTGTTGAAAAGGGGAAAATAAAGCTTGTGTAAGAATCATCCACACTGTATAGAATAAGTTTTCACCATGAGATTAAATCAAACTAAAAAATATGTATGAGTTTCATTCATATAAAGATACATTTTGATGATAATAGAAGGTTGATATTATTAATATTTGAAAATTTTTAATGGGTTTCACTTTAATGATATTTTTATCATGATATAGTTTTCATGATATAAGCATATCTTTAAAAATTGAGAGAAGGATTATGTTTCCGTGAGTGTTGTTGTAACTTACAGCATGAATTCATACATATTAATACATATGGATTTTTTGGATAGATAGAATATGGAAGTTAAAATTAGGATAATCCTACCCTATTTACATGAAGTTTATAGATAGTTACATAAATTAGTTAAAGTGAATTTGAAATGCACAAAATCATGGAAGTTCAAATTCAAAAATACACACAAGAAGGAATGTAGTAATATGGTTCTGACAATGTATTTGATGTTTAAAAATATATTTATAATAAATCTTGACACTATAAGTATTTTTTCTAAAAAATATATAAAATTTAAGAGAGGATATAGAACCAATACGAATTTAATAACTAGATAAATATTTTGGTATTGAATATGTTAAGATGCAGTGTTGAAGTAGTGCACTAAAGAAGAAGATAAAGAAGAACCAGTGTAGTCAAAATGTTCACTGTATTGGAAGTATAAGAGAAAACAGAGAGATTTTTCATTCTAGATTTTCACAGAGAGAGAAAGATTCTAATTAGTGCAAGAAAATAAGAGAAGTCTTACAACCAGTGCAATAAATCAGTGACATTTTCTTTCTATTATAAAAGAGGAAGGATTTTTCTACTATTAAGAATGTAATATAATAAGTCCTTTAATATTTATATGAAATTGAGAAATGAATAAATGTTTCTATGTAAGTGAAATAAGTTTAAGAAGTAAGATTTCTAGGAAGCACACAAAAAAATTGAATAGATCTAAATTATTGATAATACTCTTTAGTTTTTATCTTTTTTAGGTCATTATAAGGTGTGGGATACACCAGATTTCAAGAAGAACCAAACTAAGTAGTGCTGTAGACATACCTATACTCTTTTATAATACTATAGTGTAAATATCACATGGTGACTCTAGTGGGTTTTTTTATAATGGAGGCATCTAGTTAACACCAAAGACTATTCTTCTCGCATTGAGAGGTAAACCATGTAAATCAATGTGCCTAGTGTTTGTGTGTGTTTGGATATGTTTCTTAAAAGAATGAAGTTGAGAGAAAGAAAAAGTGAACCAATTCACCTTAATTAGTGAAACAGGTAAAATAAAAAAGTGATAAAATTATACCTTGGGTTTAAAGACACCAACACTAATTCACTTCCCATATCAAGGCCAAACATATCCCTCCTTGGATTCTATAATTGGTATTAGAGCAGGTTTAACTCTATTAGAAACTCAATAAAAAATTATTATCATTGAAGATTTAATGTTTTTCCCTAATTTATAATGAAGTTTAGTTTTAGTGAAGAGTATTTTTTTCAAATAAAAATTCAATTTCTACGAAGACTGTGATGAACAGGAGAAAGAAATAGGAGAATAGATTGAGGAAGTTGTCCCTCTTGTCTAAAGTGGAAGGTGTTTATGTCCCATCAATCCATAATAATGATTAATTTAGGTCTAAGATTTATATATTTAAATATGTGGTTATTAAAAAAACTAAATATTTGGACAACATTTTTACCTTAAAAGGATAAATGGATTCAAGTTATCACAAGGAATGTGATTATTATTGTTCAATATATCCTAAAGAAGAAGGTAGAATCAGTGGAACTGAACACATGCCAATTGATATATCAATTAATGATTTAAAATATATGTTTCATTATTTCCCAAAGAAATTATTTAAATAATTTTTTGAATTTTTGAATTATAGTATGAATAAATCATTTCTCTTGAAAGTGAGGAAAATAACTTGCAGAAAGCTTTAATAGAAATATCACTTACTTGCATTAGGATCTCAAAAAAAGTTACTGTAAAATAATGTGAGTATGAGAATCTAAAATATAGATTCTCTAAGTTTAAATAGAATTTTAATAACATGGTACAATATAATTATGATTCCAATAAAGAGTTTAATAAGAATATCCTCACATCAGAAGAAAAACTGAAAAACAGTATTGATTTCATGAATCAAAAATTGGATATTAAATCCAAAGAGATGAAGGATATTGATACATTCATTTAAGAAAATTATATAATACATGGTAAATAAGTTGGAAGAATGAGGAAGTACTGTTAAGATATAGTTACATTTATTGAAGACCATATGAATTCAATCAATATGAATTTTCTTGAAATGAAGATTAAATTAGAAAACCTGGAAATGACAGATATTGAGTGTTCAAATTTTAAGAAATAATAAACTATTTTCATAGAAATTATAAGGATTATTATAATGTTAAGAGATGTATTTTTTTATAATAATATCATCCCATTATTTAGTGATCTTTTCCAAGTGCATGTGATGAATTATGTACCATCCATATCTCAATGTAACTATTTTTCTAAATCTATTTCTATAAAAAGATCATGTTTAAATAAAAATTATATACCAATATGGATGAATAGAAATGGAGAAGATCTAACAAAAATGTATATTTTGGATATAATATTTAGGGTCATTGTTGGTTCCCCATGAAAGGAACCAAAAGTCATTATGATATCCCAAAATAAAAAAATAAAAAAAATTGGAAAGCATGTTGCGAAAAATTAAAGGTCAAGATTTGTGGGTCTTTATTAGTGCTTTAATAGGCTTGGAAACTATTCAATGGATAATTATTAAAATACTATAAATGATAAATCATAAATTAAACTCATCTATAAGGGGAGAATGATAGAGAAGAAGCAATATACATAGATTCATAAAAATTTACTACCTCAAAAAAGTTTGAGAATCTTGGATATATCTATGATGTGTGAACAGGTGATAGTCACATAAGCGATTCATGTTCATATTAGAATGTATCAAACATAAATAATAATATAATAACACATGAGAATAATAAATATGTTCTATCCTTGAAAAAAAATTAGGGAGATTCAAATATGAATACACCTAAGAATTTTGCAAAAAAAGGTTGATGGTCCATCCCTGGGGAGAAATATAAAGAAGATTGTAAACAACATTACACTCAAGAAGTTTTGGAAAAAATGAGAGTTTTTCTTGGACAAAAAATGGAGATCATTTTAAAAACAATTCTAAGAAGTTAAAATGTAGTTATATACCCAAAACAAATGGTGTAAAAAATTCAATCAAAAATTTATATGTAGAGAAGACAAACATGATGTGAATATTCTCAATGATATATTAGTTGTTGGCCAGAAGATCTGTAGAAGGTAAGAAATATGAATGAAACACAAAAAAATATATTACTAAAGGAAAAGATAAGGATCCACATGAAGATCCATAATTTCATGAGATTTTATCGAAAATGAAAACTCTTATATTAGATAAGTTTTATATGGGAGTTGAAGCATGGATGGACACAATTCCAAATATTTTTTATCAATTATTTCTACCCAAGAAAAATAATTGACGAAGATAAGGAATTCTCTTGGGAATTCCTTTGGCTCAAAGTGTAAATAATAATGTAGATCGCCACAAAAAGAGAACGTGTACCAAATGACAAACCATATTTCAAAATAAAATTTGGAAGAATGAATGGTGGAGTAACTTGGTTAAGAAAATACACTCAAACTTTTTTTCACATTAAGGAATAGAGAATATCCACATTATTCCCTTAAAATTTCAGTATTTTATTTGTACTTAAAATGAAGGTGATTAAAGGGGAATAATATTCTTATAGGGGAAACTTAATAATGTGGATATATTATCAATTATGAATAGAAATGGTAAATAAATTACCATCCTAGAATTATTCCTAAATATTTATATTTAAAACTCTGAAGGAAAATAATATATACTCGATGAAGTTTAAGTATATTTTGTTAATTATCGATAGTATAGATAAATAATATTCCATATTGGAATTTTTTGCTCAATTTTTATTCAAAAGTAAACATGATGGGCCATCATCTTTGATGAATTTGAAAGAAGAAGAAGGGTTTGTAAACACTAGACAACAATAAGATGAAGATTCCACCATGGATTGATATCACAAGTTCATACTTCAAAGAACATACATTTAATTGATTATCTTTGGTGAATTTATAGAAGTTATAAAATCTGTAAAACCACATGAAGAATTATATTTTGGTGTATTATCGTCATAGAAATCCAAAAAAAATATTAAAGAATTTTCATCATCATAAAGATCATGTGGGATGTATATTTGAGGTGGAGGTAAATAAAGAATGTTGAAGAAACTTTCAAAATTATCTATCTCATAAAAATCTAGAATTTTAGAAAGTTCCTGAAGAAGGTGTTAATTTAAATGGTATGTTATCTTAATCTCTCACCCTTTGTATCTAAAAATTATAATCTAATATTAATGTGGAGAAATAAAATTATTCAATAGAATTTGTGAAATATATTTAAGAAGGTTCAGAACCATTTCAATCATATTACATTTTACATAATTTTTTAACCACTGTGTAAAAGTGAGTAAAAAAATTTGGTTTATATATTTATTGAGAAATATTTATCACATTTGGCATGTCAAGTGGAATCATTAATTTTTCCAGCTTGAAATTTTTGAAGAAACTCTAATAAAATGTTAGTATATTTTATTTTAATTGGTATCATATTAGATTGATTATGCATAAAAAAATTCTATATTAAACCCTCTTGTTTTCTACATTGAGCATGGCTCACGTAGACTTAGAGAGAAGTGGTTGATGTCGTATTACTGAGAATAGAATTATACCATCCTTTCCCAAAGTACATTGTATTTATTTTCATATGTGGGATATAATATGAAATAAAAGATTGATGAGAGAGAATTAATGATAAAATGGGAGACAATAAAAGAGTGCATATTGATATATTAATCTTTATATGGGTATCGTCGAAAAATACAAAGGGGGAAATTGTTGATCCCACTTTGTGTGTTTCATTTTTTGTTAATAAGTAATCAATTATATGAATATTTAATTTATGAAAATATGTTGAAGAATTGGAATGAAGTATATGTGATTAAAGTAGCTTATATTTTGAATGAATGTGATAAATAAGATTGTAATGATGGAGTATTGATTAAAAATGAGTAATCTAGAGGTGTTAATGGGGAAGGGTAGGTCGTCCCATGGGATCGATCATGTGGGTTGTGGATTTTATTGAGTGGTCTGGCTCAGTCCATTATGAATGCATGCTTAAAAAATAAAATCTCAACCCTATCCATGCAAGACCCACAGATTAATGGGCCAACCCACAGGTTTAAAGAAAATAATATATAACAATCTTGTTTTCCTTAGTGAACCATGATAAAGTGGAATGAAAAAATATAAATGTTTTAGATTGGGTGAAAATATTTAGTTTAAAATTAACAATAACCCTAAAAATAACACCAACCATAAAAAAATATATCTTTTATGGTTTATGGGATTAATATTGTCTCAGGTGGGTCATTTAACCTAACCATCCAAACCAGTTTATGGACAATAATACCCCTACACCTCTGGTTAACATTGCAACTAATATATACAATATTTATTAGATATAAATATAATAATATGTATTATTTATTTTATAAATTTATATAATACCAATAATCTATTTATCACATACACATATAATATATATTATTTATTAAATATACATAGGAAAATTTCAAATGATAATATCAACTAGAAATTCCCTATGAAAATTTTTATTAGAAATTTCATTCGTAAATTTCACCAAAAAATTTACACTTAAAATTTTTAATTCAAATTTCTATGAAAATATATTAATAAATAAATAAAAATATAAATTTTCATTGCAAATTTTAATTGAAAATTTGGAGAGAAAAACTTTTACTGAAAAGTTCCACTAAAATTTAATTTGAATCTCCACTTAAATTTCTAATGAAAAATTTAACTTGATTTTTATTATAATTATACAAAAAATGATTAATAAAATTGTAAAATTATTTATTTTTGTAATTTTCATTTTAAATAAATTAACACATAAATAAATAATTTATTTTTTCATTGAAAATTGGAACTAAAAAATTTTGATGGAAATTTTTAGTGAAAACTTCTACAAGAAAATTTCATTGCAAATTTTCACTAGAAAATTACAATTCAATTATTCACTTAAAATTTAAATGTTTATGTATTAAAAAATAAATAAAAAATTTAAATTTTCAATAATTAACACGAAAATAAAAATATATTAATATATATATAAATAATGTAAATTTTAACTGAAATTTTTCATTGAAAACTTGTATAAAAAACTTTTAGTTCATATTTCGAATATAAATATTTAGTTTAAATTTCAACTTAAATATTCAATGAAAATTTTCATTTTAATTTTATTATAATTATAAAAAAATTGATTAATAAAATTCTAAAATAAATAAATGCTCAAATTATCATTTCAAATATATTAACACCTAAATAATGTAGCTTTTCACTAAAATTTGAACCGTAAAATTCCAATGAACTTTTCCAATGCAAACTACAACTGCAAATTCTCAGTGAAAATTTCCACAAAAAATATGTGGTTCAGTTTTTCAATTAAAAGTACAATGTAGATACATTAAAACAAAAATAAAAAAATTGTAAATTTTCACTAGAAGTTTATATTTAAAATTTGAGTTCGAAACTTTTACTATAAAATTCTACCAGAAATGTATACTTAAAACCGTAATAAAAATATATTGATCCATAAATAAAAAATAAATAAATAATCATTAGAAATTTACATTGAAAATGTACACCTGAAACTCATTGTGGAAATTTCCATTGGAAATATTTAATTAAAATTTTAATTTTAATTTCTAATGTAAAAACCAAATTATATTTTCTATGCACTATAATTTTACTATTATGAGTGTAAATCTTTTCTCAGAATTGGCACTAAAATTTTACGCTGAACATTTTTATTAGAGACTTGATTATCAAAATTTTAAAATAAATACACGTTCATATTTTCAATGTAAATATATTAATACATATTATTATTATATATTTATTATTTTTATTTATCCTATTTATTAATGTTGTCTAGGTTGCTTTTAAAAAGTCATTGTAATATATATTTTTTTGTTAAAATGAAATAATGGATGTTATTTTTTTAATTGAATGATGTTATTAAAAATTAAAAAACAAAAAACTTATGTAAACATATATTCTATTCTAAAATAAAAATTTAAGATATTATTTTGTATTTTAAAACTATGTAAAAAATACATAAGTATTAATAAATAAAAAATTATAATAATAAAATTAAAATACATAAATCAAAATATAAATAAATCATTGTATTAAAAACAAAAGGGTAGTCTACATCAGTTTTTACTATTAGTACATCAATGTTTTAATACATCGATCCTATTTATTAATCTTGTGCCACACTCCAAATAAACACACACATCATCCATCTCACGGAGAATCTGACCATCAGGTTCAAAACCCAATATGTGATGATTTTACCATGATTTATGTATGGTTTTACTAAACTTGAAATATTTTTTACCACACTCATGTTAATTTTTGGTATCACATTATTTTATGTTATTTTAAAAACATAATTTTTTGGAATACTACTTATAATTGTGGGTCAAACAACACATGTGGACACCCGATGGGCTAGTCTGCGCAGACTGTGGGTTTTGAACGTGGGATCAAATGCGGTCTAAATTTTTATCAGTGTAAATATTGAAATCAATAACTAACGAAAATCCATGATCTAATGGATTGTCCAATAGTATTGAGGATTTTTTTATAGGTATAGAGTAATCTAGAATTTTTGAATAAGTTTTTTGAAGATATTACCTTTGAATATTTTGAGTTTCATTTATTTATGATGAATAAATGATTCATTCCATGGGATTTAAACCACATCATGAATAAATAATAGAGTTAAAAAAAATAGAAGAGGATGTGGAAGACTGTATATATTGTATATGGGGTTATATTTAACAAAGATAAAGTGCAAGGAGTTGACAAAAAATTATTCCAAATCAAGGGAGCCAAGACACCCTAGAAACCAAGCATCAACATGTACACTCAGCCAATATCAAAGGAGAAATATGACCTTATTAATCTTCTATAGAGTCAATGTTAGTGTAAAAGACCCTATGATGGTCATGTGGTATCTAGGTTCATAGGAAAGTATAGTTGGTTCTTATCCTCTCTATATTGGTCAAAATAGGAGGCTACATAGTGAGCACTGACACCCCAATGGACTTATCTAGCCAAATTCTCAAGAAAGTTGATATATTAAGGAGTGGAATGTTGAGTTATGGTTTTATGGGGGATTTGTTTTTTCACATAAAGTTCATCCATTTAAAAAATACAGATACATTCAAAGAGACACCATTTTGGTTATCTTTAACCTTTACATTCACCTTTTCCAATGCCGCATAAGTTATTTCATGTTGTGATTATTGATTCTCTAACTCCTTCACATCATATGTAGGAGTTATATACCATTAAAGATGATTTGAGAGAAAAAATTTAAGTTTTTTTGTGGATATATATACAATGCAGAAAATAAAGCTCGAGTGGCTTTTTAACATCTCTAGAATTGTCAATAAATCCTCATTTGAGAAGAATTAATTGAAGAAAATCAATAGAACACTTTACGATGCAAGAGATACTCCTACACTATAATGAAGACTCCAGAAAAATTCTATGTTACTGTAAATTTTAATTTCCTCATGTTGTAAGAGACAAATTGCACTATAATGGTGATAATGAATCTTATGTAAGAATCATCCACAATATAGTGATGAAGTTTAAACAATGATTTTAGAAACTAATGAAAATATATATGATTTTTATGACAATAAATATTCATTTTTATGATCATAAATATAGGATCTTATTAACATCTAATGATGAAAAGTGATTTTGTCTTTAATTATAGTGTTATCATGATATGGTTTTCATGATACATGGATATCATTAAAAATTATGAGAAGCATAATGTTTCCATGAGTGTTATTTTAAATTACATTACACATGCATATATAATAATTCATATGGATTCTATGGATAAAAATAATATAAAATAATCTAGTTCACACCAAGGACTAGCCTTCTCACATTTATAAGTAAACCCGATAAATCAATGTGCCTTGTGTGTGTTAGTTTAGAGATGTTTCTTATAAGAATGTAGGTGAGAGATAGTACAAGAAAACCATTTCACCATAACCAATGAATATACTAAAATAAATAGAGGGATAAAATTATAACATGGGTTTAAAGGAACCTATACTAATTCAACCCCCTCCCAATGTCAAACATATCCTTCCTTGGATCCTATAATTGGTATCAGAGGTTTTTTGCCTCTAGTATACTCTCAATATGAAATTATTCTCTTTGAATATTTTAAGTTTATTTCTTGATTTATAATGAAGTTCAATTTTAGTGAAGAGTTATCTTTTTAAGATCAAAATATTATTTCTATTAAGACAATGATGAATAGGTGAATGAATGAGAGGAAACAACTAAAATAAAGAGAGGAAGAGATTGAATAAGTTTTCCCTCTTGTATAAAGTGGAAAATGCTTCAATCCCTTCAATAGATAATGATGATGAAGTTAGATCTAGGATTTGTGGAGATAAATAAGTCATTGTTTCAACAACCAATGATATGGACAACATTTCTACCCCAAAAGGATCAAGAAATTCAAGTTGTTATTTGGAATGTGTTAATTCTTAATCAATCTATACTAAAGAAGAATAAGAATCAGTGGGAGTGATCACATGTCAACTGACATATTAGTTTATTATTTTAATGATTTTCTATATTATTTTCCAAAATAAATTATTTATCAAATTTTTGTGATTTTTGAAGGACATCAGGAAGAGATCACACATCTTAAAGGTAAGGTCGATAACTTGGAGAAAGCTTTAATAAAAAGATATATTACTTGTATTAAGCCCCTAAAACATGTTTCTATCAAATAATATGAGTATGAGGAAGTTAAAGGCGGATTCTACAAGTTTTAAGAGGATTGGATTAGCATAATACAAGACAAGGATGATTCCACTAAATAGTTAGATAATAATATCCATGCATTGGAATAAAATTTTAAAAACCTCATTTATGTCAAGAATTAACAATTGGATATTAAATCCAAGTAGATTAAGGATCTTTATACATTAATTTAAGAAAATATTAAAATGTATATGTATTAATTTTGAATAATTAGGAATAATTTTTAAGGGATGGTTTCATTTATTTAATATCCTAAGAATTCACTCAAAATGAAGTGAATTGAATTGAAAATTAAATTGGAAAATCTTGAAATTGTACATATTGAGTCTTTACAATTAAATAAAGAATGAAATACTACCATATATAACTTTAAAGATTATTATAATGTTAAAATACCACTTTTTGTGATAATTATATCATGAAAATAGTTATTGATATTTCTCAAGAAGCTGTGAAGAAAGAGGTATTATCCATATCTCAATGTAATGATTTTTATAAATATGTTTCCAGAAACAACATAGGTTTAAATAAAAAATATAAAAAAATATGGATGAGTAGAAATGTAGAAGATCCTAAAACCATATATATGGTGGATATAAGATTGATTTTTAGTGATGGTTCCTAAATAAAATAACAATAAGTGGTGAAGTGATCCTAAAAGTAATAATCTAAAAAATATGGATGACATGTGGTGAAAAATAAAATGTTAATATTTGTGGGTCTTTGTTGGTTATATAATAGGTTTAGAAATTTTATAATGGACTATTGGTATAATCCTTTAAATTTTGAATCATAGATGAATCTCATCTCTAAAGGTATGAAGCTAGATAAGAATAAACATCCAGAGATTCCTAAGAACACATCTACCTTAAACAAGTTTGAGAATCCTACAGATATTTTTGACATGTATAATGGTTATTTTCACATATGTAACACATTTTCATATCAATATAAATAAAAAACAAGTAATAAAATTAATTCCACATTTAAATAAAAAATATTTTCCAACCTTGGGAAAAAAATTTAAGGGAGCTGCAAATCTAAATACTCCCAAGAGGATTACAGAAAAAGGATGATGCTCCATCATTGGGGATAAATCATAAGAATATTAAAAACCATATTACACATAAGAAGTATTAAACAAGGTGTATTTATACTAGTAAATAAAATATAAGGGATATTGTCTTCAAAATAAGTCTAAAAATATCAAAAGTAGTGTTACACCCAAAAGAACTTATGTAAAAAATGAGTGCTCAAAAGTTTCCATGTGGAGAACCCAAACATGTAGTGAATATTCCCAAATACATGTCAGTTTGTTTTCTATAAAATTTAGATAAAGAAAGAAATATGGATGAATCAAAATAAAAAACTAGTTCTAAAGGAAAATATAATGATCCACAAGAATATCCTGAATTTTATAAGAGTTTATAAACAAATGACAACTCTTATATTTGAGACGTTCTTTATAGGAAGTGAAAAATGGATAGACACAATAGAAAAGATTATTTAAAAATTATTTCATCCTAAAAAAATCTTTGAATAAGATAAATACTATACTTGGAATTTGTTTTGTCCAAAAGGATAAAAAATAAAGTAGATCTTTATACAAATAGGATGTGAATAACACCATGCTACCAAAGGAAAAATCAAATTTGAAAATTAGATATGAAAGCATGAATGGTGGAGAAACGTAGTTGATAAAATCCTATAAAACTTTCTGTTCTCAAGGGGAGAACCTGATAAAGTGGATATGTTTTCAATTATGGATATAAAAGATAATTAAATCCCCACCATAAAAAATTCTTAAATTTCATACTGAAAAATCTGATTGAGAATCATCCTTGATGAATTTGGAGTGTATTTTTTCATTTCTAGATACTGAATATGAAGAAATATTTTTATTTGAATGATTTATCAATTTTTATTAAAAATAAAATCTAATAGAGGATCATATTTGATGAACTTGAAAGATGAAAAAGTGGTTTTCAACACTAGACAACAATGAGATGATTATATCTTCGTAGATTTATCTAACAATTTTTTATTTCAAAAAACATACATTAAAGCGATCATCCTTGGTGAATATATGAATGTTTTCAAATCTATACTTCCATGTGAAGAATTCCATTTTGGTGTATTTTGATTATAAAAATCATGAATCACATATATTGAAAATTTTCATCACTATGAATATTATGAGGAGTTTCTTCTTGAGGTGGGGATAAATAAAGAAAGTTGAAAAAGGTTCTATAATTATCGATTGTATAAAAAACTATAATTTTTGAAAATTCTTGAAGAACATGTTAATTAAAAATGTGGGTTATCTTAATATCTAAACTTTGGAATCTAAAATTTATAATCTAATATTAATGGGAATAAATCAAGTTATTTAATTCCATTTATGGAATATATTTAAGAAGTTTCATATCTATTTCAATCATGTTTCATTATACTTGAATGCTTTTAACCTATGTGTTGAAGTGAGAGAAATAAATTCTGGTTGGAATATTTATTAATAAATGTGTATCACAATTGGTATCTCAAGTGTAACATTCAATTATTCCAACTATAAATTGATGAAAAATATCTAATAAAATGTTATAATATCTTATTTCATTTTGTATCGTATTTGATTGATTATGGATAGATTTTTTTCTAAATCAAACTCTCTTGTTTTTTACTTTGGTAAAAATTCACATAGACATTGAGTTAAATGGGTTATTTCACATTCCTAATCATATAATTATACTATCCTTTCCCAAAGTACTTTTTTTATCAACAAGTGGGAAATAATATAAAAGGAAAATATGATGAGAATGGGGGAGATAAGGGATAAGAAATGGTGGGGAGAATAAAAGAACATGTATTTATATATCAATATTTATATGGATATTGTGAACAAATATAAAGGGGTTATTATTGAATTCACTTTGTATGTTTCATATATTATAAATAAGAAATCAATGATATGAATATTTCATTGATGTAAATATATTTAATAATTATAATGAATTATATGTGAGTAAAGTAGCTTGGATGTTGAATGAATTTGATAAAGAAGATGTTGATGATGGAGTGTTGATTAAAAATGAGGAATCCAAGATTGTTGAAGAAGTTATTTAAAGATATTTCCTTTGAATATTTTGAGATTCATTTATTTATGATGAAGAAATTGATTCATTACATAGGATTTAGACCATACCATGAATGAATAATAGAGTTAAAAAATGAATATAATATGATATGGAAGACTGGATATGTTGGTTGTAGGATTATATTTTACAAAGATCAAATGCAATTATTTGGGAAAAAATTATGATAACTCAAGGAAGCCAAGCCACTTGAGTATCTAGTCATCAACATGGTCACTTTTCCAAGATCAAACATGATATACCACATTAAATGGCTTGTAGAGAATGTATGAAAGTTCTAAAGACCCCATGTGGGTCATGAAAGATCATGGGTTTAGAGGAAATTATGGTTGGTTCTTATATATGTGGGTTGGAACAGGATGCCATAGGTTGTGAACTAGTACCCCAATGGACTTGTTTTGGCTAGTTTCTAGAGAGATTTTATAGGAATGACATGTCGAGCGAGGGTTCCATATTGTATTTGGTTGTTGTGTATACTATTCATCCATTTAAAAAATATGGATACTTGTGAAGTGAAATCGTTTTGGTTATCTTTAACCACATGTTTCAATTAGTTCTATAACGCATTTGTTATTCATTATTGCAACTATCGATGATCGAACTCCTCCACATCACATGTAAGAGTTCTCTTCTATGAAATATGATTAGAAAGAGAAAGTTTGAGGTTTTTCCTCTAGATAGATAAACCATTCCACAAATAATGACCGAGTATCATTTTAACATCTCTGGAATTATCAATACCTTCATGCCACAAAAGAATGATATTCCAGAAGCATAAAATAAAGAAAATCAATGAAAATATTTATAATGAAACAAAAACATACACATATCAATAAATACACAATTAGAATTTTATATTACTGAAAATATCGAGTTCCTCAATCCGTAAGATATATATTTCCCCACAAAGGTGAAAATGAAGCTTGTTCAAGAATCATCCATTCTATATTGAATAAGATTATATATTTCACCATGAGATTAACTTTAACAGAAAATATGCGTGAGCTCCATGCATATGATGATCCATGATGATGATAATGAATACAGGAGCTTATTAAGATCTGAAAATTCCAAGTGAGTTTCTCTTTAATCATATTTTTATCATGATATGGTTTTCATGATATAGACATATCTATAAAAATCAATATAAGGTGAATGTTTCCTTGATTATCGTTGTAAATCACAGCATGCATGTATACATATTAATGAATTTGGATTCCATGGATATAAAGAATATAGAAAATTAAAATGAGGGGAATCTTGCACCTATTATATGCAGTTTACAAGTAGTTACATAAATTAGTTATAGAAAATTTAAAATTCCTATAAATGCGGAAGTTCAAATTCATAAATACACATAAGAAAGAATATATTATGATGGGTATAACACTACATCTTCTATGTAAAAATATAGTTAGAATAACTCTCGATACTACATGTTTTTTTTCTAAAAAAATCATAACAGTTAATGGAGATGAAAGAACTAATTCCAATTCTAGAACTGGATAAATATTTTGGTATTTAATATATGAAGATCCATTGTTGTATTAGTGAACTGAAGAAGAAGGTGAGGGGGAAGAACCATTGTATTCTAAATGTGCACTATAGTGGAAGTATAAGATAAGAATTATAGGTTATACATTCCATATTTTCATATATGGTATAATATTCTTGAAATCAGTGCATGAGAAGAAGAGTCTTAAAAATAATGCAATAAATTCAATGACATTTGTTTTTTGTTGTAAAAGATAAAAGATTTTTGTGTTACTGAGAATATAATAGAATAATTCATTGAATGTTTTTTTGAAAGTGAAAGAAGAGGAAGAATTATGAGACCAAGGAAGTACATAAAAAACTTGGATAGATCTTAATTAGTGACATGATTTTTTAGTTGTTGTCTTTTGTTATATCATTGCATGATGTGGGATACACCAGAGTGAAAGAAGCACCAAACTGAGTGGTGAAAGAGTCATTCTCCTACACTATAGGGAGACTACAGTGTAAAGCTCACATGGTGATTATAGTGGGTTGTGTGATCATGGAGGAATCTAGTTCACACTAAGGAATATCCTAATCACATTAAGTGGTGAACCTTATAAATATTTTTTCCTTTTGTGTGTTTTTTTGTGTGTTTAGAAGTGTTTTTTACAATAATTAAGGTGATATAGAGAAGAAGATAACAATTCACTTCAACCAGTAAAATATGTAAAAGGAGAAAAGGGATAAAAGTATAAATTTTCTTTAAAGGAACATACAATGATTCACCACCCATTCCCCTCTCAATGTAAAACACATTCCCCATTATATCCTCTAGTATGAATCAATTACTACTTAAGTTGGGTTTAATGTGTCATAGGATAATTGAAGGGGGGTTTTGGGACCTAGGATAAGTGGATTCAAGTGTCTTTAACTATCTTCCAGAAGTTTAAAATATCATAACCAAGTTATAATCCAAGGGGGTTTATTTATAGGTAAGGATGGAGGTTTGGGTATGTAGGTTGGGCGAGGTAGGCGGTTTGCATGGGTTCCTTGGGTGATACAATTTGGGCACTAAGTCAATTCACATTAATGGCTTGGGAGATATATCATGGGGGTATATAGGAGACCCTAGGTGATGTAGCATGGGAAAGGTAGGTGGTGTCTGAAAGTGGCTTGGACAATGTATCCTAGGTACTAGAGCAGTTAACAAAAATGGATTAGGCTATACAGTTATGGTGTATACATGGGACCCAGGGAGATTTAGCTCAGGAAAGTGTAGGGTACCCTGGGTGACAAAGTGGGGATTCTCTCAAGGACTTTTGGATTTATCTACCTTAGTATTATAACCGAAAAATGGATCTCTAATAATATTAAAATATATTTTATAAAACATTTTTAATAAATAGTTATTAGTCATAAAATTCCATTATAATTTTGTTGATATTTTATAGAAAAACATGTATTCAATAGAGGAAACTACTTAGGTTATAAATATCTATATAAATGTTTAGTTTATATCATTAAAAAACCATTTACATTTACATTTATAATTGAATAAAAAAATTATAAATATAATCATTAGAAATATGAAATATTTCACCTTTTATATAGAGGGAGTATTGAACTCTATTAGTGAAGCAAGTTACTAGTGCCCTAAAATAAACCTATTTTCAAGGGATTAAATGACCCATGAATTTTCTAATTAGTGTGCCCCATACCCATAAATAGCCCTATGAAGATAAGTAGACTAAACTGCACATACTACCTCGCATCTCACATGTTTTCTTGAAAAGAAGTGAATCATAATATTTTATGCGGAAAAATAATCAAGATGGACTAAATGAATGCCCAAAGATGTGTCCCAGTAAAATAGATATTAAGATCCTCTCTAAATTTGGAAATTTACATGATATATACTATGGGGTGCATTGAATGTAGCATCACAGGGGTAGTCTAGTTGTGTAATGTCTCCCAAATGGCATGTCTAGGTCAACCTTCATGGCGTGTCCCAAGAAGGGTACACATCATGTTGACCCAGACAACTCACTAGGCATGTACTATCAGAGAATAAGATTCATGTACCACTAAGGTTATATGGTGTGTGGTCCTTCCTGGTATATCCTATGTAGCTAAATGGCCACTTTCACATATACTCCTTATACACTCAGTGTTGGTCTGCTTAGGGTATACATGGAATGTGCACTTAGGTTCCATGGTGTGTGATATTTATCTCTAACTAAAACTATAGTAATCACTTCCTAGGTGATACATAATGTGTGTCTATGGATCATACATCATTTGATTATGACTTAAAGTATAGAATATATAAAATTAACATAATCCCCCCCCCCTAATGATGTTATTTCTCACTATCAAACCTGAAACACTACAAAAAGCCCCATTCGTCATTTTAATGCCTCCAATAGTTAATTTTTTTCCATTCCTCAATGGAAAAATGATCTGGTGGGGGTTCACACTCAACCTATGTGACTTTGTATGCTGTTACACTGAAGATTTTTGCACCTTCTAGTAATAAATCATCGCTTGTTTTCAATCTTGAAAAGATAAATCCTTTTCATCATGCTTGAATCCATAAATCCCAGACCCCAGATCCCCATCAATCATCGATCTAGATCTAATTCATTGAATCACTAGCTATAATGATGATTTACGGATAAAATGTAAAGATTACATTTGTGTTAGTTTTCATTTTTGATTCCTCAAAGATTAAATTCATCATATCTTAATCTATCTCTCAATTAATCTCTTTAATTCTAGAGTTTATGGCATATACCATTTTTTATGGTTTTAAATAGGAATAAATAAGGATTTTTAGTGTTTCTAAAAGATATAGAATTAATTAATTAACTAACTAAATGATTCAATTTAATTAATTTATTCCACTCATGGTGGTCCTCTCTAGAAGACCTCAGTGAAAATGAAGATTACACAACTTTTAGGGTAAACCCCTTATTTTGAATATAACTTCAACATCATTATCCTAATATGATGCTTCATTTAGTGTAAAATTCCATTCTCTTTGGAAATGCGCATGAGCAGACTAAAAATAATATATTTCTCTTAATATATTATTTTTGAATCCCTAAGGCACCAAAACTGAAGAAAATTCTTAACAATAAACCTCAAAAATATTGTTTAAAATATTCTATAGGTAAAAAAATTATAAACAAGGTCATTACACCCTCCCTACCAACAACTATTTTCCCCATAAAAATCACAACCTACTCAAAAATGAGAGAGTATTGAGCCAACATCTGGCTCTCACACTCCCATTAGTCATATTAAAGGTTATCACGCTACCAAAGGACATACACCAATGGAATATCTCACCCACTAAGAGTCCTATCCTATTGATCCTAAAGAAATAAAGGATAAACTTAAGATAAATAATATATTAACCTCGTGATTTAAATAATACATATCACAAATAGTCACATATACCAAAGACTAAAAGGTTTAGTGTCTTGTATATTAATTACATAAATATCTTAATCTATAATAATTTCTCCAAAATAAATATCCTTTAGACTCCCTTCAAGACTTCCCAAAAATTACACTTATCTTAATAAACTAGGTAAAATAAAACATAAGAAAGTGGTGACATCAAATCCCTAGTGAGAGAAAACTTATCAACATTTCATGTATGGTTTATTCATAATCAAATGAAAGAACATGGGTAGTAGAGTAATTTTTTATTAAAAATAAAATGGAACATATGATTTGCCCATAAATCATGATAGAAGGGCATGTATTCTCAAATAGACCAAACATATACCATGGAAACATTATATAGAATCTTGAGATAATAGAAATTAGTTAATGAGAATAATCATAAGAATATAGAAATATGACATTCCATATAACAATTAATTATGGAAAAATATAACCATATGGATATTATAGTATTGTGAACAAATAAAATACTCATACATCATCTTTTGAACAAACAAAATGCCCATTCTTCATTTTTTAAACAAATAAAAAGGAAAAGATTCATGTTTTAAAAAAGAAAAATTCCCACGCTTCATTTTGTGAATAATCAAAATTCTCACACTTCATGTTTTTAACAAACAAAATGCCCATGCTTCATCTTGTGAACAAAAAAAATTATCCTTTATCAATTTGTGAAAAAAAATATTATTATTAACATACTTTTCTCATGAGATATAAATCATTAACCAATTAATTTGAGGGTGATATATAACCCTACCCATCATCATTCATACTAATGTGTACCATTTAAAAATTAATCATAAACATATCTTAATAACCTCATGGAAAGAGAATGGGTTTCTTAAACCTTTCAAAAACATCACAAAACATGAACCTAAAAAATTATAAAATATCAAAACTCCTATTTCCCAAAAAAATCATATCATAATAAAATATAGAGAGTGATTAAAATATCACTTCATTAAAGATAAACCATATAGGGTAAATATAAGTAAAAATAGGAAATTTTTCACAAAAACCTTTTAAAAAATTAAAGTAAAAAAACATTTTGTAAAGGTAAATATAAGACTTTCTAAAACCTTATTATAAAGAGTTACAAATAAAATGTACTTGAAAATACATAAATTTTTTAAAAGTATAATTGAAAATACATTTAACTATTTTAATTTAAAATTAATTTTTAATAATGAAGACTTGGAAATGAAATAATGTTTTTAAAAAAGGAAGTTAAAATACTTCTAAAACTTTTAATTTTAAAACAATATTCAGTATTTTAACCTTGAAAAAGTAACAGAGGTTTCAAAATGTGGAAATGAAAATTCTTGGAAAAATTTACTTTTAAAATAAAATTTAATATTGGAGACTTGAAAAAGAGATAAAGTTTTCATAAAAGTGAAGTGAGAATACATTGAAAACTTTTACTTTTAAAAGAATATTTAATCATGGAGACTTAAAACAGACATAAAGTTTTCAAAAAAGGAAGTGAAAATAGTTTTAAAAAAATTACTTTTATAAGAATATTTAATAATTTATACTTGAAAACACATAATTTTTTTTAAAATTTGATGTGAAAATAATTTAAATACTTTACTTTTGAAAATAACATTTATTAATAGAAACTCAAAAAATACATAAACTTTTCAAAAAAGGTAAGTGAAAATAATTTGAAAATATTTCATTTTAAATAGAATATTTAATAATGGAACCTTAAAAAATACATAATGGTTATCAAAATAAAATATTTAGTGGATAATAAAAACTTAAATTTTGAAAGGATGGAAAATATTTTGAATATTTTGAATAACCTTGTTTAAAACCCCACATTATTAAAACAATTATGAAACAATTGTTTTAAAATGAATAAAGGAAATAACAATGTTCATTAGACATAAAAACAATTTGATTTTCCACTAGATAAAGGCTAACATTGGTAGGAAGTAAAAACATGGATATGAAAGGAAACTATTTTAAAATAAATGTGAATAATTCTTAAAAAAACACATATTAATGAAATAATATAATCATAAAGGTAGAATAAATTGGTTTAAAACATGATTTTTCTAGAAAATTAGGTGAAAAAATATCATCATAATATGTTATAATAGATTAGTCTTGAAAGGTAATAGTCAAATAAGAGTAATTAGGACCCCAGGAAAAGATTTGAGTCATGAAGAACCCTTACAAACTTTATAACTTTTGAATCAAAACCCCAAGAGAAAGATAAAATGAAATTGAACTTTTAATATCATGAAATATTAGATAATAATGATATAAAAATTACAATGGTTTGATAAGTACACCATAAAAATTTAAACATGGTGTATAACTATCACTACAACAAATATGGCTTTTATTAGTGCTAAAAAAGCGCTATGAATGCCAGTGAATATAAAGAGGGGTCCCCTTTATTAGCACTTCAGAAATCACTGATAAAGGCCCCTTTTATCAGTGCTAAAAAAAGCACTGATAAAGGAGACTTTTATCAGTGTTTTTTTAGCACTAATAAAAGTTAAAAAAATTTAAAAAATTAAAAACAATTAAAAAATAATAAAAAATCTGTAAATTAGAGGGGGCTTTTAACAACTCTTCCCCCCATTTATCAGCGCCCCCGCAAGCCCCATCCATGATCCCCACGTTTTATCAGCGCTTTGTAGACCCCTTTAACAATGCTATACCCCCCCCCCCAAATTCACCCATGCGCGCGCCCCTGCCTGCCTCTACCAGGTTTTGAACTCAAGACCTCCCCCATGTGCGCTAAGCCTTTACCACTACTCTAATTTGATTTGTTCTCCAATTAGTGATATATCTATATATATTTATTTATTTAGTTATATTTATTCATGTATTAATATAAATTTATATACTTGTGTTAATATATATATATACATATATAGTTATATTTATATATTTATTTGTATATTCGTATATTAATATTAAGTTACATCTATTTATTTATATATATTTAGTTATGTTTTTTATCCATATATTTATTTGTATATTAATATATATTTATAAGATTAGTTTTCAATACAATTATAAAATATGTTTTGTTTTGTGTGTGTATAAATAAATACATATATACAACACACACACACACACACACACATATATATATATGTGTGTGTGTGTGTGTGTGTTTCTATAAGTATAATTATACATATATATATATATATATTCATATACATATGTTAGAATATATATATATATAATATATATATCAGTTTGTTAATATATAGACACACACAAATAGACACACACACATTATATAGGTACATATATAGTTAGATTAATATATAGGTATATAAATATTTATATATTGGTATTTTAAATAAAATGGATATTAGTTATTATTTAGATAAAGCTAATATATTTTATATGTAAATATGTTTAATTATTTATTTACAAAATTAAATTTTATGTGTGGATATATAAAAAATATGTATATATTGTTATATATTTGATTATAAATAGCAGTGAATTATAAAAAATCATAAAATTTCAAAGACATAATATCAATATAAATGTAATACCTTGGAATAAATTCTATCCCCACAAAAAAAGCCAATGATACCCCCTTCAATGAGGCTGAAAATCCAAAAAATGTTAAAAAAATCGGGGTATCCAAACTAAAAACTTAGTTTTAGAGGCATTCTGGGCCTTTTTTTGGAATTGAGAAATGTGACACAAGCTTTGCATTGGTCACCACCGCGTAGAGCTCATCGCAGTTTTTGATTTGATATGTTGTAGAGCTAAAACGGACACCCGGATCAAAAGTTATGGTCGTTTGAAGTTCGAGTTGCGTTTTCAACATATTTTGGATCTTTTTTATTTTTTTTATTTTTTTAGTCTTCAAATTGTTATTAAATTACTATTACTCCATAATAATTAGCAAATTATTTATTAAAAATATTTTTTTAATTTTTTTATAAGCCATTTTCACTAAATATCTTATATATTAAGTGTAACTGTATATTTACACTTATCTAAAATATATTTAAAATTATATTTAAAATATATATATATATATTATATTTATATCAATATAACTATATCTATATATTTAAATATTAATATATATTTTTTAATGATTTTTTTTGAAGCAGAACCTTTATTAGCGCTTTTAAAAAAAGCACTGATAAAGACCCCCCTTTATCATCGTTACTAAAAAAGTGCTAATAAAGGGGTACCATTTAATAGTGCTAAAAAAAGCGCTGTTAAAGGGGGTACCTTTATCAGCGCTAAAAAAATGTGCTGATAAAGGGGTACTTTTATCAGCACTTTTTTAGCACTGATAAAGGTACTCCCCTTTATCAGAGCTTTTTCATTAGTGCTGATAAAGGGTGGCACCGGGAAACCCAATTTTGTGGTAGTGTGTTGGCACAAAAATACGCATACCGCGGGACCGGTCAAGGAAGGCATAGCCAGTTTAAAGCTAATCTAAGTCAAAGAGGATTAAAATACCTCTTAAAGGTATGCTTTTTGGAGCCCTGATACTTAGTGAATGGTTGCGGTTCATGAATCTCTTGGTCAAGAATTTCACTTTGTGAACACATGAGGGTGTTATGGTTTTCCTCCTTGAGTTCGACATTCAGAATCGTGGAGCACTTCGTGACCGTGTGAGCGCTTGATGTTGTCTTCATGAATCTGACATTAGGACTTTGAAGGACAAAATTGTTTATGAAGACCCTCATTCTTTGATAAGGAATCCAATCTTCTTTAAACCTCATTCCTATAAATTACCCCTTCACTAAGACATTTTAGGGATGGTTACCTGACCTTTCAGCTTCCAAACTGATCCTAATTCAGGAACCTCCTAAGAATCACAAACCAAAGTGAACATGAATCAACCAAGGTATCCTAGATTCATAAAACTACCTACCATATGTTCTTATAGACTCCACCTTAGGTGGGGATTCCTTTCAAAAAGGCTTATACCCTTCATGAAGTAAGAATTACCTTTGTGGTACTTGAGGCTTTGTGAATCATTCTTCCTTCAAGAAGAACTCTTATCGTGATTAAGGACTTCCCTTTGATATAGGGTCACCCTGTTTTGAGAAGACTACTCCTTTGCAAAGCTCCTCTATGTGAGTCCCCAAGCTTCATGAAACTTCCCTCCTAGGCCTCTCCATGGTTCCTCCCTTATACTAACCCACCTTCACGAAGGATGTGTTCCCAGGGGCCCCACATCTATCAATAACTAGTTTAGATGCACCTAGAGTCCCCATGTGACCTTTTCTTCCCTTTCTTCTCTCAGCCCACTCCACTCCACATCTAGATTGAGCCTCCCACTTAACGGTTTCCTCTCAGTATAGTTATTGTAACCCCTATTGATTCTCAGCGAAAGGACCGTAACTTGGAACTCTTGACTAACCACTCCTCTATCATTGTACCATAGAAATTCTAATTTCATGCCCTACCCAAAGGTGTATGAGTGGTGTTCATGTAAGACTTAGGGGTGACTAGTGAGTCCCTCCACGTATGAGCTACATGATGAAAAATTTACTTGTCTCATGTCCTAGTTGTATGATGTTAAACTACATGACAACATCCTTAGCACATGATGTAAAACAATAGGATTACCCTATATGATTATCACATGATTATCCATGTATGATTGGAATGGGATGACCTCTAAAAGGATGTCATGTTTATCACTCACATAGAATGAGGTCAGCTCAATGCATAATCCCCACACCACTCCAACAAAGAGAAATCCTCTTGAAAAGGGAAACCTCCATGTGTAACCCACACACCATCTCATGTTGATGATTCTTTTTCAACACGAGCATCCTTACCACATGTCCTTAAACTACATGGATTGATCTTATCATATGAACATAAACTACGCCATCAAACTATGTTGGTTTTGATCCATGTCTTCTAAATAGGGTCTATATGATGCCTCTCTAATGTTCAATCCTTACCAATGGTAAACCTTATGTGTTCCCTCCTAGGGCCACACCACTCAAATCTTCCTCAAGGGGTGTTCTGATCCATCTCCCAGGTTTGCCTCCATTGGGAGTTCTCATCCATCGATAAAGCATTCAGTTGTAAAATCTTCTCTCCCAGGGACATACCTCCTAGATCCACCTCTATGGGACATTCTCATCCATCTCCCAGGTTTTCCTCCATTGGGAGTTCTCATCCATCAATAAAGCATTCAGTTGTGAAATCTTCTCTCCCAGGGACATACCTCCTAGATCCACCTCTATAGGACATTCTGATCCATCCAACCCATCTCCATGAGACAATAAACTTGTGCCCCAGATCTGCCTCCATAGGGTGTTTTGATCCATTGGTAAATCATCTAGGTGTGACATATTCTTTTCTAGGGACACACCTCCTAGGTCCACCACAAGGGGCATTCTAATCCATAATTCCGAGTTCGCCTCAAGGGGTGTTATAATCCATAATTCAGGGTCTACCTAAATGGTTTGTTTTGATCCATTAGTATACTTAGGTGTTCCCTCCTAGGGTGACACCTCCTGGGTATGCCTCCATTGGGAATTATGATCTATTGATAAACTGTATAGGTCCTCCCTCTTTAGGATGCACCTACTTGATCCACCTCTGTGGGGAATTCTGATCAATATCATTTTATCTCCACAAGATGTTAAACTCGTACCCCAATCTATCTCAACCAAATGTTATGTTCCATATCCATAGGATGTAGAACTTGTGATACAACCCCAAAATACTTACTCTATGCATAAGTATTGGATAAATGAGGTAAAAGCCTTGGAATATATATGCCCCTAGCATCGTTACCTCATGATCTACATGGAATGTCTTGGGTTTTATTCCCTAATATTCCTCACATAAAATTCCCTCCCATGATGAAGAATACTAGTGATGAATGCGCCCAATGTCTAGACAAGCACAGCAATTCCCAATAAGACTACTCTCCTTACTGAAGGTTACTTTCCTATCCAAATTAAAAAATCATGTTAAGACAGAATAAGTGTAATTAACCAGTGTCTACAAAGAGATGGTATCGAGAATGAGTACCATGAACATGACTTTAATCTATGAGGAAGACCAGGACTATGTGACAAGCTCCAAGGAGGGATAAATGGAAGTAGAAGTTGATATCTAATTATCCCATTCTGATAAAGGGGTAAATATTCCATTGAAAGTGATGAAACCCACCCACCTTTGGAATGTAGGAATGTGAGGTAACAAGAACACTAGCATGTGCATTGTATACCAAACACATAGGCTGGGACCTAGTGAAAGCATTGGAAATAGAAATGTTAAACCTTATGTGAAACTCTTCTCCTAAACATGGACACTATTAGCATTCGAGACAATAGAAGATTTACATGTCACTAGATCCATATATTCGATGTCAGGTCCCACCAAGAAAACAATGTTCCCAACATGTAACTCACCAAGAAATTGAAACACTTAGCATTTTGGCATCCTCAGTCAGTGACATTGTCAGTGTGGATCCCTTTTTATCTTTGGAAGATTAGAGGATGTTGGGGCATTGGACATGGATTTTATAGTACCTGTACTAAGGACCGAATCCACCAACCTTGTAGGACCCCATATATAGAAAATCATCCACCTAACGCCCACATACATTGGGGAAGGGGAAAATGGATGTGAAAATCCTACATGATCACTATTCTTCCAAAACTTTCACCATGACTTCAGCTATCGGGCACCCACACCTTGTCACACCTTCTAAAATCATTCAAAGGAGGATTATCGGCACCCTTGTACATTGATATGAGTAAAAGGGGGTCATTACCATAAGGGAAATGTACCTTTATGACTTATAAGCTTCAGTGACTTGCCAAAAATTCCACCCTCAAGGGTCATTCCTGGGGGAAACCACCCCTCATCTCAACGAAATATTGCTTTGGGATATTCTACATAGAGTGATCCTATGACTTGATATCCTCCACCGAGGAGGTGGGGGATGATAAATTCACCCTAGCCATGACTAATACCCAGGATCCACTAAGGAGGAATCCCACCAGGCTCCATCAGTGCCAGCAATGATCGGTCCCTCGGGCCAATGAGCGGGTGGACTTCACCCCTGCTCCACAGGCCCCAGTCTGAACTATTGGAAGCAAGTTTGTTCTATGCTGGAAATAGAGTATGGTTTTTGTTTTTTGTAAATCCTCACATGGAAGATCAAGGATCTTTCAAGTAAATTTATCTTACAATTCAATCAGACAATATTGTAATGTCTTAGAAATACCGTGGAATTGTTTTTAATTATATGGAATTATTTGGAAACCACACGCTTTGATGGAACGTGATTCTGAGGCCCGTTGATCCCAGAATGGAATTTTGAAATTTTTTAAGTATGCTTAAGTAAATATGTGAGTGGGTTTTTTCTAAATTTTGAACCAATGATCAAATCAAAAATTTAAAGGCACCGTTGAATTCAAAACATTGGTATTCGCCTAGAAAGGACTTAACTTTGGTCGGCAAGGGCCAAACAGAAAAGTTAATTTCCAAACATTTCAAAAAATAATAAAATAAATTTAAAAAGTTATTTTCTTTTCTTTTCTCATCCGTTAAGAGAAATACGGTGAAGTTTCGATGCAGCGATGAGGCACATTGATGAGGCTCATTAATGGCTTGTTAACTCACAGTGTAATGATAATATAATGATGCATAACAGTGACGCTATTTAATAAATGAAATAGTTTAATGACACAAAATCACTGTGTAATAGAAACATTGTGATGTGTTATGCTTTTATTTGTTTTGAAGCATTAGTTAAACGAGGAATTAAAATGTGAGGATTCTTGGATGTACCTTTGACAAAATTCCTCTTCAATGAAGAACGAAAAATGCCAATGAATGTAAATCATCTTTGACACACCTCGAAGAACGGAGTAAGAAGTGATAAACAACATTGACATCTTCAAACCTAGAGGATGTAATTTTGTGTCAATGAACATCAAAGAGGTAAAGTTTATTTTATTTTAAAGTTCTTCCCCATTCTTTTTTCTAAAAACGAAGAAGGTGAATCAACCCATGACCAGGTTGATCCATAGATCATGCATTCTAGTGAGAATGTAACTTTATTTGGGATTTTCCTATCCAGTATTCAAACATCACTTGTCTTGATTGAACTAAATTTCCCCAGACATTTCCCTACTTTAAACCTCTAATGTGGAGGTTGTAGGCCAACATGAATAAGTCATAAGCACCTCTTTCATGTGTGTTCTTTGTGGTTGCACCGTCAAAGTGGCAGAAAGATGGTTTCAGGACCTTTGTGGTGAAGAGGACATTCCCTGGAGATCGTAGGTGAAGACAGTGTGAAGAAAAAACCACTGAATCATGTCTGGTGGTCTTCTGAAAAATATATCGGTGTGCCACAGCTGGTGGCGGCGGCGGCCCGTGGAGGCGATCATGGGCAGAGGTGGCAGCATGCTCGTCGGCACACCGTATGGAGGAAAGTCCCATGTATGGGTCGTCCGAGTAGCTATAAATCCATGTTCCCTCGACTGTGGCAAGAGGGCACCATGTGTCTGATGGTTAGCTAAGTCCGGATGTGGTATTTGTCCACATCTTGTCCAGATGGCACATCACCGACCTCCCATGTGGTCGGGCTTTGGGTTGGCATTCTAGTCCCCCATCCAATGGTCCAGACCCGCGACTCAGCAGGCCAAACATGTGCCAGTGGGCTAGAACCATGCCAACAGGCCATACCCGTGCCCTTCAGGCTAGGCCGGACTAGACTGGGTCGTTGAGTGACCTAGTGACCTGGACCCTCAGCCAAACCAGGCCGGGTCCAGTGAGGCCCATTGGGAATGGCCCACTGGTCAGGCCGGACTGGACCAACCCATAACAAAACTGGGTCAGGTCGATTTGGTCAAATTAAACCACGTTATGTGGGACCCCTGGGCCGAGTTGGTCGGGTCGGTCCAACCGGGTCGGATCGGGCCCATACGCAACTGACCCCTGTTTACTAGAATGCTTGTATCTTGCAAACCGAGTGTCGGTTTGACAAACTGTTTGTGTAGTTGGGATCCTCTCAACAAGGAAGATATTTTATCATGATCTATGTTGACTTTCATAGAAGTTGATATTTGAAAAATGGCTTTAGGAATGGTTCTCCCAAGCACGCTACGTACGGAACCCTGCAGTTGACTGAGACCTAAATACTGCGGACTATCGACTTTTTGTGACTCGAAGACAGACTAGTGGGAAGCGTCTCTATGTGACCCAGTAGTCCCATTGTAGGGAGTGGCTCTGTGTGACTTGGTAGACCTATGATACTCGATAGGAGGAGTACCTCAGTATGGACAAGGTGGGATGTAGCTCTGTGTGACTCGGCTGGCCCATGGTGGGGAGCGGCTCTATGTGACCCAGCATACCCATAGTACTCATTAAGGATGAGTACCACAAAAATCCAAATATAGTGGGAATCAGCTTTTGTTTTACACAGCAGGACCACTATACTCGATAAAGGAGGAGTTCTCTAGCAGCCGAGGAGTTCGATAACGTTATTGATTTTTCTTATATCACTACCCTAAATGTATACCTAGTGTGAGTTGTCTTGTGATTCATTCTTTACTTTGAGGATTATTGTATTGTCTTTCCTTTTTGTTTTGGGGTCCCAACTAAGTATCGCGTTACTCACCCCTACATGGGATCCTCCCACTTGTGTTGTGTCCCTTGCAGAAGATCGTCGTTTCGATAAAGACTTTGGTAGACTGGGACTTAGAGGTGCTCAGGAATATGGGACTGACAGATGCTATGATAGTGGACTTGGTAGTCTAGACCTAGTGGGACCCAGTAAGACCAAGAGGACAGGACGTACAAATTCTTCTTCCAATAGCTACACAACTCTTACGATCAGGCGGGGTTTTCCACTGATGGATATCAGAGTTCCTTTTGTACTTTGTATTTTCCAGTTCTTTTGTTGGGTTTGTATTTTCGACCACTTGTAGTAGTTTTACTCGTAATAATATTTGTTTTAGTGATACTTGTTTCCTTTTTAGTGTGTGGGACTTGGTTGGGCATGTGTGTGTGTATACAGGTACTCAGGAAAATGCCTCCCACTTACAGGTTGATGCCTTCGATGCTAGTCGCTAGCCCCGGGCCTTCAAGGGGTGGGCTTGGGGTAGTAACAACATGGGCCTCAGGGGATAGGTCATGAAAAAGTTTTATCAGAGGGTGGTCGGTCCTACCACAAAGATTGGGAGTCTGTATTTTGTTTTGGGGAAACATTATTACATGTTTCAAGTCTGACTTCTATATTCGGGGAGTCCAGTGTTGGTGCGGCTACCAACGTATCGATACACCAAGACCTTGAATTATGATTTTAATCTCTATACATGAAAACAATGGTTTCATAAGTGTATCCTTATGTTCTTTTGAATAAAATTCAGCTCATCATGTACAACCTTCTAACTATGGTGTATCTTGATCTATATCAGGATACCTCTACATGGACGACCAGCTAGGATCCTAACACGAGGTCATGAGGACAACCTGCCTAGCGACGTGGCATCCGTTCCAGGACTAGACCTCGTAATGGCCCCACCGAGTGGTGCACCAGTGCTACCACCACCCGATGGTCAGCATCTATTTCCAGTAGTTCCAGTAGAGGACATCCACAAACTCAGTGCCCTACATGAGTTTTATAGGTAGAGACATCCCAGGTTTCGGGGAGATATAGATCCTCAGGTCACTAAGGGCTAGCTGGAGGTAGTGATGTGGGTATTCCTCTTAGTGAGGAAACTGCGTAACCAAATGGTGATCTTAGCAATGAGACTTCTGCAGGGCTCAGTACGGAGATAGTGGAGCTTGACTACCTAGACGCATGATAAGGTGACCCTTTCCTGGGTAGAATTTGAGTGGATTTTTTGGGAGGAGTTTTTTCCCACGACCATGTGCTATGTTCACATTCAAGAGCTGCTTCACCTACAGTAGGGAAACATGATGGTGGATGAGTACTCAAAAAGGTTCACCGAGCTATCTTGCCACTCGAAAGATATGGTAAGAGACCCTTTCTTCAGGGATCAAGCCTTTAAGTAGGGACTCGGGTGGGAGATCAAGGAATCAGTTTTGTCCCTCAGCATCCCTACCTAGGTCGGGGTACTGGAGTGAGCCCTTCTAGTAGAGAGATTTTTGGAGGAGAATGTGTCTGCAACTAGAGCTACCAGCAGACCCCAGGTGGAAGAGTCTTCAACAAGAAACAAACATTAGACACAAGGGCCCAAGCGGTCCAAGACTTTTAGAGGATGACACCGGGACTCAGGGTCAGCAGTGTGGGGCTCCCAGTCCAAAGAGAGTTAGTAGGGAGATAGGAAATTCTTCACATGTGGCGGGAGGGACACATGGATCATGAATGCCCGACCCACTATACAAATAACCACAAGACAGTCGAGGTTCCATTGAGGAAGAGGCAGTGCTTCAAGCGAGGAGGTCTGCAGGGTGGAAGACATGGCATGGGATCAGGCTAAGCAGTAGGTGATGGGTGATGGTTTGAGTTGTTACCGCCACATCCCACAGGTGGTCCACCCTGACCTCAAGGAGCAGGTGGACAGGGGTGATCATAACTTCAATCAATAGAGGATTATTACCACGAAACTCCAGAGATGATATGAGGTATGATCTGTGTCTTCTCGACCCTAACTACAGTTCTTATAGACACAGGTGCTGGTCACTCTTTCCTTTCCACAGATCTCGTTCAGAGCTCATAGATTCTGGTGGAGCCTTTATCTCGATCCTTATAGATAGTGACTAATACAGTAGGGGATTTAAAAATTACACACTTGTGCTAGAAGTGTGAGCTCACTCTAGGAGACGAGAGCTTCGGCTGGGATCTCCTAGTAGCAGCGTCGAAGCCTTATGACATCATCTTGGGTATGGACTGGTTATTCATAGTCCGTACTCAAATAAATTGTTTTAGACATAAAATGTGGTTTGTCCATGGAGATAGGACCAATGTTTCCTTCACCAGTGAGAAGGAAACCCTTGTAGCATAGGATGGAATTTCTTGGAGTAGGGTGATGAATATCACTCACCAGTTGGATAGCCTCACCCTTAGTGCAGTGGATGAAGGAGTCCAAGATTTTCTCTAGTGGTGGACAAGTACAAGGATGTTTTTCCTAAGATGTTCTAGGAATACCTCCTCACAGGAGGTAGAATTATGCATCGACTTGTACCTTGGGATGGCACTGATATCCACACTGACATATTGGATGACTCCCGCGGAGCTTCGGGATATGAGGGTATAGCTGGAGGACTTGTAGGAGAAGGGGTTTGTAAGGCCCAATGTTTCACCATGGGAATCCCTAGTGCTTTCTTCCACAAAGTAATATGGGAGTTTGAGGTTGTTCATGTACTTTTGTCGCCTGAACCATGTGACCGTGAAGAACAAGTATCCATTGTTGATAATCTATGATATCTTTGACCAGCTGAAGTGTAATGCCCGGAACCTAGTTACCCAGAGTCGGTGCATTATTACATAACATTTTCATGATCACAATAAAGATCAAATCTCTAAAGACCTATTGGTTTAGTAGCCTTGGAAACACTAGATATATTCATAAAGTTTTAAATTACATCATAAAGTGAAAAAATACTACAAAAACATATTTTCTTCAAAGACCACACTCATATCCCCACATACTATCCCTGCAGGTCATTCATAAATTACTTCTTCACATCCTGGGAAAAATAAAACATTGAAAGGGGTGAGCTCAAATGCCCAGTAAGGATAACAATATAGTAGAAACTTTCATAAATAAGAATAAGCATTTAAGGAAATGTATAACTAAAACAAAATCCTTTTAAACTTGAACTTCAACATAGTATGGAAAAAATAAAATGAAATAATTCCATTTACTTATTCACATGGATATTCTACTAATCGAATAATCACATGCAATATCAATAATCACTTTTATAATGATGGAATGCAAAATGCCAGACTATCATAACCACATAGCCAAGGCCTCGTGCCAAGACTAAAAATAAGATTTTTCCAAGGCCTTATGCCAAGACACTAGTTTGTCTCATGAGACCTATCGATGCATCTAGGAGCTATAGCGGGCTCCACCCGTCACATATTAAGTCTAATGCATTCCCATATGAAAAGATTTAAACATAACGTAAACATTCGTATTAAAACTAGCATACGAAATGTCAATACTTTCACCATAAACTATGAATGGTATAAAAATATCACATCCACAGTCAAACATATCGCAAAACCTTCAATACAATATAGAAGTTTTTTATCATAATAAATCAACTTCAAATAAGCGTAAAATCCATCAAAGAATGTTGACATAGATGAAATCAAAACTCTTTTTAGAGAAACATCTCTTTCTATTTTGAAATAATTTAAGAGTCATATATTTATAAAATAAAACATTTTCTTTGAAAATATTCTTATAATATTGTAATAGAAGCTTTGACGATTTTATAATGGTGGAAAATAACCGCACCCGCCGTATAAGTTAAAAAAACATTCTTACCTTAATTCTGTCGAAAAGGTTAAAAAGAACCTTGTTTGGAAAACGACGGAAATATTCCTTTATAAAACTCTTATAAAAAGTCAAACAAGGGTATAAATGACTTTAAACCATATTATTTTAAATAGTAAAAATGTTTTGAAATACATTTTTAAGAAACATGGATGTGGATGATAAAGAGATCCTAGTAGATTATTACGTATAAACAACCTCAGATAATGAAGAGATTGTGAAATAACCCTTACCTTGTACTTTTCCTTAGTTGGGGTAGTTTAACCTCTTGTATAATGTTGAAATGATTGTTATTAAATTATACAATAATCATATACATTAATATGATATCATATATGATCTTTTAACATTGCTTTGTTAATAATATCTTAGTATTATCATCGTTTCGAGTGTTAACTTACTCATTTTCTTTTATATGTTTTGTTACGTAAGCCATGTTTGTTATGGATAGGTTGTATATTAATCATATCCATAATGATATCAAGTCCTTAAATACTATTATTAATCATCAAATGAGAATTATATTTGAATGGATACGATGTAGAATGAATCTCATCCCGTTCGTGGAGACGGTAGTCCGTACGTACGCACGAGCGACAATATCATTCTTTTGATATTAAAATAATATATAATTGGATGGTATATAATATATAAATAATAATTATAATGTTATATTTATTATTTATATGAGTTAAACATCATTATTATACTCATCCAAATAATAATTTATTGAATAACAATTACACCACGACGTGGAGACGGTAAGTCGTACGTACGCACATATGGTGACATGTTATTCAAAGGATGGATAGAATACTGAATATGATTGTACCATATTTATAATAACATCACAGTATATATATTATACTGTAGTTATTATTTTAGAATGGTAATAACAAAGAAAGAATAAGTGGAAGAAGAAAGGAACTTGGAAAAGGGTGGTGAAATCATTACCTCTTCTTCGGGTTCTTCCTTTTGATTTGATCAAAAGGGCTCCTTAGGTTGGCTTTCTGATCAAACTAAGGCCTCTAAGTTGTAGTGAGGGAAGTTGAGAGAGTATTTGGTCAGGTTTTGGTCGAACAAAAAGGCTTTGAAGGTGTGAAGAAATGAGAAGGAGAAGTGCCCTTTTATAAGAGGGGTGAGGGGCACCTTTGGAAAAGCTAGAAATATTAATTTATAATAAATTCATATTTGGTTTCTAAGGGCTCCAAAGTGTATTATTTAAATTTTAAGGTGGGGATAGGTCGAAAAACATTCAACCAATAGAATTTAGACAGGTTTGGGTCATTATATTAACCTTATCGTTTAGTTTTAACTCCTAGTTAATTAGTTTGACATTTACCATGTCACTTTGTATTTTTATATTATATAGTTAATAAACTTACTATATATATCCAAGAGACCCCCAAGTGGTCCATTCATGATACAACTATCATGATATAAATCTATTGGCTGAACCTTAGATTTTTAGTAATTTAATATCAATTAATAATATAATATTTGTTTTAAAAACTCTTTTATGTCAATTTTGACACTATTCAATAGTTGATTTTTGTGAAACTCATAAAAAATTTATTACTTCGAAAAAGTCAATTAAATCATTACTAATATGTCATATCATCCTAGAAAATTAGTTTAATTCATTAAAAGTCTCAAATTATATTTATTTGGGTATTTATAATATCAATTATTTTAATTTTTCACTATTATGGTAATTACTACATCATCATTGTGTCATAAATAAATTAAATTATTTAATGTCTAAAAATTATAAATAAAATATCATTATGTCGGAAATATTTTTATCTTTCTAATGAATATTTACAATCTAATTTATCATATATATAATTCTATATTAAAAATGTTTTAGTAAATAAACTTTGATTTTAACTCTTTTAACTTTTCTTTGAATTAAATAATAATAAATGTCCTAATCTAATCCAAGTGGACCTCAATGATAATATTTTATTCCTATGGTTATTTTTGGTCGAGATACACTTTTCCAATAGAATTAGGACATGTGTTAGGGTAATATTAATATCATTTTTACCCTTAATTACCCTATTTACTTTTAACCGTGGTAAATAAAAGTAAAAAGTTATTATTCACCAAAAATTATTTTCATCACATTGAACCACATTTTACTTCTTGATATTAACCGTGTTTCTACGATTTTCAAAATTCCATTCACAAAAGTGGTAAAATTAAGTTTTATGAAAAAAATTCAGTTTTTTAACTACCACTTAGTAGTTTCACTATTCATCAAAAATTGAAGTTTTTCAGAACAATGCCAAAATTTCACCCTAATCTATAATTGATATTCCGAATTCAAAAATGATGTCTATTTTACAAAATTCCAAACATATAAGTTTCATTAATTAATTTTATGATTAATTCCCGTTGTCACAACAAATAGCGTGTTTTTAAGAAACAATATATATCAAAAGATTGACGATTGTTTATGTCCAATTTCAAAGTGAAATTAATTCTAAAGAACACTATTGGATAAAATGGTAAAAATATATTCTAATTATACTTTAAAACCACTCAATAATATAATTTATCACTATAATATATTTTTATTAAAAAAGTTGTTTATAAGTATTTTTCATTATTCATAAAAATTGGAAGTTCTCAGAAAAATACCAAAAATTCATCTTAGGATAATTTCGATATTCTGAATCCAGAAATGAAGTCCATTTTGAAATATAAAATATATATAATTTTAAAAAGTAGGTATTACTATTCATAATGGATAGTTTTATTGGTTGTGGTGTGTTAGAACTCGATGTTGCGTACAACACACGCTATCGCATTATTCAAAGAGAAGCGTACCGTAGAAGCTTGGGGTGTTACAGTTTTGATTAATAGATTTATTAGGTTCAACCTTGAAAATTTTGTGTTAGTATTTATTGATGATATTTGGATATATTCCAAAAGTCATGTGGAGCTTGAAGATCATCTAAGGGTTATATTACAAACTTTGAGGAAAGAGAATATTTTTCATAAATTCAAAAAATATGAGTTTTAGTTATAATAAGTCACATTATTTGGACCCATTATGACCAATAAAGTAATATTAGTTGATCTATAAAAGGAAAAGGTCATATTAAAGTGTCATTAACCTACAATAGTAACTAAGATTCATAGTTTCCTTGATCTAGCTAGATAATATAGAAGGTTTATGAAAACAAATCACAGATTTCTAATCCACTAACTAATTTAAGTTGAAAGTTAGTTATGTTTATCTGGAAAAAATAGTGTAAGGAAAGCTTACAAGAACTGAATAAGAGGTTGGTTAGTACACCTGTGTTGTCATTTTCCTCAAATGGGGAAGGATTTATCATTTATAGTGATGCATCCTTGAAAGTAATTGGATGTGTATAGATGCATAATGTTAAAGTGATTAACTATGTATCTTGATAGTTAAATACTCATGAATAGAATTATCCTACCTATGATTTGGAATTAGATATAGTTATATTTTACTTAAAGATATGAATAAATAATATCTATAGGTAAAATTATGATATATACATTGACCACTAGGTTCTGAAGTATATTTTCACACAAGATGAATTGAACATGTGACAAAGGATATGGTTGGATCTACTTAAGGACTATGATTGTTCTATTATTTATCACCCTTGAAATGAAAAGAATGTTGTTGATGCATTGAGTAGGAAAGACCTCAGAGTTCTTATAACGATAAGGATTCAAGGAGATAAATTGATCAAGGACTTGTAAAAGTTATACATGGAATTCTTAAGGGTGGATACATCATCAATCCTATCCCAAATGATTTCCCAAATAACATTACTAGAGAGTATCAAGGAATCATAGAGAAACAATCCTAATTTACAAAATAAGATAAAATATGTGAAAATAGAAATATTTTGTGTGTAATTTTGATCAAGAGGTAGTACTGAGGTTTGGTATAGTGCTATGTATCCCATCTATTAAATAGTTAAAGAAATATCTAATGGATGGATCTCGCAGTTCTATGTTTTCTATACATCTCAAAAACACCAAAATGTATAGTGATATGTGAGATCATTATTGGTGGGATAACATGAAAATGGGTATTGTTAACTATAATATAGGATGTTTAGTATTTCAAAAAGTGAAGGAGGAGAAACAACTACCCAAATGAGTGTGACAGCCACTAGTCATACCTATATGGAAGTGATACAACATCACTATGGACTTTTTTAATAGCATTCATGATATATCCAAGGGAAAAAATTCCATATCGATAATTGTTGATAATTTTACAAAATTTCTCCATTTTATCACTATATGAGAGAATTTATCCCTTGATCATATTTCTTAACTATATATAAAGATTTAGTGATACTTCATAGGTAAACACTATCAATTGCATCACATTGTGATCCAATATTTACTTCTAAACTCTAGAGGAACCTTCAAAATGATATGAAGACCAAAGTAAACCATAGTACATCATATCATCTACACATTTATTGGAAGTATGAGATGACTATTAAAAAATTAAAAGGCATTTTGAGTGCTATCTCAATTTATTTTTAGGGGAGTTAGGATCAACATGTTCTGCTTGTTGGATTATCATACAACAATAGTTTTCACTTGAGTATTCAAATGCCTCCTTATGAATCACTCTATGGGAATAAGTTTCAAACTACAACATTTTGGGATGATGTTTGAGAAGGAAAAGTGTTGGTACAATAAATTTTGAAAGACACTAAGAAGAATATACAACTGATCCCGCATCATATCAAGGTCACTCAAAGTCAAAAAAAGAGTTTTTCTTACAAAATAATGAAGGGGTTGGAATTTAATTTTGGGGTTATGTATTCATAAAAATATCACCATGGAAAGGATTAATGAGATTTAGAAATAAAGGGAAACCGATTCAACATTACATTAGACCATTTGGGATTCTGGAGTGTGTGGGAGTAGTTTCCTATTAGTTGGAACTGCCTAAAAATCATTCCAAAGTTCATAATTTATTCCAAGTGACCCTGTTAAAAAAATTTATGTTATACCCAATCTATATAATAGACACAAAAGTTATCGAATTGGAACTTGAATGATCATATTAAAAATAAACAATCTATATTATTTATGAATTGGAATAAGTATTAAGGAACAAGATAAATTGACTCATTAATGAATTATGGAGAAATAAAAAGTTTCAAGAAGTAACCTAAAATCCTGAATAAGTGATGAAATATTTATTTTAAGGTGGAAAATAAATTTCTAGGGAGAAATTTTTTAAGGGGGGGAATGTAACGACCTAGAAATTTACTTAATAAAAGAACACATGTTTCAAAATGACTATTTTATTATGATTAATAATATAATCACACCAAATGAATTTTACATTTCATTACATATCCTTAATTAATATTGACTATAATAGATTGAAATATTACAAGGAGATAAATTAAAAATAACAATGCACTGTCTAATGTAAACTCCATAGTCTTGAATTCTAAGATAAATGTCTCTCTTCCTATAAAAAGGTAAAAAGAAATAAAATATTTTGGAATGTGATAAAAATTATCAAGGGAAGTTTATAACTATTATAAGTTAATTTTTTAATGATAAAGTATTAGAATTGTAGTGTGTGTGTGTGTGTGTGTGTGTGTGTGTATATTGTGTAATCAACAACATGGCCATTTGGATATGGCTATTACCTAACCATTGGAAAATATGATCATCGGTCAATCTGACCATTGGTCAATATGTCTATTGTTCAATATATCAATTGGTTAATATGACCATTGGAAATTATGACCCTTGGGAATTATGACCATTTGGAATTATGAACATTGGAATTAGTTCATATAATAGGTAATGGTGATAAATAATTAATGGAGAAGGGAGAAATGATGGCCTCAACCAATAGGATCATTCCTTTAAAATCCCATCTAGAAAAACTTGGGTGGAAGTCTGATTCATTAGGTTTCTCTCTTGAACAATCACAAATAGAGATTCAACAAGTAAGGATTGGGTGGAATTTACTATAGGAGAAAGACAAGTTAGTAAAGATCATCACTATATCAATGTTAGTTGATCCACCCCATGAATGTATCTCTGTCACACACCTTTCCATTATGGCCTATAATGGTTCAATAATAGGTTATGTACCTAGAACTTAGTATTATAAGGTGTAAATTTCTTTTTAGAAATAAAATAGTAGTCTCTTCAATTCCATTTTTTATTATTATTTTATTTAGTAAAATATACAAGAACATAATATGAATATGATAAATATATTTTAAGATATACATAAAATATATTTATATTTTTTGAAAATATATAATTTCAATTAAAATTAAATTTTATAAAACATTTAGGTAGTTAAAATAAAATTTAATTTCATGTAATGGTCTTATAAAACAATATATATTTACATATAAATGATAATATAATTTTATAATTTCCTAGATAATTTTTATAACGGTTAGAAAGATTATTATATCATGAAAACTATAAATATTCAATAAATAAGTATTTTATTTTAAAAAAATCTCATATTTAGATAATTTTCTATAAAAATGGATGTCATTTTTTAAATAAAAACTTCAAAATTATCCAAATGTAAATTTTTCAATATTTTCGGTGACATACAAATTTTTGGTTAAATAGTAAAATACAATAAAAATATTGGTAGGTATTATGACATCATAATGACATAAAAATGTGGTAATAAATAATTTATTGTCTTTATAGACCCAGAAAAGTATTTTCAAATTAAAATAATTTATTTTAAATTAATAACATGAATTTTACAAACCAATAAATAACCTTCAAAAGCCTAATGGATATTTTAAGATTTTAAGAAAAATTGTTTCTATACATGAATAAATTCCACATCATCAATGATATTATTGTAATGAGTTTGTTTTATAAACTAATAAAATATTAAAAACCACTCCTCCATGGAAAATACCACTGTAAAATCCATAGTAAGGCCAATGGTTTTGCTTTTCTTATTAAATAGGTGTCCAAGACCTGTGTTTAAAAATTAATTAAAAAAATACCTCTATTTTTCTGTAAAACCCAACCATTCTCCCATTAATCTACACACCTAGGCCTTTGAGCATAAATTTTATCTCACTTTATCTCTTTATAGTATTTCCAATTAGTTATTATGGTTATAAGAAGCTTTTTTCAATCTTTAAGTAGCAACCTCTTAGGGGTTCTCTCCCTTCACTTTTTATTTCATGAATTTCCTTTTTATTAGACTTTAACTTCAAAATAATTATTTTTCTTTATATTCATAGGTATCCCATTACACAAAAATAATTATATACTACCTTTTTCTCTCATTAAAAATTTTATGAACTATTATGTAAACATGTTATGCTCTTAAAATTATCCCTTGATTTTCCACATCATATTTTTGTGAATACCCAATGCTATATTAAATTAAGGTAAGTGATATAGATATATCTATGATTAATTGGTTGGGTACTTTCATTTATGAAACCCATATTACCTACTCATATACTAAAAGGATAAAAATGTTTTTATGATATATTATCTATGTGGAACACATGAATTAATATATATATATATATAAAGGGTGAACCCTAATAGTACTATAATGAATTGGGTAAAGAATTAATCTCTAGAGATAACATCTCTATGTTACCTTTCTAAATTTACTTGTTAATATGTATTAAGAGACCTTATTGATATGTTTATAAATTTATCATTTTTATGTTTTAGCCAAATTTCCATGTTATGCATCATATATTTATGATCATGCTCTTATGATGCTCCTCATGTACTTTTAATTAGGCTCTTATGTTATGGATCATGTATTTATGATCATACTCTATTATTATGCCTCATTAATTATAAATGGCCATGTACCTCATATTTCATTTGTTTCCCCTATTGTTATTTATGCTCTCCCTTTCATTTGATGTATGTACCCCAAAAATATTATGCAGTGAAGGGAACCATAATTGGATTAATGGAGTATTTCAATATTATTAAATAATTTTTATGTACTTATTATATTAGGTACCTAGTTTCTATGACACTAAACCACAAAAGGTCCTTTGAAGTTAGTAATGTAATATTTTTTTCAATGAATTACATTAATAATCATGTATGAAAAAGGTCGGTCTCCATAATATTCTTATCCCCTGGTTATTTCTAGGGTTTGTGAGTCTCACTACTATTTCACATCCCTTTGGTTTACAATTAAACCAAATGGATTCTTGAAAGTGGAGGTGACCAAATTTCTTATTTTTGATCATGAATATTTCTCTTGTATATCCATATTATATATATTACAGTATGTTTTTCCTTATCTATAAATATATGATTTCTTAAGGTTATTTTATATTGCCTTTGACTACATTTAAAAAAGTGTGAGAGGAATAAATTTTTATTGTTTTTCACATTAATAACTTTCTATTTATTTTTACTTTATTTAAAAAAGTGTGAAAGGAAAATCTTTTTTAAAACTTTCTATACTATCACATTTTCCCATTGCCTTATTTTATTTTCTTTATGAATATTTCACTCCAAATGTTCATGGTTTTACAAAGTAATTTTCATTCCTGTGGTTTTATAAGTAATATTCATTTAAAAAATAAAAGTTATCAAAAAATTAAATGATGTTCCTCCTTATTTTTAAAAGTAATTTTATAATTCTATTATAGAATTGTTTTTTATCTATGTTAATATCCTTTAACATTTATTATGCTTAACTAGGGATATGCACTATAGATACCAACCAAATTCTTCCTTTGGATCGGTTATGATCATTTCTTGTGTAAATTTTCATGAAATCCATTTATTTATCATGGGTTAATTAATCTATAATGGGATTATGAATGTGTCTATATTCATGTGGTATAGATATGTATGGTTTTTCATTATGTAATGGGTGGTCCCAAAATTATATATCCCTCCAAGGAATTGGGTAAATATTTATATCTCGTGATATGACATGTAAGGTACTTAGGATTGAACCCAATACACTATGTTTATGTGATTGATGGGCCCAAAATTATATATCCCTCTAATGCACTTGGTAAAGCCTTTTTTATAATGAGTTGAAATGTTATGGAAAAGTAAGTGAACCTAATCCACTTTAGTAAGATTTACAATATGTTTAAGGAAATGGGGAGTGAACCCAATATGGTATTGTACTCTTTCTACTATGTGATGATTGTATTAGAATTGATCCTTAACCTAAGAAATGATTTTTTTTCTTATGTAAGTGCCGCATTCTTATGCCATAATTCTATATTATGAAATATTCCAATGTTCTGTTTTCATAGCTCATGATTATTTACTCATGTTTCCACACTCCTTTGACTTGTGTGTTATGTTATTACAATGGACTTATAACATGAATTATGATTTATGGTCTATGTTTTATTGGGTTTGATTTTATTATGATTTTTTCATGCACCTTGATTATACTCTCACAACCACATGTTCATCTTATTCTCACTAATGGTTTTTAATTTTTATCTCTTAGGTTTATCCTTACTGAGTGTTGGAGGTCGCCCTTTTCTTATGTTTCCATTCCCCAAGAAATGAATAAGTCTATTATGTGTAATATGTCTATCATGATATGATGTGGGGTGAATTGTTTTTAATATTTTAAAGACTTATTGTAAAATAAGATATTCATGTAGTTAATCTCCAAAGGAACTAAACCTATAGGTTCTCGAGTGTGATTTTTTTATGATATGTGTTAAATATTCATATAAAATGAGGTAATATCTATGTATGTTATGGTTTATTCATCCCATCTGAAAACCCATAATTCTAATCTTGATCTAAATTATTTATCACCCCCCACTTCAAAACCAAAAATTCAAATTCCCTATGAGTTTCACTAACATGTAATGATACGGTTCATTAAAAACTCCCCACCATAATTCTTATTTTCCCCAATAAAACCCCAGAGACATATCCCAAATACTAATCACTTTATTTAAACATGATACCACTCCCTAATCCAAATTCCAAACCAAATTTAATCCATATCTACTACCCATACAGTAAGCCAGAATTATACTATATTTTTCTTCAAAATTATTTTTCAGATCTTTAAAACATAATAACAACATCATGAAAAATTCTCACGATACAGTATCTGCCTCACTACCTCCAATTACACATAAAAACACAAGTTAGTCCTTCATTGGATGACCATTCACAAAAAAAATCCATCCTCTCATATTGATGCACCATCATATCCCCCAATCACAATACATTGACTACTGAAGGAGTCATGGAATTGCTGCATAAGCCCATATCGATGTCCAAACCCACAAATCAGTTAAATTCAATGGATGGATCCTTATCCAACCAAATATATCATTTTAATCTACTCATGAGAAATATGATAACCCTAATCATAATCACTATTAGATCACATCAAATTCCATATCAAGTTTATTTCTGACACATAGACTCCATCTAATATAACACATGATCCCAAATATTTCATTTACCAAAGAACTGGAAAAAAATTATATCTACCTACATGCCATTTTCCATGTTCCATATAAAAAATCCACCAACTAGTTTTTTCACCCATAACCCTTTTAACATTAGCATATAGAAAAACCAAAACACACAATTCCCAAGGCCCATGATATGTCCCTTACTAAATTTAATAACCAAGCACAACCAACCTATTAGTACCCTTGGGATAACCCCAAACACTAATTACTTCCTATTCTTGTATTTAAAAAAATATATCTTATTGATCACTAAGACTCGCTTGAAATAAGGGTCACACTATCCAATATATAATAGTGTTCTCTAAACCACATGACTTCCCTAAAGACACTTCTCAATCATTGTTCCAAATAAGATCCAACATCACTCACATGTCACTCCTCCTAAACCCATTCATCCCATTCCTAAAAACCTTTTTGGTTCTTGAAAATTTTGAAAACAATAATAATATAATTCTATAAATTTGGAAATGGAGGAAAATAAATTAGAAGAAGAGTTTGAAAAAAAATTTTAAAGGGGTGAGACTATGAAGGATTGATTAATTCCACAAAGGACGAATCACTTCACAAATTGTTGCTCTATATGGTGTTCTAATGTGTCAAAAAGAACCCCATGAATTAAAATCATTAATGGGATGATGTGTTACCGATGACACCAGAAAATAAAACAAATGAATTTTCGGGACTAGGCTGTGATTTCTTCCCCCGCAAACAACCATCCACATCAACTAAATAATTTGTGGGATGAGGTGGTACTGCTAGTACCCACGGATTAACAGAACTAATTTTCAGGTAAAAGAAGTGATTTCTTCCCACATAGATGAATTTACATTGGATGATTGGCCTCATGAATGATCCCCCACCCCCCGCTGACTAATTCATTCATAGGCAAAGGAATCCTCTGTGGGCTCCCGCAAAAGAAGGATCACGGCCTGACATGGATGAATAGCCATACCGATATCTAGTACCTCCATTTGCCTATAAATAAACCCTATGGGGGGCGAAGGGAGTGGAATATATAATTAAATGAAGAAATTTGAAGGATAATCAAGGACTCAACACAAAAACTAGAGCCACTCTATTGATTACCAGTAGGTAAAAATATGTCGCATAGTTAGGATGAAATACGAAATCATCCATCCATCTAAAATTTACAGGTATCACTTAGACTGGACATAAACAGATGGTCCTTTTGTATACAATAATCCCTTATAGAAATACGCTATGTGGGTGGAACCCTTTCCCTCATATAAAAACATTACGTGGAAGGAACTAGACCCTGCGTAGCAACACGCTATGCGGGAAGAATCTAGTCCCACATAGCAACATGCTATGTAAGAAGAACCCTGGACCAAGTAACCCAATTATATATAGATATTTCCCTCATCTACTTGTTAACATACTACATGGAGGTAACCTCGTCCTACCAAAGAACCCACTACACAGATTGGGTCATCCTGGGGCACTCTACTCTCTACCACTCATCACTCTCTTATGTCATGCCATCAGACCCCATGTTGTCCCCTCTACAAACCAGTTTAATGGAATCAAGACAAGTCCCCTTCCAAATAGTCCTAACATGTATGATTATATCATTGGGCACATCAAAATATCCTTTCAGGTTTACATTCTCATGGTAAGTGGAGCCACCTCTGTAACCTCCTTAATGAGGCGGACCCTCGGGATGTTTTCAGGTTTAAATTACCATGGTAATGAGGGTTATGAACCTGAGGTGTTCATGTGAACCTCCCTATTCTAGAAAATAATATATGGTATCATGCTATCCTTTCCCTTAGATAGGGAATGAGATCCTTCCCTGGGATCTAATTTTAGGGCATCACTCTAAGACTAATCCCCTATCCTTTCTTGTAGGAGGTGGCACTCTTACTCCTCTTCGCCTCATACGGAGCTGTATCCAGATAGATCCAAATATGAGACTATACCAGTTACCAAAATAATAGAAGATATAGGAATATTCAAAGCCCTTTTTGACTCCCTTTGGGATTCTACACCTCATCCACCAGCGGGCAGAGGAGATCATGTGATCTTCAGATCCACTACTTCCTCTCGTTTCTCACACTAAGCATGACTCACATGGGCTTAGAGGTTAGTGTGGATCATGAAATCTTCATAGTCATAAATCTATGGTCCTTCTATATGGTATAATACCCTACTCATATCCATTAAAACGAGTGACCTCTATACATAAATCCCTCATTAAATTCAAACAATAGAAATCCAATTACGATGGGCGGCTTCCATAAATAGGCCCCAAAAATAGGCCTCCCATTCGATATATGTCCCAACGATACCCAAATCATTGGGCCTTCTCTATATATGTAATCCACAACTTCAATCCATATGTTCTGCTTCCATGCATAATCCCCAACCAAATTTAAATCCAAATGGGCCTCCTCCATAGGTATAAGCCCCAAATTTACTAAATTATGAGGACTTGATTCCCAACTAACTAGGATACGTAGGAAGCCTCTATGAGGTATAAACCCAACACCAAAATCCACCCTAATATTCTTTAGGACACATCCCTGGTAGGGTCACATTCACCTAGGAAACCACATCTCTTCTGGGCCCTTTGGGATGCCTCAATATAAGTCCCACACCATCCTTGACCAGACATCTTTCACCTGGATGGCCTTGCCGCATGACGTTAAACTACATATCTTGGTCCTTTTCACATGACCTAAATAGGCGTTGTGCCCTAATTAGTGGCACCTAACTATGTGGTTTTTGATTCCTCTCATGATTATGTGTAATAATATGAACTTATGGGATCAATACCAACATAAAAACAATTTCTTTCTCTCGGGATGACTTCAAACTCTAGATCACCTTACCAAGTGTCTTAAACTCAACATTTTCTTAATAAGTGACCAAGGAATCTCTAATTTTTCCATAAAATAGTATCATTGATGAAGAACCTCATATACATATGGATCCCTTCATTGATAGAGATCCTTGGATACATACATATGATTTCAAACCCATGTGTATCCATGATTAATCATTACCATAGGATAATCTGTAATATACACACTTGGGAATGAACAAAGGATTCATGAAAATATCTTAAATCTATAAGAGACTCTTGTAATAGTAAATAGGTCCCCCCAAAAGGGTGTGATGGGACCCACTTCACATCCTCTCGACCAATGTGAGTTCTTAAGTGTTGTCAGCCAGTTTAACCAATGAATGCCTGCCTTTGGAAAGTAGGTCCATGAGTCTCACGAATATGAGATTCATTGGCCATTTCTGGAACCATGAAAAAGACCCATTGGAGATCTTTTAAAGATGTTGTACCATATATAAGTGATTTCACACCATTCAATCGTTTGAAATCAACTTCTCTGACACAAATGGTCTCTGTGGAAAAAATGGTGAACCCAACATGAATACATAACCAAAGTGATGGTGTTATCCTATATTAGGCCCCTTTCACATAAAAAATTGAATAGGGTCGAATGGTAACATCAATTATGCATGTGGTCATGAGATGATACTTTGAAGATATTTTTTGTCTCTATTTTTCAGATATATTTTAGGCACTTTTCAGAGATCTCTTAATCCAATGGCTTCTCAACAAATTTTATAAACACATGTGTTGGACATTGCACCAGTCGGGTCCTTAACTAAATATAGGACTCCATCACCCACCCAAAATCTTAAATGTTGGGTTTCAAATTAACGTGTTAGATAGTACCACCATAAGGGTACTCTCCCTAACATGGAGGCAGATAGGTAGGTCCTTTAGTCTAAAATCCTTAGTAGCTATCCACCCTATGATGGTTGGAGATCCCGAACCAGGTGGCCCCACAAGCCATATCCAACTGTTTCAGGATCCTATCCTTGGAACATGATAATGAGTTCCTCCCTTACCTTATAGAGTCATATGCATTCATCTCTAGTGGCTTCATACCAGTAGCATAGGGGTCCCACCCAATGGACCTTGCTAGAAATCATCACCACCAACACTATGCATCCAAGTATCCTCGTCAAGCAAAGGATTCCACCAAATGGGACCCCACCAAATCTATTTGGAAATGGGTCCCCGGGGTATCCCATGAAGGGTGACAGTAATACAACCAGTAATGATCCATTTTCCTCATTTTTTCTGAAGAATCAATCCATGAGAATATGGAGAAAATCTATAAACTGACACATATCCATTCCCATTCATATAAATCCCACCATCAAAATGCAGTGGAAGACCACGAGAAGATATATATTTCTACTCTCTATTATGAATATCATCTATCAAATTTGATTAAAAATTAAAACAAGGTGAAAATTCTTATTACTTATCATTAGTCCCACAGTACAAATTGGGCAGTAAACTACAGGTAGATACATATCCCTTCATATGAACATAAATCCCATCAACCAAATAGGGTGGAAATCAACCTTCAGCAGATGAAAAATACTTATAATACACACCAATCCTGTCATTAAAATACAATTTAAAATGAGTAGATGAATATCCCTACTCGCAAATATGAAACCCTCCAGTAAAATGTGGTGGAAACCAAATACCAGCAGAGTAAAATTCCTACAGATGCATATCAATCTCATCGGTCAAATATTATGGAAACCAATGAGAAAACACAAATTCCAAGTCAGTCATATCAAGCCCACCATGAAAATATGGTCGAAATTGGAGAAATTATTTGGCATATCATAGTTGTAAATTAGGGGAAAACCCATATCTCTACCCCCACATAGGAGAACTGTCAGTACCTACTGGAAAGAAATGGAGGACTGGAGTAGGCACACATTACTACTCTTACACCAGAATGGGAATATATTCCCATTATAGCCAAAGAAATCTCTCAACATGTCTTATAAATGATGGAGGGTCAAACATAAATTATGAACCATATCCTTTAGACTTTTCAAGAAGTAATCACATCGGTGGAAATAACAAGGATTCGGACCCAAAACACTACCTCCCCAAGTGGGGCGACTCATCCACACAATAGGATGGTCACTCAAAGGTGACATGCATCCCTCCTTCTATCAAGGAGGGTTGTTGGTAATATTCTAGGATAAATGGACAATAGTATCTTGAATAAATACATGTTCCAACTATGGGACACTATTCCACTATGGTGGACACACCAAGGTTGGCATATATCCCTACCAGAACTTAGTATTCTCTTTAGTGTATCTCGACAGCACCATGGGATCTACTCGAACATGCACCCATATTTGAAGGTCATCACCTAAAGAAAGCGGCCCCAGTCACCCGAAAAGGGAGAACCCAAAAATGCATCATGTCAAAGGAAACTGGAAAATGAAGAGAAAGTTTAGGACCCTGCTCTTCTGGAAGCTGGAGGTCTTAATTCCATTAAAAAACTATTAATGGTGGCTCACAATCCTGATGGTCCATTACCAAATTATGGAAGTAGAAGTAATAGTTGCAAAGGTCCTCCCCACAACATTGTTACCAGAATCTCTAGAGGTCCTCCCCCGAGCATTGACCATGAAGGTTTCCTTCATGGACACAATCCAATAAATCATGAGATATTATCTTTTAATGAGCATCATGGTATCCCTCCTCATGGATAGAATATCAAACAGTAAGAAGTTCCTACCATTGTTATCATTCTCCTTGAAGTTCCTCCCCAGGGTATATGTTGTAGAAACTCTCCCTATAGTCAAACATAAATCTATGATGGTAGTCCTCTCCATAATGGAATGTGCTTCCTAGGACCTCCCCTCAATGAAATTTATTATAGCAAGAAGGTACTCCTCTTTCTATTTTTTTTCCTGAAGGTCCTTCATAGGGTATACACTATATAAATTCTCCCTTAGTCATACATCAAGCTATTATGGTAGTCCTCACCATGATGGCATGTGCTATGAAGGTGCTCCCCATAGTGGCATTTAATTACAACAAGAAGGCCCTCCCCTTGCAATAATCCACCCTGAAGGTTCTCCCTAGGGTATACACTATAGAAATTATCCAAAACATTGAACATCAATCTATGTTGGTATTCGTCGCTATAATAGAGTTCACTATGAAGGTGCTCCCTAAAGTAACATTTCATATCGATAATAAGGTCATCCCCTTGCCAATTCAAACACGATAAATCCTTCATACTGTTAGGATCTTGGAAATATGGGGCTATATATGTTAGAGACCCTATCAATAATATGTGACATATTTTCTCAACCAAAGGATGGCCTGGGTAAATTTTCATCCTTTGAGCCACCCCTAGACCATTCACATACCAATGAAACCCCTACTATCCCTGTTACTTGAAAAAAATATTCAAGAATAATCCATGTTGGGAAGATCAAATAGAGGGGTCTCTTGTATAAGAACAAAAGGATAGGTTTCTTGTGAGAAGATAATTTGCTAGGGATGACATACCGGTTATGTTTTGGCCATCAGATACTTATCAGTTTAGTATTCAAATGGAAATTTCATAATAATACATACATAACATCATTCTGAATCATTGGAAAACTCTCCACCACCAAAAAGAAAAAATCATTATTTAAAATAGGTAAGAAAACAATGTCAAAATATTGGGAGAACATCATTGAAAAATTTACCTGGAAGCCCTTCTATCTATGCAGAAACTACAATTAAAGAGTTGGTGGAAAGATCTCCAACAGACCTACCTCAATACACTTCATAAGTTTCTTTGTCTAATTTCATACACGCTGCCTGGTGTTCACATCCCTAGTTATGGTGAACATGGATATTTACATTTCACCTCATCTCTCATTCAACAGAACCCACTAGAAATGACATCCTATAATTTCAATATTTCAGGGAATTAATTAAGAAAATACCTTTCCTAGAAAATATGGAACACTCAACAATAATTTACCTTGAATAAGTCTTAAAAGAATCAGGCCTAATGAGAGAAAGTCATTAAAAATATCATGATCCAGGAAACCAAGAATATTCAGTAGGATTCTCTCCTAAGGGAATCTAATTATCAAGCACTGATAATTTCCTCAAAAGAAATTAGTTCTCATGTAGACCCAGTATTTCACCCATCTCATTCTTAAATAAGAATGAGAAAGATAAATAGATCAGTGACAATAGCAGTAGTTTCCACAGTACGGGATCCACCCCAGTCCATACGGATGAGGGGATTTTTTAACAGAAAATGGAATGCGGAGGCTGATATAATTAGCTCAAGGTGAAACATCTAGATAATGTAAGAAAAACTAGATCAAAAGGTTGGTATAATTTTTACCTTAACCACCCCCTTAATGTAAATCAATATTTTCCCATTTAGGAATGATAAAAAGTGGTAAGGTATCTGATTTCATCCCATATCACAACCCATATCCCTTGTAAGGGAGGTGTATAACCAGTCAGAATAGAGGTTCCCTCCATGTAACTCTTCACCAAGAAGTCCAAGGAGGATCCTATAAGTGAAGGAAGAGGTCCAGTAAAAGGCATAAACAACCCTCCTACCATTTAGTAGTCGGTATGGTACCCATAATGAATTATGCATCAATGAACATCATGGATTCTAATCCTATATATGGCACCAAAAATTATGAAAATATAGAAGATCAAGGAGAGGATTTCTCCATCTAGTATGTGTCCCACACTTAGAATAAAGGTGTTCTCAACTGAAACTAGAGGATCACCCTGAATTTTGGTGTCCCATCGATCAATCCTTCATTGCCTCCTCAGTGAACCTCTACCAGAGTGAGGAATAAGTGAAAAGTTGTATATGACCCACTTCCTCCAATAAATGAGGGAGGAAACTCTACACTCTGGGATAGATTAGGTCAATAGCAGAAAGAAATAAAATACTTGAGGTAAATCAATGAAAATTTTCTATAAGGAGGCATTACTGTCGAATATGCTCCCCGTTTATAGCCTCAATGTATGCTTCTAACAGGTGTACCTCAACTGCAAGAATTCATCCCAACAATTGAATAAAGGTCGGGAAATCTACCCAACTGGGCACCGGTACCATCTATTCACCTAGACCCAATCATGGAGGGATATCATGATTTCCATTAATTAAGGAGAACACTAGAATGATTTTAGGAAAATCCTAAAAATATGTCCCTGGTCAAATATCTGCCTCAAATAATGGTATATCCAATATGTCAAATCATGACCCTCATTATACCTATAAAATATAAAGTTCAATATAACACTCATAAAGGGATTATGAAATCCATCGAGTCATTGGAATATCGATTGGAATCCATGGAGGAGTGGAATGCACTAGTACAGTTGGAATAAAAACCTTACCCTAACAAGGAGAGCGACATCCTACTTCCACCAAATTTCAGGAGTCCTACATTTCTGATATTCAATGAATTAGGTGACCCATAACAACATCTAATTCACTATGCATCTCATTACTATCCCATGATGGGAACTCCTAAGAAACAAGAAGCAGTGAAACTCAGATGCTTCATGAAAACCCTACAAGGTTTAGTCTTTGTATGGTATACTAGTTTTCTAGCATAGTTGAGCACAAGATGGGAAGATCTCATTGGGAAATTTATTTTTCAATTTAGTTAAACTCTAAAAAAGAAAAAAATAAGTGACCTATTGAATTTAAATTAGTAATAAAATGAGAGAGTATCATATTTTATTACCATATGTAAAGGGATGACCTACTCCATAAAATGATTGATTCCTTAGGAGGAGATTCTTGCTCTCTACATTGATAACCTTTGTGAAAATATTTGGAATCAGATCATCCAAGTGAAGTATACAAGTTGGTTTTGGGAATTCTCACACATTTCCAAAAGAATAGAGGACTCTATACAATAGACTAAGCTCAAGCCTTGAGTAACTCTACCAATCTTCGGGAAAATAGTAGGGAAGGTAGAGGTAGCATTTGTCACATTTAATCCAACCTTTATGCCTACTCTAACTCCAAAACATGTTCCATATCATCTGGTACCCCCTAGGAATCAATGGAAACCCCCTCCTTGATAGGACGAGTGGAGGGCACACAGAAGAAATAAATTCTAGGAGTGAAGGAATAAATTTTACTCATTTTAGGATGATCTTGTCTGTGGCTATTTTATAGCCACTATAGACTATAATTTACTCTATTTTCTAAAGCTAAAAAGGATCAACCTATTAGGTCTCATAAATCATTTAGATTATTTCCACTTTCACTGGATATTAGGACACAACATTCGGTAATGATTTGTCTTTAATGACCTCATACCAAAAATGATATACTCTGAGTAGGTAAGTTAGGAAAACTTCTAGTATAAGTAGAATATGTTTCCGCAAATTTCCCCAAAGAAAGAGGTGGTTGGAAATAATTTTTTAGAATAAGAGCACAGAAGTTCAATGGATGGATGACTCTAAAAATAACTAATCAATCTCATTGCATTCTCCAAACATAGTTGAAAAAACCAACTATTCCCCCAATAACTTCCACTGTAACATAATTGATGGCATCAAACCCATAATCCTAGAGTTCATCCATCAAAAAAAACATCCTAGACATAATTATTGGGAGAAAACATAGGAGGATGAACTGACACCAAGTCCAAAGTTGGATTTGATTCTCCCATATTTTATGCCCTCTAATATGAAATCACGGGCATCACCCTGCCAAATGAAACTACCAGAAACGGTAAGTTAGGAAGAGTCATCATCAGATGATGAGTTTATCTTCTGATACATTAATGTAATTCACTTAATGGAACCCTTCTCTGATGATGAATATGGCTATAAACCCGAGTTCTCCACACCCTATTGGGTAACTAAGGAAATATTTCGCATGAGGTAGGGATAACGGGGGAGACGTAGTCATGGATGAAGCCTGACTTCTAGCTATGACCCCACTCAGACCATCGATGTTGCAAAAACTCATGGAATATCCCTTCAGTGGGTCCAAAAGGAATGGGAAAACCCCCCTACACCTTCCATAAGACACTTTAACCCAATCACTCTAGAATATTAATTAGGATAGGAACATGTGTCAGATCACCCTCAGAGGGAAGGCAGACCTACCCGACCCAACCCACCAAGGATAGGAGTGCCTCCAAATCTTGTCCCAAGGGATGATCCATATACATCAAATCCTAAAGATCTTAAATATCCTATGAAATAGTATCCCCACACAGGGAATTACAAGCTACCAAACTAAAATAAAAAAATCCTAAAATAGATAGACTTAGTAATTTCCAATCTATCAATCTTGGATGCCATGAGTTTTTCAAAGGACCTTAGGGAAGCACTCATAAAATCTTTGTTATGAACCCAATAGTTTGAAGCAGAAGTGTCCGTTGTTGAGGTCTATCAGACAGAGACCGATCCTATGGAATGCCACACAGTTATATCCCTTACATATCAAGATTAATATTCCATTATACATTGACACATTATATTCTTGTATGTGTTTGGTAGGACAAATGATGTCGATTTCTAAAATTGTTCATTGGTAATGGATCTAAAGTTAATCTCATTCTAGTATGAACACTCCACTAGATAGGATGTGATGAGGATAACCCAATGCATTCCACCATAACACTACAATGCTAAGAAAAAAGTGATAAAAATCTATCAATCCAAATCATGCTCAAGGCATACTTTAAAGACCACATGGCTGAATCAGAATTTTTGGTGGTCTGGAAGAACACCACCTTCAATTTCTTCTTAGGAAGGCCCTGGTTTCATCGATATGCAATGATCCCCTCAACATAAAATCAAGATATCAATTACTAAATTAATGGTCAAAATGGTATGTTTCATGATAATAAGGACCTATTTGAATCCTGTGAGTTTCATTATATCAATGTGGGATTCCATCAAGGGAAAGGGAAAACCCATGGTTGATGGAGTAGAATGGGTCACTTCCCCAAAAGGTCTGGAAATGATCTTGGAAAACCCATTAAAATAGCTTATCAATGAGTATGTGTTACCCATCAACCATATTGAGAATATGAGCCCAAAATTAGGTGCATATTAGAAAATCTAAATGATTTATGGCATGACCACTAAGTCTGGTAATGTTGAAAGGTATGATGACTCTATAGATAGAAGTTAAATATTGGATGAAAATTCATTCAATTCATCCCCAAATCTCTAGTAAATCCCTTCCCCAACAACTGATAAAGAATAGGTTGTCTCATACCTCAATGTGGATGAAGAAACTTCTCTATCCTCTCCCTAGTTTCAAGGAAATCCCCCGATATCATCTGGGTTATAGGAAGTTGCCTCATCTTCAGAATATAAAGATATTGGCTCCTCCCCAAACTCTAGAGAACCTACCCCACTTCATTCTCCCAATATGGAGAAAGAGGAAGAAAAGGAAGAGTATGAGGACTTTAGGGATTCCCCTCTAGCATTTTAGGAGGGCTTCTCCTCCACCATTGATGAACTCAGAGAAATAAAGTTGGGTATAGAAAAAGACCCACGGACCACTATGATTAGTGGAACCATGTCCTCTAATGAGAAAGAGGTATATACCTCCTTATTAAAAAATAATTGGGATTTATTTTCTTAGGATTATATATAAATTTTGTTCCTTGGTCCTAAGGTGGATACTCACCACCTGGGTCTTCCAGAGAACCATCGGAGCTATAAATAGGCATCCAGGAGGATGCACCTAACACATGCTGCCAAAATTGAGGCTGAAGTCAACAAGATCATTAGATCCAACTTCATTTGGGAGGTCCAATATCCCATATATCTAGAAAATATCATCCCAATCAAGAATAAGAAAGGTAAAATAAGAGTTTTCATTGATTTAAGAGATTTCAACTGACACTTCCTGAAGGATGATTTCCCACTCTCGATCACGAAACTATTGATTGATGCAACAACCAGATATCAGGAACTCTCCTTTATGGATGTCTATTCAGGATATAATCAAATATGAATGGATTAATAATATGAATAATCCACCACCTTTAGGGAACCCTAAGGATTAATATACTATTATGTAATGCCATTTTTCTTGTAGAATGTTAGCGATACATGCTCAAATGACATGCATAGTATCATCAAACCCTTCTTGGGAAAGTTTGTTGAGTTCTATGTAGATAACCTGGTGGTTAAATCTCAACAATGATATAACCACCAAGAAGATCTCGAAACTTTATTTAATAAACTGAGATATAACATCTTAAAAATAAACCCATTAAAGTGTGTTTTCTACGTTACCTTAGGGAAATTTCTCAGCATTTTCATACTTCGTCATGGAATTGAATTTGGCCCCAAGAAGACAAATCTATCCATGGCATGTTACCTCCTCGCAACCTCAAAGAGTTGAGAGGACTTAAATGGAACTTATCCTAAATTCATCACTTCATATACAACCTCACTGGAAAATGTTTTCACTTCACCAGGTTGATGAAATAATGGGTTACATATTAGTGGACTGATGATTGTCAGGAATCATTTGATAGTCACAAGAAATATCTCTTAATCTTGTCGGTTCTAATACCACTTCTCAAGGGAATACCTCATATTTTTTATGTGACAGTCTTGGAGTGATCATTAGGTGCCTTATTTGTGCAAAATAATGATGACAGAAGCAAAAATAGATTTTATTATCTCAACCAAGCCCTGATCGATGCTGAGACTCATTATTTAGATTTTGAGAAGATCTTTATGGAACTAATATTTGTAGTCCAATATCTAAGACACTATCTATAAAATCATTAAGTATGTCATGTCTCTCATAAAACCCACTAAAATCCATTCTTAGTTATACAATGTTAACCAGACATCTATCACGGTGGATGGTCATTTTGCCACAGTTTTTCATTCAGTTCGGGCCTCATAAATAATTAAATGACCAAGCATTGGTAGAATTTCTAGTAGATAACCCCTTAGTATAAATGACTCCATTGGACACTAAAATACTCCATGAGGAGAGTTTCTTTGATCAATAGGTCCCCTAGATATGGGAAATTCATTTTGAAGGTGCATCTAGAAGCCCGATAGGAAATAGGATAGAATACCCCAAGCTTAACAAAGTGGGTTGAGGGTTGTGCTAATATCCCCAGAAAAGGAAGTTTTTCCTTATGCCTTCCTGCTTTCATAGGGGTGCAAGAACAATGAAGTATAATATCAAGATCTCATTGTAGGACTAGAGATTTCACTTCAAGTACAAGTCAGTCACTTGAAGATAAAAGGTTATTCTGAACAGGTCATAAATATGGCCAATTGTGATTATTATATGAAAAAGGAAGAGTTAATCCCCATACTAATCATTGTCTAGGGACTAATGGAGGAATTACCTTTGGAACTGACATTGAATCATGTCTCACGATCACAAAATTCCCAATCTGATGCACTAGAAAATGTAGCCACAACTCTATCAGATTCAGACTAGGATGAAACATCCATCAGTATTATGCATCATCAGATGGTCTCACCTTTCCTTAAATCCAACATGCAATAAATCGATGAGATTAGCCCAATACTTGAACTATATGGTCCTACCACTACCTGGATGACACCAATTGTGGACTATCTTCAAAATGGGGAACTCTCACTGAACATATCCATGAGAGAGAGTATCTAAAGATAAGCAATGAACTTTTTCTCTATGACAGAACAAACCATCGAAAATAACTCTATAAGCAGAGCCTCGATGGGGTCCAACTCGGGTGTAATGATAGAGAAGAAACAAATACCATCATAAAGTAAGTACATGTCATAACCTATCGATCTCACCAGTCAAGTCTCAATATTTTCAACCAAATATGGATACTTGGGTAATAATGGTCCACTTTAACTTAAGACTACACTAAATTCACTAAAAAGTAACATTTATTCCACATTCATTCCAATTTTATTCAACCCCCCCCCCCCTGAATTTGTTGCACACATCCAAGTTCTTATGGTTATTCTCTATATGTAGAATAGACATCATAGAACTATATCCTACCACCACATCTAAGTAGTTTAAGTATATTCTTACTGCAACTAACTTCTTATCTATGTGGTCTAAATTTGTACCCTTCAATGAAGTCAAGGAAAGGAACATTTTTAGCTTCATTAAAACAAATATCATCACCATATTTGGTTTACCTTATACAATAATGATAGACAATGGTACTAATTTATGTTCTGCTAAATTGGAGAATTTATATCAGGAGTGTGATATCAAGTATAACCATTATTCCCACCATCACGCAGCAGCTAACAGAAAGATATAGGTATTCAATAAGACCATATCAAATATGCTCTAGAAGATGGTAGATAAGGATAAAAATTCATGGTCAATCAAGCTCCTACATGCCTTTTAGGATTACCATACCATGACCCACACTACCACATAGGCAACCCCATACTCATTAGTGTATAGGATAGAGTCAGTTTTTTCCATCGATGTTCAATTACCCTCACTCTATGTGTCCACCTGTGATCAATTATATATAGATAATAAATCCTAGAAATCAATGGATGAATTGGAGTGATTTTATGATAATATATTACATACCTTTCATTATTTGGAGGCCCACCAAATTCAGATCATATGAGCCTTTAACAAAAAGGTCCACCTTTGATCTTTCTATGAATTAGAAATGGTGTTGGTCCTCATGACTCTGATGAAACCCAAAACAAAACCTCCGAAGTTGTAACTGAAATGAGAGGGACCTTACACCATACATTAGGTCTAATCAAATGGATCTTATTCCCTAATTTCAATGGAAGGATATATTACCACTTCCCCCACCAATGTACGGTTCCTGAAGAAGTACTTCTTGTAATCACATGAAACTATCATCCTAGTTTCATGACATTAAATTCATAAAAACCATTGTCCTAGATGTATGATAATAAACTATATAGAACCATCATCCTAATCACATGATGTTAAACTACATGGTTAACATTACTCTCATTCAATTTTAAGAAACCCCCAAAGTACCATGAGTTTATATGCTCCTCATGGTCCCTTAAATACGGGAATCCATCTTAGGTATAAGTCTTAGTCATATCCTTCTAACCCCTTAATGGTTCTTGATGTATTCTTGTCCAAACATGAGGAAGAAAGGATTGGAATCTTCCATGCATAATCCCCATTCACATATTCCTAGTTTCATGATGTTAAATTGTGCATCCATGTCCAATAATCACAACTTTAAACTATGTGAATGCCTTTTGGGGAATGTGTGGTGTGGCCATGGGTCTCTTATTCCCTCACTCACGTCGGGTTTGTTATGACACCACATCATGAATATCCCTTTTTAAGTGCATAACCCTTTTATTATAAACTCTAATACCTTAAACTATGATTTATCGTCCTCACCGCATGATGTTAAACTACACGGGAATTGTCGTTTTAATAAATGATTCACCACACATGAGATAGATTTATGTAGGGGGAAGATGAAATGCTTCTATCCCTATATGAGAGTCATATCCATATAGGTGTTTCTCTTTATCAAGAAATATGTGTGGATTGATTCCTATCTACCTAGGATATGTAGTGATGTTAGGACCTTATTTCATGGGCCCGGCCCTAAAAATGGGAAAAGGGCCCCCCTATGTTTATGGGTTAGACCTGCATGGAGAATCCCCATATATAAATACTTTTTTCTTGATTCTTGTCACCACAGGATATCTAGTGACACCTAGAATAATTATTTTTTGCCTAGACACAAACCCTCCTTCCATTCATCATATGATTGTCTCACCAACCCCTAGCCTTAAGGTCTCGTTTCACTCAAATATTATGTTCTTTATTGGTCTAAAGAATCATCCTTCCCATAATGACAACACACAATAGTCCTGATTGAATGATGTTAATATTGTGTGGTATACGGCCCATGTCGGAAGACAATAAAATTCATGACACCAATGTCCTCATTGTATGACATTAAACTACACAACACCATAATGTTCTCACATAAGAGGACATTTCCCTCGGCAACGGTCATCTACCATGCCATATTCAAAAACTATGTATGGATTGATTCTTGCATACACAGGATACTTAGTGATTCCCGGATCTCTAATCTCAGATCTAGCCACAATGAAGGATAAAAATCCCCCCTCCCTGTGTACAGGTCCAACCTACATAGGGAGTTTTCTGAGAACAATGTATGGATTAATTCCTTCCCTCTCAATATATGTAGTGACACATGAATTATATACCATGTTCCATCCACTATAAGTTCAAAATTCTAATATCCTTTATGTTTTCACCATTGTGTGGTGGAATGATCTTTTGTCTCCCCTTGTTTCTCACATCGAGCATAGATCACACGAGCCTGGGATTTTTGGAAGGGTATTCCCAGCATGATCAACACATATCAATCCACATTAGGGTTTCCATGTCCCTAGTAGTGAGACCTTAAAAGTCACACCAAAATCCCTACCACATGATGTTAAATTGCACAGGTCTTCTTGAATTACATGAATATTGATTCCCATTTTGATGAGATATGTAGTGATGGCTAGGTCATATGTCCTGGTCCTAGCCATGGGGTAAAGAAAAAGAAAAATTTCCCCATCTTCTATATGAAAACAAATATCTACATAGAAGATCTCAAATTTTGGTTCCTCATTCATTAATCTGTCAAGAAAATAGAAATAACTCCCACTACATGTGATTTGGATCTATATAGGGAATTTCACAGTTCATGTATAATCAGACACATTCCATTCATTCATCACACTCTATATACAAGACAATTACGAATCTTCCTAAACATCCTCTGGACATCAAAAATAGGAGGGTTCAATGTTCTAAGGACACCTTTGTTTTACTATTCACAATATTTCCTAGTTGGATCTTCATAAGTTTCCCACAAAAAATGTTTTTCAAATAAAGAAAAATTCATCTCCAAAAGAGTATTTTTCATGTCTTTGTATGCCTCAGTAGATTCTATGACCCATATCATTTCTCCTAATCTGATAATCCCAAAAATCATGGTTTACACTTTCTTATCCCTCATGTCCAAGGAATTTCAAAACATCCCAACCCAATAATCATCCTATTACTCATTTTTTCCATGAAATATTTTCCTAGTTGTATAACCTAAAATTGAATAACCTAATGTCGTACTCACTGCACGATGTTGAACTGTGTGATGATGTCCTAGTCACAAGACCCTAAATAATGTGATTTATGATAATTATATCCAGCATGATTCTCATTTTGATGAGATATGTAGTGACATCCAGATCCTCAATACTGGTCCCATATATGAGATAAAAATGTTTCCTTTTTCTTACATATAAGCCAGAACTGAATAAGAAATTTTTGACATTGAAACTACATAATATCCAGAACTACTTGTGGATTGAAACATACCACTATAGGGTACATAGTGTCACTCACATATCCAGTAATGGGTCCAGTTGCATCATAAGGTAAAAATTCCATTTCCCCATGCATGGTTCAGACTTGCATGGGGAACCCCATATGAACATCATACAGTCTGACTCCCACTTCAATGGGATATGTAGTGATATTCTAATCCTATATCATGGTCTGGCCACACACACAAAAATACCCCACTATCCTATAAATGAGATATATATTTATAACTGAGTCTAATATGACCCTCACCCCATTCATGAGCTCGTATCTAAAGAAAAATTCCCCTTTTCCCACACAAGAGTATGATCATCATGTGGGAGAACCTTCCCAGAACTATGTATCGCTTAATTATTACCCTTGTAGGGTATATTGTGATTCCCGAGTCTCTAATCCAAGTTTTAGTCGCAATAGAAAAAAATGTGCATCCCTTGCCTATGCACAGGTCAGATCTACATAGGGAATCTTCTCATACCTACATAAGGAAAATGTTTTTATCCATTCTCATTAAGTTTCGACATGAAGTGCTCCCTTAAATTTTAGGTAATTTCTTTTCAAAAACCAAACTTTGTATCTGTAAAGGTTAGAGTCCCCATAAACCTCCCCAACCATCATAAATGGAGGGTTAGTTCCTAAGGACACCCTTGTTTGACTATGAAAAATATGCCCCAGTTGGATCTGTATAATTTACCCACAAAAAAAGTCTATCGACCAAAGGAAAATTCATCCCTATAAGGTATTTTCCTATCTCCATATGCCCCAATGGAATTTACATCCCACATCACTCCTTGGATTCTTAAATTCCCTAGATTACAGCTTATAATTTTCCCCCATCAGTCTTGAAGATGATAGAACATCCTTAGACATATTACTGTGAAAAAGGTGAATCATTTGTCCATAGGTTATAGCTAAGTGACCTTAAACCATATAACTCGAACGAACTCACCATAAGAAATTGACCTGCACAATGTTTGTCTTAATTATAAAAATTTAAACTGCACCATACTCCTCCCCCCTACACAATCCAAGTCCTTGTAGGAGGAGTTTCTCAATTATGGATAGTACTGATACAGATTCCCTCATCATTTTTCAAACATCATTCCCTCGATAAGACACCCCTCATGGTTTTAACAAATCCTAATTTTCAAAAACCACCTGTCCATCAGAAATGGAGGGTCAGTGTCCTAAGGAAACATTTATTTGAATATAAAAAATATTCCCCAGTTGGCTCTCCATAATTTTCCCACAAAAAAATTATGTTAAACAAAGTCAAATTCATCCCCATGAGAGGATTTTCCTACCTTCGTATTCCCCAGCAACATCTTTTTGGAAACCAATCATATGTTTACTCCTTGTGTACTTTTCCCATATCATGTATCGGATTCAGAAATCACAAAAATAGGGTCAAGAAAAATCCCTCACTCATATCTAAAAAATATTGGGACATTCTCAGCCAATAAGCCCTATTGGGGACCTCACCCCATAATTCATGTTCAAAGCTGTTCGACCTAAAATATCAGTGACATTAGTCCAGTGTGAAAGACTCTAAACTCCCCAAAAAAAAAAAAAACTTGTTATGTCAAAAATCTACAAAAGGTGTCCTAAGAAAAAGTTAAGTTACACCCACTAGGTCTGCACCATAGTGGACTTAGGAATACATTAGGGCAATAACAGAAAAGTCACAAATTTTGTAGGGTTTTATTATAACCCTAGCAATATTCAAAAATACTCTTTCTAATTACCTTGGTTTAGGAAAAAATTAGAGTTCTACATTATCATGCATGTTTGGTTATCCTAGATTAGGATCTAAATTGGCATCTAGTTGATGTAAATATTTATATCATCTGAGATATTATCTTTTAAAATAAATTTAAATTGTTATTAGTGGAAATGTAGGAAAAGTCAAAATATATACATCAGAAGAGAATCAAGTTTATATTTATTAAATGATAATGAAGTAGAATCAACATCGTGGGGTCTCTCCCTAACACTACTAAAAAATAGTGCTTGAAACAACATGAAGGGGTATAATGAATCTCAGCTTCATTTCTTCAAAAAATTGACTACCATTTGACAAAAAGCCATAAAATTTCCTCTCCAAAGTGGTCCTTTTATTAGCTTCTACATCAAATGTTAGATGCATTTTTCTAATGAAAACCTTGAGGTATCGACCACTCTACTTGATGGATTCAAAATTGGCACTCGTTAATGAGAATTGTGCCTTCAACCTTGTTACATGATCCTCACATTCCTATAGCTCCATAATTAGTGTGACCTCTTGATCATAAGATCTTGATTCTTAGGAAACCAAGTTGTGTAGCTTAATGGTAATATCTCATTAGGATTATATTTGATAATAGGAGGCATTAAAATATGTAAGTTCAACTTCTCAAGCAGCTAGGTATTCTTGAGATATGAAAATATGGTGCATAAGGATGTAAAGGTGTTGATAATCATAGCCTCCTGAGCCCAAGACAATAAAAAGTTGATGGAGGGTGTCCACCTTATCAAAAAATTATTCCAAGGGGGTCTCTGTAATGATGGTGCAGATTTGATTCCAAGACCATTTCTGCACAGCCTGGTGTTCGCTAGATACATCAGGACCTTGATCATGTTCCTCCTCTACCACAGGTATATAATCCAGGATTATAGTTACAAAAGACAAGCTCACCCTAAATTGCAACAACCAGTCTGTAAAATCGTCCATATTTATGTCAGGTTTGACTTCATAGGAAAAACAGAGAGGAGCAGATTCAATCTCAGGAATACATGATGATGTCCCACTTGGGTCAGCCTAAGGAGGGTTACTGACGACATCAGTCAAAATTTTAGGGTCTGATTCACTCCACACATAAAGGTGAATTGTGGATGAAGCTCCCTCTGAACACCTATGATGATGACAAGAACATCTTCCTCTTGAATAAGTAGGTAAAGATTACCCAATATGTAAAAGACTAGGGGAATCCAATGGGTTATGCACCAGTCAGACTGACCTCCTCAATACTCTATTAGGGTAGTAAGCCACCCTTTCTTGAGAATACTCCCATAATAAGTTAGTTGAATCTCCCGTGGGGGGTAAAATTATTTTCATTCTGGAATCATCATGTGTCATAATTAGCCACAATTTATGAAGAATGACCAGTTGTGATTCCCTTTTGATCTAGGTAATGGGTAATAATGCAACTTGTTGTAAGAATCCAAATTTCCTTGAAAAACTATAAGGAGTATGATATTCAAAAATGGTTTCCCTATATACCCAAGTAGTTGAATCCCATCTCACAATGAAATGATATAGGAATTTTCTTCTAAATAACCCCTTCCATCATACACCACTACTCCATAAAGTTCAGGTTAAGGCATAAAAATGAATGGAGAAAACACACAACAATTAGACCATGTCGTTGATGCCCATGGATTTGATTTGAATGGGAAAAGTGTTTAAAAGGGTTGGGAAGAAGTTGGAGTCACAGATTGTTTCATTATGCTGATACTTGTAGCTTTGATAGTGCTCCTCCACCCAACCATAAAAAAATTAAAATGGGCCTTTGAGGTGATGTGGGGATCTTCCTTCCTGTATTTGACCTAGCAGCTCATAAATACAAGTGAGGGTGGGAATGACCAAGTTGATAGGATGTCTTGGTGCCAATTTGACCACCATCATTAAAGTATATATTTGGATACCAGTATAGGCATCATTATATTTTAAACATAATCCACTCAAGAACATGGAAAAGAAACTTACCAACTTGAAGTGAGGTGATTTGTCTGGACAGATTCTATAACCCCACATGGTGTATTGACCCACCTTGAGGTTAGTATAGTATAAGCCTTTAATGCATCATGTTTATTGATTTTTATGAGTCCTTTTATGGTGAACTATTGGCCTTGAGCCACTAACTTTCAAGAATAAATTTATGTAACCATCGAATGGAATGAGTGAGCGAGTTTGGAGGCATTGACCAAGCAATTCCTCTACTGCGATCAGTAGGTCCCTTACCAATGGAGATACTTTCTTAGTGTTTTCCCAATTATTGGTTGTAGGCAAGAAGTCATCATACATGTTACCAAGAATAGGGATTTCCCCTAGCTAGTAGACATCTCATAAGATAATTCCTACTTCCCCATGTGATAAGTGGAAGGTATTCGTGCTCGAACACCATCAATTGAGAAGTTAGGTCAATATCTCAATCGATGGGTAAACTAAAAATTGGGAGACCCACACTTGTTGATATCAGTTAACAGCCTCAAACTATTCGAGGAATTCCCTACAATTCTAGGGTACCCAAAATGCTCAAGCTCGTTCTTTTGAAAAACTCCCTCCCAGTCGCAGATCCCATTTGGAGTTCCATCCTCTCTTGGGATTTCCTCATGAAAGGTTAAAAATGGATGGGTAATCTTGAATGGAATTTTTCAAGGATATATCACAAATGTGAAGGTTTCTTTGTGTAAAAATAGTACCATTCATAATGAAGATGCTCTATTGATGTGGACCAGGAATTATTTTTCATGTGGTAGAGATGTTTTCTTGGGCGCACTCATAGGACATCTCAAACCAAGAAGATGGTAGATTATAGTCAACTGATTGAAGGGGAGAATCGTCTTGGAGTTTGAAATTATAAATTGGTAATTGGCTAGGCAGTAGATGATCCTGGAATTCTGGTGAAAGGGGGTTCTTCAAAACACCCTCTTGGTGGGTGATGTAAGATTGAAAATATTCTTCAACATTCTCATCCAAGGTTGTTCTCCTCCTAGTCACATTCATGTAAGTGGAAGACATAACCATTTTTTCCATAAAATGGATCTTTTAAAGTGTGTGAGATTCATTTTAGAGGACACAAAAAATGTATCATAAAGATTGAAACATTTCTTTATGCCTAGAATAAACCCATGGACAAACAACTTATGAAAGCAACCACCCATGAACCAATTGTTCATGATGGTGTTGTCCCATGAAGTTTTGGACAGTGAAGCGATGGTCCAAGAAACTTTCCATATTTGAAGTATCTAATATTTATGTGGAGGATCAATAATTACTATTCACAATTTGAGGTTTTCGGTTTTCAGGTGAAGGATCTTAGTTCGCGGAACAGCCGGCCATAAAGGAGATGGTTTGCGGGAGCAGTACATGATCGAGGGGATGAAAGAGCTCTGGGTTTTCCAAGAAATTCAGTATAAGACAAATGATTTGGGATCCCTATTTATAGCTATGGTACCCTCTTGTAGGTCCACTTGTGTACCCAAACCCATTCAAAAAAAGACCACTTCCTACATTAGAATTGCCTCCTCTTCATCCTAATCGGAACCCATTCCAATGAGGGGAATTTTTTGGGTCCTAAAAATTAAAAAAAATAACAATAAAATTCCATAAATTTGGAAAAAGGAGGGAAAATCAGAATAAGAGTTCAAGGAATAAATTTCAAAGGGGTGAGGCCATGAAGTATGGATTTATTTCGCAAAGAATCACTTCACGGACCGCCGCTCTGCATGGAGTTCCACTGTGTCACGAAGCACCCCACAAATGAAAATATTTCATGGTATGAGGTGGTACTAATGACACCCACAAACAAAACAAATTCATTTTCGAGACCATACGGTGATTTCATCCCCTGTAAACAACCAACCCCATGAACTAAATAGTTCATGAGACGATGCGGTATCATCAGCACTAGTAAACAAAATAAAGTCATTTATGGGGCCAAGAGGTGATTTCTTCCCCCATTGATGATTTCCCAGTGGATGAATGGACCCATTAATGATCCCCATTGACTAAGTTATTTTCGATCTGGGGAATCCTCTATGGGATCCCACAAAAGAAGGCATGCATCCCACTGTGGACGACTGTCCATACCAGTATCTTGTGCCTCCATTCTCCTAAAAATAACCCTCGAGGGCCAAAGGTAGGGGAGTTCAGACCGAACTGAAGAGATCCATAGGAGAAGCAATGAGGATACACAAAAACTGGAGCCTCTCCATTGATTTCTATTAGGTAAGAATCCACCTCATGGGAAGAATTAAATAATAAATCATACGAACATCCACAAAATCAAAACCCTTTATGGGTATCACATCCCGAGGCATAAATGGATGGGGCCTTTGTAGAAAATCACCCCACATATCAATATTCTATGCGGGTGGAACCGTGTCTGGAATAGAAAAATTATACATGGAAGGAAATTAACCCTACATAGCAACATGCTACGCAGGCAGAATCTGGTCCCTTATAGAAACATGCTACGTGGGTAAAACTTCGGAACTTGTAGCATATCGCTACATGAATGGTACCCTCACACATATAGCAACATGCTACATAGAGAGAATCTCATCCCTCCTAAGAACATGCTACATGGAATGGGGCATCATGGAGTTCTCTACTCTCCACATCCCATCACTCTCTTCTTTCATGTCATCAGGCCCCATGTTAGGCCCTTCATGAACCAGTCTAATGGAATCATGATAAGGCCCCTTCCAAATCCACTAGACATGTATGATGAGATCATCGGGCACATCAACATGTCATTTCATGTCTACATACCCATGGTAAGTAGAGCCACATGTATAACATCCTCAATGAGGTGGACCCTTATGATGTTTTTAGGTTTACATTCCCATGGTAATGAGGGTTCCATCCATGAGGTTCTAATTTTAACCTCCATATTCTGGGTGGGAAGAGAGGGGATCACTCTAGCCTTTCTCTTTGAAAGGGAATGTGGTCCTTCCCCCTGAAACCAACTTTAGGGAATCCCTCTTGAAGTAAGCCCCAAATCTTTCTTGCATGAGGTAGGAATATTTCCACTCTTCACCTCAGCCTAGGTTGTATCTATATAGATATAAATATGTGACTATCTATATTACCAAAATAAAAATATACAAGTATATTAAAATTCCTTTCTCTCTCCCTTTGGGCTTCTGCACCTCATCCACCAGCAGACAAAGGGGATCGTGTGATCTTCATATCCACTACTTCCTATTGTTTCTCACACCGAGTATGAATAACATGGTATTAGAGGTTATTGGTGATCATGACATCCACATAGTCCCAAATTCATGGGCCTTGTATATGGTATAATCCCATTTCCATATCCGTTCAAATGGGTAGCTACTATGAATAAGCCCCACATCAAATCCAAGCAAGAGTAATTCTCTTATGATGGGCCGCTTCCATGCATAGGCCCCAAAAATGGGCCTCACATTTGGTATAAGCCCCAACCATACCAAAATTCATGTGCCTTCTCTATAGATTTAATCCCCAACTTTAATCCAAATGGGATGCTTCCATGCATAATCACCAACCACATTCGAATCCAAATGGGCCTCCACTATAGGTATAATACCATAATTTACTGAACTATGTACTTTGACTCCCAAATAGTGGTGATATGTATAAAGACTCCCTGAGGATCAAACCCAACACCAAAATCCACCCTAATGTTCTATGGGCCACATACTCAGTAGGGTCAGATCCACCCAAGAGACCACATCTCTTCTGGGACCTTCGGGCCTCCTCAACGTAAGTCCCACACCATCCTTGACCAGGAACCTTTGTCTTGGATATCATTTCCACATGACATTAACTGTATATTTCAGTCCTTTTCACATGACCACAAAAGGTGATGTTCCCTAATTAGTGTCACCAAAGTACATGGGTTCTGATTCCTCTCATGAGGATATGTACGAAGCCCAGCTTATGGGTTCAACACCAACATCAAAACAATTTTCTTCTCCTTGGATCATTGAAAAATCCAAAGATCCTAACCAAGTGGGTTGAAATAATCTTCATCTTAATAATAATCCAATTAATCCATGATCTATGCATAAAAGGGTAACATTGATGAAGAACCTTGGATATAAACAGATCCCTTCATTGATAGAGAACCTTGGATACATACAGATGATTTTGAACCCATTTTTATCTATTATTAATCATTACCATAGGATAATCTATAATATACATGATTTTTAATGAAAAAAGGATTAATGAACATAACTTAAATATATAATAGAGTCCTGAAATAGGTAATAGTTCCCCCCAAAAGGGTGTGACAAGCCCGACTTCTCATCCTCTCAACCAATGTGAGTTATTAAGTGTTGTTGGCCAAGTTACCCAATAAACACCTACATTTGGAAAGTATTTCTATGATTAATCATAGATATGAGAGTCGTTGGGAGTTTCTGGATCCACGAACAAGACCCATTGGAGACCGTTCAGAGACATTGTACATGACTAACTAATTGCACGCCATTCAACCCCTTGCAATCAAATGCTTGGGTGAAAATGGTCTTAAATTGAAACAAAAAAATATTAAGATAAATTCCTAATTGAGTGATCATATGGATATATATCCCATGGATATCCAAACACACTAATGATCCATTACCAATCTCCCAAAAACTAGTAAACCATTCCCTTTGACATTTCACCAGTCACCTCAAACTTTTTCTTAACCAAAGAGTCACCTAACATAACCAATGAACACCATTACTTTCAACTAAAAACTTTACCTAGAGACAATGTAACCACTCACTCCCCTTTTCAAGGAATTTTTTAACCTCTTAAGAACCATTTCACTAGTTCTTTAAAACTACTCATCTCAATATCATCCAAACTAGAATGGTCATACACTCTTGTATTACCTGGTCACACAACTATACTCATGGTCCCATGAGTCATTTCCTATCAAGTATATTCTCACACTCTTAACTAACTATTTATGAACCCCTTAAATTTCAAAACATATAATAAAAATCACTCTTGGATATCTTATTCCTAATAACTCAATATCAAAAAATCATATCCATGCATGATAACCCACCACTCCGGAATCATTCCAAATCTATAAGGCACAAACCACACTCTTCTAATATTAAACCCTACCATCTAGGATCACTATCTATTATACCATAAAAACATCACTCAAAACCAAAAATACTAGGAATCCAACCAATCTTGTTTCTAAGCATAACCATGATCCAAGTGTGCTCTAGTTTCTTACATCATAAAATTCCAAGGAAATATACATGCCTTCCACTACCCTATTAAGGGTATCCAAATTAACCAAGAAAATAATTCCCATTCCAAACCTCATATTAGGAATACTTCTCTATAACCAATCTATCATCACACCACCAAATTCTCAACCCATCCCACTAAGAGCTTTCATACATCCCTTTCACCCATGAACTATATATCCATCATTAAAAAACTACCCATGGTAAGATCCATATAACCTACCATCAAAAAACACTAGGTTCTAAATATTTAAAAACCATGGTCCTACATAGTATAATTTCACCCAAAAAAATTATAGGAACACACTATCAAATGTAATTTTTTTGACACTTTAAGGAATTAAACCCTATATCATGTTCAATTAATCAATCACACATAAGCATACAAATTTCATGTGAATACTATATGCCAAATATGATGAATGTACATTTTCCTCTTTCTACCCTCATTCAAGGAAATAACTATAAATAACTATCTCAAATCTGTATATCACACTTGAATAAATATCACAACTATAATAGAGAAAACCAAAAACCACAAACCCATAACACTGGTAACTTGGGCTACCCACCAGATTGGTATTCATGACTCACTAGATCAAGGTATATCAAAGGCTGTAACACATTCCAATCTCCATATACCAATCCCCAAATAATAATAAAAAGGATTTGAAACAACTTTTTAATTACAGTGATAAAATCACCCAAATGGAACTCTAATCAGTATTTCCACATGACTTCAGGTGAGCCACATCATAAATCAAATCTTGTGGACTATCAATGTGAGTTTATGATAAATGTGGATAAACTATACTCCAACTATCAGTATTATTAATGAAAGAAAAATAATTAAATCCAATTTATAATAGATAACTAGAGTACATTGGTGTGGAATTACATCCTAAGAAAACCATGACTGAATAAACACGTAGTATGTTATAATATATGAGTAATATAGGACATGTTGTCTTACATTTTGATTGATCAACCACCAGGCGAATCACATATAAAAAATAAAAAAAAGGAAAAAATATTATAGGCTCTACTACTAACCCTAAGCCACACCTATATCCTTATATCCAATACCTTTAGAGCTTCTCTAGCCTAATTTACTACACAACATGTGCTTAGACATGGAAACTAGAAAAGGAAAGTTTGTATGTGTACTAGGGTTCTTATACAAGGTGTTATAAATACATCTTGGTAGGGTTTCACCTAGTTCCCCAAATAAATACCATCATATGCATGTTTATACAATAGAAAATAACTAATAAGAATATATTTCACACAATCATACATTCCATCTTATTATGTGATAACTAGGACACCACAACAATTGACCATAACTAGATCTTCCAATTTCGGAAGAAGTAGACGCCTTGTTTCATGAATCACAAACCATACCCTATTATATGGAGTAAATAATCATACCATGTATTAAATTTTATCCATTAACTTGAAGAAGGGTCCATACAAAACCTCAACTGTATCCTACAAAGTCTCAATCTCTACCCTCCCACTTAATGTAGGGTCCCACATTAAACATTGACCTATTCCCTCTCACTCAGGGTATGTAGCACCTCCGGTTTCAAGTAAGTAACCATTTATTTACATATTTTAAGTATGTAAAATTTTAGGTTTATGTTTAGGAAGGTTTGGGGGAGTTTTGGAGTGTTTTATGGGATTTTTTGTAGGTTCACAGTTTGAGAACGGTTATTAGAAACCATGAAAAACATCCAAGAAACTATTAAAAGTGAAAAAATTGGATTTGGGTAGGCACACAGTTAGAAACATAGCTTTTCCAAACTATGCATCAACCCAAGATAAATTGTTCTTTTAGGATATAGGGTTTCTGTAAGGTTGGATCACGTTCTATCTAACCATGTGATCCAACCATGTGATGTGCTTCTTGAGGAAGATTTGTGTTCACTAATAGATAATGTTTCCCCTAACGGTGTACCCTAACCATTCATGATTAAAATTTGGATCCTTGAATTGTGGATCAAAATTGGTTTGACCCCTTAACCACTTATTTTTTACTCAATCCAATCCTAACTTGAATTCCAATTTTCTCAAAGGATTTGGAGACCCTTCCCTTTGATCCAAGAGCAATCTATTGAGGAATCATGGTGTGTTGGAGGCCAAATTCCTTAGTAAGTTCTTATTCATAGTGGTTTTTCCTTAGTTAATTTTTCTTCCCTCTCTTGTAATGATATATCCAATCTATTAGGGATGGATCTATGTTGTGTGATTATAATAATGATGAGATATGGTTGTGTTGATGTTAGGGAACAATATCTAAGGTGGGTTTTTGGATTTTCAACCTAGTTTTTTGGAGTTTTTGTTCTATTCTTCATTTTTACTTAAGTTTTTTAGGTAGTTGGCTTCACTCTGAACTCCTCTCATTATAACTTCTATTATTGTTTTCAAATTGATTTATTTTCTTGATTTGAATTGTAAAATTGTTGTAAAAATATTGTGGAAACCCTCTTTAGTGATGGTTTGTGGAATTGTGGAAATTGGTTGTTTTGGTGGAAAGTGAAATTTGTTACATGATTTAAAAATGGTTGTTTTATTTTTATGCTCTGAAATTGGTTGGAAAAGTGATTTCAATAAAAGTTTTATTTTATTGAAATGGTTTTCCACAATTGGTTGTCATGGTTTTTAGAATTTATGGTTGGGTGTGAGTTGAATGGGATGGATAAAGGTCATGAAGTACCACCATCAAAGGGATGGAGTATGGATTTGAAGGTCCACTTTCAATGTTAATTCCAAACTTGTGTGTGTTTGTGTGTGCTTGTATAGAATGAAATGGGTTATTCCAAAAGTTTATTTGAGAAATGGTTTCAAATAATTATCTGGTTACTTTATTTGAAAATTGTTTTTGTGTATAAAACTATTTTAGTTTGGAATTTATTTGTCTTTGATATAAACTATTGAAATTTTTTTAAACAGTTTTAAATAAATGGTTTTATATAAATTTTATAACTTATTATATCCTAGTCGCATGAGTAGGGAATTAATTTAGGGAAAACCTACTGAGTTTCATTACTCACCCCCTACATAGACACTTTAAACCATTTATAGATATTGTATAATATGACACAAATAAAGAAAAAGTGTATCATTTATTTAGTGGTGCATCATGATAATTTGGGCATAGCTTGTGGAATTAGATCCTAGAGCATTGTGGGAGCTGTGGAGTTATGTCTTTGGATTCTTTGAGCTTGTTGTTTTTTTATTCTACTTTGTACTCTGATATTGGTGTCTTGGTTTTCGCATTGTACTCTAATATAGATTGGTTTGGTTTGTATTACATTTAGTTGTACTATATTTTTATCATGAATCATATATTGGTTATTGGTTATGGTTATCTTGGTTTGGTTATTTATTTCCAAAAGGGAAAATCATCACCCAATAGTTAATGAATTCCTTGGAATTTATTTCTATCCCTCGAAATCTTGGGGATATTACTTAAGGCCCAATAATGTAACTGTAACTTCCCAAGACAATAGTGAGGGGTGGGATGTTACAAATGGTATCAGTCTTGGATGGTCCATCTTTCATTTTGGTAAAAATGGTATTGGTTTTCAGTCTTGTAGTTGGAAAATCATTGTTGATTGGTCCTTGAGTTATTATGGTAAAAAGGATTAGGATCATCTAGACATGAAATGTAGAGAATAAAAATGTGTATCTAACCTATTTATGTTGAACCTCATGTTACCAAGTAGTTGGGTACATGAATTTTTTGATCCACTAATAGGAGTTATAATCACATTGTAATGGGTTTATCCAATGAGAAGAGTATGGAATGCATTGATAGAAATGACTTACCACTAGGAGTGAATATTTAAGTTTGATTAATGATTTATAATGTGCTGAAAAAGAGTTTATTTTTGAAAAATGTGAAAATTGATTTTAAATGTGAGATTTTTAAAAGGAATGGTAGTGTTATTTTGAAACTAGATTGATTTTCAAAAGCATGATGGAATTTTCAAAAATGGTCTGAAATTGGTAAAAATGTTGAATTTTGGAAAGCCTTTATGTGATAGTAATGAGCTGGTAAATTTAAAATTGATGAGAATTTAGTTTCTAGATAGTGAGACTAATGGCGGTTTGGTTTGGTTACCGAAAATGGAACTAGTTAGGTGTAAAATAAACCAACTAGAAGAGGATACTGAGAATGTGGTTTCATTTGATCCACAGTTGTACCAACAGCTGGTTCAAAGTATTTTCCAAGCTTTTCAAGTTGTAGATAAAGGGAATATAAGGGACGAACCAAGGAAAGTGGATCATTCTGTTCAGTTCTAGAAGTAGAATCTACCCATCTTTTGAGGTGATTTGGAACCATAGAGAGAAGAGGTTTGGTTGAATAGGATGAATAAAATATTCAATTTCCTTGGCACACCAACAGAGCTGAAATTCAAGTTTTAAATTTACATGATGGAGGATCTTGCATACAGGGGTGGGATTTATCAATTCAGGATAAATTAGATCAAGGAATTACATGGGAGGATTTTTAGGAATTATTAAAGAAAAAATTCTATCCTCACATGTTCATGATTTCTAAAATAATTTAGTTTTTCATCTTGAAGCAGTAGAATCTATCGGTGTCATAATATGTGGCTAAATTTATAAATTTAGTCTATTTTCACATAAAGTTTCTACAAGTGTGTCCTTGAAGGAATTAAATTTTGAATTGTGGTTGAGGCCATAGATTCACTCAAAGATCATGCTCTGTATATAAGATTATACAGAGATAGTCAATAGAGTGAAAATGGTAAAAAGGGACATCTTAGGAACTATTGGTAGAGGAAGTATGTTGATACCTACAAGGAATTTGTGGGAACTCCAACATTGTTAATAATTAGAAGAGGGACACCTATTTTCATGGTGGGAGTGTGACTCAAAATCAGATGACTGAATTGGTGAATCTTCATCCAAAACCCAAGAGTATACATGTATTTTTTCTATGTGGTTCTCTGTATAACATAAAATGAGATTGTATGGAACAACCGAGATCATGACACAATTTCAACCAGATGGGGAATCTTCAGTTTTATTCTCGTGGTGCTCCAAGGTTGGGTGTTTGGGACACATCTCATATTTCATAGATGTTATATGATTTTATGTGATGAGTGCAGCTAAATAGTTCTCATTACAAGAACTAATCTAACCATGGTGATTCTAGAAATACCATAACTCCTCAGAAAGAGAAATCTCAACAGGTAAATAAAGAACATATTGTAGCAAGTAAGAAATTATATGGATCTTTGTAGATGATTATAGATGATTAATCTAGACCATAGATAGTGAGAGGTATGATTCTTTTGGATTATACCCTTATAAAAGATTTTTTTGATATGGGTGCATCCCATTCATTTATTTCTTCTCATGCTATTGACCTTTTGGGTTTACTTGTTGAGATTACCTCTGTTTTGAAACTTCAATATCCTTTTAGTCAAATATAATGTCAAGCCTTTATGTGTGATACATTTTCTATAACAATTGATGGAGCTTAGTTGATATGGTATTTCTCTGTTCTTGAGATGGATGTCTATGACATAATCCTGGGTATGGATTGGTTTTTTATGTTTAAATATCACATCAATTGTTATGCCCAAAGGGTTAGTTTTACTTCTAATGATTGAATAGATAATATCTTTAGAGGATACGGGAATGTAAAGTCATGTTTGACAAGATAATTGGCACCATTAATTGAAAAAATACCATACTAGTTGGTGGATTTGAACTTGGAATCAGTGGATATGATCGATAATAGAGGTATTCTAGAAGTTTTTTATTAGTTTTTGGATGTTTTCCTTGATGATTTATTAGGTTTTACACCCACAACAGAAGTGGATGTTATGATTGATCTCTTACTAGGGACCAATTCTATTTACCTTCCATATTATTGGATGGAACCGATAGAATTATGGGAATTGAAATTCCAATTATAAGAGATGGAAAGTAAAGGGTTCATTTGGCCTAGTATTTTTACATGGGAAACGTTGTTTTTTTATAAAAAGGTGGATGGAATTCTTCGATTTTGTGTGAACTATTGAAATATTAACCAAGTTATGATAAAGAATAAATATCCACTTCCATGAATTGATGATATGTTTGATCAATTGAGTGGATCTTAGTGGTTCTCAATAATTATCTTACGATCATGATATCACCAATTGTCAGTTAGGAAGGAGGATATTCTGAAAACATCTATTCGGAGTATATATAGCCATTAAAAATATGTGGTTATGACTTTCAATTTTATGAATTCACCAATGGTCTTTATTGTATTAATGAATCAGATATTTCAAAGGTATTTGGATTATTTTTTGGTGGTGTTTTTGGATAACATATTATCATATTCCAGAAAAAGGGTTGTGCATGTGAAAAATTTGGCGATAGTGTTGTGAATTTTTTGGGATCATCATTTATATTCTAAATTATCAAAGTTTGATTTTTGGATATAATAGGTATGTTTCCTTGGATATGTAATTTCTGAAAGAGGTGTTTGTGTGGAGCTAGAAAAGATAGGGGTTATGATTTATTGCAAACTTCTAAATAATTTCTTTGAGATATGTTGTTTCCTTGGATTATTTGGTTATTATTGACATTTTTTCTTTACTTTTCAGGACTATCTTAACCAACGACAGGTTTGATGAGTAAAAATGTTCCATTCAAATGGAATAATGAATGTTAGAATCCTTTTTAAGAGCATAAATTTTTAATTACATCAGCACCAATATTTATATTATTGGAATTAGGACAACTATATGTGACATATTTTTCTTCATGATCTGGGTTAGGGTGTTTTTGATCATTTAGTGATTCAATATTATTTTTCACCCCTATATTACTCTGTTAAATTGATTTTTTATTGTAAATTCCAATTATTATAACAAATTTCACTTCATTTTTTATTCAATTATTTAATTTTTATCACTTTTAAAAAAGTAAAATTTCACTCATTTTGATGTTTTCATTATAGTTGGAGGTGATTTGGAGGTCCCATGATGAATTTGAAGAAAAAATGGGATAAAATGAGCAAAATTCCAAGAACCCCAGTAGACTCGACTGCATACTTCTACTAATACGTGTATCCAATTGGGATAATATTTTTTTGGATGATCCAAAATTTAGTGGACTACAACTTTTCTGAAAGAATCCAAGAATAGTTCTTCCATTTGTTGGCCCAAATGAACTAATTTGTTCAAGACACTGAATCTTCATTAAGTCAAAAGTGGAATGTTGTGTTTCATTCATAACTCGAGCTATCAGACACCAAATGATGCTAAAATTTCATTAGAGATAATCAATATGTGGGGCCAAAACATTTTTTTTCTAAAAATTAAGATAATATTGTATGGATTTTGAAAACCATGGGCCAATTGGTTTTAAAACTACAAGAAAATTCTCCATTCGCGGCAGTTTTTTTTGGTATAGTGGCAGTTTAAACTATCGCTATATGCTTCTACGGTGGTTTTCGAAAACCGCTGCTAAATTGTGTGTCGGGAAACTATTTCCAGTTCTTATAGAAGTTTTTTCAGTGGTTTTTAGAAAATGTCATAGATAGCGTATTTCACGGCGGTTATGATACTTTTAGGGGCGGTTTTCCCGGCCAGGGGATTATTTTTTTTAGCGGCAGTGCTAAAAGCTTCATAACAGCCGCGAACTTCGCGCGGAAGATGGGCCACTGTAGCGGCGGATAAAACCGCCATGAAAATTAACACCGTATCGGCAGTTATAACCACCGCGAATAGAAAAATACGGACATTTAGCGGTAGTTATAACCACAACTAATTGAAAAATGCTAACATATAGCGGCAGTTTAAACCGCCGCTAAAACCACTTTTAGAGAAAAAACATCATCTTCTGCAGCTTCTGTACCAGTGCCCTGAAAAAAAACAATTACAAGAATACCAATGAATCATGTCTGGTCCTAACATCATTGGAAACTGATATTTATGTAACTCCACTGACACACATTGGTGTGAGGTGTTATAACCACCCCACCATACCACTTATCATCCATAAAAAGTATTTCCATTCATCACTTGTGAACTGCATTGATCAATGAAATATGATACATGAAATTGATCTATATCTCCCATTGAAAATTATCTCCCATATACTTCACTTGAAATAGTGAAACAACCCAGCCACCTAGATGCCTCATGCTTTGGTCCAGCACATATTCTAGTCATTTCCCATATGAAACTTATAGATCCTTATTCATGTCATGGTACTCAATCATGTATTAATTTTTTTATCTAATACCAAACTTTTCAAATGAACCCTGGAAGATATGCTGACCTGAGAACCACAAAAAAAGTATAACAATCATCTCTATAATGATTACCTATCCCTAGTTAAATTCAGGGATTCTAAAACATCCAATTTCATACACCCAAATTCAACAAGAATAATCTAAATCAGACCACTACATGTGATAAATAACAACCTTTCACCCCTATGAATCCAAGTTATAGTCTTACAATTTCGAAAAAACAAAAACAAACATACATTATCTATTTCATAGGTCTTCTAACTTAATATGAATACTGACACCCAGAAACCTGGTCCAATATCCATCCATGTATCAAATTCCCATACATTAGTAGTTGAATAACCAGAGTATCTATTTAATATATATCTAATACAATACTATTTTCCTCTACCATAGAGCAGGCTTCTTGTATCAATGTACCAATAGAGAACCACAACCATTGTCAGTCAATATTCTTCAAATTTAAAATATTAGATAATATGTATATTTCACTCAATGAAGGTTTGTAATAGAAAATATAATAATAGTGGATTTACGCGATATAATTTCAACACCATTAATCCTTTATACTATTATCCATAAATCAAAAATTCATCTCAATACTGATATGCATGAGGCCTTTCTTGATGCATTGAAAAATACCCACCCCATGAGCCTCACTTTTAAGACATTAATAATTACGTAATCAACATAACAAGTATTCAAAAAAACAAAAATAAAATCACTGTCACAAGCTTAGTATTAGATTAAACAACCCAAAATCTAGTGATCACTGTCACTACCATGTGATTTCGGTATTCAATTCCACTACGAATTCTATCCAACTTCATTAGTAGTTTCAAAAAATATATTGGTTTCTAATATCAAATAATTTTTGTTTTACCATTGAAGACATCACCAATCAATCCAATCCACTCATATACTTTATTTCATGTTAAACTAATCATTCACATAATTAGTTCCCACATCATACAATAAAAAATATCTAACAACCCTACGTTAGCTAAAGAATTATACTATTCCAAGTTCAACACTCATATACGAGACAAGGTGTCATGAACCTTCACACCATTATCTATTACCCAATCATATCCTAAGAGTGATCATCTATAATGTTCATCAACACTCCACAACATATCTCCATGAAATAAGGAAGGATAATGTGTCATGGACCCATCACAACATCTAGGTACCTCATAGCATCTTATACCACATAAAGTTCTCAAGGGAATAAATATGAATCACTTTTAGAAATCAAAACAAACTATGGGTGAATTAAAAGATATCAATATTCATTAACAAGGTCACCATAACATAACACTAGGAGTCACAATACCTACATACAGTTCTCAAGGGACTAAATTGACCCTACCCTCTCCCCTGAACTAAATACCAAAACCACTCAGAGTGTTTCTCATCCCATGAACACTGAATTACCATGACATTCCTCAACCCTTTCATGGTTACCCACATAACCACACTTTTTTGTTATGTATAATAACATAATTAAGATATATGAGAAAACACTATATAATATGCATACCATGACATTCCTCAACCCTTTCATTCCTAATTTTTTCCCTATTCTTCACTATGGTAAAGTTGTTGGAAAGAGAATGGTTGATTCTGTTAATGCTTTGGTAGGGGACTGATGTTGGATGTTGTGTCCTAAATATGCACACCACACTCAAGAAATAAAGACATAAAAGGAAACATTAGAAATCAATAAAATACATAAAAGGAAACATGATAAATTAAGAAAATGTTAGGCCATGAAAATGTTTGGTGGCAACTATGTGCCACACATGATATATATACAAACCGATGATGAACACATATCATCACCCTCTCCACCTCCAACATATCAAAAATACAACTAATCATTGTCCGATGATGAACACATATCATCACCCTCTCCACCTCCATCTCCACTTCCGGCTACCAACTGTAAGAACATTATATTGAAAATTAAATAGTGTTGCATATTTATATTTAAACTTAAAACCAATAAAATATTGAAAACTAAATGATTTTGAATTTTTGTGATTTACCTACTCACCACCAGTCGATACAGTACCACTGGGGGCATATCTGCTACTCTGCTGACGTATATCAGTCAACTCTTTCTGCAAAGTGGATATCTGATCCCCCTGCTCTTGAACTGTGTTTCGTAGAGAAATAATCTCTTTTTTAGCATCTATGGGTATGTGCTGACTACAACCAGGATTAGATGCAGTCAAAATCCCTGGTGGCCTGCCAGAACCCTCAGATGGTATTGGTCCTAAACCCAGCCCGCGCACTCTACCAGGATGCTCCTTCCCAAGGACTTTATCAATCGGGTCATCTTGGGAGACTGAGTAGGACTGTTCAGAATTGGCATCCCATAGTTCTTTAATTTTTACCTATAAATAGAATATCAATATATATTAACATATTAAAAACTGATAATAAATTATTATAATGAAAAAATGAGTTCATACCCCAACTTCTTTGGCAGGCTCATTAACAAAACTTCCATCAGATTTTTTGTGAACATCCAACCATACTTCAGTTAGGGATGCTTCGTGCCCTAAACTCTGTGACTGCATTAAACAAAGATAAATCAAAAATTCAATATATTAAATAGATAGTATCATTTTATAAATATTTAAACTAATGAAAAGATTACTAGAGACGATCGGCTTCTAGAAAATCTTTTTGACCCCGCAGTGTGAGGGATGACTTTCTTTGCCCGACTTGATGCATTCTTTCTTAAGAGATCCTAAAATAAATAAAATTCAATTTAATAGTAATGTATTCAATGTCATATCCTCTTCATATACATATATAAATGTAAAATGAGGTTAATATAATAATATATATTTAAATACCATCTGATTCACATCACGATGTCTATCAACAAAAACATTAAACTGTTCTTTGGGTACCCCATTGGGTAGCTTCTCATACATTTTTTGGACGGTCAACAAAGTATCGTTGACATCACCCCAGAATCTTCATTTGAATTCTTTCCATTTCTTTCCAAGATTTTTCAACGTCCACTTTCGTGCTATCACATCAGCAACTGTAAAGTGGAAAAACATCTGTATACAGAAATTCATTTTGAACATATTAATAACATGACATTCAATTACACCATAATGTATTAAAATTACTTTTATTTGGGAATCAAAAACTTCATTTTTCCAACTTGGAGGCATATTTTTCCAATCATCATAAGAAATAGGAATGGAAATGGGCTTCGCTGCCAACTGGCCTAGAATTTGTCCAAGTAATCCCACGGCATAATCTGTAGGGACCCCATATAAATCGAATGGGACAATTATCTTCTCTTCATTCATATTCCACACATCTGAACTTTTTATATTTTTCTCCATAGTTTCATTTTTTCATCTTTAATGAACAAAAATTTATTATAAAAAAGTGCAATAAATTTATTTATATTAAAATTTGTACCTATAACAGTGACCCTCCAGTATGTCCATGATGAACTAGAAGTGGTGCGCCGCCGCCCGACTAATGATGCTTCTTAAGGGGAAGTCGACGACTCATATTCTAAAGGGATGCTCACAGAGGGTGTAAGAGATGGTCCAGGGGGAGATGGTTCAGGGGGGCAGGCAGCTGGTGGCTCAGATGTCATAGAAAGGGAGACAGATTGATCATCATCTGTTGCAGTAGTGGATAAAATACTGTATCGCTTCCTCCTTGGCATTCCTGTCATTTAATCAAATAAAATTAAGTTCAGAACATATATTTAAAAAAAATATGCAGAAAAAAAAATTAAAAATGATAATAGATGCCCAGTACTAACAAACAAAATATATATAACAATGAAAATGAATGACTGCATAAATGAAATAAGTGGTTTCTGAATGAATAAATAATTGTACATACAATAATTTTCCCCTTCAATCATATTTGTTTCCTGCTCCATTACTTCATCCACTTCATTCATCCTTTCTAGACTAATATTTTCAATATCATGATGGGTAAATAATTATGCTTCTTGTTGTTGACGAGATTCGATTTCAGAGGTCAAATCTTCCACTTCATTGCCCATATCATACAAATCTCTTTGTATTACATGAGAAACTATACTCCACCCTTCATCCACAATATCATTCACATAATATACCATTTTTGCTTTTTATGATAAGATATATGGATCATGTAGTTCACGATCACTAACATCCATTAAGCGAGAGAAGTTTACAGAAGTAAATTGCAAGGAATCTCTTTTAACACCTCTGATAATATCGACCCAATTTCATTTGAATAAAACAACTAAAAAATGCCCATGGTAGTTTAATTAAATAATATCAATTATCTTTCCATATTATTCCACTTCAGCAAATGTAAATATACCAATATTTTGTGTTTTCAAACCCTCTTCTTGATCGACTGTACGAAATCTAAAGCCATTCACGTTGTAACCGTCAAACTTTCTAACTTGTTTTAGAGGACCTCGAGCAAGAAACTTCAAATCTTCGAACACCTCTGCTCGAGTATCAGTATTCATGATCTAAAAAAAAGAAATATACTTTATTATATTTACAAAATATATGTGTCAAACTAATATTCATATTTATTTCAATATTTATGAACTTACACGTCGTGCAAACCATTCTAAAAGATCTTTATTAATAGCTTTCAGTATATCTTTCTCATTTCTTGTTTGGCCTCTCATTCATCTCTTTGTTTGTATCCTAAACTCTTCAATAAATGGATCTGCAATTTCACTATTCAGTAGCACATATCTATGGGCCTGTAATAATTCCAATTCTTTCACTGTCACATTTGAGGTCCTCCCAACTGATCAGCCAATAGCAGGAAATATTTTGGATTTCTGATGTATTTGAGATTGAGTCGATGTGTCGTCAACACGTCCAACTCGATTAAATCTTGTCTCAATATCATCCAAGTATCTAGAACAAAAGGTAAGACACTCCCCAGCCAAATAGCATTCAGCAATAGAGCCTTTTGGTTGAGCTTTATTTCTCACGTATGATTTTAAATGCCCAAGATATCTTTGAAATAAAATAAAAATAATTATGCATTTAATTAAGTACCAAAAATTGTTTACTTAACTAAAAAAAATATAAATAAAGTACCTCTCAATTGGATACATCCATAGATAATGAACGGTGCCTCCTAATTTAGCTTCCTCAACCAAATGCACAGTTAAATGTATCATTATAGAAAAAATAAATGGAGGAAAGATCATCTCCATTGCACAAAGGGTCAATAAAAACCTCTCCTGGAGGTTTTCAAGCTGAAATGGATGTAGAGATTTCTCACATAGTTATCTGAAAAATGTTTATAATTGGAGTACAACAACAGTAATTTTTTAGGTAATAATGTATGCAGTGCCAATGGTAGTAACTGTTGTAACAAAATATGTGAATCGTGACTTTTCAATCCATGTAACTTATGATTCTTCAAGTCAACACACCTCGAGATGTTACTTGAATACCCATAATATACCTTAAAATCCTTTAAAATTAGAAGGAATGTATCTCTATCCCTATTTTTCTTTGCAAAAATTTCTGGAGGATACTTTTCATTCTCATCTGGCCAGAGATCATGTTATATGTTCATTGTTTGTAAGTCTTTGCGAGCATTGAGATGATCCTTCGACTTTCCATGCTCATTAAGAAATGTGAAAATCAAATTTTTACAGTCATTCTTCTCAATATGCATCACATCAATATTATTCCATAACAAATTAAATTCCCAATACAGAAGTTTGAAGAATATACTTTTTTTCTTCCATTGTTGCATTCCGATTTTGCTTGACGATGCACTTCGAACCCATTTCCCACTATAATTCAAATGATAAACCTTCCCAAATTATGTTTCTGTATTTCCAAGTTGTGTCAATATTTTAGATCTAGTTAACAACTTTGGAGGTGGTCTACGATCAATGAAACCGGTAAATTTTGATCTGTTCAGCCAAAATCTATGAGATGCATTGAGAAATCTTTGATTGCACAAGAAGCACCATTTTTTACTGTGAGTTAGTTGTTTTGTCTCAAAATAAAATTTACAAACAAGAAAATCCAAACCCATGTAAGTGTTCTAACCAGATAAATTCCCAAGCCTAGGGAAGTCTCTAATTGTCCACATTAAAGCAGCATGCATTTTGAACATTTTCTTAGAAGAAACATCAAATGTCTCAACATCGTTGCTCCACAACTCCTGTAATTCTTCAATTAAAGGCTGCAAGTATACATCAATATCATTTCTAGGCATTTGTTTTCTAGGAATAAACATCGAAATGATAAAATATGTTTTTTGCATACACATCCATAGAGGCATATTGTAAGGGATCAAAAAAACTGGCCAAATGCTATAACGGGTACTCAATGTCCCAAATGGGTTGAATCCATCAGTAGCCAATCCCAATCAAACATTCCTAGAATCAGCTGAGAAATATGGATCTAATGAATCAAATTTATTCCACGATTGTGAATCTCGTGGATTTCTCATTAACCCATCATTGTTAATATCAACAGAATTCCACTTCATGTGTTCGGTGGTTTTCAATGACATGAATAATCTTTGCAATCGAGGCTTTAAAGGAAAGTAATGTAAAACCTTAACAGGTGTGTTCCTTTTCTTCTTCTTCATGAAAGTATGTTGATTAAGACTTCCAACATCACCCATTGACTTCCATTTAGAAGAAAAACATTTTTTACAATCTTGTCTATCTAATTCCTCTCACCAATAAAGCATACAATCATTGGGACACGCATGTATTTTTGTATAATTCAAACCAAGCCTGTTAACAACTTTTTTCATATCATAAAAAGACTCGGGGATGTTTTCTTCAAGAAATGCATCATGTAACAATTCCAATATCATGGACATTTCCTTATTTGTAATTCCACATAGACATTTGATATAGTACAACTTCAACATAAAAGAAAGTTTTAAATATTTCAAACATCCACTATACAGCTCTTGATTTCCATCATCAACTAAATCATGGAACACATTTTACTTAGTGAAGTTTTCTCTTACATTAGTCTCCACAGAATCAAAAGGATGATCCACTGATATGTTAAAATCTTGATATAGTTGTCCTACAGTCTCAAAAACATCACTTTTCTTGTTTATATTTGTAGCACCCTCATCTGTTCATTCTGATATGTTTCGATATTGATGGTGGTCTCTTTCAGTGCCGAATGTATCATTTATAAGGTTTTTCATTTCATTTTCCATTGTCGATGAAGTTGGGAGTTCATTATATTGATTGACATCTGTGCTCAACCTTTCTGTAACATTTGATTCTCTGTGCCAAATCCAACTCAAATATTTATCAGGGAATTACTTCAATATTAAATGTTCATAAACTTCATCTCTCTTCAACCATCTTCTAAATTTACATTTAGGACATGGACATCTTATTCTCCCTTCAACGGATCAATTGGAAATTGAAAAATCTAAAAACTCATTCAAATCCTTAATATACTGAGGTGTGTTCCTTGGTAAAGTGATCCATATTTTATCCATGTATATCACGATTTGCCTGCACAATATTAAAAAAAATTAAAATGCATAACTATTACTAAATAGAAAAAGATATTCATATATACTAGTTTAAAAAATATATAAATATGTTACATAAGGTTTTCCTATATCAATGCATATAGGAAATCACCTACTAGTGGTGTCATATAAAGTAGAACCACCATAAAGGATTATAATTAAATTGGTAGATTAGGGTGAGTGAACAAAGTCCAACCACATTAATCAACTTAAGAAAGTTGGAGGTTCCCCTCTCCCATTAAATTAAATAATTCTAACCATTATTTGAAGTGGCCTAATATTTAGGGGGAGATAGGATCCATGGGGTGCATGTGCTAATAAAGTACATGTTATTCAGCTAAAGGAAGATCTGATTAAATCCAAAAAATTCATGAAATAAGTGATGAAATAATTATTTCAAGTCTCATTTGATATAAAATATGATCAAAACTTTTCATGGTTGATCATGACTCAGCAAGTGGTGTTAAGAAACCACTTTTTTTTCTTCAAAACTTGATCTAGAAGTTTCATGCTGAAGTAAAGTCACTTGTTGAATCTAGAATTACATAAAAAGGGATAATTATAGAATAAAAAGAGGTTTACAAGCCTTAACTGAGAGAATAAATGATGTCATATTGAATCTAGTTTATAATAAGGGATATCAAGCACTGAATTTAGTAGAATTAGACCACTAATAAGAAGAAAAATTTAGAGGAGGAAGTATTTATTCCCTTAATATCATTAGTGTGGTTTCAGTGTGACTGGTAAGTTGTTATTGACACGATGAATCTAATTTTGAAGTTATAATGATATTGTGCAAATTGATTAATGTGGATGATAAAGACACCGCTTACGGTTCCATTCCCTAGGTATCTCACCCCTACCTAAGGGATAAATGTCTTTCAAGGGCCATGTTCCCAACTCATAAGGTTTGGAGAACCTATCATTATCCATATAGTCTATATTGATTTCTCATCGAGCAAAGGAACCTAACCTGGTTCCATATTGGGTCATTCATATGTTCTCATATATTATCATACCATAAATGACCATTACCACACCATCCCATAGCTTTACCCCTAGACATTTCTTTAGGAGAGAATCAATTACCTAAAACAAGACCTTTATAGATTAATTGACCCATAAATACATGATGGACACCCTATTGGGGTTTTAATTTACCTATAGTTAAGCCTCTCACATATATAACATAGCCATAAATGGTTGTATAATCAATGAATCATACTAAAGGGGATTCTATGAACCCAACATTAATCTCTATCCTCATGTCTCATAAGGTAAATAACTCATGGATCCCATTCATGTCAAATACCCACATACATGAAATTTCAATCCATGCAATAAATGCATAACCATATCCTATGGTAATATTAGCCATAAACTACCTTGACCATAGAGTTATCCCCTTAATAAATCTCATTCTATCCTCATAAAATCCATCTCTAGGAACCAACACCATCTCAATCCCCTAACTCATAAAATTACAACATATATTATAAAGAAATAATAATCAATTTAAAGAATTAATCCATATTAATCCAATTATTCATACTTTAGGGACAGTTATGTATCCTCCCTGTAACTTCAAGAAATGGGGTATAGATCACTCTTGGAACACCTCTGAGCTCATTTCCAAAAAAACCCAAATAGATGAAGTCAATAAATTAAATGAATTCATCCAAATTTGATGCTAAACCAAAATAAATTGCGGAAATGACTCAACAATAATGAAACTACATAAAACCTTATGCATTTTTCCTCCAAAAAAATCCCCTAACCATTACACACAAAAACATACCTAAATACGAGCAAACCACCGGCAACAGGGGAGGGGATCCGACCTAGGGTAAGAACTCGATGGGGTCGGGGGAGAAGTCGGTGTCACGGGTGTCGTGGGGAGAAGGGGGTCAGCAGTGACCGGTGGCGAGGTCACCAGTGGTATGGGAGGTGGAGCTAGGGTTGGGGATTTTCGGGGGAGAGGTTTTGTGGGGTCAGGAGGAGAAGAGTCGGCTCAGGTGGGTGGGGGGGGAAGTGCCATCGCTGTAAAAACATAAATGGGTTTTGCGGCTGTTTTTAATAAACCACAGCTAAACCTTTTTAGCAAAAGGTTTAGTGGTGGTTTTGTAAACCACCTCTAAAAGACCGCTGCTAAAGGTGATTTATGTTTTAGTGTAAGAAATATGTGTTCCCAAAACCACCTTCCACTTTTCCAATAAAATGGAACCTTGAGCACCCCATTTCTAAGTTCAAACCAGAATCAAATATCTTCCATTTTTGAGTCCCAAGGGATTAATTTCCACATATAAGAAGTTCTAGAGTCCCATATCCTCATAGGGGGATAAAGTATGAAGTCGAAGTTATACTCGAGCTTTCTCCTCCTCTCAATGGAAATCTAAATGGTGGATAGTCATTTAGAGGGAGATACAATTACTTGAGAGGGAGTTCTGACATTTGATGCTCAATTATTTTTGTGTAATTTGTGTGTGAATTATTTCACTTATGTTTTATCTTAACATCTTTCTTGGGTTTAATTAAGTGAAACACTTTTCATTTCCACACTAATTAGGTTGAAATTTCAAGTTGGAATCTTGGGTTGTTCTGATTGGGAAAAATAATAATACTCTTTATCTCACACACACATAAGATATTATTATTCTTTGGTATCCTTAACTCTATTCTTGATGTCAAAACCTTGAAATCATGATTTTTGTTTCAAGGGTTGGTACTTTGTGAAAAGTTTTTAGAGGAAAGAGGGGAATCGAGATCTTGAAAACCCTCAACCAAAGAATTCCATTAAACCATGTGCACATTTTAGAATAATGAAATATCCAATATATGTATTGAACTTTAAATGACCTCTTTCTATCATATTTCTTAAAACACCACCTTTATTTTTCAACTATTAAACTCTTTAATTATGTTTTTTTGTTTTAAAATGGTTTTCAACCCCCCCCCCCCCTCTTTTAGTAATCTTTATTAAAAATACACACATTAAACATTCAACACTCCTTTAGCGATGACTTTGGGTCTTCCCTAGACTATAAATAAACATTAAAAACATAATAAATTTGATTTTTCATGAAAATGTGGTCAGTGTTATCATGAAAGGAGATCATTTTGTTGCTTATGGCTCATGGTAGTTACAGTTTCCTAAGAAGAACTACCAAACACATTATTTGAAGTTAGTTATTGTAGTTTGTGATTTAAAAACATGGTGTAATTACCTATTTAGTGAGAATTTTATAGTGTTTATTAATCATAATATCTTGAAATATATTTTCTCAAAAGGGTATTTTTAACATAGACAAATAATATGGATATAGTATCTCCAAATGTTTGACGTTGACTTGATGTATACATTGGTTAAAGTTAATTAGGTGGAAGATTAATTGAGCCTAAATTCATATGGTCAGTTGGTAATAAAAGCTTCATATCAGTGGAATTTTATGTTGGTGATAGTATACATGCACTTGGATTGTGAAGACTGAGATAGTGTTGTGGTTTTCTTTCTAGTTTCTTTTGTTCCTAATTTGGTTGTGAAGGTAAAAGAGTCATAGACATCTCATTATGAATGTGTTGTAATGAGGTCAAAACTCAATGGTGGGGGACCATTAAGGGATGCATTCTTGATAGAGGATTATTGTGGTATTTTTTAGAATGGATGGTTTTACCTGTGTATTTTTAAGAACAACTTCTAAATTCATACCACCATTCGAGATGGGATGTTCACCCTAGAATACATAAGATGTATAAGGTAATGAAAGAAACTTTTTAGTGGGTTGGCATGAAAAGAAAGGTGGAAAAAATTTTATGAGATGCCTCTCCGGTCAGCAGGTAAAGGTAGATCATCAGAGGATAGTGGGTATGTTGTAGTCTTTACTTATTCCTATTTGTAAATGGGAGAATATAGCACTGGTTTCTATAAAAGGTCTCACAAGTATGGTTTGGAAACGCGATTCCATATGTTTTATATTGGATAGTCTCTTAAATTTGGATCATTATATCCCTATTCATGAATATCATATGGTGCAGGACTTATCTAAAATCTATATCTTAGAAGTGGTAAAGAGGCATGGTGTACTAGTTTTGATAGTATCAGACAGATACCCAAGGTTTATGTCTCTTTTTTGGAAATCCTTACAAAAAGCTCTTCGGACTCAGCTGACTATGAGCATGGTGTATCATCCTTGGATGGATTGTTCATCCAAAAGGATTATATAAATGTCAGAATACATGTTACGGTCTAGAATAATTGATTTTCTTGTCCCATGGGAGGAGAACATATCATTAGTGTAGTTCTCATTCAATAAAAGTAATTAGCCCTCAATAAATTTGGATCTTTTTAAAACATTGTATGGGAGTCCTTTTCATTCTCCACTTTGTTGTGTGGAAATAAGTGAGACTTCACTAGTTAGACCAATCCTTGTCCAAGAGATAGTGGTGAAGATTTAGATGATCAGGAAAAGGATGGATATGGATCATAGTCATCAAAAATCATATGCAGATCATCGTCGATGTTTTTTTTCCTTCATGGTGAGTGATCATGTGTTCCTAAGAATCTCTCCAAGGATCGGGAATCATCATTTTGGGAAGTAGTGAAAGTTATCTCTTAGATACATAGTCCCTTTTGAGATACCTCAATGGGTTGATAATGTGGCATATCAGTTGTATTTTCCACCAAGGTTCAATGTAGTGAAAAATGTGTTTCATGTATCTCGGCTAAAAAATTATCATCCGGATCCTAACCATGAGATTCTATGGGATCACATTAACCCAGATCTAGATGCTTCATTGGTTCATGTGGAAGTGCAGATCATGCATTGGAAAGATAAATTCTTTTATGGGAAAATAATCCATCTAGTATGGGTTTTATGGCAGCATGGTCAGATTCTGGAAGAAACATGGGAATAAGAAAAGGAAGTGGTCAAGAAATGGCTTGAAATCCTTTAGTAAAATGGTGGTTTTCAACATTATAGGGACTTAAGACCAATTTTGGGGAGAATGTAGCACCCCCAATTTCATATAAGTAACCCTTTATTTATATATTTTAATTATGTAAAAAACAAATTTAAGTTTAGGAAGTTTTGGAGAAGTTTTGGAGTGTTTTGGGAATTTTCTAGAAGTGAATGATTTGATAACCATTAGTATAAACTGTACAAAACCTCCAAGAAACTATGAAAATTGAAACAGTGGGATATGGGTAGGTGCACAGTTAGGTGGATGGTTTGGCTAAATTATGCATCCACCCAGGAGAAATTGTGATTTTTGGGATAGAGGGATTCTACTTTTTTGGCACATAGTTTTTCTAACTATGTGATCCAACTATGTAAGATGTTTCTTAAGGTAGAGTTATATACATGGTTAGCACATGTTTTTCCTAACCATTCTCCCTAACTATGCATGGTTAAAAGTTTTATCTGAAAATTGAGGATATAACTTGTCTTATCCCATTAAACCCTTATTATTTAATTAATCTGACCCTAAATTGAATTCCACTCTTCACAAAGGAAATGGATACCATTACATTTGATCTAGGAGTTATTCTTTGGGTAATCTTGGTGCACAGGTTCATGAATTCCTTGGTAAGTGCTCATTCTTGGTTGCTTTTCTTTAGTTTCATCTTTTTCCCTCTCTTAGAATGATAGATCCAATCTATTCAGGGTGGATCTATGTTGTGTTATTCTAATCATGGTGATATATGGTTTTTTTGATGTTATGGAACAAGACCTAAGGTGGGTTTTTGAATTTTCAACAAGGTTTGTTGGCATTTTTGTGTTGTTCTTCATTTTCACCTATGTTTGCAAGCTAAGTGGCTTCAATATTGACTCCTCTCATTAGAACATGAATATTTGTTTTCAAAATGACAGAATTTATTGATTTTAATCATGAAATGTTTGTGAAAATCATGTGAAAACCCTCTTTAGTGATGGTTTTTTGAATTTTAGAGATTGGTTTCTTTGGTTGAAAGTGCAATTTGTTACATGATTTTAAAATGATTATTTAAAAATGGTTTTTTGATTTTAATGCATGGAAATTGGTTAGAAATGTGTTTTCAATAAAAGTTTTATTTTATTGAAATGGTTTGGAATAATTTATTGGCATGGTTTTTGGCATTAATGGTTGGATGCGAGTTGAATGGGATGGAGAACGGTCATAAATTACCACCATGAAATGGACAGAGTAAGGAAGTGAAGTTCAACCATCAATGGTAACACCAAGACTGTGTGTGTCTCTAGGTGTGTGTGTGGTTGTATGGAATGAAATGGGTTATACCAAAATGGTATTTGATAAATGTTTTCAAATAATTGTTTGGTTTATTTCCTTGGAAACTTTTTTAGTGTTGAAAACTATTTTGGTTTGGAATTTCTTTGGCTTTGATATAAACAGATGAAATTATTTTAAATGGTTTTATATAAATTTTTTATATGAGTGTACTAACTTTTTCTATCCTAGTGGCATGAGTAGGGAATTCATTTAGGGAAAAACTACTGAGATTCATTACTCACCCCCTACTTGGGAACATTGGAGCATTTGAAGATATTGTATATCGAGGCACAAGAAAAGTAAAAGTGTCTCATTTCTTTAGTGATTCATCGTGATAATGTGGGAATGTGTTGTGGAGTTGGATTATGGATCATGTTGCGAATTTTGGAGTTATGTATTTGGATTCTTTGAGCTTATTGGTTTTTTCTTCTGATTTATAGTTTGATATTGGTTTCTTGGTTTCCACATTTTACTATGATATAGATTGGTTTTGTTTTGTTTACATTGAGTTGTACTACATTGTTATCATGCATCATATAGTGGTTTTTGGTTATGGTTATCATGGTTTGGTTGTTTATTTCCATAAGTGAAAATAATCCCGCAATAGTTAATGAATCCCTTGGAATTTATTGTCAGCCTTTGGCATATTGGGGACAAATCCTAAGGCCAAGTAATGTCACCACCTATTCCCAATAAAATGGTGAGGGGTAGGACGATACAGGTTAGGTCCCTATACTGATTAATGATCAATACCATAACACTTAGGGTAGGGGCCCATTCCAAATATCGACCACATCTATCTCACTTATGGTGGTACCATATATCAAACCATGACCCATACCCTATCACTCAAAGTAGGTTCCCATGAAAAAATACAAAACGCAACTCTCTCACTTAGGGTGGGCCCCATACCAAATCCTTACAAATTACCTATCAATCAAGGCGGGTCCTATACTAGATCCTTGATCTATACCATATCACTAAAGTTAGGGCCCCATAATGATTTCACACCAGCCATAGAATTTATTACATGTATTTTATCAATGTCTATTAACACACTCAAACCCTATATCATAGTACCAACCCATTTTTCACAAGAGGATTTTCTTAAGACTAAAAAGTTCCTCAATCAATGTAGGGAATAACCATGCCCTAGCACTCATCAATCTCCAGCTTCATACCTAGTGCACTATTAAATGAAAACCCATAAAGAGACTAAACATCACCAACCTCAATAAATAACCTTGAATAAACTGTCATCAAAGGATCACCTCACTATTTTAGGCTCTATCACACAAGGACGACCATGTTGAACCCTTCATTCCACCCATCTATCTCAAGTAAGGAAACCATTAGGTTTCTTATCCATGACTAGATATTTGATCAATGATAGCAATCTATTTTTGGTACCCTACAGTATTCTTATAGGTAAAAAACCTCACCCAGAACTAGATATAAATAATTGACCTAAATCCTTCTAATTAATATTTCAATTTCCCAGTCCCAATCATCATAGACCACGTCAATACCAAGCCCTAAACTCCTTTTAGAAACTCATTTACAATCCTTAAAGTCAATTCCTACAACCCATGTTTTTATTCCCATCCACATCTCCCATATGATACCTCTCAAGTCATTACTTAGGGGAAACCCTCTTTGTTACACCACACCAATCCCCATAAGACTTTTCAAACTCTTATAAAGTAGTAAGGCCACTACCCTCCCTCAAGGGGGTACTTCCAACCTTGTGTGAGAAGTATAGACATCTCACCCATCACCCATAGGCCTAAGTATAGTTACCAAAGTAAAAAATTCATTTATTTTTCATCATTTCCATAATTAAAACATTACATTATTTAATAAACTCAACATCCTAAGAATCAAGAGGTTTACTATCTTTGGAGACTAGCTACATAAGTAACTTATTTTAAAATGATTGTTAAAATTTCTCAATAGTTTCATCATACAATATCATCTCCTATATATCTCACAAGTAAAACTCATCCTCATGAATCGGGAAATAGAATCATAGGAAAGGGTTGTGCATGCTCAAACACACATAAGGTAATAATAAACATATCAACATGTTACCCAAGGTTAGATCATAATTATTTAGGAAAATATAAGTAAGAGAGAAATAAATTATTAAAATAATATGGAATCATAAAAATGTTTCATATTTCATAATAGGAAATCCAATAGTACCATATGTTTGAACATATATCATGGTGCAAAGACTATGAAAACATTAGACATAAATCATGATCCAAGGTCATAGCACGGTCACATATCAAAATTGTGTGGTACCAACATAAGAATTTGAACTCAACACCGTGGATCAGGCATTAAAACCTATTTATCATAGTGGATCACACATCATAACCTATTTACCATATGTTATGGTTCATCCCCACCTTTTTCCCATAGTGGATCATGCATCACAATTTTTCTCCCATGGAAGAATAGGTATCAAAATATGTTTCCCATTTTGGATCAAACATCACTACTCATTTCAACAATATCTCATTAGATGTAAAGATTTACCCAATGAATTGGAGTACTCTATAGGTCACACAAGCCATATAAAGATTAACCATACATGTGTTCCATAAGAAAACATATAATCATCACATCATTAAAACTCAAGAATAAGAAGGGGATTCTTGTTAAATTTTAAAATTTATTACATAAATAACCATATAAACCACATCAATAAATACCAAATTCAATAACCCAAAATAAGAACTTCATAAAATATTTTATATTGAATTTAATAAATCGTAAATTCCAAGAAAATGGATCCATATATATAAGTAGGAAAATGTAATCCAAAGATAAAACATTTTATTTTGAAAGGAAAATCATTTCTGATATTTTGTAATACATTTGTTAAAAACCCACAAAGAAAAAAGAGATAATAAAACTTATCTTTTAAAACTAAAAAATGAAAGTGTGATGACCACACAAATTTAAACATATTTGGTTTTTAATACATGAAAGGAGAATATTGGTGGTAAGTGAAAAAATATACTTGAAACAAAGATTAAATTAAGGTATGGAGGTTCATTCTTGATAACATTATACTTTTAGGTGAGAGTACAATGAAATAGGAAGATTTGAATAAAAATAGAAATTTTCCCAAAAAATATAAAAAATAACATCATATAAAATTGGAAATAAATTAATAATGATAATATTTAAGGTTTAAGTTAAAAAGAAACCATATAAATTAAATAAAGAGATTTGAGTTACCAAATTCCCTTATATATAACATAGTTCATGAAGCAAGAAACTTTTGAATATATTAAAAAAAATACCAAAAAATCAAAGATAAAATACCACATAATATAAAAATAGGGAAGAATTTACCCCAATAATATATAATATGTTCAAGAAGAATAATTATAACTTAATAAACGAGAATTGAGTTAACAAAGACCCTTATAACTTGAGGATCATTTAAATTAAAATATATTGAAAGAGGGAGATTTAAGTTGAACTTAAATTAACATGAATAAAATTTATTCCATGATATAATATCTCAATTAGGAAGAATATACTCTGCATAAAATAAATTAGTTGCATAATACAAAACATGTCTCAAAGAGTGGATTTTTAGATGAAAGCCCTTACCATGATCCTAATTTGTTCTTCACTTGCACAAAAAATATAGAACAATTAAATTAATTTTATTAAATACATACCTAAGAACATTATTCATAACTAAAACCATTTATAATCCTCATCAGTAATCATTCCATACAGATATATATATATATATATATTAGTTAGTTTTTACTTATTTTCCCATGTCGGGTGTTCATAATTTTAATGGTTTATACTAGTTCCATAATAGCGGTGTGTAGGGTCCTGAAAAATTTGAAAATGGAATTAAATACTCCAAAAAGCACTTTGTAGAACGAATCCAACATTACTACATGTTCAGCAAGGAAAATAGATGCAAATTGGATTGAAATTTTGAGAATAAACTTGAAGAAATCAAAGTTTTCAAGATTTTTAGTGTACCGTGTACCATCATCGGGAAAGGCTCACAGGGACATGAACTACGAACCATCGGTACATGGAAGGACCCATAAGTCACTAGCCCACAGATCGATGGCTAGAAAACCTAGGATGCTACGAACTACATCACTAGTGAATTCAAGTGCAGAAATGCTATCAGCATACAGTACAGTGAACTAAGTAGTTCACAAAAGAAGCAAGATGGAAGGGTTCTGCGAACCATGTCTTGTGAACCTTAACCACCGCAAACCCCAGTTGACTGAGTCTTCCATAGGTTGAGATATATCTTCATGTGCTTATGCAAATGGTGTCGTATTCCCACAGATATGATTTCCCTAGTGCTCTATAAAAGGAGAAAAATAGGGATTAGAAGGAAAAAATGGAGGAGACGAGTGGAAGAGAGCACGAAGGAGACTCTAGAGGCTTGAAGAAAGAATTTGGATATGGAGAATATTCTAACTTCAGTTTCAGATCATCAACAAAGTACGAATTGTGAATCACTTTTCTGCAGGTATAACCAGCCGCAAACCATAATAAGAAGGAACTTAATTATAATTTGTGAACTAAGAACTTAATTGGTGCCATCACGAACCATAAATCCCACATAGATGAATTCCCTATGAACCATAGGCTCCAGGACCCTTCTTCAATTCGTCACTCCACATAGTGCATCGCTACACGGATCGAACCCTGTGTCGCATACTGTATCAGTATGTGAATGGGGAGCAGCTTGGAAAACCACATACAGGACCGCGTACCACTTTGGTATGTGGTGGTATATACCCATGTCTGTGTACAGATTCGGTATGCGGACAACCCCTCTACCCACATAGTATTATGCTATGTAGGGTTTCCCCCATCCCGCATAAGAAAATAGTACACGGAATGGGGTGTCTTTAGGTGTCCTTCCCTCCAGTCCCAATCATGCTCTTCCACAACCATCCATCCCTCCATATCTCCTCCACAAACTAGTCCACCAGCATCAGGCTAAAGCCTCCTCCAAAGCCACCAGACCCATATGATCAGATCATTAGTTACACTAGAGCACCTTTCTGAATCTACATACCTAAGGTGAGTGGAGTGAAGAATTTTATCCCTACAATGGTTTAGAACCCTATAATTTCTCTAAGTCTGCATTCCCAAGGTGACCTGAGGACCGACTTCAAGATTCCAACATGAACCTCCTTGTTCTTAGGTTTAGGGGTAATCATTGTCCTTTCCCTTCAATGAGTGCCAGTGAAAAGTAATAAAAGGTCACCCTTTTATTCTCCTTTGACTAGAGATGATGCTTTTCCCCTTTCCTAGAACCCATAAAAGGGCACCCCTCCTTAGGTAATCCCCTATACTTTTGTAAGAGGTAACACTCTTCACCCTCTTCACCTCATCTTGGGACGTGTTTGGATAGATCACAAAGATGTGACTATCCTAGATATCAATATGAGTGATGATCACATGATTAAAGATTCCCTTTCCCTTTCCCATTGGGCTTGTAACCATGGCCTCTTCCTCTATCATCATCATCCTTTTCCATCAACGGAGAGGAGAATATGTGCCATTTTTTGAATTTTTCACATCCACTTATTTCTAAAATCGATCATGACTCACATGGGCTTAGAGGTATGTGATGATACGATAGTGTAAAAACCCAAACCATGAACTATGAGAACTTTTATTCTTATTCCAACTAGGATACGTAGGACACCTACTTGAAGGCTCGAGCTCAAAGGGGTGCCCTCCCAAAAGGTTCACCCAATTATGACCCCAACAAATGGGCCTCCTCCTAGGTGTAAGTCCCGGTAACCGAACTACATGGGCTCTGATTCCTCTCTCGAGGATATGTAGGAATCCCGTGTTATGGGTCTGACCCCAACATCAAACCACCTTCTATCTCTCCTAGATGAAGATAAAATCTAGAGTGACTTATTGCATGGCTTAAGTCAGCATTGCCTCTGTAGCATCAAATCCATGTATATCCATGATGATCCTGCTTCCCAGGGGTAGCTCATGGATACACTCTTTGGGAATGAACCGAGGATTCAAAAACATATGAACATGACATAAATCTATAACAGAGTCCTGGAATAGGAAATAATTCCCCCTAAAAGGGTGTGATGATCCCGACCTTCCATCCTCTCGACCAATAGAGTCCTTAAGTGTCATTGGCCAAATCACCATCCAACAAGTGCCTACCTTTGGAAATCAGGTCCATGAGTCATGGATATCGGGGTTGTTGGGTGTTTCTAGCTCCATGAATAAACCTGTTTGAGACCATCCAAGGAAATAATAAGAGGACTGATTTCCTAAATACTTAACCCCCTGAAATCACCTGTTGGGACCATTTGGCTATGGAACCTCCTTTATAACACAAAATAGATAAATTTTCCAGTCCTCATGGGGTCAATCCAATTCTCCCTAAAGGAAAATGATGCATATTGGTCCGAAAAAATATAGTGATGTGAAATCCTATATAATAACAGAAAAATTCTTTTCACCCATTGGACTATTTTTAATTTCCCAAAAAACACATCACCTCAGGCCAAAATAAAAATGGTGAACCCAAAGTGAATCCTCAAACAAGGAGGTGATTTTACCCCACTCAAACCCCTTCTCCTCACAAAAAAGGAAGGGAGAAAAGCCGAATTTCCAAATATGCATATGATCATGAGATTTTACTTTGACGAGGTTTTTTTGTCTATATATGTCATATATATATATATATATTGTAGGGTTCTGTAGAGAAACCATCAATCCAAATGGAATCCCAACAACCAATGAAAACACACACCTCAGTGATCCCACAGGCCAAAGACCTGATGAAGAGAAGGACCCCTTCACCAACTATACATCTTCAATGCTGGGTAACCAACATACTGATTAGAGAGTACCACCAAAACGGTACTCTCTCCATATTGGAGGCCACAAGACAAACCCTCAAATATGCAAAAGCTCTCTAGTCACCTCCTTATCCGCAGCTGCCACCCCAGCACAAGGAGGCCCTAGTGGACATCTCAAACCATTTTGGGAGCCTGCCCTCAGTGCGTGACAAAAAGTACCTCCCCTATCTCAGGGAGGCTGATGAAGTCAATATTGATGACTTCATCCCAACTGCACAGGGGTCTTACTCACGATCCCATATCAGAAAGAGTCCCTAACAACACTGGGCAACCAAGTATCCTCCCTCTGAAGAGGATCTCATGTTGAGGGAACCTGCTGAAGTCCAAAGGACATGGGCCCCTCGGGGCACCCTCTGAGGGAGGTAAACATATAACCAGGAATAGGTCATTACCCAGATTCCTGAGGAGGAACTCCACCATACAAATGTGGTGGCATTCAGTGGGTAGATGTACAACTTCGTACCCTCCACTCAATCCTAAAATAGAAATAAGGTAGCACAATATGAGCATGTGAACATTCCTTCTAGTGCTTGTTGGTCCCACCATGTAGATAGAGTGGTGAATTATAGGAAGATAAAAATATCTACCGATGTGTAAGAATCCTTTCATCCAAATAGGATGGAAACTAGCTACAGGAAGACACAAATATCTATTGATTCACTTCAATACCTCTATCCAAATAGGGAGGTAAACAAATATGATCAGAGTCAAGTTCCTACAGATGCATACAAAGACTGTGAGACAAATATAGTGGAAAGAGAGTAGATGAAAATTCGTGCTTTTAATTATGAATACCATCATTCAAATATGGTGGAAACCGGAGAAGACAACCGGTGGTAGACCATTTCCTCTATCCTGACACAGGAGAACATACAAAATCCACTAGAAACCTATGGGGGACCAGAGTAGGCACAAACTCCTATTCCGACATTGGAATGGGCCTTCATACTTGTTTTATCCAAAGATGTATCTCAACACATCCTGGAAATGATGGAAGATCAGACATTGATTCTAGACCATATCCTCCAGTTATGTCAAGATATCATTGCATCGGTGGAAAAGGCATTGAACCAGGTCCACAACTCAGTTTCCTTGAACAGAATAACTTACCCACAAAATTGTTTGGTCACTTTGGAGCAATTATGCATCCCTACTCCAGTCTAGGAGGGTCAACGGAAATATCCCATGATACACGGATAACCGTATCAGGAACAAATACTCATTTCAGCTGGGGGATGTTTGTCCAACATGGTGGCCGCTCCAAGGAAGGCATATATCCCTACCAAAACTCAATATGTCCATTGGCATATCCCGACAGCATTATGGGAACCAAAAAAATAGGGACCCATATATGAAGGTCATTACCAATAGTATAAAACCCTAGTTACCCGCAAGAGAGCACCCAAAAATAAAATGCACCAAAGGCAACAGGAAATTGAAGAGCGTATACATGATTCTACTTTGTTGAAATCTGGATTCCTTGAAGCCCTTGAGAATTTATCAATAAAGGATCAAGACCCTATCATTCCATTACAAAATTATGGAAATGGCAATAACAGTTGTGAATTCCCTCCCCGCAATGTTGCTATTAGTAGCTCTGAAGTTCCTCCCCAGAGCACCCACAGGGGCTTACTTAGTGGGATAGGAATGATCAATCACGAGCGCATATCTCATGATGTGTGTTAGAGTAGCCCTACCCTTAACCAGAATATCAGATAGAAAGAATTCCCTCCCTTTCTATTGTCTGCCCTAATGGTCCTCCCTAGGGTATATATTACAGATATGCTTCTCCTTACAGTCGGATGTCAATTCATGATAGTATTCCTCACCATGATGATAGCCATTGCAATGGCCCTCCCTATAATGACAATTATTTTGAAGTCCATCCCCTTAGAAACATTGATCAATGAGAAGGTCCTCCCATTATTTCAGTATATCCTGAAGGCCCTCCTTAGGATTTACACTGTATAAATTCTCCCTGCATCTATATATCAAGTTGTGATAGTAGTCCTTACCATCATAGCAGTCATTGAGAAGGTCCTCCCCTCAGTAAAATCAAGCAAAAAGTAGGTCCTCCCCTCACTTCATCCCACCCTTAAGGTCCTCCCCAAGGTATACACTATAGGGAAATTCCCCATGGTCGGGCATCAAGTTGCAATGGTGTCCCTCTCCATTGTAGCACCGATTGTGATGGTCCTCCCCACAATCAAAATTCACACTAGAAATAAGGTCATCCCCTTATTGGGATAAATGTAATAAAACCCTCCTATGCTGAGGCGCTCGGAAAGATGGAGTCAGACATATCAAATAATCTTTCTATGATGAGTGATATCCTTTCTTAACCATAGGAAAGTCTAGGTCCATGCTCATCCTCCGAGCCACCCCTGTGCCACTCACATATAAATGAGGATCCTACCAGCCCTAATGCTTAGAATGAAATAATTAAGAAGAAATCAAGCTGGGCATATCAAGTAGAGGAGTCCCCAGAAGAACAACAATAGGATATGTTTCTCTTGAGAAGACAACAAGCTAAGGATGATATACCAGTGATGTATTGTCCCATGGACACTTCTTACTTCGACATACCAAGGGATTTTTCGGATGAATGTATTCATAACATTCGCCTCAATATCTAGAAAACTATCCACTAGCTAAAATAAAAGTTTTTTCCCTATGAAGGTTATGAAAATAATGTCAACATAATAGGATATCTTCACTATCAATTTACCTGGAATCCCTCCCGTCTACAGAGCATCCATAATCAGAAAGGATAAATAAAAACCTTGAACTGGCCTACCACCACATGTTATATAAGTTATGTTGCCTCATTGGTGATTCCTTGTCTAGAGTTCATATATATGGATGGGGAGAACATGAAGCTCTGTACTCCACCCCACATCCCATTCAAAAAACCTCATTGGAAATGACATTTTTCAATTCCATTACCCAAAGGCAACAATTAGATGAAATCCCTTCTTAGTAAAGGTGGAACACTCAACAAGAACTTGGCTTCAGTAAGTCTCAAAAGAGTCAGGCCCGAAGAGATCAATCCATCAAGAAGCTTCTAAGATAGGAAAACGAGAACATTCAGCAAACTCCCCACCTAAGGGAAGCCAACTAACAATAAGTGATCATGTCCTAAAAATCAAATAAATCACCAGAAAACCCAGTTCCATACCCAGCTCACACCCGCGCAGGAATGTATGAAATCTAGAAGGTTTCAATAGCAGCATCTACCATCATAATATAGGGATTTCCCCATACCACAAGGTTGGGGGAATTTTTAACTCAAAATTCCCCCCATAAGACTAATAAATTTGTGCCATAGTGCATTAACAGAATAACGGGAGAAATCCCAGCCCACAGGGTTGGGGGAATTTTTACCACAAATTCCCGCACAGTGGACATATATCTTCTCCTGTATGGGAAGAATGATGAGAATAAAGGTCACCAGTTCAATCTTGTCTCACGGTTCATACCCCCTGAGATGAATTTGTATTGTAAGATCATATTAGGCCTCCCTTAGAAATGATCTTCACCAAGAAATACAAAGAATACCACAAAATGGAAGGACAAGGACCAAAAAAGGGTGAAAAAATCTCTCCTACCATTCGATACCAGGTACACTTCCCCCAATAAGGTACACTTAAGGGAATTTGGTGGATGTCAGTTCCACAGATCTCACAGAGAATGATAAAAATATAGAGGATGCAAGAGAATATGGTTCCCTCCCAGTGGCGGCCCACACCAAGCCTAATGGTGTTCATACCGGGAATCATAGAGCTGCCCTAAATTTGGGAACACCCTCAGAAAACCCATTACTACCTCCCTCACAAATCCCCAACAAGGAGAAGAATAAATCCCAGGTCGTTTATGACCCACCTCCTCCTCCCCCTGAGAATGTTTCCCTCACGCTCGAGGAAATATTCTCCAAGTATGAGGAAGAAATGAAAGATATTTGGCGAATCAGTGATGAACTGTGTTGAGGAAGCTACCTTACCAGATGTGTTCCTTAAGAGGAACATTAATAGGTGTTCCCAGAAGAGGTGCCTCTGCCATAGGCACTCATGCCGGTAAACGAAACTAAGCTCAAATTCCCATCTAATCCAACACAAGGACCATCAGTATACTTTAATCCATCCCTATAAAGACATCAAGACTTCCCCACACTGGGAAAGCATCCAAAATACATTCAATAAAACCCATAAAAGATACCCTTGGCTAGGTATCCACCCCAAATTTCAGCTGTGTCGGCATGTCCAGTTATTCCCCTACTTCACCCACCAAAGCTTAGTTCCAGCAGTATATGCATTAAGGGATCTTTAATATCATCAATCAATTGATAGCTCAACTGAAACCCATGGAAGGGAGGTTCAATCTGATACAACCAAAATGAAAACCTTACCTGTATTGGGTGAGAAATGTTCTTCCACCGCCAAACTTTGGTAACCCCGTATTCCCAATGTCCAATGGTTCAGGAGACTCAGAATAGCATCTAATTCACTATGAATCTTATTGTAACCCCATGATGGGCACCTCGGAGTAATAATAAGTAATGAAACTTAAGTGTGTCCTGCGAACTGTATAGGGTTTAGCCTTTGTGTGGTATACTAGTTTCCCAACTAACTCAATCACATGCTGGAAGGACCTCTAGTGATAGTTTCTCTCTCATTTCAGTTCGACATTTCCTAAGACAATAGTTGGTGATCTCATAAACTGCAAGCAGTGAGAGAATGAAAGAGTTTCCGACTTCATATCTAGATGGAAAGGCCTGACTTACTCCCTGAACTGGGAACTCCCCTAGGATGAAATGCTTACTTTGTGCATTGATAATCTCCATGATGAATTGCAGACACCACTCATCCCAGTGAAGTACACATGTGTGTTCTGAGATTTTTGCACCATTTCCCAAAGGATAAAATACTCTTTGTAGTGAAACAATATCAATTCCCAAGCAGCCCCATCATCCTTAGGAAAAATAATGGGAAAATATGAAGTAGACACTATCATTCTTAAGCCACCCCTAGCACCCCCTCTAGTTTCTAGGCCTCCACCAAACCGTGTCGGACCCCATGGATGACAACAGCCACCCCCACATTGGCAAGATGAGTGAAGGGGTGCCAAAATAAATTAGTTTTAGGAAAGAAGAAATAAATTCTAATCGTTCTTAGATGACCAAGTCTATGGTTACTTCATATCTGCCATTATTTTCAACTTGCTCTAGCTACCAGAGCCAAAGAGAGATAATGAGGTGGGTCTTGATGACTATCCAAATTATTGTCCCTAGCACAGGATACTGGGACCAACCATCTAGGAGTTCTTCATATTCAAGGATCTCCTATGAAATTTGGTTGATTCTGGACTAGTCAGGTTAACTCCGCCACCAGCACAAGTGGTGTATGTCTCCACCTTAGACCCAAGAGAGGAAGAGGGTGGAAACAGTCACCAACAAAAAGGAGCAAAAATTTGACAGTTGGATGACTCAGAAAACAGTCAAACGAGATCATGTAATCCTCCAAACACAGTTGAAGTAACCAACCCTACCCCCAATAACTCCTGATGCAACACAACCATTGTCCTCATACCCAAAATCCTCTAAGGGAGGAAAAGGTAGAAAGTAGGATAAAGAATATGATCCTACACTAAAGCCAAAACTGGTCTTGACACTTTTGGACTTCATGTCAGCAGACTTGAAAACACGGGTTCCACCCCGCTAAATGGGATAACGGGCACCGCCCTACCAAATAGCACCATCAAAATAAGACAGGAAGACAGAATTATTGTTGGATCAAGAACTGATCTTCATCTCCATTAACGTCATTCACTTGATGGACCTCTTCTATAATAGGGGCTATGGTCATGATCCCAAATTCCCCATGTCCAACTAGAGATTTGGAGGTAGAGGATGTAGAGGGTGAGGGTTTCTAGGAAGGCATGATCATGGTAGGAGTCAAATTCCCGGCCATGCCTTAACTCAAACTGCTAATGTTGCGGAAACTCACAGAAGGATCCTCCATTTGACAGAATAGGAACCAGAGTGTTTCTCTTCCCCTGCCAGAATAAATTTGATCTCAATCATCTTGGAGTATCTATCGGAGGAATAGAAAATTTCTAATCTCCCAAGGAGTAAAGGTAGACTAGTTCTGCCTAACTCAAAAATCACAATAGCACCATCAACTCCTATCATAAAGGTTGGACCATCTACGTCCAAAACTCAATCCTCTAAAGTTCCCATGAAAGAGCATCCCAAATCCAGAAAGCACCGACCTTTATATGAGAAATATGATATTCTGAAGAATCTAGTATCATCACCGTTAAAGCTATCGATCTTGGATTCCTTGAGTCTGTCAACATACCTTAGAGAGGCACTCATCAAAGCCTTACTATGTCCCTAGGAATTTGAAGCTAAAGTAGTAGCTACCAAAATCTATCGGATAGAGACCAATCCTGAAGAATGCCACGCTGTTATATTATTTATAGATCAGGATGAATATGCCATCATGTAGGGACACATAAAAACCTTATATGTGTCTGGAAAAATAAATGGCATTGATGTCTGGAAAACTTTCATCGGTGATGGCTCTGGAGTTAACCTCCTCCTGCTGTGAACGCTTCGCCAGTTGGGCTATGATGAGGATAGTCTGACAGCCTGCACCACAACTCTACTGGGATATGAAAAAAGTGAGCAGAATCCATTGGGACAAATAAATCTTGAAACTTGTCTTGGTGACCTCATGTCTGATTCTAAGTTTCTAGTAGTATGGAAAAGTACAGCCTTCAACATCCTATTGGGGAGGCCCTGGCTGCATCAGCACATAGTGATTCCCACATCATACCATCAGTGCATTAAATATTGCGCTAATGGAAAAAATAGGACATTTCATGCTGATAAATCCTCATCTGAATCCTATTAGTTTCATTACATAGATGCAGGGTTATATGAAATGAAGGATAAGTAGTCTTTGGACAACAACATTGATTGCATCACCTCCCCAAATAGATTAGAAATGGATCCTACTGATCCCCTAGAATATCTTGGGGAAGAGTATATATTACCCATCAACTAGGTTGAGTGCATAAGTTCAATCTCAGATGTGGTCTCATCAATTTGCATGATTTTTTTTACAGCCGCCAAGTCCAAGGACACTGAAAAGTGCGTTAACCCCATGATAATGGTGGGGGATCAAACAAAAATTATCTCAGCCCGTCCTTGGGGCCCCGGAAAGGTCCTTCCTTAATCACTAAGGTATAATATGATGTAATATCACTAAAATAAAGTGAGTAAACTCCTACACCCCATATTCCATCCTCTTTAGAAAATTCCTCATAGTCAGATGGGAAAAAATGAGTTGTTTCAGTTTCCAAAAATCAGAGTTGTGATTTCTCTCCCAACGCTGGATAGTTCATCTTGAGAATCCTCTCTTCATCAGAAGAGGAAGAAGATGGAAAAGAGGTTCAATAAGAATAAGAATAATAAGATCTCAATGATTCCCCTCCCGTATTTAAAGAAGGCATCTCCACCATGATCGATGAACTTATGGAGATAAACCTAGGCACCAAAGATGGCATGCGCCCCACTCTAATTAGTGTGGATATGCCTTTTGAGGAGTAGGAGGCATATACTTCCTTCCTAAAGAATAATTGAGATATTTTTGCATGGAACTACATAGAAATGCCAGGCCTCGATCCTAACAGCATCACTCATCACCTGGTTCTGCCAAAAGACCATCGTGGCTACAAGAAGGCTACCACAAGGACCCACCCAACACATTCTGCCAAAATAGAGGATGAAGTTTAAAAACTAATCATAGAAAAATTCATTTAGGATGTCCAATATATTATTTGGTTGGAAAATATGGTCCCTTTAAAAAATAATAATGTGAATATTAGAGTTTTAATTGACTTCAGGTACCTCAATCTTCATTACACGAAAGATGATTTCTCGGTCCTGATCATGGAATTGTTGATCGATGTGACCGCCAGATATGAGGCCCTCTATTTCATGGATGTCTATTCTGGATACAACCAGATCTAAATGGCTTAAGAAGATGAATAATACACTACTTTCAAGGCCCCCTAGGAAGTATTCTTCTATAAGGTGATTCCCTTTGGTCTGAAAAAGCTATCACTACATATCATAGCGCCATGCATCTCATTTTCAAGCCCTTCCTGGGAAAATTCATCGATTGCTATGTCTAAGACTTGGTGGTTAAATTATGATAGTGATCTAACCACCTGATAGGTCTTGAAACTGTATTCAATAAACTGTGATATCATAGTCTAAAGATGAATCCCCTAAAGTGTGCTTTTGGTGTTACCTCTGGAAAATTACTTATCTTCATCGTACGCCATCATGACATCTAAGTCAACCCTAAGAAGACAAAATGAATCCTTTGAATTTCTCCACCTCATAACCTCACTAAGTTGAGGGGTCTCTAGGGGCACCTGGCCTATATTCGGTGCTTCATAGCCAACCTTGAAGGAAAATGGTTGCCTTTCACCAAGTTGATGAAGAAAGGGGTCGCATACTAGTGGGATAATGATTTTCAAGAAAAATTTGATGATCTTAAAAGGTATATCATAAGACCATCAGTGTTAATGCCTCTATTTGAGGTAAGACCACTCATTTTGTATGTAACCACCTTGGAATGGTTGTTAGGAACTTTCCTCGCACAAAAGAATGATGCCTGCAGCACCACTTGGTCCATCTAGTCTCCCGTTACAACCCGCTCAAGTATATCCTTAGTTTTACTATGCAAATTGGATGCCTATCATGGTGGTCAATCATCATATATCAGTTTGAAATATGGTACATACCCAAAAAATCCATCAAATTCCAGGCATTGGTAGATTTCCTAGCGGAGCACCCATCGGAAGAAATGACCCCATTGGATTTTTTACTTCCTGATTAAGAAGTGTTCTCTGCCCAAGAAGGCCCCCAGGCATGGGAAATGTACTTTGACGGTGCCTCTATAATCTCAACAAGGAAAAGGATGGAGGACCCCAAGCTTAACAAAGTGGGGCTGGGAGTTATACTCATATCTCCAGAAAAGGTTGTCTTTCCTTAATACTTCCTACTTTTAGAGGGGTGCACAAATAATGAAGCAGAATACCATGCCCTCATAGTTGTCCTAGAGTGGAACTTCATGCACAAGACGAAATCCTAAAGATAAAAGGTGATTCAAATATGGTCATCAAGTAGGTCAATGGTGATAATAAAATCAAGAAAGAGGTATTGGTTCCTTTGATGAACCATGTCTGAGAACTAATGTAAGAATTCCCATGAGAACCTACAATAACTTATGTCCCTCAGTCACAAAATGCTCAGGCTGATGTGTTGTCCAATGTAGCCACAACCCTGGATTATCTAGACTGGGATGAAACAATCATCAACATTGCTCACCATCATATGGTTTTTTCATGTATTCATAACAATACTGAATAAATCAATGAGATTAGCCCCATTCCTAAGTCTTACGGTAACACCACCAGCTGGATGACTCCCATTTCAAATTACCTCTGGAGGCGGGAACTCCCACCAGATAAGGCTAGAAGAGAACAGATCTGGAGGTGGGTAATCAATTTTTTTTGTACAATTACGCAAACCCAAAAAAAATATACAAAGGAGGCCTTAACATTGACCTTCTCAGGTGCATCGATGTAGAAGAGGTTGTTGCTGTCATGAATGAAGTGCATGCCGAAACTTGTGAATCACACCAATCAGCATCCAAGCTCTCCCATAAAATTTGAAGGCTTGGATACTACTGACCCACTATGATATAGGATTGTTCCACATTCACCAAGAAGTTCCATCCCTTCCAAATTCATTCCAATTTCATTCACTAACCCCTAGAACTACTTCACACATCTAAGTACTCCTAGTAATTTTCCGTATGGGGGATGGATGTCATGGGACCATATCCTCCATCCACATCTAGACAATTTAAGTCCATTCTTAAAGCAACTGACTTCTTCTCCAAATGGGCTAAAGTCATACCCCTTAAATAGTTCGGGGTAAGAAGAATTGTTAGCTTTGTGAAATCCAACATCATTACCATATTTGGTGTCCCTCATACAATACTGATGGATAATGGCACCAAATTCTACTATATTGAGTTGGAAAAGTTATATCAGGAGTATGGAATTAAAGCCAACCATTTATCCCACTATCATAGAGTGTCCAACAGGAAGATAGAGGCTTTCAACAAGACTCTATCCAACATACTCTATAATATGGTAGACAAGGATAAGAAATCGTGTACAAACAAGATCCTCTATGCTTTATGGGCTTACCGAACCATGAATATCACTACCACCTAGACAACCCCATACTCACTAGTATATGAGATAGAGACGGTTTTCCCATCAAAGTTCAAGTGTCATCACTCCGCATTTCCATTTGTGATCAACTGCCTATGGATGAGAAATACCATAAATGGTTTGATGAGTTGGAGTGACTGGATGAGAGAAGGTTTCACACTTTTCACTATTTGGAAACCAAAATTGGATCACATTAACCTTCAACAAAAAGGTTCGCCTTTGGTCTTTCCTCAAAGGAGAGATGGTATTGGTCCTCAGAACCATGATGATACTCAGGAAGAAACCCCCAAATCTTGATCCAAAATGGGAGGGACCATATTTTATACATAATTCCTTCTCTAATAGAGCATATGCCTTGATATCAATGGATGGACATCTCATCACAAATCCCACCAATGCAAGTTTTCTGAAGAAATATTTCACATAATATAGACACACACATCTTAGATACGAGATGTTAAACTGCATAGCAACACATATGTCCTAGCTGCAGGATGTAAAACTACATAGCAACACCTTCATCATTACCGCATGATGATAAAATACAAGTCCAAAATCATCCTAGATTCATGACGCTAAACTATATAGAATCTCTATCCTTACCCCATGATTTTAAACTGCATGGTAGGTATTTTGTTCCAGCTAACAATCTATTGCGTATAAGTCAAATTCATGTGAGTAAAATATTGAAATACCATCCCCCTTTCTGTGCCTAGGTTATACCAACATAGGAAGGTAATCCTAGAACTATGTGTGGCTTGATTTCCATTCATCAGTGGGATACATAGTGACACCTCAACCCTTGATCTTGGCCCATCCATCACATGAAAAAGAATGCCCCTATTATATCCTCTATCACCCCATACTATGAGGGAAATCCTTGACACTCCTTGTTTCTCGCATTGGGTATAACTCACATGAGATTAGGATTGATGGTAAGGATTCCCTTACATAAACAAACCATATAGAAATATAATAAACCTGACACCTGTAGAGGATGAAACAAAAATGCCCCTACTCCTACTCCCAAGTCAAAATAGTATAGAGAGAATATTGTTTATAGAACTACATACGGATTTATTCTTACTCTTGTAGGATACGTAGTGATGATGAGATCATCTATCATGGAACAACCATCAGCACCATATAAAAATTCCCTCCTCCCTATGTATGGAATGGACCTATACAGGGAGTGAATTTACAGAACTACATATGTCCTGATTCCTTCTCTTGCAGGATACATAGTGATGTCAGGATTTAACATCTTGGCCTAGCAACCAATCAAAGAAAACAATTCACTCTCATTTCCCTACATATGGATCAGACCTCTTTAGGTAACTTTTAGAACTACATATGGCTTGATCCGTATCTCATTGGGACACGTAGTAATGCCCGGATCTCATATCCCGGTTCCACCACCATTTAAAATGTCTTCCCCTTCCCTGTGCATGGACCAAACCTTTACAGGGAGGATATGTCCAGAACTACACATGGATTGATTCCTTCCCTTTCAGGATATGTAGTGACACCTTAACCCCAAATCTTGGTTTAGCCACCAAGAAACAAAAATTCCCCTTTCCCTACATACAGGCTAGACTTATGTATGGAATTCCTTTCTAGAACTACATGTGTCTTGATTCTTATCCTTAAATGATACATAGTGATTCTCAGATCCTCCATCCTAGCCCATCCTCCCAAACAAAAAAAATGTCACTTCCTCTATGTATAGGTTTGACTTGCATGGGGGAATCCATAAAAAGGTCTTAACCTCATGACATTAAACTACAAGGTTCCTCAAGAATCAGGTGCGGCCCAATTCTCAGTGTTACAAGATCCCAAACATGCCCCTAATTCCCTACACAACAAATGAAAAGAGATGACAGAAATTCCAAGTCTGAACTCCAACACCTAGAAGGAGTCAAAATATCATGCTTCCCCCTACATATGTGTCAAATCTATGTATAATCTTCAGTAGTTCATGGTTAATCACAGACTGTATATTTCTTACATTCCTAGACACATCTTTCCTGTTTGTTAAACTCCATACTACAGAAATATTGGGTCCCCATAACCCTCCATGGCCATCGAAAATGGAAGGCCAGTGTCCTACATACACCTTTTTTGACTATTCACATCATTCCCTAGTGGCTCTACATATTTTTCCTACAAAATAGCCATCAATGAAAGGAAAATTCATCCTAAAGAGAGGCTTTTCCTATTTTTGTATGCCCAATGGATTCCAAGACCAATGTCATTCCTCCTGATCCAAGCCCCCCCCCCACGAACTATGGTTTACACCTTCTGTCATCATTAATGTATGAGGAATACCATAACATCCTGACCATTATTAACTCAAAGCTATTTATGATATTTGTGAAAAGTTTTCTCCACAACATGATGGTAAATGGTGATTCTAACATCCTTACCACATGATGCTAAACTGCGAGGCCAGAAGTGTCCCAGTTTCACAACATAAAACTATATAGCACAATGGAAGTGCTTAGATTATTTTCTTGGCTCAGCCTCCTCAAACAAAATGTTTTTCCTTCCTGTGTATGGGATAGACCTCTGCACATAATTTTCATTGAGAATCATGTGTAACTCGGTTTCCCCCTGATAAATGTGTGGTAGACTCGAATCCTACGATCCGGAGTCAGCCATAGAAAGTATTGAAATGTCTTCTTCTATACACATGAATTGAATCAAAGAAAATAGTCCTTGGAAAATTCCTATTTATAGTGTTGCTTAAGGGAAATCATATTTCCCTTCTTTCATGATAGGATTACCCTAAGTCTGCCCCACATGACTATAAATTTTGTGTAATTCATCCTTATTGCACGACGTTAAACTACAAAATGTTGGTTTAAGCGTAAAATGATCCCTACCATTGATTATTCCATTCTTAAGTGGTGACCCAAATTCCTTATGATCCCATGTTTCTCACATCGATAATAGATCACATAAACTTAGGGAACTCAGTTGGAGATCCACCATGACATCATGGAAAACTATTCCATGTCATGATGGTCCTAGCAGCATGACCCTAAAAGGCATGTTATGGTTCCCTTCCCTATAAGGGACCCCAGGTCCTGGTCGTATGATGTTAAACTGCAGGGTATTCCAAAGATGGAATAGATTCCTCACCCTACGTATGAGCTAGATCTATATAGGGGATTACTTGATCCCATAGGTGAATCATATCCCAAATGTTTCTAATGTATTCGGATACACTCCTTCCACACATCAAACTCCATGCTTTGAGTAATCTTGGATCCCTATAACCCTCCATGGTCATCGGAGATGGAAGTCAAGTGTCCTGCGAATACCTTTCTTTGACTATACATATCATGCCCTGGTGTCTCTTCATATGCTTTCTACAAAACAACCATCAATCAAATACAAATTCATCCCCAGGATAGTCTTATCCTACCTTGGTATTCCTAACAGCTCCCAAGCCTCATGACATCCCTCCTGATTCAAGAACCCTCAAATTCATAGTTTACATTCCCTTTCCTACCAACGTCCTGGATATATCAGAACATCTTGGCCAGATTCACCTCTGGTCTCTCAAGTCTTCTACAAAATAATGATTCCCCATCCATATGCGCGAAGTTGATCCACGTATGAAAAACATTTCCCCTACTTATTTCCGGTTTTTCTAATAAATTTAAGAAAGAAAATTCCCACTTTCATGTTTAGGCATGCCCCCTTTCATAAGTCATACATCGTTTCCAAAAAGGTCACAATCTACATAATCATTCCATCATAGATGGATGGTCGGTGTCCTTCGAACACCATTGTTTGACTATACACATCATGCCCCGGTGGCTCTACATATATATCCTACAAAATGGTAGTCAACCAAAGGCCGAATTCATCCCCATGATAGTCCTTTCCTATTTCCATATGCCCAAATTACATTTATGTCTAATATCACTCCCCATATTTAAAAACCCTCCAGATTAAAATTTATATAATATTCCCTTTTAAAATTCCCAAATATGAAAATAATTTCTAGTTGAACTGATGAATATTTTACTCTATCTTTTTAGAGTAAAATGATCTCCCATAATAGATTCAAGTGTGATGGTTGTGTGACGTTAAACTATATCGTTCACTAGATCTTACTTACACAATAAAAATTTGTGTGGGAGAGGATTCCCCTACAAAGCCGATACAGATACCCCTAATAATTTTGGACATCATCCCTCAGATAGGCCACCCACTGTGGTTCCCAACCTCAAAACAAATCCAAAGTGTTATAAATCTCTCAGGCCATTATAAATGTATGGCCAGTTTCCTGCAGACACCTTTATTTGAATATGTGCATCATGCCTCGGTGGATCTACATATGTTTCCTACAAAATGGTTATCAACCAAAGGAAAATTTGTCCTCAGGATAGTCCTTTCCTACCTCCATATGCCTAAAAGAGATCCCAATCCCCATATACCTACAAAAATTGTGAAGTTAGGGTAAAAAAATCCCTCATTCATGTCTGAGAGTTATTAGGACATTCTAGGATGATGAATCCCAAATTGGGGCCCTTCCCCCATCAATTTTGTTCAAAGATGTTAAACCTAAAACATCAGTAATAAGTCTAATTGGAAAGACTATAAACCACCAACAAAAAAGATGCAATACTCACTAGAGTGAAACCCTGTAGAGGGCACCCCTGGATGAAAGCTGAGTACCAGCTCGTTAAACCAATATTATGTATGTTTAAGGAAAAAATGTTGAGATATCAAATATTCAGACAAGACATAAAGATTGTTGGGTCAAACCCCAAAAATGGTAGGCCTAAGAAAAATTCAAGTTATACCCACTAAGCCTATACCAAACAGGTTTATAAAAAATTAGGGCAATAATGAAAAAGACACAAAATTTCATGAGGTTTTCCATGTTACACCAGCAATAGTTGAACTACACTCGCTGAGTCTCATGGATCAAGAAAAAAATTAGAGTCTAATTTGATTATTTTGATTTACCAATTTCAAATCACGATTTAAATTAATACCTAATTGAAATGGTGTTTATATGGTCAATTGTGATTAATGGATATTGTAAGAAAAAAATAAAAAGGAAAAGAATTGGAGGGTGAAATTATTCCATTGGTTCAAAAAAATTGGAGGAACATCCCCTATTTGGAGTCTCTCCATGATATCAAAATAAAATGAGTACATCACAATTTGGGAAAATTATAGTGAGTACTGGCTCTCTCTTTCTAGAAAAGTTATGACTGACTGTCGTCGGCCATCAAGGGTTTTCTCTAGAGTAGCTATTTCTTCTACCTCATCTTTGACAATTGGGCGTACGCGTTCCATAAGGGCTTTGAGGTCCCACCCTTTCTGCTTGATAGCTTTATAGTCGGCACCTGAGGAGGCTAGTTGAGCCTTAAACATTACCATGTGAGCCTTGTATTCTCATAGCTCTTTTGTTTGTAAAACCACCAAGTCATGATCCATTTCCTCCTCAACCTTTAGATGATCAAGTTCCTCTGAAAATTCCTAGAAGGTTGTTTCCTAATGATGTGAAGAATTGAATTTGGTCAGGTTGTCCTCATAAGAAGTGAGGTCTTCCTGGGATATGACAATTGGGTAAATAAGAAAGTGTAGAAGATAGTAATCAAATCCACCTGAATGCAATTCAGAAAATAATTTCCAGAAGTTTTCCTTTTCATCGGTGAAGTTATTCAAAGGAGTTTTTGTAGCAAGGGCGTATAACTGATGCCACGCCTGTTTTCACACTTCTTGATGCCTCCTCACGGCACCAGGACCTTGTTCCTCCCCTTCCGCAATGGGTTTATATATGAGAAGAATCATTACAATGCTTGTAAGGGATCTAAGATAGGTTGCTGAGGTAGAGGGTCTCTCCCTCCCCACAGATGGTTCAGCCTGTGGAGCCAGACACGGGGTACTAGACGCGACTTCTAGGATATCTGGAGACACTCTACTAGGTCCAACCTCATTAGGGTCTTGAATGGTTTCAATAGGAGGGAAGTAGTCTGAATCACTCCCTACTAAGATGGTATATGTAGATAAAGCCCCTTACAGATTCATACAACGGTGGATCGAGCATCTTCTCACCATAGGGAGGGGAATATATGGCATGTTCATCATAGTCAAAATAGGGCAAAAGATGGTTAATGTCCTTTGGAACCTTTGAATTGTTCTTCCCAACACCCTGTTAGGGTAACAGTCCACCCACAATTGGGCATACTCCAATGATAGAAAGGTGGATCCCATTGTGTTAGGGATGATGACCTTAATATTAGCACCTTCTCGCATCATTATAAGCCATAGTTAGTGAAGAATTGTAGGATGAGATTCTCCCCTCAACTGAACTATGGGAAGAAGAACAGTTTGTTGAAGGCATCTGAATTTTCTAGAAACCCGGTAGGGGATGTATGGCTCATAAATAACCACTCAATCTATGCAAAAAGTTTGCATCCTATCTTGAAGCGTGATGATATATGAGTTATCCTCTGAATAAATGCCTCCATCACCCCTTACAGACCTATGAGGTTTAGGGTAAAGTGAAAAAGAAAAGCAAGAAGTATCATTCAGCAGCCTGACCACATCGCTAATGCTTAAGGTTAAAGTAAAAATAGTGACAATGTTAAAAAGGGTGGGGTGAAAGTCAGAATGAGGAACCCTCACAGTATCTTGATATTCATAGCAGGGTAAATGTTCTTCTATCCACCCATAAAAAATTTAAATGGTATGTTGAGATGATTCAGAGGTTTACCATCTTGTATCTTCCTAAATAGATCATAAAGTCAGGCAAGAGTAGGAATGGCTTGATTTATTGGTTGACCCTCTACCAACGTAGCTGTCATCATCAGAGTACAAACTCTGAACCCAGTGTATACGTCTTGGGAGGTAAATATCCATCCACTCAAAAACATGGAAAAGAAACCTTCTAAACTAAGCTCAGGTGGAACATCTGATCAAATCTTGTATCCCTAGGTAGTGTATCATCCTACTATAAGGGTGGCACAATATGACCCTATAATTTTTCAAGACTATCGGGTTGGATGAGTCTGACTACAGCGGGCCCTCAACCTACTCCCATTCACCTAAAAAATGACCTTATCCAATCCTCAAATTTGATAAGGGAGCGAGCTTGGAGGGGTTGACTAAGCAGTCCATGTGCTACGACCAGCAGGCTCCTAGCCAGCGGGGAAACCCGATTGGAAATTTCCCAAGTATTGGCTACTGGAAGGAACTCATCATACATATTTCTGAGAATGGGGACCCCTATAAGCTGATAGATGTCCCATAATCTGATTCCCAACTCTCCATGCAATAAATGGAATGTATTGTTACTTGAGCACCCGCAGATCAACAGCTCAGGTAGGATTTCTCCTGGTGATAAAATTGAAAATTGGGAGACCCAAGCTACTTGGTATAAGTTCACCACTTCCAACTGATTGAGGGAATCCAAACAAATTTTATGTACACAAAATACTTAGGCCTATTCATTATAAAATCATCCTCTGGCTCGGAGGTCCCATTTGGTTCTCCACTCACCATTAGAGTTTTCTCGGTAAAATTTGACAATAGATGGGTACTTCTGGGTGACTAGTCTCAAGGAAGTGTTGTGACAACTGTGATTGCTCTGATTCCACACCAAACCTCTTAGTGTGAACACATTTTCTTGAATGTGAGTAGTTATGATTTCTACAATTGAAGAAATTTTGGCTCGATTACACCCTTGGGGTGCATCTAGGAGAATGAAGGGAGTATTGTGGTCAGCCAATGGAAAAGGAACATCATCAAAAAGACCAAATATGTATAGCGGTAGATGCAGGAATAATGGGTAAGCTAGAAGATATGGTGTAAAGAGGTCTTTTAGGGTACTATCCTGAGGAATAATGTAAGATAAAAGATGGTCCTCAGTGTCCTAAATAATATTTGTTCTCATCCTAGTTTATTCTGCATCGGTCCATGGAAGAGCCATTACAGTCTGCACAGAAAGATCCAAAAGGCCATAAAAAGTCAATCCAATGGGAAAATTGTTGGATAAGAGCCACAAAAATGGTCAAGGTACTTAAAAAAGAGGGTCTTCATGGGGATATACATACTTCTCTCAGCATCAGTATGTGGAATCCATTTTTTGCATACTGCATAGGTACACGAAATCCATATCCCGTGTACGGACTTGGTATGTGAAAGGCCCATGAGGAGCTAGCCCGTGGAGCGTCATCCAGTAAGCTAAGTGGTTCAAGGAATGCAGAAACCATGAACTAAGGCCTCAATATGTATATGTTCAACGTTTTCTAATTGAAATCTAAATTTCAGTTTAACTAAGTTTAAAGTTCAGTTTTCCAGTTTAAATTTTGGTGTGAGGATCATACAAATCGTGTAGTGTTATCCTACACGGAAGTCTGTACTTAAGTTATAAATTCCATGGTGTAGTTCACGAACCAAAAATTTAGTTCACAGATAGAATAAATTGAGAATATTTTGGTTCACATAACTTATGGAGTGGTTCATGAATATGGATTTTGCAAAGGATTTGATACGTGGATGAAAAGGAAGTTAAGGAGAGATTGAGAGCACTTTTCACTATGAGAAATGGTAAAAGAAAAATGACATGGGCCCCTATAAATCATCATGGTCCCCCCTACCAGACCTACCTTTTCTACTACAAACCACTTCAGTTCAGGACCACTTCTACATCGTAATATCTTCCTTTTCATTCCGATCAGACCTCATTCCGATGGGGGCATTTGTAGGGTCTTGAAAACGCCTCAAAGGTAAGTAAATACTCCCACAATCACTTTATAGAAGGAATAAAACATTCCAACATGTCCAGAAAGGAAAATAGATGCAAATTGGATTGAAATTTTGAGAAGAAACCTAAAGAAATCAAATTTTTCAATAGTTTTTAGTGTATCGTGTACCATCACTGAGAAAGGTTTGTAGGGTGCATGAACCGTGAACCATCAGTAGGTAAAAGGAACCATGAGAAGTTGTCCCACGGTGCAATGGCTAGAAAACCCAGGACACTGAGAACCACATTGTTGGTGAAATAGAGAGCATAAATACTATCTGCATATGGTACTGCAAACTAAGAATTTTACAGATAAATAAAGACGGTAGGGTTTCATGAACCACATCTCGCAAACCTCATCCACCACAAACCCCAATTGACTGAGTCTTTTACGGGTTGAGATATATCTTCATGGACTTATTCAAATGGTGCTTCATTCCCACAGATATTATTTCTACAGTGCTCTATAAAAGGATAAAAAATAGGGATTTTAAGGAAAAGACGGAGGAGATAGGTGTAAGAGAGCACGAAGAAGACCCTAGAGTCTTCAAGAAAGAATTCGGATACAAAGAAAATTCTAAATTTGATTTCAAATTATTGAAAAAGTGTGAACTGTGAATCACTTTTTCACAGGTATAACCATCCGCCAACCATAAAAAGAAGGAACTTAAAAATAATTGGTGAACCACAAACCAAATTAGTGCCATCATGAACCATAAATCCCTCACTAATGAATTCCTCATGAACCACAAGCTATAAGACCCTTCTTCAATTTGGCACTCTGCATAGCGCATCGCTATGTGGATCGAACCCTACGCCACGTACTGCATCGGTACGTGGATAGAACCTAGAGTGGTGTGGAGAACCACATCCAGGACTACGTACCACTTTGGTATGCAGTGATCCATACCCATGTCTATATGCCACTTTGATACATGGACTACCCCTCTACCTACATAGCATTATGCTATGCGGGGTTGCCCCATCCCGTATAAGAAAACAGTATATAGAATGGGGTGTCTTCAGGTGTCCTTCCCTCTAGCCCCAATCATGCTCCTCCACCACTGTCTAGCCCTCCATAGCTCCTCTATAAACCAGTCCACTGGAATCAGGACAAAGCCTCCTCCAAAGCTAGTGAACTCATATGATCATATCATCAGGAGCCCCATAGTTCCATTCTGAATCTACATACCTAAGGTGAGAATAGTGACAAAGTATGACCCCACAATAGTTTGGAACTCCAAAATGTCTTTAAGTCTACATTCCCAAGGTGACTTGAAGACCGACTTTGGGATGCCAACGTGAACCTCCCTATTCCCAGGTTTAGGGGTAACCACTAGCCTTTCCCTTCAATGAGTGCCAGTGACAAGTAAAAAAATGGTCACTCTTTCCTTCCCCTTTGACCAGGGATGATGCTCCACCCCTTTCCTAGAACAAGGAAAATGGAACTCCTCCTGAGGTAATACCCTAGACTTTTGTGAGAGGTATCACTATTCACCCTCTTCACCTCAGCTTGGGATTTTTCCAGATAGATCACCAAGATGTGAATATCCTAGATATCAATACAGATGAGGATCACATGATTAAAGCTCCCCTTTCCCTTTCCCTTCAGGATTGTAGCTATGGTATATTCTACCATCATCATCCTTCTTTTCTATCAGTGAAGAGGATAATATGTGCCCTTGTTGAATTTTTCATATCCTCTTGTTTCTCACACCGAGTATGACTCATGTGGGATTATAGGTCTATGATGATATGACATTGGAAAAACCCAAACTACAAACTACAAGAACTCTGATTCTTGTTCCAACTAGGATATGTAGGATGCCTACTTTAAGGCCTGATCTCAAAGGGGTTCCCTCTCAAAAGTTTCACCCAATTATTCCCCCAACAAATGGGCCTCCTTCTAGGTGTAAGTCTTGATTACTGAACTACATGGGATCTGATTCATCTCCTGAGGATACGTAGGAAGCCCATCTTATGGGTCTGACCCCAACATCAAACCACCTTCCATATCTCCAAGATGACGATAAACTCCAGAGAACCTTATTGCATGGATTAAGTCAGCATTTCCTCTATAGCATCAAATCCATGTATATCCATGATGATCCTGTAACCCAGGGGTAGCCCATGGATACACTATTTGGGAATGAACAGAGGATTCATGAACATATGAACACAACTTAAATCTATAAGAGAGTCCCAGAATAGGAAATAATTCTCCCATAAATGTTGTGATGAGCCCAACCTCCCATCCTCTCGACCAATGGAGTCCTTAAGTGTCATTGGCCAAATCATCATCTAACGAGAACCTACCTTTGGAAAACAGGTCCATCAATCATAGATATCGGGGTTTTTGGGTGTTTCTAGATCCATGAATAAACCCTTTGGAGACCATCTGATGAAATCATATCCTAAGAGGACCAATTTCACAAATACTTAGCCCCTGCAATTTCTCACGGCGACCATTCAACTGTGGAACCTCCTTCATAACGCAAAATAGATAAACTGCCCAGTCCCCATGGGGTCAATACAATTATCCTTAAAGTATAATGATGTAAATAGAGAAGAAACAAAAATGGTGATGTGAAATTCTCTATAATAATATAAAAATGCTTGTCACCCATTGGACCATTTTTCATTTCCCCAAAAACGTGTCACCTCAGGCCGAAACACGGTGTCCATATTTTTTATTATTCCAAAGCTAATATTTACCAAATCATTAAATTTACTTTAAGTTATTTTTTATAATTATTTATGATGTTTTAATTTCCTTTCATGAATGATTTATTCTTTATCCTAGAATATGAAATCAACAACAATAATATTTTGGTGATTTTTAACCCACAGTGGGTGTTTTCTTAGTTAATGAATTAAATATTGACATAACCTTTCTAGAACCAATAAAAATATTTATTTAAATAATTACATTATATTACACCACTAATTAGGTTTTCATAATCATCCATGATATGATTCCATAGAATTTTTCAAGTAGGTGGTCAAACATACCCAAACCAGAGAATACTATGATTAGTGGATGATTATGATGTGTAGAAGGAAGGAGTTAAAGTTTATCATTTTTAGTGGAAACTCTATAACTTACAAGGTTATGGACATATGTTCCACTGGAATCTCCAATTCTCAAATATATTATTCAAAAAGAATAAATAGCATCTGTGTTATCCATTACAAGGGTCCATGAATAGAAGAAATGAATTGTACTTTGAACTACATCTATTGATTCCCGACCAGTGTCTCACATCGTATGCCTCTACTCACATCTCTTTAAACACCCTATTCATGATAGGATATACTAAGGGTGGTGATAAATTGGATTGATTCATAATCTATCTCCAAGTAATCTCACACCATTTCCTATCCCACTAAGAAGATTTTTGATAGGAAACTAATCCTACTCTAGGGAGTTCTCTTATCTCAATGTTATCTCCCACATATAGGTCCATCCACTACACCCCTTTGACTACTCAAGTTAAAGGTTTTGAGTGTAGTGGAATCACCTTAATGGTATGGAAAACTCAAATTTTTAGTTTTAATATACGAATAATCATTGTTGCACAAGATAAAAGTTCATGTCTGACAAAAACCATAGATTACTTGACTAGAGAAAAAACACAAAAACCAGAAGAGGGGGATCTTAACATGTAATTTATAATTAATTTATAATCAGATATAGAATTGACTCAACTTATAATACCCTCTTGTATTTGATGATCATATTGACTAAATCTCATCATACTGTCATTATTCTATAGGATCCAAGTGAATAATCCATCTAGTGGTGATCCACCTGTGAACCACAATATCTAAACATCATTTTATAATAATCAGGTACTAACACAAATAATCCTAATCACTTGCATTTTTCGTGTTTGATCATAGTAGAATACTTCTTGATGGAGGAATAACTATTGTTGTTATCTCAATGGCATGAGAGAGGAGGAAGAGAGAGCACATTATAGATCTCTATATCACTCTCTAGGTATTATTATAATATCTCTCTAATTTTTGTTCATAAAAAGAGTGATTATGGAAAGTGATATAATTAGACATTTATTATGGTAGGCCTAAGATTGGAAAATTGCATACAATCCTCTATATAAATTTATAATTCTTAGTTGAACCCATGTACAATAATAATAATAATAATCACTTGAAATATAAAACACTTTAATAATATAAATAAATATCATTTATACCATTTCCAATTGGACCTTTAATCTCGGTCCACTTTCCCTCATATACATTTACCAATCCTTGAATAATGACTATTTTTTTAATAAATGTCAGTGCATTATTCATCGATAAATATAATAAATATTATATTTGATAAACCTTGTAAATGAATATTTATTGTTATTTAACTCATATATCATTTCGAATAACTTGTGATTAAATCATGGTGATCAATGAAACCAAGATAAATATTATTTATTCTAACTTGTTAAATTCAATACATTAAATTAACTAAGATTGTAGATACACTTAGTGTGTGACCCTCTAGGCCTCTTTCTCAGTGGAATTAGGCATAACCACATAAAGTCCAAGTTTTAATCTAAACACACCAAGGCATCCATATAAACGTAAGTTAATGTCCTAAAAAATCAAACTTATATGGATGATTATCATGTAATATAATCCATTTATCATGATATTTAAAATCAATCATGTTGCATACCAATTCCATAAACCTTTATGATTCATGTCTCTTTCTTTTATTTTTTCATAAATGAACTCTCCCACTAAACACAATGTCTATGTTTTTATCTAGGTAGTTTGATTCCCAAAAAATGTCCTAAGATATCAACTTCCATAAAGTTATATAAGGGATAAATCTTTTCTTTCATTATTCATTAATGTAATATCACTTTTGATGTAACCAATGTATCTTACCTCACTTAAAGTGTATGTAATCATGGTTAAGTATGCGAGTCATGATATCCATTAATGATAATGTTAAATTCTAAGGATTAATACACACATTCATAGATAGGAACATCCAATGACACCTGGAAATATATATTTCCTATTGACGGGTCTTTTCTCATAACCTTATATTTTGGAGATTACCAAGGGTGAAAACCATAAGAAGGTGTCTCAGTGTCTTATGATCCTCCTACTCTAGATAGAATGTATCATATATTTTCCATTATACAATATCATCCTTCTATAGAATAATATTAAAGGATGATATTGTGGAATCTTATGGTTCTCATTATAGCGGGGAACTTCCATGACCTTTTAGTGTGACATATATTCTTAGGACATTATCACAAGAAAATTTCATATAGAAGAACAATAATGACTGATAAGTAACTTCATTAAAAATAAAAACATATAATTAAGTACTAAGGAAGTCATTTATAAGGCATTAACTCCAATAAACTCCCATATACACTAGATAAAACTAATAACAACTATCAGTCCACTATTTATCACATTATAATCATGCATATGCTAAGATAGATCATTCATCAAGGGTTCCACCACATTTTTATCTACAGATACACTTCTCACTAAAAAATCACCTTTATGAGAAAAATCCCTCAAGATATGAAACTACCTAAGATTGTGATTTTTACTTTGATATAAACTTGTATTTTTAGAAAGGGACACCATTGCAGTGTTATCATAGTAAACTATGTTAGGGTTTTTACTTTTAGGTGCCACATAAACCTCTTGGAATTTTTTTGAATCCAAACTAATTCCTTAGCTATAATGTAAGATGCAGTATACTCAAACTCCACTATAGAATTGGAAAAAACCATCTACTTAGAACTCTTCCATCTCAAAGCTCCTCCATTGAGACAAAAGACATATCTAGACTACAACTTATGATCATTATAATATATCCTAAATCTAGTATCTATATAACCACCAATTATTAGCTATCATATTCTCTATACACTAGGAATGTGTCATTAGTTCATCTCAGATACATAAGGATAGCCCAAACCATAGTCCAATGTTGTTCTCTTAGATCTTCTTGATATATTCCTTCCATGATCAAAGCATAGGAAACATCAATCTTCATACATAACATGTCATACATGATAGATCCTATCATATAAGTATATGGGATATTACTCATTATCTCTCTTTCCTCTTATGTCAGAGGACACATTTTCTTAGATAGATGTATACCATGTGACATTTGAACCAAACACATCTTGGATTGTTCTATACTGAGACTCTTTGATATCTGGTCAATGTATCTACTTTGAATCAGTCCAAGAATCCTCTTGGATCTATCAAGGATGACCTAGATCCCTAGAATATAGGCTTATTGACCTAATTCCTTTATGGTGAATCCCTTTCTCAACCACACCTTAACCAATTTTAAGGTTGGTATCTCATTTCCAATAATTATTATGTCATCAACATATACTCTATGAAAATAATTTCACTCTCACTAAACAACTTATAAACACTTGGATCACATTTTTTCTAAATGAAACCAAATTCTTTTATGGATTCATCAAACTGAATGTTCCTTGAATTGGATTATTTATTTAATATATAAATGGATCTTTGTGACATGCATATCTTTTTAGCATTGCATGGAGTCAAAAATCCTTCTGATTGTGTCATATTGTTGACGCCCACCAAATGAGCATCATAAAATTCACAAAGGAAGAAATACCTCAATATGTGTACAATTTTCCCTGCTAAAGAAAAGGAAGAAGAAGATGGATGAGACTTGTAGATAGTGTGATCCTTCAAAGGAATCTCAATTATGTAACCATTATAAGGTCAGACGAAGACTCCACATGCAGCACATAACCTGAAGTAGATCCCACAGAGCTCCTTTTGACAAATCCCTTTGCTTTTCAGAAGGCACTCTGGACAACTAGTGATCGCACGATGGTATCCAAATAAGATCTTCTAGGCCACGTGGATTATCGGTAGAAAGCACCTGTTAATCCAACATGAAAATACTTTGAAAATATGAGGAGAGATATCCAAAAGGTGGATATCCCTAGAGGTTGTATTTTTTATATGACTCATCACTTATGGGAAGGGTAATTATGCTTCACAACATCCAAGAAATCTCATATGAATCCCAAACTTTGTCACATAAAACAATGTGGAATAAAAGAGGGAGGGGGGAAAAGCCTCTTGTAGTCATAAAATGCTTGCGATGAGCTAAGGAAGTCTCCAGGGTGGTCTCACGAGACTCTTGTAACATCCATTCTAATCTCACAGAGACCCCTAGACAAACCATCCTTGCCTCACAAAATGTCCCAGGCAAGGCATCGAGCATCTCGCAGATGCCTTTCAATAGGAACTTGGATCTCGTGAAGGCCCTTGGAGATGTAAATATGACAATATGGAACTCCTTTGTCATACCCACATGATTCAACAAGTCCCTATTAATTTTAAATAATACAATAAAGGATTTATTGATGGAGGGACTCGTGATTTCTCAAAATCAGGTGGCGCCCTCAGAAACGGTCCATGGTGGAGACTCGCGAATATGCATAGCATAAGAGCCCTTTGCCAAATCCATCCTGGATTTGTGCTAGATATGCCTCCCAAAGTGCTGTACAACCAGGGTGGTGATTCCTATAAATTCTCCACCCCAATATGAAAAAAAATTTGGCCTCTTGACCTCTAGAATCTCATATGCAAGGGTTTTCTGACATTCAGACACACCAGTGCTATAGCGGACTTCTCATAGTGGCTGATCTTGTGATCGAAAAGTCTTCCATCAGGTAATGTACTGGCAAACAATCAGATAAATAATTCACCATATATAAGGAACTCTGTATGATCATTCGTATATCATGCGAAGGAATTCTAGAAATACATATGAAGAACATACTACATGTATTCCAGATCACACGAGACTAAAAATAAATTGATACTGAAAAAACCTAAGGCATTCAGAATAGAAGGGATAGAACAAAGTTTAAAAAAAGGAAGAATTAAGTGAAAAACATGTTTAATGGCCCTCATGTGCTTCATATGAGTCATCCAAGACACACGACATCATGATTACATGTTTCCCAAATCATGCGATGCTCCTTCAACATGCTATTTGGGACATGTGAAATCATATGGACATGTCAGAGCAAGTCACACGGTCCCCATGGGCACACTACTTTAGCCCTACAAATCCCTCTGGGCCTATCACCAAAGCCTTCCAACGTACTTTATATATGTTTCCTAACTCATATAATGGTTCCAGATCATGTTATTCAAGTCTCACGGCTGCATCTGGGCATGTCAATTAAGATTTTGTGGTGCCCTCTAAGGAAGTCAGCCGAGACTCACAATGTGCTCCATACATGTTGTCCTGGTCTCGTGATGTCCTCTAGGGATGTTACCCAAGACATATGATACCCTTTGATCCATATCATATTGACTCTTGGGTCACCCTCCATATGTGTCAATACAAATATTACAAATGAAACCAGTTCAAGTTAGCTAGATCATGCGACACCCCCTTGATGAGCCATCCAGGTCATGAGATGTATTCTAGGATAGACTATTTTGATCTTACAATATCCTCCAGACAATTCAATTGGGTCATGCTACACCCTCTAGATAATAAGGAGAGGTTTCAAGGGTATCCTAGGACTTGACAACATTCTTTTTTTTTGGTGTGTAAGCCTCAATCAATCGGGAAACCTCGGAGTGTAAGCCCCGACCACAAGGGAATCCTCAGTGTGTAGGATGTGATAAAGGAAACTATGATGACTCTGATTTCTCCCATATTTAGGATATGTAGTCCACCTCTACATAAGGTTCAATCTCCATATTTATCATCAAAGGAGATCCCATCATTTAAGTCTCTTATTCAAATCAATGACATTGATTTATTTCTATCCCTTATTTTGCACAATGATCGTGGATCACGTGGCATTAGGGAGTTGCAATGGTCATAAAATCTACACTATAAACCTCTATAAAGGTAAGGACAGCCTTAGTGTGTAATCCCTGATAGATTTAACTATGATATCTCTGATTCATGAAAAAACTAGGATATCTAGGATTCCTTCCTAAGGAATGAGCTCAAATAATCACCCCATTTAGTATAAGTCCTTTTATAACTTTGACATCTTAGCCATCGGATCCCAATTATTCCCATAAGATGTTCACTCTACCTCATCCATCAGCAGACTAAGAAAAAAACTGAACTAAAATGACTCAAATCCCTTCCATAACCAGGATATGTAGGACATCTCTCCAAGGCTCGAGTTCCATAGTAAATCATCTCTGGGCAGTCAAAGCATATAAGTCGCATATCATGAGAAGTGAAAATGATCATTTTCCTTACCTTGTTTTTCACACCGATCATATCTCATGTGAGCTTATGTAATTACAATATTCATATCATCTACACTATGAGTCTCTACAATGATATGGGTAACATCAGTATGTAATCCCCAAACAAATTAACTATGACAAATCTGATTCTCTCTATACTCAGGATATGTAGGAAGTCCCTCTAGGACTTGAGATTGAATACTTAGTGTCCTAGGGCACCCATGTAAGTCCTACCTACATGAGGTTAAACTACACAGGTCCAATGAACTATGTGGGTTTTAATTCCTGAAATAACTAGGATAAATAGGACACCTCAAAATGGCTCAATCCCCTCCTTATAATATTAATCACCTCCTTGAATGACAGAAAATTCTAAAGCACTTGGCTATATGGATTTATCACATAAGCAGTCACCCATTACTATAGAATGATGGAGAACCTTGTATATATACATATGGACTAACTAAAGAGTCCCCAATATTTTTCACATGAAGGAGAATTCACCTATAGTCATTTTTTAGGGTAACCGATTGCATATCGGTATTAGGAAGAGATTCAAAAACATATCTTAAATCTATAATAGGGTCCCACAGTAGGAAAAAATTTCCCCCAAAAGGGTGTGATAAGTCTGACATCCCATCCTCTCAACCGATGTGAGTCCACAAGAGTCATTGGTCCTAAAAACCTAGGTGACTGTCTTCCTTTAGAAAGAAGGTATGTACCCAGTTATGGATGAGGAAACCATTGGGAGTTCCCGATAAGAGTGATAATGGTAGCCCGATGTCCATGATTGTGCACAACACAAACCTCCCATAATCAAAACTGTTAGGTGGATCCCATCCACACCTCTAATCCCAATAGAAAAAAAATGGTGAACCTAATGTGAATATCTAAAATAAAAAATGATCAGGTTATTATCCATCAGACTATTTTGTTTTCCCACTATATGCAAACAAAAATGGTGAAACCAACATGAATCTCAATAATAAAAAATGATTGGGTTATAATCCATCAATCCATTTTGTTTTCCCATCATACCCAAACAAGTGTGTATAATCCAACGTGAATCTCTCAAATGACAGAATAATCATGTGTCAGAATACTTTGATCTACACACCAAATACAAACAAAGAAGGAATGCCAACATGATCTAATAAATGATATTATGTAACTGGGGTTCCTTTAAGTCCATCCTCGTATTGACAAGTCCACATGAGTAGAATGGTCGGATCAAGAAAACATTACAATTATGTTAACCATGCATATCTAATTGATCACATCATGATTACAATATTTCACTAATTGGTAAACTTGTTTCTTATTGTTTGTGTGATTGCAGATACTTCTCTCATCGATATTGTCCCAACCTGAGATAATGTCTTCATCATCCAATGTTTTCTCCGATAAATCATCTGCAGTTGTGACCCCTGTGGGATGAAAAGAGATTTCACCTTCTTGAAAACTCCAATGACAGGTGGAAAACATAATGGTCTGAGAGTACCACTGACATGGTACAATCCCAACCATGGAAGCTACCCGAGAAGCTCTCCAATCATGGAATCTAGTGAGTCCACATTACCCAGGGAAGGCTGTTGTTAATCCAGTAGCCCTCATCATTACAAACAACTGCTTCAAGAGATTATCCACAAAGCATGAAAAATTCCACCTTCATTCTATGATGAAGGTAGATTAGGAATCCAAATACATCTCCTTTTCAGTTTGGGTGACACAGAGGAGGGAACCTATCAACCATCGTCGCTAGAATCATCCCACTGGTACCCAAAAGTTGGCTTCTGAGGGTATCACTTGACACACTGCCACCTCTGATGCCTATGCATAGGCATCAAGGAAGGATAATCAAGGGAGGAAGGCCCTGGATATCTATGAGAGGGCTAATATTACCACTCCTACTAATGATGCTTACAAGTATATTTTAGTAGGAACCAGCAACTAGGATCATGTCCCTACTAACTCAGAACAAATCTATGGGAATATTCACATAGCAGACATGGGGGAGGTGCATATCCCAACCCCCATGAGTAAATCCCATTGGAATATTTTGATGGAATAAGGAGGAAAAAAGTGGGTGCATATCACCACTTCAATCAAATACATTTTCTAGTGTATAATCGAGATGGAAAATGTGTAGGCTTTGATCCTAGCACATACTTTGCTATAATGACAATATATTTTAGCAACATTCAAAGAACTCCACTAGTATATTCTGTAACTATTTCATATAAAGGGATAGTTGAATACTCTTATCCCTAAAGCCATGGTGACTCAACACTCTTATCATCACAAACAAGTGGTTGTATCAGAGCAAGTGCACACTATTTCTCCCATATAAGAGGATTGTCAACATATTCTGATAAAGGACAAGGCATCAGACTGGGCTCATACTCTCTTTCCAATAGGGGCTCACCAAGTGAGAGTATCACATGCCACGGGATAGGGGAACGTGCCTATTGAAAAAGTTTGTTGGAATATTCCAAAGGCCTGGGATCAAGCTTATATCCCCGTTCTGGCTGAGGCTCACTATGTGAGTGGGGAACAAGCCTCAGGATAGGCCCATATCCTAGTCAAAGAAGTCTAGAGGCATACTCTAAAGGACAATAATTGGGAATATATCCTCGATCTAGATGGTGATAACCAAGTTAGAATGGCACAAGCCTCGGCATAGGATAATATTCTTATTACTAAATTTTCCTAGCATATCCCAAAAGATCATGGAATCAAGGCACATATTCCTACTTCTGACGATGAATGACTACACCAGTATTATTTCAAATCAATACAGGAGGAGGATCATATTTCTTATTCCATTCCAGAGGTCCATCAGCATATTTTTGTGAGGAATGCATACCTGTACCAAGCTAATATTTTTTTCCAATTGGGGATCACCAGGTGAAAGCAGAACACGCCTTGGGGTAGGCTTATAGTCCTACTAATAAAGACCATCGGCATATCCCAAAGGCTCAAGATCAGGCACATACTCCCATATTGACTAAAACTCACCAAGTGAGAATGAAATATTCCTTAGGTCAGTCCCATATTCCTTTTAATGATGATACAACTTATTGGCATATTCCAATAGCTTCTTAGTAGCGGTCACATATTCCCACAGCATCAGATGGTTATATACAAGTTTTGAAAACCATCATATAGTAGGCCCATATCCCTACACAATCCCAAAAATCAGGTCAAAATATTCTATTCCGGATGAAAAACATGGCCCATATTCCTAATCTGCTCAATTCCAGTGTCCTTGAGGTTTTTTGAGATACATTATCAACACCACGAGGGTTCTTCTACTCTTCTATCAAAGTGGAATTAGAAGATGTTCATTACCTTGATAGTCCTCCTCATGGTAGTACTGAGATGGATTGTAGAGACTCTACTACTAACATCCACTGTGTTCAACATCCCAACAGTGATATCTCCCATGGAAAAGAAAATCTTCTCCTTTCCCTAACACCTCCATATAGAGAGGTGTTCAAAACTCTAACACCATCGTATAGAGAGGTTCTTGAAACATTGGGGTAAACTGTATATAATTCCTCATCAACTTCTAGTAGCACTCCACTCCCATCAATAGGCGACCATCAGACCCATGTTCAATGGTCTAACCAGATGGAGGTGTGTATGTTTAATTAAGAGGAGTCTGACATTGACATATGAAGATATTTATCCAGAAACAACCTCCCCATCATGTTCTAGCCCCTCTCTATGTATTTTTATGAGATCCCAGATGAGATAAAAAAGGATTTCATTCCTTATCTATGCCAAAATATTTGGGCTACTCATCAATGACTAAAAGTTAGATATCTCCCTTATCCAGGATATGAGTGTAACCTTCATACAATAAAGATACTCTATTTTCAGCTAGACATGGCTGCAATCTACATGGCCTAAGATCCAAAACTAGAAAATCACAATGAAAATCTGCAACATGCTTTCTGCCACTGCATCGTGACACTTCCACATCTTATATATGAATCTACTTCATGCATCCATATTCGAGGATGGATATAGTATGGATCATTTCACTTTGGTGTTCCCCTAGAACAACAGAACCCTCAGATTTAGCATCCTGTAATGTTATAGCCTCTATTGAAATAAAGGGACCAGGTAGTGCTCAGGACAGTTGTTCACTACAATAGAATTCCCTTACTTCAATGATACCCATACATTATGAACATAGGGAGAGGATATCCAACAGGATATCTAAATGGGCCCCTCAAAGAATTGAGAACACCTTTCGGATATGAATAACAAAGTTTTGATCACCCGAACAACTTCCCATGAAGAATAATTCTTTTCATGGGTTGTTATCACACCCATATCCCACGTAAGCACGGTTGCACAACATCAAACGGACCACAATAATAGCTTACATAGTAGCTGTCTAGGATCGAACCCAGACACATGGTCTAAGAGAATATCTACCACCACCTCCACCCCTCGGATCATCAATTCCTAAGAGGATTCAGGACATATCCTCAACAGCTGCAAGAAAATTCCAACCCACTGGGCTGAAGGAATTTATATCACAATCATCGTCTCTAGGCTCATCATCCCCTAAGTGGGTCCTGGAAGAATTAGTGGTGATTCTAGATCACCCCAACCCCATTGGGATGTGGGTATTTATATCTTTATTTCTGTCTCAGGAATCATTAAGTTCCCAACTAGAGTCATTACACCCTCAAAAATAGGGCAAATCAGTTCCAGTTGCGGCCCCGAATGACCCCCACCCCACAACGATGGGGGAATTTTCATTATCATTATCACCACATAGAGAATCAGTCTTCTCTAGGTTAGGATGGAAAAATCAATGGTCGGCATCCCACATGTTCCTCCCACTGTAAAATAAACCTATGTTGTTTGGTACTCTCTCGGAAATCACAATCGAAAACTCCCTCAAAGTCACTATTCATAGGCCAAGATGGGAGGAGTGTATGGAAAAGGTGATTAGACCTCGCCAGGGTTGCAAGCCAAAAATAATCCAATATAGAAAAGGGTTCAAATAAAGATCTTGATGAAGGCAATATAGAATCATCCTATTGCGTTGAAATTTATGACACAACCACCATTACCCGATATGCCTCTATGAATGTCATCATTGTCAACATGGTAGTAATTGATCAAGACACAAATGTAGAGGGCCTCAACATAGAGAATGTACCCTAAGAGGATGGTGATTTGGAAGCACCAAATGAGGTTGCTCACACCCAAAACCAAAAAAGGTTTCAAAATTTGAAACCACCAAATAACGAGTTGCAACCTCCTAAGTGGAATACAACCAAAGAAAAAGGGAAAGGTATGGCTACATCCTGGTCACCTCCTAGAAGAATTGAAGTTCCTTCCACACAAAAACAATTGTCACCATATGAGAGTGAAATACGAGCTCTTTGGTAACTCAACAAGGAGCTACTCAGGGTAAATATTCCCGTTGGGTATCATCTTCAGCCAGAGATGAATATTATCCCTCTCATATCTAATATCTTAGAAAGAGAGGTATATGAGTATCGTATTGGATCTAGATCTAGAAAACCCATCTACATAAATGAGGAAGACAAAAATGATCATAAATTCCCTCTGTTGTGGTGGGAGCCTCTCCCTTATCATGGAAATCATTCAGTCATGGGAAGAATTGATAATTAGGGGGAAATAAAGGTGGGAACACCTCATCATCCCCTACCTACTCCCTATGGATGGGAGGCGGCTCATACATTAGTGCCCCCAGAGTTACTTAACATCATTGAGTCCATGGATACCCGAATAGAAGACATGGAAGGGTGATGCGAACCTATGCAGGCTAAGAGGAAGCCATATCCCAAATGGTTGGATGATTCTCTACCTCCACCTAACTTCAGCAGTCCTACCTTCTCTACCTTTGATGGTGAATGAGACCATATATAGCATCTCACACACTTCATATCCTGATGTGGGCCAATGATGGGCCCTCAAGATTAATAGGAGGTAACAAAGTTGAGGTGTTTCATACAAACTCTGACAGGGCCAGCCTTTGTTTGGTATAGCATCCTGCCAACAGGATCCATTGTAGGATGGGAAGACCTTCTTTTTTAGTTCCTTTATCAGTTTATCTCCACACTAATAAAAATTATGATCTTCATCTTGAAAAACTGAAAACAACACGATAATGATAGGGTGTATGATTTCACTACAAGGTGGAAAGGTTTAACCTATTCTCTCAGCATCCCTTTCTCATAGGAGAAACTGTTGGAACTCTATGATCAAAATCTCATGGATGAGTTGTAGACACCTATGATCCCTGTGAAGTATCCAGGTGGGTTCTGAGAGTTTTCTGAAATGGAACAAAATCTTGAAGAATCTATTCAACGGACTCGATCCAAGTCTCGACTCATTCCCACAGTATAGGGGGAGAGGCTAGGTAGAGAAAAATCCACAATTAGAAATTGAAGCATTCGTGATGGGTTATTTTTGATAGGATCCCATCATAAATAGTTTTTTTTATGGGTCTTCGTAAAAAAAACTATTTGTGATGGGAGACTTTCTCATCGAAAATAGTTTATTTCGGTTTTTTTAAAACCCTTTTGCAACGGGCCCGTCGCAAAAAAATATTAAAAATAAAAAATATATATATTAATAAAATTTAATAAAATAATAATAAAAATAAAAATAATAAGTAATAAAATATAATTAAAATAATAAAAAATTATAAAACAAAAAACACAATATTCGCAAAAATATAAAAAAAATAACATTAATAAAATAATGATGATGATGATGATGATGATAATAATAATAAATGAATAATAAGATAAATAAATAATAAATATATAATATAATAATAAAAAACACAATATTCACAACAATATAAAAAATGCACTATATAGAAATATAAATACATGGATTAATAAAAAATTTATGAAAAAGATTTACATTCAAATGTTTATCAGAAAAAGTATATAAATCGCTGAGGGGGAGGGTCATCTAAAGGATCTAGAGGAGTTGGTGGAGAAAAATTCATCCCTAACCATGAATCATATGTCGTGTGTACTCCATCATCTGTTTGTAATGTTTTCGCTTCCATCGACGCATATCATACTATTTTTATTGCAACTATCAATGGAGGTCTTCCTACTCCCTATGCATGGTCTCTATAAGCTCACCCTGACCTCGCAGCAGCTCCTCTTACTGTGTAACAAATGATGATGACTCTCCACAAGATCCTCTTGAGATTCACAATGATATCACAGCAGTACCATAATAACTCTTAGGTGTCAATCAATAGGTGATACCAACAACTCATCCTTTCTTGGAAGAATACTGAGTCACCTACATCCATGCTGCATCATCAAATCTTGTTGCACTGGAGGTCTGATCCTTAGTCATGGTATGACTCTCATACTTTTTCTAAGATTTTGTGGCCTCATATGACTCCTTCAATTACAATTTAAAATTAAAATAGTTAAAATATTATTTTTAGTTAATTTTAAAACTCAAAAATAAATTATACTGACCAAAATATGACATTGAAGATCTCCTCTAATCTCTCTAGTGATAGGATCATTTTACATCCTCTAATAAATGTCAAAATCTATAATATTGGGTTGTTCAACTTCCTAAATGAGTATAAAATAAACAATTTTCATTTAAAATTATATAAATTATTAAAAAAAGTACTTACCATATTTCATTGAAGTGTACTGAATGTATAACTACCATCTCGATACATCACCTCCTACCTGCCCCAATTCTATTGACCTAATGATGCTCTCCTATGAAAAGTAACTTTTTTCCAGTATGAACATAATCCATCCCAAACTTGAGATGAGATTTAATCTGGTTGGTGGGCGTAATAAGACTGATCAAATTCTATGACTCCCACTTTCTGAATAGTTATCCTCCTCATATTGTGAAAATAACTAATGGCAACACTCACGCATACAGATCTCCCATACCTCACAAATAGAGTATTTCATGATATCATCAACAGGATACCATAAAACCTATAAATAATTAATAATATCAAGTTATTAAGTACGCAAATTTCAAAATAACTATTATTTATTTACGTACCATCTAATTCTCAAACATACGTCGCTGAACATCAATGGGAATCTGATCACATATCACCCATGCTCCAGAAAAATAATTCCACAATATAATAGTCCCCTATCCAACAACTATATGTGAAAATATATGAAAAAATAAAACAAATAATCAAACAATTAGTATATAAATAAATTAATGATAATTAATGAAAACTAACTAAAATACACAACTGAACATACCTCTGCATGCATGGATTGAAGTAAATGCATGGACATTTCTCAGGTATAGGGTCAGGAATCATCAATATCGCAAGACCACAACCCCTCTAAGTTGTCTCTGAATTTCCAACAGTCTAAGGGTCAGATGATGCAACATCATGCTTATCACCAGGTAGATCATCCTCCTACAACTTATGAAATAGATCTGATTCCATCTGAAACATGAAATGGCTATTATTATAAAATAGTTGAAAAAAACTATTATATATATGTGTGTGTGTGTGTGTGTGTTATATATGATTATAACCAACATTTAAGTATGTTAATATTCATATCCATCCTGATCTTCATATATAACGGTGTCAATGTCTTCATATTCATCCTCATTATTATAAATTTCCTTAGGAGTTTCAGTTTCATCATATCTTGTCATTTGAAATTCATTTTTTTACATCAATAAAGTCATCATCACCATTGACCCTTAACTATGGGGGTTTCATCATCGATATTCATGTCTATTCATGGAAAATATGGATTTGAAGTAGTCTCTTGAAAAATTTAAATTCATTTCAATTCAGTGGAACCACATTCACTTTGAATAAAATGATTTTCCTAAGAATTCATTTTTATTATGCTCCACCAATCACTTAACTCTCTTGAAGTAGCATAATAATTTTTATAATAAATTTAATGTGTCTGGTGAGAAAATAAAAATGGTTCATTTACTGCAAGAAGGATTTTATATTTAATATCAATGATTTCATATTGTGGATGAACATGAAATCCTCTCTCAGTATCCAAACACTGATATTTAAACATCATTATGTAATTTTGTCCCAGATAACACAGTTGAATTATTTCTTCTAGCATGCTGTAAAAGTCAACTTCAGATTCTCTATTATGATGTCCTCTCGAGAAAACACCACTATTTATTGTTTTTCTTGATTCCTCATATGCATGTGTATGAAATCAAAAACCATTCACCACATATTCATTATAAGATTTAACCATTTTGGATGGTGGGTAACTCAATACACACAATCGATTATCAATTTTATCAGCATGTTGAGATACTTGAAAATTTTTAAAACAATTATCAATATAACAATTAATAAATTTATTTTATTTGTTAAACCATAAACAATTTATTTTACCATTTTTTAAAACCAGTAGGAAAACTTTTTTTTCCAATGTTCTTCAAGATCAGTTGCTGTAATTTATGGAAACTATTTCTTGATATGATTATCATATAATCTACAAATAAAATAATAATAATTTACTATAACAAATATTATAGAATAAGTGATAGGATCACTCATAGTACAAATGGTGACATTTCTTCATAGTTGAGCAGAACATTTGTATGATCCTTATAATGTTCATCATCTGAAAACCATCATTCATGAACTCCACCAAAGCCAAGTTCAGGGCTGATTAAAAATGATAATTGGTTGTTCATTTCATCATAAACATTTCCCTCATTATGACCCATACAGTTATGTTTTGATGGATACTCATATTGAAAATAATGAGAGTATAAAAAATAAATTTCTTCCTGTAAATAATATTTTTCAATTGATCCTTTAACTGATGCTTTGTTATGTACCTTTTTCTCCAATTTCTGCATGCATATTTTGAATGGGTACATCCATTGGAACTGTACCAAATCTCTGCATATTTCATTATATGGAAAATATAATATCAAATTTTCCATTTAATTAAAGAACCCCAATGGGATGATTTTTTCTAATTTACATAAAATTAAAACAACATCATCTTGCAATCTACTTAGTGCATCATAGTATTTTTTTCCAAACAAATGTCTTGGAAAAAATATGATATTTCTATTAGCGTATCCCAAATCATAGAATTAAATAGACCTCTAAATAAAATCAGTATAATTATTTCCATTATAACATGATAGTCAGAAATTTTTAATCTGGTAATATGACCATTTCTAAAACATCTAGACAAATTGGAAACATAACCATCTAGAAGCCTCAAATCTGCAATCCACTGAAAAAATAAAAAATTATTTTCTTTGAAAACTATATAAGCTACATTTTTCTTCATTAACATATTTGATATTTCATTTTTAAATAGTTCAAGTTCTAGTCACTTGAAAATTTGGGCAAGATCTAATCATGCCTTTACATTATCTTTGATTTTCATAGGTGTGTCCAAAACTGTATAAAATATTTTATCAAAACATTTCTTATCAATATAAATGATGTCAAACATGTGATGGACCAATAAATCAGACCAATATGGAAGATCCCAAAAAATGATTTGTTTAATCTAATTGTGTTCTTTATCAAATTCATCTATTTTTTGTTGGTTTATAGTCGGTCCAAAGGTAATGAAATGTAATGAAGAGACAATGGGTTTTAACTAAATACCTGAGATCATTGTTGGAGGTCTAACTCTTTCAATTATACCTATTCTGAAATGATATATGTTCCTCCAAAAATAATGAGTTATAGGAAGATATCTTCAATAACAGTCAAAGAAACAAGGTTTTCTTCTATTTACGAGCATAAATTCTTTTTTGTCTCTCATATAGTATGGACATTATTTTAGATCATGTGTACTCCATCCAGATAACATTTCATATGCTGTGAAGTCACTAATTTTACACATCAATTCAACTTTCATTAGGAAATATTATTTCACAACAACATCATACGTACTGACACAATTACTCCACAAAAAAATTAACTCATCAATTAATGGCTTCAAATAAACATCAATATTATTTTTTAGATTTCCTAGAATTAATAAGTTCAAAAAGATATATGGATCATTCATTAACATCCAAGTACATAAATTGCATGGAGTTATAAAGATAGGACAACAAGAATATTGACTACTGTAAGAACCAAATGGATAGAAACTGTTAGTAGAATTACCCAATCGAAAATTTCATGCTTCTGAAGAAAAATATGTATGTAATTGGTCACAATTTTTCCATGAATCACCATCAGTGAGATGTTTTAAACCTTTACCGATTGAAATATTGGTTTTGTGCCATGACATCAGTGACGTTGTGTTCTGAGACATAAATAAATGCTTCAATCTGGGTGTAATTAGGAAATACCATAATTGTTTTATAGAAATAAAACCAGACTTCTCTAATTGATCCATTTTGTACCTCTATTTTCCAGATGTAGGACAACTAACTAATGACTCATTTTAATTATAATATAAGATTCAAACATTTTAACATGTAAGAATTTTTCTGATAACCAAGACCCAAATTACGAACAAGCCTCTTTCTCTCATAGAAATTTGTAGGCAACACATTTCCTTCAGGTAACAGTGCTTTAACCAAAGATAATATCTTATCAAAATAGCTATTTTACATTCTATTATCTGATTTAATAACTATAAATTTTTCAATCACTTTAAATTTTCTTATCTTGAAACCAGGATATAAGGCATCCTCATCAGACTTCAACAACTCATAAAATTGGGATGGTTCCAACTCTTGAGTTAAATAAATATCATCCTAAGTTTTAGTTTGTTAAAAAGACAAACCAGCCACATCATGTACTAAATTTTGAGACTGTAATGGATCTGGAACCAAATTATTAGTATCTTCTCTATAACAACATTCACCATGTTGATACCAAAAAACATAATTGTTTCAAAAACCAAATATAAATATATGACCCTCAACATCTTCAAAAGTTTCAAACCTCCTCAGATCACATTTATTTCATGGACACTTAATTTTCCCTTCTGAAACAACTTCTGGTTTTGATGATGAAAATGATAAAAAAGATTCAATACTCTCAATATATATAGGATTTCTACCAGAACCATTTAGATTCCTATGACGATTTATCAAATTGTGATCGTGCAATAAAGACTGTTGTCGACATCCTTGCTCAATATTACTCTAAAAAATAAAATAATAATTTTTTATGATTAATTTGACATAAGAAAAAGATGATCTAAAAGAGTAAAAATTAAACAATCATAATTTACTTTTAACTATTGTTAATTTTATCTATTTGCTGCTGATTTTTACTAATGAATATTACTTTTCATCAATTATGGTAATTTAATGTTCATTTCTACTAATCATTACTATTTACCACTAAATTTTAATAAAATTTTCTAATTACCACTAATTTTTAAAAATTAAAATGATTTACCGTTAATGTTTTCTAATTTATCACTAATGTTTAATAATTTATGAATAATTTTTATTAATTAATATAAATAATAAAATATATTATAAATTACTAAAAAGGTGTAAATCATAGAATTTCCAATCTTCAGGCCATGAGTAATGACTAATTTGTGTCAACCATGTATGTATAAATTTTTTATTACTCATGGGCTGAAAATTGATGACCTGTTTTATTTTCCATTTTCTACTAATTTCTACTAATTATTATAAATTATTACAAATTATTACAAATTATTACTAATTATTACTAATTATTACTAATTATTACTAATTTCTACTAATTTATACTAATTTATACTAATTTATTCCTTCTATTTATTACTATTTATTACTATTTATTACTATTTATTACTATTTATTACTATTTATTACTATTTATCACTATTTTTTACTAATTATTACTAATTATCACTAATTATTACTATTTATTACTATTTATTACTATTTATTACTATTTATAACTAATATTACTAATTATTTCTATTTATTACTATTTATTACCAATTATTAATATTTATTACTATTTATTGCTATTTATTTCTATTTATTATTATTTTTTACTAATTATTACTATTTATTACTATTTATTACTAATTATTACTATTTATTACTATTTGTTAATATTTGTTAATATTTATTACAATTCATTACTATTTGTTACTATTTGATAATATTTATTACTATTTATTACTATTTATTACTAATTATTTCAATTTATTTCAATTTATTACTATTTATTACTATTTATTACTATTTATTACTATTTATTACTAATTATTACTAATTATTACTAATTATTATTATTTATTACTAATTATTACTAATTTTTACTAATTTTTACTAATTTTTACAAATTATTACTAATTATTACTAATTATTTCTAATTATTACAATTTATTACTATTTATTACTATTTATTACTATTTATTACTATTTATTACTATTTATTACCATTTATTACAATTTATTACTAATTGTTACTATTTGTTACTAATTATTACTAATTTTAATGAATTTTTACTAGTTATTACTATTTATTACTATTTATTGTTATCTATTACTATCTATTACTATCTATTACAATCTATTACTATCTGTTACTAATTATTACTGATTAGTACTAATTATTACTAATTATTAGTAATTATTACAATTTGTTACTATTTCTTACTATTTATTACTAATTATTACTATTTGTTACTATTTGTTGCTAATTATTACTAATTATTACTAATTATTACTGATTATGGTTAATTATTACTAATTATTCCTTATTATTACTAATTATTATTAATTATTGTTATTTATTACTACTTATTACTATTTATTACTATTTATTTCTATTTATTACAATTTATTACTATTTATTACTATTTATTACTAATTATTACTATTTATTACTAATTATTACTCATGATTACTCATTATTACTATTTATTACTATTTATTACTATTTATTACTAATCATTATTATTTATTACTATTTATTTCTAATTATTACTATTTATTACTATTTATTACTAATTATTACTATTTATTACTTTTTATTACTATTTATTATAATTTATTACAATTTATTACAATTTATTACAATTTATTACAACTTATTACAATTTATTATAATTTATTCCAATTTATTCCAATTTATTACAATTTATTGCTATTTATTGCTATTTATTACTAATTATTATTAATTATTATTAATTATTACTAATTAATACTAATTGCACGTAATTATTTCAAATTATTTATAATTGAACCAAATTATTACAAATTAAAACTCTTTACTTTTAAATAAAAACATTAAATCTAATTGAAACAAAATATTTGTAAAAATAAATAATGCAAAAGAAAACTATCTAATTCTAATTTAATTTAACTACCACTAATTAATAATAATTATTACTAATTTAAAATAAAATGAATTAACTAAAAAATAAAATCAATAAATAAATACTTTAAAACTGAATCTTTCGCTAGATGCAAACCTTGAAAATTACTCCACTGTAAAATTTAAAACTTCGAAAAAACTGAAGAGAAAAATATGAGAGCAAAGAAGGAGAGAGGAGTTCAAAAAAATTTAAATGAAAAAAATAATCATATGGGTGTATATAGGTTAGATTATTTGTGATGGGAGTAGTTGTGACGGGGGTCTCATCGCAAATAGTACTATTTTCCATGGGACCCGTCGCAAATTCTAACCCCCCATATTAATTAAGGCGGCGGTGAAAAAAGGTATTTGCGACGAGTCCCATCGCAAATACTTTCCTACCAACATACTATTTTGCGACGGGTGTAAACACCCATCAAAATACTAAAGACCACGAGATACTATTTGTGACGGGTGTTTACACCCGTCCCAAATAGACTTCTTGCGGTTTGGCGCGCGGGGCACACCAAAGTCTTTTGTAACTAGAATAGTGTCTCGTTACAAATAGTGGATCCCAATGGAATATTTGTGATGGGTGCATAACCCATCGCAAATAACTTGTCTCAAATACATGTTTTTCCCTTAGTGAGCTGCAATTGTCACCCTCAAGTCAACAACAGTGCCCATCCAGGCACCTATGTAGGCTCCAAATTGCCCAGCACCTCCTATCGAGCGACGACAACTGCAGAATCGCCCTCTGCCAAAAGCATAGAGAAATCAAGGTCACCCGGGATTTGAGGAACGGATGAACATATCCTCCTTCCAAAATGAACAAGTCCCTGGTAATTTCTTGGCAACCATGGACAATAACTTGCTCAAGCTTCCACAACCCAGAAGGCCTGATGAGGTCAACCTCCCAACCATCCCGACTACTGGACTTACCATAGAAGGTTGGGTCATAATATCCAAGATTGTTTCATCTTCAAAGACGTCCTTCAAGGCATGGTCAACTTTGGACAGGTAACATTAGATAACTCCTCAGAGCAGGTGGCTTGCATAACTGTCGTCCAGTCAGAAGAAGAGGATGGTTGGCCGAAAGTTCTGGCCAAGCGTGCACAAAATTTTGACAACTGGATGACTCGAAAAATAGTTGATCGAGCTCACGCCACTCTAAAATCACAGTTTCAAAAACCCGCAATAGCTACACCACCCAAGAAGGATACATCAGAAGTGCCTCCCAAAGGTGAGTGTGACTGCCGAAAGCAGGAAGAAACAGAGAAGGAATAGTCATATTCTGGTCCAAAACAAGCCCTAACTCTTGCATATTTCTTCCCTACAATATCTGCAGAATGGGCACCACCCCACCAAATGGAGTCCCCATCAGAAAAAGATCTCATCTTTGGTTTTATCAATGTGATTCACTTGGCATACCCCTTCTCCAATGATGAATATGCCCATGAATATGGTTTCTCATACATAACTAGGGAACAAGAGGCCACATGCACCAGAACTGATGATACAGGGGACAACATGGACATGGTCAGACCCAATATTCTGGTCATATCCCCATGGAGGACATATATACAGCTGATACTTGTGTTCAAGCGTTCCAATAGGCTCAAACAAGATATGGAGGTGTCCAAGAATCCTCCAACGGTCATTCGCACCCAATTATCTTACATGACTACCTAGTAGGGGTTCGATCATCCAATAAACCCAGACAAAGAGGAAGGCCAACATAGCCCATACTGCCAAAAGATGATGCTCCCGCGACCTCAGTTCAAGCACTAATCTCATCCACCACAAATGCCTCATCTCTTGAACTGCATGCTCAGGAGCATCCCCATATTGGGAAGTGCTAACTTTTAGAAAAAAGTACATCATTCTGAAATAGTTGGTTGTAGTCCCATACAATCTCTCAATATACGATGTACTCTGTCTTTCAAAAGAACTTAGGGAGGCACTTGTTGAAGCCCTCCAGAGCCCATGAGAGATCGAGATAGAATTCGATGCAGTCAAGGTCTATTGAGTGGAGACTATGACCTCGAAATGTCATGTCGTTATCTCATTCACTGGTCAAGATCAGGAAGAGGCCATCCAAGGGAATATTATGCCCCTATATGTTTCCAGAAGAATCAATAATATCAATATCCAAATGGTTTTGATTGATAATGGATCTGGGATCAATTTCATCCCAGTTCAAACCCTCCAACATTTGGAATATAGTGAAGGGGACTTATCACCAACAAATATGACCATTCAAGGGTATGATAATTATGAGAAAATACCTCTTGGGAAGATCATACTTGAAGCTCGGTTTGGGGAAATTACATTTGACACTGAGTTCATGGTTATTCAATAAGAAATCACATATGATGTCTTTCTTAGGAGGCCCTAGATCCATAGCTACTTGGTGGTGCCATCAATATTCCATCAATGTCTGAAGTACCCCATCAATGGAAAAGTCAGCATACTAAATGGTGACAAATCTCCCTTCAAAACTTTCCAAGACACATATGCTGAATCATATTTCTACAATAAGGGAGGAAAGAAACCAATGGTTAATGATGATATATAGGTTGTATCACCCAATATCTTGGGAACTGCCCCTATGAATCCCTGGAGTATGCTCGACAGCAAATATGTACTCCCCATAAATCTGGTCAAGTAGAAAATCTAATCCCAGAGGTCAAAGCCCCTCCTGTCCTCAATGATAGTATAAAATACAATCATTTTTGGCACCTATATATGATGAATCATATAGTGAGGGATGATGATGTCTCTTATAATATCCCCCCTCACCCTAATAGTGATGGATAATCCCATAGATTTTCATCTTCATCTGAAAATGTCTTCAGAGACTCAGAGATGGAAGAAGATGAGGATGACCTCATAAATACCCTCCCACATTCAAGGAAGGTTTCTCCACAACTATAAATAATCTCAGGAAAATAAATTTGGAAATAGAAGAATACTCATGACCTACTCTGATTAGTGATTCCATTCCCCTCGAAGAGAAAGAGATATACATTTCATTTCTAAAGAATAACTGATATGTATTCTCTTGGAACTATAAAAAAATTCCCTAACTGAATCCAGATGTGGCTATGCACCATATTAGACTTCCCAATGAGAATCGAGGCTTCAAATAGGTATCCAAGAAGATGTACCCCTCTCATGTCACCAATATAGAGGAAAAAGTTGAAAAATTGATCAAAGATAAATTTTTCTGAGAAGTGAAATACCCAAGATAGCTTACCAACATCGTCCTCGTTAAGAAAAAGAATGGGAAGATCATGCTCTACATTGATTTCAGATACCTTAATCGTTATTTCTATAATGACGATTTCCTATTACCAATCACAGTTCTCTTGATCGATGCTACTAATGGATTCCAAGACCTTTCCTTCATGGATAGGTACTTGAGGTACAATTAGATCAAGATTTCCCTCAAAGATGAATAATTTACTTCCTTCAGAGCGTCTCGAGTGATCTTCTACTACCGGGTTATGCCCTTTGGATTAATGAATGATAGTGCCACATATCAGTGTGCCATGAATCATATCTTTAATCCATTCTTAGGAAGGATAACCGAGTGTTATGTCGAGAAAATGGTTTTTAAATCCCGACAGCAAAGTGACCACTTCATGTATCTCTAGAAAATATTTGACAAGATGCAACAGCATAGCCTAAAGATGAATCTAATAAAATGTTATTTCAAGGTAACATCAAGAAAATTCCTTGTATTTTTAGTGTTTCACCACATCATTTAGGTTGATCGAGAGAAGATTTGTGCTATTTTATAAATGTTACCCCTAGAAATCTCAAAGAACTGAAGGGACTCTAAGGTAACCTTGCCTACATTCGAAAATTCATATCCAACCTGGCCAAAAAATCTCCCCCCTTCACTAGGATAGTGAATAAGGGAATCACCTATCAATGAGACGATTTTTTTTAAAGTTTGGGGTCGAAGCATCATTTATTATTAAATCAAATCAAAGATCTCTTTTAACTGGGTAGAGGGAGAACCATTACATAGCCCGAAGGCCTAGTGGGAATTTATCCCATTACATGGCCTGTAGGCCCAAATTTTTGGCCCAAATCCCATTATGTGAATAGTACTACTACAGTACCCATAGTGCTACAGTCCCGCACAATACCCAGCCGCCGCTGCAGTACCCTGCCGCCACTACAGTGACCTGCCGCCTCTACAGTGTTTGTCGTTGCTACAGTATCGCCACTACTATAGTCCGCTACAGTACTACTACAGTACGTGCGCCCAATGGATTTTGAACCCCCATTTTTCATGTAGGATTGTGGGATGATTACCACTAATCCAAACCCCAACTACACTATCAATGGGACGATGACTGTCAAAAATCCTTTGAAAGTCTCAAGCGGTGCTTACTGCACACACCAGTATTGATGCCTCCAATATAAGGAATGCTACTTATCTTATATGTGGTCACCATGAAATGCTCACTGGGCACCCTCCTCGAATAGAAGAATGATACGGCGAGTGATAATAGTCTCTACTATCATAATAGAATGATGATAGGTACTGAGACAAGATATTTTGATGTTGAGGAGAACTACCTTTCACTCATATGTGTGGTGAAAACGATGAGGTAGTACTTGCAGCACTATGAAGTGCATCTGGTCTCTCGTATTAATCTGCACAAGTATATCCTTGGATGCCCTATGTTGAATGGGTGCTTGGCTCGATGGGCGGTCATTCTACAGAAATATGACATTTAGTTCATGTCACATAAGTCAATGAAAGGTAAATCCATAACTAATTTCCTCACCACACATCCTTCCCTATAAAATACACCAAAAGACACTAATCTCCCAGATGAAGAGGTCTTCTATACACTCGCCGAACAAGGGAGGTGTACTTTGATGGTGCCTCCCAGAGCCCTGTCAGCACAAGGAAGAAAACCAGAAGCTTAATTAGGTTGGTATAGGGATTATATTTGTCTCTCCAAACAAAGAAAGTTTTCACTACTCTTTATCACTACCTGAAGGCTTCATAAATAATGTGGAAGAATACCAAGACATCATCTTTAGATTGTAACTGTCACAAACCAAATTGGGTTGCCATCAAACAAATGCCTGACCCGATCCACTACAAGGCCCGAAGGGTGTTCTCAATCCCCACGGGCTAGCACAAGTGCTCGGGTATAAAAAATAAAACTTGGGAACAATTTACCCGAATAAATAAATATAAAAAAACAAATATAAAGCTAAAAAAACTAAAACTAAAAATCAGACAACCAAACAGACACTTAAACTAAGTTTAGATTTAATGTTTACAACTTGAACTAAAAACCCAAATGAGACTACAAAAAAGGAAAACCAAAACTCCAACTCAAAACTATGTGCGACATGAGGATTCACATCCCCAAACCCCTTTCACCAAACTAACACGAGGATACCACTAAAAATCTAAACCACCAATGTTATACAGGATGCCTCAACCTGGAATACAAAAGAAATAGGATCTACATACACCCAAAGGTGTATGTAGGGTGTGAGCCAAGAGCCCAGTAGGATTCCATCGAGAAAAAGGTTCCATATATAATTATTAAATGAAAAATACATTTTCAATTTTAATTAAAGAAAAGAACTAAATGCTTGAATAGTTTTAGAGAAAACAAGTTTAAAGAAAATAGTTTCAAAAGGAACAACTTAAAATTAAAACACACACACACACTTAATTTTAAAATAACTAAAATGTCACACTGATGAGTGTAAAGAAACCAAGGACCACCCAATATGGGTGAGGCCTCATGGGTGTTAGCTAGCTTGGGTCCCTAGATCTTCGTGTCTCGGTGAAACCTGGCTTAGAAACCATGACCCTTAGAAAACATGGCTTAGAAACCACGAACCTTAGAAAATGTGGCCTAGAAACCATGACCATCGGAAAACATGGCTTAGAAACCATGACCCTCATTCATTCATATGTTTAGTTAGTGTTGTAGTCGTCAATCCTACTAAGCGAAATAAGGCTAAAGACACCCCCGGATCACTATCCCACTAGTCTAGTCCACCCTCCTAGCTACCTGGGATTCCCGCTTTGTGCCCAAACAAGTTTCTAGTTCATGCCACATGTTATATTCATGCACCCAAATAAAACAAGACATTGTACATGCCAAAAACCACTACTTTCTCTCAGAAATACCATTTTGAAAGAATACACACACTAAAACATTCTCCAAACATGTTTCACACCATTGACATAATTTAATGAACCTTTTTAAAAAATTTATAAAACATTATCAAAAGAGTGTCACTAGGATTTTCACACACTTAAACCATTTAAAAAAATATTATGCACACTAAAAATATTTCAAAACTAAATATGAATTACTTACACAACCAATTAAAACCAATGCACGGTCAAAGAAAGCACTTTCATGGTCAAACAAACCATTAAAATAATTTATTAAACAATTTAAACATAGTTTGAATGTATTTAAACACCAAAAATCCACCCGAATACTCATTTAAGATAGAACGTATACAGACGCTACACCAAAACAACAATTTCACCCTTTGTACATCCTAACAAAGTAACTGTACAATTTATAAAACACTAATGAATAGTTTGACATGGGTTTTCACAGCAACAACATACTCATATCATCTAAACACACTAATAAACACATTAAAACATACTAAACCTCAAGTAAAAAATTAAATTCACACCAAACAAACTAATTAGTAAGATGACCAAATAAATTAAAAAAATCACTAACAATTAACTAGAGATGAGATTTATGTAGAAAGAACAAATTTTATGATGAAGCGCTACTAAACAATTTAAATGCATATCAAACTTCAAATAAAATCAACTCTGCACCACACAAATTAATTAAATAACACTCTAAATTAATTAAACTTTCAAATTAATTAATCAAGTAATAATTGGATGCAGAACCGCCTACCTCAGCGTAAACCAAATTCACAACTTGGTGTGAAAATATCGTTGCACTTAAATCATACTGCAAACAACACAAATAATCCCTAAAATCAAAAAATCGGATCAATTATGCCATAATATAACCAATTGCCAAACCAAAATCTAGATTGAAACTTAACCAAAAGAAGAAATCAACCGGATGAAGGAAAACGCAGCTGCGGCGAGGGAGTGGGATGTTAATCAAGCACGATAGAGAGGTTTCAGAGGTTTGTTGCATGCTAGGGAGGTCACCGGAGGGTCTAGCTATGAAGTAGGGGTGCGGTCAAGGGGGGCGCAGCCAAGGGAGGGCGCAGCGTGGCTGTCCAGTGAGGAAGAGGGCGGTTCGGTTTGTCATTTGCTGGTCAGTGTAGCCGGAAGGGGGGGAAAGGCACGACCAAGGGTGGTGCGGCCAAGGAAGGTGTGGCGCAGCCTACCAGAGAAGGAGGAGGGGAGACGACCAGTTTTCTAGAAAGAGGGGACTCGAGAGAAGGCGGCACCCAAGGGAGGATGTGATCGGGCGTTGCAGGGCGGTGCACGAGGTGAGCCAGTACAGAGGAGGGGCGTCGGTCTGGGTGCGCGTTGGTTTGGTTCACTGGAGAGGATAAAGGGTGGTCAGTCGGAAGGAAAAAGGGGAAGGGGGATCACCGCACTAGGGTGGTAGAAGGAAAGGGAAGTCCGCACGGGGAGAGAGGGGAGAGCAAGGAAGGAGAGAAAAAAAAGAAAAAAAAAGAGAGAAAGATAAATGGAGTAAAAAAAGAGAAGATAAAATAAAAAGAAAGAAAATAATGTAAAAATAAAATAATAAACAAAATTCTAATTAATAATAAAAAATTTTAATACAAATAATAAAACCAATATAACAAAACGAACAAATAAAAATATTAATAGAAAAATAATAATTATAATTATAACGTAATTAAAATATTAACTTAAGTAATAATAATACTAATAATAAAACTAAAATAATAAAACCAACCAAAATAATAATATTATTATTTGTAACACCCCAATATTTCATAGTACGTTATCTCATTAAAGTAATTCAATAGCTTGTGATATACGCAATACTGAGTTCGAGCGCACCACAACTTACCAAACTAGCCGTTTGAAAAACGGTTATGAATAGTATTAACTGCATTTTGAATCTTATATACTCTATATAATTTTAACATCCATATTATGTGTTTCTTAGACATAATATAATAACAAATTCATTTTTTCAGATAAAAGAAGTATTTTTCAAAAAATGAAATTTTATCTCCTTTTAATGGTGAACCCATTTTAAAACCAATATTTGACACTTTTATATATTCAATCTAATGAAATTAAATTCTTCTTTAGAATCGGGTCATAAAAATTTATTTTGGATAAATTTTTGGTACTTTTTCGATAACTTTCATATTTTGACGAATAGTGAAAAATACTATGTTTTAATTGAAAACAACTTTTTTAATCGAAATAATTTATAGAGTTAAATTATGAATTTGAATGGTTTGTATGTATAACTAGATTATATTTTTATCATTTAATATAATTTATGTCATTATAAATAATTTCACATTTAAATTTGACCTAAACACATGTCAATATTTTGATAGTTTTTAGTTTTTAAAAACCCACTTTTTGGTTTTGACAAGGGGAATTAATTTTAAATTAATAAATGAAACTTCTATGTTTTTAATTTGGTAAAATAGACTTCATTTTTGAATTCATAATATAAAAATTATCTTAGGGTGAATTTTTTGTATTTTTCTGAAAACTTTAAATTTTTGATGAATAGTGAAAAACACTACGTTATTATTTAAAACCGACTTTTTATTTAAATAATTATTTATTTTATTTAAATTTATTTTAAGTCAAAATATAAATATAATACCTATATAAGTTAAATGTAATTCATTGGAGTCATTTTATAATAAAATTAGATGTATAAAATTTTATTGAACTTTTTAACGTTTTTTTTACCCACCTTCTGTGAGCATTTGCAAATTTGCATCAAACTTAATTTTACCGCTTCTGTGAGTTGAATTTCAAAAATCTAAGAGGCATAGTTGAAATCATTAAGTAAAATTTGGTTCAATAAGATGAAAATAATTTTTTGTGAATAGTAACTTTTGACTTATTTACCACGGTTAAAAGTAAATAGGGTAATTAAGGGTAAAAATGAATTATAATTACCCTAACATATGTTCTAATTCTATTGGATAAGTTTAATTCTACCACAAAAAACCTTAGTAATAAAATATATTCCTCTTTGGTCCACTTGGATTAGATTATGACATTTATTATTATTTTATTTAAAGAAGAGTTAAAAGTGTTAAATTCAAAGTTTAATAACTAAACCATTTTTAATATAGGGTTACACACAATATAAATTAGACTATAAATATTCATTAGAAATATAAAAATATTTCATACAAAATAGTATTTTATTTATAATTTTTAGACATTAAATAATTTAATTTATTTGTGAGACAATGATGATGCAGTAATTACCTTATTAATGAAATATTAAAATAATTGATATTATAAATATCCAAATAAATTTAAATTGAGACTTCTGATGAATTTAACTAATTTTATAGGTTAATATGACATGTTAGGGTTGATTAGATAAGTTTTTTTTCAAAGTGATAAGGTTGTTATGACTTTCACAAAAATAAAATACCAAATAGTGTCAAAATTGACATAAATTACTTTTTAAAAAAATATTATATTATTGGTTGATATAATATTCTTAAAAATATAAGGTTTGTCCAAAAGTCTTAAATAATATTATATATTTCATTAATTAACCACTTGAGGTTCTCTAGGAAGTTTATAGTAAGTTTATTAAACATATAGTTTAAGAATACAAGAAAGCACGGTAAAAGTTAAACTATTTAACTAAGAGTTAAATCTAAAATATAAGGTTAAAATGTTAACCTAAATTTGTCTAAAACCTATTGTTTGAGATTATTTTGACCCATAACCACCTAAGGCTCTAAATAAATTCATTTTGAGCCATTATAAACCGAATATTATTGTATAATAAATTAATATTTTAATCTTTTCCTAAAGTGACCCTCACCCCTCTTATTAAAGGGTACTCCCCCTTCTCTTAATTTCACACCTCCAAATCCATTTGGCTCATCCAACCCCTGCCCAAATATCCTCCCAACTTTCCTCAATTCAACCTATAGTCCTTACTTTGAGCATAAAGTCAGCCTAAGGATCCCTTTTGTTCAACTCAAAAGGAAACACCCGAAGAAGAGGTAATAATTTCACCACACTCTTTCAAGTTCTTTTCTTCTTCCACTTCCTCTTTAATTGTTGTTTCCATAAAAAAAAAATAACTCTAGTACCTCCTACATACTGTGATGTTATTATAAATATGGTACAACCATATTCTTTATTCTATCCATCCTATAAATGACAAATTCATCATACGTGCGTACGTACGGCCTACCATCTCCACATCGTGGTGTAGTTTGTTATTCAAACACTTCATAATTTTGATGGGTATAATAATTAGTATAACTTATGTAAATAATAAATATAAAATTTTAATTATTCTGTATATATGATATACCATCCAATTACATACGATTTTACCATCAATATAATAATATTGTCGCTCGTGTGTACGTACGGATTACCGTCTCCACGATGCGATGAGATTCATTCCCACGTTCACCATTCAACGATGATTATAAAAATATATATCATTAATAAGTATATAATATATGACATAATAATTATACTGGAGATATATATATATGTATATGTATGTATGTATGTACTTACATATATCTTATTCACTTACTTTTGTTCAGTACGATATGAAAACAGAAAGAGCGTTTATGCGTACGTACAACCTACCGTCTCCATAAACGGTGCCTTCCATTTCTTATATATATATATTATAAATATTTATATTCTAAATATATATGATATATAAATAAATGTTTATATTCTATAAGTATTTAAATCATTATCTAAATTATACAAGTTAAAACACGTACGATAAAGAAAGCGACTATTACCCAAAATGTTAATTTAACATGGAAATCATTATTAAATGGGCATTATAAAGTCATAAATGAATCATTTATGATATAATAAATATTAATATGGTTCTGGTATAATTTAATAACATACTATGGTCATTATACAGGATTTTAAACATACCCTTGACTGAAGGAAAGTGCAATGTAAGGGTTAATTTCACAATTTCTTTATTATCCGAGGTTGTTTTTACGTGAGTATCTACTAGGACATATTTATTATCCATTTCCATATTTCATAAAATAGTTTTAAAAAGTGTTATTTTTAAGGTAATATTTTACTAAAACATCATTTTAAATGTTTTAAATATTTATTCTTCTAAACCTTTCTCATTAATGTCCATGTTTTCAAAATGGTTTTAAGGATTTATTTATATGGACATGAATGTTTTAAAATGTTAATTCCTTTCAAAAGTTTCAAAGTGGTATGGGAAACTTTGATTCAAAACTATATTTTAAATTACTTCCTTTATAAATTATGTGACTTTTAAATTATTTCATGAAAAAGGGATATTTTTCTCAAAGATTTTTATTGATCATTTTCAACTATGTCAACATCCTTTACGGGATATTATTCTTGATCAAGGTTGATTTATTATGATATAAATCTTCCATATTGTATTGAAGGTTTTGTGATATTTTTTACTATAGATGTTTTATTTTTATACCATTCATGGTTTATGGATAAAGTATTTACATTTCATATGCTAGTTTTAATATGAATGTTTATGTTATGTTTAAACCTTTTCATATGAGAAATGCATTGGACTTAGTAAGTGATGGGTGGAGCCCGCTATATCTCCTCGATGCATCGGTAGGTCTCATGAGACAAACTAGTGTCTTGGAACAAGGCCTTGAAAAAATCTTATTTTTAGTCTTGGCACAAGGCCTTGACTATGTGGTTATGAAGTCTGGCATTATGCATTCCATCATTATGAAAGTGGTTATTGATATTGCATGTGATTATTAGACTAGTAGAATATCCATGTGAATAAGTTAATGTAATTATTTGATTTATATTGGTCATATTATCTAGAATTTTATGTTTAAAAGGCTTTTTTTAGTTTTATACATTTCCTTAAAAGTTTATGCTTATTTATGAAAGTTTTTGCTATATTGTTATCCTTACTGAGAGTTTGAGCTCACCCCTTTCTTATGTTTTATTTTACCAGGATTACAAGAAGTGCATTATGATTGATAAGCAGGGTTAAGCTAGGGGATTAATGTCATTCTCAAAGTATCATTTATATTGTGTGTTATTTTCTAATGTGTAATATAATGTTCATTTAGGTAATCTATTTTTCAAGACTGCTAAACTGATTGGTATTTTGGGACTTGATTCCTTGTAATCATGCCAATGTATTAAAATAATGCACCGACTCTAGGATTCTGGGGTCGGGGAGTTACAGATGGTATCAGAGGAAGTTTAGAAACAACTTTGGAAATAAATTTAGATAAAATCTGATTAGAGAACATTACCCTAAGATAGACATTGAGGATTAGTATAGAATAACTTCCTAGAATTTTGGTAATATAGATATTTTTTGTATTTTCCAAGAAATACATCCCTGTCTGGATACGAGCAGGTAGAGTCGGCTCTGGTACAAATGTACCTAGGATTGAAAAATCCAATAAGGAGATTCGGGCTTGACCTGGGGTATCCTGGTACACAACAATGGGCCTTGTTTCACTCTTAGTTACGAAACTCTTGGGGGATATGCTTAGGATAATTCACATTTTCATTACAAACCATTATGAAGTATTTAGAATTAAATACTTCCTCAAAGAAAACATTTTATGATTATAGATTATATGCATAATATTTTCAATTTACATTAGGTATTTTAAAAGTTTGGAATTATGTATTGCGATTCATAAACTAACCTAGTGTATTCCATTGTTTAGAAATAGCGCCTAGTAGAAGGAATGATAATTCCAGCAATACGCATGATCGAAATATTAAGAAGGATTATATCTTTCATGGTATTAAGCCAAAATTTAAAAGGGAAATAATCTACCACATATTATCATCATATGAATAAATAGTATCATGTGTTAATAAGATAAGTAAATAATTGTCTGAGTCCTATGGATTTGAATGTAATTAAGAGAAAAAAAGGTTGGAAGAGAGAAAGATGGATAAAGGGAATAGGGGAAAGAAGGATTTTCCCATATTTGATAACTGTGGAATGAATCACCTTGGTAAAGCTTGAAGAGAATGGGATTTTGTTATAAGTTTGGAGAAAAAGAACACTGAGTACGTGATTTCAAGGGTAAGAAAAAGGTTTCAAATGTACAATGCATCATCTGCAAGGAGTTGGGACACTACACGAATCAATGTCCAAATCATCAGAGTATACCACAAATGATGGTGTTGGATAATAATCAAGTTATTGTATTACCACATATGAAGAGTAATGACTAGTGTTCTTATGTCGATATTAAATAATTATGTCATTTGAGTATTGTATCAATGATGTATTGGTTATAATAATTATAGAGTATATAAGGATTGTACTGCAGTACTATTTTATTAAGGACTTGAGATTGTGTGGAACCAAGAAAAGTGACTCAACAGCAGTTTACTTTTTTTGGAAAATATATAGTTGAGAGAAAGATAAACCTTAATAAGATTCTGATAGTGAGGTAGTGATTTTGGAATAAGATATTATTGATTTTTATAAATTATATTGGATATTTTTTACTACCTTGAAACTGATTAATGATTTGTATATTCCATCATTGTTGGAGTTTACAACATTTTTTATATAAGGAGTATATCCAGTATTCTATAAGGAATAAGAGAGCAATAATGTAATCAATAAGGTTTTACGGTAATTCAGGCAGTAACCATATTTTAAAAGAATACATGATGAAGGTATTCACATGTTATTACATGGAAAAATGATCTTCATTGTGTTTACCTTCCATATAAATTTTGGACTATGATTATAACGACCCATACTTTACATACATAGTTAATACTTCAAAATTGAAGCATACTTATTACAACATATAACAAAACCATGAAAGGACCGTATAGGTATAGTGTCTTTAGAAACTGGGAATCATAAACAACTGGTTCATAAAGCATCTACATTGTCTCCCATTTATTTCATCATATCTATAGTCCCTTTTTGGTATATCTTACTCAATACCCTTCTTCTTGACCTGGGGAAACAAAACATACAAAAGGGTGAGCTCAAATGCTCAGTAAGGGTAAACAAAAGAAATATCAATTACATCAAATTCATAAGAACATAACATTTTGAAAATCTTATCCTCCAAAAGAGATCATAATTTCATAACATGGGATAAATCATGGTAGTGAAGTATAATCCCAATAATCATAACTTAAAACATGAAACTTTGTGTCATAAAAACATAATCATAGAGAATCATTTCTTATTAGTCAAGACTCATTGCCAAGACTATCTTAGTGGACAAAGTCCATTTCTGAACCGAGTTCACTCCTCGTTTCAGTCCTGTTTCACTGAACCGGTTTAACCTACCGTTTCAGCCATGTCTATCTCATGAGATATAAAATATTTACCCAATGCATTGTAGGGATATATAGGTCACACCCATCTCATAATGATACCATTCTTATGTGTGCCACAAAATCATAAACCATACATCATAGCATAACCCATTTAATAAAAATGGGAATCTTAAACATCGTGATATCATAAAACAATTAAAATAAGATAAAGGAATTCATTAAAATATATCCATCACAACATAATCAAATCAATGTAATAATAGGGATAGAAACAGAACCCTATATTATCTTAGATGGAAAATAATTTTGATAAAACACTTGAACTCCATTCTTGAGGAAAATATCCTTTCTACTTCAAAAACATTTTTCCTTTCTTAACATGTCATACAATTTTAAACTAAAAGAAGTTGATTAAAAATAAACTTGAAAACTTTTAAAGTAATATTCTTGGAAATAATGTTATAAAATCCATTCATGCCGTGTAAGTTAAAAAAACATTCTTCTCGTACTTTTGTCGGAAAAGTCAAAAAAGTACCTCGTACGAAAAACGACAAAAGATTCCTTTCATATCTTTTACTAAAAACTCACCGAAGAGTAAAATTGGATATAAACTATTGTAGAAGGATATAAATATTACATATTGAGGAAACATGGATGTGGATGATAAAATACACCCCAGTAAATACCAAAGTATAAACAATATCGGATAAAAATGAGATTGTGATATTTCCCTTACCTTAGGTCCGATTTGCTTCGTAAGTGTCCGAAACTCCTGTATAATGATTTAAATAATGTTATTGACTTATTACAGAATCATAATTATTGTTATGATATCATATATGGTCATATTATTAGCTTCTTATTAGTAATATTTCATTATTACTTGTTATTCGGGTGTTTATTACTTCTTGTTCTTATGCGTGTTTTGTCGAATAAATTCTTATTCATCTCTTTAGGTTATAGATACCTCATTTACATAATGGTATTAGTGTACTATATGTCATATTTATTCATTCAATTCATTTATATAATCATTATTAAATGAAGATCATGTAGAACGAGTCGCATCACATCGTGGAGACGGTATTCCGTACGTACGCACGAGCGATGATATCGTTCCCATGATCGTGGAATTGTATTGGAGTGTATGTATACTATTTCAGAATCAATATCACTTTACAATAATCATATGTATTTATTATTTACACCATTATACCCATCCAATTAAGGAGGTGGGGGAAAATAGATTACACCACGGCGTGGAGACGGTATTCTGTACGTACGCACGCGCGGTGATTTTATTTTCTGTAGGATGGATAGATGGTGAAATAGGGTTGTTTCATACTTATAATAACATATCCATATATGATTGATACTGATGTTATTACTTCATAATGAAACAACTAAATAAGAAGAAGTGTAATAAGAAATAAAGATGAAAGAATCGGTAACGGGCATTACCTCTTCTTTGAAGCGCCTCTTTGAGATCTCCTCTTATGGAACTACAATTGGTCTTTGAAGAATACCAGGACCAATAGGATGTTTCTAGGGAATTGGAAAAGTGAAATGGGCAGGTATTGGATGATCTTGAAGTCTCAAATTGGTGTGAGTAGGAGAGGGAGGAGGTTCCCTTTTATAAGGGAGGAGAGGGGCACCTTTGGAAAAACTAAAAATATTATTTTATTATAAAGCCAAATTCTGTTTTAAATAGCTACAAATTGATTTATTTCGAAGATAAGGTGGGTATGGGTAGAAATACTCTCATCCAATATAATTTAGACAAGTTTAGGTTCCTATTTTAACCTTATCATTTATATTTAACTTTAAGTTAGATAATTTTACTTTTACTGTGTCTTTTTGTGTTCTTAAACTATAAGGTTAATAAACTTACTATAACAAGCCAAACGAACCCCAAGTTGTTTATTATTAATATATATAACCTTATCTAAGTCATTTGGCCGAACCATAGATTTTTAGGAATAAAATAACAATTAATAATATAATATTTTTTTAAAAAACTATTTTATGTCAATTTTGACACTATTTAGTAATTGATTTTTGTGAAAATCATAACAGAATGATTAGTTAGAACAAAGTTAATTAAATAAATACTAACATTTCATATTAGTGTAATTCATAAAAAGTCTCAAATTACATTTATTTGGGTATTTATAACATCAATTATGTTAATATTTCATTAATAAGATAATTACTGCATCATCTTTGTGTCATAAATAAATTAAATTATTTAATGTCTAAAAATTACAAATAAAATACCATTATGTAGGAAATATTTTTATATTTATAATGAATATTTATAGTTGAATTTATCTTATGTATAAACCTATATTAAAAATGATTTAGTTATTAAACTTTGATTTTAACTATTTTAACCCTTCTTTAAATAAATTAATAATAAATGTCCTAATCTAATCCAAGTGGGCCTAAATGGTCATATTTTATTCATAAGGTTGTTTTTGGTCGAATTACACTTATTCAATAGAATTAGTACATGTGTTAGGGTAATAATAATATCATTTTTACCCTTAATTACCCTATTTACTTTTAACCGTGGTAAATAAAAGTAAAAAGTTACTATTCACCAAAAATTATTTTCATCTCATTGAACCACATTTTACTTACTGACATCAACTGTGTCTCTTAGATTTTTTAAATTCCACTTACAGAAGCGGTAAAATTAAGTTTTATGTAAATTTTCAAATTCTCCTAGGAGGGGGGTAAAAGACGGTGAAAAGTTCAATAAAATTTTTATATATCTAAAATTATTATAAAATGACTCCAATGAATTGAATTGAACTTATATAGGTATTATGTATCAATTTTGACCTAAAATAAATAATTATTTAAATAAAAAGTCAGTTTTTAAATAGTAATCCAGTGTTTTCATTATTCATCAAAAATTGAAAGTTTTCAGAAAAATACCAAAATTTCACCCTAGGCTAATTTCGATATTCCGAATCCAAAAATGAAGTCCATTTTGAAAAATAAAATTTATAAAATTTCAAAAAGTTGTTATTACTATTCATAACGACTATTTTTAATAATATTTTAATAGCATATCATTGTTTAGTGAAACTCGGTATTGTGTACGATGCAAGCTATCGAGGAAGGTCGTGATTGCATGTAAATCAAGCCAAGCAAGTGTTGTGTGTAGTGAAAGATTCCTTTGATGATTTATATAACATAAAAACAAAATATTTCTCATAAAAGTCTCGGGTGTTACATTCTACCCCCCTTAAAATGAATTTCGCCCTCGAAATTCGTCACTTTTGTAACAAAAAGATGAGGATACCTCTCCCTCATCATATCCTCAAGCTCCCATGTAGCTTCTTCTAATTGGTGGTTCCTCCATAAAACTTTCACCAAGTGAGTGGTCTTGTTTCGTAGGACTTTTTTGCTACGATCCAGAATCTCTATCGGTTGTTCTTCATAAGAAAGATCTTGCTCCAGCGGTACAACTTCTGAGATGAGTACATGTGAAGGATCAGGTATGTACTTTCTCAGGAGAGATACATGGAACACATCGTGAACTTGAGAGAGATTCGGTGGAAGGGCCAATAGGTAAGCTACCTTCCCAACACGATCTAGTATTTCGAAAGGACCGATATATCTAGGGCTCAACTTCTCCTTCTTTCCAATTCTCATGACCCTCTTCCAGGAAGATATTCGGAAGAACACTTTATCACCCACTTCAAACTCTAGGTCTTTTCTTCGGTTGTCGGCATAACTTTTCTATCGACTCTGAGCTGCTCTTATGTGTTGTTGAATAGATCGGACCTTTTTTGCCATCTCATCAACAATATCATGTCGTAATAGCTTTCTTTCCCCAACTTCATCCTAGAAAGTTGGAGTCCTGCATTTCTTTCCATAGAGAGCTTCATAAGGATCCATCTGAATACTGGAGTGAAATCTATTATTATAAGAAAATTCCACCAAAGGTAGGTGTTGATCCCAACCACCTTTGAAATCCATAGAGCAAGCTCTCAACATATCTTCTAGAGTTTGAATTATTCTCTCATACTGACCGTCTGTCTGAGGATGATAAGAAGTGCTGAAACTCAACTCTGTATCCAGAGTATGCTGAAGACTTCGCCAGAACTTTGAGGTAAACCTCGGATCCCGATCAGATATAATAGAAAGTGGTACTCCATGCAATCTTACCACTTCCTTTACATATATCCTGGCAAGCTGATCCAGAGATAAATCCTCTCTAATAGCAATGAAGTGTGCAGACTTTGTAAGACGATCAACTATAACCCAGATAGCATTATTGCCTTTGGATGTTTTAGGAAGTCCGGTGACAAAGTCCATAGTGATGTTTTCCCATTTCCATTCGGTTATGGGTAATGGTTGTAACATTACCTTAGACTTCTGTCTCTCAGCTTTAACTTGCTGATAAACCAAGCATCGAGAGACATATTCAGCAACATCTCTTTTTATGCCATCCCACCAGAAGTACTCTTTCAGGTCCCTAAACATCTTCGTTCTTCCAGGATGAATAGAGAATGAAGAACTATGAGCCTCATCCAGCAGATCCTTCTTTAATTCGGGGGTGGGAGGAACACAATCCTGATTCCTAAACTTTATTATCCTATCACAATCAAGGTTGAATTCAGGAACATTTATCACCTTCTTTTGTAACTCGACATCTTCTTTCTGTGCCTCTTTAATCTTCACATGTATAGATGGTTGAACATTCATTTGAGAAAGATAAGATTTTTCCCCTTCCATTATAATTCCAAGATCCATCCTTTGTAAATCCATAAATATTGGATCTTTTGTGATCCTCATCATGGATAAACTGGCATGGTCTTGTCGACTTAATGCATCTGCCACCTTGTTTGCTTTCCCAGGGTGGTAATGGATTGAGCAGTCATAATCCTTAATCAGCTCCAACCATCTTCTTTGGCGCATATTCATCTCCTTTTGTGTGAAAATATACTTTAAACTTTTATGATCAGTATAATGTCACACCTTTCTCCATAAAGATAATGCCTCCAAATCTTTAATGCAAATATTACTACAGCTAACTCCAAATCATGAGTTGGGTAATTTTGCTCATGGATTTTCAACTGTCGTGAGGCATAAGCTATCACCATATCATTTTTCATAAGAACACACCCCAATCCCTTCTTGGATGCATCACTGTAGATCACAAACCTTTCTCCACTACAAGGCAGTGTGAGCACAGGTGCACTGGATAACCTTCTTTTCAACTCCTTGAAATTCTCTTCACATTCCTCTGTCCAGAAAAACTTAACTCCTTTCCGAGTCAACTTGGTGAGTGGATTAGATAATCGTGAAAAATCTTTCACAAAACGTCGATAATATCCAGCTAAACCAAGAAAACTTCGGATCTCAGTTACTATTGTTGGTCTCGACCATCTTTCGATAACCTCTGTTTTTTGCTGGATCCACAAATATCCCCTCTTTTGAGATTATGTGACCCAAAAATGAAACTCTTTGAAGCCAAAATTCACACTTGGTAAATTTGGCATAAAGATTCTCCTTTCTCAGGGTCTTCAATATAATTCTCAAGTGATCTTCATGTTCTTCCTTTCTCTTTGAATATACAAGAATATCATCTATAAATACTACCACAAACTGATCAAGATAGTCTCTAAAGACTCTATTCATCAGATCCATGAAGATAGCAGGGGCATTAGTAAGACCAAATGGAATCACTATAAATTCATAGTGTCCATACCTTGTACGAAAAGCCATCTTTGGTATATCCTCCCTTTTGACCCTTAATTGGTGATACCCTGAACGAAGATCAATCTTGGAAAAGTATTGAGCTCCACGTATTTGGTCAAATAAGTCATCAATGCGCGGGAGAGGATATTTTTTCTTGACAGTGATCTTGTTAAGTTCTCGATAATCAATGCAGAGTCTCATTGATCTATTTTTCTTCTTAACAAATAGAACAGGTGCTCCCCAAGGTGACGCACTAGGGCGTATGAACCCCTTATCAAGATTCTCTTGGAGTTTCTTCTTCAATTCCTACAACTCAATTGGGGCCATTCTATAAGGTGTCTTTGAAATAGGCAAAGCACCCGGTACGAGTTCTATTGAAAACTCAACTTCACGATTTGGTGGAAGACCCGGAAATTCCTTCGGAAAGACATCATCAAACTCTCGTACAATGGGCATATTCTTAATCGTGAGTTTCTCACCAACCATTTGAGATAAATAACCTTCATTTAGGGGAATCAAGACCCATAATATGGAAGAAATTTCCACTGGAAGGTTATGTTCATCCTTGCATTGATAGATGATCATAGATTGATCTGGAATATGAAATGTGACTTCCCTTATTTGGAAATTGATATGAGCTCTATATAAAGAAATCCAATACATGCCAAGAATCACATCAAAATCCAATATAGGAAGGATCACAAGATTTTCAGGAAGCACTTTCCCACAAACTTTAATCGGAGAATAATTATAATCTTTTGATGCGACTTTTGTGTCATTAGGGGTTGTCACAACTAACTCTATATCTAATTGTTGAGGTAATACGGTGATACCATTAGAAAATTCTTCAGAAATAAAAGAGTGGGTGGATCCAGAATCAAATAAAACATTTGCTACTTTAGAGTGGATGATAAGTGTACCTTTCACCACATCGTTATCATACTCCACATCGCTGATAGAAATTGCATGTGACTTTCCTTTGTCTTTAGCCTTAAAAGTTTGTTTACATCGACCATCATCATCAACCCTTGGATTTGGGCATTGATTGGCATAATTCCCCATCTCCTTGCATTTGTAACATTGAAGTGTAGGAGGTGCACTATGTGTAGCCTTTTTATTGTTCGCATCACTAGAAATCTTCTTCCCATCATTGCAGAATTCAAATGCCCGATGACCTTCCTTTCCACATTTGAAACATTTAATTGTACCTTTAAGACAACTCCCTCCATGTTTCTTTCCACACTTTGAGCATAAGGGAAGCCTCATCTTCTTTTCAGTGTGCTCTTTAGATTTTCCTTTGAATTCCATTTTTCTCTTCTTATCAAACCCATATGACTGATGGGTTACTCCAATATCCATCACGAATTTGAGAGCACATCGAACGATTTCCTCATAGCTATTGAAGTCCCTTATGGCTAACGCCCTTCGAAGACTTGGTTTTAAGCCACTAAAGAATCGATCGATCTTACTCTCAGGTTGGATAATAATACCAGAAGCGTACCTTGCAAGTCTTGTAAAATTTGCTTCATAGGTACCAACAGATTCATCATCCTTTTGCTTTAGTTCAAGAAACTCCTTCTCCATTTTTGTTTGGAGAATAAGAGGGAAGTACTTATTTAAAAATAAGTTCTTGAACTCATCCCATTCCATGGACTCAATTTCATCCCTTTGCCTCGTATTCTTAATAAGATTCCACCATTGATCAGCATCACCTTCCAAATGATACACTGCTAAGATGACTTTATCATGTTCAGAACATTGAAGAACTGAAAATATCTTTTCAGCAGTACTGATCCATTTTTCAGCAACTAATGGATCAGTAGACCCGTTGAATGAGGGTGGACGCTGCCTCAGGAAGGATTAAACAGAATGTTGCTCCTTCCTTTGCTCGTTTGGAATTCCTACATGATTCATAGCTTGAGAAAGTTGTGTGAGCATGGCTATAAGATTTTGCATTCCATTTCCCATAATGTTTGGTTGCTCAGGGGGACAATCATTGCATTGCCCGTCGCATTCCGCATTAACACGGTTCCTTCGGGTTCCAGCCATTGACTAAAACCAAGAAGAATAGTGTGAGCAACACTAATTATAATAGGAAAACCACATAATTAAGAATAAAATTTCACACTTAAGGTCTTATCATAGGTTGTTCATGGCCATTTTTAAAACACTAAGATCATGTTCTATGATTAGACTTATCCTTAGGGTTCTTACTAAGGCTTTCACATCCTAGTTTCCAAAGGTTGACTATACCTTTCCTCTGATACCAACTATAACGACCCATACTTTACATACATGGTTAATACTTCAAAATTGAAGAATACTTATTACAACATATAACAAAACCATGAAAGGACTGTATAGGTATAGTGTCTTTAGAAACTAGGAAACATATACAACTGGTTCATAAAGCATCTACACTGTCTCCCATTTATTTCATAATATCTATAGTCCCTTTTTGGCATATCTTACTTAATAACCTTCTTCCTGACCTGGGGAAAGAAAACATACAAAAGGGTGATCTCAAATGCTCAGTAAGGGTAAACAAAAGAAATATAAATTACATAAAATTCATAAGAATATAACATTTTGAAAATCTTATCCTGCAAAAGAGATCATAATTTCATAACATGGGATAAATCATGGTAGTGAATTGTAATCCCAATAATCATAACTTAAAACATGAAACTTTGTGACATACACACATAATCATAGAGAATCATTTCTTATTAGTCAATACTCATTTCCAAGACTATCTTAGTGGACAAAGTCCATTTCTGAACCGAGTTCACTCCTCGTTTCAGTCCTGTTTCACTGAATCAGTTTAACCTGTCGTTCCATCCATGTCTATCTCATGAGATATAAAATATTTACCCAATGCATTATAGGGAGATATAGGTCCCACCCATCTCATAATGATACCATTCTTATGTGTGCCACAAAATCATAAACCATACATCATAGCATAACCCATGTAATAAAAATGGTAATCTTAAACATCGTGACATCATAAAAAAATTCATATAAGATAAAGGAATTCATAAAAATATATCCATCACAACATAATAGAATCAATGTAGTAATAGGGATAGAAACAGAACGCTATATTATCTTATATGGAAAATAATTTTGATAAAACACTTGAACTCCATTCTTGAGGAAAATATCCTTTCTACTTCAAAAACATTTTTCATTTCTTAACATGTCGTACAATTTTAAACTAAAAGAAGTTGATTAAAAATAAACTTGAAAACTTTTAAAGGAAGATTCTTTGAAATAATGTTTTAAAAATCCATTCATGCCGTATAAGTTAAAAAAACATTCTTCTTGTACTTTTGTCGAAAAACTTAAAAAAGTACCTTGTATGAAAAACGACAAAAGATTCCTTTCATATCTTTTACTAAAAACTCACCGAAGGGTAAAATTGGATATAAATTATTGTATAAGGATATAAATATTATATATTGAGGAAACATGGATGTGTATGATAAAATACACCCCAGTAAATACCAAATTATAAACAATCTCGGATAAAAATGAGATTGTGATATTTCTCTTACCTTAGGTCTGATTTGCTTCGTAAGTGTCTGAAACTCCTGTATAATGATTTAAATAATGTTATTTACTTATTCCAGAACCATAATTATTGTTATGATATCATATATGGTCATATTCTTAGCTTCTTATTAGTAATATTTCATTATTACTTGTTATTCGGGTGTTTATTAGTTTTTGTTCTTATGCGTGTTTTGTCGAATAAATTCTTATTCTTCTATTTAGGTTATAGATACCTCATTTACAGAATTTTATTAGTGTACTATATGTCATATTTATTCATTCAATTCATTTATATAATCATTATGAAATAAAGATCATGTAGAACGGGTCGCATCACATCGTGGAGACGGTATTCCGTACGTACGCACGAGCGATGATATCGTTCCCATGATCGTGGAATTGTATGGGAGTGTATGTATACTATTTCAGAATCAATATCACTTTACAATAATCATATATAGTTATTATTTACACCATTATACCCATCCAAGTAAGGTGGTAGGGGAAAATAGATTACACCACGGCGTGGAGACGGTATTCCGTACGTACGCACGCGCGGTGATTTTATTTTCCGTAGGATGGATAGATGGTGAAATATGGTTGTTTCATACTTATAATAACATATCCGTATATTATTGATACTGATTTTATTACTTCATAATGAAACAACTAAATAAGAAGAAGTGGAAGAAGAAATAAAGATGAAAGAATCGGTAACGGGCATTACCTCTTCTTTGAAGCGCCTCTTTGAGATCTCCTCTTAGGGCACTACAATTGGTCTTTGAAGAATACCAAGACCATTAGGATGTTTCTAGGGAAGTGGAAAAGTGAAATTTTCAGGGATTGTCTGAGCTTGAAGGCTCAAATTGGTGTGAGGAGGAGAGGGAGGAGGTTCCCTTTTATAAGGGAGGAGAGGGGCACCTTTGGAAAAACTAAAAATATTATTTTATTATAAAGCCAAATTCGGTTTTAAATAGCTCCAATTGATTTATTTCTAAGATAAGGTGGGGATGGGTCGAAATCCTCTCATCCAATAGAATTTAGACAAGTTTAGGTTCCTATTTTAACCTTATCATTTATATTTAACTTTAAGTTAGATAATTTTACTTTTACTGTGTCTTTTTGTGTTCTTATACTATAAGGTTAATAAACTTACTATAACAAGCCAAAAGAACCCCAATTTGTTTATTATTAATATATATAACCTTATCTAAGTAGTTTGTCTAAACCATAGATTTTTAGGAATAAAATAACAATGAATAATATAATATATTTTTTAAAAACTATTTTATGTCAATTTCAACACTATTTAGTAATTGATTTTTGTGAAAATCATAACAGAATTATTAGTTCGAAAACAGTTAATTAAATAAATACTAACATGTCATATTAACCTATAAAATTATTTAAATTCATAAAAAGTCTCAAATTACATTTATTTGGGTATTTATAACATCAATTATGTCAATATTTCATTAATAAGATTATTACTGCATCATCTTTGTGTCATAAATAAAATAAATTATTTAATGTCTAAAAATTACAAATAAAATACCATTATGTAGGAAATATTTTTATATTTCTAATGAATATTTATAGTCTAATTTATCTTTTGTATAAACCTATATTAAAAATTATTTAGTTATTAAACTTTGATTTTAACTATTTTAACCCTTCTTTAAATAAATTAATAATAAATGTACTAATCTAATCCAAGTGGGCCTAAATGGTCATATTTTATTCCTAAGGTTGTTTTTGGTAGAATTACACTTATCCAATAGAATTAGGACATGTTTTAGGGTAATAATAATATCATTTTTACCCTTAATTACACTATTTACTTTTAACCGTGGTAAATAAAAGTAAAAAGTTATTATTCACCAAAAATTATTTTCATCTCATTGAACCACATTTTACTTACTGGAATCAACCATGTCTCTCGGAGTTTTTAAATTCCACTCACAGAAGCGGTGAAATTATGTTTTATGTAAATTTGCAAATTCTCCTTGGAGGTGGGTAAATGACGGTGAAAAGTTCAATAAAATTTTTATATATCTAAAATTATTATAAAATGACTCCAATGAATTGCATTGAACTTATATAGGTATTATGTATCAATTTTGATCTAAAATAAATTTAATTAAAATAAATAATTATTTAAATAAAAAGTTGGTTTTTAAATAGTAATCCAGTGTTTTCACTATTCATCAAAAATTGAAAGTTTTCAGAAAAATACCAAAATTTCATCCTAGGCTAATTTCAATATTACGAATCCAAAAATGAAGTCCATTTTGAAAAATAAAATTTATAAAATTTCAAAAAAGTGGTTATTACTATTCATAATGGCTAGTTTTAATAATATTTTAATAGCATATCATTGTTTAGTGAAACTCGGTATTACGTACGACACAATATATCGAGGAAGGTCGTGATTGTGTGTAAAGCAAGTCAAGCAAGTGTTGTTTGTAGTGAAAGATTCCTTTGATGATTTATATAACATAAAAACAAAATATTTCTCATAAAATTCTCGGGTGTTACAATGATTTTGGACAGAAGTATTTTGGATAAGTCTAAAGGTTGTAATGGATTAAAATTGACATTGGATAATATTGTTAAGGTTAATGAATTTCTTAAGATTATTTTTGGATTGTTATAAAAAGGACAACCCGGAGGTCGGGCAACAACCTATCACATCCGGCAAGGCCGCGAGACTTGAACCTGCAACCGAAGAGTGACAAGGGTGCATCACCTACCACTAGCCTATGTGATGTCCTAGTATGTATAATGTAGTTTTTTTAAATAGTCTGACAAATTAATTATAAATTAATTATTTTTGTAACCCCTTACGATTAGGATAAATAGAATATTTTTTAATTCTATTATCTTTTGGATTGAAATATGAGTTTGTGGTAGAAATTAGTTGAAGGATGAAACGCTACTTGTCAAGTATATTTTTTTGTTATTCTATGAAGAAATTAATTCATAAAATTTAGGGAAGAGATCTTAAAACAAAAAATGTGTTATCCTAATACCTTATGTTTTGTTGAACTGATGATATTTTAAATCATCATATATCGATGGCTTTGAGGCCCTCAATTGTACACTTGTTTGTGATTGATGACCTCAATCACTCCCTATAAATATTTACGTTTTTCCTCCAATTATGTGTCTCTAATTTCCACTAATTTTCTCCTAATCAAGATAACAATTTGGTGGTGAATTTTTCATTCCCTTTCCCTCTTATTAAGACTAAATCTTATTAACCCAATTTCCGATGTGGGTTTTCCAAAAAGGTATTTTCTATTTTTAAACTTTTATTTTTGAAGAAAAATTTCAAATTGTGAGGACGCAATTTATTTAAGGAGGGGAGAATGTAACACTCAAAGATTTCATATTACGTTATCTCATTAAAGTAATTTAATAGCTTGTGCTACAGGAAACATCGAGTTCGACCGCACCACAACTTATTAAACTAGCCGTTCCAAAAGCGGTTATGAATATTATTAACTAAATTTTAAATCTTATATACTCTATATAATTTTAACATCCATATTATGGGTTTCTTATACATAATATAAGAACAAATTCATTTTTTCAGATAAAAGAAGTATTTTTCAAAAAATGCAATTTTATCACCTTTTAATGGAGAACCCATTTTAAAACCAATATTTGAAAATTTTATATATTCAATTTAATGAAATTAAATTCTTCTTTAGAAGAGGGGAATAAAAAATTTAGTTTGGATAAATATTTGGTACTTTTATGATAACTTTCAAATTTTTACGAATAGTGAAAAATACTATGTTTTAATTGAAAACAACTTTTTTAATAAAAATAAATTATAGTTTTAAATTATGAATTTGAATGGTTTGGAAGTATAATTAGATAATATTTTTATCATTTAATACAATTTAGCTCATTATAAGTAATTTCACATTTAAATTTGACATAAACACATGTCAATCTTTTGATAGTTTTTACTTTTTAAAAACCCACTTTTTGGTTTTGACAACGGGAATTAATTTTAAATTAATAAATGAAACTTATATGTTTTGAATTTGGCAAAATAGACTTTATTTTTGAATTCATAATATTAAAATTATCTTAGGGTTAATTTTTGGTATTTTTCTGAAAACTTTCAATTTTTGATGAATAGTGAAAAACTCTGCGTTATTATTTAAAACCGACAATTTATTTAAATAATTATTTATTTTATTTAAATTTATTTTAAGTCAAAATAGATATATAATACCTATATAAGTTCAATGTAATTCATTGGAGTCATTTTATAATAAAATTAGATGTATAAAATTATATTGAACTTTTTAACATTTTTTTACCCACCTTCTAGGAGCATTTGAAAATTTACATCAAACTTAATTTTACCGCTTCAGTAAGTTGAATTTCAAAAATCTGAGAGACACGGTTGACATCAGTAAGTAAAATTTGGTTCAATAAGATGAAAATAATTTTTTTGAATAGTAACTTTTGACTTTTATTTACCACGGTTAAAAGTAAATAGGGTAATTAAGGGTAAAAATGATATTATAATTACCCTAACACATGTCCTAATTCTATTGGATAAGTGTAATTCGACCAAAAACAGCCTTAGGAATAAAATATGATCCTCTTTGGTCCACTTGGATTAGATTAGGACATTTATTATTATTTTATTTAAAGAAGATTTAAAAGTGTTAAATTCAAAGTTTAATAACTAAACCATTTTTAATATAGGGTTGTACAAAATATAAATTCAACTATAAATATTCATTATAAAGATAAAAATATTTCCTACATAATGGTATTTTATTTATAATTTTTAGACATTAAATAATGTAATTTATTCATGAGACAATGATGATGTAGTAATTACCTTATTAATGAAATATTAAAATAATTGATATTATAAATATCCAAATAAATATATGAATTTCACTAAATTTCTAGGTTAATATGACATGTTAGGGTTGATTAAATAAATTTTGTTCTAAGTTATAAGGTCATTATGACTTTCACAAAAACAAAATACCAAATAGTGTCAAAATTGAAATAAATTAATTTTTAAAACAAATACTATATTATTGGTTGATATAATATTCCTAAAAATCTAAGGTTAGGCCAAAGGGGTTAAATAATATTATATATTTCATTAATGAACCACTTGAGGTTCTCTTGGAAGTTTAGAGTAAGTGTATTAACCATATAGTGTAAGAATACAAGAAGACACGGTAAAAGTTAAACTATTTAATTACGAGTAAAATCTAAAAGATAAGGTTAAAATGGTAACCTAAACTTGTCTAAAACCTATTGGTTGAAAGGATTTATACCCATAACCCCCTAAGTCTCGAAATAAATTCATTTAGATCCATTATAAACCGAATAAGATTGTATAATAAATTAATATTTTAATCTTTTCCTAAAGTGACCCTCATCCCTCTTATAAAAGGGCACTTCCCCTTCTCTTAATTTCACACCTCCAAAGCCACTTGACTCATACAAACCCTACCCAAATATCCTCCCAACTTCCCTCAATTAAACCTAGAGTCCTTACTTTGATCATAAATCCAACCTAAGGATCCCTTTTGATCAACTCAAAAGGAAACACCCAAAGAAGAGGTAATGATTTCACCACCCTCTTTCAAGTTCTTTTCTTCTTCCACTTCCTCTTTCATTGTCATTTCCATAAAAAAAATAACTTCAGTGACTCCTACATAATATGATGTTATTATAAATATTTTAAAATGATATTCATTATTCTATCCATCATATAAATGACAAAGTCACCATACGTGTGTACGTACGGCTTACCGTCTCCACATCGTGGTGTAGTTTTCTATTCAAACACTTCATAATTTTGATGGGTATAATAATTAGTATAACTGATGTAAATATTAAATATAACATTTTAATGATTCTTTGTATATGATATACCATCCAATTACATACTATTTCACCATCAATATAATGATATTGTCGCTCATGCATACGTACGGATTACCGTCTCCACAACGTGATGAGATTCATTCCCACCTTCACCATTCAACGATGATTATAAAAATATATATTATTAATAAGTATTTAATATATGACATAATAATTATACTAGATATATATATATATATATGTATGTATCTATTTATGTATGTATGTATGTATGTATGTAATTAAATATATCTTATTCACTTAATTCCGTTCAATATGATATGAAAACGGAAACAGCATTTTTGCGTACGTATGGCCTATTGTCTCCATAAACGGTGTCTTCCATTTCATATATCTATCTATTATAAATATTTATATTCTAAATATATATGATATATAAATAAAGGTTTATATTCTATAATTATTTAAATCATGATCTAAATGGTACAAGTTAAAACACATATGATAAAGAAAGCGATTATTATCCAAAATGTTAATTTAACATGGAAATAATTATTAAATGGGAATTATAAAGTCATAAATTAATCATGTATGATATAATAAATATTAATATGGTTTTGGTATAATTTAATAACATACTATGGTCATTATACAGGAGGTTAAACGTACCCTCGACCAAAGGAAAGTGCAAGGTAAGGGTTAATTTCACAATCTCTTTATTATCTGAGATTGTTTTTACGTGAGTATCTACTGGGACATATTTATTATCCATGTCCATGTTTCATAAAAGATTTTTCATGACCTGCCTTCACCAAGATAAGAGAAGGGACAACAGACTGCCAGACCCTTCCTTCTTCCAGTTGAAGGAGAGATAATGACCCCCGAAACCCACCTTCATTAGCTCCCGGAGTGGAGACTAGCACCAAGGGTATAGAATCACACAAAAAATGGAAGGCATTGCCCTTTTTATTTAGTATAATCGGGAGATAAGATGGTACATCCCTAATCATCACCAAAACTGGAAGTAAAATTAATGAAAAAACAAACCATTCTCATATGCATGTTCCAAAAGTAAGTGCTACAAAGGTACAAGAAAACTCCAAGGAAAGTACCAAATAAAAGAAAAATAGCAAAATAAACTATCCCAACATCCGAGCTAGTAAGGTCCCGCACGATCCCAGATATTCTCCTGTAAATCTGAAAGCAGTTTATATACGTAGGGTGAGTATACAGGTATACTCAGTAGGGAAAACCAAAGTCTCTCTTCCACAAGTGGGGAGACATTCTAATGCCCCGTGAGAAAAGGAGATAACCAGAGCACCTAGCAACGAAACTATCCACCCAAACCTTACAAAGTCACACTCCCCAAATAATGTAAGTCAAGTAAAGTAATAGTAATAGCACATCAATATTTGGGTACCCTGCGCCACTTTCCCACTGGTTATTGAGGACATTCTATGTGTGAAACCTCTCCCTCCATCCTCACTGTAGTCCCACTACCATCGCCCTCCCACACACACCTGGGCTACCACAATCACACATCCCACCCGTAAACACCTGTGCAATCACTACCACACATCCCGCACACACCTAGGTCCGAAAAACTACTTCCACGCCCAAAGACACCTGGGCCTCATCCCAAAGACACTTGGGAAACAACCTTTCCGCACACACCTGGGCCAACCACCACCACATACCCTACCCAAAGAATCTAGGTCTATAATAGACCTCAGGCCCTCATAGCCTGCCCGAAGAGTCTTGGGATATTTGGGAAAAAGAGCAGAAAAGGAGCTAATAACCAACCACTCATAGGAGTGTTGGGAAAAACACCCTCCCCCATGAAATGTGGGTGTTAGGCACGAAGTGATTAACATGGGTGGGGCGTGAATAAGAAACATAAGAACTACAATTATATATATAGGTAATAAGAACTCATCACATCCTAGGGTTTCCAAAACCATCCCATACACAAGCACCCTTGTTACTATTTATTCATAAGAGGCATAACAGTCACAACCCTGTCATAACTCATTCCCGGAAAACAATTCCCCATTGAACCCATTCATGTTTTCATATTGAATTAATTCCATTTAAGTAAATTCCGCACTACTGGGCAACTAACAGGAATAACCACAAGCCAAGGAAAGGAAAATAGACAAACAACAAATTAAGCATTCACACCCAGTTCTCTTGTAAAGTTACAACAACAAAAGGGATCTATGAGATCCCTCGAAGTAGTGGAACCAAACCAATCCCCACCATACATCCCCATACAACCTCATATCCAAAATCCAACAACTGCACCACAACAGAGGATCACATCCCCATCCACATCGCTTCCCAAGCATCAACCGTCAACATCATTAGAACAGAGCAAGGGAGTTTTCAAATTTGAATATTTCATTCATTCAGTTCCATATTTCTGTTTGGTTAACCCAGGTGATCACACAAGGATTCTTATTCACTGGGTGTCTATTTAATCAACCGAGTTTACGTGACTAACCAGTTTCCATGTTACACCCATTCAATCACATAAATATCCAGAAAAATAGAGGTTCATTAGTGCACAAGAAAAGACCACCAACAACCATGATTTTCAATGGGCATATGCCTATACAATTCAAAACACATAATCAAGGATAAGGAGTCCAACAGAAACATCGAGCACACCCCCTTAATTATTTAAAATTCCGTTTATTATCTTAATTAAGGTTTGGTTTCATCCATCCCCACAGAAACAATAGCATACCCACCCCGCATGATACACAATAAGGAGAGACGAAGGAAAAAACCCTACTTGAATGATCGAAGATCGACATTTTTCTCCTGGCGCTAATAACTGGGGATGCATGAATTGCAGGGGAGGAACTTGAAAGACTCTAATAATGAGCACGAAAGGCTCCAGCATAGGCGTACCACTCGCCTTGGTAAGGGGGTCTCTAAACACACTAAGAAGAAGAAGGAAAAGAGACCAGCCGGGAAGAAAGAATCCCCGTGTAATAAAAAGGTGAGATCCTGACGTTACGGGATATGAGGATCTTGATCGGGTTTAAAGTTGGATCATGGTTTCACCTCGTAGTTAGATGGTTACACATGATGGAATTAATTTTTTATTTAATCATTCACATCATAGGGGTGGCCAAAACAGTTGTGCATTAAAGTATTTCATTTAAGAGAGGAAAAAGGGTCAATTGAGGGTCTCTCCACTCCTAGGGGATTTAAAACATTGTTTATGGAGCTAAAAAAGGCTTTCAACCACATTAAAAAGGTTTAAAGACTTAAAAGTAGCATTACAGGAAAAATTGGGGAAGGAAAATCCAAACACCCCTCTGTGGCCGAAGGGTGAGACTGATAATTGAAACCGATCAGTGGAACTGATAGGGTGAAGATGATCACATGAAGATGATAGGGAGAAGATGATCCTATGAAGCTAATCTTGTGAAGATGATCCTGTGAAGATGATCAGTGAAACTAATCTGTGAAACTGATTTGGTGAAACTGATCTGTAAAACCAATTTGGTGAAATAAATCTATGAAACCGATTTGGTCAAACCGATCTGTGAAACCGATTTGGTGAAAGCGATCTGTGAACCCATTTGGTGAAACTGATCTGTGAAACTGATTTGGTGAAACTAATTTGTGAAACTGGTTTGGTGAAACCGATCTGTGAAACTGATTTGTTGAAACTGATCTGTGAAACCGATTTGGTGAAACCGATCTGTGAAACCAATTTGGTGAAACTGATCTGTGAAACCAATTTGTGAAACCGATCTGTGAAACCAATTTGGTGAAACGGATCTTTGAAACCGATTTGATGAAACTGATCTGTGAAACTGATTTGGTGAAACCAATCTGTGAAAGCGATTCTGTTAAATCGATCTGTGAAACCGATTTGGTGAAACCGATTTGGTGAAACTGATCTTTGAAACCGATTTGGTGAAACCAATATGTGAAACCGATTTGGTGAAACCGATCTGTGAAGCTGATCTGTGAAGCCAATCTGTGAAGCCGATCTGTGGAGTGGATCTGTGGAGCTGATCTGTAGAGCTAATCAGTGGATCTAATCTGTTGATCAGTGTAGGTGATCAGTAAAGCTGATATGTGAAGCTGATCAGTGGAGCTGATCAGTGGAGATGATCAGTGGAGCTGATCAGTGGAGCTGATCAGTGGAGCTGATCAGTGGATCTGATCAGTGGAGATGATCAGTGGAGCTGATCAGTGGAGCTGATCAGTAGAGATGATCTGTGGATCTGATCAGTGGATCTGATTAGTGGAGCTGATTTGTGGAGTTGATCGGTAAAGCTGATCAGTGGATCTCATCTATGGAGCTGATGGGTGGGACTGATCGATGAGTTGAGGACACCCCAACACTTATAATTTTGGCAAAGTAATTGACCAGCAGGGTTTGGGCCATTACATCAGATACCTCTCAAAATTATTATCACCCTCGAGAATTCAATATTAACCCAAACAACCCCTCCAGAAGATACCTCTTAGGGAAAAACCAGCCCAAACATCCATACGAACCCCAAGGATCGCATTGTCCTAACAGACGGATCGCGGAGTTCTTTCCTCCACGTCAAGATACTATACGCTTTGGCGGCACTGACTCGCCCGCATGGGTTTAACCGCATCCACCTTAATGTGTCTTGATTAGGGATCAGGTCCTCCCTTCCCCACATATCATCACTTTTCATAACCATTCACAAGGTAAGGAAACAAAAAATCTCATAAACCAACAAGGTCATCATTACATCACAGCAGGTCCCAAAAACATGAAGAACAAGGAAGGCTCAGAATAGCAACTCAAAACAGCTTTGGGTACTGGGTGTGCATCTGAACTTCTCGCTCCCAAGTACTCTCCTCAAGGCCACCGTGCCTCCACAACACATGAACCAAAGGGATGGTTCATCCACGAAGCACTTTCTCCTTTAGATCCTCAATCCTCACTCGCTGTTCCACGAACATAGTGTCATCCCCTATATCCAATTATCCCCAGCCAATAACATGGGAATCATCATGTAGTTATCGACAAAGCTGTGAGACGTGGAAAACATCGTGGATCCTTTCCAACTGATGTGGCAATGCCAGCTGATATGCCAGCTGATATGCCACCTCACCAACTCACCCTAACACTTCAAAGGGCCTGATGAACCTAGGATAGGGCTTTCTCCCCTTTCCAAACCTTCGCTTCCCACATTGAGGGGAAACCTTTAAGAACACATGGTCTCCAACCTCGAACTCCAAGGGCCTCCTCCTATGATCGGCATATGACTTCTTCCGGTCTTGGGCTGCCTTCATCCTCTCACGCACAAGCTGAACCCTATTTGTTGTGCTCTGCACCACCTCTGAGCCAAGAACACCTGCCTCCCCAACCTCGGTCCATCACACGGGTGAACGAAACGGCCACCCGTACTAGGCTTCAAATGGTGTCATGCCAATAGTAGAGTGATAGTTGTTATTGTAGGCAAACTATACTAAGGGAAAATGTCATTCCCATGATCCCCCAAAGTCCAAAACACATACTCATAGAATATCCTCTAATGTCTGGATGGTCCGCTATGTCTGCCCATCTGTTTGGGGGTGGAAAGCAGTGTTAAGACATAGCTGGGTGCCAAAATCATGTTGCAATCTCCTCCAAACTCGTGAGGTAAACCATTCATCCCTATCCGAGACTATGGACCTCATAACTCCATGCAACCACAACACCTCATCCACGTATCTCTGTGCTAAGGCATCCACTGCACTCGACTCCTTGATCGCCAGAAAGTGAGCTGATTTTGTCAGCCGGTCTACCACTACCCAGATAGAATCACAGCCTCCTTGAACCCTGGGTAGTCCTGTGATGAAATCCATCAATATGTCATCCCACTTCCACTCGGGGACATATAAAGGCTACAGCAAACCTCCTGGGACACGGTGTTTATCCTTTACTTGCTGACACACCAAGCACCTTGCCACAAACTCCGCCACTACCCATTTCAAATTGGGCCAACAAAACTGTTACCTCATGCCTCGGTACATCTTGGAAACTCCAGGGTGTACCACTATGAGTGAGTTATGGAACTCATGGAGAACTCCCTCACACGTCATCTCTGGGACAAACAGCTTCCCTCAGAAAAGCATATGATTCTGACCATCCTCCGACCACCCTTCCGGAGCATTTCCTTGGTTAACCCGATCACGCATCACTTCACTCTCTATGTCTCCCCACTGAGACTCCTCCACCTGCCATAGTAAGTAGGACTGCACTTTCATCTGAAATAGACAACCTCTACCACCATCTTCCCTTACATCCATGTGTAGGGAATCCAACTCCTCCATTACCTTCTAAGCATCAACAGATTCCTGAACAGCTTCCCTCCGCGACCTCCTACTCAAGGAATTAGCCACAAAGTTCCCCTTACCTTTAGTGTAAGAGATATCGATGTTGTAGTCCTGAAGAAACTCCACCCACCTTCTTTGTCGCAAGTTCAGGTCCCGCTGGGTAAAGATATGCCTCAAATTCTTATGATCTGTGAATACCACAAAGTGCTCCCCGATGAGGTAATGCTGCCACAACTTCAATGCGAACACTACTGCTACAAGATCTAGGTCATGGGTGGAATAGTTATGCTCATGAGTACGTAACTGCCTAGACCCATAAGATATCACTCCCCTTTGTTGCATCAGCACACACCCTAGGCCAAGTCCAGAAGCATCACAAAACACCTCAAACAATAACCCTTCCTCTAGTAGCCTCAGCACTGGGGCACTAACCAACTTCCCTTTTGGATAATTGAAGGCTTCATGGCACTGCTAACACCACACGAAGGTCTGGTCCTTTCTGGTCAACGCTGTCAAGGGGGCTGCAACTTGAGAGAAGTCGGGTACAAACCACCGATAATAGCCTGCTAGACCAAGAAAACTATAAACCTCCATCATATTCATGGGTTCTTTCCAAGAAACAACTCCTTCCACCTTCGACGGATCAGCTACTACCCCTTGTTGAGACACCATGTGTCCAAGGAAATGCACTTCTCATGTCATGAACTTACACTTGGACAATTTCCCATAGAGTTGTTGATGTTGAAGGATTTCTAAGGCCATCCTGAGGCTCTTAGTATGTTCCTCCCTGGATCTTGAGTAGATCAAAATTTCATCGATGAAAACAATGACAAACCGGTCCAAAAACTCATGGAAAACAGATTTATTGAGGCCCATGAACATAGTAGGTGCATTTGTAACACCGAACAGCATGACTATGAACTCAAAGTGCCCATACCTGCACCTAAAAGTAGTCATTGGAATATCACTATCCTTTACCCTTACCTGGTGATACCCAGACCATAGATCGATCTTAGAGAACCAACCTGCTCCCCTCAGCTGGTCAAGGAGATCATCTATCCTCGGAAGAGGGTAATGGTTCTTTACCGTTACTTGATTCAGTCTTCAGTAGTTTATGCACAGCCTGAGACCACCATATTCTTTCTTTGCGAACAAGACTGGAGCACCCCATGGAGACACGATGGGTCGGACAAAACCCTTCTTCATCAGATCGTCAATCTGGATCTGCAACTCCCGCATCTCAGAAGGCTCCATCTGATAAGAATCCATGGAAATAGGATGGGCACTGGGTTGTAAGTCTATCCGGAACTCAACGTCACGTTGAGGGGGTAGAGTCACAACCTCCTTAGGAAAAACCTCTAGGAACTCTCTAACAAATCTCGTAACATCCATAATCTCAGCATCCATTGATTCTTCTGAAATCTCATCCAACATAGAAAGAAGAGGCTCCACACGCCGTCTCCCCACCTGACAACTCTGCTCGCCAACAAAAGCCACACGCTGGCCATCCCCATCGGAGAACATGACTCTTCTCTGTAATTATTCGATAACAGCATGCACAGAAAACAACCTGTCGATGCTTAGGATGACATCATATGGATGCATTTGTAGTAGAATAATGTCCTAACTGGACTGATGCAGCCCTCACATCTATCTACATCATCGACAAACATCAAACAGACTGGTATGACCCCCAACTGGCATACTCAGCACCAGGGGCATAGAGAGTCTCTCTATGTCTAGGCTGAAGTCAAGGGCTAGACCGGGTGTAACAAAGGAGTGTAATGCTCTTGAATCAAATAAGGTGCAATCAAGAGTGCTAAACAAGCTGATCGTACCTCGAACGACTTATGACCCCACTGGAACTGCTGCCTCTGCGGCATACAACTGCCCGCGCCCATCTCCTCTGCCTCTTGGTTGTCATCTGCCTCCCCAACCATGCCCTGGTTGAGGTCCTTGAGGAGAACCATGGGGTCAGACTTCTACTACCATGTCTACTCTTAGAGGAGTGGGAGCTCTCTGTCCCTGCTGCTGCTGCTGAAAGGGTCTGGCTGGAAACTGCTGCTACTGAGGTGGGCGCTGAACCTGCCCACCCCCACTGTACTGCACTCTGTCCGAGCACTGATTCTAAAGGTTCCCATGACTTCCATAGATGAAGCACCTTGGTCCTGGGATCACGAGGAAAGGGAAATGACCTGGAGATTGAAACTGGAACTGCTGGGGCCTGCTCCCCACTGGTCGAAACCTAGAAGGACCTGATGCTGGAGGCATGCTGCGGATGGTCTTCCCCTTTGATGAACTCCACTGGCTCCCCTCTTGCGGCACACCTCCCTGTGTGTGAATCCTTTCTACCACTTCATCCTTCTTCTGGACCTCCAAGTACGTCGGTAGGATGAAGGGTGTAACAACATACTGAAGAGAAGGACAGAGTGCCTCCTCTAAACATCTCTCCCGAGACTCCTCATCCGGAAAAAGGTCCAGAGCAAAACGAAGTAGATCCTTGAACTTGATCCCCAAGTCCCTCACTAACATGATCCCCAACTGAAGGGAGTGTATCTTCTGCCTCTTCTCCACCTTCATCATGGAATAGAGGAATTTCACCCGGAATTCCCTCTCGAAGTCGGTCCACGGAACTTCAGCCTCCCTCTTCTCCCCAATATATAGAGTCCACCATTGATGGGATGCTCCCCGCATCTGGCTTATATCCATATGAACCTAGTACTCCGTTGGAGCCGGGATCAAGCAGAAAGCTATCACTAGCTCCTCTAGCCATATCTCTGTCTCCATGTCCGAGGTACTGCCCTCGTATTTCCTAAGGGTCTGTCGCTGAAAGGCACGAAGCATCCTTTGCCACTGACCGTCCTCCTCCTCTCGGTCAGCCCTCTGCTGATCATCCAAGTCAACCTCCTAGTCCCCGATCACCCACACTACTTTTGGTCATCGTCCAGGTGCCATTGCTGCAAGGTAAACAAGGAATGCCTAAGACCAAGTAGTGTAGAAGATTGGTTTTAAATTTTTCTTAGACTTCTTATTCATTTTAAATCCTCAAAATACCCAAGACACACAAGAACACAAGTCATTATGATGCATGTACCTTTATTAGGGTCTCTACCCTACAATCAGTGTAGCCTCACTTGGTCATTCAGTAGGCCCATAGTCCTTGCATCGGATCACAGGGGGGGGCTAAAATCCCATGTCCTAGCCAGTCTTCCCTGGCCTATTTCGTGCACCAAGATTGCCTAGAACTTTTCCCTACCATCCCATGAAATCTTCACTATGCCAAACCTTGAGCTCCATCCTATCTCTCAAACTCCTTTGATACCATTCTTCCATGACCCACCTTCACCAAGATGAGAGAAGGGACAATAGATTTCCAAACCCTTCCTTCTTCCAATTGAAAGAGAGATAATGACCCCTGAAACCCACCTTCAATAGGTCCTGGAGTGACGACTAGCACCAAGGGTATATAATCACACAAAAAATGGAAGGAATTACCCTTTTTATTTTGTAGAATCGGGAGATAAGATGGTACATCCCTAATCAACACCAAAACTGGAAGTAAAAGTAAGGAAAAAACAAACCATTCCCATATGCATGTTCCAAAAGTAAGTTCTACAAAGGTACAAGAAAACTCCAAGGAAAGTACCAAAGAAAAGAAAAAAAAGCAACAAAAATTGTCCCAACGTCTGACTTAGTAAGGTCCCGCATGATACCTGATGTCCTCCTAGAAACCTGAAAGTAGTTTATATACGTAGGGTGAGTATATAGGTATACTCAGTAGGCAAAACCAAAGTCTCTCGTGCACAAGTGGGGAGGCATTCTAATGCCCCATGAGAAAAGGAGATAACCAGAGCACCTAGCAAGGAAACTATCTACCCAAACCTTACCAAGGCACACTCCCCAAATAATATAAGTCGAGTAAAGTAATAGTAATAGAACATCGATATTTGGGTACTCCGCACCACTTTTCCATTGGTTATTGAGGACATCCTACGCGTCAAACCTCTCCCGTCATCCTCACCGCAGTCCCACTGCCACCCCCCGCATGCACACACCTGGGCTACCACAATCACACATCCTAACTGAAAACACCTGGGCAATCACTACCACACATCCCGCACACACCTAGGTCCGAACAACTATTTCCACGCCTGAAGACACCTAGGCCTCATCCCGAAGACACATGGGAAAAAACCTGCCCGCACACACCTGGTCCAACCACCACCACATAACTTGCACGAAGAATCTAGGGCTATAATGGACCTCAGGCCATCACAACCTACCCAAAGAGTCTTGGGATATTTGGTAAAGGGAGCAGAAAAGGAGCTAATAATCATCCACTCATAGAAGTTTTGGGAAAAACACTCTCCCCCATGAAATGTGGGTGTTCGGCACGAAGTTCTTAACATGGGTGGGGTGAAAATAAGAAAAATAAGAACTATAATTATATATATAGGTAAAAAGAACTCATCCTGGCCTAGGGTTTCCAAAATCATCCCATACACAAGCACCCTCATTACTATTCATTCATAAGAGGCATAACAGCCATAACCATGTTATAACTCATTTTCGGAAAACAATTTCCCATTGAACCCATTCATGTTTTCATATTCAAGTAATTTCATTTAAGTAAATTCTAAACTACTGGGAAACTAACAGGCATAACCACAAGCCAAGGAAAGGAAAATAGCCAAACAGCAAATTAAGCATTCACACCCGTTTCTCTTGTAAAGTCACAACAACAAAAGGGATCTGTGAGATCCCTCAAAGTATTGGAACCAAACCAATCCCCACCATACAGCCCCATATGGCCTCATATCCAAAATCCAACAACTGCACCACAATAGAGGATCCCATCCCCATCCGTGTTGCTTCCCAATAATCAACCATCAACATCACCAGAACAGAGCAAGGGAGTTTTAAAATTTGAATATTCCATTCATTCAGTTCTGTCTTTCCATTTGGTTAACCGAGGTGATTAAAAAAGGATTCTTATTCATTGGGAATCCATCTAATCAACCAATTATATTTGATTAACCAGTTTCCATGTTACACCCATTCAATCACATAAATATCCAGGAAAATAAAGGTTCATTAGTGCACAAGAAAAGACCACCAACAGCCATGATTTTTAGTGGCCATAAGCTCGTACAATTCACAACACATAGTCAAGGATAATGAGTGCAACAGAAACATTGAGAACACCCCCTTCATTGTTTAAAATTCTGTTTATTATCTTCATTAAGGTTTGGTTTCATCCATCCCCACAGAAACAATAGCATACCCACCCCACATGATACATAATAAAGAGAGACGAAGGAAAAACCCCACTTGAATGATCAAAGATCGACGTTTTTCTCCTGGCTCCAACAACTGGGGATGCACAATTTGCAGGGGAAGAACTTGGAAGACTCTAAGAATGAGTAGGAAAGGCTCCAGTATAGGCACACCACTCACCTCGAGAAGGGGGTATCCAAACACACCAAGAAGAAGAAGGAAAATAGACCAGCTGGGAAGAAATAATTCCCGTGCGATAAAAAGGTGAGATCCTGGCATTACGGGATATGAGGATCTTGAGAGAGTTTAAAGGTGGATCATGGTTTCACCTCGCGGTTAGATGGTTACACACAATGGAGTTAATTTTTTATTTAATCATTCACATTAGAGGGGTGTCAAAAATAGTTGTGCCTTAAAGGATTTCATTTAAGAGAGGAAAACAGGTCAATTGAGGGTCTCCCCACTCCGGGGTGATTTAAAATGTTGTTTATAGAGCTAAAAATGGATTTGAACCACAATAAAAAGGTTAAAGGACTTAAAAGTAGCATTACGGAAAAATTGGGGAAGGAAAATCCCAACACCCCTCTGTGGATGATGGGTGAGACTGAAAGTTGAAAACGATCGGTGGAGCTAATCGGGTGAAGCTGATCCCATGAAGCTGATAGGAAGGAGCTGATCCTATGAAGCTGATCCTGTGAAGTTGATCCTATTAAGCTGATCATGTGAAGTTGGTCCTATGAAGCTGATCTTGTGAAGAGGATCAGTGAAACTGATCTGTGAAACCGATTTGGTGAAATAGATCAGTGAAACCGATTTGGTGAAACCAATCTGTGAAACCGATTTGGTGAAACCGATCTGTGAAACTGATTTGGTGAAACCGATCTGTAAAACCGATTTGGTGAAACAGATCTGTGAAACCGATTTGGTGAAACCGACCTGTGAGACCTATTTGGTGAAACCGATCTATGAAACCGATTTGGTGAAACGGATCTCTGAAACCGATTTGGTGAAACCGATCTGTGAAACCGATTTGGTGAAACGGATCTGTGAAACCGATTTTGTGAAACCGATCTGTGAAACCGATTTTGTGAAACCGATCTGTGAAACTGATTTTGTGAAATCGATCTGTGAAACTGATTTGCTGAAACCAATCTGTGAAACCAATTTGGTGAACCTGGTCTGTGAAGCTGATCTGGGAAGCTGATCTGTGAAGCTGATCAGTGGAGCTGATCTGTAAAGCTGATCTGTGGAGCTGATCAGTGAAGCTGGTCTGTGGAGATGATCAGTGAAGCTGATCTGTGGAGCTGATCAGTGAAGCTGATATGTGAATCTGATTAGTGAAGCTGATCAGTAGAGTTGATCTGTGAATCTGATTAGTGGAGTTGATCTGTGGATTTGATCAGTGGAGCTAATCAGTGGAGCTAATCTGTGGAGCAGATGGGTGGGACTGATCGATGAGTCCAGGACACCCCAACACTTAGAATTTTGGAAAAGTAATTGACCAGGAGGGTTTGGGCCATTACAAGAGTTTTCAAAGGTATTATTTTGAAGGGAATCTTTTACTAAAACATCATTTTAAATGTTTTAAATATTTATTCTTCTAAACCTTTCTCATTAATGTCCATGTTTTCAAAATGGTTTTAAGGATTTATTTATATGGACATGAATGTTATAAAATGTTAATTCCTTTCAAAAGTTTTAAAGTGGTATGGGATACTTTGATTCAAAACTATCTTTTAAATGAATTCCTTTATAAATTATGTGACATTTAAATGATTTCATGAAAAATGGATATTTCTCTTAAATATTTTTACTGATCATTTTCAACTATGTCAACATCCTTTAAGGGATATTATTCTTGATCAAGGTTGATTTATTATTATACAAATCTTCCATAATGTATTGAAGGTTTTTTGGTACGTTTGACTGTGGATGTGTTATTTTTATACCATTCATGGTTTATGGATAAAGTATTGAGATTTCATATGCTAGTTTTAATATGAATGTTTATGTTATGCTTAAGCCTTTTCATATGAGGAATGCATTGGACTTAGTAAGTGATGGGTGGAGTCCACTATAGCTCCTCGATGCATCAGTAGGTCTCATGAGACAAACTAGTGTCTTGGAACAAGGCCTTGACAAAATATTATTTGTAGTCTTGACACAAGGCCTTGACTATGTGGTTATGAAGTCTGGAATTAGGCATTCCATCATTATGAAGGTGGCTATTGATAGTTCATGTGATTATTTGACTAGTATAATATCCATGTGAATAAGTAAATGGCATTATTTAATTTATATATGCCATATTATGCAGAAGTTTATGTTTAAAAGGCTTTTGTTTTAGTTTTATACATTACCTTAAATATTTATGCTTACTTGTGAAAGTTTCCACTATATTGTTATCCTTACTAAGTGTTTGATCCCACCCCTTTCTTATGTTTTATTTTCCCAGGATTCCAGGAAGTGTATTATGATTGATAAGCAGGGTTAAGCTAGTGGATTAATGGCATTCTCAAAGGATCATTTATGTTGTGTTTTATTTTCTAATGTGTAATGTAACGTACGTTCATGTATGTAATATATTTTCCAAGAGTTCTAAATTAATCAGTCTTTTAGGAATTGATTCCTTGTAATCATGTCAATGTATTAAAATAATTCACCGAATCTGGGTTGGGGCGTTACATTATTGCGCCAATCATTTTTTTCATTTTATAAAATCTGGTTCAAGGGGGACCGGTGCCCAACATACAACCCAAAACGTAATCAAGAGAAACAAAAACAACCTGAAACACAAAAGAGGACAACATTAAACATCATAATAACTATAGTCATCCCCGCATCCCATGCAGGATTCATCTTCTCAGGTGGCCGATTCCCACTCCGGGTGTCTCCAGAAACTTTTGCTTTGAACTCGATTTCTAAGTTGATCAAGAGCAGCCGTATTTGGAGAATCCTTCTTAACTCCACTACCCTTTTTAATCGTAAGGATAACCGGGATATTTTGTTTAGAAGAAGACCTAGTCTGCATTGGCCGTGGTAGGTAAGAATAATCCTTCCTTGGATGTCTTATTAGTGGCACAGATGAGGGTCTTTCACCTACAGACCTCAACTGAATTCCACTCTGGATGATATTGCTGAATGAACGGCCGACAGGGGTACCCAAGTTTTCTTTTCCTCTCCCAGAGTTCTCCATTCCCTTCCCTGATTGCTCCCTCAACACAGATTTAGGACTCCCAATCTTGAAAACCGGCCTCGGGTCTGATTGACTACTTTCCATCAAGGGTTGTCTCCTTTCCACCAAAGGTTGATCATCCCCATCTATATAACCTGCCTCCTTCCCCTTACCTTCCATCAGAAGAGCCTCCAGAGTCAAGTCTCCACCAAGGCAGTCCTTTCTGGTGAAGGAAGTAATAGAAAAACCCTGACTGGTGCTTACCCCCAGCCCCTGCTTCACCCATTCCAGCAAAAGAGGGCGACTTACCACATTAAGGGAACCTTCCACCGATCCTGGACCTGGATCCTGCTTCATACAACCAACCTGCCTATCCTCCAGGACCTCCACATCACACTCACCTCCTGTAAATACCTCCTCCTCCAGGCCTTCAGTCAGATTGATCTCTCCTAGCCCCTCAAACCTGTTACTCAAAGACAGAAACGATTTCTCCAGGGGATCAAGACCTTTGATATCCTTCGTTCTGGTCGAATTGGCCACCTCTACAAAACTGAAGTCCTAATCCTCTTCAACATGTTTTGAATCCACAACATCAAGGGACCGAGTAGACACCTCTTTATCCTAATTCATCCTAATGCTAGCAGTTCCAACTCTAAGGCCTTCATCTAAAGAAACACTACAAGACCCAGAGGCAACATTCTCCCCAGCTGAAGCAGTCGGCTGAGACCCCTGCCCTGCTACTTCCAACTCCTTAGCCGTCATAGCTCGACCCACCTTCGCACCATCTTCTGGTGGCTTGTTCCTTAAGCCATCCTCTATTCTCATTAACTCATCCTTTCCACTGCGCCTCACATCCCTCGAATGTGCAAGAACACCACTTTGACAGTCTTCAACCGGGTGACCCAGATGTTTGCAAAGACCAAAAAAATCAGTCTAGGTTTTGTAGAAAACTCTCTGTTTGTACCTGTACTCCTTACCGATCGTGATCCAAACATAATCAAAGGGGACGCACGATGCATCCATTTCCACACACACCCTGGGATTTACCGGATGGAAAACCGCCTCGGTACGAAAATCGGAACAAAGGTATCTTCCTAACAGATTACCCAGCAAGCGAATAACCGAGGGATTTTGAAATGGTAATGGAATTTTAGGAAATCTTACCCAAACAGCGCTGGAAGGAGAGTCCCGGTTCATATGAAGATCAAAGTACCACCGTAGAAGCATAAATCGAGTTCCATTAAAGTTGCGAGGAGCCCTCACCCAAGCCTGGATGAGATCTTCCTCTGATTCAAACCTAATCCTAAATTGCTTATTGTCCATCAAGCCGAACACCGCACGTTCGCGAAGATCCCACAATCCAAAAACAAATCGATCAAAGTCATCCACAGAGGGTCTTCTATGTTTGAACTGGGCCACCAGAGTTAGATTTAGAAAGGCTGAGGACTCTGTGAACTTAGATAAGGAAAGATTAAGATTCAGCGCTCTATTGAAAAAACCAGAAACCCTGGGATAAAGTAAAACTTTCAGAAAAGGGGGAAGAAACTCCAGATTAGAAAATGGCCGAAAGGACCTGGCTCTCCCGAGAGACGACGATTCCCCCTCCCCCACCAGGGGGAGAGGAGCTGGCACAGCCACCACCGTCTTTAATGGGGGAAGAGCATTGAGAGGTCGAGAGTCGCGTGCCTATTCATGGTCGCGATCACGGTCGCGTGCGTGGTCGCACGCCGGATCGTGTGCCCGTGTAATAATAAATTTAATAAAAAAACATTCCCTTATTAAGGATGGGAACTAAGCATGGTTTCATGCATGGAGACACACCTGTATAAAACCCAAAAAAAATTAAAAGAAGAGTCGGTTCAAACCGCAGCTCAAAAGTGAGATCCAAAATAATTAAATTAAAATGAAGCGTCGATCAGGGTGTGACAATTCTCCCCACCATGACAATTTCTGACCCTAGAAACTCCCAAAAGACTTGGTCAACCCAAGATTCCAAGAAAACCCATGAAGACACTTTAAAAACCCCTCAATCACCCGAAGACAAGCATTCAAAACGCCCATGACCTAAAACATAAAAGAACTCAAAACCAGAATCACCAAGAAAAATAACCAACAACAAGAAATTCACCTCCAAACAGAACTAAAACATGGAACACCCCTACCCCTAACTTAGGGATCACCAAGGCTTCTCAAGATCTCCAAGAACACTCATCAAGCATCCCACTACCTGAGATAACCAATTACCATGGTAAAGGTCAGGCAGAGCAGAAGTAAGGGGTTGCCCTGCCAAATGCACTTTCAAAACAGATTTTATCCCAAGTTCTTCCTATGGTGGTCTCCTTTCCATATTAGGATTCTTTTCAAACATTGGTTCTCTAAGTAAAAATGACTCACAAACCTAGACAAACCTCTAACACTGGATTGACCCTCTAAGCTCCCTAAGTTAAACATGACCAACACAAGAGGAGACGTTGATGAGACCTGCAATGGGTATCCCCACTATTTTAGAATTTTACTAACACCACAGAACCTACACAGGCATTCCAACTTAATTTGAGCGATACAGACTGAAATATTCATCACGAACTCACCAACACGGGTCGACCTGCATGGACGATTCCTACACTGGCCAATACTCCACCACATGAGATGGTTTTGATAGAAGAAGCCCTAACCTAATGAAATAATGGACAGGCACACGTAAATTCCACAAGACATGAGCATCTCTGAAATGATCATTGTAACACCCCCAGCTTCCATGGTATTCTTCTCTTTGAATAATACAATTGTGTGTGTTGTACGCAACTTCGAGTTCTAACACACTATAACCAATCAAACTAGATGTTATGAATAGTAATACCCATTTTTTGAAATTTTATAAATTTTATCTTTCAAAATGGACTTCATTTTTTGATTCGGATTATTGAAATTATCTTAGGGTGAATTTTTGGTATTTTTCTGAAAACTTTCAATTTTTGATGAATAGTGAAAAACACTGAGTTATAGTTTAAAACTGAATTTTTTTTAAATAATTATTTATTTTATTTAAATTTATTTTAGGTCAAAATAGATACATAATACCTATATAAGTTTAATTTAATTCATTGGAGTCTGTTTATAATAATTTTAGATATATAAAAATTTTATTGAACTTTTTACCGTCTTTTACCCACCTCCTGGGAGCATTTCAAAATTTACATAAAACTTAATTTTACCACTTCTATGAGTTGAATTTTGAAAATACAAAAGAAACGATTAATATCAGTAAGTAAAATGTGGTTCAATGAGATGAAAATATTTTTTAGTGAATAGTAACTTTTGACTTTTATTTACCACGGTTAAAAGTAAATAGGGTAATTAAAGGTAAAAATGATATTATTATTAAGATAACACATGTCCTAATTCTATTGTATAAGTGTAATTATACCTAAAACAACATTAGGAATAAAATATTATCCTTTAGGTGCACTTGGATTAGATTAGGACATTTATTATTATTTTATTTAAAGAAGAGTTAAAAGAGTTAAAATCAAAGTTTAATAACTAAAAAAATTTAATATAGGGTTATACATAAGATGAATTCGACTATAAATATTCATTAGAAATATAGAACTATTTCCTACATAATGGTATTTTATTTATAATTTTTATACATTAAACAATTAAATTTATTTATGACACAATGATGATGCAGTAATTACCTAATTAATAAAATATTAAAATAATTGTTATTATAAATATTCAAATCATTGTAATTTGAGACTTTTTGTGAATTAAACTAATTTTATAGGTTAATATGACATTTTAGGGTTGGTTATATGAATTTTTTTTTAAGTAATAATGTTGTTATGAATTTAGAAAAAACAAAATACCAAATAGTGTCAAAATTGACATAAAAGAGTTTTTAAAACAAATATTATATTATTAATTGATAATCTATTCTCAAAAATATAAGGTTCAGCCAAAGGTATTAAATAATATTAAATATGTCATTAATGAACCACTTTAGTTTCTCTTGTAAGTTTATAGTAAGTTTATTAACCATATAATATAAAAATACAAAGAGACATGGTAAATGTCAAACTATTTAACTAAGAGTTAAATATAAAAGATAAAGTTAATATAATGACCCAAACCTATCTAAAACCTATTGGTTGAGTGTTTTTCGACCCATCCCCACCTTATACTTTAAATAATTAATTTTGGGTCCATTAGAAACTGAAAATGATTTTATTATAAAATAATATTTCTAGCTTTTCCTAAGGTGCCCCTCACCCCTCTTATAAAAGGGCACTTCCCCTTTTCTCTAATTCACAGCTTCAAAGCTATTTTTCTCGGAAAACACCTTACCAAATACCCTCTAAATTGTCCTCCCTTCATCCTAGAGGCCTTATTTTAGTCAGAAATTCAACCTAAGTATCCCTTTTGATCAAATCAAAAGGAAGAACCCGAAGAAGATGTAAATATTTCGTCACCTCTTTCAAGTTCTTTTCTTCTTCTTCTTCCTCTTTCTTTGTTGTTTCCATTATGAAATAATAACTCTGTTATATTATATATATTGTGATGTTATTATAAATATGGTACAAACATGTTCATTATTCTATCCATCCTTTGAATGACATGTCACCATACGTGTGTACGTACGGCTTACCGTCTCCACGTCGTGGAGTAACTGTTATTCAATACATTATTATTTGGATGGGTATAATAATGATGTGTAATTGATATAAATAACAAATATAACATGATAATGATTCTGTATATATTATATACCATCCAATTATATATTATTTTAATATCAAAAGAATGATATTGTCGCTCGTGCGTACGTACGGATTACCGTCTCCACGAACGCGATGAGATTCATTCCTCATCGTATCCATTCAAGACTAATTTTCATTAGATGATTAAAAATAATGTTTAAAGACTTCATATCATTCTGAATATGAATAAGATACATCCTATCCATAACAAACATTACTTACGTAACAAATCATATAAAGGAAAATGAATCAGTTAACACCCGAAACGAAGATAATACTAAAATATTATTAACAAAGAAATATTAAAAGATCATATATGATATCATATTAATGTATATGATTATTTTATAATTTAATAACAATTATTTCACCATTATATAGGAGGATAAACTACCCTCAACCAAGGAAAAGTACAAGGTGATGGTTAATTTCACAATCTCTTTATTATCTAAGGTTGTTTTTACGTAAGTATCTACTGGGATATCTTTATCATCCACATCTATGTTTCTTAAAAATGTATTTCAAAACATTTTTACTATTTACTAGACTATGGGTTAAAGTCCTTTATACCCTTATTTGACTTTTTATAGAATGGTTTGAAAGGAATATTTCCATCATTTTCAAAACAAGGTACTTTATGACCTTTTCAACAAAATTAAGGTAAGAATGTTTTTTTAACTTATACAGCAGGTGCAGCTATTTTCCGTAATTATAACAATGTTGAAGCATCCCTTACAAGTTTATAAGAATATTTTCAAAATAAATGTTTTCTTTTATAATTATATTACTATTAAATGATTTCAAAATAGTAAGATATATTTCTCTAAAAAAGGTTTTCATTTCATCTATGTCAACATCCTTTGATAGATTTTAAGCTTATTTTGTAACACCCCAAGCTTCCATGGTACGCATCTCTTTGAATAATACAGTAGCATGTGTTGTACGCAACTTTGAGTTCTAACACACACCACAACCAATCAAACTAGCCGTTATGAATAGTAATACCCACTTTTTGAAATTTTATAAATTTTATCTTTCAAAATGGATTTCATTTTTTGATTCTGAATATTGAAATTAGCCTAGGGTGAATTTTTGGTATTTTTCTGAAAACTTTCAATTTTTTATGAATAGTGAAAAATACTAAGTTATTGGTTAAAATCGACTTTTTATTTAAATAATTATTTATTTTATTTAAATTTATTTTAGGTCAAAATAGATACGCAATACCTTTATAAGTTCAATGTAATTCATTAGAGTCAGTTTATAATAATTTTAGACATATAAAAATTTTATTGAACTTTTTGACCGTCTTTTACCCACCTCCTAGGAGAATTTGGAAATTCACATAAAACTTAATTTTACCGCTTCTGTGAGTGGAATTTCAAAAATATGATAGAAACATTTAATATAAAGGAGTAAAATGTGGTTCAATAAGATAAAAATAATTTTTGTGAATAGTAACTTTTTACTTTTATTTACCACGGTTAAAAGTAAATAGGGTAATTAAGGGTAAAAATGCTATTAATATTACCCTAAAACATGTCCTAATTATATTGGACAAGTGTATCTCGACCAAAAACAACATTATGAATAAAATATTATCATTTAGGTACACTTGTATTAGATTATGACATTTATTATTATTTAATTCAAAGAAGAGTTAAAAGAGTTAAAATCAAGGTTTAATTACTAAAACATTTTTAATATAGGGTTATACATAAGATAAATTCAATTATAAATATTCATTATAAAGATAAAAATATTACCTATATAATGGTATTTTATTTATAATTTTTATACATTAAATAATTTAATTTATTTATGACACAATGGTGATGTAGTAATTACCTAATTGAAGAAATATTAGAATAATTGATATTATAAATATCCAAATAAATATAATTTGAGACTTTTTATGAATTAAACTAATTTTATAGGTTAATATGACATGTTAGTATTCATTTAATTATGTTTTTTTGAAGTAATCATGCTGTTATAATTTTCAAAAAAATCAAATACCAAATAGTGTCAAAATTGACATAAAAGAGCTTTTAAAAATAATATTATATTATTAATTGATATTCAATTCCTAAAAATATAAGGTTCGTCCAAGAGACTTATATCATGATATTTTTATCATTAATGGACCACTTAGTGGTCTCTTGGATGTATATGGTAAGTTTGTTAACTATATAATATAAAAATATAAAGTGACATGGTAAATGTCAATCTAATTAACTAAGAGTTAAAACTAAAAGATAAGGTTAATATAATGACCCAAACCTCTCTAAAATCTATTGGTTGAAAGGATTTAGACCCATCCCCAAATTATTATTTTAATAATCCACTTTGGATCCATTAGAAACCAAATATTAATTTATTATAAATTAATACTTTAAGTTTTTTCTAAAGAGCCCCTCCTCCCCCTTATAAAAGGACACCACTTCTAACCAATTCTTCACACCTTCAAAGCCTTTTGGATCATCCAACCCCTGCCCAAATATTCTCTAAACTTCCCTCAATTCAACCTAGAGGGATTATTTTGATCATAAAGCCAACCTAAGGAGCCTTTTTGATCAAATCAAAAGGAAGAACTTGAAGAATAGGTAATGTTTTCACCACCCTCTTTCAAGATCCTTTCTTCTTCAACTTCTTCTTTCTTTTTTATTCCCATTTTAAAATAATAAATATATTATATTCTATATACTGTGATGTTATTATAAATATGGTACAACCATATTCAGTATTCTTTCCATCCTTTGAATGACATGTCACCATACGTGCGTATGTACGGCCTACCGTCTCCACGTCGTGGTGTAATTGTTATTCAATACATTATTATTTTTATGGGTATAATAATTATGTTTTATTCATGTAAATAATAAATATAACATGATAATGATTCTTTATATATGGTATACCATCCAATTATATATTATTTTAATATCAAAAGAGTGATATTGTCGCTCGTGCGTACGTACAGACTACCGTCTCCACGAACGCGATGAGATTCATTCCCCATCATATCCATGCAATTATAATTCTCATTATATGATTAAAAATAATGTTTAAAGACTATATATCATTCTGGATATGAATATTATACATCCCATACATAACAAATATGGCTCACATAACAAATAATATAAAGAAAAATGATTTTGTTAACACCCTAAACGATGATAATACTAAGATATTATTAACAAATCAATGTTAAAAGATCATATATGATATCATATTAATATATATGATTCTTTTATAATTTAGTAACAATTATTTCACCATTATACATGAGGTTAACCTACCCTCAACCAAGTAAAATTAAAAGTTAAGTGTTTATTTCACAATCTCTTCATTATCTGAGGTAGTTTATACGTAATTATCTACTGGGACCTATTTATCATCCACATCCATGTTTCTTAAAAATGTCTTTCAAAACATTCTTAATATTTTACAGAATATGGGTTAAAGTCATTTATACCCTTTTTAGACTTTTTATAAGAATTTTATAAAGGAATCTTTCCATCGTTTTCCAAACATGGTCCTTTTTAACCTTTTCTACAAAATTAAGGTAAGAATGTATTTTTTTAACTTATACAGTGCGAGCAGCTATTTTCTACCATTATAAACTCGTCGAAGCTTCCCTTATAATATTATAAGAATATTTTCAAAGTAAATGTTTTATTTTATAATTATGTGACTATTAAATGATTTCAAAATAAAAAGACATATTTCTCTAAAAAGAGTTTTGATTTCATCTATGTCAACATCCTTTGATGGATTTTAAGTTTATTTGGAGTTGATTTATTATGATACAAAACTTCCATATTGTATTGAAGGTTTTGTGATATGTTTGACTGTGGATGTGATATTTTTATACCATTCATGATTTATGGTCAAATTATTGACATTTCGTATGCTATTTTTAATACGAATGTTTATGATATGTTTAAACCTTTTCATATGAGGAATGTATTGGACTTAGTAAGTGACGGGTTGAGCCCTCTATAGCTCCTCGATGCATCGGTGGGTCTCATGAGACAACTATATGTGGAATTGTCTGAGGCCCTTTCCCAATTTGATTTATGGTTTTGGCCGAGGCCTTAATCATTTTTAGACGTCTTGGCCGAGGCCTTGATAAAATGTTTCAGAATGTCCGGCATTATACATTCCCTCATTATGGAAATAATATTGATGGTTCATATGGTCATTCGACTAGTAGAATACCCATGTTTATGTTTTATTATGGCATTATTTACTCAGCTCATATTCTTTCCATAAAAGTATTCATGTTTATTATTGGTAAAGGCATGTGGTTTCAATTACTTACCATGCTTAATATTTATGTCATTTTGCGTTGTATTACTTACCCTTACTGAGCATTTGAGCTCACCCCTTTCTATGTTTTATTTTTCCCAGGATGTGAAGAAGTATTTGATGAATGTCCTATAGGGATAGTATGAGGGGTTAAGAGTGTGGACTATGGAGACTTTGTTGTTGTAGTTTTCATTTTATGATGTAAGGTAAACTTTATGAATGTATCTAGTGATTCCAAGGCTACTAAACTAATCGGTCTTTTGAGACTTGATCTTTTGTGATCATTACAATGTTATGTAATAATGCACTGACTCTGGGTAACTGGGTTCAGGGCGTTACAATTGGTATCAAAGGAAGTTTAGTACAAACCTTGGAAGCTAGATTTATATAAACTCTGATTAGAGCACATAGACCTAAGATGGACTTTGAGGATTAGTATAGAAGAACTTCCTAGAATTTTGGTATTGTAGAGATTTTGTGAGTTTTCTGAGCAATACATCCCTATCTGGATACGAGCAGGTAGAGGCGGCTCTGGCACAGATGTACCTAGGGGTAAAACCCGAAAACACCTCTTTGATCTAGACTTGAACAGGAACTGGTGCACGACAACGAGCCTTGCTTCACTCTTAGTTACGAAACTCCCAGGGGATATGCTTAAGATAATTTTCATTTTATTTACAAACCATTATGAAGGGTTTATGAGTATATACTTTCTCAAAGAAAACATTTTTTTATGATTATGGATTATGTCCATAAACTGTTGAATTTATGTTAAGTGTTTTAGAAGTTTGGAATTATATATTTTGATTCATAAACTAATCTAGTTTATTCCATTGTTTAGAAATAGCGCCTAGTGGAAGGAATGGAAACCGTATCAATGCACAAACTCCATATAGGGATTTCTCTCCTTATCAAGATAATAATAGTGGAGCTGGTGATGCAACTGGTGTTGATCAGCTAATCACCATACTGGGAAAACTCACTCAGGCTATGAATAATAACCTTACTCATATGGAGCACCCTGATCCACAGCATGGAGGATCAATGTTAGATCGCTTCATGAGGCAACAACCACCAACATTCAATGGGAGTACAAATCCCTTAGTAGCTGAGCAATGGATAAATTCCTTAGAGAAAATATTACATGCGTTGGGGAGTAGTGAAAGGGAAAAAGTTATCATGGCAGTTTACCTCCTCACTGGAGATGTTGATCAATGGTGTTCATTGATTCAAAACATGAAGGAAGATTATGAAGTATCAAATATGGAATGGAGGTAGTTCAAAGATATTTTTTTATAAAAATACTTTCCTCGTGACCATCGAGCAGATATGGAAAGGAAATTTCTGAGTCTGAGACAAAATGAGGATGAGAATGTTGCGAAGTATGAGGCTAACTTTACAAGGTTAGAAAGGTATGTTGCAGATTATATACATAACCCAAGAAGTAAGATTGATCGTTTCTTTGATGGGTTAAAACTGTTTCTCCATCGAGCATTGGTCTCACAGTCCTTCTCGTCATATGAAGATATTGTCTCGTGTGCTATCAAGACAAAAAATGAATTCTCTAAGTCTTATGACTTTAAATCAAAGTAAGAGAAGAAGAGAGTTGTTGAACACTCTGGGAAAGGAAATAAGTAAATAGGGAATAAGGGTATAATTGAATTTCCACCCTGTGATAATTGTGCAAGTAAGCACCTTGGTGCCTGTCTAAAAGGAAAAGGAGTATGCTACAAATGTGGACAGAAAGGCCATCTAGATGGTGATTGTAAAGGAAAGAAAGGCGCTACCAATGTTTAATACTACAATTGTAGGGATATGGGACATTATGAAAATGAATGTCCTAAGCATCAGGGAAACCTACCTCAGAAAAGGCTAAGGGACCAAGGCCAGGCTTATGTTATCACTACTGCTGAGGTAGAAGCTCTGAAAGACGTGGTGGTAGGTAATTTAATGGTTTCCTCAAGTTTAGAAAATGCTTTATTTGATTCTGGATCATCACATTGTTTCATATCTTCCCAGTTTTCTAAGAAAATTAGATATTTACAATTTGATTTAACAAGGGAGTTTTCAGTTAAAACTCCTAAGGGAAGTATCATTGCTAAAAAAATTTGTGGATCTGTTCCCATTAGGGCATATAAATGTTATTTATCTTCTGATCTCATCATCATACCCATGACATAATTTGATATAATCCTCAGTATGGATTGTCTTTCGAACCATGATGCGAAAATATATTGTAAGAAGAAGGAGGTTACGATTTTTGATGATGATGATAAAGAACACCTTATCTTTAGAGCAGAATCGTCACCACCTAATTCTTATCTAGATCCACCCCCAGTAGCTCAACTAAATTCAATTATTGGGGAGGAAGAGAATGAAATAACTGTGGGTGAGGAAAGGAATGTTCAAATAGAGGATGTACCTATTGTGAGAGAATATGTTGATGTATTTCCGGAAGATTTACCTGGACATCCTCCAAAACGAGAAATTGAGTTTTCCATTGATTTAATTCCTGGTTCAATGCCTATATCGATGACCCCTTATAGAATGGACACTGTGGAATTATTTGAACTAAAGAAATAACTAAAGGAATTGAGTAATAAGGTATTTATTCTCCTTAGTGTTTCTCCATGGAGTACCCCTATCAATTGTTTCTGATCGTGATCCCCATTTTACTTCAAGATTCTGGAAGAGTCTTTAGAAGGCCTTTGATACTGAACTTCATTTGAGCACTGCCTACCACCCTCAAACATATGGACAATCAGAACGGACTATTCAAACCTTAGAAGACATGTTGAGATCTTGCTCACTTGACTTTCAGGGTATGTGGGGTCAATATTTACCTCTGGTAGAATTTTCCTATAACAATAGCTTCCATTCAAGTATTCAGATGGCACCATATGAAGCGTTATATGGAAAGAGATGTCGCACACCAACCTTTTGGGGTGACGTTGGTGAAAGAAAACTTGTAGGCCCATAATTGGTGGAGAAAACGATGGAAATGGTAAAGGTAATCCAAAACCACATCAAAGCATCTCAAAGTAGGCAGAAGATCCATGCCGATAACCGAAGGAAGGATTTGGAATTTCAGGTAGGAGATCATGTTTTCTTGAAGGTATCTCCATGGAAGGGAGTTATAAGTTTCGGTAAGAAAGGTAAATTGAGTCCCAAGTACATCAGACCTTTCAAAATTCAAGAACGAATTGGGGCTGTATCTTACCGTTTGGCAATGCCGCCAAATCTCTCCAAAGTTCATGATGTATTCCACGTATCACTGTTGAGAAAATACATGCCTGACCCCACACATGTACTCACTTACAAGGAATTAGAACTGGAATCCGATATATCTTATTGTGAAGAGCCCGTCAGGATTCTTGATATGAGAGAACAAGTGCTGAGAAACAGGATGAATCGTCTGGTAAAAGTTCTATGGAGGAACCATAAGATGGAAGAGGCAACATGGGAACCCGAGAAACATATGATGAAGAATCACCCGAGTCTTTTTATGCAGTAGTATTCTAGAAATTTTGAGGACGTAATTATTTGAAGGAGGGTAGAATGTAACACCCCAAGCTTCTACGGTATGTTTCTCTTTGAATAATACAGTAGCGCGTGTTGTACGCAACTTCGAGTTCTAACACACACCACAACCAATCAAACTAGCCGTTATGAATAGTAATAACCATTTTTGAAATTTTATAAATTTTATCTTTCAAAATGGACTTCATTTTTGGATTCGGAATATCGAAATTAGCGTAGGATGAATTTTTGGTATTTTTCTGAAAACTTTCAATTTTTGATGAATAGTGAAAAACACTGAGTTATTGGTTAAAACCAACTTTTTATTTAAATAATTATTTATTTTATTTAAATTTATTTTAGGTCAAAATAGATATTCAATACCTATATAAGTTCAATGTAATTCATTGGAGTCATTTTATAATAATTTTAGACATATAAAAATTTTATTGAACTTTTCACCGTCTTTTACCCACCTCCTAGTAGAATTTGGAAATTCACATAAAACTTAATTTTACCTCTTATGTGAGTGGAATTTTGAAAATTTTAGAGACACAGTTAATATCAAGGAGTAAAATGTGGTTTAATACGATAAAAATATTTTTTGGTGAATAATAACTTTTTACTTTTATTTACCACGGTTAAAAGTAAATAGGGTAATTAAGGGTAAAAATGATACTAATATTACCCTAACACATGTCCTAATTCTATTGGACAAGTTTATCTCGACCAAAAATAGCCTTAGGAATAAAATATTATCATTTAGGTCCACTTGGATTAGATTAGGATATTTATTATTATTTAATTCAAAGAAGAGTTAAAATCAAGGTTTAATTACTAGAATATTTTTAATATGGGGTTATACATAAGATAAATTAGATTGTAAATATTCATTAGAAATATAAAAATATTTCCTAAATAATGGTATTTTATTTATAATTTTTACACATTAAATAATTTAATTTATTTATGACACAATGGTGATGGAGTAATTACCTAATTAATGAAATATTAAAATAATTGATATTATAAATATCCAAATAAATGTAATTTGAGACTTTTTATGAATTACACTAATTTTACAGGTTAATATTACATGTTATTATTCATTTAATTATGTTTTTTAGAATTAATCATGCTGTTATGATTTTCACAAAAATCAAATACCAAATATTGTCAAAATTGACATAAAAGTGTTTTTAAAACAAATATTATATTATTAATTGATATTCAATTCCTAAAAATATAAGGTTCATCCAAGATACTTATATCATTATAGGTGTATCATTAATGGACCACTTGGGGGTCTCTTGGATGTATATGGTAAGTTTATTAACTATATAATATAAAAATACAAAGTGACATGGTAAATGTCAATCTAATTAACTAAGAGTTAAAACTAAATGATAAGGTTAATATAATGACCCAATAATGTCTAAAATATATTAGTTGAAAGGATTTATACCCATCCCCACATTATAATTTTAATAATTCACTTTTTAGCCATTAGAAACCAAATATAAATTTATTCTAAATTAATACTTTAAGTTTTTCCTAAAGAGCCCCTCCTCCCCCTTATAAAAGGACACAACTTCTAACCAATTCTTCACACCTTCAAAGCATTTTGGATCGGCCAAACCCTGCCCAAATATTCTATCAACTTCCTTCACTTAAACCTAGAGGCCTTAGTTTGATCAGAAAGCCAACCTATGGAGCCCTTTTGATCAAATCAAAAGGAAGAACCCGAAGAAGAGGTAATGTTTTCACCACCCTCTTTCAAGTTCCTTTCTTATTCAACTTCTTCTTTCTTTGTTATTCCCATTTTAAAATAATAACCCCAGTATCTTCTATATAATTTGATTTTATTATAAATATGGTACAACCATATTCATTATTCTATCCATCCTTTGAATGACATGTCACCATACGTGTGTACGTACGGCCTACCGTCTCCACGTCGTGGTGTAATTGTTATTCAATACATTATTATTTGTATGGATATATTATTCATGTAAATAATAATTATAACATGATAATTATTATGTATATATGATATAACATCTAATTATATATTATTTTAATATCAAAAGAGTGATATTATCGCTCGTGCGTACATACGGACTACCGTCTCCACGAACGCGATGAGATTCATTCCTCATCATATCCATGCAATTATAATTCTCATTTGATGATTAACAATAATATTTAAGCACTGGATATAATTCTGGATATGAATAATATACATCCCATCCATAACAAATATGGCTCACATAACAAATAATATAATTAAAAATGATTCTGTTAACACCCTAAACAATGATAATACTAAGATATTATTAATAAATCAATGTTAAAAGATCATATATGATATCATATTAATATATATGATTATTGTATAATTTAGTAACAATTATGTCACCATTATACAGGAGGTTAAACTACCCTCAACCAAGTAAAATTACAAGTTAAGGGTTTATTTCACAATCTCTTCATTATCCGAGGTTGTTTATACGTAATTATCTACTGGGACCTATTTTTCATCCACATACATGTTTCTTAAAAATGTATTTCAAAACATTCTTACTATTTTACAGAATATGGGTTAAAGTCATTTATACCCTTGTTTTACTTTTTATAAGAATTTTATAAAGGAATCTTTCCATTTTTTTCCAAACAAGGTCCTTTTTAACCTTTTCAACAAAATTAAGGTAAGAATGAATTTTTTTAACTTATACAGCGAGTACGGCTATTTTCTACCATTATAAACTTGTCGAAGCTTCCCTTACAATCTTATAAGAATATTTTCAAATTTAATGTTTAATTTTATAATTATGTGACTCTTAAATTATTTCAAAATAGAAAGAGATATTTCTCTAAAAAGAGTTTTGATTTCATCTATGTCAACATCCTTTGATGTATTTTAAATTTATTTGGAGTTGATTTATTATGATACAAAACTTCCATATTATATTAAAGGTTTTGTGATATGTTTGACTATGGATGTGCTATTTTTATACCATTCATGATTTATGGTTAAATTATTAACATTTCATATGATAGTTTTAATACGAATGTTTATGATATGTTTAAACCATTTCATATGAGGAATGTATTGGACTTAGTAAGTGACAGGTGGAGCCCGATATAGCTCCCCGATGCATCGGTAGGTCTCATGAGACAACTAGACGTGGAATTGGCTGAGGCCCTTTCCCAATTTGATTTATTGTTTTGGCCGAGGCCTTAATCATTTTTAGACATCTTGGCCGAGGCCTTGACAAAATGTTTCAGAATGTCCGGCATTATACATTCCCTCATTATGGAAATAATATTGATGGTTCATGTGGTCATTTGACTAGTAGAATACCCATGTTTATATTTTATTATGGCATTATTTACTCATCTCATATTCTTTCCATAAAAGTATTCATGTTTATTATTGGTAAAGGCATGTGGTTTAAATTATTTACCATGCTTATTATTTATGTCATTTTCCACTGTATTACTTACCCTTACCAAGCATTTGAGCTCACCCCTTTCTATTTTTTATTTTTCCCAGGATGTGAAGAATTATTTTATGAATGACCTTCAGGGATAGTATGAGGGGTTAAGAGTGTGGAATATGGAGACTATGTTGTTGTAGTTTTCATTTTATGATGTAATGTAAACTTTATGAATATATCTAGTGATTCCAAGGCTACTAAACTAATAGGTCTTTCGAGACTTGATCTTTTGTGATCATGACAATGTTATGTAATAATTCACCGAATATGGGTAAATAGGGTCAGGGCGTTACATATTTGAAGTTGATTTATTATGATACAAAACTTCCATATTGTATTGAAGGTTTTGTGATATGTTTGACTGTGGATGTGTTATTTTTATACCATTCATGGTTTATGGATAAAGTATTGACATTTAGTATGCTAGTTTTAATACAAATGTTTATGTTATGTTTAAACCTTTTCATATGAGGAATGCATTGGACTTAGTAAGTTACGGGTAGAGACCGCTATAGCTCCTCGATGCATCGGTAGGTATCATGAGATGAACTAGTGTCTTGGAACAAGGCCTTGAAAAAATATTATTTGTAGTCTTGGCACAAGGCCTTGACTATGTGGTTATGAAATTCTGGCATTATGCATTCCATCATTATGAAATTGGCTATTGATATTGCATGTGATTATTCGACTAGTATAATATCCATGTGAGTAATTAAATGGCATTATTTTGATTTATATTTGCCATATTATGATGAAGTCTATGTTGAAAAGTCTTTTGTTTTAGTTTTATACATTGCCTTAAATGTTTATGCTTATTTATAAAAGTTTCTGCTATATTGTTATCCTTACTGAGCATTCAAGCTCGCCCCTTTCTATGTTTTATTTTTCTCAGGATGTGAAGAAGTATATTATGACTGAACTGCAGGGATAATCTATGGGATCTCAGTGTTTTCCATGGAAACAATGTTGTTGTAGTTTTCCATTTTATGATGTAATGTAAACCCTATGAATGTATCTAGTACTTCCAAGGCTACTAAACTAATCGGTCTTTCGACACTTGATCTTTTTTTATCATGACAATGATATGTAATAATGCACCAACTCTGGGTAACTAGGTTCGGGGCATTACAAGTACAATTTCAATCTATAATTGACCATAAGAAGGTTCACATTGCACACCCGATGGCTTTACAAGTATATAAATTCTATGAACCTCTTTAAGGCCCAATAAGAACTCCAATAAATTAAGACCACAACAAAGATAAAAGGCCTTCATACCCCTCAAAACAACAACAACAAAAAGAATATTTTAGAGGTGATTCCCCAAAAGGTAAATTTAAGTCGTCCCCATCCCTCCACTATGGACTTAAGTCGGACCAAGCCCATCCCATGTTCGACAAGTTTTGACTGCGCACAAGCTTCACCCCGAGACCTATGGCTAGGGCCCTGATGTTTGAATAATATACCTCCTCGCAGTCATAAGCTGACCACCTTTGACTGGAACTGCCTATATTGGAAAAGAAATATACATACTTCCCCTTGTGTTCCAAGTGGCCACTCTGTCAATATACCAATTGAGAATTGCAGCAAAAGGCTTAGAGTTCCCGACTTACCACATTAGATATAGGCAATTGAGTGGTCGATCAAGCATGAGATGCTAACCGATAGAAGGGGCACTCCAAGAACAGGTACCTATGGTTGGCACTCTTCATCGAATGAGGAACCTATACTTACCATAATATGAACAAGACCAACAACTATTATGAGTTATAAACTAATTCTTGCACACAACCTCTGGGGAATATGAAAATAGCTCATCTGAAAGGTCACGCACCTCCTTCACCACTTGTTGACTGGTCAAGGACCTATGAGATTCACTACTTTCCCTTTCCTTCACTTCCTTAGGTACAATCGTGGGATGAAGCTAGTCTTGAGGATCGCTCAATACATCCCTATCTACAATGAAAATGGAATAATCCCCATTTACCGGTCTCGTCCCGCTGCACCATACGTACTCAAGACAACTTACACACACAACTTTTGGAGTTCCTCCAAAACCGGAGACACTTCCAACTTTCAAAAAGCACTCAATGATATTCAAATAACCTCGAAGTCTACAAACAGTAGACACAACCGAGTAAAACCCAACTCTGCCACTCCAAGAACTGAGAGACCTGCTGGAAACCCATTGGACCTTTCTAGGGGGCATATCCCGAACAAGAAACACAATAATGTCATTCCACAAAACAAATCACTTAATGAAACTAACATCCACATTCCAGACACAAATCCAATCATTATAATTTAAAACATCAATTCTTTTTCTAAGAAAAAACACCCGCTTGAAAAACCAAGCATAGTACAATAAAACCAAAAACTCTTTTGAACCCATCACTTCCACTCCAGACTCAAAACTATTTTCCAATTTACAAAACCATTTAAGCACAAAGAACCCATTTTAGAGAAAAACCCACTTTCATGAAACAAGAAGCAACCTTATAAATTAATCAATCACCACTGATATTCCATGACGCCTCGTAAATAAGAATTTCCATTCCACTCATGCACCCATCCACACTATCCACCAACTATCCATCAATCACGTCAACATGCACATGTGAGACCCCATAGGAATACCACTGGACAAAATAAAGATCTTCCACCTTCAAAACAAAACATTCCCAATATTCTAAAAATAATTTTTTTCCAAAACCATTTCAAAAATTCAAGACAAATTTTCAAAATGATTCCCATTTCCAAAATAACTCACTTCAATTTCAAATAACCCAAGACGTTCTTTTAGAAATTCATCTTCGACAAATCAAATGCCAGCTTCCAAAAACAAGGTTCAAAAGAAATGCACCCCAAAAAGCATGCCAAACTCACACTAAAAAAATAAGATCAACCCCAAAGTCTGCTTTCCTTTAAAAAACACTTTCATGCCAACCCAAAACAGAATCAAGACATCACAAACATTAAAAAACCTGGACAGAGGACTAGTGGTCATGTCCAAAGTGGATATATGGTTTATCTAACCATGCCCTAGGCAAGCACCAACCACTAGCAGTGTCGAACCATACTCTTGGGCATCACATGGATCTCTACTCCATGTGAGACCCCACGCAATACCAGTTTACTCCTACTTTCATCCCCCATCCACACAAAGAAAAGACAAAAACTTAAATCCCAGACTACCCCTAGTTACTTGAGGATCGGAATGACTAAGATTTCACGACACTCACCCCGAAACTACCCCTTGAGTACCAACAGTTCTATCCCCGATCTACTTGACATCCCAAATAACAAGAACAAACCTATGCTCTGATGCCATTTTGTCACGAACCAAATCGGGTCGCCATCAAACTGAGGCATGACCCAGTCTGTGACAAGGCCCAAAGGGCATTCCCGATCCCCACGGGCTAGCACAAGTTCTCGGGTATCAAAAATAAAACTTGGGAATGATTTACCCTAATAAATAAATATAAAAAAACAAATAGAAAACTAAAAAAACTAAAACTAAAAAATCAAAAAACCAAACAGACCCTTAAACTAAGTTCAGATTTAATTTTTACAACTTTCACTAAAAATACAAAAGAGACTACAATAAAGGAAAGCCAAAACTCCAACTCAAACCTCCATACAACATGATGAGTCACATCCCCAAGACCTTGCCACCAAACCAACATGAGGATGCCACTAACAATTCGAACCACCAATGATATGCACGATGCATCAACCTAGAATACAAAAGAAACAGGATCTACATACACCCAAAGGTGTATGTAGGGCATGATCCAAGATACTGGTAGTATTCTACCGAGAAAAAGGTTTCACGCATAATTATTAAATGAAAAATACATTTGTAATCTTAATTAAATAAAAGAACTAAATGCTTGAACAGTTTTAGAGAAAATAGGTTTAAAGAAAATAGTTTCAAAAGGAACAACTTAAATTAATAAACACACAGACACTTAATTTTAAAATAACCAAAGTCTCACATGAATGAACGTAAAGAAACCAAGGAGCACCATATATGGGAGAGGCCTCATGGGTGTTAGATAGCTTGGGTCCCTAGATATTCATGTCTTCGTGAAACGTGGATTAGAAAACACAACCCTTAGAAAATGTGGCTTAGAACCACAACCCTTAGAAAATGTGTCTTAGAAACCATGACCCTTAGTCATTCATATGTTTAGTTAGTGTTTCATTCATCAATCATTCTAAGTGAAACAGGGACAAAGCCACCCCTGGATCACTAGCCCACTAGTCTAGTCCACCCTCCTAGCTATTTGGGCTTCCCACTTTGTGCTCAAAAAAGTTTCGAGTTCCTGTCACATGTCATATTCATGCACCCAAAGAAAACAAGACACTTCACATTCCAAAAACCACTAATTTCACTCAGAAATAACATTTTGAAAGAATATGCCCACTAAAACATTATCCAAACACGTTTCATACCATTGGCATAATTTAATGAACCTTTAAAAAGTTTTTAAACATTATCAAAAGATTTTCACTAGGCTTTGAACACACTTATACCATTTAAAAAATATTACGGACACTAAAAATATTTCAAAACTAAATCTGCATTACTTACACAACCAATTAAAACCAATGTGCAGTCAAAGAAAGCACTTTCATGGTCAAACAAACCATTAAAATAATTTATTAAAAATTTCCCACATACGTCGCATGTATTAAACACCAAAAATCCACCCGAATACTCATTTAAGATAGAACACATACAGACACTACACCAAAACACCAATTTCACCCTTTGCACATCCTAACAAAGTAACTGCACAATTTATAAAACACTAATGAATAGTTTGACATGGGTGTTCACAGCAACAACATACTCATATCTTCTAAAAACACTAATAATCACATTAAAATATACTAAACCTCAAGTAAAAATTAAATTCACACCAAACAAACTAATTAGTAAGCTAACCGCACAAATTACAAAAAAATCACTAACAATTAACTAGAGATGAGATTTTAGCAGAAAGCACACATATTATGATGACACGCTACTAAAAAAATTCAATGCATATCAAACATTAAATAAAATAAACTTCACACCACACAAATTAATTAAATAACACTCTCAATTAATTGAACTTGCAAATTAATTAATCAAGTAATTATTGGATGTGGAACCACCTACCTCAGTATAGACCAACTTCAAAACTTGGTGCGCAAAGATCGTTGCACTTCAATCACATCGCAAACAACACAACTAAGCCCTAAAATCAAAAAATCAGATCAATTACACCATAATCGAACCAATTTCCAAACCAAAACCCAAATCGCAACTTAACCAAAAGAAGAAATCAATAGGATGAAGGAAAACGCACCTGCGGCGAGGGTGAGGGATGCTAACTGAGCATGACAGAGAGGTGTTGAAGGTGCGTCGCACATGAGGGAGGTCACCGGAGGGTCCGGCTTGGAAGGATGGGTGCTTTCAAGGGATGGTGAATCCAAGGGAGGGTGCGACGCGGTTGTCCGGAGGGGAAGAGGGTGGTTCGGGTTGCTGTTCGCAAGTTGGTGTAGCCGAAAGGGTGGAAAAGGCGCAACCAAGGGTGGTGCGGCCAAGGGGGGTGTGCCACAGGTTTCTTGAGAAGGAGGAGGGGTGACGGCTGGTTTTCCAGAAGGTGGGGACTTGAGAGGAGGCACCACCCAAGGTAGGGCGCAACCGGGCACTGTAGGGCGGTGCGCGAGGCGAGCCGGTAGAGAGGAGGGGTGCTAGTATCGGTGTACATTGGTCTGGTTCACCAGAGAGGATGGAGGGAGGATGGCTAGAAGTTGTAAGGGGAAGGGGGAGCACCATTCTAGGGTTGTAGGAGGAAAGGGAGGTTCGTGTGGGGAGATAGGGGATAGCAAGGAAGGAGAGAAAAAAAGAAAAAAAAGAAAAAGAGAGAGGGATAAAAATGGAGGAAAAAAGAGAAGATAAAATAAAAAGAAAGAAAATAAAGTAAAAATAAAAGAATAAACAAAATTCTAATTAATAATAACAAAGTTTAATACAAATAATAAAACCAACATAATAAAATGACCAAATCATAATATTAACTGAAAAATAATAATTATAATTATAACCTAATTAAAATATTAACTTAAGTAATAATAATACTAATATTAAAACTAAAATAATAAAACCAAACAAAATAATAATATCATTATTAACTGAGGTTGGACACTGCGCACGGTCGTGACTGCGGTCACATGCGTGGGCGCGTGCGCAATCATGTGCTCGTATAATTATAAATTTAATAATAATAAAACATTCTCTTATTAAGGATGGGAACTGAGCATGGTCGCATGCATGGCCACACACCTGTATAAAACCCAATTTTTTTTTAAAAGAAGAACCCGTTCAAACCATAGCTCAAAAGTGAGACCCAAAATAATTAAATTAAAATGAATTTTCAGTCAGGGTGTGATAGTAACTAGCCCTACAACTGCACATATAGCCTACCTGAATATCAAAGGGGACTCAGAATTGGCAATAAAGTAGATCAATGGTGAATATGCCATTAAAATGGGAGAATAGTCCCCTCTTACTAGATACGTCAGGGTATTGATGGAAGAATTCCCTTTTGAGTCCAAATTGCATCATGTTCCCCGATTATGGAATGATTGTGCCGACACACTGGCTAATATAGCCGCCATCCTAGCTAACCATGATCAAGAGAAAGCTATATTTCACATCACACATATAAGAATGGTCTCATAAATCATCATATTTGAAAGGAATAAATCAATCAGGTCAGCACTGCCCCAGAGCATGATGAAACAATAAACACTCTTGGATAGATGGATCCCATAATTGGGTATCTCTAAAATGGGATTCTCCTAATAGATCATGCTAGAAGGGAACAGATTCGGCACCAGGAATAAAAATTTCACTCTGAAGGATGGTAGAAATGAGAAAAAATTCCTCTAAAAATGTTTATTTGATGGAATCCTCCTCTAGTGCATATCATATGGGGAGATCCCTACTATCATGGAAGAAGTCAATGCAGTATCTTGCGGTGGCCAACAATTTGGAACCAGGATCTCCCATCAAATCAAGAGGTTGGGATATTACTAGAAAACCATGATACATGACTGCATGAAATTCACCAAGAAATGTCATGCATGTCATGTCCATGTAAAATTCATCCATCATCCCCTGAAATTTTTACTTACAACTAAATATTCTTGGCCATTTACCATCTAGGGAATAGATGTCATGGGGCTATATCCCCCAGACATAGCTAAATAGTTCAAGTACATCATTATTGTTATCGAATTCTTTTCCAAATGGGCTAAGGAAATACCCCTCAAGGAAGTAGGGACAAAGAATATCATTAACTTCGTGAAGTCCCATATCATCACCAGGTTAAGGGTCCCTCACACAATATTGATGGACAAAGACACCAATTTCTATTCCAAGGAGTTGAAGAAGTTATACCATGAATATAATATCAAGTCCAATCACTCATCTCACTATAATGCAATGGAAAATGGATAGATAGAGGACTTAAATAATAATCTATTGAATATACTCCAGAAGATGGAGAATAAGGATAAGAAGTCTTGACTGGAAAAACTCATTTATGCTTTATGGGTTTACCATACTACCACGCGTACTGCCACACAGTAAATTCCATACTCATTAGTGTATGGGACCAAGGCAGTGTTAACCATATAGGTCCACCTTCCTTCACTTTAAATAGACATTTGTGGGAATCTCTTAAAATACGAACAATCTCAACAGTGGATGGATGAATTGGAATGGATTGATGAGAATAGATTGTACAAACCGCACAACCTAGAGGTCCATAAGAATCAGATAGCACAAGCCTTTAATAAAAATGTTTGCCTTAATTCATTCCTCTAAGGAGAACTAGTGCTGGCTCTTAGAATCCTAATGATAATGGAAAATAATCCATCAAAATTGGAACCTAAATGGGAAGTACCTTATGTTATAAATAATTTCTATCATAATGGATCCTATTCATTGTCCACCATGGATGGGGAGCATGTCACACCACCCACCAATGCAAGATTTCTCAAGAAATACTTTTCATAAGCTATCATCAAAATGGGAATCCACATCAGAGTAATCATCATCATTCATCCTTTCCTCATGATGTTAAACTATATAGTTTTCTAAGAACTATGTATGGATTGATTCATATCATCACAGGATATGTAGTGACACCCGAGCAACTCTTCTTGGGACCATCCATAGAATTATTTTCCTTTCACCTCGGGTGACCAATGTCCTTACCACAAGACATTAAAATGCACGACTAACATCCTCACCACATGAAATAAAGCTTTATATCCCTTATAGAACTATGTACCTATTGATTCTCATTTTTTGATGAGATACATAGGGATTCCTTGATCTTATATCTTGGTCTAGTCACTTCATGATACAAAATATCCCTATTGTACCCCCAACTGCCTCTATATTGTGAGATTTACCCTTGATACTCTTTATTTCTCACACCAAGAATAGCTTATGTGAGATTAGGAATTATAGTAAGGGCTTACCCACAAGAACAAGGCATGAAATTACATGATAGGTCCATTGCAGTCTTCAATGCATGACTATAAAAGGCACACTATGAGTCCTTGTTATATGATGTTAAACTACATGGTTAGCATCCTTACTGCATGAGGTAAAACTGCATGGATCCATAACATCCATATTCATTCATGTCGTGCCATAAATGTTCTCACCACATGATATTAAACTACACAACTCTTCTAAACTACATGTGATTTGATTCTCATTTTCATGAGGTAAGAAATGATTCATGGACTTTCACCCTTAAGCCCAACTGCAATGTCACAAATTTTTCACATTGTTCAATATTCATCCTTAATTCAAGATGTTAAACTACATGGTTCCTTAAGAACTAAATGTGGCTTGATTTCTATCATCACAGGGTAAGTAGTGATGCCTAGATCTCTAATCCTAGGCCCACCTACAACGATCAACGGAAACAATGCCCACCTCTCCGTATGGTCCATACCAGTGAAGAGATATTTTATCATTTAATAAATATGTGTGACTTGATTCCTATCCTCGTAGGATAAGTAGCGATGTCCGGATTTACATCACCATGCCTAGTAATGAAAAATCAATATAAGTATGCCCCCTCTTCACGTATGGGTCAAAACTGCACGAGGAACAACCATTAAGAACTACATGTGGCTTAATTCCCATCACCATGGGATAAATAATGGTCCCATCCATGATTTACACCATTTCACATTGGGATATCAATTTACTCATTGTATGACATTAAACTGAATGGATCTCCAAAACTATGTGGGGTTTGATTCTTATTTTCATGAGGTAAGAAGTGACGTCTGGACTTTCACCTTGGGCCCAACTGCAACATTTTGATCCATTCACATTGGTTCCTACATCCTTACCACATGATGATAAACTGCATGGAAGTACATCCTTACCACATGAAGTTCAACTATAAGGAAAATTTCTTGGTCACAGAACATTAAAACTGCTCGATAAATACATTCTTACCACCTAATGATAAAATTCATGGAAAATTTCCTTATCGCTTGATGTTAAACTGCATGGAAAACATCCCCACTACATGAAAATAAACTATGAAAGCCATCACCCATCATCATCCCTTATCAAAGCACCACAAGAGCCTTACCCCAGTCAACTAGTGTACAGGGTGCTTCTGCAATATTTTAAAATCACCTCAATCCATATACCACACTTCAAGTCTTGAGAAACTCAGGTCACCATAAACCTTCCATGACCTTTGGAAAGGATATCTAGCTTCAATGAACCCTTTTCTTGACTATGCATGCATTATTATGGATCATGAATATGCTCCTATGGTCATAAAACAAATGTAACACTCTGTAAAAAGGATACTCTAATCCTTATGATCTCTGACATCACTACAGTAGAACTAAACACCTCAGTGGGTCTGAAATACTCCCAGTATGATTGTCCCATATCATTACTCATGACCTGAGAATCTTGATACATGATTTAAAACATTTCCATCCCCTTCTTAGGAATATTTTGGGGTACACTTAACCCTATGTATCTTATTAGGCTCTTGTGTAACATCTCACATATTAAATCCATGTGAGTCATGACCTTAAACTGCATGTGATTTAGTCAAAGTTATATGACCATAAACTCTAGCCTATAATGGTCCAAATCACTATACCTCAAATTTCTAGAAAAATAGGCACAAAACTTGTCAGGTTGAAAACCCGAAAAAGGTTACCTAAGAAAAATCGAAGTCTCCACCTACTAAATTATTCATCTCAAGAGTTTAGGAAAACATTAGGGAGAAAATAAATAATGAATAAAGCTCATAGGACCTACTTTATAGCCCTAATAAAAGACAATATATGATCGAAGGACCCCTTAGTCCAAGAAAAAGTTAGAGCAATGATTTGTCACATCACTTTTCCATGAGAATATGTTTTCTAGGTAGTGGAACAACCTTTAGGGTGTTCAAACCCTTCTTGGATATTACACTTTCTTCAAATAAAACTTCATGATTTGGGTGAATCAAATCATTGTAAACTTTTCATGGCCCATGTAAAAGATATCCAGCTTTAAGTGAACCTTTTAATGACTATGCATGCATGCCTACGGCTCCTATATATTCTCCTATAGCCATCAACCAAATGCGTCAATCTGCAAAAAGTACATTCTAGTCTTTATGATCCCTAACATCATCACAGCAGCACTCAACACCTTAGTGTGTATGAACTACTCCCAATATGACTGTCTCATATCATCCTCATGATCCGAGCACTTATGAACATGATTTATAATCCCCATACCAAACTATCTGAGTAGATTTGACATCCTTGTTGTTACATCACCATGTTTTAAACTCTTTCTCAAGGATTGAATGAGACACTCCATTCTCAAACCTTTGATGGATCATGCCTCATGATTCAAAACCACAAGGCATAGAGATAAAGCTCCATAATTAATATTTTAATTGCCCTAAGGTGAAAGATTCCTTCCTGGATAGATTTATTTCCCTACCCAACTTCATCACCTAGATGTTTGAGTCTTCGCAAATCTCTCATAGCCCTCAGAAATAGGTAGAGATCAACTTTTCTTGGACATGATACCAATGCATAAGGGCACTGACCCACCAAATAAAGACATCTCCTCCTTTTTATAAATGAGGTTGAATCCTTATGAGACCCGACAACACTGAGGTGGAACTTGGTGCTTTATAGTGTTACGGGTCATCCCCGGCATGTCTGCTCCATCCTATATCCACATACTTAATCTTTTGGGTTATGGTTTACATCATCCATGCTCCAAATATCTAGTTATACCTAGAATACTTATTATTTCACCATTAACTGATACTACCTCCATAAATCTTCCATATCCCTTGTAAAAGATACCCAGCTTCAAGGGACCCTTTTCTTGACTATGCATGCATGTCTATGGATCCTACATATGTGCCTATAGTTGTCAACCAAATGCATCGCTCTACAAAAAGGGATTTCGAATCCTCATGAGACTCAGTAACACCATAGCATAACCCATCACCTTGGAGTATTTTAGTTCATTCATAGCACATATGTACCATATCCCATGATCATACAAAAGGTCCAAGATAAAAGACCCTAAACTAAAGTGATACCAAGACTAATCTAAAAGACCCTAAAATAAAACTACATTAGGTTCAATATAAAAGACCCTAAACTAAAGAAATATCATGTTTGAGCTAGAAGACCCTAAACTAAAGTGATATCAGGAACAAGTTAAAATACCCTAAACTAAAGTGACATTAGGTCTAAGCTAAATGACCCTAAACTAAAATGACATCAGGTCCAAGCCAAAAGACCTTAAACTAAAGTGGTGTCAGGTCTGAGCTAGAAGACTGTAAACTAAAGTAACATCAGGTCTGATCTAAAAGACCCTAAAATAAAGCAATATCAGGTTTGAGATAAAAGGCCCTAAACTAAAGGGAATGAAAGTTATTTAATCTAAAAAATCTTATCAAGCCCACTAAATGGACTCAGTATAGTCAAGCTTCTCTCACCTGGTCCATCGGCTTCCAAAAAGCACAGAGCACTCCCCAACCAGAACATTTGTCCTACATGGATGATCCTTCTACAAATCGAGTGACTTCAAGATAGCTGGAATAGATTCTCAATTAAGAATATCATGTTGGTGGGAATTCATTAGCATCTCTCAAAAGGAATCTGTTAGAATTACAACATTAAATTCTAGGAATTCATATTCATTCAATATAAATAAAGGGATGGGTATCATTGAAAATTATCAAAATATTGGAATGAAAAACTTTCATGCATATCACAAATAAAATAAAAACTAGAAAGCACATGTAAAGTTCAGTAAAGTATATTTGTTGACAACAAAACACACAATAGGAGGAATCTCCACATACCAGAGTCTCTCCCATGAAGATACAAATCCAAGAAAGATTGAAAGTTTACGATTATATCACAAAATTTTCTTAGATGAGTCCTTAAGCTTTGCAATTCTATGCTCTAGGGAAGGCATAGATTGTGACAGTTGATCAGAATATTCAGTTTCTACCTTTGTAGACTATTTAAACCTCTCTGCCCTGGTAATGGATTCAAGACATGCCTTTTCTGCCACGTCAAGAAGTCCTTGTTTCTCCAGCACATCCTTTTCTGATTTTTGGTGTATCTATCAAAATTGGGATAACTCTTCTTGAAGATGTATGATCTCAGGATGAAGATGACCAATTTCAGATTGAAAGTGGTTGATTTCAACCTTCCTAGCATTCACTACATCACAGTGAGTGGATGCCTCTATTGCATGTTGGGAGGCTTCCTTTACAGCCTCATACAAATTCTACTTCACTGAATAAGAATCCTCAGAACCTCCCACCCTCAATTCAAGGGACATTTTTTGTTATCTTAGAGAGACCAATTACTTTACCTAATCATGAGTGGTGGAATAATAGAAACCCTCATAACCAAGGGTAATAAACATAAATTGAATGTGACCCAACCAATCCTTAAACTCCTCCAAGGGGTATATGAAACTAAGGCCTAGACCTCCCTCCAGAAGTGTCATCTCATTGACTAATAGAATGATATAGACCTTAGTCCTTCACCTAAACCCATTTTGGGAACAATAATATATATTGGGACCAAATCACTCAGGGAAAGATTTGTACTCACGGTCTTTGATTATGTGGAAAGAGAGTCGGTCTCTGCATTGGTAGATCCGGTCAGAAGAACCCACAGGGGACTAGATACTAAATCCCCCAAATTTTGGGATGAAAACACTATAGTAAAGGTCATAGGGGCTCATCAGTTATAGTATGAATAATACAGTATCACCAGGTAATCGAAAAATATGATTGAGGATAGAAGCATACCTTTCTCACTCGCATCACTCGTGACATCCATTTCCCCAACCCCATACTCAAAAGAAGAAGAAATTACTCCTTTTTATGAGAGGATTTACATCCCTTCTAGTGATTTTTTGGAATAAATACACCAATCTTCATCCTTAAGGACTGAAGAAACAAAATAATAATATCAAGCGATATGATACGAACAAATAAAGTGTCTATTCTTGAAGAAGTATTTACCTTCTTCAAAACTCGTTTCCATTGAGGATAACATGGTAGCAGAATATATACTTGTGTTTGAATCCTCTAGAAGTGTACCCACCCACACTGGATAAAATTGTATGATTGTTGAATAATTCACAGTAGGCAATGGGCAAGATTGAGCCATCACCTCATTCACCTCCACTTATTAACAAGTTAGACCTGATAACGAAGGGTCTGTAGGAGAAACCAAATGATCACCTGCATCCTTAGAAGCGGACACATTCTTTTCTAAGAAAATACGACAAGGACTTTCACATTTTCTTCAAATAAGAATGTGCTTTCATAATGATCCAAGATAAAAGAAAAATTAAATACAACACTTAATTGAGGATTATAGAGGAGAAGGATCAGACAATGCAGATTGTTTTTCTTTCTTCGTTTTCTTTCCTTTTGAGGAAGGCCCACAATAAGGTGTTGAATATGAAACTATTTCTTTAGAAGTGGTGATTTTCACCCCCATCTATTCTTTTCGACTTGGGGAACCTTCATTATCAGTTCCATGGTCATCGCCAAATTCCTCTCCCATAGTCGTACCATAGGGAGTATATTTAGGGGACTGCAAGACCAGATGGTACTCAACATCCTCCCACTACATCAACATATATAAAGTACATAAATATAGTTGAAATATCACTATGAAAACTTAAGAACTATAGTAATCCTAGACATTCCGCTTCCTTAGTGATAGGGTAACCCTATTCATCCTTAGAAATATGAAGTGTTCCTTAGAAAAATAATTGGTGGACCAACAAGGAGAAAAATAGTTGAACCATGAAACTCACCAAATCCACATCAAGGTCTCAAAGAAGGGTCCTGACCTCCTCATAATGGTCTTTAAAGGTGATACCACAAGGTACAGTGATATAAGAGAACCCTTCTAAAATCACCTCTGAGTGCTCCAATAAAATCTAGAGTTCAACTCCTGAACATCGCAACTTCCAATCTTCCCACTATTGAGACACGATAGGAAATAAAATTTGGAATTGCCACACCCCCTAATGTTATGTTCATTGTAACCATGGAAGCAGATACCTCTTCCGAAAATGGTAAGCACCTGACCTCCTTATGAGGTGATTCTGGGGATACTATTCTTTTTTAAGACAGTTGTTTTCTAGGCCCGGGATTATGCTCCATAGTCGGTGGTTGGAAATATTTTCTTACCAATTTGGATAGTTTCCCATTGGGATATGAGAAAACTCAAATCACTACATATTCATGAGATAAACCAATAACTACATTATGTGAAGGAATGTGTATCCTAGAACCAGTCTCTTACCTGGTAAATATTATCCAAAATTAGTAATCTACCATCGAATTCTCCTTAGATTGAATATAGATAGAGCAGGGAAATATTGATTGAACACACAAGAACTGGAGGATGAACTAGCAGGGTGCATACCACTCACAGATATGATCCCCATCAATCTAGGTGGAAAGAACTCCTTAACAAAGTGACAACACATAAGCTCGTACACCAATATTGGCCTCACTAATGTCAAAAATGTCACCTATTGGTATCGAAATGAAAAATCTAAAGGATAAATAATCATAGTGTCTTATATAATCTATAATATCCTGAACTTTCAATGGGATAGGTCTCACCCTATAGGTGCACTACAAGTATGGTACAAAGTGAGTGTTGGGAATATCCTAAATGTTCAGATATTCATAACCACCCAGGTGATCTCCTATACAACCCCATAATACTTGTAAGTGGCCCGTGATCTTGTAAGGGGAATTTCCCTTATAAATATGATGTAAAAGGTGATAGATTTTGGCCAACATAGGGACAGATAGCTTGATATGATCCCCCCTTCCATAGAGGTCACCACCAGGAAAGTGGAAACTCTAAATACGCCTTTTTCCTTCGTAGGAAGTAAGTACCCACTCAGGTATATGGAAAGAAAACAAGCTATTTGAACAGATTTTTCAATATCAAGGACAAACTCTCATCCCCGTTCTTTAAACTTCCCTTCCTCAACTGTGGGCCAATAAGCACCCAGTTCACCACACGAATCCTTCATAAGACATGATTTTGGCCTTTTTACTTCTAAATAAGAATTTTTCTTATTGATAAATCATTTCTCCCATGTCTTGAAAGGGATATCTGCTTCCGGAAGCACCCCCTTTGGAAGGGCCTTCTCGTCTAGGTTAATCAGCTCCTGATTCAGAGGAGGGGTCCTTGTTACATTGTCCCAAAAATATTATGGGGGAAATAACTCATCAAACACGCTTCCCAATATAGGTGCACCAGATATATTTTCCACATCCCAATGTCTGATGCACACTTCTCCATGCATAAGGTGGAAAGTGTTTGCATTCGAGCTCCAGCAACTGAACAGCTCCGTCATCAGACCCTTGTTTCAATAGGTGGATGCCTGGGACATCCAAACAACCACATACATGCTAATACCCTTCAACTCATTAGAGAATTTATAAGCAGTGTATTGGACCAAGAAATTCCATCCCTGGTCCATACCATAAATACCTCTTGATCAGAAGTCCCAATTGGTATTCCACCCAAACTTTTTATTAGGAGTAGATTTTTGCATTATTTGAGCGATACATATGGACATATTCATCAAGTGCGTGATCAGTCCCATCAAATTATATGGGAATGAATGTCAGCATATTCCCATCTTCATAGTCTCCATGAGAGAAAAAGTAACCCCCTTAGGAGATCTGCACCTGAAAAGTGTTATGGGTCATATGAATCCAAGAAGAAGGTATAAATGATGACTTAAATAGAGGAATGGAAGCTTCATCAGTAAGGACAAACCCATAAAGAGGAAAAAATTCTGATAGTGGATATTCTAATAACTTTAATCCCATAAATTCTATCATACTCTTTTGGTTTGACCCCATATAATGGCGACAAAATAATCTACGCTCTTCGTTATAGCATCATAACGAGATAAATTTTCCCTTACCTCTCTCTTTGAGTGCTTGAAGAAATATCAAAGAGAACAAAAAGGCATCTTAAAATAAGTAAGTGTCATATTTCAGATAAAAATAATATAAAATCTTGTGAGAAAAAAAGGCATAAAAGTTTCGGCAACATCCTTCACATCGCATGAATCAACAAGGAACTTGCGAATCACCCTAAAGGGTTTTCAAAACATCTGATCTCCAAAGGAATTTTGGGTTGCATAACCCATGTAGGTCATTTCACAATCGAAAGACCCCTTTAGATACTCTCAATTTCATGACTGATACATGGTCACTCAAATCATATGATGATCAGTTGATTGAATGATCGAGTCAGCAGACCTCACAAAACCATCAAGATAATAGAAATATCTCATGGTCAAAGTCGAAGAAAATAATTACCAAAGTATTGTTCCTATTTGAACAGGACAAGAACCTGAGAAAAAAATGGTCATGTAGGATAGATCTCTCAATGAATTGTCACAACAGGGTCTCGCAATTAGGACTCACGGAACGGTTTTGCGATAGAGATACGCAGTGGAGGAAAAATGAGAGCACAGTAAAGAAATTGTAGCTGGTGAAATTAATGGATCTATGACCCCTATACATAATTCATTTTGTGGAATACCAAGCATCTACTGGTAGACCAAACATCACCCAAGACGTCGATTTTTGATAACTCCAAAGACTCTGGCAGGCATTTACTTACCTCATAATTGAGCCCATGTCCTCGTGGATGTCTCTCCTAAGGGGGGAATTTGTTCATGACCACCAAACGAGCATCATAAAATTCAAAAAGGATGAAATACCTAAATATGTGTATTATTTTCCCCACAAAAGCAAAGGAAGAAGAATATAGTTGAGACCTACATATCACATGAACCTTTAAAGGACTCGTGATCACATAACCATTATAAGGCCATATGAAGACTCCACACACAACACATAATCTACAGTGGATCCCATGGATCCCCTTTCAAAAAATCCCAATGCTTTTACCAAGGTGATTCAGACAACTAGTAGCCACACGGTGGCATCCAGATAAGCTCCCCTAGGCCACATGGATTTTTAGCAGAAAACACCTAGAAATCCAACCTAAAAATACTTTGAAAATAGTAGGAGAGATATAAAAAGGTGGATACCCCTAGTGATCATAATTTTCACAAGAATCATCACCGGTGGTAAGGGTAATTATTCTTAACAACATCCTAGAAATCTTGCATGACTCCCAACCTTTGTCACATAAAATAAAGGGAATAAAAGATGGAGGAGGTGGAAGCCTCTCTTGGTCATAAAACACTTGTGATATGCTAATTAAGTCAACATCATGGTCCCACGAGACTCCTAGACAAGTCGCTATGATCTTACAGAGACCCCCATAAAAACCAACTTTGCCTTACTAAATGTCCCAGGCAAGGCATCGAGCATCTCACAGATGCCTTTCAATAAGCACTTAGGTCTCGCAAAGGACCTTGGATGCATCAATTTGACAATATAGAGATCCTTAGATATACTTTAATGATTCATAGAGTCCCCATTAATTTGAAATAATCCAATAAAGGACATGTTGACATAAAGACTCATGGTCACCACCCTCGGGAGTAGTCCACATCGGAGACTTGCGAAGATGTGTGGCTCTAGATCCCTTCACCGACTCCATCTTTGTTTCGCGCTAGATACGCCACACAAAAAACCAAACAACCAGGGTGGAAATTCCAATAAATTCCCCACCCCAACATGAAAAAAGGTTGTAATATTTACCTCTATAATTTAGCATTCAAGGGTTTTCTAACATTCAGATACACCAGTTCTAGAGCAGAATTCTCAGAGTAGATGATATCGTGACCAGAAAGTCTTATGTCTAGTAATATACTGGTGAATATCTAGATCAATCATGCTCCATATATGAGGAACTTTTCATGATCATTCATAGATCACATGAAGGACTTTTGTAAATATGTTCGAAGAACATACCACATGTCTTCTAGATCATGCAAGACTCAAAAGAAACTGATACTGAATAAACCTAAGGAATTCTCAATACAAGGGCTCAAACAAAGATTAAAAATGAAATAATTAAGCGAAAAACATGTTTTTTGGCCCTCATGCACTCCTCATGAGTCATACAAGACATTAGATGGCACTAATACATGTAACCTAGATCTTGTGAAAATCCTTTAGCATGCTATTTGGGACATGTGAAATTATCCGGACATGTCAGATCAAGTCACATGATCCCCATGGGCACACCACTTTAGTCTCATGAAGCCCTTTGGGCCTATCTCCCAAGCCTTTATACATCCTTAAGATACATCACCTGACTCATATAACAGTGAAATATCATGTCATTCAAGTCTCATGGCTTCATATGGGCTTTTCAACTAAGATCTCGCAACACCCTTTGGGCAAGTCAGCCGAGACTCATGATGCCCTCCAGACATGTCATCCAAGTTTCAATATTTCCTATAGGGATGTTATCCAAGACATGTGATACCCTCTGATCCATATCATATTGATGCTTGTGACACCTTCCATATGTGTCAACACAACTCTTACGAATGACACTAGGACGAGTCAGCTAGATCATGAGACACCCCATAGACGAGCTAGCCAGGTCATGAGATGGATTCCAGGATAGACCATTTAGATCTTGCGATGTCCTCCAGACATGTCAATTGGGTCATGTGATACCCTCTAGAGAAGCATTCTAGGTTAAAAGGGAATCCCAAGACATGATAACATTTTTCATCCTCGGTGTGTAATCCCTAATCAATTGGGAAACATTAGAGTGTAAGCCCCAACCACAAGGGAAACCTCATTTTGTAATCCCCGATAAAGGGAACTATGATGACTCTGATTCTTACCATATTTAGAATACATAGGCCACCTATCCCTCAGGTTCGAGCTCCATATTGATCTTCTAGGGTGATCCCAGCATTTAAGCCCCTTATTCAAAGTAATTACATTGATTAATTGTTATCCCTTGTTTCTCACAATGATCATGGATCACATGGGATTAGGGAGTTTCAATGGTCATAACATCTTCACTATAAAACTCCATAAAGGTAATGGAAACCTCAGTGTGTAAGCCTTGATATATTTAACTATGAGAACTTTGATTCTTTCAAAAACTAAGATACGTAGGATTCCTTCCTAAGGCCCGATCTCAAATAAATACCCCTTTAGGTGTAAGTACTTTTATGACTCTGAAATCTCATTAATTAGGACCCAATTATTCCCATAAGCTAATCACTCTACCTCATCCATCAGTGGAATGATAAATCAATAAAACTACGATGACTCTGATCCCTACCAGAACCAGGATCCATAGGACATCTCTCTAAGACCTGAGTTCCATAATAAATCATCTTCAAGCAGTCCTAGCATATAAGTCCCATATCATGAGCAATGAAAATGATCATTTTTTCATCCCTTGTTTCTCAAACCAAGCATAGTTCATTTGAGCTTAGAGAATTTCAATAATTATACCATCTTCACCATGAGTCTCTACAATGATAGGGGTAGCCTCAATATGTAATCCCTAAACAAATGAACTATGGAAACCCTTATTCTTGTTATACTTGGGATATATAAGAAATCCATCTAGGACTTGAGCTTGAATACTTGGTTTCCTAGATCACCCATGTAAGTCCTCTATACATGATGTTAATCTGTACGGTTCCAATGAACTATGTTGGTTTTTATTCCTACAGTAACCAGGATATGTAAGATGCCTCATAAAGGCTCAATCCCCTCCTCAGAATATTAATCACCTCCTTGCCTGATAGAAAATTCAGAAGAACTTGGTTATAATACTTTAGCACATAAGCAACCACCCATTACTGTAGAATGATGAAGAACCTCAGATACATACATATGGATTCACTAAAGAGACCCTGGTCTTTTGAACATGAAGTAGAATTAACCTATAGTCATTTTATTAGGGTAACTGGTCCCATATCGGGATTAGGAAAAGATTTACGAACATATCATAAATCTATAAGAGATCCTTGGAGTAAAACAAATTCCCACCAAAAGGGTGTGATGAGCCTAACCTTCCATCCTCTTGACCAATGTGATTCCCCATGAGTCATTGGGCCTAAAAACCCAAGCGGTTTCCTGCCTTCAGAAATTATGTTTTTACCCAGTTATGGATGATGGAACTATTGGGAGTTCCCTGTAAGAGAAACAATGGTAGCTCAATGTTCATGTTTTTTTAGAACACAAACCACTCATAATCAAAACCATCAGGTGGATCCCATCCATGCCTCAAATCCCAACAAAACACATATACACATCCCCTAAGGTTTCCCTTTAAGGAAAGTAATTTTTCCATCCATTTTCCAAATCTCATAGACATAGTAATATACTATGGAAAGAAAAAATATGATGGACTTAAAAATAGAAATTGGAGAAAAAAATTATCATATTCAATGCCTTTAAATTATCTAAACCCTATATCTACTAGTCATGATTTCTAGCAATTAAATTTACCTTTCATGTTTGGTTTTCTCTTAAATATCCATTTACACCCAGTGGTCTTTACATAAACTGATGGATAGATCAAACCCCAAAATTGGTTTTGATACATGGAATCCTTCTCATAATCCATGTATTCTTTCTATATTTCATCTTTTGAGCTCTTTACTTCCTCTTTATAGGAGAAATGATCATTATTTTCTACCAATAATGATTCACCATCATCGATGACTAGAAAACAATATCTCTCTGGTTCTCTTACCTATCTAGAGATCCTATATAGTACTTGAGTTTTAGGAACAACTTCTTCCAGGGGTACCTATGGAATCTATTCTTGTACCAACTCTTGCATATCTTAAGAATAAACTTCATTGAAAAATATTTCTCCCACTATCCTCCTTAAGTATGTACTCCCTCTCAATAAATACATCCTATCTTTCAATGGTTACTTTCTTGTTTGATGTGATGTATAGATAATATCCCCTTATTTCCTTAGGATACAAAATAAAGATACACTTCATGCCTTGGGGTGATACTTTGTTGCTTGAGCTAGCCTTAAAAACTCCTCATATCCCAATTCGTGAACATGTGACAAAATAGGTTTATTTCCACTCTATAACTCGAAGGGAATAGTGTTTTACACTTTAGTTGGTACTTTATTTAGTAAGTATGGTGTCATATATAAGGCATATCCCTGGAAGGATAATGGAATGCTTTCATGACTCATCATCAACCTTACCATATCCAGTAGTGTACAGTTCCTCTTTTCACTAACACCATTCCACTAAGGTGTATAAGGTGGAGTGAGTTGATATTAAATCCAATAATCCCATATAAAGTCGATAAAGTATTGGTTAATGTATTCACCTCCTTGATCTGATTGAAGTTTTTTTTATCGTCTTTCCAAGATGATTCTCAACTTGATTCTTGAACTCTTTGAACTTATTAAAGTATTAATACTTATACTTCATTAAGTAGATATAACTATACCTACTCAAGTCACTGATAAAAGTAAATTATGAGAATCCACCACTAGATTCTACTTGAAAAGGTCTGTACACATTAGTGTGTACCAATTCTAGAATATTTATTTCCCTTTAACATTGACCACTGAATGGTGGTTTGGTCATCTTACCTTATAAACAAGCTTGACATATTTCAAGTGGTTTAAGCTCAAAATATTCTAAGTAACCATATTGATATATCTTTTTTGAAAAAAATCTCTTGTACATGACCAAGATGATGATTCCACAATTGGGTGTTAAATGAGTCATGTGTATTTGTTTCATTATCAATTACTAATATTTTGTTTTCATAATTCAAAACATAACAACCATTATTTAATTTTACCATATCATAACATATGCTATCATTATAAAAGTATCAATTATTGTTTCCAAAGTTGAAAATAAATCCATCCAAGTCTAAATAAGAAACAAAAATGATGTTCTTGGTAACACTAGGAATGTAATAAAGTTTCTTTAAAGCCAAAATTAATCCTTTTGGAAATGCGAGATGGTGGTCTTTGATATATGTATTTCATGCATATGTTTTAGGGTGTTTAAATACATTAATTTGCGTAATTTAATTGATATTATTTTCAATATTTATAATGTTTAACTTATTTTGTGATCTTTGGAAGGATACATCCAATAATAGGAAAAGGAATAAAAAGTGGTAAATATGAGGAGAAAACAACACTTCACATCGTGACACGAAGCGTTGCAATATGACATTATAATATTAAAGCCAAAAGTGGAAATCACAAGGAGCTAAAGCAAATTATAGAACTTCGAGCAGAGCATTTACACATTGTGAGTGTAACTAATTTCATTAGATTCTCAGGAGTGGAATCACCCAGAAAATCCTTGAACTCGATATTCTTGGTTTTTAACATTACACATCATGTAAATAATACATGATGTGAGAGTTTCAAGATAGAAAAAATATGAATATGTTGTCGCCGCCACACATTACACACCATGTAACTATTACACATCATGAACTTTTTAGAGAATATATGATTTTTATGATATGGGTTGATAGTTTGAGGAACAAAATTATATATACACCCTTCAACTTCCACTTTGGATGATTATAAGAGAGAGGTGAATGATGATTCCAGACCAAAGAAATGTCAAAACCCTGCTGTTGCTACTACTCTGTAGGTTTTTTTATTATTTATTCTCATCCTCTAATGGCTAACATGAGGGAGTTATTTATTTATTTCATGGAATTAATGATGAATTGGTATTGAATTTATTTTATTTTTATTACAATTCATGTTGGGATTTTATATTTTTTCTTAATTGTTATCTCTTCCTTGATTATTTTTACACAGTCATTGTAAGAAGGGTTATGAAGTGGGTTTAATTTATTTCATTCTTTGAGCATGACCATTTCCTAATTTGATTGAATTCCTTTGTTTAATGTTAAGTATTGGGTTCATATATCCACCAATACCATTGGGATAGTTATTTCCCTTTGTTTAAATATGGTTTCTGGTTAATCATTCTTTTACAATCTGAAGTACATAACCATGAGAAAAGGAGAGTTTAGTATGGAGAGTGTTTACTGGAACGTGCTTCGCAATGTGTGAAAATTTGCAATATTTATTTACCTACCAACAACTATAGAAGTGGCGAGTAGGGTTGAACCATAGAGAGAATGTGAGTAGACACTAATAATATCCTCTCGGAAAAATGTTTAGGAAAATGAGTTCTTTATGTGATTAATAACTAAGAAGTTCTAAAAACTAAATGAATATTTTAAAATGACTATTTAAGTTAACTACAACTATCTAAGAGAACTAAATTAAGCTATAAAATAAACTGGCGGAGATGGAAGTGTTAGAGCCGCGACATCCATCCAGGATCATGCAATGTCAATTATTTAATTCCCACATCTGAATATTTGTTTATTCAATTGTGACCGATTTAAAAGGCAATCAAATATGGAAAAAATTAAAGAAATGCAATTACCATCACTTTCATCACAACTCCGACATAAAAAGAATTATCCTTCCATCATGATGACAACACAGCACATAAAATAATAAATAGATATCATTGTGCTTGTGTCGTCACTATGGTCACCGAAAGCTGCCGTCAAAGATCACGCAATAATCATCCTCACTCTGCTCCGTGCAGTCAGTGATGCCACACCCGAATCAAACCACCGCGCCACTAAAAATATAATCATATTTGTTCTTGCTTTCGCTATGCAAAGTTACTCTCCGGAATCCAAATAGAATGTCGATGATGTGTCCGAACAACCATTGCGCTCACGAAATGGAGGAGGGGTGGTCGTTGGATGTTGTGCTGATCAGTGGATGTGGTTGGTTCAGCCGTATGTTGAATCTGAGGATGGTTTACCACTGGTTCGGACTGAGAAGGGTTTCTCACTACTTGCTGTGTACTAAAGTGGTTGAGAGGGGATAGGGGGTGGAGGCTAGGTGTGGGGTGCACAGGGTGAGTGGGGGCAGGGCACTAGGGATATAGGGGTGGGGTTGGGGTGGCGGGTGAGGGGTTGGGGAGGGGGAGTGGTGTGGGATGTGGGTAAGGGGAGGGGAGGTGGTAGGGGCAGGAAAGGGGGGATGGGGGTGTAGGTGAGAGGAGGGAGCAGCGGGTGAGAGGAGGGATGAGGGGATTGGGGGCATGGGGATTGGAGAGAGGGATGGGACGTGGGGTTTTGGGTGAGAGAATGGGGGAAGGGGGAGTGGCGTGGGTGATTGGAGATAGAAAAAAGGGGCGGAATGGAAGGGGTGACATGGGAGAGGGGAAGGGGTGGAGGGGGTGGTGTGTGGATAGGGGGAGGTTGAGGGAAAAGAGGAGTGGGTAGGTTAGATAGGGGGAAAATAAATAAATAAAATGAAAAATAAAAAAGTTATATCTAAATTAAAAATTCAAAATTTAAAATAATCTATTAATCTAAAAGTAAAATAATAATAATAATAATAATTAAATATTAATGCACATATAATTAAATATAATACTACTATTAAATATAATAATAAACTAATAACAAATACTATTTTATTAATGCAACAAAATGATGAAATAAAATAAAATACAATTAGAGAATTAAAATATACATACTAATAAAAATTAATAAAATAAAATAAACAAATATTAGAAAAACTAATAATAATAATAATATAATGTTAAATATAATATATAAAATTAATATAACCAATAAAATAGTAAATTACTAATATAAGTAAATAAATTGACTAAAAATAATCAGAATATCTAAAACACTATAGAACTACAAAAATAAACAAAAAATATAAAAAATGGTTAAACTAATTAATTAAAACTAAGTTAGAAAATTATAAAAATACATGTGAAATCCATGTACATCAAATCCCCCACATATAAACTTTTATACTCCTGGTAAAAACAATCAGAAATAAAACACAAGTGGCCGCAGACAAATCAAAACATCAAAATTACAAATTCAAAAATTTCCAATCTCTTTTACCCATAAAATATCATGCTTCATTTAAAACTCCAATTTTCAAAAACCTTTTCTCTTTCACTCACATTATTTTTAAAACAAGTACATGCACTCATGTAACATGTGACCTACCTCTCCATTACTCTTATCTCTCAAAATATTTGATCAATGTTATGCTCAATTCTCATACACATGCATGCTTTCCATAGTCTTGCCATGAATTTCACATATCAACTAGTGGAAATAAAAAGGATGCACCAATCTCAAGGGCTTCACATGAGGTTCAAATTTCTCTAAGGCTGTAGGACGATGGGTAAAAAAATTGATAGTTTTTTTGGCAAAAAGGAGGGTTGAATCTTGAAAAAAATAATGATAAATATCAATCCAAATATTTTCTTCACTCTCTCTCCCCCACACTTAAAACATTTATTGTCCCCAAGCACATGATAATTCAATATTTCACTCTATTTTTCTTTTTTTTCAGACACAACTCACTCAAATAATATGGTCAGGAAAAACTGGAGAGTATCAACTCTAAAACCCCATGAAATAACTGTCAGACAATAATCCCAAAGAATGTTACACAAGTAGCACGTATGCTGAAACATCTTAGTGAAAGTAGGTCATATAGAAAAATTTCTAGATCCTGGAGTAATGGATCATCAGTTTTATATGTATCCCCAAAAGCGAGGGTTACCACATAATGACCACCAATGTACTCATTGTTGGAAAAAAAAAGAATCTATATGCCCATCTCAAAATACATGTAATGAATGTGGCTACTATGAAATATAACTCATATAACCATAATGGGATAATGTCGATCCATGTGCATCAAATGACTCACTACCCCTCAAAAAACCTTCTCCATTAATAAATATCTCCCCCACACTTAGATTGAAAATTATAATGCAAAAAATCAAGAAATGGGTAGGGAAGGGAATTGATTATGGGATCATCTTAAAAGGATTATTCATGGCTTATAAGGGCTATACGATGGAAAAAATGTATGGGTAGCTCAGTGGGTCAATGAGGTTGGATATCAAACAAATGCCTCAGTCATTTTAGTGCAACTTTAAAAATTCATATCGCTTTGATGGAAAAAACATGGAAAGTTCTAGAAGAAAAAACATGGTCAAGATTGGCTCAAGAAAAAGAGAAACATAAGATGATGAAAAATGGGCCAAAGTCCTCACATGTATGTAAATATAATATTGGACAGCACAGATGAGAATGAGTTCAAATAAGTGCCTAAAAAATATACAAGTTTTTAAAAAATATTTTAGAAGCATGAAATAATATCAGAAATCATATAAGTCATGAGATCAAGGATCAAATCATTCCAAACAAGAATCAGGTGCTCAAACTGCCTAGGGACACAAGTTGTATGCCCCCGACTGTGTTACAAAAAAAATGTAGTGGATTTCATGTGGGTTCATCAATGATAGGAATGTTTGTTTTTTTAGTTGTTTTACATGGTGTGTTTTTGGATGCATAAAATATGACAAAAATAAAACACTTCCCTGCGTAAATGCAGAAAGACGTGGAAAGGTTGTCTGTATCTGATGAAGCTCCAGAAATGATATACCTATAAAACCTACACATTGATAGCACATACTTGCAACATATCAAATAATTCACACCATAATCAAAAGAATGTGGATGATAAAAATATGTATGATGAATTTTAATCCACTACAGTGCCAAGAGAAAACAGATTGTGGTAAATGCATGCCTTTTTATTTTATTTTATTTTTAAATAAAACTAAATGAAATTAAATTAAATGTAGTGAAAAGAAAACAAACAAATTATGGGTTGTCTCTCATTGAGTGCTATGTTTACTTCATCTTCAACCAGACATTGTTGAAACTCCACCAGGATCGAACAGAAATGTAAACCATGCATCTTATTCTTTTTCAGTGGGAGTGTGTAATTAATTCGTTGAAGATGAGTTTATCTTGCAACCTGCACAATATCTCAATAGAATCTTGTTAGAAAAATGAATGTGTGGAATGAAATGAAAATATGTTAACTCACAAGGGAATGAATATACCTTGATAGAAGAAAGACTCATTGAATAATTTAATTTTGGGAAAAAGTTGTCAGTAAAAAGATCAAGAAGATTACCTCCTTGAACATAAATAGGTGAAAAAGTGCCTTTACCAGACTCCTTCAGTGGTCAGCTTATATCCATCACATCCTTTAATGCAGTATATGGGTTGATAAATTATCTCAATTTAGTTTCACACCCAACCACTAGCACAGGGAAATCTACTGGTTTCCAAATCAATTCATTCTCTATAGTTTCATTGATTGTGCCAAGGTCAACAATATTGTTAGCATATGTGGGTATTTCAAGTGAAGTGTTTGTAACCTCAACACATGGAGCAAGTGGCATGGGATCAATTGGGGCAGATTACTCCATTGTGTCAAGAGTGACATCCTTTTCAAAATTTTCTTCTATATCGACCTCATCATATTTCTCTGTTGGTACATGTTTCACCACAAAATCAGGATCCTCCAGGCTATCCCATTATTCCATTGTTTCTAAAAAATTATGAGTGTTTTCCACCACCAATTTTGACTGATTCTTTGACTCCAGAAATGTTTCAGATATCTCCATTTTAGAAAATGTTTTGGACTCACAAATATTTTAATATAGAGGCGTGCCAATTTCATTTTAAGTGGCGTCCTCTTGCGAGTGGAAATCTACTATGTCTTGGTTCAATTCTGAATCAGCCATAGTAAAGAAGAGTCCCAATTCAATGTCCTCTTCATCCTTAAAATTTTTGATTTGATAGACATTGAATGTGTCCTTTTTCACTTTGGGATGTCTGGGTTGAGAACTCACAAAAGGACATGAAATTGCATTTTCCAAGGGACCATTATGTTCAACGGGGTGGAAGACTAATCTCTCATATTCTTGAAATGTGATTATATTGGAAGAATTAAAATGTGATCGAGAGGAGTCATCAATGGTATGATAGGAAAAAGGATCAATTGAAGTAGTATCATCATCAGAATCAGGAACTGGGTTTTGTTCAAATTTAACCTCTACTACACTTTATTCTACAAGATTGCTCTGAATTGGATCATCAAGTGTTAGTGAGGAAAATAGTTTAACAAGATGAGTCATTTAATTTCCTAAATTTTTCATTTGATTTTATAAATCTTTCATTGAATTTTCTAAATATTTTTTTTGATTTTATAAATCTTTCATTGAAGAAAGTAACTTTGAATTATGTTTATCTTGAAGTTCAAACATCCTATTTGTCTCAGTGATAGCACAATGCAACATGTTATCAATTATTGAATCATTTTTTTCACATGAAATACAAAGTTCTAAATTTTCATGAATTATTTGACTTTGAAAATGATTAACAGGTGGGTAGGAATTAGCAGTAGGATATGGATCATAACACAAACTTGAATGATAATCATTAAAATAAACACGATTACCTAGTGAGATCATGTGTGGTGAATCATTATACATCATACCTTGAGTTGGGGCTACGTAGGGAGAGTGCTGGTTGTAATTATGTGGTGCAGCCCACATCATGCTGAACTTCTGGGTTTCTTGAAAATACCTGCAATGAAAAATTTCCAGAGTTGTAAACATTTTTTTTTAGTTTTTTTAATTATTTTATTTTATTTTTGACCTAAATCACTCTTTTAAAGGAACTCCTAATGTTATTATTCTCCCTGGAAACAATGCCAAAAATTTGGCACGTGCATCGCAACACGTGAAAATTTACAATATTTATTTACCTACCAACTACTATAGAAGCGGTGAGTAGGGTTGAAACACATAGATAATGTGAGTAGACACTAAGAATATCCTCCTACAAAAATGTACTGGAAAATGAGTTCTTCATGTGATTAATAAATAAAAAGTTCTAAAAACTAAATGACAATTTTAAAATGAATATTAAAATTAACTACAAATATCTAAGAAAACAAAATTAAGCTATGAAATAAACTAGCGGAGATGGAAGTGTTAGAGTCATGATGTCCATTCAGGAGCATGCAATGTCAATTATTTAATTCTAACATCTGAATATTTATTTATTCAATTATCACCAATTTAAAATAAAATCAAACATGGGAATAAATTAAAGACATTAAATGATCGTCACTTTCATCATAACTCTGACACAAAAAGAATTAGCCTATCATCATGACAACAACACATCATATAAAATAATAAACAGATATCATCATGCTCGTGTCATCGCTATGGTAACTGCAAGATTCCGTAGAAGATCATGCAATAATCACCCTCACTCTACTTTATGCAGTCGCTGACACCACACCTGAATCAAACCACCATGCCACTGAAAATATAATTAGATCTGCACTCGCTCTCATCGTGCAAATTCACTCTATGGAAGCCAAATTGAACATCGATGAGGTGTCTGAACCACCGTTGCACTCCCTAAATGGAGGAGGGGTGGTCGCTGGATGTTGTGTTGATCAGCAGAGGTGGTTGGTTCAGCCGTATGTTGAAGGTGAGGATGGTTTTCCACTGGTTCAGACTAAGAAGGGATGCTCTTTGTTTATTATGCACTAAAGTTTCCGAGAGGGGATAAGTGACGAAGGCTGGGTGTGGGGCGCGCCAGGTGAGTGGGGGAGGGCGCTTGAGATGGAGGGGTGGGGTTGGGGTGGTGGTGAGGGGATCGGGAGGGGGGTGGCATGGGACGTGGGTAAGGGGAGGGGAGGTGGTAGGGGTGAGGAAGGGGGATGGGGGTGCAGGTGAGAGGAGGGATGGGGGGCTGGGCGAGGGAATTGGGGGCGTGGGGATTGGAGAGAGGGATGGGGTGTGGGGTTTTGAGTGAGAGAGTGGGGAAGGGGAAGTGGTGTGGGTGATTGGAGAGAGAAAAAAGGGGGAATGGGAAGGGGTGGTGTGGGAGAGGGGAAGGGGTCAAAGGGGATGGGGTGGTGTGTGGATAGGGGGAGTTTAAGGGAAAAGAGAAGTGGGGGTAGGTTAGATAGGGGGAAATAAATAAATAAAATAAAAAATTTAAATCTAAATTTAAAATTTAAAATTTAAAATAATCTATTAATCTAAAAGTTAAATAATAATAATAATAATAATTAAATATTAATTCACATGTAATTAAATATAATACTACTATTAAATATAATAATAAACTAATAAAAAATACTATTTTATTAATGCAACAAAATGATGAAATAAAATAAAATACAAATAGAGAATTAAAATATACATACTAATAAAAATTAATAAAATAAATTAATCTAACATTAAAAAAACTAATAATAATAATAATATAATGTTAAATATAATATATAAAATTAATATAACCAATAAAAATAATAAATTACTAATATAAGTATATAAATTAACTAAAAATTATCAGAATATCTAAAACACTATAAAACTAAAAAAATAAACAAAAAATATAAAAAATGGTTAAACTAATTTATTAAAACTAAGTTATAAAGTTATAAAAATACATGAAAATCTATGTACATCATTTACCATGACCATTGGACTCACTATGACCTGATTCAGATGACATCATGATTGTTAACTATCTCATAACTTGTTATACCATAAACTTGTATTCATTGTTTCCTGGAACTCTTTTACTAATTTCTTATCATGTACTGTTTAATAGTCACATGCTCAGTAGATTATATTCAATTGATACAAATCAAAATTATTTTAGGTCTTTTTTATTGAATTAATATTTTCTCCAACCCTATCTCTGTGGGTTCGACCTCAGACTTTCATATCATATAATACCTTACAGTTTAGTGGTTTGTTTGATTCATATTATAAATTTCTAAATTTGGTAATCTTGTGATAATTAATGATACCTAATGGGGTTATAAAATTTTTGGTGTCATTGCTGGGAATAGGAGTAAATAATTTATTGATTTAATAATTTTTTCAAATTATTTTATCATCCTTTTTTCCTAATTTTTTCTTATGATTTTTGTTTATTTATTTTTTATTACTTTTTACTACACTGGGTATTTTTGGTTGTGATGATAGGGCTGTAAACCAAAATGACCACCAAGGATAGGTTTAATTTCTTGTTGGTATATATAACAAAACAACTTTAAGAAATTATAATGATAAATAATCAATTTAAAGATCGCATGTAACCATACCCAATCTTTTAAAGCACAACACCCCAGATCTTGGATCCATAATTCTATGAGGAGTATCATGAACAAAGAATCATAGACAATAAAGTAGATTTAAGTACCACTTCTAAAGATTACTTTGATCCTAACCATTAATTCCATAACATTGTAGGTTTAGAGGATGAAGGAGACCTTACTTCAGAACTTGAGTGGGTTGAAGCACAATTCATCAAACTACAATTAGAAGAAAGTAAATAAGAAGAATAAATAGAAGAAAAAGTAACATTTTCTGCTGATATGCTACAATGATTCCTTAAAAAACTACCAAAAGAAAAATAATAAGAAAAATACATTATTATTGCCACATTCATCATGGAATTTTTAGAAAATTTAAGTGTGCTGAAAGAAGAGGAAGAAGAACTAGCTACACCCTATTCTGATTATGTAGAGGAACAAAAGGATTCAGTGACAACATAAGGAGTTGAGGATCTGGATATGAAACCCAAAGTGATCATTGAGAAAATTCAACACAAGCATTCAATAGTTGAAAAGAAAGAATTTATAGAGTCTAGACTAATACCAAGATCCTTCTGATTCTTCTCATACTATATGGGCTCCGGTCACCACCTCAGAGTTTCACGCTAATTCCATTAAGGATAAGTAAATATGAGCTTAGTTTATTTCAAAGTTAGAATTAGATGAACATGGGAAGGTTAGATCTATACCACTCTCTAATCAACTAACTTGGGTTTGTTCAAGCTAAATGACCATTAAAAAATAGAAACTTCCAGAAGGCAACCCAATTTTTATTACTTTATAAAAATTTACATTTAATAATTTATTAGGATTTAACTTCAATTACCCCATTTATTTTTTAGTATAATCAAACATGTTTCCCTTTCACCGGTGTTTTTATTTTTTAGGTTCAAGAAAAATTCTCTATAGAGTAGTATCAGGTAGAATGAATAGGATGTTTTATGACCACTACACATTGTGAAACCCATTCATGCTATGAAATCCAAAAAATGAACGTCATGAGAGCAGTACACATCATTAATTTGGTGTAAGAAGAACCAACATATCCATGTTTGAAGCTTTGTAAAAATGGGAGTAAGTGTTTCAATTTTGTATTTTTCTAATGTATTCCCCATAATTAATTTATTTAAAGTGTTAGCTTCCAATTCCATGCTCTCACTTGATTCCTACTTTACTTAACAAAACTAATAGACATAAACTTCCTAAGATTGCTGTGAATTTAAATTTCTTCGTCAATAAATTTGAATGAGAAAAATGAGAGAAATAATTAGTAGGTATAACTATGTAGATTAGGATTTTGAAAAATCATGGTTTAAGGAAACTTTCTAATTTTTGAAAATGATATTTTTTCTATGATTTGGTGTGCCTTGAATTTCTGATATTTGTGTTAATTGATTTAATTATTTATATGAATTGTTATGAGTGATTGTCTCAACCCTTCATTCTCATTACTAAGACATCCTTTGAGCCGAAGTTTTCTTATTTTATCTATAGTATATTTCTTGTGATGTTTGTTCATGTTCTCTTCTAGAACTTTCTTTGCATCTGATCAAAGATACGACTGAATAAAATCACTTTTAATATGATTGAGGTGTATTTTGTTTAATCCTTTATACTTGGACCCACCATACATTAATCCTTTTTAATCCAGTAGAATTTATGAATATCCTTGTTAGTAAATGAGCCATGTTACAAGACTATTTTATCCATTTCTACCTTCTTCTAAATATATCTCATGATGTTTAAAAGAACATGTATAGGGGGAGACTTTCCATGGTTTATATGGTTTTTATTTCATTTAGAATAAATTATTAGGGTTTACTTAAGATTTTGGGATAGGCCATGTATTTTTCATTTTATTTTATTATTTACCTCTTTTGCTAAAAAAATTAAAAAAAAAGATAAATTTTGGAAAAAAAATAAAAAAACAAAAAAATTGGGTTGTGCCTTGGGAGGATCAACAATCACCATTATTAGACCAATGATATTTTAATCATATGGTTTTAGGTGTTGGGTGTGAGATTTTTCTAAAGAATAGCTTTCGAAAAAGAAATGAAAAAGAAAAAAATAGAAAGGGAGATTAATTCTTTAACTATACTTAATTATATAATGAGTCCACTTTGATATTTTTTGGGGGAATAGAAATACGACATTTGTACAGGGAGATTTTTATTGAACTTTTCTTTTGATATCATGCATTATGATTTAGAGTCAAACCTTATTTTTGAGCTCTACTTTTATATCATTTACCCACCTACCCTGAAGCCTCTAAGTCATTTGATCCTAAATAGTGAAGTCATCATGATTATTTTTTATCACTAACTTTACACAGTGGAGATGTTAGATGTCTTGAAAGTCTATGGTTAGTGACATGTTATTAAGGTATGTGCTAAAATCTATTCACAATTGTATTATGATTATTATTATAAAAATTTAACTAAGGTAAATTTAAAATGGAATGCATATTAATAATGAATTGAAAAATAAAAATGGATGAATGAAAAGGATTGGTTATATCAAAGGAGAAAAGTAGAATACTTGGTTGATTTGTTTTCTTTGAAAAGTGAGGTGCTGGTGAATTTTATTTTGTGATGATTGAACATTTAATTTCCTATTTGATCAATTGTTTTCAATAAAATTGGATTTAGAGCATGGTAAGGTGATTTTCCTTTACATTGAGTTTAGATTTCATCCTTGAGGACAAGTCTGAATTCAAGTGTGGGGGTATTTGATATGGGTATTTCATGAATATATTTTAGGGTGTTTTAATACATGAATTTTTATAATTTAGTTGATATTCTTTCCAATATTTGTACTATTTAAATTGTTTTGTAATATTTGGTAGGATACATAAAATAATTTGAAAAGGAACAAATAGAGGTGAATATGAGGAGAAAAAGAAACTTTATGGTGCGATGTGAATCGTTGTGGCATGACACCGGAATATTGAATCCAAAAGTGGAAATCACAAGGAGATGAAGCAAACTGAAAAACCTGGAGTAAGAAATTTACACATTGTGAGAACAACTTGCATCATGAGATTCTTGGGAGAGGTATCACCCCAACAATTCGTGAACTAGAGATTCATAGTTTTTTATATTACATGATGTGTAAGTAATACACAACATGAGAGTTTTGAGATGAAGAAAAATATGGAGGTGTATTATCCACCACACATTATAGGACGTGTAACTATTACACATAATGAAATTTTCATAAAATATATGATTTTTACATTGGAGGCCAAGTTTTTGATTCACAAACTTATATATACACCCTTCAGCTACCACTTTGGAGGGTCGACAAAGAGAGGGGAGTGACGAAACTAGACCAAAGAAACACCATAACCCCACTGTTACTGCTACTGCTTCTCTATAGATTTTTTTATCCTTTCTTCTCACCCTCTCATGGATAGCATCAAGGGGTGATTTCTTTGTGTTGTTTCATGCATGATGAATGGGGATTGAATTTCTACAGTATTTTATTTTTTATTTCAATTCTTATTGGGATTTTATATTTGTTCTTCATTGCTATCTCTTCCCTAATTCTTTTTGCATGACCATTTTAATTAAGGATAGGAGGTGGGTTTAATTTCTTTCTTTCTTTAAGCATGACCAGTTCTTGAGTTGATTTAATGTCTTTGTTTAATGTGAGGTCTAGGGTTTAGACTTCCTCCATGACTATTGGGATAATTCTTACCCTATGCTTAAATATGGTTTCTAGTTATTCATTATTTTTTAATCCAAAGTACATGACCATGAAAAAGGAGAGTTTAGGATGGAGAAAATTTTCCATGACTATTATACTCTCTAGGACCTGATTATGGTGACTACATTATTTTTAATTAATTATCTCATATCTTGTTATCCCATGAACCTGGATTCATTACTGCTAGCACCCTTTTTCTATTTTATTCTACCACATATTTTCTCCAATCACATGCTTATTAGATTAGATTCAATTTTTATAAATTGAAATTATTTTAGGCCTTTGTTATTGAATTAATATTTTATCCAACCTCATCTCTGTTGGTTCTACCTCAAAATTTCATATCCTATATTACCTTTTAGTTTAGTGATTTGTTTGATTTGTATTATAAATTTATAAATTCAATAACCCTTTTGTAATTAATTACACCCTATGAAGCTATCAAATTTTTTTCAACATTTTTGGGGATAGGAACAGAGAATTTATTGGTTTAATAATTTAGACAAATCATGTTCTCATATTTTATGTTCCCTGATTTTTTCCTAGGTTTTTTGTTTTTTTTTAATATTTTTTACCATACTGGTTATTTTTTGTTGTGATTGAAGGGCTACAGAGAAAAATGACCACTAATGATAGGTCCACTTTCCTATTGGTGGATATGACACAACAACTTGAAGAAATTAGAATGATGAAAAATTAATTTAAAGAGTTCCCGCAATCGTACCCAAGATTGAATGAAAAACACCCCATATCTTGGATCTAGAACTCTATGAAAAGTATCATGAAAAAATTAGTAGGGAAAATGAAGTAGAGGTACATACCACTTTTGAAGACGACTTTGATCCTAACCATGATTTCCATAACATTGCGGGTTCTGAGGGTGAAGGAGAACTTGCTGCATAACTTGATTGGGTTGAAGCACAATTAAAAAAAATGAAAGTAGAAAAAGTAAATAAGAAGATGAAATAGAACAAAAAGGAACCTCAACTACTGAGATGATACAATGCTTCCTCACAAAACTACGACCGCAGTCGAAGGAAGAAGTAGAAGAAGAAGAAGAAGAAATAATGACAGCCATATTCATCATAGAATTTTTATAAAATCTAATTGTGTCATGAGAAGAGGATGAAGAACCAGTTACACCCTTCACTAACTATATAAAGGGAAAAAAATATGCACTAATAATAAAAGGAGTTTAGGATCTGGATACGAAACTATAAATGATCATTGAGAGAATTCAACACATGAATCCAATAGTTGAAAAGGAATAATTTTACCAATTATAGACTGATACCGAGATCCTTTTTGTTCTTATCATACTATATACACTCTGGTCACCACCTTATACTTCCATTCTAATTCCATTGAGGATAATTCAAGAAGATCTAGATGTATTTCAAATTCATAATTGGGTAAACATGAGACGATTAGCTCTATAACACACTCCAATCAGCTAACCTAGGTATGGTCAAGCTAAATAACCATTAAAAAAGAGAATCTTCCAATAGGAAACCTGATTTTTACTGATTTATATTAATTTAGATTCACTAATTTATTATTATTTAACTTCAATTCCCCCTTTTATTTTTGAGCATTATTAAACAGGAATGCACTTTCACTTGTGTTTTAATTTTTCAGGTCCAATAAAAATGCACTAGAAAGCAGTAGAGGGCAGAATGAAGAGGATGTCTCATGACCACTACACATCATGAAACCTATTCATGTTGTGAAATCCAAAAAATACACATAATTAGATCAGTACACGTAATGAATCTGATGCTGGTAGAACCTATGCATCCATGTTCAAAGCTTCATAAAAAGGAGAGTAAGCATTTCAATTCTATATTTTTCTATTTTATTCCCCAAAATTAATTTATTTAAATATTTAACTACCAATTTCATGATCACACTTGATTCTTACTTTAATCAACAGAACAAGGAGACATAAACTTCCAAGGATAATTACCATGCTATGAAGTTAAATTTCTTTATCAATAAATTTGAATGAGATAAATGGGATAAATAATCATTAGGGATAGGCATATAGATTTTTATTTTGGGAATTCATGATTTAGGGAAATGTGTTGATTTTTATAAATTAAATTTTTTCTATGATTTGGTCTACATTGAATTTCTTATATTTGTATTAATTGATTTAATTATTTGTATTCATTTCCATGATTGATTTTTACAACCTTTTTTTATCTTTATTGAGATATCCTCTGAGCCTAGTTTTTCCCATTCTATATATAGTATATTTCTTGTGACACTTGGGAATGTTCTCTATTAGAACTTTCTTTACATCTGATCAAAGCTATGACTGAAAAAAATCACTTTTAATATGATTGAGACATCATTTTTTAAAAATCTATCCTTGGAACCACCTTTCATTAATCCTTTTTAATTCAGTAGAAGTCATGAATAGCCTTTTTAGAAAATGAGTCATGTTAAAAGACTGTTTTATCCATTCCTACCTTCTTATAAATATATTATATGATATTTAAAAGACCAAGTTGGGGGAGGAGAGACTTTCCATGGTGGATATGGGTTATATTTCATTAAGAATATATTTCTCAGGTTTACTAGGGATTTGGGGAGAGGCCATGTATTTTTCATTTTATTTTATTATTCACCTATATTTCTAAAAAATAATAAAATAATAAAATATTTGTAAAAAAAGGAAAAATAATGAAAAAAACAAAAAAAAATGGGTTGTGTATTGGGAGGATAAAAAATCACCATTGTCAGACTGATGATCTTTTGATCGTATGTGGTTAGGTTGTGGATGAAATATTTTTATTAAATATAGATTTATAATAAGAAAAAAAAGAAAAAATAGTAATATTGGTTGATGATTTCACTATACTTACTTATATCATGATCCTACTTTGAGTTTTTTGGGGGGAAGATAGATATGACATTTATAAAGGGGGATTTTTATTGAGCTTATCTTTTGATATCATGCATTATGATTTAGATTCAAACCTCATTTTTTATCTCTACTTTTATATCATTTACCAACCTACCCTAAAGCCTCAGATTTATTTGATCCTAAATGATGAAGACCTCATGATTATTATTTTTTCAGTATATTTACATAGTGGAGACGTTAGATAACTTGAAATCCTATAGTTAGTGACATTTTCTTAAGGTATGTGCTAAAATATATTCACAATTATACTCTAATGATGACTTAAAAAATTCAAGTGAGGTAAATTTAAAATGAAATGAAAATTAATAATGAATTGAAAAATAAAAATACATGAATGAAAAGCCTTGGTTATTTTAATGGAGAAAAGTAAAATACTTGGTTGACTTGTTTTATTTGAGAAGTGAGGTGATGATGAATTTTATTTTGTGATGATTGAACATTTAATTTCCCATTTGATCAATTATTTTTATTGAAATTATATTTAAATGATTGTAATTCCATTTTACTTTGCAGTATGTTGATATTCTAACATTGAGGATAGGTCTTAATTCAAGTGTGGGGGTATTTGATATGTGTATTTCATGCATATGTTTTACGGTGTTTTAATACATTAATTTTCATAATTTATTATATATACTTGTTAATATTTGGATTTTTTATATTGTTTTATGATATTTTTCAAGATACAACCAATAATCAGAAAAGTAACTCAAAGAGGTTAATATGAGGAGAAAAATACACTTCACATCGCAATGTGAAGCATCACGGTGTGACACCATAATATTTAATTCGAAAGAGAATATCATAAGAAGATAAAGTAAATTGTAGAACCTAGAGTAGGGAATTTACATTCCATGAGCACAACTCATATTATGAGATTCTCATAAGAGGCATCACCCAACAATCCATGAACTAGAGATTCACAGTTTTTGACATTACATTCCATTTAAATAACACACTATGTGAGAGTTTTGAGACACAAAAATGTGGTGATGTCATTGTTACTGCACATTACATGCCACATAACAATTACACATCATTAACTTCTCATAAGAGATATGATTTTTTCACTGGAGGTCAAGGGTTTGACGCACAAACTTATATATATACCCTTTAGCCACCACTTTGGAGGCTTAATAAAGAGAGGGAAATGACGATGTCGGACCAAAGAAACTCCAGAACCCTACTACTGCTACTTCACTGTAGGTTTTGTTTTTTCTTTATTCTCACACTCTCATGGCTAGAATTAGGGTGTGATTTCTTTGTGCCTTAGCATGTGTGATGAACGAAGATTGAGTTTATAAGGTATTTTATTTTTTATTTCAATTCATGTTGGGATTTCATATTTTTTCTTCATTTCAATATCTTCCCTAATTATTTTTTCATGACCATTATAAGAAGGGTTAGGAAGTGGGTTTAATTTATTTATTTATTTGAGGATGACCATTTTCTGATTTAATTGAATGTCGTTTATTAATGTGAGGTCAAGTATTTAGACTTCCACCATGACCATTGGGCTAGTTCTTACCCTATATTTAAATATAGTTTTTTTACCCATTATTTCTCAATCTAAAGTAACTAAACATGATAAAATGATAGTTTAGGATAGAGAGAATTTTCCATGACCATTAGACTTGCTAGGACCTGATTCCAATTACTACATTATTGTTAATTAATTATCTCATACCCTATTATCCCATGAATATGGATTCATTGCTTCCTTTCACATTTTTTTCTATTTTATTCTCCCATGTTCTTCACCAATCACATTCTCAATATCTTAGATTCAATTTATACAAATTTAAATTAGTTTATTTCTTCTTTATTGTATTAATATTTTCTCCAACCTTGTATCTTTGGGTTCAACCTCAAACTTTCATATCCTATACTACCTTATAGTATAGTTTTTTGTTTGATTTATATTATAAATTTCTAAATTTGGTAACCCTTTGGGAATTAACAATGTCCCATGGGGATATTAGTCTCCAATGGATAGATCAGCTAGCCTAACTCTATTGGCAGCCTGTAGATCCACCTCACCTATGGAAACCTTTTGAAATATACTAGGTTCTTGCATTTGGATACAAATATAAGAACCAAAAGTAGTATATAATACCAAAATTATAGATATGTAAGGATTACACTCAATAATAAATTCACTTGAAGCTTCCCCTTGCTTCTTTGGCTGGGTAAAAATCCTCTTCCAGTAGCCCTACTTTCTATATACAAAACATATTGTATCTTAATCATTTCATTGCCTCTGGATATTCCTCTTCTTGGAAGGATGGTTTTATGGATCCTTCTACTTGGAATGAGTCTTAAACCACTTTTCTATTTTCCACCCCTTTATATTCACCTTAAGGATTGTAGGTTTGTTTCACACTATGTCTTTATCAACTTGGAGAATAGGAGTGATAATTTTCAAAAGTGACATCTCATTATTGCTCATATTATAATTCACAATAAAACTAGAGAATATTTTAGGTAGTGAGGATAGAATGAGATTTCTGTTCAGATAATCAGTGATCTTAAACCCCAAGATGTATAGTCACTCAATATAGCCAATCATCTTCACTATATGTGGCCAATTTGGTGTCAACTCTCTAAGCTTGCATGTGAATAGTTCATTGGATATCTCATATCTCTCTAGTATTTCTTTCTCTTGATTGAGATATTAAAGGTAATAAATGATTATTTGGGGATCCATATCCCCATATTTATTTATAATATCATTGGACATGGATTATATCATGAAACATTATACATCCATTGCATCATCCACATGTTTTATATAGATAGATACTTCTTCCTCACAAACCTCTTTGGAAAGTGAATTGGTAAGTGGGGATTCCAGCACATATAATTTCCATTCATGGATAATACAATGAATAAGTTCCTATACCATTTCTATAAATTTTAACCAATGAGAAATTTATCCTTCTCTATTATGGATCGTGGTTATATTATAGAAGTCATTTGATTTTTCATTTCTAAAAAATAAGAGTAGAAAATTATTACTTATTTGATTACAAAAAAATATTAATAAATTTAAAATTAAATTCCATTAATCTACCACTATATTTTCAAAACCTAATATCCTTTTCCATTAGTTTCATAATATCTTTATGTTTAGATATTCTTATGAAAATTATCTATATTCTTCTTCTCATAACCCAAACTCAGGCCTCATAATTTATTTGAAGGGTTTTAGGTAGGTTTAACTTTCCAACTGCATTACCTAGTTCCTTGATCTAATGGTAAGTCAACCCTTGATGTGAACCAAGTTAATTCAAACCAAAACATTAATCTAAAATTTCCATGATAATGGAAACCACCCCAACTTGGGTTTTCCAAGAAATTTGAACCATGAGGTTAACTCTAACTTAAATTGTGGAAGGTTGTATCAACTTAATATTTTAGTTGAATTATATTTATCCTTATGAATAAAATCCCATTTTATCTTTATCACATGCCTTTTTAATATTATGTGGATTTCACTTAAGTTATTAACCATGTTTGATAAAATATATACATAATCCAGTTTTATTTTATTACATCTTCCATACTTGTTAGTTTATTTATTAAGTTATTACATAGAATCGAAAAACATAAATAATTAACTACGAAACTAATATAAAAAATATAAGTAGAATTATCATGATATTATCTAATGTTTAGTTTATCTAAAGGATGATAAACTAACCCTAAACACTAGGGGAAAATACCTTGAACCGTAACTTGATTCATGTTGCAGCATTCCACATTGGTTCTTGTGTATCACCTTGATTGGTTTCACCTTAGCTCCTGGACTTGGACCACCTCCTCTTTCCTAGGAGATCCATCCTTACATAATATTTTACTCACACATGGGTTATGGGATCCAATGGACTAGATAAAATGGGGGTTTACAAAAAAGAAGATATGGGAACGCGGGGCCTTACATAATAAGGAGGAGGGTATGACACACATTCCATCAAGTTTAATTTTATCGTAATAAATTAAAAGAAAAAAATCACATACACAGTCCTGGTCTAATCTCATGATTATTCATACAAACTTAAATAAACATATATTTTCAATTTAGTTATTAATTACATCAATTCATTTATTCATTAAGATAATGCACTGATAATTAATCTAATTAATTTAATTTATTTGAATTCCATCCAAGTATCCTCAACTCACCATCATCTAAAATTTTATACAAAATTAATTTCATTTAAAATTAATGAAGTACATAAGTGTAATTGGAGGAAATGGCATGTACTCATCCAAATTACCTAGCATGATCCTTATACTCTTAACACATGTGTAGTGCATTATAAGAAAATACCATGCACAACTTGTAGATTTGGAATTTAACACAGAAATTAATTCAATATACAATTATCAATCCTATGGCATGGCATGTACTATCAAATAAATGGCACACAAATCACATGTAAATATTTTTAATCATATATTTAATTTGTATCTCCATGTTAAATTAAGTACATTTTCTATATTAGACTATGTGGTTTGTACTTTGTTACACGAAAATTATTGCCTTCTGCCCATGTATGTAGCACACTCCTAGGGACTGGACGTGTTGTCACGGATGAGTTTAAGGTGCATGGAATGCTTTACATTTTACACGGAGCATGGCCTTAGTGTTGTATGAAATTTTAGTCCCCATTTCATGTCTCTAATACATGGCACACTAGGACACACCATTTCCTCAGTCGTGAGAAAACGAGGACTATATGTCATGTACAATGGTCACACTATGTGTAGTTTTCAAACCGTGTGTTAGACTATCTGGATCTACATGTTGAACTAATTTTATCATATCTTAGATCCAATTTTATAAAATTTGACCTGATATAGAGAGATATATGAAAGAAAAAATAATAAAAAGTGTGTATTTAGGTAGTACATGTTGTATACTCTAGTTTTTTCTAGGAAGAACCTTTAGCACCTACAGATAGTGTTTTTCATATGTTTATTTTTAATATTAACCTATTTACTAGTTATATTAGTTTGAATTAAGAAGAGAATAGATGATGATGTTCAGCTATTAAAAAATAGATCTGAAGTAAAATAAATCACAAATTCATGAAAATAATAAATAATAAATAAATAATTATACATTAAACATGTGACTATTTTGATACCACTTGTAGGTTTCGAGCGCAGAGAAAGTGACTTGATGGCCTGAACAGCTCAGATTTTTAGTATTCATCTATGAATAATCATTGATTCATATGAAAAAAATTCATGTCCAATGAAAACCATAGATTTCTTAACTATAGAAAAAAAATTGGAATCATAAGAGGAGGATCTTCACATGTGATTTATAATTAATTTATAGGAAGATATGTAATTACATCAACTCGTAATTCCCTCTTTTTATTGATGATCTAGTTGACTATATCTCATAATATTATCATTACACTATATGATCCAAGTGAAAAATCCCTCAAGTAATGATCCACACATGCACCAAAATCTCTAAACATCATTATAGAATCATCAGGTGCTAGCATGGCCAATCCTGATCGCTTGTGTTGTTTGTGGTTGATCGAAGAGGAATTATTCCTGATAGAGGAAGAAATCTTGATGTTATCTTGATATATTGAAAGAGTAGGAATATAGAGTGCATTCTAAATATCTAGATCTCTCTCTAGGTATTGATAGAGACTCTCTTTATCCATTGTGCACAACAAGGGTTATTATGGAAAGTGATATAATTAGATATTTATTATCGTAGGTATAGGGTTGAAAAATTGTACACATACCCCTTTATAAATTTATAACTATTAGTTGAACTCATGTCCAATAATAATAATAACAATATTTTTATTAATCAATTTACATTCACAACACTTTAAAAATATAAATAAATATCATTTATGTCATTTCTACTCAGACCATTAAGCTCAATTTGCTTTCCCTCATCAGTATTTATTGATCCTTGAATAATAACTTTTCATTTAATAAATGCCACTACATTATTCATCAATAAATATAATAAATATTATATTCTACAAACCTTGAAAATAAATATTTATTATTATTTAACTCACGTATCCTTTCAAATAACTTGTGATTAAATCATGGGAATCAACCAATCCTGAATAAATATTATTTATTTTAACTTGTAAAATTCAATACTTGAATCTAAAAAAGATTGTTGATACACTTAGTATGTGACCCTCTATGACTCTTTCTTAGTTTAATCAGTTGTGACCACCTAAATTCCAAGTTTATCATCTAGCAACAGGCCATTTCACCCATAGAGAAAGAAGTTAATGTCACAACGACATTCAAACTCTGACAAACACTTGTCATTTAGTATAATCCCTTTATCATGATATCTCAAATCAAGAAGGCTTTATAATGATGCCAACAACATATTTTCTTGATTTCAATTTATTCTTTTTTTTAAATGAACTCACCTAATAAAAACCAATGCCCTGGTTTTATCCATGTAGTTCCATTACCATCAATGGAACTGAGATATAAACTTTCATCAAGTTACATTAGGGAGAAATCCTTTCTCACATTTTCAATTAATTCGATATTACCTGGGATGTACCCAATGTATCCTACCTCACCAAAAGAATATTTCATTAATATTTTCATCAATGAATCAATGTATATGAGCCATAATATCCATTAATTATAATCTTAAAGTCTAAATATCAATACACGCATCTAGGAATAGTAAAATCCAATGACACATTGAAATGTGGATTTCTTATTTATGGGTATTTTCTCATAACCTCTTATATTAGTGATTACCACAGGAGAACACCATAAGAAGATGTCTCAATATCTTATGAGACTCTACCCCTGATATCCTATATTTTTTGTGTCTCGTCAGACAATAGCATCTGGTGATAGAAAAATATTCAAGAATAATATTGTGGCACATCCAGGTTCTCATCATAGTAGGGAACTGCCATGACCTTTTAGTCTGAAATATATTATTAGTATATTATCACATTAAAATTTTACACATAGGAACCATTATGATTTGATAAGTAACTTCATTAATAATGAAAAAATATAATCAAGTACTGAGGAATTTGATTCTAGGGAACCAACTCCAACAAAGGTGAAACGTTAGACTGCTCCCAGTGTGCATTCCTACTAATAATAATCAACCATCAAAGATCATTTAGGGGTCTTAGATATAGGTGGTGTTTCATGAAAACCCAACCCCAGCTCAATAACTCTTCCTTTAGAGTCTCAACCTGGACCACTAAGCTTGAATAATTCCACCACATAATATATCCATATAACACCTCAAAAGTTATATGGAATTCAATGCATACTTGTACATAGTTTTATTACCCTATGGTTGGTCCAACATCCTCAAATAATACTCCATATTGAAAAAGGGATCAAACTCCAACCATGGTAGAGAATTTCTATAGTGATCTCAAAAAAATCCATTACTATTTCATTATACCATATAGAGATATCAATGAAAGAATCATCATCTAGTTAGAGAAAGTTTTAATTAGACAGAAATGTGAGTCTTGGAATCTATCCAAACCTATGTCACCTGAGGATAAGGCTCTCCTCATAAACCCATGAGGCCTCTATCATCAAAACGCACAACATATTCAGCATATGGGTAGTCTAGTCCAACTTAGGGGGAACTACCATCCACTTTATAAGAAAGTTTTAAAATAATTATGAAGGGGATAGAAACTACCTTGGATCATGGGGAAAGGATATCTCTCAACCTAGTCTTGGAAACAATGCCTCATCACTCACTAAGCAATAGAAAAAGGCCCAATTGCGAGAATGGGCTTGTAATGACCCTACCTCTGCACACAATTTGTCAATAAATGGGTAACACCCTATATTTTATAAGATGAACGCACATAGATTAGAGTATATCTGGATGAGAAAACATATGAAGGATGTGATGGACCATAACTGATTATTATATAATGCATATACCATCTTTCTTGTACCTTGTATTTGATGTATTAGAGATTCAAGTTGACTAATAGGTTATCAAAGTCCAAGAAAATGGATATTTAAACCATCATACCTATGTTTTTCTTCTTGGATAGATAAACAAACTCAAGTCCCCCTTAACACCATTGTAATTAATTTACCAACTATTCCTCACATAATTCTTAACTCTAAGATTTTTTCATAGGTATCAATGGATTTAATACCACACCGACGTGACCTGACCATCTAGAGCCTTGCTCGAGCTAGTGGTAAGATGAGTGTGCCACCCCAATCCCACATCCAATAGGTCAAGGGTTTTTGACTAACACTGAGTAGGAATAACACACAATATGGAAGGCCTTATCCTATATAAATCTATAATATACACATACCTCCAAAGCATAAAATTTCCAGAAAATTATATAAAAAACTAAACTATATACAATACATGCATGATACATCTAATAAAAGCACAATTCCATAGAGGGAAATACTAAAAATATTTTTATATCTATTAAGCCTCTGAATCTAATAGATAGAAGACACCATAAATATACTCCTTACTATATGAATTCCCAGATTGATCTCCAACCACAAAGGTCACTACCACTATCACGAACCACCATGCATCGCCAAGAATCATTAGGCAGCATCTCAAAACAAGCCACACCAACTCCATGTCAACCAAGACCATCTCTGAATTATGCATCATCTACACAGACACAACATGTGGGGTAACAAAGCCTCCATAAGGATGAGTATAAACATACTCAAGAGGATTCCCAAAAATTATAAAGGAATTACAAGAAATAAGTCAGTTAAAACTCCAGTATAGGGAAGTAACTAGGAGGAAGACAATAAAGGAACCATATATGATCCACTATTATAAGTATCATGAATTTAAAGAAGCCTCATTCATCTCATGGATGAAAATAATTCTCAGTCATCTAATCCCGTACAAGTTAATCTTGGTGTGGGAAAAAAATTAACATGAAAATATTATCAATGAATCACTTAGTTCAACTCTTTAAATCCACATGATGTTTGAAAACCATGTTATCCACACATTTAATACCCCACTGTATCTTTTATCCCCTATTTTAACATTAAAGATCTCTACCCATTATCATATTTACTCTCCCCCTTATGGGTTTTGAGAAATCTATCCCCCTTTCATGAATAATATCCCTCCCCCTTTGTCAATGAACCCAAAGGTCACACCTTTGTGGGATGCAAGAGGAAAATAAAAAGTATAAACACTCAGGGAAATCCATACCATACCTTAAATATTGGGGGTCCTAAATCTATACTATTTAAGTGTAGATATTTTACTGGACTCTGAAATCCAATCGATGCCACTCAAACACCTTCTTGGGTAAGTCTTTTTTCATGATATTTTCAACTTGAATTTTGTTAGAAACATACTCCAATTTCACTAACCCATGCTCAATATTATCCTTTATAACATGATACTTGATTTCAATGTGACTCATCCTTAAGTGGTGGATGATAGTTTTTATAATATTGATAGCACTTGAATTATCATATTTGATTTTGATAGGATACGTCACTTCAACTCCCATATCTTCAAGTTATTTATCCATCCATAATAATTTCATGTAATATTGAATGAGCACAATATATTCAACTTATATAGTGCTCTATGATATTTAATATTATTAATTACTCATTCAAAAAATAAAAAATCCTTCAAGATAGAATGCATCGCCTGATGTTGACTTTTTTTCATCTGTTGGACTGACCCAATCTTCATCTCTATTACCCAATAACTCCATTGTTATTTCATAATAAATAAAACTAAAATCCAGCATGCCTTTCATATTTTGAAACAATATCTTCACCACTAGAAATTGTCTTTCATTGAGATTACTTCAGTATCTTGTGTCTTAACAAGTGAAAAACACAATGTTGGTTATTTTCATTATTAAGTACAAAAATATTCTGATGATCATCCTATACTATGTGATATTATCATTTTTTCCATTTTTATCCCTTGAAAAATTCATTTAGGTAGTAATCAATGTTGTTATTAACTTGTAATATTTCATTCTAATATTTTTATAGCCTATTTTGAATATTTTAATTGAGATAAGAATGTATCATTCTTTCTTTGTATCACCTGTAGGTTAAGGAAACATTTAAACTCTCCAATCGTCAACATTTTGAACTCACATAGCTCTTGTGTTCTGTAAATTTCTTGTGCTATGCTTCATTCAACACACCAAATATTATTCCATCAACATATATGATAACCATTATTGTTTGATAAATTTATTTATTGATATAGATATTTTTAGAAACTTCACCATGATTGAAACCATTCTTTTGCAAGTATTGATCTATTCTAGAATATTTTTATCTTGTTACTTTAGTCTATAAATCAATTTTTTTTTCGGTAATTTTTTTTCTAATCTTCATGAACAAAAAAAATCATCCACTCGATGTACACTTCTTCTTAAAATAATCCATTTATATATATTGATTTCATTTATATCGTGAATACCTTGAATACCCTCCCTATTGCTATGTCCATGAATAATCAAATTACTTAAGTCCCATGGGTGAAAATGTCCTATCAAAATCGATACCTTCATTTTGGGAATATCTCTTACATGAAAGTTGTACCTTATTTTAAATAACTTTGTCATATTCATTTATTTTATTATGGAAAACCCATTTAGTCCTGAGGATGTTCTTATTTATCATCCTAAAAAAACAACATACCACTTCTGATTCTTCTCAATTTGGTGAAGATATCCGTACATCAACTAAATCCAATTATCATATTTTTCACCTTATTCAAAAAAAATTAGTTAGACCTAAGATAAGAGTGATGTTTATTATATATACTCCATTATCTTCATTTGAACTAGTGTTGTCGGTCACTGATGATATTTTTCTCATCCATTTTAGCCCTAATTTTTTACTTTTATATTGATTATAGTCTAAATTCATTATTCTCATCATTGATATATTATTAATAATCAACATTATCACTTTTTCCTCCCCCTAAGATGCTCAAATCCTCATCAATATCTTTTATAATCTTATCATTATTTTTCTTAAGATTTTATTCATTTTATAATAGAGTAATGTTTTGGCTCTCAACAATATTTCTAATCCATTTTTTGAAAAACTTATTTACCTTACTCTTATATGAGTAGCCAAGGAAAATTCCTCTATCTATACAAGTATAAAACATCCTATGTTTTTATTTATTGGGAATAAAACACTTACTTATAAAGATTCAAATGTACTTCAATATTGTCTTCTTTCCATGCTATATTTTTCATGTAGTCCCATATTCTCTTGGACATAACAAAGCTCTATTATAAATAGTGACTTATGACATGACTACCTCGTTCCAAAATTTAGTTGGTGGGTATTTATCAATAAAAAACATTCTACACATGTTTTTTATTATCTGGTTTCTCCTATCAACTACATTGTTTTGTTAATGAGTCCTTAATACTGAAACCCAGTACCTTATCTCATGCTTCTCAAGATAATCTTACATCTTGATGTTAATGAATTCCATGAAATTGTCTATTTATAATGTTAGAATCTTATGCCCAATCATATTTTTATACTTTCTATAATAGTGAGTAATGCATTTGAACACCTTGTATTTGTGGGTGATGGACATCAACCATGTCATCCTTCTATAATCATCAATTAATAGCACATAGTATCTCTTCCAATAAATGAATCTTAATGATATCAGTACACACACATCAACATGCACCAATTCAATCAACCTCATTGAATTTTTATCTTTCAACTTATATGTATTCCGAATAATATTCTATTTTTTATAAATATATCATGTGTATTTATAATCACATGATAGTTTAGGGATATCACAAGTTCCATCATTCTTCACCATATCTTCTAAGGACTATTGACTCAAGTGTCCAATCATTTTATACCATAATCTATTTTATTTTTTACTTAAATAAAATGAACATGTATTCTTATCTACTTAAAAGATATTCATTCCCCTTTGTGTGATTTCATTTCATTATAACTGCAATTTAATTTCCCTATATGATGTATGCCTTCTTGGTAAAGTTTATTTCATGCCTCGAGTCACGCAGTTGACTTACAATAAGCAAGTTGTAACCAAGGCCTTCAATAACCAAGATATATTTATGTCTCATGTATTTTCCTCCAATTTTGTATTTCCTAGAGACAATGATATTTAATCCTTAATTTTTACAAATCATAATGAATCCCTCCATATCATACTTGATTCTTAAGACAAGATCCTTATTTCTTGTCATATGGAAATTATATCTAATGTAATTGATCCAAACTCTAACTTGATCCATTGTTTCCAAAGAAATATCTACAACCACTAAATTATTAGCTCTTTTATTTTAGATATATATATTTGAATTCATATATAGTGTTAATTATTTTCCTTTATCTTCCTTGGAATATGACAAACCAACTTGATCTTGAAAATATGCAAATTGATTTTGTACTTTCATCCCACTTGAGGATTCTTTGAGCAGTTGTGTTTTAATTACTTAGGTATCCATAGGAAAACTACTTTTCATCATTGATGATATATAATTGTCCATATGATGACATCCACCAAACCAAAATTAATATCCATAAAAATTATATTTATAATGTTGAACATAGTGTGGTTGCCTTCATTTTACTTGTTCCCTGTAGTATCTCTTATCTATTGAACCCATATTTTGAGAGTGTATAATATTTAAAAAATAATAAAACATAATTTTTGGTGTGATATAATGTATCCTTGATACAAAAACACTAGTATTTTATGTTCTTATAGTTTTATGAATATGGTTCACACCCAAATCAACCTTCAATTTTGGATTGAGTATTTGTGGCTTAACATCAATTAACATTGCCTTCTGTTTGTGATCAAACACCATACTGGTTGCTTAAATATGATGTGTATTTTTATTTTTCTAATAATCCTATAATTTTATTATTGAACCACCATCCTTATCCTTCTCCTTTTATTCTATAATTTTAACTTTTTTCCTTGATTTAATATTTAGATTCAAGTGTCTCTCTTGACTTTCTATTTTTCTCCACAATTTGATGAATTCATCCTCAAGATCTTAGAGGAGTTTAACTCAATATTTCACCATTTTAGTCAAACCCTTAATGATACCAGTGTAATCTTAAATCTTGATCATATACTCAATAAACTTATTTTAGATTTATGGATTCTTAGATTTGAGATTTTCAGTTTCATCTCTCAACTCAGACTTCTCTTCTTCCCATTATTTCATGTAGAGTTTGGAATTATGAATCACTCCATTGGATTTCTTTATTTTGGATATAAAAACATCTATATCTTCAAATAAAAACTCTAACTCTTCTTGGAGATCAAATCTCTATTCTAATTCACCTTTATCATCACTATTGGATTATCTTTTTTGTGATTTGTCTATAACAACCACAAGAACATATTCTTTAAGGACTTTACAATCCTTAATTTATTCTATTTTTGTTTCTTATGAGACATTATCCTCATGTGATAGTAGGATCATATTCCTGAAAAAAATTCTTACTACTCCTCCTACCTTTTACATTAATTGAATATTTATTTTTTGGGAACTTCATAATTCTCATCATTGCCTTGAAACTTCTCGATAAACTTTGTTGTAATGTTCTCAACCTTTATACATCAAAATCATTTGAGTGAAAGTTTCCCTTTGAACTTTCCTTTTAACATTTTCAAAATTTAGCAAAGGAGTAACATATTTTCATCAATCTCGTATTTTTCTTTATCATCCTTCATGATGAGATTCTTCAATACCTTAAATTACAGCTCTTTCCCTTTTTAAATAGTCACATTATCATTATCCCTCATCCCACTTGTAATAAGATTATCATGAATGATATCCAACATTATATCCTTTGTATATTTATCCCCAATCATAGATACTTTTGAGTTAAAACAATCTATAAATATTATCAAGATATTCTTGAAGATATTCACATTATTGAGGGTTTCTCCAAGTCTATGCATATCCCCCTCAATCACATTTAACTTATCAAAAAATACATCGATGGATTCATTTAGGTGCATACTCAAGTCCTCATACTTATTCCATAGAACCTTTAATTTTTCTTCATATACCTTTGATTAACCATTATAGACATTATATATATTTTCCCACATGGTGTGTGAGGATTTACGTGACATCATCTTTATATACATTTTTTCATCCAAAAATCCCTCTAATGAAATAATTACCTTGGAGTCAACATTCAACCTGTTGTGATCTCTTTCTGATAGGGATCCACTATCCATATGAGTTTTGTAAACAATCATACCTAAAGATTAGAAATATTATTTTATCTGATTCTTCTAGAATTTAAAGTTATTTCCATCAAAGATATAAATCCCTTTATGATTTATTATTTCCATTGATTCCACTTAATGGAGAGTTCTACTACTTTTAATTATTGGATTTGATACCACTTGTTGTACCCAAGAAAGGTAAATACCCTAAGAGGTGGGTGAATAAGGGTATTTTTATTTATTTTAAATGTACCTCACTAATAATCTTGTTACACTATTAGTGGTAACACCTCTCTCCCTCATAGAAAATATAAAGAATAAAACAAGTAAAGAGGGACACAAGAAATTTTTAATCTGTTCATCCACAAAAAGATAATCCAAGGAGTATACAATAGTGATGTGTTGATGTACCAAAATTACTAAGTTATTACTTATTTAAAATGTTCAGAGTGAGATCATTGTCCCCATAGTTTATAATATATTTCAATTGACCACTCACTACTCTCTTAACTGAAGTGAACACACTAATCCTCTAGAATAATCTTTATATGGTTTCAATTTTCTAGGAAATGGTTCATACTAATACTATTATGGAATAAAGATCCTTTTTTACCAATGAGATGAATTAACCTTTACCATGTAAGATTTACTCTTTTAAATTCCACCTTAATGTAAAATTTTATTTTCATAAGATTGACCGCATAAATGCTACACGTCTGACTCCTTTATGAACTTATTTCCTTTATGAATTGTATTCCTCATATCCTGCCTTCCTTCATGCAAGTTATTTATAAACTATTTCCCTTAATTAACTCTTTATTACCATTTAGACTCTTCAAAAACTTCTACTTTCTATGGATTTTCTTTGAAAAATCCCCTTTAATAGATAAAGCAATTTCTTCAAGTTAATATTCTCATTAATTCTTCTTCTACTCTAAAGAAGAACTAAAGGGTCGTTATATATGAAATAGGCCTCAAGAAACACACCTAGTAAGATATTTTTGTTTCACCATATGTGTATAACCCCCTACATAATATTTTCCTTTTTAAACTCTTGTAAATAACCTCCTATTCTTTTCAAATGATGAGGCCACTATATAACTCTTTTGTGAAATTACTTCATAGATATACTTCATAAATAGTTTCCTTTACAAACATATTCCCATTTATAAAATGTTTTTATTTGTGATACTGATTAATTATATTCATTCTCCTTCAAAAAATCCTTCCTTTGTGTGATCTATTCCTTTTTTCAATACATCCTTTGTGAAACTCATTTTCATAAACTATTCATTTGAGAAAATTTTATTCCTTAGTGAAATCTTTCTCCTTTGTAAATTTTTTATTCTTTCACAAACATCCTTCCTTTGATTTTTTTATACAAAACTTCTTAAACACATTAAGTGCTTCCATAACCACTCTTTAATGAATTTTACAAGGTTTTCATGGTTCTATAACTCTTTCAATATGCTATAACAAAAACAAACACCTCAAAAAACTCTGGTATTTTTTCTAACACACAACACATGTTCCTGTGAACCACATATCGTTTAGTTGTGTTATTTGACCAAAAACCATATTATACTGGTTCTCATTCCTTCAACACCTGAATTTTACCCTAATCATGTCGTTGCACCACCCATCATTGTCTAGGATAATTAGGGGCCCTTCCTAGAACTCAATATACCCTATCCTTCCTTTTATTGTATAATCAACTCAATATATCATGCTTAAATCTCCATATTGGTGTCTGGAGTCAAAACTTTATTGTTTTCATGCCTGTAATGTGATCATCACCACCAGATGTCACTACCTCTCCATACCGATCACTCCAAAGTCAAACCACTAGACAAGGTAAAGTTTGGTGGCTATCATTCATGGGGAACTAAATAATGGCAGTTTATGAAAATACTAACCACCTAAGAATTCACTCACAATTAACACCCTGTATATACAAAACAAGAATGGATTCTTAAAAGGGAAATACATGATAATGGTCAAGGGGGACACTATGGATAATCATTTCATAAAGAAATTCAAAGATTTAATAAATTGAAATTCTAGTTAACAACTACAACAATAATAAGGATTATAATCCATAGTGATTAAAATGAAGATAAAAATTTATAATTATGAAAATTCATAAATAATTATATCTAAGAACAAATACTAAATTTTAAGGAATAAAACCTAACTCATATAATAATGGTCATCGCTTTAATTCATCATTAACCCCATAGTTACATTTATCATCATCTTGTGATATCATTGTCGATGTCATTGTGGATCTGGCCTTATTCCTTTGATCTGATATCAATTCCACCAAGATCCCCCCTAGGGTTTATGTGATGACAATATTAGCTAACCCTATGAGTAAAGTTTTGGAGATTGATCTATATAACCAACTACTTTGAACAATAGATAATTATAATATTCATGGTCTTTAATATTAATTAATATCTTATCACATGATGATCATTCATCTGTATGACATATATGTGCTAATGTTCTAAGGGTACTTTTACACCAAAATATCATGGTGGTTCCCTATTATAATGAGAACAATGAAATAAAATGATAACATTATTAAATGTATGTTCTATAGATGAATGATTTCATTTGATGGGATGCAAATGATATAGGCTATCAAGGTAGGGGGCTCATAAAAAATTGAGACTTAATCTCATTAAGTTCAACCTTATTAATCTACAAGATAATGATATTATAATAAATTGACTCGCTAATATGAATTTAAAATTTTTATGGGTCATTAATTTCAAGAAATGAGTATGTAAATATCACAACATGGACATAGATTTATTAGATAGATCTATTTAAATCAAACGGTCAGAGATATATACTTCCATTATATAGAATGGAAAAATCCTTTCTTGACTTATTCATTAATAGTCCTTGGACTTGATATTATTATTAATATATATCAAAAGTCACATTCTTTTATGTATTGATGAAAATTGTGATAACATATACTTATGGTGAGGTAGGATATGTTAGGTACGTCATAAGTGATATGGAATTAATGAATAAGTCAAGAAAGGATTTTTCCCTTCCATATAATGGAAGTATATATATCTGACTGTTTGATTTAAATAGATCTATCTAATAAATCTATGTCCATGTTGTGATATTAACATACTCATTTCTTGAAATTAAAAGAAAGAGAATTCGACTATATAGGTTTATTACACATGTGATGAAACCTGCTTGAATGGGATATAGAGACAAAGGTATTATATTACATAGTGTATGTTTATAGGTGGTTGTATTTCATTGAGAGATTAAATTTTTTCTATATTGATGTTTTGGAATGTTGTTAGATGTTAATCTTGGACTTTAAGCAATTTTTCCTAATGCCACTGAGAAAGGACTTGGAGTTTCACACACTAAGTGTATCCAAAATATAAGTTAAATTATATATGAATTTAATATATTGAATAAATATTATTCACATTGGTAGATTGATGATTATTCATGTTTGGTTTATGACAAGTATTTAGTCACCAATTATTCGAGAGAATATATGTGGGTTTAATATTTAATACATATTTATTCATTACATTATTGAATATAATATTTATTTATTCATTGGTGAATAATATAGTGATATTTATTTATTTAAATAAATAATTATTATTTGAGGTTTGATAAATACCGAGGAGGAATGAAAGACAAAGTTAATGGTCTGATGAGAAATGATATATTAAATATTATTCGAATAAATATTAATTAATTAATTTAAGAAATAGTATTTATTTATATATGAATTTAGTGCATGTCAAGTAAGTAATAATATTATTGTTATTTATAAATGGGTTAAAACAGGGATTAAGAGAATAATTTAGGACCATGAGAAATTATTAACTTGAACTCTATTTAAACCCAATTATATCATTCCCAACCTTAATCATCGTTGTGCATGGTGAAGCTATAAAGATAATTATCTCAAACCTTGGATATTTCATTCTCTATAATTATCTCAAGAATAAAGAGTGAGTCTCCTGTTATGCCCTCTCAACTCTAGAGAGAACAAGAAGAATCCATCTTCCTCAAAGATATTCGTATAGTGATCAATGAAGAAAAACACAAGAATTAGATTCTTCTACGTTGGAACCCAGAGATTTCTATAGAAATATTAGAAGCTTTATGGTGGACATGTGGATCACCTTTGGAGGGATTTTACCCTTAAATCCTCTAACACAACAATATTATAACTTGAAGTTATCATTCGATTCATAAATGAATAAATAATTCCAATACAAGGTAAATATTATTTACATAAATTAATTATAAATTATATTTGATGATCCTATCTCATGGGTTTGGGGATTTATATTTTTCTAGTTTTGAGGATAAATATGAAGAAGTTGACAAATTTCTATTATTTATCATGATCCTAATGGCCTCCACTACGCCTCAAAACCATCAAGTGGTATCAGAGTGGTCACATAATAATTTATAATTATTTTTTGCTCATTTATTGATATAAATATTCATTATTAGTATTTTAACTTTTAAATTCAGTTTTTTAATTTAAAAGTCATTTTTATAAATATGTTCAACTTCATCCATTGGGAGGTACTTAGGATAATGGTTGGATGACATGGTTATATAGTGTGTAACTGAAAAGTGAACATCATGTAATGAGTTTCACCACATCTAGATGAGTCATGGGATACAAGTTTATAAAACAAAAAACAATACATGATGTAATCAATACCCCATATATTGATTGTCCATACTAGCATACAGCTTTAGTGACTACATGTCGTGTAACTTACTTACATGTTGTACAGTCCTATATGGTTCACCCAATGATTTTCATATAAACCATGTGGTCAGTGTATGTGTAACATGGCGTGAGAATACTTAATGTCAACCAACCCAAAATTAATGAGTAGTACGCACCGTGAATCCCACATACACATTGTGAAACTCATTAATGTCTAAAACATGTACACACCCATCTCCATAAGCGTGTGTCTCAGAGACATGAAATTAGATATACATGTTGTGTAGCTTTCTAGTAAACATCTTTTAGTCACTCAGTAATTAATTGAATTAAATTTTAGAAAGAATTAATTAATTATAGTATTAAAACCAAACTACATATCCAGCATCAAGCATGCTTCTATGTAACAAGGTTTTAAGAGAATATAAATTCTCAATTAATTTTGCATAATTATTTCACTATAATGGTCAATATATTTACTATAGGAATTTAAACCAGCACACAATACATGGGTTAAAGTGTGTCCAAGTATCATAACTACTGCATTTATTACCCAATATTATGACATGAAATATCATGTTTCTTAAACCATGTGACTCATAGTACATGATAACATGAAATGTCAATATTTAATACATGAAAAAAATTAGTGAAGTCGATTACATTCCTTGTTACCTCTAAGTATAAATTATGTGATTATTTAATTTTAAATAAAATTAATTTATTCCATTTTTTTTAATTATGGATGATAAAATTTTCATGAGTTTTTAGATGAATGTTAAGATGAAATGAATGAATTAATTAATAAGATAATTAATTGAATTAATTCAAGAATATTTTATCTTAATAAAAAAATGAATTTAAGTAAATTCTAGTTAATATAAAAATATTTATTTATTACATCTGTGGATGATCATGATCTTAAACCGACCAAAGTATGTTCTTAGTTTCTTTTAATTTAATTATTATTGCATGGGTATTATAATAATTATTTTATTAAATTAAAATGATGGCCACTGAGTCATCCCCTCACTACTACAAAACTGGGTTTATCCAGTATTAGCTAAAAAACTGTTAAAAACCCCCTTTGTCAGTGCTAAAAAGGTGTTGTTAAAGGGGGTCTTTAACAAAACCTTTTTTAGCAATATTAAAGGAGGTCTTTAATAGTGATAAAAAAAGTTTTGTTAAATGGGGGCCTTTATCAGCTCTTTTTTACAAGTATTGATAAATGGGGTCTTTTATCAGTGCTTGTAAAAAAGTGCTGATAAAGGGGGGTTTATCAGCACTTTTTTAGAAGCGCTCATAAAAGACCCCCCTTTATCAGCACTTTTTTACAAGAATTGATAAAATTATACTTCAAAAAAATATATTTCATTAAATATAATATATTAATATATAAATATATTTATATTGATATAAATATAATATATATTTTTTTAAATATGTTTTAGATAACGTAAATTTGAATTTACACTTATTATATAAGATATTTAGTGGAAATAACTTATAAAATAATTTTTTAAAAAAATAATTAATAATTTACTTATTATTACCAATTAATAGTCATTTAATATCAATTTGAAGATAAAAAAATCAAAAAATAATAAAAGATCTAAAATAAGTTGAAAACGTACCACAAACTTCAAATGGTCATAACTTTTTTATCCAAGTTTCCATTTAGGCTCTACCACATATCAAATCAAAGCCTATGATAAGATCTATGCCCTTAGTGATATAGGTAAACATATATCACTATTTTAGAGTCCAAAAAAGTCCTAGAAGGCCTCCAAAACCGAGTTTTTAGTCGGCGTACCCCAATGTTTTAACATTCGATGGATTTTTAGCAGCATTTATGGGGGTATTTTTGCCATTTTTGGTGGGGATTGAATTTATTCCTAGTTTTTACATTCATATTGATATTATGGTTTTGAAATTTATTTACTATTATTTATAATCAAATATATATCAATATATATGTATTTTTTATATATTCACACATAAAATTTTAATTTTATAAATAAATAATTAAATATATTTACATATAAAATATATTTATTATTATATAAACATATATAAATATATGGATAATAAAATGTAAGGAAATATATATAAATATATATATATATATAATAAAATGTGAAACAAAATAGTATAGTGGAGTGGAAAAGGCTTTGATGTATATGTTGGAGGTCTAGGGTTCAAAACTCATTGGAGGTAGGGGTGCGTGCAAGAGGGTGGGATTATCTAAAGTGTTGATAAAGGGGTGGGGGAAGCAGTCATAAAGGGGAGGGGTGGGAAGTGCTAATGAAGGGGGGTGGGTAGGGCATGGAAAAAAATTTATATACCCTTTATCAGGGGGGCCTTTATCAATTATTTTTTAGCATTGTTAAAGGGGGCCTTTAAGAGTGCTTTTTTATCACTGATAAAAGCTTCAGACCTTTAACAGTGCTCAAATTATCAATTCTTTTTTATCACTAATAAAGGCCTATTATAGCACTATTAAAGGCCATTTTTTATTGTAGTTCCTCCTCTATTATGTAAGGGTATATGTGCCCATGATTTCTTTTATCTAAAACCCCCATAACTAATCCTTTGGTTCCCCTCACATGTGTGTAAGTAAAATATTATATAATGGATGGATTTCCTAGGAAAGTGGAGGTATTTTAAGTTTAAATATAAGGTGAAACCAATCCAGAAGTAACATTTTAGAATAGGCGGAATACTGCAACTCGAACCTAGTTATAGTTCAAGGAGTTTTTTCCTAGGTCAATGGGTTAGTTTATTTTCCACTTGATAAATTTACCATTAAATAATCTCACGATATTTCCATATTTATTATTTTATTTCTATTTGGTTCATGGTTAAATATTTGTGGATTCTTTATCAGGAATATTGAATTAATGAATTAGCAAGCATGCAAGATAGAATTAAAATAAACTGGAATATGCGTAACTTTTATCTAAACATGGTTAATAACTTAATGTTAATAAGCATGTAATAAGATAAAATGATCAATTTACACATAAATATAAAAAACCTCAAATAAAAATATTAAGTGATTACATGATTTTACTAATTGGGTTAAGACATACCCATAGTTCAAGGTGATTGATCAACCTTCGTTGGGGTGATTTCAATTATCAAGGAGTTTTAACTTGATTTTATGGTCAAATTAACCTAGTTTTTATTATGGTTTGATCACCTCCATGATACTTAGTGAAACTAGTATACAAGTGTTGAGGAAACCCAAGTCCAAAATTTTAGTATTGGGGAGTCTACTCAATGGATCAAGGATCAACGAGTTAATAAGTTTGTAAGTTGTGCCTACCTTTGAATAGATTATAAGGGGCCCGTATAGGTTATGAGAAGAGTAATATGGATCATTTCCATTGGAATATCCACACAATAGGATATTCTAAAACCAATGGTGAGGGATATTGGGTTTTGATAAAATATTGGGAGACTAATAAATAAAATTTTTTATTTCATATATTTTTTTAAACAATAAATAAAATACTAAAATATTCTTTTAATTAATATAGATTATGAAAAAATAAACAATTATAACACTATGGTCATTCAAGAAACAGATCATGTCCTCACCCACAAATATTTCCAAGGGTGTTATAGTTTTTTTATACACTATACTACTATAGGTTAATGCATACTATGTGTTGAAATTCTCTATACCCATTCAACCACCTCGTATAAAAAGTGAAGGTGAGAAGAATTCCTACATGTGGTACATGGGGATAATACAACGATCTATTACATTGAGATATCAATTATGTATATAGAAATTATAATGAAATATAAGAACATGTATTCTTATACAGTTACATATATTCTATTATATCTTTAAAAGGAGAAATATAGGCTTTAGATAAATGAGATTGTCATTACAATGACAAAGTGTAAACTAGAAGAGGGTACTTAGTTATTGATATTTTCATCAATATACTAAAATAAATTGATTGGTTTGTGAGGTTTGGGATTCCATATGGATAGGAAGTTATCCATTAATCTCATATTATTATCCTTACCTTTTAGGTTCTCCTAATTCATCTAGATTATGAGATGAGTGGTATGGATAAAAATCTCGGGAATATTTTAACTAAGCTTCACTAGATAAATAGAAGTTGTGGGAACTTTATTTCAAAAAAAAATTGGTGAATGATATCAAAAGGCATGGTTGAAAATCTTATGATAAACTATAGGTCAATAGTTCTTTTTAACATCTTTCAAGGAGACAAAATATTCATAGGTGGTGTGGTGGGTAGAAGTTTATTTACTTCCCATGTAGAGAAAGAGATCATTTGAAAAGAAACTAAAATGAATTAAAGAATAAGAAATCGATTACATACACTTTAGGAATATATTCTTAATAATAAGTAATGTTTTTATTTCACTTATTGGGTATTTAATACATTTTTATTTTAATAAAATAACCAAATAAGTAATGTGTGTTCTTCTAGTGGATGAGAAAGGGTGATTCCTGTGTCATTAGTGAGAAACAAATCACTTCATAAGTACGGTGTTTTCCTCTAGTGATTGAGAAAGGGTGATTCTTATGTCAAATAATGAGAAACACATGAAATTTGATTTCCTAGTGGATTGATTTTTGTTGAATTATTATTTTTGTTAAGTGTTACGGAACATTTATCTCAATATTCTATAGAATATAATGAGACATTATTTCTTTTTAAATTAGTGTTGTTATGGTAAAAATAAACTTAATTAATAGTTTATTAAAACATGGATCATTAATATCCAACATTGGAAATAGATTATGAATATAAAGTTATAAAACACATACCCAGTTGTGGTAAGATACTTCTTATCAAGTAAAACTATGAATTTCCATGTTATTACCCAATATGATGATTATAATATTTTGAGCTAAAACTCTTAGGTATATAACATATTTATGTTTTAGAAAATGATACCCTTAGATATAAAGGTAATACACAAAATTTTTGGAGTTAGTTAAGTTATATAGTGTGAACTATTCCAAGGAGAATCTAGAGGTAATTTCATATACTCCATGATATTCCTTTAATAAATTGCAGGAATGTTTAGTGAATTAATGAATAAACTTATTAAAGGATATAGGGTCCTCAAGACTAATATATTGGACTACATTGTAACCAAGTATTCATCAATCATTTAATGTAGAGTGAGGGTCTTCCTAAAACCACATAGCCTTATTCACATCTTAGGTATAAGGTAAGATCGATTTGGATTTTTATATACATATTCCAGTCTTTCATGATTCTTTTCCTAATATGTTTTTCAAATAGCATCATAACAACTAACCATATGCCAACTATATAGGCTAATGCATATTATAAAATTTATAATATGAAGAAATTCCATTATACCATAGCCTCATGTGTTTTGATGGGATCCATTTGTAAAGATAGTGAAATAGTAAAATGTAAATCATGAAAAAAAACACAATGTGCATCTCAGTTAATGATCCTATTTTTATTAAGGACATTAACAAACACAAGTTAGAAAAGGTATTAATCATTCCAAGTATTTTTCTATAAGGGAAGTACATCTATTTTTAGATAGTGGGGTCAAGCAAGACTTTGGTTGAATCTTGTCTCTAGATGCACAAGTTGGCATAAGAATAATTAAACTCTATAATTTTTAGTGGGAGGAATTTTTCTAGGGACACATACTATGTGGGATGGTTAAAACCATAGTGGCAGTTTTTGTAATGTCTCAGTTCTGAGTGTTTCCCAAAGGTGCCTCATACCTGGTTGGTCATATGGCCTCAAGCACATTTCCCTGAATGTCAGAGGTCGCTGACTAGCAGTGAGGGCCTTAGGTGTGATAGTGAAGAAACTATGACCTCATTGGTAGAGTATGCACAGAAGAATAACAAACAATAAACAGTATCAGATGCAATAATACCATACAATAAGTAAACGGTGGAATACTGCAAGTAAATAAATAACTGGAGCACATGTATAAATGATGCATGTCACATATGTCTAGGAAAATAGCCAAACAAGTCACAATGCTAGAAATAAAGTAATAAAACAAAGTATAAAATAAACAAATAAACTCCAGTAGCATCTCAAGCCTCAGCTTGGTCCCATGATCTCTAGCTCCACAGCAATCAAGTACCTGAGGAAGAAGGGTGTTTTCCCTTATCTACACCTGTAACCATATAATCTATTTGGATCCAAAATCATGACCCAAAAAGGGTGTGAAATGAATCCCAGTAGGAAACCACCACAAGATTTGTGCCTAACTTTCAGTGAGTATATATAGCAGGTAATAATGGAAATGTAGCAAATAAACTAGAAGTATAAAAAAGAAACAAACCATACAGTTTCCATTAACATTCATTAGCATTTAATTTTTATCATTTAATCAAGTATCACAACAGGTATCTCAGAAGACTACCTAACAGGACCAAATCCAAGCTTGTACTCTGTCTTGGAAGATTCATCACAAACATTCAATATTATGTTAACCCTCTGGGTAGATCACATAGTCTAAATCCTTTTTCCAAGTAATGCAATAAAAAGGAAAAGACACTCTGAGGAATCACTCACCATAAATTACCCCTATGGTCTTTTCTGAATAACTATAGACTCTCTAGGTAAGAACTCAACATCAATTCCCCCTGTGGTCTCATAACGTAAACTATAGAAACTCTGAGGGGGTACTCACCATAAATCCCCCCTATGGTCTCGTAGAGTGAAATATAACAGACATTTTGAGGAATCACTCAACGTAAATTCCCCCTGTGGTCTAACTACACCAAGTTCTCACAGCCTTGTGAAATTCAATCATGCATAAATGATATCAAACAGCCCAAAGTAATCTCAAATCATGCCACATTTGAGGTGTATTTTTGTATCTGCCCCATGATATACCACCCCATTGGGTGTGTGTGATCCTTTCAACCATATTGGGAGCCTTAATAAATTGAATGATAATTGAATTAATGATTAAGAGAAGTCTATGCCTCCTTTCTATGTGATTACATGATGTTTAATGGTTTAATTGTTTAAATGGAAAGTGTGGAAATGGGTTAGATGAACTCATGGATTGTAAATGATTATTAAATGGGTTAATTAATTGAGATGATGAATTGATAATGGTGGTGGATTCCTTGGACATTTTTACTCCTCATATCCTGATTCCATTGGATTATATGGGCATTTCTACTTCATGGATCTTGATTATAGTATTGGATGCCTTAGATGAGCTCCTTGGATCCTGATTCCATTGGATTCCATGGACATTTCTACTCCATGGATCTGTGTTTATTATGGTCATGGATTCCTTGGTCTTTTATACCTTGGATCATGATTCCATAGGATGCCAATGGAATTTCTACCCCTTAGATCTAGATTTCTTAGACTCGCATTGGACATGCTTTGTGGACATGCTCCTTGGACTCCACCAAAGTCATTATTGAGTTTCTATTGAGATGCGCCATGGACTTGATTAGGATGCCTTGTTCTTTTGTACCATATATCTGGACCTTCATGGTCAAACACTGGATTACACAATATGTCCATTGTGGATTTTATACATTTGATTACACAGCATGGCCATTGTGGATATTTTTCTATGTTTTACAGATAGCCCTAGTATGGGTATTTTACTATATTTGTAATAACATATAGTATCACACCTGCTTTATCATTATTTATAGTGAGACATGTTTGGATGGATAGGGATCACATCTATTTTTTACCCTTACTTTTATTACTACTATACCTATGATATATTGTGCATTGATTCTACTTATATTACACAGACTGGACAAGTTATAGACACCATTGGTGGTGGAATATTGAATGCTATATCACACACTATTCAAAACACCATTGGGTACCCAGACAGACTTCAAGGATGTAGGTAGGGACCAGGGAAAGTGTCTAATTTATGATTCTTGATTTGATCATTTCTAAGGAGAATGGGATCATAGGACCGAGATATGCTCATGATGCTAATTGGAGATACTTCTGTTTTAGTATTTTTTGTATTTTAATATATGTATTGCACTGGATTATTGTTTCCATGTATTGCCTGCCACTTTTTATAGAGATATGAAATGATTATAATATTGTACATGACACTGATTTTGGATTTATTATTATTAGAGTCTTCTGGATGTTTATCTTCTGTCTCAATTTATATTATGATTCCGCTTAATTATTCATGTTTGATACCGTTGTGTTGCTCTGATCATGTGGGTATAGTCTCCCCATTGTACCACCTTAGACCCTAGCTACTAGTTGGCAGCCTCTAGTATATATGGAGGCATGCTTGAGGTCATGTGACCCACCGGCTCAGGGTACTATTTAGTGGCTTCTGGGTCGGGATGTTACAAAGCGATATCAGTGCATTTTCTTTTCTAGATTTATAATTTTGAGACAATATAAGGGAGATTATGAAGTGTTAGAATTTGGTAATGAGCTATTCCTGGGAGAAGTTAACCCATGTATAGGAAAAATAAAAATCTCCTGGAACAGGACATGTTTTTCTAGATTTTTCCTATTACAGTTCATTTGAGTCCACTGTTGGGTGAAACACTTGATGTTTGATACTCCTAATGGTTATGGATTTTACTATTGACCAATTAGATTAGGGTATTCCATATCATGAATCATTTTATGAACTCTACGGTATTTTAATTCCATTCATTATGCCATGCCATATAGGATAAATTGCTTGACTACACGACATTTATTATATGTGCCTTGAGTTGTAGAATTATTATCAGCTAACTATTCCTACAAGAATTTTAGAAACATAAATTGACACTTAGAGTGTCTGTTGTAATATAAATAGTGTTTTCCTATATATGATACAATAAACACCCTATTCAATTATATCATGTTGAGTCATGGACCATTGATCACATGGATTGGAATGTGTTATGGTTGGGATTGATTGGATGCCACACTTTGATTTATAAGGTGTATGGGCCCTTATGAATTGGAAGTGGTGATCCATTTGGTTTAACCATTTAAATATAATTGAAATATAAATTTAAATTTAAATGAAAATGGAATTTTTAAATGGAAAGGCCAGCAATAAATGTATTTTTCAATTGCACAGGGCAATTCATATACTAAGACCCATGATATGAAACAGAGAGCTTAACCTAAACCCATATTTAGAGTGGGTAGTAGGTAGTGTCTCTATTGTTTTCTATGATGGTTCATTTTATCTAGTCATGGATTTAGGAGTAGGAAGAGGGATGTGGCTTGTTTATAGGAATTCTTTGACCAGTCCTATGTTTTCATATCTATAACTTGGACACTACTCGATTCTATTCTAGAGTGTGTGTTTGAAATTGTAGAGATAGGCCACCATGAAGGCCTCCAGTTGTTCACTATGAGGGTAGTGTTGAACATGATCCAAAGGTGGTGGGACCTGATCCTCCATTATAACCTCCAGTAGTTCCTCTTGTGGAACCACCTTTCATTCCTGATATGAGTGTTGATGCCCAGTTATGAGATAGTTCCATGTTCTTTATTCATACCATTCAGGGAGCCCCATAGCCTACCTCATCTATTTAAGAGCTAACGTGTGTGTACTAGAAGCAGAACCTACCCACATTTTAAGTGGTGGCGGTCCACAGGCTGCTGAGTTGTGTCTTGAGACTATATTTTCTATCTTCAAGCATCTTAATACACCTACTGAGAGTATAGTCAATCTCGTGAAATATATTCTTCAGGGATCAACTAAGTGCTGGTGGAATGTTTTGAACCAGGATGATGTGCTTCAAGATATGGTTTAGGGATATTTTAAATCCAGTATTTATGATTACTTCTTTCCTAATACCTAGAGAGATGAAAGGGCTGGTGAGTTTATGCATCTAATTTATCTTGTTGATGATCCATTCAGGGAGAGATGCTTCGAGGAAGTTCTCAATCATGTCATTCGATGGTATGCCAATGTGTTTCAATTGACTATTATTACATAGATAGTAAATTATGTTCTTATTATCAAATGGAACCTAAGGGAAGATGGGGGTGAAAACAGGGTAGTTCAGCCTCTTGGCCTAATGGTTTAGTGACAGCTAGTAGGAATCACCATTTTGAGGATTCTCATAAGGGGAATACTAGCTAGATTGTGGGTTCTGGTAGTTATGTCTTCTTTCATTGATGTGGTAGATGGGGAAATATGAGGAGTTGGTGTGATAGAGACCCAATTGAGTGTTGAGAATGCAGGAGGATGGGCTATGTACAGCAATTATGCAGGACATTCCCTCTAGTAGTTAGTAAAAGGTGATCGACTTTGACTCCAAGTTCATGAGTGGAATTCAAATCTCTACATCATGTTGGGAGATAGTGTAATGTTGTTCATTCAAATCAAGGTGGTGGTCATGGATAAGGCATCCAAGAGCCAGTTATACCATGACAGCAGAGTGGGTCTACTCTGGGTAGTGAGGTTGTTTCATAGGGTCGTGGTTTAGGCCAGATATATTCTGCACAACCTACACCCGAGGAGTATAAAACCAAGACATCTATAGTGAGAGTTATTATCTTAGTATCCTCTACACTATTATTTTATCTTTTTGATACACGTGTTTCTCATAGTTGTATATTTTTACCTATTTTGGATATACTTGGGCTTTTTTAGTTTTTTTATGGTGTTATGACACTAGATACTCCATTGGGGATCAAAACGGAGGGTTTATGCCAGTTCATGGAGTACCCCCTTGAGGTAGGTGGGTGTCACTTTGTATAGGATCTCTTAATCCTTGATATGATAGGGTTTGACACCATATTTGGGATGAACTAGATAGTTTCTTATCATGACTATGTTGAGTGTTATTGCTGAAGGGTGATCTTCACGTCACCAAAGGGTGGGGTTTTTATTCACAAGGGTGAATGGGATGTCTAGGAAAGATGATATGGACCCAAACATCATGGGTTGGGTAGGATGACATCCTATATTGCTAGTTTATATCTGGATGATCAATGAATACATCAGGAGGACTTCCCTCCAGTGGTTGATCATTTTTGGGATGTCTTCCCATATGAATTTTTTGGTTTACCTCCTGAGATAGGTGGAATTCTCTATCAAGATAGTTTCAAGATCTATACTAGTATCCATTCCTCCTTATAGGATGGCTCCTACATAGTTGTAGGAACTCAAGTGGTAGCTAGAGAACTTGGAGGAAAAGGGTTTTATATGACCCAGTACTTCTCCATGGGGTTTTCTGGTAATTTTTGAGAAAAAAGTGGATGGAACCCTCGAGATATGTTTAGATTATCCAAAATTGAATTAATTGATGATTAAGAATTGGAATTCCTTGTTGAAGATAGATTATCCCTTCAAAAATCTCTTAAGAGATCGGGTATTCTTGAAGATTGATTTGAGGTCAAGTTATCACCAGGTATGCGTTCAATCTTTAGACATACCTTGCAAAACTTTTCATAGTAGGTATAGTCTATATGAGTATCTAGTTATACCATTAGGTCTCAAAAACATGCCCATAGTTTTCATGGAACTAATGAAATGAGTTTTCCATATGTATCTATATTCTTTTGTGGTGGTATTCTTGGAAGATATATTTGTGTATTCTCACAATCGACACAACCATGGAAAACATATTGAGATTGTTTTGGATACACTAAGAGATAATTAGTTATATGATAAGATCACAAAGTTCTACTTATGTATGGATAATATTCACTTCTTGGGTCATATTATCTCAGAGATAGGAGTATCGGTTGACCCAGAGAAGGTGAGAGATATAGTTTCTTAGGAGAATCCTAAGAACTTATTTTACATACAGAGTTTATTAGGTCTAGATAGATATTATAATAATTTTATACAGGACTCCTCACACTTATTATAACCTCTTATGGGCTTGAATAAGAAGTTTGTTAAGTTTTTATGGTCAGATACCTGCTAGACAACCTTTCAGGAGCTGAAAGGGAGAATGACTTTAGCATCGGTCATAATTTATCTATAGATGGGAAGAAGCTATATTGTATACTATTATGCATCAGGTATCAGGATAGGATCAGTTCTGATATAGGAGGATCAAGTCATAGAATATTGGTCTCTTCGGTTGAGGTCACACGAGAGGAACTACCTAACACACGATCTCTAGCTAGTGGTTGTTGTTCATGCCTTGTTTCGTTGGTGGCATTATTTACTAGGAGATCATATTTTGATGTATACAAACCACAAAAGCCTCAAGTGCATATTTACACCGCATGATTTGAATATGATACAATAAAGGTGGTTTGAATACCTATAGTATTTTAACTTTTATCTTTCCTACATTCCTAATAAGGTAAATGTAGTTGTCGATGCACTGAGTATGAGGACTCATATATAGGTAGTTCAGGAGGCCAGTAGTGAGTGGAAGCTTATGTCCTTATTTTCAGAGATGCACTTGGAGGTGATGGATAGTCTCAGATATACTTTTCTCTCATACTTAGCTATGACTACCACTCTTTTAGATAGGGTGAGGATGAGAGAGTTATCTGATGATGAGGGACTAGTCCTACAGGAGAGTGTGCAAGGTGAGGACCCAGCTCCTAGTTGTACTATGGTAAAGGATTAAATTCTATGTATTCATGGTCACATTTGGGTTCTAGTATACATATATAAGGAGATGATGTGGGAGTTTCATGCCTCATATTGGACAAGAGGTAGCTGTTTTTTTCATGTGGTGTTCCACCTGTCAATAGGTGAAGGTAGAACATCAGTGACCAGTTGGGATTTTATAGTAATTACCCATTCCTAAGTAGAAATGAGAAGATGTTTCAATGGATTTCATGATCGGGTTATTGAGTTTGAATTGAGGTAGTGATGTTGTATGGCTTGTTTTGGATAGGCTCATGAAGGTCACTCATTTCCTATCGATCAGGGTGACCTTCTCAATCATCTTAGAAAACTTTATATTCATGATATTGTGAACCTTCATGGGGTTCCTCAGACCATGGTATCATATGAATATTCTTGGTTTACATCATGATTTCATCGAGTCTTATAGTGGGAATTGGGTATACATGTTCTTTTAAGCATGACATACCACCCTTAGAATGATGGCTAGTTAGAGTGCACTATACAGGTTCTAGAGGACATTATTAGAGAATGAATCCTTGAATTTGGGGGATCTTGAAAGAGGCATATACCCCTGATTGAGTTCACCTACAACAATATCTATCAGACGACTACACATATGTCACCTTATGAGACTTTTTATGGTAGGCCATGTTGATTATACTTATGATGGTTAGAGGTGGGAGATTCAATTATTCTCAAAATACGTCTCATGAAGGAGACTTCAGAGCAGGTTCAACTGATTCAGAAGCAGATGGCTAATGTAAAGTCTAAATCAAAATCTTATGTCAATCACCATTGATGACCTCTAGAGTTCGAGGTCAAGGATCGGGTATTTTTACATATCTCACTGAGGTTGGGACATAGATGGATTAGGATACAGGGTAATATTTCATCACAATATGTTAGTTCATTTGAGATTCTAGAGAGTTGGTTTGGTAGCCTATCGGTTTCAGTTACCTCATAGGTACCAAGTCATGCAAGACATCTTCCATGTATCTCAGCAGCATTATTATCACTCAAAACCATCTCATACTCTTCATCTAGATTAAGTTGAGCTACAAGTATATGCTTCCTTTTAGGAGCATCTTATTTGTATCATTGATAGGAGCATTAAGGCTCTCTGAGGCTGGTTAGTTCCTCTAGTACAGGTGATATAGCAGCATGACTGTTTACAATATGAGACTTGGGAGCAGGTAGCTAATTTACATTCTTAATGGCTGAAGTTATTCTAAAATTACTCTTGACTACCCTTTTAAGATAAATTATGGGAAGAATCTATTTAAGGGGGTAAGATTGTAAGATCCTGGGTTTTTTGATGAGGTGTGAATCCTTTTATTTCCATTTAAACTCTTATTTAAGTTCTCTTTTTAGATTATACCCTAAAGTCAATCCCATGGAAAAGTTGGGTTTTTTTTGTAAAGGAAGAGGGTGGGAGGTTTTTAGGTTGGATTCAATCCAATTACACAATGTGTATTTAGTTTACATGACATGTATTCAATACATGATGTGTAATGCCCTGGATAGGCCAATTCACGCCGTGTAAAGGGTTTTTCGCAGGTGGAATACCTTGAGCTTTATATAATGTGTAAAGCATTTACACTTCATGTAAATTCATGGGGTCAATTTTTAAAATAAGAGTTAGGGCCTCTATTTTTTATAGAAAGCCTCACCCCCTCCCTTCTCTCATGTGTAGGAGATTCCTTTGAAGCCTAAACCTAGGATTTGGTGTCGTTTCTAGATCCAAACTATGTTTCTTACACTATCAATATCATTAGATATGTGCTAGTGAGTTTTCTATTCCTCTTAAACCTTTCATCATTTCTCTTCTCCTCAGAGGATTTGCTTTTGTTTAGGATCATATTCCCTATTTTCAAGGCATTCATCTATTTCTATATTTTATCTAGGTTGAGTTAGGAGCCGATACTAGATGAGTGTTCTACTATGGGTATACAGTAGGTTTTCTATATGTTTTCCCTTATATATTGGTTATTTTATAGCTTATCTTTGTTGTGCCGTATGTTTAACTTTCCAATGTTTCCCCTAAAATTGATTAAATGTATTGAATAAATTATTTCGAACTTGTTAGGATGCCCATGAGTACCATTATATAGTTGGAGGTCATTCACCTCAACCAGTGCCACCTTTCTAGCGTATTTTTGTATCTTCCCCATGATATACCACCCTGTTAGGTTTGTGTGAGATTTTTATCTTTATTAGGAGCCTTAATAAATTGAATGGTAATTGAATGAATGATTATGAGAAGGTTATTCCTCATTTCCATGTTATTACATTATGTTTAATGGTTTAATTGTTTAAATGGAAAATGTAGAAATGGGTTGGATGAACTCATGGATTGTAAATGATTATCAAATGGGTTAATTAATTAAGATGATGAATTAATAACGGTAGTGGATGCCTTTGAAATTTATACTCCTCAGGTACTGATTCCATTGGATACCATAGACATTTCTACTCCATGGATCCCGAATATGGTAGTGGATGCCTTGGATGAGTTCCTTGGATACTGATTCCATTGGATTCTATGGAAATTTCTACTCTATGCATCTGTATTTATGATGGTAGTAGATTACTTGTTCTTTTATACCTTGGATCCTGATTCCATAGTATGTTAAGGGAATTGCTACCCCTTGGATTCGGCTTGATTGGACTTTCATTGGACATGCTTTGTGGACACGATCTTTGGACTCCACCTAAGTCATTAGTGATTTTTCATCAAGATTCTCCATGGACTCAATAGAGATGCATTGGGTTTTTATACCATGGATCCGAGCCTTCGAGATCTGACACTAGATTACACAACATAGTCATTGTAGATTTTATACATTTGATTACACAGCATGGTCATTGTGGATATATTTCTATTCTTTACAGATAGACATGGTATGGGTATTTTACTATATTTATAAGACTAGATAGTATTATTCATACTTTATAATTATTTACAGTGATCCATTTTTGGTTGGATAGTGATCACATCTGTTTTTGACTCTTACTTTTATTATTGGTATACCTTTGATATATTGTGCATTGTTTCTACTTATATTACACAGACTGGAAAACTTATAAATATCATTGGTGGCGGAATACTGAGTGTTATCTCGTACCCTTTTTGGGTCACCATTGGGTACCCAAATAGACTTCATGGATGTGGGTAGGGACCAGGGAAATTTCCCACTTTATGATGCTTGATTTGGTCATTTCTTAGGATCAGGGGATCATAGGACCGAGCTATGCTCATGATGCTATCTAGAGATAGTTCCTTTTTTGTCTTTTTATATTTTGATACATGTATTAAACTAGATTCATATTTCTATGTATTTATTTCCATTTTTTATAGATACATGACATGATTATCATATTTTACATGACACTACTTTTGGATTTATTCTTATTACGGTCTTTTGGATGTTTATATTCTATCTTAATTTAAATTATGTTTCTTCTTATTTATTCACACGTGATACCACTATGTTACTCTGATCATGAGGGTATAATCTCTCCATTATACCACCATAGACCCTCGATGTTAGTCTATATCCTTTGTCATACGGGGAAGTACGCTTGAGTCCATGTGACCCAACAGCTTGGGGTACTGTTTAGTGGCTTTTGAGACAGAACGTTACATCTTTCATGAACTGGTGGAGCATAACGAGGCTCTTAATGTAGGTTTTCTGGAAATTTTGGTAGTGTCTATACAATATTGGATGTTTATCTACTAGGAGCACTATAATCTCAACCATCTTATAGAATTGGTGAATGGCGTCGAGGTGCTCGTGGATCCCTAAATAGGTCAGCTAATAGTCCCAAAGGTGGTGAAGCATCACCCGAATATTTTGGTAGAGAAAAAATTCATGGTCCTCGATGATGGACTCTAGGATGAAAGAATCTAGAGTTTTAGGTGGCCAAAACATGACTCATAGATAATCAATGTCCAGAATCTCCCATAAGTCCTCTTGTTCACTACTAGGGGGAGGGTCTTGCTCATGGTTTTCCCAAGCTTTGATTGGTGCGGGATGAGATAAGGGTGGTGGAACCAAAGTAGTTCTGATTTTCTGCTGATAGAGAGGGGGTGTTTCATGGGTCAAATATCCACTACATGCTGGAATGTATCTCGGAGTTAGATCCATCTTTAAGATCATATCTATGTAGGATAGGGTGTTTACCACCTCTTCATATGCAAGGGCGGTAGAATACCTTTGAATCTCAATGGAGTTCCCACCATCATCTAAGGGTTCCAACCTAGACCCTAACATCTCTCTAACTTCTTGTGTAGTGGTAGGAGGAGGGAAAATGATGGTGATGGATACGATTGCACTGTGATTCCTTGGAGGTAATCCAAAATGTTCTCCACCTATAGGTATATATAAAGGAATCTAGGGATTCAATGGACTTCATATTTTGGGGTTATAATCCTTAGTGAATGAGCTTCTTCCCTAGACTCTGGTAGTGAGGGTGAAGGTTCTCTTATAGAGTCATATATCACCTCAGAGTCTGAGAATTCTATGGTGACATGATGCTTCCCAATGTCCTACCTCTGACAACATGAGACTTCTCCAAGTGTAAGATGTTGAGAGTCAGTTGGATTTCCCCCATGTGTGTTGTATCCTACTCCATGGGCACAACCCCCAAGATGGGTGTTCTCCCTCCTACCCCAGGATGGTTCTTCAGAGAAGGGCATGTCTTCGGCATGGGGAGGACCTCTATGCTAGTTATTGGTGGTTCAAGTATGGCCTTTTCACTAGTACTCCTTATCACAATATAGCCCGTAATGGATGTTAGTGGAATTGATGACTGAGAAAGTCAACCCGGCCTACCTAAGAGGTGGCTAGGGTCTTGATCCCAAGTGGGAAAAGATAGATACATATTCAATTTTTCTGGTAATTTTATGTGATATTCCAGTGGTGTAAGGGGCCACTGGAGCTATAGAATATGCCTCTTATTAGGAAATGTTATGGGTATTCCCCTGATGTCAGTGCCAGGTGCTCTTGATTAGGGATATTATAGAAGGGATGGAGTCAATATGCTTGTAGACTCATGGGACTAATCATTGTTGATGCTGGCACGGCCTGATGGGATCCCTTTTGGGTAGCTCCTGGGTAGTTTCTATGATAGGTACATATCAAACATCCCATATCTCCTTGGCATAGGGGAGTGATCTGTCAAAGTGCTCTGGGGAGAGGCTCCCAAATTAGTTCATCTTTGGAATGGGGGTGGTTTTCCCCTACACAATCCTTGAGGGAGATGGTGTTGGTGATTCATTGATGCCTCAATATCTTAGTGGATTATATCCCTAGTAATAATTACCCCTTACTATATATATCAGTGAATAAGGGCATCAGTCACCCTCTTATAAATGATCTCTAAGGCTGAAATGGGGTGTGGGAGCCTAGTACCTAAAAGTGCGGTGGTTTTTGTGGTAGAAGTATAGTCATGTGGTATTTTTGCACCAAAATTTCCCTTACCCATGTGCATGTTAGCATTAGGTCATAATTTTCTTGTAACTTGAGTCCTATAAGGCATTTGGATTCATATTTCTATACATATACAGTGAAAGTGATGCTCAATTCCCTAGAATAGTTCATTCTTCTTGAGATAGTGTGGGATTCCACACTGAAAATGTCGCATACCGAGGATTCCAAATGTTTTCTTCCCCAAGTCGCATGAGAGTTTTATGTTGTGACCACTACTTGCTTGGTGGGGTGTAACACCAAATATCTAGATCTAGTGACATGAAAATCTGATAGTGCCCCCATAATAATAGTCTCTATTTTTTAAGGAGAGGAGATTCATGTCAGTTTCCCAATTTTTGTTTTCAATGCTTTCTATTAGGGTCATGTGCCATACGCACTTCTTCCCTACACTCTTTCTTTCTAAAGTAATGTTACTTCCATCACATTAATCAGTGATGTCAGATCCTTAATCAAAATGGTATGATGAGATGTTAGTTCTTCCTTCCATGGATTCCTACTTGGATCTCGTCACCTAGTCTGAGCCTCCCTCATAGATTTGATTTTTGTTCATGAAACTCATTAAAAATGTCATATCGAGGTGGAAATGGGTTAATTATGCTACTTTTATCTCAACTTGGCATCAACCTTTGGTCAGAGGAGGTAGTAACGTTGGGTATGTTTGGGAATTTCTGGACATTGGGTAAGTTGGCCACCTATAATGTCATCTTCTTTTGAAGTTAGTGGCATATCATGTGTGATATGTCTTAGGTGAAAAATCTAAGGCATTCTATGTTGGCCATGATTTATTTGATTCCAAGGTCATAAGTCCTCTGAGGATTTTTACCTCAGGCATCCCATGTTTATCATATGGGGTATAAATTTTGAATCAGGTCACAAGTTTAATGTCTTGTGGAGATGGATGGGTCATATGTCTAACTTCTTATGGGGGAATATGTGTTATGGGTTTAACATTTTGTGGGGATAGATTGATTGTGGGTTAAACTTCTTGCAGGGATAGATGGGTCATTGGTTAAATGCCTTATGGGGACAGATGGGTGGTTAAGTGTGTCCCCAGGGGAGAATATGATCACACTTTGGGATTTAGTGGTGATGTTGGGGTGTCATTATTGAACCTCAAGGAGGTATCCCACATACCCTATTTAATATATAGGGATAAAAACCCACATAGTTTAATGTTTCAGTTTAAGGTCGTGTGACAGGACTGGTCCATGCAGTTTAATGTCATGAGGTAAGGATGATTGTGTCACGGAAGGAGCATCAATGAGGTATGATGTGGGGATTATGCATAGAATATTCCCAAAGGTGGAGGGTCATCCCATGGTGATGGAGAAGGTTTCATCCCATGATATTCATACATAAGGAATCTTATGCTCATCACACAGGGTAAGGCTACAGTTTAACATCATGTGATGAGGAAATTTTGTGCAGTTTAATATCGTACAACTAGGAAGTGGAGCTAGTAAGTTTTAGATCATGAATCTCAGATGTTGATGGGGATTACACCCTAAGGGGGTCTATGTCAAGGTGAGATGAAGATTTGGAAAAAGTAATTTCTATTGAGATAGGTAAGATGTTTCCCTCAGTGATGCCACATTTAGGTCTTACACATCCACTGCTCATGTGACTCTGGGAAATTCATGGTGTAGAATAAGCTGTGGAGGATTTGTAATCAGGAGGCCCAATGTTAGGGTCCTTATTCTTATGAGAAAAAGGCATTAGGGCACCTATTATTAAGAGAAATATGTAGGGTAATGGTCCAGGCCACACTTGAAGAAAAGTGGGAAGACACAGGGGTGGGTGGTACCAGTCACGTGAGGACTTGAGGTGTAGTTGAACCGGTCCTTTTTTAGTACAAGGGACTCATGCACTCAACTTTATCGAAAGGGTATTGGCTGAAAGGAGGAACTATGGAGAGGAATAGAGGATAGGTTTCATGAAATTTTGGGCTTCACAGTGGTTGGGAGCTTCATGAAAGTTAGGGGTCTCATGAAGGTTAGGGTTATCATGAAGGTTAGGGGTCTCATGAAATAATATGTTTCACAAAATAGGGTAACCCTACCTTAGAGTTAAGTCTTATTTTTCATGGGGTTGGTTTCATGAAGGATAATTATCTCGTGAATCCCTAAGATCCACAAATATGTTTCTTCTTCCATGAAGGCCATTTACCTTCACAAAAATGAATCTATAACATGGTTTGAGGTTCTCAAAAAACCATGGGAGGTGTTTTCACAAAATATGGCTACCTTTGGAAATCCATATCCCTTATCGCTCATGAATCTTCTAAGTTTTGTGAATTCAAATCTTTTCACAGAAGATAAAAGGTTGCATCCCTTGAAATTCAAACACAGGGTTGTGTTTATAGGCTCAGCTAAGGTAAAGGCATTGGTTTCACGAAATATGTAGACTTTTGTGGAAGATTATGAGCTTCGTGAAATGATGGGGTTCTACGGACTAGAGTTACACTGCATAAAGGTTACCACATCAAGATTCATGCAATTGGGAACTTCTATGAATTGGAGTTATGTTGTGTGATGGTTCCCACATTAAGATTCACATGGATAGGGACTTATATGAATTGAATCTATTCACAAAGCTTCTTACCTTCACAAACTATTCCCTTAAGTGGATTTTTGGATCGTTTTGGCATGAATTTGTTTTGAACCGGTTGTGCCTTCCTCAACCTCTCCTGTGAAATGCATATTTCAGCACCAACATCTATATAATGAATAATATGAAAGAGTTCATATTGGAATTAATATAAAATGTTTATATTCAAAATTATGAAATGTCCACATTGATAAGAATGATTATAAAATGTTTATAATTATATTTTATTTATGAATTGTTCATAAATGGTTATCTCATGTTTAAATATTTGAATTTTTCATTTATTTAAATATTATTCTTTTTTTTACAGTTATGATTTTTTTATATTATAAATTTTTTTATATACCAAAATTTATATGATAAATTTTTTATATGATAGACCCTTGTGTTTTCATGCTAGGAATGACTCCATAATGAATCTAGTTTTTCATCTACCTTGACCTCAGTTTTTAATTCGAGTTATGAACTTGAATTTAGTTGTTGAATATATTTCATGTATATTAGGTTTTAGAGTTATGATGAATTAGAATCTCCCTTGAGTAAAGTATCCCCATGTAGAGGGACTTGGTGTTAGACCACCTACCAGTTTGGAGGCTTATGCCTTGTTTATAAAGTTGAATGGGGTTGGATATCTGATGTTTCGGGCTTAATCATATGGCTATTTTCAATCTCGTATGATTATATGAATTTATATGAAATGTTCATCTACCTTATACATTTTATATCTTTGGGTATGTGTAGATATACTTGACTTCTAGTTTTTGGTATGTAACCCAAACTTTTGGGTTGTGTAAAGAGTTACACATCAATATAGTTTGAACATATTGGTTTAGTGAGGGGAATATGATTTCAAACTAAATCACTAAGAGTATTCATACATAAAAGTGAATAACATAACATAAGATGGTGATATTGAATCCCCTTCAAATACCAAGTGTTAGATTTCTTCTATAGTGTCACTTATCAAGGGATCAATCATCCAACATGATAGATCATTCCATATTTGTGTGCCCATGGATTAACTTGAATGAGGTAAGAAAGGATAGGCGACATCATAAAATCCTTGGGTAGGTCATGCCATAGCTGGGTTACCCTGTTTTTTCCTTTTTTAGAATATTCTTGTGGTTTTCTTTGGGTTACAATAGTCAGGAGTCCCTAATAGGATTAAGTTACCAGATGAATAGGTTGAGTTTATCCATATGATGGATTGGACAGTGAGTTATTTTGTTGACTATCCAAGAGTTATATATGATATGATTGGGATGTTTCCCTACCTTAATAACTAAGTGGTGATAGAAACTCCATATAGGAATCTTTGGTTAGTGAAGTATGGATCTTATCCAACCAATAGATGTGATGGATTTTAAAAGGGGTCATCATTTTAGTGGGTGTATGTTCAATAAAAATCCTTATTTAATGGTTATAAAACATGACACTCATATGATAAAAGCTTATGTTTTGGATAAATGAAATCACATCAAAATTTACCTTGAGATAAATCCTTGAGAAGTAAAATATAAATGGTTGAAAATTTCTTTATTGGTACCAAAATTTATGAATCTTTCTCAAATTAGAATAAAAATTCTATGTGTTGGAACAAGCCCTTCCTAAGAAACCAACCAATAAAGGTTTTAAAAAAAGGATTTGGATGTATATGAAAAGAATATAAAATATTCAAAGGAATTATCTAAACTCATGTGAGTTACCATGAAGTAAAACTTTTAGAAACAACATTAGACCCTGGATTCCTATCAAATGATAGATAACCTAAAAAGGATCTACTAGGAGAAAGTAATACATGGAATGTATGAAGTGTATAGAGATATTTTTAGTGAAATAGAACATAAGGAACTTCAGTCTCTAACCATATAATATATGTGATTTAATATTTAAATGATTTATAGAGGCTAGTTTCACCCCTTAATCTTAAACTACCCTCAAATTTCATTTTTCAATCACCATCAGAAAGGTTCTGGAAGTTTTCAATTATAACATGAAAAAACTCTATAAACCTTTACTTGATCTCCCAAATATGTTGAGTATTGTTTAGTGGTACATGGTAAGTCCTGGATCAAGTACCGTGCTGATGGTACAAAAAGAAAATGGTAAATATTCTGGCCAAAATGGGAAGAAAAGAGGTCAAGGAAAGCCCACACCACTATCAAATCTAAAAAGAATAAGGAATTAATTGTGGAAAAGTTTTCCATTGTAGAATAAATTTTCAATATTACCTGAAAGACTATAATAAGTATAGTGGAAGGTCAACATCGGGAAAAAAATTATATTATTCAATTATATTATTTTGATAAATATATGATATCAACTGTATGTTTTACAAATATTGTAAATATACAAGAGGTTAGAAAATTAAAAATGATTTAATATTAAATCCTAATGTTTTTCTAAGTCATAGATAAAAGGATTTATTTTATTGGAGACTTGGATACTTCAAGCTTAGTTGAATATTCCATAAGATGTGTATTTTTTATCATTTTTATCTAGAAAAGAGCATGTAAATAATATTTTTGTAAATGAAATGAGATGGGGTTTAAGATGAACATAGTATATGATTTTTTCAATTCTATAACATGATTTAAGGGATACTAAAATGGATTTTTTTGGTTAAGGAATTCATCTTATTTTCATTTATGATATTGTTCTAGAAATATGATTAAATTCAATAAAAGTTTACTTGATATTATCAAAGTGTTGAGGATAAATAATCTAGGAATTTGATGTATAAATTTAAGTACTGTTTGGATAATGCTGGTGGGTAAAAGTTCAAACCAGAAGAAGAAAATTTATTTGAAGGGTTCAACATTGTTTATTCAAGAATCAAAATAAGGGAATTGAAATATAGGTTTGTCAAGAAGGATTAATAACAATTCTATATGATAAGATTATTTAAAATACCTAAAGGAGTTTAGGAAACTCCATGGAATTTCTATATAAGGTATGAATGTTATAGAATTTAATTCTTAAATTTCAAAGGTATATGATACCAAATGTGTATATTAAAATTGTTTAAATCATAAAGAAAATAGTTGTTACATAAAATATTTGAATGTAAAATAATGGTTCAAGCTTAGATGAATCTAAGTAAAATATATATATCTTTATATTATGTCACTTATATGATAATATAAATTTTTAGATAAAAAGGGTTGTTATTAACAATATAATATGATACACATGGTTTATGATTCATCAATTTCTATAACATAATTTAAAAATAAGATAAGGATAAGAAAATATCAAGGATAAAATGGTTATCCCACTATTTGTTAAAATATGATGGAATATGATTTCATCCCATTAATGGAATATTTTAAATAAAAATATTATTTTAAATGAAAATTCTTCAAACACATAAAATACCATATATGATATGGAAAAATAGTTTATTTGTTAAATATTACTACTAGGAGGAAACAAGTGTTATTCCCTAAACACAAAAGAGTTGGTGTTGTTCCTTATACTGATATTTTGAGAAGAATATAGTGACTAAGTGGTTAGTGATAGTATGATTGGACTTTTAGAAGTTCCAAGTTAAAAAATAAAGGATTATACCAGTCTAATACTAATGTGTTTTTCACTAAATATCCTAAATGAGTTTTAGGATATGTAATGGTAAAGAAAAATGTAAAGAGTGACATTTATTTACCCTGAGAAAATGAATAAAATTATATAAGGTTTATGATAGTAAAGATTATAAAGTTCATTACACTTTATCCTAAAATTATTTTAGGGTATGAAAGTAAATAGAAATGTATTGAGTTTTATTACATACTGTAACAAAGTAAATGTCGCTTTATCCTAAAAGGGTTTAGGATATGCTGGTAAAGTAATAATGGGAAAGAAACGTTATTTGAAAATTTTCAAGTGAAATTTTTTATGGAAAGAGTTCCAAGGATGAAGATGATTCACTTATAAAGAGTTTTAAGTAGACAACATAAGTTTACATCATAACTTTTGATGTTGTCAAGTTAATAATTTTGAATATGTTCAAAGAGTTGAACGTTAGGAATATGATTCCTACATATCACCATTATTCAAACTATATTACTTCATAGATTTTTCTCACTGAATATTTTTTGGGGGGGTTTATCAAATGGTCACATAGATGTGATAGGAATTACATATGATGTAATGAGTTAACAAAACCCCTAAAAGTGTTGTGAGCATAAGGCTAATCTAGTAGTTTATTATATATGATATAATAAATTGGTGGTTATGTTAGGTTTGTTAAATATTATTAAAAGAGTTTTAAGAATATGAAATTTATCATAATATATGAAATAAAATCTTCATTTTATCATTATTTCATGTCGGATTCATATATGTATATATTGATATACATTTCGTAAAGTGTAATGATAATTAACCTCTCAAAGTATGACTTTGAGTTATCCTTAACCGATGTTCATCATAAATTATTATAGGTTATGATGAAATTTTAAGGTTTTCATGAGTATGATTCTTGTATAGAGATATGTAATATGCTCATGAGACATAAAATAAAGAATAAGATTCTTCATGTGCACTGGATAACCCACTAAGTATATCGCATGGAGTGTTGCATAGATGTATTTGGTATGCTATGGGTGCATGGATCATATTTGAGTCCTCATTATGTGAGGTTAGCAAGATACCTATCGTGAGAAACTTTATAATTTTATACCCTACTTATGTAAGTTTGAAAACAAAATAGTTAATACGGGAGTGGTTGGGTATGTTGTTGATCATGTCATCGATTGGAGCACAACCAAGATAGGATTTGTCCTCTCGCATAATGATTATGACATATTATCCCTCGATTGAGATAGAATATGTAAGTGTGTGGACACACCTAGATATTATATATATATCAGGATAAGGTACATGTGATGTGTTTATATAATGGGTAATAACATATGATATGTTCACTGAACATTTTGGTCTATAATTTGAGAATCAAGAAAATTTGAGTAGGCCATATGGGATCAACATAATCCATATATCATAGTCACTAAATGTCTTGGACAAAGGTAAAATATGAGAATGAATTTTTGCATATTATATAGACTGGTGGACATAGGTATGGAGATACATGTGTTTTATAGAGATCACATAGGACCCCTTTGTAGCTTGAGTAGCATTAATGCTTTTCCAAAGGCCGTACTTTTCTTACATTTATGAATTTGGTGGTTTGTATTTTTTTCAATTCTATAAAGGACTATGGGGGCACACTTTGTGGTTAATGGAATTATGATTGATTTTGAATTAGATATATTCTCTAAAAGTATTTTAGAGTTAATCCAAAGGATTTTTAGATGGGTATTCACAAGGTATTGTGTGTGATGTAATATGAAGTGAAGTTAATGATAACTAAAAAAAGTGTTTTGTAAGATGTATAAAAGAGTTTTGGATATGGTTTCATAGTTTAATATATAGGATACAATGTCATGTTAAATAGAATAAAGTCTTTTAAGATTTAGTGTAAGTGGGATATTAAAGGAGACATATTCCCTAAATTCATATTCATGAGATGCATTTGGGAAACTATGTGCAGTGGGATTATGGCATGAATATGATGAAATTAGTCCTAGATCATTGGATTATAAATGATAAGTGCTATTATTTGATGATGTATTCCACATGGGATATCATTTAAGAACTGCTTCATAAGATGAAGTGTGAGAAAGAAGTTCCATTCATGCTTGCGATGCATAAATTTTCCAATGCATTAACTGATGTGTTGTAATGCATGAGTTAATGAAAGTGATAGTAGAGGACTATCCTCATGGATATATATAGTCACTATCATATGATGGCAGTGTGTGTGATTATTATTGATTGAATCCTTGGTCAAATTCTTCATTATCTGAAGCTCCCTTCTTCCTCCTTGGCATAGTGAGGTCCTAACACACCTTGGAGTGAAGGAGGATCCTATTAGTATGATAAACTATTCTTATCGATTCATGAATACCTACATAGGTGGGAGGATTTTTTTTCTACTACTTGGGTTATCATCATCAAATACATCAGATGAATATTGATAAGGTTGTATAATCTTCTTCGATGAATAGTACACATGTTTACAATAGTTCTTCATTTCCAATATTTACACAATTTCATACTTCTTAAATAGTGATCCTAGATTTGAGGTTTATTTTGAATTTACTACTATGATTAAATGTTAATCAACCCCATAGAAAACCAATGATATGATTTCAATGAGGTAGGATACATTGGGTGCATCACAAGTGATATGATATTAATGAATAAGTTAAGAAAGGATTTTCCCTTCAATATAATGGAAATATATATATCTATCCCTTTGATTGAAATGAAACTGTATGATAAATTCATGGACGTGGTATGATATTGACATGTTCATTTATTGAAATTCAAAGAATAAAAATTCAATTATATATTTTGATATTACGCATGCAATGCAACCTACTTGAATGAGATATAGTGACACAAGGATTATATTACACAGTGTACATTCATAGGAGGTTGTATGTTTTTGTGATATTAACTTCTTTATCTATGGGTACCTTGGTGTGTTTCTAGATTTTATCCTTAGAATTTTGGTTTTTCTACCTAATTCCCCTAAGAAATGGGCCTAGAGGGTCATTTACTAAGTGTATTCAGAACCTCGGTTAAATTCCATATGAATTTAACATGTTGAATAAATATTATTTTCATACATTGTTTAATGATTATTTATGTTTGGTTAATCTCAAGTATTTCATCACCAGTTATTCAAAAAAATATATGTGATTTGAATATTTATTGAACATTTATTCATTAATTTAGTTAATATAATATTTATTATTTATTAGTGCATAATATTGTTAGGTCCAAAAGGGGCTTAGATACCCTGAGAGGGGGGTGAATCAGGGTATGGATATTATTTTCAAAATTCTTTTTGCCCCAGTGGATCTTGACCTCTTTATTACAAGGGTCTCTTTTTATGATCTCTAATGTTAATGTCCTTTCCAATTTTATCTGATGATGATGCATTGAAAGTAAAGCAATAAATCATGCACAAAGACACATAGATTTTTACTTGGTTCGCCCTCACTGGGCTATGCCCAAGGAGAATACAACGTCAATGTTTCAATGTACCAAATTTGTTAAGGCTCACTACTAATAATGAGTACAATGTTTCATCTAGATCTTCTTTGCCTAGGCTCACTGCATTTACAAGATTTAGGGTCTGCTCACTGCATTCCCAAGGGTCACTCCCTATGCCTCTTTCTCTGGCTCACTACCGGTGGAAAGGGTCACCATCTTCCTCTTCCTTTGATTACTACTCTTGGAAAGGAATATACTCACATTTTATATACTTTTAGGTCAAAAACAATTTATAGACATATAGGTCCCTTCATTTGAATGAATTTTTGATTCCTCAACTTTAGGTAGATGCTCTATTGAAGTCCCTCTTTCACCCGTAGATTATGTCCACCTTCCCGGGTACTGTTAGATACTATAAAATACTTTCACAAACTGATTTGAAGATTTATCAAGCTTCCTTGAGTGTTCGGAGAACCACTTTCTCCTCCTGTGTACTATGTATAGGGTATGGTATGTGAATTCCCCCTCCATGTACCATTGCCACTTCCACGAACCGCCATTCATCTGTGGACTACCTAAACCTTTTCTATCATGTACCACCTCTGTGTACCGACTATGTGAACCTCCTCTAAAAACCTATTCTGAAAATAGTCTCTGTAAACAATTCTTTGTCTACTGACTATTTTCTATCTGTGGACAACCTATGCCTCTGTGAACCACCTACAGACATCCTTATTTCGTGTACCAGAGATTCCTCCTATGTATACTGATCCTTCTTCCTCCACGTACCGCGTCATTTTTGGGATATATTTTCCCACAAAAACCTTCAATGGAATTCCTTCCATGTGAACCACTTCCTTTCACAGAATCTTCCTCTGAGAACCACTTCTCCCTTTGCGGGCTTCAGCGCCTCGGAAAATCCTTTTCCATAATTTCTTCCGCACGAACCACCTTTGGTCTTCACCAAATTCCCAGAGCAAAGAGATGTTCTCTAATGATATCCACTCTCTCTATACTAATCGGTGGTATTATTTCTTATTATATAGGCAAATATATCCACAAAATTTTCTAATTTGAGATTTACCAAATCTTTGATTTGGTACAGCCTCCATCACATACCGATCCTCCTACCACGAACAAAAAACCTTTCGCTTACCATTTTTCCACCACGATACACATAATATATCTATTACTACTCGGTTCACCATTTCTCTAACCTCCATACCTTCTACATATTTCATGCCCTTCTCCACAAACTGTCACCGCGAACCATTTTCAGCTCCGCAAACCACTCACGTGTACAGTTCTCGTTGCCTGATACGCGGCCGTGAACCATTCCCGGACATGGTACGTGGTCTATGTTCCAAGATATGCAGTTCTGCTATTTTTCTGATTTCATTTTTTATTCTTCACACCATTTGGTCCTATGAAGAATACCTTCCTTTTCCAAACACAAATTCCCGATTTTGAGGCCCAAAAATTTGGCAAACACTGGGAAACTGTGCAACCTTAAAAACCTACTTTTGGAAAACACCAACCATACTCATTCACAGTCATTTGGATTTCTCAACAAACACAGTCACACCCAAAACATACTGAGAGGAAACCTTGAGGAATTTTTTCCCAACAATCTCCCCCTTTGGGTTTTTTGACAACATTTTCTTAACAATTATTCACATTCTGATACATCGTTAAGGCTTCTTCCATCATCCACCAACATTCACTTGATGTGATTAAGATAGAGATCATAGATTTAATCAACACATACTCTAAGCCCACATGAGCCATTCTCGGCATGAGAAACAAGAGTATAATGAAAAACTCATCAATGAATCACTTAATTCCTTATGCCAAATATTGAAACCAATCAATTACTTTCATCACGAACCTTAGCTATCGTGATATGTAATCTTTGATCGATCACTTATAGCATCGTTAGATTTAATACTATCCCTATTTTATAGATCCTCATAATAGCTTCAGCTCAGCTTCAACTCCCCCTATATCACTACTCCACTTAACAACTTCTCCCCATGTCTTTTATCCCCCCTAAACTAGTCACACTTTCTCCCCCTTTTTCAATGAACCCAAAGAGAACTTTATGTTTTTCTAAAATAGGGTAAAGAACACATATCAGTACATTAGGGTAAAACACACCATACCTCAGGGATAGGGGGATCCTACATCCACACTTTTTCAAGTGTGGGGAGTCGAATAGACTCCCAGAGCCAGTAGATGCCTTTCAAATGCTTCTTTGGATAAGACCTTTGTAAGAATATATACAACTTGTTGTTATGTAGGAACATACTCCAACTTCACAAGTCATTACTCTACCTTCTCCTTGATAAAATGATACATGATTTCAATGTGCTTTTTCCTTGAGTGATGCACTGTATTTTTGCTCAAATTTGTAGCACTTGAATTATCATAATGGATTCTGATCAGAGACTTCACTTCAACACCCATATCATGAAGTTGTTGCTTCATCCACAGTAACTGTGTACATACTTGAGTAGACGCAATGTAATCAGCTTCTATATTTCTTAATGACATGCAATCTTATTTCTTACTCAACCAATAAATACACAATCCACCAAGATAGAAAGCACCTCCAGACGTTGATTTCCTATCATCTGATGATTTGGACCAATCTGCATCTGTATATCCCAATAACTCTAGTTGAGATTTTTCATTATACATTAAACCAAAATCCATTATTCCCTTGATATACTGAAGTATTATTTTCACTGAAATCATGTAGATCTCCTTGGGATTTCTTTAATATCTTGCTGCTTGGCATGTGAAAAATTAAAAATCAGGCCTTTTCACTGTCAGGTACAATGGACTTCCAATGGTTTTCCTATATTTTGTGATATTAACTGTCTTACCTTCATCATCCCATGACAGTTTCAACCAGGTAGCAATCGAAGTCTTCATCACTTTGGAATTATCCATTCCAATACTTCTCAAAACTTACTTGGAATATTTATATTGATAAATTAATGTGAAATTCTTTCCTTATGTTACCTATAGACCAAGAAAAAACATCAATTCACCAATCATCGACATTTCAAACTCACTTTTCATGAATTTGGAAAATTATCTTCATTGTGCTTCATCTAATCCACCAAAGATTATGTCATTGACATAAACTAGCACCATCATCCTTTGACTACTTCCATTATTGAAATACATATTGTAATCAACTCCACCATGCTATAAACTGAGCTTCTTCAATAACTAATCAAGCCTTGAATACCATGCTCTTAGTGGTTGATTCAAACCATATAAATCCTTCTTTATCTGAAAACTCTATTCTCATATTTATGAATGAGAAAAACATCATGCTACTCAATATAAACTATTTATTCTAGTAATCCATTCAGAAATGATGACTTGATGTCCATCTGGAAAACCTTTATCTTTCTTTTCACTACTATGGTCAAGAATAATCAGATTGTATCTAGCCTCACAACAGGTGAAAATGTTTGATCAACATTAATGCCCTAGATTTGAGAGTACCCTTTGCACACCATTCATGCTTTTTTTTAATCACAACACCATATTCATTCATTTTGTTGCGAAAGACCCCATTCTTATTCATTGGCCTCAAAACAATCTCCCAAGTCTGATTTTTCTCAATCTAGTCAATCTCTTCATTCATGTCTTGAACCCAATTCTCATCTCTAGGTGGTTAATCAAATAATTTAGGATCTACTTTTGATAAGTATAATTCTTGTTGTAGATTCTTTATCCTCCTTGTCTACACTTGCATTGTATGATCACCAATGATTTTCTATCTATCAATTTCAGCTCAAATCATCAGATTTTGTACTGATTTAGAATTGAATTCCTTATTCTCCTCATTAGTATCCTTTTCTAAAACAACATATTCCACTATAGTAAAATCATTTCTTTCAACTACTTTTTCTAGTATATTTTTGAAACACTATTGATGTTATCTTGCAGATTCATGAATGTTGTTGCTTCTCCTGCAATTTTTATTCTCTCGGTGGACAACTAGCACCTGATCTGGGGAATAATACTAATGATTTTATGTTCAGTACTTGTAACTACTGGATCATCCATTTATATCTTTGGAATATATTTGATTTCAAAGAATATTATTCATTCAATCGGTCTTCTTGAGTTCATACAACATAAAAATTCATCTTTTCTATGCCATTGATATTTCACAACTGATTAAGAGATAGAACACTCCTGCTATGATATGAAACTCTTACTATTGTTTGAACCACAAACATTCTTCTTCTCATCATCACTATACATTGCATTCAATCACTTCTATACATCTCATGTAGCCATAAACAATCAACTCCTTTCAAGTAATTATTCTAGATTGACTCCTCAATTCTTGTAGCTGGTTTGAATCAGTTGACATTCAGGATTACATTACATCACCACTTTGCATCTTCTAATATGAATTCCCCTTGGATCATATCTCCCCTTGAACCTGAGTCACATGAACATAAGTTAACATCATTTATACACATGGGAGAGGGGAATCAACTGTAAACCTCATAGAGATGATTTTGGTTGACCCGGATGGATCAACCCTTTTGTACTTTCTTGCAAAGCATTGTACTCTTTCTTTGCTTGTTCCAACTACCTATCCAAATTCAACTATTATGGACATATTACTGGACATTCTTTACCCACATGATGAGACTTTTTCTGATATATATATTCTAAAGGATTAGCTTTGTTCACAATTTGTGGTTTGTACCCACTAGTACACATTTTCTTTATTGATTTTCCACCAACATTCCATCTCTCATAATTCTTTCTCTGGGTAGGAATGTATCCACAAGATATCTTCTCTTTCTTTTCCTCTATTGGAGGGATCTTTCTATTGCCTTCACTTCTCAGCATGTGGCATGAAATGTGTGTTTTCCAAGACATTCTTTATTCATTTTTCTTTTATCAATTGTCCATGTCATTCCACACTTTCTTATTTAGCTTGAGTCTTCCACTGATTTTATATTCTTCTTACTCACAACTAGAGTAGATATCCCCTTTTTCTTCTAGGTTTCTTCACATTCATTCTAAGAGAGTCTTTGTGAGTGTAATAGATGAGGTGATTGATATACCTTTCATTGAGCTCCTTGTGATTCTCCTGAGGTTGTATACCTATTTTTCATCTAACCATGTTGTCTTATAGTATAGGATTTTTTATTATACATTTCTTGTTTTAGGGTTCTCCTTCTGGGTTTCTTTTCCTTCCTCGCTTTCTTCTTACTGCAATGTCTTTCCAAATTCCCATGATCAAAACATATAAAACATATTCCATCAAAGGTATACCTCATTTTATCATTTCTCATATGATATGTTGATGCAGCTTGAATTGTTCTTATGACATTGAGCTCCTAAGATTCCTAACACATACTCATGGTGTGTCCCTTTCTTCCACAATAAAAGAACTTAATGGGTACTCTCTTCTAAGAGACTCTTATTTTGGATTTATTAAGATTCTTCTTCTTATTCTATGATTTAGAAATATTTTTGTCTTCACAACATGAAATATATTCCAATTCCTCAAAGAAAAATATTTAAGTATGACCATTCATTCCATATAAAAATAAAATATTGTCATTACTTATTGTAAAATCCTTTTTAGGTTTATCTCTAGAACCTATAGGATTTTTCTTATCTTTGGAACTTTTCACAACTTTCTTCCTCTCATCCATGGGAGAGGATTCATCAAATCCAATGCCTGTTTTTCCCAAAACGTATGTCCTTTGATATGAGAATATATGTTCTTGTTTCTATTTATAAATAACATATTTTCTTTTCATTTCATCATCACCTGCCGAAGGATAATCAAATATAAAGTGAAAGGCATCCTTCATTTTCATATTTCCTTTAACATTGGATCTCTCTACTTCTTTCTTCACTAATTCTAACTCTTCTTCCAATTATTGAATCTCCATATCCCTCTATTCAACTTGAGAATTAAGTTCTCTCTTGAGATTATTTTCTCTACTCATCTCATATTCCAATTCAGGTGTGAGCTTATCCACCATATCACTTTGATCCTTTACTTTTAATTTTTATTGAGAAACAAAATTAGAAAATCATGCATTCTTTTATTGTAGACTTTTCTTTTCCTGAATTATTTTAGATATCTATGTAGTAAGATCATCATTTCTAGCTTTTAGATTATGAATTTCTTCTAAGTTCATATTATTTCCCTTGTCATCAGCTTTGATTTTTTCTATCTTTGAAGAAAAAAAAATTATATCTTCGCCTTGATAATCATTCTTCTCCCTAGGGTTAGTAGCCACATCAATAAACCTTTGATTTAAGCCTATTATCTTGTTGGTATCAATCTCCAATGCTTGGATATGGATATCTTTAGATTTAATTTCTTCACAAAATTTCTAATCCAATTCCTTTGTTTCATAGAGATCTTCCTCTAATAGACTTCTTGGAGTTTCTTCATCATCATTAGTTTCATCATAACTTGGTATGTCAAGTTCCTCAATCATTCCTACAGCATTATTGAGTGAGTTTATATTTTCCAATTATGATTCATCCAAACCTTTCTTCAGTAAACTATTGTATTCCTTAAACTCAATCACACTTTTTCTGTAGATGCTTCCACACTGAGAAATACCACCTAACTTCAGCTTCTTCTTTATAGTTATTCTATTTTCCATGGCACACCAATATAAGAGCATATTGAATATTTAACTTCATAAATTTACTGAACCAAGTTAGAGCAAACAAATCTCAATAAAAGAAACATTTTCACTTATACCAATTGTTAGGTCCAAAAGGGGCCTAGATACCCTGAGAGGGGGGTGAATCAGGGTATGGATATTATTTTCAAAATTATTTTTGACCCACTGGATCTTGACCTCTTTATTACCAGGGTCACTTGTTATAATCTCTAATGTTAATTTCTTTTCCAATTTTATCTAATGATGATACACTAAAAGTAAAGAAGTAAAGAATGCACAATGACACGTATATTTTTACTTGGTTTACCCTCACTGGGATAAGTCCAAGGAGCATACATCGGTGATGTGAAAATGTACTAAATTCACTAAGGAACATTACCATTAATGATTACAATGTCTAGGATAGATCTTCTATACCCAGGATCACTACCTTTATAACATTTAGGGTCTGCTCATTGTATTCCCAAGGGTCACTTCATATGCCCCTTTCTCTGGCTCACTACCGGTGGAAAGGGTCACCGTCTTCCTCTTCCTTCGCTCACTGCTCTTGGAAAGGAATTCACTCATAGTTTATAGACTTGTAGACTGAACAAAGTTTATGGACATGTAGGTCCCTTCATTTGTATGATTTTTTGTATCCTCAAATTTAGGTAGATGCTCTGTTGAAGTCCCTTTTTCACCCATAGATGATGTCCACCTTCCTGGGTATTGTTAGATACCATAACATAATTTTGCAAACTGATTTAAAGATTTCTCGAGATTCCTTGAGTTTTCTGTGAACCACTTGATCCTCCCACATACTGTGTGTTGGGTGTGGTATGTGGAATGCCTCCTTTTCATACTTATGCCACTTCTGTGAATCGTCTTCAACCGCAGAATGCCTCCGCCTTTAATATTGTGTACCACCTCCATGTACCGACTTTTCGAACCTCCTCTATGAACCGCTTCCACAAATAGTCTCTACAAACTATCCTCTGTCTGTAGATAGTTCTCTATCTGCAGACAACTTATGCCTCTACGAACCACCTATAGACTTCCTTATTTCGCATACCAAAGATTCCTCCTCTGCATATTGAGCCTTATTATTCCATGTACCGCGTCCTTTATGGAATATAGTTTCCAGAAAAAATAACCTTCAATGGAATTCCTTCTGTGCGAACCAATTCCTTTCACAGAATCATCCTCTGTGAACCACTTCTCCCTTTGATGGCTTCATCACCTTGTAAAATCCTTCACCAAAATTTCTTCCATGTGAACCGCCTTTAGTCTTCATTGAATTCTTAGAGCAAAGAGATGTTCTCTAATGATATCCACTCTCTCTATACTAATTGGTGGGATTAGTGCTTCTTATATAGGCAAAGATATCTGCAAAATATACTAAATCTAGATTTACCAAATCTTTGATTCGGTATAGCCTCCACTGCATACTGATCCTCCTATTACAAAATGTAACCCTTTCGCGTACCATTTTTCCACTGCGGTCCACATACTATATCTATTCCTATATGGCGCACCATTTCTTGAAACTTCATGCCTTCCTCATACTGCATTCCCTTCACTGCAAACCATCATTGTGAACTATTTTCATCTCCACAAACCACTCCCACATACCGTTCCTGCTACCTGATACACAGTCATGAACCATTCCTGGGCATGGTACATGATCCATGTTCTAAGATATGATGTTCTCTTATTTTTTTGATTTCCTTTGTCATTCTTCACGTTGTTCAGTCCTATAAAGAATACCTTCCTTTTCCAAACACAAAATCCTGATTTTGAGGCCCAAAAATTTAGCAAACACTAAGAAACTGTGCAACCTTAAAACCTTACTTTCAATAAACACCAACTATACTCATTCACTGTCATATGGATTTTTCAACAAATACAATCACACCCAAAACATACTGAGAGGACACCTTGAGGGATTTTTTCCCAAAAAATATAGTGATATTTATTTATTTAGATAAATAGTTATAATTCGAGGCTCAAAAAATATCAAGTGGGAATGATGAGTTGAGTTAATTGTCTGATGAGAAATGATATATTAAATATTATTTGAATAAATGTTAATTTATTTATTCAAGAAATGATATTTATTTATCTATGAGTTTAGTTCATGTTGAGTAAGTAATAATATTATTATTATTTATACATGGGTTACAATGGGGATTAAGAGAATAATTAGGCCCCATGTGCAATTATTTATTCTTTAACCCCAACTCTATTTAAACCTAATGATATCATTCACAACCCTAATATTTTTTGTGCACAATATGACTCTAAAGATAACCCTCTCAAGCCCTGGATAACTCTTTCTCTAGAATTCTCTTAAGAACAGAGTGTGGTTCTCCTCCTATAACCTCTTGATTCTAGATAGAATAAGAAGAATCATTCCACCTCAAAGAGATGTTTTTAGTGATCAATAATGAATAAATTAAGTGTTATAGTTTTCCATGATAGCACCCAAATATTTCTATGATAGTGTTTGGAGGTTCTTAGTGCATGTTTGGATCAACTTTAGAGGGATTATGCCCTTGAATCCTCTAACACAATAATGGTATGATCTGAATTTGTCACTTAATTCATCAACAAAGAATAAATTTTAGTGTGAGGTAATAATTAATTACATAAATTAATTATAAATTATATGTGATCGTCCTATATTATGGATTTTTTGGTTGTTGTTCATATAGTTATGAGGAGAAATCTAAAGAAGTTGAAGAATTTCCATTGTTGGACACAGGACTAACCACTTTCTCTATTCCCCAAAACCATCAAAAATTATAATAAGGATTTTATAGGGGAAATTATGTCACTCAATAAAAATTAATTAATCAGTGATTAATTGATTTTATTTAATTTCACACCTGTGACGGGTAATCCTAGGACCCCAGGTATGAACCAAAATAACACCACTCCTAGGGTAAAACCTTTATTTTGGACACAACCACATTATCAGTTTTCTTATATGAAGCTTCATTTAGGATGAAATGATAATAATTCAATACCACAAATTGTGACTCCATTAAATTCCATTTTCTTACTTATGTTTATATGGTTTATTTCTCCCTTGAGTTTAGGGTGTCCCGGGGTGAAATTTTGGAGTTTATGAAACTTTTCCGGGGTTGTACGGTTGGGTGCACAGTTTTGGAAAACATGCAATGTAAATTTTGAACCACATATATTTTTGTTAATTAGTGATCACATGGTCATTGCACGGTTTCATAAACCATGTGGGTAAATTATGCGACCTAGGAGGTTTTGGATAGTGTCAACCACTTGATCACCGCACAGTTTAGTCAAATGTGCAAGTAAACCATGTGACCTGCTCAATTTTTTTTTCATTTCGAGTATTTTTTTAATTTGGTATTATACCATAAGCTTCCCCTCTTCGAACCTTTCATCCATGGAACCTCCCAAATGCTTCTCTCACCCTCTTCCATGATCCTCTAAGGTGGATTTGGAGTGGTTTCTTAGTATATTTATACCTGAATTGATAAGTAAGAGCTTATCTTTGCTTCTTCTCTTGGTTTATCCCATTTTTTATTATCCTATAACCCTAATGGACATGGTTGGTTTATATTCATGGTTAGTGTTGTTTCAGAATTAATTATTTTATTTTTTAAGGGTTTTTATCCCTCTCTTGGTTCCTATTTAAGTGGCTTTTGTTGAATGTGACATGGTTATGTCAGTTGTGGTAGGTGTTTCGGTTCTATTGCCTTATTAAATAGTTCCATGAATGCTTGGTATTATAAATGTATTATTAAATTAAATTAATGATTTATAAGCTATCTAGATTGAATTATCAAAGGTTTTCCATGCTTGGTTGAGTTTTTTCCTTTGGAAAAAATGGGTGAATTTTGATATTCAATGGAAATTTATTTTTAAATGGGGTGTTGTGCATTTTAAGTGTTTGATAAATTACCACTAATGGATTTTTACAAGAAAAATGATTAGTTCATAGTTATTTGACCCAATTTGGATTTATAAAGTTGAGTGTTCCTTTGTTTAAATGGGATTACTTATTCTAGGAGGTGTTCCCTTATTTTTAAAAGGATCTTCCTATGTTTTAAAATGGTCTTCCTTTTTATTAAAATTATCTTCCTTTTTATTAAAATGGGGGTGTGTGTCCCCTTGGTTTGTTTGGTTTGAGTAAATCCTTTGGTTAATTAGGAATTTTGATTCTTTTTTGATTGTTATGTTCTTTCCAAAAAATTTATTATTTTAAAAGGTGGTTTTGAAAATGGATTTCCAAATATGTGATTATCTATTTTAAATAAAAGTCCCATTTGGAATATTATATTAAAGATGGATTTTATCAATTGATTTTACACCCTAGTTGAGGCCCATTTTTATCCTTTGTTTATTCTTGTGTGAATGTGTTAAAGTTATATGAATTTTGATTCATGGTTATCTTGCTTGGGTTGTGGTATTATTATTAAAGGGGAGTTTTGGAGGTAGAAAGTATTTGATTTTTGTATTTTATTTCCTTTTGGATATAAAATTGTCATGCAATTGATATTGTCCTGATAGTGGTCCACCTTTATTAGATATAACATAAGGAACCCTAGGAAACTAAGTGGGGAGTCAAGGGATGTTAGTTAGGCTAGCTAAGATTTAAACACTTTATGGTATCCCATTGTTTAATGTTATAACTTGACTAGGGGGTGTTACTAATGAGACTAGTGAGACTGATTCAGATGACGGTTGTGCGGTCGTTAACCTATCAGGATTTGGTTCCATTTTTTCATATTTTTTACCTATTCTATTAATACTTAATGTGATTTCTCATGATATGTATCTTATGTTATGCCTCTTTATTGTTTTTATCTATGTTTCTAATTTCTTATATGGATCTTGATTTATTATATTATCCTCCCTTGCAGTTTAGTCTTGATATTGACTAGTTTTTCTCCTTTCATTTCTTATCATTTGTTTATGAATCTTTTATGGATTTGTAATTCATTATGCTTTCCCTTTTTCTTTACTCATGATTGAGGTGTGTGTGTGTGTGTGTGTTGAAGTTTTAAAAAGGGAAAAGTGGTTGTTGATTTAAATTTAATCCTAGTGAAATGTTTATTTTGAAAACTTTGTAAACCCATGTGAGGGTTTGTTTTCAAAAGTGACATTTAAATGAAAATATAAGGTTTAAATTGTTTCTTTTTGAAATTAAATTTGTTTTAAAAAGGTAATAGTTGGTTTTTGAAATGAAGTTACCTTGGTAAGTCCTATTTGAGGTATATATTATATATGTTTCTTTTTAAGAAATGATGTCCAATATTGTATGCTTACTTCCATTTTGTATAAAGGAAATGAAAACTTATTTTTTAATTACTTTAAAACTAGTGGACTTGGTTTCTTTATAAAAGAAATATGATGGACTTATAGTGGTATCCTGCTGACCTTTGGCTCACACCCTACATACTTGAGTTGGTGGGTATGTAGCCTCATATTTTTTACAATATCCTAGTTTATGGCTTGTAGGTTTCTTTTCTACCACTCTCCATTGGGAAGTAATAATTGTTGGTTATAGTAATGAATCTAGAGTCGCATGGTGATATCAGGGTTTGTTTCCTGAGTTCGTTGGACTAGTTTGGGTCATGTGGTAGATTAGCCTCTCCGACCTCTAGCTTTTTTTATCTTTATTTCCTTTATTTGGTTTGTAATTTTTTTTATTAAAATGGTTTCCTTTATATGGAAAAATGTTTCTAAAAATATTTTGATATTGTTCATTTATTTCTATGCCTTGTTTGGATGTTCTAATTTTTGAACTGCTTATTTATTATAGCATTGTTGTCCAATTCATGGAGACTTCATGTCAGGTACTTGGTTTGAACCCATTGTTGATCCTAGTTTTTTTAGGGTGAAACCATTACCACGTGTTCACTTATGATACCCTAGTGTTGGTAGCCAACCCGGGGTGATCAGGAACGCACTTTAGTCCCTGTAGCGGATTGACCTAGGTGGTGTGTTGGGTTAACTCGTGTCAGTTCTCTAAAAAATGGTATTAGATCCCTATTGTAATTTGGGAGTTTATGGTGGATAGGATTTAGGACCGTTGAAGCATGAGTGGAGGGTGTGGAGGAGTGATTGTATAGATCTTCCTTGTGTTAAACCTCGAGTTTCCATGGGTGGTAAGAAGTTTTATTTTAAATTTGGGATTTATGGGTATTTATTATTGATATATTTTGATTTGGTTTATTGCTACTTTGAGTTTTATAAGGAGCATGAGAAACATATTGGAAAATTCCTAGTTTCAGAGTGAAACTGGAGGCAATCCATGGGCTCATAGGTAAATCACACAGTCTATCAAACCATGTGTAGGCCATAAAAAATCATTCTAAACAACTTCCAATAGAACTTGCACGTTTGGTTTATAGACTAACAAATCATTTGACCAAAAAGTGTACAGTGGAGAAATTTTTAATTTTTTTTATTTTCTATCTTTTAATGATTTTATCCCCTATTATGATTGATGATGTTTGTTACAAATTATCAAGTGAATATTTTTTGGTTTTAAATATTGTTTTATAAAATTTTAAAGCGATGTCATGTGCTTTGGTAGTGGAGCTTATTTTGACAACCGTGTTTTATGGTGTTTTAAATTTCTCTTATGAAATTTTTTTGAAATTTAGCAAGAATTATTTGAGTGGTTGAAATGGCTTTTGGTTTTTATGTTTTTTAAGGAAATAATTTGATATGTTTTAATCTTGTTGAAATTCTTGAAATGATTTTGGTGATTTATTAGTTTCCAAAGATTAAATGATTTCGTTGTGTGCGGTTTAATGAAGAAATTATTTTTTAGGAAGTGGGTTCCTTTTTATTGATAGGCTCCAAATTTTTTAAGGTTTTTTAAATGGAACCTTGAAAGATATTTCTATAAACCCATGTGGTGTTTTGAAATGGAAATAAGGCCTTATTAGGCACTTTTTAAATATAACAGTAAAGAGTGTTTATAATCTTGTTTCATTTGATTTGTGTTTTTGTATCTATTGTGTTTAGATTTGTGGTGGTTTAATTAATTATTGTGTTGTTGGTGATTTTTTAGAAAATGATATCTAGAAAGTTATCAACAATCCAAGAAGTTAATCTCTCAGGTAGTCATTCAAGTGATCTATATATTGTCTTCCTAGTTGTTGAATCTGCCCAGACTTTGTTGGAGTTTGTGCCTTAGAACTAACTTATGTGTAATTTATGATAACATGTATTCATTATTTTTAATATTAATAAACTAATTATCACATCATGATTTTTCTTATGAATTATATAGTATGTGATAATGTCCTAAGATTAGTTATCACGCTAAAATTTCTTAGCAGTTCCCTGCTATGATGAGAAACTGGAAGTGTTGCGACACTATTCTTGAATATATGTTCTATAGCCGAATGATATCATTTAAGGTAAAAATTATATAGGCTATTATGGGTGGTGACACATAGGACTTTGAGGCACCTTATCATGGTGTACGCCTTTGGTAATATCCAGTAGGATATTTTGAGAATGAGACCCGCCAGTAAGAAATCCACATTTCTATGTGTCATTAGATATTCCTATTTATGGATGTGTGTATTGATCCTTAGAATTTAAGATTATTATTAATTAATATTAAGAGTTGCATAGTTTGATGTTTTGATGAAAACCATGATGGCATATGTTCGTGGCGAGGTAGGATATGTTGGGTGTGTCACGAGTAATATTGCATTAATGAATAATGTGAGAAAGGATTTGTCCCTTATATTTTAACGGAAGCTGATATATCAGACCCTTTGATGGAAATGATATAACCTAAATAAATTTGTTGGACTCCTCATATTTTAATCATGTTTTAATGATCGCAAATCATGTTAAACTTGTTTAATCCATCACAACTTGTTCTTTAATTCTTACAACTCATGGTATAAAATTTCACAAGATCCTGATTCAGAATCTTATATATCATGTTTGAATCTTGTAAACTATATTTGATATTGTTATATAATGATTTATTATATTAATTCTTAAGTATAATTCATTCTGTGAATATTATTTCTTAAGACAGTTTTATAGATATTTGGCTAAGTCTAAGAAATTGTAAGTCTGTCACCGGTTCTGGATTTTGGAAAAGTCCCTGACACTGTAACCCTAACACCGTAACCCTGACACCATAACCCAGACACCATAACCCTGAAACCGTGACTTAGAAATTGTGGATTAGACATTGTAACCAGTTTTAGAGTTCATAAAGTCTTTGACAGTGGTTCCTTGCTACCATCTCCAAGGCACCGTTCAAAGTTTTAACAAAGGACTAGACACCGTTACTTGAGACACCATGATCTTGACATCGCATATGTGCTATCGGTTCCTAATCTCAATGAAATTTTGGCACCATGACTATCTCACCGTTCAAAGGTAAAGGATAAGACATTGTTTCTAGTGACACTGTTTCAAGACATATTGTGACATTGTTCCTTATTTTCTGTATTTTTTAATTTAATTTAAATTTTATTTATAACAGCCATATTTGATTCATTTAATGGCACTGACATAAGTAATGTTTCTTTGTAGACATGTCACCTAATAGTACAAGGTAGGAGGTGTAGAAATCATGCTTCCTGTCAACTCCAACACATGCACCCCGAAATAAAAAATAAAAGCATGAGACTCGGAGATAGAGAATGTGTGACACATACTAAAGAACATCTGCAAATCTCATGCAACCAATGTGAACTCAAGAACACAAATAAGAACACACGAGGTAATCTCAATCGAGCTACACATCAAATTGACAAACTGCTTCAGCATATCAAGGAAGGAGAAGAATATACCTTCAGAACCATACTTGCACCTGGAATCCAGAATACGACACTCTGTTTTTGTGTGAACTTCTAGAAGAGGACTAAAACTTCATATTAGCTACATATGATAAGTCCAGAGCTGCATCTCAAGACACACATATCCTTATAAATCCTCTCTTATAGTTATTTGCTCTGTCGTGTTCATTTTTACATACTTTCGAGCAGTGTATGTGTCTGTATTAAAACAAACATTGTCTCATGCATTAAACTAAAGGATAAAATATATCCTTCCACTCATATATTCTTATACCCATTTACTCCCATGAATAAGTGTGGAAGAGGTCCTTGTGTGACCTAGTAGTTTATTCCCATGAAGAACAGTGGAATAGGTCGTGTGACCTAGACAGTCCTGTGTACTGTTGTTTACCATGATCCAAGGTGTGAATCAAGTTTATTAATATAAATTTATTGGTGGTACGTGATCACCAATTGTAGTGTATTAGGTCTCGTCTTGAGACTGAACCAATTGTTTTATCCGTTGTGTGTTTCTATTTAGTCTTTCTTTATTTTAGGTTATATTTCAGAAAACTAAATTTTACTTTGATAGTTAGTCTTGGATAGTAGTTATAATTTTTTTGAATTATTAGAATATTTTAAAAAGTTGTATCAATATCTCATATTGATACTACTAATAATTAATCGATCCTCTGAGAATTTGTTTGAATAGTCAAATGTTTATAATCTTATTTCCTTGATTAACTGGCATGTTTTGATTTTAAATGGGTGAATATTTTAAGCAAGCCTTCTTAATATAAATTTTTATAGGAACTCAATTCACCCCCCTCTTTATTGTCTTAATCCAACCAACATTTGGTATCAAAGGCAGTTTTTAAAATCCCTATTTTCAAAATTTTACAATTGTCAATCTGTTTAACATATTTTTCAATTGTGATTTTAGTTGTGTTTTAAAGATCTTAAAATTTATGTTAATTCTAAATTTTTAGTTCTATAAAACAAAAATTCTACACTTGACTCTCTTAGTATGGATAATATATTGGAAGGTACTTCTACCAATAGACCTCTATTCTTTAATAGAACCAACTATGCACAATGGAAAATTAAAATGAAAGTGTACTTAGAAAGTATGGGTTTTGAGATTTGGTCTTCAATTGTAGATGAATATAAGATTCCTTCTACTGCTAGAACCACTTGAGATGACCCAACTAAGACTTATTATAATAATAATTTCAAATCCATGAATTCATTATATTGTTCTTTAGGAGATGAAGAATTTAACAGGATTTCTACATGTAAAACAACCTATGAAATTTGGGATACTTTGTCTATTTCACATGAAGAAACCTCTAGTGTTAAGGAAATGAGACTCAACACATATACTATCAAGTATGATAAATTTAAAATTAAGCATAGTGAGCCTATTTCTGACATTTATCTCTAGTTTAATGAAATAGTGAACACTATGATCTCTCTGGGAAGAGATGTTACTACCAAAGAACAAATTATAAGGATTCTCATATGCTTACCTGATAAATGGAGAGGAACTTCTGTTTCCATTAGAGAATCATGTGACATAAGCAAATTACCTTTCAAATAACTCATTGGAAAATTGATGGTGTATTAAGAAGAGCTAAAATTTAGAAAAGAATAAGTGGATGAACCTAAGAGAAAATCTGTAGCATTTAAGACTAATACCTCCAAGAACAAGGAAAAAGAGAAGGTGATAGCCTCTGTTGAACGCTCCAGTAATGATGAATAAATATCTGATAGTGATGAAGATATGGCTCAACTGGCCATAAGATTCAAGAAATTCTACAGGAAGAAGAATTTCTTCATGAAGCCAAATTATAAAGTTAGGTATAATAACAAGGGCAACTGAAAAAGTACTGGAAAAGAAATGACAACTTAGAGGATATTTTTTTCTATGAATATAAGAGGAGAGGACATGTCAAAGTTGACTGTCCAAAATTAAAATACAAGAAGCAGTATGAAAACAAATACAAGAAGTATAAGAAAGATATAAAAGCCATGTGGAGTGCCTCTGAGGATAGCTCCAGTGAATCATCATCATCTCATGATGAGAAAGATAAAATGGAAAATATGTGTTTTATGAAGAAAAAAATCTGAGGTAACCTTATATTCTCCTGCACACAATTCCTACTATTCTAGAAATGAAATTGATTCTGAAAATATGACTAATGATGAACTGTTTGAATACTGTAACATTATGGAAGATAAAATTAATTAACTAAAATATAAAATATAAATCTTTAAGGAAACAACATGATCTAACTATAAATATTAAGTCTGAACTTACTACTGAAAAGGAAAAGAATGCTCAACTGTTTAAAGAAAACAATGGCTTAAAAATGTCTAATGAGCAATTAAAGAAAGATCTAGAAAAGTTTACAAATGGAAAAAATATTATTACTCAAATTCTTGGTAAACAGTTAGCTCCTAAGTACACTTATGGTATTGGATATCAGCCTGGATAGATAAATCTATCTAAAACACATTTTATAACTAAATCTAGAAAATATTTTTTCTACCAAAAAATAAAAATTCTGCTGCTAGTTCTAGTTCTGGACAATCTTTTACTACCTCTATTTCTTCTAGACCAAATAGAGTTTATTTTTCAAATATATTATATAATTCTTATAAGAAACCTATGAAGAATATGTGGTTTGTTAAAACATTGATTACTAATGTCACCGGACCCAAACAAGTATGGGTACCAAAATATGTTTTTGTTTGGTTATTTTGTAAGAAAGTTGTTTGAAGAGCTCCTATAAAAGATTATGGTACTTAGATAGTGGATGTTCAAGACACATGACATGAGATTATTCAATCTTTAATAATCTTATCAAGATTGATGGTGGATATGTCACCTTTGGTGATAATGCTAAAGGAAAAATAATTGGCTTAGTCCAGATTGGTAACTCTAAATTAGTTTTAATTTATAAAGTACTTTTTGTTGATGGACTAAAATATAATTTTTTTAGTATTTCACAATTATGTGATGATGGATTTCATGTTAAATTTAAAAATGATGCTTGTAATATCTTTAAATCTAAAAATGAACTAATATTTGCTGCTTTTAGAAATGAAAATGTTTATGTTGTTAACTTAGATACTTTAGTTTCTCAAAATGTTTCATGCTTAAGTGTATTTTACAAAGATTCTTGGCTTTGGAATATAAGACTAGGAGACTGCAATATACACTCCCTTAGGAAGCTTACCAGAAAAGGCTTAGTCAAAGACCTACCCAAACTTGAGTTTCCAAATAATAAAGTCTGTAATCCTTTTCAAAAGGGTAAACGGCATAAGATATCTTTCAAATCAAAGAAAGAAGTTTCAACTTCTCAACCTCTCAAGTTGGTTCACATGGATTTGTTTGGACCATATAGAGTTTATAGTTTAAATGGGAAGCACTATGTCTATGTTCTTGTAGATGACTATTCTAGATATACTTGGATGTATTTCTTAGCTCCCAAAAGTGAAGCATGTACTTACTTCACCAAGTATGCTAAAACAGTGGAAAATATAAGCAGACTTAGAATAAAATCCTTAAGAAGTGATCATGGCCATGAGTATAAAAATCAAGACTTTGAATGTTTTTTCTCACACAATGGCTATAGTCATAACTTATCTGCCCTTAGGACACCTCAAAAAATGGATTTGTGGAAAGAAGTAGTATAACCTTACAAGAGATAGCCTGAACTATTCTTAATGAGTATGACCTACCTATTTACTTTTGGGTTGAGGCTGTGAATATAGCGTGATACATAATTAATAGAGTCTTAATTAGACCTATCCTCAAGAATACTCCTTAGGAGCTATGGAACAATAAAAAACCCAAGGTTAATTACTTCAAAGTTTTTGGTTTCAAAGTATATATTCTTAATACCAAGGATAATCTTGACAAATTTTCATCCAAGAGTTATGAAGGAATCTCCCTAGGTTACTCAACCTCTAGTAAATCCTATATAGTGTTTAATAAAAGAATCAAGTGTGTGGAAGAATCTATGCATATCAAATTTGATGAAACTGATCTATATGAACCTAAGACCTCTCTAGATAATCTTGAAGATGATATGACAAACCTATACATAAATGAAAAATAATTTAATCCTCTTGTTAAGAAATCTGTTAAATCAAATAGTTCTAGAAATTCTTTAGAATCTAGACATGATGTGTCACGAACCAACCCTGAGTCGACCCTAAACTGGTCACCCGAGCCGGTCCGTGACATGTCCTGAGGGGCGTTCCCGATCCCCACGGGCTGGAAACTAGTGTAGGGCATAAAAGTACGCATGAGGGAACGATTTAAGCCCAAGAGATAAAACCAAGACTAAAAAAAAGTAGAACAAACAGAGCATGCATCAAAGTGACAACTGAAACTTAAATAAACAAAGAATCAGTCCATATACAAAGTATCACTAAAAAGAACAAAACCGGAAATAAGACCCCACTACAACGATCTCTGTGTGACCCCTTGGTCACCTCCAACCAAAAGCCCAAAACTACTCCCACATGAGTAGCCACTAAGAAAAAGCCTGAACAATAGCTGAACCTGCAACTGAAATGGTAAAGGATAGGCGTGAGCACAAAAATGCTCAGTAGGGATGCCAAAAGTAAACCACTTAATCCAAGTGTTTTCTAAGTCAAAGTTGTCCGATGACACAAGTTTGGAAATACAATTACAAAAAATAAAGTTTTCCCATTTAAACAAAATAACACATCTTTCCCACTATGAGAACTAACCCACGCCATATATTATTTCAAAAACAGTTTACCATTTTATAAACAAAACCAAACAAGTAATATTAGAGCTGTGAAAAAGGGAGATAGGTAAACAATACAAACTGAAAATAGACTAGTGTAGCAGAAAATAAACAAGCAATACAATCTGTATATAAACAAATGTGGCAGAAAATAAACAAGCAATACAAGTTGTAACCATGGGCGATCGTGAACATCCCTAGACAACCCCTGGACGCACTCAGTTCGGAACCACCTGCTGGCATATGGTGAAGCCCCATAGTCTATAACCCACTGATCTCCATCGCAACAAAATCAGCGGCAAATCCCACCTGGCCTCTCTATATACCAGGGGGCACCAACCTATCTAATCAGGGCTGGTGAGCAACCGTCACTAGATAATCTATAAGACGCCCAGGAACCCATGGTGGTGATAATAATATTGTGTATGTAGGAAGGCCCTCGCACGCGTGACTCATCTCACCGCACTTGCCTTCCTCAAACATAGACACTTCCTATACATTCACCCATAAAGGGTTACATTAGACAGGAGCGCCTCATATATGTGTTCAGTCATTCACATTAAACAAAGTGCCAAACGGGCCGTCACATCATGTTCATATCGAAACCATTTTCTAAAAAAATCATTTAAGGTTTCCAACCGGGCACACACATTTATTTAAAATATCTTGCAAACACCACTCTTACATTTACAAATCTAAATGGGCTCTCAAGTTCTAAACACACATTCAAACACTTCACAATTATCAAACATAATTTTACCCTTTTCCGACCCGCACCAAAACATGTTTCAAACCGAATGACCAAACCTTAAAGAACACATTATAAACCATGATTTCCAAAACAATTAAAGAAACACTTTACGAAACCACATTTAAAATACTCTTTAGAAACCATTCAAAGGGGGTTAACTTTATTTGAAAACTAAAATCCATTTAGAGAACTAAACTTCCAAGAAAACACCAATTACCTTAAAACCCTAAATGGCCACCGACTTTATTTATAGAACATAAAACAATCCAAAAAGAAAAACCATTAAAACCTTTCCAACACATTTTAACACGTTTAGTATGCTATACCAACATCAAACCATACACACCCAAAATCCTCTTTTGAAATTAAACGCACACCAAGAAAACATTTTAAAGTCTTGCCTCAAAAACCACCACTTACCCACATTATTTTAAAGGAATGCCAAATAAAACATTAAATTCATTAAACCTTTACCAAAGTGTTTTAACATAATAACTAAGTCATAACACAACCAATCCAAGTTCATTAGTAATAAAAAAAATGTCGTTGCAACATAATAACAATGATACATTTCATAAGGGATCAATTCCTTCTTAAATAAACATAAACAATTCAAACAAGCTTTCTAGATATCACAAAGCTATGCAATTTACACTAAAACACATTTAAAACTTATTTTTAACAAATCAAATAAATTCTAAATTGCTATAATAATTTAATTAAGGGTGCCATAGAGCTGTGAAACTATTTTATAAATTTATTTAAAATGGAAAGCATCAAAGTAAAGACTTTAAGAAATAAATACTTGGAAACGCCTACCGAAGGCTCATGCGATTGTAATGAAACTTCAACAGGAAGGAGAACGACGCCCCACGGACAAAACACACACCCTAAAACCAAAACAAACCCGAGATACATATTAACCCTAACATTTAGGGTTTGGCCAACAAGAAACCCCCACATGAAAACCCTCGAAATTAAGTAAGGAGAGGAGAATATGGAGAGGAGACTTACCGGATGGAACCACCGGAGGGAGGAGCAGCCGCCGGAAGAATCCCCGGAGGGGAGGAGGGTGTGTGTGAAGCAGGGTAAGAGGAAGAGGGGTGCATGAGAGCAGGGGGTAAAGAAGGGGTGCGTAAGGGCAGGGGGAAAGGAGAGGTGCATGGGAGATAAATAAAAAAAATGAAATGAACTAATCGGGGGTGTGCGTGAGGGGATATGGGGAGAGAGGGCATGATTGTGAGGGGGGTAAAGGAAAAGTGGATGTGGCGTGGGAGATAAAAAGAAAAGAAAATGAATTAATGGAAGGGGGTATGAGTGTTGTGCGTGGGGGGGTTAATGGGGAGTGGATAGAGTTATATAAGGAATAAAATAAAATAAATAATAATAATAAAAGAGTAATAGAGAGTGGGGAGGCGTGATGGAATAAGGGGATATGGGTGATTGGAGAGAGGGAATAAAAAAGGAGATGAATTAATGAAGAGAGAGGGATGAGTGGAGAGAAGGATAAAAAAATAATGGATTGAATGGGGGAGAGAGGGGTAAGGTGTGGAAGAGGTGGGATTGGAGAGAGGAATACAAAAAAAATATTAAATGGGATATAGGGGTGATTGGAGAGTGGAATAAAAAATAAGAGATTAAGTGGGGGAGTGAGGGTGAGGCGTGGGGGATAAAAAAAAGAGGGATTAAAACCCCATAAAAAATAAAACAAAATTAACAAAAATAACAAATAAAAAAATGTTAATAATATTAGTGAGGATGATAATTATAATTATAATAATATTAATAATTATTATAATTATAACAATTTAAATAATATTAATATTAACAAAATTTTAATGACAATATTTATAATAATTTTAAAAATTATATAATCATAACAACACCATTAATTTTCTTAATGGTAATAATAATAATAACAATAAAAATAATAATAATGATATTCATAATTTTATTTATTTTCTTTTAAATAATAACAAAATTAATAACAACCAAATAATAATTATATTTATAACAATTTATTGATAATAAGATCATTAACAATTTTAATTTTAAAAGAACATTTTTATATACACAATAATGTTATTATTATTATATCTTAAACATTTAATTTTTTCCATTCTCATAATGTTTTATTATTTTATGTAATGGGTAACCGCGAGGGTATTCGGGATGACTGCACGGTTACGGCCAATCTTGCAGTGCCCGTGCATCGGTCCAAAATCCACCAAAAACATTAAATGTCAAAAAAAAATAAACACGCACTCAACCCGCACCATGATGAGGCTAACCGAAGCCATGAAATTATAAAATAAAAGAATTTAAAAGATCAAGGTGTGACATGATGAACCTAAACCTATAGATGAACCTAAAATTATTATCCCCTCCTTTTCTAACCAACTAGAACCTTCAAGAACCATCCTTTAGATGTTGTTGTTAGAGATTTAGATAAAGGGACACAAACTAGAGATTCTCTTAGAAATCAGGTTGAACATCAAGATTTCTTGTCACAACTTGAACCTAAAAACATCGATGATGCTATCAATGATAAATTTTGGGTGATGGATATGCAATAAGAACTAAATCAATTTGAAAGAAATACATTTTGTAAACTTGTGGATAGACCCAAAGACACCTTGACCATAGGCATTAAATGGGTGTTTAGGAATAAATTAGATGAAGCTGGTAACATAGTTAGAAACAAATCTAGATTGGTTGCACAAGGTTATAGTCAAGAAGAAGGAATTGACTATGAAGAAACGTTTTCACCTATTTCTAGACTTGAGGCCATCAGAATTCTTCTTGCTTATGAAGTCCATCTTAATTTCTAACTTTATCAAATGGATGTCAAGAGTGCATTCCTAAATGAGTATATAGTTGAGGATTTTTTTTTGTTAAACAATCCCCTGGTTTTACAAACCCTCATTTTCAAAATCATGATTCCAAATTAAAAGAAGCTTTATATGGTTTAAAACAAGCTCCAAGAGATTGGTATGATAGGATAAGTACTTTTCTCATTACAAAAGGTTTTACAAAAGGTATAGTTGATCCTACTCTTTTTATAAAATGAATTTCTAAAGATTTTTTAGTTGTTCAAATCTATGTTGATGATATTATTTTTGGATCTTCAAGAAATTCTTTATGTATTGAGTTTTCAAAGATGATGAAAAATGAATTTGAAATGGGTTTGATGGGTGAACTAAAGTTATTTATTGGATTTCAAATATTTCAAAATAAAGAAGGTATCATTTTAAATCAAGGTAAATATAATAAAGATCTTCTAAAACGTTTTGGCTTTAATAGAATCAAAAGTAGTGATACTCCAATGAGTACTACTTGTAAGTTGTATCTTGATGAAGATGGTAAATCTGTTGATCAAACCACTTACAGAGTAATGATTAGAATTTTTCTCTACTTGACTGCTAGTAGTCCATATATAATGTTTAATGTGTGTATGTGTGCTCGTTTCCAAGCTAATCCCAAATAATCTCACTTAAATGATGTTAAAATAATTTTCAAATACCTTAAAAATACTATTAATTTAGGTTTGTTTTACCCTAAAGGACAATCATTTGATATAGTGAGTTATTATGATGATGATTTTAGTGGATGCAATTTAGATATAAAGATCACATCTGGGAAATGTCACTTTTTGGGAAAGTCTTTGGTTTCATGGTGTAGTAATAAACAAAATTCTGTTGCATTATCTACTATTGAGGTTGAATACATAGTTTCTGGTAGTTGTTGTGCACAAATTTTGTGGATTAAGCATACAGTACTAGACTATGGATATCAATTCAGACATGTACCTATAAATTGTGACAATAAAAGTGCTATTAACATTTAAAATAATCCTGTTTCACACTCTAGGACAAAGCATATTTATGTAAGGAATCACTTTTTGAGAGATCATTATCAAAAAGGTGATATTACTTTGGAATTCATTGGAACAGAACATTAGCTTGCTCATATATTCACTAAACCATTAAATTATAAAAGGATAAATTACATCATACATGAATTAGTAATGATAAGTCTTAAGTAAAGATTCTATTGTCACCTGGTTACTATCTCACACTTAATGTTTCTTAGTTTACGGTTTCATGATTCACGGTTTCACATGTTACTGTCTTGAAGTTACCATGTCATGTTTACAGTCTCACAATTATTTTCTCTTAGTTACTATATTACACTTGATGTCTCAATGATAAGGTCTCACTGTTTAGAGTCACACTATAATGATGAAATCGTGACAACCTGTTTTGGTCTCACCATAATGAATTAGTTTTTTATTTTTAGAAGTTTATTTCTTGTATCGATGTGTTGATTATTTTATTTTTTTCATGCCATGTTTTTGAATTTGTGACATTTGAAATCCCTAAATGATAAAAACTCAATATCTTTCACTCTTATCTTCACCAAATCTCTCTTCTCTCAAAACTGAAACCCTTATCTCTCAAATTGTTAGTTCTCTTTTAGCCTTTCACCTTTCTCGAACCCGCGTTGGATGCCCAGAATGAGATGCTCATCTTCATTGACTCCTGAGAAGCACAGATCTCAGAAGAAAGTGAAAAAGGCACCGAAAGTAATTCCTAAGGGACTGTTGAATCCAAATATTGCTGATATAACAGTAGTACCAGAAAAGGAAGTATGTCTGAAGTGGTTTCTGACAAGTAAGTCACTCATTTTGAAAGTACTGGAAGAGAAGGGATGGTTGAATTGGTTCATAAAATAGAAAAGTGTGATTTATCCAGAACTTGTTTCTCAGTTTTATCAGTATGTTCAGTTTTCATTCAATACTAAAGATGACCTTGTAGTAAGAAGTTGGATTAATGGTCAAAGGTGTACTTTTTCTTTGAGGTTATGGGATGGCTGACTAGGGATACCTCATGAAGGAATATTTGAGGATTACCAAAGAGGTCTTCCTCATCCTAGTGATGTTTTTATCTTAGAAGAGGTCCTATGAAGTTTAACTGTAAATAATAAGAAAATAAGGGAAATTGCTGCTGATCTGGATGGTGAGACAAGGATACTATTTAAGTTTATCCAAAATATTATTTGTCTAAGGAAAGGATATTTTTCTACTCTTAAGTATCAAGATGTATTCTTAATACATCTTATGAAAAATGGGCACAAGATCAATCTGTATAAGTATATTATACTTCACATGTGTGAAATGATCAAGAAAACTTCGAAATCTACCTCTTTGTTTTATTCAAGATAAATATATGAAATGTTGTCTTCCAAAGGAGTAGTTGGCCAGAATGAATAATTCATTAAATATTATGAGTTTTGTATCTCAAAGGAAATAATCATAAGGATGAAAATAAGTTGGAATCCTTGGAAAAAATCTTGGGAGGAGGGAAATGAAATGTTGTATGAAAATTTTAATCTAGTTGAGAATCCTTCAGGACCTAAGAATAAATATAACCCTGGTTTGGAACCAGATGAAATTATTGTTTATTTGGATGAAGAATTAGGAGATGCAGTTGTTGCACCTAAGGAAGAAACTATCTTAGACAAAGAAGACAGTGGCCTACCTATTCTACGAGGTATAGTTGCAAAAGATGTACTTGTTTCTAAAAGAAGTGTTGACTCAATTGAAGAATATAATTTTTAAAAAGAACCTATTACTGAACAAGAACCTTTTTCTAGAGTAGAGGAACAAGTTATTCCTTAGGAGTATTTAGAAGAAGAACCTGATATTGAGGAAGAGGCTACTGTTGGGGACCAAGCAAAAGAACAAGATGATCCTAAAATCATCCTATCTACTAAGGAAATAATGGAACAATCCTTTCAGCTAGCTAGAAAAGATATGGGTGAGTTTGTTAGAGATGAAAATTTGAAAATGGGTCAAGATACTGAATCTCTTAGTCCCATAAGAGATGCACCTGTTGAGGGGGAGTAACACCCCAGTGTAGAAAGTGTTCAAGTTCTCAATCCTACTGATCAAAGCACTGTGGATACCTGGTATAATTTTCCTAGCTATTTTGATGTGAAAATACCCAGGAGGACTCAGTTAAAGGCATAGACCTTTCCACTGTGTTTCAATTGAAACTAGTTTCTGCTCTAGAAGTAATATATGCTAAGGACCCTGAACCTGTTTCAAATCCTGTTCCTAAATCTACACAAGAATCTTTTGAGTCTGTGGGTCACAGTGATCTGAAAATATTTGTAGATACATTTTTATCTAGATTTGAAAGGATCATGAAATCACAACCTGCTCTTGTGACAAATATCAGTGAAAGAGATGTTTCCTTTCTATTAGATAAATCATATGGAAAATTCAACCAAAAATGCTTCATGAAATACAAGAAGTTAGGATTAAGAATAAATAGTTGAGTGATGAGGTGAAGTATCTCAGATCTATGGTTGAAGATATGTAAAAATTGTTGCAAACTAGACAATCTCCTACTACTCATACTATTGAGAATGTTAGTGATCAGATCCCATAAAAAGTTGTATCTCTGATTCAACCAAATTTTACTTCAATATATGACAAAGTGGCTGAGAGAAACATCAAGATAATAAATGAAATGTGTGAGCTTGTTATTGGCCTTAATAAGTTGACTGGTGATTATAAGGGATGTTTATAGAAAGTTATAAATCAACTTAAGTCTCTCACTTCAGCCGTTATAGCTTCAAATGCCTCTGGACAGTCATCTCAACCTATAAATGGTGATCTGATCAGAACTGTTGTTAAAGAAGAACTTTAGTCATCATTAAGTGGTGTTGATAAGGAAAGTTTATCTTTTTTCACCAATAATAGTGACTGAGTACTTTATTTAGTGAGGATTCATTCAAATATTTCCAATGATGCTTAGGAAGAAATTACTAAGAAAGTGGATTTATAATTTAATAGAATTTATTATGATCATGATATGACCAATCATTTAAAGTGTCTTGAAAAGAATTTGAAAATTCATCATGTTACTCAAGCCTTCAAGACTCAAGTTCAAAAGCTGAAAGATTTCACTCCTCTATTGGAAAAGTTCATGGAGAACAAAGATGATTTTGAGAAGGTAATGCAGTATGGTTGTGAGATCATTACTGATTTCATTAAGTTGTTGAAGCCTTATCTTCATGTGAAAAGCGCTGCCATTGTGGCTCCTACAGCTGCCCCTTTGTGGCCTAGCTCAACCCCTTCCACAGCTACTGCCTTTGCTTCTACCTCCATGTCTGTATCTCGGGATCTGAGCTAGATCAGACCTGTTATCATTGACCAATCTTTGCCTCGGTCCTCAACCAAACCAACTTTGGAACCTTTACCTCTTCCTTCTCTCAAAATTGGCGCAATCCCTTCTCCATCCTCTACTTCTTCTCCTGTGGTACCTCCTAATGTTTCTACCAAGGACAAAGAGAAGACTACTAGTGCTTAAGAGAAGTGAAAAGTGTATTTTTATAGGGATTTTTTTTATTTTGCATCATGATTGTAATGACCTCTATATTTCTATCCAATGAAATGTGCACTATTGTTGTTTACTTTCTTACTTACCTTTATTCCATGTTTATTTTCTTTTTCTTATTTCTTTTTGATAATCCAAAAAGGGATAGAATAAGAAAATGCATTTAAATCCCATGATTTTTGATCATTAAAAAGGGGGATATTTTTGGACTCCTCTTGTTTTAATCATGTTTTAATGATCACAAATCATGTTAACCTTGTTTAATATATCACAACCTATGCTTTAATTCTTATAACTCATGGTATAAAATTTCACAAGATCCTGATTCAGAATCTTATATATCATGTTTGAATCTTGTAAACTATATTTCATCTTGTTCTATAATGATCTATTATATTAATTCTTAAGTCTAATTCATTATATGAATATTATTTCTTAAGACAATTTTAAAGATATTTGGCTAAGTCTGAGAAACCATAAGTTTGTAACTGGTTCTAGATTTTAGCAAAGTCCCTGACACCGTAACCCTGACACCATAACCCTGACACCGTAACTCAGACACCGTAACCCTGAAACCGTGACTCAGACACCATGACTTAGACACCATAACTAGTTTCAGAGTTCATAAAGATTGTGACACCGATTCCTTGCTACCATCTCCAATACACTGTTCAAAGTTTTAAAAAAGGAATAGACACTGTTACCTGATACACTGTGATCCTGACACCGCATTTGTGCTATTGGTTACTGATATCAATGCAACTACAGCACCGTGATTGTCTTACTGCTCAAAGGAAAAGGAGAAGACACCGTTTCTAGTGACACCCTTTCAAGACATACTGTGACATAGTTTCTTACTTTATGTCTTTTTTAATTTAATTTAAATGTTATTTCTAACGGTCTTATTTGATTCATTTAATGGCACTGACATAATTAATGTTTTTGTGTAGACATGTCACCTAACATTATGAGGTACGAGGTGTAGAAATCATGCTTCATGTCAGCTCCAACACATGCACCCTGAAATAAAAAATAAAAGCACGAGACTCAGATATAGAGAATGTGTGAGACATATTGAATAACATCTGCAACTCTCATGAAACCAGTTTGAACTCAAGAACACAAAGAAGAACACATAAGGCAATCTCAACCGAGATGTACATCTAATTGAAAAACTACTTCAACATATCAATGAAGGAGAAGAATATACTTGTAAAACCATACTTGCACTTGGAATCCAGAATACGACACTCTTTTTTTATGTCAACTTCCAAAAGAGGACTCAAAATTCATCTCAAATACATCTGATTAGTCCAGAGCTGCATCCCAAGACACATAGATCCTTCTAAATCCTCTCTCTTACTTATTTGCTCTTTCGTGTGCATTTTTACATACTTTCGAGCAGTGTGTGTGTCCGTATTAAAACACACATTGTCTCCTACATTAAACTGAAGGATACAAGATATACTTCCACTCATATCTCCTTAAATCTGTTTACTTCCATGGATAAGTGTGGAAAAGGTCCTTGTGTGACCTAGTAGTTTATTCCCATGAAGAACAGTGGAAGAGGTCGTGTGACCTGGACAGTCCTGTGTACTGTTTTTTACCCCAATCCAGGGTGTGGATCAAGCTTATTAATATAAACTACTTAGCAGTAGGTGATCACCAAGTGGAGTGTATTAGGTCTCTTCTTAAGACTGAACCACTTGTTTTATCCGCTATGTGTTTCTATTTAGTCTTTCTCTGTTTTAAGTTATATTTAAGAAAACTAAATTTTACTTTGATAGTTAGTCTTGGATAGTAGTTATAATTGTTTTTCCTTATTAGAATATTTTCAAAAGTTGTATCAATATCTCATATTGATACTACTGAGAATTAATCGATCTTCTGAGAAGTTGTTTGAATACTCAAACTCTTATAATCTTATTACCTTGATTAACTGGCTTGTTTTAATTTTAATTGGGTGAATCTTTTAAGAAAACCTTTTTAACAGAAATTTTTATAGGAACTTAATTCACCCCCCTCTTGAGTGTCCTACTCTAACCAAAAAAATCCATGGCCATGGTGTTCAATAGGAAAGTTCATTTTCTGGGAAATCAAAGAAAGCGACATCAAGCGCTTTGGTTGATGGCACCAATATGCAACCTGCTTGATTAAATATATCACGATAAAGGGATTATATTACATGGTAAGCATAAATATGAGATAACATTTCATTATGACATTAACTTATTTATATATGGGTTCCTTGGAATGTTTCTAGATGTTAACCCTAGACTTTAGGATGCTTCACCTAATGCCATTGAGAAAGAGGTCTAGTGAATCACACACTAATTGTATCCAGAATCTCAGTTAAATAATATATTATTATTTATTATTTAAAAAGTTGAATAAATATTATTCTCACACGTGGTTTAATAATTATTCATGTATTATTGATCTCATATAAATATTTATTTTATATTTAGTAAATATAATATTTATTTATTTCATAGTGAATAATGTAGTGATATTTATTTAATAAATAAATAGACATTATTCAAGATCTAATAAATATTATGGAAGAATGACAGACCAGAATTTTAGTTTTGGTGATAAAATAATAAATATTGAATATTATTTGATTAAATAATATTTAATTTTAATTCTCAAGTTAATCGCATGTCGAGAAATAATATTATTATTATTATTATTATTTGACATGGGATTTTCATTAGGATTAAATAAATAATTAAGGGTACTTGTGCAATTATTTTATTTTAACTCTAGCAATATATAAACTCAGTTATGTTATTTTCTCAATAGAACAATTCATTAGTTTGGGTTGTTCATAACAGAATAGGAGAATTCTCTCAAGACCTTCAGATCTATCTTCTTCAAGATCACTCCCAAGAACAAAGAGAAATCTTCCTCCACCAGATCAAGGATAATGCTTTGGAATAAGTTATCTTAATGATCAAAGGTGAATGACGCAAGCACAAGGATTTGTCATGTTAATGCCTGAAGATTCTTTCAGTGATGTCTGGAGATTCATAGAACATGTGTGGATCACCGTTAGAGGGAATTTCCACTTGATTTGTATAATGCAATGATGGTGCATCGTAGATCTGTTACGAGATCCATTAATGAAGAAATAATTTCATAAAGGTAATTATTATTTAATTAAATTAATTATAAATAATATGTGATGATCATATCTCTCTGGTTCTGATGTGATTCATGTTGTTTGTATTCTTTGATTCAATTCTGTTGAACATGGCATTTATCATCATGTAGATCTCAGATTGATCATTAAACGTGACAAAGAGAAATGTTGGGCACCACCCATCACACGATTCTCCTGCGCTCGGAACCTATAAGTGGTATCAGAGTGTTCACATAATTATTTATAATTATTTATAGATATTTGGTGATTTCCTCATTTCAATTTAGTTTTTCAATTCAAGTTTAATCATTCTTTGAATCCAAATCATGAGATCTGCTTCTTCCTCCTTCATTTCTTGTAGATCTAATCAATACAATTAATTTTATGAATAAAATAAAATCAAAGATCTCATCTAGAGGTGCCAAAGATTATGTCTGAGTAACATGGGAGTACATGCCGTGTAACCATAGTTACACGCCATGTACTTGTGTTCAATTCATTAGGAATTAATTAGGAAATTAATTCAAACTGTGTACATTGATGACACGTTGTGCATTTATTACTTACACTGCATATTGATCAGGCTAGGGTGGTGCATAGTCAACTGGAGTACATGCTATGTAGATCATGTACATGGAATGTGGTCCCTTTTTAGTCACAGATGGGTTGTGTGTTTTATACACAGACTTCCTGACTGGTGACCATGTAACTTAGATTCCACACGTCGTGTACTCCATTTTTTCTGAGGTACAATTTACACACTGAGTCCCTAGGTGTGTACCTCGGATAGATAGTGAGCGATGTACATACTGTGTAGCTCTCCTATACACACCATGTACTTATTCCAAATTACATAGGTTTAAAATTTATTTATTATATTATGTAAACATTGAGACATGTTCTTGCATGTGGTCATTAAGTTGATAAGACACGCCATGTGATGCGTTGTAATATTTATATATATAAATGTTTAATTAATATTTGTGTAATGTTCATATCTACATATCATTTATAAATTGTAATACAGTTGTTAATCTATGTGAATTAAAGCATAACACATGATCTAAAAATCATTTAATTTGTGTAGTCATTAAGTTGATAGTACACGTCATGAAAGTACTTGATAAGTCGTGTGTACCATATGTTATAAGAGTAAACAATATACGAGTATAATACATGTTGGGTAGTATTGGATGGGTATTCACCATGTTACCTCCAAGGTATATTTATGTACACAGTTAATTTTAAAAAAAATTATTTAATTTGTTTAAAATTATGATGGATGAAAATATCAAGGAAATTTTGATTAGAATTAAGATAAAACAATTGATAAATTAAAAATAATAATTAATTGATTCAAGCATGATTTATCTTAAATAAGAATTATTAATAATTGAATGCTAGTTTTATTAAATGCATAATTCATTGCATGAATGTGGATGATCATGATCATAGACCAGACCTTTGTATGAGAATTTTTTTATTTAATTTATTATTAAAATAAATTGTTAGTCTTCATGCCTTCTCTCCTCCTATTATGTAAGAGATTGTGTGCCCATGGTTTCTTTTATGTAAACCCTTTTCCCTTCACTTGCATGTGAGTAAAATCATATGTAATGGATGGAGCTCTCGATCTAGTGGATATGGTTCAAGTTTGAAGCTAAGGAAAAACCAATATAGGAGAGATACAAAGGTGGACAGGTGGAAAGCTGCAACACTAACCTCAATTGGTTAAAGGTGTTTTTTTCATAGGTCAATAGTTAGTTTATCAATCGCTAGATAAACTAACCATTAGTAAAATATCATGATCATGCCACTTTATTACTTTATTTCTGACAGGTTTCATGGTTATTTCATTATGGTTTTTTTTTTGCGATCACGTAATTTAATGATTTGATGAGCATGCAAGATAGAACTAAAATAAATTGTCTTATGTGTAAATATTATGTAAGACAAGGTTAATCACCTAAGTAAGTCCACTTAATATTAAAAAGAATGTAATAAAGATAATAATTGTAAATTTACACATAAATGATAAAATCCATCAATTATATATATTAAGTCGGTATAGCCTTCCACTACATCAGTTAAAATTAAACCATAGTTCAAAGTGATTGACCAGCCAAAGTTAGGATGCTTTCAATTTTTGGGGAATTATAACTTAAAGTTTTGGTTTGACTTAACTTAGTTCAAATCAAGGGTTGACTTCCAAATCAAGACTTGGTGTAACTGAGAGGCAAAGGTTGAGAAAATACAATTTAAGGATTTCAGTATTATGGAGTCCCCTCAACAGATCAAGGAATTGTGAGTTAATGCTATTGGAATTTGGAATGCCTACCTAAAACCATTCAAGTTGCTTGACCAACCAAAGTTGGGGTAATTATAATGGTAATATGGATCCTTTCCACTAGGATATCCAAGAAATAGGATATTATGAAGCCAATGGTGAGGGATATTGGGTTTGGATAAAATAGTGGGAGACTAATAAAAATATTATTTATTTATTTATCTAAAATTTATTAGATAAAGTACTAAAATTATGCTTATCTTATTTGTAGAAACAAAAATAAAAATGGAATCAAACGTATCATTGTGATCCATACTTGAGAAGGATGACCTTCTCATAAGTAATGGAAAAGGCACCTATGTGTTATCCTTTACCATGAAAGGAAATTATATGTTCTAGAAGAACCTTTTCCTAAAGTTCCTGGTAATGAGGAAAGTGATGAAAAGCTATCTCTATATGAGAAACATTTAAATGATGCTATAGATGTTCAATTTTTTGTGCCATCATTTATGTCCAATGAGATTTTGAAGCAACATGAGGATATGGATGTCTATAGCATGATGTCTCACCTTCAGGATCTCTATCAAGAGAAGGCAGGACAAGAGAGGTATGAGATCTCCAATGCTTTGTTTACAACTAATCTTGGAGATTTTGTGCCAGTTGGGCCTCATGTAGTCAAGTTTATTAGCTACATTGACTACCTAGACATCTTAGGGATTAAATTCTCAGGTGATTTACATACAGATATCATACTTTAATCACTACCCAAGGCCTTCTCCAACTTTATTTTTAATTATAATATGATTAATAATGAGAAGATTCTTTAAAAACTTCTTAATTTGATTCACCAAGTGGATAAGGACATGGGTCATGATAAACCCATAGTCTTTATGGTGAATAAGAAAAGAAAGAACAAGGAAAAGGGGCCCAAGAATTATAAATAGTATAAATCTCCTGAGCACCATCCTTCCAAGAAGAATAATATCTAGAGGTAGATCAAGGAAAAGGAGGTAGTATGTTTTACATGTGGCATGTCAAGACACTGGAAGAGGAACTGCACCCAAAAGCAAGGGGAAGTTAAAGGTGTGTTCATTATCAAGTGTAATCCTTAAATATATAAACATTGGGTATTAAATACATCTTATGGTGCTCACATATGTATCCAAATGTAGGAACCAAGTAGATTTCAAAATATTTCTAGATGAGAGGTGGACTTGTGAGCTGTCAATGGTGCGAGGCTAGCTATTCTAGCTATTGGTGACTACCACCTTTCATTGCCAATGAGAATTATTTTAATTTTAAAATATTTTTATTATGTACCTATGGTTACCAAGAACATAATTTCTATATCATGCCTAGATGCAGATGGGTTTATTTACAATTTTGGAAATAAAAGTTATTTCTTTTATAAGGATAACATATTTTATGGTATGGAACATTTAAATAATGGTCTTTATGTATTAAATTATGAAAAACAAGTGTTATAAATTGATAATGAATCATGTTCACATGACTCATATAACACCAATATTTGGAATCACCATCTTGGTCATATAAATGATAAGCATTTGACAAAGCTCTGTCGATATGGTTATTTAGACTCATCTGATCTAAAACCACTTGAAATATTCCATGCTTGTTTACAAGGAAAAATGACTAAACCACCATTTGGTGGATAGGGTGAAAGGTCCACAGAGCTTCTAGTATTAGTAAATTATCATGTATATGGACCATTTCCAGTAGAAGCTAGAGGTGGATATTATTACTTCATAACTTTTACTAATGACTTGAGTAGATATGTCTATGTTTACTTGATGAGGTATAAGTTTGAGTCCTTTGATAAATTCAAGGAATTCAAGAATGAAGTAGAGAATCAACTTGGTAAGAATATAAAGAAGCTTTGATCAGATCGAGGTGTTGAATATCTTAACCAAGATTTTATTAACTTTCTACGGGAGTTTGGGATTCTATCTTAACTCACTCTACCCTACACATCATAGTGGAATGGTGTTAGTGAAGGGAGGAACCATACCTTGTTAGAAATGGTGATGTCGATGATGAGTCGTGTAGATCTTCCATTATACTTTTAGGGATATGCATTAAAAACTATGGCATACACATTAAACTGAGTTCCAACTAAAGAAGAAAATTGAATTACCTTCAAGATATGGAGTGGAAAGAAACTTGTTTTGTCTCATACACATGTATGGGATTTCAAGACATTTGTTAAGGCCTTATCAGGAAACAAACTAGCACATCGGGTCACAAATTGTATATTTATAGGGTATCCTAAGGAAACAAAGGGATACTACTTATACAACCCCTTAGATAAGAAAGTTATTATCTCCAGACAATCTGTATTTCTTGAGATGGAGCACATCCTCAAAAAGGATAGTGGGAGAAATATTGACTTTGATGAAGTTGATGCTCAAGATACACGAGAGTTGGAGCAGGGACAGATTCCATAGGTCCCTATGGAAGAATTAGTTCCAGAAACACAAGTACTATGTAGGATCATAAGATAGGTAAGAGAACCAAATAGATATGGTTTTCTAGTCACTGGAGATGGTGACTCATTATTGGTTGACAATGATGAACCTCTCTCCTATAAGGAGGCAGTAGAAATATCTGAAGCTACAAGATGGAAAGAAGTCATGAATTCTGAAATGGATTCTATGTATCATAACCAATTTTGGGTTCTGGTTGATGTACCCATTGATGTAAAACTCATTGGGTGAAAATGGGTATTCAAGAAAAAACTGGACATAAAAGGTAAAGTAAATACCTATAAAGCAAGGATAATGGATAAAGGGTTTAAACAACATCAAGGAATTGAATATGATGAAACCTTTTCACAAGTTTCAATGTTTAAATCAATAAAAATTCTACTTTTAATAATAGCTTACCATGACTATGAGATTTGGAAGATGGATTTCAAAACTGAATTCCTTAATAGGAACCTTCAGAAAGATGTCTATATGACACAACTAGAAGGGTTTTTGACTCTAGGTGATTCTAAAAGGATTTTTAAGTTGTAGAGATCATTTATGGATTGAAGAAATCATCCAGGCCATGGAACATTCGATTTGATGAATCCATAAAAGAATTTGGTTTCATTAAGAATGAATGTGACTGGTTTGTTTACAAGAGGTTTAGTGGAAATGTGGCTGTTAGTATATTTTTATGAAATATTACTTATTGGAAATGAAATACCAGTCTTACAGTCTATTAAGGACGGGATAAAAAAGTTTTTTTCCATGAAGGACTTAGGTGAAGAAGCCTATATTCCAGGGATCAAGATCATTCATGATAGATCCAAGAGGCTACTTGGACTAAGTCAAAGTACATATGTTGACCAGATACTAATGATATTTAGTATGGAACAATCCAAGAGGGTATTGGTTCCAATGTCACATGGTTTATATCTTTCTAATAAAATGTGTCCTTAGACACAACAAGAGAAAGAGAGAATAAGAAAGATCTCATATGCTTCATTGATAAGATCAATCATGTATTCCATGTTATGTATTATACTTGATGTTGTCTATGCATTGAGCATGGTAGGAAGATATCAAGTAGATCTAGGAGAATAGTATTGGACTTCTATTAAGGCTATCCTTAAGTATCTAAGAATAACTAAGGATATGTTCCTGGTGTATGGAGGAGATGAGGAGATGGTTGTTAGGGGTTATATTGATTCTAGTTTTTAGATAGATCAAAATGATCTTAATTCTCAATTAGGGTATGTTTTATATCTCGATAGAGGAGATGTGAGCTATAAAATTTCAAATCAGTCATTTGTAGCTTATTCTATAGTGGAGTCCGAGTATATAAAGACTTCTGATGTAGCCAAGGAAGCTGTTTGGATTCAGAACTTTGTCCAGGAGCTTGATGTGGTACCTAGTATTAAAGACTCTATCACATTGTATTGTGATAATATTATAGTGGTGGCTCTTGAAAAAGATCCAGGTCACACCAACAGACAAAGAAAATACTCCAAAAGTATCACCTCTTGAAGGATTTTCATTATAGGGGTGAAGTTATAGTAAAAAGAGTACCCGCAGAAGAGAATGTAGTGAACCCATTGACCAAGGCCTATCTTAGTAGAAGCATGGGTATCATGTGAGAGCTAGCGGACTGAATGTTGTTAGTGGTTGGATCTAGTGTAAGTGGGAGTCTGTTGGAGTCAGTGCCCTAGAACCAACTTTTTCATACTTTATGATAACATGTATTAATTGTTTTGAATATTAATAAACTACTTATCATATCATGATTGTTCTTCTATGAGACATAGTATGTGATAATATCTTAAGATTAGATGTCGTACTAAAAGGTCATAGTAGTTCCCCACTATAATGAGAACCCGAAAGTGCTATGATAAAACACTATTTTATTGAATATTTTATTGATAATAAATGATAGAATTTCCTCACATTGTGTTAAATATGTTTAATTAGAAAGTATTTGGGATTAGATCATTGATTTGAATATTTGATGAAAATTCCAGTTTTACCCTTTATAGTTCACTGTAGTATTTCGAAGATAAATATTTTTATATTTATTATTTGAATTTGAAATTTTGTAACAGTGTTTCTAACTTAATTATATACAACTTTTATTCAGGACACTAGAGCTAAAGAGTTCATTTGGTTGTTGAAATTTGGCCATGAAGTCAAAGTTGGGCTGGGCTCGCCAGAATGGAGAAGATTCTGTATTTCGGCCATAAATCCTTCATATGGGCCTGTATTGAACCCAAATTTGGATAGGAGATATAAGACCCATATACGCACATTTGATCCTTCTGGAAAGACAGCCAATTCACGCGTTTTGGTGGTCAAATGGGCGGTGAAATTTGCATTAAAATATTTGGCCGAATTTCCACATTCACACTTGAAACCACTTGTAACCTCTCCTCCCCTCCCCTCTATAAATTGGAGTTTTTCTCATTTGGAGGGTTTGGGACGTGCATTGGGAAGTCTAGGGCAGAGGATAAGTGGATCCACTCCAATTCTCCAACCATTTCAATAAGGGTAGCTCTTGAAGCAAGGATCCCTTCGACGAAGCCTTCTTCTTCTCCTTCATGTTGTAATGATTTTGTTTATGTAATAAACTTCTTTGTTCTTCTTTTATTTCTTCTCTTTTCTTCTATTTTGTTTAAATTTCTTCTTATCTTAATCTTCCTAATTGGGCTGGAATTCTTGAGTAGAAGCGTTATTGGGTTATACCCATTTTAAACCTTTGCACATGCAAAACGCTTCTACGATGATTACGCCACTCATGGAAGAGTAGTTCTTTTTAGTAATCGATCGACCTATATCCTTTTTCATTAATTTATTTTGAATCAATGAGATACTGTAATTCAAATAATATGATCCATGAATTTTGTTTTTAAATTACAAGAAACTAAGCAAGCAATTGAACAATTAACACAAAAACACGCGAGGTCGGGATTTTGTGTAAATTGTGAGAGCGCGATCTTAATCGGTAATACAAGACCACACGGGATAAATTTGTAGAGTTCAAATATAATACCTAAACACAATTCATACTCATTTACAGAATTTATATGAGCCTTAATTTACCACTGACCATAAGCTAATCTTAGAACATCAATCAAAGCAGGGTGTTACGATTGCATGTTCCGAAGTTAGCCTAGGGTTAAATTCACATCATCTTCGTGGTAAAGTTAATTCTCGTAGGGTTAGGGATTTAACAAATTAAGGGATCATAATTAAGTGAATTTTAATCTACATGATAATGATTAATAATAAATTGAAGAGGTAGAGTTAGATCGATTACGCCTTTTAAATATTGTCTAAAAAAACATCTTTTTGTTGTGTCATTTTAATCGAACTTCATTTCAAAACTAAAAACAAAAAAATTATACAATCTTCTTCCAGCAAACTTCTTCTAGATTCATAAACTAAAAAAAACCTCAATCCTTTAAAGTAGTGTTTTTATTTTATTATATTTTATTTTATTTTTAGAATACCTCTAATAAGTTGTTAAATTCACTTCCTCCTTTGAGAGACGACCTTGGTCAGCTACTCTACTGCACCTAAGTACCCCAAATTACACTAATCATTTGAGGGAACCCACGACAGCGCTCTATCAAATTGGCGTTGTTTCCAGGGAGGCAAGTAATTATATCAACCAATTAGAGGTATTTATTTTATTTTACATTTTATTATCTTTCTCTCTTCTTTCTTCCTTCTTTACCAAATCTGATTTTTCTTCTTCTTCTTTTATTTTCTTCTACTTCTTTTTGGACCATCAACTCAAACTTCTCATTTTTATTTTACTATGGTCCACTTTCTTTCTTTTCATTTTTATTTTATCTATGACATGAACTAATTCCGAAGATCTCTTAGATCTTGACCCTGAGATTGAACGTAGCCTTAGGGCTCGAATCAGAAATTCTCAGTCTATGGGAAGTTTCAATATTCAACCAGTTGGTGAATTCCTCTCTTCTGGAAACATTGAAATTGGAATCTATTCAAATTCAAACATAAAAGAGGAACCAATGGCTGAAAACAATGGAAATGAACTTAATATAACCATTCGAGAATTGGCTGCACCTGATGTTAACTATCAACCAAATTGTATTGCATACCCAAATCTCGAATCGGACTTTGAACTAAAATCTGGGTTAATTCACTTACTTCCAAAGTTTCATGGCCTCTCTGGTGAAGATCCCAATAAACATTTGAAAGAATTTAATGTGGCTTGCTCAACCCTTAAACCAAGAAATGTTTCTGAAGATCAAATCAAATTAAGAGCATTCCCATTCTCACTTGATGGAGCTGCAAAAGACTGGATGTATTATTTACAACCCGAAGATGTAACTTGTTGGAACGATTTGAAACGTCTTTTATTGCAGAGATTTTTTCCAGCATCAAGGACCACATCCATTCGAAAGGAGATATCAGGGATCAAGCAAGCACAAGGGGAGTCAATGTATGAGTATTGGGAGAGATTCAAGAAGTTGTGTGCAAGCTGTCCGCATCACCAAATCAGTGAGCAACTCCTCATCCAATACTTCTACGAAGGACTCACACCCATGGAGAGGAGCATGGTGGATGCTGCAGCTGGAGGAACATTGGTGGACAAGACACCAACAGCTGCACGTGCATTGATCGACAAGATGGCCCAAAATTCCCAACAATTTGGTGATCGAGGTACACCACATATCAGGGGAGTACATCAGGTAAGTCCTTCTTCTCTTGAGAGTCATTTGATTGATACCAAGTTAGAAAAATTGACAACTATGGTGAGGCAAATTTCTTTGGCACAAAAGACATCTCTACCCCCTCCTTCAAGGCCTTGTGACATTTTCACTGAGACAAGCCACCCAACTGACTGTTGCCCACAACTACAAGAGACAGAAGATTGTGCAGTAGTGTTCCCTGGGAGACCATTTCAGTAGCAACAACAACAACCATATCCCCAAAAGAAGTTTGATACAGTATACAACCAAGGGTGGAAAGATCAGTCAGACATGAGGTATGGCTCTGGACAACAACAGAGGCCCCCTTCAACCAAACTTCCAGCAGCCTCCACTTTACCAACAGGGTTTCCAACAACCCCAAAGGAGATTCGAAGCTCAAACATCAACGAGTCAGCAACAAGGGAATATCCAACACAAGGTAGACTCTAACACTGATGATCTTTTGAAACAAATTGTTCTTAATCAATAGAATGAGCTGAAGAGTCAAGGTTCGGAGCTAAGAGAGTTGAAGACTCAAATGAGTCAGATCTCCACCGCCCTCCATGAACTTGTGAGTAAGAATTCTGGAAATCTACCTTCCCAACCCACTCCAAATCCAAAGGGGAATGTTAGTTCCATCACATTGAGAAGTGGGAAGCAAATGAACGATACATCTGGAGCTACCATTCCACCAGGATTCACCTCTACTCTAGAGAAGCCACATTCTATACCAACTGATGAGAAATCCAAGGAGAAAGATAAAGGTAAGAAAAAGATTGAAGATGTACCTCCTAAACCCCTTCCTTTTCCAAACAGGGTTGTTCAAACCAAGAAGATGGCTGAAGAATCAATGCAAAAGGAGGTTTTGGACACATTCAAGCATGTGGAGATCAACATTCCTCTACTTGAAGCCATTAAGCAAATTCCAAGGTATGCGAAATTCTTAAAAGAACTTTGTACCAATCGAAGAGGGCTCAAGGGAAATGAGAGGATCAACCTTGGAAGGAATGTCTCGGCACTCATTACACCAACTCTAGCAATTCCAACAAAGTGCAAGGATCCCGGGACATTCACCATCCCATGTACCATAGGGGAGTTGCACTTCTCTGATGCTCTTTGTGATTTAAGAGCTTCAATAAATGTGATGCCTCACTCTGTATTCTATTCCTTGAAGGTTGGTGAGTTGAATCCAACAAGAGTAGTGGTGCAATTGGCAAATAGAGCTACGGCATATCCAGCGGGAGTCCTTGAGGATGTACTTGTCCGGGTAAGAGACATGATCTTTCCAGCGGATTTCTATGTTCTTAACATGGAGGATGATCAGGTAAGTTCTCATGCCCCCATTATCTTAGGTAGGCCCTTCCTTAAAACTGCAAAAACTATCATAAATGTCAATTAGGGTACACTTTCCATGGAATTTGGGGATGAAGTTGTGATATTTAATGTTATGGATTCCATGAAGTACCCCTCTGAGGACCATTCTGCTTTTGTTATCTCCCATTTTGAACCACCAAGTAAAAACTCCATGTATTTTGATTGTCCTATGCTTAGGGAGATTATGAGTATTGGTTCTGGTTTAATGTCTAAGAGAACTTCCACGCCTGTTTCTAATGAACAAGACTCTCTAAGATTTGATTTTGAAATGGATTCATATTCTGATCTTGTTCATGTGAACTCTGATTATGACATGGCTATAGAGTATGCTGATGGATTTGATGCTTTATTCTCTGATTTTGATGATGTATATTCTGATACCGATGCTCTTTGTGCACATATTTCAGTTCCTTCAATGTCTCCATCCATACTACACCCTCCTTCATTAGAACTCAAGCCATTGCCACCAAATCTGAAATACTCATACTTGTTGAGTGGTGAGAGATTACCTATTATCATTGCTAACAATCTCCCTTTTGAACATGAAGAAAAGCTTTTGAATATTTTGAGGGAGAACATCAGGGCGATTGGGTGGACCTTGGCTGACATATCAGGTATTAGCCCCTCCATTTGCATGCATAGGATTCTCTTGGAGGATGGGGCTAAACCGGTGAGACAACCACAAAGGAGACTCAATCCCACCCTCCTGGAAGTTGTTAAAAAAGAAGTTGAGAAATTGCTCGAGGTAGGTATAATCTTTCCCATTTCAGATTCTCAGTGGGTAAGTCCAATTCAGGTTGTGCCTAAGAAAACTGGTTTTACTGTTGTTAAAAATGAGAAAGATGATTTAGTTCCAATGAGGGTGCAAAACAGTTGGCGTGTGTGTATTGATTATAGGAAACTAAATCAGACAACTCGCAAGGACCATTTCCCCCTCCCATTTATTGATCAAATTCCAGAGAGACTAGCTGGGAAAACACACTATTGTTTCTTGGATGGATTTTCTGGATATTTTCAGGTTCCTATAGCTCCAAAGGATCAGGAGAATACTACATTCACCTGTCCCTTTGGCACATTTGCCTACCGGAGGATGCCATTTGGACTTTGCAACACCCCAGGTACCTTCCAGAGATGTATGGTGAGTATTTTTTCTGATTTTATTGAGACCTGCATGGAGGTATTTATGGACGATTTTACAGTGTATGGGTATTCATTTGATGAATGTCTAAGTAGTTTGGGAAAGGTGTTGAATCGTTGTATTGAGAATAATTTGGTCCTAAACTTTGAAAAGTGTCATTTTATGGTAGATCATGGCATTGTCTTAGGGAATGTGGTGTCAAAACATGGGATAGAGGTTGATAGATCTAAGGTAGAAATTATTTCATCCGTACCCTATCCTTCATATGTGCGTGATGTTAGATCTTTCCTAGGGAATGCAGGATTTTATCGGCGGTTCATCAAAGATTTTAGTAAGATCGCTCTTCCTATGTCACGATTACTTCAAAAAGATTCTGATTTTGTGTTTGATGATTCTTGTAGGACTTCCTTTGATGAGCTAAAGAAGTGTCTGACCACTCCACCTATCATACAGACCCCACGGTGGGACCTTCCATTTGAGCTTATGTGTGACACCTCCAACTTCTCGGTTGGAGCTGTCTTATCTCAGAGGGTGGAAGGACGTTCACATGTGATTTCCTATGCATCGAGGACACTAGATTCAGCCCAATCAAACTACACTACCACAGAAAAGGAGTTTCTTGCTGTCATATTTGCTTTAGATAAATTCCGTTCATATTTATTGGCCTCTAAAGTAGTTGTTTTTTTTTGACCATGCAGCTTTGAGGTACCTCCTAAAGAAGCCAGATGCAAAGCCACGACTTATCCGTTGGATGCTCCTTATTCAAGAGTTTGACCTTGAGATAAAGGACAAGAAGGGGTCAGATAATTTGGTGGCAGACCACATGAGTAGGCTTACTCACACACTAGAGGGTGACACCTTGGACCAGGTACCACTTCGGGACACTTTCCCCGATGAGCATCTCTATACCATCTCAGGTAAGCATCCTTGGTATGCTGATTTAGTTAATTACATTGTTGCCTCTGAAATCCCAGTAAATTTGAAGAAGCATCAAGTCCAAAAATTAAAAAGTGAGTCTAGGTATTATGTGTGGGATGATCCTTACCTCTGGCGCATGTGTAGTGACCAAGTCATTAGGAGGTGTGTTCCCGATCATGAGTTTGAGTCTGTTTTTCATTTCTGTCATACACTTGCTTGTGGTGGACACTTTGGACCCCAACAGACAGCTAGGAAGGTTTTAGACTCTAGATTATATTGGCCTAGCTTGTTCCATGATGCCCATTTGTTTTGTAAGTCATGCTCTCATTGCCAACACACTGGGAACATTTCTAGGAGACATGAGATGCCCCAACAACCCATACTATTTTGTGAGATTTTTGATATATGGGGAATCGACTTTATGGGTCCTTTTCCTAGTTCATTTGGATTTTTGTATATTTTGGTTGCTGTTGATTATATGAGTAAATGGGTGGAGGCCAAGGCCACCAGGACTGACGATTCTCATGTTGTTGTGGACTTTGTCAAAGCACAGATTTTTTGCAGGTTTGGAGTACCAAAGGCTATCATCAGTGACCAAGGGACACACTTTTTCAATAGGAATTTTGCTTCCCTACTTCGAAAGTATGGTGTGACACACAAAACATCAACACCATACCACCCCCAAACAAATGGCCAGGCTGAGGTTTCAAATTGTGAGTTGAAACAAATCTTGGAGAAAACCGTGCAGCTAAATAGGAAGGATTGGAGCAAGCGCTTGGATGATGCATTGTGGGCTTATAGGACAGCATACAAGACCCTCATTGGTATGTCCCCATTTTGGATTGTTTTTGGGAAAGCGTGTCATCTCCCCGTGGAAGTTGAGCATCGGGCTTATTGGGCTATAAAGAAATGCAACATGGATTTGGACCAAGCTGGAATCCAAAGGAAGATGCAAATTCAAGAGCTTGAGGAGATTAGATTATCATCATATTAGAACTCAAGGCTCTACAAGGAAAGATCAAAAGCAGTTCATGACAAAATGATTCAACAAAGGGAGTTTCATGTTGGAGAGAAAGTCCTTCTCTATAGTTCGCGACTGAAGCTGATGCCTGGTAAGTTGCGTTCCAGATGGTTAGGTCCTTATGTTGTGACTAATGTTTTTCCTTATGGTGCAGTGGAGATCACACAAGAGGACACTAAAAGGAGATTTACAGTCAATGGGTAATGTTTGAAGAGATACATTGAGGGACTTCCTACTGATGCAGTGGATTTTATCACACTGCATGACCCCATCATCACTTGAGCACATCAGGCTGTTCCTAACCCTTTCACTTTTATATTATTTGTCCTATTTAAAAATTCTGCATTTCATGTGCATATATCATCTCATAGGTTCACATTGAGGACAATGCAATATTTTAAGTGTGGGGGAGGGAACCTTTTAGTTTAGTAATTTCAATTGCTTTCCTGTTCAAAAAAAAACCAAAAAAAATTGTGTGTTTTTCAAAATTTGTGTGTTTATTTTACAATTTTCTGTGTGTTTTTGAAACTTTTGGGTTGAAATGATTCTCATAACCATTTTTAAATCCATATCAATAAGTGAAACAATTTACCCCTTGAAACTAAGCTTAAATTAATGCTAAAATGATTTTGTTTCAAGTTCAAATATTTAGTAATTTCATGAAAAGTACGCTGAATTTTGAATCTCATGCCAATATCACTGTCTTTATATTTGAAATCACTTTCCTGTGAGGCTTCTGAACCATTATTTTCATATTCTTTACATTCACCTCACTTCTTGAAAGAACCAAACCATGCTTGATTTAACCAAAATTTGATCTATTCCTGTCAAAACTTGAGAGTTTGAGGTACATATGTTTAAATGATTGAGGCATTTGTTTGGTATTAAAGCCCCTATTTCAAAGAATCCTTTTTTATAATGGCCTACCTTGAATATTTAATCCTTGTAGCTCTTAGAATCCATGCATAGCCTGTTAGGTTAAGCCACATTACAAGCCAATTTTCCCTATCCAACCAACTCTTGAAGTGAAATTTCATAATCTAGTTGAGCTTAAGTGTGGGGGAAGCTGTCTTGTGTTGTGCCACCACATTATGTGATACTTTGGGTGGAAAATTAAATTTTGAAGAGATGTGTTTGCTGCTAAAGAAAGTCATTATATTGAAAGTTGTGCCTTTTTTGGAGATTTCATGATAAGTGAAGCTGTGCCTTTTCTGGAGCTTCTAATTGAGGTGGAAAGTTGTGCCCATCTGGAGCTTTCAAGAAAATCATGTTTGAGAAGATTGACATTTTTTTATGCTGAAATGATGAATGGTGTAAACCTTTCATGACTTTTCATGATGATGGAGCTGAATTGATACTATGGGGATTGAAGAGAAGACCATATTTAAGTGAAAATTAGATTAATGCAATTTTACTTCAAAAGAGTCAAGCCCTCCTCATTCAGCCTCAGAGTTTTTCACATCTTAATCCTACCAACCGAAAGCCACAGAACAACCCTGAAAAGTCCTCATGATAAACATATGTCCTTGACTCACATAGGTTAGCGATGTAGGAATCTATCAAGCCTATGGTGACCCTTGTATGAGTTTGGATGAGAAAGACATTGCAAAAAAAATTGATATTTGAGTGATGAGAGAAAATTCAAGCGAGGTAAGTGTTTTGTGCATGGGAGGATAAATGAAGTGGAAATATATTGAATGATATAAATGGAGAACTTGAAATAATGTTTTTAATGAGGCATGATATCTTTTTATTCTTGGTGGTAAATTTATTGATCTCAAGGATATGTGTTTTAAAATTGGTTTTGATTTGATATTGATGTTTACTTGACATGAGGTTTTGCCCAGGAGTGCAAAAGGGTAAGTGTGGGGGAGTTGATAAAACACTATTTTATTGAATATTTTATTGATAATAAATGATATAATTTCCTCAAATTGTGTTAAATATGTTTAATTAGAAAGTATTTGGGATTAGATCATTCATTTGAATATTTGATGAAAATTCCAGTTTTACCCTTTATAGTTTACTGTAGTATTTCGAAGATAAATATTTTTATATTTATTATTTGAATTTGAAATTTGGTAACAGTGTTTATAACAGAATTATCTACAACTTTTATTCAGGACACTAGAGCTAAAGAGTTCATTTGGTTGTTGAAATTGGGCCATGAAGTCAAAGTTGGGCTGGGCTCTCCAGAATGGAGAAGCTTCTGTATTTCGGCCATAACTCCTTTATATGGGCCTTTATTGAGCCCAAATTTGGAGAGGAGATATAAGACCCATATCCGCATATTTGATCCTTCTGTAAGGCCGTCCAATTCACGTGTTTTGGTGGTCAAATGGGTGGTGCAATTTTCATTAAAATATTTGGCCGAATTTCCACATTCACACTTGAAACCACTTGTAATCTCTCCTCCCCTCCCCTTTATAAATTGGAGTTTTTCTCATTTGGAGGGGTTGGGAAGTTCATTGGGAAGTTGAGGGAAGATGAGAAGTGGATCCACTCCAATTATCCAACCATTTTAATAAGGGTAGCTCTTGAAGCAAGGATCCCTTTGACGAAGCCTTCTTCTTCTCCTTCATGTTGTAATGATTTTGTTTATGTAATAAACTTCTTTGTTCTTCTTTTATTTCTTCTCTTTTCTTCTGTTTTGTTTAAATTTATTCTTCTCTTAATATTCCTAATTGGGCTGGAATTCTTTAGTAGAAGCGTTATTGGGTTATACTCATTTTAAACCTTTGCACATGCAAAACGCTTCTACGATGATTACGCCACCCATGGAAGAGTAGTTCTTTTTAGTAATCGATCGACCTCTATCCTTTTTCATTCATTTATTTTGAATCAATGAGCTACTATAATTCACATAATATGATCCATGAATTGTGTTTTTAAATTACAAGAAACTAAGCAAGCAATTGAACAATTAACACAAAAACACGCGAGGTCGGGATTTTGTGTAAATTGTGAGAGCGCGATCTTAATCGGTAATACAAGACCACACGGGATAAATTTGTAGAGTTCAAATATAATACTTAAACACAATTAATCCTCATTTCCAGAATGGATATGAGACTTAATTTACCACTGACCATAATCTAATCTTATAACATCAATCAAAGCAGGGTGCTGCGATTGCATGTTCCGAAGTTATCCTAGGGTTAAATTCACATCATCTTCGTGGTAAAGTTAATTCTCATAGGGTTAGGGATTTAACAAATTAAGGGATCATAATTAAGTGAATTTTAATCTACATGATAATGATTAATAATAAAGTGAAGAGGTAGAGTTAGATCTATTACGCCTTTTAAATATTATCTAAAAAAACATCTTTTTGTTGTGTCATTTTAATCGAACTTCATTTCAAAACTAAAAACAAAAAAATTATACAATCTTCTTCCAGCAAAATTCTTCTAGATTCATAAACTACAACAAACCCCAATCCTTTAAAGTAGTGTTTTTATTTTATTATCTTTTATTTTATTTTTATAATACCTCTAATAAGTTGTTAAATTCCCTTCCTCCTTTGAGAGACGACCTTGGTCAGCCACTCTACTACACCTAAGTACCCCAAATTACACTAATCATTTGAGGGCGCCCACGACAGCTCTCTATCATGCTACAACATTATTCTTGAATATATGTTATCTAGTAGGATGATATCATTTTAGGGACACAAATGATATAATTTATGAGGGGTGGTACTCATAGGACTTTAAGGAACCTTCTCATGGTGTATGCCCTTGGTAATATCCAGTGGGATATTATAAGAATGAGAACCGCCAATAGGAAATCCACATTTCTATATGTAATTGGATATTCCTATCTATGGATGTGTGTATTGATCCTTATACTTTAATATTATTATTAATGAATACTATGAGTCACGTACTTTTATGTATTAATGAAAGCCGTGACAACATAAGTTTATAGTGAGGTAGGATATATTGGGTGCATCATAAGTAATATTGCATTAATAAATAATATGAGAAATTATTTGTCCCTTATCTTTTAACGGAAGCTGATATCTCTGGCCCTTTAATGGAAATGATATATCCTGAATAAATCTATGACCATGGTGTTCGATAGACAAGTTCATTTTATGGGAAATCAAAGAAAGTGGCATCGAGCACTTTGGTTTATGGTGTCGGCATGCAACCTGCTTGATTAGAGATATTGCGATAAGGGGATTATTTTACATAGTAAGTGTCCATATGATGTATTATTTCATTGTGGCATTAACTTCTTTCTCTATGGGTGTCTTATCATGTTGTTAGATGCTAACTTTGGACTTTAGGTTGCTTCGCCTAATGTCACTAAGAAAGAGGCCTAAAGGGTCTCACACTAAGTGTATCTAAAATCTTAGTTAAATAATATATTATTATGTATTATTTAACAAATTGAATAAATATTATTCTCACATGTGATTTAATAATTATTCATGTATGCTTGATCACATATAAATATTTATTTTCTATTTAGTAAATATAATATTTATTTATTTATTAGAGAATAATGCATTGATATTTATTTAATAAATAAATAGACATAATTCAAGGTCCAATAAATATTATGGGGGAATGACAGATTGGGATTTTAGCTTCGATGAGAAAATATTAAATATTAAATATTATTTGATTAAATAATATTTAATTTTAATTCACAAGTTAATCGCATATCGAGAAATATTATTATTATTATTATTATTATTATTATTATTTGACATGGGGTTTGTACTAGGATTAAATAAATAATTAAGGGTACTTTTTTAATTATTTTATTTTTACCCTAGCAATATATAAACCTAGTTATGTTATTTTCTCAATAGAACAATTCATTTATTTGGGTTGTGCACAATGGAATAGGAGAATTATCTCAAGCCCTTGAGATCTCTCTTCTTAAAGATCACTCCCAAGAATGGAGAAGAATATTCCCCCACTAGATCAAGGAGAATTCTTTGAAAGCAATTCTTATAACGATCAAAGGCGGACGACGCAAGCATAAGGATCTATCGTACTAGCACCCGAAGATTCTTTCAGTGACATTTGGAGATTTGTGGAACACGTGTGGATCACCGCTAGAGGGAATCTGTACTTGATTCCTAAAATACAATGATGTTGCATCATAGATCTGTTACCAAATCCATTAACAAAGAAATAATTCCATCAAGGTAATTCTTAGTTAATTAAATTAATTATAAATAATATGTGATGATCCTCTCTCTATGGTTCCGACGTGATTCATGTTTTCTATCTTATTTTATTAAATTATATTGAACAAGGCGTTTGTCTCTATGTAGATCTCATATTGATCATTGAACATGAAAAAAATTAATGTTGGTCACCACCCATCACACGCTTCCACTATGCCTAGAACCTATAGACTCTCCATGGAGTGGCGAGGCTATGTTCTCCTCAACTTGCAGATCATGCATGAGAGTTTTTGAATAGGAATCTACCAATGTTTAGTGGTTATTAAGGATTTTAGGAAGCAAAAAAAGTGGCTAGATATGGTAAAAAATATCTTTGAGACACTAGGAACTCCAAAATCCATGTGGGTGATATACACCACTCTTTTGTTCGAAGGTTTGGTTTTGTATTGGTGGAAGCGCACTATCCATGCCCAACTGTTTGAGGAGTTGTCATGGAGATATTTCAAGGCCACCTTCATCCAACAATTTCATCCTAATGAAGTGATAATCCCTGAGTAAATTGAATTATTAAGTGCTCATTGGGGTGATCAGTAAGTGAATGACTATGTATAACATTTCATTAAACTGGAACCCTTCTCTCCTGAGTTGGTTTCTGATGATTTGAATAAGGTGTGGTTCCTTTCTAGAGGCCTTCTTCCTAATCTTATCTCAATAGTGTTTCACTCCATCCTCATTTCCATTGTGGAAGTTATGTATAAGGTCATCATCACTGAGGCTTTGCTGATAGGGCTACTAGTGGTGAGTGATGTTTTGATCCCGTCTAATGTCAATATAGGTGATCTGGATAATGAGAAGTGGGAGTAGAAGATTGATGGTAAAGGGAATATATCTCCTTAAATTTTCATGTCTACTCTAATAAAGAGAAATCAAATTGTGTGTTTCTAGTGTGGGAAGTCCGAATGTGTTAGACTCTCTTGTCCAGTAGCTCTGAAGACCTATCATCAAGGTGGTCATCTCAGTCACATTCATAGGTTTTCTAAGCTAAACATACATCATAAGAAGAAGTCTTGGACCCATCTTTGATCTGATTAGTAATCTATGATGTCACTTCCACCTGTATAGTTAAAATTTGTTCTGTAGTCATGGGGATGTTCTCTTTTTTAATCTCAATGTTTATTAGACATTAGTCTATTACTTTTTTACACCCCATATATTTTATTTATAATGGATGAAATATATTATGGCATGTGTTCATGTCCTTTTGGATGTTCCTTCCTTATTTATTTTGATGCTTTTTATCTCTTGTCCATGGTGTAGACCATGGTTTTAGGTTTGATTGATAGATGGCATGGGGATGACTTAGTTGTGGGATGAGGTAATGAGGATAACCTCTTGGTTTCTGAGTAAATTGTGAGATCTACTAAGTATATTTTTTCTTTCTATATCACCGATAGTGGGTGTTCCATAATCTTTTCCCCGAGTTACCTTTTGTTTAGTTTCATTACCTATAATTAGAACCATATCATTCCTCGTTGAGGCATGTTTGTGTTTGGGGTGTTTCTCCTATTTTTTGGAGTGCATTATATTGCTGATCTAGTCTAGTGACCTTTTTGTGTGTTTCTAGAGGATTTTCTCTATTTTGGTGTTTTAATGTGGTTGTTTATGGTTTAAATGATCTTGTTCTTCCTCTAAATAGTGATGGAATCATGCTTTCTTGGTGATTTTCACTATTTTGGGGCATGCTTGTCTATTTTTTCACCATTCTAGATTAATTATAAATGGTGGGGAGACCTAAATACAGTTTCCATGTGTTTACCTTATTCATGGGAGTTTTTCTCACAGATTCTTTTGGTTGAGATGTGTCATTTCTTGTATCCTTCATGGCCTTTTATATTCCAGAGGTGTTGGTTTTTTTGTCCTTTAGTCTAGTTCAAGACTTAGAAATCACTTGGGTGCTTTGATATATGTGTTTATTGGAGTTCAAAATTTCATGGAATATAGAGGAGTGTTTGTTATAATATTTCTCTTTATGAGGAATATGAATTTAGGATTCATAGTGATTTTTTGGCTAGTAAATCTTAAATCATTTTTGAATGATTTTCCCTAATAGTGGGATACTTGTGTCCCATTTTATTCATTTCAAGTTTAAGAATTTGTCCACATGGTTGGGTCCTTTATTTCAGTGAGTTGATCTTAACCTTTCCTTTGACTAAAGTTGTTGATGAATTTTTAAGGTCATAAAGTGGGATTGTTGAGAGAATTGTGACACCCTGAAATTCCATTTTCTTACTTATGTTTCTAGGATTGATTTCTCCCTTAATTTCAAGGTGTCCTTAGGTGAAATTTTGGAGTTTTTGAAAATTTTCCAGGTTCACACAGTTAGGCACACAATTTTGGAAACTCTATGCCACCTGTAGTTTTGGGTAGAGGAGATCGCATGTTCACCACATGGTTTTATAAACCATGTAGGTAAACTATGAAATGTAGGTATTTTTGGATAGTGGAAACCACACAGTCACTACACGGTTTAGTAAACCATGTGAGTAAATCATGCAGCCTACTCGGGTTTGATCATTTTTGTAATTTTGTGTTCTTTTTAATTGTAGTTTCTCTCATAATATTCCCCACTTCTAACCTATCATTTATGGTTCCTCCCCAATGCCTCTCTCCCTCTTCTAGGATCCTTCAAGTTGGATTTAAAGTGGTTTATTGGTGACTTTCCACCTTAATCGAGAGGTGAGAGCTCCTATTTGCTTCTTTTATCCCATTTTTCTTGTCTCGTATAACCTTAATGGCAATGGTTGGTAAATTTTCATGGTTAGGGTTGTTATAGAATTGAAAATTTTGGTTTCTAAGTGTTTTGATCCCTCTCTTGAGGCATATTCCATTGGTTTTCATTGAAGGTGACGTGGTTATGACAGTTGAGGTAGGTGTTTCCATTCCACTACCTTTTATTAAGAAGTTCCATGGATTATTAGTGTTTTAAATGTGTTATTGAATAAAATTAATGGTTTATATGCTATATAGTTTGAATTTTTAAAGGTTTTTCATACTTGGTTGGGTTTTTACTTTGGAAAAATTGGGTGAATTTTGATATCCAATGGAACCTTTTTTTTAAATGGTGTGTTGTGCATTTTAAGTGTTTGATAAAATGATATTGATGGATTTTTAAAAGAAATATGATTAGTTCATAGTGATTTGGGATCATTTGGATTTATAAAATGGAGTGTTCCTTTATTTAAAGTGAAATCCTTATTCTAGGAGGTGTTACCTTATTTTAAAAAGGAGTTTCTTATGTTTTAGAAATGTTATACCTTATTTTATTAAAATAGGGGTGTGTGTCCCCTTAGTTTTGTTGTTTTTATTAAAGCCTTTTGTTAATTGGTCATGGTGATGCTTTATTAATTGTTATTTACTTTTAAAAAATTGACTTATTTTCAAAGGTGGTTTTGAAAAAGGATTTCCAAATATGTGATTCTCATTTTTAAAGAAAATACATATTTATAATATTGTATGAAATATGGATTTTATTGATTGATGTTTATAACCTAGTTGAGCCCTATTGTCATCCTTTTTTTATGCTTGTGTGCATGTATAATGGTTATATGAATTTTGATTCATGGTTATGTAGTTTGGGTTGAGGACTCATTGTTTAAGGGGGTGTTGGAGGTGGAAATTATTTAATTGTTTTGTTTTATTATATTTAGGATATGTGATTGCCATGAGATTGACATTGGCTTGATAGTTGCCCACCTCCATCAGCTGTGACATGAGGAACCCTAGGATAATAAGTGGGTAGTCAAGGGATGTTAGCTATGATAGTTGAGATTTATTCACTAGTTAGTACACCCTAGTTGTATGTTATGACCTAGCTAGGAGGTGCCATCGATGAGACTAGTGAGAGTGATTCAAATGATGGTTGTGCTACTATTAACCTGTCGGTAGTTAGTTCCATTTGTTCATGTCTAGTACCTATACCATTAGTCCCTAAGGAGTTTCCCCATTATATATATTATGTATTGCCACTTTATTTTTTATTGACATGTGTGTTTCTTATTTCTTGTATGGATCTTGCTTTATTGTATTGACCTCTCTTGCGGTTTAGTATTGATATTGGCTAGTTTTTCTCTTTTTGTTTCTTATCATTTTTTGTGACTTTTTTATGGTGTTACACTTCATTATGATTTCCCTTGTTGTTTACTCATGCTTGAGGTGTGTTTGTGTGTGTGTGTTTAAGTTTTAAAAAGGTAAAAGTGGTGGTTTATTTAAATGCAAGCCTTATGAAATTTTTATTTTGAAAACATTTTAAATCCACGTGTGGGTTTTCTATCAAAAGAGATATTTAAATGAAAATATAAGGTTTAACTTGTTTTATTTTTTAAATGAAAGTTTTTTTTAAAAAGGTAATGGTTTTTTTTGAAATAATGTTACCTTGGTATGTCCTCTTTTAGGAATGTTTTATAAATGGTGCATTTAAAGAAATGGTATCGGGTATTGTATGTTTATTTCCTTTTTGTATAAGGGAAATGAAAAATTATTTTTCTATTAATTTAAAACTAGTGGAATTGGTTTCTTTATAAAAGGAATTTAATGGATTCATAGTGGTATCCTACGGGACTTTGGCTCACATCCTACATACTCACATTGGTGGGTATGTAGTTTTATGTTTTCTGCAGGGTCTTGGGTTATGGATTGTAGGTTGGTTTTCTATCACTCTCCATTGGGAAGTGGGTGTTGTTGGTTATAGTGGTGACTCGAGAGTTACATGGTGATTTTGGGGGTTATCTCCCAAGTTAGTTGGACCAGTTTAGATCATGTGGTGTATCATCCTCTTCGACCTCTTGCTTTGTTTTCGCTTTGTTGCCTTGATTTGGTTTGTAAGAGACTTATATAAAAATGGTTTAATTTCTGTGGAAAAATGTCTGGAAAAATATTTTTATAATGTTCATTTATTATTATTCCTTGTTTGTATGTTCATATTATATAACTACTTATTTATTATGGCATGGTTTCCCAATTCATAGATACCTCATTCCAGGTTTCCAGTTGAAAACTGTTGTTAATCCTAGGTTTTTTTAGGGTAAAGTCATTCTCACATGTTCACTTGTGATACTGTAGCACTTTTCGGCATCCCAAGGTGATCATAAAAACACCCCGGGCCCTATAGCGGATTGTCCTGGGTGACATATTGGGCTGACTCGGGCCTATTCGCTACATATATACACGGACTAAAAATAATACATTATTTTTAATATATTATTATCTAATCTCTATGATGCTCAAAACTTTATGATTCCTTGGTGACCCATCTCAAAAAAATTATTTGAAATATGTTAATGGTTTATATCACAAAAATTTGAGTCACTACATTGATTCACAACATTGGTAATTAACCTTATTCCATAACTCATATTCTCATGTATTAACCATACCAAGATACATGCAATAAGATATAAAAATAATCAATAAATAGTTACAAATACAAAAAGGATAGTTATAAGGATCATGCCTTAAAACATTACATAATCATGAATTAAATGAATAATTCACATTGAGGATCTTTTTAAGTTTAGATTTTTAGAGAATTAGGACATAACTATTACATCTCAATGATTACAAAGTAGACACATCTACTCAGTTTCCATTTTTTCACAAAATAAAAAACTCTTGAACAAAAGAGTCATTTTTAGTTCCATGTTTTAGACAACATGACATTTCCTTGATCTCATCCTTGACCCTATTCCACTTTATGTCCTGTGAAAAACATTTCAAAAACTTGGGATGAGCATAAAAAAGCTCAGTAAGGGATACACAAAGAAAGAAAACATTAGATCACCAATATATACATAACATAATCTTTTTAACATACCTCATGAAATCATAATATTTGTGAAATACACATAGAAATCATAAGACATAAAGGTAACTTGAGGCATTCATAACATTCTTACATAGGGAGTAACCCTCATGGTTACGTTTAGAATACCCATCATAATATATTCCCTAAATCTATTCGGAGAAACCTTAGTGTTTAACTCCTTCACATTACCCAATGCATTGGAGAGCTATCTCAGGCTCACCCGCCCTTAGTTTATCATGGAACTGCCCGACTTCATAAACAATGTCCAAGAACCATAACATAATCGTATCACATAAAAGGAAACATAACATTTCCATATTTCAATCACAAGATATCAATACAACACATTGATATAATCAAAAAATTATCAAAACCATTTTCAATACCAAAATAAAAGAAAAGTAAAACATGGTATTTATTTTTCTTTTAAAAAAATTTATGGCTTGTAGAGGAAGTCGAAACTCAAATAATGGTCATGGCAGTGGAGAAGTCATTGTCGCCACATACGTAAGACAAAAAGACATTCCTTTTGTTGTTTAGTAAAACGCTTCGTGTAAAAAGATTCCTTTTGAATGAAATGAAAAGTCAAAAGGCTTTTATAAACTGTATAAAATAAAGTCGTGTAGAAATCAAAAGATGCCTCAATGAAAGGATATTGAGACGAAGTCCCGTAAAAAGATGGTATCCTTAGATTAAGGATGAATCAATTGCATAATTATGTGTGAAAAATATAAATACACCCAATATAAGTGGATATTAAGTGTAAAAAAATCAGAGGTCATCCACACATATTCATAGTATGACATAATCAAGAAGTAGAGGTTTAACCCAAAGAATTGAAATTGGGTTAAGAAGTTCCCTTACAGAAATTTGACAGCCTAACGGCGTCACTTTAAAATTCAGAAAATGAGTTGATGAGAGATAAAAAGGGTATATCATCAATTGGACATAAAATTTACAAAAATAAGGATATACAAGAACATATCCCAACATTAATAAGATGTAAATTAAAAGACCTAACAAAAAGAAGTATTTTAAAAAGAGGAGGGTGAAAGGTTCCCTTACCGATTTGGTAACCTATGAAACATACACCCCATGAAAGAAGGACCATACAATGTTGATGTAAATACCCATAAATTGATCTATATTACTCAAAGAGTAGAATAATGGGCATTACATACACCGCTCAAAGGAGATAGTGACAAATATAGCATGAATCTCATGGGAATAAATAGTGAGATAAAAACCCCTTACCTCGTTGTAATAAATTGAGTCATATGACCAAAAGATAATAAGAACCAAATGAATCACATAATACCATGAATATAAATATAACAATGATAATATATATCAAATGGAAGTACACGATACACCATATTTAATAAATAATTGGCGAATAATGGAAATCTCATGAAATTAAAAGTGAGATAAGAAATCCCCTTACCTCAAGTCTGACTTGTCTTGTTCATTTCTTTATATTCCTGAATAATAAAATTTTGGTCAATTTATAATTGCTTAAGGAATTCCTTTAAATTTTATTATTCAATTCATAATACATATTATCAAGTTATAATAATTAGTTAATTATGTGAGTTCATATCATACGTTTTGTCGATGTTAGGTACACGAGTCAAAAGTAAACTTGTTTAAAGAGAATTGTCCATGTAGTTATAAATAAATCATATCTGAAATGGTGTTAATGATTTAAATATCATATATATCCAATATATATGTATTTAATAATATTCCATAATGTTTGGAGATAATAAATGAAATGTATCGTTCATGGAGACGGTAAGTCGTACGTACGCATGAACGCTACTTTCATTTTTTTGTCATATTAATGGACTTTTAAAACTAAATTAGACATAGATATATTATAATTCCATTATAATATATATGTTATATAGGTAACATAAGTTAATTAATTGCATTCTTTATAAATTTCATGTTTGGCATGAATGAGTCACATCACTTGAGGGGGCGGTTGTCCACACTTCCTCATATGAAATTATCGCATTTGCACAACATGCAAAGCATAAAGGTATGTTTTAAATATAAAATACATAAGCATAGAGAGTACATAAATATAATATATATCATATATAAAAATAGTTCCATTATAATGTCCACCATGATAGGTGGTAGGAGAAGATTGAACGATCATCGTTTCGTGAGGCAGTAATTCGTCATCCACGGAAACAGTATGTTCTTTAACCATTAGATGGAGGTGTGTGTAAGTGTAGGTATAATCCTTATCATAACAACATCCCAGTATATTGAGAATACTGATGTTATTATGGGATCAAATAATAAGAAGATAGTGTTGAGTGAAGAAGGAAACTCGAGAGAAGACATTACCTCTAAATCGGGTAACTCTTTTTGATTTGAGCCAAAGGCTTCCTTGGAAAGACTTATGCCCAAAGTGAGGATTCTAGGAGTGAGATAGGGATGTGAAGAGATAATATGAGTAGATTTTAGATGATCCAAGGGCTTGAGAGTTGTGGGTAAGGGGGTAGAGGTGGGGGCCTTTTATAAGAGGGAGGAGGGTCACTTTTGGAAAGTCTTGAAATGTTACTTTATTATAAAATGGTTTTCGGATTTTAAAGGTCTCACAATGACATATTTTTAGGATAAGGTGATAAGGGTTATAAATTCACCCATACAATAGGTTTTTGACAAGTGTAAGTCTTATATTTTACCTTATCTTTTCATTTTATTTAAATCGTTCATTAATGAGGTAATCACTGCATCATCATGGTGTCTTAAATAAATTTATTTATTTAATGTCTAAAAATTATAAAAAAAATACCATAATATAGGAAATATTTTTATATTTCCAATGAATATTTATAGTCTAAGATATCATTTGTGTAAACCAAATTAAAATTGTTTTACTTAGGATATACAAACCTTTTTTATATTTCTCTTCTTTTTAAAAATAATGTCATAAATGTCACTATCACACCCATGTGAGTCCATGGGCCCTAAAGTTTGGTAAAAAGAATATCATGGTATTCCATGACTCAAAAAAAAGTATTTGGACACATGTTGGGGTCATTTTATATTATTATGATATTATTTTATTACCCTTAACTACCTGATTACTAATTAATCATGATAATTAAAGATAATTGTCGTCATTACTATTCATAATGTCCAAAAACAAGAGTATTAATTAAATAATTTGGACCTTATGATTCCAAATATAGAATCCATTTTACCAAATTTCAAACACAGAAATTTCAGTAATTAATTTAAAAATAATTCTCGTTGTCAAAACCAAAGACGGGTTTTTAAGAAGTAAAATTTATCAAAAGATTGACTTGTTTTTACATCCAATTGAAAAGTGAAATTACTTCTAATGAACAAAATTGTATTAATTGATAAAAAATAATTCAATTAAACTTTAAAACCAATTAAAAGGACAATATAACTATATAATTAAATTATATGAAAAGACAGTTTTGAAGTAAAATGCAGTATTTTTCACTATTCATTAAAAATGAACATTTGTCAGAAAAATACCAAAAATTTATCCAAAGTAAATTTGATATTACAAATTCAAAAATTATTTCCATTTTAACAAATTCAAAAAATATAAGTTGCATTAATTAATTTTATAATTAATTCTCGTTATCAAAACAAATAGCGTGTTTTTAAGAAACAATATCTATCAAAAGATTGACACTTGTTTATGTCCAATTTCAAAGTGAAATTAATTCCAATGACCACCATTGAATTAAATGGTAAAAATATATTATGAATACACTTTAAAACCAATTAAAAAGATAATATAACCATATAAATAGATTATATTAAAAGGAGGTTTTGAATTAAAATACCGGATTTTTCACTATTCATTAAAAATGAACTTTATCAGAAAAATAAAAAAAATTACACAAAGTACATTTTGATGTCCCAATTCTAAAGACGTATTTTATTTTGTCAAATATAACATATAAAATTGACAAAAAGTAGTTTTAAAAAAGGGTTCGCCATTAAAAGGCGGTTAATCGACCTTTTAAAGAACATTAGAATATTTATGCTTAAAATTGAATTCTTTTCTTATTTTAAGCCTCTAACTTTTATTTGATAAATGTAAAAATATTTAACAAACATATGTAATCATTTTTTCATTAGTTCTGTTCATTCCCGCCATTACAACGGCTAGGCGTTAACTACCATTTAAAATAATATTATTATATTATTAGTGTGCAACGTAAGATTTCAAAGAAACTCGTTGTTGCGTATTGGGTACGCCATCGAACATAGCATTACATTTAAAGTAATATTAACATTTTATTCACAAATATTAATAAATATGAAAATTTCATATTCTTTATTTACCTGGTATGTTACAATAATCACCAAATATATCACAAAACTTTGAAGATCCTTGATTAATTTTGCATATTGTGAGCCTCATTTTCAATTTATGATCAGATTAGAACCATGTATTTTCCTCCTTTACCCCTTGGAATCTATTTTTCCTCATTTTATTTATCTTATTTTACATTTTTACCATCTCTTAGAGGATCTTAGTCACCTTACTTGAATGATCTAATAAAGGAACATGATAAAGGATTAAAATGCATGGAGAGAGGATAAATTATTGTAATAAACCCATTTATTCAAACATTAAATCATCATGGAGCCATTTAATAGGCCTTATAGTGGAGAGTTGGACTGAGCCACACATATCTCACAAAAAACACAACTTCTCAGCAAATGAAACACACCAAAGACAAGAGAGTGATCATGAAGGATGTTTGTGTGGCCATTGCAATATCATCCACAAGTTTTGATAAGAAGGCATCAATGCATATAAGTAAGAGAGTTCATGATGAGAAATCCAAGAGTTGGCTTGTGGAATGGAAAAAAACAAAACTAGGATAAAAGGTTCTGCACACAAGCCAAATAAAAGGTTGAAGAGTAAACAATTTATACAAATTTCCCCAGGTGAACAGGGATGCAACACCCATAGTAGGCTAGTTGCATGGTCTTAGCCTATAATTATAGTGAAATATTAAATGAATTAACAAAAAAACTATATAAAAAATGCAAAATTTTAATGAAAACTTTTAACGGGTTTTTTAGTGGTCGTTGAAGGAGATAACCAATTTCACTTTTTATAATTATCAATCCTAAAGATACCAAAACTTTATTTTCTTATAATGTAATAAAGAAAATAAAACTTGATTCATTAAACTATCATGGTGAATTTAACATCTAAACGGATGTTAATAGTCCAAGATCTTACATTCATGATTAAAATCATAGGGTGGTCTTGTTACTATAACACCCTAATATTTTTATGAAATATTTCTCTTTAAATAATTTGATTTTTTTATAACTTGTGTTACACGCAACAACAAGTTTAGATGAACCGTGTAACATTATTAAAATATTATGTGGTCATTATCGCTTAGTCGTTTGGTTGGCAGGTATGAATAACAATAACTAAATTTGGAAAAATATACAATCTACATGTTTATAAAATGAATTCATTAGATATCAAATGATTATAATTAAAAATAAAAAAATATTTGAAAATAAAAATGATGTTTTTTTTCTGAAAAATTATTTTTATGCGTGTAATGTATTTTTATATTAATAAATTAAATTAATCATTATTGGTGGATGATTTTAATGAATGTTTTATATTATTTACTTGATCAAATGTTTTAAACATTCAAAAAATATTTTTCTAAGCACAAGATAAGAATAAATCTGGTTTTTTTCAAAAAAAAGTTTTTATCATATTTTACGCACTTACTTTAAAATTAATTTTTGTTATTTATAAATATTTAATTATATAAAAAAGAATTAAATATTTATAACCATGAGGTTCAAATTTGGTAATTAGTACCCTTTTATTTTTTGTCAATATAAATAGTTATCGTGGTAAAATGTATCACCTCAATATCTTTTCTCCCGTTTGAAGCCACCTGGGGGGATAATATTGATGACATTCACTGATGTGAGGATGGGCCCGTAAGGGGCGATGCAGAGTGAGGGTTTCTCTCCCGTCGTCGCCTCCTGGTTCCGCCCTGGTCAGACTCCACTCTCCCACCCTTTGATTATTGTTCACGGCGGTGGCTTCCTTGGCTCAGTCGTCGTGATGGTGCGCTTGATTCAGCCATCCTTTGCTCGACCCCTCTCTCTAGTTTGGTTTTCATGGCGTTGCATTCATCCTACGTCCGAGTCCCAGATTCCGCGGGTTGAGGGAGTATTTCTGTTCTCAGATACAGGCACTTGGTGGTTGGGCGTGGCCTCCGGGGGTCATCTGGTTGGTGGTGATGGGATTTGGAACAAGTTCTGGTTTTTGACCGGGTTCTGTTCCGGTTTTCTGTTTAGAGTTTTCTCCTTTCTTCCTTCCCGCTTCTGGTTTCTGTTTTGGTGACTTTGTGATGGCATTATGTGGATGGATCTGGCAGTTTCGAACCGGTGTTGATGCTCCGGTGGAGGCAGGACGAGCTCTCCTGTTTTCCATTTCAAGATGCAGTTTTGTGTAGGTTTTCTTGTTGTTTTTGGAGATCTGGTGTTTGGATGTAGGTCTGGTCTCTTGTTTCCCAAAGATGAGTGGTTTTAATTTTTGTTATGCGGTAATGGAGATGATGATTTTTTGGTTCTTATTCCTGCTGGATTTGGTGTTTTTAGTAAGGTTGATGGTTTTTGTTTCTGTGTTATGCCTCTGTTCAATGAACTGGCGGTGCTGATGGAGGGGGGTTCGGTCTATTGTGGGTGTTTCGGCGACTGTTTCCGTTCTCCGATGACCTGCAAGGATGGCGATGTACCTGCAAGGATGGTGATGTGTGATGATGGGCTCGCGGCTCGAGGTGCAGCGCGTGGTGTATGGTGGATCGTGGTTGGATCGGATTTTGAATTTGAATTTGGCTGATTTCTGTATTACGGTTTCCGGTTTCCCTTAAACCAGCTTGGGGTACTGGATCCCACAAACTGGCTATGGAAAATGAAAAAAAAAAGATTGCAATGCAGTGTATCACCTCAATAAAGGGTAAATTGTGTTAATTTGAATTAAAAATAAGTGATAAAGGGCATAATTTTTCATCCTAATTATTATTAGATGAATTAAATTTTACCCTTAAAACCTTAAGTTTGAAATTTAGTTGTTTAATGAACACATATCCATGAAAATGACTTATATATTATTTAAATCAAAGAAAGTTACAAAATGGAACTCTCTTTGTTTTTAATATCTCTTATGTATCCACATAGAAAAAAAGTAAGTTATGAATGAAATAAGTGTATATTTTGAGATTAATAAAATTATTTTCATGATAGAAATTTATTTTTAATTTTTATTAATTATATAATGACCTTAATTAGTTATACAACACCAATTTAGTATTTCTCCATTTAATAAACAAATATAATAAATGATTTTAAAAATATTAAAAGTGATATAATTTGAATGATTTAATGTGAACCGTGAATTTTAAAGTTCTATAGGAAATATTATATATGTTTGAAATCATTATATTATAGTCCCTCCTTTGTCTTAATGAATTTGAAGTTAAATTAAATGAATGGTGTCAAAATTCACAATAATGATATTTTATCAAAATAATATTTTATTAAATCGTATAAAAATTATAAAAATCTTAAAATAAGACAATTTGGATATTTTATGGTCTAAAATTTCATAAATTTTCCATTTATGGGCCAATTTTCACCTTATAAGTAAAAATTACAGCCCTTTAATATTGAAAAATGTGTTACCATAGTTAAAATTGAAATTGGTTAACTGAGGGTTAATCAAAATGATAAGGTTTAAAATGACACCCAAACTTGTCTGAATTCTATATTTTTATGGTATTACAACCCTATAATACATTATCTTCTAATACATATCCATTTGGAGTCATTTTTATTGATAATTAATTTATTATAATTTAATCTTTTGAGAAATTTCAAAAGTGCCTCTCACCTCAATTATAAAAGGGCGCCTTCTCCATCACTTCTTTACATCACTTTGAGATTTATATATTAGACTAACTAAACCAATTTCTCTTTAAAACTTACCTATACACATTCTAAAGGTTTTTTTATTCCCAAAATACCAAACCTGAAGCCCTTTAGAGAATATCTAAAGGAGTTATTTTGAAGAAGTGGTAATCGCCCTAACTGATCACTTTCTTTTCTACACTTATTTATCTCATCTAAATCTATGTAATTTATCATAAAATAATAAATTAAGTATAATAAATATTATTAAATGTTATTATGATTATTAAAATACCATTATACACTCTCTTTCTCATCAAACAATAAGTTAAAGTGTCGCTCGTGCGTGTGTACAACTTACCATCTCCACATAGCGATACAATTCATTTTTCATCACCATATTTTATGGATGGATATTATGATAGGTTTAATGTTTATATATTATATTTATGAAATAATTATAATTATATAATTATAATATCAAATCTACCTTCTTACCTTCAAACCCATTGGAAACAATAGTGTCATTTGTGCATACGTGTGGACTCCCACCTCCACGAAGTAGTGTGATTCGTTTTTCATTTATATTTTACTTAGATAGTAATGAGTAAGAATTTGATAAATATATATTATATGTATGATATGTATGATATCGTAATTATTTTATAAAAGTGAATTATTATTTACCTTTATTTCATTTCATCCGTCAAAAAACGAGAACAACGTTCATGTGTACGTATGACCTGTCATCTCTATGAATAGTGTAATCACTACTAGAAATAATGACATTTGTGACGGGGCATTTGCGTCAGGATCCCATCGCTAATAGGCTTTTGCGACGGGGCTCCGTCGCAAATAGCCCGTTGCGGAAAACGGCGTCGCAACAACAATTATTTGCGACGGGCCCATCGCTAAAAGTATTATTTGCGATGACGATATTTCTCGTCGCAAATATTAGTCCGTATATTTATAAAAACTTTTTAAAATAGTAAATGCGAAGGGCCCGTCGCAATTACTATTTAAAAAAAATATTAATAAATTATTTTAATTAATATAATAATAATACTATTTGCGACGAGCATAGTATCCCATCGCAAATACTATAAAAAAATAAAAAAAAATAAATTATTAATAAATTATTTTAATTAATATAATAATAATCCAATTATAATTCAAAAATAAAAAAATAAAAAAATATTAATAAATGATTTTAATTAATATAATAATAGAATTATAATTCACAAATAAAAATAATAAATTATTAATAAATTATTTTAATTAACATAATAATAATAGAATTATAATTCAAAAATAAAAAATAATAAAATATTAATAAATGATTTTAATTAATATAATAATATTAGAATTATAATTAATAAATAAAAAAATATTAATAAGTTGTTTTAATTAATATAAAAATAATAGAATTATTTTACATTCAAATATTAAAATAATTCAAATATTAAAAAAAATATAATTAAATTTTAATATTATAAAATTTTAATATATATATATAATTTAATATTATAAAATATAAATAATATTATTATTCATATTAATATTGTTATTTCAAAATATAATATTATTAATATTTTATAATGAGACAGAAACTACGAATAGAAAAAAATCATATTTTGATTTAACAAACTTTATAACATAAAAACAAACTCTAATCTGAAGGGGGGGAGGGGGGTCGTGACAATGTGGTATCAGAGGGAGGTCAATTCTAATAGAATAACTAAGAGTCCATATATTCGATAGAGGCAATAGTGTTAAGTGTCTTGAGTTCAGATTTCATTCGAGGGTGCCCAATGTTTGTGCGGCGAACGACGTATCCATACACCAGGACACTGAATTTTGTTTTCCGACACGGTACACGAAAACCCTAGTTTCATTTGTTTTGGTAATGTTTTCATCTTGATCTCTTTTGAGTCGGCTCACCAGTTATGTACTGACACCAGTACTCCACAATAAACTTAATTCATCAATCAATGGTTTCAAATAAACATCAATATTCTTCTTCGGATGTCCTGGAATTAGTAAAGTCAAAAAGATATATGGCTCCTTCATCAACATCCATGGAGGTAAATTGTACGAAGTTAAAAAAACAGGCCAACATGAATATTGACTACCATAAGATCCGAACTGACAGAAACCATCAGTGGAAAGGCACAGTCGAACATTTTTAGCTTCTAAATCAAAGGATGGATGCACTCTATCAAAATGTTTCCATGAATCACCATCGGCTGGATGATTCAAGCTTTTATCGGTTGAAATATTCGCTTTATGCCATGACATCATTGTCGCTGTATTCTTAGACATGAATAAACGCTGAAGTCTGGATGTAAGCGGAAAATATCTCAACTGTTTTACAGGAATCAAACCAGACTTCCCATGTTGCCCTTCTTTATATCTCAGTTGCCCACATGTGGGACAACTATCCAACGACTCATTTTCCCTAGAATATAAAATGCAGTCATTTGAACATGCATGAATCTTCTAACAAGTAAGTCCCAAATTTCGAACCAGCCTCTTACTCTCATAGTAATTTGCAGGAAAAATATTTCCTTCAGGTAACAGTGTTTTAAGCAAAGAAAATATCTGGTCAAAACAGGTGTTTGACATTCTGTTATCTGATTTGATAGCCATAAATTTTGCAACTGCTTCTAGTTTTCTCATCTTACAGCCAGGATATAATGCATCCTCAGCAGACCTCAACAACTCATAAAATTCAGACGGTGCCAACTCAGGATTTGAAGCTATATCAGCCGGAGTTTCTGTATGTTGAATAGATGAACCTGCAACATCATGTACTAAATCTTGAAACTGGGATGGATCCAGAATCAAGTTGGTATCACCTACTCTGGAACTGCGTTCACCGTGTTGGTAATTATTAATAATTATTGGTAATTATTACTAATTACTGGTAATTATTGGTAATTATTGGTAATTATTACCAATTATTGGTAATTATTGGTAATTATTGGTAATTATTACTAATTAATGGTAATTATTGGTAATTATTTCTAATTAATGGTAATTATTGGTAATTATTACTAATTATTGGTAATTATTACTAATTATTACTAATTATTGGTAATTATTGGTAATTATTACTAATTATTACTAATTATTACTAATTATTACAAATTATTACGAATTATTACTAATTATTACTAATTATTACTAATTATTGGTAATTATTACTAATTATTGGTAATTATTTCTAATTATTGGTAATTATTTCTAATTATTACTAATTATTAGTAATTATTACTAATTATTACTAATTATTGGTAATTATTGGTAATTATTACTAATTATTCCTAATTATTGGTAATTATTACTAATTATTACTAATTATTGGTAATTATTGGTAATTATTACTAATTATTACTAATTATTGGTAATTATTGGTAATTATTACTAATTATTAGTAATTATTGGTAATTATTACTAATTATTGGTAATTATTACTAATTAATGGTAATTATTGGTAATTATTACTAATTATTACTAATTATTACTAATTATTGGTAATTATTGGTAATTATTACTAATTATTCCTAATTATTGGTAATTATTACTAATTATTACTAATTATTACTAATTATTGGTAATTATTACTAATTATTGGAAATTATTACTAATTATTGGTAATTATTGGTAATTATTGGTAATTATTACTAATTATTGGTAATCATTACGAATTATTAGTAATCATTATGAATTATTACTATTATTACTAATTATTGGTAATTATTGGTAATTATTGGTAATTACTGGTAATTATTGGTAATTATTGGTAATTATTTGTAATTATTTGTAATTATTCCTAATTATTGGTAATTATTACTAATTATTGGTAATTATTCCTAATTATTGGTAATTATTCCTAATTATTGGTAATTATTCCTAATTATTGGTAATTATTCCTAATTATTGGTAATTATTCCTAATTATTGGTAATTATTCCTAATTATTGGTAATTATTCCTAATTATTGGTAAATATTGACAATTATTTGCAATTATTGGTAAATATTGGTAAATATTGGAAAAAATATTGACAAATATTGACAAATATTGGCAATTATTAAATATTGGAAATTATTACTAATTATTAGTAATTATTACTAATTATTGGTAATTATTATAAATTATTACTAATTAATGTTAATTATTTCTAATTATTATTAATTAATTCAAATTAATTTTAATTTTTCATAATTACTGCTAATTGATTGTAATTACAGCTAACTATTTTAAATTAATTAGTGTTTAATTGTCTCTAATTACTGTTAATTATTAATACTTATTCATAATTATTTCTAATTAGAAATCAGAAAAAAAAAATTATAAAAATTTAAAATAAATAAATAAAATAAATATTAAATTAAAATTCAGATAAAAACCTTAAACTTGATGTCAATGTCGAGCCGTTGTAATTGTAGAACACCACCAACTGAATCCTCGAAATCGGAAAAAAAAATTACAACTGATAGTCGTAAAAGGTTCAGAGTGGGAAAATTGTAACGGTTGAGAGTTGAGAGTGAGAAAATTGTAATGGTTGGCAGTATTTATAGGTTAGATTAATTGCGACGGGCTTTTTGCGACGGGACCCGTCGCAAATAACTCTGGCCGCATTTAATTATGGGCGGCATTAAAACGGTTATTTGCGACGGGGCTCGTCGCAAATAACCCCTGTCGCCGGGGTATTTGCGACAGGACTGCAGCCCCGTCGCAAATAGTCTTTAACCGCTGTCGGTTATTTGCGACGGGGATAGAACCCCGTCGCAAATAAACTTCGCGCGGTTTGGCGCGCATTTCGCGCCAAACTAGTTGCGACGGGAATAGTTGGCTGTCGCAAATAACCCTTTGCATAAGGTATTTGTGACGGGAATAATTCCCGTCGCAAATACCCCGTCGCTATTAACCATTTTTCCCGTAGTGAATTCATTTTTCTATCTATAAATTTTATAGATGAATATAAATATTTATATAATGAATATATATTATATTTATATCATTATTAATACTTATATTATGTAACTAAGATAAATGTGCAAGTATCGGACCTACTTAACCGAAATACTCATGATAAACGAAACAATTAACACCTGAAAATAACGATTTTAATAAGGAATTATTGATAAAAGGGGGTGATGAAATGTTATAAAGTGATAATATATGATATTATAAGTATGATAATGACTCTTTTATAGAATTATAATAAATTTAAATTTATTATATAGGAGGTTAGAGTGATTTCGAAGCAAGGTGAACTCAAGGTAAGAGATTTTCATCTCACTTTTATTTTTGCGGAACACATGTCTTATATACCACTTGTTTCTTTTATGTGGTGTATATAATGCCCATGAATGTATTTTATTATAGTTATTATAAAAACTATAGGGATTTTCATATCCATATAAGGCTATTTATTTCATTTTTTCTATGATTCAAAAGTTTCCAAAGTGATAAGGGTTTTATTTCACAATCTCATAAATATTCATGACTGTTTATGTTTAAGTCTTCATTGGGGAATATTTTTATTTCATATCCATATTTTATAAAAAAATAAAATAAGGTTTTCTCCATTCTCCTATGATTTTTTAAAGTCATTTTTACCCATGTTTCACTTTTTACAAAATGGATTGAAATAAATCTTTTTATCATTTTCCAAACAAGGTACTTTGTGACTTTTCTGACAAAAATATGGAAGGAATGTTTTTTAAATTATACAACATAAACAGATTTTCTTTTCATTATGACTAATATTTTCTTTGAATATTCCTTTACAATTTTACAAGTATCATTTCAAATAAAATGTTTTCCTTTATAATTGCACAGTTTTTTTAAATAAGTGATTTCAAAATGGAAAGGTTATTTCCTCAAGAATTATTCCAAGTGATATTTAAAAATCATTTTCCATGTAAGATGACATAATTTTATGTTACTTAATCTTTAATAGGGATATTATTCAAGGAAACCATCCTTAATCTTTCTTTTTATGGTTTGTTTTTATGATTACAAGATATTTATGAAACCCATTTCTTTTTTATGGGTTATGCTATGAGAAAATGATGATTTTTTTATGAAACTCGTTTCTTTTACATGGGTTATGCTAGGAGTAAATAATGAAATGTTTATGAAACCCATTTCTTTCATATGGGTTATGCTATAAAGAAATTTTTATGAAACCCATTTCTTTTCATGGGTTCTAATATGATGAATGATTTATGATATTGTGGTACACATATGTATGATTTTAATTATGTGACAGGTGAGACCTATAGCTCCCTTTAATGCATTGGGTAAATATTGATATCTTGTGAGATAAACGAGACTGGAATGGGGAGTCAAAACAGATCAGTAAGGGACTATGTCCACTTTCATAGTCTTGGGAGTGAACCTTGATTACTATGATGGTTTAGGGAGTGAACTCATTCCACTATGATATCCTTGGAAATGAGCCTTGACTACTTGGGAAATGATTTTATATACTTATGTGTATGCCACAAATTAATGAATTATGCCTATGTTAGGCTTTCCTGGTTCATTTCTTTTATTTTTTTATGATTCATGTCTTATGAAGTGCCAATATTTATGGAATGACCTAATATTATGATATTTGATATGTAGGGTATGGTTTTCAAATGTTAATATCATGTTATTATACCCTTATGATCATGTTATGCTCATGTGATCATTAATATCTCTCTTGTTTATCCTTACTGAGCATCTAAGTTCACTTTTTCTTATGTTTCCTTTCCTTAGATCGTGAATAAAGGTATTATGTATGATATGTCTAAGAATGGTGCTAGTTATGAAGAAATAAGTGGGAGATGGTGTAGATATTTGATGAACCAATTGTTTATGTTTCCAAGTTTCCAAAGATAGTAAACCTAAATGATTCTAGCATGGATCGAAATATTATGTAATGAATATTCATCTATTATGAAAGGTGTTAGTTATAAAGAAATGTATTGTGTATGATATGTCTAATAAGGGTTATTTTTATGAAGAAATAATTGGGAGATGATGTAGATATTTTATGAACCAATTGTTTATGTGTCCAAGTTTCCAAAGATAGAAGACCTAAATTATTCTATCCTGGATTGAAATGTTATGTAATGAATATTCATCTATTAAGATGAAATATCTATGTATGAAAAGTATGAGTAATTATTGTTGGTATCAGAGTAAGGTTTAGTTAATATTTAGAAACTAGGGTGAGAAAAAATTAGTAAGAACCCTAGGGATAAGTCTAAGTATAGGATAAAATCCTAAAGTTTTGGTAATGATCGTGAATGGCCTAGGTTAAACCTAAGGTTTTATAGAAGGAGGTGTCATGATTTAGATATATTATAAATGATTTTTCATGATTATGTGGTTTCTGACCATGATTATTGTTTCTCTCACTATGATTTTTGGTTTTAGTTACTGAGAAATGGATTAGTACCTCTGAAAAGATATTTTCTATTCTCTAGTGTTCAGAACATTAAAAAGTTATTTTGGTTGTTTATCATTTGTAAGATGAAGCATATCAATGATGGACTCTTATTAAGAACATTAGGGAACAAGATGAAATTAAATCCATGGAGTGGGATGAATTTAAAGGATTATTTTTTAATAAGTTCTTTCCTCTTATTCTTTATACAAAAAATGGAGAAATAATTCCTTGAGTTAAAGAAGAAGGATGATGTATTTGTTGGTACCTATGAGGAAAATTTTACAAGACTTGTGAGCTATGCTTCTGGTATTATCATCCAACCTAAAAGTAAGGTTAATCAATTCTTCATTGGTTTAAAACAAAGCCTCTTAATGTAGTTATCCATAACAGACTTCAATAACTATGAATAAATTATTTGATTTTCTATCAAGTTGGAGATGGGGATTGGAGTTACCCATCAATCTCATGGTTTTGATAAGAAAATAAAAATGGAATTTAAAGGAAGTTATAAAAAACATAGAGAAGAATATGGGCTTTCATTTATTCTTGAAGTGTAGAAGGAAACATGGGGGAAATTTTCTTAAGGGAACTGGAAAACATTTCAAGTGTGGAAAGGAAGGACATTGGGCAATTGAATACTAATGTGATGGGAAGAAATTAGCTAATGATGTGAATAGAGATAATGCACCATAGAATGCACCACTCATACTCTTGTGTTTTAATATAATTATAGTATGGGTATTATGTTAAACAGTGCCCAAATATGAAGGTTAATGATGACAATCAATGTCAACAACCTCTTAAGCCCAGAGACAAAGATAAATCTCATACGATCACTATTTTTGATGAGGGTTATGATAAATACATGGTGAAAGATACACTTATCATCTACTCTAGAAGTGCTAATGTATTATTTGATTTTGGGTCTACCCACTCTTTCATATCTAAATACTTTTCTAAGGGTATCACAGTACCACCTCAAAAATTAGATGTTGAGTTAGCAATAAAACCCCCTAATGGTATTATGATTGCATCCCAAGTTTATGATTCTTCTCTGGTTGAAGTTTGTGGGAATGTGTTTCCTGCAAATCTTGTCATTCTTCCTTTAGTTGAATTTGATGTTATTTTGGGCATGGATTGACTTTATTTACATAAATTACAAGTAAGGGAAGTTACATTTGAAATTATGAACCAACCTATGATCACCTATCTATGTGGTGGTAAAAATGAACTTCCGATGTAAATTACATTCATCATATGGGTCATGATTCCTATTCAAAAGGGTTGTTTATCTTAGATGGTCGAGGAGAAACTCAACATCAAAGATATTCCTATTATGAGGGAGTTTATTGATGTTTTTCTAGAATATTTTCCTAGTATTCCACTAAATCATGATGTTGAATTTTCAATAGAACTCATATCTGGTGATACACCTATTTCTAATACTCCATATAGAATGGACTTGATTGAGTTTCAAGAATTGAAGAAGAAACTCTAATAGAATCTTGATAGGGGATTCATTCTGCCAAGTGTGTCACCTTGGGGTGCACCTATTTTTTTTAGGAAGAAAGACGGATCAATGTGACTATACATTAATTATCAAGAACTTAATAAGATCACTATCAAGAAAAATTATCCTCTACCCCATATTGATGACTTGTTTTATCAACTGTGTGGAGATCAATACTTTTCCAAGATTGATCTTCATTCTAGATATCATCAATTAAGGGTCAATAAGGAGGATATACCCAAGAAAAAATTTTGTACAAGGTATAGACACTATGAATTTATAGTGATGTCATTTGGTCCTACTAATTCCCACGCTATATTCATATATTTAATGAATAGAGTCTTTAGAGATTACCTTGATCAGTTTGTGGTAGTCTTTATAAATGATATTCTTATATATTTAAAGAGTAAGGAAGAGCATGAAGATCACTTAAGGATTATATTAAAGACTCTAAGGAAGGATAATATTTATGAAAAATTTACCTAATTGTACATTTTGGATTTATAAAGTTTCATTCTTGGATCATATAATCTCAAGTGAGGGTATATCATTAGGCCCTTCAAAGATATAAGTTATTAAATATTGTCCCAGACCAACCTCTATGACTAAGATCCATATTTTTCTTGGTTTGGATGGATATTATCGACACTTTGTGGATAATTTTTCACATCTATCTAATTCACTCACCAAGTTAACTAGGAAGGGATCCAAGTTCCTTTAGATGGATGAATGTGAGGAATGGTTTAAGTAACTGAAGAGAAGTCTAGTCGATGCACTTGTGCTTACACTACCCTACAATGGAGAAGGGTTTGTAATTTATAGTGATTCATCAAAGAAGGGACAGGGATGCGTCCTCATGTAGAATGGTCTGATTATAGATTATTCCTCATGATAATTGAAGGTCCATGAGAAAAATTACCCAACTTTTGATTTGGAGTTAGCTGCGGTAATTTTTACATTAAAGATATAGAGGCATTATCTCTATGGAGAAAGGTGTGACATATATACTTATCACAAAAGTTTAAAGTATATTTTCACTCAAAAATATCTGAATATGAACCATAAAATATGGTTGGAGATGATTAAAGATTATTACTATTCAATACATTACCACCCTGAGAAAACGAACAAGGTGGTAGATGCTTTGAGTCGAAAGGGTCATGTTAGCTTATCTATGATGAGGATCACAAAAGATCCAATATTTTTGTACTTTTAAAGTATGGATCTTAAAATCTTGAAGTAATGGGAGAAATATTATCTTTCTAAAATGAGAGTTCAACCATCTATCTAGGTAAATATTAAAGAGGCTTAGAAGGAAGATGTAGAGCCACAAAAGAAGATAAGAAATGTTCCTAAGTTTAATGTTAATTGTGATGAAATAATAAGGTTCGGGCACCATGTATGTGTCCATTTGATACTAAATTTGAATAAGGAGTTAATTGATGAAGCTCATAGATCTTCATTCTATGTCCATCCTAGAAGTATGAAGATGTACAAAGATTTGAAAGAGTATTTTAGGTGGGATGGAATGAAGAGAGATATTACTAAGTATGTTTCTTAGTACTTGGTTTGACAGTAGGTTAATGTTGAGAGAAATAAGTCTAAGGGTATGTTACAACCATTAACCATACTGGAATGGAAATAGGAAAACATCACCATGTATTTTTTCATCGAACTCCCCAAAATATCTAAAGGGAATAATGTTATATGGGTTGTAGTCAATTACCTTATGAAGTCAGTACACTTCATTACAATTAGAGAAGATTTATATCTTTATCAACTTACTTGGTTATACATTAAGTAAGTGTTAATATTGCATGGTGTACCACTATCAATTTTATCTAATTGGGATCCAAGGTTTACATCGAAGTTTTGGAGAGTTTTTCAGTAAGATCTAAATATAGAGTTAAGTTTTAGTACTGTTTATCATCCTCAGATAGATGTTTAGTCTGAGAGGACCATTAAAACTCTAGGAGACATGTTTATAGATTTATATATGGATTTAAAATGTGGTTGGAATCAACACCTTCCTTTTTTATAATTTTCTTATAATAATAGCTTTCACTCCAGCATTCAAATGGATCCTTATGAAGCCCTTTATGGTAGGAAGTGTAGAACTCCAACATGCTGGAATGAAGTTGGAAAAAGAAATTTATCAGGGCCTGATCTAGCTAAGGAAATGGTAGATAAGGTTGGAGTCATTCAACAACACATAATAGAAACTTAGAGTTGATAAAAAATTTATGCAGGCAATCATCTGAAAGATCTAGAGTTTAAAGTTGGTGACAAGGTAATCCTATGAATATCTCCTTGGAAGAGGGTGTGAGATTTGGAAAGAAGTTCAATAAAAACTCCAAGTATATCATCTCTTTTGAAATTATTTATCATATTAGTATGGTATCTTATCGATTGATGCTTCTACCAAATCTCTCTCATGTTCATGTTGTGTTCTGTGTATCTCTCCTGAGGAAGTACATATCTAATCCTTCACATGTACTGAACTCAGAGGCCATAACATTGAAGCAATATCTTTCTTATGAAGAACAAATGGTATAGATTATGAATCATAGATACAAATTTTTGTGAAATAATACCACTCACATGTTCAAAGTTTTGTGGTGAAATCACCAATTTGAGGAAGCTATGTGGGAACCTAAGGATGTGATGTGGTAGAAGTATCGTCATATTTTTTTTATCAGAGTGAGGAATTTCAAGGGTGGAATTCATTTTATGGGGGGTATAATGTAACAACCCAATATTTTTATGTAATATTTCTCTTTAAATAATTTGATTTCTTCTATAACTTTCATTACACGCAACAACGAGTTTAAATGATTCGCGTAACATTATTAAAATATCATATATCCATCATCTCTTAGCTATTAGGTTAGTGAGTATGAATAGTAATAACTAAATTGTGAAAAATATAAATTATACATGTTTATAAAATGAATTTAATAGTTATCAAATGATTATAATTAAAAATAAAAAATATTTTAAAATAAAAGTGATAAATTTTTCTGAAAAATTATTTCTACGCGCACAATATATTTTTACATTAATAAATTAAATTAATCACTATTATTTAATGATTTTAATTAAATGTGTATATTATTTAATTTATAAAATATTTTAAACATTCAAAAAATATTTTTCTAAGCATCAGATAAGAATGAATCTAGTTTTATGCTTAAAAATGTATTTTTTTCAAAAGAAATAGTCTTTGTCACATTTTACACAATTTAAAATTAATTTATATCATTTATAGATATTTAATTAGATATAATTAATTAAATATTTATAATTAGGGGTTAAAATTTGGTAATTAGGCCCCTTTTATTTTTGGTCAATATAAATAGTAACTATGATAAAATTTATCACCTTAGTAAAGGGTAAATCGGGTTAATATGGATTAAAAACAAGTGATAAGGTCATGATTTTTCATCCTAATTCTTATTGGATAAAGTTAATTAAACCTTTAACACCTTAGGTTATAAATTTAGTTTTTTAATGGAAACTCATCCATGAAAATGACTTATATATTATTTAAATCAAAGAAAGGTACAAAATGTCACTCTCTTTGTTTTTAATTTCTCTTATGTGTCCACATAGGTACAAAAGTAAGTTATGAAAGAATATAAATTTCTATTTTGATATTAATAAAAAAAAATTATATAAATTTATTTTTAATTTTTAGTAATTATATAATGACCTTAATTTCTTATGCACCACTAATATTATATTTCTCCATTTAATAAAAAAATATAATAAATAATTTTAAAAATATTAAAAGTAATATAATTTGAATGATTTAATGTGACCCACAAATTTTATAGATATATATGACATATTAGGGAGTTTTTTAAGTATTATATTAAAATTCCCCCTTTGTCTTGATGAATTTAAAGTTAAATTAAATGAATAGTGTCAAAATTGACAATAATGATATTTTATCAAAATAATATTTTATTAAATTATTTAAAAATAATAAAAATATGTAAATAAGATAATTTGGATCTGATATGGTCAAAAAGTTCATAAATTGTCCATTTATGGTCTAATTTTCACCTTATAAGTAAATATTATAGCCCTTTAATATTGAAAAAAGTTGTTATCGTAATTAAAATTAAAATTGGTTAACTAAGGGTTAATCAAAATGATAAGGTTTAAAATGACACCAAAACTTGTATAATTTTTTTTTATGGTATTGAAATCCTATCCTACCTTATCTTTTAATCCCTATCCATTTGGAGGCATTTGGCTTGAGAATGAATTTATTATAATTTAATCTTTTGAGAAATTCCAAAAGTGTCTCTCACCTCAATTATAAAAGGCACCTCCTCCCTCACTTATTTACACCAATTTTAGCCTTTTATCTTGATCAAAATCTACTAATTTATCTTCCCAAATTCCCTATACGCATTCTAGAGGTGTTTTTCTTCCCAAAAAATCAACCCCAGAACCCTTTAGAGGATATCTAAGGAGTCGTTTTGAAGAAGAGGTAATCACCCTAACAGATCGCTTTCTTTTATACTCTTTTCTACCTTCTATAAATATATTTTATTTATTATAAAATAAAAACTTCAGCATACTCAATATTATTAAATGTTATTATTATTATGAAAACACCATTATACACCCTCTTTCCCATCAAATGATAAGTGAAATTGTCACTTGTGCGTACATGCGGCTTATTATCTCCACGTAGCGATACAATTCATTTTACATCATTATATTTTATGGATGGGTATTATGATGCTTTTAAGGTTTATATATTATATTTATGACATAATTATACTTTTGGAAATATAATATCAAACCTATATTCTTACCTTCTAACTCGTTGGAAACAATAATGTCGTTCATGTGTATGTGTGGACTACCACCTCCACAAAGTGACGTGATTCATTTTTCATTTATATTTTACTTGGATAGTAATGATAAATAATTTTATGATTATATATGATATATATGATATAATAATTATCCTATAAATTTTTATTATTATTTACCTTTCTTTTTTTCCATCCGTCGAAAAATGAAAACAGTGTTCATGTGTACGTACGACCTACCATCTCCATAAACATTGCAATTAATTAATCTATCTCTAAATTTTATATATGAGTATAAATATGTGTATAATGAATATATATTATATTTATATCATTTTTAATACTTTTTAGATGATTTAATCAAGATAAATTCACAAGGACTGAAACTACTGAACCGAAATACTCATGATGAATGAAACAGTTAACACCCGAAAATGATGATTTTAATAAGGAATTATTGATAAAAGGGGGTGATGAAATGTTATAAAGGGATCATATATGATATTATAAGTATTAAAATGAATGTTTTATACAATTATAATAAATTTAAATTTATTATACATGAGGTTAGAGTGCTTTTGAAGCATGGTGAACTCAAGGTAAGGGATTTTCATCTCACTTTTATTTATATGGGGTACATGTCTTATACACCACTTGTTTCTTTTGTGTGGTGTATATACTGCTCATGAATGTATTTTATGATTCTTATTATAAAAATTATAGGTATTTACACATCTATCTAAGGTTATTTCTTTCATTAGACTTATGATTCAAAAGTTACCAAAGTTGTAAGAGTTTTATTTCACAATCTCATCAATATTCGGGATTGTTTATGTTTAAGTATCCATTGGGGAATATTTTTCTTCTATATCCATATTTTCTAAAAATGTTTAAAATAAGGTTTTTTATTCTCTTATTATTTTTTAAATTCATTTTTAGCCATTTTTTACTTTTTACAAAATAGTTTGAACGGATTATTTTTGTTATTTTCCAAACGAGGTACTTTGTGACTTTTACAAGGCTCTTTTCAAAGAATTTTTTTCCTTTATAATTACAGAGTTTTTTTAAAGAAGTTATTTAAAAATGGAAATGTTATTTTCCTTAAGAATTATTCCAAGTGATATTTCATAATCATTTTCTATCTAAGATGACATCCTTTTATGTTACTTAAGATTTACTGGGGATATGATCCAAGGATACCATCCTCATTCTTTCTATGGATGGTTTATGTTTATGGTGACAAGATGATTATAAAACCCATTTCCTTTTCATGGGTTTTTCTGTGAGGAAATGGTGAAATGTTTATGAAACCCATTTCTTTTCCATGGGTTGTGTTATAAATAAATTTTTATGAAAACCATTTATTTTCATGGGTTTTGATATGTTGAATGCTTTATGATCTTGTGGCACACATATGTATGATTCTCATTATGTGATAGGTGGGAACTATCTCTCCCTCCAATGCATTGGGTAAAGATTGATATCTCATGAGATAAATAGGACTGGAATGGGGAGTGAACCTAGTTTAGTAAGGGACTATTTCCATTGTGATGGTCTTGGGAGTGAACTTTGACTACTATAATAGTTTGGGGATTGAAATCATTCCACTATGATAGCCTTGGAAGTGAACGTTGACTACTAAGGAAATTATTTTCTATGTTTATGTGCATTCCAAAAATCAATTTATTATGCCTATGTTAAGATTTCATGGCTCATGTTCTTTGATTTATGTATGATTTATGTCTTTTAAACTGCCAAGATTTATTCCATGACCTAAGGTTATGATCTTTGATATGCAGGGCATGGTTTTTAAATTTTAAAATCATGTTCTTATAACCTTATTCTCACATTATGCTTGTGTGATCATTGATATCTCTCTTGCTTACTCTTACTGAGCATTTGAACTCACCCTCTTCTTATGTTTCCTTTCCTTCGGTTATAAAGAAAGGTATTATGTTTGATATGTCTAAGAATGATATTGTTGTGAAGAAATAAGTGGGAGACGATATAGATATTTTATGAACCAGTTGTTTATGTTTCCAAGTTTGAAAAGATACTGGACCTAAACAATTTTGGCATGGATTAAAATGTTATGTAATGAATATTCATCTATTAAGAAGAGTGATAGTTATAAAGAAAGGTATTATGTATGATATGTATAAGAAGGGTGCTAGTTATGAAGAAATAAGTGGGAGACGATGTAGATATTTTATGAACTAATTGTTTATGTTTCTAAGGTTCCAAAGATAATAGACCTAAATGATTCTGGTGTGGATTGAAATGTTATGTAATGAATATTCATCTATTAAGATGTAATATCTATGAATGAAAAGTATGGGTCGCTATATCTACACAGAACACATTTCTTTATGTCAATTTCTAAATCATCCTATATGAAATTTTCCATGAAAGAAACAAGTTACTCATTAACTTATTCTTTTATCTTGAAAGTAAAAAAACATAGAGCTATTAACCATTTAATATAAGTAGTAATTTGGGATGGCAATGGATCGTGTACCCAAACTCTAACCTATTTAGTTTTATAAAACCCAAACCCATTTACTTTCTAAACACATTACCCTGTAAAAATTTGAAATATTTGATCAATTACCATAATCCACTATTTTGTAAAAATGACTACTATAACCAGCTTAAATAATTGTTTATAATTTCAAAATCCCAAAAATTAATTTATAAATATATAATGAATGAATTTAAAATTAAATGAATATATTTTATAACGATGTTTTCATTTGAAAATGTATAGTTAATAAATTAATAAAAATTAATTTAATCAAATTCATATTCATAATTAATTTATAAATATAATATGAAATTGTTTCAAAATAAATAAGTATAATTTTTTTATAAAACATTATTTAATGGATGTCATAATCATGATGATAATAATGATGAAGACTCTTTCGTTCCCAATAAAACTCTTCATATGTCCAAACCTTTGGTTTCTCTGACCTTTGGAATTCTAGTCATTGGATTATATATTGTAGGGATTAATCTTAGTTGTTTGTGAAGGTTCTGGGCGCAGCGGAAGCACGTGGGTGGATGTGCCCACTTGGCTTTTTGTCATTAACAATGATCAATCCGGGATCAATACGACGATAAACACCAGTCTCCACGGATCGAATCACAGAAATGGACAAAGAAAAGGAAAGTCCCGGAACCACAAAGTAGGATCGTTACATGTTGATTATAGTTAATTTAATCAATTTAAAAGAAATACCTTTTGGGTGTTATTTCTTCATTTATGTTCTTGATCACGTTCCGATGTGATTTTTCATTGCGTCACAGAATCCAAGTGTAGACTTCCTCTAGAGGTGATCCACACGTGTACCTCGTATCTCAGGACGTCGCCAAAGGAGTCTCCAGGTGCTAGCGTGGAGAAACCTTTGCTTGCGTTGTCTGCCTTAGATCGTCTTGATCCGATGGAAGAGGATCTCTCTCGGTCTTGAGAGCGTTCTTGGAGGAAGAGGTTCTTTCGGCCTAGAAAGAATTCTCCAGAATTGTTGTGCACAATGATTCTCTTGTGTGTAGGAAAAGAGTTCGGGTTGTAAGGATATTTATAATCAGGTTTGAGGTTATAGAGTTATGATAATAAATAAACACGTTACATGTTTTATTTATTTCATTGACTCTTATTTAAAACCCCCATGTCGAATAATGAATTCCTTGACATGCACCCATGCTGATTATAATAAATATCATTTAAAACAATATTATATCCTCAAAATCCCGAATGGAAAAACTACACGACGCGTATTAATAAATACATGGCGTGTACTTGTTTTTCATTAAAAACTACACGGCATGTATATCTTGTTTTCATTTATTCATTTCCTTTCCAAAATGAAAACTACACAGCGTGTACATTTAATAATACACGGCTTGTACTTGTTTTCAAAATAAAACTACACGGTGTGTAATTATTGATAAACGGCGTGTACTTGTTTTATTTTTATTCTTCCTCCAACATTAAAACAATTTAGGCTTCCTTGAATAATTATTAAACCACGTACGGGAATAATATTTATTCTACTTAAGATACTTGAATACACTTAGTGTGTGACCCTCTAGGCCTCTTTCTCGTTGGCATTAGGCAGGCTTGCCTAAAGTCCAAGATTACTGTCTAGCAACGGGTCAAGGCACCCAAGAGAAAGAAGTTGACGCCGCAGTGACGTATCACCACATACGAATTCTTACTGTGTAATTTAATCCCTTTGTCTCAATATCTCATCAAGCAGGTTTCATGGCAGTGTCATAAACCTATATGCTTGATCCATTGTTCTTTGACTACCTAAAATAAACTCATCGTTTACACCATGGCCATGGAATTTCATGCGACAGTTATATTTCAATCAAAGGTCTGAGATATCAACTTCCATAAATGTAAGGGACAAATCCTTCCTTGACTTATCCATTAAAAACATATCACTCATGACGCACCCAACGTACCCTACTTCCCGCCAACTTTCTGTGTGACGATTTTCTTCAGTAAATCTAAGTGTGCGAGTCATGACATGAGTTAATGATAATATTCCAGTCTAAGGACCATTACACATACTCATAGATAGCAATGTCTGATGACACCAAGACATGCGGAATTTCTACTGGTGGGTCTGTTCTCATAATCTCCCATCTTGGAGATTACCAAGTGCGAACTCCATGATAGAGAGTCGCGTCTTCTTACAAGTACTCGCACATGACGGTCTGTATACTATGTGTCCTATCATAGTATGTAATCCAATCGTAGAACTTTATTTAAGAATATTATTATAGCATTTCAAGGTTCTCATCATAGTGGGGATCTGTCATGACCTTATCAATGCAACAAATATTCCAAGACATTATTATATTATAGTCATGAAAAACAATGAACAATATATAATAAGTGAACATTCATGTAATCAAAGTACAAAACATTTGGTTCTCAGGACACCAACCCTTACAAACTCCCACTTGGACTAGAGCCAACTGCCTATGACTTTTAGTCCGCTAGACCTCACATGATGATCATGTTTCTGCTGAGTCAAGGCTTTAGTCAAGGGGTCTGCCATGTTGTCTTCCGTGGAAATACTACTCACTACAACTTCACCTCTCTGAGAAAAATCCCTCAAGAGATAATACTTTCGAAGTATGTGCGTTGTCCGCTGATGTGGCCTTGGCTCTTTTGCAAGTGCCACCGTTGTAGTATTATCACAATAGAGTGTGATAAGATCTTTACTGCTCGATACTACATCCAGCTCTTGGACGAAGATTCACATCCATACTACTTCTTTAGCTACCTCAGAAGCTGCGATATACTCAGACTCCACTGTAGAATCTTCCACCACACTCTACTTTGAGCTCTTCCAGCTCATTGCACCTCCATTCAAACTGAATATGTATCCAGTCCGTGACTTCATGTCATCTTGATCAGTCTGGAAACTAGCATCTACATGTTCTATGATGACTAGTTCCTCATCTCCTCCATAAACCAGGAACATATCCTTAGTACGCCTCAGATACTTAAGGATAGTCTTGACTACCATCCAATGGCGGTCTCCTGGATCAGCTTGATATATGCCTACCGTACTTAATGCGTAAGCAACATCTAGCCTCGTACATAGCATAACATACATGACTGACCCAATCACGGATGCGTAATGGATACTTTCCATTCTCTTTCTTTCCTCATGTGTCTGAGGACACATTTTCTTGGAAAGAGGAATTCCATGTGACACTGGCAACAATCCCCTCTTGGATTGTTCCATACTGAATCTCTTCAGTATCTTGTCAATGTATGTACTTTGACTCAGGCCCAGAATTCTCTTGGATCTATCACGATATATCTTGATCCCAAGAATATATGTTGCATCGCCTAAGTCTTTCATGGAGAAGCATTTATGCAACCATGTCTTAACTGACTATAAGACAGGTACTTCGTTTCCAATTAGTAATATGTCATCAACATATACTATTAGGAAAATGACTGCACTTCCACTAAACCTCTTGTAGACACAAGGCTCACATTCGTTCTTAAAAAATCCAAATTCCGTTACCGCTTCATCAAAACGAATGTTCCATGACCTTGATGCTTGCTTTAATCCATAAATGGATTTCTGTAACTTGCATACCTTGTTGGCATCCTTTGGAGTCACAAACCCTTCAGGTTGTGTCATGTAGACATCTTCCTGGAGGTTCCCGTTAAGGAAAGTTGTTTTGACATCTATTTTCCAAATTGCATAGTCATGGTAAGCAGAAATAACCAATAGGATTCTGATGGATTTCAGCATCACAACCGGTGAAAAGGTTTCATCATAATCAATTCCTTGACACTGTCTAAAACCTTTTGCAACCAATCGTGCCTTATAGGTGCTGACTTGCCCCTCCATGTCCAGTTTCTTCTTGAATACCCATTTATTACCAATAGGCTTTACATCAACTGGAGGATCTACCAAAATCCAGACTTGGTTTTGGTACATAGAATCCATTTCATAATTCATAGCTTCTTTCCACTTGGCAACATCTGTGCCTTCAACTACTTCCTTGTAGATAAGAGGATCATCATTTTCAACCAATAATGAGTCACCATCCTCGGTGACAAGAAAACCATATCGTTCTGGTTCTCTCACCTCTCTCATGCTCCTACGCAGTTCTTGTGTCTCTGGAACAGATTGTTCTTCCACGGGGCTTTGTGGAATCTGTTCCTGTACCAACTCCTGTGTATCTTGAGCCTTGACTTCATCGAAGTCTATCTAGATCCCACTATCTCTTTTGGAGATGTGCTCCCTCTCAAGGAATATGGTGTGTCTTGCCACTGTAACCTTTTTGTCTGAGGGGTTGTATAGGTAATATCCCCTTGTTTCCTTGGGATATCCTATAAAGATACACTTTGTGCCTCGGGGTGAAAGTTTGTTACTTAAAGAGGCCTTAACAAATGCTTCGCTACCCCACACATGTAAATTCGATAACATGGCTTTGCGTCCATAACTCGTATGGAATACCATTTATCGATTTATTTGGTACTTGGTTTAGTATGTGTACTGCTGTTTGTAATGCATATCCCCAAAAGGATAATGGAAGACTCGCATGACTCATCATTGATCTCACCATGTCCAACAGGGTGAGGTTCCTCCTTTCACTTACACCATTCCACTGAGGTGTGTAAGGAGGAGTGAGTTGAGATAGAATCCCAATCTCCCGTAAGAAATCAATGAAGTCCTGATTAAGATATTCTCCTCCTCTGTCTGAGTGGAGTTTCTTAATCTTCTTACCAAGCTGGTTCTCAACTTCATTCTTGTATTCTTTGAACCGATCAAAAGAATCTGACTTATACCTCATTAAGTAGATATATCCATATCTACTAAAATCATCAGTAAAAGTTATAAAGTACGAGAACCCACATCTTGCTTCAACTAGAAATGGTCCACACACATCTGTGTGAACTAATTCTAAAAGCTCTTTATCTCTTTCACCTTTCCCACTAATGGGGATTTGGTCATTTTACCTTGTAGACACGCATGACATACACCAAGTGGTTTTAGTTCGAAGAAATCTAAATACCCATCTTGATGTAATTTTGTCAAACGTTTCTCATTTACATGACCTAGCCGGTGATGCCAAAGTTGGGTGTGGTATGAGTCATGTGAATTTACTTTGTCATCGATTGCCATTACTTGGTTTGTGTAGTCTAACACATAAAGACCGTTATATAAATGTGCCCTACCAAAACAAATTATATCTTTATAAAAGTAGCAACATTCATTTCCAAACTTGAATATGAATCCATAAGTATCGAATATGGATACTGAAATAATGTTTTTAGTAATAGAAGGCACATAATAACAACCCTTTAACACCAAGATCATTCCAGTTGGCAATGTGAGGTGGTAGTCTCCGACAGCTACAACAGCAAGTCTGGATCAGTTGGCTACTCATAGATCTACTTCCCCTCGATCAATATTCCTGAATCTACTTGGTTCCTGTATTTGGATATATATGTGAGCACCACAAGCAGTATCTAATACCCAATTAGTAGAAACAGATAGATTGCATTCGATAACAAACGCACCTGAAGCTTCCCCTTGCTTCCTTGGTTGGGTGTAGTTTTTCTTCCAGTGGCCCTTCTTTCCACATGCGAAAAAAACAACATCATGTTCCCTTGCCTCCCCTTTGATCTTCCTTTTCTTGGAAGGCCTTGAAGAAGCTTTGGGCTTAAAGCTCTTCACCTTCCCTTTCCTTTTATTCACCATGAGGACATAAGGCTTTTCATGCTTCATGTCATTGTCCACTTGGCGAATAAGGATAATAAGATCAGACAGATACTTCTCAATGTTGTTCATGTTGAAGTTCACAATAAAGTTTGAGAAGCTTTGGGGAAGTGATGCGAGAATGAGATCGGTACCCAGTTCTTCGGGGAGTTTAAACCCTAGAACCTCCAAGCGCTCAATGTAGCCAATGATCTTGACTACATGAGGCCCAGCTGAGGCACCCTCTCCAATCTTGCTCTGGAATAGAGCCTTGGAGATTTCAAACCTTTCTTGTCTTTCTCTCTCCTGGTATAGACCACGGAGGTTCTCGAACATTCTATAGGAATCCATGTCCTCATGAGACTTCATGAGCTCACTTGACATTGATGATAGCATCAAACATTGAACGTCGAGTGCATCACTCAAATGTTGATCATAGACTAGGAAATCTTCATCACTTGACCCTTGGGTAGGAGGATCAGGAAGTGAGGACTCCAGCACATAATACTTTCGTTCATGGTGTAGGATGACCCGAAGGTGCCTAAACCATTCCTGAAAGTTACTGTCGGTGAGAATATTGTCTTTGTCTAGTATTGATTGCAGAGAAAATGTGGTTGACGAGTTTTTCATCTTGATTCTACAATTTAAAAGAGCAGATTTATTATTACTTTCTTGATTACATTTTATGAGAAATAATAAATTAATTAATTATCTCACTGTTTTATCAAGTCCCAATGGCCCTCACCATTGAACCCGGAATGTCCAGTTTCTTTGAAATTCTAGTGTCAAGGATTCATATTCCCCTTTGCATAACCCCAACAAGGGTTGGTCAAGTTATTTGAAGGTATTTAGGTAGGCAGGTCTTTGCCAACTGTGAGCTTACAGTTCCTTGATCTGTTGAGTGGACTCCCCAATCCTGAAATCCTGACTTGGATTTCCTCAAATCTTTCCTTCAATATTACATCAAGTCTATCAAGGGATAATTCTCTTGATGTAATATGGTTAATTCAACCCGAAACCTTTCATAAGGGATTCCTTTATAAAAGTAAGTGTCCCAGCAAGGGTTGGTCAAACACATAGTTTTATTGAGTCTTGCCCTTAATCAAGTAATGGAAGGCTTGGTCTGACTTAATATGGTATTTGAGGGATTTTATTCTTTATGCGTAGTTTTGAATTATCACATGCTTGTTAATATTAAGTGATGCTTGCTTAAGTGATTAATCGTGTTATGATAATGTTTACGCATAGTTCGGTTTTTATTTTATTCCATCTTTGCATGCTTGTTCATTTTATTAACTATGTGATCGCGACAACACATACATAATAAATAAACCATGCAATTTAGACAGAAATAAAATAATATGGCATGATCATGAGCTTCTATTGGTTAGCTTATCTGGTGGTTTTGATAAGTTAACCCTGACCTAGGGAAAACACCTTGAACCTGATGGTTTGTGTTTTGCAGCTCCCACCTGTCCACCTTTGTATCTTCTTGCGTCGGTTTCACCTCAGCTTCGGGATTTGAACCGTCTCCTCTGGCTTGGGGAGATCCTCCATTACATGGGTTTACATTAAAGAAACCATGGGCACACATGCCCTATATTTTATTATAAGAAGGCTCGCAAGACAACAAATTTAAATTAAATAAATTTAAATGAAACCATACACATACAAAGGGTCTTTGGTCTAGCTCATGATCATCCATAGAATGCAATGACATTTACGCATATTTAGAATTCAAATTCTTTTAATCATTCTTTCATTTAAGATAAGTCGTGCTCGAATTCAATTAATTATGATATTGTAATTAATCAATTCTTTATCTTAAATTCCTTTATGAATTTCCTTGAGATTCTTCTCATCCATATTCCTTGTATGGGTCTTTGTACATTGGAGGAAACCTGGTGAAATTCCATTTCTGGAAAGTACACGGCGTGTATTCACTTTTTATCCAAAGTACACACCGGGGGATTTGGCGTGTTTTCTGTACTTTGGAAATTTTGGAGTACACGGTGTGTAGATAAATCATACACGACGTGTACTTCCTTATTACGTGGTAACCGGCCTGGAGATCCCATGTACGTGGTACACGACTTATCCTTGTACACGGTTTCACCTGGGCCGGAACGGACTACACGGTGTGTTGCTCCAACATACACGCCGTGTATTTTGGTTCCACGTGCAGTTCAATTCTGGTCAACACAGCGTGATTAATACTTAGGCATATTCAATTCACATGGCGTGGTTTGGCGGACCATTGCCGGTTCATTGAACCTAAGTACACGGCGTGTAGTTTTAATTACACGCCGTGTAATCCCGTGTTGTACAGACAGAAAGAGCGGCTCCTCCGGATGAGTTCCTCATTTTTATTTTAATCAAAAACTAAAATTAAAAGGTCATTTCTGTGATATGAATCGAGAAATGAAGGAGGAAGAATAGATCTCGTTTATTCATATTAATAGAATGATATATTTCGAATTGAATCAAATATAAATGCGTAAATTATCAACGAAAATTAAATAACTATAATCAACATTGTAACCTCCCTCTGATACCATTTGAAGGTTTCAGGCACAGTGGAAGCACGTGGGTGGATGTGCTCACTTGGATTTTTTTCATTAACAATGATCAATCCGGGATCAATACGATAATAAATGTCAGTCTCCACGGATCGAATCACAAAAATGGACAAAGAAAAGGAAAGTCCCAGAACCACAAAGTAGGATTGTTACATGTTGATTATAATTAATTTAATCAATTGAAAAGAAATACCTTTTGGGTATTCTTTCTTCGTTTATGTTCTTGATCACGTTCCAATGTGATTTGTTGTTGCATCACAGAAGCCAAGTGTATACTTCCTCTAGCGGTGATCCACACATGTACCTCGTATCTCGAGACGTCGCCAAAGGAGTCTTCAGGTGCTAGCATGGAGAAACCTTTGCTTGCGTTGTCCACCTTAGATCATCTTGATCCGATGGAAGAGGATCTCTCTCGGTCTTGAGAGCGTTCTTGGAGGAATAGGTTCTTTCGACCTTGAAAGAATTCTCCAGAATTGTTGTGCACAACGATTCTCTTGTGTGTAGGAAAAGAGTTGGAGTTGTGATGATATTTATAATCAGATTTGAGGTTATAGATTTATGACAATAAATAAATGTGTTACGCGTTTTATTTATTTTATTGACTCTTATTTAAAACCCCCATGTCAAATAATTAATTCCTTTACATGCGTCCACGCTGATTATAATAAATATCATTTAAAACAATATTATATCCTCAAAATCCCGACTGGAAAAACTACATGGCATGTATTAATAAATACACAGCGTGTACTTGTTTTTCATTAAAAACTACACGGCATGTACATTCAATGTACACGGCGTGTATATCTTGTTTTCATTTATTCATTTCCTTTCCAAAATGAAAACTACACGGCGTGTACATTTAATAATACACGGCGTGTACTTGTTTTCAAAATAAAACTACACGACATGTAATTATTGATACACGGCGTGTACTTGTTTTATTTTTATTCTTCCTCCAACATTAAAACAATTTAGGCTTCCTTGAATAATTATTAAACCACATATGGGAATAATCTTTATTATACTTGAGATACTTGAATACACTTAGTGTGTGACCCTCTAGGCCTCTTTCTCGTTGGCATTAGGCGGGCTTGCCTAAAGTCCAAGATTACTGTCTAGCAACGGGTCAAGGCACCCAAGAGAAAGAAGTTGACGCCGCATTGACGTATCACCACATACGAATGCTTACTGTGTAATTTAATCCCTTTGTCTCAATATCTCATCAAGCAGGTTTCATGGCAGTGTCATAAACCTATATGCTTGATCTGTTGTTCTTTGACTACCTGAAATAAACTCGTCGTTTACACCATAGCCATGGAATTTCATGCGACAGTTCTATTTCAATCAAAGGTCTGAGATATCAACTTCCATAAATGGAAGGGACAAATCCTTCCTTGACTTATCCATTAATAACATGTCACTCGTGACGCACCCAACGTACCCCACTTCCCGCCAACTGTCTGCGTGATGGTTTTCGTCAGTAAATCTAAGTGCGCGAGTCATGACATGAGTTAATGATAATATTTCAGTCTAAGGACCATTACACACGCTCGTAGATAGCAATGTTCGATGACACCAATACATACGGAATTGCTACTGGCGGGTATGTTCTCATAATCTCCCATCTTGGAGATTACCAAGTGCAAAATACATGAGAGAGAGTCTCGTCTTATTACGAGTACTCACACATGACGGTCTGTATACTATGTGTCCTATCATAGTATGTCATCCAACCATAGAACTTTATTTAAGAATATTGTTATAGCATTTCAAGGTTCTCATCATAGCGGGGATCTGTCATGACCTTATCAATGCAACAAATATTCCAGGATATTATTATATTATAGTCATGCAGAACAATGAACAATATATAATAAGTGAACATTCATGTAATCAAAGTACAAAACAGTTGGTTCTCAGGATACCAACCCTTACAGTTTGATTGAATCCCATGTACCCTATATATGTGGCGATATGTTAATGAAATCGGGAAGACTTTTCCCCCCCATACATTTTCTTTACTTCTCTTGTCTATTTTCTTTGCGTAAAAATTGTTATTCATTATCATCATATGAATATTCGACATTACGTATTTTCAACAATGTGATTCGCTAACGATTGGTCTTACATTTCCAATTTTGGAATTCTTCACATTTTCAATCGACGTTCGGTCGATTTCAAAACACTTTATTAGCATGATCGTCTTCTTCACATTGTGTATCATGATGACGTTGTTGTCATCCATATCATCAACATAAGATGATTTTTACATGAAAAGGGTATGTCTCATGTTTTTCTAGACATTCTCCTTTTTATCATGCTCTTTCATGTGCAAATCACCTCCACTCATTCGAAGAGAGGTGATTCTTATTTTTTATATCATATTTATTTCTCTCCTCTTGATAAATCTCAAAATAATATATGATTTTCTTAATCTTTTGTTTTGGGAAAAATAACGAGCCCCTGATGATATTTAATGAATTGAAAATGAAAAATTTCTATTCATTCCCCAAAGATAATATGTTTGATTAATAATCGATGTAGAAAATGTCGAGACAAACATTGTTCATCAAATGAAAAAATAACACCATCAGAAGTGGTCGAATGAGGAACATCACGTACCTATCATACATCGAGCTGAAGTTTTCTAATCAGTGATGGATATCACATACATTTTTTATGTTGAGACAAAGTTCACCAATCATTCCATGAACCATGAAATTTCATATCACTTATTCCTTTATTCACCCTGAAGGTGTCAAATTTGATTATGTTGTATAAAGATTCATGGCGGAGATGGTATTTACTTTGAATATTTTTAAATATTATATTTTTATTTATTTATTTTCTATTTCATTTTATTACTTATAAAATATTTGAGAGAAAATAAGTGTTCATGAAGAAAAAATGTAAGTATATTATATATATATCCATCCCCTGAAGTGGATGAAATTGCTGAATTAAATGTTCATGTTATTGTCTTGAAGACACTATAAAACCCGAACAAATAATTTTATTTTGTTCCTTGAAATGAATGAGAATATTTATTGAAAATGATTTATTCCATTCCCTGAAGTGAATGAAAATAAACATGATTTTATTTTAAATCAAGTTTGAGGTGAATATGATGTTTTGAGAATGATCATTTTGTTGTATTTGTTTATAACAAATAATAATAATAATATAACCACCAGAAGTGGTTTGATGATAATAAATATTTATAAAGGACAATGAATTTTATTAATATTTATAAAATAATGCATCCCTCAAGGATGATATAAAAATAATGTCCTTTGACATTATATTTAAGGATATCTTAATTTATCAATTATTGTTCCTATAGTAGCAATATCAAGGGAAAATTAGTATTCATCACGTGCTTATGAATTACTAACATAATCTAAATTAATTCATTCAATTGTATCCCCTGAAGTGGATGTTATTATTCTTCTAATTCATAAATGAGATGATTGAATTATACGATTTTGATAATCCAATGTCTTTTATGAAAATGATTTTACCACCTGAAGTAGTTAAAAAATGATCATCATAGCCAATAAAATTACTATTTTATGCAAGATGATCATTATTTATGAATAATGAATTATCATTCATGGATCATGAAATTTAATGAACGAATCCATTCCTCTATGTTAATGTAATTACATTATATCATTCCTTGAAAAGAATGAAATTATTCATGAAAATTTTGATATGATTTGTGTACTCATACTTATAATTTTATCATGAATATTTGAGAGTTGATGAAGTTTGATCAAATGATTTCTCCTTCATTTGGTAAAGTGAATGTTGTTATTCTATGAATTATAGTTTTTATGGAGATTATGTGTGTGTTGCGAATCCAAAAGACTCTTTCACATTTGTTTTGGCTACCACATTCACCAACTTTAAAATATGAGGGGGCTCCGCTCCCAAATAGATGTATTATAAAATAATATCTGGGTCAGAAGTTCCAAAATATACAATAATTTGGTTGGTGATGGGCCTAACCCATTATGATTATATTATTAATTCATCAACCACCGTAAGTGGAAACTATAATCACAAATATGAGTATGAAAATTGAAAGATCTTAAATATATTATATACGTCGATCTTGAAGAAAAATCTTTATAAATATTATTATGATTAAATTCTTAAAAGAGCTCATATATGAGTTAGTATATACTCATGTAGGTACATTTATCGGTAGAGAAAATTAATTAACAGTTCCATAAGAGCGAATATATTCCTACCCGGTAGTACAAATTCTTACTGCTTTGTTATATATGAAGTCTCGATGAGACATGTTAATGATATTCTTAAAAAAATATATCATATGAAGACATTAGATAAAAGAGGTACCTCGATATATAATAAGCATTCATAAAAAGTGACTATAAAAATTTTATTATATACAGATCGAATCAATAATGGTAAAGCATAAGTTTACTGATCTTGACACTTTAAATATATGACATGATGGTTTAGGCTATTTAGGATCAACTATAATGAAAGATATTGATTCAAGTATACATGATAATCAATATGTTGATAACATAATGGACATCCATCATGTAGGATGATTAATTTATTTAATGGATGTATGTCTACTAAATTATCAATGAATTCATTCTCATTAGGTTATTATGAATGCCCCTTGTATAATAATTTACCATGAGTTACCTATTGTTAAGGTATTTATTATTGAGGTGAATTATTTATAGCACTGGTAGTTATTTTGGAAATGAATTTCTCATATGTTTCTGAAGAATAAATTATGAAGTGTGTATGGGTGTGCCCACCTACCATGCGATCCATTTAAATGTTATGTGAAAGATGCATCTACTAAATGGTTGCATGTGTTATTAGCTATTGGTGATTATATATTACATGTTATGCATGGTAATTAAAATAAACATTGAGCATCACACACTATATACAAAATGGTCCTACAGAACCACTGATAAGATGCTCACAACACTTACATGAATGTAAAGTGTTAAAATCAATAGTTTGATTATACACACCATAAGTGTGGTTGAACTAATTATATAAAATCATTGTTCATTATGAGTAGAAAACAAGAAATATATTTTCCCTCTAAGAGGAAAATGAATATATCGACAACATTATATCTTTCTAGATATTTTCCCTGAAGTGGCACTGACAACGTAAGAAAATTATGAGATCTCACTCCATGTTGTTGACAATATATTTGAATTTTTAAATGCTTTCAAAACTCATTGATGACAATGGATTTTAACAGATGTCGACATCACAATAACTAGCCAAAAATATTAAAGGAACTTATGATATGTTCAACATATAAAGTTTTGGATTGATTATTCAAATTACCGAGACTGTTGAATATTGACGATCTTATTATAAGAAATATTATTCCTTGTATATTTGGATATTTATATGTGTTTGTATTGTTTTCAATTGATGTTGTCACTGTTTATTGATTACAACATCTATATATAAATCTCTGAAGGGTTTGAAATGGCTGAAGCATATTCAAAATTATGGAAGTTTTACCCAATATGATAAATTATGCGGTGAACTAGATATGCTTTATTTCATGTGTCCATATTACGATGAGGAAGAATATAAAATTGAATTTATCATCCCATGGTTTGTATAAATCATTGTATTCATCATATTATTAAAATGTTTTGAAAAAAATAGAAACTGTCAAAGAGTTTTATGAAATCAATGATAATTTGATCATGAAATTACATGGAATGTCCTTGTATTTTGAATTAATTATCCCAAATATTAAATATTAAATTTTGGAATGATTTTACCCTTCATTAATAATTAAATCTTTTGCTGGGTTGGTGAAAAATTTATCCCTGAATGATTAAATATAAATGCGCATTTTATTTATCCTTGAAGGATATACATATACATGTGCATAAGTACCTTGTAAATTATAAGAAAACATATTACTCTGCAGGGTAATATTCATCCACGTCTATTGAAATCTAAAGGGTATAAATTATTATTATTCCAAAATTCAAAACTGAATGTTTTGGTTATGAATTGATCGTGAACATTCTATAAGTTAAATGATGTAGTGATGACCATTATGCGAGGGAGATGTAATTATTGTACTCTTTTTCTCTTAGTCAAGTTTTTCCCATTGGGTTTTCTTGATAAGATTTTTAATGAGACAACACTATGGGGACTCAGTGTTGTTGTACACTTTTTCCCTAATCAAGGGTTTTCCTCTAAAGGTTTTTTTCTTGACGAGGTTTTTAACGAGACAATCATACAACATAACATATATCCAATAGAATGTTATAAATTATTATAGATATCTATAATTAATGACAACATTTTGCCTTCCCCATAAGTTATAAACTTCAATGAGATCATTCATTATTACCTATGGTCTTCCTTTCATGTCCCAGAGACATAATTAAATAATAATATAATTAATGTCATAAAGACGCAATTAAATGATATAATCAAGAGTTGAGAACACTACGCTTTTTTCATCTTCATCATGTTTTTTCATTTGGGCTTTCCCAGTAAAGTTTTTAACGAGGCAAGATGATATGAAATTCAATTACTTTGACTTCACTTATTTTTTCCACGGAGTTTTTAAAATGAAAATTGTATAATATTGCATTAAATTATGACATTCAAGGGTGACTCCTAGGTTCCCAACAAAACTCTTCATATGCCCAAATCTTTGTTTTTTCTAACCTTTTAGATATTGTAGGAATTAGTCTCAACCGTTGGATTAGATTCCATATACCCTCTCTCTCTCTCTCCCTATATATATATATATATAGTGATATGTTAATGAAATTGGGATGAATTTTGGCTCCCTATACATTGTCTCAACTTCTCTTGTTTATTCTCTTTGCATCAAATTTGTTGTTTGTTGTTGTCATATGATTCGACATTACGTTTTGTCAATGTGTTTAAATCGAGGTTCGATCTATTTCACAACAAATTTATTATTTTACTATTATTTTAAAACACCTAGTTAATAAATTAATAATAATTAATTTAATGTCGTTCGAGTTTACCGTATCGCAAGACCAATGGATACCGCCGAGCTCCCGTCCCGCGGAGCATTTTCCCAACAAAACGGCGCCGTTCGGTGCTCAACTCCCTAAGCAAGAGAGAAACGTCTGAAGCGTCGCCGCTCACTGCTCGACTGCCATGGAAATGGCGGTTAGTCCAGAAGTCCACGAAACCCATGGTGTGGCGTGTGGGGTTGGGGGCGTTGGGCGGGACGCCGGCGGCCAGTATTGGTGCTTCTTCTTAATCCACATATGCACTACAATCCCTGATGCTCCAATCGTTACACTGTCAAATCGCTTCACGGTGAACATCATCATTGCCTCTTCCTCAATCATCACGCCTCGCCGCCTCCACTACCGCCTTCTGTTGTACTCCTCCTTCAGTCGAGAGTCTCCATCTCCACTCCTCTTCCCATCGGTTGTATTTCTGGATTTCGTCAGCTCAAGACCTCCCCGATGCCATCGTCAGCTCGGCAGGGGTCTCTGTTGGATTCTCGAGGCGCCCTAGTCGATGGACTCCAGGTGCTTATGGATTGCCCTTTTCTTCTCTTGTGCATTGTGGGCAGTTGCTTCCGGTGATCAGGATGGTATGATACTCGAGCTGTATTACAACCTCATCGTTTCATTGTTCCGAGGACCATATATTTTTTTTCCAGTTTCTTTCCCTCTCCTGTTTTAAATGTCCGAGGCCTACTATTTGGATCAATCTTAACCCATTCACTACCTCTATTTGCATTGAAAAATATTGTTCTGGTTGAATTGTTGCTGGCTCGCTGCTCAACTTAACAGCTTCTTGAGTCTGTAGTTTAATCTGCACTGCGAGGTCTTATTTCTAGCTTATGATTTTCCTCATGCAATGCATTATTAAGAAGGTTCTTGAGTTCCTAAATTATTTGAATCTTTGAGATTAATCACCTGAATTGATTTAATTTTCTCAATGGCCTTCATCTGCACTGAAAGTTCTTGCCATGGGTTGGATTTTGCCTCACGTGATGCCCAATTTGACAGGTTTCTTGAGTTTGTCATGTGGTGCGGATTCCGGATTTACTGATTCTTCTAACATTACATGGATCTCAGATAGTAATTATGTGAGTTCTGGTAACACTACTGCCATTGATTTACCTGCGAATGGATCCTCCTCTCATGTTCCTCTTCGCTTCTTCCCGAATTCTGGAGATCGGATTTGCTATAGGCTGCCAATCTATAATGCGTCTTCTTTGGTTCTTGTTAGAATCCGTTTTGTATATAATAATTATGATAGAGCCAACAACCCTCCTATGTTCTTTGTTTCTCTTGGAACATCCATTGCCGCCACTGTAAACCTGACCATTTTGGACCCCCAAATTGAAGAGTTCATATGGCCTCTAAATATGGGTATTATCCCTTTATGTCTTCTTTCCATTCCTGGTAGCGGGTATCCTGTGATTTCTACTATTGAAATCCGCCCACTTCCTCAAAATGCCTACAGAAGTGGTCTTGAAGATTTTCCTAACACGTTACTTCGAAAGCGTTACAGAATCAATTGTGGCCACACCAATGGGTTGCTTAGGTAAGTAACTTTGATTCCCTTCTTGTGATAACTCATCTTTTTTTGTCTCTGTTTGACAACACTTACTGAAAACGGCTTGGAACATTTATCGCTTACAATAAACAGTTTGAAAAATTAAGCGGTGTTTGTTTTATTTCTGAAAAAACACCCACACTTAAATTTTTGAAGAAAACCACATAAATAACAGGAAAAACACTTTTTCAATAAGCAATTTGGAAATACTTATGCAGAAACACTCATTATATGCATGATAAGTGCTATCGGAAGCTCTCAACAAGTGTTGACACTGGACATTTTAGCAAGCAAAATTTAACAAACAATGCCATGAATTTTCAGTAATTCGATGAATAAGTTTGAGATTCTCAAACCTTATGAAATTCACAAGTATTTTTGTCCTTTGCATCTACATTGTCAGAATTGTTAAATTTTGACTTCAATTTAATAGCAAGGGGTATCAGTGAAACTGTTGGGGAGAAGAGGTCTCGGTGGAGACTCTCTGGAAAGTTACCATATCTGGTTCACTTTAAAAGTAAAAAGGTTGGATGTTTTAGTGGTCCAAAATATAAGAAAAAAATTATACATTTAATTTAATTTTCCCTCGAACTACCTTCATTAATTATGAGAGGGAATATGTTGTAAATGTTTAATCAAGGGTATTTTTGAAAATACAGTACAACTTATTATAAATTCACTGTGTCCAACTACTTTTAGCCAGTTTCATTAATCCCTGTGAAATGGTTATTTTTTTCTTATATTGTGGACCAAATATAGTCTTAATGAATTCTTTTTTTTTTTTGAAAACAGGTACCCATTTGATCCATTTGATCGAGTATGGGACGTTGATGAGAACTTCTCTCCTTCTCATAAGTCTTCTGGACTAACTTCTCAGCTTAGCTTTAATGCTACAAGCATTGATGAGATTCCCCCAATTATCATTCTTCAAAGTGCGAGATTTCTTGCTCTAGGGAATGCTATGAGCTATAATCTTCCTCTTCATAAATTTGCAGACTATTATATTGGCATCTATCTTGCTGGGGTTCTTCCTGTTTCCCCAACATTTGACGTATTATGTAACAACAATCTTGTTTTACCCAACCACACAGTGGAAATGTCAGAGGCTAATGTCCTATTCTTCACGCAGAAGCATGTTGATTCCCTAAACATAACATTCAAGAACATCAGCTTTTACCCTCTGGTTAATGCAATCGAAGTGTATGAAATAATTGATATTCCATTGGAATGTTCCTCAACGACTGGTAATGGACTTTTTTTTTCTTTACATTTCCCCATACTCATTATTGTTAGGCTGAACTTTCTTTCCTCACGGATCTTTTGTTTCTGCCACAGTGTCAGCACTGCAGGTTATTCAACAACTTGTGGGTTTAGATTTGGGTTGGCTTGATGATCCATGCTCTCCCGCACCATGGAATCACATTAGATGTGAAGGAAGCCGAGTTACATCATTGTATGTATGCATGTGTATGTATGTTTGCATTTCTTTTTGAATTATTTATTTTTGGCACTTGTGTGAGCCACTGATGTTGATAAATAATGCTAATCTTATATTCATGTTTGTTAGTTGAAACTCTGTTTAGATAATCCTCTTATGATATTGGCCAAGAACCCAAATTATGTTTTTCTTTGAAAGATTGTATTAAAAGTTCAATATCAAATCGAAACCAAGGGCTACCCTCGGGGGCTGGGCAGGTTGGTAAGGCAACTCTCTCCCCACAAGGGCAGGGGTTCGATACTTCGTAGTTGTCTCATGTATGATGCTGCCTTAAATACTAATGCGTGAGAGCTTTGTCACCCGAAAGGGTTCCACCCGGCCCGATTTGGATTAGTTTAGACTCAGATACGTCCTTGAGTTGAAACAGGATGGGTCCAGGATACTGGGTGTGTTGTAACCTGAGTTCCCAACACACACCCTAAGCCGGGGTGGGGGGTGAATTAGGGTGTTCTGGAATTTCTTCTGGTCTTAAACTTAAACGGACCTTGTCCTCGTGTTTGCAAAAACACTTTGAATCTGTCACAATGATTACACAATAGCACAACAAAAAATGCAGAAATGTGAAGAGCATGGACACCGAGATTTTACCTGGTTCACCCGCATTGGGTTGCATCTAAGGATCACATTTCAACGATGTGTTGATATGCCGAATAATCACTAGTCCACTGGCTTGTGATTACAATCTTTAGGACAAGCTCACCGCTCATCTGAGTTCCACAACCTCTTCCTCTCTTTTGCTCATTGCTTTCCAAGAGGGTTACAAGAAATGATTGTATCAACACATAGGTTGAACTCACAACAAAGGATGTTCCAAGACGCTCTGATCTCCACCACCCGATCTTCACGTGTATGTGCAACACAATCCTCTTCCAAACCTGATCTTCAATGATATACAATCCAGCAACATCTTACTCTTCAAATTTCAGATTTTTCAATGACATCCAAAAGTACTCTCTCCTCTTCTCTTCTTCTGGATATACTCTGTATCCTCTTCTATATATATATTATTTCTTGCACAACACTTTTCTTCTATATCCTGAGAATTTTGAAATTCAAATTCAAAATTCAAACCTCAAAACAACTTCAAACTTCTTCTACTTCAGCCCCAGCCATTAGATCTTCCTGGAATTACTCTTCACCCTTGAATACCTCTTTGGACAGTTGAAGCTCAAGCCATAACTCTTAGATTACAAAAGATGCCAAGTCATCAATTCTGTTTGAATTCTCCAGTTTTCAACTGTCACAGCGTGGCTTCTTCCATTGTGGTGCAACCAGTTGGTTCAACCATCATTTATTCTCCAATTGCCAGATTCATTGCGGCGTGATGCGATGCTTCACGGCGCAATCTCCAGTTTTCATGTTCAACAAAGCCGAGCTTAATTCTCACGGCCCAATCGCTGAGGCACAATCTATCCCATCACATCACAATCCATGTATTGCGGTGTGATGCAAACTCCCTCGATTCCTGATCAAACATTCGTTGCGGCGCGACAGGTATCTTCACGGTGTGATTGACATATCACTATCAAACAGAGATGAGCCAAGTTTTCATGTCCTCACCATAGTAGCATGATGCACTCCTCAGTAGTCATGGTTTAATGCACTAAAGTCTGCTGCGGCGTGAACAATGCACTAAAGTCTGCTGCGGTGTGAACAATGCACTGCAGCGTGATTTAATCTTACTTACCCGCTGAGTTAATCCTATGCTGCTCCAGAAATGCTGGTTTATTCTTACGTAACTAGTCCTTTATGGCGTGATCCTTATGCTTGTGCCGTGATGAATGTCCATCATCACCAAACTTCTCCAGCATTCCTCAACTCAAACATCAACTCCTTTTGACAACAATTGACAACAAATCTAACATTTCAACATCTGGTTGCAACATCCCCCCCCCCATTGGATTTTGCTTGCAATTCACTCATCCTTCATAAATTAATCACCAAATCTACTGGCAAGCATCATCGCCATCCAACCATGAATTTCTCCACCATGATAGATTTATTGTGCTAGTCTCCCCCATTGACAATAAAATTTGTAGATGACGAATTCTCCTTACCTCAATATGAGGTGGGGACATTCTTTTATAGATGAGTAAAAATGAATACATGGTGGAGTATTCTGACGTGGGACTCGGAAATACCCAGTATAATAAAACTGGGTTTAACCCTCCCTCTCAAGCTGGACATGCCCAGCTTGGACCAAGAGTCCCATAAAAGAAAGATGACAACAAACAAGACCACCCACACTCCCCCTCAAGCTGGGCTGCTGCTGTTGTTGATACCCAGCTTGGTACTGAGAGAGTAGCTCTCGGGAGGCCTTTTGCGAAGATGTCGGCCAACTGATCCGTTGTTGGAATGTGGCTGAAATTGATATGGGTTTGCTCAAGATGATGGCGAAGGAAGTGACCGTCCACCTCGATATGTTTCGTCCGTTCATGGAAGACGGGATTCGAAACAATCTTCGTGGCTGCCTGATTGTCACACCAGATATGAGCAGAGGTCTGCGGTGGGAAGCCAAACTCATGGAGAAGATGACGAAGCCAGATGATCTCAGTAGTGATCGTGGCCATGACACGACATTCAGCTTCCGCACTAGATCTGGAGACGATAGTCTGCTTATTGCTGCGCTAAGAGACGAGGTTACCTGTCAAGAAGACGACATACCCAGAAGTAGACTTGCGGGTAGCAAGAAAATCAGCATAGTCAGCATCACAGAAGACCTCAAGATTCAGATGAACATGATGGGAGTACCAAAAACCACAGACAAGGTATTTCTTGATGTATTTGGCAATGCAGAGGACAACATCCCACTGAGATTTGGTCAGATGCTCTATGAACTGGCTCACTTTGCCAACAACGCAGACAATATCGGGTCGTGTCATGGTGAGGTAATTGAGTTTGCCCAGGCTCAAGAGGAGTGTCCACGATAGTTGCCTGACTCAACTCTGCATCCTGCAAAATATCCATGACATATTTCCTTTGGCAGAGAAAGATGGTGTCGGTAGAAAGGGAGACCTCGATGCCAAGGAAGTATGCGAGAGGACCAAGATCTTTGGTGTGGAAGTGGTGGTGAAGATGCCCCTTGAGTTGGGCGATTCTAGTTGAGTTGCTCCCTGTGATAATGATATCATCAACATATATCACCGGCAAGATGCAACCGTTGGATGTCGTATGGTAGAAGACGGTATGGTCCTTCATACTACGAGAGAGTCCAATGGCGGTAACGACGGTGCTGAAGCGACCGAACCAAGCACGGACAAACTGCTTGAGACCATATAGAGATCGACGAAGTTGACAGACATGAGATTCGGCACCGGAGGCACGAAATCCGGGGGGCTGCTGCAGATAAACCTCTTCTTCAAGAAAGCCATGAAGAAAGACATTCTTGACATCCAATTAATAAAGCGACCAATGATGATGAGCGGCCAGAGAGATGGATAAGCGGACTGAGTGTTGGATTGATGTAACCCGATCCTCTTTGGGTGTTGTTTGAGCCAAATGTTTCCAGCCCGCAATTTTCGTGGGTCGAGCTCCGCGGTGAGCTTGTTGGGGGTTGCAGGGGGCAACGCGCCCCTGCTCCGGGGGTTCGGGGGTCGAAGGTCCCCGACCTAATTTTTCGGGTATTGTAGCATCTATGACCACTGTAGCAGATTTGACCTACCGACACCAACAGAGCACTGTAGTAGTGCGGACTTTGAAGTCAACTTTACTGTAGCCTTTTGGACTTCCAGACGGCAGCCACTGCAGCACTTTTGACTTGGGTGACCGCCTTTTACTGTAACGACGCAAACTTTGCGGTTGGTGAAACAGTGGATTATCTTCTTCATTTGTAGCCCATTTCTGGCTAGGGTTTCTGTTAGAAAGAACTCTGAGATAAACTCCTGTAAATTGTGCTCCCGATTATAGTGAAGTTATTCTGCCTCTCTGTGGACGTAAGGATTATTCCTGAACCACGTAAATCTTCGCGTTCTTATTTTTTTTCTTTTTTACTCTTCTGTGATCCGTTGTTTGCCTCGTTGCTCCCGACGTTTTCGCAACACTGAGCTTATCTTGGCAACCAGAGAGGTCTCAAAATAGTCGATGCCATATGTCTGAGCAAAGCCCTTCGCCACAAGTCGGGCTTTGAGGCGATGGAGAGTGCCACCAGCATTGTGATGAACTGTATAAATCCATTTGCAGCCGACGACCTATTTTCCTTCTGGAAGGGGGACCAGTTCCAAAGTATGGTTGTCATCTAAAGCCTGCAGATCATCCCGCATCGCCTGTAGCCACCCTGGGTGAGATTTGACATTGCCAACTGTGCGGGGAATAAATATCGTCTTCAAAGCTGACAAACCTTCGTATAAAGATGTATAGAGAGGAGTATTCTGGCAAGAACGAGTACCTTTTCGGAGTGCAATAGGCAAGTCGTCTGGTGCTGGGGTCGGAGCATCCGATGAAGTTGGGACGGTGGTGTCCTCGACCTGGACGGGGGTACAGTCGATGGACGACGGGAGTAGACCGTACCAAAACGGTGATCAACAGGGGGAGACACCAGAGGAGTATGGTTGATGAGAGGAAGACAATCATCGATGTCAGTGTCTGGATGAGGAGAGGGAAGTGAGAATGGAGAGCTCTCAACAAACGAGACGTCAACAGAGATGATATACCGCTGTAGGTCCGGAGAGAAGCATCAATATCCGCGCTGAGGGCGTGAATATCTGAGGATGATGCAACAGAGAGATTTGGGAGAAAGTTTAGAGAGATTTGGGCGAGTGTTCCGAACATAACACAGACACCCAAACATACGGAGTGGAAGTGGGTGAGGAGGGAGAGAGGAGAACAAAGTCTGAAAAGGAGTCTCTCCCTGAAGGATAGAAGAAGGGAGTCGGTTTAGGAGGCAGGTAACAGTCAGGATGGTATCAGACCAAAAAAGGAGAGACACCTGCATGTGGATAGGAGGACACGAGCAGTCTCCAGAATATGGTGATGTTTCCGCTCAGCCACTCCATTCTGCTGAGGTGTGTCAGGGCAGGATGTCTAATGAATGACGTCTTTATCTTTAAGAAACTGCTGAAAGGAAGTGGATAAATATTTCCGTCCATTGTTGGAGCGGAGACATTTAAGGGAGGTGGAGAATTGAGTATGAATTTCATTGTAAAAGGTCTGAAAAGTAGAAAAAACTTCAGACCGATCACAAAGAAGGTAAAGCCATGTCATGCGCGAGTAGTCATCAATAAATGATATATAATAACTGTACCTGAACTGGCTAGGAACCCTGCAAGGACCATATATTGGAATGAACAAGGTCGAAAGGATTCGCGGCACGCGGTTCCAGTCGAGGAACATATGTTACTCGATGATGTTTAACAAACTTGCAAGATTCACAATGGAATGAAAGTTGAGGACTGAATTGGGGGCAAAGTTTATGTAGGACAAAAGCCGGTAGATGACCAAGGCGAGAATGAAGGTCAAGGGCACGGGCTGAGGTGGAAGAACAAACAAGAGATGGTGGAGTATCGAACATGTACACCCCATTCCGAAGATGACCTCGACCAAGTTCCTGATTCGTCGTCTGCTCCTAAAAAACAATACCAGAAGACGTAAAAGTAGCCACACAGTCTAAATCTTTGGTGAGTTTACTGATTGAATGGACTCTCAGGAACATGAGCTACTGAAGCCAGATAAATAGTCGGGGTCAATGAGCAGGTGCCAAATCTCACAATGGGGATTTTCGATCCATTAACAACTGTAATTTCAGAGGCACCTGTCTGCGGATGATAGATAGTGAACATACCAGAATCCCCTCTGAGATGTTCAGACGCACCAGAGTCAAGCATCCAAGCTGTTGGCCGAGGAGAGATACATGCCGCAGGACCACCAGTCTGAACAATGGTGGCTGGAAAAGAGGAAGGGGGCAAGACAACCCGATAAGATTGTATAAATGCAATCTCCTCCGGTGAGAGCGCCGGTTTGTATCAGGTACTCGAGACCGGTGACGGAGCATGGGACAACTGCTCAGGTGGGCGCACAATGGAGGGATAAAGCGTGGGGTTGCTGTGTGGGAAGGCTGACAGCTGAGGTGAGGGGGCGGCCTTGCAGGAGCGCCGACGATTGGAGGTGGTGTCGGAGTTCTGCGGGCGGAAGTGCCAACCATGACGGAGTTGGTGGGTGCCGCGCGTGAAGTAGGCCTCTGGAAAAGGGTCATCGGTGCTGCGGGAGCCGTTGCGGTGATGGTACCCAGTGTAGGAGGTAGGTCGGGAAGTGCCGAGTGGGGCTGGACCGAGAGGCGCCGAGAGGGGCGGGGTCGGGACACGCCGAGGAGTGTGGGACCAGGGCCGGGATGTGAACCCGAAGAGTCGTGGGAAGGCGTAGTCGAGAAAAAAAACGGCGAGCAGCGGGGCTGGTCACGAAGCTGGGAGTCTGCGGGCAGGCGGGTCCGGGAGAGCGCCGCAGGAGGCGGGTGCGGGAGCCGCGAAGCCTGCTGGAGGGCGGGAGACGATCGCATAGCCGGGAGTGTTCGTTGGTAGGCGGGGGCCGATCGCGAAGCCGACAAGGGCTGCAGAGGCAGGGCCGGGCGCGAAGCTGGGAGGGGTCGCGGAGGCGGGGACCGGGAAACAGCTGGAGGGCGGGCTGTGGCCGACCGCCTGGAGAGCGGGATCGATCGGGGTCGCGTCGAGCGGGAGGTCGAACTGGACAACCCCAAGAGAGCGCCGCGTCGGACGGGGAGGGGCGTCGGGATCTGGCGTCGGGACCGGGATTTGCCGAGTCTTGTTGGCTGGCGGGAAGCCGCAGTATGACGGGCGGGAGGGGCGCCGTCGGGGAGAAGCGCCGCGGGAGGAGGATCCGCGGGTGGCAGGCGACGACGTCGGGATCGCAGAGGGCGGTTCTGGACAGAACCGGAAGACTGCGATGGGAGGCGCGATGGGAGGCAGAGCCAAGAGGGCGCGACGGAAGGTGCGAGAGGCGGAGCCGGGCAAAGCCGGGAGGCCGCAGGGAACCAGGAAGCGTGGTGGGTTCGTCAGGCGCGACGGGAGGCGGAGCTGGGGCTTGGTCTAGCCGGGAAACCACAGGGAGAGCAGGGCCGGGCAGAATCGGGAAGCCGCACAGGGAGGGCGGGGCCGGGCAGGACCGGGAAGCCGCACAGGGGAATTGCTGAACCCTAGACGGGGAGAGAAAAAAAATTGGGAGGGAGGGCTCGGGTTAGTGAACACCCTCTGATACCATGTAGAGTGACAAATTCCCCTTACCTCAATGTGAGGTGGGGACATTCTTTTATAGATGAGTAAAAAGAATACATGGTGGAGTATTCTGATTTGGGACTCGGAAATACCCAATATAATAAAACGGGGTTTAACAAAATTCAAAGGCATGCTTCTCCAAAATTTTAGTGCTTCAAACAACCACAAAGAGGTACTAACAGATTCTCTAAAGCCTACATGAGTCAAGGCTCTGCGTACTTTCCTAGAATATACTCTGCCTTTGTTGTGCTCAAGGATGTACTTTCTTGCTTTTTACCTAGCCGTCCAACACAATTTCTTCCAATGAAGAATGCTCCGCCAATAGTGGATTTTCGATTCACAACATCTCCGGTCCAATCCATATATGAGTAGGCTGCCAAATCTCGATCTTCTCCTTCTTTGAGGACCAATCCATAGTTTAATGTTCCCTGAATGTACCTCATTATTCTCTCTACCACCGAAAGATTCCTTCGGGTGACTCTGAAAACGTTTTGCCAAACATGTAACATAAAAGATATCTGACCTTATTGTTGTTCTTATGCTTTCCAAGTTCAGTTCCAACCGCTATCGGAATTAAAACTGGTTTGCTATCTTTCATTCCAGACTTCTTTAACAACTCTTTTTTCACACTTCACCTGTGAAATAAATGTGTTTCCTTCCTTTTGATGTACATGCAGCCCAAGGAAATAGGTTAACTCCCCAATCAAATTCTGAATGCATTAAATTTGCAAACCTTTCAACAAATTTCTGCTTTTGATGCCAAAGATGATATCATCCACATACATCATTACCATAAATTGATCTTCTTTTGAGATTTTCACATAAAATTTGTGATAAACACCTCTTTTAAACTCCAGCTTTCTCAAATGTTTGTCCACTGTGCATACCAAGCACGGGGTGCCTGCCCCAAGCCATATAAAGCCCTTTTCAACCTGCAAATATTTAAATCATCATCTTCAATAAGAAAACCTACTTGTTGTTTGATGTAAATTTCTTTCTTTAGAACTCCATTTAGAAATGCAATCTTCACATCCATTTAATAGACTTTAAACTTCTTTTGAACAACTACTGCTAAGAAAAGTTTGATTGATCCCATCCTTGTCACTGGTGCAAACGTTTCCTCAACGTCAACTCCTTTAATCTGAGCATATCTTTTACATACTAGCCTTGCCTTGTTTCTGATCACTCTTCCATGCTCATCATATTTATTTTCAAAGACTTATTTTGTACCAATCATATTATGATGTTCAGGTCTGTCCACAAGTTCCCATGTCTTGTTTTTGTCAATCTGGTCTAATTCTTCATTTATGACTCTCACCCATGATTCATCCTTTGTCGCCTCTTCAAATGTTGCTGGTTCCACCTATGATAATAGAGCAATGTGCCCCATTCTTCTCATTCTCCGGGTTTGCGCAACAAATTTGTCTCCAATAATGCTGCTTGAGCCAACTTCAACTCTTCTCCTTATTGTTTGAGTCATAGTTTGACTTCAGCACCATGCTTGTCCTTTGATTCAACTTCAGAATCATCATCATTTGGAAGATTTTGTAATTCTCCAGAATCTACATTAACATCTTCTTTTTCACACACTTCTTCAAGGATGTAGAATAGGAAACCGCCTTACCTCAAGGTGAGGCGGAGACCTTTTATTGATTGAGAAAGAGGAATACATACTATTCCGATGTGGGACTCGAAAATACCCAAAATAATAAAAGAGGGTTTAACACTCCCCCTCAAGCTGGACATGCCCAGTTTGGACCACGAGTCCCACAAAAAACGAAAGAGAACACCATACAAGACCAGACACACTCCCCCTCAAGCTGGGTCGCAGATATTGTGGATGTCCAGCTTGGAACTGAGCGAGGCCAGACGAGCCTCTGGGAGACCTTTGGTGAAGATGTCAGCAAGTTGGTTCGCCGTCGGGATGTGGCTAAAGCTGACATGATTGTGCTCCAGGTGATGTCGAAGAAAGTGACAATCCACCTCAATATGCTTCGTGCGTTCATGGAAGACGGGATTCAAAACAATCTTGGTGACTGCCTGATTGTCACACCAGATCTGAGCAGATGTCTTCTGAGATAAGCTAAGCTCCTGGAGGAGTTGTCGAAGCCAAATGATCTCCGTAGTGATGGTGGTCATGACACAGTACTCAGACTCCGCACTGGATTAGGAGACGATAGTCTGTTTCTTGCTACGCCAAGAGATAAGGTTGCCTTGCTACTCGGAAATCTACTTCTGGGCGACGCTGGGTCGGCGCCGGAGGGAGCCGCAGGAGGGAGCCGCCGAGGGTGGCCGCGTAGGGCAGAGTCGGGAGGGGGGGGGGGGGTGGCCACGTAGGGCAGACCCGGGAGGGAGAAAAATATCTAAAAGGATTTTCCCTTTGATACCATGTAGAATGGGAAACCGCCTTTTTTCAAGGTGAGGCGAATGCCTTCTTTTATAGATTGAGAAAGAGGAATACATATAGGAGTATTCCGATGTGGGACTCGGAAATACCCAAAATAATAGAGGGTTTAACACTCCCCTCAAGCTGAAAATGCCCAGATTGGACCACAAGTCCCACAAAAAACGAAAGACACCAGATAAGACCAGACACACTCCCCCTCAAACTGGGTCGCAGATATTGTGGATGTCCTGTTTGGAACTGAGCAAGGCCATACGAGCCCCTGGGAGACCTTTGGTGAAGATGTTAGCAAGTTGGTCCGCCGTTGGGATGTGACTAAAGCTGACATGATTGTACTCCAGTTGGTCCGACTGCCTGTTTACCGGCTGGGAGGGGAACCGAATCCCAAGTATGATTGTCCTCCAGAGCTTGCAATTCATCTCTCATCGCTTGCAACCACCCCAGATGAGATTTGACCTTGCCAACTGTGCGGGGAATAAATATCGTCTCCAGAGTTGACAGATCTCTGTATGAAGATGTAAATAGAGGATTGTTTTGGAAAGAACGGGTACCTTTCTGTAGCGCAATGGGCAGGTCGTCCGGTGGCAGTGCATGAGCATCAGACGAAGCTGGGACAATGGTCTCCTTGGCCTGGATGGGGGGCACAATCGATGGGCGTCGGGAGTAGACCGTACCAAACCGGTGATCAGCAGGAGGCAGCACCGGAGGAGGATGGATGATGAGTGGAAGACAATCATCGATGTCAGTATCTGGATGGGGAGATGGAAGTGAGAATGGAGAACTCTCAACAAATGAAACGTCAGCAGATGTGATATAACGTCGTAGGTTTGGAGAGAAGCACCGGTATCCGCGTTGAGTGCGGGAATATCTGAGGAAGATGCAGCGGAGAGATTTGGGAGAGAGTTTGGAGAGGGCCGGGACGAGTGTCACAGATATAACAGAGATATCCAAATACACGGAGTGAAAGTGAGTGAGGAGAACAGAGTTCGAAAAAAAGTCTCCCCCTGAAGGATAGAAGAAGGGAGTCGGTTTAGGAGGTAGGTTGCAGTCAGGATGACATCGGTTCTGAAGCAGAGTGACACCTGCATGTGGAATAGGAGGGCAGTTTCATTCGTTGCATCTCCATACTTACCTCGATTTCCTTCTTTCTTTCGGATTAAACATTTGGTTCCAAAAACTCTGAGATGTTTCAATGAGGATTTCTTGCATCTCCACATTTCGTATGACGTCCTCTCTTCAGGACCAAATAATGCTTGGTTTTGAGCATACACGACCACTTGCACCGTCTGTTTCGAGTAATGTCGAGAGATACCACTCTCAATCAACAGGGTTCTAGCCATGTTGTTAGTCACATGATTTCTCCTTTCCACAACTCCATTCCATTAAGGGGTCCTAACCGAAGACACCTCATGCTTTATCCCATGTTTCTCCAAGTAGTTTTCCACTTATATTGAGGTATATTCAGTTCCATTATCCGATCGTAGGATCTTTATTGTCCTTTTGGCTTTATTCTCTATTCTTCGAAATCTTTTGATGCAGTCTAATACTTCTTTCTTAGATCGCATAAACAAGATAAAATATTTTTCACCTCGAGTTCCGACTTGATTGATTGGACTTGATTTCCTTCTTTATTTTGGATGAAGCATTTGCTTCTAAAAACCCTAAGATGTTTCAGAGAGGGTTTCTTTCCATGCCTCGTTTCATACAACGTCATATCTTCTTCGGGACTAAGCAATGCCCGATTTTGAGTATACACGACCACTTGAACTGCCTCTTTCTAGTATTGTCGAGAGATACCACCCTCAATCAACAAGGTCTTAGGGGGGGAATGACGCCCTACCCTGCTCTCACTATAACAATATCGGGGGGGGGGCACCATGCTCCAACTCATCTTAACAATATCAAGGGGAATGACGCCCTTCCCGTAATACCACTATATATGATATATCACAGTCATAGGGGTTGACCACTCGCCAGAACCCCACATACATTTCCTAGGTTGGCCTCTCAAGCGCTCAACCTACCCTCGACACCACATGCATACCAGGCTATCGCTATGTAACGTCCCTGACCCGGGAGCCACTAAACCGGTGCCCCGACCCAGGTAGTTACATGACCTCAAACGCGCCTCCCCGTACGCTAGAGGTTGCCGACTAGCAGCGAGGGCCCAATAGATCACGTGGGGAGACTATACCCTCAATATCAGAATAAGCCACAATAGATAATAATTTAAATAGCGGAAACATAAGAGAACAATCCATAACATGCATAAATAACCAAATCCCAAAACTGGGTACAATCATAAACAACAATGAATATGCCATGCCATGCTACAGTGTCAAGTGAACAAAACCCAAAAGAAAGAAAATAGTAGAATCTCCAAAATGGTTCGAACTTCAAGTCTGGAACCTCACCCAAACGTGTCCCATGTCCAACTCATCTCCCTAGCATAGGGCCCTTGCCCTTATCCTGACCTGCAAGCATGAAATTTGCTCGGGTACCCAACAGGGGCCCGAGCAGGGTGTGAGTATAACTTAGTAGGCCGCCACCAACGATGTCTACAAAATATCCGGCAAAGGAAGATAGTGCATGCAAGTGATAAGTAATGACAAGTAAAGATAAACAGTTCAAAAGCCATCTTTACTTAGGTTCCCTTAAGTTAAACCACCAAATACCCCAAGTTCATTTTCAAGACATTTCATTTATCATTTCACCCTTTATCAAGTGTTCAATGGATTAGGCATGATTAACGTTCTCAACATGTGGGAATTTAAACAAGTCCTAGCTCACTAGGCACCATATCACAACAATTCCCAATATCTCCACCTCGAAGCCTCAGTCCGGGTGGAATGCAACCGTTAGGGGAATAGAACTCTGTCTCCTTTCCTAACCCGTGCATTTAGGGGAGGAGCTAGGACCTCGGTCCAACTCAACCTGTGGGCGTCGAACCTCAAGTCAATACCCTACTCTGCCAAGCCATGTGCACATGCTTATTTATCATTCACCACAAAACACCATATCACAACAACATAACCAACCCAACATCATTTACAATCATCATAATAATCTCAATAAATGAGAAATTACATTTTGCCTCAATCCATTAACACGTTCATTATTCATGTTACTTACCCCTTTAGCCCCATTCCCATTTTCCATGTCTATCTCACTAAGCATATTCAAGTATAAAGCTAATCCCTAGCATTTTCCCATTTATCCATTTAACCCCTTTTTCGTGCCAACCAAACAACCTCTTAGGTAATTACCCAACCTAGGTGTATTACTAAACACCAATTGCACATCATTTAAGCATATTAACATATTCGTCATAGGCTCTATGTTCTCGCACAACGGCCTGCACTTACTTAGCTAACTCTAAGTCCGGGGAATATCGACACGCCCCTCGGGTGGCCCTAATTTGGTCGAGTCATCCTCCTTGCATCCCATGGGGATCAAGAGGGGTTCAATTAACCATTTAGACACCACTACATCACATCATGTCAAAAGCACCAAAAACTCTTCAAAAGAGGGCAAGAATAAAAACCCTACATGCACAAATCTACACAAAACCTAAGGGATATAAGTTGTAGACCACCTACCTTGAATCCGTTGGCGAACACACTCTCAACCAAAGCCTTAGATCCCGATTCAACACCCCTTTGAAGCTTCAACCTAGATCTCACCGAAAAAGAGAGGTTTGAGAGCTTCGGATGGAAATCGCCCAAAATACAAGACCTAAACTGGAGAAGAGAGAGGATGAGAAGATTAGACTCACCCGGATCTTCGATTCGCATCCAACGACACTCCAAACGGCCAAGAATTGAAGGAGTTTGATCCTTGGGAGCTCTTGGTCCATTTGGTTCGTTCCTAGGGTTGAAAGGGAGGAGGAAAATCCGGAGTGACAATTTTGTAAATTTTTAAAGGTTTTTGGGCCGCACGGTTTACCCGCACGGTTTGCTCAGACTGTGCGGCTAGCTCAGAAAACTCATTTTTCCCCCTTTTCGCGTCCCGAACCCCCGGAACACCCCCGAGCCTCCTTAAGGACTTTGGAAAGCACTTAATTGACCAAAATAAAGGGCTTAACTGAAATGTAAGTAAAACATACCTTACAGAGAAATTCGGGATCTTACAACCTCCTCACCTTATAACGACTCGTCCTCGAGCCGCTCTTCCGAGCATCATTGAGTTCCCAAAGAAAAGAGATCGGGCCACTGGGCCCGCATATCTAATTCCCGCTTCCAAGTTTCCTCCTAGACGTTTCCATGCTGCCATAGAACACGAACCAGGGGCACAACTTTACCCCGCAAAACTTTCTCGCTATGATATATAATACGAACCGGGTGCTCCTCAAAGGACGCATCGGCCTCAAGCTCGACATCCTCAGCATTGATCACATGAGATGGGTCAGGGTGATACTGTCGGAGTTGTGAGACATGGAAAACATCATGCATCTCACTATACCGCTATGGAAGAGCCAATCGGTAAGCCACCGGTCCGATCCTCTCCACAATTTCGAATGACCCCACATATCTAGGCGCCAACTTGCCCTGTTTCTGAATTCGACGGTGACCCAACCTTGGCGACACCCGAAGAAACACACTATCACCCACCATGAACTCAAGAGGCCTACGACGCTGATCTGCATATGACTTCTGCCTACTCTGAGTTGTTGCCATACGCTTTTGAATCAAACGAACCTTCTCCAACGTCTCCTGCACAACACTCGGCCCTAACAACTCAGACTCTCCAGCCTCTAACCAACACAACGGTGATCTACACGGTCTCCCATAAAGTGCCTCAAAAGGTGTCATCTGAATAGTAGCTTGAAAACTGTTGTTATAAGCAAACTCAACAAGCGACAAGTGTTTTTCCCACGAACCACCGAAATTCAGAACACATGCTCTCAACATGTCTTCTAATACCTGAATTGTACGCTCCGACTGCCCATCAGTCTGTGGGTGGTAAGCCGTACTTAGAAACACCTGGGTACCAAGTGCCCTCTGTAGTCCCTTCCAGAAGCGAGAGGTGAAACGCGGATCACGATATGAAACTATGTTTCTCGGCACGCTATGCAACCGTACTATTTCTCGATCATACAACTCCCCCAACTGGTCAACTGTATAAGTCTCCTGAATCGGCAAGAAATGAGCCACTTTGGTCAGCCGATCTACCACCACCCAAATGACATCATTCTTCCGAGGCATTCTCGGAAGACCCACTACGAAGTCCATCGTGACGTCATTCCACTTCCACTCTGGAATAGGCAATGACTGCAACAACCCACCTGGGCGCTGATGTTCAGCCTTCACCTGCTGACAGGTAAGGCATCGCGCCACAAAACTCGCCACTTACTTCATTCCCGGCCACCAAAACTGCATACGTAGATCGCGGTACATCTTAGTCAAGCCCGGATGCACTGCCCACTTTGACGCGTGGAACTCGCGCATCAACTCTTCCCGTACATCTGCCGACACCACAACACGACCATGAACATAAGCAACTCCATCAGTGCCGAAGGTCCAACCATAAGGTGACTCCCCCCCACCTTTAAGACTTTCCTTCATAGCCAAGGCCATGAACACAGCTGGTGGATTGGTCAAACCAAATGACATTACCAGGAATTCATACCCGTACCTGCTTCGGAAAGCCGTCCGGGGTATGTCAGAAGGTCTCACCCTCAACTGATGGTACCCCGATCTCAAATCGATCTTGGAAAACAATGAGGCACCTCTGAGCTGATCAAACGGGTCATCAATTCTAGGAAGAGGGTATCGGTTCTTAACTGTCATCTGGTTCAACTTCCTATAATCGACACATAGCCTCAGTGATCCGTCGACCTTCTTAGCAAACAACACAAGAGATCCCCAAGGTGATGTACTAGGGTGTATAAACCCCTTACGCTCCAATTCCTCTAGCTGAATCTTCAGTTCTTGGAGCTCTGCTGGCGCCATTCGGTAAGGTGGAATGGAAACTGGCTCCGCTCCAGGCAACAATTCGATCGTAAACTCAACATCTCTCTCGGGTGGTAACCCTGAGAAGTCCTCAGGAAACACTTCCTGAAACTGGTCCACAACAAAAGGGAAGATTGGTTGTCCTTTCTCCCCATCATCTATCATAAGGCATGCCACTTGGGTTGTGAGCTCCCCCATCTGATGGTGTAGCGGCCTTGCGTGGCCCGCTTGAGTATCCCACTCACCACGAAGAACATGAGTGCTCCCATCGAGAGAGGTGAACGTTACCCGATGTCGGTAACAATCGATATGGGCTTGATATAACACCAACCAATCTATTCCCAAGATTAGGTCAAAACCTGACATCTCTAGGACAAACAGATCCCACAGGAAATGATACCCACCAACCTCCAGAGCACAATCCTTACACTGCCTGATGTCCCCCACTCGTACCCCTAGCGAAGTATCAAGCGACATTTCCCCACATGCAGTCTCTACGGTTAAGCCCAACACAACTACGAACTGAGCAGAAATAAAGGAATGTGTAACACCTGTATCGAATAAAGTACTAACAAATGTGGAAGCTACAAGAATTGTACCTCGAACAGTAGACGGTCCTGCCTCATCACCCTCAGGTGTAGCCTGAACTGCATGGAAATGACCTGCCCCTTTACCCTGGGCTCCAGCCTGAGTACACTGCACTGCACTGCTCTGTTGGTAAGGGTGATCTCGCCCTGGAGTTCCACGTCCACCGCCCCTACCAGTACGACCTGTGGAGCTCCAACTACCTGCCTGATACGGGGTAACCGATCCCCTGCCTACACTCGACATCTGCCTCTAACCTCCATTATTCCCCGACTGCCGCGGGTTCCTGCAGAATCTCTGCATGTGGCATAGCTTGCCGCACGCTCGACACTCAACTGGTGGGCGGGGACACTGGTCACGCTTGTGCCTCGGCCCGCCACACTAAAAACAAAAGACCTGGTCACCACCCTGAGAAGCTGACCCCCTCTTCTGACTGCCCTTACTGGAAGGTTCCAAAGTGGCGCTTCCTACTATCAGAAGCCGCACCACTTGCTCGCCTAGCTGGCGCTACAAGTTCACTACCTGAAGCTCCCTTCAGGTTTCCTTCTGAGATAAGGGCTTGATCCACCACTTTAGCAAACCTTATATTCACCTGAGATCTGATCTCGTGTCTCAGCCCGTCCTGGAAGCGTTTCGCCACAGCAGCCTCATCTCCCGTCAACGTCGGAACAAAGCGTCTCAAATCGGTGAAACGGCTAGCATAGTCCATCATCGACATTGTCCCTTGAGTCAACCTCATAAAATCTGCAACCTTCTCCTGCCTCAGGGTTTCTGGATAGAAGTGCTCAAGAAACTTCTCCTAAAAATCTTTCCACATCATCCCCTCAGCCTGCTCTGTCTGAACCATAATGTCCCACCAACGTTTTGCTTGCCCTCTCAGCATGTAAGCCGCTAACTTGATTTGCTTCTCGAGAGGAGTCTCTAGATGGTCGAGAATAGTTTGGATGGACTCTATCCAGAACTCTGCTGCTTCTGGCCCACCCTCTCCGGTAAAGATCGGAGGGTGCTGCAGCCGAACCTCCCTGGTTAGCTCAAACATGCTCGGTGCAACACGCCCTGTGTCTCGTTCCGTCATCTGCATAAAACGAGGAAAGTTCTCGCGAAACTGCTCTTCTCTATCTCCTCGGAACACCACGTTCTCCTGCTCCACTACTGGAGGAGCGTTCTCGGCAACGTCCTCATGTCGCCCAACCGGCGCACGTCTTCGAGGCGGCATTTCTCTACAATGCCAAACATGAACTTTAGAACGCAACTATAACACTTTTACGAAAGGAAAAGATACATAGGTAGACTCATCTCTTGACATAACCAAACCGGTTCGCATACACTACCCAAACGAGCCCACTCACAACCAAATCACTACCCTCGGCCATCTCCCCTAAGGCCATGGCTATCATGGTATCTAATTCACACGGCTACGAGCCTTATCTTTTACTCCCATTCAAAACCATTTCCATATTCCAATTCACCCTTACAACAAATTATTCCATTTTTACTTCTTTATCAAGCACCATTTCTGACTATACTTTGATATTTCCACTTCCCTTTCTACACATTCGTATCATCTTATTAGGCACAATTTCATTGCTTTTAAGAAAACATGTGCATCCTAACCTTTATATCCCGCACACCCATCCCGTGTGTGTGCCTATCATGATGCATGTCACTTCCTACATAGGTGCCTAGAATGATGCATGAATGCACAACCTCTTACCTTTTCGGCCATGAGAGAAATATCACAAAACCGTCAAATCACACAACAAGTGCATCACCCAATGGTGAAATATCATCAAATGTAACTAAACACAACAAGAACAACAATCCCCTCCCAGGGTGACTTGGGTTTCCCCCCGTACATGGGTTAGCTACTCCCAAGCACGAGCTCATTACCAAGGTCCGACACATTCCCAATCTCCTGCCTATCTTCCCCAAATAGTAAGAAAGATAAAAGAACTCCTCTGATACCACTTTGTAATGTCATCGACCCGGGAGCCACTAAACCGGTGCCTCGAGCCGGGTAGTTACATGACCTCAAGCGCGCCTCCCCGTACGCTAGAGGTTGCCGACTAGCAGCGAGGGTCCAATAGGTCATGTGGGGAGACTATACCCTCAATACCAGAGTAAGCCACAACAGATAATAATTTAAATAGCGGAAACATAAGAGAACAATCCATAACATGCATAAATAACCAAATCCCAAAACTGGGTACAATCATAAACAACAATGAATATGCCATGCCATGCTACAGTGTCAAGTGAACAAAACCCAAAAGAAAGAAAATAGTAGAATCCCCAAAATGGTCCGGACTTCAAGTCTGGTACCTCACCCAAACGTGTCCCATGTCCAACTCATCTCCCTAGCATAGGGCCCTTGCCCTTGTTCTGACCTGCAAGCATGAAATCTTCTTGGGTACCCAACGGCGGCCCGAGCAGGGTGTGAGTATAACTCAGTAGGCCACCACCAACGGTGTCTACAAAATATCCAGTAAAGGAAGATAGTGCATGCAAGTGATAAGTAATGACAAGTAAAGATAAACAGTTCAAAAGCCATCTTTACTTAGGTTCCCTTAAGTTAAACCACCAAATACCCCAAGTTCATTTCCAAGACATTTCATTTATCATTTCACCCTTTATCAAGTGTTCAATGGATTAGACATGATTAACGTTCTCAACATGTGATAATTTAGACAAGTCCTATATCACTAGGCACCATATCACAACAATTCCCAAAATCTTCACCTCGAAGCCTCAGTCCGGGTGGAATGCAACCGTTAGGGGAATAAAACTCCGTCCCCTTTCCTAACCCGTGCATTTAGGGGAGGAGCTAGAACCTCGGTCCAACTCAACCCGTGGGTGTAGAACCTCAAGTCAATACCCCACTCTACCAATTCATGTGCACATGCTTATTTATCATTCACCACAAAACACCATATCACAACAACATAGCCAACATCATTTACAATCATCACAATAATCTCAATAAATGGGAAATTACATTTTGCCTCAATCCATTAACACGTTCATTATTCATGTTACTTAGCCCCTTTAGCCCCATTCCCATTTTCCATGCGTATCTCACTAAGCATATTCAAGTATAAAGCTAATCCCTAGCATTTTCCCATTTATCCATTTAACCCCTTTTTCGTGCCAACCAAACAACCTCTTAGGTAATTATCCAACCTAGGTGTATTACTAAACACCAATTGCACATCATTTAAGCATATTAACATATTCGTCATAGGCTCTATGTTCTCAAAAAAACGGCCTGCACTTAGCTAACTCTAAGTCCGGGGAATATCGACACGCCCCTCGGGTGGCCCTAATTTGGTCGAATCATCCTCCTTGCATCCCATGGGGATCAAGAGGGGTTCAATTAATCATTTAGACACCACTACATCACATCATGTCAAAGGCACCAAGAACTCTTTAAAAGAGGGCAATAATAAAAACCCTACATGCACAAATCTACACAAAACCCAAGGGATATAAGTGTAGACCACCTACCTTGAATCTGTTGGCGAACACACTCTCAACCAAAGCCTTAGATCCCGATTCAACACCCCTTTGAAGCCTCAATCTAGATCTCACCGAAAAAGAGAGGTTTGAGAGTTTCGGATGGAAATCGCCCAAAATACAAGACCTAAACCGGAGAAGAGAGAGGAGGAGAAGATTAAACTCACCCGGATCTTCGATTCGCATCCAACGACACTCCAAATGGCCAAGAATCGAAGGAGTTTGATCCTTGGGAGCTCTTGGTCCCTTTGGTTTGTTCCTAGGGTTGAAAGGGAGGAGGAAAATCCGGAGTGAGATATAAAATCCCGGAGTGACAATTTTATAAATTTTTAAAGGTTTTTCGGCCGCATGGTTTACCTGCACGGTTTGCCAAACCGTGCGCAAACCGTGCGGACGCCACTGTCCAAAAATCCACCTCTTGCACGGTTTACCTGGGCTGCCCGCACGGTTAGCACTAACCGTGCGCAGACCGTGCGACTAGCCCAGAAAACTCCTTTTTCCCCCTTTTCGCGTCCCAAACCTCCGGAACACTCCCGAGCCTCCTTAAGGACTTTGGAAAGCACTTAATTGACCAAAATAAAGGGGGGGGGGGTGCCCCACCCGATTTTGAGTATACACGACCACTTGAACTGCCTCTTTCTAGTATTGTCGAGAGATACCACCCTCAATCAACATGGTCTTAGGGGGGGGGGATAACGCCCTACCTTGCTCTCACTATAACAATATCATGGGGGGGGGGGTGCACCACCTTGCTCCAACTCACCTTAACAATATCGGGGGGGAATGACGCCCTTCCCATAATATCATTGTGTAGGTTGAGAAACCCCCTTACCTTCAAAGAGAGGTAGATGCCTTCTTTTATAGAATGAGAAGGCGGAATATACAAAGGAGTATTCCGATGTGGGACCCTGAAATACCCATAAGAATAAAAATAGGGTTTAACACTCCCCCTCAAGCTGGATACGCCCAGCTTGGACACCGAGTCCCACAAAAAATAAAGATGACATCATACAAGGCCTAGACACCCCCCCTCAAGCTGGGCGTCAGATGCTGTGGATCCCCAGCTTGGAACTGAGCGAGGCAAGACGAGCACCGGGGAGGCCTTTGGTGAAGATGTCAGCAAGCTGGTCCGCCGTCGGAATGTGGCTAAAGCTGACATGATTGTACTCCAGGTGGTGTCGAAAAAAGTGGCAGTCCACCTCAATATGCTTCGTTCGTTCATGAAAGACGGGATTCGAAACAATTTTGGTGGCTGCCTGATTATCACACCATATGTGAGCAGATTTCTGCTGAGGAAAGCCAAGCTCCTGGAGGAGTTGCCGAAGCCAAAGAATCTCTGTAGTGACGGTGGCCATGACACGGTACTCAGACTCGGCACTGGAGCGGGAGACGACCGTCTGTTTTTTGCTGCGCCAAGAGATGAGGTTGCCTGCCAAGAATATGGCAAACCCAGAGGTAGATCGCCGAGTAGCAAGACAACCAGCATAATCAGCATCGCAAAAGGCCTCAATATGCTGATGAGGATGCTGGGAGTAGCGAATACCACGGGCAGGATCTCGCTTGATGTACTTGGCGATGCGGATGACATCATCCCAATGAGAGGTGGTCGGATGCTCCATAAATTGACTCACTTTGGCAACCACACAGGAAATGTCGGGTCGCGTCATGGTGAGATAATTGAGTTTGCCCACCAACCGACGGTACCGCTTGGGATGTGGATACAATGCCGAGGAGGCATAAAGAGACCGTTCCCCAGACTCCAGAGGAGTGTCGACAACAGTGGCCTGAGTCAGCCCAACATCCAGCAAGATATCCAACGCATACTTCCGTTGGCAGAGGGAGATGGTGTCCGAAGAATAGGAAACCTCGATGCCTAGGAAGTGTGTGAGAGGACCGAGGTCCTTAGTGTGGAAGTGCTGGTGAAGATGGTCCTTGAGATGAGTGATGCCCACAGAGTCGCTGCCGGTGATGATGATATCATCCACATACACGACCAATAAAATGCAGCCATGGGAGGTCGCCCTGTAGAACACAGTGTGATCCTTCATGCTGCGAGAAAGCGCGAAGTCAGTGACGACCGTGCTAAAGCGGTCGAACCAAGCATGGGGAGACTGCTTGAAACCGTAAAGAGAGCGGCGGAGTCGGCAGACTTGAGATTCAGCGCCGGAGGCAGAAAACCCGGGGGGCTGCTGCAGATAAACCTCTTCCTCAAGGAAGCCATGGAGGAATGCATTCTTGACATCCAGTTGATGAAGAGGCCACTTATGATGGGCGGCGAGAGAGATGAATAATCGGACGGAGACCATCTTGACAACTGGTGAGAAGGTATCAAAGTAGTCAATACCGTAAGTCTGTGCGAAGCCTTTGGCCACAAGACGGGCTTTGAGGCGATGGAGAGTGCCATCGGGATTCAGCCTGACTGTGTAAATCCATTTGCTGCCTACCGCCTGTTTGCCTGCTGGAAGGGGGATAAAATCCCAAGTATGATTTTCTTCCGGAGCCTGTAATTCATCCCGCATTGCAGCTAGCCACCCGGGGTGAGATTTGACATCACCAACCGTGCGAGGAATAGAAACTGTCTCTAGAGCGGACAGACCCCTGTATGAAGATACAAATAGAGGAGTACTCTGGCAGGAGAGTGTACCTTTCCGTAGGGCAATAGGCAAGTCCTCGGGTGGTGGAGCAGGAGCATCTGATGAAGCGAGAGCGTCGGTGTCATTGGCCGGGACGGGGGATAAAGTCGATGAACGACGGGAGTAGACCTGACCAAAATGGGTGTCAACAGGGGTTGACACTGGTGGAGGGTGGATGATGAGAGAAATACAATCATCGATGGCGGGGTCAGGATGAGGAGAGGGAAGGGAGAACGGAGAGCTCTCAACAAAGGTAACGTCGACCGAGATGACATACCGCCGTAGGTCGGGGGAGAAGCAGCGATATCCGCGCTGAGTGCGGGAGTAGTCAAGAAAAATGCAGTGGAGAGATTTGAGAGCGAGTTTGGAGAGCCCTGGACGTGTGTCGCGAACGTAACAGAGGCATCCAAACACGTGAAGGGGAAGAGAGTGAAGAGAGAGAGAGGAGAATAGAGCCCGAAAAGGAGTCTCCCCCTAAAGGATAGAGGAAGGAAGACGGTTTATCAGGTAGGTGGCGGTAAGAATGGCATCGCCCCAAAAATGCAGAGGCACCTGTCGGTAGAAGAGGAGGACACGAGCAGTCTCCAGAATATGTTTGTGTTTCCGCTCGGCCACTCCATTCTGCTGGGGTGTATCAGGACAGGAGGTCTGATGAAGGATGCCTTTCGTTTGGAGAAACTGCCGAAAGGGAGTGGAGAGATACTCACGCCCATTATCCGAGCGGAGACATTTTACAAAGATGGAGAATTGGTTCTGAATTTCATTGTAAAAGTTTTGGAAGGTGGAAAACACTTCAGAGCGTTTTCGAAGGAGGTAAAACCAAGTCATTCGCGAATAATCATCTATGAAAGATATATAGTATTTATATCCCAAATTACTCGAAATGGTACAAGGACCCCAAACATCTGAATGAACCGGATCAAAAGGGTTTGAGGCCCGTGTATCCACGTGAGGAATGTATGTAGTGCGATGATGTTTCGCAAAAGTACATGACTCACAATGAAAAGAAAGATTTCGACTAAAGTCTGGAAAAAGCTGATGAATGGTGGATGCAGGCGGGTGTCCCAAGCGGGAATGAAGATCCAATGCTCGAGAAGAGGCAGACGTGCAAGCGATGGGTGCCGGTCCATCGAACATGTAGACCCCGTCCCGAAGTTGGCCTCTACCAAGTTCCCGGTTCGTAGTTTGCTCCTGAAACACAACACCAGAGGAGGTAAATATGGCAGCACAATTATAATCTTTTGTCAGCTTACTGATGGAAAGAAGATTAAATGGACTGCGGGGCACGTGTGCCACAGAGGGTAGGTGTATCGATGGAGTCAGTGAGCATGCGCTGAAGCCCGCAATGGGGATAGTGGAGCCATCCGCGACGGTGATGGCTGATGAACCGGCATAAGGGCAGTAAGAGGTCAACATACCAGCATCACCAGTTAGGTGGTCGGAGGCACCTGAGTCCAGCATCCATGCAGGGGAGCGACGACCGACAAAGGCAGCGGAGCGAACAGAATGAGCCAGAGAAGCCGAGGATGGACCGGGTCCGGCAGGGTCCCGAGGATCATGAGTCAGATGGATGTCGGCCATAGACAGGTCCATAGATGGGGGAAGGGTGGAGACTGCCGAGGACGCCTCCTGGACCGCGGTCTGTCCCTGCCGCGGGCGCTGAGATGGACGTCCATGCAGGACCCAACATCGGTCGATCATGTGGCCAACCTTGCCACAATGTTGACAGAGGGGACGTGGACGACCTTCGACACGACCACGTCCACGAGGACCCGAGGAGCGACCACCGCTTTGACAGATGAGAGCTGAGTGGTCGATACTGGGGGCGGGAGGGGGAAGAGCCCGCTGGGCCTTGCTCAGCCGATGATAAACCTGAGAGATCTCCAGCGTCGACGGGCTAGCGAGCAGCTCGGTTGCCGTGGTGGCAAACTCCGGAGCGGGGCCGCTGAGAAGGGTGAAGATGCAGAGTTGGTCCCGCTGGGTCTGAGGCTCTGCCGGAGTTTGGGGAATGGGCCACAACTCCTGCAACTTATCACGAAGCCCTTTCCATTCCATGAAGTAGGCGTTGAAGGATTGGTCCTGCTATCGAACATGGGACAGACGCTGAAGTATATCGGAAACCCGAGCCAGGTTGTTGGTCTCAGAATACATGATATTCAAGGAGTCCCAGAGTTCCTTGACTGTATTTGCCGTGCGGGTGACATCTTTGACCGATCGATCCATGAAATTGATCAGCCGAGCGAAGATCTTGCTGTCAGCAAGCTTCCACGAACGATATTTGGGGTCAGTCGAAGCCGGGGGAGGATCCTCAAGGTGATGATCAAGGTCCATCCCGGTCAGGGACATCACCACAGTCTTCCGCCAGATGGAAAAATTTGTGGAGTCCAACCGGTCATCCACAAGGCGGGTGGAAGCGGTAATCATCTGAGGCAGAGGGGAGGAGTCTGCCATGGAGGCGTCGGGCAGCGGTCTAAGACGCAGTAGTGGGCAGCGCTGGAATTAGTGAGGGGACGGGCGTGTCGGGAAGCTGAGCACGCCGGGCGTAGGAAGAGCCGGGAGGAGCCCGGTTTGCCTGGACTGAGCCGGTCCGTCTGGAGGGAGCAGCCGGGGCCGGTTCGCGTGGACCGGTTCGCCTGGACTGGTCCGCCTGGAGGGAGTCACAGTTGGTCGGAAGCCGCGCGCAGAGGAGGTCGCCGGGGGTGCTGCGCGCAGAGGAGGGCCGCCGGGATGGGATGCGGGAGCCGGGAGCCGCGCCTGAAAACAGCGACGGGAGGCGATGGGAGCCAGGCCCGCCGGGAAGAGTCGTCGATAAGAGCAGTGGGAGTCGGGGAAGGCGGGACCGACGGGGGCGACGAGAGGCGTGGGAGCCGCAGTCGCCGGGAAGGGCCGGGAGGGCGCGCGGGAGTCTGACGGAGCCGCGACAGAAGGTCGCGCTCGGGTGGAGGCGCGACGGGGTGACGGGAGGGTCACCGTCGGGAGGAGCCGCGGCGGGGCATCGGGAGTGTCGCGCTCGGGAGGAGCCGCGACTGGAAGGGCGCGCGCGCAGGAGGAGCCGCGCCGGGAGGGAAGGCGCACCGGGGAGCCGTCGCGACAGGGAGGGCTCGTGCGCAGGAGGAGCAGGCGCCGGGAGGGAAGGCACACCCGGGAGCCGCACCGGGCAGGAGGCGCCGAGGAAGGAGGGTGCAAAAATGCACCGGGGAGGCGGGGCCGGACTTAGCCGGGAAAACCGCAAAGAAGAGCGGGGCTAGGTTAAGATGTAACCTCCTCTGATACCATGTAGGTTGAGAAACCCCCTTACCTTCAAAGAGAGGTAGAGACTTTCTTTTATAGAATGAGAAGACGGAATATACAAAGGAGTATTCCGATGTGGGACTCGGAAATACGCATAAGAATAAAAATAGGGTTTAACACATTGTATATCATATATCACAGTCGTAGGGGTTGACCACTCGCCTGAACCCCACATACATTTCCTAGGTTGGCCTCTCAAGCGCTCAACCTACCCTCGACACCACATGCATACCAGGCTATCGCTATGCTAGCCTCCCTGCACTAATCTTCTCCAGGGTTAACATGAGTTTGGGGCACCCACTGTGGTCCCTTAAGTCACTTTTCGGTCCAAACACCCCACAAGGGTACCTTCCTCTCTTTCCTTACTCTAGGCTCAAAGCCTGTCATTCTGAGGACATAACACCCTTCAACATGACTATGATCACATCATGACATAATCGGCCACACCGGTAAGGTAATACAGGCATCACACAAAAGGGATGGCATAACGCCCATCCCACTTCTAAGGTCAAGCTAGGTTGGTCCCCTCACCAAACCTACACACAAAACCTTTCCATGGTATCCTTACTTGGACACACACACACACTAGTGGGGGTGGAACACTCAACTCACACCCAATCATCTAGCCAAGAGGCTCTCAAGCATTCTATGGTTCCGCATGGCCTACTTCTAGGCTAACCATTCCAAATCTATCACCCCCTCACATGGAGAGGATTAAGGGCACCTATCCAAGGTCCACTATGTTTCACTTATTCCATTTATACCCCTCTAGGGTCTTTGTATCTCATAACACATATTTATAGTTTAACCCCTGGCCATCGGTGGTCAAGACATCAAACTAGTGTCCAAGGGTCCATTGAGGCCCACGATACTTCCATTTCCATGGTTTTTTTAAAAGAAACAATTCATTTTCAATTTAATGGTCAATCGCGCACAAGTGGCAAGACCGCATATCATATGCTACATAACAAATGCGTAAACTTTAGGAAGATGTTTATGGACCACCTACCTCATTCGGAATTTCCTTTAAGCCAAGCTCGACCACCCTTGCTTAAGCTCGTCCAATCCTGACTGGCCATTGTCCATCAATACGAAGCCCTAACTCCATCAATAATCATTTAGAAAATCACAAAACAATTTATAATCATTCCCTCAATTTATTCCATAATTAATATCTAGGGCATATTCAAAGAACAACTTACCAACGATCTCCCATGGTTTAAATCTTGAGCAAAGGGGTGCGCACCACCCCCAACATTCATCCGGACCTTTAATACACAAAAACCCCAATATCTCATTCCAACACATCCATTCATTTCACCCAAAACAATGGAAAAACCTTAAATAATTTATGGCAGCGACATACCTTAATGAACCTGCACAAAACCTAGTGCGTTCATCCTCTTGGGATTCAAGCCAAACAAAAGCCCCATCATATCGGCTCGACTCCACAATATTTTGGTGGAATCGACATTGAACCCTAGTCCGAGTCGCAACAAATCAGCAGCGAAGAAATAGGGGAAGAAACTGAGGGAGAATCAATGAGGAGTGATGGATTTACCTCTAGCTATCACCTGGAATAGACCGAATGGAGATCTTATAAGAATTGGCGAAGATCTCCCTTGGAGTTGAAGAGAGGAATGGTAGGGAGGCTTGGGCATGTTCACTGTCTTTAACAAGGCCTAAGACCCCCTTTTTATTTCATGTAACATTTTATTAGTATTTTGGAAAAATCTGGAAAATTTCATCAAACTCAAAATTTGGCTAACACTGGAATTCCCAAAAACCTTACGCATCGCCCTGAAAACCTTTCGCATCCCATACATAACATTTTCCCACACTGCGTAATATATTTCCTTCTGCGTATGGTTTTTCCCTTGGCCAAAATTCAATGCGTAATATATTCCCCCCTAGTACGTAAGATTCTCCCCCCATACGTAATATCTTCAAGACGTAAGGTTTATCCGTTAGGAAAAACCTACATGCAACATTTTTTACTCCATACATAATATATATATCTCATGCGTAATATTTTATCCTATGTGAGGTATTTTCCTTGGACGAATTTTGATACGTAATATTTTTAGCCCATACGTAACATATTTAAATCTGTACGTAAGGTTTTTCCCTTGGATGAAAAACCTTACACAATATACTCTGCTCATACGTAATTGAAGAACGCAAGTAAGGATTGTATTTGTTGTCAATGAGAGAGGCTTCCATGATAATGAATATTGACAAGCAAAGGGAGTTGCTGCCTATGAATAAATAGGCAAGGGAATTACTATTGTTTGGAACATCTGGCTGAACAAGTTCTAGGTTAGCAACCTTGAAATGTGGCGATTGGTGAGCTCATCATAATGCGAAAGACAGTGCTGATGAAGAGACACTGTCTACAACAATTTAGAATTTGGAATAAGCTGGCTAAAGGGGAGATTGAAGCACTATATTAATGAAGAGAAAGCTGGCTGGAAGTTAGAGAATCCATCCACGGAGCCCTGAACATGCACACTGCTGTATCGGGTGAAGGAGGTCCTTTGGATGATGCTTTGGAGTGATTGGGAAAGCCCTCTGAAGATTTGAAGTGGTTCTGAGGCCAGTTGAGTGAAGTCGGGAATTTCTGTTCTGAAGCTGACAATATAGTTAAGTCTCAGTTCATAAGACTTTGGCCATTCTCGTAAGACTTTATTGAGGATCTCGTAAGGCTTCATGCATCTCGTAAGATTCCTGAGGAGCCTCGTAAGACTTTGTCCGAGGTAGAAAAATGACAAAGGCATGAAAATTACAGAGAGCCTGTAAGACTTACTAAGCCTGTAAGACTTTCCAGTTTGCTTGAAATTGACAAAGGGAGAAATTCACGGTGACTTCATAAGACTTACAAAGTCTTACGAGAATATCAGTTTTCCAAAATCCAGTAAAGTGTCAATTGAGTAAGACTGCTTCAGCGTGTAAGACGTTTTTTTTGCAAGACTTCACACAACCAATTTCGTAAGACTTTGCCAGATGGCTCTAAATTTGGAAAAGGGAGAAGTTCACTGGGGCGCATCAGGCTTCTTGGGATTCCGTAAGACTTTAAAATCTTACGAAAAACAGTCAAGTAGAATATGATAAGGCATGGTTTCACTGAATCTTGTGAGGCTTTAAAAGTCTTATGAAAATCCCTGTTGTGATTCATGCTGATGATGAGTTTCACGCCACGAGCTACTGCGCCACATCATAATGCATGAGGCCATGCGTACGTGGATGAAAATTTCAAAGGAATTAAATACAGCGAATTTTGTGGAGAAGAAGTTTGCGATATTTTAATGTCGCATGAATTATAATGAGCTTTATGGAGAATTAAAATGGAAAATATTGATCGGGATTTTTGGGATGATAACGAGGAAGAATTCAAACCGGAAAAATCCATTAGTATGAAATTCTGAAGATTGTCTGCCAACTGAGATTTATGGAGTTCCCATAAATCAAATATTGAAAATAATATTAATGATATTCAGTGAATAAAAGAGAAGGTGGAGAAAAAGAAAGTGAAATACTTAAGAAATCCTTCGACAATTCTATTTTTCAGAAGAAACACAACCAATTGTAGAAGAAAAAGAACCCAATACTGCTGCGACCAGAAGATCATCCAAGTATCGAAGAGAACCCAACGACATCCAGGAGCATTCCGTGCGTCGAAGAAGAAGAAAAAGAAAGAGGCCTACCATATAACTATATCGTAGAAGGGGATCAACTGAGAACTACTAGAGCAGACTGAGAAGAAGAGCAAGACCGGCGAGCTTCTCCATCGAGGAAGAAGCTGTTGATGTCCTACTCACAGGTTCTTGGAATGAGCCATTCAAGGACTATGCAAGGGATCAGGACCAGTCGCGAGGATTGAGTTTGCATGACAACAAGAATCAACGGGGGTTTGAAGATTGTGCGATTTAGTATAAAGATCCTCCAGTGGGATGCTAGAGCACAGAGTGGGATGTTGTGTAAGATGTTGTGTAAGCATGGTGCGAGGCCATGCATGGCGTGTGATGCACCATAGGGTCCAGGGTTAATCCTGCCCTTCGTTTATAACGAAGAATCTGTGATTGAGGCTTCTAACCAATCACGATAACGAGTAGACTCTCACATTGAAGCCAAACCTTGTAAATCGCTGTGTCTTGTGCCTTTATTTACTACATCATTTGGGTAAGGCTGGGAGACAAGAAGAGAGAATCAAGACTTTAACCAGTCTAAGAGGTCGAGTTAAAAAATGAAGAATTTGTAAAAAGAGATCACCGATTCACCCCTCCCTCTCTCAGTGATCCATTCAATATTTCTCGTATGTAATATTTTTGTTCTCATACGTAATATATTTGATCCCTGCGTAACATTTTATTTCTCTCCCCTGTGTTGTGTAAGATTTTAGACTTTGAAAATCTGTTGAAATTCAAAAACACCCAAAATTCATCGTAAAATTATTTTTAAAATTTTCAGCACCTGTAGCCCCCCCAAACCTGCAATAGCTGAGAAAAATAGCAGCAACCAGCCCCGAGCTCGGCCAACTCCCAAGTCTAAATTCCCAACCTACTTCGACACCCTCAACACCTCTACGGGGTTCCAATACACATGGTCGATCCATGGTTCAATCCAAATCACTATTCCCACATACCCGGCAGTACATAACAGCCCCAAAAACCACAACAAGCCCTCCCCGACCCTCCTCCAACCTTAACCGAACATCCGAAATACTTTCCAGGTCCCCGGTCACATCGAAAAACACAATTCAAGAGATGTTCCAACTCTCAGATTCTTGATCTAAACCTCAATTCTCAAAGCGTCCTCTGTACCGGAACCAAAAATTTATCGTTTCTTTTATTTTCACCAACCTGTATGACGCAGGTCTTTACAACATACATCAGTGTGGACCAAATCCTGCAGATTTGATGCTCGCTTTTTCTTTAGACGACAAGGGTTTCTCACCATCTTTCCTCTCAAGCATGTGTCACATGTCTTTTCTCTATTTCTCTTCAAACAAGGAATATCAACTGTCGCCTTCAACTTTGATAAATTTTCCACACTCTGCTGGTGAATATGATCAAGCCTCTGATGCCACAAACTGTTTTCTTCTTCTACAGTGAGACAAGTGTTCTACTTGTTGTCCACCTGATACAAATTCTCATTCGTTCTCCATCCCTACGTTAGGGAATTTCCAGCCTTTCCCTTGATATTGCAGTCTTTTCGGTTGAATGCAACTTCCATTCTCGAGTTAAATAATTGACTAACGCTGAACAAATTGTGTCTGAGGCTGTCTACATAGAGGACTTCAGTGTTTTTTAATTCATCTCCAACCAAGCAAGTTTTACCACTTTAATCTTTAGAGTTTTATCGTTTCCAAACCGAACTATTCTTCTTTTCACATTCTTGAGATGATTCATGTTGCTTGTTATGCGTGATGAACACCCACTATCAAGAATTCACCTGTCGCTGTTTTTCGTTGCCTTTAAAGCTATCTTAGCATGTATAGCTTTCTTCTTCGTCTTTAACTTCTCTGCTTTCTAAGAAATTCCATGATTAGTTGAAACGCAAAATCACCTCTTCTCATTTTCTTCAGTTTATGCAATCAAGTCACACTTTTCTTCTTCCAATGGATAAAATCCGTTTTCCAATGGAATTGTACTGGATTGTCTCACATCCAACCTTCTGATTTTGATAAGAATAACCCCTGCTTCTTATTTGCTTGCAATACACAACTTTATTGCCCAAAGTTAGAGCAATTGAAGCAATATCCGTAGAATGAATTTCTATTTCGAAATGAAGGATATGTTTTGAATATCCTATTCCAACTTCCAATTGCTTCACCTTTCAAATAACTTTCTGCTTCTTCACAATATGACATCGTGTGGCCTAAGTAGCCACAAAAATTGACACTTAATCAGAGGGGAAATCTTGTTGGTGCCATCTTTCCATATATCCCCATCTTTCAATTAACTCCTTGATTGTTGACAGGTTCTCAATGATTGAGATTTTTCTCCTATTTTCTGCTTCCCTTTGCTCTTCTCATATTCTGTCTTTGTTTTTGATGTTTCAACATTGTATCCAAGCCCACTTTTACCCGTGCAATTAGGTCTCTGAGCGTTCAATACTTCCTCGACACCTCTTGTGCATCGTTCCGCCCTTTAGTTCTGAAAACCTTCCAAATTTCAACTTCTTCCTTGAGTCATCTGATTTTATTTCAGATTCCGTCTTTCTTCGCTGTGAACCAACTTCCTCAAGTGCTTCAATCTTATTAGCTTTCTCCTTGATAGACATATTAAAATTGTTAATGATCTTAGCCCGCTCCTCAATTTTCAACCTATAGTGCGCCACTTCTTCAGGTTTTACTTGATTATTTGCATGTTCCTCTGCATCTTTCTTTAGTCGATCAACTTTTTCTTCAAGATCATCAATATAGTTCGATGACTGTTTCAGCAATCCTCCAATCTCCCCGTTCTTCTTTCTTTGTAGGTCAAACTCTTCAAGAGCTCCATCCAACTCCATTTTGAAATCAACAACTCCCTTCGGTTGTTCATCCCTTTTTACTTCAGTTTTTGATTTCTCCACCGTAGTCATCATAGCATCTTTCGTGTCTGAGATGAACTCAGTTTCAACGCCTTCCAAGGGATCTTCTCTAGCATCACCTTCCTCTTTACTTATAACACTTTGAAGTTTCTTTCCACTTGCATTTCCGGAATTGAAGATCTGTTTAAGGGAGAACTTCTTTCTTGTCTTATGAGTGAGTTCAATCTCACCATCCTCTCCATCAAATCTTTTTGGACACCTAACAACAATGTGCCTAACCTTTCCACAACGAAAACCGGCCCAAGACAACTTACCATCAAATCTCCCTTTACCTCTTAAACTTTCTTGACATAAGTGATAGGAACTCGTCAATAACACCTTCTTCATTTCTAGCCATACGAATCTCAAGCTTCTCCATGATTTTGAATGTCATTTCCTTTGACGATTGTTCCAAGGAACTTTTCGGATTCACTTGCATTTCATATGCGACCAACTTGCTATGTAGATCATCAAGAGATAATTCCTCAAGATTTACTTCTTCAAGTGGTGACTCTTTTTTATTATAAATTGGTGGAAATCTTCGTATTGTAAGTGCCCAGTCAAGATAATTGTATCACTAAGAGGGGGAGGGGGTGAATCAGTCATAACTTTTTCTTTTATGTTTCCTTGCAAATAAAACAACCTTCGCCTCCTGTTAAAGAATTCTTTCCCCGCTGAAAACAAATCAAACACACATCCACAGGAACACAAGAATTTACAAGGTTCGCTATTCAACGAGAATAGCTACGTCCTTGGTATGGTATGAAAATGATCCAATACCACACAATCCACTAGAAAACAATCATTTGACATGGAATACGAGTAGAATATGCCCTTTCACTGGTGTAGCACTATGTAAACAATCCAATAGTGCGTGTGCTCTCCTTAACACAAATGATGTAGTACAAAGTTTTGTAACAGAACATGTTATCTGTGGTTCTTTATAAATTTCCACAAATGCATTCTTTTCAAAACAAGTCTTCACTTTCTTACCCAGAAACTGGTAAGAACTTCAAAGACTTTGATATGAAACTCAATTTGATTCTCCCAATCCGATTGCCCAATAGGGAAATATAACTCTGTCAGAATACGATTAAGACTATTCTAAACACTTTCTTCCTCGGTTCGGAAAACCCAATACGATAATTCCATTCCGATTATCCAACCTGATACGTCGATCAGTCGAATACGATGAAAAACAGAATACGATAATCAGCTGAATACGATGATCCACTGAATACGATGATCAACTAAATACGTTGCAATCTTGTCTCTTCTCCTTTCACTTTAATCCGACGAAACTTCTTCAACAAAATTCAATACAAAAACTTCTTCTCTCACTAGAAATGCAGAGCTTCTCTCTCTTCTGCGGTGAACAATACCTCTGTCAAATCTCACTCTAAAAGTACAATGTACTTCTCGCCTTTTATAGGTGACCCAAAAGTGACTTTGACGGGAATCCCAAAAAGTTTCCCGCTCAACCAAATTACCCAAATTTGAATGTTTCTTTGAATTTCAAGTGCATTTTGACTTCGTCAACACTTCTCAATCCTTCTCGATCCTTCTCGAATCTTCTAACAACTTTAACTCTTCTTCGGAATTTCTTTTCAAACACCATTTTAATTCCGATTTCTATTCCGATTTGCTCAGCCTAATTTCTTCATTAGGATGCTCCGTACCGGTTTTTGACTTTATGAAGAAATAGACAACTTTCATCTTCTTCGAAAGACTCCATTCCGATTCTTCATTCTGATTGCTCGATACGATTGCTTCATTACATTGCTCTGCACCATATGAAGAAACAACTTCTTTGAATATCAAGCTCCCCCTTTGACTACCCACTCAACCACTTCTACTTCTTCTTCACTTGAGACAGGCTTTTGACTCGGTTGAAAACATTTGAAAACAAACTAGGGTGCTTCTCTCTCTTCTGAATACGATAGCTCTTGACCCATTTGTAATCAAAACAATTCAACCTGACGAATGGTTGACTACATGGTTGATGAACTCTGATTTTCTTTTTGTATTGGTCCCAACAACTTCAATTCTTTTGAATACGATACACGTTAGCTTCATTCTCCGAAAATTTATATTTTTTGGCTTTTGGTCTGACTGAAAACCAGTACCTTCGGTTTCTCACATTTGCCACAAATCTTCTCAGCCTTCAAATAAATATGAATCCGATGAACCCATTACGATGATCTTAAGACTGAGAAACTTTAACTTCACCAACTTTTTTCTTTCACAAACTTCAGTTTGTATCACGACTTCATGATTTTGATTACGTTGAAGATTAGATTCAACATCGTCTGACTTACAATGGAAATTATTGTGACTTCCCATTTCCCCAACAGCCAGCATTCTTTCCAACTCAGCCTGAATACGGTTGACATGATTACGATCAGGCTGAATACGATCTCCGACACCTTTTCTCCCTTTCCAATCCGATGCTCAATACAATTGACAACATCCTTTCTTCTCCTTTATTTCATCAGACTTGCATCACAAGTTTCACAAAATACTTATGATTTATGAGAACTCTATGATCAACAAAACATCGTCACATTTATTGTCGTAGTCATGAAGACTTCGATTCTCCACCATTACGATTACTCCTTCCATACCGAACTCAGGGCGAGTCCGATGACCCTTTACTTCCAGCAAGATTCTTCTTCAATATGATCAATCCTTTCATTTCGGATTCAGTGTGAATCCGATGAACCTTTTCATCCAGCCAGCTTCAACGATGGACCTTTTCAAGCATTGTGAGTTCAATTTCTTGAATACGATGGTCAGTCCAATTTTCATCCAAATACAAAGTGATGTGATTTTCCGTTCTTCTTAAACTTTCTTGACAACAAAAGACAATACCTGAATACAATCACTTTCCTTATCAGCTTGGTCTTAACAATCTCCCTCTTTGGATTTTGTTGTCAACCAAGATTCATAAATCACTGAACTTTGTATCCTCAAACAATATCAACAATTCTAAGCCTACGGGAGCTTACTCATTGTAGGAAACAAGAATTATTAACACCAAAGCCATGTTGTCCAAGAGTAGTGATCATGAAACCTTCTTCATCTTTCTTTCTTAGCCTTTCTTTCTCAGCTCTTCGACTTTCTTGGAATACAAAACTTTGTTTCCTACAATCACTCTAACAAATAGTTAGAATAGTTCACACACTTATAATGCTGAATTCACACCTTACCCACAACTCTCCCTTTTTACATGCTTCCATAAGGATTGATTTATGAAACAATTCTCCCCCTTGACAACACTATCCAAAGGTAAAATGAGAGAGGGGACAACAACACATACCTCAACCTTGACGAGAAAGAGGTTGGACGCTCATGTTCAACCTCAATTTAGAAAAAGATTCTTTCGGTAAAGGTTTTGTGAATATATCAGCAACTTGTTCCGATGTTGGAACATACTATAACTTCAATTCATTCTTCTCCACATGCTCTTTGATGAAATGGTATTTAATATCAATATGTTTTGAACGAGAATGTTGAACCAGATTCCTAGTGAGATTGATTGTACTTTGATTATCACAATCCAAGAGTAAGAGTAACTTCACTTCAACAAGTAAGTCTTCTAATTGAGTCTTCATCCACATAAGTTGAGTAGCGGCTTGAGTGACAACAACATACTCAGCTTCAGTTGTACTAAGAGTTACTGAATTCTGTTTCTTTGTATGTCAACTAACACAACACTTTCCCAGAAAGAATACTCCACCAGATGTGGATTTTCTATCATCAACATTTTCTACCCAATCAGCATCAGAATACCCAAACAAATCAATACTTTTTGAGCTATCATACTTGATTCCAAAATTTGTTGTGCCTTTGATGTATTTGAGAATTTTTTTTCCTGCAAGTAAATGTGATTTTTTAGGAGCACTCTGTGTTGCGGAAACGTCGGGAGCAACGAAACAAAACACGGATCACAGGAGAGTAAAAGGAAAAAAAAAAGAACAAGGACACAAGGATTTACGTGGTTCGGGAATAATCCCGACGTCCACGGAGAGACAGAAAATCACTATAATTTGGGAGCACAAGTTACAGGAGTTTCACACACACACACAGAAACCCTAGCCCGAAAATGGGCTAATGTAGAGGACGAATCACTATTCCACCAATCGTCAGAAAGTCCGCATCGCTACAGTGAAAGGCGGCCACCCAAGTCAAAAGTGCTACAATGGCTGCTGGCTGGAAGTCCAAAGAGCTACAGCGAATGGTGGCTGGAAGTCCGCGTCGCTACAGTGCTTGTTGGTGTTGGTCGGTCAGCTCTGCTACAGTGTCAGCATTGCTACAATGCCCAAAATTTGGGTTGGGGACCTTCGGCCCCTGGATCCCTGGAGCAGGGGCGCGTTGCCCCCTGCAACCCCCAACGAGCTCATCGTGGAGCTCGACCCGCGAAAGTTGCGGGCCACAAGCATTCGACCCAACTGGATCGGGCTACACCAATCCAACGCTCTTAAAAACTTGCACATAAGGTGGCACTATAAACAATGTCAGGTCTTGAGGCAGTCAAATACAACAAACTTCCAATCAACTTCCGAAAATCTTTCTGATCAACTTATTTTCCTTCTCCATCTTTAGACAACTTTGTTCCTACTAAAATCGGTGTGGAAATAGGTTTTGAGTTTTTCATGCCGAACCTCTTGAGAAGTTGCTTAGCATACTTTTCTTGGGAACGAATGATGTGTTTCTTCTTTTGTAAAACTTGTAACCCAAGAACGAAATTTCATTTTTCTCAGCATAGACATCTCAAACAACTTTTTCATTTCTTCAGCAAATCTTTTACAAGTTCTTTCATTATTCCCAGTAAAGATAATATCATCAACATAAACAATTACGGTGAGGGAATACTCTTGATTTTTTTTGATGTAAAGATTGATATCAACTCTTCCTTTCTTGAAACTCATCTTCCTTAAGCAAGTATCCAATTTGGAAGACCATGCCCTTAGAGCTTGTTTTAGCCCATACAAGGCCTTCTTCAATCTGCATACATAACTTTCATCTTTCCCAACAACAAAGTCACAAGGTTATTCAATATAAACTTGATTGTTCAATATAAACTTGATTGTTCAATATAAACTTCCTCATCAAGATCACCATTCAAGAATGCGGACTGTACATCCATTTGAAAGATTTTGTAACTTCATTGTGCACCTATTGCAAGAAAATTATGATTGTTTCTAATCGTGACACCGGAGCAAAGGTTTCATCAAAATCAATACCTTCAATTTGTGAATACCCTTTGCAAACAAGTCTTGCCTTGTTTCTTATCACTTCACATTCTTTATTTAACTTATTCCGGAAAACCCACTTTGTACCAATAATATTTTTATTATCTGGTTTGGGTTTGAGTTCTCGTGTATCATTCTTTTCAATCTGATCCAACTCTCCATTCATGGCCCGAATCCATTCTGGATACTCAAAAGCTTCTTTTACATCATTCGGTTCAACTTTTGAATACAGAGAAGTATGTGTATAGTATTTGTTGTTCTTCTTGTTTGTACCTTTTGATGTTGATCACCAATGATATTCTGAGCTTTCACTTGCTTCCTCAGCCTAGGATGAGATTTTTGAGTATCTTCCTCGCCACTGGAAATAGTTGAGTCTGATTCCTCTTCTTGAATAGGATTACAATTGTTTGTATCCTTATCAGAAATGTTTTCCTTATCCTGCTCAACTTCCTTATCTGCATGAGTATGTTTATCTTCTTCTGCCTTTTCAATAACTTTCACATCAATAGAATCAACAATTCTTCCCGTTTCTTTGTTGAAACATCTATATCCTCTTTCTTTCGAAGCATAGACAAGAAAAATTTCATCTTCACCTTTCTGCTCAAATTTTCCAAGATTTCCATCTTTCTTCTTTATAATACATGGACTCCTGAAAACTCTAAAGTGCTTCAAACTTAGAGTTTTCCCATAAAGCATTTCATATGGGGTCATATCAGAACTTGGCCCGTAGAAACATTGGTTTTGAATGTAAACAACAATACTCATGACTTGCCTTCAATAGTAATGCGAAAAATCACGTTCAAGTAACATAGTTTTCCCTATTTCCACCAAATTTCTATTCTTTCTTTCAGCAACCTCATTTTGTTGAGGAGTGTATGATGAACTATACTAATGTCGGATTTCATGCTTCTCAAGATAACTTTCAAATTCTTCATTTCTGTATTCACCACCATTGTTCGTTTTCAACTTCTTCACTGAATACTCACATTCTTTCTCAGTTTTCCTTCTGAAACTTTTAAACATCTTTAAAGCATGTAACTTATGTTTTATATACATAACACATGTAATGCGAGTAAAGTCATCAATTAAATTGATGAAATACTTATCTCCATTCGTTGATGGTTTGCTCATCGGCTCACGGATATCGGAATGGATAAGTTTCGGGGATTGTTTTGAACAAATATCAACTTTCTTATGCACTAAATTTGTAATCTTTCCTTTCTGACAGATAGTGCAACACCAATCTCTTCTTGGCAAATCAGGAATATCTCGGACACTATCTTGCTTTGACAACTTGCTCATATTTTTTTTAACACATGTGTCCCAGTCTTTTATGCCACAATTGATTCTCTTCCACCATGCTCAAGTAATAACAGTTTTGTGCCTCACCAACTTGAAATAAGTTTCCCTTTGTACATTGACCTCTTGTAACAATTTTTCCATTCTTCTCACTTTTCATAGCAAATCCATCTTTCTGGAAAGTAACTTTGTTACCTTCATCACACAATTGTGAAACACTTAGCAGGTTATGTTTCAGCCTATCAACAAATAAAGCTTTCTTGGATTTCAATTTTTCTTTTCCAATGATAGTTGATCCAACACCTTTGATTCTTAGTGATTCATCACTGCCGAATGTCAGTCCATTCTTTGAAATCTTTTACATTCTTCAACAATCTCAAGTCGCTCGTCATATGGGAAGAACACCCACTATCAAAAATCCAAGGTCATTCTCCTTTTATAGCTTTTAAAGCAGTTTCGACAACAAGAGTTTTTTTCTCTCCCTTTTCTTTCTTCATTTTCGACTTCTGGGAATTGTTAAGAAATTTTTTTTATGCCGGTAACACTACAAGACAACCCTTAGCAAGATATGCCCTGGTTGTTCACATCTTTCACAAATAGTTTCCAAAGGTTGAAACTTATTTTCAACTTTCACACCAACCTTCTCGGATTTCTTTTGAACTTTCTTTTCAGGTTTCTTCTTTTGAGAGAATTGACTCCCCCTCAAATTTTGTCTTTCATAACCAGTGAAATAATAGTAATATTGTTGGTTAAACCAACACATATTTGTCGTATGTCCAAATCCACCACAATACCAACAATAGCCATGGAAATAGTATTTGCCTCTAGAACTTCCATATTGACCAGAGTTGTAAAAGTGTTTCTCAACAACCTTCTTGTTTTTCATATCTGAATCACCAACCTTTTTGTTATCAATCAGAATCTTCCTTTTTTTTCAGCCTTATCGGAATCAGAAGAAACATTTCCGTATTCAGAATGTTTAGAAACATTTTTAGACTCAAGGTATTTTGAAACTTCTGAATTCTCTACTTTGTTAATCTTGGCCACATACATAACTTTCTCAGCTTTCTTCTTATCAGAAACAATTCCATATTTCTTCTCATCTTTTGAAAGCAATTTTTGTTGAACCTTCTTAGGCATCTCATTACGAGAACTTTCACCAACTTCAGAGATAGAGTTTTTGAAACTTGTATTTTTCTGTTCAGCTTTTGAAAGTTTTTGTCGAACAAGTTCCAACTCTTCTTCTTTTGCCTTCAGCTTCACTTTCAGATGCTCATTACAATTCTTTTCTTCTTCAAGAGATTTTTCCAGATTATCAATCTCTTACAGCATCTTGTCATTCTCTTTTGAAAGACTTTTTTGACTTTTTGTTGAGGAACATTCATCTTCCAATTTCTTGTTTTGTTTTTCAAGCGTTCTAATCTTTCTCAGTCATTCTTTCAACTCTTCTTTCAAATGAAATTCAAGTTGAGTTTCTTCTTCGAAACTACTGCTTCTGAAATCTTTATCATTCACTGTTGCAATAAAAGTATTCTCAACACCATACTCATAGATTTTTCGGATTCAACGTCATTTCCTTCTTCATCATCTTTAGATAATAAACTTATTCTTTTAGATTCGAAGAATTTTCTATCTTTTCCTGTGGAATTCGATTTTTCTTTCTCTCTCTGTTTCTTCCATGACCTTCTTGGCCTTATTTCTTTTTCATCACTGTCTTTTTTTTTCTTCGTGGACAATTTGCCGCAAAGTGCCCAACGGCTCTACATTCAAAACATTTCAAAGGAAGTTTCCCTTTATATTTCTCTGTACCTCTTTTTACATTTTTAGAAAATAAGGATAAAATATCATTAAGATTTTTACATCATTTTCGGAATCAGAATCACCAACTTCATCTTCAATAAGAATCATTTTTGACTTTTCTTTCTTAGCAGCCTTGAAAGACATTTCTCTATCAACTTTTGTTTTGCTTTTCATAGCTTTCTCTCTTCTCATTTCATAAGTGATTGGAGTGCTATGCAAATCATATAGAGATAATGTTTCAGGATCTCTGTCTTTCAATGAAAAAATTTTTGCATCAAATTTGTCAAGAAAGATTCTCAAGATCTTTTCAACAATTGTAGAATCTTTTAACTTTTCATCAAGACATCTGATAGTGCTGACAATGTCACTCACCTTGGTAAAGAAGTCCCCAACAGATTCATACTCATCCATTTTCAAATCTTCATATTTCAATATCCAGATTTGTAATTTTGCCTTCTTCTCTTTTGTATTGCCTTTGTATATGTTTTTCAATTTATCCCATATACGTTTGGTTGTGGCAACACCTTTCACCCTTAGGAATTCACTTTCAGAAAGTGATGATAGTAAAACATTCTTGGCCCTTTCATCATTCTTAAGATTTTTCTTATCAACAGATGTAAGAGGAACTTTATCATCAATAGGAGGAAATCCATCTGTTGCAGCTTCAAGAACATCATATCCAATAGACATAAGATAAAGTAACATTCTATCTTTTCAGATATGATAATTCTTACCATTGAAAACCGGAATACCATTACTGTTCACGCAATTCAGATTCTCCATCAATTTCTCTTCAAAACTTCAGTAAAGAATAAGTGAAGGGAACCTTCAGCTCTGATACTAGTTTTAAGTGCCCAGTCAGAATAATTGTATCACTAAGAGGGAGAGGGGGTGAATCAGTGACAACTTTTTCTTTTTTGTTTCCTTGCAAATGAAACAACCTTCGTCTTCTGTTAAAGAATTCTTTCCCTGCTGAAAACAAATCAAACACACATCTATACGAACACAAAAATTTACAAGGCTCACTATTCAATAAGAATAGCTATGTCCTTGGTATGGTATGAAAATGATTCAATACCACACAATCCACTAGAAAACAATCATTTGATGTGAAATACAACGAGTAGGATATGCTCTTTTACTTGTGTAGCACTATGTAAACAATCCAATAGTGTGTGTGCTCTCCTTAGCACAAATGATGTGATACAAAGTTTTTGTAACAAAACATGTTACCTGTGATTCTTTATCAATTTCCACAAATGTATTTTTTTCAAAATAATTCTTCACTTTCTTACCTCGAAGTTGGTAAGAACTTCAAGGGCTTTGATATGAAACTCAGTCCGATTCTCCCAATCTGATTCTCCTAATCCGATTGTCCAATACGAAAATATAACTCTGTCAGAATACGATTGAGACTATTCTGAACACTTTCTTCCTCGGTCTGAAAAACCCAATACGATAATTCCATTCTGATTATCCAGCCCGATACGTCGATCAACCGAATACGATGACAAACAGAATACGATAATCAGTTGAATACGATGATCCACTGAATACGATGATCAGTTGAATACATTACAATCTTGTCTTTTCTCCTTTCACTTTAATCTGATGAAACTTCTTCAACAAAGCTCAATACTGAAACTTCTTCTCTCTCTAAAAATGCAGAGCTTCTCTCTCTTCTGTGTTGAATAGTACCTTCGTCAAATCTCACTCTAAATGTACAATGTACTTCTCGCCTTTTATAGTTGACCCAAAAGTGGCTTTGGTAGGAATCCCAAAAAGTTTTCCACTCAACCAAATTACCCAAATTTGAATGTTTTCTTGAATTTCGGGTGTATTTTGACTTCGTCAACACTTATCAATTCTTCTCGATCCTTCTCGAATCTTCTAACAACTTCAGCTCTTCTTCGGAATTTCTTTTCATACACCAGTTCGATTCCGATTTCCATTCCGATTTGCACAGTCCGATTTCTTCATTACGATGCTCCGTACCCATTTGACTTTATGAAGAAATAGACAACTTTCATCTTCTTCGAAAGACTCCATTCCGATTGCTTGATACGATTGCTTCATTACATTGCTCTGCACCAGATGAAGAAACAACTTCATTGAATATCAAGCTCCCCCTTTGACTACACATTCAACCACTTCTACTTCTTCACTTGAGGCTGACTTTTGACTTAGTTGAAAACATTTGAAAACAAACCAGGGTTTCTCTCTCTCTTCTGAATACCATAGCTCTTGACCCATTTGTAATCAAAACAATTCAACCCGATGAATGGTTGACCTCATTGTTGATGAACTCTGATTTTCTTTTCGTATTGGTCCCAACAACTTCAATTCTTTTGAATACAATGCACATCAGCTTCATTCTTCGAAAATTTATTTTTATATTTTTTGGCTTTTGGTCTGATCGAAAACCAGTACCTTCGGTTTCTCACATTTGCCACAAATCTTCTCAGCCTTCAAACAAATATGAAACCGATGAACCCATTACGATGATCTTAAGACTGAGAAACTTTAACTTCACCAACTTTCTTCTTTCACAAACTTCAGTTTGGATCACGACTTCATGATTTTGATTACGTTGAAGATTAGCTTCAACATCATCTGACTTACAATGGAAATTATTGTGACTTCCCATTTCTCCAGCACCCAACATTATTTCCAACTTAGCCTGAATACGATTGGCATGATTATGATCAGGCTTAATACGATCTCCAACACCTTTTCTGCCTTTCCAATCTGATGCTCAATACAATCGACAACATCCTTTCTCCTCTATTTCATCAAGCTTGCATCACAAGTTTCACATAATACTTATGATTTATGAGAACTCCAAGATCAGCAAAGCATCGTCACATTTATTGTCGTAGTCATGTAGACTCCGATTCTCCACCATTACGATTATTCCTTCCACACCGAACTCAGGGCGAGTCCGATAACCCTTTACTTCCAACAAGATTCTTCCTCAATACGATCAATCCTTTCATTCCGGATTCACACTGAATCCGATGAACCATTTCATCCAGCCAGATTCACCTGAATACGATGAACCTTTTTAAGCATTGCGAGTCCGATTTTTTGAATACGGTGGTCAATCTGATTTTCATCCAAATACAAAGTGAGGTGATTTTCTTTTTTTCTTAAACTTTCTTGACAACAAAAGACAATACCTGAATACGATCACTTTCCTTATCAGCTTGGTCCTAACACGTATGATCTTCTTCACAATATCAACATCTTTCGTTTCATCATCATGTCCACGAATAACTCCAACAATTTCAATAAGACGGTTAGAAAAACCATCAATATTTTCACTCGAGTTCATATTTAGATCGCCAAATCTGTTATGAAGAACCTGCGGTTTCACCTTTCACTTTGCTGTCATCTTCATAAATGTTAGCAAGTTTGGCCCATATTTTTTTCACTGAAGTGAAACTCATCACCTTCATCTATGTATGATTAGACAATGCTCTAGACAAGGCATTCAGAGCCTTTGCATCTGCATTCAACAATTTCCTATCTGCTTTTGTCATTGACAATTCCATAATATCACTGACTTGTATTCTATGAATTACCGCCGAGAAGACGACATCAAGCCCAAGTTGTTGTAAATGAGTTCTCATTTTGTTCTTCGACACTTAATAATTCCAGCCATCAAATTAGGGTACTCCCTTTGCATTCCCAACGTTCTTCATGACAACAAATTTCACTGACAAAATCACCTAGATTTAACCGGTGGTTCTGATATCACTTGTTGTAACCCGAGGTCCAAGTGAATTAGGATCTTTTGAAATTTCTTCTGGTATTCAACTTAATTGGATCTTGTCCTCATGTTTGCGAAGACACTTTGAATTTGTCACAATGATTACACAATAGCACAACCAAAAATGCAGGAATGTAAAGGGCACGAACACTGAGATTTTATTTGGTTCATCCGCATTGGGCTACATCCAAGAAACACATATCGATGATGTGTTGCTGTGCCTAATAATCACTAGTCCACTAGTTCTACCTCAGCCATTATATCTTCCTGGAATTACATTTCATCCTTGAATATCTTTCAGATGGAACTTGAGCCATAACTCCTCTTGGATTACAAAAGATGCCAAGTCACTAATTCCATTAGAATTCTCCAGTTTTCAACAGCCACAATGTGACTTCTTCCATTGCGGCACAACCAGTTGGTTCCACCATCAGATACTCCGTAGCCGTGGTTTAATCTCACATAAGTCTGCTGCAGCGTGATCAATGCACTGCGGCGTGATTTAATGTTATGCGCCTTCCGGGTTAATCCTACACAGCTCCAGAAGTGCTAGTTTATTCTTACGTAATCAGTCCTTCACGGTGTGATCCTTAGGCCTTCTCTGTGATGAATGTCCCTCATCACCAAACTTCTCCAACATTCCTCAACTCAAACAACAACCTCCAATTCACTCCTTTTGACAATAATTGACAATAAATTCAATGTTTCAACCTCTGGTTGCAACAGGGGGTAGTATTGTTGTCAACAAAAAAAAAATGCAGAAGGAATCTAGATGTTATGATGATTGAAATATTTTATTGAATTATGCTTTCACAACCATTTGGTTTAGGAGTCAAGCTTCAATAGACAGGATAAAAAAATGATACTATGGGTATTTTGATAGTTGTGCTTAGTCATTAAATTTAGTAGATTTATTTCTTATTTTCATACTTTTTTCCCTTGCATTTTTTTCTATTTCATTTCCACAATTTGAACGCACCTTTTATTTTTCCAACACTTTAAATTCCATTGATACCGTTTGCCGCTGTATCTTAGGGAACTTTCTGACATCAGCTTGAGGTCAATCAGTCCTACATTGGGTGATTTGTTGGATCTTAAAATACTGTGAGTTCTTAATACAAAAAATGCTTAGTCATTCATATTGCGTTTGGTTTTGAATATCGTTTTTATGTTTCCATTTTCTACAAATGTATTGGAAATTTTACTAGTGTATTAGATTATGTAAATGGAAAATGTTTTTTTATAAAATGAAAATGGAAATGAGAGATTTTTGGAAGAAAACCTTATTTTCATGTTTCTGGAAAATGAAAATGCAAGAAGAGGTAAATCAAATAATTTCTTGTTTTCACTGCTATCTAAAACATTTTCTTACATATTTTCTAATACATTTTTTTTGGAAAATGAAAATATAAAATGTTCTCTAAAACCAAACACAACCTTATTGTCTGTGTTTCCATTAAAATAAATCAAAATAAAGAAAAATGGAATCTTGGAATTTAAGCCTGACAATAACGTGTCCCAGGGATTTGCATAATACATCACTTTCGGGAGAAATAGAGAGCTTGGGTAGTCTTCAACATCTTGAAAACCTGTAAGCCCCCCCCCCCCCCCCCCCGACTCCTCACCACCTAAGTTTTCTCTCTCTTTCTGGTGTTGTTAGAATGTACAAAATTTCAATTGTACTGATAATTGTAGGAACCTGAGTTTCAATCAGTTAACATCCTTTGGTTATGATCTGGGGAAATTGATCAGCCTTCAAATTCTGTAAGTTGCAGCATTTGTAATCCTGGTGAAAGTTTTCTTTTTCTCTTCTTTTCTTTTTAAATTATTATAGTGACAGGATTAAGTGAAACTAGTTATTGTCTCAAAAGGAGGAACCCCTAACATTGAGTTTCTCTCTCTCTCTCTCTCTCTCTCTCTCTCTCTCTCTCTCAAGGGATTTGCATAACAATAACTTAGAGGGTTGTGTTCCTGAAGGCCTGGGAGGATTGCAGAATCTTCACTTATTGTAAGTAAAAGCTTTTGTGAAAAGCCATGTTTGGAAAATCATTGAAAACAATCTTCATTATTGGTTTCTAAAATTCACTTATTAAAAGAAGTAGAGGTAGACCTAAAAAGTCATTTAAACAAATCATTCAAGATGATTTTGTTCTAAATGGTTTCTATGAAAATATGGTCTTCAATGGAGTTAATTGACAACGTTTGATCCATGTAGCCAACCCCATTTCATTGGGTTTAGGGCTTGTTTGTTGTTGTATTGGTTTCTAAAACGGTATATTGTCAATGCTTTCTTGTTTTCCCTTACCATTCAAAAAAAAAAATCTAATACATTTTTAATGTATTTTTAGAAAATGAAAACATAAATATTTTTCAAAACCAAACCGGGCCTTATTTTATGTTTATAGCTGTTTTTTTTTAATGTAGAAGATATATTTTAAGAGGTTTTCATTGCACATGAAAATTAGACTGGTGTTTTTCAAAATTTCCTTAATAAAAAAATAAAATCACAACATGGAAGTGTAAAATTAGTTTTTTTGTTGTTGGTAACTAAAAAGGTTCTTGATGTCTACATCTGTAATTGACTTGTCACCCTTTTGTTTTGTATTATTCAGGAATCTAGAAAATAATGAACTCCAAGGCACGCTTCCACAGTCTCTGAACCGCAAAAATCTGGAGGTCAGGTATGTGGATTGATATAGCTTTGCCTTGATGATTGGGCATGTTTCTCATTACAGATTGAGCTTGCCACTGTTTTTTATTTTGCCAAATGAGGGTATCTTGCACATCAGACATCCGAACGGGCTCTAGATTCCCACACATTAATACTTTTACCTTCATCAGGGCATCTGGGAACTTGCGCCTTACCTTCTCCACAAAACAATGCAATGGAATTTCAGGCATTCCACCGATCGAGGCACCAAAAGTTATTCTCATCAACAAAAGGAAGGGCAAGAGCCATAACCATATGGCTGCCATACTTGGCGGAGCAGCTGCAGGAGCCTTTCTTGCTTTCGTCCTTATTTCTGTTGCTGTCTTCTCTTACATGGGAAGAAAGAGAACTGAAGTCACGTTTACAGCAGGTATAATACCACCTCTGAAGATTATCAGTTTAGGTTCTGTTTGACATTACTTGTTGAAAACTGTTTCTGACACTCATCACTTATGATAAGTGCTTCAGTAAGCGTTTCCAGATTGATTATGGAAAAAGTGCTTTTCTTCCACTTATTTAAAGGATTTTTGTAGAATGGGAAACCCCCTTACCTCAAGGTGAGGCGGAGACCTTCTTTTATAGATTGAAAAAGAGGAATACAAACAGGAGTATTCCGATATGAGACTTGGAAATACCCAAAATAATAAAAGAGGGTTTAACACTCCCCCTCAAGCTGGACATGCCTGGCTTGGACAACGAGTCCCACAAAAAAAGAAAGATGACCTCATACAAGACCAGACACACCCCCCCTCAAGCTGGGTTGCAGATGTTGTGGATGCCCAGCTTGGAACTGAGCGAGGCTAGGCGAGCCCCTGGGAGGCCTTTGGTGAATATGTCAACAAGCTGGTTCGCCGTCGGGATGTGGCTAAAACTGACATGATTGTGCTCCAGGTGGTGTCGAAGAAAGTGACAGTCCACCTCAATATGCTTCGTGCGTTCATGGAAGATGGGATTCGAAGCAATCTTGGTGGTTGCCTGATTGTCACACCAGATGTGAGCAGGTGTCTACTGAGGAAAGCCAAGCTCCTGGAGGAGTTGTCGAAGCCAAATGATCTCCATAGAGACGGTGGCCATGGCACGGTACTCAGACTCCGCACTGGATCGGGAGACGACAGTCTGTTTCTTGCTGCGCCAAGAGATGAGGTTGCCTGCCAAGAATACAACAAACTTAGAAGTAGATCTCCGAGTAGCAAGACACCCAGCATAATCAGCATCACAAAAAGCCTCAATATTCAGATGAGGATGCTGGAAGTAGTGAAGACCACGAGGATGCAGAGGACAGCATCCCAATGAGAGGTGGTCGGATGCTCCATAAATTGACTCACTTTGCCAACAACGCAGGCAATGTCGGGACGAGTCATGGTGAGATAATTGAGTTTGTCCACCAGTCGACGGCACCGCTCTGGATGTGGATACAGTTCCGAGGAGGCATAAAAAGACTGTTCCCCAGGCTCCAGAGGAGTGTCCACAGCAGTGGCCTGTGTCAGCCCAGCATCCTGCAGAATATCCAACGCATACTTCCGTTGGCAGAGAGATGGTGTCCGAAAAATAGGATACCTCGATGCCTAGGAAGTATATGAGAGGACCGAGATCCTTAGTGTGGAAGTGCTGGTGAAGATGCTCCTTGAGGTGGGTGATACCAGCAAAGTCGCTGCCGGTGATGATGATATCATCCACATAAACGACCAATAGGATGTAACCAGCGGAGGTCGTTCTGTAGAACACAGTGTGGTCCTTCATGCTGCGAGAGAGCCCAAAGTCAGTGACGACAGTGCTAAAGCGGTCGAACTAAGCACGGTGAGACTACTTGAGGCCGTAAAGAGAGCGGCGAAATCGACAGACTTGAGACTTGGCGCCAAAGGCTCAAAAACCGAGGGGCTGTTGCAGATAAACCTCTTCCTCAAGAAATCCATGGAGGAAGACATTCTTGACATCCGGTTGATGAAGAAACCAATGATGATGAGATGCCAGAGAGATGAATAACCGAAAGGAGGCCATCTTGGCACCTGGAGAGAAGGTATCAAAATAGTCAATACCGTAAGTCTGTGCGAAGCCCTTTGCCACAAGGCGGGCTTTGAGTCGATAGAGAGTGCCATCGGGATTCAGCTTGACTGTGTAAATCCATTTGCTGCCAACCGCCTGTTTGCCTGCTGGAAGAGGGACAAGATCCCAAGTATGGTTTTCTTCCAGAGCCTGCAACTCATCCCGCATTGCTGCTAGCCATCCCGGGTGAGATTTTGCATCACCAACTGTGCGAGGAATAGATACTGTCTCCAGAGCTGATAGACCCCTGTATGAAGATACAAATAGAGGAGTACTCTGGCAAGAGCGGGTACCTTTCCGGAGGGCAATGGGCAAGTCGTCTGGTGCCGGAGCAGGAGCATCAGACGAAGCGGGAACGACGGTGTCATTGGCCGGTACAGGGGGCACAATCAATGGGCGACGGGAGTAAACCGTACCAAACCGATGAGCAGCAGGAGGCAGCACCGGAGGAGGATGGATGATGAGTGGAAGACAATCATCGATGTCAGTATCTGGGTGGGGAAAGGGAAGTGAGAATGGAGAACTCTCAACAAAAGAGACGTCAGCAGATGTGATATAACGCCGTAGGTCTGGAGAGAAGCACTGGTATTCGCGCCGAGTGCGTGAATAGCCGAGGAAGATGCAGCGGAGAGATTTGGGAGAGAGTTTGGAGAGGCCGAGACGAGTGTCACGGACATAACAGAGACATTCAAATACACGAAGTAGAAGTGAGTGAGGAGGGAGAGAGGAGAACAGAGTCCGAAAAGGAGTCTCGCCCTGAAGGATAGAAGAAGAGAGTCGGTTGAGGAGGTAGGTTGCAGTCATGATGACATTGGTCCAAAAGCGGAGTGGCACCTGTATGTGGAATAGGAGGGCACGAGCAGTTTCCAGAATATGACGATGTTTCCGCTCTGCCACTCCATTCTGCTGAGGTGTATCATGATAGGATGTCTGATGAATGCTGTGATCCTTGAGAAACTGCTGAAAGGAAGTCGATAAATATTCTCGTCTATTGTCGGAGCGGAGACATTTGATGGAGGTGGAGAATTGAGTATGAATTTCATTGTAAAAGGTCTGAAAGGTAGGAAAAACTTCAGACCGATCACGAAGCATGTAAAGCCATGTCATGTGGGAGTAGTCATCAATAAAGGTGATATAATAGTTGTACCCAGACTGGCTCGGAACCCTGCAAGGACCCCATGCATCGGTATGAACAAGATCGAAAGGATTCACTACATGTGGTTCCTGTCGAGGAGAATATGTTACCTGATGATGTTTAGCAAACTTGCAAGATTCACGATGGAAGGATAGGTGGGAACTAAATTGGGAGCACATTTTATGGATGGAAGCCGGTGGATGACCAAGACAGGAATGTAGGTCAAGAGCACGGGCCGAGGTAGATGAGAAAGCGAGATATGGTGGGGCATCGAACATGTACACCTCATTCCGAAGATGACATCGACCAAACTCCCGATTCGTCTTCTGCTCCTGAAAAACAATACCAGAAGAAGTAAAAGTAGCGACACAATTTAAATCTTTAGTGAGTTTGCTGATTGAGAGAAGATTAAAGAGACTGAGAAATATGAGCAACCGAATCCAGACGAATAGACGGGGTCAAGTGGCATGTGCCAAATCCGATGATGGGGATTGTTGATCCATTTGCAATAGTAATTGTAGAGGCACCGGTGTACGGATGATAGGTAGTGAACACACTAGAGTCCCCTGTGAGATGTTCCGATGCACCAGAGTCTAGCATCCATGCTGTGAGCTGTTGAGAGACACATGTTGTAGAGCTGTCAGTCTGAGCAATGGGGGCTGGAGTAGAGGATGGTGGCACAGTCGCCCGATAGGATTATATCTAGGCAATATCTTCTATCGAGAGTGTCGTTCTGTAATGTGTGTTGGATGATGGGGAATGTGGGCAATGACGACCGAAGTTGGAGGCCGACGGAGGGTGCCGCAAGTCGGGAGTGCTGCTGAGAGCGCAAGGAGGCAGGCTGGGTAGCGCCGAACTGGTGTATAGGAGGCCGGCGACATGAGGTGCGCACGCGGTGCTGCGGCTGTGTGGATGGACAGCCATGGGAGGTGGGGCTGAGCGCGAGAGGACGACTGGAGGTGTGTTGGGCAGCAGGGCCGTGGGAGGTGGGAGCCGCATCGAGCGGGAGCCGGGTGTCGCCGGGAAGCTGCTGGAGGCCGGGGCCGGATGAATTCTGGAGCGGGAAGCCCCGTTCTGTCGGGCGAGGGTCGACGGGATCTGTTCGGGCGGATCGGTTTCGCACCGGTTGGCCGCACGGAGGACGGGGCAGGGCTGCTGCCGGAATCGACGAGGGAAGGGCGGGCCGAGATGGTCGTTGGGAAGAGCGGGCCGGGAGGCGCTGCTGGGAAGGGTGCTGCTGCGGAGGGCGGGGCTGGGATTGGGACGCCGGGCTGGTGGGGTATGGTCCGCCTGGACTGAGCCGGGAGAGCAGGCGTCGGGCAGCGCCTGGACAAAGGCCGAAAGGGAGCACCGCGATGAGGCGGGCTGTTAGGCAGATCGCGCCTGGACGAGGGGCCGCCGGGACGATGCGGGCGCTGGTGATAGCACTGTAGGAACCGTCACGCAGGGACAGATGGCGACGGAATGGGAGGATCGTCGGGAACTGGAGCTGTAGCGGGGGATGTGGGAGCCGCGGAGTCGCGCGGGAGGTCGGGAGCCGATCCGCCAGGAAGGGAGCCGGCGTGGAGAGTCATCAGGCGAAGTCGCCAGGGAGCAGTGCGACGAGGCCGGCCGAGCGCGCCTGGACGAGGGGAGATGCGGGAGCCGGCGTCGGGAGTTTCACACAGAAGGAGCGCAACCGTCGCGCGCAAGGAGCAGCAGGGAAGAGGCGGGCCGCGGGCTGATTGCGCCTGGACGTGGGCGTCGGGATGAGTCGCGACGGCGCAGGGAGCCGGGAGCCGAAGGGCAGCAGCGATCCGCCGGGATGGGGTTGTCGCGCTGGAGCGATGCAGGAGGGCCGTTGCGCACGAGGGATCCGCTGGGATGAGGAGTCGCCGGACAGGAGGAGTGCCGCGGGGAAACGAGCCTGGAGGGGGGGTGGCCGGGTAGGGCAGATCCGAAAGGGGAGAGGAGAAAAAAAAATATTAATGGGATTTTCCCTCTGATACCATGTAGAATGAGAAACTCCCTTACCTCAAGGTGAGGCGGAGGCCTTCTTTTATAGATTGAAATACAAACAGGAGTATTCCGATGTGGGACTCGGAAATACCCAAAATAATAAAAGAGGGTTTAACAATTTTCTTTTGGATTTTAAGTGCATGTGTTTTTTCCGTAACAAAACAAACACTACTTTCAAACTGCTTATCGTAAGTGATAAGTGCTATAAACAGTTTTGTTAAGTGTTGTGAAACACTCTTGTAGAACTTATCACCTATGATAGGTGCTTCTGTACAAGTGTTTACAGATTGCCTATCGGAAAAGTGTTTTTCTTTCCCTTATTTAAATGATTTTATTCTGGAATTTAAGTGCAAGTGTTTTTTCAGAAACTGATAAAAAAAACACTTATTTTTTCGAACTGCTTATCATAAGTGATAAGTGTTATAAATAGTTTCAATAAGTGCTGTCAAAAGCAGCCTTAGCTTCTGTTTGGCAACACTTATTCAAAACTGCTCAAACTCTGTCTGACAACTTTTATTGAAATCTGCTTATGGCACTCATCACTTATGACAAGTGCTTCTGTAAATGTTTCCAGATTGCTTATTGAAAAAGTGATTTTTCTGCCCCTTATTTAAGCGGTTTTCTTCTGGGATTTAAGTGCATGTGCCTTTTCTGAAACATAAATAACACCAGTAATTTTTTCAAACTGGTTATCATAAGTTTTAAGTACTGAAAACAGTTTTCAGCAAGTGTTGTCAATACAGACCCTTGCAGCACTTACCAGAAATGCTTCTGTATAAGTGTTTCCAGATTACTTATTAAAAAAGTGTTATTTAAGCGATTTTCTTCTGGAAATTTTATGTGATTGTTTTTCAGAAACCGAGCAAACACCACATTTCCTTTTCAACTGCTTATTGTAAGTGACGATTGATGTAAGTAATTTTCAAAAAGTGGTGTCAAACCGAGCCTTATTCCTGCTATTATTGGCAATATTTTCATCTGCAGGAGCAGTGCCAGAGTTGCAAGATTGGACTGCTGCAAAAGTTTTTACCTACAAAGAAATCAAAGCAGCCACAAACAACTTTAAGGTGGTCATTGGTCGCGGTAGCTTTGGATCTGTTTACCTTGGGAAACTTCCGGATGGAAAACCTGTAGCCGTAAAAGTGAGGCGTGATAAAAGTCAACTTGGGGCCGATTCCTTTGTAAATGAGGTTCATATTCTTAACCGCTTCAATGGTTTTTTATCCTTTGGATCCAGTGGATTGAAAGCATTCGTGGACAGAATGTTTATCGCTTGTCATCAGTTACCCATTTTGATTGTAGGCCTAGAATGAGAACGAAAAGGGAAAATGACAGTTAAGGACCACTTTGAGCATTTAATTGCAGTTGTACCAGACATTTTAAAAATTAAAGGTAAGGGCCATGAATCCTAAAATTGATAACATCCGGATGGATAGTGAGATGCAAAAATGATGGCATTAGGAGGAAAAAAAGTCATTTCAGGTCTCATAACACTTATATATTTAATTTTTAAAATGTTTGGTCCTTAACTGTAATTAAATGCTCAAACTGGTACTTTAAATACATTTCCCCATGCCTAGCATGACCATGTTTCAAGTAAGGGTACAATAATTAAGATGCCAGCTACTATTCTCATATCCATGGTTCAGAGAGGTCTTAAACCCTAAAACTCACCCTTTTCAGTTTGTAATGGACTGAACGAAATCAAGTGGTAGCCGACCACCAGTTGGCCTTGAGGTTTTGTTTGACAACACTTACTGAAAACCGCTTATAACACTTATCACTTATGATAATCATTGGAAAAAATAAGTGGTATGCTCTGTTTCTGGAAAAGCACTTGTATTCTCGAAGAAAACCACTTAATTAAATGGCAGAAAACCAACGCTTGTATAGAAGCACTTGTTATAGTGGTAATTGCTATAAATAGTTTTCAGTAAGTGCTGTCAAACGAACCCTTAGTCACTTGTAATGAATGAAGAGCCATTCTAGCTAAATATAATTTGGATGATGGTCACTTTCATTCCAGGTTTATCTTTTGTCAAAACTTCGTAATCGAAATCTGGTATCGTTGGAAGGGTTCTGTTATGAATCCAAACGGCAAATATTGGTGTACGAGTACCTACCCGGCGGATCATTAGCTGAAAATCTTTACGGTATGTTGTATAGTAATTCATAAATTTTATACACACATGTTCTTAAGATTTTTTTCCTGACCATTTCAGGTGCAAGCAGTGAAAGGACAGCTTTAACCTGGATCAGAAGGTTGAAAATAGCTATCGATGCTGCCAAAGGTAATTTTGACCTTGTTATATAGAGAAGCAATAGATAGGGTTTGGACAGGGTTCATATTTTTAACGAGCAGCTCTCACTTTTCTTGTAAAGTAGCTGTTTACTTTATCCAAACTTCCGACCTTGCTATGTTAAAAAAACAACGTAGTAGTGTTGAACATTTAGGTTGTGTTGTGTTTGACTACACTTATTAATAAATACATGTGTTTTTAGATTGCATATTAAAAAAAAAATTCTACTGATTTTCTTCAGGAATTTAAGGCTCCGTTTGACTGCACTAGCTGAAAAGTGCTTACAAAACTTATCATTTATTTTAAGTAGTTTGAAAGAATAAGTGGAGTTTGTTCTGTTTCTGAAAAACATCTTATATTTAAATTCCTGAAGAAAATCACTTAAATAAGTGGTAGAAAAACACTTTTTCAATAAATATGAAATAAGAAAAACACTGTTTCAATAAATTTGAAATAACTTGTACAAAAGCACTTATCATCAGTGATAAGTGCTACAAGCAGTTTTCAATAATTGTTGTCAACTGGATCCTTATTGAAAAGTGTTGATAGCACTTATCACTTATGACAAGTGATTCACTATAAATGCTTTTCTTCCACTTATTTAAGTGTTTCTTTGGGAATTTAAGGTTGTATTTGGTTTTGGGAAACATTTCCTGCATTCATTTTCCACGAATGAAGGTATGAAGAAACAAGAATGTGTAAATCAACATTTTTTGTTTTCATTTTTGAGGAACTTTTTTTTTATTTCTAAAAATCTCTCATTCTAATTTTCATTTAATTTGTTCCCATTTACATAATTCAAATACATTTTTGAAAAATGAAAACATAAAACCTTTTTTTAAAACCAAAAGCAGCCTAAGTGTAAGTGATTTTTTGGTGACAGAACAAAGACCACTGATTCTTTCAAACTGCTTATGATAAGTGATGGGTGCTGTAAAATAAAAAAAGCGATGGGTGCTGTAAACATTTTTCAACTAGTGTTGTCAAACAGAGCTTTGAGCATCACACAAATATTTTTCAATCAGATGTAAAAATTTCAGTACTGTCATTCACATGTAAGCACATTAAGGTGTCACGAAAATTTGACAACTTGGGTCGAACCCATCCTTGATACATTTGGCTTTGATAATTTGCGAAGGTCTTACAAAACTAATTACAATTGTGATAGTAGTCCAACGGGGTTATTTTGGGTAATTTCCTTAAATATGGTTATATTTTTTTCCTTAGCATTCTATATGTCACTTTTAATGATTCTAACGTGAACATGCATTTGCCTAACACCATTGTATAGCTTCTAAAAATAATCATATAATTTTTTTTCATGCTGTTAAACTTGTACAAGAAAATGAAGAAATTCATTTTCATTTTGCTATCTGTGCTGATAAAGATTTATAATCGAGCAAGGCTCTGTTTTGTTCACGGAAATGATATTGAATGGAAGAAAAAGAAGGAAAATAATGGTAAGGTCGCGTTGTTTTTATTTATAGATGAAGACAAATCTGGAACATGAATACAAGTCAAATCATTGATCATTGACCCTGTCAAACCCATGTCTTAATATCTAAGTACTTAACATTTATTTAAAAGGATTGGAATACTTGCACAATGGGAGCAAGCCAGGGATCATACACCGTGACGTGAAGTGCAACAACATTCTTCTGGATGATGAGATGAACGCCAAAGTGTGTGACTTTGGCCTGTCGAAGCAACTCACCCAACCAGACGCAACTCACATCACCACCGTCGTCAAGGGAACTGCTGGATATCTCGATCCCGAGTAAGCCATTTAAAAATATTTTATATTTATACAATTGAATACATTTCTAATGTTTTTTTCTTGGAAAATGAAATAGAAAGTGTTTCAAAACCAAACAGGGCCCTTGATACTCATAATGTGCAGATACTATACAACTCAACAGCTGACAGAGAAAAGCGATGTGTACAGCTTCGGGGTGGTGCTGTTAGAGCTCATATGTGGAAGGGAACCACTGAACCACTCTGGCTCCCCAGACACTTTCAATTTGGTTTTATGGGTAATAAATGCTGATTTTTCATATGCTTAAATGAACAAAACTGGGATTTTCACGGTTCCAAATATAAGAAAAAATAATACATGGAATGGATGGACTAACAAGAAATAAAGGTACCTAGTATCACTAACAAAGGTCTTTGCTTGCTCTTCTTCCATATAGGAATTCAAAAATTATCTGTCAATGATCATTCTCATCATAAAAATCAGAATCATTGTCTCCAAACTTACATATATATTGAAAAATTCACTATCACCGGGCTTTCAGGATGGGTATTTGGGCTGTGTGCTTTTGTGCTGGCCTGGGCCAAAAAGTAACCGCCTGGCCTGGGCTTGGCCCGGGCTGGGATTTTTTGGATGGGCCCGGTCGGTCTTCAGGCGGACTTTTGGGCCTTTGGGCCAAAATTATATCCCCAGGTGTTGAGTTGGGTTATAATTGCAGGCAAAGCCATACTTGCAGGCGGATGCAATTGAAGTCGTGATGGATGAAAAGATGAAGGGAGGGTTTGATGGGGAGAGCATGAGGAAGGCCGGTTTGATTGCTTCGAGGGCTGTGGAGAGAGATGCATCGAGGAGGCCTCCCATGGCAGAGGTACTGGGGGAACTCCAGGAAGCTTACAGGATTCACCTGCTGCACCTTGCTTCCTCTTCCCATGATATTTGATTTTTCATATTTTGGTTTTAAATGCCTTGTGAGGAACATTTTTGGAGAGTTTCATATGTTGTATGATATGACTTAGAGAAGGCAAAGGCATATCGTTTTGTACGATATGTTGATATCGTATTACAGCACCCTAAGCCAATTGTAGTGTACAATTTGCCAATATCGTCAGGCTTTGTTATTGTATGATTCTCATAACACCCTACGATTAAGAAATAACAGTTGAATGTTTCTCTTTCACATTAACTACCATCACTATCAATGTTTCATATGATGAAATGTTGGGGAGAATTCATTTGGCCAAAGGTTTCTCAAGGCGTGACTGAACCCATTTACTCATATGTTGCATATCATGTGAGTAAATGCATGCGTACTTGTGGAGCGTGCTTGGAGGCTATATAAGAAGGCCAAAACATTGAGATGAGTGTGTTCATTCATGCGATCCTTGTTCGAGTTCTCTCAGCCCATTCTCCTTGTTGCTATCTCCTCTATCCTTTGCCACTTGAGGCACTGATATACCTTGGTTGTGGGTAGGTTCCCCACCCAAGCGTAGGGTGATTCAGTTGATCCATGAATATACTTTGGAGGGAATATTCCTTTTGTTGTTCCTTAGTGATCTTCATCAGTGATTAGAGGAGGCTCTGCTATCCATGATGGAAGGTACACATTCTTCTTTTACAGTATACATGATTTCAGTTTTGCATAACATGGTGATCTTGGACATGTGGTTTCTAATATCTTTCACTACATTGAATAAATGTTATTTGGTTTATAGAAACATTTCAGTGGTATCAGGGTCTCACCATGTTTCCCGATTCATGAAATCATGTTTAAAAATGAAGAAAATTGTATATCGTCCTATCATAAAAAAATGATATAGAATTTTGTTCTGCGGCTGGCTATATGATATGAGATATCGTACACCGCAATATAGTCGCGCCTGAGATATCATAGGTGACGACACAATTCAATTCCTTTGGTTTTGCACATATCACAACGCACAATATAGGGGAACGTAATAGGTGATAACGTCGATCCATGTTTTCAAAAACAAAGTATTGCATCATCCTTATGATATAGGCAATGTTGTAAGATATGAAACTAGTCACCAAAGAATGATATCTCAATTGAAGAATTATCTATCATAAAATACGATAGATTATAAGGCATGTCACGGATTACAACATAGGGATGTTGTTAAATACGATATACAAGGACACATTTTATTTTTCTTATTTTTAATTACGAATTGAATTATATAATTTATAAATTGTTTATAAATCATGGATAAAAGTATTCTGATATATTTATTTAATTTAAAAATGTTTATAAATTATTAATTATAAAGTGTTTATAATTAATTATTAAATGTTTATGAAACATTTATTAAATTAATATCCATAATTTTAAATGTTAACATCAAATACCTTTTGAAATTATATGACACGAATAGACTTGCACACAAGTCGAGCCTGTCGAGTTTGGGTTGGGAAAAAAACGACCCATTTATTAATCGGGCATGATCAGACCGACTTGTTTATTAATCGAGCCTTGAAAAAAAGTCTGATTAAAAGCAAATTTATTTTTTTGGGTCCGTTTATTAACAGTCTTAAAATATTATTAAATTTAATAATTTTATATATAATCATTAATTTGAAATATTAAATACATAATATTGTAATTTTTCAAAAAATATAATTATAATATAGCTTAATCAACCCGGGTGGGCCACGTACCAGGTCATTGATTAAAGCTTAAGCCTGACTCTATTATTAACCAGACTTTAAAATTGAACCCATTTAATAACTGAGCCAAAAAAATTAGGCAATATTAGGCCTTTTTTCCGGATCGGGTGAGTCCCCTGACCCATGTACAAGTATAGGTTGAATTGTCCAAAATATTTAATTTGAATCATTCAAATTAAAGGCATAATTTGAGAAATTATTTAAACAATATCAAAAGGAGTTTTGATAATTGATTTGAACATACTTTAAATAATTTTAAATATGTGAAAGAGTTTATATTTATTTGATTATGGAATATCCATAATGTGTTACAAAATTATAAAGTGTTACATTTCCAGCATCTTTAAGGTTTAGAGTTTTAGAGAATCGGGAAAACCCTTTACATAACAAAACTCATTTCTTCACCAAAATATATTTACATAAAACCTCAAAAGGGTATCAATGACTTTGAATTATAATAGGTTATGAGTTTGAATTAAGAAGTCAATTATATTTTATACATATTAGTTGTTAGAATCGTGAGAGAATTGAGGCCTCTCTTGAGTAAAGAACTGTGGGTAGAGACTTTAGGCCAAACTTCTTACTGGATTGAATACTTATACCATGTCTAGAAAAGCGGGGATTGACCATCTATCACTCCACACTTTTGTTGGGATTATTAGTTTCATATGATTCCGAGTATTTACATGAAAAGGTTTCATGTACCTTATGCATAGGATGCGTATGAATATGTGTGAATATAGTTGAATTTTAATTTGGCTTAGTAATACAAGTTATTACTAAGCCATCTATCACTCCACATTTTTGTTGGGATTATTAGTTTCATATGATTCTAAGTATTTACATGAAAAGGTTTCATGTATGTATGAATATGTGTGAATATAGTTGAATTTTAATTTGGTTTAGTAATACGAGCATGATAGGGAATGACATGAGATAAGATGATGACATTAAATCTCCTTTAAAATAATACTAGGTATTAGATTCCTTATAAAGAACACTTGCCAAGACCTCTATCATCCAACCGGGTACACTACAAAAAATAGGCCATTAACCATGTTTTTTAGCCACGTTTCTCTTAAAACGTGATTATTATTTAATGTAGCCACGTTTTAAAATGCGACTAATTTTTAATTTAGCCGTGTTTTGTAAAAAACATGGTTAACTTAGGTGCATTTTAACACATGACTAATGTACATTTAACTACATTTTTAGTCGTATTTTTAAAACTTGACTAATTTTTATTTTAACCATGTTAACGTGACTAAATTAAACACACTCAAATTAAAACATAATTATAATTAACTAATAATAACTAAATAAATGATCATTAATGATAAATATAAATATAGAAATTCATATATATATATATATATATGTTCTTATATATATTTATAATATTATCTACACATTTATATATAAATTAATATATTAATATACATATATTTATATATTATAATACATAAATTTATAAAAAAATATTATTCACACACATCTATATATTAATATATATAAAGATGTGAATATATATGTGTAATAATATTATATGTATATTCGTATATATTATATATATATAATAATAACATACATACATACATATAATTTTATATAATAATATACATACCAGAACGGCTCAGCCATGGATTTGGAGACCCGAATCCATGACTCCAAAATTTATTTAATAAAAGTAATAGTACAAGAGAAAAGAGGAGGAAATGTTCAAGTGTCAACAACACACCAAAGAAAAATAAAACCACATAAAGTGCATATAACAGAGATCACCTCTTCCTATGTTGACCCCGACCACGAGATCCTCTCGAGCTGGGTGGCGCCCCCTTCTCCATTGCATTTTCACACGTGAAACATCATCTAATGAGTCCTCAACAACCTCATCTTGAAGTGCATCCTGCATGACAAGACCATCTGATACAATCATGTCATCTCGAGCAGCCTCCTCCTGCACAATTGGACCCTGAACAACCAAGGCATCCTGAGCAGCCTCCTCCTGAGCAGGTGGACCCTCAACAACCAAGGCATCCTGAGCAGCCTCCTCCTAGACAAGTGAACCCTGTATAGCAGGAATGTCTTGCACAACCTCATTGCAAGGTGAATTAACATCACCCTTCACCTCTAGGACCACCCCTTTGATGAAACACTATCTCCAGCTTTAGAGCTGGTCATCAGAGGAGAGAGCCTCTGATTATTGCACCCTGCATTCTCAAGACCTTCTAAATTGAGCAAATCAAAATCTGGCGTGTTAATAGAATCAAGCATAGAGAAGAAATTTTCACTAGCTTTGACAGCCTACAGCATAGGGGGCTCATAAGCAATAACCCAATCACTAGGAACTCCTGATGAGGTGTTCTGGCCAGGATCATTGGAGACAATACCGCAAACCTGCTGCATTGCAGCAAACTTACCAGCACCATCCGAATGACCAATAGGTTCAATAGACCCAACTACATTCTCAAATTCCACAACTGGATGCACAACTCAGACACCCCCTTGGTCATGGGCACCTCTTTATTTCGATCATCAATCACAACAGAGAGAGCCCTTGATTTTTTAGGCATCACAACTTGAAATCCATCAGCATCAATCAACTTGGCCTTACCCTTACGAACAGAGGTGACCTGCCTCATTTCCAAGTTGACTTCCTCTTGAATAACTGCCTCACACTCAGACCGGTTCCCTCCATCCTCAGCGACCACATCAGCCCATGATTTTTTAAACCCATCCAAACCACTAGAAGAACCAGCAGCAACATCATTAGAGACACCAGTGGCAACATCAACATGATGAGACTGATTCTCCTTCAGAGTAATTCCATCCTCACCAATGGGAGCCTCTTCCATTCCTTTCTTTAAGACCTCAACAAAGGAGGAAGTACCAACATGATCCTCCTTCTTCTTAAATACCTGCTTGCTCCCCAAAGGACTACTAGCAGGTCGCTTCCTCTTACACTGGAGGAATGCCCCAAAGATTTGCAAGCTGAGCATTTAAGATTCCTTCGACATTGTTCAGAAGAGTGACCAATGCAAAGACAAGAATCATATAAGCTAGGAAACCATTCATATTGAATAGACAATTCGAGCTTAAAATCACCCGTAACTAGAAAATACAATTTCAATCAATTCATGAATTATATCAACCTCTACAAGCACACCCGCGAAATGACCATACCTAGATCGTTCTGTTTCTTTATCAACTTTGATCGGAATGCCTACCGCTGAAGAAACTTCCCATAGGATGGTTGGATGCCATAAGAACCAACTAAGACCCCTGATTCTGATCCATGTTTGCATGGAGGAGCTCCTGCTCGCAAAAAGATCCAATAACTGATCCCATTGTTGGAGAACAATAAAACCAGGTTTTAAGGGAATCAGACCGAAGCCCCATGCAAAGTTCTACAATTCCTTTGATGGAAACACAATATGGAACATACCTCTCCCAATCGAGATCAATTTCTAGTCTCTAAACCCCCAATGTTGAAGCAATCGACCTCTCAAATCATCAAGCATCAAAGGAGAGTCCCTTAGAGAACCCGATATTCGAGCAAGGAGAGAAAACCTGCATTCTCTGATATGATCTTCTAAAATTTGGGGGTTCGCTTCCACAAAAGCAATCGACCCATTCTTTGTGATCCGCTTGTGCAAGGAATCCGAATAAGGCTGGATATCAGAGAAGAACTTGTTCCGTGATAGAAGAAGCTTCGAACACTAGTGGTCCTTCTTAGGGTTCCGTTCATCGCACTTGGCCGCTTCAATTGGGTCTGAAGAACCACTCGTACCAGCCTTCATAGGAGGGATGAAGACATCCTGTGGATTGAAATAACAATCCAGCAAGGTATCCATGGATCTATTCAACATCGACATCAAATTGCCAGAAAAACGCCGAACAAGCACAAACCAGCATTTCCTCCATAATATACATACATTTTCACACACACATGCATATTAATATTTTAACTTATACGATTATTTGTATATTAGTATATTATATATAAAAATATATATATAAATGTATAAAAATATATTTAAATTAATAGATATATATATAAATATATTAACTTATATATATATATCCTCATATATCTTTATAATATTATCTATACATTTATATATAAATTAATATATTAATATACATATATTTATATATTATAATACATAAATTTATAAAAAAATATTATCCATACACACATCTATATACTAATATATATAAAGATGTGAATATATATATGTAATAATATTATATGTATATTGGCATAGTATATATATATATAAATTTATATAATAATATACAGATATTTTTACTCACACAAATATGTATATTAATATTTTAACTTATAAATAATTATATATATAAATATTAGTATACTATATATTTTTATAAACATATATAAAAATATAAAAATATATATTTAAATTAATATATATATATATATATATATATATATATATATATAATTATTAACTTATATACATGCTTATATATCTTTATAATATTATCTATACATTTATATATAAATTAATATATTAATATACATATATTTATATATTATAATACATAAATTTATAAAAAAATATTATTCACACGCACGTCTATATTAATTTATATAATAATATTGATGCGTCCAAAGGACGTCGTTAAATCTTCAGGACATGATCAAATTATAAATTCACATGTTCCTGAACCATACAAACTACAAAGGCACATTAAAGTGGAAGTAAGAGGTCAAACCCACGAAGAGTGGAGAAAGCAATAGAAGACTTTTGACCAAAGGCTGGGTCGCCCTGATTTCAGTTTGATTTTATTTTATTAAACTAATTAAATGACACAAACTAAATAATTGAAATAAAGACATAAAAATAGTAGAGAGGAGAATCGGTTTATTTGGGCGGTTTTGCTGAATAAATTAATTCAACTTTGCTTGTAAAACAATCATATTAAATAGCCAGGAAACCATTAAATTTTATTGAAATGAAAAATGGTCAATCCCAATCAATCTACCCTAGAATCCCAATTCATCATGGTCTGAAGAATTAAAATAACTAAAGCACATAAAGTTCAGATTGCCAAAAGAAGAATAATAATCTAATTCAATAGTCATGAATAAATTATCTCAATCATGTTGGTGTTCGTTCATTATTGAAAGCATTTTTCCAGGAATCAATGATGAATAAAATCAACGCTCATGTACAACATGATACAATCGAATAAAATCATATTACGAGTGAAGGTAAATCAGACTTTTATGGTACGCAACCCCTTTTACTGATTCCGCTTTCCCTTACGAGTTTAGCCAGTCATCGTCAGGTGGTAGCCAATGATGAATAAACCGAATCTCACAGAGAAGAGAATAGATGAGAAAGAATGAGAATGAGAATGAATAAGAATAAGGATTGGAATTAAAATAGAAATTATTCAACATTATAATGAATTACAGAAAACAGGAAAGCAAAACAAAAACCTATCTATGAAGAACGAAATCCAGGTCGGAACCCCATCGACAGCCTCTAGGTGGTCGAATCCCTACGCTTAGAATGAATGTTTTTTTCTTTGGCTGGAACCCCTTATTTATAACTCTGGAAGTCATCCTAGGGTTCCCTTGAGTTAAAACCGATGTTAAATGGTCGTCCCGAGTCAAACCTATAAATCCCCTGTTGAAAGATAAGCGTCAACATAATTCACTGGGCCGGTTAGGATGGTTTCACGATGTGAAATTTGGTTTCACACCGTGCAAAGTACGGGGCCTCCTCCGAATGGATTCTTTTCACTTCACAATGTGTACTGCATTCACGCCTTGTATATGTTACACGTTGTGTACATGATCCACGGTGTGAAAAATGAATTTCCAGCACCAGAATCCTCATTTCAGCTCGGTTCTTCAAGTCTGAGCCCCAAGAGTGTCCCATAAAAATCCTACATTGCGACAAGCCATCTTTGGGTGGATTTCTTGATCCATTTGACTCATTTTTGATCTTGATATCATCATCATTTTCCGATGCCGTGCCGAGCTGTGAAGCGGCTTGGGGTGGAGTTCCTTTATGTTCCTTAATGCCATGTTTTCCTCCTTATTATTCCAAATGTCAGTCCTTCAAAAAGAACATCGAAAACAATGAAATTAGGCATACATCAATTATTATTCAACTAAAATGCATATAAAAATACATGGAAATATAGATATAAAATAGAGATATCAAATATACATATATTCTTACACTCACACATATGTATATTAATATTTACATTTATATATAATTATATGTATATCAATATATTATATATATATATATATATATATAAATATATATTTAAGTGTTTATCATTTAATGAGAAATCATTTAACCATGTTTTTATAAAACACTGGTAAATGGTTTAGCGATGCTTATAAATATAACTAACTTCAAATAGAAACCCGATTGAATGTTTTTTTTCTATTGGTAGGTCATGCTAAAGCTGAGTGTCCTTGGATTATCTTGTGTATGACAAACAATGGGTAAACCTAATAGGATTAAGTGACTATTTTTGTTGTTTTATTCAGGTTATACTTAGCCGGGATACCCTAATAGGATTTGGTCACTAGAGGAATAATGTTGAGTGAATCCATATGATGGATTATGATAAAGAGTTATCCGCTCAACTATCTAAGAGTCTTATCTGATATGATTGACTTGATAGTCTACCTATATAACCAAGTGATGGAATAAATTCTAAAGTCACTACAACAAAAATCTCCTTTAGTGGCGGTTTACAAAACCACTGCTAAACCCCCTGTTTTTTTTACCACAGCAGCGCTCCCCCCGCCCAACCCCGACCCCCCTTCTCCCCCCGACCCCCGCGACGCCATTTCTCCCCTGACCAGAACCCTAGATCGGCTCCCCACGTGCCGCCGGTGACCTCGCTGCCTATAAGCGTGCCCCACCGCCCATCAGCACGCCTCACTGCCCGTCGTCGCCAACCCGCCAAAGCCCTACAAGTATGGATTCTTGTTATGACACTACTAAAGTGTTGAATGTGTACATCCATGAACGCACCCATGAGTGGGTTTTGGACTCATGATGATCATTCCATATGTTTCACTTTAAGGATTATTTCCTTTATTTGGTATAAAGAGTAGAAGGAAATGTTCCTTTAGGAAATAATAGGAGGTTTCAAGTTTTTTGGAAGAGTTTTTTTATTAGAACTAGTTGACCATTATTTCATTACATTTCTAGATGTTAGGTGGGTCCCTGAACTCTATAGAAATCTAATATCCTTATAAATTATAGAAAAAAGGGATTTAAAATCAGGTTTGAATAAAGTTTCCTAAAATCTAAAAAGACTCTATAACTATTATCAAGGGTTACCTTTTTAATAGGTCGTATGTTTTGAATGGGAATACTCATTCTAGAAAGTTGGGAAGTATGTATACAACTAATACTAATAATACTCTATTATGGAATAGGATATTGGGGCATGTAAGCTATAATAATAATAAGAAACAACTAAAAAAGGGATGTTGACTTACTTTAGACCTAATAACCTTCCCTTTTATGAAGATTGTATAATGGGTAATGCTAAGAGAGTGGGTTTTAATAGTTCTAACTTTAAAGCTGTCTACCCCATAGAATATATACATTCTGATCTATGGGGACCATCTAAGACCACCTACCATGGTGGATAGTCCTATGTTGTTAACATTATTGATGAATTATCTATAAAGGTTTGTATTTACATACTCAAGAACAAATATGATGTTTTTGAAACTTTTAAAACCTGGAATAGCATTGTTGAAAAGCAGGTTGGAATGATAATTAAAACTTTAAAAAATGATAAGGATTTACAATACCTATCTATATATTTTATTTAGTTCTTTCAATATAAGTTCACTTAAAGGAACAAAAATATTAGGGAAACTCTTGGTAGAATGAACTTATTGATATAATGAATAGGACAATTCTTGAGAGAGTTTGAAGCACGCTTTCATGCTCAGGTCTCCTTAAATCCATCTTGGCAGAGCATCCACTATGAAAGTGTACCTAATAAATAGGTGACCATCCACCACAAATGGTTTTAAAGACTTGGAAGAAATATGGAATAACAAGCCACCTTCTTATAATCATTGATTTTTCTTTGGATTCACTACATATTCTCATCTCAAGGCTGATAAGCTTAAATCTAGTGATCTTAAGTAAATTTCTCTAGAATATCATGAGGGTGTTAAATGTTATAAACTTTGGGTTGATAACCCTGGTTAAAAAATGTATAATTATAATAGATGTGGTGTTTCATGAATCATGTTCTCCAATAGTTAAATCTCTCACACCTAATAGTCACGATGCAACCATTGATAGGGTTACTAAAATCAAACCACAAAACCAATTTGAGGCTTTCATATAGCCTCTTCCACTTTATCCTCAACCTATGACCTAAATTGAATTATGATTCATTTTTATTCAGATTCAAATGATGAACCTCTTACCAATAATACTAATTACTATTTGAATCATGATGGAGTTAGATTGGTCCCAATACCTTCTGTTCAGTGTAGTCAATATGACATGGATTCAATTTCCTTTCATGTTTCCCATGATCTCATTGACGATGATCCTCATCCTTATAAGAAATATCTTAATGAAAAAGATTCAAAAAAATTGATCTCTTGCATGTAAGAAGAATTACACTTCTTAAATAAAAAGAACACTTGTTCTATAATGAGTAAACCCACCAATGCTAAAGTGATTGGTGGTAAGTTGATTTATAAAAGAATATAGGATAAAACAAATGAAAAGAAAATGAAATTTATATCTAGATTAATCTCCAACAGATTCCTCTAAATAGAGGGAATATACTATTCTGATATTTTGTTTTCCAATAGTAAATAACTCTTCAATTAGGATGATACATTCTATTGCTGCCTATAATTTCCTTCAAATTGAATAGCTAGATGTGAAAACAGCCTTCCTGCATGGCATCCTTAGTGAGAAATTATACATGAAGCTTCTTGATGGTTATTTTAAAGATTTCAAATCTAAACAAGTTTTCATTTTAAATAAATAATTGTATGGTTTTAAAAAAGCCTCATGGTAGTGGTATAGAAAATTTTATTCTTTTATCATTATTAACAATTTCTCTAGGATCCAATATGATTATTTTTTATTTAAATTCAATTAAAAACTGCATGATTTTCTTTCTATTATATATTAATGACATGCTTATTTTGGGTAATAACATGAAACTTATTACTGCTTATAAATATCAATTTAAAGGTGATTTTGAAATGAAGGATATAGGGTAAACAAAATAAATTATAGGTGGATAAATTATTAGTGGTAGACCCAATAAACTATTATATCTCTCAAATAATCCTTATGCTTGAAATGTTCATAAGAGGTACCTATTTTAATCTCTCAAGACTAATAGCGTACTCTTTAGATATAATTTCAAACTTTTATTAACATAGTCCCCCAATGATGTTGTTGATGCACTGTTTATGTAAAAAATTATTTATGAAAACATTATTGGTAGTTTCATGTATTCCATGATTTTCCCTAGGCCTGATGTAGCCTTTTCAATTTTCAATCACAGTGGATTTATAACTATTCCAAGAAATCCACATTGGAATGACCTAAAGTGGATGTTTTGGTACATACCATGTACTTAAAATATGTATTTTTGTTATGGTAAAAATGTTAATACTTCTAAAATAATAGTTATATATGTAGATTTTGATGTAGTTAATATTGACACTAAAAATGAATTAACTAGGTATGTTTTTGCTTCTTGTGGATGACCTAAATCCTAAAATTTTAATATGTAATATTTTGTTTCACTATCAAACATAGAATCATAATACCTAGCATTCATCTAGGATGATAATTAATTTTTATGTCTCATAGTATTTTCTTCTAAAATCAAACATTATGATTCTTTTATTACTATTCATAGAGGTTGTCAATCAGCTCTATATTTATCAAAGAATTTAGTATGCCATCATAAATCCAAACACATATATATTAGGTTACATTTTATTAGATATGTTATTGAATCTAGAACTGTATGTTTCATTAAGATATATACTAATGATAACCCGACTGATAGTATGACTAAAACTATGAAATATCTAAATTCAAATATTTTATCAATAGGAAACATTTGGTTCACATTCAATAATCTTAGGTGCAAGAAAATCTCTAATTTAAAATGGAAATGGTTGAGATCTATGAATTTGGTGTTTTCAATTTGAAATATTCCTATTTATGTTCTTCCATTTAAATTCTTTTATGTATAATCATGAAAATTTTGTATAAAAAAAATTATATGCTTAAATTATTCTGATGGGAATATTCCTATATACTGGGCTAATTGGTTTTCTTCTTGGGCCTCTAGATTGAGTTATTACATTCATCCTGTTAGTTTTAACCACCTCTCACAGCTAATGAGTCACTAACCCATATGGATTTACCATATGTATTTATATAGAAAAAACTTATGTAACATATTTATATATTTTTTCAACCAGTATATATGAATCTCTTTCCATATTTTGTAGTAACTATGTGTTTTAATTTTTTTAATATTGTGTAGGCACATTGTAATATACATGGATAAAAGCTGGATCACATTACCAAGGAACACACCTCAGTATGTTAAGAGTTTGAAAGAGTTTTTAGATTTTGCAATTTCCAATTGATCCGTTGAAGGGAGAATAAGATGTCCATGTCCTAAATGTAAATTTAGAAGATGGTTGAAGAGATATGAAGTTTATGAACATTTAATACCGAAGCAATTCCCTGATCAATATTTGTGTTGGATTTGGCATGGAGAATCGAACGTTACAAAAAGGTTGAGCACTGATGTTAATCCACAGAATGAGCTCCCAAATTTTTCAACAATGGAAAATGAAATGAAAAACCTCATAAATGCTGAATTCAGCACTACAAGACACCACTATCAACATCAAAACATAACAGAACAACCAGATGAGGGTACTACAAATTGCAACGTGACAAGTGATGTTTTTGAGACTGTAACACAACCAGATAAAGATTGTAACATATCATTGGATCCTCCTCTTGATTTTGTGGAGACAAATGTAAGAGAAAACTTCACTGAGGAAAATAAGTTTCATGATTTAGTTGACGATGGAAATCTAGAGTTTTATAGTGGATGTTTGAAATATTCAAAGCTTTCTTTTCTACTGAAGTTGTACCATATCAAATGTCTATGTGGAATTAAAAATAAGGCAATGTCCATGATATTGGAATTATTGCATGATGCATTTCCTGAAGCAAAAATCCCCGAGTCTTTTTATGATATGAAAAAAATTTGTTAACAGGCTTGGTCTGAATTATACAAAAATACATGCGTGTCACAATGATTGTATGCTTTATTGGCTAGAGGATTCAAGGAGACATAATTGCAAAAAATGTTCTTATTCTAGATGGAAGTCAATGGGTGATTTTGGAAGTATGAATCAATATACTTTCATGAAGAAGAAGAAAGAGAACACACCTACAAAGATTTTTCGTTACTTTCCTTTAAAGCCTCGATTGAAAAGATTATTCATGTCATCGAAAACTGCCGAACACATGAAGTGGAATTCTGTAGATAATAACAATGATGAGTTAATGAGACATCCATGATATTCAAAATTATATAAGACATTTGATTCATTACATCCAGATTTCTCAGCTGATCCTAGGAATGTTCAATTGTGATTGGTTGCTGATCGTACCACGATTCACTGTGTAGTTTTCACCTTTACACCACTGTGCTAAACTTGTTTAATATTGAAAATTATAAAAATAATGACAAGTTTCATTCCATTTTTGAATAATTTATTTTGTGTTTATCACTGTTAAAAAGGTCAATGTTACTTGTTTTGATGATTTCATTTCAGGAGGAGGTGATTTGGAGGGCCCATGATGATGTCCAAGAAAAATGGGCAAAACTGTGCAGGATCCAAGCACACCAGTGGATTAATCCGCACACTGATACTAGACCATATATACAATTGGGATGGAATTTTGTTGGCTGGTCCAAAATTCATCGGGATAAATTTCATATTAAGGAACCAAAGACTCATTCGGCCATCTTGTGTCCCAACTGACCTGATCTGTCCAGAACACCAAATCTACACGGAGTCAAAAGTAGTGTGCTGTGATCTATCCATATCTCGTGCTATAGGTGTCCAAATTATGCCAAAATTTCGGTGGAGACATCCAAGAGGTGGGGATACAACTTTTTTATTTTTTCCAAATCGAGTTAAGGCTATCTAGAGGTTGAAACACCTGTGACAAGTGGTTTTAAGAATTCTGTGTGCTCAAAACCACCTTCCCATTTTCCTATAAAATGGAACCTTGGGATCCTCATTTGCAAGTTCGACCAGGAGTAAAAGCTCTGGTATTTTGGAGACCCAAAGGAGTTCTCTCCTCATACTTGAAGTTTTGGAGACCCCTATTGATTCACACTCAAATTTACCAAAGAGAATAAGGTAGAACGGTCCTTGTAGTCTAGCTTGGGTTGTCGAATCCTCAGAGACCTAAGAAGTAAACTATAGACACGCACATTATATGGACTATTTTTGGCTATGAAGTGGCCAAATTGGGTTGATTTTAGATGGGTTTAAAAGATAACTAAAAGATTTAAGTGAATTCAATTTTAAATAATTAGTTGATCCTAGGTTATTGCTTGAGGTGGATTGGATGAAATTCTTTTTCAACTATTTCAATTTCTTATATTTGAGATGGGTTCATTTAAGAAGAACAAACAACATCATCACTTATTGGTTTAATTCATACACACTTTTAATACTAATCACTTATACACTTGAAGGATCAAAGTTTTGAGCACTTCAAGGTAAATGTTTGTATTAGCACTTGAAGTGTGTGGCCTTAAATTCAACAAGGACGATGGAGTTTAAAAATCATCAAATAAAAATCTCAATTAAAAGAACTGATTAGACATTAACGGGGTAATAAATAACATCCAATACATCCCCTTTATACTTCCTTGGATCAACCCATAAGTGGGTTATCCCTCCATTTATTCTATGGTTTCAATGGAAGTGGGAAGTAGACTCATGAGGGAGGAAATTAAGAAGTAAAAAAAAAATGAAATAACGATCACTCTACCATTGTGTGATAATTTCACAAGGTTTGGTATGAATAAATTCATGCATTGAACCAACGATATCAAAGTGATATAGATAATAACAGAATAATAGTAGAAGAAGAAATTTTATTAAGAAACTAGGATGAATTAAAACAACTTACATGTGAAAGACAAACTTGAGACATCAAAATCACAGCATAACATTACAATGAAAGAAAGCTCAAAAGATCCTCAAATACTCCAACAAAACTGCCATAAATAGAAATTTCCAGAGGCTTGTATCGAGCTACAAATAGTACAAAACATCCCACTTGATTATGGTAGACCTAGGGTGGTGGAAAGTAAGGGAGAGTGGACTTCTTTATCCTTGACCTGAGGTGGCATCCAACTTTCATCCACTGAATAGACGCATCTGAATGGACTTCTAGATGGCCGAATTGAAGTGGTCCATATAAGAAAAAAGTGAATATCTGGATGTCTCCTAACTATATGTAAAATTTTATCCTAAATGGACATGTGGTTGCCGAGATATGATTAAATTGGTGAAATGTTTTTCTAGGATGCAGAATCTGGCCTAGAATTTTATCTCTAAATTGGGCCACCTTAATAGCCACCATGGATGCAAAATTATCACTAGCTTATAATTACTGATTTGTTCCTCTCTATGTATTATAGAATCTCAAGAAATTGGGGCTTCATTGGGTCTGTATGTTGGGCCCCACATTCTCATCAGTGGGCTGGTGTCCAATCTGCCTTCTCCAGAATTGTTTGCATGAAATCCCATTTTGGTGGTCTTCCAATGTGAATCTTCCAACAATACACAAGTATGAATTGTTCCCAATATAATTATAAACCTTAAAATTAAATATGAAAATAAAATAAAGATCATTGGGTACTTTAAATGATGTTAAAAAATATACCACATAATAGTGCATTTTAAGAAGGAATTACAATCATAATGTGAAATGATGTTCAAAGTGTAAAATGCACTAAAATGGTTTTTATGAATAATAAATCACATGAATATTATATATATTAACAATGAATATTATCCACATTTAGTGGCTAATCACACCCCCAAATTGAGTTTTTCTAGTCCCGAGCAATATATATCTCAACAATATGAAATTCAACTTCCCTTTTCCAAAAACATTTTAATACACAATGATCACAAAAAACCCTTATACCAAACAATCATGAAACCCATCAAAATATTTTAATAAAAGATAGTTTCATAAGCATATCCCAATCCCAAGCCCATTCCTTTTTTCAAATTCATTTCCATATTTCATCCAATATCAATTAAGAGTGATGATGTGTTGTGCATCGCATTAGACATAGGGGGTTCATCTTTATTCAAGAGGGAAATGATGAAAGCACTAGGTGGAATCATATTTCAATATTAATATGAGTATTCAATTTTTTTTATTTTATCATTTATTTATTATTATTATTTTTTTTTTGCAATTTTTCCATGGTAATTGAAATTGCACTCAAAAGAGTCAACCCCCTTAGCGAGACTTTGCCGATGACTCCCAGGCTCAAAGACCTTAGGGAACCAAGTGAAGCCCACATACTTAGGCATCATCTCTAGTCAACTCAATAAAAAAAAATCAAATTACCAAAAATAGAGATAAAATTACTAACTCTAGGCCAGACAACTATAGTCACGATCCCCAAGTGCCGAAAGCCACGCATTTGGTCATTTCATTCCTCTACGCGATTTTTTTTATTGAATACTCATATTAAAACTAAAATGATTACCAAACCTATGATATTTATTTGGGGGACCCCATGAACTCAAACTAATACCCCACTATCCAAAGGACGTACGTTGTGATTTTCTTTTATTTGGATGAAAATATAAACCATGAAATATCACATTATACATCCACACTTTCCAAAATCTATACTCATGAAATTATACATGGATTAAAATCAAAATCAGGCTATACAAAATTATTTTATATATAGTTTCAAATATTTCAATGTGTATTATCATGTTCAAAGTTAAAGGAATTTTTCCTTCCATTTACACACATTTTTTTTCAAATCATTCATTTTTTTGACACAAAAACATTTTTTATTTTATCCCCCCAACTTAAAATAACACTGTCCCCAGTGTTTAAAGAAAAGAAAATTTAGAAGGGGGTATATATAGAGGATATGAATTCTAAAAGGAATTTGAAATAATAAACATAGAAAAAATTCACCCGGTGGTTGAAGTTGAAGTTCTTGCTGCTCCAATTTACTCATTTGATCTTCATGTCACTTAGAGAGTTCCCTAGTGGAAAAAGGGAAAAAAAACTATATATATATATATTTATATAATAAAGAAAGTAAAATATAAGTATATATATAAAAATTATAGAATAAGGAATCACAATAAGCCGTATGTCAGTGGTAAGCGCGCGCCCCTGTCTCCCTTCGGTCCCAGGTTCGAGTCCCCACGCCTTCACCGGTTGTGACGGGGTTTTCCCCACGACCTACGATGTGGACTTTTAATTTTTATTATTATTATTATATATTTTTTTATTTTAATCTACAAACACATAAAAATAAAATGAACTGATGATACATTGTCTTCTTTTTAAATTTTTGGGCAAGGTATTACTCAAGGATCACACCACGTGACACAGATGAATATGGTGCTCCTCTTTCAAACCCATCTTTACTCATAATAGAAGAACAAGTCAACAATCTATTTTTTATTATTTTTAAATATCAAAATTATTCATTAATCCTATTTAAAATATAAAGTTGATTAAAACAACAAAATTATTGGAAACTTGAAAACCATGGGTTGCCTCCCATGTAGCGCTTTGTTTAACATCATTAGCTCGACTTGAACCCCACAAATTACCCAATACCAACTTTCAACATTTTAAGGAACACATGTTTCACCAATTATAATAGTTTGAGATTGATTCTATATTTAGAATTTGTTTCATTCACAAACCTATGTTCTAAAATGAGTGGGTAAATCCAAGGAATATAAAAAATGGTGGATCTAGTTGCTTCTCTAGTCTTTCCTAAGACCTCAATGATCATTCCAACTTTGTTGGTTTCAAGAGAAGAATGAATTAAAATTGAAAGGTCATGATTATACCCTATAAAGGGATACTTGAGTGGGGAATAAAGGATAATAATTTTGAGCTTGGGTTGGATAGGACATTCAAACACAGGTGGAGATTTTGAGTCCAAACCAGTTTCATTTTCCAAATTTCTCAACAAAATTGGTTCCTTTTGAATAGAATATTCAACTATAAAATTGGAATTATTAGTGTTAAGAATGGGTATGGACTCAAAGTTTGTGATTTCTCTTAATGGTTCAATGATTAGTGTTTTTGAAAAATCATCAATGGAGTTATATTCATGAGACTCAATCTATGATGTCAAATTCTCTTCTTTTGAATCCAAAAAATCAATTTCCTATTGATTTAAAGACCATTAAAAAATTACTTTATCCTCTTTATCTATTCCAAATCCAAAGGATGGTTCTTCAATAAATTCATGAGAGGTTTGTGGGAGAAAAGAGTCTTTTATCAATGATGAGGAAGGGATAACATGAGTGGGAATGGGTTCCATAATCGTCTCAAGGTTTTGTAGTTCTAATATCAACGATTAAACTTAAAAATTCAATAACTCCATTTGTTGACATAGTTTTTAAAGTAATGGATGTGGATTAGGATGGATAAGGGGTTGAGACAGATGGTCTATTCTAGAAGGATAATTGAGTTGTTGGAATTCCATAGGAGGATGTTCTGATTGGACTTGTTGGGATTGGAAATCATTATAGGTTGGAATGTTTTTTGAATCATAGGAGTTAAAACATTATGGCTCAATCGGTCATTGATTGTCCCACCAATATAAACTAGGATGGTCATTGTACATCATAACTGGTGTGGGGTAGTCAAAGTAGGGAGAGGTTCCCCATGTTTGGATTTGTTCAAAATTGCCTTCCATAGGAGTGAGGGGGTGAGAACAGAGAAGTGGGATGAAAAAAAGATGATAGTGTCTAAGATAACTTACTTAGGTCCTCAACAATGACACCAAAATTTGATTCATGTTCAAATTTACCCAAGAGAAGAAGGTAGAACGGTCCTTGTAGTCTAGCTTGGGTTGTCGAATCCTCAGAGACCTAAGAAGTAACCTATAGACACACACATTCTATGGACTGTTTTTGGATATGAAGTGTCCAACTTGGGTTGATTTTATATGGGTTTAAATCATAAATAACAGCTTTAAGTGAATTCAATTTAAAATAATGATTTGATCCTAGGTTATTGCTTGAGGTGAATTGGATGAAATTCTTTTTCAACTATTTCAATTTCTTATATTTGGGATGGGTTCATTTAATAAGATCAAACAAAATCCTATCTTACTAGTTTAATACCTACACACTTTAATACTAATCACCTATACACTTAAAGGATCAAAGTTTTGAGCACTTCAAGGTAAAGGTTCGTATTAGCACTTGAAGTGTGTGGCCTTAAATTCAATAAGGACGATGAAGTTTAAAAATCATCAAATAAAAATCTAAATTAAAAGAAATGATTAGACATTAATGGGGTGATAAATAACATCCAATCCACCCCCTTGATACTCACTTGGATCAACCCATAAGTGGGTTAGCCGTCCATTGATTCTATGGTTTCAATGGAAGCGGGAAGCAGACTCATGTGGGAGGAAATGGAGAAGTAAAAAAAAACAACGAAATAATGACCACTCCACCGTTGTGTGATAATTTCACAAGGTTTGGTGTGAATAAATTCACACCTTGAACCAATGGTATCAAAGTTATATAGATAAGAACAAAATAATAGTATAATAAGAACTTTTATTAAGAAACTAGGATAAATTAAAACAACTTACATGTGAAAGACAAACTTGAGACATCAAAATCGCAGCATAACATTACAATGAAAGAAAGCTCAAAAGATCCTTGAATCCTACACCAACACTGCCTTAAATAGACATTTCCAGAGGCTTGGGTCGATCTCCAAACAGTACAAAAAATCTCACTTGATTATGGTAGGCCTAGGGTGGTGGAAAGTAAGGGAGAGTGGACTTCTTTATCCTTGACCCGAGGTGGCATCCATCTTTCATCCACCGAGTAAACGTGTCTGAATGGCCTTCTATATGGAAGAATTGGAGTGGTACATAGAATAAAAAAGTGAAGCTCAGGATTTCTCCTAACTCTATGTAAAATTTCAGCCCAAATGGATATGTATTTGCCGAGATATGATTAAATTGGTGGAATGTTTTTCTGGGCCGCAGAATCTGGCCCAGAATTTTATCTCTAAATTGGGCTGCCTTAATAACCACCATGGAGGCATAATTATCACTGGATTATGAAGAATTATTTGTTCCTCTATATTTCTTATATAATCACTTGAAATTGATGCTTCATTGGGCTTGTATGTTGGGCCCACATTCTCATCAGTGGGCTGGTGTCCAATCTGCCTTCTCCAGAATTGTTTGCTTGAAATCCCATTTTGGTGGTCTTCCAAAGTGAATATTCCAACACTACACAAGTATTAATTTTTCCCAATATAATTAGAAACCTGAAAATTAAATATTAAAATAAAATCAAGATCATTGGGTACTTTAAATGATGTTCAAAAATGCACCACATAATAGTGCATTTTAAGAAGGAATTACAATCATAATGTGAAATGATGTTCAAAGTGTAAAATGCACTAAAATGGTGTTTATGAATAATAAAGCACATGAATATTATATATATTAAAAATTAATATTATCCTAATTTAGTGGCTAATCACCTATCACCATAGAGGGATCAACAATGAAGAAGGAGTTCCACTCGAGCCTTCTCCGCCTCTCGATGGCGAGCTAAACGGTGGACGATCATTTCGAGGGAGCTACACACACTTGGGAGGGGGTTACGGAACTTGATACTCTAATATTTTTGTTTAATTTGTGTGTGTATTATTTCAATTATGTTTTATCTAAACATGTTTCTCCCCTGAGTTCAATTATTGGGTTTAATTAAGTGATCCGCTTTTCATTTGAACACCGATTGGGTTGAAATTTCAAGTGGGAAACTTGAGTTGTTCCGATTGGGAAACACAAGGATCATCCTTCTCTAACACATAAAAAAGATATTAGTATGATTTGGTAGCCTTTAATCTATTCTTGAAGTCCAAACCTTGACAACACGATTGTTGTGTCAAGGGTTGGTACTTTGTGCAACGTTTAGAGAGGCAAGAGGGGAATCAAGATCTTGACAACCCTCAACCAAAGAATTAAACAAAACCATGTGAAATTTTCAGAACAATGAACTATCCAAGATGTGTAGTGAACTTGAAGTTATCTCCTTATCTTATAATTCTTAAACCTCCACCTTATTCTATCAACTATTAAACTCTTTAAGTTAAGTTATTTTCTTAAAACTGTTTTCAAAATCACCCCCTCTTTTAGTAATATTTATTAAAAATACATACTCAAAAACTATCAACGCTCCTTGAGAGACGACCTAGGGTCTTCCCTAGACTATAAATCAACCTTAAAAACATAATCAATTTGACGTATCATGACAGTGTGGTCAAATTTTGGCACCGTTGCCAGAGATCATTTTGGTTTTTAGTGCGTGTTGTTTATAAGGTTTTTGTAATTTTTGTGAATATTTATTTGTTTTCTCTTATAACTTTTCAATACCTTTTTGTTATGATCTATTTGTTGTGTAGGTTTTGTGTATGACGCGTTCTACTTTAGGAGATTTAACACCTTTTGAACCTGAACCAGAGAGGACCCTACGTTAACAACACCGAGACACACAAGACAACACTTTAAAGGAGGACACACCACATATTGAAACTCTTCTTCACCCTTCATCTTCTTTTGGAACTAACATCAAAACCGAAATTAACATGAATAACATGGATGAAAACAATCGAACACTAAAAGAACTAACCTCACCTGATGTTGATATCCAACCCACCTATATTCAATTACAAGGCGAGGCACCCAATTTTGAACTAAAATCTGGTTTAATTCATCTATTACCAAGATTCCATGGACTTCCTGGAGAAGATCCACACAAGTACTTAAAATAATTTCATACTATTTGTTCAACATTAAAACCTGCTAATGTGGATGAGGAACAAGTAAAGCTTAGAGTATTCCCATTTTCTTTAGAAGACACTGTGAAAGATTGGTTATACTATGTTAATTCACTAATAAGAGGTTGGGCAGACATGAAATTCCTTTTTCTTGAAAAATATTTTCCAGCCTCTCGAACTGCAACAATAAGGAATGAAATACGTGGTATAAGACAATCTCAAGGGGAAACACTTCATGAATATTGGGAAAGATTTAAAAGGTTATGTTCAAGTTTCCCACACCACTAAATAAGTGATCAACTTTTAATTCAATATTTTTATGAAGGATTAATCCCTATTGATCGAAATATGATCAATGCTGCTGCAGGTGGTGTGCTAGTTGATAAGACCCCAATTGCTACAAGAACCCTGATTGAGAACATGGAGAAAAACACACAACAATTTGGTTCAAGGTCCAATGTACCGATTCGAGGTGTCTATGAGGTACAAATTACTGAATTCGAGAAGAAGGTGGACACAAAGTTTGAAGAGGTAAGTACCCTTCTTCAACAACTTGCTCTTTCCCAAGGTAAATCCCAATCTCCTCCTCCTATCCATTGTGGTATATGTTCTTATAACACTCACTACTCTGACCAATGTCCTCAATTGAGGGAAACATCTGAGAGTTGTGAGGCAATATTTCCAAGCCACCCCTATAACCAACCCTTTAGGAAAGAACCTTACTATACATCCAACCCTGGGTGGAAGGAGAACCAAGCCTATTGGCAAGGGGGTATTCAAACCAACCTCAACAATAATGGAACCAATAGGGGCAGAGTAGTCATCCATCACCACCACCAAGAAATCCTCAACCACCCCAAAGGCCTTTCCAACAAACCCCTCCAAAACCTGAGCCTAGCCTATAACATATGATGAAACAAATGGATGAAAATAATATTCAATTCCAACAAACCACTCAGGTATCCATACAAGACCTTAAAACCCAATTAGGCCAACTAGCTAACTCAATGGGTGAAATTCAAAGTCACGGATCAGGTAAACTTCCCTCTAAACCAGTAGTTAACCCTAGGGATAAAGGAAATGTTAGTTCCATCACCCTTAGGAGTGGAAAACAACTATAAAGTAAGATTAATCCTCCATTAGAGTCATCCCCTCATGAGGAAACCTCCATCCAAACCATTAAAAATGTTCCAAATGTTGAAGAACCTTGTCCTGAGAGAATCCCTTCCAAAGGAAAGAGTGTGTACATTGATGAGTCACCTAGCCCAAACATTACTCTTCCATTTCCTCAAAGGGCCACCCAACCAAGAAAACAAAAGGAAACTGAACTTGATAAGGAAATATTAGATATTTTTAAGAAAGTGCAGGTTAACATCCCATTGATTGATGCTATGAAGCAAATTTCACGGTATGACAAGTTTCTAAAAGATATGTGTACACACCAAAGGCAACTTCGAGGTGATGAGAAAGTGATATTGGGGAAGAATGTTTCAGAATTGATAGATCCATCACTTCCCACCAAGTGCAATGTTCCTGGAACATTCTCAATTCCGTGCACCATAGGGGAGTATTATTTTTCTAATGCTATGATTGATTTAGGTTCCTCTATAAATGTGATTCCTCACTCCATTTACTCTACATTGCAGGTCGGGGAACTGAAGCCCACTGGAATTGTTGTTCAATTGGCTAACCGGAGTACCGCACACCCCTCTGGTGTGTTAGAGGATGTTCTTATGAGGGTCCAAAATTTAATTTTTCCTACTGAATTTTATGTGCTTAAAATGGAGGATGGTAGGATGAATGGACATGCCCCGATTATATTGGAGAGACCCTTCCTAAAAACCACCAAATCCATAATTAATGTCCATAATGGTATATTATCTATGGAATTTGCTGTTGACATAGTCCATTTCAATATCCTTGATTCCATGAGGCACCCCTCAGAAGAACATTCCCCTCTCTCTATTAATTCAATTGATGTTATCCCTACTCCTAAAAACACTTCTTATCATTCCCCCGATCCCCTTTCCGAGTTTTCTTCATTGATTGAGATTCTAGGTAAGGATTCATGCATTGATTGTTGTATTGGATTAGAAAAATGTCATGCATGTTTATTAATTGATGATTTCTTGAACACTGATGATCCAATGACCATCGATGATACTACTAAGCTTGTAAAAGATCATTCCTCTATTGAGGATGATACCATTGAGCAGTTAGATGAGATCAGTGACCTATCACTTTCACACACACTCCCATCAATACAAAATCCACTTGAATTGGAACTGAAACAATTGCCCCAAGATTTAAAATATTCATATCTTGAGAATGGAAACAAGTTTCCCGTCATCATTTCTAGTTCACTCCCTCCTGAGCATGAATTTCAATTGCTTGAACTTTTAAGGAAGTATAAACAAGCTTTGGGATGGACACTTGCTGACATTCCTGGTATTAACCCATCAATTTGTACACATCATATTTTGTTAAATGATGAGGCTAAACCAGTGAGGCAGCCACAACGTCGACTGAACCCAAACCTCCTAGAAGTTGTGAAAAATGAGGTAAAAAAATTATTGGCTGCTGGAATCATTTACCCCATCTCTGACAGACAATGGGTCAATCCCATTCAAGTAGTTCCTAAAAAGACTGGTCTTATAGTAATTAAAAATGAAAATAATGAATTGGTTCCAACTCGTGTGCAGAATAGTTGGCGTGTCTGTATAGACTATCGCTGACTAAACCAACACACTAGGAAGGAACATTTCCCTTTTCCATTCATTGAACAAATTCTAGAGAGGCTACCGGGTAAGTCCCACTACTATTTCCTTGATGGGTATTCTGGATACTTTCAGATCCATATTTCCCCCGAGGATTAGGAAAAGACAACCTTAACTCGCCCCTTTGGCACATTTTCCTATAGAAGGATGCCATTTGGTCTGTGCAATGCTCCGGGTACTTTCCAACGATGCATGGTTAGTATTTTTTTGGATTACCTGGAGAATTGCATGGAAGTATTCATGGATGATTTCACTATTTATTGATCTTCTTTTGATGAATGTTTGAGTAGTCTTGGTTTAGTCCTACGTCGCTGTATTGAAAAGAATCTTGTATTAAATTATGAGAAATTTCATTTCATGGTGCGACAAGGTATAGTTTTGGGGCATGTCATTTATGGGGATGGAATCCAAGTAGATAAATCAAAAGTATATGTCGTTTATTCCTTACTATTCCCCAAAAATGTATGGGATGTGTAGTCTTTCCTAGGTAATGCTGTATTTTACTGTCGTTTCATTCGTGACTTTAGTAAAATTGCACTTCCCCTATCCCGATTACTCTAAAAAGAAAAGGAATTTATTTTTGATAAAGAATGTGAGGAAGATTTTAATAAGTGAAAATGGAGTCTCACGTCACCCCCAGTAATCCAACCACCTTGGTGAGATTTACCATTTGATCTCATGTGTGATACCTCTAACTATGCAGTTGGGGCCGTCTTGTCACAAAGGGTCGATCGAGATCCACATGTCATTGCCTATGCCTCACCTACTTTGGACCTTGCCCAATAAAACTACACCACAACTAAAAAATAATTCCTTGCCATTGTATTTGCCTTGGAAAAATTCAGGTCATACCTTTTGGGGTCCAAAGTCATTGTGTTCTCAGACCATGCACCCCTTCGGTATCTCCTTAAGAAACTGGAAGCCAAGCCATGTCTCATTCGCTAGATGCTCCTCCTTTAAGAATTCAATCTAGAAATTAGAGATAAAAAAGAATCCGAGAATGTGGTGGATGACCATATCAATAAGATTCCCCCATCCTCATAAATCGACCCATCCCCTTGTATTCCCATTAATGACATGTTTCCTGATGAGAAATTGTACTGAGTGCAAGATGTTATTCCTTGGTATGCTGAAATTGTAAATTATTTGGTAGCATCTTTCATTCCTACTGATTTCAATAAAAACTAAGCCAGTCGTCTGAAACATGAGTCTCATTGGTACATTTGGGGTGACCCCTACCTCTGGCGCACATGTAGTGATCAAGTCCTTAGGCGTTGTGTTCCTGATAGAGAGTTTCAGTATGTCCTTAGATTTTGTCACACTCTTGCTTGTGGGGGGCACTTTGGTCCCCAACGGACTGCCCGCATGGTCCTTGATTCTGGTCTCTTTTGGGCAACAATTTTTCAAGATGCCCATGAATTTTTCAAATCTTGTCCTCATTGTCAAAGAATGGGGAATGTATCTAAAATAAATGAAATACCACAACAACCATTGCCCTTTCATGACATTTTTGATGTTTGGGGCATTGAATTTATGGGTCCATTTCCCAATTCATTTAGAAACTTGTACATTCTTCTAGTAGTTGATTATGTGTGAAAATGGGTAGAGGCACGAGCTACAAGGATTGATGATTCTAAGGTAGTTGTAGAATTTTTGAGAACCCAAATCTTCTGTAGGTTTGGATTACCTAGGTTCATCATCAGTGACCGGGGTTCTCATTTCTGCAACTGAAAAATGCAGCCACTTTTGTGTCAGTATGGGGTCGGTCATAGAGTGTCTACTACATATCATCCATAGACCAATTGTCAAGCCGAGGTGTCAAATAGAGAGGTAAAATAGATTCTTGAAAAAGTTACAGATTCAGGAGTTGGAGGAAATGAGAAGAGATGCATATGAAAACTCCAGAATTTATAAGGAGCGAACCAAGGATGCCCATGACCGTCTTATACTTCATCGTTAGTTCCACATTGGGTAGAAGGTCCTCCTTTATAATGCAAGGCTGAAGTTGTATCCAGGTAAGCTTCGTTCCCGCTGGTTTGGCCCATACACTGTTATTAATGTATCTCCATTTGGTGTTGTTCAGGTTCAAAATGAAGAAACCAAGCAAACCATTACTGTCAATGGGCAGCGACTGAATCACTTCCACAAAGCCCTTTAGGAGTTCCCCATAGAGGAAATCCATTTTCAAGAAGCAACATACCAATGAAACACACCAGGTTTTATATAAGGCCCCAGCCTTAAACCTTACTTAATCTTGAGTTATTACAAGATTACACATTGAGGATCTTTTCGGGTTTAGAGTTTTAGAGAATTAGATCATAAAACTTGCATTACATTCCACATATAAACAAAGTGGTTACATAAAGATAGTATTCTTATTTCCCATCAATGGAAACATATTTAAAATAAAACATGGATTATTTCTTGACACTTCCTTGACACTATCATCATATCATGTACCTTTCCCTTGACCTGTGAAAAACATTTCAAAAAACTTGGGATGAGCATAAAAAGCTCAGTAAGGGATATAAAAATCTGGAAAGGAAACATGGGTACATATATACATAAGATTGAAATAATAATTTACCCATAAAAAATAAGCACTTTAACATACCTCATCAAATCATGAATAAATCATAGAAATCATAAGACATAAAGGTAACTTGAGGCATTCATAACATTCTTACGTAGGGAGTAACCCTCTTGGTTACGTTTGGAATACCCATCACAGTATATTCCCTAAATCTCTTCGGAGAAACCTTAACGTTTCACTCCTTCACGTTACCCAATGCATTGGAGAGCTATATCAGGCTCACCCGCCCTTAGTTTATCACGGAACCACCCGTCTTCATAATAATGCCCAAGGACCTCAACATAATCGTATCACATAAAACATGCATAAAGGAAACATAACATTTCCACATTTCAATCACAAGATATCAATACAACACATTGATATAAAAACATTATGAAAACCATTTTCAATACCAAAATAAAATAAAAGTAAAACATGGTATTTATTTTTCTTTTAAAAAAAGGTATGGCTTGTAGAGGAAGCCGAAACTCAAATAATGGTCACGGCGGCAGAGAAGTCGTTGTCGCCGCATACGTACGAAAAAAACACTCCCTTTTGTCGTTTAGTAAACGCTTCGTATAAAAAAGATTCCTTTTGAATAAACGTAAAAGTCAAAGGGGTTTATACACCATATAAAAGAAGGTTGTGTATAAAACAAAATATGCCTCAATGAAAGGAGATTGAGACGAAGTCCCATACCTCGGGTCCGACTTGACTCGATCGTTCTTTAATGTCCTGAATAATAAACTTGAGTTAATTTCTACTTTCTTAAGAACCTTTTTTAAGTTCATTATTCCTTTTATATCACTTATTTCCATGTCATGAACACTATGTAATTATTTAAGTTAATAACGGTCGTTTTAACGATCATTGGTACTTGAGTCAAAAATAAAACCTTTATAATTACAAGTTGTTCATGTATCCATTATATCCAGAATTATAATCATGATGTATATATCATATATATCCAGTATATACATGCATTTATAATATTACATAATCATTTAGAGGTAAGAAATGAAATGCACCGTTCATGGAGACGGTAAGCCGTACGTACGCATGAACGCTACTTTCATTTCTATTTCATATTTTATAGAATAGAATCATAATGATATAAAGGTATATTATAATTCCAGTATAATATCATATATAATATCATAGTTCCATCCTTTATACGTCTCGCATATGGTATTTAACGAATCAAATCACTTTGAGGGGACGGTAGTCCGCACTTCCTTAAATGAAGATATCGCGTTTACCCATAATGGAAACCATAAAGGTATGCCCAAAATGAAAAATATAGAAGATTAAGGAAAAAATAAACATATTATATATCATATATAAATATAGTGACATCTTAATGGCCACCTTTGAAGGTGTTAAAATAATGTTGAACAATCATCGTTTCGGGAGGCATAAATTCACCATCCACAGAAACAGTATGTCCTTTAACCATTAGATGTAGGTGTGTGTAAGTGTAGCTAGAATCCTTATTATAACAACATCCTAGTATATTGAAGATACTGGAGTTATTACAAAAGAAATGAATAAAAAGAGTTTAGGGGGTTGGAGAATCAAAATAAAACAAAAGGACTCAAGTGAAGACATTACCTTAAAATCGGGTAACTCCCTTTGGTTTGAGCTCAAAGGCTTCTTTGGGAAGACTTCTGCACAAAGTGAGGCTTCAAGGAGTAATAGAGGGATTTGGAGAGACAAAATGGGCAGGGGTTGGATGATCCAAAGGCATTGGAAGTGTGGGTAAGGAGGTAGAGGTGGGGGTCTTTTATAAGAGGAGAGGAGGGGCACTCTTGGAAAGGTATAAAATGTAACTTTATTTTCAAATGAGTTTCGGATTTTAATGGTCCCACATTGATGTTTTTCGAGGATAAGGTGATAAGGGTTCTAAATCCACCCATCCAATAGGTTTTGGACATGTGTAGGTCTTAGATTTTACATTATCTTTCCATTTTATTTAAATCCTTTATTAATGAGGTAATCGCTGCATCATCATGATGTTATAAATAATTTAATATATTTAATGTCTAAAAATTATAAAAAAAATATCATGATGTAGGAAATATTTTTATATTTCTAATGAATATTTATAGTCCAAAAGATCATTTATGTAAACAAAATTAAAAATATTTTACTTAGGTGATACAATCATTGTCACATTTAACATTCTTTAAAAATAAAAAGATAAAAAGTCACTTTCTCACAAAATTAATTCCATGGGGCCCCCAAGTTTGGCACAAGGCATCCCATGCTCGGCCATGAGACAACCAGTAGCCTTAGGACACATGTCGGTGTCATTTTTTATTATTATGATATTATTTTATTATCCTTAACTACCTGATTACTCATTAATCAAGATAATTAAAGATAATTTCCGTCATTACTATTCATAATGTCAAAAAACAAAAGAGTCTTGATTACATAATTTGGACCTTATGATTCCAAATATTTAATCCATTTTACCAAATTCCAAACACAGAAATTGCAATAATTGATTTAAAAATAATTCCCGTTGTCAAAACAAATAGCGGGTTTTTTTGAAACAATATCTATGAAAAGTTTGGCATTAGTTTATGCCCAATTCCAAAGTAAAATTAATCCTAATGACCACCATTGGATTAAATGGTAAAAATATATTCTAATTTAACTTTAAAACCAATTCAAAAGATAATATAATCATATAAATAAATTAGATTAAAAAGCAATTTTGATGTAAAATGCAGTATTTTTAACTATTCATTAAAAAATGAACATTGTCAGAAAAATACCAAAAATTCACAAAAAGTAAATTTTGATGTCCCAATCATAAATAATAAGTTTATTTTGACAAACATAGCTTATAAAATTGTCAAAATATAGATTTAAAAATGGTTTGCCATCAAAAGGCAGTAAAACAATCTTTTAAAAAATATTAGTGTATTCCATGCTTAAGATTGGATTTATTTTCATTTTAAGCCTCTAAAAAACTATCTAATTCATTAACAGACATAGATAAAAATATCTATTATTCATTAATTACTTGGGATGTTACATTTTATCCTTCCTTCTCACCTTCTCAATTATTACAGTGAGTACACTGCACATTATAGGTGTGGGGGGATGGGTACATTCCTGGGTTAGATAGGAATTTTCATCATTTTTTTATCTTTATTCTCTTTTTCACCTTCTCTTTAGTATTTTCACATTTCCTCATATTTTTGAGTTCATTAGTATTTTCATTGTCTTTCTTATTTCTTCTATTTCTTGCCTTCTTTATGGTATTTTTATTTTTCCCCCATCAAAAATTTCAAAGTTCCATGATTTGGTGAACATAAGGGGGGGAAAGTAAAAATACCATAAAGAATAGTGAAAAAGAATATTTTTATGAAGTTAAAATCCGGGAGTGTTTTTTTAGTGAATTGGTTTTCTATCAATAATATAAATGGTTGTATCACTGTGAAACATTTGAGATGATTGATTCCCTTTGTGTGAGTAGTTTTTGGGAAAACTGTGTCACTAATATCTCAATACATTTTTGCACCAAACCATAAAGTTTGAATATTTCTTACTTAATATAAGGTAAATATATGTTAGGTCAATATTTTTTAGCTTTAAATGATATTTTCATACGTTCGTTTCTTATTCGATCTGTTTCATTACTGTACCAGATTGACCTATGCGTGTGTACCTAATGTATGACTGTTGTATTCCCTCAAAAAAAGTTTGTGTCTTGGTCAGGTCAAAAACCACTCATCCTAAACCTTTGATCTTATTATAACTATTGCAATTAGTGTCGTGAGGAGATCAAACAAGGGTTGAGAGATGAGTGTGAGATTTGTTCCAAATGCAACTTCTAAAAAACAAAAATAATAAATGAGGGGAGTGATGAAATGTAAAAAATATGGGGATATCTAGGTCGGGAGATTATGGTTTGACTTCTGGTAATGCTTAAGTGAGTGAGTCTTGAAATCTTATTGCAAAGTATGTAGGGTAAGTTTGGCAAAAATTCTTTTAAAGCTGAATAATTTTAAAATAACCTATATTTATTGGATTGAAAATGGAAAGAATAGCATGGAATGCTTTTCACATAAACACATGGAGAGTTAGTGGAATGATTGAATTTTGAATTATTTTCTCATATTGGTGTCATTAATCTCTTTGAATTTCATTGTGATATGATTTATGAGACATATTTTTCCATTTTCACTAGGAAGAACTCCTTTGTGTGGTTTGTACATTGATCACATTACTATAGTGAATTAAAATTTTATCAAATGTTAAATCTTAATGATTTTAGGAATATATTTATGCTTCATTTTATTTGGATATGTGACTTTTCCCAGGAGTGAAAATGTTTATGTGTGGGGGTGTGATCGTACCACGATTCACTGTATAATTTTCACCTTTACACCACTATGCTAAACTTGTTTTATATTGAAAATTATAAAAATAATGAAAAGTTTAATTCCATATTTGAATCATTTTTTTATAACTGTTAAAAAGGGCAATGTTACTTGTTTTTATGATTCCATTGTAGGAGGAGGTGATTTGGAGGGCCCATGATGATGTCTAAATGGGCCAAACTGCGCAGGATCCAAGCACACTAGTGGATTAATCCGCACACTGATACTAGACCATATACCCAATTGGGATGGAATTTTGTTTTATGGTCCAAAATTAATTGGGTTACATTTTATATGAAAAAACCAAAGACTCATTGGGCCATCTGGTGTCCCAACTGACCTGATCTGTCAAGAACACCAAATCTACACGGAGTCAAGAGTGGTGTGCTGTGATCTGTCCATATATCATGCTATGGGTGTCCAAATTATGCCAAAATTTTGGTGGAGACATCCAAGATGTGTTTCTATAACTTTTTTATTTTATCCAAATATATATAAGGATGTATAGAGGTCGAAACACCTATGACAAGTGGTTTTAAGAATTCTGTGTGCTCAAAACCACCTTCCCATTTTCCTATAAAATGGCAGCTTGGGCTCCTCATTTGCAAGTTCGACCAGGAGACAAAGCTCTAATATTTTATAGATCCAAAGGATTTCTATCCTTATACTTGAAGTTATGGAGGCCCCTATCATCATAGGGGGATCAAAAATGAAGAAGGAGTTCCACCCGAGCCTTCTCCTCCTCTCGATGGTGAGCTAAACGGTGGATGATCATTTCAAGGGAGCTACACATACTTGGGAGGGAGTTACAACACTTGATACTCTACTGGTTTTTTGTAATTTGTGTGTGGATTATTTCACTTATGTTTTATCTAAATATGTTTCTCCTCTGAGTTCAATTCTTGGGTTTAATTAAGTGAACCACTTTTCATTTCAACACCGATTGGGTTGAAATTTCAAGTGGGAAACTTGAGTTGTTCTGATTGGGAAAAACAAGGATCCTCTTTCTATCATACATAAAAAAGATATTAGTTTTCTTTGGTATCATTTAATATGTTCTTTAATTCCAAACCTTGACAACACGATTTTTGTGTCAAGGGTTGGTACTTTGTGCAACGTTTAGAGAGGCAAGAGGGGAATCAAGATCTTGACAACCCTCAACCAACGAATTAAACAAAACCATGTGAAATTTTCATAACAATGAACTATCCAAGAGGTGTAGTGAACTTGAAGTGATCTACTTATCTCATAAAAACCACAACCTTATTCTATCAACTATTAAACTCTTTAAGTTAAGTTATTTTCATAAAACTATTTTTAAAATCACCCCCTCTTTTAGTAATATTTATTAAAAATACATACTCAAAACCTATCAACGCTCCTAGAGAGATGACCTAGGGTCTTCCCTAGACTATAAATAAACATTAAAAACATAATCAATTTGACGTATCATGAAATCGTTGTCAGTTGACGATGGATTCAACCCATTTGGGACTTTGAGTACCAGTTATAGCATTTGGCCAGTTGTTTTGATCCCTTACAATCTGCCTCCATGGACGTGTAAGAAACAAACATATTTTATCATTTCGATGATTATTACTAGAAAAAAATGCCTATAAATGATATTGATGTATACTTTCAGCCTTTTATTGAATAATTACAGGAGTTATGGAGCAACGATGTTGAGACATTTGATGCTTCTTCTAAAACAATGTTCAAAATGCATATTGCTTTAATGTGGACCATTAGTGACTTCCCTAGGCTTGGGAATTTATCTGGTTGGAAAATTTACATGGATTTTTCTTGTCCTGTTTGTAACTTTTATTTTGAACCCAAATGGCTACCTCACAGTAGAAAATGGTGCTTCTTGTGCCATCAAATATTTCTCGATGCATCTCACAGATTTCGGCTGAACAGATCAAAATTTAATGATTTCATTGATCGTAGACCACCTCCAAAGTTTTTAACTAATTTTGAAATATTGACACAACATGAAAATGTTGAAATAGAATTTGGGAAGGTTCATCATTTGAATGATAGTGGGAAATGGGTTCTAAGTGCATCATCAAGTGAAATCAGAATGCAATAATGGAAGAAAAAAAGTATATTTTTCAAACTTCCGTATTGGGAATTTAATTTGTTGCAGCATAATCTTGATGTGATTCATATTGAGAAGAATATATGTGACAATTTTATTTTTACATTTCTTAATGAGCATGGAAATTCGAAGGATCATCTCAATGCTCGCAAAGACTTACAAGTAATGAACATAAAACGTGATCTCTGTCCAGATGAGGATGAAAAGTATGCTCCGACAATTTTTGCAATGAAAAATAAGGATAAAGATACATTCCTTCGATTTTTAAAGAATGAAAATCTATCTGATGGGTATTCAAGTAACATCTCGAGGTGTGTTGACTTGAAAAATTGCAAGTTACATGGATTGAAAAGTCACGATTCACATATTTTGTTACAACAGTTACCACCATTGGCATTGCGTACATTATTACCTGAAAAACTTACTGCTGTTATACTCCAATTCTACACATTTTTCAAAAAAATATGTGAGAAATATCTACATCCATTTCATCTTGAAAACCTCTAGGAGATGTTTTTATTTACCCTTTGTGCAATGGAGATGATCTTTCCTCCGTCATTTTTTACTATCATGATGCATTTAACTGTGTATTTGGTTGAGGAAGCTAAATTAGGAGGCCCCGTTCATTATCAATGGATGTATCAAATTGAGAGGTACTTTATTTATATGCTTTTAAGTTAAGAAAACAGTTTTTTGAATTTAATTAAATTCATAATTATGTTTATTTTATTTCAAATATATCTTGGGAATTTGAAATCATACGTGAGAAATAAAGCTCAACCAGAAGGCTCTATTGCTGAAGGCTATTTGGTTAAGGAGTGTCTTACCTTTTGTTCCAGATACTTGGATGATATTGAGACAAGATTTAATCTAGTTTCACTTGTTGAAGACACATCGACTCAATCTCAAATACATCAGAAATCAAAAATATTTCCTTCTATTGGCCGATCAGTTGGGAGGACCTCAAATGTGACACTTACAGAATTGGAATTATTACAGGCACATAGATATGTGCTGCAAAATAGTGAAATTTCAGATCCATTTATTGAAGAGTTGAGTATACAAACAAAGATATGAATGAGAGGCCGAACATGAAATGAGAAAGATATAACAAATTTTTTTAATAAAGATCTTGTAGAATGGTTTGCACGACGTGTAAGTTCATAAATATTGCAATTAATACAGATATTAGTTCAATATATGTATTTTGTAAATCTAATAAAGTATATTTCTTTTTTTAGATTATGAATACTAATAATCTAGGATATTTTTCAGAATATTTGAAGTTTATTTCTCGAGGTCCTCTAAAATAAGTTAGAAAGTTTGACGCTTACAACCTGAATGACTTTAGATTTTGTACAGTCGATCGAGAATGAGGTTTGAAAGCACAGAATAGTGGTATATTTACATTTTCTAAAGTGGGATACTATGGAAAGATGACTGATATTATTGAATTAAACTACCACAAGCATTTTTTAGTTGTTTTATTCAAATGAAATCGGGTCGATATTATCAGAGGTCTTAAAAGAGATTCCTTGCAATTTACTTCTGTGAACTTCTCTCGCTTGATGGATGTTGGTGATCGTGAACTGCATGATCCATATATCTTATCATCACAATAAAAAATGTTATATTATGTGAATGATGTTGTGGATGAAGGGTGGAGTTTATTTTCTCACGTAATACAAAGAGATTTGTATGATATGGGTGATGAAGTGGAAGATTTGACCTCTAAAATTGAATCTCATCAACAAAAAGAAGTAGAATTATTTGACCATCATGATATTGAAAATATTAGTCTAGCAAGGATGAATGAAGTGGATGAAGTAATGGATTAGGAAACTGACATGATTGAAGGGGAAAATGAATTTATGTATAATTATTTATTCATTCAGCAACCACTTATTTCATATGTGCAATCATTTATTATCATTGTTATGTATATTTTGTTTGTTAGTACTGGGCATCTATTATCCTTTTTAAAATTTTTTCTGCATATTTTTTTTGAAATATATGTTCTAAACTTAATTTTATTTGATTAAATGACTGGAATGCCAAGGAGGAAGCGATGCACTGTTTCATCCACTACTGCGACAGATGAAGATCCATCTGTCTCCCTCCCTACGTCATCTGAGCCACCAGCTGCCTGCCCCCAGCACCATCTCCCCCTGCACCATCTCTCACACCCTCTATGAGCGTCCCTTTAGAAGTTGATTCGTCGACTCCCCCTTCACCATCCTCAGTAGCGGGGTGGCGTCGCGCCACTTCTAGTTCATCACGGGCATACTGGAGGGTCACTATTATAGGTACAAATTTTAATATAAATAAATTTATTGCACTTTTTTTATACTAATTGTTTGTTCATTAAAGATGAAAAAAATGAAACTATGGAGAAAAATATAAAAAGTGCCGATGTTTGGAATATGAATGGAGAGAAGATAGTTGTCCCATTTGATTTATATGGGGTCCCTACAGATGAAACCGTGGGATTACTTGGCAAAATTCTAGGCCAGCTGGCAGCAGAGTTCATTTCCCTTCCTATTTCTTATGATGATTGGAGAAATATTCCTCCAAGTTGGAAAAATGAAGTTTTTGATTCCCAAATAAAGGTAATTTTAATACATTATTGTGTAATTTAATTTCATGTTATTAATATGTTCAAAATGAATTTCTTTATACAGATGTTTTTCCACTTTACAATTGATGATGTGATAGAACGAAAGTGGATGTTGAAAAATCTTGGTAAGAAATGGAAAGAATTAAAATGGAGATTTTGGAGTGATGTCAATGATACTTCATTGACCGTCCATCAAATTTATAAGAAGCTACCCAATGGGGTACCCAAAGAAGAGTGAAAAGTTTTTGTTGACAGACATCGTGATGAGAAGCAGATTGTATTTAAAAATATTTTTTTATATTAACCTCATTTTAAATTTATACATGTATATGAAGAGGAGATGACATTAAATAAATTACTATTAAATTTCATTTTATTTATTTCAGGATCTCTCAAGAAAGAATGCATCAAGTTGGGCTAAGCAAGTCATCCCTCACACTGCGGGGTCAAAAAGATTTTCTAGAAGCCGATTGACTCTGGTAATATTTTAATTAGTTTAAATATTTATAAGACAATATTATATGTTTAATATATTAAACTATTGATTTATCTTTGTTTGATGCAGTCACAGAGTTTAGGGAACGAAGCATCCAGAACTGAAGTGTGTTTGGATGTTTACAAAAAATCTGATGGAAGTTTTGTTAATGAGCCTGCCAAAGAAGTTGAGGTATGAACTCATTTTTTAATTATAATAACTTATTATCAGTTTTAACTATGTTAATATATATTGATATTTGATTTATAGATAAAAATTAAAGAAATATGGGATTCCAATCCTGGGCAGTCATACTCAGTCTCCCAGGATGACCCGGTTGCTAAAGTCCTTGGGAAGGAGCATCCTGGTAGAGTGCGCAGGATGAGTTTGGGACCTGTACCATCTGAGGTCTTTAGAAGGCCATCAGGGATTGCAGCTGAATCTACTCCTAGTTGTAGTCACTCCATACCCAGAGATTCTTAGAGAGAGTTGTTTCCCTACGAAACACAGTTCAAGACTAGGGGGCTCAGATATCCGCTTTGCAGAAAGTGTTGACTGATATATGTCAACAGAGGAGCAGATATCCCCCCGGTGGTATTGAATCAACTGGTGGTGAGCAGGTAAATCACAAAAATTCAAAATCATTTAGTTTTCAAACTTTTATTGGTTTTAAGTTTAAATATAAATATGCAATACTATTTAATTTTCAATATAATGTTCTTACAGGTGGTAGCAGGAAGTGGATATAGAGGTGGAGAGGGTGAAAATATCTGTTCATCATCGGACAATAATTAATAGTATTGTTGATATGTGGAAAAATATTGACAGTCGGTTTGTATATGTATCATGTGTGGCACATAGTTGCCTCCAAACATTTTTAGGACCTAACATTTTCTTGATTTCTCATGTTTCCTTTTATGTATTTTATTGATTTCTGATGTTTCCTTTTATGTCTTGATTTCTTGAGTGTAGTATGAACCATATATAACTAGGATTCATAATGGGAGTTATAATATATTAGAATCCAAATTCTATTCATTCTAAGGAAACCACACTAAAGAATCATTTTCCAAAGAAATCACATGAGTGAAACAAATATGATACTTGAACCTGATCCACCACTCTTAAAAAATTAGGAAACCTTATCCATGGGAGAGATGATTTTACCTTTTTTCTATCTTTAGTGTCAAGTATAATAATTCCACATGGAATAACCCAAGTGAGAGATGATTTTATTTAATTCCTATGTTATGTTTCATTTATAATAATTCCACATGGAACACCAACATAAATTAATCCCAAGAAAATATTACCACATCATTATTACCATGATAAAGGGTCTACCACCAACATACTACACCCCAAATCTTTTGAGTAACTAAGGAATAAATAAATAACCACCCAATCATGTTCCAAAAGGATTGTAGGAGGGTTTAAATTTATCGACACATAGATGGAATAGAAATCTAAATAGTTACTATATATATAGTAGTAATATATATAGTTTATATATATTTCATCCACCTATATTTTCAAGGTATGTGAAGATGTATGTAGCCATATACTTATAATAATACTAATGAATAGAACATGGCATAACTCAGAAATCCCTAACCAGTCTAACGAGCCTATGTGCTCATGTAATTGGGTACATGCCCTATATCCCAATAGAGTGAGAGATGCCATGAAACAACACATGGGATGTTGAGTGAACCATCAGGTCAAAATTCTAGTCATGGAATGTGGTGAGTAAATCACAATACTTATATAGTAACATTTTTGTGATACACCATGCTCAACACCTGATGTAAGGAATTGTGATATCTCCTTACTCAACAATCTCATACCATCATACCACAACCTCTATAAAGGCATATATTAAATATAACTAGCAAGGGGAATTACCTCAAATCCATATCTTCTATCTACACCATATACATAATAAATGCATAATAATTTGTGTCATAATAGATAAGGAATAACCTCTTATTCATGTCTTTATCCATGTTCAATTCCCATTTAAAATATTACAGTTCGTATGAAGCATTTTATAAAGCATAAATCAAGAGCATGACATTACAATTACTAGGGGTCATTCCATTTAAAACTAATTGATTTATTTTAAGAAAGGAAACCCATCATTAATTATCCATTTCACATTATCAGTTACATTTAACTCATTCAATTCATTAAATCATGGGAAACCCATATATAATCTCAATGGAATTACTTAGATGGTGACATGTTAATCTAGGAAGTTCCCCACTTTAGAAATTCCAACTATAAGTGGACCAAAAACCTAATGGATGCCTTGGGTTATATCAAATAATCATATATAAAGGGATATTACATTCTTGAACAATTCCAGAATATATGTGGGAGTACCAACATTTGAAAAAAAATCATATTGTCCCATTTCACCTAGATCACCCAATGGGTGACCATATAAGTTGCACACAACATGTGAACATCCAATAAAGGATCAACTAGTACATATGAGTCTTCAATGGTCAATTTTAAATACATAAATTCACCACTAAATTTTATTGGATACTAGGATTATGCCATTTGATATGTTTATTTGCATTCCTTTACTCACTGAATGATGCATTTGGTTGTGCTTAGTTAAGAATATCTTTTCATATTGACTGTAGTATGTATTCTGTTGGTGTTTTGGTATTGTAGGAATGGTTTTTTTAGGGCACTGGTATAGGGACTCCAAAAACTAGTTATTTTTTTCTTCTAAATATGCACTTTAGCGGCGGTTTTAACCGCCGCTAACTGTAAGAGGTACATTTAGTGGCGGATTTAACCACCAAAAAATGTCAATATTTTTTCTATTTTCATGGAGTTTATATTGTTTTTCATGGTGGTTATATTTTTTGTCGCGGTGGTTCCCATAAACCACCGCTAAACCACTTTAACTGCTGCAAATAGTTTCCCGACATGCAATTTAGCGGCGGTTTTCGGAAACCACCACCATAACAAAAAAACCACCGCTAAATTGCAATTTTCCTATAGTGAGTGAACCAATGCTTTGTGAAATATGGATATTGACCCACTAATGGATATGATGAAATTTAAAAGGTATCACCAGTTTAGTGAGGGAACATTTAATAAAAGTCATTTAATGAATGTAAAACATGATACCCATGTGATGAAATATCTTGTTGTATATAAATGAAATCATCATTATCCAATATGACTTTGAAGCCAATCTTTGAAAAGGAGAAGCTAAATGGTAGTAACTTCTTAGAATGGTATATAAATATAATAATAGTTCTCAAACAGGAAGACAAATTCTGTGTTAGAAAAACCAATTCCTAAAGAAACACCTTCTAAAGAATCCAGTCAGGAGGAGAAAAATGTTTCTTATAAACATACAAGAGATTATCTTGACATATATACTTTAATTATTGTATTAACTGGCTCCTTGAAACTCCTCTTTATTATGTTTTGTTAATTACAATATCTCTCTCTTTATTATTATTTATGTTATAATTATTCCTTTTATGCTCACATTCTATATTGAATAATATTTTATTTAAGTAAAAAATGTTATGTATTCTATGAATTTGAGATGAATATATTATGTACTATTCTTGAGTACTGAATATGTTCTATATTGGTTCTGAGGATTTCTCTACGGAGAAAACCTTATGTTTTGGTTAAAGATACTATATCTTACATACCATCATAAGTTATCATAATATATTACGTATTGATTTTTTCTCAAAGGAAAATATATTATGTATCTAGAAGAGGTTTGATTACCTTATGTATTAAAAATTATGTAATTTTAGAAAAGTGTTTGAAGGCTTGAAAGAATTTATTTTTACATTTGAATAATCAATATTACAATATCTGGATTATTATAATTCATAATCTAAAGCATGACATTATGATATCAGAAGAATGATATCTAAAGAATGAATATGTGGTTACATCAAGGGAATAAATCTTTCTTAAGTTGGATCTCAAGTTTATGATTCAAATAAATTATTCTAAAGGATCAATATAAAGATTCAAAGTAGCACTGAAACAATCAGTATTGTGATACTCTATTTCTTTATCAGTTTGATATTTCGATCCACGACAGATTGTCATGGTTTGTTCACTTTGGTTTATCATTTTTTAATTTTTTTATATTCTAAATATGTTGTTTGTTATTGTTTTGAAGTGTTTATTTCAGGATTGAATAAGTTATAAGATGGATATTTCAATCATTATTTTGAGAAGGTTAAGATAATGTTAAATCCAGTGTATTATCAGGAAGTTACGTAAGGATGTGATTTTATGGCAATTCCATATCAAGATGCAATGTGGGACAACATTATAGGAAACGTACTACTGAGTGTCACCTCAAATCTACATTGCATGGATGAATGTATTATTGAGAAGCACCTTGAGGATAAATCATGAAAAACATATTATTAAGTAGTTCCGCCAATATTATGTTAAGGATAAAAACACATTATGAAATAGAAATGAAATAGAAAACTAGATTCAAAATTAAAATATTTTAATTAATATCATGATATTTCATAGATTATTTAAAATCTTTTGAATGAGTATTCAATATCTCTTTTCATGGAAATTTTTATAAAATATTTTAATGCCGATTATTATGGAGATTCTTATGGAGATTATTTTGAATATGTTCAAAAAATCTTAATAATATTAAGATTGGTCAACTCTGAAGTGGTTTTCTATTCAATGATTAAGTTTTTGAAAGTTGACTGAGTATTATAAGTAAGCTTTAATTATTGAGAGATTCATGGGTAAAATTATTATTCCTTTATGTTGAATTATTATAATGGTTATTTTCATGGATTTTGTAGAATCATCTATAAAAGGAGTCTGAAGCTACATGAAGTTGTAGAGAAAAATAAAATAATCATATGAGATACAAAAGTGTTGGAATACTAGTGTTTTTATAACATATCCCATGAAATTTATGTATTTATGATCTAAAAAACCCTTCATATGTTTCTAATGATTTTTTTTAAGTATGTTTATCAGGTTTTTATTTTATTTAAGTCAATTCTTCTATAAATTTGTAATTATGAAAGTTTTATGAAATTTTCCTAAGTCAAGAAAATCTAGCTATATGAGGAATTTAGTTATGTAGAAATTTAGATATATTGAGAAACCAACTACATCAATCTACTACATGAAGGAATTGCCTATATAAATCAACTACATAACATATTCAACTACATGAAAATCGACTATGTAGATTAATCGTCTACGTGAGAAAAAAACTACATTAATGAAACAACTATGTGAATTGGCTACATAGCGTAATTGGCTATGTGGTTTGGATCCATGGAATATTTAGATAAGTGGTTCCAATCAGCTATGTGATTTAGTCAGCTACATGAAATTCATCTACATGAGTAGGAAGGCTGCGTGATTTGGATACATGAGAAAATAGCTATGTAAAGAATGGATACATGGATATATTCAGTCACATGAATTCAAATACGTGAAATTTAGTTACACAGTGATCTAGAATTGGCTATGTTGTTATAAAAATCAAGTATTTATTACTGTTGGTGTACTTTAAATGTAAATCAATGTTATTATTGATGTATTAAATATTAGACTATCTATTTATGGTAAAATCAATTTCCAAAAGGTTCAAAGTACCAAGAAAAGAAAATAATATAGAATAATTTATTTCTCAGTACTTTTTTTGAGGTACTTTTCAGAAAAGGACATTTGAATTTTTACCCTGAGGATATATTTTATGGGATATCATATTGTATAATAGTAAGTGAAAATATATGCAAGATTTTTTGAATAAGAGAAAATATAAAAGTAATAAAAACAACACTTTCACTCTCAAATATCTCTCTCTCAAATATTTTCTATACTATTTATCTATGATAAGAAAAAGAAGAAGAAGGTTCAAGTTTTATATAGATATGCTATCAAGATTAACCATGATGTGTTTTGAAGAATCTCCTCGAGTTATATTTCATTCTCATTCTCTCTCTTAGAGAACTCTTATATTCTTCCAGTTGCATCTTGCAGCTGTGTGCTACATTTTGTAATCTCTCATATTATTTCCTATTGCTGGAAGTGAGAAATCCTAGCACTGAGTGTTGAAGGATGATTTTTCTATAAATCCTTATAGGATCCTGACAAAGGCTCCTAGTTTTGTACCAAGTGATGAATGCTTGAACTCAGCCGGGCAGTCCCTAAGAAAAGGACTGATTTTACTGAAATCATCAAGCTCTAGGAGATGAGCATTGGTGGAGTGGACTAGGAGATTTATATTCCCCCAACCATAATAAATCTCTTGTGTTTGAGTTTTTCTTATTACTTTTATTCCTACTATTTTATTATGATAATAAAAGATAAGAATCTAACATACCTTAAAAGAGGTTGGTTTTAAGTGAAGAAAATTTCAAGAACTCAATTCACCCCCTCTTGAGTCTTAGTGCACTTGATCTCCCACCAATAATTGGTATTATAGGTAGTGAATTTTGTGGTCTTAACTCTAAAAGTTTTAAGACTTAAATATCATCTTCAAATGGTTGATATGAATAAAAATAGAGAAGGTATGTCTATGGTAAGAGATCCCCTATTTCAATAGAGAAAATTATGGTTGTCGGAAGAAACATATGATTATCCACTTGAAGAACCCTGCTCTAGAGGTTTACTTGAAAGCTGTTATGTCTTACACTATTCCTAAAGGAGATCCATAGAAATGGGATGCTACTACAGAAAGATAATATGATCTAAACCCCAAATATATGAATGTTATCATATATGGATTTGATCCAGATGAGTTAAAAGAGTTTCTCAATGTGCCACAACATATGAGATGTGAAATACTATATCAGTAGCCTATGAATGTACTAATAATGTAAGACAACTTAGGTACATCATAATAAAGTTTAAGTTCAACACATTTAGAATGGTTGATGTAGAAACCATAACACAGATGAATGGATTGTTAACATAGATTGTGAATAAGTTTTCTTCTCTAGGAGCACCAATTCTTGAACTGGATCAATCTCTGAAAGTTATTAGAGTTCTACCATTCAAATGGAGTGAGATTTCAACTTCCATTAGGAAATCCAATGATGTGAAAGATTTCAAAATAAAAAATATCATTGGAACACTCATGATATATGGAGAATAAATAGAAGCTAAAGAGGGTGAGAATAAAATGGTTTAAAAGGAAAATGCTGCTTTAAAGGTCTATACTTCAAAGGATGATAAGAAGAGAAAAGGTATAAAAGTTGTTGAATCATCTGATGAAGAAACTTCAAACAATTATACTTTAGATAATGAGCTTTCTCAGTTTTCAAGGAAGTTTTAAAAGTTGTACAATAAGAGAAGATGATTAAATAAATCCTTCAATAAACACAAAAAGTATGATGGAATTTCTAAATATGTCAAGTGTTATGAGCGTAATAATATTGGACATATCAAGCTAGATTTTCCATAACTTCAAGACAAAGGGAAATCTGAAAAGAAACATAAATAGAATCCACAATTTAGGAAAAAAGTACAAGGGATATGAAGGCCACATGGAGTGCTTATGAGGATTATAGTGACGAAACATCTTCGGAATTAGAAGATGAAATCTCAAATCAAAAGTCCAACATATTCTTTATGGTATAATCTGATGAGGTACATTCATTTTACTCTTCTGAGCATGAATCTGATTTTGAAACTGAAAATTTATCTTTTGAAGAACTGAATGAATATTTTACCATGATAGAAACTAAATATGAAATCCTGAAAAAGAAAAATAAATCCATAAAATATTCTTATAATTTTGTTATAAGTGAAAAAATAGGACTTACAAAAACAAATTTCAGACCTAAAATTTAAGCTGGAAAATTTTGTTGCTTCTTATATTAAACATGGTAATAGAATTGAATCTTTTAAAAAATAAGTTCAAAACTTTAAATATGATTCTATTGTTTTAAAAAAGGATAAAATTACCCAAATAAAATCCTTCGTAATAATATATCCCATAAATATAAGTTTGGAATATAAAGCAAATGTGAAAAACCAAAGATGTATAATAATTAATTTGTGCATATATCAAAGAAAAAAACTTGTCTTAAGATATTTGTTTTCATTACGGAGAATAAAAAAACTATGATAACGATTAAAATATAATAAAAATCAGTTTTTTGGTGTTAAGAATGATTTTATTTTAAGAAATTTATCAAAATTCAGTACTGGAATTTCTAGACAGCATAGACAGATTTGGATTCCCAAATCTTTGGTTGCTAACATTTATGGACCTAAGAAATATGGGTCCCAAAATTTTTTTTGTTTGATTTTTCATGTAGGGAAAAATTTGTACGAGTATTAATGACAAATGGTATATGTATAGTGGATTATCAAGGCATATGTATAGAAATTTATCAAATTTTCATTATTTATACAAAATTGATAGAGGCTATGTTACAATTGGTGACAATGATAAGAGAAAAATTATGGGAGTTTTATCAATTGAAAATACAAGACTAGTTATCATAAAAAAGTTCTCTATGTGAAAGGATTGAAACTCAACCAGATAAGTATCTCTCAACTTTGTGATAAAGGTTATTTTTTATATTTTTTAAATAACACCTGATTTGTTTTTAAAGATATGATCCTTAAGTTTAAGACACCTAAAACTGAGAATGTATATACTTTAGATCTTAATTATTTGTGTAAATAAAAAGAGATCTATTTAAATTTTGGAATAAATGAATCTTGTATTTGGAATAGAATAATTAGACATTGTAATGTATATTATTTAAGAAAATTATTTAAGAAAATTATTTAAGAAAAAGTTAATTCCAGATTTAACTCAACTTAAATTGAACAAAGAGAAACTATGTGATGAATTACAAATGAGAAAATGAAACAAGTTATATTTTAAATCAATTAAAGTGGTTTCTAAATCTAGGCCTCTATAACTTATCCATATAGATTTTTTTGTACCATCTAGAACAACAAGACTAAGAATAAAATCTTTTGTATATGCGTTAGTTGATGATTTCTCTAGATTTACTTGGGTTTTCTTTTTTAAGTCTTAAAAGTAAAGATTATTATATTTTTATAAGGTTTTGTAAATTGGTTCAAAAAGAGAAATATGCCAAAATTATTTCTTTGATAAGTGACCATGGTGGGGGGGAGGGGGGATTTAAAAACCTTGATTTTTTTCCTATTGTTCAAATCATGATATCAAACACACTTATTCTGCCTCCAGGACACCTCAATGGAATGGTGTTATTGAAAGGAGGAATATGACCATGTAAGAAATTGCTAGGACCATGTTATATGAATATAAACTAAACACTCACTTTTGGTATGAAGTTGTAAATACAACATGTTATGCCAATAATAGAGTTTTAATTAGGCCAATTTTGAAGAAAACACTCTATGAACTATGGAACAATAGAAAACAAAAAGTTGGATAATTTAAAGTGTTTGGATTAAAATTTTACATTATTTTGATTCAAATTTTGATGAATGAATATTTCTTGGTTATTCTACCACTTCCAAGAATTATAGAATTTTCAACAAAAGGTAAAATATTATTAAAGAATCAAATCATGTGAAATTTTATTAAAGTGATCCGTTTTATTATAAAATGACTCAAGTTGATAAGTTAAATTATTCTTTTGAAAATATGATACCTAAAATTATCTTTTAAAATAGAAAGGATGGTGTTTTGGAACTTGATTTTAACTATTAGAAATTTAGGCTATAGCCACGGTTTGGAATTGTGGCTATAAGCCCAAAAACCGTGGCTATAGGGTATAACCACGGTTTAATGAACTGTGACTGGTATTGACATGGCTATAGGGAAAGGACTACAACCACAGTTTCAAACTTTGGCTAAATTCCTATAGCTATGGTTCAAATCGTGGCTAAATACCTATAGCCACAGTTTTATACCATGATAGAAGATTAATCCACACAGGGTTTATAGCCAAAGTTTGAAACCATGGCTATAAGCCTTCCCATTTCATAAAAAAACACCCCCACCCTCCCCCCTGCACAACCCCCACTCTCCTTGAAGCAACCCACCCCCTGCAAAGCTCCCCCCACACCACTCCCCCTACAACCTCCTTCCCCCTACAAATCCCCCTGCAAATCCCCCCCTCCACTCCCCCTTGGATATCCCCCCTCCATGGATAGACCCCCCTGCCATCCTGGATAGACCCCAATCCTAGACAAACCCAATCCTTCCTGGATAGACCCCCTTGGATAGACCCCCTCCCTGTACAGACCCCCCTACACACCCCCACCCCCTGCAAACCCCCTTACACCCCCTTAAGACCCCCTACCCCTGCATACCCCCTTGTACACCCCTCCACACCCCTACCCTTCTTCCTGGACATACCCCCTCCTTCCTGGACATACCCCCTTCTTCCTGGACAACCCCCCACCCTACCCCCTTCCTGGATAGACCCCACCCCTCCCTAGACAGACCCCCTACACACCCCCACACCCCTCCCCCCTTCCACCCCCTACAGACCCCCTTTCACCCCCCTACAGACCCCCTTTCACCCCTCCCCCTACAGACTCCCTTGCATCACTCCTGCAGACCCATTGCACCCCCTCCACCCCTACATACCCCCACCCCACCCCCTGCAGACCCTCACCCCCTATAGACCCCCACCCCCTCTACACCTTGCACACCCCCTTCCATACCCCGCACACCCCCATCCACCCCTCACGCACAACCCCCCCCACTAGATATCCCCCCTTCCCCTGGACACCCCCCTCTGGACATCCCCCTGCAGCACCCCAACCCCCCTAGACAACCCCTTTCCCCTAGACAACCCCCACCTCTATACACCCCCCTATAGCACCCCTACCCTATACAAATCCCCCTCTCCATACCCCCTCCCTCCCGGACAGCCCATACCTCCCAAACACCCCCCTTATGGACACCCCCTTCCCCCTTGAACCCCACCTACACCCTCCCCCTTGACCCCACCTACACTATCAAGATCAATTAACTACTCTAAATGATTTAATAGAAAATAAAGTGACTTAGTAGATGTCCCTCTAATTGGTTTCCTTCATCTCTTGAGTGAGAAAAAATTAACAACACATAGAAAAAAGCAGGATATCCCGAATAATTTTCAAACACTTGACCTTTTATAAGTTAGTGATACTATACAAATAAATTACCAAAAACATGAATCAAACATTTCATTAAAATTAAACACCCATAAAATCTAATACAGAAAAATATAACCACTTAAATCAATGGAAACTAGTAAGAAAAAATAAGAAAATAAAAAATATAACCCGAAGTACCTTAAATTTTAATTATATCTACATAAGGTTCAATAAGGTCATCCTGAGGATCTTTCAAAGAAATTTATCTATATCTACCTATTTTACATGAAACTCCATTATAGGACATCCACAAATCTCCAAGATAAATGGAATATTGGTAGGATTTTGGAACATTCTAAAACAAAGGCCTCTTAAGACTATACCTACCTCACTAATTGCATACTAAGGTCTTACATTTCAAAGAATATGGTGGGAAGAAATGTTATTTCCTCTTGATACAACCACCCATTTGACAAATATTAGTTTTATTCCTCTTTATAATACTATAATTCCCCTCACAATCTCCATGTATATGGGAAATACGAACCCTTCCCCAAGCAATCCAACAATGACTACCTCATCCATGACAACCTTCTTCACCTCCACTGTCTAAGAGGGTAGGATAAATAATGAAACTTTTAGTTGATAATTTGGATGGATAACTCTTCTATTTTTTTTATTTTAGTAAATAATCTAAGGCAATAAAGGGTAGATACTATACTAGTTCATCTGATAATTTGAACATAGTATCATGGTTGACCTCATAGAGGAATAACAACATGATATATAATTGATGTTTGTAAGAAAACTATGCCTATTAAACTATGATAATTTGGATGGTTCACATGTGTAGAATCTGTCATATCCCCCACTTGATATTCCATAAGGTCATGGTGGGGGAATATGCTAAAATTATATAAACTAAAAAATACAATTAAAATTATAGTCAATGTTCCAAACTATGTAAAACCAAATGTGAACAAATTAATCAATATAATAGTACTAATAAGTGTCCAATTATACCCTTAATAATACAAAAAATTAACTCATAAAAATACAATGATTAATAAAAATATAATTTTTTTCTTTGAATTCATACTAAATACCATTAAATCATTTCTATAACACTTATAGAAACAATTTTTTGATATCCAAAATATGTAGTTAAGTGGTTCACAAAAGAATATTTGGGATATTCTTCCATAATTACCTCAAAATACCTTATAAAACTACAAAATATTAAACATATTATTTTGATAACTTTTACAAATAAAAATAATTAAAGAATCACAATGGATTTTTAGAAAACTACTAAATTAAATTCCCCAAAAATATTATAAACCACCCTTTTATGTAAAAAATAATCCTTTATAATATTAAAATTCATTTTAAATCCAAAAAACTTTGGTAACATCTCATAAATTTTGAAATTACCCTTTTGAAATGATAAAAAACAAGGGTTTCATCAAGAAACACAAAATTATATCGACCCATATAAGATAAAAAAATACCAAAAAATCTTAACAATTCAGCATTGAATTAAATTATAAATGGATTGTGTTTTTTTTTCATCCACAAAAAAACATATAATTTTAAAAATTTCCAACTGTTTATGGTTTTGATAGGTTCACATATTAAAAATAAGACATGAGGACCTGTTAAATGCATATGAAAATACAAGCATGAAAACCTGCTAAGCATATAAAAAACAAACATGATAATGCATAATGATCATCAAGACAACCTAAAAGCCTACCATAAAATTATTTCATTAGAAAAGATACCCAAATATAAATTTAGTAATAGTTTTTCATGATGGTCATGAGAACAACCTATAATACAAATTAAATACATATCGTTCACTAATCGGATTTGTGGTAGTAAAATTTTATCTTCAAACAACCTAAACATAACTATTTATCAAAACACATTAAATGATCATAAGAAAAAATATCCATAAAAAGGTAAAATTTTAGAGGAATAAAATATCAATCAAATGAATAAATCTATTTAGGGATTGAAGGAGGAATACCACACTTAGTAAACTATATAATGGATAACTTGATTCTCCAAAATTTCAAAACCACTTTTTCTGCATCTTGAAGTAGGGAGTAAATCAAACCTAGATGATGAAAAGAAAGAAAAATGAAATAAATAAACAAAATTCTAAGGTATCATTTGTAGGGTTCATTTATGTGTTCACATGTATCATGTAGTGGCAATTAATTATCATTCATTCCATTTGTATGTTAGCTCACACATATACCTCTAATTATCATAGGATTCATCCTATCAAATAGAGGATATTACTGACAAACAAAAAAATGATGTTTAGAAATGGGGTTATGATGTTCCCATAACTATCAAATAGAGGATGATGTTTGGAGTTAGTTATCTTATGTGAATTGGATTATTAATTTTGGAAGTAATGCTATGGTGTTCTTGAGTTTTATTATCTTACCAGTAAACCTAGTATATGAGTGGTGGTAGACATATCATTTTTCCAAGACCTTTACAACCCTATACTAGAACCCCCTGCCCTTTCACTAGCCCCCCCTCCCCTGAACACCCCCTGCACCCCTGCCCCACCCCTCCCCACTTTTACCCCACCTGCACCCTCCACCTGCCCCTTGCACCCCCTCCCCCTTGCACCCCTCCCCTTCCCCTTTCACCCCCTTCCCCCCCTGCACACCCCCTTGCACCCCTGCCCCTTACACACCCCCATCCCCACCCCCTCCCCTGTACACCCCTCCCCCCTTCCCAGCACCACCCCCCTGCACACCCCCAGGACCCACCCCCTCCCCTACACACACCCCTACCCCCTTTCACCCCCACCTACCCCTAACACACTCTTGCACCTATTTAGACATATCATTTATATGTCACACTCCTCCCCCTCTTTCGACATATTATCTTTGAGAAGTATCCCATTAGGCATGCTCGAACAACATGGACCACTTCTCTAGAATGTATGATTCCCTCTCCAACATCTCAACTGGAATTTCTTTTTTTTATCACATATATCTTTAATTTTTGGAATGGATTTCCTTATCATTCCCTCCTCACTTTGGAAAAATATCATCATAATTGTTTACACAAAATATTCATCAAGCTCCAGATCAACATCCTCGTTGTCGAGGACATATGTATGCTCGGGCTAATGCATCTGAAGCTATGAAATATAGAAAACATTGTGAATAATATGGTACCATGGAAGATGGTCTAATTGATATTGAAACATCCTGATTCATTTGATGATCTTATACATCCAAATGTACCTCGATTCCAACATCACCTGCCTCCTCAAACACCTATGTAGAAAATGAGGGGGCCACTATAAGAAAAACTTGTCACATGAAGTGATCTTTAAGGGAAATATCCATTGGAATGATTTTTAATTCCCCTTATTATAATTTGTAACCAGCCATTTTTTTATTCAACTATATCTACTCTAAGATATAATATATAATGCTCAACCAATTAGCTAAAGTCTCACCAATATAATACCATCTCAAAGGTAAGATAACATTTCCTTCCATACATATCCTCAAACTAATCCATTTGAATCAATGAATACATGTTTTTGTCATAGGAAAACACTAATATAACAATTTTATCATCCATACATCCTCCAAAAACCCGAATTAATGCTCTATTCATTTTCTCTATGTCTCCATAAATCTCTCAGACAACCCAGTGATCTAATGATAAAAGTTCATACTAACATTTCACTATGTACGAATCACATTTTATAAGACTTTACAAAACTATGAGGTAATCTATGAATCTATATTTGACACCACACTCAATGGAAATAAATGAAGCTACATGATATATTTAACTTAGTGCCTTTCATTCTCATTGATAGAGTTATTCTCCTAGATTGGTATAAAAAGACCCGCATTGGTCATGTAATCTATTATAGAATTAATGGTGTATTGAACTCTTAGGATCATGGGCTACCATGTAATGAGTTTTTTCATCACCTTATCCCATATCCACACATTTACATAACGTGTTTTAAGTTACTATTCAGGTGTTTAATTCTCATCATTGAATCTATGACAAGTTGGCCAATGAGAGATATAGCCCGGGACATTTCATTTCATATTGGGCCACCAAAACTATTATTTAACAATGTGATACATCATGGTCAACTATGGTCAACTTCCCACTACAATTCATGAGAATATCTCATCTTATCCTCTCTATTGAAATATAGAAAAATCACCTAAACATGGATAATAATAACTCCATGAATTTTAAAATCCTAACATAAAATAGAAAAAATTGATACTAAACTTGTGTGCCTTACCACACAATTAGATCAAACTCATAACTGACCTTATCTCAGTCCACCAATGTGTATGTGATCACTAATGGTGGAAAAAAAACTAGTTCTTAATCCTTAAATACACCCACATAATTTTTTTCCAACAATACAATGAGATTACATCCCTCATATGATATTCCTTATCCCACCTTTTGAATCTCCAAGTCAGTACATATACTACTATATTTCATTTTCTAAGATCATATTCTATATTTTTATAAAATTTCTAAAAATAAAATTACACAAACCTCTAGTAAAGGTTCTAGTCACACTTTTATATGACGTACCATAAACTCTTTTGGTATGTAAATAGGAAAAATATCTTACCAATGAGATATTTCCACCAAAATTTCAATGTGTGGATCACAAATTCCAACACTAGGTCATAGGTATGGTAGTTACAGTCATGGGGTCATTATTAAAGATACATAAAAGAGAGTACCATATCACCCATCACCAGACCTCCACATCCTAAGGGCCTCCATCTCCATCGATTTATGGGTGATGCTGTAGATGGAAGTTCCTAATAAAATTGATTGTCCTTCACCAACCCTTGTGGGATAGTCTTATCTAATAGAAACTGATCGAATGAGTAATAGATACCCTAGTTCTATGGTCTGACCTAGTGGATCAACTAAAGGATCTAGCCTAAATGAATCAACCAAGACAATAGGTGGTGTAAATGGTTGTGCAAGACATATTAAAGGTGTAATTTCATGAAATGTAAAAAAAATCATATAGATTTGATACACCATAGCTATGAATAACTGATAAAAAAATAATGAACACATAATTTTTCATAACAAGGAGGAGGATGATCACTAGGAGGGGGTTTTCCATGTTGTAGGCACATCAAAGGAGGCGAGGAGGCCACATAGGAGCAGTGTCAGTGGGGTGAGGTGAGGTGTCCCGTGTTTGGTGGAAGCATTGGGGGCGGAGGGTCAAAGATGAGAGCTCGTGGTGGGGTTGCCTCATTCGGTGGTAGTGAGGGGCACCATTGTGTGGGGCACCGTTGCAAGGGGAACCTTCAGTGGAGGAGGATCAGGGAGAGGAGAAGTCATGATGGGCACTATCGGGGAAGGAGGGTCGCGCGCAGAGGGTATCGTGAGAGGGGGCCGCAGAGTGGAGCAATTTTATTAAACCTAATTCCACAAGTTTTATTTTAACCATGGATATAAACTAAGCTATAAACACAGATCTATAAAACTGTGTCTATAGATCCGTGGATATAGGTCATTTTTCTAGTAGTGTTTAGTGAACCAAATCTTTAAAGAATAGATACTAGTGAACCTAAAAGTGTGATACCTAAAAAACTTGACACCATGAAAATTAATCCCTTAGAAATAGTTATAGGAAGATTAGATAAATGGATTAGGACTATAAGAAGTGTAGAAAACCTTGTAAAAATCTATGCCTTTTTATCTTAACTTGAACCTAAAACCCCAGAAAAGCCTTAGCTAATGAAAGTTGGGTTTTAACAACGTAAGAAGAGTTAAACCAGTTCAAGAGGATAAAGGTATGTGAATTAGTTTATAGACCCTATGATTATCCTGTTATATGAACAAAATTGATTTTTAGAAATAAATAGGATGATCATGGAATGATCACTAGGAATAAGTATATATTAGTGGTTAAAGGGTACAAACAATAAGAAGGGATAGACTATAAAGAAACCTTTTCACCTATAGCTAGATTGTAATCCATTAAGATTATTCTAGCCTAGGCATCACACATGGATTAAAAATTATATTATATAGATGTGAAATACCTATTTTTAAATGGTTTTATTATGGAGGAAGTTTATGTTAAACATCCACCTAGTTTTGAAAATCCTCTCTTTCCAAATTCCATTTTCAAACATACCAAAGATCTTTATAGTCATAAACAAGCACCAAAATCTTGGTATAAGCATTTGAGTTATTTTCTTTTATCAAATGGATTTTTAGTAGGAGTGGAAGATCATAATATTTTTAGGAAAACTTCATCTTAAAATATATTGTTAGTTCAAATATATGTTTATCACATGATTTTTGGTTCAAAAAATAAACAACTATGTAATGTATTTTCAAAACTCATACAAAAATAATTTTAAATGACCATGATGGGTTAAATTTATTTCTAGGTTTTCAAATTTTTCAAAAAGACTTTGTGGAAATGTTCTGAATCAAAGTAAATACATACTTGACTTACTTAAAAATTTTGGAATTGAAAATGGTAAAGTACATTTATCTCTTATGAGTTTTAATGAAAAGATTGATTTTGATAAAGCTGAGAAACTGGTTGAGAGCAAATTATACTGATGAATAATTGGGAGTCTAATGTATTTAACTAATAGTAGACTAGAAATTATGTTTTCAGCATGCTTGTGTGCTAGATTCTAAGAAAATCCCAAATAATCTCATTTAAAACCTGTCAAAAATAATTTTGGGGGTACTTGAAAGGAACAATTTCCCTTTATCCACTCTTTCAAAAACCTCTAATTTTAATTTAATTTCACATTTTTATGATGAATTTTGTGATTTTAGAATGGATAGGAAGAGTACCTCAGGAACCTATCACTTTCTAGGTGAGTCTTTGGTATCCTGGACTAGTAAGAAACAAAACTTAGTTTTATTATCTACTTCATAAGTAAAATACATAGATGCTGGTAGTTATTGTAAAGAAGTGATGTGGATGAAACACACCTTTTTTGAATTTTTATTCAATTATAATAAAGTCTCAATCAAATATGATAACACTAGTGCTATCAACATTTCAAAGAATCTAATAAATCATTCGAGAACAAATAATATATATCCAAGATACCATTTCTTGAGAGATAATTCTCAAAAAGGAGATATCTCTCTTGAATTTATCTCTACTAAAAATCAATTAGATGATATTTTTACTAATCCCCTTGATCGTGAACATTTTGATTTTATTAAGCGGGAATTGGGGTTATTTGAATTTAAATGATTTTAATTGATGTTATTTATTTTTTATTTTAATTATATTTCAATTTATGATTTTATTGTTAATTTATTAGTATTTTAATTTGTTTTGGAAGTTAAATGAACTTACTATAATTTTATATTTATTTGTGCTTGATTCATTTTTTAGAAAATAAATTGAACTTCCTTTTAAAAAGGAAAGTATTTCATTTTTTTATTTTATTTTATTATTTATTTAAAGTTGGACCTGACCCTAAAAACCAAATAAGTTATGTAACCCTCTCCCAAATTGTGTACATAACCTAATCCTAAAAATTTACCCTCAACTCATTTTCCATTCTCCTATATACCTTCATATATGAAGATGAACCATCACCTTCAATTCTCTTGAAATTTTACCAACCTATCTGAGATGGGGAGGTCTAAGTGTGAAGATGAAAATAGTTATGGATCTTTTAATAAATCCAAGGAAGGAGGTGCACCATGATGATTACTTGCAAGAAAGGATATGGACATGGATTTGTTTAAAGGAGTAGAGATGTTGCTGAAGAATTTTTTCCCATTCCAAGGATGTGTATTTTTTTTTGATGAGAAGTCATGATTTTTGTTTGAAGATTAAGTTAATGAGTTTATAAGAAATGATGAGTTTTATTTTAGAGAAATAGAGGATGTGGTTCCTTTGAATTTGAATGTAAATGATTTTCTAGTTTCTTCTATGGAGATGGAGGAGATTATGCACTGTCCTCATGAAAGAAAGTACATATTTAGTGAGACTCTAGATGGAACGAGATCTGTAAGACCCACTGAAGTCTTCAAGTTTCTGTTTGGGTCCTATGCTTTTGAGAAGAAGGTTACAGAGAACTTGGAAGTAGAATGGATAGTGATTTGCATGTTTATTCACACTGGAATTGCTTAGAGATTAGGGGAGATAGAAAATGTATTGTTTTAGGACATGTATATTTTATATATCTAGATCAATAATTTCAAGTTGAATATACCATGGTACATGATGAGATTCATGAAAAACTGCTACCAGGGTAAATCAAAGTTAAATTATTACCCTTATTGAAGGATTATTTCTTTGGTATTGAAGAAGAAATAAGTGGACTTAAATGAAAAAGAAGCCGTTAAGTGAAAAAAGAGAAACACTCTTTCAATAGTTCATATGAAGTCATTTGGATAAAACTAGGATGATACCTCTAATTATTTGAGGCCTGTTGGATAGGAATTTGATGATCAGGTGTTTATACCACCCACTTCACAAAATCAAGGGGATCCATCCACTACCTCACCTCTTAGGGATGCAACAATAATTGAGATGGTTCCTTCTAGAGAAGTTGAGGAGGCCGCTGCAAACAGATTAGAGCTTGTAGTTCTAAAAGTCAATCCTATTGTGAAAATAGTCTATAGTTAAGAAGCTATTCCTACTAGTGCTACCGAGTCTATTCATCCAGCTTTGACAGTTGTTGAGATAACTACTAGAGCTCAAGAGGAAATGTTAGTTTAGATTATTCCTAGTGTTCCTACTACTAAAAGCTGAGTGAAACCTGAGGTTGATCACACAATAATTGATCCAATCCCTGGATCACCTGTTTCTGATCGATATGGAAGTGGAAATGTGGTCATGGAGGAAGAATCTAATCATTCACATACCCTAGTGCCCGATCCATCTTCACCTTATTTGCAAGATGATGCACCCTCTATGAGTAAAATATTTAAAGGATATTATGTTGAGAGACACATGAAGACCTTTACCTTATCCGTTATGAAAAAGTTTGATAATATAAAATGAAATTATGAAGATTTAAAAAAAGAGATGATATCTTCCAAATATTAGATCTAATAGCTGAAGGAAAGTTCAATTTATAAATAATATTTTAATAAGATGGTTTGGATAATGGTTTCTCAAACCAACTTGATCAAGCCACTCCAACCCATACAATCTGTTTCACCTGGTGTGTATATTAAAGAAGTTGAAGATATGGGTGATCAGGTGAGTGAGATTAGAGGAATCTGTGCTACCAAGTTTGAGGTAAATGATATGGGAGTGATTGTTCCATATCAAAGGGACATGATTAATAAATTTTGAGTAGTTTACTCAGATATTTTAGTAGCTTCACTTGATGAAATTCAGTTTTTAAAGATAGACATGAAAGATATCTTACACACTCTAAAAAGTGTAGTTGTGAGTCAATTTTAATTCCTTAAAAGGTTTTATCCAAGTGCCACACTTGCTTCATGATCTTCAGTGATCCCATATTTGATTAACTATTTTCAGATATAAATTTAGTTTCATCATAAATCCAGTCACTTTTCATGTTTACTCCTATGATCATGCAAGAAATTAAAAAGGATTTTTTAGTTGAGTTTCAAGAAAATATAGTATCTTTTAGTTGACTAGGTCTTGGGACATATGTTTCCCTGAATGAAATAGTGGACTATCTTCAGAAATATGTTCCCTCTATTGATACTAAATTAGATGAAACCTTGTAGGTATCTAAGTATATCAGATATATGGTTTCATCCTCCAATGATCCCATCAGTAGAAATCACCAAAATTTTACCACTATGATTGATAATATTTATGAAATAGTTGAATATATTCACATAAAATCTTTTTAAGAGGATTTTAGTTCTTTAGGGTATGAGGAATCTCCTTTAATATCTTCCAGTGATAAGGGAAAGGAGATTGCTTTGTACACACCTTTTAGCCTCATTTCTCTTTTTCCAGCTGATTCTAGTGCTCTAATGTCTCAATAACCATCCAAAAATATTCATGAGGGTTATAAAGTACTTATAGAATATTTATAAAACTTGGATCACAAGTTAACATCTTTGGAAGGATGACTGATCAGACTTTAGGTATCAACATACAAAATTGAATCCAAACTGTTTTCAGCTACTCCTGTAGCTCAATCCATTCCTCATATAGAAGTTATAGTTTCTCTATCTTCATATAGGTTTTAATATGGATAGATTTAAACTTTTAAGGTCTTATTGAATGATGTTATATCATTAGTTTATCAGATACACATACAAGCTTGCACTGCAATTTTGGATTTTTTAAAAGAAGACATCATCAAGAGGATTGATTTGTGCGATGATTATCTTTTATATCTAATAGGAAGAAGATCCCTTATAAAAGATCCTACTGATACCTATATAAGTTTCAAGAAGAGATTATATATTGTGTTTGATCCATCCAACATTTATAATAGATAACATTCTAAGGTTTATGCTATTGTTGCTACTAAATTTGCTGAAAAGGAAGAAACATCTTCAGAACTTGATAATAAAATGGCCTTTATCAGTTTTGGATCATATGAATTTAATATATATTTATATAATCTTGATAGTTTCTTAAGTATACCTACTCAAAGTCTAATAAATATATCAGGTTTTGGGACTAAATATAGTTCTATGGAGCTTGGAAGAGTCATTTCACCTCTAGTGGTTGACCCTCCTACCACCTATTCCTCCTCTCCATTCTTCAAGAAATCTCCACCCAAACCTCCATCCGAATTTGAACCCATCCATAAGATAGGGTCATCTGACTAATGTATTTTTGTATGTTGGGTCTTTGTATTTTTGTAAAGGTGTACATGTTTAATGAAATTCATTTGTATCTCTTTGTTGGGTTATTAATCAATTGTTTTCATTTAACATTTTTCATCTTTTTGAATGATTTGTTTTCTTTAATTTCTAGATTTTAGTCATGACCTATCCAAATTTAGTTTCACCATTATATTTAAACTACTCATAACTCAATGTAATACATTGAAATAATTTTTCCTATCCCTACCCTTCCTTTTTAATGTCACAAAAGGGGGAGAAGATAAATAAAGGTGGAGAAGAAAGGATAAAAACAAAAATTTAAAATCATTATAAATTATATCATTTTTTTAAAAAATATTTTTAAAACCTTTTAAAACTTCATATTTAATATTTAATGGGTTTTGTAATGATCAAAATGGGGGATATTATTGGACCACCAATGTTGTTCCAATATATCCAATGAAATTTATGTTTTGATGATCTTAAAAAATATTTATATGATTCTAATGATTTTGTTTTTAATTGTGTTCATCAGGAATTTGATTTTATTTAAGTCAATTCCACTATAAATTTGTAATTTTGGAAGTTTGATGAAATTTTTCTAGGTTTGGAAAATTCAGCTATGTGAGGACTTGGTTTATGTGGAAATTTAGCTACATCAAGAAATCAACCATGTCAATCATCTACATTAAGGGATCACATATGTAAATTGGTTATGTCATCGAATCATTTATGTTAAAATCATCCACATAGATGAATCAACTTGATGAAATAGCTATGTGAATCGACTATATGTAGTAATCAATTATGTTGTTTAGATCCATAACATATTTGGTTACCTGGTTCCAATCATCTATGTGATTTAGTCGACTACATGAAATTTGACTATGTGAAAAATAAGGTTATGTGATTTTTCTATGTGAGAAAATAGATACGTGAGGAATGATTATATGGATCAATTTGGCTATGCGAATTCAAATATATGAAATTCAGCTACACAATGATCTGGAATCTGATATGTTATTCTAAAACTCAAGTATTTATTACCATTGGTGTAATTTAATTGGAAATTAATGTTTCCATATATGAATTAAATATTATACTACCTCTTTATGGTAAAATAAATTTCCAAAAGGTTTCAAGTACTATGAAAAGAAAATAGTATAGAATAATTTATTCCTCAATACCATTTTCCAACGTACTTTTCAAAAAAGGACATCTGAATTTTTTACCCCGATGCCAAATTTTATAAGATATCATTCTTTGAAATAGTAAGTGAGAATATAGACAAGTTTTTTATAAAAAAAATATTAAAGTAACAAGAACAACACTTTTACTCTCAATTATCTCTCTCTCTCGAATATTTTTTGCGATACTTCTCTGTTCTATGCAAAAGAAGAATAAGATTCAAGTTTTCTATAACTGTGTTATCAAGATCAACCTTAATATGTTTTAAATTATCTCCTCAAGTTATATTTCATTCTCATTCTATATCTTGGAGCACTCTCGTCTTCTGTAAATTTTATATTTCAACTGTGTGCTTCATTTTGCTATCTATCATATCATTTCCTACTGATATTGGTGAGAACTACTTGTACTGAGTGTTAAAGGATGGTGTTTTTATAAATAATTATTAGAGCCTAAAAAATGATCTTGGTTTTTCACCAAGTGACATTTTCTTACACTTAGTTGTGAAATCCATAGGAAAAGCATTGATTCTAGTGAAATCAATAATCTGTAGGATTTGATCATTTTTGGAGCAGACTAGGAGATTTCTATTCCCTAAACCACTATAAATATATTTTTTTGATAATTTTATTACTTATTTTATTTATACTATTTTCTTATAATCTACCATCACTTTTTATTAAAATTATAGTAGAAATATAAGGAAAAAATTAGTGAGATCCGTAGAGATATTTCTAAGGATATGTCTTGGGATGTCCTAAGGATAAGTCTATGTATAGGTTACAATCATAGAATTTTTGTGACAATCATGAATAACCTAGGATTAAACCTAAGATATAATATCTTGAAATATTATAAGTAATTTATCTTACTTATGTGTTTTTAATATCTGATATGTATTTATCACACTTTGCTTTCTGGTCTTATCCAATAGCCATAACTAGATATAACATAGTTAACCTTGAATGTTTCAGATGTGAAAAGTATGTGAATTATGAAAACTGATTTCCTAATTGGAAATATCATAAATAGAATCATGAATGTGGTATGAGTATTGGTTATAATACTAAGGATAAATAGATTGTAAACTACATGTGAAAGGTATGGGATATTCTAGCATTATTGTTTACTTTAAACCTAAGAAGCTTGATTAGATTAAGGTTAAGGAACCATAGGACCTGATTCATATTTTAGAAAATACTAAGATGATGGATCTTGATTAATGGTTTAGAATAAATTTGGATGATTGAGGTGTATATGTTTTAGAATTCAAAGATTATGTTATATGAATAATGAAATATATAAGTGTTTTTAGTATAATTTTTTCATTAAGGATTGGAAAGGATATGTTGAATAGTTCAAAGGACCTAGAAAAGTGATTTAAGGGTAAGATGATATACTTGGAGAAAACATGATTAAGGGAAATATAACCCTTAATATGTCCCTTATGTTAAGATAATGATGTTTGGATAAAGATATGTTGAATTTAAATAAGTAAATTAGATGATGCTATTTTCTTGGGAACTAATTATGGATTTGTTTTCAAGAGGGTTATGATATCATGGATGAATTATACAACTTTTGGGAATTAAGAAATACATCCAATAAGTTTTTGAATAAGGAAACATGCATTTTTTCAATAAGGATATATGGAAATTCTGGTTATTACCATGAATTAAGAGAATACATGGTGAATGTGATCACATGTTTGGAATGTAACTAACAAGATATAAATTATATTATATGGGGGATAAATGTTAAGCTGACTTAGCGTACCTCTTTCTAAAGTTTTGTATTTTCAGTTTTCAGAAGGATTGTAAGGTTATCCATTTATGGATAGTATAAGTTAAACTCTAGATGGAGTTTGTATTATCTCACTATAGGTGGACTTACGCATATTCAATAACTTGTGATAATATTTTTGTTGTGATAAATACATATGGAATGACCTATCATTATATTTATGGATCTCATGATCTGCTAACACTTCAGGAATGAAAAATTCAACTTCATTTATTTGAATAATAACTGAAGGGGAAATTGTTCAAATCAAGACCAATGGTGAGATTGAAACGAAAACAAGTAAGTATATCTTCTCATGAAAATTCTTCAACATTAGGAAAAAGGGACCTTTATGTAAAAGGGTATCTTATTATCATCATTTTTGATGATATCAATGAACTTTTTCATGCTTCTTTAGTTTATGGTTTTGTGATTGTTAACCTTCACTGGATCACCAACTTTCTTGTGATCAGTGATCTTTATCAGTCTCTATAATTATTTATGCTTTTTATACATGACAAATATTAACATATGTTATCCCAAATAGATACCTAGTTATTATTTAATTTGGGTAACTATTATTTTCAAACTATTCCATTTTTAAAAGGAAGTTTTAGTCCTTGTTTTTATGATGTGGGCTTCTATGAAATAAACTTTCACGTATTAAATATTTTAACAACCCAGATGAATTTTGAGGGAGAAATTAATTTTAAGGGGGGTAGAATGTAAAATCCTGATATTTTTATGAGATATATTATTTTTTAATTTCTTTTATTTCATGTATTGTACACTACACCAAGATAATCTTGCACTATACGCAACACCAACTTAGCTTGCTGTATACACAACACTATGATTGGATTGTGTTGCATACAATTTCAAGTTATTTTAATAGAATTCATTTCACGCAATATTGAGTTTAAGTGAACAACTAAATATTATTATGTTACCTTATAACCTAGTCATTTTAATGGCAGGTATGAATAGTATTAATTTTCTTCTAAAAAACTATTTAAATGCAAATAAGTGAATTTATAAAATAATAAAATCACTCTTTATGGATTTTATTAATGTAATATATATTTAATATATTAAATATAATGTTTAGAATTCATATTATATGTTTTCTAGACATGAAATAAGAACAAATTTATTTTTTTCGGATAAAAGAAGTATTTTCCAAAAAATGTTGTTTTGTCACCTTTTGATGGCACACCCATTTTAAATCTAGTTTTGACACTTTTATATATTATATTTAATAAAATAAACTTATTATTTGTAATTTTGATATAAAAATTTAATTTAGATGAATTTTTGAATTTTTTCTGATAATTTTTAAGTTTTGCTGAATCGTAAAAATATACTAAATTTTAATTAAAAAAACTTTTTTCATCAAAATAATTTATGTGGATAAATTATATTATTGAATGGTTTTAAATTATAAAAATAATATATTTTTATCAGTTAATATAATTTTGGTAATTGACATTAATTTTACCATGAATTCTGATGTAAAAGCATTTCAATCTTTTGCAATGTTTTAACTTTTAAAAACCCATTTTTCATTCCGACAACGAGATTAATTTTACATTAATTAATAAAACTTATATGTTTTTGAATTTTTAAAAATGGATTCCATATTTGGAATCAGTAGGTCTAAATTATTTAAATATTATTCTTTTATTTTTGGATATTATGAATAGTAACTTTAATAATTTTTATTAATATGGTAAAAAGGTAAATCAAGTAATTAAGGGTAAATATAATATTATAAAATTACCTTAACACTTGTACTAATATGGTTTAATGAGTTATTTTAGACCTAAACCATACTTGGGTTGAAATGATACCCTTTGGAAGCCACTTGGATGAGATTAGTACATTTAATATATTTTATTTAAAGAAAAGTTAAATATGTCTTACTCAAATTTTAATAGCTTTATCTTTTTTAAAATAAGGTTATACATAATCTAAATTATAATATAAAAACTCATTTTAAATATAAATTATTTTTATTTATCATAATAATGTATTTAAGAATTTTAGGAAATAAATAATTACCTTAAAGGATTATACATTGATGATGTATAAATTATTTAATTGATGGAAAATAAATAAAATAATTTTTATTAAAATGATAATAACCATTAAAAGACCAAAAAACTTGACCAAATATTATTGGTATAGTATATCTAGACCATAATCATCCAAGGGTCAGGTTATTGACCATTTGGAACCATATGGAAAAGATTATGACACTTATAATATTTTATTTAAAGTGATGTTAAATTTGTTACATTCAAGTTTTAATACATATAACATTTTTAATGTAGGATATTACAGGAGATATATTTGACTATAATTATTATTATGAAATATAGAGGATTTATATTCTTCATTGTATTTTTTTTTTAATTTTTAATCAACAAATAAGTATATTAAATAATTACAAAAAACTAATGTAGTAATTATTTTATTGATGAAAATATCAAATTAATGTTACTAAAAATACTAAAATAAATATAATTTTGGATAATTAATATATCCAAAATATTTATAGATTACCTTGAACCCTTATATATACAATAAAATATTTTTTTTGATGTTAAAATCTTATCTTTATATTTTTAAAAATCCATTAAATGAATAGTTTCAAAACAACACTATTGATATTTTTTCAAAATAATGTTGTATTAAATTATTTCAAAATACTAAAATATTTTAAAAAATATAAAATAATTATGATTTACTCTAAAATATTCTATATTGTTCATTTATGGTCTAATTGACATCAAATAAGTAAAAATTACATTATTTTAATATTAAACAATTTGTTACCTTAGTTGAAATTAATAGAGAATAATTAAGGGTAAAATGAAATGATAAGGTTTAAAATGAAATAAAAACATGTCTAAAAATTATTGGTTGATGAAACTACAGACTTATATCATCTCATATTCTAAATAAGGACATTTTTAGGTTTTTGGATGCGATTTGAGTTATTATAAATTAATATTTTTGGAGTTTCTAAAAGTACCCCTCACCTCAATTATAAAAGAGCACCTCCCCCCTCACTTATTAGCTTCACTTAGAGCCTTAAATATAATCCATAACCTGATAATTTAACTTATAAAATTACCTATTTACATTATAGATCTTTTTTTTCTCAAAATACCAACTCTAGTACCTTTAAGAGGAGGTCTAGAGGGAGCATGTCGAAGAAGAGGTAATCTCCTCTATCGATTTTTTCAAACTTATTTCTTCTTATACTTCCTCTTTATGAGATTTTTACATTATAAAGTAATAAATAAAATATCACTTATATAATTATATGTTATTATAATTATGGAACAACCATATTCCACCTTCTATACATCCTATAAAAAATGAAATCACCACACGTGCCTACGTATGACTTACCGTCTCTACACCACGGTGTAATATTTGTTTCACTACCACTTTATTTGGATGGTTATAATGATGGAAATAATAAATATATATTATTATTATAACATTATATGGATTATGGAACAAAATATATACCATCCACTACCATACCATTTCACAATTATGGGAATGATATCGTCGCTCTTGCATACGTACGACCTACCGTATCCACGATGCGATTCATTCTACATGATATCCATTAAAGAATGATTATATAAATTTATTTAAAGAAAAAAATATGATATATATTATATTAATATCATATTGGAAATGATATAACTATAATCTAAGAAGAGGAATAAGAACTTATCTGAGGAAACATGTGTGAAAAAATAAATAAGTTAATACCTGATGGATGAGTAATAATGTTATTAACAAACAGATGACAATATGATCATATATTATATCATAAAAATTACTTTGATTCTAAAATAAATAAATAACATTATTTAAATAATTATACAGGAGGTTAGAATACATACAAAGGATATGAGACCTAGGGTAAGTGATTATTTTATCTCACTTTTATTTCTGTGGGACATATGCCTTATACACCACCTATTTCTTTTGAGTTGTGTTTATGTTTCCCATGAATGTTTTTATGGTTATTATTATAAAGGTTATGATATGAATATAATTTTATTTATTTTATGAGGTATATTATTCTATTGATTATAAATTGGTAAGTGGTAATTTTGAAATCTCATTATTATCTGAGATTGTTTATACGTAAGTATTTACCAGGGTATATTTATCATCCACATCCATGTTTCCTAAATATGTGTTCCAAAATATTCTTCATATCATTATAATTTTTTTTAAAGTCACTTTTACCCATCGATTATTTTTTATTAAATGGTATTAAATGAATCTTTTTTCATTTTCAGTATGAGGAAAAAAGTATGAGAATAGTGTTTTCTTTTAACTTATATGACATGATCATATTTTTTACATTTTCATAATGCCTTATTTACATGAATATTCCTTTACAATATTTCAAGTTTATTTTCAATTAAATTATTTTCTTTTAAAATTGTGCATCATTTTGAGAAAATAAAATGTTTTTGAAGAAGAAAGGATATTTTCCTCAAGAATTAATTTTAAGTGTTCTATCAAAATTATTTTCCATATAAAGTGAAATTATTTAATAGGGTTATGGTTCAAGTATACTGTACCTATTATTCTTATGGTTTAATTATGTTTATGGTGTAATGATATTTATGAAATCTATTTGTTTTATATGGATTATGTTATGATGGAATGATGTTTAAGAAACCCATTTTATTCCTTGGGTTATGCTATGATGAATGATTTATGTTTTTGTGGAACACATAAGAATTATTTAATTATGATATGGGTGAGACATATATATATCCCTCTAAAGCATTAGGTAAATATTTACATCTCATGAGATATAGAGGACTATAATGGAAAGTAAATCTGGTTCAATAATATAGGGATAGAACGACAAGTAAATCCAGGGCTGGAATGAAAAGTAAATCTGGTTCAGTAATACAGGGTTGGAATGAAGAGTGAACTTAGTTCAGTAAAGGAATTTTTCCACTATGATGGTCTTTGAAATGGGCCTTATCTAATATGGAAATTATTTTATATGCTCATGTGTTTTCCACAATTCTATGTTTTATGTCAATGTTATTTTCTCATGGCTTATGTTCCTTTATGATTTATGTCTTATGAACTACCAAGATTTATTTCATGACTTAAGATTTTAATATATTTTAAACATGGTATGATTTTAAAAAGTTATGTTCATGTTTTTACATTCTTATGTTCATTTTTTGTTTATATTTATATGTTTAACCTTACTGAGTATTTGAGCTCAACCTTTTCATATGTTTTCTTTTCCCCAGGATATAAATAAAGGTTTTATATAGGAAAACTACAGGGTAAGATCTTTATGAGAGTTGTTGAAGATATTTAAACAATTATAAGAATGTGTTCCAAGTTTCCAAAGGCACTAACTAATACGGTCTTTGGGAGTATGTTTGTGTAATGTATTAAGTATTCTGCAAAAGTGATGTAATATTAATGTACGTCAAGTTTGGGTCTTTACAAGGACACACTGTAATAGTGTGAGGCTTGGGATTAGGGGTTTTACCCTAAGGAGATTCACCACTCCATAATCAGGAAGGTTTCACCATGGTGGGTGGGTTTCACCACAATGGATAGGGCCATGATGAAGGGAAATCTTCCTAGTTTTGTATTTTCTGAAATTTCATTTGTGTCCCTCATTGATTTTAAGGGTTTACCCTATATCTTATTTCTTATTCATCTGACCTAGAATCATGCTAAAGGGAGATTCCCCTCCCTTTCTCTTTGATTCATAGATGCTTATCCTTATATTTAAAATATTTCTTCAAGGTAAAACCCTCCTTATTCTTTTTTATATATTTCTTCTTCCCCTGAACCCATTTCTACCTCGGTTTAGTTTATCCTACAAAATGTATAGGATATATTGGATTATATTAGGGTTAATTTTTTTTTTAATTTAGGGATTTAGGTTTTAAGGATTTAGGGGGTTTGTATTATTACTTGGTTTTGATTCCTCCACTTAATTCAATGGGTCATGGCTTTTTTTATTCTTGAACGAGATAGGCGTTTCTATGAAATTCTTTGATTTCACATCTCATAAAATTATTTGGTTTTCTAAAACCATTTTATTATTGAGTTATATGCATAAATGATACACATTATGAGTTTATTAAATGTTTCTAAGGTTTTATTTTCTTATCATGGAGTATTTAAATTAATTTCTTAAGTTTTGGAACTAAAATTCTTGTTTATACCAAGTGTTGGTGAAATATATTAAGAGGCTCTTTAAAATAAATTTTAATTTTACAAGATTTTTTATGAACTTTCTTTATTTTTAAAGGGGGTAAATTGTGTTAAAGGGTTTATTTTAAATTGATTATGTGTTTTGTTTTCAAATGAATCCTAATATAGTAAAATGAAATTTTAAAGTAATGGATCTTAGTGCGGTTTTCAAGGACATTTTTATAATAACTTAGTGTTTTTTACCAAGTTTGGTTTTAAATACCCAGTTTGAACCTTATAAAACAAGTTCATGTGACAATTTAACACCTGGAATGTGATCCCCTCATTATTATGATCTATATACACTTGTTTCCCTTTTATAGGATGTATATTTACTATTGTTATGTTATGCTTGATATCTAAGAAAGGGGATGCTTTGTGAGAGTGTGTTAGATGTGAGAAAATATTTATTGTTTGTGCATGATGATGTATGACTTGTTCATTTTTATTAATTGAATATTCACCTCTAATTTAATACAGCATGAGAAAATAGGTAACTAAGTGGGGTTTTTTTAGGCCATACTAACTTTTTGATCCAATTAAAATTTGGGAGATGATCGATATGACCTAATCAAACTATGAGAGTTGATTGACATGAACCAATTAGACTGTGGGAACTGATCAACATATCCTGGTAAGACTGCAAGAGTTTATTGACTAGTGGATTCTCTTGTGTATATCTAGGACCATCTCATGCCTAGACCTATGTATTTTCCCATGACACTTATTCATTGACCGATGGTATTTCTTAGGTTATTTTCATTGCATACTTTGATTTCATACCTTTGTTCTTGTTTAGGTTTTGTGAAACCTCTTTAATTCCTAATTCTTGTTATTACTATACTTCTTGGTATGTTGGTGATTGTTGTTTATTTCCTTATTTATTTCATTATATGATTTAATTTTCAACTTTTTTTGAAAATATGATTTTTGAAAGAATTGGTCAGAATTAAAATGGTTTGATTTGGAATATGTAAACTTGTAAGTCCACATTTTTAAAAATTTTGAAGTGTTTTTCAATTTAAATGGTGGTCTATACCCCTTGTTAAGAAGGGGGATTTTAATTACATTTTTAAGAAAAGTTTATTTAATTTCCTTGGTTTGAAATCTTGGTTTTTAATCTAGAAAGTTTTTTATTTTACATAAGGGTTTGCCTTTGGTTTTTGGAAAATTGATAAAATTTAGACACTTTTTTTGTTATAATATACATGGGGAAGACATTATTTTTTAAATATGTTCAAACTTACATGAATTAAATGTTTCATTAAATAAGTTTCATAGAATATTTAGTAAAATACTACTGGGCCTATTTAGCTCACACCCTACATAAAATAATGGGTGTATGCAACTCTCATGTTTTATTTCAGGTGTCCATGTCATGTTCTTTTCCATTGGTTGATGTTTGGGTTGGTTTGATGGTGGATGATATGGTATGTGGTGAGTGAATGAATGTCATGAGGAGGTAGTTAGAAATGGTTCAGGTTTGATTTCATTTTTGGATGTTTATATATCATCTATTTCAGTTTAGATCTTTATTTTGTTTTGTTATGTACATGTGATTTTCTTACCATTTTATGTTTACTTTATGTGATTATGTGGTTTATGAGTTGTTTTTATTATTCCTACTAAATTATATTATTTTTGGTTGTTTTATTTATATTGAAACTATTAATTTTGAGCATGATAATCCTATATATGAATGGATCATACTGAATTTCCTAATGGAGTCCATGACATGGTTGTTTATATTTTGAGGGTGAAATCATTCCCAATAGTTATAATTTGATATCCTGGTTCTTATCTCTAGCCTATGGAAATCTGGAACATGCTTCGGGCTCTGTGGTGAGCTGGGCTGGGTGACATGTCGGGTCGAACCAAGTCGGTTCATTACAAAATGGTATCATAGCACCCTCTTATTATTTGGGGTGCATCATGGTAGTATAAAGATAGGATTTTCATTGGGAATCAGGAGGTAGGTAATGACCGGGTGCCTGATCACCACATTTTATGAAGAGGCTTGAGTTTTCATGGGTAGTAAAGGATTGAGCTTTGAATTTGAATTTTGGTTTTGATTATTTTGACAATGTTTAGATCCCGATTGAGTTAAATTATATACTTCACTTTTTTTGAGTTTTGGGATGAAATTAGAAGGGAACCAAAGTGGTATAATTAGCTCACATAGTCTATAAATCCATGTGTAGCCTATGCATAAAGTGTAAGGGAACTAAATTGGAATCATCATCTCACATAGTAAAAAATACCATTTGGATCCCATGCATATGGTCCCAAAAGCATCTTATAAGTTATCACTCGATTGACACATGGTTTTCCAAACATGTTTCCAAGTTGAGTACATCTCTAAATCCCTCTTGGAGTTTTTTTGACCCATTTTGATTTCCAATGTCCCTTAATTTTGTTTTTACTTATTGGAGATTGATCAAAGATGGGTTTTGATGATGTTTTTATGATGACTGGATTAGATTTGTTTTATGTTCTATGTTGACGTTGTTTAGATTTTTGTTTGAAATCTAGTATGTATGTAAAAGTTATTTCATTAAATGGTTTGATTTTAAAACAAATTTTGGTGTTTTATTTCATAAATAAATTTATGGGATATTTAGTTTTGTGAAACCATGTGTTATGGTTTTTTTATAAAGGATTGTTTACTTTCATGATATGTTTTAGAAGGCGACTGATTCCATTAAGAAATTTAGGGAAATATTTTTCAAATTAAATAGGATTTTAATATAAATACTTTGAAATAAAAATGAATCTCTTGGAATTGTTTTCCTTTATAATGAAATTCATGGCGTATTTTTGAAATTATAGAGAACTTTATGAAGTTTCAGTGAGATTTTCATTTTAATAAAGTTGTTGATTTTCAAAGAAAATTTAATATTTTAATAACTTCTTGGTAGATAATTTGAAAGTTTAAATTGTGGAATGGATTTACTATGAATTTATAAATGGAGTGGAACATTTTTGAAGCATGTGAGATTTTATGAAATGAGTTTTAGACTCTGTATCAAATGTTTATGGTTTTCAAAATGTTTTTGGTGAAGTCTATATGGTTTTTGATGATTTGTGTGGTTGAGTTTAAATCCCTTAGTTTCAAATGGTATTTTATTTTGGAGATGTAAGAAATGTATGGGTTAAAACCATGCCTTATAATATTTAAAATATGCCTCCTATAAATATCTCGATAGAATGTAGGATGCATTTTTCTAAGGATGATCCATAGGGTGACTCCTCTTATTATTTAGGGGCATCCCTTATAATTGTTGACTTAGCCTATAATTTTAATATAGTGGTGGATTCAAGTTCCTTCTCCTTCATGAATTTCTTAAACCAATGTTCATTTCTTTCCATGATGGTTAAGAACCACTTGGTTTGATATACTGGGTATAATCTAGGAATTTTTTTTGATTAGGAAGTAGTTGAGATGGAATACCGTACATGGATGAGGATTGGGTGATTATCTATTTTAGGGATTTAATCTGATTGTAATTAGATAAAATTTACTCCTTTTAGGAAATTCTTGATTGATGTTCTTCTAGTGGATTTCATACATTCTTATTTTGAAGATGTGTTTATGACTTTAGTCGTACTATTTACTCATTGATTTGATATGCTTCTTGAGGCTTGTATGTTTTGATAACCATGTATTAATCCTAGAATTTGGGTATTTGTTCATATAAATCCTTGGGTACATGATTGGGTGACTGGGATGTGTGATATACTAGTCCATATTATGCTCTATATGGTACTTAGATTGAGATTTTTCCCTATTGGTTTTTTTTCATTAAGTTCACCGTGATAAGGTATTTCATGATATTGGTACCATGTTATTTAACATGTTTCTTTGTGACTTCATGTAAATCCCATGTTATTTATTATTTAGGTATGTTTTTTAATGTATGTGTCCATCCCTTTTAATTTTTTTGAGATATTGACAGATTGGTTGACCATGAGTGCTATCTCTTGGGATTTTAAATTGGCTCTTAGATGATTGGTTGTGATTCATAGAGTATTATTGTTTACATTGATTTATTTTGAGTAAATATATTTTTTTTGATATAATTTTCATAGGGTATGTTTATTTGGTGTCTTACCATTTTAGATTAATTCTAAATGGTGGGGTAACCTATTGTAGGTCTCTGTGATCTTTGAACTTTATGTTTCTTGGTGCTGGTTTGGATTATTTTTGTGGATGATTGATTATATTGAGGATTTAGTTCCATTGATATTTTAGGAGTTTTTTTCTATCCAATTATATTTTCACACCATTACATTTTGAGTTTTTCATGTCCCTCCCATATCTTATGTTGGGTGATAAGGTTTTGTTTTCCCATTGCTTTTACTTTTGACTGTGCATTTTTGGGGGTAGTAAGTGTGTTGGTGGGGATAATTGTGACACCCCCATATAACTATAGTATTTAATATTATATAATTTTGTGTAATTTTTTAATTTTTGGAACTTTTTTTATGTTTCATGTGTTCTTAGGGTGCTTCAGAAAGTCCTGAAAATCTACAGGCTTGGACTGCAGCAGACCACGCCATGCCCAAAGGAGGCCATTGTAAGATCTTCTATCTATAAAGATTGATTTTTTTTCAATAAAATTTTAATTTTCAGTTATTATAGGGGTATTATTTTGAACCAATGTTTTTATGGGTATTTTGAAGTTGGTAATATCTTAAAATATTTATTTTGGATGAGGAATGAGGCTTGTAAGGGAGTCAGAGGACCCAAGGAAGTGGTAGAGGCAACCTGGGGTGGGCAGGGCTACAATAAACTCACTATTTCTGCCAATAAGGAGAAACCAGCTAGCAGGTGACCCAATAATGACTAACTAGTGGGATTTAAATGGGAAAAATTTCATCCCCCATCGAATTTTTAGTAGGAAATCCCTCCCCTCTCCCCCTTTATTCTTATGCACAAACGAGGGGCTGAACCCCCTCCTTCTTTCTCTTCTCCCATGACCAAGGGGTGGTTCTTCATGGAGTTTTTAGTGATTTAGGGTAATAATACCCCTTAGGTGATCTATAATACCATCACCCTACTTCTGTTCTAATTTTTAGTTTCTCTAATTAGGGTTTTGAGAAGATTCCACTAGATTATAGTGGAATCATCCAATTTTCATGAGGGTTTCACTCAGCCTATATAGAGGGTATCCTTGGATGATGTATACACACTGTTTCTTAGTGATTCATTATATCTATGTCACAACACCAATTTATCAGTGGTTTACCTTAAATTTAAATTAAATTAATTATTGTTTTGATGTTGGTTGATAGGGATTTTTCCTGACATGGTTCTGAGGGTGTGCTTCGGACTCTCCAAGTGTGGTTGGTTGAGGTTCCAATGGTATAATGATGCTCAGTGAATAGTTCAATGATTATTCCATATTGGTTAAATTTAAATAATTAATTATAATTGTTCATGATAAAGTATTTAGGGTATGTGATGTGAATTAGGATATTGGGTGGTGGTATAAGCTTTTTTGAGGCATATACGAGGCTCGATGAGCCTAAGAAAAGTCAACAGCTCGAAAGATTAAATGGGGAAATATTATTGAGTTAGGTAGGTGGTATTATGTACCTACCCTATGGTATTTATGCATGTTTTTTATATGAAATTTGATGTGTGGTCTCACCACTGAGGATGGTGAACTTTATTAAATATAAGTTTTTATTTAAAATGAAATACCGGTCAACCAGATCAAGTTCCATGGCCATGGGGATCCTCAACATTGGTTTGATTTCCTCAAACATTGATGGATGAGGCCTTTATTGTGACTTTTTATTACTTAGACACTAATAATTAGAAGTTATGTTTTATTAAGTTGATGAAATTGATACAATTTTTCTAGTGTAGGGACACTAGAGACCTCTAGGGGAAAATAGATATTGTATTAGGATGGATGGATGAAGGGTTGACCTTGTGAGTACCTTGAGTTAACTTAGGCCCTTATTCTAGGAAATATGAACACAAGGAAATAATTCCTTTCCCTTTGGGATGTTATTACCTAGGAGGGTAGACCTTGATGAGATAGATGAATAGGTTGGGTGTTTAGGCCAACCTAGAGTATAATAGAAAGGGAGTGGTCTTAAATCTATCTCCCTTGTGAGATTTCATAGGCATCCAATGAGGCCTCGATAAGGATTTGATGGTTTCGAGTTGCACTATGAACTCAGGATGATGGATTTTGACTTGAGAGATTAGGTAGGGATAAGGGGTAGCCTAGTGAGTTGATGACCCTAATGAGAGGGTGTTTCCCATCCTTTTAGTAGATTGAGTATGGAATTTCCACCAAGATTTTGAGTTTTATTTACTTTTATTGGTTATTATTGCGCTGATGAGATAGAAAATACTAATGGTAGGTCCTTTTTATAAATGGAAAAAACCCTATGGGTGGTTGTAAAACTTCCTTTGGGGAGGTTGTGAAAACTCCCTACGGGGAGGTCACTGATACTACTGGTGGTGATGCTATGGATTTAGAACCAATTTAATTTTTTGTTTTGGGTATAGGATGGTATACTCTTATCATGTGTGACCTATCGGGGCTCATGGGGTCTTTAGTGGGCATGGTTTAGCCTTTTAGAGGATAGAGTTCCCACCATGTGTTAGCTACTAGGGGGATTGTAGGGTATTTGGTGGGAATGCTCAAGACTTTGGGTTGCTAGGGCTCATATTTTTAGACCATTACAAAATGATATGGAGTTGTCCCTAGGTTTTGATACTAGGATGGATCTTACCCTAGGTTATTATACTATATACCAGGGAGGGTGAATCCCCCATATTATTATCACTAAATATTGAGGAAAAAGACCCCTAAGTAATTATGATGGTCGGAATGGTCATTGTGATATTTTTAGAGACACCCCAACATTGGACAAAGCAGGTATGGTTGATCAGGGTCACATAAATAAGGATCAATAATTGTTTATTTATTTATTTTTACTAGCTATTCATTTATTCAGTGTATATCACATGCACATATAACTAAATTTACTAGATATGTACGACACTAAATTGGTGTTTCCCTACTGATTTATGTACTCACACACTTCTTGGGATTCCATTAAACTTGGGTGCCCAAGAATACCTCAATTTTTGCAGGTTCATGTTAGGATGAGGCCTGGGTATTGCTTGATTGATCCAGAGTATCTCAGATGGGGTTTAGAGATCAGAATGAGGTGAGGCTCTAAGATTATAGTGGAGCCTCATATATTTTTAATTAGGTATTTATTTATTCCTTTTTTTATTTTTATAAGTGATAGGTCCAGTGGGAAATCTATCATGTATGTTGGCATGTTTGTTTGAGTATGTATGTAGCATTTCATTTATTATTGATGATTCTTGTTTATTGTTTCCCTATACCCTGATGTAATTGTATGTGTGATGTTTTGGTTATTTTATATGTGGTTATACACTATGATATAAGGGGTATAGTCTCCTCATAGTACCACCCTAAACCCCATTGTAAGTCAGCAACCTCTGGTGTATGAGACGACACACCTTAGGTACAACAACGACCATCAATCTAGGCACCAATTAGTGGTTTGGGGTGTCAGGACTTTACAAAGTAGCATCAAAGGATATTTTTTTAATTTTTTTACTATTTTGGGGAGTTGGTAGAATACATATAAAGGAATATGTTTGATCTCATGATGGAACCCAAACTAGTGTGTCACGAACACCTTTTCTGATGGAAGTTCCGGTTGCCATGGGTATGGGAGTGCTATTTGAAGCTTGCATTATTATGGGTATTTATAATTTTCACATAGTATAGTGCACATAAGGTTTAAGATATACGAGTTATGAGTTATTGATTTTTTTTCTCTTGAACTGTTGGCAAGATTATAGTTATTGGATTTCGTCTCTTGGACCATTGATAAGAGATATCTATGCATTCATCATTAATGGAACGTAGGATTCACATGACATATAGGAATATTAGTGTGATTATTACCACTTATGATGAGATTCCAGCTATTTAATGTTTCAACAATATCTTATATAGTATTTTCCCATATAAGGTCTTGGGGGCATTCTACTTAGCTGGACCAATGTGTGGGAATTTATTTTTGATGGTAGATCATATGGATTTTATGGTGTGATGATCAATGGAAATGAAAATTATATGGTACCTCTAATGGAGGAAATGTATAGACCTTAGCTGGTTGGTAAAGGTAATGGATGAACTGATAACAGAACCCTTTGGGGTGTTTGTTATTTAGGTATAGTTACTTAAAGTTCTAGTAACAACCTATGTGGTGTTTTCCCATATATCTTGGAATAAAATTATATTTAACCGAACTGGGTGACTATGAATCATTAGATATGGGTCAACATAGGATGATGTTGGTCATATACTTGTATGCATAGGCATGGATTGATCCTCTAGAGATCATTCTATTGAGAATATTCTTAGATAGGGTGGGTTCCCTAAGAGCGGGAAGTGTTTTGGAATGTAATACTAGTTTTCTATACATAAGACCTACAATGGTTTTTTTGGAGAGTGGGTGCAATGTGATTTTTGAGATAGGAATAGAGAGGTTTCCCATGAGATATGACCTTTTGTGAGTTTTGGTTTATGGGATAGGTGGGAGATCCTAATAACTCTTGGGATGTGACTCAATGTTTTGGTGAGTTAGTGATTTTTTTTTCTTATGAGAGAAACCCAAGTGAGAAGTTAGCTAGGGCTTGTGAGTTCTTTAGCTATAGAAGCATGGGTAAATACTTCAGGTTGATATCATTACATGTGAGGTGTTATCAAGTATAATAAATAGCCCCATTAGATGCCTTGGTTATTTATGATAAAATAATTTTGAGTTCCAGTTCCATGGAATGTGATGTACATGGAGTGCCATGGTATCGAGGTGAGTTTAAAAGTGTAGGATAATTCAGATTTCTATCCCTATGGGTTTAAGATGAATTTCAGCATGTGGTTTGAGTATAGGTATATGATCTTGACTTTAGAATGATACCAAATGATATATTGGTGTGTAATGAATCATGGAGAAAGTGAGGTGACTGATTTTTAAGAGGAGTGCCAAGGGTTCTCCTTACTTGAAGAGACTGACATGAAGAAGGAGCATGATTAGTGGTTTAGGCATGTAGTCTTAGTTTTGTTACAATATGAATCATGGGAGTGTGGGTCAGGATTTACTATTAGGTGGTGAATGATAAGTTTCCTATTATGTTTAAGTGATATTCAGGCATCATGTGATCATTAAGCATGATTCCTATTTAATTTTTAAAATCAGTGAAGACCATGAGCTAGATGAGGACCAATGGGTTTGTGGGTTATTTACGGGACTAGTTTCTTGGGAATATTATGAGCGTGGATCAAGAAGAGAATACTGTGCATAGTGATGATCTAACTTAAATAGGTTTTTCTCTTAAAGTGGTATAAGTAAAGATATTTATTGGGGAGTAAATTAGTGGCTAATTAAGGGTGAAGACCCTTTTTATGAATTTAATTCCAGTAGAGATCAAACATGATAATCCTATGAGTTAGGGATGAATGGTGCGTTCGTCTTTTGTCATAGCACTCAGGATTGAGTGAACTTAGCCATGTATATCCATTTTGTTTGATGATGTATGAAATACATGATATATATATATATATATATATATCAAGAATATAATCTAGAAACATGATGATAAGGATGCTTCAGTGGTGGAGAGCATCATTTAGATTGTGGGAGATGTGACCCTTATGTTAGAGGGGTCATGGGTTCATAGTGTTGGTCATGTGAAGTTTTTTTTGGTATTCTTATCTACTGAATTAATGTATTCAGTTCTATATATATTCCTTGGTGAATTATAGACATGAATTGAGGTCTGTTATTGGGTGGAGTCCAAGCATCAACTTAGGTCTTGAGATGAGTTGAGCCGATCTGAGGGTGTTCAAATCACAAATGCTTTGGTGATTGAGTGAGATCATGGAGATGACTTAGGATGGTTGATGGTTCAACCATGTAATTTCACTGGGAGTCAGTAATGAACTTTGGCATGTGTATTAGGATGACCACAATATTCCTTCTAGGGAAAGGGTATTAGGATCAGATAATTTAAAAGAACATTGGTGACTAAAGCTGAGCATCCTTGAGATAGGTCAGGAAGAGGAAGTATGACCAATGGTTTTATGTGTGATTGGGTGTCTTGGGATAGAAACCACATCAGATGTTTCATTTTGGATATGATATCCTTATTCAAGAATTGTCTACGGTCTTTCTAAAAGAATCCAGTGTGTTCATATTATTCTTGGACAATCAGAGCATGTCTGTTTTGGATTTAATTTTTAAAAAAGTTTGGTATCAATGCTAGACTTGTGTTTTTTCTTATGTTCAGGTGCGGGCATAGGAAAAATCATCAAGAGAATCCTTATAATCCCATAATCACGTTTTGATATGAAATTCCATTGGTAGAGTCACCATAGTTTGAATTTTTATTTGTGAGATAATCCTTATGGTGAGGAGAACCATGGGCCAAATGATCAAACAAATGGAGAATACTTGGGTATCTCAGATAGACAGGAGTGATTGAGAGATTTATCAGTGTTTTAGTAACAGGAACAATCCTCATTCAAGTTTTGGTAGTTTTAACACCTTAATTTTGGAAATGCGCTTTGGGTGTGTGTTTGACATTCAAAGGTAGAACATAACCACTTGAACATGAATAGATGACCGAGGAAAGTCAAGATATTTAGTTGGATTACCACTAAGACTTATCAGGGACAATAATTATTATAGTGGGGAAGTTTTAAGATCCTGTGTCAGTATGTGTTGGAATTTTTTAGAAGTAATTTTAATTTTTTGTTTATAGAGGGGTCAGGTTTTGAACTGGATTTTGGATGAGAATTTTAAATTCTGGAATATCTTAAATGATATATTTTGAATGAGGAATGAGGATTATAATGGATCCATTGGACTTAGGGAATTGGAAGAGGAATCCTGAGGTGGTTAAGTCTGCACCATCCTCATTGGTACAACCACTAAGGATACATTGGCTAGCTAGTGGCCCAGTATTAACTACTTGATGGTCTTAAAAGGAGGAGAAATTTCATTTTTTATCCCTTGAATTTTTAGAGGGGTAAGAACCCCCATATAACATTTTATCTCTCTTACTGACTAGGGGAATAACCCCTTCCCTCTTATTATTCTACCTTGACTTGGGGGTGATTCTTATTGGCATTTTACAACATTTTATGGTAAGCCTCCCCCTCTGGTGATCCCACTCCCTTCCTACTCATTCTTTTCTAATTTTAATTTTCTCCAATTAGGGTTTTTTAGATGATTATACTGAATCATATTAGAATCTTTCTATTTTTAGGGGGGTTTCACTCATCTTATGTAGCCGACATCCGAAGGTGATGTCTACATGTAATTTCTAAATATTTCATTGGATTTATGTCATTCCACCAAATTATCTAATGGTTTCCCTTTAATTTAAGTTAAATAAGGTATGATATAAATTTAATTTGATAGGAATTTAACTCAGGATGGTGCTAGAGGGTGTGTTAGGGACCCTCTAGGTGTGGTTAGCTGAGATTTAGATGGTGTGAAAGTGTTCTATGGTTATACCGCATTGGTTTGAATTAAATAATTAATTATAATTATTAATGATTAATTATTTATGGTATGTGATGTGATGAAAGAGATAGAGTGGTGGTACGAGCTTGGTTGAGGCATGTATGAGTCTTGGTGAGCCTAAGAAAAACTATAGTCTTGAAAAACTAGGAAAGATTATTGAGTGAGTTTGGTGGTCTTTTATACCTTTCATATGATATTTATATATGTTTTTATGTGGCATGTGATGCATGGTCTCTCCACTAAGAGCGGTGGAATTTATTTACTATAAGGTTTTATTTAAAATGAAATGCTAACCAGCCAAAAAAAAGTGCCAAGTATATGAGGGCCCTTAGCACTGTCTTCATTTCCTTGGTAGCCGATGGATGAGGCCTTGACTATGAATTTGTATGCCTTATAAACTGAGACCTAGGAGATATGTTTTATAAAGTTAATGAACATGACACAATATCTCTAGTGTAGGGACCCTAGAAACCTCTAGGGGAAAATAGATAATGTATTGGGATGGATGACCTAGGGGTTGGCTATATGAGTACCTTGAGTTTCCTTAGGATGTTGGACTAGGAAATATGGCCATAAGAAGAGAGTTCCTTTCCCCTTGAGATGTGATGACCTGGGAAGGTATAAGATGACAAGATAGATGAATATCTTAGGTGTCTGTCCCAACCAAGAGTAGTAAAAAAAGGGATTGGGCTTAAGGACATTACCCATGTGAGATTACCTAGGAGGTATGTGATTCCTTGATAAGACTTTGATGGTGCTTAGTGGCATTATGCACTTAGGGTGAAGGGTTTTTATTTGAGTGACAAGGCATAGATAGGGGATACCCCACCGAGTTGATGACCTTAGGTAGAGGGTGTTTATCATCCTTTTAGTAGATCGAGGACGAGATTTACCATGGTTTCTTGAGTTTTCTTTATTTTTATTGGTCATGTTGTGTTGATGAGATAGAAAATTCCAATGTGAAGTCCTTTTTATAAATGTAAAACACCCTATAGGTGGTTTTAAAAACTCCCTTCATGGCGTTTATGAAAAATCCCTTCAGAGAGGTTGTGAAAACTTCCTTACGGGAGGCTATGAAAACTCTATATAGAGAGATCATTGATACTAATGGTGGGGATTCCATGGATTTGGAGATATGGTTACTTTGGTTTTAAAAATAGGATGGTGCTCCTACTATGTATGAGTTTTTAAGGATTGTGGGGTTTTAAGTGGGAATAGAAAATCCTTCTGAAGGATGGTATTCCTACCACATGCTAGTTGTTAGGGGCTTGTGGGGTATTTTGTGGGTGTGGTCAAGCATTTGGATATTGAGGATTAACTACTAGGACCATTTCATACTGGTATGGAGTAGTCCTTGAGTTGTGATTCCATGATAGAGATGACCCTCGGTTGTTATACTGTATAATAGGGAGGGTCTATCCCCTAGGTCATTATCATCATTTACCAAGGTGAAAGACACTCAAGTCATTATGATGGTTGGAATGGTCATCAAGACATGTTTAGAGAAACCCTGACACTAATCAAAGTCGGAATGGTTGATTGGGGTCACAAACATGAGGATCAACGATTGTTTATTTATTTATTCTCCACAACTATTCATTTATTTAGAACATGTCACTTTAGGTTATGGGTGAAACAGAAGCATCGGATGGGCCATGACCAAATTTTATTTTTTTCATGATTGATGATTAATTTTAGTTTTACATGACTATAAAAACCATGATCAATGGAATTGAATCCAAGAATATAAACAATGAATAAATTTCATAACTGAATCACAAGATCTTAAAATATTATTTATAATTAATTTAATCAATTAAAGAATTACCTTATATGAAATTATTTATTCGTTGATGGATTTGACAATGGATATACGTCGTACCATCATTTCATTGTAGGAATAAATATTAGATTCCCTATAGTGGTGATCCACATGTGGTCCATGAATCTTCGAATGTTGCTGAAGGAATCTCTAGGTGCTAGCACGGTAGATCCCATCGCTTGCATCGTTAACCTTTGATCACTGAATACATTGTCATGACACATAAAATTTATTATGATTTTAAGGATGATTTATAGTATAGGGAAAACCCTAGTTCATCTCTCAAGGAGATTTTATAGGTTTATAGTATGCATTTTTAATAAAAAGTACTAAAAAGGGGGGTGATTTTGAAAGCAGTTTTATGAAACTAAATTAATTTAAAGAGTTTAATAGTTGAGAAAGAAGTAGATTTTGAAAATATATTATAATTATGTGATAATTTATAAGTTAATACACCACTTGAAAAGTTATTTGTTCTTAATTTTATTATTAGGTTTTTGGTGTAATCCTTTGATTGAGGGTTAAACAAGATCTTGGGTACCTGCAACCCCTAAAATGATGCAAATAGGACTAAAACTTGACATAAAAATCATATAGTCAAGTTCCATAACCTAAGTACGAATTAAGTTTTGTCAACGAACACTAAAATATCAAATTTTTGTGAAGGAAAACGAGTCTTATGTTGTCCAATCAGAACAACACAAGCCGCACACTTAAAATTTCACACCGATCGATTATGAAATAAAAAGTGTTTCAATTAAATGAATAAAAAAAAGTTAAGATAAATATAAAAGAAAAATTGAAAACCAAAATATACACCAAACCGGTAGATAATTATGTTTCAAAACTCCCTCTTCAAGTGTGTAGCTCCCTCACAACGATTACCTACCGCTTAGCTCAACATTGGGAGGAGGAGGAAGCTTGGGTGGAACTCATTCTTCATTATTGATCCCACTATGAGGATAGGGGCCTCCAGAAATTCTTTTATGAGGAGATGGATCCATTGGGATTACAAAATGGAATAGATTTGATTATGTTTTGAACATGAAAATGAGGAGCCCAAGGTTCCAATTTATAGGTAAAGTGGAAGGTGGTTTTGAGCACAGAGATTTATTAAAACCACTTTGCCCATGGTTTTTAGTGGGTAGATAGACTTATCTTGATTTAGAGAAAACTAAATTTTTCCCCCACCTCTAGAATATCACCAACTAAAATTTGGCTTCATTTAGACACCTACATCTCGAGATATCGACAGATCACAACACACCACTTTTGACTTCATGTAGATTCAGTGTGTTGGAAAGATCATGTCGGTTGGGTAACTTAATGGCAGAATTGGGCTTAGGTTCCTTAATATGAAATGTATATCAGTAAAGTTTAGACCATATAAAAAAATTTCATCTCATTTGGATTCAATTATTAGTATAATTGTGTGGTTTAGTCCACTGGTGTGCTTGAATCCTATGCAGTTCAGCTCCTTTTTCTTGGACATCATCATGGGCCCTCAAAAATCACCTCCACCTACAATGTAATTATAAAAACAAGTAAAATTTACCTTTTTAAAAGTGAAAAATACAAAATAATTTAATCAAACATGAAGTTATTTTTTTTATAATTTTCAATACAAAACTAGTTTAGCACAGTGGTGTAAGGGTGAAAATGAAACAGTGAATCGCGGTGCGATCACACCCCCACACCTAAACATTTTCACTCCTGGGAAATTTAAAATTTCCAAAAATTATGCATGTAGATATTTCTAACTTCATAAATATTTAACATTCAATGAAAATTTAATTCTTGATAGAAATGTGATCAAAGAAAAAATCACACTGAGGAGTTATTCTTGGTGATCATGGAAAAAGACATCTTAAAATTTGTATCAGAATGAAATTCCAAGAGATGAATGATACCAATCAAAGAAAAATAATTCAAAATTTAATCATGTAACTAATTATCCATGTGTGTGTGTGACAACCATTTAATTCTATTCTTTACACTTTCTATCGATTAAATATAAGTTATTTTAAAAATTGTCTACTTACATGATCCTTTCCATCGAACCTGCCCTACATCCTTTGCAATAAAATTCCAAGACCCACTCACTTAAGAATTACCAAAAGTCAAACCTTAAGATCCCAACCTAGATATCCCCATATGTTTCAAATTTCATCACTCCCCTCAATGTTTATTTGTTTTTTTGGGGTTTTTTTGGGTTTTTTTGAGGGCGTACAATAGTCAGATAATAGGTACACACACATTGGTCAATCTGGTACAGTAATAAAATAGACCGGATAAGGAATTAATGTATGGAAAAATCATTTTTTAAGGTAGATAAAAATTAACCAAACTTATATTTACCTTCCATTAAGTAAGAAATTTTCACACTTCATGGTTGAGTGAAAATACGTGTGGAGAGATTAAGTGAAACAATTTTCCATTAAAATATTCACATAAAGGGTACCATTATTATAAAAGGTTTAAAAATTATACTATCATTTATATCATAAAAAAACAACCATATTTCAAGATAAAGTCACTCCACAATATTGAATTCTTGTTGAAATGCACATTTTATCAGATTTTTTTTCGAATGATAAGACAACATGAAATATGAAAATTCCACATGTGTTTTCAATAACTTAAATTATTAAACAGGAATAATTTCCCATGATAAAGTGGGCATAAAAAAGTAATATTTCGGCACAAAATTGAGTGGGGGGGGGGGAAGGGGGGAAAGTAACAATAATTTTCAGCAAGCTAAAAAGAGAAAAATAAGAAAGATGATGAAAATTCCTAACAAACCCAGGAATATACCCACCACCACACTTAGAGTGTGCAGTTTCCTCACTATAATAAAATAGAATGTGGGAAGGAAGGATAAAACCTAGTGGGTGTCATTGGTATATTGCTTCTTGAACATGGAGTTCCTTCATCGGGAACTCCGGAAGGGCTTCATGGAAGTTCTTCAACCACTACCCATTAACAGTGAAGGTTTGCTTGGTTTCTTCATTTTGAACCTAAACAACACCAAATGGAGGTACATTAGTAATAGTTTATAGTCCAAACTAGTGGGAATAAAGCTTACCTAGATGCAACTTCAGCCTTGTATTGTAGAGGAGGAACTTCTGCCCAATGTGGAACTGATGATGAAGGATGAGATGGTCGTGAGCAGACTTGGTTATATCTTTTTAAATATAAGAGTTATAATATGAATATATTATAATTTCCTCCATCTACTTAATATGAAAATTACTTTGATCACATGCCCCATAAATACTATAATGACATTTTTGATGGCCCAGTAGCCCCAATGCTCAATCTCAACAGGGAGGTGACAACTCTTTCCAATCACAAACTGATAGAGTGACATTCTAATGGTAGTTTTAAAGGCAGTACAGTAAGACCATAAGGAATTATTGAGTCAAAGAATCCAATATTTCCTATTATGCTGAACCATTTTTTAAGAATCTATTTTACCTTCCTATTTTACACCTTGTCTTGACCATTGGTTTGTGGGTGATATGCAGTAGACACTCTATGCCCGAACCCATACCAACACAAAAGAGATTACATTGTTCGGTTGCAGAAATGAGAACCTTGGTCACTGATGATTAACCTAGGTAATCTAAACCTATAGAAGATTTGGGTTCTCGAAAATTCCACAACTGCCTTAGAATTATCAGTCCCTGTAGCTCATGCCTCTACCCATTTTGAAACATAATCCACTACCATAAAAATATTAAGGTTCCCAAATGAATTGGGGAATAGACCTATAAATTCAATTCCCCAAACATCAAAAATTTAATTGAAGAGAATTTTTTTTTGTGGAATTTAATTTATTTTAGATAAATTCCCCATTCTTTGATAGCGAGGACAAGATTTACAGAAATCATGGGCATCCTGAAAAAGTGTTGTCCAAAAGAGACCAGAATCAAGGAACTTGCAAGTAGTTAGTTGGGGACCAAAGTGTTCCCCACAAAAAAGAGTTTGGAAGAACCTAAGGAAGGACTGAAACTCACTATCAGGAATAAAACACCTGAGGAATTGATCACTACATGTGAACCTAAGGTAGGGTTCATCCCAAATGTACCAATGGGGCTCATGTTTTAGACAGTTACCCTGGATTTTATTGAAATTATCAAGAATTCAAGATGCTACCAAATAATTTACAATTTTGGCATAAAAAGGAATATCATCTTTCACTTGGTAAAATTTCTCATTTGGAAACATGTATTTTATGGGAATATAGGGGTATGAGTCAATGTTTGAGGATGGGTGGACCCTACTGATATGGTCAGCCACCACATTCTCTGCTCCTTTTTTATCTCTAATTTCTAAATTAAATTCTTGAAGGAGGAGCATCCAATGAATGATATGTGGTTTGGTTTGGCTTCCAGTTTCTTAAGGAGACACCAGAGGGATTCATGGTCTGAGAAAATAATGACTTTGGATCCTAAAATATATGACCTGAATTTATACAAGTAAAACACAATGGAAAGAAATTATTTTTCAGTTGTGTAGTTTTCTTGGGCAGGCTATAGTGTACATGAGGCATAGGCACTAGAATGTGGAGCTCAATCTACCCTTTGTGATAATAATTCCCCAACTGAATAGTTAGAGGTGTTACACATGAGATCAAATGGTAAATCCCACCAAGGTGGTTAGATTACCGGGGGTGATGTGAGACTCCATTTTAACTTATTAAAATATTCCTCACATTCTTTATCAAAAAAGAATTCATTTTTTGGAGCAATCGAGAGAGGGGGAGTGCAATTTTACTAAATTAACAGATGAAACGATGGTAAAATCCAGCATGACCTAGGAAATAATGCACATCCTGTACATTTTTGGGGAATGGTAAGGAAGAAATGACATCCAGTTTTGATTTATCAACTTGCATACCATCCCTAGAAATTATATGTCCCAATATTATACCTTGTCTCACCATAAAATGGAATTTATCATAATTTAATATAAGATTATTTTCAATATAACGATGTAGGACTGAAGAAATACTACTCAAACATTCATCAAAAGAGGATCCATAAATGGTGAAATCATGCATGAATACTTCCATGAAATTCTATAGGAAATCCAAAAAAATACTAAGAATGCATCACTGGAAAGTAACCAGAGCATTTCACAGACCAAATGGCATCATCATATATGAAAATGTTCCAAAGGGTTAAGTAAAGGTAGTCTTTTCCTGATCCTCAAGGGTAATATGGATATGAAAGTATCCAAAATACCCTTCAAGAAAATAGTAATGAGACTTCCCTGCTAGCCTCTCTAGCACCTAGTCAATGAATGGAAATAAGAAATGGTATTTTCTAGTGTGTTGATTTATTCAGAGATAGTCTATATAGACACACAAACTATTCTACACATGAGTTGGAACCAATTCATTATTTTCATTTTTAATTACCACAAGACCTGTTTTTTTATAAAACAATTGTACTAGAATGACCCATTGGCTATCAGAGATGGGGTAAATGATTCTAGTAACCAATAATTTTTACCTCATTTTTAACAACATCTAGGAGGTTTGGGTTCAGTCGACGTTGTGACTACCTCACTGGTTTAGCCTCATAATTTAATAATATATGATGTGTGCAAGTTGATGGGATAATACCAGGAATGTCAACAAGTGTCCATCCCAAGGCTTGTTTATACTCCCTTAAAAGTTCAAGCAGTTGCAATTCATGCTCTGGAGGGAGTGAGCTAGAAATGATGACATGGAACTTATTTCCATTCTCAAGATATGAATATTTTAAATCTTGAGGCAGTTGTTTTAGTTCCAGTTCTAGGGGATTTTGGATTGATGGGAGTGTGTGTAAAAGTGAGAGGTCACTAATCTCATATAACTACTCAATGGTATCATTCTCAGATGAGGAATGAGATTTTATAAGATTAGCAGTATCATCGATGGTCATGTGATCCTTAGTGTTCAAGAAACCATCAATTTATTAAAATGAATGACACTTTTTTAGACCGGTACAACATTCAATGAATGATTCATTACCTAGAATTTTAATCAAGGATGAAAACTCAAAAAGGAGATCAGGGTAAATAAAAGAATATTTTTCAAGGGAAGGGAGTACATCTATAGAGTTAACAGAGACAATAATGTTCTTCAGAGGGGTACTTCATTGAATCAAGTATGTTGAAGTGGACAATGTCCCCAAAAAACTCCATATATAATGCACCATTTTGGAAATTAATTATGGTTTTGGAAGTTTTTAGGAAGGGTATCCCCAATATAATTGGGGTATGTCAATTCATTATATCATCTTCCATTTTAAGCACATAAAAATCAGCAGGAAAAATTAAAATTTTCACCCTCATAAGAACATCCTCTAACACACCAGAGGGGTGTACAGTACTCCAGTTTTAAATTTGAACAACAATTCCTATGGACCTCAATTCCCCAAACATCAATGAAGAGTAAATGGAGTGAGGCCTCAAATTTATAGAGGCACCTAAATAAAGCATATAATTAGAAAAGGAATACTCTTCTATGATGCACATAATTGAGAATGTTCCAAGATCATTTAATTTGGTGGGAAGTGATGGCTCTATCAATTCTGAGAAATTCCTCCCCGATATAACCTTATCATCACCTTGAAGTCTTGTTTGGTGTGTACACATCTCCTTCATAAACTTGGAGTATCTTGGAATTTTCTTTATGGTATCAATCAAAGGAATATTAACCTACACTTTTTTGAAAGTTTCCAATATTTCCTTATCAAGTTTAATTTCTCTTTGTTTTCTTGGTTGGGTGGACCTTTGGGGAAATGTAATAGGAATGGTTGGGCTAGGTGACTCATCAACAGACACACTCTTTACTTTGGAAGGGCTTCTCTCAGCACATGGTTTTTCAACATTTGGACTAATTTCAATAGTTGGGATGGTGTTTTCTTTAGTAGGGGATGAATCTAATAGAGGATTCATTTGGATTTTTAGTTTTTTCCACTCCTAAGAGTGACAAAACTAACATTTCAGTTATCCCTAGGGTTAACTACTGGTTGAGAGGGTAGTTTACCCAACCCATGACTTTTAATTTCCCCCATAGAGTTAGCAAGTTGGACTAATTGACTTTTTAGGTCTTTTATGGATGATTAGGTGGTTTTTTAGAATTGGATATTATTGGAAACCATTTGTTTCATCATATCTTCTATGATAGTATCAAGTTTTGGAGGGGTTGGTTGGAATGAACTTTGTGGTGGTTGGGTATTTTTGGGTGGTGGTGGTTGACCACTCTACCTTGGTTGGTTCCATGGTTGTTGAGGTTGGTTTTAATACCCCCTTTCCTATAGGACTAGTTGTATTTCCACCCAGGGTTGGATGGATAGTATGGTTCTTTCCTAAAGGGTTGGTTATAGGGGCGACCTGGAAAGATTGCCTCACAACTCTCAGAAGTTTCTCTCAGTTGGGGGAATTGGTCAGAGTAGTGGGTGTCAGAAGAACATATACCACAATTAATGGGAGGAGGATATTGGGATTTCCATTGGGAAAGAGAAATTTGTTAAAGAATGGTACTTCTTTGAACTTCGTGTTCACCTTCTTCTCTAATTCAGTACTTTTCACCTCATGGACACCTTGAATGGTTACACTAAACCTTGAACCAAATTATTGAGTGTTTTGTTCCATGTTCTCAATCAGGGTCCTTGCAACAATTAGGGTTTTATCAACTATTGCACCACCTATAGCAACATCAATCATATTTTGATCAATAAGAATTAAACCTTCATAAAAATACTTAATTAAAAGTTGATCACTTATTTGGAAGAGTGGAAAACTTCAACATAACCTATTAAATATCTCCCAATATTCATGAAGTGTTTTCCCTTATGATTTTCTTATCCCACAAATTTCTTTACTTATTATTGCGGTTCGAGATACTGGGAAATATTTTTTATGAAAAAGGTGTTTCATGTCCTCCCAACCTCTAATTGGTGAATTAACATAATACGAAGAATATTTTGTAGTGTCTTATAATGAAAATGGAAATGCTCTAAGATTTACTTGTTATTTATCCACATTATCAGGTTTTAATGTCGAACACATGGTATGAATTTTTTTTAAATGCTTGTGTGGATCTTCTCCAGCGAGTCCATTAAATCTTGGCAATAAGTGAATTAGACTGGATTTTAGTTCAAAATTAAGTGCCTCACCTTTTATTTGAATATAGGTGGGTTGGATATTAACATCATGTGAGGTTAGTTCTTATAATGTCTATTTATTTTCATCCATGTTATGCAAGTTTATTTCAGTTTTGATGTTTTTTCCAGATGAAGAAGATTAAGGATTTGGAAGTGTCAATGTTTTGTGTGTCCTCCTTCAAAGGGTTCTCTTGCGCGTCTTGGTGTCACTAAAGTAGGATCCTATCCAGTTCAGGTTTGAAAGGTGGTAAATCTCTCAGAGTAGAATGTTTCATGAAAAAAACCTACACAAGAAATAAACCAGAACACAAAAATATATGCAAAGGTAGAATATAAAACATATAAATATTCAAAAAATTTACAAAAATCTTATAAAAACACGCACTAAAAACCAAAGCGCTCCCAGGAAACGATGCCAAAATTTGAACACGTTGTCATGAAATGTCAAATTGATTATTATTTTAAGGTTGATTTATATTAAAGGGAAAAACCTAGGTCATCTCTCAAGGAGTGTTGATAGGTTTAGAGTATACATTTTTAATAAAAAGTCCTAAAAAGGGGGGTGATTTTGAAAACAGTTTTATGAAACTAAATTAATTTAAAGAGTTTAATAGTTGATAAAGAAGTAGATTTTGAAAATATATGATAAGTATGTGATAATTTATAAGTTACTACACCACTTGAAAAGTTCCTTGTTCTTAATTTATTATTAGGTTTTTGGTGTAATCCATTTATTGAGGGTTAACCAAGATCTTGGGTACCCATAACCCCTAAAACGATGAAAATAGAACTAAAAATTGACATAATAACCATATAGTCAAGTTACAGCCCCTAATTATGAATTAAGGTTTGTAAAGGAATTCTGAAATCTCAAATGTTTGGGAAAGAAGAGGAGTCTTATGTTGTCCAATCAAAACAACATAAGTCGCACACTTAAAATTGCACACCGATCAGTTATGAAATAAAAAGTGTTTCAATTAAATGCATCAAAAAAGTTAAGATAAATATAAAAGAACAATTAAAAACTACAATATACACCAAACCAGTATATAATTATGTTCTGGAACTCCCTCTTCAATTTTTTAGCTCCCTCTCAATAATCACCCATCGCTTAGCTCGACATCGGGAGGAGGAGGAAGCTTGGGTGGAACTCCTTCTTCATTCTTGACCCCCCTATGAGGATAGGGGCCTATAGAAATTCTTGGATGAGGAGAGGGATAAATTAGGAATCCAAAATTTCATAGATTTTATTCTAGTTCAAACTTGAAAATGAGGATCCCAAGGTTCCATTTTATAGGCAAAATGGAAGGTGGTTTTGGGCGCACATATTTATTAAAACCACTTGGAAAATAGTTTTATGTGGGTATATAGACTTATATAAATTTATAGAAAACTAAATTTTTTTTTACCCACCTATAGAATATCTCCAAAGAAAATTTGGCTTCATTTGGACACCTACAACTCAAGATATGGATAGATTACAACACACCACTTTTGACTTTATGCAGATTTGGTGTTGTGGAAATATCAGGTCAGTTGGGTAACTTAATGGCCAAATTGGTCTTAGGTTCCTGCGTATTAAATGTAGAGAAGTAAATTTTGGACCAGATTAAAAAATTTAATCCCATTTGGATTCACGGTTCATTATAAGTTTGTGGTTTATTCCACTGGTGTGCTTGGATCCTGCGCAGTTCAGCCCATTTTTCTTAGACATCATCATGGGCCCTCCAAATCACCTCCACCTACAATGTAATTATCAAAAAAGTGAAATTAACCTTTTTAAAAGTGATAAAAAAATAATTGAATAAAAAATTAAGTTAAATTTGTTATTATTTTTATAATTTTCAATACAAAACTAGTTTAGCACAGTGGTGTAAGGGTGAAAATGAAACAGTGAATCGCGGTGCGATCAATCACCCTGAGAATCACTTAAAAAGTATTATTCTTGATATATGTAGACTCAAGAGTGAAATGTGTAGGAAGATAATTCTCCATTATTAGGATTTTTCTTAGAGAGGGATATATCTAGGGATTGAGAGGATTCTCTCTAGAACTTTTTATACACAACAAAAATGAATTATCTCTCTTGGAAAATAATATAATTGGGTTTATATATTTCTAGGGTTAGAAATAAATAATTGAACAAGTTCCATTTATTATTTATTTAATCCCTACATAACCCCATGTCTATAATAATAATAATAATATTATTATTTCTTGATATTTTCTAAACTCACGAATTAAATTAAATATTATTTATTCAAATAATATTCAATATATATTATTTCTCACCAAACCATTAAACTCAGTATACCATTCCTCCAAAATATTTATCAAGAATTGAATAATGACTATTTATTTAATAATTAAATACCACTACATTATTCACCAATAAATAAATTAATATTACATTCACTAAATAGAAAATAAATATTTATCAAATATTCTGCTCACATAATATTCTCTCGAATAACTAGTGAAGGAATACATGAAATCTAGAAAATATGAATAATTATTAAACTACATGTGAGAATAATATTTATTCAACTTTTTAAATAATAAATAATAATATATTATTTAACCGATATTTTGGATACACTCAGCGTGTAACCCACCGAGTCTCTTTCTTAGTGGCATTAGGTGAAGTAGCCAAAAGTCCAAGGATAACATCTAGAAACACACTAAGGAACCCATAGAGAAATAAGTTAATGAAACAATGAAATAATACCTCATATTTTTTTTAATATAATACCTTTATTATGATATCTCTAATAAATAAGGTTTCATGCTGGTGCCATCAACCTATGTGCTCGATGTCCCTTTCTTTGAATTTATGAAAATAAAACTTTCCTATAGAACATCATGAATATGGATTTATTTAGTCTTTATCATTTTCATCAAAGGGTCTGAGATATCAAATTCCATTAAATAACACAAGGGACATATCCTTTCTCGCATTATCTATTAATGAAATACTACTCATGATGCACCCAATGTATCCTACCTCACTTTGAACACATGTCATCAAAATTTTATTCAAAAAATAAAAGTATACAACTTATGAAACTCATTAATAATAATATTAAATTATAAGTATTACTATACACATACATAGATAGGAACATCCAATGATACATATAAATGTGGATTTCTTACTGGTGGGTCTTTTTCTCATAATATTATATACTAGATATTACCAAGGGTGTACAATATGAGAAGGCACCTCAAAGTACTATGAGTATCAATACATGATAGATTAAATCATTTGTGTCCCTAAAATTATTTCATTCAGCTATAGTACATATATGTAAGAATACTGGCGTGCCACTTATGGGTTCTCATCATAACGGGGAACTGCTATGAACTTTTAGTGTGATGGTTACTCTTAGGACATTATCACATAATATGTAACACAGAATAGAAATAATTATGTGATAAGGAGTTTATTATTGTTAAAAATAATGAATACATGTTATCATAAAGTACAAATAATTTGGTTCTAGGGAACATACTCCAACAAACTCCCACTTTCACTAGATCCAATTGCTAATAACTTTCAGTTCTCTAGCTCTCACATGATACTCATGATTATTCTAATATAGGCCTTTATTCAAGGGGTATTCCATGTTTTCTTCCATGTTAAATCTAATTACTTCAACTTCACCCCTTTTATAAAAATACCTCAAGGGGTGATACTTCTGGAGTATGTTCTTTGTTTGTTGGTTGACATTGACTCTTTCGCAAGATCCACCACTGTAGTATTATCACAATACACTATGATAGGGTATTTAATAATAGATACCACATAAATATCTTATAAAAAGTTTTATATATAAATAGATTCCTTGGATACATCAGAAGACGCTATATACTCAGACTTCACTATTGGATCAATAACAACTGGATGCTTTGGACTCTTCCAGCTCACAACTCCTTTGTTAAGATAGAAAACAAAAACTTACTATGTCTTCATATCATTATGATATGTTTGAAAACTAACATCATTAAAACTCCTAATGAAAATCTCCTCATCTTATCCATAAACTAGAGAAATATCCTTACTTATTCTTAGATACTTGAGGATAGCCTTAACAGCAGGCCAATGTTGTTCGCCTAGATCTACATGATATATACCTACCACACTCAATGCATACAAAAAATCAAGTCTATTACATTATATGGCATACAATATTGATACTATCATTTAATTTTATGAGATCTTACCCATTCTATCTTTCTCCTATTGTTTCTGAGGACACATTTTCTTAGAATGATGTATACCATGTGACACTGGAACCAATCCCATATTTGATCATTTGATAATAAATATCTTTAGTATCTAGTCAATATATATACTTTGAATTAGTCCAAGAATCCTCATGGGTATATCATGAATGATCCTGATCCCTATAATACAGGTTGCTTCAGCTAAGTCCTTCATAGAGAAACACTTGTTTAACCAGTCCTTAACAGAATTTAAAACTGGTATGTCATTTCCAATAATAAATATATCATCAAGATAAACTACTAGGATAAAGACCACATTACCACTAAACCAATTGTAAATACATGGATCACATTCATTCTTAATGAAACCAAATTCTTTTATATCTTCATCAAATCAAATGTTCCATGACCTAGATACTTTATTCAATCCAAAAATGGATCTATGAAACTTGAAAATATTTTTGGTATCACTTGGATCCAAAAACCCTTTTTATTGTATCATTTAGAAATATTATTGAAGGTTACCATTAAAGAAATATATTTTGACATCCAACTTCCAAATTTCATAGTCATGGTAAGTTTCTATATCAAGTAAAATTTTGATGGATCTAAACATGAAAACTGGTGAAAATGTTTCATCATAGTCAATTACTTGACACTGTTTAAACCCTTTAGCCACTATCTTTGATTTATAGGTATTTAACTTAACTTCAATTTCTAGTTTTCTCTTGAATACCCATTTGAAACCTATGGGATTTACATCAACTAGTGTATCAACCAGAACCCAAAATTGGTTCTGATACATGGTATCCATTTTAAAATTCATGGATTCTTTCCATATTAGAGCTTATGATCTCTCTATTGGATCTTTTTAGGAGATAGTTTCTATAAACCAATAATGAGTAACCATATTCAATGACTATAAAACCATATCTATTGGGTTATATTTCCTCTCTAGTGATCCCATGTAGTACTTATGTTTCAAGAAATAATTATTCCATGGGGACCTATGGAATCTATTCTTATACCAACTCTTGTATATCTTGAGAATAAACTTCATTAAAGTCAATATTTCTCCCATGATCTTTTTTGAGGATATTCCCCTTATCAATAAATACGACTTGTTTGGTGACATTAAGTTTCCTATCTGAGGGATTGTTTAGGTAGTATTCATTTGTTTCCTTAGGATACCCTATAAAGATACACTTTGTGTCTTGATATATTAGTTTGTTCCCATAAAAGGCCTTAAAAAATGACTCGTAACCCCATACACATGTACGTGACAAAAAAAGTTTCTTTATACTCTATAACTCAAAGGGAATTTCATTTTTTTCTTTAGTTGGTAATCAGTTTAGTGTGTATGCCATAATTTGTAATGCATATAACCAAAAGGATAATGGAATATCTGTATGACTCATCATCGACCTTAACATGTATAACAAGGCATGGTTCTTCATTTCAATAACACCATTCCACTATGGTGTGTAAGGTGGAGTGAGTTGAGATAAAATCCCAAACTCCCATAGAAATTCAATAAAATCTTGGTTAAGATATTCACCACCTCGATCCAATTGAAGCTTATTTATCTTCTTTCCAAGTTGATTCTATAATTCATTATTGAATTCTTTTAATTTATAAAATGAATTAGACTTATACCTCATGAAGTAGACATATAAAAATCTACTCAAGTAATTAATAAAAGTTATGAAGTAAGAATTTCCACCTATATCTTCTATTGGAAATGGTCTACACACATCATTTTTTACTAATCCTAGAATATCTATGGCCCTTTCACTTTGTACATTTAATGGAGGTTTTGAAAATTTTCCTTGTAAAAAAGCATAAAATTTTCAAGTGGTTTTAGCTCAGAAGAGTCTAAATAATTGTCTTGATAGAGCTTTTTCAAATGCTTCTCATTTACATGACCAAGATAGTGATACCATAACTGGGTGTTATATGATTCATGTGAATAGGATTCATTATCCATTTACACTACTTGGTTTTCAAAATTATTGAAACTATTTTAGTAAGACCAAAATACTATGAAGGTGTACCTATATATTTAAAAATCTCAAGATGAACTTCGATGAATTAATAGGTAGGACAAAGTTTCAAGGACCTGTGCAGCAGACCGGCGTGGCGGACCTGTGTGGGAAACCTGTACGGTGGTATACGTTCTGCACCCCTACGCGGTGGACCTACACGGAGGTACTGCATGATGGACCTCTGCTAGAAAATTTCATTCGACCAACCCCCCTCCTTGCCTATAAATAGGACCCTTGGGATCCTTATTTGATGACTGAAAAAAGTAGAAAGACTTCCTAAAGTTCCTATTGTGTATCTCTTTCGCCCAAATCCCTCAAATTGTCTTAGATAGCTCTCTAAAAACACAAGAGAAGAGAAAATTAGATGGGATAAGAATTTTTTGAAATTCTTTTTCATTTTGAAGCTTGCATAGGCTTGGTTACCCTATGGTAAAGCATTTTGTTTCACTCATCACTCAGGTCTATGTGGTACACCTATGTGAGGCACCTATGCAGTACACCTACACACTCCACATACACGAGGTACCTACGTGGTATAATCACATGAGGTACCTATGCGGGGTACCTACACTGCATAGATGCACACAAGGCCTACACATCATCTTGTAAACCCTCTTCAAAGCCACTCATGGTAGGGTATTTCCTTCCTTGGTTACCTTATCTGAAAGGGACTAAGTTGAAGCCTCCACTGAAACCTCATGACTTATCAAACCTTTGAGAAAGACACATCAAAATTTCTCCTATTTGGGTTTGTATTTACACAATCAGAGGTTACCCACATTTGTTTCACAATGGGGTTAGAATTCATGGAGTGTTTGTGGGTTTTTATATCCATAGTCACATGGACCTTTCTACCAGGAAAAGTGTTGGGGAGTTCCTTGGTTTGGAGGATTAGGGTCTGGGTTCTGTCCTCCCCTTTTCATCTCTAAAACTTGGAACCTCTAGTCTCTGGTAGGGAAGGTACAGTTCACACTTTATTTTCCATGAAATAAAATGATAATTCTCCCTCCCCTATTGAGATCCACTAGGGAAACCATTCTGGTGTAAGCCCCTAACCTTTCAAGTAAGAGGTTACAATATTTATCCTCTTTACTTCCTTCACCTTCTCTCCTTCCTTATATTGGACCCTTGTCCAATGTAAAGTGAATAGAGGGAAGGCTCGTCGCCTCGCCCTCTCCCCCAAGTGACTCACCCTCATCCACCATCACTGCTTTAGGTGTTCCCTCTTCCACCAGCAGAGGAGGAAAAGTGTGGGTGCATTTGTTAAATCTTTGACATCCTCTTGTTTCTCAAACTGAGCAGGTCTCATGCGGGCTTAGAGATTTTTCATGATCACAACATTTTCACAAACCATGAATGAACTAAAAGAATTATGATTCCCACCATAATTGGGATATGTAGGAAGCCTTCATCAGGGACCGATCTCACAGGATATCCTCTTCAGGAATCCAACCCTAATTCCCTTAATCTAGGAATCCTCCTTAGGAATAAGCCCCAAATTAAACCCCCAAATTATCAAGGCATCCTTTTCAAAAAGTAATCCCAAACTCATTTCTATCAAAGGATTACACTCTCCTATGAGACTCATCGAACTACGTGGGATTTGATTACTAATCAAATGGGATATGTAGGAATCCTCCTTGAGGTTGAAACCCAACACTTTAGATCAACCATGTTCTCCTTGGGCCATATTCCTTACAGGGTCCAATCTTACTTGGAAACCCATATTCTTTCCAAGTTCCTTGGGCTGCTTAGGCATAATCCCCACACCAAACCTTGACTAAGCACCTTTCTCTTAGATGTACTTACCACATGAAATTAAACTATATAGTTAGGTCCTTATCACATGACCTTAAAAGGTATGATGTGTCCCATTAAGCAGCACCAAACTATGAGGGTTATGATTACTTTCACAAGGATATGTAGGTAGCCCATTTTATGGGTACGATCCCAATATCAAAACAAACCTTCATCTCCCTGGATGACAATAAATTCCAAAGTGCCCCACTGAGTGGATTAGAAAACCAGTATCATCATAATGATGATTAAAATAATCTCTAAATATTATATGAGAGGATACCATTGATGGAGAACCTCAAATACATACAGATGCCTCCATTAATTAAGAACCTAGAATACATAATGATGATTATAAATTTCACACATGATAATAATTGATTGAAAATTAAAGGGGAAACCTATGTTATACTTGGTGAATTAAAAAGGATTCATGAAAATATATTAAAATCTATAAAGAGAGTCTTGTAGTAGACAATAATTCCCCCCAAAAGGGTGTGATGAGTCCAACCTCACATCCTCTCGACCAAAGCATGTTCTTAAGTATCATAAGTTCAAACTTAACGAACACCTACCTTTGGAAAGCAGGTACCTTTTGGATAAAGAACTGTTGGATGTTTCTGGTTCCGTGAATAAATCTAATAGAAACCACTTGGAAGCAGTGATTCTTAAATTAGAACACACATTCCAAGGAACTACGAAACAAAAATGGCGAACCCGACGTGAATCCTTAACCAAGTTAATAACGTTACCCACCTGCCAGGCCCCTATAAATTGATAAAGTAAGTCCAAAAAAATGAATAAATCATGCATGTATCCATATAAAAGATGCTACTTTAATGTATTTTATTGTTGTTTCTCAGTTTTATTAGAACTCTCTTCACTCCAAAATGGATTCCTTCAAACTTGTACCTGTGAATGCCCCGACCGCTGCTAAAGCAGGATCATCATCTACTGGAAGGATGTTATCACCAACTCAGTGTCTTCAATGCTGGGTCTCCAATATACAGGTAAGGGAATACCATCAACACGGTACTATCCCAACCTTTGAGGCTGCCCAACATGCTTTCCAGGTTAATGAAATCCCTCGATCGTCTTGTCAGCAACAACCAATGGTCAAGAAGAAGATGATTCCAACCACCATATTCAACTATTTTGGGTCCTTATTCCCAGAATGAAACAACTATTCCCTACAATACTATAGGTATGTGGATGAAGAGGTAACTCATGGAATCAACTCAAAGATACATGGATCCTTCCTAAGGATTCCCACCAAAAATCACCGCCAGTAGAATTACACCGTAGTGAACCCCTAACATAATGGAGGTGTTGCCTTCAGTTGTTTAGACCAGGTCCCTCAGACCTAGGTGTTCAAGATGAACTGATAGGGAAAATGTTCAACCAACAGGGAGTAGGTTCTTACCTTTTACCCCTCTGAAGAAGTCTATCAACCTAACTTTATGGAAAACAACGAGCAGGCACATACACCCATCCATCCTAATTTTGCTTCCCAGCTGACTCGTCTGGAAGCGACCCACCAATACAGATAGGTAAATCTAGTGGAGTACTATGAATATGTGTATACACCTGTTTTCAAATTATCAACTAGTCATCATGCTCGTCTGACTGTATTCAAGGAAGTCTGCCAATCAAATGTGGTGGAAACTGTTAAATAGGAATATACACCTACTTACACTCACCAATTATACTAGCAATCTTTTCTTCTAGTATTTAAAGGAGTCTATCAACCATTCTTGAATGAAAAAAGTCAGCAGGCACATACACCTATGAGCATTCATCAATCCTACCAACAGTCTCCTTTGGCAACACCCAAAGAAGTCATTCAGAAAGCTTCAATGACAAACCTCGGGCCAACTAAACTATTTTCCCCCATACATAAGTACTTTCAGTATCCACTTATAGGAAAAGGAGGATAGGAGAAAGCATATACACCTAATCTAGATACAGAATGGACATATATTCCCGTTATGGCTACTGAAGTCACCAAACATAACTTAGCAATGGTGAAATGACATACAAAAATTCCTACCCATATTCTAGAAGCATGCCAGAATATCATAAAAACAACTTTATTAGTACTAGGGGAACATACACATAACTTTGTACCCACATCTGGGATGAAACATCAACATTCCATCCCAGAGAAGATACATACCTCTATTCCAGTCCAGGAGGTTTATGGGGCATACTCCCCCATATCATACGCACAACCAGATCAGGAACATACAAACTTTCCAATTGGAGGTAATCAGCCCATTATGATGACCACTCCAAGGCATACACATACACCTGACCATGATAACCAATTATCCCAGCAAGTGGCCCCAACTAAGTGTAAGAGAGCATCCAAGAAGAAGTCTCTCCAAACACAGTTGAAAAATGAAGATCCAATCCGTGATTTGGCTCCTCTTAATGTTGGAGTTCTTGAATACCTCAAGCATTTATCTGTTACAGCTCAAGATCCTACCCTATCATTACCAAATTATGGGAGTAGTAGTAGTAATGCTGAAGTTTCCCATCAGACACTTCATCATGAAAATGCGCTTCATGAAAATTCAGTCAATCTAGAGATCCTATCTTTAGATGAGAGCCACAACAACCCTTTATGTGGCCAGAAGACTAAGGAGAAAGAGGATTTATACCTTGATGTAATCCACCATGGTGGTACTCCCCATGATGGAATTCATTGCGAAAGTTCTCTCCTCAGTAGTATTTCTCATTGTGAATATAATTCCCTAATTGATAATTTAGTAATGAGAAAGCCCTCTTATCTTGAGGCACTTTACAACATAAGGCCAATCATGTCTGATAACTTTTCATTAACAGGTGAAATAATTTCTCAATAAAAAGAAAAATTAAGGGAATGGTCATTATATGAACCTACTTTGGGTCATTTTTATTCTAATATAGCAAAGGAAAAATCGAATGATTCCATTGTTTTTAGTAAAACAATCGAGAAGCGCCCACTCTGGTCAGACCAAGTGAAGAAAAATCTAGAAACATATGATGAAGATATGTTGAATATGAGAAAACAACTGACTAAAGGTGAAGTACCATTCATGTTCTGCCCTTTGTAAAAATCTCAATACAGCATTCCAAAATTGATGGTAGAAGATTGAATTCATGATGTTCACCTCAACTTATGGAAGACTCTTTATTAGTTGAAAAACAAAGTATTAGCATATGATGAATATAAAAAACACATAAAGGTAATAGAAGGGTTTCAACACCAAATTGACTTGGCATCTCTATCAGTTTCCCAACATCCAATGGTTGATAAGCAACAAATAACCCTTCAACATGCATGCCTCGATGCACTAAAGAGTCTATGCTAGTTAATTTCTGATACCCCATCTGGTGTTTGTATCAGAGGATGGGGTTCACATGGAGCATTGCATTTCATTGTGCTCCAGAATAAAAAAAGTCTACCAAAAGTGGTCTCATGAAATGTTATTTCCCACAACTGGATACAATCAATAGATTTTGTATGTAATCAATTATACACTCAAGAACAAGCCTCAACTAGCTCTCATAAGAGTCAGGACCAAAGAAAGCAAGCTGTTGAGATAATTTTTCATCAAGCATCTGAGAATCTTAAGTAGGACTCCCACTTAGAGGATGTCAGCCATTAGATGATGAAAATGTCTAAAATAGCACAATGGCCTTCTAAAACAGGTGATTTGAGTGGTTGTCGAATAATGCACCCAGCCAATGTCCGAACCAAAATTCAAAAAATCAGAAGAGTAGATGCGTGAATCTCATCCATAGAAGTTTAAGATCCATCCCAACCTTCTGGGATGGGGGATTATTTAATTCAACCTTCAAATTTAATAAACAAAGTTTAAAGGTTTGAAGAAGAATAATAGGAACAACCCCAGCCTGTAGGGTTGGGGGATTTTCACATCTACAATACCCTCCTCAATGGAAGTTAGTTTTATCCCAATTAGGGAAGAAACAACAAATAGAACACACAAATAAAATATCCAAGTATTCCCTTTAGGTTACTATCTGTCAAACAGTTCCCTGGAATTAATCATATAGGAGAACCAAGTCTCATGGAAGATACAGAAAGAGATGATCTTACAAAGATACAGATAGAATTCCATAAATGCATTATGAATCAGTAAATGTCATTAACAGAATTGTAGAAGATCCTCCAGAAAATGAGTCTAGTTTAAGGGAATTAGAATAGGAAGTTCTTATCCATAATATGGTACACAATGAAGAAAACGAAGGAGGTTTGCATACCTGAAATCAGAGGCTTACCCAGAATCTAGGTATTTCCTCAAGTAACCAACTCCTGCCTATTCGAAAGGTATATAAAAAGGGGAAAGGTAAAAGTCAAATCATGTCTCACTTTTCCACTGGAGAAGGTCAATCTATTTCACTTGAATAAATATTTTCACAGTAATAATAGGATATGAAAGAGTTGAAAAGACTCAATACAGAGTTACATTGAAGTAGCATTTCTGCTAGACATGCTCCCTAGGAAGATCTTCAACTTGCACATCTTGTAGGAGCTCCTCAACAAATAGGATTTTTGGTAACTACAGATGCAGATAATGAATTCCCTCTATTTGGTACATAGCCAGGGAAGGATCAAACCCATCCTTATAGGCCTATCCCCATGGTTTATCCATGAAAAATACTAGCAGCATCACCACCAATGATTTTTCTGGTCGTTGCACTAGTTCAAGCTCTATCTGCTATACCTGTACAGGTCCCAGCTCATCCTAATATTCCCCAAATTCTTATGAACATAATTGAGACATTAATAACTTGATTGGAAGTTATGGAAGAATGGTGTGTGCTAGTTCAGCCGAAAAAGAGAGCCTACCCTGAGTGGGTGGATCTAATCCCTCCTCCACTAAATTTTGTGAATACTACATTTCCAATCTTTAATGGTTCAAGAGATATAGAACAACACTTAAAAAATTTTGTTTCTTGTTGTGATCTCATGATGGGGACTCCTAAAAAAAAAGAAGTAGTAAAGCTCAGATGATTTGTGCAGTCATTACAAAGACTATCTTTTGTCTAGTATACAAGTTTTCAATCTCGATCAATTAATAGATGGGAAGATCTTTGTTAGAAATTCATTCTTCAATTCAGCTCAACAATACCAAAGACAACAGTTTTTGATCTTACAAATTGAAAACAAATGGAAAATGAAAGAGTTTTAGATTTCATTTCTCGATGGAAAGGATTAACATACTCCTTAAATCTATCACTCTATTGGGAATAGTTGCTACCAATTTGTTTGGAAAATTTGCATGATGAGTTACGCACACCACTAATCTATGTGAAACACATAGGAGGGTTTTGAGATATTGCTTCAATTTCCCAATAGGCAGAGGATTAAATTATGGAAACTAAATCTAAATCTAGTGTAATTCTATCAGCTCTAGGAAGGAGAACAGGGAAAACAGAGGCTGATACAGTCACACTCAAGCAAGAACCCGTAACTGCTTCCACTTCAAAACCTTCATCATATCAAAGGGATCTGCCTCCCAAGTGCTAGCAGCAATGACCACCTCATCAAGATGATAAAATAGATAAAAGGAATAAATAGTTTATGGAGTTAAAGAATAAATTTTATTCTTTTTCATAATGAGAAGGTTCTTAGTTACTTCTTCTCATATTTGGAAAAAAAATTGGTTCAGTTTCCAAGGTCGAAGAAACCAAAAAAAGGAGATGAAGATCTTTTGAATTATTGTCCCTTTCACCAGATGTTGGGGAATCCCATTTAGGAGTGTTTTGTTTTCAAAGAACTCCTACAAAAAATGGTAGACTCTGGACATGTGAAATTGAAAATTTTGTCACCCCAAGTAGCATGTGTTGCTGCTACTGATCCAGAGGAAGAAGGCGAATGGTAGGAAGTCAAAGGTAAAAATGTGCAGAAATATAATGATTGTATGATTAGGAAAATGATCAAGCGAAATCATTTAATTATACAAAAAAATTTAAAACAACCGATTATTTCTTCTGTCATTCCCACCACAACAAAACCACCTTCATCAAAAGATCAGTCCTCCAAAGGTCAATCCTCAAAGAAGCGATACGATCAGAAGGAAAAAAGAGTAGTTAGAAGAAGATGATCTTGTATAAAGGCCAAAGTTTTCCTTGAATCTGGAATATTTCATGCCATATGTTTCAAAATCATGGGCACCTCCCCGCTAAACATCACAACCAGAACCGACCTACCAAGAAGAATTTTTATTAGATGAAGAATTGATCTTTGGTTCCATCAACATTATCCACTTAACGGATCCCTATGAAAATGATGATTCTGGTTATGATGATCCTAAATTCTATATACCTAACTATATAATTAGAGAAAGAATCCAAGGTTAAGGATACAGGGGAAGACATGGGTATGCTAGAAGCCACTATTTTAACTCTACCACTACTCGAACCATATATGCGGCAAAAACTCATGGGAGAGCCCTTTAGCAGGATCAACAAGAACAAGGAGATTCTCCCATGCATGATAGGATCAGTCCTGACATGATTTTTTTGAGTAACAATTATAGGTTACACCATTATTCTCTCCGCAAGTAAGTAGACCTAGTTAGTCTAATCTACAAAAACCCAAAGTATTTTCAGCTTCTGTTCCGATACAAGGTATATTTACATCAGGAGCATCAACTTCTAAGACACCTGCAAAACTGCATCTCCATGCTAGGAAATGTAGAACTCTAGACCAAAGGTATGATGTTTTGAAACTTCTAGCCCAATTAATGGCCAAGTTGTCAATTTTGGATGCCTCGAATCTGTCAAAGTATCTTCAAGAAGCACTTATTGAGGCTTTTTCAAGTCCTCAAGAGTTTGAAACCGAAGTTGCTGTTGCTGAGGTTTACCATATAAAGAAAGATCCTAAAAAATGTCACACAATTATATATTTTACGGATGAATATGAAGATGATTTTGTATATAGACACATTAGGCCCTTGTATCTATATGGCAGGGTCAATGATATAGACATCCAACAAGCCTTCATTGATAATAGATTAGGAGTCAAACTCATTCCTATTCGTACACTTCATCGATTGGGACTTACTGAATCTGACTTACCTCCTTCAACTTTAATGTTGTAAGGTTATGATAAGAATGAGAAAGAACCTCTAGGAGAGATTTCAATCAGAACTCAATTTAGAGATCTTGCGTCTAATTCAGATTTTATGGTTGTCTGTCAGGACACAACCTTTAACATTCTTCTTGGAAGGCCTTGGCTACATCAGCACATGACCATTCCTTCTTCATACCACCAATGTATTAAGTAATATTTCAATGTTCAAATAGGGACATTGTATGGTGAAAAGGCTCCATTAAAAACGTGTGAATATCAGTATATTGAGGCATAATTTTATCATATGAAGGGAATGAGGTCCGTAAAAAAAGAGGCAACCAGAATCAATGCTCCGAATGGCCTAGAAAATATCCCAACCAACCCATTCAAATATTTGAGTATATATTATGTGTTTCATATCAATAAAATTGAAAGGATAAACCCAAATCCAAGAACTCATCCAGTGACTTCCATAATGTCAATCACAACAATTGAGCCTGACAACATGGGAGAAATTGTTGATTTACCATGAAGTGGTGAAAGCTTAAACAAAGATGTCTTCATTTCATCCATTGAACTTCAACAAGTCTCTTCTTCACCAATAATACTATAAAGAGTTTTATTGATACTAGAGGAAGACACAGATGTTGATTCCAAACCCATCATATCCTCTTCAATGCTCCAGGAAGACCTTTCATCATTAGTAGGGTCAGAAATGGTTGCTTCTTCTTCAGGATGTTCAAATATTGAATCCTCCCTTACCTTTGAAAGTCCTGCTTCATCACCTACTATGAAAATAGAAATAGAATAAGTGACACATAAGGAAGAAGAAGAGTAATATCTCAGAGACGATTCTCTAGCATTTGAGGAAGGTTTCTATACCATTCTAGATGAGCTCAAAGAAATAAACCTGGGTACAGAATAAGATCCACACCCCACTCTAATTAGTGTGTCCATGACTTATGAAGAGAAAGAGATGTATAATTAATTTCTAAAGAAACATAAAGATATATTTTATTGGAAATATATAGAAATTCTAGGCCTTAATCATGATGTGGCCACTCATCATTTGGGTTTTCCATAAGAGCATCGAGGATTTAAGTAGGCAGCAAGAAGAACACAACCAACTCATGCCTCTAAAATTGAATCTAAAGTTGACAAGATTATCAAGGATAAATTTTTAGGGAGGTTCAATATCCCAAGTGGATGGAAAACATTTTCCTAGTAAAAAAGAATAATGGGAAATTCAGAGTTTTCATTAATTTCAGAGATATTAACTGGAATTTTCCCAAAGATTACTTTCTAGTTCCGATCACAAAGCTTTTAATTGATGCAAAAACTGGATTCCTTTTGGCTTAAATAATTCAGGTGAAACATATCAACGTGCCATGAACCATATCTTAAAACCCTTCTTAGGAAAATTTGGAGAATATTATGTGGATGATTTAGTAGTTAAATCCAGAAAACGTTCTGATCACTTGGATGATCTGGAGATTATATTCAATAAACTTCAGCAACATAGTTTAAAGATTAATCCCTTGAAATGTTTTTCAGGGTAACCTTAGAAAAATTCCTCAACTTTGTTGTATGCCATTGTGGAATCGAAGTTTATCCCGAAAAGACAAAATCAATCCTTGGAATGTTACCTCCTCAAAATTTGAAATAATTAAGAGGAATCCAAGGAGACTTGGCCTATATTCAACACTTTATCACAAATTTGGAAGGAAAGTGTTTACTCTTCACTAGATTAATAAAGAAGGGAATCACTTATCAATGGAATAAAGACTACCATGAGACATTTGATACCCTCAATAAATATCTCTTGAGTACACCAGTATTAATGCCACCTGTTGAAGGAAGACCACTTATTCTCTATGTGATAGCTTTAGAGAGATCACTGGGTGCCTTCTTTGCCCAAAATAACGATGTTGGAAATAAAAAAAACCTTTAATATCTCAGTCAAACCATGCTTGACACAAAGACTCTATATTTAGGTATCGATAAGTTCTTCTTGGAATTAATATTTGTAGTTTTGAAATTGAGGCACTACCTACAACATCATGAGGTCCAATTGGTGTCTCGCAATAACCTGATCAAATTTATCCTCATTCCTCCTATGATTACATGGTGTTTGGAATGGTGGGAAGTTAATTGGCAACAATTTGATATCCAGTTTGTTCCTTAGAAGGAAATAAAAGGCTAATATTTGGTAGATTTCCTTACTGAACATCTATCTGCAGAAGATACATCATTGAATACTGAACTTCCTGATGAAGAGGTCTTCTATATTCAAGATAATTCCCAAATATGGGAAATGTACTTTGATGGTGCCTCCAGAAGTCCAACATGGAAGAGAATAGAAAACCCTAAAATCAACAAAGTTGGGTTATGAATTGTACTTATCTCCCTAGAAAAGACAATGTTTCCATATTCCTTCTTGTTGTCAAAAGGCAGTACCAACAATGAGGCAGAATATCAAGCTCTCATCGCAGGTCTGGAATTGGAACTCCAGGTACAAGTGAACCACCTGAAAGTGAAAGGTGATTTAGAGTTGGTAATAAAACAAATCAATGGGGATTATGCTATCAGAAAAGAATAGTTAATCCCTTTGTGTGATTACGTTAGAGGGTTAATGGCTGAATTTCCCTCAGATCCAACATTGTCTTATGTTCCGTGATCACAAAATTTCCAAGCTGATGCACTGACTAATGCAGCCACAACCCTGAAAGATCCAAATCAGGATGATATAATCATTAGTATTTCCCATATTCATGCGTTTTCACCATTTTTCACACTAGAATGGAGGAAATTAATGAATTTAGCCCTATTTCTGATCCATATGGTCATACCATGGGATGGATGACACCCATCATGGAATAACCTTGAAAATGGAGTACTTCTGATAGATAGAGCTGAAAAATAACATATTCAATGATGAGTGGACAATTTTACTCTTTATGATAGTTCAGATTACTAGAAGATCCTCTACAAATGAGGCTTTTATGGAATCCTCTCTAGGTGCATTGATGGAGAAGAAACTGCAGCTGTCATGAAAGAAGTACATGCAAGATCTTGTGGTTCTCACTAGTCTAGGCATAGAATTTCTGATCAAATATGAAGGCTTGGATACTTCTGGCCTTCAATGACGCCGGATTTCATAGATTTCACCAAGAAATTTCATCCCTTCCAAGTATATGCCAACTTCATTCATCAACCCCCAGAGTTGTTACATACATCTAAATACTCCTGGCCATTTACCACATGGGGAATGGATATAGTGGGACCTTATCCTCCAGTTACGGCTAAGCAGTTCAAGTATATTCTAATTGATACTGACTTCTTCTCCAAATGGGATGAGGAAATACATCTCAAATAAGTCGGAGGCAAAAGCATTGTTAGTTTTGTCAAAACTAACATCATCACCAGATTTTGTGTCCCTCATACTATACTGACAGACAATGACACCAAATTCTGTTCTGTTGAGGTAAAAAAGTTATATCAGGAGCACAATATCAAATCCAACCATTCATCTCACTATCATGAAATGACCAATGGACATATAAAGGCTTTTAATAAGACCTTATCAAATATACTCCAGAAGATGGTGGATAAAGATAATAAATCTTGGCCTGATAAACTTTTGCATGATTTATGGGCTTATCAGACTACTACCCAAATTTCCACTCAGGAAACCCCATATTCATTGGAGTATGAAACATTATCATTTTTTCCAATTTAAATTCAATTACCTTCACTCCAAATTTCAATCTGTGATCAGTTATCTATAGATGAAAATTCTTAGAAATGATTTGATGAGCTAGAATGATTAGACGAAAAGATATTTCATACTTTGCATCATTTAGAATCCCATTAGAACAGAATAACATGATATTTTAATAATAAAGTTTTCCTCTGATCATTTCTTCAAGGAGAATTGGTATTAGTCTTCAAGACTCCAATGATACCAGGAAAGAAACCTCCAAAGCTTGATCCAAAATGGGAAGGACCTTATTCCATACATAAGGTCTACTCAAATGGACCTTATTCCCTAATATCAATGGATGGATAACTTATTACAACACCAACCAATGTTAGATTCTTATTGAAATACTTTTTTAACTCCATTATGTCTTCACTGCATGAATCTAAAATGCACATCACAAAGTCGTAGTTGCAAGAAATTAAACTGCATAACAACCATAAGTGTCCATGCTGTACGATGATAAAATGCATAACATCTTTGTCCTTATCGCATGAAGTTAAACTTCATCACATCATTTTCCCTCATTACATGACATTAAACTATATGGTTAATGTTTTCTCTATTTGATGTTAAGAGCTTCCATATGCAAGAATCATTGACATCATTGCTACTCCTTAGTGGAACATGAGTTCAATTCCTCCCTATATCTGAATCAAATCTTCATAGGGGCCTCATTTCAAGAAATACGCATGGCTTGATTCTCATCCATATAAGATATGTAGAGAATCCTAGATCTCCAATATTGGGCCCAACCACAACTAAATTTTTTTTATTTCCCTTTTCTCCTCCTGTACATGAACTAGATCTATATAGAGTGATATAATAAGATACATGGTTTGATTTTCATACCATTTTGTGTCTTAAATTTAATTATTCTTCTAGAATGTGTCAAAATCCCCTGTCTCCCACATTAAACTCAATTGGTGTGGGAAATTACTATTCAAGAACTACATTTTTCTTGATTCTCATCCATATGAGATACGTAGATATGCCTAGATCTCCAATCTTAGGCCCAACCATAATAAACCCCCCCTTTATTCCCTATGTATGAATCAAACCTACATAGGGAATGTTTAAAGAACTACATATGGCTTGATTATCATCTATATGAGATATGCAGTGACACCTAGGTTTAATTCCTTGGTTCAGCCACAATATTCTCTTTTTACATTGGAATCACTTCATGTCCTTGATACATGACTCTAAACTGCACAACATAATATTGATTCAAAGGAAATAAGAAAAGTCTCCATTTTATATGTGAGTCAAATCTATGTAAAGGACTCCAAAATCATGGCCAATATTGATTAAAATATTTCTCATGTGCATTGAGAATTACCCCCTTCCATATTTCACACTCTTAATCTTGAATGTTTTCAGATCTTCATAATCTTCCTTACGATTTTTGGTGACAAAATTTCTAATATCTAAGAACTCTTTTTCCTGACTATGCAGTACGTGCCCTTAAGCGGCCTTGCATAAGTTTCCTACATAATAGGCCTATCATTCAAAAGATAACACTATTTGACTATGCAGTATATGCCCTAGTTGGCCCTGCATAATATACCCCTCATAAAGAGTTTGTCAAATAATGGTAATTTTATTCTTAGTTAAAGTGTCTTTTTTCCCCTTCAAACTTTGATAACAATATACAAGAATCTATATTTCAAAGAAGTCATTCATTTATATTTTTCCCATTACCTTTATCTTGATCTGAAAGTCTTCAAGACCATGGTTTACACATTTACCTCCCCATATGTTCAAAACAATATGAAATGACCTCGGATCATTTGACCACATATCATCCACTATTTCCATTTTTTTGTCCTAGTCGCATGACCTAAAACTAAAAACACCATAATCCCTACGTTTGGGTTAGAACTTTGTAGAAATATTATTCCTCCGATTCTTTGGGAATCATGATTGTAAATACTCTCTCTATATTTAGGTACCTTTCTCTATAAACCAAACTCTTTGCTTTGGAAAATATGAATCTCCATAAACTTTCTTTGGATTTTAGCAATAGTATTCCAAACTTTTGAGAACTATTTTTCTTGACTATGCAGTACGTGCCACTAGGTGGCCTTGCACAAGTTTCCTACATAACGGGCTTGTTAGTCAAAAGATGCCACTATTTGGATATGAAGCATATACCCTAGTTGGCCCTGCATAATACAACCCCCTAACATGTTCGTCAAATAATGGTAAATTTGTTCTTAAGAAATACTTCCTCTAATACCCTTTATCCGTTTTCCCATATCATTATTCGGATCTAGAAATTACCAAATCATAGTTTAAAATTCTTCCCTTCTATACTTGAACATGGTAGTATGTTTCCAAACAAATTATCAAGAAATTGGGAGAGTCTCAAACCTTTGGTAAAAGATAAAGACCTTAAATTAAATCCACCCAATGTCCTCACTACATGACTTAAAACTGCACAGTACAATGTCCTCACTACATAACTTAAAACTAAATAGCATGATATTAGAAATCCCCCATTATGAAAATTTTAACCATTCCTCATACACCAAATTTGTATAGAAGAGGTTTTCCTATTCATAACATATGTCGGCATAGATAACCCTTTATTCTTAAAATCCCTTTCCTTGGAAAAACCACACACTATGGTCTTGAGTCACCCAAATCTTGTTTTCCCTTGTCTGTCAATAGTAAAATGTTAAATTCCTAAGAGCTCTTTTTCTTGACTATGTAGTAGGTGCCCTCAGATGTCTTGCATAAAATTTTCCTATATAACAAGGCTATCAGTCAAAAGATTCCACTATTTGGATATGCAACATATGCCCTAGCTGGACCTACATAATACAATCCCCATAACAGATTCGTCAAATAATGGTATCTTCATTCTTAGAAGAGACCTCCTTTATGTTTATATGAGTTTTAGATTTGTTAACCATAAAAATCATGACTTAAGACCCCCCTTGGAAGTATTTAAATAATATTAAAGTAATTCTTAACCACTGAGCCTTGTTTAGGATCTAATTTTCCAAATTTATGGCCAAATTTGTTCGACCTTAAACCCTATCATTTTTAGTTTGACATGCATGAATCTAAACTGCCAATAACAAGAGACATGATACTCACCAGATTGGAAATCCACAATGGGAACCCTGGATAGAAGTTGAGTCTCAGCTTACTAAATGTACATTTATTTATGGTTTAGGTAATATTGAGCAATAAAATTCAAAATATACAAAGTTTGTGGGGTTTTGTCTATGTAAACCTAGTAAAAATCAAACTAGGCTATTAGGCCCATCTGCTTAATAAGAAAATTATGAGCACCCCCATTCCTATCATTGCAATTACGGAAAGAAATAATGAAGAAATATATGATTGGATACAAAATTCCTTTCATTTATAAAATATCAGAGGGACATAAACATAATGGATCCTCTCTGTAATGTGTTAAAATAATCTCTCAACATGAATCTTCATTTGTTGAATTGCCTCATGAGCCCCATCAATCGCATGTTGAAGTTGGGACAGCTGAGCATCTTCAGCCTCCTCGGCTTGACGAAGTTCTTCTTTGGCTATTGAAATGCCAGTTATCCCCTCCAATTGGGTTTCCTAGTGTTTGGTTCTACTGATCAAGTTTTTTATGAATGAAATCTAGTTTCTATTGAATATATATCAACTCTTTTGTGGCTTCTTTAATTTGTTGACCAATTTCAATCGACTTCTTACTATGATTGGCCTCAGCCTTAGCTACTGCAGCTTGGAAGCTCTCAATATTAATAAGTCATTTAGACTCTTCAATATCCTATTGCAGCTTATGTTCCTACACATTTCGGCGAATGGTCTCTTTCATTGCATCGTAGAATGGTCAATAATTAAATCCTCTAAATCCCAATATGCAGAATAGTGCTGGGAGTTTTCTAAAATGGGACAACATCTCATCCAAAGGTTTATCATAAATTATACTCCATATATTTTACCATGTATTCTTATATTCTATACCAAGAGCATATTGTATGTCTAAATCTGAGTCACTACCATGGGGTAGAATGTAATTTGGAAACAGATCACTTAAAGAGTATCCTTGGTCTGCTTCTCTTGGAATAGTGGATGCTTCACCTTCTACTGATGCCAAAGCCAACGTAGAAGCTTCACCTTCTGATCTAGCTATGGGAGCTGATAACCCTAAATTATGAATCAAGATTATTTTCAACTTCAAAAAAAAAAATGGTATAAACAAAGCATGATCCAAAAATTCGATAACATTTACCCAATAATAAGTCATCCACTTGATTAGATTCATACCTAGTGTTCTCAACTTCAGCAATTTGAGTAGATGTTTCTTGAGAAGGAACATTCTCCTAAGTTTTCTCAGTTTTCATAATTGAAGGATCTGGAATGTCTCTCAATGTGGGGTCCTTAGTAATTATTTCTCCAACTTTAGCAGAAGAAAGATAGAGTGGAATGCCTCATTCTTGAAGAGCCTTCGCAACATTTTCTATAGACAAGGCTACATAAGTTGAACTTTGATGTGAAGTATCATGTAAAATAAGAATAGTTATGTTTGGAAAATGTGAGAATAAGAACTTACATCCTTGAAATTCCTCATGAAAATCCCCAAAATCCTTGATGGAACCTGGAATATCAATGTTTGGATTAAGGGATTCCATTATTTTAGTGTATGCAGCTTGGAATGTTATAGCATCCTCACCATTTAAGGTATCCAAATATGTTGGTTTATTCCCAAATTTGCTCTGTTGACATTCTGTTCTGTCATCTATTCAACTTTTACAACATCAACAAACCTTTCCAGGTTTGGATCAATGCTAGTATCTACTTCATCTTGCCTCGAATATTCATTCCTTCCCTCCAGAGCGATAAGAATATCAACATTAATCATTTTAGGATCTATTAGTAAGGGAAACTGATATGAGATATATTTAAAAGGAGAATCTTTGAAAATAATTTAATATTCAAGAGAAATGTATTTGATATTACCATGAATTTCCTCTCTCTAAATAGAATCAGGAGTAGGTACAACTGCACCTTTTGATGTTTTATCTATCAAGGTAGCAGATTCATCAACATGAACCTATGTTTCTCCTAGGGTTTCCTTATCTGTTCTTGAGGAATCAACTCTTAATCCCTTGAGAGAAGAGAGAGATACAGATCCTGCAAGAGGATAAACATTATTACCAATGTGTATCAAGAAAGTTATAATGACTGAGGATAGTATAAACACTTACTTCTTTGACGAACACTTTGGACTAATCTCATTGCTCTCTTGTGTTTCTTTTCATAAGCTTGCAGATAAATTGAAACACTCCTCTTGGGAGGATAAACCTAAGGTAATGGATGAGGATTATCTATCGCCATTACCCCATTCATGATTCTCTCTCCTGGAGAAAGTTCTAGATACTTGGGATGATCATTTGATGTGTTGATGAGAGAACTTGTAGGTCCATACATTGGTGACTTGAGAACCTGTCCATAGGTTCCTTCCTTGAATTCAAGCTGCAAAATAAAATTTCATCAAGATTAATGATGGTGAATAGTAAAGCAAAATTGAGGCAAAAGAAAAGTAAAATACATTCTCAGTATTAATGTAAATGTCCCATTCCTCCTCAGGGTCAACAATTACCCCTTTGTGTATCCCTAATTCCATCATATGAGATACTCATTTAGAGGCTGGGATTTTTTCATCAGTTGCATATATAAAGGCCTTCAACTCTGTAATATACTCCTGTAATTCAGCCAGGTTATTATCCAGATAATGATCAGAAGGTGCTTTAATCTCACCCACATCTGATATCCAAAGGCCATGTTAGAGGAATGCCCGTGCATCCCTAAGTTCATGGGTCAAGACCTCCCAAAAGTGAATGGATGAAGGTCACACATAATTTGATCATGGTATGGTTGTTTGTGGAGAAAATTCAACACCTTCTAACTGATGATCCTATTTAGGCCTCCCTTCTTCTTCAGAACGATAAATAAATGGGATGAGAATATCTTTTTGAAAGAGGTTGTTGGATCATCTTGGTGTCGGAGGTATTTATTCTCTAGACTTAGTCTTCCAGGTATACCTTCTGTGAAGATGTTTTAAAGGTTTTGAAATTTATGAAGCTTCTGCATCATCTTTGGCTTTGGAATTCATACCATGATTACTATGAACAACAGTCGTTGTGGATAGAACCCGATATATTCCTTTTGTAAAATCCCCCTAAGGGTATAAAGAAGCCCAAGAATTGGCATATCCAACTTCCAATCCAATTGATGCATCTGATGGGGGAAGGTAATGGAAAATTTTGATATCTCTAAAGCTATCAGAATCTACAATTGTCTCGCTACCATTGGGTGATTCTCATGTCTAACATACGTTAGAGGGAAAGTGTTTAATTATTGATGACATCTGAATTGCTGAGAAAACCTATAAAGGATGTAATCCTTATAGATAATTTCACCATCAATCCTGGTTGATAATACACTATCCCTAAATGCCATCATGTAAGACCTTAGCTCATAATTCTCTTCCTTAACATCATCAATAATTGTTCCAGTTGGTGAGTTACCAAAAGGAAAGAAACTGAATTATCCTGATGCATTCAATGACCTTAACACTATATCAGGTCTCAAGTTCTAAGGTTAAATACCATAAAATTTCTGTAAAAATGGGGTTAATCAACCTTTGGGGACTCTAACTGAATTCAAAACTGAGTATGAAGAAAAGTGTGCCACAATCTAGCCCCATAACACTTGGAATGGTCCTGGAAGTCTAAATGGAGCCTTCCCATTGTATAAATTCAGCAGGGAATAGTAAATTCTTTCCAATACAAGAGTTTCTAACCCAATATACTTTCGTTCTACCAATTTAGCCACAATAACAGAATTCCTTGGCATTACACCGCCTTCAGACTCACAGACTAGAAGCAAGTAAATACTTAAACACATGGAAAGGAAGACGACTAAGCGTATCTTTGCATTAATGTCAAATTTGAATTTATATCCCGAGTTCTTATAGTCACTTCTCTCCAATGTAGGCCAATATGTGCTTGAACAACCCCAGTTATCTGTAGAAGGACAAACTGTAGGATGCCTGTAGGTGGGACCTTTCTCTATTGTTGGTTCTAAAAAGGCTTCTATTCACACTTTTACATGAATATATTTCTTATATTTTGACAATTTATTTTCTATTTTTAATAGTTCATGAGCCAACGGTGGTGTTCTGGTAACATCACCCCATGTTGTAAACAAAGGAATAAACTCGTTATACATTTCCTCAAGAATGGGAACCCCAACTATTTGGTAGATATCCCATAAACTGATTCCATATTCACCATACGTCAGATGGAAGGAATTCTTTTGTGGACTCCATCAGCTCAACAATTATGGAATGAAATCATTCTTATAAACACAATTTTTCCCCATCCAAAAAACTTCATAAATATGAACATCTGATAGCTCTTTCCTGAATTCTCCAAAAGTTCTATGTACCCAAAATGCCCACATCTATTCAGGTTTCACTCCTCCTCCAGAACGAAGATCCCAATATTCCTTCCAAACATTATAATGATTTTTTTGAGAAGAACGAAAGGTTGAATAATAGGAATGTGTCCTTTTCTCTACAATGTGATCTTTCATATCAGAAGTACATCCACTATGATGTAGGATGAAACCAATAGGTATTGTTCCTTTGTGAACTGGCATACCCCTCACAGTAATATTCATATAAGGAAAATTGGTGTACTAGAAAACCAATTATTTGGAAAGTATTTCTTAATAGATGGAATATGAGCATATTATAAAATCCCATTCCTGTACAGGGGTAGGTAAGAACTTTTCAGTTATTCATGTTGATATGGAATTAATCCATTCCATAGTCCAGGAAGAGTACTTTCAACAACGTCATAATAGTCTGGTCCGGTGATATTCATAATCTCATTTTTATGAGGCTTAGCTTCCTTAGTAACGGTCATCAAATGATCCATTTATTTCAAAATAATTAAAAATTTCTCTTTATTAGGTTGGAGTTTTGACTTAAGAAAATTCAAATTTCAACTTAAAGGAATCTGAAAATTTGGAAAAGGAAACTCTTTTCATAGGTCCTTCGACGAGGTCTGTCACATAGGTCCTTTGACAAGGGTCATAACACAACTCCTTAAAATAATTCCTTCCACATAGCTCCATCACTCAAGTAGTTTCACCTTGAGAAAATTTCATGGGAACTATGTGAGAGCACAATGCGGTGAGGCTAGACGAACAAGCTACGCAACTAGAGCCAAAATATAAATGTGCGGGTGAAAAAAAATTGCAAAAGGATCAGAACTATTTATAGACATCAGCATACCAACACGGTATTCATGCAAAAAATATCTATGTGATAGACCTATGAAAAATTTCTACGTGGAAAACCTGCACGGTTCAACAATTTCTTCATAGTCTTTTCCCCACAATTTTACCTCAGGACTCAACCCTCTTTTTCATCAGATCCAATCCTAAGGGGGGATTTTGTTGACACCATTTTAGTAAGACCAAAATAATATAGAGGCCCTAGATATTTCAAAATCTCAATATGAACTTCAATGAATTAATATACAGGACAAAGTTTTAAGGACCTGCGCAACGAACTTGCACGGCGGACCTACGCGACAAACCTACGCGGTGGACCTGTGCGGAGGTATAGGTTATTCACCCCTATGTGATAGACCTACGTGGAGGGACTGTGCGGTGGACCTCCACCAAAAAATTACCTTTGACCACCCCCTCCTTACCTATAAATAGGACCCTTGGGCTCCTCATTTGATAATTGAAAAAAGTTGAAAGACTTCCTAAAGCTCCCATTGCATGGATCTTTCGCCCAGATCCCTCTAATTGTCTCAGGTAGCTCTCTAAGAACATGATATAAGAGATAATTAGATGGGATAAGAATGTTTTTAAAGTCTTTTACATTTTTAAGCTTGCATAGGTTTGGTTTCCCTATGTTAAAGCATTTTTTTAGTCATCACTCAGGTCTATGTTGTACACCTACGTGAGGCACCTACGCAGACACCTACGCGCTCCACCTACGTGAGGTACCTGTGCAGTATACCTACATGAGGTACCTATATAGGGTACCTATACTGCATACCTGTGCACAAGGCCTACACATAATCTTGTAAACCCTCTTCAAAGACACTCATGGCAGGGTATTTCCTTCTTTGGTTCCCTTATCTGAAAGGGACTAAGTTGAAGCCTCCACCAAAACCTCCTGACTTATAAAACCTTTGGGAAAGACACATCAACATGTCTCCTATTTGGGTTTTTATTTTCAAAGTAAGAGGTTTCACATATTTTTTTAAAAATGGGGTTAGGATTCATGGAGTGTCTGTGGGTTTGTATATCCGCAGTCACATGGACCGTTCTCCTAGGAATAGTGTTGGGGAGTTCCCAGTTTGGAGGATTAGGGTATGGGTTCTGTCCTCCCCTTTTCATCTCTAAAACTCGGAACCTCGGGTCTCTGGTAGGGAAGGTATGGTTTACACTTTCTTTTCCATGAAATCAAATGAGAAGTCTCCCCCTCTTGAGATCCACTAGGGAAACCATCCTGGTGTAAGCCCCTAACCTTTCAAGTAGGAGGATGCAGTCTTGCTCCTCTCTACTTCCTTCACCTTCACTCCTTCCTTACATTGGACCCTTGTCCAATTTGAAGTGAATAGAGGGAAGTATCATCACCTCTCCTTCTTCCCCAGTCACCTCACCCTCGTCCACCCTTACTTCTGTAGGCTCACCCTCTTCCACTAGTGGAGGAGGAAAAGTGTGGGTGAATTTGTTGAATCTTTGACATCCTCTTGTTTCTCACACCTAACATGACTTACATGGTCTTAGATATTTTTCATGATCACAACATTTGAAAAAACCATTAATGAACAATGAGAAATCTAATTCCAACCATAATTGGTATACATTGGAAGCCTTCATCCGGGCCCGAGCTCATCGGCTATCCTCATTAGGAATCCAACCCTAATTCCCTTAATATGGGAATACTCCTTAGGAATAATCCTAAAATTAAACCCCCAAATTTTCAAGTCATCCTTTCAGGAAGTAATCCCAAAATCATTTCTATCAAAGGATTACACTCTCCCATGAGACTCATCGAAATACATAGGATTTGATTCCTAGTCAAATGGGATACATAGAAAGCCTCCTTGAGGTTCAAACCCAACACTTTAGATCAACCCTGTTATCCTTGGTCCATATTCACAACAAGGTCTAATATTACTTGGAAACCCATATTCTTTCCAAGTTCCTTGGGATACTTAGGCATAAGTCCCACACCAAACCTTGAATAAGAAGCTTTCTCTTAGATGTACTTACCACATGACATTAAACTATAAATTTATGTCCTTATCACATGACCTTAAAAGGTATGATGTGCCCCATTAACCAGAAATTAACTACAAGGGTTCTGATTCCTTTCACAAGGATATGTAGGTTGACCATTTTATGGGTATGATCCCAATATCAAAACAAACCTTCATCTCCTTGGACGACAATAAATTCTAGAGTGCCCCACTAAGTGGCTTAAAAAACCAGTATCATCATAATGATGATTAAAAGAATATCTAAATAGTATATGAGAGGATACCATTAATGGAGAACCTTGAATACATACAAATGTATCAATTAATAAAGAACCTCAAAGACATTATGATGATTATAAATTTCACACATGCTAACAATTGATTGAAAATTCCAAGGGAAACCTATGGTATACTTGGTGAATTAATAAGGATTCATGAAAATATCTTAAAATCTATAAAGAGAGTCCCAGAGTAGACAATAATTCATCCCAAAAGGGTGTGATGAGTCTGACCTCCCATCCTTTCTACCAATTCATGTTCTTAAGTATTTTAAGTTCAAACTTAACGAACGTCTGCCTTTGAAAAGTAGGTCCCTTTTGGATAAAGAACTGTTGGATGTTTCTGTTCCATGAATAAATCTAATGGAAACTTCCTGGAAGCAGTGATTCTTAAACTAGAACACACTTTCCAAGGAACTAAGAAAAAATAATTTAATAGATAAAGAAAATTAATTTAATTCACCATACCATAACATATGTTGTCTTTATAAAAGAAATAAATTTTATTTATAAACTTAAAAATAAAACCATTATCATCTAGGAATGACATAGAAATTATGTTCTTGGTAATAGTTGGTACATAATTACAATGGCTTAAAACCAATATCATTACTATTGGAAATTAAAGGTGGTAGTCACTAATGGAAAGATCAACCATCCTCGCACCACTAGAAACTCTCAAATCCACATCTCCTTTAGAAATATTTTGGAATCTACTTAGTTCCTTCATTTGGATATAGATATGATCACCACAAGATGTATTTAATACCCAATGTGTAGATATTGAAATATTACATTTGATAACAAATTCACCTTTAGATTCCCCTTTCTTCATAGAGAAGTTCTTCTTCTAGTGGCCTTGATTTCCACATGAAAAACATACTACCTCCTTTTCCTTTCCCTATCTCTAAATCTTCCTCTTCTTGAAAGGACGATGCTCAGGATATTTATACTTGTTACAAGTTTCTGGAAACTTTACCTTGTTCTTCCTTTTATTATTCACTATAAGGATTGTAGGTTTTTCATGCCCCATGTCCTTATCCTTTTAGAGAATCAGATTAAGAAGTTCTAAAATACTCTTTATTTCTCATGTTATAATTAATAATAAAATTGGATAATGTTCTAGTTAGTGAGGAAATTATGAGATTTATGCGCAACTAATTTGTAAATTTAATCCCTAAGATGTCTAAGTGTTCAATATATCCAATAATCTTGACTAAATGAGGCCCAGTTGGCATCGACTCTCCAAGATTATTTGTAAACATAGCATTAGAGATCGCATATCTCTCTGGTCTTTAATTCTCTTGATAGAGATCCCAAAGGTGAGACATCATTCTATACACATCCATGTCATTATGTTTCTTTAAAATATCATTGGTTATGGATGATAGCATGAAACACCAAAAATATATAGCATTGTTCAAATGTTTCTCATATAGAGATAACAATTCCTCACTATCCTCATTACCAGGTGCATCAGGAATAAGTTCATCCAATATATACAATTTTCTTTCATAGTATAGGATAACACGTAAGAACCTTTTCTATTCTTGGAAATTTGTACAAGTGAGAATGTTATCCTTATCAAGTATGTATCATAGTGATATGTTTGAATTCATTTTTATTATTGTTTCTACAAATATGATGAGAATAGTTTCATTACTTTATATGATAAAATTTAGACAAGTAAATAAATATTATATTTATAAATCTACTAATTTCTTTATTGAAAATCAATAAACCTCACCATTGGATTAATAATATCTTATTTCTTGAAGATTCTAGTGGAAAGGATCCATATTCCCCTTTTAATCACCCTAAATTTGGCTGATCATGCAATTTTAAGGGTTTTAGGTAGGCAGTCCAAATGAAAACTACATTAACTCATAGTTCCTTGATCTGTTGAGTTGACTCCCTAATCCTAAAATCCTTAAATTGGATTTCCAAAACCTTTACTCTTAGTTACACCAAGTCATGCTTTGAAAGTCAACCCTTTATTTGAAATAAGTCAGGTCAACACAAAAATTCAAGTTAAAATTCCCTAATAATTGAAAACACCACAACTTTGGATGGTCAAACACTTCGAACTGTGGTTCGATTTTAACTGAATTGGTGGAAGGTTATATTGAATTAATATATATAATTGAAGTATTTTATCTTTTATGTGTAAATTTCCAATTATTATCTTTATTAAATGCTTTTTAATATTAATTGGATTTACTTAAGTGATTAACCATGTCTTAGATAATATTTATGTATAATCAAATTTATTTTAGTTTTATCTTGAATGTTTATTAATTAATTAATTTATGTGATTGTGAAAAAATATCCATAATGAAATAACCATGAAACTTGATAGAAATAAAATAATAAAGTGTTATTATCATGATATTTTTACTAATGGTTAGTTTATCTATTGGATGATAAACTTACTATTGACGCAAAGGAAAAACACCTCAAAACCATTTATGGTTTATGTTACAACTTTCCAAATTTACACCTATGTATCTCTCTTGGATTGGTTTCACCTCATCTCCAAACTTGAACCACCTTCATTAGATTGGGATTTCCATCCATTACATATGCTTTTACTCACACACAAGTGAGGGAACCAAAGTATTGGTTAAGGTGTTTACATAAAAGAAACCATGTGCACACAAGCCCTTACATAATGATATGAGAGATGACAGGCCGACCAAAAATTTAATTTAATAATAAACTAAATGAACCCAATCACATACAAAGGCCTGGGATAAGCTCATGACCATCCATATGCATGAAATGATTTTTGAATTTAATGAAATTAGAATTCAATTATAATCATTCTTATTTAAGATAAATCATGATCAAATCAATTAATTATCTTCTTTAATTAATAAATTCTTTTATCTTAATTCTCATTAAAAATTTCTTGATATTCTCATCCATCATAATTTTAAAAAATTATAAAAATTTGTTTAAAATTAATCATTTACAAAGAAATGTACCTTAGAGGAAACACAATGAGTACCCATCTGAACTACCCAACATATATTATACTCATATGCTATTGATTCTTGCGAAATGCAATATACAATAATTATCATATAATTTCATATTCTGTACTATCAAATTAATGGCACACATAACACATGGTATTTACATTGTGTGTTATTCTTCAATGCATGTAGATTAATAACCATAATATGACTTATACATGATATATAGATTCGAACATTATGTAGAAATTAATTAGACATTTATATTTATTAAAACCATTACATGGAATGTAATATAAACTTAATTACCACATGGAACAAGAGTTGATAAATTTTTTACAATATATTAGATTAATTTTCAATTCTTTATAATTTGGTAAAAGTACACAAAGTGTACATTAAAGCTACACGATGTGAATTTTTCTCACCGTCTATCTATGGAACATGACTAGGGACTAGGCATGTAACTATACCATGAAAAATGTTAGAGTACATGGCATGTACATGGGATACGTGGTGTGTGGTGTCCAAGTTACATGTCCACCAATCATGTAGGCTGTGTAAGAGAATACACAACCCATCTGTGACTAAGGGACTACACATTGTGTACTGAAGTTACACGGTGTGTACTCTAGCTGATCGTGTGCTAGGATAACCTGGTCAATAATTGGTGTATAATTAAATTCACCACATGTAATACTTGAACATGACTTTAATTAATTCTAAATTAATTCTTAATGCATTAAATACTAGTACACAATGTATACCTCAAGGTTACATGGCATGCACTCTTGTGTTATCCAACCAGACTCCTTGGCACCTCCAGATGAGATCTTTGAATTTATTTCATTTATAAAATAAATCAATTTGATTATACTTATGAGAAATAAATAGGAAGAAAAATAGATCTCAAAATTAAGATTAAATAATGATTAAACTTGGATTTAAAATCAACACCAAATTCATAAATCAATCAATGATATTTTAATAATTATAAATAATTATGTGATCCCTTTGATACCACTTATAGGTTCCCAGCGTTGTAAAATCATCAGATGGTCCATTCCCAACTCTTTTTTCATGATCAATGATTAATCATATATTTACACGATGATAAACACCGTGATCAATGAAATTGAATTAAAGAATATAGACAATGGATAAATACTGGAACCGAAGCATAGGATCATCACATATTATTTATAATTAATTTTATAAATAAAATAATTAACTTACATGAAATTATTTCTTCATTGATGGATCTGATAATGGATCTACATCATACCATCATTGCATTGTAGTAATAAAGATTATATTTCCTCTAGCGGTGATACATGCATGGTCCATGAATCTCCGAACATCACTGTAGGAATCTCTGGGTTCTAGCACGGTAGATTCTACCGCTTGCATCGTTCTCCTTTGATATACTCAAGGATAAATTCCAAAGGATTATTATTGATCTCTCTAGACTAGATATTGGAAGTAGGATAAAGATCTCTCTTTGTTCTTGGGAGAGTTCTTGGAGAGTTAGCTCTATAAGGATTGAGAATATTCCATTTGGATCTCATTGTGCATAATAAAAATGAATTAGTTCTCTTGAAAAATAATATAATTGTGTTTATATACCACTAGGGTTAGAAATAAATAATTGCATAAGTTCCCTTTATTATTTATTTAATCTATATATAACCCCATGTTTATAATAATAATAATAATAATATTTCTTAACATGCACTAAAATCGCGAATTAAATTAAATATTATTTATTCAAATAATATTCAATATATATTAGTTCTCACCGGACCATTAAACTTGGTCCACCATTCCTCTATAATATTTATTAGGACTTGAATAATGACTATTTATTTAATAAATAAATATCACTGTATTATTCTCTAATAAATAAATAAATATTATATTCACTAAATAGAAATAAATATTCATTAAATAATATGCTCACATAATATTCTCTCAAATAACTGGTGGAAAAATATATGTGATCAAGAAAACATAAATAATTATTAAAACACATGAGGGAATAATATTTATTCAACTTGTTAAATAATAAATAATAATATATTATTTAACTGATATTCTAGATATAATCACTGTGTGACCCTCTAGGCCTCTTTCTCACTAGTATTAGGTGAAACAGCCTAATGTCCAAGGTTAACATCTAGAAAATTACCAAGGAACCCATAGATAAATAATTTAATGCCACAATGACATAATTCCTCACACAGATGCTTACTGTGTAATATAATCCCTTTATCATGATATCTCTAATCAAGCTGGTTGCATGCTGGTTCCATCAACCTTTCTTTGACTTTCTAGAAATCAAACTTGACTATAGAACACCATGTCCATGGATTTATTTAGGACATATCATTTCCATCAAAGGGCTTGAGATATCAACATCCTTTAATGAACCGAAGGGAAAAATCCTTTCCCGCATTATTCATTACTGAAATATTACTTGTGACACACCCTATGTATCCTACCTCGTCGTGAACATATGTCATCACAATTTTTGTCAAAACATAAAATTACATGAATTATAACACTCATTAATAATAATCTAAAAGTATAAGTATCAATATATATGTCCTTATATAGAAAAATCCAATGACACATATAAATACAAATTTTCTACTGGCGGGACTTGTTCTCATAATATAATACACTAGATATAAACAAGGGCGTACACCATGAGAAAGTGCCTCAAAGTCCTATAAGTCTACACCCATGATAACCTAAATCATTTGTGTCCCTTAAATTATTTCATCCAATTATATAACATATATTTAATAATACTATCATGGAACTTATAGGTTCTCTTCATAGATGGGAATTGCTATGACATTTCAGTGTGACAACTACTCTTAGGACATTATCACATAATATGTCATGAAAAAGAACAATAATGGTGTGATAATAAGTTTATTAATATTAAAAATAATGAATACATGTTATCATAAAGTACACAGAATTTGGTTCTATATAACCAACTCTAATAGTCACAGGCACATATCACTATAGTTACTATCTATATATGGGACCGTGTTGGTAGTTCCCTATTGAGTTATGTACTTACACCCTAATCATGAAACCTTTTCACTCAATTACTTGAGAATACCTAAATTTTTATAGTATTAGGTTAGTAAAAGGCCCATGTATTTCTTGATCGAGCCATAACAGCTCAGATGGGGTTTGATGATCAAGATGAAGTGAGGATTAATGATTTTAGTGGATCCTCCGGTATTTTTATTTTAGCATTTATTTATTCCTTTATTTTTATTTGTACATCAGATCATTTAAATGGGTGATCTATCTTATATTCTAGAATTAAAATTCAAGTATTTATGTAACATTTCATTTATTATTGATACTTCTTGTTTAATTCTTCCCTATACTCTAATAGATTTGTATAGATGATGTTTTGGTTATTTCATACATGTTTATGCACTATGATATAAGGGATATAGTATTATTATAGTTCCACCCTAAACCCCTACTTATATTCATCATAATATGATTCATTAGGAGGAATTCTTAAGGTATATTAGAGACCACCAGTTCTGGCACTGATAAGTGGTTTGGGGTAGCAAGACATTACAACCACAACACAACCTACCTCCATGCCTTTGTGAATTTTCAGAAGTAATGAATGAAAATGTCGTAGGATAGGGGATGTTCCTTGGAGGGTCCCATTATTATAGTTAAGGTATTTTCTATGCCTTGTTTAATTTTACAAAAATAATCTAGTCACACCATAGTGAGGAGTGCTGCTCCATGGAAGTGGTCGGGGTAGGTACTATGCACCATGGAGAGGGAAGGCCATGTCATAACAGCTTTAGGCTCAGTGTTGGGGGTGGTTCCCTAAGGAGATTCACCATGAAATAACTATGAAGGATTTTATATGGTGGGTGTCTTAGTGGGGGCACTATACCATGCTAGATAGGGCCACACCATAGGGAAATCTACCAAGTTTTAGATTTTGTGAAATTCCATTTACACCCTCATCAATTTTAAGGGTCTTCTTCCTCCTATTCATCTTTTCTTATCTGTATAACCTAGGAACACACTTAAGAGATATTTTCCTCCTCTCCTCTTAATTTCCTAGCTCATTATCCTTGGATTGAAAGCATTTATTCATGGTAAAAACTTCCTCCTTCTTTGTTCTCTATTTCTTAGTCCTCTAAACCCATTTAACCCTCATTTTTGTTTCTCCCATAAACTATATGGGTTGTGTTGGATGATATTAGGGATTTAGGTGGTTCTAATTTGGGTATTTTAGTTTCTAGGGTTTTTAGGGGGTGTCTTATTGCTTGCTTTGGACTCCATAATTGAAAGTGATGTGTTTTGGTTTGTTTTCTCTTTAATGAGGTAATTGTTTTTATGTAATTTTTTATTTCACATGCCATGAAATTATTGTGTTTTCTAAAATCATTTTTTATTGAGTTACATGCATAAAAAATACCTATGAGGGGTTGGTTAAATGTTTTAAAGGATTTATTTTTTTTATGATGGAGGATTTAAATGAATCTATTAAGTTAGTTTGTAATTAAAATGTTTATTCATGTCAAGTGTTTATGAAAATTCCTAAGAGGCTATTTAAACTGAATTTAATGTTTAAAAGATGGGTCATGTCCCTATTTTTATTTTTAAAGGGGGAAACCCATGTTAAAGGGTTTGTTTTCATTTAAAGATGTATTTGGTTTTCAAATGACTCATAAGGGTGGAAAATAGTATTTTAAAGTAATGTATCCTTGATTGTTTTTAAAGGAATATTTTATAATAACATGGCATTATTTCCTAAGTTCAGTTTTAAAGGTCCTACTGGCACATTATACGGAAAGTTCATGTATTAATTTCACACCCTAATTATAAGACCCTTATTATTATGTTTTACATAAACTTGTGACCCTTTTATGGGATATATATTTATTATTATTATGTGATTCTTGATTGTTAAGAAAAGGGTTGTTTTATTCAAGGGTGTTGGAGGTAAGAAGATATTTTTATTGTTTATACATCCTAATGCGTGTTTTGATCTTTTTTGTTGATTTAATACTCATTTACACTTTAATATTTTATATGAAATTAGGTATCTAAGTGAGGGATTTTTTTCTTCCATACTAACTTTTTTTGACCCAATTAGACCGCGGGAGCTAATTGATATGATCTGATTAGACTATGGGAGCTGATCATCATGACCCGATCAGACAATAAGAGCTCATCGACATAACCCTATAAGAATGTGGGAGCTTACCAAAAAGTGGATTCTATTGAGTATATATTAGACCATATCACAATAGTACCTAGGGATTTTCCCATGAAAATTATTCATTGATCGATGGTATTGATTATGATATTATCCCTAAACAATTTTATTACATCCTCTTGTTCCCATTTGGGTTTTGTGCCATATCATTCATTATTGATGTTTTTTTATTACCAAATATATTTATATGATGGTGAAAATTGTTTATTTCCTTATTTATTTCATTTTATGGTTTACTTTTAATTTTTTTAAAATATAATTTTTGAAACAATTAGAAAAAAGGAAATTGGTTTGGTTTTGAATATGTAAAATTGGAAGTACACCTTTTCAAAAGTATTGAAGTGTTTTCCATTTTAAATCATGGTATACAAATGATGGTAAGAAGAGGATTTTGAATTATCTTTTTAAATAAATCTGATTTAATTACTTGGGTTTGAAATATTGGCTTTTAAGATGAAATTTTTTATTTTCCAAAAGGGTTTACCTTTGGTTTTTGGAAAAATGATAAAAGGTTGATAATTTTTTTGTTATGATCTACATGGATATAACCTTATTTTTTATATATGTTCAAACTAACTTGAATGAATTTTTTTATTAAAGTAATTTCATAGTCTCTCTGGTGAAATCCTATTGGTCTTGTTTAGGTCACCTTACATACACCAATGGGTGTATACAACTCTCATGATTAGTTTTAGGATCCAAGTCCATGTTATTTTTCCTTGGTTGATATTTGTGTTGTTTTGACGATGAATGATACAGGATGTGGTGAGTGACTATAGGTCACAAGAGGCAGTTGGTTGTGGTTCATCTTTGGTTTCATTTTTGGACATTTGTATATCTTCTTTGTTAGCCTGAATATTTCTTTTGGTTTGTTATGAAAATGGGATTTTTCTTATTATTTTATGTTAAATTTATGTGAAAATGTAGTTTATTAGTTGTTTTTATTATTAATAATATGTTATACTCTATTTGGATGTTTCATTTATATTGAAACTATTTATTTTTTACATGATAATATGATATACGGACAAGTCATACTGGATTTTTGGGTGGAGTCTGTGACGAAATTGTTTAGATTATGAGGGTGAAATCATCCCCAATGGTTATACTTTGATACCTTGGAACTTATCTCTAGATCATGGTGATCAGGAATGTGATTCAGGGCATGTGGAGTGCTGGGTTGGGTGACATTTATGGTTGAATTGGGCCAATTTGTTACATGAAATCCATATCATCATCATCATCATCATCATCATCATCATCATCATCATCATCATCATCATCATCATCATCATCATCATCATCATCATCATCATCATCAGATTAACTAGATGCTTTAGGTTCATATTCTTTAAAATTCATCTTCCTTATGGTTTTAAAAAAATTTATTATTTCACTTTCATATTGAAGGACATTTTCTACCTAATTTCATATGAAATGAGTATATTGTGCAACTCATATAAGGAATGGTACTCTCTATCCTTTGAAGAAGAAATTTCTGGATCAAATCTGTTAAGGAAATTTATCATGAGATTTTCCCAATAGAGGAGTCTTAAAGATTTTATCCATGGCCTCTAATATTTATCTACATTTCATAAAATCTTTTTAAGTAATAATTAATTTTTTTTATTCATCCGTTTTTTCATCCTTAAACCTACTTATACATATTTTCATCTTGGCCTATTTAACTTTTACATTAACTTCATAACTACTATCAACTTTGTCCCAAACTTCTTTAGTAGTTTTTAGACCCATCAGTTTAGTGATATTTTTAGAAAGATACATAAGAATGAAATTTATAGCCTTACCATTAACTTATAGATTTATTTTATCAAAAAATAACATATGTTCTCTTCTTTAAATAGGCATAAATCCCACTATTGATACATCTAACACTTCATGAACAATAATTAAAATATATAGAAACATCTTGTTTTTTTAGGAATGATAATTATTTCCATCAAATCCAAGAACAAATATACTATTCACCAAGTTGATGTTACCCATATTATACTGTTATAGGATCTAATATAGGGAACCTAGTGCTTTGATACCAAATTATAGTTCCAGTGGATTGGGTATATACACCCGAGAGTGGGTTGGGATGAATTAGGTGTCCAAAAATTTTAAAATTTATTTTAATTGAAATAAATCCCTATGTCTATTTAAGATATAATCCAATCAATATAAACACTCATCATTTCATGACGAATGCATAAAATAAAATAACATAAGGCACATAATAATTGTTATAAGATTCATACTCAGTGTGATAGATTACTCCTTACACTATTTGGTTCCTCTACCAATACATAGATATTAAACTATAATCATAAAACAAAATTATAGTGGGAAGGTAGGTGTTATAATTCACCTAAAATACATTATCACCCAATTGGAATTTACACAATAGAAATATCACAAGTAATATTTTTTTGTTGAAAAAACTAATTAAGTTCTTAATCTCGAGCCATTAGGATAAATAGATATGAACGTACTCACCTATTCTGGTTCTTAAACCTTTAATGATATTATAAATAATATGTGAATAATTTGGAATGGTTCAAAACACATAGATACATATATTTATCTACCACTATAACTTCTTTTAAAACTCATCTTTTTTAAAAATAGGGCTCTCTTGAGTTTTCTATTCTTCTCCAAGATTTGGCTACAATCTATGTATTTTAACTATTTTTTTAATATAAAAAAAATACACCCCATGAACACTATTCTCTCTAAAACCTTATCATACTATTTTCTACATTCAAAATATATTTTAAAATTTAATAATTCTAGAAATTTGTGCCATCTCATATTCTAGAGGATTCCCATAACAAATCTGGTCTTCCACAATTCTCATTTTTTTGATTACGTAGCAGTTAATGTGGGTGTTCTATTATGATTAGGGACTATTTATATATTTATTGAACTACTATATCTAATGAAATTCCACAAATTCTATTTTCTTTATTACAGCTGATGAAATAAAACTCAATAAAATCACAGCTTTGATCACAATTGAAATAAATCTATTTTTTTTCTCATTTGTGAATTATAGAATAAAAAATCATTAATATTCTATTATTTTTATTTATTTATATTTTATTTAAATAATATTCACTTTTCATGCGGTGTGAAAAATATCATTACATCATAACTATAATAAAAAATTGAACAACAAAAATAATTTTAAGAACTTGATAATTCCTACTCTTGAATTCTAAACTAAAACCACTAAAAAAAATTTACCCATGATTGAGGAAATATAAAACACCATATCATCGTCACTCTATCATTCTAGATTAATCTTTTAGAGTTTCTTCATGAAAATATTTGAATTCACTTGAATTATTTTTCATTCAAATTTTCTCATGGGTAATATTGTTCTTTATAATGTTAAAATCATGAACCCTTAATTAAACTCGAATCACTATTTATTTTTGATGTTTTAATTCAAGAAAATTATCTCATTCATAATCTGGTTAAAATTCATTTATAAACATTCATTCAAAAAATTCATCCATTTTTCAAAAAGTAATGTATCTTAAAAAGATCTAATACCTTATGAAAAGATTTATTATACGTTGACCATGTATCTTATTTATTTTAGCATCATATGTAGCTCATGAATATTATGATATGTATCTTACAAAAAAACATCATACAAAATCCCAGAGTCATATGAATCCACATATCTTATTAGAATAATTCCCATAATACATGATTGAGATATTATATGAAGTCTCGTATCTTAAAAACTCAACTCATGTCATACGAGGATCCAACATCTTACAAAATGACCATATTATGAATTATCAGTATCTTACAAAGTACCAATATCTTATGAATTAGTGTATATCTTATGAAATATATAACATCTTATGTAACTTATATTTTCTTATGAGGATCATATATCTTATGATAATAACATATCTTATGTGTTGGAGTAATATAATACATAAAATATATATCTTATGAATTTTATTTTCATGGAATTACTTAAAAAATATTCCCATATATCATGAAAAGGACTATATATCTTATGAAATTACATATGATCTGATACTTATCCATTTTTAGATCTAGCACAAGAATTATAGAATTGAATCAAACACACACATAGAAGCTCTTTTAACAACATCATAAACAATGATTCTTAAAAAAATCCAAAAATATTTCAACAACCTAAAATGATTCTTAAAAAACATCAAATTATTATACAATATTCACATGCATGAATGGTAATAAATAAATCCTATAAAAAATTGCATGGGTCACTTCATTATACTTATTTACTTTTTAATTATAATTATAGTGGGAGAGATGTTTTTTTTCATGGGGAGAATTATTGTTTATTTTTAACTATTATTTATCTTTTTTACTATTATAAAAAAGGGGATAATGTGTTTGGGTTTTGTAATTATCAAAAATGGGGAGAATGTTTAGTGGATCCTTGTAACTTATCTTTATTAGGTTTTGATAATTACAATATACCTCTCCTTATTATTGTTTATATTATTATTATCATCCCCTTTTTCTCACATTCTATAATGAATAACTTTGTTTAAGGGAAAAATGGTATGTATTCCATGATGTTGAGGTAAATATATTATGTATTTTTCTTAATTAATGAATATGTTAGGTATTGGTTATAAGAATTTTTCTACGGAGAAAACTTTACATTTGTGTTAAGGATCTTGAATATGATGTACAATATGTTATGTATAATAAGAAGTTATCAAAATATCTTACATATTAATTTTCTATCAAAATAAATCATATTACACAATTATAAGAGGTTTTTATTATCTTATGTATTGAGAGTTATAGAATTTTGGAAAAATTATTTGAAGAATTGCTAGAATTTACTTTTATGTTTGAGTACATAAGATTAAACTATCTGAATTATCAGAATTAGTGATCTAAATATTGATATTATGATATAAAGAGAATGCTATATAAAGTATGAACTTGATGTTACATTAAGGGAAGAACTATAATAATATATTTCATTACAGATTATTAATTTCAAAGGGAATTTAAATTTTCAATCTAGAGAATGGGTCATTCATTGAATCAAGATTCAGATCAGGAAGCTAAGGGTTGGAACAACTAGAGAAGATATTTTTGGATGAGTAATTAGGCCCAATTAGTTTTCTGAGTGCTCAAGTGATGGTTGGAGAAGGGTTGGGGGATCCAGAAGGCTTAAATTCAAAAGTTTTAACCATTCACGACATGACCCATAGGGGTCATGATGTGAATGAGGTAGGAAGGAGGGTCAGGGAACTCTTCTTTGAAGATTTCACTACATGAAATGAACTTCACATTATAAATGATAGTTGATTAAGGGAGTATCCCTATGCCTTAAATGGTTCACATTATTAACAGGGGGTTTAAATTGTGAATGATGTCTCAGGCTTTTTTTGAATGGGAATTTTTTTTCTTTTCCCTAGTCATAACCCCTTCAATTTAAAGGGATATGGATAACATGGGAGGTATATTTTGGTTGACTCCCTTACCCCTCTCACATCCCTTTGACCCCCCTTGATAGGGGATGATATTTGGTGTGATTATATGGAATATATGTGGTAAGGTGTCAATTCATTCCACTGTTCTTCTTCTTCTTTGGTGGGTGTTTATTTCTGTTCTATTTCAGATAGGGTTTAGTGATTATTTCCATTAAATCATGGTGTAAATATTCTAATATGATGGGTCTTTCATATGCCCTATCTAGAGGATATCCCAAAACACTATCTTTATACCATTTCACATCATTTCAATGAAGGCAAACCACTATGTTATTTTTCTAAGGATTTTTGGTTAAATTAAATTAATTTTTTCATCGGAATGGGTTTATTAATTAGGGTTTTTATGGCATAGGTACAGGTGTGTGTTGGGAGTGGACCACACCTTTTTATCAAGTTTTTAAAACGTGTATGTCTCTTGATGAGTTTTTAGGTGATTATTCCAATTTATATTAATTTGATTAATTAATTATAATGTGTTATAATTAATTATGTGTGATTTCTAGCATGAGATAGGTTCCCAGAAGCATAGAAAAGGATGGTGGGATCAGATGAGGCTCAAAAGAGGTCGATGAGGGGTTAACTCCATGTTATAGGTAAGTGACCCATATGATACAATTTCATATGCATTTTTTTTATGAGAATGCATTCCTACATATTACATTGGGTTTGGTTTATACATTTAGAGATCATGGGTTCCTTTGGTAGATTAAATAGAAAGGACTTGGGCCTCCCATGCTTGTGAAAAATGTTTTTTATCACTTCAGTGAATCTAGATCACCTAGAGTGTAAGTTCCTGACCTAGGTTCCCCACACCAGTACCCTGATCTAGTCATTCACATGACCTCAAGTGCGCCTCCCCATTTTCTAGAAGTTTCCGAATAATAGCAAGGGTCTAATATCGACCATGGGGATACTATACCCTCTTTATCAAAGTATAACAACAATGGAAAATAAATAAACAACAACCAACACATATAACCATAACCATAAGAAGACCGACATCTCATGATGACGAATATAGGATATACAATATCCAAACCAAAAGAGTAGATATGGCATGCCAAATACGTGTCAAGTGTCAATATGAAAAACCCAAAATAAATAGACATTGAAAACTACCAAGAGATTCTTAAACACATCCATTTCCCTAATCCATAATCCATCCCAAATCAGCCATAAACAAAAGGCCGTTTCCCTTAACCTATCCTGTAATAATAAACCCAAGCCCAACAGGTTGTGGAACCATCTTCATAAATCATCTGGATCAAGTTCTCGGTTGCTTCTATGGATCATGTGGTATTGCTACCTCCCTAGAATCTGAGATGCTCATCGTCATTCATGCAATCTCGTTTTCCAAGATGCACAACTGGAACAACATATGGATTGAAAGCGACTCCTCCACTACTGTCTAGGAAATCTAGAAGGGTACCATCCACCTGGTTTGGAAGTTCACTTCCTGCTGGATTGACCGTCTGCACTCTCTCTCCTCCCTCAACTTCATTGCTATGCACGCTTACCAGGAAGTGAACAGAGTTGCTGATGCCCTTGCCAACATGGGCGTTGATAAGGACACTACCTGGAGAGATGATCTTCCCCCTAAGTTTCTTCCTCTTTATATGCGGGATTTAAACAAAATTCCTTCCTTTAGACTTGTGTATCCCCTTTATTTTATATAATAAAATTTGTGTTTTGGTCTTTTAACAGAACACTAACTTTAAAAAAAAGTCTATTCGGGTACCAATCATGCAGCCCGAGTAGGGTGTGAGTACAAATCAGTAGACCACCACCAACAACGTCTAAAACAATATTCAGTCAATAACAATTTATTCAATTTTATAAATATTAAATTAAAAGAAATAAAGTAAACAATTTACATTTATTCAATTACTCTTTATTTAACCACATAACCCTCCATGTTCCTAAGGACACCCGGACTCTCAGTACCTTCTTCGACCTATGAAGGATTCTGAACTATCCCCAAGGGATATATATATCTGAATTCTACTGTTACTATTCATTATCTCAATTTACATTTTAATTCCATTGTTACCATTCATCATCTCAATTCATATCTAAATTCCACTATTAGAATTCATTATTAGAATTCACATCCAAATTCCATTTTTACCATTCATAATCTCAATTCATATATGAATTCCATTATTAACATTCATCACCTTAATTAACATATGAATTGAATTGTTAGCATTCATCATTTAAATTCACATATGAATTCCATTATTTCCATTCATCATTAAATTCACATATGAATGCCATTTTTACCATTCATTATTTCAATTCACATATAATTCCACTGTTACCATTCATCATTAAATTCAATTTAACAAATTTATCAATCACAATAGTCTATTAATTAATTCAATTCAACAATTCTATAATCTCAACAATCCCTGTTAATTAATTCAACAATTAATTAATCAAAGTCAACAATTGCATATACACATCATTCCATTAATTAATTCAACCATTAACTAATCACATCAATTCCACTAATTAATTAAACAATTAATTAATCCTATCAAATAAATTAATTAATTCAACAATTAATTAATCAAATTAAATCAATTAAAAAATCACAATATTCTATGTTAATTAATTCAACAATTAATTAATCCAATTTCACAACCCCAATATCCCCATAATTAATTCAACAAACAATTATTCCAATTCAATCACTTTAATATCCCCATAATTAATTCAATAATTAATTATTCCAATTCAATCAATTCAATACCCCGAATTTCACAATACCTTAATTAATTAATTTACCAAATTAATTATTTTAATTTAATAAAATAAATTGTTAATAATCCAATAGAAATTATATAATTACATAAAAATATTTTAAATCAAGACTTTGGGATTTGAAAAATAGACCACCAACCTCAAAATTGATGAATAACGCTCACCAATAGAAATCTCCAATTTAAGTGGAACAATCAACAATGCGATGAATAATGAGATCTTGAATCAAACCCTTAAAACAAGACCAATCATATCAAGATCTAACAAAACTAGATCTATATCTAAAACATTTTCAAAATCAGATAAAACAACCCTCTTTTATTTGAAAAGAGAAGCATGAGAGAGAGATATCTAATTGGGAAGAAACCACTTACACAAGGAGGTGAAGATATTCAATCCGCCCTTCTATTCACCAAGAATAGTGGTCTTGAGGGCTTGGAATCCATTTGGGAGCCTCAAAAAAATAAGAGAAAATGACTTGGTCTGAGTTAGGATCAATTTGGGTGAGTTTTAGGGGTTTGGGTAATTTTAAATCTAATTTTCAGGTTAATTAGAAACCCATGCACGGTTTGCTGGGTAGGGGTGCATGATTTTGAAAACCATGCACCTTAATCATGTTCCTATTCTAGGGGGTGTATAGTTTCTCCTAATAGGGAACATAGTTTGAAAAAATATGCGCCAACCATGGAAATCCCCTCTGTTTGGGTTTTCATAATTTGCTCGGATGAGGCAAATAGTTTCAGAAAACTGTGCACCAACCATGAACTGACCTTCTTCCTTCCAAATTTATCAAATTTCACCCAAAAACTCACCATGAAATAACCTAAATAGAAATTACTGAAAAAAGGAAAAGGAGTACCTAAAAACAAGTCCGAGACATCTCCAAAAAAGTTTGGGATCTTACAATCTCCCCACCTTATAACAGATTATCCCCAATCTGTACTCCCAAGCATCTCTAATATTATATGGTAAAAAGATCAGGCCATTAAGCCTACATATCATCTTCCATCTACCATGTTTTCTCCAAAACATGACTATGTTTCCACAACACATGAACTATCAACATGGTCTTCCCCCACAACACTTTCTCACTGTGATCCAACACACATATCAGATTCTCCTAAAAGGAAATATCTATCTAAAGATCAACATCATCTATATAGATCACATGAAAAGGGATAGGGTGATACTTTTGAATTTATGACACATGAAAAAATTAATTCATAAGACTATATATTCATGGAAGATTCAATCAGTATGAAACTGGACCGATTCTCTCCACAACCTCAAATGATCCAATGAACATGGGAACCAGCTTGGCCTACCTCTGTATCCTACGGTGACCCAATCTTGGAGACAACCTAAGGAATACAAAATCACCCTATGTAAACTCTAGGGGTCTTGAATGTATATCAGCATAAAAATTATGGCTACTCTAAGCCATATCCATACACTTATGAATTAGTTAAACCTGCTCCGATGTCTCCTGCATGAGACTCGGTCCCAAAAACTCTAACTCACCTACCTCCATCCAGTATAGAGTTGATCCGCATGGCCTACCATAAAGAGCCTCATATGGTGACCTATGTATTATCTCTCGATGAATGTTGTTATAGGTGAACTCCACTAAATATAGGTGCTTCTCCCAAGACCCACTGAAGTCTAGGACACATGCCCTAAGAATATCCTCTAACACCTTATCATATACTCCAACTGCATATTTTTCTATGGGTCGAAATCCATACATAGTAAAACCTATGCACAAATTGCCTTATGTAATACCTTCCAAAAGAAAGAAGTAAAATATGAGTCACAGTCTAAAACAATAGTCCATGTAACCCTATAAAAACAGACTATCTCCTAAACATACATGTCTCACAACTGCTCCACTGAGAAAGTCTCTCGTGTAGGGAAGAAATGTGTTACTTTCCTCAGCATATCTACAACCACCAAAATAGATTCATTCTTACTAGGAATCCTAGGGAGACCCATCAAAAATTCTATCATAACATCATCCAAATTCAATTCCAGAATGAGAAACAATTGTAGTAAAGAACTAGGTCATTGATGCTCAACCTTCATCTGTTGACAGGTGTATCATCGGGTCATGAACCCTTCTATTTTATTTTTCATGAAGGACCACCAAAACTATCATTGTAGGTCATCATAATTTTTTTCACACCTAGGTGTAACACCCACTACAAGGCATGAAATTACCAAATTATCTCTTCCGAAATGCTCGTAGTCATAATAAACCGATTCATGACATATATGATCTCATCCTCATCTATAATCCAATATAAAGGTGTCTAACCTCCTCTAAGGATTTCCCTCAAGGTCAAACATTCCAGATCCTCATACCACCTATCTCTAATATAGATAAAAAATGTAGAATCCACTGAAACTGATATGAGATTCATCTTCTCCTGACTCTCCTGAACCAAAACATGCATCTCATCTTGTAAGTTCATCATCTTCTACTAAGAACTATACTTCTGAACTACTTGAGTCTAAGTTTCCATACTTAAAGAATCAAAAACACCATTTCCATTGCTGAGCATAAATTCTAGATCAAACTCAAATGACTTCATATACACAACCCACCTCCACTATCATAGATTCAAATATCATTGCTAAAATATATACTTCAAGCACTTGTGATTTGGATACACATTAAACATTTTTCCCAACATGTAATGCCACCAAAAATTCAAAGAATAAACCACTATAACCAACTCAAGATCATGTGTAGGGTAATTCCGTTCATGTGGCCTCAACTTTCGATACCCATATGCCACAACTCAATCTATTTGCATCAAAACTACTCCAAGTATGATCCTAGAAGCATAAAAAAACACCATATACTCCTCACCCATTTTAGGTAAGATCAAGATCAGTATTGATATAAATCACTTCTTTAACCCTAGAAGGAATTATCACATTCTCCAAAACATTCGAACTTTACCCTCTTCTTGGTTGAGACTAAAAGTGGTGCTTCAAAATGGGAAAATTCTTAGATGAACCTTTGGTAATATCCATCTAACCCCAGAAATCTTCAAATATCGAAAAAATTCTTAAGATTCTCCAAAGATACAACTGCCTATACCTTCTCTAGTTCCACTAAAACACCTTCCTCCAAGATGATGTTACCGAAGAAGTGTACTTGATAAATCCAAAACTAACACTTAGAATCTTGGAATATAGTTGATGCTCTCTTAGTGTACTCAAGATGATGTCAAGATGTTGGGAATGATCATCGTGAGTCTTGGAGTATACCAAGATTTCATCCAAAAAATGCCAAAAAAATAATCCAGGTACAGATGGAAGATTATATTAATCAAGGACATAAACACTAATATTTCATTCCAAATGGCATCATGACAAACTCATATAGGCCATAACTACTTCTGAAAGAATTCCTCAGTATATCATAATTTCAAACTCTCAACTGATGATACCCTGATCACAAGTAAATATTCGAAAAGACACAAGATCCCCTAAACTGGTCAAAAGTCCATCAATATGTTGAGGAGAATACTGGTTCTTCATAGCCATCCAGTTCAATTTTTGGTAATCAACACATAAAAATATAGTCCCATCACCCTTCTTTTCAAACAATACTGGAGAACCCCAAGAAGACATACTATGTCAGATAAATCCCTTATCCTCCAAATCCTCCAACCGTGTATTAAGCTTTTTAATATCTTTAAGTTCCATTATATATGATGGAATAGAAACTAGATCATCCCCCTAAATGAGATTAATTTTAAATTCCATATCTCTCTTAGGCGGAATCCCCGAAAAGTCTTCAGGAAACACATCCTAAAACTGGTCCACTATGGGTGGAAAGATATCCTAATTAAAACCCCCATAATCCAACAATAGACTAGAAAACTGGGTGGTAAGCTCCCCTAGTTGTTTAACTGGAACTGAATGACCTTCTTGGATATCTCATTCTCTATGGTGGATATAATTTCCACCCTTAGGAGACATAAAAGTCGCTATCCTATAGTAAAAATCAATGTGGGACTGATATGCTACTAACTAGTCCATACCCAAAATTAAGTTAAATCCTGACATGTCAAGAATATAAATATCCTATAGAAAATGAAATTCCCCAACCTTGTGAGAACACCCTTTTCACAAATATATTTCTCTATATCGTACCCCAAAAGGTGTATCTATTGTCAACACCCCATTCACGAACTCCATCGTTAGGATCAAACCATTCAATATTTGTGTAGAAATAAAATAACGAGAGGCACAAATATAAAATAAGGTACTTGAAAGAATATAAGCTACAACAATAGTACCTATTACTATCGATGTTCCAACCTCGCTATCCACAAGTATAGACTGAATGACATGTAACGGTCCCGTCCCTGTTACCTATGATGCAGTCTAAGCTCCTTGAGATGCACCACCCTACTGATACATGAACTCTTTCCTAGAATCACCTTTTCCACTACCTCTACCACTATGGAAAATAGAACTATAGATACCAGTCTAATATGGTGAAGAAGATCCCCTTCTTTAACTTTGTCTCTATCTAGATACTCCATCACTACCTGTATATCGTGGGTTCTTAAAGAACCATTATAGATGTCCCATACTCTAGCAAGATAGACACTCTACTGGTGGTCGGGAACAATTTCTAAGATAGTGGCCCAACCTAACACACTGGTGACAGATCACATGAGAATAGTCCTCTGTGACTGACCTTTTCCCTGTTTACTCTTCTTCCTATCACCTTGGATAACATTCTTATAGCGTCGCTTCATGCTCTCAGAAGATGTTCCTCTTGATCATCTTGTAGCAACCATCGATCCTTCACTAAAAGCCATGTTTAGGTTCCCCTCGGCTATGATATCCTGGTCCAAAACCTCAGCAAACTTATTTAACCAAAATATGTTTTCTTTTGACTTAATCTCATATTTAAGACTATCCTAGAAATTCCTTTCTATAGAAATCTCATCCCCTAACAGTGCTGGAGAAAAGTACTGCTAGTCTATAAAGTGTCCAACATAGTCCATCACATACATACTCCCCTGATTTAACCTCATGAACTCAATTTTTTTCTCTATCTCTCTCTCTCTCTCACCTCAACATCTCTGGATAAAATTGCTCCAAAAACTTCTCCAAAAATTCATTCCAAGACATCTCATCTGCTTACCCTATTCGGGCATGAACATCCCACCAGTGCTTCACTGATCCTCACAAAATGCATGCTTCCAACTTGACCCTCTTCTCAATAGGAGTCTCTAAATGGTCAAGTATAGTCTGGATGGAATTAATCCATAACTCTTATGCCTCAGGTCCACCCTCTCAGGTAAACATAGGAGGGTGCTGTAACTGAAACTCCCTCATCAGATTATATATATTTTTTACAACCCACCCTAGGTATATTTCCCTAAATTTCATAAACTGAGAAAATTTCTCTCAGAACTGCTCTCCAACTTCCTCACTTGTCACTAACGATGCCTCATGTTCCACTATTGGTAGAGCATCTCCAGCCATAAACTTCAATAATCCTATCAACAAGCTTCATCACGGAGGAATATCTCTATAATACCAAACACATGTCTTAGGACATAAAAGACAACATTAACATTTTTATGTAAGTGGAAATAAAAATAAGTCACAACAAGTATTCTCCCCAAACCCTACCACACGGTCAAAACTGAGGTACTATCACTACCCTTAACCATCCTATATCTAGGTCATGGAAAAAAAGGGTAAATGTGTTCTCATAAATCAAGTTTCATTAGATACCCATTTATTCCCATCTTGCATCATTTTACAATTCTCAATTTCATATTAGGAGAATTTTTATATTTAATTCACACAAGAAAAAAAATCATTTCAATTTCAAAAACTTACCTAAAAACCTACTTTTCCCATGAGTACCTAAAATGATGCATGTCACATAATAATCCTGAGTGTCTAGAATGATGCATGCATACTCAATTATCATTCCATTTTGGGCCACACATCAATTCTCAGAAAATATAAAAAATAATAATCACATCACACAACAAGTGAATCACTCGAGGTGTAATAGCATCAACTGTAACAACACACATCAATAACATCAATCCCACCATGGGTACTTGGATTTTACCCTCTTACATGGGTTGAATACTCCCATGCATGAGATATTAACCAAGGACTGACTTATCCTATTCTCTTATATACCTTTCCAAAAATAGTAAGAGAAAAGAAAAGAAATGAAAAGAAAAACCTCTGATACCATTTTGTAACATCTCGACCTGGGTTACACACACTGGTGCCTTGAGCCGGTCGGTCACATAAACTCAAGCATGCCTCCCCGTATGATAGAGGCTACTGAATAGTAGCAAGGGTCTAATATCGATCATGGGGAGACTGTACCCTATTTATTAAAGTAGTAAAATGGTGGAAAATAAATAAAAAAACCAAAATATATAATCATAACCATAAGAATACCAACATAACATGATGACAAAAAACAAAAACACAATATCCAAGCCAAAATAGTAGATATGGCATGCTAAATACATGTCAAGTATCAATATGAAAAACCCAAAATAAACAAAGACACTGAAAAATACAAAGCGGGTCTCCAACCATGTTCAGTTCCCTTATCCATGCTCCATCTCAAATTATCCATCTAACACATGGAAATTTACCTTAACCTATCTTGTAATCATAGTCTATTTGGGCACTGATCAGGCAGACTGAGTAGGGTGTGAGTACAACTCAATATGACACCACCACCAATGTCTAAAATAATATCTTGTCAATAAATGTTTATATAGTTGTAAAAACAATAAAGTACAAGCAATAAATTAAATAGTTTATATTTATTCAATTACTCTTTATTTAACCACATAAACCCTTGGGTTCCCAAGGACACCTGAACTCTCAATACCTGCTTCGACTCATACTGAACTATCCCCAGGGGATATTATATATCTGAATTACATTTTTACCATTCATTATCTCAATTCACATATGAATTCCATTATTACCATTCATCATCTCAATTCAAATCTGAATGCCATTGTTACCATTCATTATCTCAATTCACATATGAATTACATTGTTACCATTCTTTGTCTCAATTCATATATGAATTCCATTGTTACAATTCATCATTTTAATTCACATATGAATTCCATTGTTTCTATTCATAATTTCAATTAAAAGATGAATTCCATTGTTACCATTCATTCACATATGGATTCCATTGTTACTATTCATCATTTCAATCCACATATGAATTCCACTATTACCATTCATCATTCAATTCAATTTAACCAATTGATCAATCACAATAGTTTATTAATTAATTCATAAATTAATTAATTCAATTCAACAATTCCATAATCTCAACAATCCCATTAATTAATTCGACAATTAATTAATCGAAGTAAAAAATTGAATATACACATCATTCCATTAATTAATTTAACAATTAATTAATCACATCAATTCCACTAATTAATTCAATAATTAATTAATCACATCAACTCCATTAATTAATTAAGAAATTAATTAATCAAATTTAATTAATTACAAAATCAAAAAATTATCCATTAATTAATTAAACAATTAATAAATCCAATTTTAAAACCCCAATAACCCCATAATTAATTCAAAAATTAATTATTCAAATTAAATCACTTCAAGATCCCCATAATCAACTCAATAATTAATTATTCTAATTCAACAATTCAATATCCCCAATTTCACAATCAATTAATTAATTAATTTACCAAATTAATTAATTCAATTTAAAAAACTCAATTCCTAATCATCCAATATAAATTCTATAGTTACATACACATATTTGAAATGAAGATTTTTGGATTTGAATAATTGACCACCTACCTCAAAATTGATGAAGAATTCTCGCCAACAGAAATCCCCAATTTAAGCCAAATGATCAAGAACGCGATGATGAATGAGATCTTGAATCAAAACCTAGAAACAAGAACAACTGGATCAAGATATAAAAAACATAGATATAGATCTAAACCCTTTATAATAGTGGATAAAACATCCCTATTTTATCCGGAAAGAGGAGCAGGAGAGAGAGAGATAATCGGGAAGAAACCACTTACTTGGGGGGTGTAGATATTCAATTAACCCTTTGATTCACCAATAATAGAGGTCCTAAGGGATTATAATCCACCTAGGATCCTCAAGAAATGAAATAAAATGACTTGGTCCAAGTTAGGGTCAATTTGGGTGAGTTTTGGGGGTTTGAGTAAATTTAAATCTAATTTTTGGGTTAATTAAAAACCCACACAAAGTTTTCTAGGAAGGAGCGTGCGGTTTTCCAAACCATGCACCTTAATTGTGTTCCTCTTTTAGGGGGGGTGAACAATTTCTCTTAATAGGTCACATAGTTTGACAAACCATGTGCCAGCCATGTGAATACCCTCTATTTGGGTTCACACAATTTACTGGGTTGGGGTGTACGATTTCAGAAAACCCTGCGCCAAGAGTGAACTACCATTATTCCTTACAAATTTCTCAAATTTCAAACAAAAAATACTAAGAAACAATCCAAACAGAAATTACTCAAAACAAGTCAAAGGAATACCTGAAAACAAGACCAATGAATCTCTAGAAAAGGTAAGGATCTTACATGGAAACCATGTCTCCAAGGGGTGAGAGTGTTGTCTAATATGTTGTGAGGATTTGGTTAGGTCTTAGGGTATTAGTGGTGATGCGAGATATTCTAGATTAGGTTCCTAGTGCAAGGGTTCAGACATGATGGGCTTGGGTATGAGTGCTGATAGGCAAGATGGATGTACATATCATGAGTTGTTAAGAATTCCCTACTAGGGTTACAGGAGAGTCTTGGTTAGTTAGGTGAGTAAGATAAGTCATTCAAGGCTTAGAGTAGGATAACATAGAGGGTTTCCATTTATGACAGGTTGGGAGATCACCCTTAGGAGATGTGAGATGGGACCCAGGTGCATGCCATGGGAGTTTTTTGGGACTTGGAGTTGAGATTCCAAGGGGGTTTTGGGAATAGAATTAAACCCCACTTGTTGAGGCCTGGGTGATGTAGAAGATTATATCATGGGATGGTCCTTGGGAAGAATTACTGAGAGTGATGAGGGACTTTAATTAGGGTGTGGACAAACCCCATGGGGCTTGGGTTCATAGGAACTGATGGGTTGTATTTTCACTATTAGGTGATGAGTGTGAGATGGCATTGGTTATCAGAAACTGTTATAGGTATGTAGGAACTAGTATATACCTTTATAAGTGAGGGGAGACATGTTAGTGTAAAGGGAATAGGTTCAAGTTACTAGCACCCGAGTGGTGAGTTGGAGATCTATGTTATAGGATGCGATCCATGTGTGTTGTTACATGTGTGTGCGTGTGATAGGTGAATTTTTTTTTGTGGGGGAGTAGATCTTAAGCCCCCACCTTTCCATGAGTGAGATGGCTAACATGACTACCGTTATTGAGAAAAATTTATAGTGTTTGTGAATCTAGAACATATTTTGAGTGATAAGATAGTGGCTAGAGAAGGCGCCTTTCCTTGAGTGAGAAGGTTTTTTTGACCATATATTTAGTGAGAAGTCATATGTTAATGGATAGTATTGGACCTTAAATTGAGAGTATTAGGTCATGAAAGTGGACCACATATGAGGGGATGAGTCGTGACGTGACACGAGATGTGACTGATGGACCCTACCTTGAGTGATACGACAACAAGTCAAGATATAGACACATGAAAATACCCATATTCTTCATGTAGAAGGTTGAGGTTTGGACACCACTCTACCATGAGTCTTTGGGTAAAAGCTGGGAATAAAGTACAATAGTACAAGATAATGATACAATAAGATTTATTTTGAAATGGTGTTGAAGTAGGTATGGTCAGGCATCATGGTGGCCTGATTATTACATGATGGCCTGATGGGTGTGTGTACCTCATCAGGTGTCATGGTGTCCAGGTTAGTACATGAAGACCCAACGACCATGTTGATTTATTGTATTTATTTTTCTCATTCATACAAACCCATATGAAAACCTATATTGTTGGTGATTAGTTAGACCCTAATGAGTTATATACTAACACTCTGCATGGGTACTTTGGTGCATGTGCAAACATTATGTTTACTTTTAGGTTTAACATAGGTTGTGAAGGGGTCTTGACAAAGAAGCTCATTGGTTTTGGAGATAGGGTGTCTAGTGTGTATTGGAGATGGTAGTAGAGCTTATTTTTTCATTTTTCATTTTTGTTTATTTAATATCATCCTAGTGTAAAATCAATGTATGTTTTGTATGACTTCAGAATTTATGTTATTGGATGTGTTTATTTATTCTATGCACTCTAATGTGGATTTTACTTAACTATTTAACATTATTGATTACTGTGACATTGATGGAATAGTCTTAAAAATGCATATTTTAGGTCCTCTCTACTAGTTAGCTGCCTCTGACATATAGGGAGGCATACTTGAGGCTATGTGGCAACCTTTTCCTAGAAACTATTGAGTGGCCTAGAGCATGGGAAATACAAGAACACTTTTTAAATTTGGATATAAATTTTGTGATACAACCAACATATTCTAAAAGATTAACATGAATATAAAGAGTATCTTCAGAACAATCAGTATTGTGATACTCTTTTTCTCTATAAGTTTTATATTTCGGTCCATTATATATTTTCATGGTTTATCTACTTTGGTTTATGATTTCATAAACTATTATTATATTTTAATGATGTTATTTAGATTTGTTTTTAAGTTTTTTTTGTTGGATTGAATGAGTTATATAATAGATATTTAGATCATTATTTTGATAAGGTTAAGAATACATTAAATACAACATATTATCCATAAGTTAAACAAGGATAAAATATTGTGGAAATGACATTTCATGATATAAGGTCGAACTACATTATAGGAAATATACTTATGAGTATTACCAAAAAGATATGTTTCATGTTTGAAAATATTTTTGAGAATCACTGTGAGGATATGTTCCATGAAAATCATATTTCTAAGTATTGTTGCTAATATTTCATTAAGGATGAGTGCACATTATGAAATAAAAATAAAATATTGTTGTATTTTAGGAAACTAGACTCCAAATTAAAATGTTTAAATCATTATCATGATATTTTAGGGATTATTCAAAGTCATTTGAATGATTATTCAAGAATTATTTTCATGGATATTTTTATATAATATTCAAATAATGATTATTATAGTGATTATTATGAAGATTATTTCGAATTTTTTCAAATGGTCTTAATGATCTTAAAGATTTTTTTTCAAATTTTATGTAATTAAATATAAATATAATTAATATTTTTAAAGTTGATTTAGTATTATAATCAATTTGTAATTTCTTCCAGAATCATGGGTAACATTATTATTCCTTTATGTTAAATTATTATAATATTTATAGTCTAGATAGATTCTATAGAATAATATTTAAAAGGAGTCTGAAGCTATAGGAATTATTTGAGACACATGCAAGAAACATATGTGATAAATGAGTACCACACACAACATACAATTCATAAAATAATAAATTTTTTGAATCAAATTGTTTTAAAAACTACTGTTCCTATTTTTTAAATCATTACTGGTGCACCCAAAGCTACATCACCCCACTACTTCTTCGAAGGGTCGAGGATCATTGTTTCTACACTAGTATATCATCTACAATATCTAGTGGTTTCATTTTTTATTATTTATTTGTACTGGAGTTGTATACATTGAAACATCATTCACACATGCTTTTACTACCATTAAAAGGTATCAATTGGTTCTTCCACCTGACCAAAAAGTAGTTTCACTATTTTTTCTTTAATCTACTAAAAATAACCAGCTTAGGGATTCTCTTTAAAAATCCTGGGTTCTATACCCACCCATATAAATTTCTATGTTAGGTTTGGTCTACCTTTATAATATGTTAGGTTTGGTTTATACCCTTAAAGGGATTTATTTTAGTGAATATCCATACTCTCAGGTTTGAGAGTGAAAATAGTATATGTATGATCATTTGGATCCAAACTACTATAAATGTTTATATTTAATTGTTCACTTTATTATTTTCATTTTTAACACTTCAAATACATAATTTTTCAATCCTTTATTACACTTAATTACACTTTATTTTTTAAGTTACTATGACTATTTTAAATAATTAAAATTCATATATGTGTTGTATTTTCCATATACCCAGTTGGTTCTTAAAAAATTTTATATATGGAAGAAAAAATATAGAAGTAATACGAAACCATAGATTCTTATGGAATGATAAATAAATTGAAAAGGGTTATATTAAGAGAAAAAAAGACCTGAAAGATATAAAGTTTCTAAATATATATTTTAATTTAAGATAACCAAGGTTACATCTATCTCAACTCATGTACTCAATATGAATGGGTATGTAAATGAATTGAAGTGACTAGGGTCACCACCATGATTTGGATATTGATTTAATTATTCAATCTTTATTGAAAGGGTCTTGATAGTTCATTTTGAATTGTAATATGAATGAACTCAGGAAATGTTTAGTCAATCTACTCAATATGTTGAGGATAATTGAATTGGACAGGGCTGGTCCATAATCAAGTACTATCTGGTCCATAATCAAGTACTATATTAACAATGTAAGGGGGTAAAATTTCAAACCAGAAGAAGAAAAAATATATTATAAAGTTCAATAGTGAATCTTTCAATAATTATTCAAATTCCTTTGAATCAAAAGGTGTAGTTAAGAATAAAGGATAATGTTTCCATTATGTCAAACCTAACCACTAGAGATAGAATTGTACAAAGTACCTGAAGGGTCAGAATAAACCCAATGGAGAGTCCACATCATGTATGATGTTATAGAAATAAATCCTTATATTTTTAAAACTTATATAATATCAACTATATGTTTTAAAAGTGTTGTAAATATATAATATTTAAAAAATGACATAGTTTATGGAAGAATCTTGAAGTATGTTTTTAAGTAATAAATCAAGGTGTTACTTCATTGAGGACTTAGATGCATGAATTATTTCAAAGGTTGGATAGATTTAAAATAATGGATTCATGTATTAGAACTTATTTGTTTTCTCTTATATGATAAAAGATACTTTAAAACATTGTTTTTTTGATGGATAAATGAGATCATTTTTGATACACATATGATTCATTAGATTCTATAAAAATTATGAAAGGATGAAAAGGATAAAAGTGTTTTATCCAATATAAAATATTTTATCTAAGATATTTATTAAAATACGAGTGATATGATCCCACCATCCTTTAGTGACATATTTTGAATAATAATATTATTGTCAGAATAACTATCTAAACACATATAATACCATATAATATATGGTTAGTAATAGTTTATTTGTTAAATATTCCCACTAAATGGAAGTAATTTTTATTTCAAAAATAAAAATGAGTTTTTGTAACTCAACATAATATTCTAAAGTGAATATAGTTTGCAAGAGACCGGTGAGATTATTTGTTTTACTTAGGTAAGTACAAGTATGAAAAATAAAAGGTTATGATAGCCAAAATTCAAAGTGAATGTCACTTAATATATAAAAGTATTTAAGATATTTTAGTAAAGAGAATTATAAATACTTACATTCAGTTACAATAGTAAAGTAAATATCCCTTTATATCATAAAGGAGTTTAGAATGTGTTGGTAAAAAAATAATGTAAAAAATTACATACTGTTACCATAAATATCTTAAGGAAAAGGTTTCACAGAATGAATCTAATAAATATAATGATAATAAACTTAAAAAGAGTTATAAGTAAAGAACATAAGTTATTAACATTGTTACATTATTTGTTTTGAAGTAAATAACTTTAAATACTATGTTCAATGAGTTTAATATTAGGAAAATGTTTCCTAAGACTCACCATTATTTAAACTAACTTCATTCATAGATGTTTCCCACTAAAGGAGTTTAGTGGGAGGGTTTTATCAGATGAACACATAGATATATGGCATGAAATTCATAGTGATGTAATGAGTTTAATAAAAACTTTAAAGAGCAGCAAACATAGGGCCTCTCAGATGGTCTATCACATGGGAAATGATTATATGAAAGATTATATATTGTTTTGTTATTATTATTATTATATTTTAAGAATATAAAATTTATCTTGTTATATAAAAGTTAGACTCCACCTTGTCATGATTTCACATTGTTTGTATAATTTATATGAAGTGAAAAATGATTAGCCTCTCAAAGTATTACTTTGAGTTATCCCTAACCAATTTTCATCATGGTGTATTATATGATATGATTAAATGCTAAGGTTAGTGTGGGAAGGATTTCATATTGAGATAAAAAACATGACCATGAGGCATAACAGGTTTTTTACGTTGGATGACCCCCTAAGTATGCACTATATATTTCGTATAAAATATGTGTGTATTTCATATTATAAATTCCCCATACTTGATGTTAGAAAGATACTTAACATGAGAAAATTCACACTTTTATACCTTTTTTATGAAAGACTTGAGTCTTAGATAATTAGTGGGTGGTTGGGTATGTTACTAATCATGTCATCAGTTGATGGTTATCCAAAATGGAATTTATAATTTCATGTGATGAGTATGAAATATAGAGACTTGATTAAGATAAACTAAAGGAGTGTATGAATATAACTAGATATGATATGTGGTGTGTTTATCTATTATACGAGGGAAAAGTGATGTGCTCATCCATAAGGGTGAATGACATATGATTTATTCATCGACCTGGTTAGTTTATACTCAGATAATTAAAAATATATAATTAGATATATGTGATTAATATACTATGTGTCCCATAGTTACTCAATTTCTTAGAAAAAGGGATCATATAAAAATTCATTCTTCTATATAATATATCCAGTGGACAAATGTATAGAGATTAATTTTTTTGATGAAGATCATGAAGAATCCATTTATATCTTGAGTAGCACTGATTCTTTTCTAGATGCTGGTCTTTCCGTAAATTTATGGATTCATGAATTCATATTTATTTTCAAATATATAAAGTCCCATGGGGTCACACTTTTTGGTTAACTGAAAGGGGATTAAGTTTTATAAAACTCATAGAGTTGATTTGAAAGGTGTCTTAGAATTTATCCAAAATGAGTTTTGGATGGATATTCACAAGGTGTTACATATGTGATATAATTTTAATTTTATGATAGATTTAAAAAAATGTTTTTGAAATATCCAAAATAAGTTTTGGATATAATTTTACAATTTATTGTATATGATACAATATAAAGTGAAATGGAACTATGTTTATGAAGCTTTAGTGTAAGTGAGATATTAATATAGATATGCCTTAAAACCTTTATATACGTGATGAATTTATGGATATATCATAATGTATGATATAGATATGTTGTATGATATTAAATATATAAGAAAAAATAATATTTGTTTATATAATATGGTTATATTGTATCACATTAGCCTAAGAAAAACACATTGTATGGTTTGAAAATATCATTAGGCTTTAGTGAATCATATTATATGATTATCATAACATCACATTATTAAGATATGATAGTTTAATGTTAATAGTTAGTTCTCAGATATCTTCTACATTAACTATCATCAACACTAATGTTTCATACGATGAAACATTGGAAAAAATTCATTTGGATGAAGGTTAGAATAGTTGTAATCAAAGCCTTTTACTCATATGTTTTATATAATATGAGTGAATACATGTATACTTGAGGATAATCCTATAGGGAAATATAATAATTACAAGGCATTAATATGGGTGTTTTCATTCATACGACCCTTTCCCAAGTTCTCTTAGATAATTATACCTGATTCTCTATCCTCCTCCGTCCCTTTCCACCCAAGATATTATCATACCGTGGTTACAAGGAGGTTCCCACCAATAAATAGGGTTATTTAGTCAATATGTGGATACTACTTAGAGAAAATCATCCTTTGTATATTCCTAAATGGTATTCATTAACCACAATAATTAATGGAGTCTTGACTATCCACTATGGAAGGTACATGTTCTTCAATTACAATATACATATCTTGATTTTAAATAGCATGGAGATCATGGGTATGAAGTTTTTAATATATTCCACTACATTGAATAAGTGTTATTAAATTCTTATAAACCCTTTATATAATATCCCCTTTCTAGAGAATATGACACTATTTTTTCATGAACTGATATAGGCTAACCCAACACGTCACCTGACCCGGTCCACAATCAATATTGAAGGACATTCCTGATCCCCACAGGTTGGAAGATAATGCTTGGGAATTAAGGAAGAAATTTAGGAATGGTTTCCCATCAAATAATAATTAATAAAAACAATACATCTTTTACCAAAAACATGGTATGGACCATACATACATTGGATGTTCAGTAAACATCAATAAAAATAATCAAAACAAATAAGTAAACAAAATTATTTATAACAAAACAAAGATATAACTCATTTTTATCAACATGAATACATCATCCTAAAATAATATACAAAAAGGTAAAACAAGAAGAATATAAACATGGATAATATAGATCCTGTATTAGCCAATATAATGAGACACCCCAATAAATCAAATCCAAACTGAAACATACTGTAAGACCACCTCCCTATGACCCATGGTTTCTATCTAAATCCTGCCTCACCTTTTGTCTATTGAGAGATGTGATAATCAACTCGAGAGGAAAACTGAAACCTATATAAGATACAAGGGTTGAATTCATGAACATAAGTGTGTATGCAGGGTGTAAGAAAAAACTCCCAATAAGATCTCACTAATGAGTTTATGGAATTAATTTAATTTAAAAATTCATAAATGATAGTTTGAAATACAATAAAAATGAAGGTTTCCCATTTTCTTTTTAAATTATAAGTGATAAAAAAACACACATTCAACATCAAAAAGAATAAAACCCTTCTATTTAAGTAAGAACCAAATTAAATTACTTTTGAAACCCAAAAAACTAACCATTTAATTTAATAAATTCCAACAAAAAAATCATTTAAAATATTTAAAAACCTTGCATAAAAAACCCAGCCTTAAACCAAATGTATTTACTTAAAAAAACTTTTTTGGGAATGTATCTTCTAAAAAATATTCAATAAATCTTATAAATTTTTATTCTCACAAATAACCTTGTTTGTTTTACTAATGATATTACATTAAGTAAGTTTTCGGAAATTAATGTTCATTGAAGTATTTATTCTAGAATTATATTCAAGTTATTAATCTACTGGGAATATTCATTAAACCATTTAGAAAATGTCTTAGTGTTCTCTGGAAACACTTTTCATACCCTACATTGATAAATATAGCATAAGCAATGTACCTTACATTCCAAATAGTGCATATAGATTTCATACCCTATGTTGAAGGAAAGTATGAAACATCATCCCTTCGCTGAACAATAACGTATGGATCAACAACCCTATGTTTGGTAAATGCACGTACGGATCAGAAACCCTATGTTCAGTAAATACACATACGAATTATCAACCCTATGTTTGGATAAATGTATGGAATATCAATCTAATGTTGAAGTCTTGAATCACTGTTAATACCCTACGTATAAAGAATGAACGCATGGGTTCTATCCAAACATTAATTTTGATCCCTACATTCTACTCATATGAAATTATGGTTCAAAAAACTTATATAAAGGAACCCTATGATACTCAAAGGAACCCTACTCTATGAAAAGGAACCCTACACTATGGAGTTTAGCCCCACATTAAATTATTCAAATTATATTTTTTAATCCATGATTTTATCCAAGATTTCTTCAACAATATTGATGGAATTAAATATTGATTGAAAACTATTTTATGACCGATTCAAAAGCTCGTCATGATTGATTCAAATAACTATATTCATTAGATAAATTCACTCCTATTATTAAGGGAAGTTATGACTCCCCTAGTCAATTAAAATTTTAATATCTGCATTCTCTCAGGCGACTTTCTTGGACCTAGAATACTGAAGAAAGCTGTCTTCTATCTATACATTCTATCATAATTTATTTTTAAAGAATAGATATGACTGTATACTTGTGGATTTCTTTTGAATATAAAACTATTTCAAAGAACAATCAACTTTTTTGTTTTCTGAAATAGGCTAGACTTTGGAAATATACATTTTCAACCTAGTAATGCTATAAGGTTACTGCTACTGTTGGTTGTTACTTTTACTAAAGATAATTTTTAACCAGGATCTCTTCATAGTTATTCTTTCTTAAATACATTCATTTCTGAAGAAGAAGATACATATTTTATTAGTTGTTGCTCCAACTATGAGGATCAAACCGTACCCTCAACAAATAAAATTATTTTGATTTATTGGAGTTTCAACTGCTCGTACTCAGTTATGGTGAAGTGTCATATTCTTATACTAAGCTATAGGTTTTATAGTTCCCTATAAAAGAACAAGAAGCCTTTTTTATCCTTTTTGTAAAGGTTTCAACTTCCTGTACTCAATTTTGGATTTGAAATTCTTGTAATAAGAGGTCATTTCTAGTTAAATTCACCAAGATCGCAAAGAGAGCCTTGGTAGAGTGGACTATGGGATCTTTGTGCCCCAAACTACTGTAAAGGTTTTGTGTTCATTATTTATATTTATCCTCTGATAATATTATATATAGAAGAAAACATTACATATCTGTATAAATCACAAAGAGATTCAAAATCCAAAATTGGTGAAGATTATTTAAAAGACACAATTTACCCCTCTCTTGTGTTATATTTGTATTATTCTGACCTAAAATTTGGAATTAAAGGATAGATTTTATGAAAAATCTCTAGCAATCTCAAAAGAATAAATTATATACAAATAAGATGTCAATAGATGATCCAAAGGAAGGTATGTCTATGATTTAAGCTCCATATTTTAATGGTGACAACTATGGATATTAGAAGTCATGAATGATCATATATATGAAGAATCTTGGTTTAAAAGTTTATTTAAAGATCATCACTCCTTGTGATTTCAAAGAAACCAAAAACTTGAGATGCCACAATAAAAGTTCAATATGAAATCAACTCAAAAGAAATGAAATCTATCATTTATGGTCTTGGAGTTTATGAATTCAATCGAGTATCACAATGCCCTACTGCCTATGAAATGTGGCAGAAAATGACTGTTGCTTATGAAAAAGCAAAAAATATTAGAAAAATGAGGTATGCTACTAAAAAACTGAAGTTTAGAAACTTTAAAAAGTTTTATGGTGAAAGTATCACATAAATTAATAGATGGTTAATAGATATTATCAATAATATTACTTCCTTGGAAGATCCCACCAGTCAATTAGATCAAGCACTGAAAGTATTTAGAGTACTACTAGCAAAAATGGAATCTAATATCTGCAACTATTAATCAATCAAAAATTGTCAAGAACTTGACTATGAAGTAATTAATTTGAACATTGATGATGTACAAAGAAGAAATTAAAGACGAAGTTTAAGATTAAGAGATTATAGTAAAAAGGGAAAACACTACCCTTAATGTGACATCTCAAAAGCATGAAAGAAAATCAAAATAAGAAGTCAGAAGAAAAAATTATGATTCCTCATACTACGAAATAGAACTGGATCTACTAGCCATAAAATTTAGAAAATTCTTCAAAAAGAAAATAGGCTTCATAAAATCCTTTAATAAGGATAAAAAGGAACCAAGATAAGTAAGTTGTTATGAATGAAAAAATATAGGTCACATCAGAACTGATTACCCCCAATTGAACGATGAATGAATAAGTACAGAAAATAAATATCAAAAGAATTTTGATTATGGGCATAAGGGAAAAGATCCATGGAAGCTACCTGGAGTGTGTCTAAATAATCCTACATCTCTTGAAAATATGATTTAGAAAAAAAGGCACAAAATATAAAAGAAAATATATGCTTTATGGCTATGTATGAATAAGAGGTACAAATATCTTATTATTTTGCCTATAACTCTGATAGGCGTTCAAATAGTAAATTGGTTACTTACTATTATATGATAGAATAAAAATACAATAATTTAATAAAGAAACATAAATCATTAAAAAATATACATAATTATTTTTTGGGTGAAAGAGACACAATTCTAAAACAACATCAAGATCTAATTTAAAAATTCAATTCATCTACATCAAACTGTATTGAACATGAAAAAGGGATTAAAGAATCACAAGATGGAGTAGAATATTATAAAATCACTGCAAGTATTTTGGTAAAATGGGAAAATTATTTGAATGAGATTCTTGTAAAGAATGTTATTAAAAGATATTTTTTTGAATAGTAAGGGAAAAAATAATAATTATTCAAAAATTATTTTGTGCCCAATTCCAAAAATGATACCGTTATTATTATGGAATAAAAGGTCATTACACTAATAACTATTACTTGATAAATCCTAAAATTAGTGGTATTAAAAATGATTTTATTTCCAAAAATATGTCTGAATCTAATGATACAAATTTTGGAAAAATAAGGAAGATATGAATTCTTAGATCTTTTCTTACAGACATAGCTGGACCCAAGAAAATATGGGTACCAAGATAAATAGATAATTAAATGATTTTTTAGGAGAAAGGCCACAGGAAAAAACATATGGTATATGGAGAGTGGATTCTCGAGTGACATGAGTGGAGACTCTAAAAATTTATATACATAGAAACAAATGGATATAGTTCTAGTCACTTTTGGTGAAAATGAAAAAGGAAATATTGTTGGAGTTAGAACTGTTGGAGATCTAAAGACAATTTCAATGAACAAAGTACTATATGTACAAGGGAAAAATCACAACTTGATAACTATTTATAAACTTTGTGATAATGAATTTTATATTTATTTTTATAACAATTACTACTTAGTTTTTAAAGATAAATTGATTAAATTTAGAGCACTTAGAACTAAAAATGTTTATACTTTGGATCTCAATTCTCTGTGTAAAAAAAGTTAATTTCTTAATTACTAAGACAAATGAGTCATGGATATAGCATAAGAGACTGGACATTTAAATACCTATTCTTTATATAAATTATGTAAGAAACAATTCTTTTCTTATTTTCCTTGTCTTATATTTTAAAATGATATATTTTGTGATGCATGTAAAATTCAAAAACAACATAAATCATATTTAAAATAAATTAACAAAATTTATACATATAAACCTTTATAAATTATCAATAAGGATTTTTTTGGACCATCAAGAGTAGCAAGTTTGGCTAAAAAATTATATGTCTATGTTCTAGTTAATGTTTTTTATCGATTTACTTAGGTATATTTTCTAAAACTTAAAGTGAGACATTCACTATTTTTGAAAGTTTTTGTAAAGTTGTTCAAAATGAAAAATATTTTAAAATAATTTCATTGAGAAGTGATCATGGTGGAGAATTTGAGAATCAAGAATTTAATTCTTTCTGTTCAAATCTGGGTATGAAACATACATTCTATGCACCAAGAACACCTCAAAAAAATGGAATTGTTGAAAAAATAAATAGAACTATTTAAGAAATGGCAAGGAATATACTGAATAAATATAGTCTTCCTACCTTTTTATAGGAATAAGCTATAAGCACAACTTTATTTATCATGAATAAAGTTTTAATAAGACCAATTATTAAAAGGACACCCTATAAAATTTGGAATAACAGAAGAACTAAAGTAAAATACTTTAAAGTTTTTTTATGCAAGGTATATATCTTGAATACTAAGGAAAACCTTGGGAAACTTGATCCAAAACCCGATGAAGGAATATTTATAGGTTATTATGATACTTCTAAATCCTATAAAGTGTTTAATAAAAAGTAAAGGATTATTGAAGAATAAGTTCAAATGAATTTTGATGAAACTGACCCTTTAATTAAAGAGAAAGATCAAACAAATGAAATTACTGACTCATTTGAAAACATGAGACTTAAATCACTCAAAACTGATTTTAAAAATGATATACATGAAATTCAGTTAAGTTCAAATGAACATTAAACTGAAGAACATGAAAGTGTCTTTCCCAGAAATTCTATAATCTTAAAGAGACATCCTTTAGAAATAGTTATAGGATACCTAGACACAATAATTATAACTAGAATAAATGTAGGAAACCTAGTTGAATTATATACCTTTCTATATCTTTTAGATCCTAATTCTTTTGAAGAAACTTTAGAATTTGAGATTTAGTTGTTATCCATGCAAGAAGAACTAAACTAATTCGAAAGAAATGAAGTTTTGTAATTAGTAGAAAGACCATCCGATTATCTAGTAATAGAAACTAATTGGATATTTAGAAATAAATAGAATGATCAAAGGATCATAACCAAAAATCTATATTAGTAGCAAAATAATATAATCAGGAAGAAGGAATATATTATGATGAAACCTTTGCACTTGTAGCTAGATTAAAATACAATAAAAATAATTTTAGATTACAAATCTCATATGAATTTTAAATTATATAATACAGATGTTAAATTTTCCCTTTTAAATGGATATTTAATAGAGGAAGTTTATGATGAACATCCACAAGGTTTTGAAAACCCTCATAAACCAAATTCTATTTTTAAACTTACTAAAATTATCTATGACCTTAAACAAGTTCCTTGATCTTGGTATGAAAGATTAAGTTATTTTTATTAGAAAAAGTATTTTATATTGGATTAATGGATCCTACTCTTTTTAAGAAAACTATTTTTTTCTAATATTCTACCAGTACAAATTTATATTGATGATGTTATTTTCAGTTCAATAAATAAAAATATCTGTAATGATTTTTCAAATCTAATGAGAAAAGAATTTGAAATGATTATGATGGGATAATTGAATTTATTTTTAGGATTTTAGATTTATCAAAAATATCATAGAAATTTTTTAAATCAAAGTAAATATATTATTTATTTATTAAATATGTTTGGACTAGAAAATAGTAAGAATTATATAACTCCTATGTTTACCAATATAAAATTTGATTTGGATGAAGTTGGAAAACAAGTTGAAAATAAGATATATAGAGGTATGATTGGTAGTTTATTATATATTAATTCTAGTAGAGTAGAGATAATGTTTTTTGTATGTTTATGTTCTATATTTCAGACAAATACAAAATAATCTCCTATTACTATTGTTTAAATATTTTTTATATATTTAAAAGGAACTGTTTTTCAATCTCTTATTTACCCCAAAACTTCTAATTTTAATTTAATTTCATATTTAGATGCTGATTTTGGAGGATTTATATTAGATAGAAAAAGAACCACAGGAACTTGACACTTTTTAGGAAAATATTTAGTATCACAGTTGAGTAAGAAACAACATTCAGTTTCTCTATCAACAACCAAGGTGAAATATATATCTTCTGGCATTGTTGTGAACAAGTGTTGTGGATGAAACACACTCTACTGGATTTTGGACTAAATTTTAACAATATACCTATTTTATGTGATAATACAAGTGAAATAAATATTTCAAAAATTTTTATAAGTCACTCTAGGACTAAACATATTGATATAAGGAATCATTTTCTAAGATATCATGTTCTTAAAAAGGATATATCTTTAGAATTTGTAAATAACAAACTTTAATTAGCTGATATTTTTACTAAACCACTTCCCACTCTAAGTTTTGATTTTATTAAGGGGGAGTTAGGATTATTTAATTTTAAATAAATGTTTATTAATATATTAATTTCTATATCAATTATTTTATTTAATAATTGTTTATTTTTTCTTGATTTTAGTTTTAAAACCACATCTTTTAAAAATAAAAATAATGATTACCTTTTCAATCACCACCACATCAAACCTCATCACTTAAACCACCAGACTCCCACTCTCATTCCTCACCTTCATGAACCTTCAAATTAAAGAGCGTCTCTCAATTCAGTTTTCTGAAACCCTAACCTTAAAAACTTTAATCCTCAAAACTTCGGAAATAGATCCTTCAGGCTTTCTTGACAAATATTATCTAAATAAGCCTGTCCACTAGTTAAAGTATCAAAAAGTTATTCAAGGAAAGGTAATTGATTTTGATTGGCTAAATAAAACCAATCTATTATTGAAAAAATGCTATGAGATTTCAAGGTTTTGAATTTATTTTTGGAGATGATAATTCACATATGGTATATGAAGTTAAAGTAAAAGAGTTTTTTTAAAATGATTCCTTCACTTTTGGAGATGATGAAGATATTGTTTTCTCTAAGATTTACAATGAGGAATTTTCTATTTCTTCCTTGAAAATATCTTGGATTCTAGTTTTTTCCCTTGAGGGGGAATCTCATTTTTATTTATGAAATATTGGATATGAGAATTTTAAGTCAGATGATATTTTTTTCTCTATTTGGAACTCTAAATATCAAGAAGATGATGGATAAATACCTTAATGATGATCAAAAGGTATTGATAGAGTTTATTCAATATATAATTATTCCAAGGATGGATGAGTTGAAGAAATTTTTGCATCAATATATATATGTTATTTTTTTATTACTAAAAAATATTAATTTGAATTTCAGTCATTATATGTTGAATCATTTTAATCACTACTGTCATAAATAAGAAAAAATTGATTTCTTTCCTTATGGAAGGATTATTTATATTTTTTTTCATAATTGAAAAAATTTGGTACATATCATTTGGATTGAGATGTCATCATAGTAATGTTTTGAATGCTGTAACTATAAGGAAATTGGGATACTTCTGGAGTGAGTCCAGTGGTAGTATTTTACCTATTGTAGTAGAAGAACAAAAAATAATGATGTCCACTGCTCAGAGGGAGTAGAGGATGGCGCCAACTATTGGTTTTGTGAGACCTAAGAATGAAGAAGAATAAGTTGAAGAGTTGTTGAAGCTGGTATTCATAAAAGGAGAATAATTTCAATAAATATTTCTGATGTAGAAGAAAGACTTGAGCATCTGGATAGATTGGATGGAGATGTTGAGCAAGTGGATCAAAGATAAAATCAACTTAGGTAATCTATACCTATTTATAATGGAGTTTCCCCTACAAATATATCTCTTTTTATTGTTGATTATGTAGATTTAGAGTAGTCCACATTGAGAGAAATACAAAAAGTTACAAAAGAAGAGCCAATGTTAGCTATGGTGGAAGTAGAACAATAAACTAGAGCACTTTGTAATGAGTCTTTTGTCTCATTGAATAGGGATACCGAAGCTCTAATTCAAAATTTTAATCAGGTGAATGCACAGAAATTGTCTTTGCAATAATAATTGGAAACTGAAAAGAATAAATTTGAATAATTAAGAAGTTCTATTGTTCCTAGTACTGAGTTTGAAGCTCTTCAGACTCAATTCATATACATTCAAGAAAATATTATTTATGTGGGAGATATTGAAGAGTTTATCAAGAATTTAGTTGTATAAATGTGAAATTTAAAGGATGAATCTATGAAGAAATTTTATTTTGATGAGCTAAAGAAAATGTTGGGAATAGAGTTTGAATCTATCAGAGAAAGTCATCAGGCATAAACCTCTTCACAAAAAACTTATCTAGATTCAATTAGAATATTTGAATCTATAAATCCAATGTTAGCTGATTTTAATGATAGACTGTGCACTCTTCTAGGTGATAATACTCCTTTGAGTGTTCTCTTGAAAAATCAAAGACATTTGATAAGTCAACTTACCTCTAATGATTCTTGGTTTGGGCCAGTTATTTTTCAAGCAAGAGATAAGCTAGATACTTTTTTTTTTCAGTCAGAAGAATAATTTCAAGAATTTGTTAAAGTAAATTTGGATGAGAGATTAAGCATTGATCAAGATTCCAAGAAAATTATTCAGTAGTGGAGAAGAGTTTTCAACAATCACTTTCATAGTTTTTTGGCCAAGATACATGAGATTCATGGTGCTGTTCAGTCAGTTCCTCATCCTACTACATCCTGTCCAAGTGGATAATCAGATAAATCCAATTAATCTAACCCCAGTCCATCCTTCTAAATCATTTCTTCAGTCATTTTTTTAGAATTTTATCATAATTTTAGAAAACATCTGATTTTCAATTGAATTTACGTTAATTTAATTTATCTTTATATCTCTGAGTTTTATATTATATTATATTATTTTATTTTTGACCATTTATTAAATTCCAATTCTAAATTTATGTATCTTTTAATAGTTATTAATAAACATTCACTTATAGTTATGTGCTACATTGAATGGTTTTTAATCCATTTTTATATTCTTTCTTTTTTTAATCAAAAAAGGGGGAGAAATTTGGGTAAACATAACATTATCAATTATTTCAGTATCTATTTTATTTTAATAAAAATAGTACTATGAAATTGAAATAATACTATAAAAAAATTAATTTTCAAAGCAACAAGTATTTCCTTTAATAATATTATTTTATTAGTGTTTACAATTCCTACATTTTCTGTAAATTATGTTATGAGCTTTGTGATCCTCAAAAAGGGGGAGATTGTTGGTCATGTATTATATCCAAAAATACTCTATAAATATTATTGATTTTTATACTCATAAATATCCTTGTTTGTTTTACTAATTATATTACTTTAAGTGAGTTTTAGGAAATTAATGCTCTTTGTAATATTTATTTTGGAATTATATTCAAGTTATTAATCTGTAAGGAATATTCATTGAAGCATTTGGAAATCATTTTAATGTTCTTTGGAAACATGGTTCATACCCTAAATTTATAATCATAATGTAATGAATGTACCCTATGTTCCAAAAAAAACATATGCATTTCATATCCTACATTTACAGAAAGTATGGAACATCATCCCTACACTGAACAGTTAACGTATGGACTGAAAACCCTACGTTTGGTAGATGAGTGTATGGAACAATAACCCTACATTCAGTAAATGAACGTATGGCTTATCAACCCTATGTTTAAATAAATGTTTTGAATATCAATCCAATTTTGAAGTCTAGAATCACTATTCATACCATACATATGAAGAATGAATGTATGATTACTAAACCTTACACTGAAAGGATGAATGCATGGATTCTCTTTCCAATGTTACTTTTTATTCCTACATTATGCTCATATGAAAGTATGGTTCATGCTAGGAAACCCTATTCTATGAAAAGGAACCCTACGCTATGTAGTTTAACCCTACAAGATCTATTCAAATTCAAATATTTTTAATCTGTGATTTTATCTAAGATTTTTGCAATAGTGTTGATGGAATTAAAGATTGATTGAAAATTGTTTTATTAATGATTCAAAGGCTCATCATGATCAATTCAAAGAACCATATTCATCAGATAAATTCACTCTTATTCTTAAGGTAAGTTATGACTCCCCTATATGATTCAATTTTGAATATCCATGTTCTTTCAGGAAATATTCTTGGATCAAGAATAACAAATCAAGCTATCTGCTCTCTATATATTATATTGCAATTTATTTTGAAATAATAGATATGACTATATACTTGTGAATATATTTTTAATATAGAACTATTGAAAACAATGATTGAATTTTTTTTTCTAAAAGAGACTAAACTTTAGAGATATACATTTTCAACATCGTACTGCTATAAGGTTACTGTTACTGCTGGTTGTTTATTTTACTGAATATCATTTTCAACTAGGATATCTTTAGAGTTATTATTTCTTGAATAAATTTATTTCTAAAGAAAAAGATTCATATTTTGTTAGTTGCTTCTGCAACTGTGAAGATCAACCCATACCCTCAACAAATCAAACTCTTTTTATATTTTGGAGTTTCAACTACTCATACTCAGTTGTGGTAAAGTTTCAGCTTATTGTACTAAGATGTGGATTTTACAGTTCCCTATAAAAGAACTAGAAGGCCTTTTTAGCCCTATTTTAAATGTGTCAACTTTCACTCAATTGTGGATTTGATGGTCTTGTGATAAGAGGACCTATCTAATAAAGTTTACCAAGCTTGTATAGAGAGCGTTGGTGGAGTAGACTAGGGTTTATTTATGGACCGAACCACTATAAAATTGATGTGTTCATTCTTTCTATTTAGCTAATGTTTATATTACATATAGAAAAAAATGACACATATATGCATAAATCGTAAAGAGAGTCAAAATCCAAAATCTTTGAAGATTATTGAAAAGACACAATTCACCCCCTCTTATGTTATATTTGTATTATTCAGACTTAAAAAACTTGTAAAAACCAATTTGAAACCATTTTGGGTAAAAACCCAACCATAAATAAAATAAGAACAACACAAACAAGAACTAAAAGTTCAAGGAACAATACTGAAACCAATAGTAAATGTAAATAGTACCACCAACCACAAGCATTAGGGGATATAAGAATTCATAAAATAGAAATTCCCTAAATAGAACCACCAATTAAGAACCAATTTTCAAGTTCTATATCCTAGGAACTACATTTAAATGATCCTAGTAATGATATAACAACATGAAATAAAACCTTAGTTAAGTTATGTCTAAAAATAACACAATCCATCCAATTATCCCACAAAAATCTCATTGAGATGAAACTTATACAATATTCCTTACTTAAGTACAACTAGGGGGACCCTAAAAATAAGTATACCAACTAGGGTATCATGAATTAAGAACTCCCGCCTATATAACTAGGTTACCATGACCAAAAAACTATGGTGGTGAGTAAGAAATAAAGATAATTATCAAAATAAAACATAATAAATGCCTCACTACTAACCTATAACACCCTCACATAGAAAAAACCCTTCCACACGAGACATCCATCATATAATAAAAAACCCATATCAGAAAAAAAAAGTAAAGGGAAAATCAATGAGGGTCTTACAAGTAATGAACCCTTTTGTTTATAAGGTTCCAAATGGGCCTTCATATGAAAAATGGCTTGAGATACTGATCAATTACTTTTTATTTAAATTTATAATTTCAAAAAAATTATGGAAAACCCTAGAGCACATAATTCTTTTTAATCTATATACATTACTAAAAAACTTGGAAACTTCCTTTGAAAACCCAAAATAGGTCCTAAGGCCTTTTTATCCTTCATAACCATTTAATGTAACCCACCCACACCTTCAAATACACTTGGAATATGAAAGTATTTAAATAAAAAATGAATCATGAAGTATATAGAAAAAAACTTTATTCCAAGCCACAATTTCTATATAAATCATTAATATTTTCATCTAAATATCTATATATAGATATACTTTAATTTAAAATGAATTTATAACATGAAATAATTCCATGAATTTAATTATAAATTAATATAAAATAAACACCTACCTCAACTAGATGTAAATCAAGTCTCAATGTGTTGCCTTCCATAGTGAACACCCAAAAAAACAAGAAAACACCCTCTATGAGTCTTATATAAAAAAATAATTAGGTTAGAACCAAACCAAAACCCTAATACCTCATGCACAATGATCTAGGGTTCTCGAGAGAAAGAGAAGCCTAGGGAAAATAGAAAAGAGAATAGGTAATAATATAAAGAAGAAGGAGAGGGATATATTACCTTGGAAACACTTGAAATATAAGGCTGAGAAGCCAAAAATAAAAGGAGGAGAAGGATGTCTCCTTAAGCTCATAAAGAAGATGACCACATGAGTGGGAGGGGAGGGGAGGGGAAAGGGATTAAAAATAAAAGGGGAATATGAATAATTTCACATTTTAAGTGAATATAGGTGGACCAAATGGTTTTCCAAACCATTCTCCAACCATGATCCCCTCACCAAAAAGCACTAGACACCCATATAGTTTGGACACATGGTTTGGGCATATAGTTTACCAAACTGTGTACCGACCATGAAAAACCACATTGTAAAAGCTACATCACCCCTTACACTCTTTTCACAGGTTTCTCCTAACCATGCACAATTCATGCACTAATACTCCATGTCAAAATGAAATCACATAGTTTACCATTAAATTCACATGGTTTGGCACAAACCATGTGATACCCATGAAAAATAACCATGAAATAATAAAAAGAACTAGAAAAAGTCCCTATGTAAGGTTCATCATATAGTTTTCCCTAAACTGTGCATGTTTACCATGTAATAGAGAAAAAAATTATAGAATTCTTAAATTTTAAACCTGAAACCTTTAATAATTCAAATTAACCAAAAATAATATAAAATAATAAAAAACAATAACATGAAGTTTTATAATCTCCCCACCTTGAAACTTTATATCTCTAGAAAGTCCTTGGTCAATCTAGAAGGTGGTAGAGAACAAAAACCTCTACACCTTAATAGAAGAGGTGGGAAGGGCGGTGAAAAATAGAGAGGGTCCTACTAAGAGAAAACTATTAAACATGATTAAATAATAGAATAATGATGTTATTAATATTTTCATTACTTATTATATACTCCCTTTACTGATTTTATATTAAATGTGCATAATTTGTGGGAAATATTAATGTTTTAATATTAAGTATAATTTCTGAGCATTTTTAGAAGTAGTCCAATTGATTCAGTTTACTATTTTAATAATAAATATCACTATACTGATAAAACTTGTGTGGATATTGTTTTTTAGGATTCTAATTTACATATAAAACAATTCATTAGAAGGTACCATGATCTAATTTTTCCATTTTAAGGCCCATATGGGCCACACAAGGAGGCCTACAGAATCTGTGAAGAAACTGGACCAACCATGAGGATTTAATTTTTGGGCTCAATAAGGAATTAAAAATTCTTTAATTCTCCTCCAAATTTTGGGGGATAATTATATGAGTATTGTATAAAAATTTCAATGCCCAACTCTAAAGAAAAGGGGCCCAACTAATGATTTGAAACTAAGCCCACATTTTTGGTTGGGAATTAAAATCAGTACATTGTTGATGACATGGATCCTAATATAGACATCATTTTGAGTTTATATTTTTCAGTGTGAAATAGGAAATATAGGCGGCCGACTTTGTTGAATACATCATTCATTTTTGAAGGCATATTTCTATTCAAAAACCCTTTCACATTTTAAACATCAAAAGTATTGGATTGAAATGGACAGATTAAATTTGTTTAATAAACCGTCCATAACTTTGGATACATTTTCCCAAATGACTCCAAATTTTTAGAGAGGTTGTAAAAATATATTATATACAACTTTAAAGAAGGATATTTCTCTAGATTCAGCTGTATTAATATCCAACTTGGCGATTTAAGTGGAGGGACAGATTGAGAATGCAAACAGTCCACTCCTTGGGATATAAATACTCTCCCCTTCTCTCCTTGAGAGGGGTTGGAATTTCAGAAGAGAGGTTATCATATTGGCACGACCAAAGCCTTAACAAAGGCTTGTGAGGACCTTCAATACTCATGTTTTCACTTGAGATACTTTTCCTCCTCTCTTTGTTTTCATTTACTTTCGTTTTCTTCATTGTTGTAATTTTGTAAGTCATTTCTTTTGTAATTCTGTTTTAATGAAAATTTATTCTTCAATATATCTTATTCTCATCCAAATTCTATGGTATAATATTAATGTTATTAAAATAGTTTAAATACAATTTAATCCCCTTCCCTTATTTTTCTTTCTAATTCAATCTAAAGTTTGTTTTTTAATTCTCATCATCGTTCGTGTGTGTGTGTTCGGCACAAAAATATTTTTTTATTCCTTTCTTTATCTTATTTTCTTAATTTATCATCATAATCATTATAAAAAGATTATTAATCATTTTAATGGATCAGTAAATCTTTAATTTTGGTGAGTTATAATTTAGGTATGTTAAGTGATTGAGAGCTTTTGCTCGACCGATGTTCTTTAAATTAACATTGTGTATGTTGGACTTAACATGTCATGGATTAATGACTTGTTTTGTTTAACATATGGATTCCATGGATTATTGGAACCATAAATACACTACCAAAATCAAGTAATGATTGAGATTATAATCCTAGTTAATTTAAGGCTTGGATTAAAGCCTTAACACTTAGGAATTCCAATCAACGTTAACTTGTGACATGGGTGTTAATTCAATGCAATATAAAGCAAAGCTCAAGGATATCACAAGCTTAACTACCTAATGATGAACTCATCCCAATATTTATCAAATTATTAAATCAATATTATTCAATCAATCATTTCAATTAATCTCTGCAAACAAACCCCCTTAATAAAAATAAAATCAACTAAAAACAAACGACTATTACAAAGTGTCATCGCTGAGGATTCAACCCGAGTGCTGCTATACACATTAGCAGAGCACCAGAACTTTGACCAGTCTATAGGAGACAATAGGCCATGCATTTCAAATGGCTCCATTTCTAGGGATGGTGCTTTAAATAGTCATTAGTTTCTTGTTATTGTAAAAAAACAAAATTTAAAAAAAAAATTGATAAAAACAAAAAGAAAAACCCGTCTTCACATAAAAATAATAAACGAAAAAAACAAAGAAAAAACCACCTTACTCTTTCTTTCAAAATCTCTTTGAATACCCTGTAGCCTCCCAAACAATCCCTCAGATTTTTTTGACCCTGAAATTAAGAGAACACTTCGCCAACTTAAGAGGAACATAAGAGATAATCAAATAATTCAAGAACTAGTCCTTGTCCAACCAGTTGAATTAGATACGACCAATCCTAGGAAACAAACCCTTAAAGAACTTTCTTCCCCTGATATGAATTAACAACCTCTTGGTATTCAATATCCAAACATAGAGGGTGACTTTAAACTCAAATCGGGTTTGATTCATCTTCTTCCTCATTTCCACGGGCTAGCCAGTGAGGATCCACATCTCCACCTTAAAGAGTTTTAAGTTGTGTGCACTACCATGAAGCCTCAAGGGGTTTCTAAGAAACAAATAAAACTATGAGCATTCCCTTTCTCCCTAGCCTACTCTGCCAAGTCATGGATCTACTACCTTCCTCCTGGTTCCATAACCACATGGAATTACTTGAAGCGACTCTTCTTAGAGAAATTCTTTCTTGATTCTCATACTGCTTCTATTCGAAAGAAAATAAGTGGTATCCATTAGTTCCCAAGTGAATCACTCCATGAATACTAGGAGAGGTTCAAAAATCTTGTGGAAACCTGTCCACACCATCAAATCCCTAACCAACTCTTGATCCAATACTTCTATGAGGGGTTATTGGCTATGGAGAGAACTCTCATTGATGCCGCAAGTGGTGGTGCTCTTGTTGATAAAACTCCTGCAGCTGCAAGATATCTCATAAGTAACATGGATAAAAACACACAAAAATTCCATACTCGAGCACATGCTCAAGTAAAACAAGCCCAAGATAATCAATACATAGAGCCGAATAAGATGACCGAGTGGATGAGTGAACTTACAGGTCTTGTGCGACAACTAGCTATGGCTACCAAATCCCCAACCTCGTCTTCTTCGCAATAAATGTTTCCTGGACCTATCAAAAACTGTGGAATCTGCAACTCTCCATCTCATCCAACTGAAACATGTCCACAACTTCAAGAGGATCAATCTGATTCATCTGTACCAATGGAGCTTAATGCAACATATGCTCAACGAAACACCAACCCTCAACTATCAGGTCAGTTTGTTAGAAACTTCAACCAACCTCACTCTAAGCCCTTCCATTCTTCCTATAACCAAGGTCTTAGGTATGGTAATCCCATATCTCATCCCCCTCAATTCATTACTCAAAACCCAAACTAGTTTCAATATGGTCAAGGTGTTGGTAACTTCCAACAACCTTATCCTTTTCTCCCTCGACATCAAAGGAACAATCCTCCTCTTGGATTCCATTATCCTAGTGAGCCTTCCCAATTCCAAAACCAATACAATCACTTTCCCAAGAACAAAAATCAAGGTAATACCAATTTGGGACAAGCCTCTTCTTCTAAGAAACCATGGGAAAGTGTAGTGGAAGATCTTGCCTCTTTCACCCGTTCTAGCCTCAAGAACATTGATACCCAAATTGGTCAACTGGCATCCCACCTCAGTCAGAAGCAACCATCCAATTCTTCTCAACTTCCATCTCAACCATTACCCAACCCCAAGGGTAATGTAAGTGCAATTGCACTTAGATCGGGAAAGAAAATTTATATGCCTCAAGATAAGTCCTCCAACCCTCCTTTGAATGTTGACCTAGAAAATTAAAAGAAAAAGAAACTTGAAAAGGAATCTGAATCCATTCCCTCACCTCCTTCCATTCCACTTAGGAATCCAATTCCTTTTCCTCAAGCTATTTCTAAGCCAAGGAAGTCCTTTGAACTTGATCCTGAAATTCTAGACATGTTTAGACGTGTTGAAGTCAACATTCCCCTCTTAGATGACATAAAACAAATTCCTAAGTATGCCAAGTTTCTCAAGGAGTTGTGTACCCACAATAGGCAACTTAGGACCTTTTAAAATGTTTCCACCCAGTAGTCTATTCCCATAAAGTGCAAAGATCCAAGGACCTTTACGGTTCTATGCCAAATTGGAAGTTCCAACTTTGATGATGCACTCATAGACCTAGGAGCCTCAATTAATGTCATGCCCAAATCCAACTTCTCCAACCTTGGTCTAGGTCCCTTACATCCAACAGGTGTTGTCATTTAGTTAGCTAATCGAAGCACAACCAGTCCTGAGGGAATAATTGAGGATGTCCTTATTCGTGTGAATGATCTTATCTTCTCTGCTGATTTCTATGTCCTTGACATGGAAGGTGAGACGAAATCTTCTCGACATCCCCTAATTCTAGGAAGACCATTCCTTATGACTGCGAGAACCAAGATTGATGTCTATTCAGGCATCTTATCCATGGAATTCGGTGACCAACTGGTTAAATTCAACATTTTCCAAGCCATGCGATACCCATATGAGGATCACTCAGCATTCTCAATCCATGCTTCTGAGGACACTTCTAAGAGTCAATTGAACCCCAATCCACTATGTTCTTCATGTTCTAATAATAAAGGATCTTGTGAAATCTGCACCATGATTAACCAAGTCATAAATGGTGAAGTTGATGTGGACCTCTCATTCATAGAATCCATAAATCTAGAAGAACTTGAAAACTCTCTTGAATCCCACATCAACTCTAATATCTAATGCTCCATCTTGGAAAGTATTAAGGAGAATGAATCTAAAGTAACTAAAGTCCCTTCCTCAATTCCTAAGTTTTCTAACCCACAAATAAATGATGAGACTGATCTGAAACCTCTTCCTGAACACCTGAAATATGCATTCCTTTTCCATGATCACTCTTATCCTGTCATTATCTCTTCTTCACTTACCGAAACCGAGGAGTCCAAACTTGTTCAAGTGTTAGAGAAAAACAAAAAGGCCTTAGGGTGGACCCTAGATGACATACCAGGAATCAACCCTGCCCTTTGCATGCATCACATAAATCTTGAGGAATCATCCAAACCAATTATACAATCACAAATAAGACTCAATCCACTCATCCTTGAGGTAGTTAGGGAAGAGATTACTAAGCTTCTTCAAGCTGGTATTATCTACCCAATTTCTGATAGTGAATGGGTTAGTCCAATTCAAGTTGTACCTAAGAATGGTGGGATAACTATTGTCACAAATGAACATGGAGAGGTAGTCACAACTCGAGTGAAAAACAAATAGCATGTGTGCATTTAATAGAGGAAATTGAATGTTGAAACAAGAAAATATCACTACCCTCTTCCATTCCTTGATCAAATTCTAGAAAGATTATCCATAAAGTAACACTATTGTTTTCTTGATGGATACACCGACTAGTTCCAAATCCCAATCGCACCTTAGGACCAAGAAAAGACTACTTTCACATGCCCCTTTGGAACATATGCATATAGGAGAATGCCTTTTGGCCTTTGAAATGCTCCTGAAACATTCCAGAGGTGTATGATGAGTATCATTTCTGAATTCATTAAACACTGAATGGAAGTATTTATGGATGACTTCACCATTTATGCTGATTCATTTGAATCTTGTTTGAATTCACTCTCTCTAGTCCTTCAAAAGTGTGTCAAGTGTAACCTTGTGTTAAATTTTGAAAAATGTCATTTCATGGTTACAAATGGGATTGTTCTAGGGAACATAGTTTCAAAAGATGGTATTGAAGTTGATCCTGCCAAAATTTAAGTGATCCAATCACTTCCTAAACCCACTTTTGTTTGAGACATCCATTCATTCCTAGGTCATGTCAGTCTCTATCATAGATTCATCCATAACTTCAGTAGGATTTCCCTCCCACTCACTCGGTTACTACAAAATGATGTATCGTTCTAATTTTATCGGATGTATCCGAAGAGAAAAACTTCCTACAAAATGATGCCACTTTCCATTTCGATGAGGTTTGCAAGAGAGCCTTCATTGAACTCAAAACTTCTCTTACATCTTCCCCAATAATCCAACCCCCAGATTGGTCCTTACCCTTTGAGTTGATGTGTGATTCTTTTGATAGAGCTGTTGGGGCTGTTCTTGGTCAAAGAAGATAAAAACTTCCTCATTTCATATATTATGCCTCAAAAAAATTGGATTAAACTCAATCTCACTACACTGTCACTGAAAAATAACTTTTAGCAGTGGTTTTTGCCTTAGATAAATTTAGGTACTGTCTGTTAGGTGCCAAAATCATCATCTTCACAGACCATTATGGTATAAAGTTCTTACTCAAGAAAAGTGATTCCAAACCGAGGCTAATAAGATGAATCCTAATGCTCCAAGAGTTTGACCTTGAAATAAAAGACAGACCAGGAAAAGAGAACCCTGTGGTTGATCACTTGAGTAGAATTTCTAATTATTCTCATTATGAAATCATTGATCCTAAATTCCCCACTAATCACCTTTCATCTCTCACTCCAAAGTTACCATGGTATGACCCAATTGTAAATTACTTGGTTTCTGGTGTTTTTCATGAAATGTTTTCAAAATAACAAAAAATGAAGTTGAAAAGTGATTAAAAATACTATTTTTGGGATGAAAATAATCATTGGAAAACTAGGGCTAACATGGTAATAAGGAGATGTGTCGATGAAAATGAACATTCTTCTATATTAGAATTCTGTCACTCACTTCCTGGAGGTGGCCACTTTGGACCACAAAGGACCTCCCGAAAGGTCCTAGACTTTGGATTCTTCTGGCCTTCACTCTTCAAGGACTCACATGAGTTCTGTCAATCATGTCCCACTTGCCAAAAGTTTGGAACAATTTCAAAGAGAAATGAAATACCCTAAAAGTCTTTAATTTTCTGTGAGATCTTCAATGTTTGGGGAATCGATTTCATGGGACCATTTACCCCTTCCAATGGATTCTCATACATCCTTCTTGCGGTTGATTATGTTTCTAGGTGGGTCAAGTCCAAACCCACTCAAAAGTATGATTCACATACTATTAGTGAGTTCCTAAAGACACACATTTTCCACCAATTTGGCACACCTCGTGCCTTGATAAGATACTTAGGAACACATTTTTGTAATAAAACCATGGAATCTTTTTTGAAAAAGAATGGGGTTGTACATAAAAATTCAACTGAATATCACCCCCAAACAAATGGAATGGTTGAACTTTCTAATAGAGAAGTGAAAAGAGTGCTTGAGAGAATTGTAAAACCCACCAGAAAAGATTGGCCTGAAAGACTTGGTGAAACACTTTGGGCTTATCAAACTGCCTATAAAACACCAATTGGGATGTCTCCTTTTTGGCTAGTTTTTGGTAAAGCATGTCATCTACCAGTTGAAATCCAACATAAGTAATTTTGGGTAGTAAAAACTTGTAATTTTGATCTTGAAAAATCTGGTGAATAAAGATTATTGCAATTGGCTGAACTGGAGGAGCTTCGACTTGAATCCTATGAGAATTCCAATCTATACAAAGAAAAGGCTAAGGTACTCCATGATAAAAACACCCTGAGAAAGGTATTCCATGAAGGTGAAAAGGTAATGCTCTTCAATTCTCGATTTTATCTTCACCCAGGTAAGCTTAATTCTCATTGGGAAGGTCCTTTTGTTATTACTATTTTTTACCCATTTTGTGTAGTGCAAGTCCAAGACCCCTCTTCCAAAAGGATATTCACGGTTAATGGACATCGGTTAAAGCATCACCATGAAAGGAAACACATCCCAGGAACCACCTCAACTTCTATCAGATCCCCAAATTCTGTAGTTGACCCACCACTGGATGGAGATGACAACCCACCAAATCCAAAACAGGGGGAACCTATTTCCCTTTAACTATATCTCTATCTCTCTCTCTAAATCTTTCTTCTTCTTCCTCTATCTTTCATTTTTTTACCACTTTCTTTATCAAAACATTTATTTTTCACTTTATCTTTTTTGTGGGTGTATCTTTATAAAAAACAAAAATAAAAACCTAAAAAAAAACAATCACTTAAAAAAAATACAAAAAAATAGAGTCATGCTTACTCACCATCGATTTTTGAAATTTTGTCCAACCATTTTAGGGAGTTAACAGAAATGTTTTCATCTCAAAAATTGTGTATTTTCATCATGACTTTGGATAAAGAATTTTGTGTCAAAATTAACAAATTTTTAATGCTCAATTTTTGATTTGGAAAATGATTTTCCCAAACTGTGAGGAACAACATTTGATTTCATGCCAAGGCCACCTATGACCATCAATTAAAAATGTGTTTTTTGACCCCCATTTTTGAGTCTTGATTTTTTGGACCTTTGAGCTGAATTTCCTACTTTAGTGTGCATTAATATGATAGATGAATTTTCTGAACCACATGAGAATCACAATAGCCAAGTAACCTCCCATTTCCCTTACATTAATCCTCCTTTTGAAATCCCCTTCGAGCCTATGAAAAACTTTACTTTGATAGCCACATTACAAGCCCAATACCTTTTCTAACCCAATATAAACATGGATTTTCATTGCATAATTTTTTGAAATTTAAGTGTGGGGGGAATGGATTTCATTGTTTGGGTACTCTATTATTGATTTTCAACGAGTTATCATCTGCTTGAGGGAAAGAATCCATTTCAGTGTGGGGGAGAGGTTTTCATTCAATGTGTTTTGGGGAATGTAATGTACTTCCATTTATGTAATTTTGTAAATGTTATTGACAAGTGTTCAAAAAAAATCAAAAATGATAAAAAAAATCAAAAAAAATTGAAAAAATGGGTTGTGTCTTGGGTAGGTCAAAAATCACTATTTCTCAGCCTTTTATCTTGTTATAAATATTACAATTAGTGTCGTGAGGAGATCAATCATGGGTTGGGATATGAGTGTGAGATCTTTTCTAAGTTCAACTTTCAAAAAAAGAGAAAAAGAAGAAGAAACAAATAACACTTGCAGTATATTATTATTGGGAGAAGTTTTGTGTTTTGTAAATATTACATCTTATCATTACCTTCACATTTTCTTCCTCTATTGTGTCTTTATTCACACAATCATTCCCTTTTAAATATGTGTTTTCATTTCCTTCGATGTTTTATTTCAAAAAAAATGTGCATTGCTTTTTCTATATTGGTGTTTTAACCCTCTTCTTGTCTCTCTTGGAAATTATATTCCTATCATCCCATAGCCACAAAAAAACCCCTTAAAAATACCTCTTGATTATTGTTCACATATATAGGGATTGGAATATGAGATCTCTTTTCAAACTCTGAGATTTTCACTTTTGTTTGGTGAAAGAGTGAACCTACACAAATGAATTTTATCATCTTGAGAGGTGTGAGTTTTGAGTGTCCACATTTTCCATTTATAAATTTGAGCATGAAAAAAATGAATTATTTTTGGAACATTGTTTCTGTAACAACTTGTGGTTGAATTCAAAATGGATGAGGGAAATAGTCTAAACCTCCCCTGATTGGAGAAAACAAAATTTTACTATTTGTTGGTGAGTGAAAATGATTTTTTCATGTTTTTATATTTGTTGCACATGAGAACACGCATAAAACTAAGTATGGGGGAGTTGATGTTATTAATATTTTTATGACTTATTATATACTCCCTTTACTAATTTTATATGAAATGTGCATAATTTGTGTGAAATATTAATGTTTTAATATTAAGTATAATTTTTGAGCATTTTTAGAAGTAGTCCAATTGTGTCAGTTTACTGTTTTAATAATAACTATCACTATACGAATCCAAATTCTGTGGATATTGTTTTGTAGGATTCTCATTTAAATATAAAACATTTCATTAGAAGGTACTATGAGATAATTCTTCCATTTTAAGGCCCATATAAACCACACAAGGAGGCCTACAGAATCTGTGAAGAAACTGGACCAGCCATGAAGATTTAATTACTGGGCTCAATTAGGAAGTCCAAATTCTTTTATTCTCCAGAAAAGTTTGGGGGATAATTATAGGATTATTGGATAAAAATTTCAAGTCCCAACTCTAAAGACAAGGGGCCCAACTAATGCTTTGAAACTCAGCCCACATTTTTGGATGGTAATTAAAATTGGTACCGTGTTGATGACATGGATCCTGATATAGACATCATTTTGAGTTGAGATTTTTGATTGTGAAAGAGGATATATAGGCGGATTATGTTGTTGAATACATCATTCGATTTTGAAGACATATTCCTATTCAAATACCTTTTCACATTTTGGACATCAAAAATATTGGATTGAAATGGACAGATTAATGTTGTTTAATAAAACGGCCATAACTTTGGATAAATTTGTCCAAATGACTCCAAATTTTGAGATAGGTTGAGAAAAGTTATTAGATAAAACTTTGAAAAAGGGTATTTCTCGATATTCAGCTGTTAGAATAGCCAAATAGGCGATACAAGTGGAGGGACAGATTGAGAATGTAAATAGTATACTCCTTGGGATATAAATACTCTCCCCTTCTGTCCTTGAGAGGGGTTGTCATTTCAGAAGAGAGGAGATCATATTGGCATGACCAAAGCCTTTCAAAAGGCTTGGGAGGACCTGCAATACTCAAGTTTTCACTTGAGAGACCTTTCCTCCTCTCTTTGTTTTCACTTACTTTCGTGTTCTTCGTTGTTGTAATTTTGTAAGTCCTTTCTTTTGTAATTCTGTTTTAATTCAAATTTCTTCTTCAATATATCTTATTCTCATCCAAATTATATAGTATAATATTAATGTTCTTAAAATAGTTTAAATATAGTTTAATCACCTTCCATTCTTTTTCTTTCTAATTCAATCTAAAGTTCGTTTTTTAATTCTCATCATCATTCGTGTGTGTGTGTTCGGTGCACAAATCTTTTCTTATTCCTTTATTTATCTTATATTCTTAATTTATCATAATAATCATTATAACCATATTAGTGATTATTTTAATGGCTGAGTAAATCTTTAATTGGGGTGAGTTATAATTTAGGTATGTTAAGTGATTGAGATCTTTTTCTCGACAGATTTTCTTTAAATTAACATTGTGTATGTTGGGCTTAACATGTCATGGATTAATGACTTGTTTTGTTTAACATATGGATTCCATGGATTATTGGAACCATAAATACACTACCACAATCAAGTACTTATTGAGATTAGAATCCTAGTTAAGTTAAGTCTTGGATTAAAACCTTGACACTTAGGAATTCCAATCAACGTCAACTTGTGACATGGGTGTTAATTCAATGAAATATAAAGCAAAGCTCAAGTATATCACAAGATTAAATACCTAATGATGAACTCATCCCAATATTTATCAAATTATTAAATCAATCTTAGTCAATCAATCATTTCAATTAATCTCTGCAAACAAACCCCCCTAATCAAAATACAATCAACTAAAAACAAACGACTATTACAAAGTATCATCGCCGAGGATTCGACCCGAATGCTGCTATACACATTAGCAGAGCACCGGAACTTTGACCGGTCGATAGGCGAAAATCAGCCATGCGTTTCAACTAACCACCCCAAATTCTCAAATAACACCAAACATTTTTGAGCACATATCAACCAAAACAATCTAATATGGAGTCCTAAGATGATAGAGACCTATGAAGGCCACCCCACCATTTATAATTCATCTAAAATAGTGGAATGAAAGTAAAAAATCCTAATAGAAGACCATCAATAAAGATAATCCTCATCCGTTAACCATAAAAGACTATTCCAAGGAAACTTGATCAAAATTACAAAGAGATATAACCTGATATATTATCTAAACAACCATGAAATGATCCCATCAAAACTATCAAGGCTAAAAACGTACTAGGAAAACAATCATAAACAAGCCTCAATAGAAAAAAAAACACATTCCCCTACCTTTTTTCACCACTCCATAAGGGTAAACTAAAACCTCAACCAAGGAATATCACCTCATGATGAACCCAGGAATCACAATAAGCCCCCCCACATGCTTATTGAAAAGAAACACTAGAACTAGTTACCTGAGAATATACTTAAGGTTTCACATGTCATTCTCTCATTAATAAATACTAAACATAGACAATGCCACATAAAAATAATTCAATAAGAAAAATTCCACTAACCGATCATAAACACAATTAAACATATCCACAGGAAGCAATCAAAAGGGAACCCAAAAGACAATAAGCATCCCCTAAAAAATATTCAAATATATCTAAAAGAATAAAAAATGATTACATAAGATGGGAAATCATCCCAAACAACTATTTCAAACAATAATTATTAAAATATCCCAACCAATAAAACCTCTAAATATGGCCTGAATAGTCATAATGAATACATTACTTTACATAAATAATGAGGAACTAAAGACTCCAACCAAATATGATGGTTCTAACTAGAAAATCATAGAATTCTTAGAGATATTACTGGTAGATATAATAAAAATAAATACTCAAATAATAAAGAGACTCTTGGTTAAATAATCAAGAATTAAAGAGTAACAATAGACTGGAATAATAGAAATACTACCAACTAATAAGAAATATTCTAGAAGTCCTAAATAGGGTATGATAGTAGAGAACATTTTGAGTCCACTACTCTATCCTGAGTTTGGGTAGAGTCTATTACTAAAGGGAGTAATTTTAAACAAATGGATGATTCACTACAAAGATAATCCTTAAGAACAAGCCTTATACTTTTTCTCTTGATTTTTTTAGGAGGAATACTATAAATAAAACAAGACATGAAATCCTCATGGTCATCCCTAAAATTTTAGACAAAATAGACTCATCAAAACCCATAGTAAAAATATCAAAACATAAACCCTTCAAGAAAACACTTTAACCAAAAATCATAAAATATTAATTTCTTTAAAATCCTTAATCTATATTAAAGAATTTAAAAACCCTCATTTACCAAGGCACACACATAAAAATATATTACACTATTTTAATCAAATTAACCTTGGTAAAGCACTTCCCTTATATTTGGAAAACAAATTTTTTTTAACATATTATAATTTGAAAATATATCTTAATAAATTGAATTTTTTTCAAAGAATTAACATAAAAAACTTTTCATTTTTTTTTCAAAATTCCATAATTAAATCAACCTCTTTATAAAACACTTCATAGAAAATTAGAGATCCATTTCAAAGTAACACACCAAAACTAGTTTCATAATCAAACATTTAAAAAAATTCACCACTTACTTATAAAATAACCCTTTAAAATGGAAAGAATAAATAAAGAAAAATACCATAAATAAAAAAACCCATATTAACAACATTAAAACACCAAAAATATTCTCCTTGACCCCCCAAAATAAGTGGTAACCACTTTATGAGAAATCCATATCCAAGAGGGATAAAAAAACCAAAAAGGATGTAGAGATATTAATAGTTTAGAAAAAAAATTTATAAAGTTTTTCTCCAACCATGTGATAGACTTTGTGAAGCTCACAAAACTATTAACATAGGCTCTGCATGGTTTAACAAACCATTTGTTCTAACTAGGAAACCTTGGTTCTACTTTCATTTTCACCTAAAAATGAAACAGACCCCTAAAATCACTTTCTAGGATTATTGAGGACCCAAATATAATCATTCCACATTTAAATGAATCAAAATATCAATAATAAAATCAAAATAAAATACTCAATCCCTACCACCTAATTAAAATCTTGGTTCATCAATAGAAAGAGTTGGTCAAGCACACCCCCGTACACTCCACTCAAGTTTCAACGTTCCCGTCTCTTAACTACCATAAAAAATTCCAAATAATAACATAAAATTCTCAAGAACCTAGGAACTTTAAAAGAACCTATTATATGATACTATTTGATACAAAATTTCCTAGGATGACCTGAAAAATCACTCGATCAGCTGTAACCATGATCGAAGGGAGTTCATGATCCCTACGGGTAGTAACTAGTTCATGGGAAATAAATAATAACTTTGGTAAATTTTTTACTCCAAATTAGAGTTTACACATGCTACATTTCTTTTATTGAAAACCTGATATGGGTTGTCCATACATTTTATTTCCACAGAACATTAATAAAAAAATTCAAAATAAATAAGTAAACAAAAAGAAGGGATAACTGAAAAAATGATCCAAATCATTCATATCAACATCCATACATCATCCCAAAATACTATATAATTAGGTACTACATGAAGAAACAAAACACAGAGAAAATAGATATGGTCTAAAAAATACAAAAATATACCAAAATAAAACAAAGCTTACCCAAACCATACCTCAAGACCACCTTCTTGTATCCCGTGGTTTATCTCTACATCCCATGTCACCTATTGTTGGGTGAGAGATATGATAATCAACCTAAGAGGAAAATTAAAACTTGATTAAGTCATAAGGGACACATACATTCACACAATTTTGTATTCAGGGTGTAAGAGAGTAGGATCAATCATATCTCACCAAGGATTATATGAAATTCATTTAATTAAAAAAATCCATAAATGATAGTTTGAAATACAATCAAAATTATGGTTTCCCATTTTAATTTTAAATAATAAATGGTGAAAAAAATAAAATATTCCATGTCATAGAGAATAAAACCATTATATTTAAGTAAATATAAATGAAATTATTTTGAAACCCAAAATATAAACCTTTTATTTTAAGAAAATCCAATAAAAAATTGTTTTTAAATATTTAAAAACCTTGCATGAAAACCCAAACATAAACAAAAAATATTTCCTTTTTTTGAAAAATGATTATCAAGATCCACTTTGAAACCATTTTGGGAACACACTCAACCAAAAATAAAAAGAATCAAAAAACAAATGGTAACCTTTAGATTAAGAAGAAATTGGGAAGCCATAAACATAAATAGTAGCACTAGCCACAAGCACAATGGCATATAAGAAATCATGAAATGGAAATCCACTACATTGAACCACCGATCAAGTACCAATTATCATGGGCTATACCTTAGGAACTCCAGTGAAATGATCCTATTATTTGTATAACAACAAAAACTAATAAAAAAATTACATTCAATATAATAGTAACAAAATCCATCCAATTAGACTACACAGCCTCATTGGAATGGAACATACCCTCTAGCCAAAGACTAAGCATAACTAGGGGGACCCTAGAAACATGTGTACAAACAATGGCAGAATGAGTCGAGCCTCCCACCTAGATTTCTAGGTTCCCATGACCAAAAAACTACATATCTGATCATGTAATAAATATAATTACTAAAATAAAACATATGAAATGCCTCACATGTCACCTCTAAAACCCTGACATAGAACAAAAACTTTCAAATTATACATCCATCATATAATAATCAACACATATTGGGTAAAATAATTATAGGTGAAATAAATGAGGGTTTTATGAGGATTAGACCCTTTCATTTATAAGGTGAAAAATGGACCTTCACATGAAAATGATATTGGGATGCTAGGACCTTAACTTTTATTTAAATTTATCATTTTAAATACATTTTAAAAAACAATACAACACACATACCTTTTAAATATATAAATATTACTAAAAAATAAAGTGACTTCCTTTGAAAACCAAAAAAAACCCAATACCTGCATTTCTTCTTTGAAACCATTTAAAGGAAACCATACACAACTTTAACGATTCTAAGAACATAAAAACATTTTACTCAAAAATGATACTTGAAGTCCATAGTAAAAAATCTTTATTCCAAGGTACACTTTCCATAGAAACTATTTATATTTTCATCTAAAGAACTATATATAGATATAATTTAATATGAAATGAATTTTTGACATGAAATAATTTCATAAATATCATAATAAAGGAAAAGTATTGAAACACTTGCCTCAATTAGATAGAAATCAAGTTTCAATGTGTTTCCTTCCATGGGGAAAAATCAAACAAGAAAGGAAACACCTTATACAGGTCATTCACAACCAAAATAGGTTAGATCAAACCTAAAACCCTAATTCATCATGCACAATGGACTTGGGTTCCCAAGATAAAGTGAAGCCTAGAGAAAATGGAAATGATAATAGGGAAGAAGAGAAAGGAGAAGGATAAAGATAGATTACCATATAAACAATTAAAATCCAAGTTTGGTAAGACAAAAATAGAAGGAGGAGGTGATGGTGATCTACTTGAGATCATGAGGATACCAACCATTTAAGGGGTAGGGGAGAGGAGGATAAAATTATTAAAAATAAAAGGGTAAAATTGAGTACTTCCACATTTTATTTGAATATGGGAAGACCACATGTTTTGAATGTACAATTTTTGAAATTGTTCACCAACCATGTTACCCTCACTAGAAATGAATTGGAACCCAAATAGTTTGGATACATGGTGTACCAAATCATGTGATAACTCTATAAAAACTCACCATCAAAGCTGCAACAACCCTCTTATACTTGTTGAATAATTTTTCCTAACCATGGAAAAACCGTACACCAACACTCCAGGACAAAAAGGAATTACATGGTTTCCACTAAAACTCACATTGATTGTCCCGAACTATGATATACCTATAAAAACTAAACATACATGAAAAAAATAACTATAAACGTCCATGAATATTTTCCATTGCATGGGTTCCTCTAAACCGTATGTGATAACCACACAACCATGGAAAAATTATTGAATTCTAAAATTTCAAACCTAAAACATTTAAGAATTCAAATTTACCTAAAATAATATAAAATAATATAAAATAGTCAACAATAGAAACATGATTTGTTATATTTTTATCACCAAATACATTCCAGTGAATTTTCCAGGAGGTGCTTCGACACGTGACATCACCTTTGCATCAATGATACATCATCGATCCATATTGAACTTTGATTATATTTTGATCATATATTGATCAATCAGAGTCTAATTTGGGCTATCCAGGAATTTATTTCTTTTTAATTGACCACATCAAACACATATTTTTTTTGAGATTCTTACCAGATCAGTGGAAGAAAATACAAGTAACATGATTAACTTGATTGAATTTAATTATTCCATTTATAATTTTAAAATATAAGATCTTTTTTATATTAAATATTTATAAAATACCATCATAGAAAACACTAATGTTATTATAATACCAATAGATAGAACTAAAAAATATGGACAATTTTTTAATAAGACATCTTATAGTACCCTAATAGTTGATGCAAAGTGGCTCCTTCTCAACAAAAAATATATTTCCTAAATTATACAATGTATCAAAAAAATATATTCTAAAAGTTTTTCAATGAATATGATTCTTTTTTTATATGGTAAAAATAAAAAATATGTTTAAAAGTAGAACTAAATGGAAAAAAAATCATGATATGATGATTTTTCAACTTAAAGTACAAAGATAAAAACAACATATCGAAAAAATGATTGAGTTACAATGTAATATTAATTAGTTTAAAGATATGAAAATGATTGTATATGATGATTTATAAGAACTCTTCATGTATATTTATTTACCAAAGATTCAATAAACATTAGTCGTGTCAATAAATAACCCTAATATTTATAGAAAACTTATCATAGAAAAGGTGAGATATAAAATGGTGAATGAAAAATCGCAAAGGAATAATGGGGGATGCACTCTAAAATAAAAATATTTGTCATATAAAGGAAAGTGAAAAAAATGGAAATAAAAAATCCTAGTAAAATAACCTCATTACCAAAATCAACAAGGGAGTAAGGAATAAAAATCTAGATCAATATATGATATGAATTTTCACCATTATAGAATGCCTAGGTTTTTTTGTGTGTGTATCATAAATTAAAGGCATAGAAAAGGAATTATGAATCTAAACCCTAAAAGAATTATGTTTTAGATGTCAATGATGAAATATTTATTATTTAAGAAGATGATCATCTAAACTTTGAAATCCAAGAATCGATATGGGTGATTGATTTAAGCGCCACCTAAAATATCACTGGTTGATGGGATTTATTCTCATCACACACTCAAGGGAGTTTTTGACAAGTAAATATGGGAAATTATTATTTGTATAATATTATTAATATTATTAATTTTTTTAGAATAATATTTGATATTGGTTGTTGTTGAAATATATGAGGTATGTTCCTAATATTCACCTCAATTTTATATCTACTAGAATTCTTGATAATTATGGCTACATTAGTTCCATTACTAATGGAAAATGGAATATTACCATAAGTAACATGGTAATAGATAAAATAAAGAAATATACTTCTTTCTACCACATATAAGCCAAACCATATTTTGAATAAATCAATGTAAACAAAAAGGATATTCCCATAGATGTGTGGAATAGATAACATTATCACATATGTAAGACAGGACTTAGAATTCTTTAAAATAATGATCCCTTTACAGGAATCAAAGGCAAAAATTTTAAAAATTTTATTTAATGTATCATGGGAATGTAAAAACTGAGTATCATTTCATGGTTATTTTCCATCTAGAAAATAAAATATTCTAGATTTTATATACATAAATTCCTTCATGATGAGCATAAAGTCACTAAGAAGTTCTATTTTTTTTAATTTCATTAATGACCATTATAGAAAAGTGTGTGAATTTTCATTGGAAATTAAATAAAAAGTGTAAAATGTTTTTAATAAATTTCATATAAAGGTGAAAAGAGAAAAAAAAATATGATTAGAGTGTGTTAATATAGATAATAAAGTATAATACCATGGTCCATTTTAAGAATATTGTAGGAAATTTAACATTAGGCTAGAAACATTTTCACAAAAGAGACCTCAAATAATCACACTGTAGATTGGATGGAAAAATCATATTTAAGAGAGTTAGGTTTATGCACTGGAATTAAAAGCTACCAAACACCTTTTGGAGGGAGGAAATGAGGACTATAGTTGTTCTTATCAACCTTAATCTATCAGTTCCTTTGAACTAAATAATTCTGAATTTTTTTTGGATAGGTAAAGAAATTCTATAGAAGAACTTAAGAGTTTTTGGATGCGGGTCATTTGTAAACATCTTGAAAGAAAATAGGTCAAATATGGATATAAAAGGAAACAATGTATCTTATTAGGATATTATCATGAAGAGTTTGACTATAGAATATGAGATTTGATTAGTAGGATAATCACTAGAATTGAATATGTGTTATTTCTTAAAGATCAAACAATTAGATACTTTTAGAAGTTATATAATATATAATATAAGGAAATTATAGTAAATATAGAACCATTCTCACCATTATTAAATATATATGTTGGGGATATATTTTTTGAACTGATCATACATCAATAATAGGTAATATATCACTATTTTATGAGATGTATTCATTATATGATTTTCCATAATAGATCTCATTAGAGGAATAATTGATAAGATATAATAGAGAATGAAAACTGAGTCATAGATAATCACCATTTGAGTATGTGATTCTTACCTATGGGGTATAACTAGAATTTTGTGATGATGTGATTGGAAGTTATCATAATATGGAATGGAAAAAGTCTTTATGGGGGGGGGGGGGGTGAGATCCTTACACAAGAATTTAACATTCAACATGGTTGAGTGACTATATGGAAAAAATAACCGAAGAACAAGTGGGTGTACATAATCAAAAGTAAAAGTGAAATATCATAACCATGATACAAATTCATGATGTTTATAAAGGGATTTATACAAAATAAAGGTATCAAATTTGATGAAATTTTATCTTCTATGTAAAAATAAATTTTATTATAGTTGTTCATAGATTAGTGGCTAGCTTTAACTAATAGGTAAAAATAATTTATGTAAAGAATTAATTCTTTAATCATGATTTTTAAGAATATATATAAATAGAAAAACTATAAGGCTTTTAGGTGAAAGGTAAAGAAAACATGGTATGGAAACTTAATAAAAGTTTATATGGCTTGAAATAGGAACTAGATCAATGGTATAAGAAGTTTGACTCCTACTTAGGGGAAAATAAGTATTACATAATGAATTATGATCAACGTGTTTCATAAAATTATTTTTTGATGGTGATTTTATTATTTCATTTCTTTATATTGATGATATATTTATTATTTAAAAATATTTCACCAAGATTATCAGGTTGAATAAGGAGTTAAATTAATCTTTTTAAATTATAAACATAGGAGAATCCATACAGATCCTTGGAATGAAGATTACCCATGATAGGAGGAATCAAATGATTTGAATATTTTAGAAATGGTATATTTATAAGGTTCTTAAAATACCCAACATGAAAATTTTTAAACTAGTTATCTATCCACTTGAGAGTCCCTTCACATTGATAAAAATTTAGTGGCTATCAACTAAAGAGGAGAAAAAAAGATGGATGAAATTAATTATTAGTAATTAGTTGGTATTCTTGTGAATTATATAATGTGAACTAGACCAAATATATATTATTTTTTTGTTGTTTTGATCCAATTATTCTCAAATACAAGAAAGGAACATTGGAGTATAGTTAAATGGATATTAAGGTATCTCTAAAGTATATCTAGTCATTGTTTATGTTTTGTAAATGGTATTCCTATTTAGGAAGGTTATATAGATATCGACATGATGAGATATGTATATATAAGAAAATTATATTTTAACACCTGATATAATTTTCAAGGGGTTATGTTTTATGGAAATTATTAATTTAGAAGCGTGTTTCCCTATCTATGAAAAAGTATAGTATATCAGAATCACTTACGATGGTAAAGAGATACTGTGGATATTTTTTTTCAAGAGATGGAAAAATGATAGAGAATCATATTATCTATTGTGGTATCCAAAGTTCTATTTATCTTAGCACAATCCCAACATTTCACTCAAGTCTCAAACACATCAACGTTTGATATCACTAGATCTATAATGCATTGAAAGATAAATTTTTGTAAATCAATAAAATCCATACCAATGATAATGGTACATATATGATGATAAATGTTTTATTGATATAGAAAATAAATTCTTTCAAGGAGAAAGATATTCTATCTTTTTCTTTGAATTTTTCATGAGGGGTAGATTTTTGGGTGCCACTCCCAATTAGGGGAGATAATTGTGAAGGTTTTCTGCTAAAAACAGCCATGAGAAGAATTTTTCATACTTTTTAAACCAAATAAAAAAGGATATTAATTATTGTGGGAAGACCAAAGTGAATATATATGATCTTTCCAAGGTCATATAAAAAACCATGATAAAATTCTTTTTTAAATTCTCTCTAAAAGTGACCATACCCCGTGAATGAAGACTGTAACTTCCCCGTATATCATTTTACATTTTTCAAGAGTGAATAGAAATATATATCTTCTTATCCCATGGATATAGAAACATATAAAAACCATATAAATCATTATGTTTCTCATATTTTTCTCTCTTTTTTGCATTTATGTCTGTTTCACTCAACAAGAAATGATGAATTTCTTATCATTCATTGATTTTTTGTGGTAATAGTTATTAAATTTGAAAACTTGAATTTAGGCCTTTGATAATCCAAGTAATAATCAATGATTATGTATTTGGATAATTTTATGAATATATTTTCAATTAAAAGTATCAATTTCATCAACCCTAAATATAAAAGTAAAATAATATGATTTCTTTAATATTTAATCATTTATTGGAAACATCCCCTTGAAGAGTGTTCAGAAGAAAATACTTTTGTATTATCTTTTTTGGTATATTATTCATAATAAATCCATAATAAATTATTTTTAGGTATATGGTTTCAATTTAGTTTTTTCCCTTTAAAATAATTTATATAAAATTCTTTTTACATTTTCAAAATGATTCCAATAATAAATGAAACATGTGTTTTTACTATCAAAATTAAATAATGTGTTTTGAATGATTCAAAAATCTACCCCATTTTGATGATCCTAATACTATCACCCTTTTTTTTATGATCATGACATATAAAAGTTAAAAGTGTATAAAATTAGTCAAGTAAATGGTTGAGAACATTTAATGTCAATCCATAAAAAACAAAAAAGGTTCCAAGCATCCAATAAAAAGTAATAGAATAAAAAATAAAGAATCTAAAAAATAAATAACACAAAGTATAATAAAATATCACCCTTAATAAATAATGTATTTAAATATAAACATGTAAAACACAAAAAATATAAGGTTTATAGAATGGTGAACACACTCCCTTTATTTAAAAAATCTACTCAATAACTGAGTTTTTTTTAAATTTTTACTATATCTATACACTTTATGATTATAAAAAAATAATAGATCTTATTAAAATAAAATAATATAATAAAAAATTAAAAAGGAAACAATTAAGTGATAAAAAAATCATTTACATTCAAGGTATATAACTAGCACATCAACACAAAAAGATAAAAAATGATTTAAATATTAGGAAAACAAAAAAATATGAATTCCTAAGGCTGATGAAGTGAATATAAATATTCATAAAACTTATGAATAAATTCAAAAATCCTATCTTTTCATAGGGTATTTGATTAACTAAATCCACATTGATACATTGATACTTTTCTAGGAGGGGTGATATAGGTTCCATTGAAGGGATATTAAACAAAAATAAAAATACGGGAGGAGGTTAACATAATGAGAAAGTGAAAGGTTGGATGTGCTACTATCACATGTGTTAATTCAGTGTCGGGATGATAAAGGTAAAAATAAATGGATTTAACATCTTGAAAAAAATCCTTAACATAAAAAAGAGTTCCTAATAATATTATTCCATCCATTTCATCTCAATTATTATAATTTTAGTGACCCTATTATCAAGTCGGTGTAGTAATTTAAAATTTTGGGTATTATTTATTTTTTCGTTTTTAATTTAGTGTTGAGGTTTTTTTATTTTTCTTGGAAAATAATGATTAATATTCACAGTTAAGAAAATTATGCTACTAACTATGCTACTTTAAAAACCAAGTGAATTTTTATGTTTTAATTTAACATTTTTTAGATTTCATTTAGTTCATTAAATATATTAATTTTACATTTATTTAGGTTCAAGGATATTTTTATTAAAAATATTGGGTATAAAATTAACCTTTTTCAATAATTTAATTATATGTCGTGAAATTTTGATGAAATATTTCTCTTAATTTGGCCTTTATAATTCATGTCACCATTGGCTATTAGTGTGTGGTTTAAGGTGTATAATGGGGGATAAACTGGGGTTCACTTTCAATAATTTATATATTTTTCTAAACATCGAGTGGTGTGTTCTTGTAAAGGGATAATAAAATAATTTAGGATATTTTGATGATAGTTGATCTATGAAATAATCTGGGAATTTTCTTATAGCGGAGAGTCTCATAAGAATGGATTTGGAGATACATTTCAATGTTGAGTTGAGTAGGCGAGAAAATAAAAATTGAGCTAGTATAATAGATATACCTTTTAAATATAAAAATGATTGTGACTTGGTGGAAAAATCATTAGGATCTTTTTGTTGTGTTTTAGTTGGGATAAATCTTGACCAAACACATTGTAAATTAACCATTAGAATATTATTTTTGTCACATGATTAAACTATTCATTTGAATTGATTATAATATAAATATAGAACATAATTATTTATTATGTGAATCTAATCTATCCAAACTCTTCTACATGATATTGATAGAGATACCTCAGTGTTAATCAAAAGGCTCTGACCTACAATAGTGTCACGCCCCACCTCCACTAATTCCCCTCTTGGGATGAAAGATAAGGCACAATGGATCCCAAATCCCACCTCTAATAGGTAATATGTTAGATATTATCAATTAGGGTATATGATATACATATAGGAGGTATTAAACTCATACAATCCAAGGAATGACATGAAAATCCACCAATCAATACCAACTCTATAAAACAAAAACAAACAAAATCCCAATAATAATGAAAAAATTCATGTAATGTCAAATAGAAATAGAAAAAACATATCTAAAGTAAATACCAAAAAATCAATATATACTAAGGAAACAAAACCAACCACTACACCACATACTCGTAATGTCTAGATCGGTTACCAGCTTCATCCTAAAAATTTATAAAAACAATATATAAGGGTAGGTTAAAGAAAAGCTTATTCTGGCTGAAATGTCCTCTCTCATAAAAGGTGGGATTCTTTATTATACTTGAAGGGGTTTGTTTCCTTTATATTTTATCCAACCAGATATTTTCGGTGGAAAACTGGTGACCTAGGTCTAGTGGTAGCCTCTGAGGATGGGCCTGAAACTAAACATTGACAGATCCTGCGCTCAGGGCATGATGAAAGGGGGTGATTTAGTTCAGGAATGTAGACGTTCAGTTCTCTTTGGATTCAACACATTCTATGGACCAGGGAGTTAGATCCGTGCTGAAGTAAGAGCTATTTTTTATATGCTTCTGCTTTGCAAGTTCTATAGCATCCAGATTGATGAAGTTTAATCAGGTTTTGTAGTCCCAGTGGGGTTTATTTAGGGGAAGTGTAGTCCACTTTGGGAGATGGTCTATTCCATCAGGAGGTGTAAAATTCTTCTTGTATAGGGAACTCATGTTGTCCATACTTAGAGGGAAGGGAATTTTTCAGTTTAAAATCTCACCAATAAAGGAAGTTCTGATGATCCTATAATTATTTATAATGGTGTGGGGTCTTTACCTAATGACTGTATTTTCTTTATAAAGGGAGATTCACTTGGTCTTCATCACATGCTCCCTCCATGAGTGTGCGAACCTCGAGTGGTGTTTTTTTTATTATTCGTTAATAAAATATTAAATTTTTAGTCAGATTAGGGGTGAGGATTCAAGTATATTCACTAAGATCCTCCATATAAAATCTTATGAGATGTGTAAGAAGTTTACTAAATCCTTAATGAATAAATAAAAAAACTAACTGTTTATCTATCCTAGGACAATTACAAACCATATCACCAAGGTCTCACTCAATAAATTTATATACAAGAATACTAATATAGTGTTCCTGAAAATATAAAGGAGGTAATCCACACTCATTACCCTACTTATTTAGTCAACCTCATGCTACAATAAAAAATACCCTGATGATCCCATCCCTTTTATATCCACACACCATATCTATATACCCTAACCACATAGCCATATCCTCATAATACTATCACATATCACATCCCTACATCATAATCACACCACCACTGCATCTCCACATCACTTCCATATACCGCATCATTGCTACATAACCATGTAACCACACTATTTCTATAAGAGAGAGAAGGAGTGGTCACCCATCCACATCACTCACATCATGGATATTGGTGGTACATCTAGAACCCAAATTTTCATATGGGAATTGGTAAGGTTACCCAACTTAGGTGGAAGTGCATAAAAAAATAAAATATATAATGGAAATATAATATAACTCAAAAAAACTAGGGACTACTTGCTACCAAACAAATATAGAACTAAAACCTATTGCTGCATCATTTTTCCACTCAATAAAAACCACTTTCACATATATAAACAATGAAAATCATACAAAAACCATAAAAAATTATTCCCATTTCAATTCCACATTAATCATTTATTATCCATGATAATAGTAAAAAATACTCATTCACATAAATCACTAACCACTTACCTCACTCATTTTCATTTTCCACATAATTAATCCACCACTATTTCACATCATCGAACACTAAATTAGTTTAACATAATTTCCATTATCATTTATAAATTACACATCTTGGCCAACTACAATACTCTAACCACACCATCAACCTCATCACACCACCAAATCAATAAATAAAACTTTTAACATATCTTCCTTTACCATATCAATAATCCACACTATAACTTCTTCCATCACCACAACAAATCAATAACACAACTCTACCATAGAAAGAAATAAAGTCCATGAAAAAAATTCAATACCACTTACTAATTATTTAATTATATACATTTTTTTCTTAATAACATCTTTCAAGTTATCTAAAAAATTCAAAGTATGATTTCACACATCACATTTAACCACAATAGCATTCTTAGCACAACAATTAATCAATAACATGACAATAATAAGGGGAAAACATGTAAAGAATATATGACTCACTTTCTCCTATTAATTACATTATTTTTATTTACTAAAAATTCTTCTTATTACATAAAGAAAACAAAATCATGATAATTTCATACTAATACAGTAAAGTAAGAGAGAAAATTCAAATTGCTTACCTCAAATATATCCTCAACTATCATGATAATAAGAAGAGGTAGAATAATCAATCAAACTTTTGTGTCATCATAATAAATATGCAACCACCCATCCTACATCAATCCTCCATCATCTCAACACCTAAAAAATGATTCTAGACACCAAAAGAAAGTAAAAGGAATATAAAATGAAGAATGAGCAAGGTAGAATTACCTCAATCAATTCAAATGTAGCCTTAAGAGTGAGATACATAGATGATAGTAAAAAGGTTATTTTTATATGTCATGTAAATCCCTAGGGTCATTAAATTTCAATAGGAATAGAAATAAACCAACAATAATTTGATAAAATAATGAAATTTAAAAATAAAAAGGAAAACCCAAAATTCAAAATTTAATGTATTATGTTACAATCTATTTGGGGTTGGTCCACTAGATTTTTAAAAATATAGGCACAAACTCTCTCTCATATCTTAGGTCAAAACCATTCAAACTTTAATGATACCAAAAAATGATATGGGGTAATTGTATCCATTAATACAAAATGGATGAACATCTGAATTTTATGATGCAATCCTCACTTCCCTTCAATTCCTTGACCACCCCATCATTTAAACCTAAAACCTACCTAGTATCATAATGAAAAACTATAATAATTATGTCACAAAGATTAAAATTTTCAAATTTATAGATTAAAATTACATCACAACCGATTTTCTGTAATGATCAGTTATGACATGAAATCATTCCACCATAAGGCATCACAATGAAACAAAACTCATCATGATACATTGATATAAACCATAGTGAAATTAACATGCCACAATGGTCAAATAAACACCTCTTTCTCCCACTCTAATAGGAACCACCCAATAACACATTACAATGAAATGTAAAGAATTATGGTGAAATTTGTTTTTGAGTGAAAATTTTAGTATTAACTTAACTTCTCTTTCACTACCCACCTTTAAACTCAATTCTACCACCTGAAATACCTTAGAAACATAAATTTAAAGACCAAAAAAATCCAAGTCCCTAAAAAAGTTACCCAAAATCTATATGAATATCCTAATTCTTTGATAATATTGTTTCTTCCTCATGGAAAACTAAAAACTTAGGTTAAGTAAAAATAGAAAAAAAGTGCTATTAATTAGATTTTATTATACATCATCAAAATAAGTATTAATTCCCTATTCCCATGGCTTGGAACACTTTATATTTCCTCCATGGATCCTTAAACCCCCAAATGTTTCTCAAATGTTTAACTATAATTGAATAATTTCATACACATTTCGATATATTAAAACTATTTGTAACTTGTGATTAAACCCCCACTATTTTTTTAATATTTAAATAATTAATATTGATGTTCAAAATCAAAAAACATCTTCCAATGATATTATAATCGATCTTGTTAGAATTTTGTGGATGAAACAATCAATTGACATGCATTATCATATAACACATGCACTTCCATGAAGAAAACACCACATAGTGACCTTTACCATGAATTTATTACTTTAGCACAAACTATAACATGATTAATACCACTAGATAATTATTTTAATTTAGTGAATATTTTTATCAACCTTACAATTTCACTAAATAATTATAGGCTTAATCCATTATCTCCTTATTTCAAATCATATATAACAACTTGTGAAACCATATCAAAAAATGCTTTTAGAGAAACTATTATTATGATCTAAAAAATTTATACAAACATTTTGTATCAAAACTTATCCTCATTAAATAAGAAAATATGTGTGACACCATGGGCCTTTATAACATTTGTAATAATTATAAAATCTATAAACCTTAATTGCAATAAAAAAACATCCAATGTAAAAAAATTAGTTCCACTTACGATAAAAAGGGATCTAACACAATATCCATCAAACACATGTATCTATATATCAATGTATACCATCTATATCATATATAATATACATAATTATATAATACCTTTATCCAAGACATTGAGTGAGCATAAGACACAAATTATGCTAATATCATATTGCCAACCCATATATTCCTAATTCTTTGAGTATATATTGACTACATGGACAAATACACCACATGTCATTCATTACAATGGATAATCACATTACATACCACTCATCCAAATAGATTAGAACATCACATTTCACTTATTTAGGTATGCCCATAAAATTTCTCAATCTATCTCAACTAAGGTCCCAAATTCTATACCCATAATATAAGAAGAAAAATCTCACCTTAGTTAAACCTCAACTGATGACATGATTAGAAACATACCTAACCACCCTCTAATTATATCAACCTTAAGTCTTACATAACAAAGGTATCAAATAATGAAGGTTATCATTCTGGGTATTATGTTAATCTAAATTAATAGGGATTCAATATGAGACATATACCCCTAGTATGCCAAATACATATTTTATAACACTCTATATGGTATAAAAGGTGGGTTATCAATCATAAAAACCCATTTAATTCCTCATGAACGATTTTTGTATCTCTATACAAAGCCCAACCTACACCAATCTTTACATTTCATCATAAATAATGGTAAAGTAGAGATAATTTTTGTATAACATGATACATTTTTATATTATTAATATTTTTTGAAAATACTAACAAAATTATATAGGAGAGTCAATTTAATCATATCCCATATGATAGAATACTAGATATAAATTATGGTTATTAAATTTTAAGGTTTTTAAACTCTTTACTTCACTAAGTAATTCCTATCACATCTCTAGGCCACTATCTAATAAAATACTCCCACCAAACTTCTTTAATGTGTTAATATCTATGAATAATTTTTTTTGAATAATGATGAGGTTAGAATTCATTATACTTATTTTTAAATATTTAAACATAACGTTCAAACTTATTTACATCATAAATTCTAATGTTTAAATATTAATGAAATATTTTTAATTTATTAAAACTCTTTCTAAATTCATCATAATATTGTAAAGTTTTCATTTACACCTTTTTAAAGATATTTTAATAAAAAATTTAAATGTATCTCTTTCCATTAATATCATTATTTAACAATATATCATAAACACCTTTAGTATATGAAGTGAAATTCACTTTGAATTAGGATTCTATCATTTATTTATTTTAATTTTGAACATATTTAAGGATAAAAATACTTCCACTAGGATCTTGAAACTATATTTTATAAAAAATATATTTTTTAGGACAAAAACTCTTTTACATTATGAAATAAAACTTATTTTCTTTATTTTAATATTAAAAAAATAAATTTTATTACAATATTATATATGGTTGTCTATGTGTTGAGAGAAATAATTTGAAAATAATTTAATCATAAAAACATGTCATTATTTGGTAGTGGGAACTATCACCTTCATATTTTAACAAATAACTTGGATAAAAAACTTTTATTTTAGATAAAGTTTTTCCATTACCTCCTTTTTAAACCTTTTATACAATTGGTTTAATCAAAAACCATGTGTATAAAAACAATAATATTATATTATTAATAATAAAAATCATTTACAAACAACTTCTCTAATCACATAAGTGAAAATAAGATGAGAATACACAACCTTTATTCAGACCCATTTTTGATTTGAAGTAATCCATTATATCTAACTCATTGATATAGTAACCATTTTCTCCATCACTTGAATACAAACTTCATTCTATATCCATCAATTCATCTTTAATATTAAACTCTTATACATATTCCAAAAAATTATTTAATATATAGTTGTAATAAAATACTCTTTAAAGTATAAGAATTGATTTTTATAAATTAATACCTGGTGTGGACTCTCTAAGTAATTTATTTCACCAATTCATGTATTCTAGAAAATTTTATCTCTAATTAATAAGCTCACTATAATGGAAATATTTTCCTTCCCTAGAAATACCCTTTCAATTTCATATAAGTTGGTGTGGACTCTCTATAATTTTTTTTTTCATCTTCTAAAAAGACTTTTTACCCTTTACTTTTAGTACCATCATCATGGAACATGAGCTTAGAACTCTCATGTTTAGCTTTATAATCCTCACTATATTGAAGAGATTGGGTAAAATTTTATTGAACTCATTTTATAATTTATAATGAAATTTTAGAAACTTTTTTGGAAATGATTTCAGAATGAATTCCATTTCTAGATCAAGTCTGAGTGGCGACCCTAGTCTGTTTAAGTCATATACATACCCAATCATAGTGAGAACATGAGTTAAAACTTAAGTACCATTTACTATCTTATACTAAAAAAATTTCCTTAAATTATTTATATCTCTTGTGTTTATATTATTCTTAATAGATCCTATTTTTTTCTATCAACCCAATATAATCCATATTATCATGTTTCTTTTTAGGACTTGGATCCATATAAATATTTATAAATATAGATACATAAATAAATTATTTACTATGCTTACTATAAGAATATTTATCTTCTTGACTGGATTCATTAGCAGGCAATTTTTCTAAAAGTTTATGGTCCAAAACATAGAATTATCTATTTTGATTGAAAAAAATTCTCACATTCCTATACTATTCCAATAATTTAGTTACATTATACTTATAATTTTTTAATTATTGATCTAAAATTCAAATTTGATGATAATTCCATTTAAACTTAAAATATATATTTTTTCAAATGAGCATTATGTTTCATAATCATTTAATAAATATATTTATTAAATGCGATTCCATTAAAATGATGACCCTTTTATGTTATAACATATCCATTAACAGGTCAAAATCCACATTCCACTCAAAATTTGAGTCTGTTTTGGCATTCCACTCATCTATTAGTTATTTAGATGGACCATCATGTAAATCATATCATATATGACTTATGGATAGTTTAATAAATAACTCATTTCCCAAATCCATCATTTAGATTATCCCAATTATTTTCCTTTAGTATCCTAAAATTTAGGGTTCCCCAACTCATGATTTATTATAATTACCCAAAAATAAAATCAAATTATATTAATAAATACCTAAATGAATCCCATGAATAAGGAATATAAAACCGTTTCATGAAAAGGTTTATAATTATACATGCCAAGAACCATCATAAATGTAAGTATGATACAACAAGTCACAAACTCCTACTTTTCTATATAGAGCTCAAGAACCCAGGCTAGTGAGAAATTCAACCTAGAGTTCTACTATCTATAAATTAATACTTAAGAGAGGCATCAATTAAAATACATTCCTAAAACCTAATATGCATAAATCATAACCAACCACTATTAAAAAGTTTATAAACCATGAAACAATTATGGTATTTATTAAACATAACTAAATCTTATGTCATACCAAGCATGTGACTTCTTATATGCACAATATGATATTTATAAGAAGATGATTAACACTTTAAATGATAGAATATACTCATTCATAATATAAAAAATTTTATATTAATTAATTAAATAAATCAAATAATTAAATAAATAAATTAATATTTCAAATATTGGACACAAGATAAACATTTATAAACATTTCATAAATAAACAATTATAAACACTTTATAATTATACAATATTTTATGGAAATTACATAAATTAATAAACATGAAAATTTCACGTTTATTTTAATATAAAATCTTTCACATTATCATTTTACATAGTATTGTATATTAACTCCTTCATAATTAAAATATATGATATTTATGAAAACATAAAACATCAATATTTAATTTGAATATTTCATATTTTATGTAAAAATATTGCATATTTTTTAATTTAAAACTTAATTGAATCCACCACAAAACCTTTTGGAGTGGTTTAAATTAATTTCAAAATAAGACATTTTAATATGAAAATTTCATATTATTATTTATGAGAATTTAATAAATTAATATAAAATCTTTTATATTTGGACTTATTTTTCAATTTATAAACACTTTATAAATTAGTAAACCATATAAAATCAAGGCTTGAAAAATATATACCATCCATGAAAATAATTTTGATATGGTATAAATGTTGGGTTGTAGTGGGAAAACCCTTATCTAAATATAGAAGAATCAAACCACTAAACATCCTTTTTCTACAAGATCCATCCATTCACCTAAATTAAATAAAATATAAATAAATAATATAATGATAGCCCTTGGAGGGAGTAAACCACCACTGGGGGGGGGGTGAATCAATGGTTGACCTAAAATAAATTCTCTTTGAAAATGATTTCCCAACACCAATTAATGCATTTGGATATCAAAGATGATGATAATATGATGAGTGAAAGAGTGAGAAGGAACACATACCACCCAAGGTAGAATACATGGTTCATCAAATATTCTTATCAAGTAGCTAATCCCTAGTGTGAAATGGTTATAAACCCGCCAACCATGTTTCTAATTTATTATCAATAAGAATAGGTAAAGGAGAAAGGAGACGAACCTTAACTCCTAATTAATAGAAAGAAAGAAAAGAGACAACAAGTCAATCAATCTCCACTTCCTCGACCTCAATTGCCACTAGAATTTGGATCTATCGTACATCCTTGTTCTTCTCCTTAAATATCATACAAAACCTCTTAGGAACTATCTTTATAATTAATGGTAGGATAACTTAGGGTTTCATTACAGTCACTCACTATTTAGTTCTGGTGATATCCCTTCTATTTATATAATAGTTATGCAATACGACATGGACACCGTCCTAATAGTGTGATGGCCAAATACAAAAGATATAAAAACTAAATCCTAAAGATCCATGACCACTAGTGTGGTGTGGTGATATTTATCATAACATGAGATTTATACTTACTCATATCAACCTTTATATGTGAAATATGTATTGTATCCTAACCATAATGCTTACTAAGTGAGCATTACAACTCCCCATTCTAGTGAGACATGGAAATATCACACCATATCTACTACAACATGAGAATACCAATTCAACATGATGTTATTTTATTTTTAAACCAATGTAACACTATTTTTTCATGGGATAAAGATCATGAAACAATTAAAATATTCACAATCCCTTAGAGACATATGTCATGGTGCAATGTATCTGATTGTGACATAATGATATTCTATATCATCTCTATCATGAAACAACCAACTCTGCTACAATATGAGGTCCTACATAAGAGTGAAAATATTTATCAGAGTCACTAATATCATAGAATAACCTGTATCATCCATGTTGTGAGGCACTTTAACACAATAAAACACAATTCCTTGGCATCTTCATTCAAATCTAAAGATACTTTAACTCATTTAGGTGAATGTTTTCAATAAATACAACATGAAAAAACTTTAAAGACCCATAAATTAATTTCCTGAAGAGTCTAGTCATTAAATGCCTCTAATATTAAGGTGTTTTTACTTATCCCATCATAGGAAAAAATGGTTTTTGTGAGAGTAATCCAACTATCAATGTAAGAAAAATTCCATTTTGACCATATCTTAATTGAGATCAACTAAAAACACCCTTTTCTCAACCCACTTTATAAGGGGATTCTACAACACTCATTAACTACCACTAATCATAAAATACCCTTAAATCTTCCTAGGTACCTTCAATATACCCCTTTGTATTTTTTGGAAACATATGAATCAATGCTAAGCTTAAGATTTAAAAACCAAAACCTCAAGTGTCCCCCTTGATTATCACTTATAAAAAGAAAATAGAGTCTTCTACCCTTTTCAAGAAGAAATCCTTTCATATTCTTCCCATTTGTTAACAAATGAATAGGGATAAAAAGGAAAACCAACCAAGAATTACTTATATACATTTTAGGAGAGAATTCACTCCCCAAAAAACTCTTTAGTGATGAGAGGAATAACTTGTCAGATTCTTTGTCAATATATTCATAACTTTCTCCTTGGTAGAAATATACTCCAATAAAATCTTACCATTCTCCACATTATCTATGATGAAGTGGTTCTCACCGTCAATATACTTTTACCTTTAATGATATACTATATTCTTTGATAAGTTTATTTTACTCTAGTTGTCACTCTTAATCATCAATGAGTATGAGACATCCTAACTCATGTCTTCAAGATTCATATTCATATACACCATTTATGTTAAAAATAGAGTTTCCAAAACATATTATTCTTCCATTATACACAATGTGATAAAATTTTGATTCATGAAGTTCTATGAAATGTATCTTCCTAAAATAAATAATGTACCTCAAAAAGTAGAATTCCAATCTTTCATATCTCCAGCATAATCAATATCAGAATATCCATAAAGTTAAAATAACATGTTATTATCACACCCCAAACCAAAATTAAGACTCCCTTTGATATAACATAAGATCTATTTCACTGTTGTAATATGAAAATATTCAGGGTTTCTATGGAATCATGAACAAATTTTAATAACAAATATGATGTTTGGTCTAGAAAATGTTAAGTAAATTAGGTTACTGATAATCCTTTGAAACTTTGTTTTATCCATACTCCTACACTCTTCATTAATGGATAACTTAGTACCATATGAAATTGGAATAGAGACCTCTCTCAACTCTTCTATGCCAAAGTTTTTCAATAACACATGAGAACACTATTCTTGTGATACATAGATAAAACCTTCTCCATTTATGACCCATAAACCTAATAATAGTGAAATCTATCTCATCATCAACATCTCAATGTGTTTATTTATTTAGGTAGAAAAGTATTCATAAGTTTCTTCTTGATTTCCAGAAAAACATATATCATCAACATACACAATCACTATGAGAGAAGTTTTATCATCACCATTTACATAGATATTAGAAGCCACTTCTCCATTCTTTAATTTCATACCCCTTAATATACTATTCATATTTTAATAGTGTGCTTATAGAACTTGTTTCATCCCATAAAAGACCTTCTTTATCTTTCACTCTTTATAACCATCATCATTAAGGATAACCCCTTTATGTTATTCAATGTAAATCTCTTCCTCAAGTTTTCTGTTAAAAAACACTGAATTCACATCAAATTTGAAACTTTATAATTTCATTGATCACATATCAAAAGAAATATTAAAATCATTTTAATCCTTACAAGTAGAGAAAATGTATCATCAAAATCAATACCATTAAATTAAGTGTATCCCTTAAAAACAAGATGAAATTTGATCCATTCTACTTCTCCTTTATCATTATGTTTATCCCTAAAAACCCACTTCATCATAATCACATTATTATATTTGAGACATGAAACTAAATACCAAGTGATAACCTTATTTATTTAACTTAAATATTCTTACATTATTTATATCCAATCCTCATGTTGTAAATATTACTCAAAAGTTTCCAGTTTGACTTACGAATGAAATCTAGTATGATTGGAATTCCTCAAAATCCTATAAGTTTAAAAACATTTACTATTATCTCTGAGGATGTTCTTATAATCCAAATTCTTCTTAAGTATCATGAACTCAGATCCTCTTTACCTAGGTGATTCCTTATCACAAGATATTTTAGAATCATCTTAAGAGTTTTGAAAATATCCTTGTACATATATAATACTACCATGTAGTCCAACTCTTTCTCTAATACCTTTATCAAATTCATCATCAATAGGAAATTATGTATACGAATTATTTTGACTTTCTGACATAATTACATCAAATTTATGAATTATTTTCCTCATATTATTGTTATAACACTAATAACTCCTTCCACTAAGCATGTATCCAAGAAATATACCTCCACTATCTCTCTCATCAAACATTCCAATATATTTTACTTTGATATTGATATAAAAACGTCTTATAAATACCTTCATGATTCTCAAGAATATATTATTTAATAACCATAATTCAAAAGGTGTGTTAAAAAAATTTGGTATAAGTATACATTGATTAAAAATATAGATTGACACTATTATTTATTATTTCTAAAATAATTTGAAAGTTCCATTATCCAATAACATGGTTATTACCATTTCCACAAATCACCCATTATTACACTCAAATACTCTATTTTTTGGGGTGTGTATAGATCAATATATTAATTACTTATACCATGATTCTCAATACATGCCTCGGAGTATTAATTTTTATATTTGGATCAAAATATTTTTATAGAACATACTATTTAATTATGAATAATTATCTGAAAGTGTTTGAATCTATTAAGAGATTGTGATTTACTGAATATAATATATATATATAAGATATATGAGTGAAATCATAAAATAATTCATAAAACACCCATCTTAATTGGTTTAATTCAAGATCAATGGTCTACACACATCTGAGAGTATGAACTCAATAGGTTTCTTTATCTTGATCTCCACCATATTATAGATCATTTTTAACCATTTTCTTTCATGACATGTATCAAAAGGTTCAAGAATTTCATGATGTAATTTCATTAAATTCCTCATAGATTCATATTTGATAAACTTATCCATATTATTTTTCTCTTAATGGAAAAGACTACGATGCCATATGTAACATCCCCAGATCGATACTCACTCATGTGATTGAACCGGGTTGGCTATATGGCCTCAGGCATGCCTCCTCGTATGCCATAGGCTACTAACTAGTATTGAGGGTTTATGAAATATAGTGGGGAGACTATAACCTCTAGTATAAAGTTGAAATAATAGTGTAAATAATATAAATAACTAAACATGAAACAATGATGGAATAAAGGCCAAAATCAAACAGTACAATAATAATAAAAACCATGTAATGTCCGGATAAAATATGAATAAATGAAGAGTTGAATGTCATATAAATAAAATAAAAAAAGATAAAAGACTCCGAAATATTTGGTCTTAATCACCATGTTGGCCCTATATCCAAAATCTAACCCATCCAAAAATAAATCATCCAATATAGGGTCCCTTTCCCATATCCAAACCTGCATCTATAAAATCTTCCAAGGAACCAAACAATGGACCAAACTGGGTGTGAGTACAACTCAATAGGCCACCACTAATAGTGTATACAAAAATCTATTCTGAGTATATAATGTATAAAATAAAGCGATAAATAGAGGTATTAATTTGATAAATCAATACTACACATAGAATAAACCCACAAACCCCCCGAGTTATGGGTTGACACCCGAGCCAACCAAACCTACTTTAGTAGGTGTCAAATAAAATTTTCATGTGGTGGATACTCCTTACTAATAAAAATCACTGATATAATTGGTGGATTATTTTTAAAAGGATGATTCACCCATATCATATCATGAATCAGTGAGACCCACCCTCAAGAAATCAAGAATCTCATCCTTAGGCATCCAGTGACTATGCATCTTACCCTTATGTTGTCCATACCCCATGCATCCTACCCCCATGAAGTATTGAATACCATGTAGTTCATCCCCAGGAAAAGGTCTTAACCAATCACCCTACCCTCAAGTGTCACATATGGTTCCTTCAAACACCAATCACAAGACTAAGCCATAATAAAAAAACTCAACATTCCGTGTAACACCCCACCCTCTGGAATCAATCACAATAGTGTCATATCAAGACAAAATCTAATCAATAAATTCACATGTTCAATTATCTAGAATACTATATATGTCATCATAATCCACTAGGTCAATTCATCCAATTACCATTTGTCTAGACAATTAAATTACATATAGGCAGGTTTTCATTTTATTTTTCATTTTATCCCAAAATCTATTTACATGCTAATATAGGAATAACTCATCATGTTAAAATTCCAAGCTCATTAAATGAATTTTAACTGATATTAATAAAGGTGATTCTATTTTAAGAAATCCCTATAATTCACATGATATGCCCAAATTCATGTTACAAAGTATGCTAGTTCAACACTAGCCCAAGGGCAGGCTCACCTCTCAGGTGGCCGCAAGTTGAGTCTCCACACTAATGGATCCGATGGGATATATGGTAGGTATAAACAACATGATTATTATAAAATGTGATTTATTCAATTATACAGCTAACATGAATGTAATGACGATGTGTTAAAAAATATTTTATATACTAGAAGAAGTAAAAAAAGTATTTTATGGAGTTTTTATAGTCCACCAACCATAAAATAGAATAATACACAAACAATACTCAATGTCCAAGATGACATATAGTTCTTTATTCCTTTAAACTCTAGGCCTAAAATACTATGATCCGATTGAACATTGTTCTAGTTCAAATAGGATACTCAGAGTTTGTTTTTGGAAGGCTGGGATCACTACATATTGATCCATTGAAAGTGGGGGTTGAATCCGATTAAAAGGAACTTCAAAGACCTTTGAATGACTCTTTGGGTTGCCTAGGGTTTGATTAGAATACATGGGAGCGATTTTGGTTCATAGGGGTTCAAGTTATTTAGATATATCTTTTAAAACAAAATACCATGATGCAACCTTCCATACCATGTCATAGAACATGCTAACATGGGTAAGACTAAGACATAGCCCAAGGGACCATGCCACAACCTACCTGGTAAAAATACATTTTAGGATCATGGATAAGACCATTCCATATATCGTATAAAGCTATGGAAGGACTATGATGTAGCCTAATACACCACACTACAGAACACAGAAACCCGATATGTAGGGTACACCACATCATAGATTCACACCACAAGGGTGTCTGATTTTGCAGAACCAACCAAATCTAACCTCAAGGCCCTTACCTCACAGTCATCCTCTCCATGCTTCAGAGCTTAGTAGCCAAGGGAAGGGATATTACTCAGTATGCCAACACATTGAAGATTTTACTTATAAGGTAGTGTCTCCAAACTTCCACCCTTGATCTCCCTACACCACAGCCTAAGAATCCATTCCATAGTGACCATGTTTATGGCACATACCATGGATCCATGATGCATAATCATCTATATTAGCATATTTTTCAGTTAAAATTTATTACTTCCTCCCAAAACAACCAAATAAAAATAAGGCTTGAAAAACATGGTTCAAACAAAAAATAACAGGTTCAAAGAGTTTTACCAATACTTTAAAGAGAGGTATACCTAGAAAAATATGGGATTTTACAATCACTCGAACATATAACAACTTATCCCTGAGCTATGCTCCAAATAATATCAATGGGTGTTGGAAACAAATTCTAGCCACTATGTCCACATATGATACTCCCTCTCCAAGGTCTCCTCCCACACACACCCATTCTTCCACTGCACTCTCACTAGAGGTATGGTCTTGCCCCAAATATTATTCTCACTATGGTCCATGATACAGATTGGATGCTTCTGAAAGGATGCATCAATATCTATATTTATATTTTCGACATCTATCACATGAGAAGGGTTAGGTAAATATATCTAAATATGTGATGTGTGAACCACATAATGTATGGAATTCTAGGTTTATGGAAGGGAAAAATGGTATTCCACTGGACCGACCCTTTAAACTATCTCTAATAGACTAAAAACCTAGGAACTATCTTCCCTTGTTTCCTGATACAATGTTTCCCAAGCCTAGGAGATACCCAAAGGAAAACATTATGACCAACCTAAAACTCTAGAGGACATCTAAGATGGTTAGAATTGGATTTATACTAACTCTGTATGGTCACTAACTACTTTATGATGAACTAAAACTGATTAGACATATCTAGTACGAGACTAGGTCCAACAATCATTGAATCACTTTCCACTAACTAGCAAAGAGGTGAATGGAACAAAATTTCATAAAAATCCTCAAAAGGGGCCATTTGAATCAATGTATGGAAGATTCTATTATAACAGAAAAACGTGAGTGCTATATGATACTCCTAGGAACCACTAAAGTCTTGAACACTAGATCATAACATATCCTCTAGAATCTAAATAGTCCATTCATATTGGTCGTCATTATGGGGATGATAGGCTATATTCAGAAGAACCTATGATCACAAAGTATTTTAAAGGACCTTACATAACTGATATGTGAAATGTAACACCCCAAAATTCTACGGTACGCTTCTCTTTGAATAATGCGATAGCGTGCATTCTACACAACATCGAGTTCTAACACACCACAACCAATCAAACTAGCCGTTATGAATAGTAATACCTACGTTTTGAAATTATATATATTTTATATTTCAAAATAGACTTCATTTTTGGATTCGGAATATCGAAATTATACTAAGATGAATTTTTGGTATTTTTCTGAGAACTTCCAATTTTTATGAATAGTGAAAAATACTTAAAAACAATTTTTTTAATCAAAATAATTTATAGTGATAAATTATATTATTGAGTGGTTTTAAAGTATAATTAGAATATATTTTTACCATTTTATCCAATGGTGTTCATTAGAATTAATTTCACTTTGAAATTGGACATAAACAATTGTCAATCTTTTGATATATATTGTTTCTTAAAAACACGCTATTTGTTGTGACAACAATAATTAATCATAAAATTAATTAATACAACTTAAAATTTTGGAATTTTTTAAAATAGACATCATTTTTGAATTTGGAATATCAATTATAGATTATGGTGAAATTTTGGCATTGTTCTGAAAAACTTCAATTTTTGATGAATAGTGAAACTACTAAGTGGTAGTTAAAAAACTGAATTTTTTTCATAAAACTTAATTTTACCCTTCTGTGAATGGAATTTTGAAAATACTAGAGACATGGTTAATATCAAGAAGTAAAATTTGGTTCAATGAGATGAAAATAATTTTTGGTAAATAGTAACTTTTTACTTTTATTTACCACGGTTAAAAGTAAATAGGGTAATTAAGGGTAAAAATGATATTAATATTACCCTAACACATATCCTAATTCTATTGGACAAGTATATCTCGAGAAAAAACAACCTTAGGAATAAAATATTATCATTTAGGTCCACTTGGATTAGATTAGGACATTTATTATTATTTAATTTAAAGAAGAGTTAAAAGAGTTAAAATCAAAGTTTATTTACTAAAACATTTTTAATATAGAGTTATACATAAGATAAATTAGATTGTAAATATTAATTATAAATCTAAAAAAATTTCCTACATAATTATATTTTATTTATAATTTTTAGACATTAAATAATTTAATTTATTTATGACACAATGATGATGCAGTAATTAGCATAATAGTGAAAAATTAAAATAATTGATATTATAAATACCCAAATAAATATAATTTGAGACTTTTAATGAATTACAATAATTTTATAGGATAATATGAAATATTAGGATTGATTTAATTGACTTTTTTAGAAGTAATAATTCTGTTATGAGTTTCACAAAAATCAACTATTGAATAGTGTCAAAATTGACATAAAAGAGTTTTTAAAACAAATATTATATTATTAATTGATATTAAATTCCTAAAAATCTAAGGTTCGTCCAAGAGACTTATATCATTATATTTGTATCATTAATGGACCACTTGGGGGTCTCTTGGATGTATATATTAAGTTTATGAACTATATAATATAAAAATACAAAGTGACATGGTAAATGTCAAACTAATTAACTAAGAGTTAAAACTAAAAGATAAGGTTAATATAATGACCCAAACCTGTCTAAATTCTATTGGTTGAATGCTTTTAGACCTATAACCACCTTAAAATTTAAATAATACACTTTTTAGCCATTAGAAACCGAATATTAATTTATTATAAATTAATATTTCTAGCTTTTCCAAAGGTGCCCCTCACCCCTCTTATAAAAGGGAAATCCTCCTTCTCATTTATTCACACCTTCAAAGCCTTTTGGTTCAGCCAAACCCTGACCAAATACTCTGTAAAATTCCCTCACTACAACCTAGATGCCTTATTTTGATCAGAAATCCAACCTATGGAGCCCTTTTGATCAAATCAAAAGGAAGAACCCGGAGAAGAGGTAATGATTTCACCACCCTGTTCCAAGTTCCTTTCTTCTTCCACTTATTCTTTCTTTGTTATTACCATTGTAAAATAATAAATACAGTATCATATATATACTGTGATGTTATTATAAATATGGTACAACCATATTCAGTATTCTATCCATCCTTTGAATAACATGTCACCATACGTGCGTACGTACGGCTTACCGTCTCCACGTCGTGGTGTAATTGTTATTCAATAAATTATTATTTGGATGGGTATAATAATGATGTTTAACTCATGTAAATAATAAATATAACATGATAATGATTCTGTATATATGATATACCATCCAATTATATATTATTTTAATATCAAAAGAATGATATTATCGCTCGTGCGTACGTACGGACTACCGTCTCCACGAACGCGATGAGATTCATTCTCCATCGTATCCATTCAAGTATAATTATCATTTGATGATTAATAATAGTATTTAAGGACTTGATATCATTCTGGATATGATTAAGATACAACCTATCCATAACAAACATGTCTTACGTAACAAAACATATAAAAGAAAACGAGTAAGTTAACACCCGAAACGACGATAATACTAAGATATTATTAACAAAGAAATGTTAAAAGATCATATATGATATCATATTAATGTATATGATTCTTGTATAATTTAATAACAATTATTTCACCATTATATAGGAGTTTAACCTACCCCAACCAAGGAAAAGTACAAGGTAAGGGTTATTTCACAATATCTTCATTATCTGAGGTTGTTTATACGTAATAATCTACTGGGATCTCTTTATCATCCACATCCATGTTTCTTAAAAATGTATTTCAATTTTTTTTTACTATTTAAAAGAATATGTGTTAAAGTAACTTATACCCTTATTTGACTTTTTATAAGAGTTTTATAAAGGAATCTTTCCGTCATTTTCCAAACAAGGTGCTTTTTAACCTTTTCGACAGAATTAAGGTAAGAATGTTTTTTTAACTTATATGGCGGGTGCAGTTATTTTCCACCATTATAAAATCGTCGAAGCTTCTCTTACAAGCTTATAAGAATATTTTCAAAGAAAATGTTTTATTTTATAAATATATGACTCTTAAATGATTTCAAAATAGAAATAGATATTTCTCTAAAAAGAGTTTTGATTTCATCTATGTCAACATTCTTTGATAGATTTTACGCTTATTTGAAGTTGATTTATTATGATACAAAACTTCTATATTGTATTTAAGGTTTTGAGATATGTTTGACTATGGATGTGCTATTTTTATACCATTCATAGTTTATGGTGAAATTATTGACATTTTGTATGCTAGTTTTAATACGAATGTTTATGTTATGTTTAAACCTTTTCATATGGGAATGCATTGGACTTAATATGTGATGGGTGGAGCCCGCTATAGCTCCTCGATGCATCGGTAGGTCTCATGAGACAAACTAGTGTCTTGGCACAAGTCCTTGAAAAAATCTTATTTGTAGTCTTGACACGAGGCCTTGGCTATGTGGTTATGATAGCCTGGAATTATGCATTCCATCATTATGAAAGTGGTTATTGATATTGCATGTGATTATTCAATTAGTAGAATATCCATGTGAATAAGTAAATGGAATTATTTCATTTTATTTTTTCCATACTATGTTGAAGTTCAAGTTTAAAATTCTTTTGTTTTAGTTATACATTGCCTTAAATTCTTATTCTTATTTATGAAAGTTTATGCTATATTTTTATCCTTACTGGGCATTTGAGCTCACCCCTTTCAATGTTTTATTTTTCCCAGGATGTGAAGAAGTAATTTATGAATGACCTGCAGGGATAGTATGTGGGGATATGAGTGTGGTCTATGTAGAAAATATGTTGTTGTAGTAGTTTTTCACTTTATGATGTAATGTAAAACTTTATGAATATATCTAGTGTTTCCAAGGCTACTAAACCAATCGGTCTTTCGAGATTTGATCTTTCTTGTAATCATGCCAATGTTATTTAATAATGCACCGACTCTGGGTAACTAGGGTTGGGGCATTACAGTTGGTATCAGAGGAAGTTTAGTACAAAACTTGGAAGCTAGATTTAGATAAACTCTGATTAGAGTACGTAGACCTAAGATGAACTTTGAGGATTAGTATAGAAGAACTTCATAGAATTTTGGTATTGTAGAGATTTTGTGAGTTTTCCGAGCAATAGATCCCTGTCTGGATATGAGCAGGTAGAGGCGGCTCTGGAACAGATGTACCTAGGGGTAAAACTCAAAAACACCACTTTGAGCTAGACTCGAACGGGAACTGGTGCACGACAACGGGCCTTTCTGCACTCTTGGTTACGACACTCCTGGGGGATATGCTTAGGATAACTCTCATTTTCTTTACAAATCATTATGAAGGGTTTATGAGTATATACTTACTCAAAGAAAACATTTTTATGATTATGGATTATATCCATAAATAGATCAATTTATGTTAAGTGTTTTATAAGTATGGGATTATGTATTTTGATTCATAAACTGATCTAGTTTATGCCATTGTTTAGAAATGGTGACTAGTGAAAGAAATGGAAACCATATCAATGCACACACTCCATATAGGTATTTCCCTCCTACTCAAGATAATTATAGTGGAGCTGGTGATGCAATTGGTGCCGATCAACTAATCACCATACTGGGACAACTCACTCAGGTTATGAATAATAACCTTACCTGTATGGAGCACCCTGATCCGCAATGTGGAGGATCAATGTTAGATCGATTCATGAGGAAACAAACACCAACGTTCAATGGGAGTACAAATCCCTTAGTAGCTGAGCAATGGATAAATTCCCTAGAGAAAATATTTCAGGCTTTGGGGAGTAGTGAAAGGGAAAAAGTTATCATGGCAGTTTACAGCCTCACTGGAGATGCTGATCGATGGTGGTAATTGATTCAAAAAAAGAAGGAAGATTATGAAGTATCAAATATGGAATGGATGGAGTTCAAAGATCTATTTTTAGAAAAATACTTTCCTCGCGACCATCGAGCAGATATGGAAAGACAATTTCTGAGTCTGAGACAAAAGGAGGATGAGAATGTTGCAAAGTATGAGGATAACTTTACAAGGTTATCAAGGTATTCTGGAGATTATATACGTAACCCAAGAATTAAGATTGATCATTTCTTTGATGGGTTAAAACCATTTATCCATCGTGAATTAGTCTCACAATCCTTTTCATCGTACGAAGACATTGTCTCATGTGCTATCAAGACCGAAAAGGAAATCTCTAAGTCTTATGACTTTAAAGAAAAGCAAGAGAAGAAGATATCTTCTGATCAATCTGGGAATGGAAATAAGGGGAAGAAGGGAAAGGTTGAATATCCATCTTGTGGTAAATGTGGGAAGAAACACCCCGGTACTTTCTTGAAGGGAACGAGAGTTTGTTACAAGTGTGGTGAAAAAGGCCACCAAGCTCGTGATTGTAAGGGGAATAAGGAAGCTACCAATGTTCAGTGATACAATTTCATGGAGATGGGGCATTATGAAAATGAATGTCCTAAGCGTCAGGAGAACTTTCCTCAGAAAAGGCCAAGGGATCAAGGCCAAGCTTATGCTATCACTACTGCTGAGGTAGAAGCTCCGAAAGACGTGGTGGCAGGTAATTTAATGGTTTCCTCAAGTTTAGAAAGTACATTATTTGATTCTGGATCATCACATTGTTTCATATCTTCCTAGTTTTCTAAGAAAATTAGATATTTTCAATTTGATTTAACAAGGGATTTTTCAGTTAAAACTCCTAAGGGAAGTATCATTGCAACAAAGTTTTGTGAATCAGTTCCCATTAGAGCACATAAATGTTCTTTATCTGCTGATCTCATCGTCATACCTATGATTGAGTTTGATATAATCCTCGGTATGGATTGGATTTTGGACTATGATGCAAAGATTTATTGTAAGAAGAAAGAGGTTACGATTCTTGATGATGATGATAAGGAACACCTTATCTTTAGAGAAGAATCGTCACCACCTAATTCTTATCTAGATCCACCCCAGTAGCTCAACTAAATTCAATTATTGGGGAGGAAGATAATGAAATGACTATGGGTGAGGAAAGGAATGTTCAAATAGAGGATGTAACTATTGTGAAAAAATATATAGATGTATTCCCGGAAGATTTACCTGGACATCCTCTAGAACGATAAGTTGAGTTTTCCATTGATTTAATTCCGGGATCAAGGCCTATATCGAAGACCCCTTATAGAATGGCCACTGTATAATTAGTTGAACTAAAGAAACAACTAGAGGAATTGAGTAATAAGGGATTTATTCGCCCTAGTGTTTCTCCATGGGGATCCCCTGTTCTTTTTGTTAAAAAGAAAGATGGATCTATGAGGTTATGTATCGACTATAGGGAGATCAATTCCATAACAATAAAGAACAAGTACCCCCTACATCGCATTGATGATTTATTTGACCAGCTGCATGGAGCTCAATACTTTTCAAATATTTAACTTCGATCTGGAAACCATCAGTTTTGTGTAAAAAAGGAAGACATTCCGAAGACAGCATTTCGAACCAGGTATGGGCATTATGAGTTTACTGTAATGCCTTTTGTATTGACTAATGCACCCTCTGTATTCATGGATCTGATGAATAGAGTTTTCAAGGAGTATCTTGATGAATTTGTGGTGGTATTTATTGATGATATCTTGGTATAATCCAAAAGCTATGAAGATCATGAAAATCACTTGCGCATTATCCTGAAGACTCTGAGAAGACATGAATTATATGGGAAGTTTAGCAAGTGTGAATTCTGGCTTCAGGAGATTTATTTTCTTGTCCATATTGTCTCTAAAGATGGAATCTCTGTTGATCCTTCTAAGACCAAGGCAATCCAAGAATGACCAGCACCTATGAGTATAACTGAGGTACATAGTTTTATAGGTTTGGCAGGTTATTATCAACATTTCGTCCAGAATTTTGCCCGATTGGCTAACCCATTAACGAAGCTCACACGTAAAGGGGTTAAATTTGTTTGGACAAAAGAGTGTGAAGAATGTTTCGAAGAACTGAAGAGAAGATTAGTCAATGCTCCTATATTGACTCTACCATCGGGGAATGATGGGTTCGTTATTTATAGTGATGCATCGAAGAAAGGACTTGGTTGTGTCCTTATGCAGAATGATAGGGTTATTTCCTATGCATCACGACATTTAAAAATTCATGAGAAAAACTATCCTACTCATGATCTCGAGTTAGCAGCTATGATCTTTGCTTTGAAGATATGGAGGCACTACCACTATGGTGAAAAATGTGAGATTTATACTGATCACAAGAGTTTGAAGTATATTTTCTCACAAAAAAGAACTCAACATGAGGAAAAGGAGATGGCTTGAATTACTCAAGGATTATGATTGTACGATACAATACCACCCGGGGAAAGCAAACAAGGTGGAATATGCTTTGAGCAGAAAAGACCATGGAGTTTTGAACGTGATGAGAATTGAAAGGGATCCAATTTTGATGGATCTAGTGAAGATGGACATGGGAATAACCAGGGAAGGTAAAACATCAATGCCTTTTAAAATAGTTTCCAAACCATCTTTACTATAAAGGATTAAGAGTTCTCAGACCAATGATGAAGAATTTCAAAAGAAGATTAAAGCTGTGAATGATGGGAGATTGAGAGACTTTATGTATGAAGATGGAATTTTGAAATTCGGGAAGAGACTTTGTGTTCCCAATATACCTGATCTAAAAAGGGAATTGCTAGATGATGCTCATAGTTCCAATTTCTCTATACACCCTGGGAGCACCAAAATGTATAGAGAATTGAAGGAACATTTTTTGTGGGACAACATGAAGAGGGAGATTGCCGATTTTGTGTCAAGATGTATGGTTTGTCAACAAGTTAAAGCTGGAAGGCAACAGACTAGTGGAGTATTGCAACCTCTTCCCATACTGGAGTGGAAATGGGACAATATTACAATGGACTTTGTCATGGGGCTACCAAAGACTCCTAGAAGGAACGATGCAATATGGGTTATTGTTGATCGTCTTACCAAGTCAGTACATTTTCTTGCTATAAGAGAAGATATACCACTGGAATTTCTAGCAAGACTATATATTAATGAAGTTGTGAGACTTCATGAAGTACCCATATCGATTGTTTCTGATCGTGATTCCTGTTTTACTTCAAGATTCTGGAAGAGTCTTCAGAAATCCCTGGATACTGAACTTCATTTGAGAACTTCCTACCACCCTCAGACAGACGAACAATTAGAATGGACTATTCAAACCTTAGAAGACATGTTGAGATCTTGCTCACTTGACTTTTAGGGTATGTGGGATCAATATTTACCTCTGGTAGAATTTTCCTATAACAATAGCTTCCATACGAGTATTCAGATGGCACCATATAAAGCGTTATACAGAAAGAGATGTCGCACACCAACCTGTTGGGATGACGTTGGTGAAATAAAACTTGTAGGTCCAGAACTGGTAGAGGAAACAATGGAAAAGGTGAAGGTAATCCAAAATCACATCAAAGCAGCTCAAAGTAGGCAAAAGAGCTATGCCGATAATCGAAGGAAGGATTTAGAATTTCAAGTCGGTAATCATGTTTTCCTGAAGGTATATCCATGGAAGGGAGTTATACATTTTGGTAAGAAAGGTAAATTGAGTCCTAGGTACATCAGACCTTTCGAAATTCTAGAACGAATTGGGGCTGTAGCTTAGCGATTGGCAATGCCGCCAACTCTCTCCAAAGTTCACGATGTGTTCCACGTATCTCTGTTGAGGAAATACATGCCTGAACCAATGCATGTAATCACCTATGAGGAATTAGAACTGGAACCCGATCTGTCTTATTGCGAAGAGCCCATCATAATTCTTGATACGAGATAACAAGTATTGAGAAACCGGACGACGCGTCTGGTAAAAGTTTTGTGGAGAAACAATAAGATGAAAGAGGCAACGTGGGAACCCGAGAAACTTATGATGAAGAACCACCCGAGTCTTTTCATGCGATAATATTCTAGAAATTTTGAGGACGAAATTATTTGAAGTAGGGGAGAATGTAACACCTCAAGCTTCTAAGGTACGCTTCTCTTTGAATAATGCGATAGCGTGTGTTGTACGCAACATCGAGTTCTAACACACCACAACCAATCAAACTAGCCGTTATAGATAGTAATACCTACCTTTTGAAATTATATATATTTTATATTTCAAAATGGACTTCATTTTTGGATTCGAAATATCGAAATTATCCTAAGATGAATTTTTGGTATTTTTCTGAGAACTTCCAATTTTTATGAATAGTGAAAAATACTTAAAATTTTTTTTTAATAAAAATAATTTATAGTGATAAATTATATTATTGAGTGGTTTTAAAGTATAATTAGAATATATTTTTACCATTTTATCCAATAGTGTTCATTAGAATTAATTTCACTTTGAAATTGGATATAAACAATTGTCAATCTTTTGATATATATTGCTTCTTAAAAACACGCTATTTGTTGTGACAACGGGAATTAATCATAAAATTAATTAATGCAACTTATAACTTTAGAATTTTGTAAAATAGACATCATTTTTGAATTCGGAATATTAATTATAGCTTAGGGTGAAATTTTGGCATTGTTCTGAAAAACTTCAATTTTTGATGAATAGTGAAACTACTAAGTGGTAGTTAAAAAACTGAATTTTTTTCATAAAACTTAATTTTACTGCTTCTGTGAATGGAATTTCGAAAATCCGAGAGACACGGTTAATATCAAGAAGTAAAATGTGGTTCAATGAGATGAAAATAATTTTTGGTGAATAGTAATTTTTTACTTTTATTTACCATGGTTAAAAGTAAATAGGGTAATTAAGGGTAAAAATAATATTAATATTACCCTAACACATGTCCTAATTCTATTGGACAAGTGTATCTCGACCAAAAACAACCTTAGGAATAAAATATTAGAATTTAGTTCCACTTGGATTAGATTAGGACATTTATTATTATTTAATTCAAAAAAGAGTTAAAAGAGTTAAAATCAAAATTTATTTACTAAAACATTTTTAATATAGGGTTATACATAAGATAAATTCGATTGTAAATATTCATTAGAAAGATAAAAATATTTCTTACATAATGATATTTTATTTATAATTTTTAGACATTAAATAATTTAATTTATTTATGACACAATGATGATGCAGTAATTACCATAATAGTGAAAAATTAAAATAATTGATATTATAAATACCCAAATAAATATAATTTGAGACTTTTAATGAATTAAAATAATTTTCTATAATAATATGACATATTAGTATTGATTTAATTGACTTTTTTTGAAGTAATAATTCTGTTATGAGTTTCACAAAAATCAACTATTGAATAGTGTCAAAATTAACATGAAAGAGTTTTTAAAACAAATATTATATTATTAATTGATATTAAATTCCTAAAAATCTAAGGTTTGGCCAAGAGACTTATATCATGATATTTGTATCATTAATGGACCACTTGGGGGTCACTTGGATGTATATAGTAATTTTATTAACTATATAATATAAAAATACAAAGTGACATGGTAAATGTCAAACTAATTAACTAAGAGTTAAAACTAAACGATATGGTTAATATAATGAACCAAACCTGTCTAAATTCTATTGGTTGAATTATTTTAGACATATAACCACCTTAAAATTTAAATAATACACTTTTGAGCCATTATAAACCGAATATGAATTTATTATAAATTAATATTTCTAGCTTTTCCAAAGGTGCCCCTCACCCCTCTTATAAAAGGGCACTCATTCTTCTCATTTCTTCACACCTTCAAAGCCTTTTGGTTCGGACAAACCCTGCCCAAATACTCTCTAAACTTCTCTCACTACAACCTAGAGGCCTTAGTTTGATCAAAAAGCCAACCTAAGGATCCCTTTTGATCAAATCAAAAGGAAGAACCCGAAGAAGAGGTAATGATTTCACCACCCTTTTCCAAGTTCCTTTCTTCTTCCACTTCTTCTTTATTTGTTATTACCATTATAAAATAATAACTCCAGTATCATATATATACTGTGATGTTATTATAAATATGTTACAACCATATTCAGTATTCTATCCATCCTTTGAATAACATGTCACCATACGTGCGTACGTACGGCTTACCGTATCCACGTCGTGGTGTAATTGTTATTCAATAAATTATTATTTGGATGGGTATAATAATGATGTTTAACTCATGTAAATAATAAATATAACATGATAATGATTCTGTATATATGATATACCATCCAATTATATATTATTTTAATATCAAAAGAATGATATTGTCGCTCGTGCGTACGTACGGACTACCGTCTCCACGAAGGCGATGAGATTCATTCTCCATCGTATCCATTCAAGTATAATTCTCATTTGATGATTAATAATAGTATTTAAGGACTTGATATCATTCTGGATATGATTAAGATACAACCTATCCATAAAAAACATGGCTTACATAACAAAACATATAAAAGAAAACAAGTAAGTTAACACCCGAAACGACGATAATACTAAGATATTATTAACAAAGCAATGTTAAAAGATCATATATGATATCATATTAATGTATATGACTCTTGTATAATTTAATAACAATTATTTCACAATTATACAGGAGGTTAACCTATCCCAACCAAGGAAAATTACAAGGTAAGGGTTATTTCACAATCTCTTCATTATCTGAGGTTGTTTATAGATAATAATCTACTGGGATCTCTTTATCATCCACATCCTTGTTTCTTAAAAATGTATTTCAAAATTTTTTTACTATTTAAAAGAATATGGGTTAAATTCATTTATACCCTTGTTTGACTTTTTATAAGAGTTTTATAAAGGAATATTTTCATCGTTTTCCAAACAAGGTGCTTTTTAACCTTTTCGACAGAATTAAGGTAAGAATGTTTTTTTTAACTTATACGGCAGGTGCGGTTATTTTCGACCATTATAAAATCGTCGAAGCTTCCCTTACAAGCTTATAAAAATATTTTCAAAGAAAATGTTTTATTTTATAAATATATGACTCTTAAATGATTTCAAAATAGAAAGAGATATTTCTCTAAAAAGAGTTTTGATTTCATCTATGTCAACATTCTTTGATGGATTTTATGCTTATTTGAAGTTGATTTATTATGATACAAAACTTCTATATTTTATTGAAGTTTTTGCGATATGTTTGACTATGGATGTGCTATTTTTATACCATTCATAGTTTATGGTGAAAGTATTGACATTTCGTATGCTAGTTTTAATACGAATGTTTATGTTATGTTTAAACCTTTTCATATGGGAATGCATTGGACTTAATATGTGACGGGTGGAGCCCGCTATAGCTCCTCGATGCATCAGTAGGTCTCATGAGACAAACTAGTGTCTTGGCACAAGGCCTTGACAAAATCTTATTTGTATTCTTGGCACGAGGCCTTGGCTATGTGGTTATGATAGTCTGACATTATGCATTCCATCATTATGAAAGTGGTTATTGATATTTCATGTGATTATTCAATTAGTAGAATATCCATGTGAATAAGTAAATGGAATTATTTCATTTTATTTTTGCCATACTATGTTGAAGTTCAAGTTTAAAAGTATTTTGTTTTAGTTATACATTGCCTTAAATGATTATTCTTATTTATGAAAGTTTCTGCTATATTGTTATCCTTACTGGGCATTTGAGCTCACCCCTTTCAATGTTTTATTTTTCCCAGGATGTGAAGAAGTTATTTATGAATGACCTGTAGGGATAGTATGTGGGGATATGAGTGTGGTCTATGAAGAAAATATGTTGTTGTAGTAGTTTTTAACTTTATGATGTAATGTAAAACTTTATGAATATATCTAGTGTTTCCAAGGCTACTAAACCAATCGGTCTTTCGAGATTTGATCTTTCTTGTGATCATGCCAATGTTATGTAATAATGCACTGAATCTGGGTAACTAGGGTCGGGGCGTTACATGAAACAAGGATCTAGATATTAAATGATACTCCTCAGAACATCATGAAGATGAACTATATATTCAATATAGAGACTACAGATATCAACGATGGTGAACGTATCCTTGATAGAAAAAAATTAGGCTACCTTCATCATTCAATCCATGATCACCCATACCACATAATTCTTGTGAGGTGTATTGGGTAATCATATCATGAAATCCATATTTAAATCATCCCACTTACATTCTAAAATGGGTATAGGATGAAACGACCTAGTAGGACTTTGGTACCCATCCTTCATCGATGATAGGTGAAGCATCTCACCATGAATCCTTCTATCTAATTTTTCATCCTTGGTCACCTATATTTCCTATTGATATTACAATAAATCTTTATTATACATAGATGCACCACCCATATAGATTCATGAAACTCCCTCATCAGCTCCTCATGAAATCCTGTAGGAACCCATACATGACCATGGATAAGAAGAACATCACTGCTACCAAGAGACAATCTATATGGTGGTGCCCCATCATATAGGCTATCCCTTAAAGCTAAGACCTCTGGATTAGATAACTGCTCTATCTTGATCCATTCAATAAGAATGGGTATGAAAGATATTTAAGTGAGAGCTAATCATATATGGGACTCTTGGAAATATAAATGCATGTCTGTAAAGTGTCATCAGCCACCACTCATCGCAAGACTCATTCACTACCTCTATTTGCATCTTGTAGCCCAAATAATCATTAATGATGTTTGTTTTTCCTAGTGCGTAACCTAGTTCAAAGTCAAAATATTTTTGATAATAAAACCACATCCTCTGCCAAAGCTTCAAGTATCACTGAGAAAAGATATCTCTGAGGCTCTTGTGGTCAGTGTATACCACAAAAATCTCACCCAATAGATAGTGTATCCAATATATTAGGTTGTGTACCACTATATATAACTCCAAATCATGCATAGGGTAATTCATATCATACATTCTTACTGTATGGAACCTTAAGAAACCAATCAATCCTTCTGCATCATAACTTATTATAGACACAAAAAAAGTCTGTTACTCCTAAAGGAAGTTTCGAAATGACAAAGAGAAGTCATATTCGGACCTGGAGCGCCAGTCCAGAGGGCCCAGAGGTGTTGCGCAAAATAAAGGAGGATGTGCGTGAAAAAATGGGGGCTGTGCGAAAGGATTCCGGGATTCACGAAGAGTCCCTGGCGTTAGCGCGCAATAATTGTGCACCCGCGCCTGCACGGTTAACATTTCATGCCACCGTCTATGGCATGAAAATTTTTGCGTGCCACCTAGGTTCTGCATCGCCGGATGCCTATAAATATAAGGGGACACCTTCCATTTCGGGGTTGCAGAATTTGAACCAGCTCTCATGCGCGAAATAGGACTTCCGCGCGCGCAGTATGGCCTTCAGGCCCGGTTCTTTTCACGCCCAGTCCCCCTGGGGTCCGCCTTTGCTCGAGATACCCTTTGGCTTAGACTGAACTCCAAACCCTTCGGGGTCTTCCCCTTGTGTACAATTCCTTCCGATTGCGCGCAATTAGGTATTTGGCGTGCAATTCCTTTTGCGCGACGACCCTAACTTTTTCGCGTGCACCCCTGAATTGTGTGTCATCTCGGTGTTTCCCAGGAACATGCCTCGTGTTGCACGCACGCCTGCCCTATTTCACGTAGGACTTCCCTATTGCATGCAATCCCTCCTTCTTGCGTGCAGCCCATCCTCTGTGGTGATCCTATTACGCGCAACAGTATACTGGCCTGCACCCGCTGGTCTATACTGCAGGGGCTGCACCCCCACACCCCCACTCGAAGTCAGTGCCAGGCTGCTGTCCCGGCCCTCCGGGCCGGTCCATTCGCTACCGTCACTGACCCCCATGAAAATTGGAGAGTCGCACCATGAACTTTTTGGGCCAGGACGTCGGGATTTTCCATTGCACCCTTATGCTTACCCACCTTCCACCTAGGGAATACCATGATTTAAGATACTCCTCCGCACACCGTGAAACACTTTGAGTTGACATATTCCTCTTGGTTAGTTTCCTATGTCATGAGTTGAGATTCTCATCATCAATTCCCTCAGTATAATTCCCTATCATTCAATAATAGGATGACTCTTGTTCCAAACAAGAGATGCCTTATGTGACAAGAATAAGATTCCTAATGCCATGATTACAGTGGTGTAGTTTCAAGAGCGTTGGAATACATTCAAACATTCCATCACTCCACCTCACGCTTTGCGTGTCCTTCATTCGGATCTGCATCCACTTCCATGTCTGAAGGGACCCCCTAACGGCCTGGTCCCATGCCACATCGGCTCACCTACCGTCCTGGGCCAACGCCTAGAATACTTTTTGGTAGACACTTTGAGTCAGGTCCTGTGTTTCAAACACGGTCAGCAGTTGAACCTCATTTGTTTGTCCCCATTTTAGGCTAACACGATAGGATGCTGTGTTGCAAACATGGTCAGTATTTATCCTCTATCGCCATGCCACTTTCATTGCATTCCGAATTCTGAGAATGTGATTCACACTTTTCATCACCCTTTGTTTGGGCCGATTCCAACGCCCTTGGCATTATCCCACCTATGCACTAGTTCATAGGTGCATACCTCAACCCACCAGTGAGTTGGGATGCCCTCATGGCCAGACATGAGGAAGAAATTACGAGCTGCTTCTACGCATAAGCCCCATCCATCGTTTCCACTCCTTAGTGGCACTTGGGAAGCTTCCATGCGTAAGTCCCATCCACCATAGCCACGCTAACATGGACCCCTCGAAGGTTCTCCCTGTGGCCCCCCTTCACTACGACCTTTCCGGTACCTTCCCTCCCACAAGGAGCAGAGGGTACCAGTCATGTAAGTCCTAGGGGTGTGGAGCGAACCCAACTCGTCTGAGTTGTAGGACGTTAAACTGCCCTGCACCTCGTCCTCAACACATGACGTTAAACTATGATCTGACCCCGTATCTCGCACGCAGGGTCAACCCGGCTTGGACATTCTTTATGCTGCTCGTCTCCATGGGGATGGGATCACCCTCACATGGGATGATATCCTCCCTATCAGAGTGGCATTTGTCCATGGGGGAAGGGATGCCTCAGAGCATAAGCCCTTAGCCTCTCTTGCGGAAGGTAGCACCCATGCACCTCTGTACTTCCCCACCGCCAAGGCTAGTGGAGGGCGTGATAGGGAACGAGGAATCTCCCTTGTTTGGTCCCAAATACCTCTCCCTCTGTTCTTTTTCGCACTTCGGGCCTCCATCCTGGAGTAAGTCCTGGAACCATGGGCCGCTCAACATGTAAGACCCTCTACACTTCCCACTAATGCACCTTTAGTGACGTGATCATCTAGTCCCTACTGCCTCTTGTTTCTCACACCGAGCATGACTCACGTGGGCTTAGAGTGAGCATTGACCATGAAATCTTCTCATGGGCCGCCTCAGAGCATAAGCCGCATCCTAGAGAACTACGTGGAATTTGATCCGTGCTAAGGCATGGTACGTAGGAAGCCTCCACGAGGTTCAATCCCACCACCCAGTCATTCTGACCTATTCACGTCGGTTCACCAACTCTATGGGCTGCGTCCAAGCATAATCCCCAAATTCTGTCCAACACAATGTTAAACTATTTGCCCCGTCCTGCATGATGTTAAACTGTATGCCGTCCCGCATGACGTTAAACTGTATGCCGTCCCGCATGACGTTAAACTGCACCACATGAACTACGTGGCCTTTGATCCGTGTTAAGGCATGGTATGTAGGAAGCCTCCACGAGGTTCAAGCCCACCACCCGATCGTTCTGACCCCTTCGCGTCAGCTCACCAACTTCATGGGCTAGCCCAGAGCATAATCCCCATATCCACCTTGGGCCACCCCAGAGCGTAAGCCCCATATCCACCTTGGGCTACCCCAGAGTGTAATCCCCATATCCACCTTGGGCTTCCCTAGAGCGTAAGCCCCATATCCACATTGGGCCGTCTTAGAGCGTAATCCCCATATCCACCTTGGGCCGCCACAGAGCGTAAGCCCCATCTATCTTGAACTACATGGACTTTGATCCTTGCTAAGGCATGGTACATAGGAAGCCTTCACGAGTTTCAATCCCAACACCACTATCCCATCCTGAACTCTCCCTCGAGCCCACGTGTCTCAGGAATCTCATTCTTTAGCCTAGAGGCCTTACTCCCTCTGGGTCCTATCCATGCGTTCATTCTCACAGGTCATCTTTTTAAGTGCCCTGCCGTATAATCGAACTACGCAGACTTTGATTACCTGCCACAGGGATACGTAGGAAGTCTCCTCGATACTCAAGCCCAAAGCCATCACCCATCCTGATCCTTACCCGGGCCGCCACATCCCGGTGGGGTCATTCCATCTCATTTCACCCCATAGTACTCGGGGAGCCGCCCATGTGCCGGCCCCAACATCGGTGTTCCCTCCATGGGGTTCTTTAATCTGATCCACTCTCAGTGTTCCGATCAGTTTGATCCGTCCCCGCTGGATGTTAAAATCGCAGCATACCCCATGTTAAACATGGGAAGCTAAGGAAAACCTCAGATACATGCCTATGTCATGTAATTCCCCATATTCGATGTGGGATTCCTCAGGCTTCCGCACCCTCGAGAAGCCCTATAATAAGGGACAGAAGACAGACATGCAAATCCCCCAGCGTCAAGACACGCCAATGAAGCCTTAGCATGACCACTATCCTCAATGAAGGTTGCTTCCCCGACCAGACCCCTTGGAGTGTCACGATAGAAGAAATGTAATTAACTGGTGTCCATGAAGATATGGCACCGGGAACGAGATTCACTAATACGTATTAAATCTATGAGGGAGACCCGGACTAGGTGACGAGCTCCGAGGAGGAATCCACGGAAGGAAGAACCGACATCCCATCATCCCAGTTTCGATCAAGGAGGAGACGTCCCTGTACAAGGAACAGATGATGCCCGCCTTTGGAAAGTGGTAATGCGGGGCCACAAGTCGCGCGTCCTCCACCGCATGAAGGATGTGCGCGCGCGCCCCGAAAAAATCATCAGAAACACTTATCTATGTTCAACTTTGATTGCATTAAAGTACACAATATATTCCTTACTCATCATATGAAAGGTGAGAATCAATGATGAGGAAAACCTACTCTTCATCTCCTAGAAGGTTCTCTCATAAGTATTTGATCAAACAAACTTAACCCATTGTTTCACACCCCTTTAATTTGGGTGATTTTCAAAGGGGCTTATTCATAGAACCAGAAACAGCCAATGGTTCCTATATCCATGATGGGTCATGGACATGATTTCTAAAGGAAGGTGATCATTGGGAATTTTACCAATTATGCTTGAAAACTCACATTGGACAAGAGGATGAGAGGTTGGGTGCATCAAAACTTTTTTGGGGGAATTATTACTCACTTCTAGGCTCTTATAAATTTATATTTTCACAAATCCCTCTTAAATCATAAGTGTGGGACTAGTCACCCTTATTCTAACAATCAATTATTGAAATGTGTTGGAATAAAATCATTTATATGTATCCAAGGTTATCAATTGATGGAACCATATGTGTGTATCATAGGTTATCTATTTTTGTTTTTTTATCATTTTGTGAGGCTAGTTTAAATCCATATAGCGAGGCACTATGAAGTTTATTTTCATCCATGGAGATAGTTTTTATTTTGATATTGGGATCGAGCCCATGAGGGGGGCTTCCTACATATTCCCATTAAAGGAATCAGAACCCATGTAGTTTGGAATTTCTTGACGGGACATGTAATACCTTTTAAGGACTTGTGACAAGGACTATACCATGTAGTTTAACATTATGCAGTGAGTAAGTCTAGGTGAAAGGTGCCTAGAAAAAGTTGGTATAGGGCTTACGCAAAAGTGGAACTTTATGGTCGATCACATAGGGAATATGTCTTGGAGGTATTGGGTTGATCTTATAAGGAATATGGACCAGTAAATATGTCTCTCACCGGGAATATGGGATGATGAGAATGATATTATAGGATACAAAGGGAATATGCCCCTCTGGGTGGGGGTTTTATTTTACTCGGAATATGGCCCAATAAGGATGGTGGTGGGTTGAAGGTGTTGGGTTTGAACCTCTTAGAGGCTTCCCACACATCCAATTAGTAAAATAATCAAATAAGATGTAGTTTAGAATTATTAGGGATTAAAACTATGGGGGAGTCCCATTTGAGATGTTCACCATGCTAATTATGCATTTAACACCAGTCTCTAATCCCACATGAGTCATGCTCGGTGTGAAAAACAAGACACAATACGAGGTTGTCATGTTGCATGAGTATGTCTAGAAAGGGACTTACACTTGGATTAAAATACCATTGGGAAATTTTTTCCTCATCCATTGGTGGACAAGGGAGGGGATATGGAACAAAATAGAAGTGTGATATCCTACAAGACATGCCAGGGGATTTCTTTAGGAGGGATTACCATTCAAGATATTTTCTCCTTGTTCTATAGTGGATGAGGGAAAGGCTATGATAGGGTAGTTAGGAAGAAAGATAATATTTACCCATTCTCATATTCCTGAATGTTTCTAAACCTCATATTAGGGATTAAATATCCACTAAATGTGAGGATAATTCCCAATTCACTTCAAATTTTAGGTAGAAATCATGGGATGAATGCCTCTACCTAAACCACTTCCACTATACCTTGAGCTAGGATCATTATTACAATGAGAATGGAATATTTTGAACATTATAAAGAACCTAGTTACTAAGGAGGTTAAATTTGGGACTTCTTTTACCTTGAGAATGCATGAATGATAGGAAATTAAGGTGTTTACATGCCCCTACCATATAAATCTAGTGGCCATGGGGGAAGCCTTAAATATGACATTATTAGATAGGTAAAAGAGGGTTACATCACCCAGGTAAAAGTTAGGGGAGTTGAAGGAGGTTTTCCCAAGTGAATCTTGGGTGGGAGAAGTGGATTCACCCAAGTTGGACATGGGTGAGTTACCTTAAGTTGGACTTGGGAGAGGGAAAGGATTCACTCCAGTTGGATTCAGGTGTGATGTGGAGGTCTCAACAGAACTTGGGTGAGGCTATATCATAAGGATTAAGGGTTCCTTTGGACACTTTTTAAAGAATAGTGTGCAAGTATTGTGTCGAGAAAGGGCTATTAACCCTAGGTAAATAATGAAAAGGGGGAGGTGGTTCCTTATAAAGGATCTTGGTGTTATTCTCATTTGGGAACTCAAATGCCCTACTATTCTCTTAATTCTCTATTATTTAAAATCTTAAACAATATACCTAAGGATTTGAAGACTTAGGTGAGATACTTGAGAGAGAAGAGCTTTGAGATCTCTCTAAATCTTCTAAAATAGGTCCCAAATGAGGACCCCAAGGGGTCCATTTATAGGAAAATCATGAACCACAAGTGAATTAATGATATTGAAAAAGTGGCTCACTCTAGTGGATCATACTGATTGGACCTATTAGATATGGTTTTGTGAATAGGTGGTTTTCTAAAATTCCACTTTTACACACTTTAATAGTTCTAAGGGATATGGGTTTCCTCTTCCTTAGATGGACACAACATCATAGATTGATCCTTGAGAGTGCTTTTCATTCACACATATTCTTCTCCCAAATCCATCTATAAGGTATTTCATACATCCTTTGATTAGATCATGGGATTACCTATAAATAAGGTAATACAACCACCTATCCACCTTATTTATACTATTATGTTTTCTTATGAAAATGAAATCCTTTGGTCACGAAAGTCTTTTGTTCTAGTCTTATGCACTAGTATTTAGGTATGTGTTTCCTTGTATGATAATTTTACTCAAAGTTAATTCCTATGAAGTGACCTACATGAGGAACTAACATAAAGTGACCTACACGAGGAACTTGGGGGAAGTGACCTATGCAAGACACTTAGGAAAAGTGACCTATGTGAGGCACTTAGTAAAACTTCTTGACTTTTTCAAATTATTTCCCAATGTTGGTAAAACCACTTGGTATGGAATTGGAAAACCTTCCACCCAAGATATCCCATACTCAAATATACTTTAAACTAATAAATTTGGTAGTAAAAAAATATTATATGTCTCCTTAGAGATTTTTGATGGCTGGGAAAGTGGTGCCTATTTCTAAGGAACAAGATACTCCACGTATTTAGGAGATGATAAAAATATCGGACTAGACTACCATCATATATGTGACACTAATTTAAAAAATATTTCTATAAATTTCAATAAATGTAACTAGAAGTATCCTATAAATGAGAAACTTCCATTATATGGCCATGGTATTATAAGAGATATGCTCATCTCATAGATGAACAAGTTTACACCACACTCATGGTTCACTAAATATACGAATCTTACAGAATCTAATATTTATTACAAGGGTTCACATAATAATTATTGAAAAATTGGAATCTATGTTCTTGATGCACTACAAAACAAGCAGTCTAGATTTGAAATATCATATCTTTGAGATAAAAACACACCATTTGTCATCCATGTATCATCTTTATTTCATTGATCAATTGAAGGGAAATATTGAGGATTGAGATTTCTGTGTTGGAGGAGGAATTAAGAAATAATGGATGTGGGATTATTGGGTATAATAAACATGTGCTAAGTTCATGAATGAGTTAAAATAATTTGGTATATATGAAGCTATTTGGGTTGATCATACATATGTATACAAGAACCCATATATAATCATAGAGTTTTTTAGTCGATGGAGCCCCTAAACTAACACTTTTCATTTGACACATGGATAGGTTGATGTTAGATTATGGGACATATACATGATATGGGGAGGGAATACTCTCAGTGCTACATATGAAGAGTTTATACCACAAAAAGTGATGTGTGGAAATGTTTAATGAATGTACACCTTAGATCATGAGTAATTTAATATAGCCCTATAGGTTACTGGGAAAGATCCTTTCTTGAGGGACAATGTTCATCTAGAAGCATGTATGGATGTTTTCTTAAATCCCTAAGGGCATTAGCCTAACTATAATCATCTAATAGGATGTACTTTAATAGAAAATAGGGGAATCCCTAGAAAATATTGTCCTACATTGGATAATGTCCAATATAACACATGGGGGTATACTATTAAGTCCAAAATTACTACCAAAACCCATATTTTCAGCATTATATCCATGTGGTTTAGCACCTACATGATACCAATATGAGAATCCAATGGTGGTGTGAGATAGGGTACACTCATTTTAGTGTCCGAGTTAGTATAAGGGGAGAACATAGAGTTGTATACTTCTATTTTAGTAAATATCCATTGATATATGATGTATATTTATATGGGTAAGGCCCTTTTTAAATTTTAGGGCCATTACAAGTACTATGGGAGTTTATAAAAACACATTTTATCTCATATGATATGATAAGAGAGGTATGTATCCCTGAATTCTGATTCTATCCATTTGACTAATCTATCTTTGACATTATACCCCAACCTTGAAGTATGGTTTATCTGTAAGTAATTTGAGTTTCTCTAGGTAATTCATTTTCTTCCCGTACGATGATCCGCCTACTGAAAAAATAATTGAAAATGGATTCGGTGATTATGAGTTGAGGTCATATATGGTGACCATGAGAGATTACATCCTAGATACATAGATAGATGATGAAATCATTTGAAAATCTTATGCACCATATAGTTTTTTGCACTAATTCAGGTGCCTTCAATACACAACTATGTCACCTACCATGGATTTCCTATCAGAAAAACATTTGATGGTGGCTAGGAACCTCTGGCTTCTTATAGAACATGAAGTTTCCAAGTAAGTTATCGAGTTACCACCAGTGAATACATCCATCAGGTTAACTCCCAAGTATTAAAACTCTTGGATTTCTTGATATCTTCAAGGGATATTAGCAAAGATAATTACTTGAGTCACTACTACCATGAAAACTAGACAAGGAAAGTGTAGTAAGAAAGCCCACTCCAAAGGTGACATTGATGAAGCTCTATGATCACCCAAAAAATATCAAACAAAGGCCACATAACAACCCAAGATTGAAAAGACTGTGATGATCAAGGTTGAGCTAAGGTAATCTAGTCACCATCATCAAGAAGATAATCAAGATATATTTTTCTAACCTCCTATTAAAACAGAGAGTCTTGCAAATCCCATAAATTTGAGGGATGTTGGGTCTTTTTCATAGATGGATAAGGAAACATCAGATTTTGTTTGGCCTAAATCAGCTTGGTTTTGGAAATATAATCCTTATAACATCAAGGGTTTATGGACATTTCTTCAAACTGACATTCATATTTCACAACTCAGAGATGTTCAAGAACCCTCAATATTTTATTATGATACTAACCCTACTAAGGTAGGAAATTATATCCAAGAGCTAGAGAGGCTCATTTATTCCACCAATAGATGGGTTCCCACCACAAAACCAGTAACTGATATAATAGATTGGGGTGTCACTGAAGGGGTGGATGATCAAACCACTGATGAATGGGATGAGTTTTTAGATATGGTGGATGTAAGACTCATCACTTCTCTCCCACTCCACTCCCCCATTTTTTTTGAACAAGGGGATGTTACTAAGGAAAATACATAATTTTGACTTATAAAGGAGATAGGAAGAGGAAGAGGGAGAGTATCTAGGACTAGAATATCCAAGATATACCTCATATGGAACCCCTACCGGGGATGGGGGATCTAATCTTTTTAAGTTGGGGGATTTATCACTAGGACTAAGACTTATAAAGGAGTAAACATTAGGATAATATTATCAATTGCCTACTCTAGTGTCTGTATTTGAGGAGGAAAGTTTCATTATTCCATTTTCCAAAGCGAATTTCCATCAGATGGAAAAACATTAGCTAGATGTTTCATTAGGTGGGGTAGGTTTTTATAATGTAAATTATCCCTAATCTATCCAGAATATACATCTAACTATACTTGTGGATTTCATAATATTATTCCCTTTATTCTCTAAAAGGATATGGAACTGATCCTTTAGGAAATGATGATAATTATTCAAATGAGACATGAACTCTTTCTGATGAGTTCACAACTTCTATGGGAAAGATTTTATGGGACCAGACCCCAACTACTCCTATAACTGTAGAAGAATAAGAGAATCCTGGTAATGAAAATTATGAATAACAAGATGTTATGTAGAAATTACTGAATAGTCTCTCTGTCTTATTTTTAAATCCAATGCACACATTGGAGGAACCAAAGACAACTATTTTCAGTTCTATCTCCCCCCAAAAGGGATAACTATGACCTTGGACCATCTAATTAGGGTGGATATGGTTTACATAATTAGATGAAGCTTGAAGAGGGGTATATTGCTGAAATAATGGTGGGTGGAGTTGATAGAGGAAAAGATCTAGTCCCCAAGTCAGGTTTCTCAAATGCCCCTACTGGTGAGGATGCTATTGCGCTTGAGGAATTAATTAATGATATAATAAAAACAGAGGAAATTATTTCACATATTTATTTCCCCAACCCTCTAGAGGATTTCAAGTATTTAAATAAGGAGTTTTATAAATGTGAGTATTTATATGTGCACAACTTACAATATTATGTCTAATGTATTAATAAATACTCTGTAATTGTGTATATTTTCTATATAAAATATTTCCAATCAGATACATTATCAAAGTGACAAGGCCCCTCATGTTCTTGTAATAGATAAAACACCATTTTAGGATCCTCGAGTGTGATATTTCCATGAGCCTTTTACCCCAATCACTGGGAAAACTCAAGAGTGTTCTCCTTCATAGGAGATCCTCATTCAAGTTGGGGGAGATTCAAATTGAGTGGATAATATATTAATGGGTGTTGATGCTCCTTTTTCATCACAGAGTCCAAATGAATGTAAAGGGAAATGGCTTAGCACAAATTGATTCATACTTTGAAGAAAATATCAAAAATAGACAAAGGGATGAACAAGGAGAAAATTGCCCATAGGTCGCGCAAGTCCACTCGCGCGACGCATGATGGTCGCGTAAGTGACTTGCGCGACCTAAGTGATAACTGCCCGGGGTCTTCTCCTGCCTATAAATAGACCCTGTGGGCCCCCCATTTGAAAGGGATTTTTTCCAGAAACTCAGATTTGAGCTCCTAGAACCCTATTCTCTTCTCAAAGCTTCTGAAACACTTCTAAGGTAATTTCTTACCTAGAACGGAAGATCTAAAGAGGGGGAGGAAGGCCTAAGTGTTGAAACTCATCAACACTTGCGCGCCTGAGTGGCCAGCCCTTAAGGGAAAAGGCCCCACTTGCACGCCGCCTTACTCCTTCAATAGAACATGCGCACCCATCTTCTGGAAGAACCTCAAGAGGATTCTAAAGGCTTTAATCAAGATTTGCTCAAGTATTACCCTACTGGTTAACCGTTGCGTAAGTACATATGTGTCGCGTAGGTATACCTGAGAAACTAGAACTTGCGCGCCCACACAGTACCTGCGCGCCTACCAGGACTTGCGCGCCCCTGCCTTTTTGGATGCCCTTCTTTCCCATTTCACCCATCTTAAGCCATTCCACCTTTCATATTCAAGATTCAGTCTTCAAGACACTCTTCAAAGCCATTTATGGAATGATTTCTTGATTTGACTTCCTTATCTGAAAGGAATTATATGGAATATCTCTCAAAACCTAGTGATTTACATATCTTTATGTCACTAAAGATTGAGATTTCATTCATTCAACCTCATCCTTTAAGATGGGAGAATCCTTAACCTGGGTCTCCTTTTCAGGAATAATCCCTATTCATAAGTCCTATAATTTGGGCATTCTATTTAGGAGTAAGCCCCAAGTCCTCTAATTTGGGAATCCTTCTTAGGAGTAAGCCCCAGATCCCCTAACCTGGGTATCCTTCTCAGGAGTAAGCCCCAGTCACAAATATGGGCATTCTCTTCAGGAGTAAGCCCCAGTCTTAATTCTTCTTAACCAGTCCTAATTTACCTTTGATATGGGACTCCTTCTTAGGAGTAAAACCCAATCACAAGTCCTATCCTAATTTGGGCCTCCTTTTAAGGAGTAAGCCCCAAGTTAGAGTATTCAAATCTCCATGAAGCACATATACCTTTCTGGACCCTGTTCTTGGATTTCTTCCTTGATGTAAATCCTAATATTCATTTATCTGGGCAGTCATACATACATAAGTCCCACATTATTTCTTATGATTGCATCTTTTATGATACAATTGTCTAATTTTTACCAATACCTCTTGTTTCTCACACCGAGCATGACTCATGTGAGCTTAGAGTGTAAAAGTGATTATGACATTCTTCTTTGAGCCATCAATCATAAAAATCATACTCCCTTACTCAAAATACGTGGGTTCTGATTCCTTTTCTAAATAAAGGATACGTAGGTAGCCCATCTGCAGGTTTGATCCCAACTCTGAAATAATCCATGTCCTCCTGAATGACAATAAACTTCAAGTACCCCACTGAGTGGCTTTAAAACCAACATGGTCATCATAATGACCAAGAGACTTCTATATAAATGTGTCGAAGGGAACCATTGATCAAGAATCTCTAACAAATACAGATGATTATTTATTAGTGAAGAACCTCGAATACATATAAAAGATTCTCTAAATTTCCTACATATCAATCATTGACTGTCAGATCTAAAGGAAAACTCATTTTATATTTGGTAATGTAATAAGGATTCACGAACATAAATTAAAACTATAAAGAGAGTCCCGGAGTAGAAAATAATTCCCCTCAAAAAGGTGTGATGAGTCCGACCTCCCATCCTCTCGACCAATGCAAATTCCTAAGCCTCATCAATCCATAAACTAATGAGAACCTACCTTTGGAAAGTAGGTCCGAATGGATGTGGAATCATTGGATGTTTCTGGTTCTACGAATAAACCCGTTAGAAACCGATTAGAATGTTTGAACCTCCCATCAAAGGAGGTCATCCCCAAAATCCAGGGGAAACAAAAATGGTGAACCCGACGTGAATCCTTAACCAAGTTAAAATAATGTTTTACCTATTTGTTAGGCCCCTATTTAAAACTCAATGAGAGGGCCAACAAAAACAATCATTGACATATGTGCTCATCCAAAAGATGTAGTGGATGAATTTATCTTGATTACATCTGTTATATCAAACATGCACTCTTTTCCAAGATCTTCTCCATTTCTATAATGGCTTCACTCAAATTCACACCTATGAATACTGCTGCTGCAAATGACACTGCTGCTACTCCTGCTGGATCGTCGTCCGCTCTAAGGACGATATCACCTACTCAGCATCTTCAACACTGGGTATCAAACACATTGGTTAAGGAGTATTGTCAACACGGTACCATCCCAACTCTGGAGGCTTCCCTCCAAGCCCTCCAAGTAAACAACTCACATCGGTCGTCCGGAAAACGACGACCAGTGATCAAGAAGCAGGCGGTGTTGACTACCATCTCCAACCGTTTCGGGTTGTTATCCCCGAAACGCAATCACCATTCGCTCCCTTATTCCGGGGAGGTGAATGAGCAGGTCCCTCAGGGCCTTAATTCAAACAGACAGGAGTCCTTCCAGAGGGCTCCCACCAATAATCACCGCCAGACTCGTGCGACAGTGCGCCATCAACATGATGAGGGTACCGACTCTAGGCGTTCGGATCAGGTTGCTCGAACCCGAGCAGGCAAGACGAATCGCCAGAGGATAAGTACAGTTAACAGTGAGCAGGTTCTCATCTCTGCCATCTCTAGAGAAGTCCACCAACCTAACTTGGTGGAAAGCAACGAGCAGGCACACACACCTACCCATTTTAATTCCGATGTCCAGCAGACACGTCTGGAAGCATCACACCAATCCCGCCAGGAAATTCTGGCAGAGTACTATAAGCAGGAACATACACCTGTTTATACATCATCATCTAGTCAACAGGCTCGTCTGACTACATATAATGGATCTCGTCAACTACATTCGGGGAAGTGTAATCAGCAGGCACATACACCTGATAGTATTAATCAAGCCTACCAACAATTTCGCTTGGTAGAATTCGGAGAAGTCAGTAGGAAAGCCCCGGTGACAAACAGGAGGCAGACTCAACTCTCTGCCCCCATACTTGAGTACTGTCAGGATTCACTGATAGGAAAAGGAGGACAGGAGCAGGCACATACACCTACTCCATGCCCGGAATGGAAGTATATTCCCGTTCCGGAAGATGAAGTCACCAAGAATATTCTATCAATGGTGAAAGAGAAGAAGAAAATCCCTGCTCATATTCTGGATGCTTGCCAGGATATTATAACAACTTCAGTAGCATCTCAGGGAAAGACACATAAATCTATCCCTACCAGTGGAGTGACACATCAACAATTCACTCTGGAACAGACACACACATCTGTTCCAGTCCAAGAGGGTTGTGGGGTATACTCCCCCATATCATACGGACAACCAAGTCAGGCACATACACCTGATTTGAGTGGAGATCACCAGCCTAACCTGGCCATCTTTCCTGATCAGGCACATATACCTGCTCAGAGTATCCACTTTCGTCAACAAGTGGTTTCCAAGGCGAGTAAGAAGGCATCTAAGAAAAAGACTCGCCCAGCACAATCAGGAGATCAAGAGCCAATCTGTAATAAGGCCTTGCTCGATGTTGGAGTTCTTGAAGCCCTCAGACAATTATCTGTTGAAATTCAAGATTATACTCCCTCATTCCCCAATAGTGGGAACATTAGTTCTGAAGCTCTTCAACAGGCACTTCCTCATGAAGGCTTTCTTCATGACAATTCGGTCGATCTTGAAGTTTCATCTTCAGATGAGAGCCACATGAACCCTCTGTGTGGTCAGAAGACCAAAAAGTAAGAGATCTCATCTTTTGCTGTAACCCATTATGGTGGTCCTCCCTATGATGATGAATTTCACTGTAAAAGTCCTCTCCGCAGTAGTGATGTACATTTCCCGGAAAATGCTCCAGTGGAAAATGTAGTGCCGAGAAAGCCCTATTATCTTGAGGCACTTGCAAATGATAAACCAGTCATGTCTGAAGCTTCATCACTAGCAGGTGAAATACTTTCTCAATCAGAAGATAGCCTAGGGTTTAGGTCATTCTCCGAACAACCCCTAAGTCACGCATCTTCTAGTTTGATCAATGATTTCTCTACCAATCCTGTTGAATCCAATGAAGCTACAAGGAAACACCAACTCTGTTCAAATCAGTTAGAGGAATCTTCATCAAATGATAAATAGGAAATGCTGAACATGAGAAAACAACTGGAGAAAGGTGAAGTGCCAGTCATGTTTTGGCCTCTGGCTGACTCTTAGTATGACATTCCAGAAATTTTGACGGAAGATGAAATTCATGATATTCATCTCAACATATGGAAAACTCTTTGTCAGTTGAAAAAGAAAATATTATCTTATGATGAATATGAAAATCATCTTAAGATAATAGAAGGGTTACAACGTCAGATTCATTTGGCATCTCAATCAGTCTCTCGATATCTGAAGTCTGAAAAGCAGCAGATATCCCTTCAACATTCATGCTTTGGCGCATTAAGAAGATTGCGTCAGTTAATTTCCAATGCCCCATCTGGTATTCGTGTTAGAGGATGGGGTGTTCATGGATCACTTCATTTCATGGTGCTCTCCAGTCAGCAAAGCCCGCTGAAAATGGTATCATGCAATGTTATTGCCCATGGCCAGCCACAGTCAATGGGCTTTGTTTGTAATCAAAAGCTTTCCCAAGAACAAGCTTCAACTAGTTCCTCTCAAAATCAAGAATACAGAGAACAATTTGTTGAATTACTCTTTCATCAAGCAAACAAGAATATTGAACATGCCTCTCATTTGGAGCAAGCACGTCATCAAGTGACAGAAGTGTCAGAAATCATCCAAAAGTATTTTGAACTAGGTGATAAAAGTGGATACAGATTAATGCATCCACCTAATTTCCAGACTAAGGTTCGCAAGATCAGGAGAGATTTTAAGAAAGTCTCAGACATAACATGTCAAGAGCTACCCCAACTCGCCAGACTGGGGACTCTTTTAAACCAACCCTCGGAATCAAAAAATAAGATTTGAGGAGTTGAGAAGGAACAGCCCCAGTCCACTGGACTGGGGACTTTTTCAAATCATCAATCCCCTCCTCAGAGAAAGTTGGTTTTTTCTTGATTGGGGAAGAAGCCTCAAGAGGAACGAATAACCAAATTATCAGGAGATTTCCTCCAAATTACGGTTCGTCAAGAAGTTCCTGAGGGATCAAATCTACAAAAGGCAATGTCTCATCAAAGACATGGAAGAAGACAATATCACAGAAATGCTGATAGAAGGGATGCGATGAGTTATGCATCAATCAATGTCATCAATGCTGTCGTTGCTGATCTACCAGATGAGGCTCACTCATGGGACTCAGATGAAGAGGTTCCTGCTCAAGAAGATGTACGCACCGACACAAATGAAGAAGGTGTGCGTACTTGAAGTCAAAGGATTACTCAGAACCTAGGTAATCCTTCGAGTAACCCACTTCCCCCTCTCCTAAAAGGATCCAACAAAGGGAAGGGAAAGAACTAGGTTACATATCCTTCCTCTGGAGAAGGTCAATCGCTCTCACTAGAGAAAAGGTTTGCACAACAGGAGGAAGAAATGAAGGAATTAAGAAGGTTGAATGCAGAACTACTTCAGAGTAGTCTTCTTCTTAAGCATGCTGGAGTCAGTCAGCCAAAGGAATTTGTTGCAGCTACTGAGATGGATCAAGAATATCCTCCTCTATCAGTACACCCTCACAGGTCTAATCCTACGGGTCAAGTGCAACAACAGTTGGCAGTGCTACCATCAGTTGCAGCACCAATCACCACATCTTTCCAAGCTCCATTCATTGCACCTACCCAAGTCCCAGTTCAATCGGATGTTTCTCAAAAGTTAATAACTACTATTGAGTCATTAACATCTTGGTTAGAAACTATGGAAGGGAAACGTGCGTAAGTTCAACCAGAAAAGAAAGTTTACCCTGAATGGGTAGATTCAATCTCTCCTCCATCCAGTTTTGGAAACCCTGTATTCCCTATTTTCAATGGATCAAGCGATCCTGAACAGTATTTGACACATTACATATCTTGTTACGATCCTATGATGGGAACTCCAGAGCAGCAAGAAGCAGTGAAACTCAGATGCTTCATACAAAACATGCAAGGACCAGCTTTTGTTTGGTATAAAAGCTTGCAATCCCGGTCAATTACCGGATGGGAGTATCTTCACCAAAAATTCCTCCTTCAGTTCAGCTCAACTTTGCCAAAGAAAATAGTTTTCGATCTTACAAACTGTAAGAAAAGGGAGAATGAAAGGGTATCTGATTTTATTACTCAATGGAAGGGATTAACATATTCCTTGAGTTTAGCACTCCCTCAAGAAGAATTGTTGCTAATCTGTGTGGCAAATCTGTGTGATGAATTACGCATGCCATTAATCCCTGTGAAATACACCGGAGGGTTTCGAGACCTTACTTCAATCGCTCAGGAGATTGAAGATTCCCTTATACAGGCTAAGGCTAAATCTCGTGTAATTCCATCAGCTCCAGGAAGGAGAATGAGTAAAGAAGAAACTGCTACAGTTATGCTTAAACAAGCACCTGTACCTGTTTCTACCTCAAAACCTTCATTTTCTCGAAGGGATTCACCTTCTGAGTTCCAACAACAAAGGCTGTTTCGTCCATACGATCAAAGAGATCAAAGACGAAAACAATTTGAGGATCTGAAGAGAAAAACATACTCTTTCCGAAATGAACAAGTTCCTGGTTATTTCATTTCGACTCTGGAAAACAATTTGGTTCAATTGCCAATGCCTAAGAGTCCAAACAAGAAAGGATATGAAGACCATCCCAATTATTTCCATTTTCATCAAATGTTGGGGCATCCCATCCAGGAGTGTTTTGTCTTCAAAGACCTCCTAAAAAAGATGGTCGACTCGGGAAAAGTCAAACTAAAAGGTTCTTCAGCTTAGGTAGCATGTGTCACTGCTACAGTTCCAGAGGAGGAAGGTGAATGGAAAGAAGTCAAAAGCAAAAATGAACAGAATTATGATGATTGGATGGTCAGAAATACAATCAACCGAACTCATGCAATTTTGCGAACACAATTAAAGAAACCGATTGTGTCTTCTTCCATGAATGTTGCGGAAAAACCCTCTTCGTCAGAGGGAAAGTCCTCAAAGAAATGAAATGATTCAAAGAAAGAAAAATAATCAGAAGAAGATGAGTATATGTAAAAGCCTAAGTTGTCTTTGACTTTGGAAGACTTCATGCCATCTACTTCAAAGCCACGAGCACCGCCCCACCAAACGGCACAACCTAAACATGCTAATCAGGCAGAGTCTTCATTAGACGAAGAGTTAATCTTTGGTTCTGTTAATATGATTCAATTAACAGATCCATATGCCACTCGCAGTTTCGATTTCAATGAGCCTGAATTCCCTGTATCAAATAAGGGAATCAGAGTAAGTTCTAGGGGATCAAGATACAGGGGAAGACATGGATCTTTCAGAAGACACTATTCTAATTCTACCCCTGCTAGAACTGTGTACGTAGCAGAAACTCGTGGTAGAGCCCTTCAGCGAGCTCAGCAAGAACAAGCAAGTTCTTCTACCAATAGCAAATTCAGTCCTGGCACAGTTATTTTGGAAGACCGGTTGAAGGTTTCATCTTCTTCCTCTTATCAAGTAAATGGATCTAATCGGTCTAATCTTCCAAAACCAGGAATATTGCCAACTCCTATCCCAATAGAAGATGCATCAACTTCCAAATCATCTGCTTCCAAGGTACCTGCTAAACCACATATTCCTATTGGGAAATGCAAACCTCTGGATCAAAAGTATGATATATTGAAACACTTGGCCCAAGTACCATCCAAGTTATCAATTCTGGATGCTCTGAATCTGTCAAAAGATCTTCAGGAAGCACTCATCGAGGCTTTGTCAAGTCCTCAGGAGTTTGAAACTGAAATTCTTGCAGCTGAAGTCTATCACATAGAGAATAATCCTACATAATTCCATGAAATAATATCTTTTACTGATGAAGATGAAGATTATGTTGTGCATGGACATATTAGACCATTGTACTTGTCTGGCAAGGTCAATGGTGTAGATGTCAGAAGAACTTTCATTGACAATGGTTCACAAGTCAACCTCACACCCATTCGTACACTTCGTCGATTGGGCCTTACAGAATCTGATTTATCTCCTTCTACAATGATGTTATAATGATATGATAAAAATGAACAAGAACCACTAGGAGAAGTTACACTCAGAACTCAGTTTGTAGATCTTGTATCCATTTCATATTTCATGGTTGTTGATCAAGACTCAGCCTTCAACATCTTACTTGGAAGACCCTGGCTACATCAACATGCGGATATCCCTTCATCATACCATCAATGTCTCAAATATTGTTTCGATGGTCAAGTTGGGACATTGTATGGTGATAAGGCCCCGTTCAAGACATGTGAGTCTGAATACATTGAGGCGGAATTTTATCACATGAAGGGAAGGGAGAAATCCACAACAAAGGAGATTACCAAAGTTAATGATCCATATGGTTTGGAGAAAATTCTAGTAAATCCATTTACACATATGAGTATAGATTATGTGTTGCCTATCAGTTAAATTGACAAGATAGACCCAAATCAAAATACTCTTATGGAAAGATCCATAATGTCAATTACGACAATCGAGCCAGAAAACATGAGAGAAATTGGTAATCTACCAAGCAGTGATGAAAGAAAAAATGGTGACGTCTTCATTTCATCTTCTGAAATCCAAAAAGTATATGCTTCGCCAATTAGGCTAGAAGAAGTTATAGCAATATCGGAGGTGAACAATGATGTCGATTCTCAATCCATCATCTCCTCTTTATTACCCAAAGAAGACCCTTCATCATCAATCGGGTCGGAAATGGAAGCTTATTCTTCAAGATATGAAACTTTTGACATCTCTTAGGATCATGAAAATCCTACTTTATCATCTACTATGATAGTAGAAATGGAATAAATAATACATGATGAAGAAGAAGAGGAAAATCTCAGAGATGCTCCTCCAGCATTTGAAGAGGGTATCTCTACCACTGTGGATGAACTTAGAGAAATAAATCTGGGTACAAAAGAAGATCCACGCCCCACTTTAATCAGTGCAAAAATGACCCTTGAAGATCAAGAGATGTATATTTCTTTTCTAAAGAAAAATAGAGATATATTTTCCTGGAACTATACAAAAATTCCCGGGCTTGATCCTGATGTTGCTACTCATCATTTGGGTTTACCAGAAGAACATCGAGGACTAAAGCAAGCCGCGAGAAGGACACACCGAACTTATGCTTCCAAAATTGAAGCTGAAGTGGATAAGATTATCAAAGCTAACTTCATTAGAGAAGTTCAATATCCCAAATGGTTGGCTAATATTGTCCCTGTAAAGAAGAAGAATGGACAAATTAGAGTTTGCATCGATTTCAGAGATCTTAATCGGCATTGTCCTAAGGATAATTTCCCAGTTCCGATTACAGAACTTCTAATTGACGCAACAGCTAGCTATGAAGCACTTTCCTTCATGGATGGATATTCCGGATATAATCAGATCCGAATGGCCCCAGAAGACGAGGAATCTACAGCCTTCAGAGCCCCTCAGGGTGTGTTTTGCTACCGGGTAATGCCCTTTGGCTTAAATAATGCAGGTGCAACTTATCAGCGTGCCGTGCATCGTATCTTCAAACCCTTCTTAGGGAAGTTTGTTGAATGCTATGTAGACAATTTGGTAGTTAAATTCAAACAACTTTCTAATCTCTTGGCTGATTTGGAAGTCATATTCCGCAAGCTTCGACAACATAATTTGAAGATGAAACCCTTAAAATGTGATTTTGGGGTAACCTTAGGAAAATTTATCAGCTTTGTTGTACGCCATCGTGGTATTGAAGTCGATCCTGAGAAGACCGAGTCAATCCTTGGTATATCACCTCCTCAAAATTTGAAAGAATTAAGAGGACTTCAAGGAAACTTAGCCTATATTCGGCGTTTCGTCGCAAATTTAGCAGGCAAAAGTTTACCCTTCACCAAATTGATGAAGAAGGGAGTCACTTACTAGTGAACTGAAGAATGTCAAGAAGCATTCGATATTCTCAATAAATACCTCTTGAGTCCACCGGTACTCATGCCGCCTGTTGAAGGAAGACCACTTTCCTCTACGTGACAGCTCTAGAGCGATCATTGGGTGACTTTCTTGCTCAAAAGAATGATGCTGGGAATGAAAATAGCCTCTACTATCTCAGTCGAACCATGCTTGAAGTAGAAACCCGGTATTCAAGTATTTAGAAGTGATTCCTGGAATTAATCTTTGTAGTTCAGAAGTTGAGACACTACCTGAAACATCACGAGGTCCAATTGGTATCTCGCAATAACCCGCTCAAATTTATCCTTAGTCATCCAATGATTACAGGACGTCTGGCAAGGTGGGCAGTTATTTTGCAGTAATTCGACATTCAGTATGTATCTCAAAAGGTGATAAAGGGCCAAGCTATGGATGATTTCTTGGATGAACACCCTTCATTGGAAGACACATCTTCAGATATTGAACTCCCTAATGAGGAAGTCTTCTCTATTCAAGAAAGTCCCCAGGCATGGGAAATGTATTTTGATGGTTCTTCCAGAAGTCCAACATGGAGGAAAATGGAAAATCCTAAATTCAACAAAGTTGGATTAGGAATTGTGCTCATTTATCTAGAAAAGGTAGTGTTACTTTATTCCTTATTATTGTGGGAAGGTGGTACCAATAATTAAGCAGAATACCAAGCTCTCATCGTAGGCTTGGAATTAGCACTTCAAGCACAAGTGAATCACTTAAAGGTGAAAGGTGATTTAGACCTGGTAATCAAACAAGTAAATGGGGATTATGCCATCAGAAAAGAAGAACTAATCCCTTTGTATGATTACGTCAGAGAGTTAATGGCGGAATTCCCTTTGAACCGACATTTTCTTATGTCCCAAGATCACAAAATGCTCAAGCTGATGCACTGGCTAATATAGCCACAGCTCTGAAAGATCCAAATCGGGACGAGACAACCATCAGTATTGCCCACCATTGTGAAATTTCACCTTATGTTCGAATCAGAACAGAGGAAATTAATGAAATTTGTCCCATTCCTGAACCATATGGTCATACTACAAGATGGATGTCACCTATCAGGGAATACCTTCAAAATGGAACACTTCCACCTGATAGAGCTGAGAAAGAACAAATCCGGCGACGTGTGGTCAATTTTACTCTTTATGATAGCCCAGATCACCTAGAGAAAATTCTCTACAAACATGGTTTTGATGGAGTTCTCTTCAGATGCATTGATGGTGAAGAGACAATGACTTTCATGAAAGAAGTGCATGCAGAAGTCTGTGGTGCCCACCAGTATGGACATAGACTGTCTGATCATATTCGAAGGCTTGGATACTTTTGGCCTTCAATGATACAAGATTGTGTTGATTTCACAAAGAAGTGTCATTCATGCCAAGCACATGCCAACTTCATTCATCAACCTCCAGAGCTGCTTCATACAGCTAAATACTCATGGCCATTTGCCACATGGGGAATGGATTTGGTGGGACCTTATCCTTCAGCTACGACCAAGTAGTTTAAGTACATTCTTACTGCTACTGACTTCTTTTCCAAATGGGCAAAGGCAATACCTCTCAAGGAAGTCAGTTCTAAATGCGTTGTTAGCTTCATCAAGTCTAACATCATTACTAGATTTGGTGTCCCTCATACCATATTGACGGACAATGGCACCAAATTCTGTTCATCTGAGGTGAAGAAGTTGTATCAAAAATACAACATCAAATCCAACCATTCATCTCGGTATCATGAAGCGGCCAATAGCCAGATAAAAGCCTTTAACAAGACTCTTTCAAATATACTGCAAAAGATGGTGGATAAAGATAAGAGGTCATGTCCTGATAAACTCTTTTATGTTTTATGGGATTATCAGACTACCACCCGCACTGCAAATCGGTCAACTCCATATTCATTGGTATATGGAACGGAAGCCATCTTGCCCATTAAAGTTCAACTACCCTCGCTCAGAGTTTCCATTTGTGATCAATCATCTATAGATGAACAATCTCAAAAGCGATTGAATGAATTGGAACAGTTAGATGAGAAAAGATTGTGCACTTTACACCACTTGGAAGTCTATCAGAATCGAATAACACGAGATTTTAACAAAAAAGTTTGTCTTCGTTCATTCACTCAGGGAGAATTGGTATTAGTTCTCAGAACTCCAATGATACCAGGAAAGAAACCTCCCAATCTTGAGCTAAAATGGGAAGGACCTTATTCAATACATAAGGTCTACTCCAATGGAGCTTATTCATTAATCTCAATGGATGAAGGACTCATCACTACTCCAACCAATGCCAGATTTTTGAAGAAGTATTTTGTATAAACTGCAAAGTACCTCTTTCTTCCTTGCTATATGACGTTAAACTATACAACAACGGTCCATACATATGACCTTAAACTATTTGTATTAATTTTTGTCCTCAGTGCATGAAATTAAACTGCAAAGTCCCTCTTTCGTCCTTGCTATATGACGTTAAACTATACAGCAACGGTCCATACATATGACCTTAAACTATTTGTATTAATTTTTGTCCTCACTGCATGACATTAAACTGCAAAGTCCCTCTTTCATCCTTGCTATATGATGTTAAACTATACATCAACAGTCCATACATATGACCTTAAACTATTTGCATTACTTTCGTCCCACACAACGTTAAACTGTGACAAAGTTCCCTAAATGGTCTAGTATGACCTTAAACTGCAACTAGGTCCTGTATGACCTTAAACTACATCAATGGTCCAGTATGACTTTAAACTGCATCATCAACGGTCCATGCATATGACCCTAAACTATTTGCGAGTCCCTTATGTCCAGCAAGATGTTAAACTGTGATGTCCTAACTACATGACGCTAAACTGTATAGAAGTCCCTTACGTTCGGAAAGATGTTAAACTAAATAATCATCAAAGGTCCTGTATTACGTTAAACTACACTTTTGTCCAGCATGACATTAAACTGCACCATCCACGGTCCATGCATATGACCTTAAACTATTTGCACTTTCGTCCAACATGACGCTAAAATGTGGAAAAAATCCCCAATGCGTCCAACATGACGTTAAATGGTGTACTCTTTTGTCCTCACTGCATGAAATTAAACTGCACAGTCCCCCTTACGTCCTACATGACATTAAACTATACTTTGTACCTGCTACATGACACTAAACTGTGCAGCACCAATATTCATAACTACAAGACTTTAAGTTGCATAGTCCCTTTATATGTCCTACATGACATTAAACTATGAATCGTTAAGGTTGTTGTTACCTCTTGTTTATCACACCGAGTATGACTCACGTGAGTTTAGATAAAAACTCAACCATAACACTCTCTTTGGGCTGCTAACAATGTGTAAGTCCCAACAACATCATATTTTTAGGTCATTGTCCCCAAGAACAACTTGATCATTAATTCATTCTTTAATTAAACTACACAGACTTTGATCCTTGCCTTCTAGGCTGGGTATATAGGCAACCTCCCAAGGTTCAATCCCAAAACCAATCTCTTCACATCGGTTCATCTCCATCTCATACGATGTTGATTCGTGAAACCGCCCCTAGAATCAATATCTTTACATTGGTTCACTTTCATCCTTTCTATACGACGTTAAAAAATACAACACTTTTGTCCAGTATGACAATAAAATACAATATTCTTTGATACCCTCACCTGGGAGGGAACCATTATTTACATTTATTTTTCAATCATGTTTCATTTCAAAGACTACGTGCATACATGGCAAGGCCCAAAACTTTTATCTTGGGTTAAACCATCATTGTACTAAAATCCCCTTTCACCCTTCACATGTACGGACCAAATTTTTACAAAGGGTATTTCTAGAACTACGTGGGCTTGATTCCCATACTTATGGGATACATAGGAACATTCGAGTGTCCCTCGAATCCAGCCCAAAGTCTTTGGGCCTAACCCCAAATTCCATTTTCAGTCCCTTGGCTGAAAAGTCCCCATGAAAACACACACTGTGTATTTCTTATAATGGTCCAAGCTCTATGAACCTAAACTAAGATATCTAATCCTTTTGTCCCACACGACGTTAAACTGTAGTTTAAGAACTACGTATGGCTTGATTCTCATCCTTATGGGATACGTAGTGAAGTCTAACATTTCAATTTAGGACCCAACCACAACATGATTATGGTTAGCATTGATCTGTGTATCTCTGTATACATTGGACAATACCCATTTTTATGTGTCATAATCCTAACCTTAAATATTTTCAGATCTTCATAACCCTTTTCATGACTTCTAGTCACAAAAATGTAAAACTTCTGAGAGTTCTTTTGCCTGACTATGCAGCACATGCCCATAGCTGGCCTTGCATAAAAAGTCTACATAACAGACTTGTTAGCTAAAAGATACTATTATCTGACTATATAGCCAATTACTTTAGGTGGCCCTGCAAAATTCAACCCCCGTACGGGTTTGTCGGATAGTGGTAAATTCATTCTTGGGAAGAATGCCTCTTTTGTCCTTATTTATCTTAAATGACAGTATGTAAGGATCCGCAAAAACACCTATCCTTAACATATTTTTCCCATATCCTTTTTCATGATCTAAAAGTATTCAAGTATATGGTTTATATTCTCCTTCCCTACATTTGGGTCAGACCTTTGTAGGAGTGATATTCATCCAGTTCTTTGATAATCTTGTTTGGAAATATCTTCTCCATATTCAAGTACCTCTTTCCATACAAAAAACTCTATACTTTGGAAGATTTGAATATCCATAAACTTTCACTGGCTTTTAGCACTAGGAAATTAAATTTCTGAGAGTTCTTTTCCCTGACTATGCAGCATGTGCCCATAGGCGGCCTTGCATAAACAATCTACATAATAGACTTATTAGCCAAAAGATACTATTTTATTTAACTATGTAGCCAATGCCCTTAGGTGGCCCTGCATAATTCAACACCCTAATGGGTTTGTTAAATAATGGTAACTTAATTCTTGGGAACTAATTCTTCTAATTCCTTTTATCTCTTTTTCATATCATTCATCATATTCAAATATTCTTAAGTCATAGTTTACATATTTTCCCGCATACTTGAGTATGGTACTATGTTTTCAGATGAGTTGTCAAGGAATTGAGTCAATTCTAATCCATTTAGGTCAAAGCTATTTCGACCTTAAACATTAGCCTTTTTATGTCTGATGTGCATGACTTTAAACTACCCACAAAAGACAAAGGAAATCTGAATAAAATTCAAGTTCCAGCTCACTAAACATACATTTAGTATGATTTAGGTAACATTGAGCAATTTAAAGGTTCAAGTTTGTAGGGTTATTTATATTAATCCTAGTAAAAATCAAACTATGCTTACTAGGACCATTGGCTTAGGTAAAATCTAAAGCATATAGAAAAAGAATGCAGGTAAAAATGATTGAAGATGAAAGTTTTTTTCATTGATACACAAGAGATAGAAGGACATCCACAGACTGGAGTCTCTTCTCTTTTTCAAGAATTATAAGAGGATTTCAACACAACTATTCATTTGATTTATGGAATCCCGAGCTTCATCAGAAACCACCTAGAAATCATTCATTCAACTGGATACAATAAGAGATGCAGTGATGCCAGCTCTTCTTGGAACAGTTGTAAAAGGATGTTCTTGAGTGCGGTTTGAGGAAAATTTTATGCTGATCAAACAATGACTCTGTTGTTGTCCAAGAGACTTGGAAGATGGATACATGGATTTGAGAATGAAGCATTGGAAGTAAAGATCCATATGGAGAGAATACTCTTTTCAGATATTGCTCTAATGCCATGTTTGTCTTCTCTCCACCAATCGGTAGTGGAAAACATTTCAGCCCATGGGTTTTCCATTTTCATATCTACAAGGAAATGTCATAGAAGGAAAATTTGAAAGTTCACACCATTGTTGTTTCTCTTAATGCACAACATAACCAAAATAGAGGAGTAACAGTGCAACTGCATTTCAAATGTATAGTTCTTTGTATTTGGAACATTGACTCCTTGCAGATGACCATGACCATACATGGATAGGTATATTCTCTATGGGAAATTAAGATGATATTTCTTCAAGTACTTAGCCAAATCTGGGAAAGTGCTGTCGCAGAAATCGTAGTAATCATGGAAAATAATGTTCACCATGTCATCAATCCGCTTGCTAGCCAGTTCATCAGCCGTTCCGATTCTACTGGGAGCCATTGAATCTGCACAAAAGTTGAATAAACTAACTCTTAAATGGGTTTATTTTTCATAAACTTTGTGAAGAAATTCGAAAAAATGGAAAAGGCATTAAGGCGTGCAAGTCTAAAATTTGGCGCGCAAGTATGGAGGTGCCACACAAGTATTTGGCGCGCAAGTACCACTGCGCAAGTCAAGATACCTTGATAGCAGCGCGCCATCAAGGAAACACTGGAAAACAGAGAAACCTGCGCGGTTAAGGTGACCTGCGCTGTGAGGGCTTGAAGGTTTGAAGTCCGGAAATCCAGATGCTTTGTACGGAAGTAAGGCCCTCTATTTATAGACACGGCCAGAACCCTGCACGGCATACCCTGGGCGACTAAAGGCCGTACCCTTGCGCGCCAGACCCTGCGCACTCGAAGCTCATTTGCACACCCAGACTTGCGCGCCGCCATTCCATTAATTCTTATTTTCCTCAGAGTCAAATCCTCTTTTCTCTCCAGATCCAACTCTGAGGGGGGACTTTTGTTGACACTCCTTTTTTTTCATAGAGTCCAAAGGAATGTAAAGGGAAATGACTTAGCACAAATTTATTCATCCTTTGAAGACAATATCAAAAATCGACAAAGGGATGAACAAGGAGAACATTGCCCGTAGGTCGCGGAAGTTCCCTCATAGTCGCACAAGTGACTTGTGCGACCTAAGTGATAACCGCCTAAAGTCTTCTCCTGCCTATAAATAGACCCAGTGGACCCCCCATTTGAAAGGGATTTTTTCCAGAAACTCAGATTTGAGATCCCAGCGCCCTAGTCTCTTCTCAAAGCTTCCGAAACACTTCTAAGGAAATTTCTTACCTAGAACGAAAGATCTAAAGAGGGGGAGGAAGGCCTAACTGTTGAAACTCATCAACACTTGCGCACCTGAGTGGCCATTCCTTAAGGGAAAAGGCCACACTTGCGCACCACCTTACTCCTTCAATAGAACTTGCGTGCCCATCTTCTGTAAGAAACTCAAGAGGATTCTAAAGGTTTTAATCAATAGTCGCTCAAGTATTACCCTGCTGGTTAACCGTCGCACAAGTACCTATGTGTCACACAGGTATACCTGTGCGACCAGGACTTGCGCACCCATGCAGTACCTGCGCGCCTGCCAGGACTTGCACGCCCCTGCCTTTTTGGGTGACCTTCTTGCCCATTTCACCCCTCTTAAGCCATTCCACCTTTCCTATTCAAGATTCAGTCTTCAAGACACTCTTCAAAGCCATTTATGGCATGATTTATTGATTTGAATTCCTTATCTGAAAGGAATTATGTGGAATATCTCTCAAAACCTAGTGATTTACACATCTTTATGTCACTAAAGACTGAGATTTCATTCATTCAACCTTATCCTTTAAGATGAGAGAATCCTTAACCTGGGTCTCCTTTTTAGGAATAATCCCCAGTCATAAGTCCTCTAATTTGGGCATCCTCTTTAGGAGTAAGCCCCAAGTCCTATAATTTGGGCATCCTCCTTAGGAGTAAGCCCCAGATCCCCTAACCTGGGCCTCCTTCTCCGGAGTAAGCCCCAGTCACAAATATGGACATTCTATTCAGAATTAAGCCCCAGTCTTAATTCTTCTTAACCAGTCCTAATTTACCTTTGATCTGGGATTCCTTCTCAAGAGTAAAACCCAATCACAAGTCCTATCCTAATTTGGGCCTCCTTTTCAGGAGTAATCCCCAAGTTAGAGTATTCAAATCTCCATGAAGCACATATACCTTTATGGACCCTGTTCCTAGATTTCTTCCATGAAGTAAATCCTAATCTTCATTTATCTGGGCAGTCATACATACATAAGTCCCACATTATTTCTTATGATTGCATCTTTTATTGCACAATTGTCTAATTTTTACCAATACCTCTTGTTTCTCACACCTAGGATGACTCACATGAGCTTAGAGTGTAGAAGTGATTATGAAATTATTCTTTGAGCCATCAATCATAAACATAATACTCCCTTAATAGAACTACGTGGGTTATGATTCCTTTTCTAAACAAAGGATACATAGGTAGACCATCTGCGGGTTCAATCCCAACTCTGAAATAATCCATTTCCTCCTGAATGACAATAAACTTCAAGTTCCCCACTGATTGGCTTTAAAACCAGCATGGTCATCATAATGACCAAGAGACTTCTATATAAATGTGTCGAAGGGAACCATTGACCAAGAATCTCTAAAAAATACAGATGATTATTTATTAGTGAAGAACCTTGAATACATATAAAAGATTCTCTAAATTTCCTACATATCAATCATTGATTGTCAGATCTAAAGGAAAACTCATTTTATATTTGGTAATGTAATAAGGATTCACGAACATAACTTAAATATATAAAGAGAGTCCCAGAGTAGACAATAATTCCCCTAAAAAAGGTGTGATGAGTCCGACCTCCCATCCTCTCAACCAATGAAAATTCCTAAGCCTCATCAGTCCATAAACTAATGAGCACCTACCTTTGGAAAGTAGGTCCGAATGGATGTAGAATCATTGGATGTTTCCGGTTCTACAAATAAACCCGTTAGAAACCGATCAGAATGTTTGAACCTCCCATAAAAGGAGGTCATCCCCAAAATCTGAGGGAAACAATTGGTGAGTACTATCAGTTGCTTCGATTGTTTCTCTGTCCTTCGCTTTATTATATTTAAATGTCAATGAAAAATTCCATTTGTCCTTCAGTTCCACCAACTTCAACAACTGACCCTGAAGATGAAGCCTCCAATCCAATTCAGCCAATGGTGAAAGGCGAAGCTAATGTCACTTCAGAAAGACTATTCTTTATGTGAATCAATTCTGAGGTATGTGTAATAACCCATGTACTTATAAAATATTTTTTTTTTCATTTTGGAATTAAATAGTTAAATTCATTATAAATGTATAATGAAATAAGTAGTATTTATAGAAATTAATGAATTTTTAATAATAGAATAGTATCCTCACCTATTAAATTATAAATACAATTTATGTATCTTATAAGTGAAAATATGATATAATTATATCATGGAATTAGTAAATAAATGTTTTGGAAATGATAAATTAAGTGTTTATATTCTTGTGAAACATAAATTATTATTTACAATTTTATAATTAATATAAGGATTTAAAATAAAATATATTTTCATAAAATATATTATTAAATTAATATTTTTATCTTATTATTATAATATAATTTTATGATACCTTATTTAATTTTTCAAAGGGTCATAAAATCAGTTATAATATTAAAATCAATTTTTTTTCGAATAAATGATGATTTTAATTAAAAATTAAATTTCTCATATTTAGAAATTTATTTTCAAAAAATTGAGTTCATTTTTGAATTCTACATATCTAAAAATGGTTATGGTTCATTTTTGGGATTTTTCAAAAATACTTGAATTTTTGGTGAATAGTGAAATACGGTAATTTACAGTATATATACATTATAAGTTAAATACAATATTCCATGAGTCATTTCTGATGTAATCAAAATAATATTTAACTATTATTAATTATTTTAACATATTTTGTTATAATTCGCAAACTATTCATAGTCTTCATCCAAAATAATAAACTAATGAATTAAATAATGAGAAAACACCCCTCCCCTCCACTATAAATACCACCCATCTCCACCTCTTCTTTTCACACCTCAAATCCTTTTATATTGTTTAATTTCTACCAAATTATCATCCCAAGCCTCTTCCATCCATCCAATATCTTCTAGTCTCACAAAAAGGCCAAAACCAAGGGCCTTATGGAGGTTCTCAAGGAGAAGAAGTTCAAGAGGTAAAACCTTCTTTCATTTTCTTTTAAATTTATTTTCAATTTATTTTATTTTATTATAATATACTCACCTCCCATCATCCAAATTACATGATAAATCAAGTATACTATACATAATTTACTTTTATAATTTTAATGGAATATCCATCATTAAAACCCTCATCTTATACTCTTATTCTAGAAAATAAAAGCATTGTCTGTGATGTGTTGATTCAACGCCTTCATGGACATCATATTTTTATTTTCTTTTAATGCATTCAATTATGGTCAAAAAAACATTATTACAGTTAAAAAATATTTTAATATGTATATTATAACTTTTTAAAGTTTTGGAACTAATTTTTATACATAACATTAAATAAAATTAAACTAGTTTTTAATGGATGAAAAAAACCTGCTAAAAATAAACTAAACTTTTTTCATTAATGTTTTATCTAATGAATAATCCTCATATTAGAAAAAAATTATATATGGAGTAATTTAAAAGTTTACACATATTAACACCATTTCATTCCACTTATATAGTTTTTCTTTCATTCAACAAGAAAATCCATAATGAATAAACCATGGAAACCATGAAATAAATGCACCCGAAACAATAAAAATAACAAAATATTAGCAATAAATCGGTGGAAAGATATTATAAAAATAATATATAAGGTATTATAAACATTAATATAGTTATTTAATATATTATTAACACTATTTAAACCATTATACATGATTTTTGATCATTTTTGAAGTAAGATGAACCTAAGATCAGATAATTTTCTTTTAAAAACCTATTTTAAATACCTATTTTTAAAAAATTAAAAAGAAATGTTTTCATAATGTAAGTGTTAATTTTTATGATTATGTTATGGTTCTTGGGAATTTATTATGATGAAGGGTTGTACCAACATCTCCCTCCAATTCATTGGGTATGTTTATGTGTGAGGTCGACTATATGGTTACTCCAAGTGTTACTGCGATGGTTACACCATAAGGTAGCCATGAGGGTTATATCATAAGATTGATGTGAGGGTTACATTACAAGGTACCCATAAGGGTTAAAAATAATATGGTATATTTTAGGGTGACAATTCTAAGTAATTAATTTCCCAATTTACCTATATGTTTTTATTTAGGTTTTCTATGTTTTATAGAAATATATTGTTTTTACAAAGTAATTATATGATACTTCATGGTTAAGAAGTATGTATTTGTGAAAATGATTTCATATGTGTATAGGTATTCATGGGATAATTGTTCCTTTCATTTTTATGTTCCTTACTAATATTTTTTTTCTAATCCCAAGTTTTAAAATGTTTTCCACATGGTTTAAGGATGGGTAAGAGAAAAGAATACGACAAGAATAATTTTTTGAATATTTTTCACAAAAAGACTTCATGTTTTATTAAACACTTGTGTATTATGGAAGAAATGGATACTGCTTTAGGAGTACCCACTTTGTATTACTGTGGGTTGATATGTATGAATTATTTCCTAATTCTATAAAACTATAAACCAAAAATATCTTTGGGAATATAATAAGTGTATTATAGTTTAATTATCTATATTATGTAATGTTAATGACCATGTCCTTATAGTTGGTATCAAAGAATAGTTTCAATAACTTTAGGGGATAGGATGATATTAATAGAAAACCATATTTTATTTTTATCTTATGGTTGTGTTTAAATTATATAGAATTTTAATATTACCATGTTTCTTAATCTAAGATATGTTTGTTCATAATGGTTTTCCATAGAAGAAACATGGAAGCTGAAGTAGGAAGGCACCAAGAGGATGATATCTTTTTGAATCTACAACCTGAAATAGTGGGAATTGGAATTGAGTAGTTTGTGATAGTAATGGATCAATTTACACATTCTATAAGTGGTAGTGAAATCCATGTAAGAGAATAGCCAGAACTACCACAAAGGAACATGATGATAGTGAAACATTTTATGAGGAAACACCCTCCCTCGTTCATTGGATCTTCTAACCCAATTGTGGATGAAAGGTGTATTAAATCCCTTTAAATGATATTTGATGTCATGGGGTGTTTATATAATAAAAATTTTAGTCCTACTATTTATTATTTCGAAGGTGAAGATAACTAGTGGTGGTCAATGGTTAAGAATATCAAGGACAACAAGGATATTAATTCCTTAGAATGGAATGAATTTAATAATATATTCCTTTAAAAATATTTTCCTAAGGAGGATTGACTTAGGATGGAAAATTAATTCCTTTAATTGAGACAAAAGGAGGAATATTCAATGGCTGTTTATGAGGTAAAATTCACTCAATTGTCAAGATACGCTCCAAATATTATTCAGGATCTTGATAATAAAATAAATCATTTTTACTCAGGATTGAAGCCAAGATATCGAAGGGAATTGGCCTCTTGTGAATTAAAAAATTTATGAGAAATTTTATTGATGTGTTGGGAGGATAGAAATGGATTTTACGGATGATCATGGGTAATTTGACAACAAGCATAAGAAACAGTCCAAATAGAAAGAAATGGGTAAGAATTAACCAATTAAATATGATGGTAAGAATATCTAGTTTCCAGTTTGTGAAAAGTGTGGTAAAATGCATCCTGGGGAATGTCTTAACAAATCTGGGAAGTGTTTTTGATGTGGTAAGTTTGGACATATAGCCTGATATTAGAATGAAAAAGAACTTGGTGATGTTATGTTTAATTATGATAAGAAAACTGTAAAGTGATTTAAATGTGGTGAGATGGGGAATTATGAAAATACCTATCCAAAGAAAGATCTAAATGATGTAAAATAGCAAGATTATATAAATAAAGGTGTAGTGAAATCCTTTGAGACTACATTAGTAGATGTTGGGATATCCAATGAAGTGGTATCAGGTACTTTTTTTGTTTACTCAGATTTTTCTAATGTTTTGTTTGATATGGGGTCTACACATTCCTTCATTTATGAGAAATTTTTAGGTAAACTAGAAATTTCACCTCAAGAAATGAAACCAGAGATTATAGTTAAAAAAAAGGGGAAATATTATATAAAAAGGCATTATAATAATCTTCCTATTGTTGTCTATGGAAATAAATTACCTACAAACCTTGTTGTTTTTCACTTAGTAGAGTTTGATGTTTTTTTGGGTATGGATTGTCTTTCTGTTTATCATTCTAAGATTGATTATATATTTAAAGAAGTTTTTTTAGAAAGAGTTTTAGTTTGTATTAAATAATGAACCCATACCATTGATAACATATCTAGAAGTTGAGAACTTTTCAAAATATGGAAATTAAAGTTACCATTAAACACATTTTTGAAAAAAGGGAACTATTTAGATTAATGATGTTCCAGTGGTAAATGAATTCCTAGAAGTTTTTCTTGATGAGTTGCCTGGTGTTATACCTAATTGGGAAGTTGAATTTACCATTGACTTAGTGGATGCGATTTCATGACATGTCAAATTGATTATGTTTAGAAAGTTGATTTATAGTCTAGGGAAGACCCTAGGTCATCTCTCAAGGAGCATGGGTGGGTTTAGAGTGTTCATTTCTAATAAGAAGTACTAAAATAGGGGTGGTTTTGAAAATAGTTTTAGGATAAAATTACTTAATTTAAAGTTTAAAAGTTGAGAAACCAAAAGTATTTTGAAAAATATGAGATAAAAGTGTTCATTTTGAGTTCAATACAAACTTTCAAGTTCATCATTCTTGGAGATTAATTTAGTTTTGGATTAATTATTTGGTTGAAATTAATTAGAATCCCAATTAATTCCTAAGCCTTTATTTCATTTCTTGAAGAACCAAACCTTGACATAACAATCGTATTGTTAAGGTCTAGAACTCATGCATGGAATAAGAGTTTACAAATCATATTGAAATCTCAACAAAGTGGGTAAGAAAAGGATTCTTGTGTTACCCAATCAGAACAACACAATTCACGCACTTAAAACCTCACGCTGATCGGTTATAAATTAAGAGCATCTCATTTGTACACATCAAAACAAGAATTAAAATATGAACGTATGTAAGATAAATGGAAATAAATGTTTTAACATCAAATTACTCCAAAATAGTAGCTAATATATGCATTGGACTCCCTTGACATGTGTGTCACTCCCACACAACGAACACCCACCATTTAGCTCGACATCAGGAGGAGGAGGAAGCTTGGGCAAAACTACTTATTCATTATTGATACCCCTATGAGGATAGAGGCATACAAAACTTCAAGAATGAGAAGAATACTTCTATAGAACTTCAAATTGGCAGCACTTCACTCCTTGGCCTAACTCACAAATGAGGATCCCAAGGTTCCATTTTATAGAAAAATTGGAAGGTGGTTTTGAGCATCCTAATTTCGAGAAACCACTTGGTTCATGGTTTTAGATTCCAATAAAGTCTTATCAAACTTTTGAAAAAACTAAAAAAATTTATCCCCACCTCCTTAATATCTCTATAGAAAGTTTGGATCCATTTTTACAATCACAACTTGAGATATCGATAAAACACTGCACACCACTTTTCGCTTCATGCAGATTCGGTGTGCTGGGAAGATCAGTCCAGATGGGCCACCAAATAACCGAATTAGCTTTGTGTTTATTCATATGAAATGTATCCCATTTAATTTAGGACCCACCCACAAAAGTTAAGCTCATTCAGAGGCACATTTTAGTATTATTATGAGGCTGAGTCCACTAGTGTGCATGGATCCTGCATAGTTTGGCCCATTTTTCTTGGACATCATAATGGTCCCTCAAAGTCACCTCCACCTTCAATGAAGTTATAAAAAAAATGTATCATTTAAATTTTTAATAGTAATAAAAAAAATAATTTAATAAACCATGAAGTGAAATTTTCTATTATTTTAATAATTTTCAATACAAAACTAGTTTAGCACAGTGGTGTAAGGGTGAAAATGAAATAGTTAATCACTGCGCGATCACACCCCCACACCTAAAAATTTTCACTCCTAGGAAAAGTAATATTTTCATAAATTATGCATGTAGATATTACCAACATCATGATGATTTAACATTTGAGGAAATTTTAATTCATTAAAGTAATGTGATCAATGCACAAACCACACCAAGGAGTTATTCTTAGTGAAAATGGAAAAAGATGTCTCATAAATCACATCACAGTGAAATTCAAAGAGATTCATGATACTAAATTGATAAAGGAATTTAGAAGTCAACCATTCCACTAACTATGTATGTGTGTGTGTGAAAACCATTCCATGCTATTCTTTCCACTTTCTATCTGATAAATATAGGTTATTTTAACATTTTTTAGCTTAAATTATTTTTTCCACGAAACCTGCCCTACATCCTTTGAAATCATATTTCAAGACCACTCACTTATGCATTCCTAGAAGACAAACCATAATCTCCAAACCTAGATATCCCCATATGTTGCACATTTTATCACTCCCCTCATTTATTATTTTTGTTTTTTTTTCAGAAGTTCCATTTAGAACAAATCTCACACTCATCTCTCAAACCTTATTTGATTTACCCAAGACACTAATTTTAATAGTTATAACAAGATCAAAGGCTTAGGAGGAGTGGGTTTTGGCCTTCCCAAGACACAAACCAATTTTTTTTTTGATTTTTTTGAGGGTTACAAAAGTCGGATATCAGTTACACACACATAGGTCAATCTGGTACAATAATGAAACAGATCGGACAAGGAACGAATGTATGGAAATATCATTTTAAACTAAAAATATTAACCTAACATATATTTACCTTCTATTAAGTAAGAAATATTCACACTTTGTGGTTTGGTGAAAAAATGTGTGGAGATATTAGTGACATGGTTTTCCAAAAAACTACTCACATAATGGGAATCAATCAGGTTTCACAGAGATACAACCATTTATATCATTGAAAAAAATCAATTCACTAAAAATCACTCCCTGATGTTAAATTTATACAAGCATTCATTCCATAATAGAGTCAGGTTTTCATCAAATGTTAAATCAACATGGAATAAAAAATTTCAACATGCATTTTCAATAAGTTCCTTGATTTGGTGATGATAAGGTGGAGTGGGGGGAAGTAAAAAAACCATAAAGAAGGCGAAAAAGAGAAGAAATAAGAAAGGAGATGAAAATACTAATGAACTGAACAAGATGGGGAAAAGTGAAAATACCATAAAGAAGGAGAAAACGAGAAGAAAGAAAAAAATGTTAAAAATTCCTAACTAACCTAGGAATGTACCCATCCCCCCCACACCTAGAGTGTATAGTGTCCTCACTATAATAAAATAGAATGTCAGAAGGAAGGATAAAACCTAGTGGGTGTTATTTGTATGTTGCTTCTTGAACATGGAGTTCCTCCATTGGGAACTCTGGAAGGTCTTCATGGAAGTGATTTAGCCGATGCCCATTAACTGTGAAGGTTTGATTAGGCTCTTCATTTTTAACCTGAACAACACCAAATGGAGATACATTAGTAACAATGTATGGTTAAAACCAATGGGAACAAAGATTACCTGGATGAAACTTCAGCCTTGTATTTTATAGGAGGGACTTTTACCCAATGTGGAATTGACGATGAAGGATGAGGCAGTCATGGTTAGCCTTGGTTCACTCCTTATAAATCTTAGAGTTCTCATATGCATCTCTTCTCATTTTCTCCAACTCATAAATCTGAAACTTCCTTTGGGAACCTACACCAAAAAGATTATAATTGCATTGTTTGATGGACCAGTAGGCCTGATGCTCAATCTCAATAGGAAGGTGACAAACTTTTCCAAATAGTAGATTATATGGTGACATTCCTATAGGGGTTTTGAAATCAGTACAATAATCCCATAATGAATCGTCGATTCTAAGACTCCAATCTTTTTTATTGGGTTGAACCATTTTTTCAAGAATCTGTTTTACTTCTGTATTTGACACCTAAGCTTGACCATTGGTCTGTGGGTGATAATTAGTAGACACTCGATACCCGATCCCATACCGACACAAAAGAGATTGCATTGTTTGGTAGCAGAAATGAGAACCCTGGTCAATGATGATGAACCTAGGTAAGCCAAACCTACAGAAAATTCGGTTCTCAAAAATTCCACAACTGCCTTAGAATCATCAGTCCTTTTATCTCACACCTCTACCCATTCTGAAACAAAATCCACTACCAATAGAATGTACATGTTACCAAATGAATTGGGGAATGTTCCTATAAAGTCAATTCCCCAAACATAAAAAATGTCATGGAAGAGAAAGGGTTTTTGTGGCATCTCATTTATTTTAGATACATTCCCCATTCTTTGACAGTGAGGAAAAGATTTATAGAAGTCATGGGAATCCCGAAACAATGTGGTCCAAAAGAGATAAGAATCGAGGACCTTGCGAGCAGTCCATTGGGGACCAAAGTGGCCCTCACAAGCAAGAGTGTGGCAAAACCTAAAGACGGGCTGAACCTCACTATCGGGAACACAATGCCTTAGTAATTGGTCACTACAGGTGCACCAAATGTAGGGGTTATCCCAAATATACCAACGAGACTCATATTTTAGACGGTTAGCCTGGTTTTTGTTGAAATTGGGAGGAATGAAAGATACTACCAAATAATTTACAATTTCATCATACCAAGGAATAACATCTTGCACTTGGTACAATTGCTCATCGGAAAACATATCATTTATAGGAATACATGGGGATGAGTCAATGTATAAGGATTGGTGGATCCTACTAATATGGTTAGCTACCACATTCTCTACTCCTTTTTTATCTATAATTTCTAAATTGAATTCCTAAATGAGGAGAATCCAATGATTGAGATGTGGTTTGGCTTTTGGTTTCTTAAGGAGATACCATAAGGCTACATGGTCTGAGAACACAATGACTTTGGACCCCAAAAGGTATTAAATGAATTTTTTCAAGGCAAACACAATGGAAAGGAATTATTTTTCAATCATGGTTTAGTTTTTTGGGCATGGTCCAAGGTATGTGAGGAATAGGAAATGACATGTGGAGTTTGATCGACCCTTTATGAAAAGACTATCCAAACTTCATAGTTAGAGGCGTCACACATGATCTCAAATGGTAAATCCCACTGAGGTGGTTGGATTACCGGGGGTGACATGAGACTCCATTTTAACTTATTAAAATATTTCTCACATTCATTATCAAAAAAATTCCTTTTCTTTTTGGAGTAATCGGGAGAGGGGGAGTGTAATCTTACTAAAGTTATAAATGAAATAGCAGTAAAATCTAGCATGACCTAAGAAAGACCACACATCCCATACATTTTTGGAGAATGTTAGGGAAGAAATGACATCCACTTTTGATTTATCTAATTGGATACCATCCCCAGAAATTATATGTCCCGAAACTATACCTTGTTGCACCATGAAATGGAATTTCTCATAATTTAATAAAAGATTCTTTTCAATACAGTGACGTATGACTGAAGAAAGACTACTCAAACATTCATCAAAATAGGTTTTATACATAGTGAAATCATTCATGAAAACATCCATGAAATTCTCCAAGTAATCCAAAAAAATTCTTACCATGCATGTATAGAAAGTACACAGAGCATTTCATAGACCAAATGGCATCCTCTTATATGCAAATGTCCCAAAGGGGTAAGTGAAGGTTTTATTTTCCTAATCCTTGGGGGAAATATGGATTTGAAAGTATCCAGAATACCCATCAAGAATAAATTAACGAGACTTCCCCGCTATCCTCTCTAGTATTTGGTCAATGAATGGCAATGAGAAATGGTCCTTCCTAGTGTGTTGGTTTAGTCGGAGATAGTCTATGTAGACACACTAACTATTCTGCACAAGATTTGGAACCAATTAATTATTTTCATTTTTGATTACTATAAAGCCATTTTTTAAGGAAATAATTGAATGGGACTGAACCATTGGATATTATAGATGGATTAAATGATTCCATGAGCCAATAATTTTGTTACCTCCATTTTCACAACTTCTAGGAGGTTTGGGTTCAGTCAACGTTGTGCCTGCCTCACTATTTTAGCCTCATCATTTAATATAATATGATGTGTGAAAATTGATAGGAAAATACCAGTAATGTCAGCAAGTGTCAATCCCAAATCTTTTTTATACTCCCTCAAAATTTATAGTAGTCGCAATTCATGCTCAGGAAGGAGTGAACTAGCAATGATGAAATGAAATTTGTTTTCATTATCAAGATATAAATATTTTAAATCTTGAGACAGTAGTTTTAGTTCGAGTTTAGGTGGATTTTTGATTGATGGAAGTGTGTGTGAAAGTGAGAGGTCACTAATCTCATCAAAATGCTCAATGGTATCATCCTCAAATGAGGAATGAGCTTTTACAAGCTTAGAAGCATCATCGATAGTCAGTGGATCCTCAGTGTTCAAGAAATCATCAATTAATAAACATGCATGACATTTTTATATATTGGTACAACATTCAATGCATGATTCATTACCTAAAATTTAAATCAAAGATGAAAACTCAGAAAGGGGATATGGGGAATGAAAAGAAGTTTTTTTAGGGGATGAGTGTACATCAATTGAATTAATATAGAGAGATGAATGTTCTTCTGAGGGGTACTTTATGGAATCAAGGATATTGAAGTAGAAAATTTCGCCAACAAACTCCATAGATAATCTTCCATTATGTAAATTAATTATGGTTTTGGATGTTTTAAAGAAATGTATCACCAATATAATTGTGGCATGTCCATTCATCTCATAATCTTCCATTTTAAGCACATAAAAATCAGTAGGAAAAATTAAATTTTAAACCCTCATGAGAACATCCTCTAACACACTAGAAGGGTGTGATGTACTCCGATTTTCTGGCTAAATGACTATCCTAGTTGGATTCAATTATCTAAACTGAAATTAAGATTAAATGGAGTGAGACATCACATTTATAAAAGCACCTAAATCAAGCATAGAATTGGAAAATGAATACTCCCCTATAGTTCATGGAATCTAGAATATTCCTAGATCATTGCATTTGGTAGGCAATGATGTTTCTATCAATGCTGAGACATTCCTTCCCAATATTACCTTCTCATCACCATGAAGTCTCCTTCGATGTGTAGACATCTCCTTTAAAAACATTTCCTATCTTGGAATTTGTTTCATAGCATCAATCAAGGGGATATTTACCTATACAATTTTAAAAGTTTCCAAGATTTATTTATCGAGTTAAGTTTCTTTTTGTTTCTTAGGTTGGGTGTCACTTTGAGGAAATGAAAGAGAAATTATTGGTCTAGGGGACTCATCAATATACACACTCTTTCCTTTGGAAGGGATTTTCTCAGGACAAGGTTCTGCCTCATTTGAAGCACTTTTAGTGGTTGGGATGGTGGTTTTCATAGGAGAGGATGATGCTAATATAGGATTCATTTGGATTTTAAGTTTTGTTACACTCCTAAGGGTGATGGAACTGACATTTACCTTATCCCTAGGGTTGAAAAGTGGTTGTGAGGGTAGTTTACCCGACCCATGACTTTGAAGTTTTCCCACTGAGTTATCTAGCTTTCCTAATTGGGTTTTGAGGTCTTGTATGAATTCTTGAGTGGTTTTTTGGAAATGGATATTTTGTCAGCTATTTCTTTCATCATATCCTCCAATCTAGGATCAAGTTTTGGTGGGGCTTATTGGAAAGGTCTTTGGGGTGGTTTAAGATTTCTGTGTGGTGGTGGTAGATGACTACTCTGACCCTATTGGATCTATTGTTGTTGAGGATGGTTTGAATACCCCATTGCCTATAATCTTGTTTCTTTTTCCACCCAGGGTTTAATATATAATAAGTTTCTTTCCTAAAGGGTTGGTTATAGGGATGTCCTGGAAAGATTGCATCACAACTCTTAGAATTTTATCTCAATTAAGGACATTGGTTAGAGTAGTGGGTATCAGAAGAGAATATAACACAATGGATGGGATGAGGAGATTGATATTTTCCTTGGAAAAGATATAGTTTTCAAATAAGGGTACTTACCTCTTCAAATTTTGCGTCCACCTTCTTCTCAAATTTAGTAATTTTCACCTCATGGACAACTCAAATGGGTAAAGTGGTCCATGAACCGAATTGTTGAGTGTTTTGTGCCATGTTATCAATCAGGTTTCTTGTAGAGATTGGGGTTTTATCTAGTAGTGATCCACCTACAACATCATCAATCATGTTACAATAAATTTGAATTAAACCTTCATAAAAATATTATATTAAAATTTGATTGCTTATTTGGTTGTGTAGAAAACTTAAACATAATCTTTTAAATATTTCCCAAATTTCATGAAGTTTTTCCCTTGATATTGTATTATATCTCATATTTCATTCCTTATTGTTTCAGTTCGAGAGGCTAGGAAATATTTTTCAAGAAAAAGTCATTTTATTTTCACCCAACCTCTTATTGGAGAATTAACATAATAAAGATATTCTTTTGCAGTATCTTCTAAATAAAAGGGGAATTATCTAAGATTTACTTGTTCCTCATCCACATTAGTAGGTTTTAATGTTGAAAAAAATGTGAAGTTATTTTAAATTCTTTTGTGAATCCTCTCTAGGAAGTCCATGGAATATTGGTAATAGATGAATTAAACCATATTTTAGTTCAAAATTGGGTGCCTCACTTGTAATTGAATGTATGTGGGTTGTATATAGACATTAGGTGAGGTTCATTATTTTAGTGTAATATTGTTTTCATCCATATTATGAAATTTTATTTCTGTTTTTATGTTGATTACAGAAGAATAAGATGAAGGATAAAGAAGAGTGTTGTTGTCCTGTGTGTCCTCCTTCAAAGGTTTCTCTTGTGCGTCTCGAGGTTATTGACATAAGATCCTCTTTAGTTTGGGTTTTAAAGGTGGTAAATCTCTAGGATTATAATGTGTCATGCACAAAACCTACATAATAAATAAATAAAAACAAAAAATATAGGTAAAGGTATAATATAAAACAAATAAATATTCACAAAATTTATAAAAATCTTATAAAAAACATGCACTAAAACCAAAGCAATCCCCGGAAACGATGCTAAAATTTGGACGTGCTGTCATGACATGTCAAATTGATTATGTTTATAAAGTTTATTTAAAGTCTAGGGAAGAAACTGGGTCATATATAAAGGAGCGTTAGTGGGTTTAGAGTGTGCATTTTTAATAATAATTACTAAATTAGGGAGTGGTTATAAAAATAGTTTTTGGATGAAATTATTTAATTGAAAGTTTAAAAGTTTAGAAACCAAATGGATTTTGAAAAATATGAGATAATAGGGTTCATTGTGAGTTTAATACACACTTTCAAGTTCATAATTATAACAACCCCACTCTTTATTACACACTTAAACATGATTTATTACAAAAAAACCTTCACTTGATACAACATATAATTTTGAGAGGTCTAGTGTATTTGGGGCTTAGGAACATTACACAAAAATTTGAAACATAAAACACAACATCATATTGAAAAATTCTTTTACATGACCACATCATTCCTTCATACTTAGCATTGCATGAGATAACCTAAGGACATGCATAAGAAAAGGGTGAGATATAAAGCCCAGTAAGGGAGTAAACAAGTCATAACATGAAGAATACAATACATGTTAGGAAATAGGAATGTCAATAGAGAATAAGAGAAACATGAACATACAGGCATGATATATCATGATTATCATAACATGGAAATGTGGAAACAACATTTAACATGATTATAGCATGACCCAAGGCTAATTTCACATAGAACATGAGTAAAACCTCATTTCACTTGAATTATAATAATTAAACCCTCATTTCACTTTACGTATCATGATAATAATCTTTACCCAAGGCATTGGAGTGATATTAGGGTGCACCCTTCTTAATCATTTTATTTCATGCATAAGTGTGCCACATGGATCATATAACATGGATTCATTAAACATCATCTTGTATTCCATGATAAATGAATTTATAATTAATAAATGAAACTCTATAATCAATAATTAAATGTGCATAAAGGTGAATACCCTTGATATATAAATTAACGTGATATTCACTACATAATGACTTTGTCTTGGAAAATCACGGTGCAATTTCGGTAGCATAACGGCGTGACATAAGAGTTCATAAAAATGGTTGATGAGGGATAAAGGGGTATCTAATCATATTTAAATGAAATTTAAAGTACTTTGATCATATATATACATTTCCCAACATATTTAATAGATTTTAGATGCATAATATAAAAGAAGTTCTTGAATGTAAATGAGGGGAGAGAAATCACTTACGGAATTTCAGCATAGTAACAAGTGTACATGGGAGGAATTAATGAGAGATAAAGGGTTCTATAATCATTAAAACATAATGATGTAAGTTCATGGGAGGTGATAAATAATACCCCTACATTTTTAATTGAAAATAAAAGGCCATAACAACATAAATAAATTTGGACAAAAATGAGAAAGGTGGAAATCCCTTACTTGGAAGTGTGATCACAAAGGCTTGGGAGGGGATTGAGAGAGGATTATTGGGAGAATGTGTAACCTTGGGAGGATTATATAAATAGGATGGAAGAGGTTGGTTGAGATAAAAATGATTTTAGTGAAGAGGAAGTGGGAACTTGGGTGGGTTTATATAGGAAAAGAGAGGGAATTCTTTATTATTTACGTTTTGGCCACCACACATTAAACTAATAAAAACCACAAAACAACCAATTTTTTTTTGAAAAAGGTAATTGGAAAATATTATTTTATAAGTCCAATGGCCTAAATTATTAAAATATTAGGCTTTCTTATGTGGAGGTGAGTCACACTCTCAAGGAAGTCATTTTAAAATGACAAAATGTTTTATAAGTCTTGGAGGGTTCACTAAGGCTTTGTAAAATAAATAAAACAAACCTAAAATCAAATTATTTTAATGATAAAATATATATTGGCCTAAAATACCATTTATAGTATTTTATTACATCACTATTGGGTCATTATGATGTCATAAAACACATTATATATTTAAACATTATTTAATTTTTACCTAAAAATTTGACTGTCTCAGAAAATTATGAAAAATTCAACGTTGGATAATTTTGAAGTCCTGATTCCAAAAATATTATTCATTTTATCTAAATAATTTTCTAAATATGTGAATTTTTACTTTTAAAATAAAAAACGACATTTATCGAAAATTCATGGGTTTAGACAAAAATATCTTTCAAACCTTAATAAAAATCACAATTGTATTCATAAAAATTATACGATCATTTTTATTTAATAAAAATTAATTTAGTAATAATATTTTATTAAAAAATTATTTAATTCAAAAATACATCAATTCATCAAAATAGATTTATTAATTTCATATTAACTAAAAAAATACAATTTTTTCTTTAAAAACTATTTACAAAGTAACAATAATAAAATGAATTTATATTCTTTATTATATAAAAAAATAATGCATATAATCATAGTGATAAGGTATTGCTAAATAACCCATTATAACACATGCATATTACCTAAGGGTAAGGTGTGCGATGGTGACAAACTCTTGGGGTGGCTCGGATAACATCACTCGGGTTGTAATCTCTATCAACTTCCACTTCTCCCATAGGTGGTTCTATTCAAGATTAACATGTTGAATCTTGGCTTGGGCTTGGTCAATAGAAAATTCCAATAATTCCACCTCCTCTTTGAGCTTCGACAAATGGGCTTTGTATGGATCAATTATATTGGATGAGGCTATCACTTCCTTTGTCCGAGTAAATTGGATTTGTTAAAGCTCTATATTTATACTGATCATGTGATCACTATTCAATGACTATATTAGCAACAAACACAATTCTTAATGGTATTTTAAAATCCAAAAAAATAAAACCAAGTAAGTTCATATGTTTTATATAACCATTTTATATAATAAGACATTAAATTAGATCAAGAGGAATTTTCATTGATAAATGTTTGGGTCATTTCAATCTTCCCCCATTAAGAAATTTTCTCTAAAAATTTCATTTTCCCACTCTAAAACAGATACGGGTAACTTTGCTTCATCACTTCCTCCAGCTCCCACATTGCCTCTTCAAACTTGTGGTTTCTCCACAACACATTGACTAGGGGAATTGTCTTATTTCGTAGAACTTTTTCCCTATGATATAAGATCTTCACTGGCTTCTCTTCATAGGAGAGGTAATTCTCCAATAGTACCAATTTTGGATTGAGTACATGAGATGGGTCAGGTATGTACTTCCTCAAGAGTGATACATGGAATACATCATGTACTTGAGACAGGTTTGGTGGGAGTGCTAGTCGATAGGCCACTGCTCCAATGATATCAAGGATATCAAAAGGGACAATGTACCTTGGAATAATCTTTACCTTCTTCCCAAATCTCATAACTATCTTCCATGGTGATATGCGGAGGAATACTGTGTCTCAGAAATCAAAATCTACGTCTCATCAATGATTATCAACATATCTATTTTTTTTGACTCTGAGTAGCTTTAATGTGTTGTTGGATAGTCTTAACCTTCTCCACCACTTCTTCGACCATTTCTAGACCTAGGGGTTTTCACTCCCCAACTTCATCCCAACATGCCGGTGTTCTGCACCTATTCCCATACATGGATTCATAAGGATCCATTTGGATGCTAGAGTGGAAACTATTGTTGTAAGAGAACTCAACTAGAGGGAGATGTTACTCACATCCTCATTTGAAGTCTATTGATAATGGTCTCAATATGTACTCAAGTGTTTATATAGTCTACTTAGATTGGCCATCAGTTTGAGGATGATAAGTTGTACTATAGTTCAGTTTAGTATTCTGAGCATGTTGAAGACTCTTCCAAAACTTAGAGGTGAATCTTTGATCTCAATCAGATACAATCAAAAGTGGTACTCTATGCAGCCGTACCACTTCTCTAATATATATCCATGCCAGTTGATCCAATGGGAAATCCTCTCAAATTTCAATTAAGTGTGCAGTCTTTGTAAGACGATCCACAACAACCCAGATATAATTGTTTTCTTTGGATGTCTTTAGAAGTCTGGTGACAAATTCCATGGTGATGTTCTCCCATTTTCATGATGGTATGGGTAATGGTTGCATCATCCCCTTAGACTTATGCCTCTCAGCCTTCACTTGATGACATACTAGGAACTTTGATATTTACTCAACGATATCCTTCTTCATGTTATCCCACTAATAATGCTCTCATAGATCTTGATACATATTTGTATTTCCTGGATGAATGGAGAAATTTTAACTATGTAAATTATCCAAAAGTTCTTTCTTTAACTTTGGATTTTATGGAACACATAGTCTTGAACCAAATCTCACAATTCCTTCTTCATTAACATTGAACTATGAGTATTTCCCTTTCCTGATAGTTTCCACTTTCTTCTGAATTCCGACATCATCCTTTTGAGCATCCTTTAACCTTTCCAAAAGAGACGGTTGAGTAATAATTTGTGAAAGGATTGATGATGTTCCCTTCTTTATGATTCCCATATCCATCTTTTTAAAATCTAAGAAGATTGGATCCTTTTCAATTCTCATTAATGATATAATTTCTAGGTCCTTTCTACTTAGAGAATCTTCCACCTTGTTTTGTTTCCCAAGGTGGTAATGGATTGAGCAGTCATAGTTTTTGATCAGCTCTAACCATATTTGTTGGCGCATATTCAAATCTTTCTGTGTGAATATATACTTGAGGCTTTTTCGATCTATGTATATTTCACACTTCTCCCCAAAGAGGTAATGCTACCAAATTTTTAAAGCGAAGATTACTTTAGTCAACTCTAGATCATGTGTTGGATAGTTTTTCTCATGAACTTTCAATTGCCTTGAAGCATAGGCAATGACTTTGTCATTTTGCATCAACACACAACCCAATCCCTTTTTTGAAACATCACTAAATACCACAAAACATTCTCCACTTGTGGGTAATGTGAGAATGTGTGCAATGATAAGCCTCATTTTCAACTCCTTGAAGCTCTCTTCGCATTCATCACTCCAAGAAAACTTGACTCCCTTCCGAGTTATCTAGGTAAGAGGGTTTGATAATCGTGAGAAATTTCTCACAAATCGGCAATAATATCCAGCTAATCCCAAGAAGATATGAATATCTATTACTGATGTTGGCCTCGACCATACCTCAATTGCATCTGTCTTAGAGGGATCCACAGATATCCCATTGCTTGTGATGATATGGCCCAATAATGAGACCTCCTTTAACAAGAACTCACACTTACTATACTTTGAATAGAGATTATCCTTTCGCAAGGTCTTTAGTACAGTGATTAGATTCTCCTCATGATCCTCCTTGGTTTTGGATTATATTAGAATATCATATATAAATACTACCACAAATTTAATCTATTCATCAAGTCCATGAATATTGATGGAGAATTAGTGAGTTAGAAAGGCATTACTATGAATTCATAGTCCTCGTATCTTGCATGAAAATTAGTCTTGGGGATATCCTCCTTCTTTACCCTTACTTGATAATATCCCTACTATAGAGGATACTTGTTATTTATTGTGATTTTGTTGAGCTCACGATAATCAATGCAAAGGTGCATTGGACTATCCTTCTTCTTGATGAAGAGGACTGGTGAAGCCCATGGTGAAGCACTTGGGTGTATAAACCCTTTATCCAGATTCTCCTGTAGTTGTTTCTTCATCTCCTCAAGCTCTACAACAACTATTCTATATGGATTCTTGGATATTGGAAACACCTCAGGTATAAGATCAATTGAGAATTCAACATCTCTTCTAGGAGGAAGACCAGGAAATTCCTCAGGAAACACTTCAGTGAATTCCCTCACAATAGGCATGTCTTCAAGGATGGTTTCTTGCTTAGACTTAATCATCTCAGCCAGATACGTGTGCTTATAGGGCAGTAATATCTATTCTTGAGATGATGGAACTAAATAAGATTCATCTTCCTCCTTTTACTTGTATATAATCGGGGGTCGATTCTCCATATGGAGAGTGATTTACCTCTCATAGTAATTTATGTTGTCTATATATAGAGAAATCCAATACATTCCAAGAATTGCATCAAATTACACCAGAGGAAGTATGATAATGTTCATTGGGAAGTTCAATCCCCAAATTGTGAATAAGGAAGAGTTATATTAATGGTCTGCAATGATTTCCCCATTTTTCATTCTCACCGACATCTTTACTTCCATGATTTATGGTGGTGTTGGGATTTTTCTACTAAACTTTTGGGATATAAAAGAATGAGTAGAACTATAATCAAAATTTACATTCACTATTATTTAATGAATAACCAGCATACCTATCACCACTTCATTTTAAGAGTTCACTTTGGTGGTAGTGATGGAAAAATCTCGCCCTTGCTGCCTTGGAGGTTATTGGTTGCCTTTGAAAACCCTTGTCTTAGGGCACTAGTTTGCAAAGTGCCCTGGTTCTTTGTAGTTGAAGCAATGAACAATGTGTTGAGGTTCGAATAGAGCATTCCTCTCCTCTATCGCAGCTGTGGGTTTTTCTTGCCAATAATTAATTACTAGGTGCCCTTATCTTCCACACCAAAAGCATTTCCTTGTCCCCTTCAAGAAATTTCTAGGGTGCTTCTTTCCACTCTTTTGGAAAGTGGGGTGCTGGATTTTCTTAGTGCCATTGGATTTATCCATAGGACCTCTAGAATTGAAGTCCACCTTATGCTTCTTATCCCTATTATACCCCTGAGATTTTTCGATATCCATTTTGACTTTGAGGGAACATCAGACAATTTCCTCATAGCTCTTGATGTCACGGATCACTAGGGCTTTCCGTAGGCTATGTTTTAGTCGACCAAAGAAGCGGTAAACCTTGCATTCGAGGGTAACGACAAATCCGGAGGCGTATCGTGCAAGACTTGTGAAGTTTTTCTTGTAATCTACAATGCATTCGTTTTCTTTTTTCTTGAGGGAAAGGAAGTCCCTTTCTATCTTAAATCGGGGGGTGCGCGGGAAATATTTATCGAAAAACATTTTTTGGAAATCCTTCCATTCCAATGGCTTGATCTCTTCCTCAGGCTTCACATTTTTGATCAATGTCCACCATTGATCAGATTCTCCCTCCATATGATAAGAATCTAAAATAACCTTCTCTTTCTCAGAACATTGAAGGATGGAGAAGATCTTTTAAATGAAGTTTATCCATTGTTCAACAATTGAGGGATCAGATGATCCATTAAAAGTAGGAGGCCTTCTTCTCCTGAAGATTTTCATTGTGACTTGTTCATTATTAGGGGGGTTGAATATTCCTCTTTACCCATGTTTTTATTCAAAACTTGAGTTAACTAAGAGAGTATCATGACAAAGTTTTCGATTCCTGCTCCCATCGGATTGAGAATCTCATTAGAACAATCATCATATTAATCTTCACATCAGTTTTTAGTCTGAGTCCTCCTATTACCAACCATTGGATGGAATAAAAGTAAAGTTAGGGGTAACACATAAAGGTTAATCCAAAGAAAAAAGGGATAACTTATAAATTAATTTTATTTCCTTAACTTATGAATTTATAGGCTTCAATATATCTTATCCTTGATCCACTTCCCAACATATATTCTTAGGGGAATTTTTTTATTCCATTAATAATGGTTCATAATAATCTTATAAATTTACCAAAGCATATCCCTCAGGAGTGTCATAACCAAGAGTGCATCAAGACCCATTGCTGTGCACCGGTTCCCGTTTGAGTCTAGCTCAAAGCGGTATTTTCAGGTTTTACCCATAGGATACATCTATGCCAGAGCCGCCTCTACCTGCTCGTATCTAGACAGAGATGTATTTTCTTGAAAAAAACTTAATCAATACTCATCAAAATTTAGGGATGTTTTTATTATTCTTAGTCTTATCCCTAAGGTTTTCAATAGGGTTTTCTAATCACAATCCCAAAAATAACTAATCATATCCTCTGATACCAACTATAACAACCCTTCTCTTTATTACACACTTAAACATGATTTATTACATAAAAATATTCACTTGATACAATATATAAGATCTATAGGTATAGTTTTTTTGGGGCTTAGGAACATTACATAACAACTTAAAACATAAAACACAACATCATATTGAAAAATTATTTTACATGACCACATCATTCCTCCGTACTTAGCATTTCATGGGATAACCTGAGGACATGCATAAGAAAAAGGCGAGTTATAAAGACCAGTAAGGGAGTAAAAAAGTCATAACATGGATAATAAAATACATGTTAGGAAATAGTCATATCAATGGAACATAAGAGAAACATTAACATAAAGGCCTGATATAGTATGATTATCATAACATGGAAATGTGGCAACAAAAGTTAACATGATTATATCATGAGCCAAGGCTCATTGCACATGGAGCATGAGTAAAACCTCATTTAACTTGAATTATCATGATTAAACCCTCATTATAATTGATTTATTAGGATACTAATCTTTACCCAATTCATTGGAGTTCTATCAGGGAACACCCTTCTTAATCATTTCATTTTATGCATAAGTGTGCCACATGGATCATATAAAATGGATTCATTAAACATAATATTTTATACCACGATAAAGGAATGTGGAATTAATACATGAAACTCTATAATGAATAAGTAAATGTTCATAAAGGTGAATACTATTAATAGATAAATGAGAATGATAATCACTACACAATGACTTTGGCATGGAAAATCGCGGTGCAATTTTGACAACATAACGACCTGAAATAAGAGTTCATAAAAATTGTTTATGAGAGTGAAAGGGTTATCTCATAATATGTACATGAAATGTAAAGTAAGGGGATCATATAGATACATGTCCCAACATATGTAATGTATTTTATATGCATAATATAAAATATGTTCTTGAATGTAAATGAGGGGAGATAAATCCCTTACGGAATTTTGGCATAGTAACAGGTATACATGAGAGGCATTAATGAGAGAGAAAAGGGAAAATAATCATTAAAAAATAAGTGGGTAAGTGTAGGGGAGGTGAGAAATCATATCCCAAAATTTTTAATTGAAAATAAAATAGCATAACAACATAAAGAAATTTGGAAAAAAATGAGAAAGGTGGAAATCCCTTACTTGGAAGTGTGATCCCAAAGGATTGGGAGGGGATTCAGAGAGGATTATTGGGATCTTGGGGGTGCCTTGGGAGGATTATAGAGAGATTACAGAGGTTGTTCAAGCTCAAAATTCTTTGAGTGAAGTGGAAGTGGGAGATTCGGTGGGTTTATATAGGAAAAGAGAGGGAATTCTTTATTATTAAGGTTTTGGCCACCACACATTAAACTAATCCAAACCACAAACCAAACCATGTTTTTTGCCCCAATTTTTTTCAAAAGGAGAGTGTAAAAATTATTTTTTAAGTCCAATTTCCTAAATTCTTAAAATATTAGGCTTGCTTATGTGGAGGTGAGTCACACTCTCAAGGAAATCATTTTGAAATGAAAAAATGTTTTATAAGTCTTTGAGAGTCCACTAAGGCTTTGTAAAATAAGTAAAACAAACCTAAAATCACATTATTTTAATGGTAAAAAATATATTTTCCAAACATTCCATTTATAGTATTTTATTACATCACTAATGGGTCATTATGATGTCATAAAATACATTATATATCTAAATAGTATTTAGTTTTTACCTAAAAATTCGACTGTCTCAGAAAATTATGAAACATTAACCATTGGATAATTTCAACATCCTGATTCCAAAAATAATATTCATTTTATATAAATAATTATATAAATATGTGAATTTTTACTTGTAAAATAAAAAACTGATATTTATCGAAAATTCATGGGTTTTCACAAAAACAACTTTCAAACCTTAATAAAAATCACAATTTTATTCAGAAAAATTATACAATAATTTATATTTAATAAAGATTAATTTAGTAATAATATTTTATTAAAATATTATTTAATTAAAAAAACCATTAATTCATAAAAATAGATTTATGAATTGAATATTAACTAAAAAATACTATTTGTTCTTTAAAAACTATTTACAAAGTAACAATAATAAAATGAATGTATATTATTTATTATATACAAAAATAATTAATATAATCATAGTGATAAGGTCTTGTTACACAACCCCTTTAACACCTGCATATGACATAATGGTAAGGTGTGTGATGGTGACAGAATCTTGGGGTGGCTCAAATAACATCACTCATGTAGTAATCTCTATCAACTTCACTTATCCTATTGGCAGTTCCGTTCGAGCTTAATGTGTTGAAGCTCAGATTGGGCTTGGTCAAGAGTGAAACCCAATGACACCACCTCCTTTTCGAGCTCTGAAAAATGGGCTTCATATAGAGAAATTCTACTAGATGAGGCCACCACTTCCTTTGTATGAGTAAATTGGATTTTTTAAAGCCCCATATTTATACTGATCATGTGATCACTATTCAACGACAATATTAGCAATGATCACAATTCTTAATGGTATTTTAAAATCCAAAAACATAAAACCAAGGAAGTTCATATGTTTTACACAACCATTTTACATAATCAGACATTAAATTTGATCAAGAGTAATTTTCATTGATAAATGTTTGGTTCATTAGAATCATTCTTGGAGATTAATTTAGGTTTATAGTAATTATTTGGTGGAAATTAATTGGAATCCTGATTGATTCTTAAGACTTTATTTCATTGCTTGAAGAACCAAACATTGAAATAAAAAATGTATTATTAAGGTACAGAACTTATTCATGGAATAAGAGCTTCCAGAGCATATTGAAATCTCAAGAAAGTGTGTAATAAAATTATTCTTGTGTTACCCAATCGGAACAACACAAGTCACACACTCAAAACCTCACACCGATCAGTTTGAAATTAAGAGCATCTCATTCACACGCATCAAAACAAGCATTAAAATATGAAATTATATAAGATACATGGAAATAAATGTTTTAAAACCCAAATTAATCCAAACCAGTAGCTAATATATGTGTTGGAACTCCCTTGACATGTGTGTAGCTCCCTCACAACGAACGCCCACTGTTTAGCTCAACATTGGGTGGAGGAGGAAGCTTGGGTGGAACTCCTTCTTAATTCTTGATCCCACTATGAGGATAGGGGCCTATATAACTTCAATTATGAGGACATGAATCCTCTGGAACTCCAAATTGGGAGCACTTCAATCATTTTTCGAACTCACAAATGGGGATCCCAAGGTGCCATTTTATAGGAAAATTGGAAGGTGGTTTTGAGCATCCATATTTTGAGAAACCACTTGGTTCCTGGTTTTAGATGTCCAGACTATCTTATATCTCTTTTTAAAGATCTGAAAAGTTGTATACGCACCTCATGACTATCTCCCCTAAAAGTTTGGATCCATTTGGACAATTACAGTTTGAGATATCGACAGAAAACTACACACCACTTTTGACTTCGTGTAGATTCGGTGTGATGGACAGATCAGTCCAGATGGGCTACCATATGACCAAATTAGATTTGGTTTTATTAATATGAAATGTATCACATTTAATTTAGGACTAGTCCATAAAATTTTGAAACATTTGGATTCACATTTTAGTATCAGTATGCGGTTGAGTCCACTGGTGTGCATGGATCCTGCATAGTTTGGCCCATTTTTTTGGACATCATCATAGTCCCTCCAAATCCCCTCTACCTTCAATGAAATTATCAAAATTGGTATCATTGAAATTTTTAATAGTAATAAACATAAAATAATTTAATCAATCATGAAGTTCTATTTTTATTATTTTAATAATTTTCAATACAAAACTAGTTTTGCACAGTGGTGTAAGGGTGAAAATGAAACAATGAATCACAATGCGATCACATAGTTCTTGATGCTAATACAATTTCAAAAACCCATTATCAAATGGATCAATTCAAACTTTTAGAATTTAAAAGTAAGTTTTTGGAGTTTCTTGATAAAGGTTTCATTCATCCAAACACTTCACCATGGGGTGCTCCTATTTTATTTGTTAAAAAGAAATATGGTTCCATAAGACTTTGAATTGATTATAAAGCTTTGAATAACATTATTGTTAAGAATAAGTATCCATTTTATCATATCAATGAATTGTTTGATCAGCTCCAGGGAGATCAGTATTTTTCCAAGATTGACTGGAGATACGGGTACCATTAGCTGAAGGTGAAGGAGAATGACATTCCAAAAACAATGTTTTGAACTAGATATATGCATTATGAGTTTATTGTTATTCCCTTTGGCTTAAAAAAATGCTCCTACTATATTTAGGGATCTTATGAATATAATCTTCTGTGAACATTTGGATAAGTTTGTTGTGGTTTTTATTGATGATATTTTGGTGGTTTTAAAAAGTTATGAAGATCATGAAAAACATTTAAGGATTGTACTACAAACTCTCAAAGGAAAGAAGTTATATGGGAAGTTTATAAAATGTGATTTTTGGTTGAAACACATTTCTTTTCTTGGGAACATTGTAAATAAGGATGGAATAACAATTGATCCCTAAAAAAAGTGGTTGAAAAATGTCCAATAACTATAAATGATATTGATATTCGTATTGTTCTTGGATTAGCAGACTATTACCAATGTTATGTTAAAAAAATTTCATGTTTATCTAGCCCACTAACAAAGTTAACATGAAAAGGGTAAAAATTTATTTGGATAGAAGAATGTGATGTTTTTTTGTAGAACTAAATAAGATATTTATGAATGATCCAATTATAGACTTTCCTTTTAGAAATGGTGATTTTTCATCTACAGTGATGATTCATTGAAGGGGATTGGTTGTGTTCTGATGTTGAATGATCATGAAATTTATTATGCTTTAAGACAACTAAAACCTCATGAGTTAAATTATCCCACACATGATTTGAAATTGTCAGATGTGGTTTTTGATTTGAAAATTTAGAGGCATAATTTATATGGAGCCAAATATGAAATATATTATAACTATAAAAGTATGAATTAGATATTTACTCAGAAGGAATTGAATATGAGGTAGAGAAGATGGCCCAAACTAATAAAGGATTATGATTGCATGATCAATTACTATCATAAAAAATCAAATGAAGTGGAAGATTACATGATTAAAAAACATCATTTTACATTAACCATGTTATGTTTGGAACCTGAACCCTTGATTTATGATTTGATTAATTTTGGATTGGAAGTTGTTGGTGCAGAAAATTCCCCTATTTTGTTTTAGGTGTCAGTGCATTCATCTCTCTCAGAAAGAATTAACAAAGCGTAGAAGGAAGACTGTGAGTTATAGAAAAAGGCAGTATTGGTTAAGGAATGTAATTTTCTCCAATTTAATGTTGATAAATATTATATTTTGAGATTTTGGAAGAGATTTTGTGTGCCTTATGATTCCCAAATGGAGAAATAATTGTTAAGTGAAGCTCATAGTTCACCATTTTCAGTTCATCCTGGAAGCACTAAGATGTACAGAGACCTTCCGAAGTATTACTGGTGGGATGGAATGAAAATATTTATTTCTAGTTTTATAATGAATTTTTTTTAATTTTCAACATGTTAAAGAAGAGTGATAACTACCAAAGGGGATTCTTCAGCCTTTTCCCATGTTGGAGTGGAAATGGAAATATATATGAATTAATTTTATGGTGGGAATACCAAATTCTTCTTGAGGAAACATTCTGGTTTGGGTCATTATTGATTGACTGACTAAATGATGTGCCCGATTTGTGTATACATTTTCATACATTCTATTGAGTATAAAAACATGTTTTCACTGGGTACATGTTGTTTTTTGGATAAAATGCTTTAATTCAGTGTTCTTGGTGATTTTTAGGTATTTTCTAACCTAATTAAAAAATCTGGAATGATCAGAATAAAATTTCAAATATACACGACGTGTACTTTATAAACACACACTGTGTAACATTACCCAAACACAAATCAATCAGACCGAGTACACACCCATATATCCAGTCAGAGATCACACAATGTATACTACCCATCCACACACCATGTACACCATTTTAAATGTGGTTGGTGGCTGAAGTTGATACTACACTCCATGTGGGGAAGCGCTACACACTCTGTACAGCCACCAACCGACCACCGACACATTCAAAATCAAGGAGTGGTTAACAGATCACCTACCAATGGAGATATCAAAGAAAAACGTAGTTGACCTAACTACATGAATTGTACTTTATTGTACACACCTTGTAGTATTGTTTTTATAAATAAGAGGGCATCCCTCCAAATTCATGTTGCATATCCAGGGGAGGTACTGCCGCTCTGCCGTTAGACCTCCCTCAGATCAATTTCGAGTTTCTCTTTACTATTTTCAATTTATATTTAGTGTAATTATTCCCTTACTCATACTCCTCTCGTATCCATGATAGAGATTTAGTTTTGGCACAATCAGCACACCATGACCATGGTAATAAGAGGCTAGTTTCCCCATGCCGGGGGTTGTAATAATGATTATGAGTGATTTATAATTTAAATCTCAAATTTTTTTATTATAATTTTTGTTTATAACTTGTTTAAATCATTCAATTACTTATTTACCATTGGTGTCATATCCGACCAAGAAGGACACCAATGGTAAAAATTGAAGGAGTTTCAATGAGTGAATCCATGAACATTTGGTGAGCCCATTGCCTCTTGTTTAAGGGGTAAATAACCTAATCATATTTTAAGTGGTTAGTTACTAGACCAAGGAATTAACCTTTAAATATGTAATTTTTTGATTTTAGACCAAGAGAGAATGATCCTTTTGAATCACTATGGTAAATGACTCTCATAAATAACTATAATGCCAAATAATGATGATTACATTAAACCCTAATCAAAATTACAACCATAAAATGCTTGTTCTTATGTTTGTTCTGTTCTTATTTTGTTTTAATTTTAATTTTCACAAATAGTTTCAATTATTTGTTTGTTCCCTTCACTCCTTTTGTATGGACAACCGAACAAGACTCTTTTTTATTTACGCTTATTCATTGATTTTCCATTCTCCCCATGGGATCAACCCCAACTGTCGCTAGCTACCTATTTATTTGGTTAGAAGGGAGATTTTAAATTCTAATTTGGACTACTCTTTGCAACGAGAGTGGACACCAAATTCAGGCACTGTTTTTGGGGACAAATGGAAAGCAACAATGTGACTCTAAGTTAAGGTTGGTTTCCCTAGAGTCTTATTTTTTCTTCATCTCTTATTTTTCTTGGGAACCTTGACCCCACATCCCATGGATTCTTATAGGACCAGGGAGTGGTATGATCTACCTAGAGAGGATGTTTATCTGTATAATGCAGAGCTATCATACCCATACTTAGAAGAATACTATCCATACATGGATGATGGGTTCCAATATGAGGAAAACTTATGTACATTATTCACCTCTACCTTCTCTTATTCTCCTCTAGAACCATCTTTGGGTAATACTAAAAGGTTATTATCAATGATTGAGGCATTTACCACTTTCCAGTTGGACCAAAATGAAAGGTTGGGATGACTAGGAAATATAATGAAGCATCTCTCTGAGATAATTTCCAATTTGGATCCTTCTGTTGAGTTTGAGAATGGGTGTTAAAATTTTTTTTCAACTAAGGAGACATGTTGTGATATGGGCCCGACCTGTTATTCATTAAAGATTTCAGAACTTAATTTTCAAAACTCAAATTTTGAATATGGGGACACATCATGCCATGTTCATACTAGATTTGATCATAAATTTATTTCATAACCCTCTATTGATAACACACATATTCTAGAAGAATACTGTGATTACTTTTAGGTATTTAACATTGAAAAGTAGGAACCAAAGGAGGTGGAGGACATACTTGATAAAACCAAGAACCAAGTCCAACTTCAGCATCTATTGGAAAAAGAAAAGGCTACTGCAAGTCACTGCCTAGACCACCTGAAATTCAAGAATCATGGAAACAAGATGAGGGTGTTGGAAACATGTGGTGGTTCAAACTGCAAAAGCCACATCTACCTTCAGATTATGGGTAAGTAACCCTAACTCAGGTTGATCAAAAGACCTAAAACAAAGGAGTTTTATGTGAGGCTACCCATACATTCATTTCTCCCATTTTTCTTTCTTTTATATTTTAATAACCATACAATTTGTACTTATACTCAACACATCGTGTACAATATTCTATTCTATCCACTATTTTAATAAGAAAAAAATGACATAACACACCGTGTGTGTCTTATTAAACAACATGTACTTACATTTTTAGTGAATATTATTATAGTATTTTTTGTATAAGTAACTATTAATTAAGATAATAAATAGGGATGAGGCTTGTGATGATGGAAAGGTTATTGGAATGTATCCAAACTATCATTTCTTCGAATCACTCAACACCTGCCTTAAGTACATGGATCATTCTTTTAGAAACCATGTTTTGTTTAAAAGATATGTGAGGTGTTTTTAAAATTAATAAAACCATTTCAAAACAAAATAAAACTCATGGTGGGGATGAATTTGTTGGTAGGGTCATAACCCATAGATCTAAAAGACCCAGGTTCGACTTCTGACAACCACCCTAGTTTCATCATTTTTAATTTTAATAAAACCACACGTCATGCATTGCAATACACGTTGTGTGAGCCATATTTTCATAATAACTTAAAAAATTATTCAAAATAAGAAATCACATGCAAGTGAAGTGGGATGATTGGAAGAGTCACAGCCCTGGGTTTGAAAAACCTGGGTTCAAACTCAGCTAATCCATCTACTTTATCCCAATCATTCAAATATTAAAACCACATGTCGTGCGTGTTTCTTTTCCCTTTTTAGTTATGAAACTGTAGGTTAAATACATAATGTCAATAAAACCTTGTAGTACTACAACCCTTTCTCCAGTGGTTGAGGGATTACATTTAGATTGGCTAGTCGCCGGTTCAAATCGTGCCCTAAGCACTGAACCGAAGGGTGTAGTTATCATTTTCAAATTTAATAAAACATGACATGTATGTCTCTGATAAATTACTTGTATTGGTTTATTTTTTAGTTGTAAATAATATATATTTATATATTTCTTTTTTAAATTATAAATAATAATAATTATATAGTTTACTATTATAATTATACTTTTAATGTTGTTTTATTAAAAAAAATCAAAAGTGGGACCAGATTCATTCATTGATGGTTTATGGACCCATGTTGGAAATGGACTATCATAGTGATGACACACATAGAGAGATATTTTTGGGGATTCACTTATCATTGAGATTTATTATTGAATATCATGAATTTTTATTTAAGAATTCATCCTCATTTTTCAAGCCTCTGAGATTATTTTTCACATCATTACCTATTTACCTGAAGCCTTAGAATCATTTGAACCTTATTGAAAGACCTTATAATTTTTGTGACTTGATTTCTTATGTAGAGAGTGAGAATACTTGAAAGCATATGGATATAGTACATATACTTGAAATTGAGCATAAATTTGATTAAATAATCTTGAGTAATGAGTGTGGTACATTATGGTGAGGTAAATCATCAAATGAAAATTTTATTTAGAAAATTTGAATAATTTGAATAGAAGAGGATGGACAATATTTAATTGAATTATATAGGAGGAATGATTAGAGTATCTTTCGAATTGAAATATGTTTTTTCCTTTTAAAATCCTTTTATATGGATATAATATTTATAAGTATAATTAGTTGAATGCTTCCTTTTTTAGAGTACAGATTCATTTAATTAGATGTTGAGATTTTTCTTGAGGGAAAGCAAGTGAATAAGTGTGGAGGAGTTTGATGTGCCCAATTTTTGTATGAATTTTCATACATTCTATTCTGTATAAAAACATGTTTTCACTAGATACATGTTGTTTTCTAGGTAAAATGCTTTAATTCAGTGTTCTTGGTGATTTTGGGTATTTTCCAACCGAAGTCACAAACCGGTAATGATCAGAACAAAGGTTCAAATATACATGGCATGTACTAACACACTCCGTGTAAGATTTCCTAGACACATATCAGTTGGACCGAGTACACACCCATGTAGCTAGCTAGAGATTACATGCCATGTCTACCACTCTAGATGCAGTTGGTGTCTGAAGTCGATACTACATGCCATTTGGGGCAGCTCTACACACCGTTTACCCCCACTAACCTACTTCCAACAAATTCAAATTCAAGGAGTGGTGAACAACTCACCAAATAGAGGAGAAATCAAAGTAAAACAATAGTTGACCTAACTAAATTCCACGTGATTTCTTATACACACTATGTAGTCTTATTTTCTATAAATAAGAGGGAATCTTTCTAAATTCATGTTGGGAATCCAAGGGTGATGTTTCCACTCCGCTGTTGGACCTCCCTCAGACCCATTTTGAGTTTCTCTTTACTGTTTTCAATTTCAATTTAGTGTAATTCTTCCCTTCCCCATATTCCTCTCGTATCTATGGTAGAGATTGAGTTTTGGATCAATCCGAACATAGTGACCATGGTAATAAGAGGCTAGTTTCCCCATATTGGTGATTTTAATAATTATTTTAAGTGATATGTAATTGAAATTCTAAAGTGTTGTTTTATTATGGTTTTTGTTTATAACTTCTTCAAATAATTCAATGCCTTATTTACCATTGGTGTCGTATTAGACAATGGACGACACCAATGGTAAAAAATGATGGAGTTACAACAATATAATCCATGACGATTGGGTGACCCCATTTCCACTTGTTTAAAGAGTAAAGAACCTAAACATGTTTTAAGTGGTAAGTTACCAAACCAAATAATTAACCTTTAAATATGTAATTGTTTGTTTTTGGACCAAGTAATAACAATTGTTTTGGATTATTGTGGTAAATGACTCTCATTAATAACTATAATGCCAAAGGATGATGATTTCATTAAACCCAAACTAGAATTACAACCACGATACGCTTGTTATTCTATTTGTTCTATTCTTATCTTGTTTTAATTTTAATTTTCACAAATAGTTTCACTTAGTTTTTTGTTCCTTTCACTCCTTCTATATAGAAAACCGACCAATACTCTTCTAATTTGAACTTCTTTATTTCTTATACATTCTCCCCATGGGATCGACCCCGACTGCCACAAGATACCTAGTTAGTTGGTTTAGAAGGGATATTTTAATTATAATTTAGGCCACACCTTACGATAGGAAATACACCACTAAATCTACACATTTTCTCCCTATTTGAGATACTATGTCTTTGGATTAGATTTCTTGACTATTCCTCAAATATATTTTGATGTTACATGGAATTCCTCTATCTATTGTAACTGACCATGATCTTAGGTTCACTTATAACATTTGGAAAGGCCTTCAAAAGTCATTGGGAACACAATTGAATTTCATCACTTATTTTCATCCTCAATCGGATGGACAGACCGAGTGAATAATTCAAAAATTGAAAAACATGCTTCGAGATTGTTCAATGGATTTATAGGGAATTTGGGATCAATATATTTCTTCAGTTTAGTTTTCTTATAATAACTATTTTCATTCTAGTATACAAATGGAATATTTTGAGTTATTATATAGAAAGCGGTGTCAAACTCCATCATTTTGGGATGAAGATGGGGAAAGGAAGTTGATGGTACCAGAATTAGTAGAGGAATTGGATGAGAAAGTAAAGATGATCCAACAACATATAAAGATATCTCAGAGTAGGCATAAAATCTATACAGATAATAGGAGGAAATACTTTTCTTTTATGGCAGGTGATCATGTTTTCCTTAAAATCTCCACCTAGAAAAGTGTAACATGTTTTGGTAAGAAAGTAAATCTTAGTCCATAGTTCATTGGACCTTATGAAATCCTAGAGAAAATTGAACTAGTTTCCTACCGAGTACCTTTACCTCTAATTTTATCTTTGGTACATTTTTTTTTCATGTTTTGATCTTAAGAAAGTTTGTGCCATATTTATCTCATGTTTTGAGCCCAGAATAATTCAGATAGAAGAGAACCTTTCTTATAAATAAAAATTATTTCATATTCTTGACTATGAAGAGAAATTATTGTGGAATAAGATAATTTACTAGGTTAAGGTTTTGTGAAGAAACCACATAGTTGAATAAGAAACATGGGAATCTAAAAATACTATGAGGGAAAGGTATCCTATCTTATTTAATAAGTAAATAAAAATTATGAGGATGAAATTTCTAGAATGTGGGGACAATTTAACAACCCACGTACATATAAAAAATATATATATTTTTCATTTTGGAATTAAATAGTTAAATTAATTATAAGTGTATAATGACATAAGTGGTATTTATAGAAATTAAGGAATCTGTAATAATAAAATAGAAACCACACATATGAAATTATAAATAAAATTTATGTATCTTATAAGTGAAAATATGATATACTTATATCATGGAATAAGTAAATAAATGTTTTGGAAATGATAAATTAAGCGTTGGTATTTTTTATGAAATATAAATTATTATTTACAATTTTATAATTAATATAATGATTTCAAAGAAAATATATTTTCCTAAAATAGATTCATAAATTAATATTTTATTTTATTATGATTATAAGATAATTTTACGATTCCTTATTTAATTTTTCAAAGGGCCATAAAATTTGTTCTAATATTAAAATCAGTATTTTTCGAATAAATGGCGATTTTAGTTAAAAATAAAATTTATCAAAGGTGGAAAATTGTTTTTAAAAAATGGATTTCATTTTTTATTTTTACACGTTGAAAACTTATTAGGGTGATTTTTTGGAATTTTTCTAAAATACTTGAATGTTTGGTGAATAGTGAAATATAATAATTTATGTTATATATACATTATAAGTTAAATACACTATTAATTTAGACATTTATAATGTAATAAAAATAATCTCAAACTATTCTTAATTATTTTAATCTATCTAGTGATAATTCTAAATCTATTCATAGTGTTGAGCCAAAATAATAAGCTAATGAATTAAATAATGAGAAAACACCCCTCTCCTCCAATACAAATACCACCCCTCACCACCTCTTCTCCTCACACCTAAAATCCTTTTATCTTGTTTACTTTCTACAAAATTCCATTACCAAGCCTCTTCCCCACGTCCAATACCTTATAGTCTCACCAAAAGGACAAAACCAAGGGACTTAAGGAGGTTCCCAAGGAGAAGAAGTTCAAGAGGTAAAATCCTCTTTCATTTTCTTTTAAATTTCTTTTCGATTTATTTTATTTTCTTATTATCTCCTAAACTCCACTCATCCAAATGAAATTATAAATATATTATATTAAATATTCTTTAATTTTATTATGTTTATGGAATATCCATCATGAAACCCCTCCTCTTCTCCTCTTATTCTAGAAAATGAATGCATCATCTGTGATGTGTTGATCCACTGCCTTCGTAGAGGACATATTTTCATTTTAATTTACCACCTTCAAGGATGATAAAAAAATATCATGGTTAAAAAATATTTTAATATGTTTATTATAACTTTTTAAATGTTTTGGAACTAATTTATAGACATAACATTAGATAAAATGAAACTAGTTTGTGATGGATGGGAAAACCATCCAAAAATAAACCAACCTTTTATCATTAATGTTTTATCTAATAAATAATACTCATATTAGAAAAAAATGATATATGGTATAATTTAAAATTATGGAACATATTAACACCATTTCATTCCACTTCTGGAGTTTTTCTTCCTTTCAACAAGAAAATCCATAATGAACCAACCATGGAAACCATGAAATAAACCCTCCCGAAACAATTAAAATAACAAAATATTATCAATAAATGGGTGGAAAGATATTATAAAAAGATCATATAAGGTATTATAAATATGAATATAATTATTTAATATATTAATAACACTCTTTAAATAATTATAAAGGAGATTTTAACACGTTTTAAGTAAGACGAACCCGTGGTAAGGGACTTTTCTTTAAAAACCCTCTTTTAAATTCCTATTTTTACAAAATTCAAAAGGAATGTTTTTATGATGAAATTGTTCATGTTTTTGATTATTTTAAATTTCTTGGGAATTATTTATGATAAAATGTTGGAACTATATCTCCCTCTTATTCATTTGGTATGCTTATGTTAGAGGTTGACAGTATGGTTACTCCAAGTGTGACTGTGATGGTTAAACCATAAGGTAGCTGCGAGGGTTACATCATAAGGTAGCTGTGAGGGTTACATTATAAGGTATACGTGAGGGTTAAAAATCATATGGTATCAGTGAGGATTAAAATTCTATGTAATTAATTCCCCAAGTTACCTATATGTATTCATTTACGTTTACTATGTTTTATGGAAATCTCTTATTTTTACAAAGTATATGATACTTTATGGGTAAGAAGTATGTGTTTATGAAAATTATTTCATATGTGTATAAGTATTCATGGAGTAACTCTTCCTTTCCTTTTTTTATGTCCCTTACTGATATTTTTGTGCTCATCCCAAGTTTTAAAATGTTTTTCATAGGGTTTAAGGATGGGTAAGAGAAAATAAGATTCCAGGCACAATCTTGTGAAGATTTTTCTTGAAAAGATTTCATGTTTTATTAATTTTTTTTTGTATTATAGAAGAAATGGATACTTTTTTAGTATTAACCGCTTTGTATGGTTGTGAGTTGATATGTATGAATTATTTACTAATTCTCTAAAACACTAAACTGAAAATATCTTTGAGAATGTAGTAAGTGTATTATAGTTTAATTAACCAGATTATGTAATGTTAAAGGCTAGGTACTTATAGTATGTATCCCCCTAGAGAGTGGTTGGAGGAAAACTAGAAGGCCCGAAATGATTTCCAAATATCTCACCACTTCATTTGGAAATATATATGGAAGTAGGTTTCAAATACACATCTTGAAGACTTTCCCTCACATATTTACCATTTCCCAAGCATGTTCAACACTTTTGGGTATGGAAGATTTTATTAACATAACTTCTATTATGGCGTAAAGGATGAAATTTGGTTATTGGGTCAAGATAAAAGGTTATAAAAGATCTTAGTTGAGGCATGATTGCTTAAAATATATGACAACCTTTAAGTTGCATTATCTCAGGTAGAGACTCATCCTGATAGTGCACAAGAAGAATACCAACATTGAGTTGATGAGAAGGATCTTGAAATTATACAGCTCCAAAAAGAGTTGGATGATGTAAATGAGAGCTTGTAGAGCTCTAGTGGTCATTGTAGAATGTTTGAACTCGGGGAAATGATGTTGTCGCTGCACCAAGTGAAGATCTCTATCTTTCTAAGGAGGATAAGGCCACAAAGCTAATCAAGCTTTTAAAAAATATTGATAAGTCTCATAAATCAATCTAGTATCTTAAAATTTAGGTGAAGGAATCTTGTGACACATAATAGAGATACTCTAATTTGTGATTTATCCTCTAACCATTTGATCATATAAATAAAAGGCGCTTTATTCTTGATTTTTGGCTTCTCTGTCCATATTTACCCTTGAAATAATAACTATGATTATTGAACATCTAGGTCCAACTTATCCCTTTTGGTATAGTTTAGGATGAATTTAGGGGTAAGTACCCTCGCCGTAATGCTAGGGATGGATCTTTTTTATGAAAAATCTTATGATAATATATTCAAATCGCAATGATAGTAATTGGATAATGCTCTAATTTTTCCCTAGGTTATGGGGCCAATGAGCATAATTTGACTATTTCTAGAGTCACATGATAAACCCTAATTTTTTTTTGTCTTTTGTGTCACCACCATAAATTTTTACTAAGTTTAATGTGTAGAATACTAAGTGGGAAATAATTGGATTTTTATTAGGATTCCCTTTATAGGTTTTTGACCTAATGAGTATCATGCCTCTTTCCATTTGTAGTTTAGTGTCTTAGAGGACAGTCTAATACAACTGAAGTTTTAGGTCGAACAACTTTGACCAATTTTTATGATAAAAATGACCCAAAATAGGGATTATGGTCCAAGAATTATCCAAAATATTTTGGAAATGAGGAGAAAAATTATAAGTCATGATATTAGGGTTCTCAGATATTAAGAAATGACATGGGAAATATATGAAAAGGTTTGATGAAGACCATGTTCTAAAATTATCTTCCGTTAAAACATTTTTAGAGTGTGATATAATATAAGGATTTTCTCTTAAGGATAAAGATTCATTGGATTGACATGCCCCATTGGGGTCATATTATACAAATCCATATTGGGGAATATTATGAATAGTTAAGATATCAGTTTCCTTTAGAGTTGGATGCTCTTATCACTGATATCTAAGGGAAGCTTGTGGGGATCTGAGTTTTCTTAAGACCATTAAGTGTGATTTATGAGAATAGGGTGGTATGAAAGCACAAAAAACATCATTTAGACTTGAGTCTTATATTTATGGGTGTATATAATCCTATTGATATGTTGAGGCCAAATTTTACTTGGATCTATCAAATATTCCATTCCAATGATATAGATCATAAGTAAGGTAGAATGGAATTTTTATTGTATTTTAGTTGGGATGGGGTGAAAAATCTGGGAATCACTATGTATCCCATCATAGAAAGAATCAAGTTGTATGTAGTTCTTGAGAAGAGAGTCAGTGGTGTGGTAGGAGAGTAACATCAATAATAGGGGTCCTATCAAGTGAGGACTAAAGTGTCATGCAGTTTTACATCATGCGATAAAGACATGAACTATGTATTTTAATGACTTATGGTGAGGATGTTTTCCTACAATTTAACTTTGAATGATAAGGATGTCTAGTGTTACTTTTAAGTTCTTGCATCCATTACCAAATATTCCCTGACTCTATTTGTGGCATGTTAAAATCAAATAAACTGGAATAATCACCCAAAATATCTAAGCTCACATGATTCATGATCAGTGTGAGATATTAGAGGAAATTGGAGGGTTATCTAAATTGTATGAAAAATGAAAATTGAGGATTGTTCTTGGATAAAATCATATGATTTATTATATTATGGTAATTAAATTTCCTTATAGTTAAATTTCATGTAATCAAGATGAATGGTTTATATAGTTTAGGGTCTCTTAGATTTTACCACATGATTATGGGGATAATAGCTAAAATAGGGATCACCAGGTAAGGATGTTCCAGAATATTGGTGACACGAGGAAAGGAGATGTAAACCATGAACTTTGGGTTGTTATATTTAGATAAATGAAATGGAAAAATTTAATAAGGGTTTATCATGGACCATGTTAAAAAATAGTCTTTCATTATGATTCTTTCTGAGCATATGGAGATAAAATAATTTTCTCTTGAGGATGAATATTCTTCTTGTTGATATTACATATTTGGGAAACATATGAAAATATGTATTTGGGGAGTATTATGTATAGTAAAAACAATGGTTTCCTTCGGATTCAGTTTCTATTATCTATCACCGATAGCCAGGTGAGGCTTGTGACAATCCTATTTTCCCACGACAAAGAGTTTTATTTTTGAAAGGAACATGTCTGAGCATAAAGAAAGTATTTAGATTTGTATTGACCATATATGAGAGATTCCCTATATAAATATAATTTTTATTTAAGGAAGGTGATTTTTGTTTCAATCATGAGACATTAGTATATATCTCATTAGAAATAGAATTAATCCATATGTAGCTCTAAGAGAAGAAAGTTCACCACACTAATATAGTTCTTGTGCAGGGAGAGTGGAATTTTTTTAAACAAAGGTTTATAAATGATAGGAAGACCCATGTTGGACTCTCCTATACAGATATAAATCATACATAGGGGAGTGGTAAATTTTTTGGGTTGAGTTTGGGTATAGGTTTTGGAATATAGGCATTGCTATGTATCTTATCAGAGTGAGAATCAAGCCACATGTAGTTATAATGAGAAGGTTTCCCAAATAGATCAGGCTCCTATGTGGGGAAGGGGATTTTTTTGTTTTTATGTTATGCCTAGAATGAGGGATCTAATAGTTACTAAGTATCTCATTGGAAAGTTAATCAATCCCTACATAGTACTAAGAGAATGTTCGTTGGTGTGGTAGGAGACCGGCATCAGGAGAGGGGGTCCTTTTAGATGAGGGCCCTAGCGATATACAGTTTTATGTCATATATTGGGGACATCAACCATGAAATTTAATTTCTTATATAACGGTAGTTATACTTGTAGTTCAATTTCATATGGTAAGGATGAATATTTTCAATAGTTTAACTTCATAAGGCTTTGTCCATGATCTCATAAAATTTAACTTCATGTAATAAGAATGTTATCTTGCAATTTAATGTCATCGGACTAAGGCGACATGGGTCAGGCCTTTTAAGGTCATATGAAAAGTACCATAGTAAGTATAAGTATTATAAAAGAGTTTAATCAGTTCCATTAAGTTTACCAGATGTGAAAACATAGCCTTTTAGGACTCATGACACACAAACATATTTGGAATAAACTACATTCCATTTAAGGTCATGTTGTTTGGAACAAATGGTGGCTTGGTGTTTCTTGACCATGAAGGTAGGACCATACCAAGATTATTAATTCCATGTGATCCATGATCAGTGTGAGAAATAAGAAATTATTGGGGTTTACTTTATTACCTAGAAGCGAGTAAAGGAAATATTGTACAATAAGATACCATCACTAGAATTGGAGGTCCTCTCAAGTGAGGGCCACAACAATGCATAGTTTTACATCATGTGAAAGGGATATTGACCATGTAGTTCAATGTCATATAGTGAGGATTTACAATGTGCCTTTTAGGTTATTACATCTAGGACCAATGGTTATGTATTTTAATTTCATGAAATAAGGACCAAGGATTAAAGATGTTTACTCACATAAAATATTTACTAAGAAATAATTCATTGGTAGGGGGTGTGATAAGTTCACCATATATTGTAATCAATTAGTATAAACCATTAGAGTAGAAATTATGGACAAAGGTCCCTTCCATTTTGGTTCAAGATTTAGAGGTTTCTTTACAAGTATCATTGGGGTCCTAAAATCCAAAACTAGTTCTCCTTGGAAGAATGAATAAAGGTGAATTTTGTTGTTAAAAGATCATGATATTCAGTTTTAGTGAGTCTCTAAATGATTTAAGGTGAAAACTATATTCTCATTTATCTATTATAATTCATAAAATCACTTTTGATATTGCTATTTTGTGAATAGATGGTCATATATAGGAATTCTTAGCTAAGGAAATTTGAATTTGATGGAAAGAATTACTTATGTCTCATATACTAGTGAATATGGGGTTTCCTGTGTGGAAGTAAGGGTTATAGTATGGTAGGACCACAATTCATGAAGAATATTTTCATTCCAAGAATTATTTTCATTATATACCATTTTCTAAAGTATGTTTGATACAGTTTTATTGAAATCCTCTATATGTATATTCATTTCTACATTACAATGGTATAAATGGTTGGACTCAATGTTATACTCCAAGTACAACATTTTTAATTAATAAGAATAGAAATTGGTGTTTCTATCCATCAATATTGTACGAGTAACACTAAATATAGTGATAATGTTAGACTTCACAATATTGATTATTGTATTTGTCCTTAATTCCTTGAGGGGTATTTCCTCGTCCTAGTTATAGAATAAGTCAGTAGTAGTAAGGATATACTTGAACTGCTTGGTCGTAGCTAGAGGATATTTCCCCAAGAAATCCATTAACCATATAGAAAATTATCATAATTAGTTGGTGGTGTGAAATAACTCTGGGGGATGGTGAATAAAGTTGGCATGTATTTGACAGGAATGACACCTTTTGGTGAATTTTGGGAAATGTTGTTTCATTAAAGGCTAAAAATATCCAAGCCTCCTAATTTGATGAGATAACTTAATTTCGGATTGATGGGTGTTAGAAGATCTAAATTTTAATTCTTTTATAATTTTAAAAGTATATTCTCCATCAATACATAAAAGGAGTACTCCATTAAAGACCCATTTATAGAGTACCATTTGGTGATTTAGGTTGTCATAAATAGTGAATTTGATTTCCTATTTTCAAAATTTATCTTCTCTTTCTCTGTTCGATGGAAGAAACCCTTTTTTGAGGTATATCGGTATGGGAGTAATCCAAACATTTATAGGAAAATGTGGTTTAGTGATGGAATTAACCTTGTTTATCTCTTCCATGTTGTTACTGATTAATAGGGGTACTATTCTATAGTGTACAATGCTAATGACTGTTTCATCTCAGTCTGGGTTTACTAGGCCCATGGACACATTTTCTAATTCATTAGACTAACCATTATATGAGTGAAGGATATGAGTGAACATTGAATATGAGGATAATTATTCCATAAACCCTCACACAGAGTCAACCAGGGGAATCAAATCTTCCTTCATGATAGTATAATCTCTATTGATCAGATTGACTACCAAATATGAATTGCCTTTGACATTAAAGTGGTCTATTGGTATTTGTAGGACCAGTTCTAAACCTACGATGGGGTCTTGATATTCTGTATCATTATTGATGTAGGCTTCCTACAACATGAAGGATTAAGGTAGAACTACTTTTTTTGGAGACATAATCATGACTCCCAAACAAACTTTTTTGAGCTTGAGGTCTACCATTCTTTTTCCAGTTGGGATTATGCACACATTTTTAAAATACACCTCCCATGTCTGGTGGAAACCTTGAACAAAGAGAATTTTTTTTCTGGAAATTTAGTATTTGATGGTGTTGTTTTTATAGAGGGATTGTCCACAAGTATATATGCTAAAACATACCCTTTTATCTCTTTTTTTGGTATAAACTGAATATAAAAATATTGTAATATGACTTTACACTATACCAAGTTTCTAACCAGTATAGGATAGTTGAGGGTATATTTGACTGGGTCATTATGGGAGGCCAAGTGAATCTCATGGTGTTTCTAGTAATTCCTCACTTTCTATGCTGCAAATATTAATGAAATAAAATTATTTTTATATTTGAATATTGATTCTTAATATTGAGAATGGTTAGACAAAGATAATAAAGGCCATTCTCATTTACTGCATCATTATTTTGAATAAGAAAAGCGTCCAATGATCACTCTAAATCTATCATGTGTAGAATGATAAGTTTCCATTCAAAATGGGAATTAATACTGGTTGAATTAGGAGATATTTCTTAAGAAAATTAAAGTATTCCTATATATTATTGGTCCACTGATAAATTGATCCATTTTTTATTAGCCTAGTGAAGGTTAAACACATCACAGAAAGGTTTTATATAAATCTTAAAATGTAGGCAAGGAATTCCTATAATATTATTAGTTATTTAAGGTTATAAGGAGCATACATATCAAGGATATCCTTAGTATTCTCTATATTAGAATTATTACCATGATGTGATACCTGAAGTTGATAAATTTACCCAAGGTAACACCAAAATAACACTTCAAGGGGTTGATTTTAGGCTATCCAATTATAGATTGTCAAAAATGATCTTCAGATTAATGATATGATTAGGAAATATTTATGATTTCAAAATAAAATCTACAATATAATACTGTATTTTCTTCCCTAAGAAGGTCTTGAAAATATAGTGCATGAAACATTGATATATAGAATCAACATTATTCTAACCAAAGGGAATCACTATATAATAGTATAACCATTGGGGTGACCTAAATGTAGTGGAATATTAATCAACAAGGGTAATCCATATTTGATTGTATCATGAGTAACCATTCATAATGGATAGGTATTGATAACCAGATGTTGTGTTGATTAAAAGTTTTATAATCAGAACCAGGAAGTCATATTTAGGACAATGTGGGTTGATGTCTTTAAAATCAATGAAAACTGGTATATTCCCATTTTTCTTCTTAACTGAGACACTATTTGAAATCCACTTCAGATATTTTACTTCCTAAATGAATTTTCCTTTTATGATCTTATCAACTTTATCTTCAACCTTAGCTATGTGAGTTGGTTGTGTTCTTATGGATGCCTGCTAGTAACTGAGGTGCTCTTATTAAAAACCCAAGTGGTGGGTAGCTACATAGGTATCAAGGCCTATAATTTCTATATAATTCCAAGAAAATGAATCTTTATATTATTTTTAAAAAGAGGTATATACCTTTTTTTATCGAGGGAAATGGATTTTCTAGTTAAGGTACGTCATACATCCTCCCCCCACCTAAATTTATCTACTCGAGTTCGTAAATAGTAGTAGAGACACCTTCCTAGAATGTTGGAGGGGTGTATTTGAGGTACTATTCTACTTCCTTTCCCTCTAATTCTTTCTATACCTCTTACTACATACCCACTTCATGAGGGATGGTTGATAAAGGTAAGTCATTTAATTTAGAAGAGAAGTCAACATTTTGACATTTGTAAGGTGAAGTAGATAGATTTACACTCTCGATTAGTGATAAGAGAGTTCATTAAGATTAAAATAATGATGTAGGGGCCTACCAACACTCTGAAGATGAAGAAAAGAAATTTTCATATGAATTTTCACCATTGATGTGAGAATTAATGACCTTTTCAGCACTTCTAGGTTCAGATGACATGACTGATATCCTGAGAGTTGATGAGTACAGGTCTAAATATGAACTTATATTTTCTATTTGGTTTATGGGTAGCATATATTCATCACCAAGATCCTTTAATGGGTTTTATGGGGTCATTTATAGACCATTTGGTGTAGTGAAGCAGGAAACATCGTTAGTCATGAGTTGTTTTCCTTCCCTATAGTAAAATCCTACATCGATATATTGAGATTATCAATATTTAAATGGAGCTTTAGAACCATGAAATGTCTCAATATTCCCATTTATGGATTACTTGAGACATTTATGGTATGATGAAGGGACTATCACATGATGATGAAACTAAGGAATTTATTGTAGAACATTGATAGTTTTATCCTACCATATAACCAATAATTTAAAATTAGATACAAGGTCCACAAATTAAGTTATAATCTTGATTTGTTCGAGGGGATTTTTATTCAATTTTATCATAAACCAAAAGTTTTAGAGTGGATAGGGATAAGTTAGCTTCAATGTAACCCAAATAATGGAGCATTTTGACTGGAATGAGATTCATCCCTACAATATTATCAATGAAATACTATAGAATATCCATGGCATTTAGCTTTCCAGACACATATAAGGGCCTAATGTTTATTTGCATAATAGTGTATGTGTTATATTATATAAAAGATAAAACCACATGAAATTCCATAATATCAGAATCTATATGATAGACTTCAGAAATTTTGACTTTTTATTTGAAATCTTAAGGGATTAACAAGATTTCTAGAAGTTCTTCTCAAAGACCCTTTGGTAAATTGAGCATTTCTAGAAATGAAATTTTTGGCCAAGACCATGACCAACTATTTTAGGATTTCATATTTTTAATTCAAAGGTCATCATTTTACAATTAGGGACTATTACCTAGTAGGTTTTTTAGGTACTAGAGTATTCAAGGTAGATGAGTTTCTCCTTTTACCAGAAGTCGAGGGTACTCTTGTCACTGGTGGGTTATATTGAATTAGTTTTCCCACCCATATGGTTTGATTGGATAGTTTTATCCCCTTTATCTAATCTTTAAAAAAAATCATGACCAGATGAATTTTAGTGAATGTGGGTGAATTTTGACGCTCATTATAGGATCACTAAAGGGATTTCCTATGAGTTTTGATATCATAAAAAGTTGTGGAAAAGATGTATCCGACATATTGATTTCGGTCATGAATTCATCTTCCTCTACTACCTAGGCTCCCACATTCCTTACCTATGGTTCCCAAATCATGCGTAGGGAACTCATATAAAGAAACATACCCATCAACAAAGAATTTTTCCATTAGATTAATGAAATTAATTAGAAAAAGATTAATTCTTTATCTAATGAGGATTTTGTTTGGTGGGGAAGTTCCCATTGTACCATTTGATGGGACAATTCCTTTCCTCCAAAAATTGAAGGTATGAATTCCAAGAATATTATGAATGGTTTTGGAATTGGTACTAGATAATCTTCTTATAATTGATTTTTTCTTTTATAGTTATTCTGTTTCTTAGAAGATTGGGTCTTGGAAAATTGTGGTGCTGGTGAAGTTAGTCTCTCTATAGAAAAATAAACTAGGGGCATAATTGGTTGACTTAACTATGACCTAAGGATAACATGGTTCTAGTTTATTTTATTTATCATTATATAATCTTCAAACTTATGTGAACCCTTGCTATTAACCTCTTTCCACTCGCCTTCTTCCTCTAAGGTGGTAGTGGAAACACATTCCACTTATACCAGTGGTTTACCCAATTTCAACTACCCAAAATCAACCATATTATGTAGAATGTATTTAATAAAAAAGAAATATCAGATGTTATGGACCAAAGTTTAGTAAAAAATGAAATAATTCAAGCGGTCATCGAGACTAACTTGATCGAGCTTCTTAGGTTCTGGAAATTTTAACAATTTATTTTTCATAGCAGCAAAAAATTAATCAAGAACCTATTCATTTTGGAAGGAATAAAATTTATTCTTAAGATATTAGAATTGGGAGTGTTTCTACTCCCTTATCTCATCTATGAAGGGTTATTATTGCTATTTTTTCCATTCAGGAGTAGGTTCCATTTCATAAGGTGTGGGATTGGGTGCTGGATCTTGGGTAGGTGCTAGATCAAGTGTCTTAGCCACAATTTCTACTTTACCCATTCTCTTTCCTTGAACTTATGGTGTTGGTAAAGACTTGGATTCTTTTCAAAAAATGAAATCTTACAACCTTTTTTCAATTGTGGAAAGTTCCCTTAATCCACCTAAATTTTGGATATGTAGGATTCCCAAAATTGGGGGGAGGGGAGAGTCACATCTAGGTATTCAGGGTAGAGTTTCCTCTATAGTTGTACTAGTGTAATCCATCCTTCCAATCTTTAAATCAGGCTATCAATGAATCAATGGTGTCGATGATCTTGGGGGGATTAACTGAATAAGTTGGATTTTGAATAGGGAGAACAATAGTATGAGCTAGATGTGGTGGTTCTACCTATATTTTAGATTGATAACTTGCATATGTTGTCCTGTTATAACTTATTTGATACAATTTTCACTACTTTGACAATAAAGGGAAGTCCTGATATCATTCCACTACTGGATATAAACATATCAGTTGTCTAGATCCCGAAATAGGTGGGTTCCTTGGCTCTATTTTTGTTGGTACACCAAATTATTCCTATCAAGGGAGATCTTTTGGGATTACAATATGAGGTTCTATTTTAAGAACACATCCAATATGGATATTTCCTCTGAGTATTTTTATATTGATAATTCTCAATTCCTTCATAAATGCATCATACTAATAAAGTTTTTATTCAAGTTTGAGAGACTACAACTCCTCGGGTGGTGGGTGGGATGTAGCCACACCTTTACCATTTTCTTTGATTGAAAATAAATGAGGAGGTAAAAATGGAACATTTGAGGGAGTACCCAAGTTCTTGGATAAGCATTGTTTCCTAATAGGAACACCATATTAAGTCACTTATGTGTGGACTGTGTTTTGATTGGAAATATAATCCTCCTATTCCCCTGCATTGGCTTTATGTTCTATACTATATGTGAGGGTAGTTCTTATTAAATTAAATAATGTATAATACATCACAGGTGCCTCATTAGAACTATAATTATAGGAGGTTCAGTTTCACTAGAGACATTCATTAAAAGAGCTATGATCTTTGGGAGTGGTTTTACCCTCAATAGGTCACTTTTTCTTATGAACACCTAGGGTTTCAAACTTTATTTAAAGGATTATTCTAGATCTAATTATAAAAGGGTGATTCGAAGATAATATCCACAAAATTTCATTAGGTGAGTTCCCAATGAGAAAGTCAGGTCCTGAAAAGGGATGAATTTTGAGGATTCACTTTATGGTGTTCCTCCTAAATGGGAAAATACTGAATTATATTGGGGAGGAGTTTGAGGTAAAAATTCTCATAGCCGTGCAGGCTAGGGATGTTACCATTATATCACTATGAAATATTGGTCTAGATTTGGAATCATCAAAGGAATTAGATATGGTAAAAATTCCCCTAGGCCTAGGGTCTGGTGATGATTCTATATAGTTGTGGCTATATCTATTGTGGATGCTCTATCGATCTTGTGAATATTTTTTTTGGGAATGATTTGGGTGAAATGTATAGTCTATACACAAGATAATTATCTCTGAAGATATCATTATTACTATATGACTAGACTTCATGAAGTAATAATCCTACTCAATATTTTCATATGATTTATGCAAGAGTCTTTTGATGAAATTCCCTCATTGGAAATGATGCTTCTGAGATTTGATCATAGATGTTTCCTACCGATCATACCATATTATGTGTGTTGAGATCACTTTAAATATCTGGTTCACAATAATGACACCACATGATGTCACTTATAGTGGGATTTTATGACCAGGGAGTGAGGTAAAATGCAATGTTCCATGTTCAACCCATCTTCTAATATGGATGCTGGATGGGGAATTGGTGATCAACTAATGTATCTGGCACAAAACCTTAAGGAATTCACACTGAAGACCCTCCTTCTATTTTTCTAATTTTGGTCATCATACAATTGAATAGTAGCAAAGTCGATCTGATGAAGAAGTTATTTTATTACATTACAAGACTTGAATATATATAATAAGGTAAGAATTTAGTTTTCAAGTGGTGAAGAGTTTTCTAAATATTCAGGATAATTTCATGCATACATTACTCTGAAAACATCTCTAGAATGTTATATTGGGGATTTTATAAGGTCCAAAACATGACCAATATATTATCTTTAGCAAGATACTTCCTTAGAAGAAATTTGTCGTCTTCACCTTTCATAAGACATTCCTCCAATAGATTTTATCAAAGTATTCATTTCAGATCTTATTTTTTATAGGTAGTAGGATTGATAGGAATTTCATATGTTATTCTAGAATGTAGATGATCCAAGGGTGGTTTGGAGAATGACTATTTCCTTGGGTTGTCTTTTAGTTAAGAAAGAATATTAATTATCAACGATAAGGCATAAAACATGTCCAACCTTATCTTCTCATGAACCTCATGATATGAGGGATTTCTCATTATTGGTTTGATAAGGGGGAACTTCTTGTCAAAATGTGATACCACCATGGAGAAGACCTTTTTAGTGAAAACCATAATGAGGAGGAATAAAATCATGGCATAATGTTTGACCACAGGTATAAAATCTACAGTATATACCCTATAGAGGACCTTCAGGGAGGATGGTGGTAAGGGGAGGACCTTCAATCCATTTTATCTTTAAACCACAAGAAGGGTTTCCATAGTAATAATCAAGAGATTTGTCCTCATGATTGATATTATTATGGCCATGAAGAAATACTTCATGGTAACTATTTTACGGAGGGCCTCCAAAGCTGCTAGCATCCAAGTTGCGGGGAGGACCTTCATAAATACAAGTAATTATTCTTTGACTAGGGTCTTGGGCATCCATTTATTGATGTTTTAGGGCCTCAAAAACATCAAAATTGAGTAGATAAGGATTGTAGGGATTCCCTTTTCTGAATCCTCTTTAGTGAGACTTTTTTTAGGTACTCTCTTTTGGGCAGCTGGAGTCACATACTATGGATAAATATTTTAATACACATGAGGCCTCCTAAGTGAATCTTTTCATTTCTAGAATATGTCAACAAGTTTTTAGGGGTTTTATACGGATTTGTTCCTACCCTGAAGCATCCACCAAAAGGGACTGATGATCTCTAATTAAAATGGGGATATATTCCTGATCCTATTGTCTATTTATCATGGTTTTTTTTATAACAATCCTCTTAGATGAGAGAAGTAATATGTTCCCGATCTTGAGTGAACTTCACACTATGCTAATGAGTCACCCCAATTATAGTGGTGGGTTTTTGTTCCCTACCATTAACTTATATTTCAACTTTCATTATGTCTTGGAATGTTTATAGAATATGGGTAGGGATAGATGTATTCCCTTCCATTACTGCCAAGATGTGTTAGGTGACCTCTATAGTTGGAATAAGAGTATATTCCCATTCTATGGTTAGAGAAAAGATATATTACTACTCCTATACTCTATTTCTTACCATAATATACTGACATTAATCATGTGTGAGGGTGGAAATATTGGTCTACCCCTTATTTATTACTAGGATCCACTAACAAGTTTCTCTGGGTGCTACCAAACTATGCCGATAAACTTGATGAACACTAGAAGGAATATATGCCTTCTCATAGGTTTCCACTATAATTTGTTAGTATTATTATATGGAGAGAGAAATGATTTTTTCCTATTATTTTTTGTTTTATGACCACTATTAATGGGCTTTCCTAGGTGTCTGGGTCTGAGTGACCATGATATTTCTATGTCACTCTAGCGAACCCTTATTATTTTCCTAAAATTTTAACCAATACCACATATGAAATCGATGTAGAATGAATAGTAGGATAACCTAGAGTTTTTTTACAATCACCTACTCTTTTTTTGGGTGATACCCCATTCTATTTATAGAGTAGTTATGCATTACAGTATGAACACCTTCCTCATGGGGTGATGGACAAATCCAAAAGATATAAAAACTCCAATGGCCAGAAGGCCTTCATTTTTTATTCATTTTTTACAATCTAACTTTCAAGGGGTGATGTGGAACCCTTATAAGGCCCTTAGGCGTAAGTATTACATGTCCCTTAGGTTTTAGAGGAATTCATGGCCCCTAGGATTCAAACATTACATACAACCTAGACTAACTACTTGAAACTGCTCCTCCCCCGCATCTTCATCATGAAACCAGCTCTCCACCTTCGCATGGATGTTCAACTAGGATTTCCCATGCATGCATAGTCTTGTCCTGATGGAAGGTGACATACCCTCTCATTCTTGCAATCTATTTAGCTTCTGCTATGGTGAAAGCTCCTTGCTCCTTCCCATTCTGAAGATTTTTCTTTATAGGTTTTCTGGTTTGCATTTTAACTTATGGTGGCTCGAAGGCCTTGAGGTGGCCCGAAGGCATTACTGTATCTAATAATATTTACCTTTATATATAGAAGATATATTATGGCATAAACATAATGATTATGTCATGATCACTTTGACTCCTCATTCTAGAGACACATATAAATCTCATGGTATAACTACTGCAACATGAGATAACCATATGTTGCATGAGATGTTTTATTTTGGTGTGAGACTATTTGGTTATTAAACTAGAACAACACAACTTTTTAATGGGCTAATAAGAATAGCATATTTATCTATTCTCAATCACTTATAGATATATATCACAACACAGTGTATCTAATCAGGTAATGGTGCTTTATATCTCAACTCTATCTTAGAACAACTAATTCAACATTGATGTGATATCCTACATCAGAGAAAAACTCTTCATCAATAACACTCCCATCACAACATAACCCAAATCCTTTACATCACGAGGAATATTTAATTAGGAAAACTATACTCATTTTAATCTTAACTAAACTCCAAATAGGCACCAACTCATCCATGATTATATTGTCAATAAATAAAACATGAAAACACTTTTAAAACCATGAATGAATTTACTCAAGAGTGTAGTCATAACATACCTCTAATGGGAAGGTTTTATACTCAGCACACTATAGGATAGAATGGTGTTTTTAGAGTAATCCAACTCATGGTGTATGAACAATACCATTTTGACCATGTCTTAATTGAGATCAATTCACATCTCCCTTTTTTAAACTAACTTCATGAAGGGATTCTTTAACACTTATAAACAACCCCCAATCATTAAATACTATTAAATATCTCTAGGGACCTTTATACACCTATTTCCTATGAAAAAAAATCAATATAAGATCTATTGGATGAGGTTGGTGGAGATCCCTAAAAATAAATCAAAAAATTCCTTCCTTATAATATAGTGCATGTGTTTTACGAATCATTTAATGCTTAAGAATGATTCTAAATTCCTCATGGTATTCTAGAAACTTAAATTAAAGATAAATGGATAATTAGATCTTTAGATCAATGTTTTTTTCATGAAATAATATTTTACCACAATCTCATGGTCTCAACCTCCTTTTACAGACCTCAAGGAAATTCCTTTAAAATCTCCATAAATCCAAAAAATTCATAAACATTTAATGACTCATAATTCCAAATATCAAAACATTTGATCTATGAATCCAAATTAGAGACACATAGTAATGTTATCCAAATAAATAATGTAACATTTAACACTTAAACCTTCCAGTAAACTCCTTTTAATATAATCATATGATATTGTAAATGGATTATGATAGATTTTATTGGATTAAAAAATCAACATATATTAGCATATAACTTATGTATTGTGATTCAAAAAACCTTGAAATAATTATATTCATTATAACATAGTTTACTAATAAACAAGACATAGAGTTATTAATACCTCTGAATTATGTTTTTTATTTACTGAATATTTTTTTATCAATATCATACTTTCACTAAAGTTTTATAAACTTAATGAATTTTATACTTTATACCAAATCATATCTAATAACCCATGAAACCATATCTAAAAATCCTTTTCAGATATCCTAAAAAATTAATTTTAGATAATTTATCATATATTCTCACCATATATAATATCATATATAATAAATTTTGGAAATCCATCAAAAAATCCTTTTGGATAAACTTCAAAACAATTTTTTAAGCTGCTCTATAAGTTTTATAAAAACTTACTTCTCATTAATATAACTAATTAGTGTAACCTCATAGGCTTATTAGGGAGATTTTTGAATCAATATACCTTTTTATTATCTTTTATTTTTACAATTCATAATACACTTCATTAAGATTTTGATTTTACTTGAAGTTTGTTATTTGAGTTTTGTTGTATGAAAACTTATTTTATGATTATATCTTCTAATGAACTAAACATATTCTTACTTTTACCAAAATATACAACAATTATATGATGTCCTGTTAATTTGAACTCATTAGATGATAGATATAAATACTAAATTTATCAAATAATAAAGTGTTATATCTGATGCAGTTTCAAATGAACCCATAGATATAAGATTATGACTAGTAGAGTTTGTTACAACTTCATTTGTAAATTCAATCAAGTCCTATAAGAATGAAAATAAGTATTAAAAATTGGAAAATTTATAATTGATTCATGTGAATCATCTCACTAATTTGAGTTATTTGGTTGTATTAAATTTTCTAGTGAGATTTTTAAGATCCACCATTGAGTAAGGTTTTATTGTAAGGCTCTTGGATATTTATACATGTAATTTTTCTCTGTATGGTCTTGTAAGATTGAGGAGGTTCTGATCTTGAAACCCATGATTTGTATGATTCTAGAGAGTGGAATATGTACCATTTGATAGGTTCTTAGTCAATGAAGTTTTAATATAGAACTCCTTTTGATTATAATATCAAAGAGGATCTTGGGGATAGAGATACCTACTATTGACAATATAGTCAAAGAATTTTATAAAGGGACATGTTTATTTTATGACCATGGTTGTCAAGGAAGTTTAAGGTGAGAAATTGGGATACCTAGGACCAAGTCTACATATCCTCCCATCACTTTGGATAAAATCAAATGGTTTTCTTGATTAGGACCAATTTTGTAATTCATATCCTTTTAGAAGTTTAAGGATTATTGTCCTTGAATCCATGCATCATTTTACACATCACTCTTATTGTCCAGATATTTTTCTTTTTATCTTTTATTAAGGTGGTTTATTTAATTTCTCTTAATTTTTTTGTGTGCATATTATTTTTATTAGTTTAGTTTTTAACTTGTAGTTATTAATTTTCTATTACATGATTTTATTCTATAATCTGATTTTTTCTAGTGATATAATTTCCAAAAAATTATATCTTCAAGTTGGAAAAAAAATTATAAGTTGCATTTTGACTATAATTCACTCACTCTTGTAGCTAATTTATTATTTACCTTCTATAGTAATAAGTGATTTATGATCCCACTCTTTATTTTTTTAGTTTTATCAAAACTTAATTTCACTTTTGGTTTATGAAATATTTAATATTAACCTTAAACTAACCATATAAAAGTGAGTATACTTTTTTAGCATAGTAGTACTTCCAATTATAATGATTGAGAATCTTAATCCCTGTAGCCCACCAATATTTGATGGTAGATATTATGAATATTATCATGATAGGTTGAAAACCGTTGTTATAAATATGGGTGTTGATCATTTTCTTATGATGAACAAAAATTATAGAGTTCCATAAAAGGAATTATCTATTTTTACTCATGAAAAAAATGACAGAGTATCAATCGAATTATAAAATCCTGGATATTTTTCTTTACTTGAAGATAATGAATATCTATAATCAGATTTCATCTTGTGAAATTGTGAACATAATATGGAAAATTCATAAATTACTCACTTTGTTACTTCTAATGTTATTGAAACTAGATGAGCTATTCTTCTTTTTGATTATCATGATTTTTATTTTCTTCCTAGTGAATCTATGGTACATATGAATCAATGTTTCATGATGGTTATTAATATACTTCAATATTTGGGTAAAAAGGAAATTATTAATGAAAAACTTATGGAGAAGGTTATTGATATTTTTCTATAGGAATGAGAATCCAAATAGAATAATATCGATGATAATAAGAATAAAACTAAGATTAATATTTATTGTATTATTTGGACTCTCATGCAATTCGAGTAGCAATTGAAGAGATATAATTAGTTGGTTAAGAGAAAGAATGGAGTTTCATTCACTTTAACTTTTTAGGTTCTAACTTTCAGTGCTCAAACATCAAATTACACTACTACTATGAAGAATAAATATAAACATCAATTAGATATTATTAATATAGAAGATATTGAAGGATAAGTCATTCAAATTTGAAGGTGCGTGGATAATATTATAGAACAGATAACTTTTGGTATTAATATAAAAAGAGAAGAAAAGATAAACCTGATACAAATATTTATCAAAAGTTGTGTTATATGAATATAAGAAACTATATAATCTCATTCTAGATTTTTCTATGTTGAAAAATGAAAAAAAATGTGAAATATTTAAAATTAAATGAAATAAAAGCTTCACAACAATACAAGTATCATACACATGATGCTTTATGATTTTACAAATAAAATTAATTAATGAATATAACTCAAGAATCAAATGTTATAGTGTCTTTAGAAGAATTAGGAAAAAAATAACCTTTAAATAACAAAAAACCATCTATTTCTTATCTAATGGATATTTTTCTTCACTATAATAAGAAATTTTTAAACTATAATCAATAATAAAAATCTTCCATAAATTTTATATACCTAATAACCACATGTATTACATTCATTCATTACCTAAAGAAATGAAAATATAATAAGGGGTGAGTATAAAAACTCAATATTTGTAATCACAATCAATAAAAATCAATGATTATAAGTGATAATAAGATGAACATATGGGTATAATAATGTAAACATGGAACATGAACATAATATAAAAAATTCATACTTAATAAAACAAGTATCATAAGCTAATAATCATACCATGGGGCTTTAGTATAAAGAAACCACTATAAAAGGATATTGGAATAATAATATTATGACCACAATATAATACATAACATCATTAACATAAGTTAAATTTTTCTCCCAAGACCATCATAACATAGTGGAAACAATACCATAGTGGATTAGATTTACTCCCTAATCCCATACATAACATCTCATGAGATATAAAGCTTTAAAAATGCTTTGGATGGCTATATAATTCTGATCCCATCTATAACATCATATTATATACATGTGAAAGTGTAACACATAGAAAAACACATACATAATTTCATCAAAGCATTATTAACCCGATAAAGAAATGTGTTTCATGAATATTTAAAAAAAATGACTATAAAACATCTAGATAAATATATTGTATGGTCACAAAATAACATATCCCTAGTTAATATAAGGAACTTAGAAGGATGTTGACATATATGAAAAATAGCCTTTTAAAAATAATTATTCAAACGGTACCACATAAGATAGAATTAATAATTGGTTTGTTTGATTCCGTGAGTTAAATCCCATAAAGTATAGATATAAATAGTAGTAAAATCATGAAACATGAATCCCAATAAGGTAAATCCTTTTGAAAATTAAAATTAAAATGGAAGAGAAATCATAAAATAGTTTTAGAATTTTTTTTAACATTGCTATAAAAGAAAATGTTACGAGTCACCTTAAAAATACCTTTACAAAATTTTAATGTGAAAAATTTGAAAAATATTAATTTAAAAATAATATCCAATATTGAATCATTGAAAAATATATAAAGGTATCTAAAGGAAATATGGTCTGGAAGATAAAAACATTTGATCATGGATAGAAAAACTTTTGATATTTTTAAAAATACATTGGTTTAAAACCCACTTAATAAAAAAAGGATATAAAAATTATATTGGAAATAGGTAAAGGGAAATATTATAGTCACATGAGTTAATATAGAATAGGGTTTCAAAATATTAAGGGATAAAATTTTCAGAAAGAATAAAACATGGACATGGGTGATAAACCATCATTTAAGAGGATGAGAATTATTCTTAAAATAGTTGAATTTTTAAGAAGGAAGATAATTCATCAATAAGGATGAATTGAATCAAAATTTACATCCCTATATTAAAATAGGGTATACCATATGAAATTAAATACAAAGCTCAAGGAGAATCATTATAACTCAATAAAGCAGATTAAGTTATGAAAAACCCATATATTTTTGGGTAGATTTCAATCATAGACCAAAGAAAGGAAGAGAATGAATGTGTAATGTATTGGAATTTATATGTAATTTTTTCAAAATTATATGGAATTATTTGGAGACTAAACGCTCGAACGACATGTGATTACGAGGTTCAACAAGCCCGGAATAAAATTTTGACCTTTTTTTAGTTCACTTAAGTAAACTTGTGAGTGGGTTTTTTATAACTTTTGAACCAGTGCTCAGATTTAAAATCTGAGGGCACCGTTGAACTCATAATGTCAGGATTCTACTAGAAAGGACTAAACTTCAGTTGGCAAGGGCCGAATGGAGAAGTTGATTTTCAGACCTTTCGGAAAAAATAAAATAACTTTAAAAAGATTTTTTATTTATTTTCCTCAATCGATGAGCGGTGACACAGTGATGCTAAGATGAGGCGAAGAAGTAATGACGAGGAACATTAATGGAACTCATTAATGTCTCGTAAACCCGCAGCATAACGACACATTAAATGACGCGTAACAGCTATGCTGTTTCATAAATGAAATAGCATACCGATGTGACGTCACAACGTAACTAAAACACTGTGATGTGTTTTCTTTTTATTTGTTTGATGTATTGGAGAGACAACAATTAATCAGCAGAAGATTCTCTAACGAACAACCAACAGGTTTCCTCTCCAACGAAGAATGAGAAATGCCATTGATAAAGAACAACAAACGCCATCGATGAATGATAACGAACGCCATTGATGAATGTCGAATAATGATAATGGATTGAGGATCAATGATGGCTTGGAGCTTCTCCCCTCATTAGCGGCAGATCCTCAATCCAGGTATGGGTTGTGTTTAAGTTTATTTTTCAAAGTTGTAAAATTAAATGATGAATGTGAATCAACCCACGAACGGGTTGATCTGAGGATCACGTGTTCTTGTGGGAGGGTGTCTTTTTGGGATTTCTTTTTCCATTATTAAAATATAACTTTTTTGATTAAACTACAATCCCCAAGCCTCCCTATGTTTTAAACCTCAAATGAGGAGGGTGTAGGTCGACACGAAAAAGGCACGGGTCCCTTTGTACGTTCATTATTTGTGGCCATATTCTCAAGTGGTAGAAAGAGGAATCCAGGGCCATGGAAGTGATGAAGGCGAACTGAGAGGCCCAAAGGTGAAGACATATCGAAGATCGGACCACCAGAGTAGACCCGGTGGCCTAAGGAAGGTACCACCGGCTGGCCATCACTGGCCAAGTGGGGGAGGCAGCGTTGGAGGAGGTGGCGCGCCCATGCATACCACGGTGAAGGATGCCATGGCCCATTAGCCGTGATAGAGATGACGCCAGGCTGGAAATGCTTAGAAGTGGCGGCCTGCCTCCAGGCCGCCCTGGCGAGAATCATTCACTTGACCACGATAGACGGAGGCCCCACAGACAAGCTGTGGGGCATAGAGGGGATGCGGTAGGGGCTGCCGCATCCCAAGCGCACTCCACCAGGCAGCCTGTGGCAGATCGAGCTTCTAATGGCAGGCCATGCCCCCATCCAGCGGGACGGACCCACGCCGGTGGGCCGAACCCACCCCCAGCAGGCCGGAACCATGCCCTTTGGGCCGGGATGAACGAGATCGGGTGGTCGGGCGACCCGTCGGGCTGGACCCTTAGCCAAACTGGGCTGGGTCCAGCGAGGCCCATTGGGACTAGCCCACTGGCCTGTCTAGACCAGATCGACCCTGACCCAAATCGAGTTAGGTCGAGTCATTCGAATTAAACCATGTTATGTGGGACTCCTGAGCCGGGTTGGTTAGGTCGGTCGGACCGGGTCAGATCAGCCCCAGATGTTACCGACCCCTATTTACTAAAATGTTAATAAAATGAAAACAATACATTTTATTGAAGATCCATCTATAGATTTGGGACCCTCTCGACGAGGAGGATCTTTTGGTATGATCCAAGTAGACTTTTATGGACATTTAAATGTAAATAATGGCTTGAGGAGTAGTTCTCCCAAGCATGCTATGTATGGAACCCTGTGGTTGGCTGAGACCTAAAAAATGATGACAAGTGACTCTGTGTGACTCGACTATGGCCCAGTTGGAAGAAACTCTATGTGTATTTGAAAGACCATGGTGGGAGAGAGACTGTGTAACTCAGCAGACCCATGGTACATGATGGGGAGGATTACCTTAGTTGGATAAGGTGAGAAGTGCCTCTGTGTGACTCGGCAGGCCCATGGTGGGAGTGAGGCTATGTGACTCAGCATACCCATGGTAATCAATGGGGTTGAGTACCAAAAAAGTCCAAGGTTCATGGGAAGAAGATTTTGTGTAACCCAACACACCCACTATATTCATTGTGGAGGAGTTCTCCAACAGTCGAGGTGTTCGATGATGTGGCTGGTGATTCTTATATCACTACCCGAGAGGTATACCTAGTGTGATAGTTCTTGTGCTTTATGCTTGTGCTTCGTGATTATGCTTCATGCTTTGATTTGAGGATTTCTTTGTGGTCCTTCCTTTGTGTTTCGTGGTCCACTACTGAGTATTTTGTTACTCACCCCTTCATGGGATTCACCCGCACGTGTTGTGTCTAGTGTAGATGGTTAATGCTTCAAAAGAGGACATGGTTACCTAGGACCAAGAGGCCCCCAGTATTATCATATGGACATGAAGTAATAATTTAGATTCTAGTAGATACACTACTCTTACCATCATGTGGGTTTCTCCGAAGATGGCTACTTGAGTCCCTTTGTACTTTCCTATTTTCAGTTCTTTTTGTTGGATTTTTTTTCTGGCCCACTTGTTTTCAGTTGTACTTCTACTTAGAATTTGTTTCAATATACATGTTTTCCACTTTCAGTTTGTGAGATGTGGTTGGGTGTGTGTGTGCATACAAGTAATCAGGAAAATGCCTCCCACTTGCAGGTTGACGCCTTCGGTGCTAGTCACCAGCCCTTGGCCATTGAGAGGCGGGATTGGGGTAGTCACGACACGGACCCCAGGGTATGAGTTATGAAAAAGTGGTATTAGAGGGTGGTCAGTTCCACCTCTATGATTGGGAGTCTATTTTTTTTTTGTTTTTGGGGGAAATGGTGTTAATTTTTTCGAGTCTGAATTTCAGATTTGGGGTGTCCAGTGTTGGTGCGGCGATCGACGTATCCATACACTAGGACCTTGAATTATAATTTTCAGCTATAAACATGAAAACAATGTTTTCATAAGTGTCTCCTTATGATATTTTTGAATAAGAGTCAGCTCACCAGGTATAATCTTCTAACTATGGTATATCTTGATCTATTTCAAGATGCCCCATGCAGACAAACAGCCAGGATCTCGATACTTAATCATTTGGATAGTCCACCTAGCGATGAGGCATCAGTTCAGGGATCAGTGAGAGAGATGGACCCACTGGTTAGTGCACCAGTGTTGCCACCTCCCATTGATCAACAATTACTACCTGCATTATAGGTAGAGGATGTGTGCAGGATCAACACCATGCACGAGTTCCAGAGATAGAGACCTCCAAGGTTCAGGGAGAGACAGATCCTCAGGTCACTGAGGAATAGATGAAGGTAGTGAAGTAGGTCTTCTGCTTAGTGAGGAAACTTCTTGACCAGGTGACGATCTTGGTGGCGAGACTTCTGCAAGGCTTGGCAGGGAGATGGTGGATTTTGACCATCAAGACGCATTATGAGGTGACCCTCGTTTGGTCAGACTTCAAGCGACTTTTTTCAGGAGGAGTTTTTCCCAGTGACCTTGCACTTTGTGGGCATTTAGGTTCTACTTTACCTTCAATAGGGAAGCATGACAGTGGATAAGTACCCATCAAGGTTCACAGAGCTTTCGCGCTACTCCATAGACATTGTTTAAGAACCTTTCTTCAGGGATCAAGCCTTTGAGAAGGGACTCAGGCAGGAGATCAGGGCATCGATGGTGTATCTTAGCATCCCTACCTAGGATGGGGTGTTAAAGAGAGCCCTTATTATGGAGATATTCTTGGCAGAGCATGTGCTGATAGCTAGAGCCACTAGTAGACCCCAGGTAGTGGAGTCTTCAGTAGGCAACATGCATCTGACATGAGGGCCCAAGCGGGCCAGGTCTTTCAGGGGCCGACCCCAGGACTCAGGGTCGGCAGTGCGGGGCTCCCAGACCAGGGGAGTTAGCCAAGAGCCAAGATTTGTTTTGCATGCAGAGGGAAAATACACATGACACGTGACTTCCCAAACCTCTATGCAGATGACCAAAAAATGATAGAGGGACCGTTGAGATAGAGCTAGAGGTTCAAGAGAGGAGTTCCGCAGGGCATCAAATGTGGTAGGGGAGCAGGCCAAGCATCATGCAGTGGGTGATGGTTTGAGGTGCTACTACCACCACCCCCCGACATCAGGGAGTATGCGGAAAGGGGTGAGCTCAGCTTTAGGCAGTAGAGGCTTGTAGCCACGACTCTCCAGAGATGATCCGAGGTACGATCTGTGTCTTCCCCACCATAGATAAAGTTCTTATAGACACAAGTTCTAGTCACTCTTTCCTTGAGATGACTCTCATTCAGAGCTCTAAGATTCCGGTGGAGCCGTTGGCTCAATCCTTACAGCTAGAGACTCCTGTGAGAGGGGATTCGATGATTACACACTAGTGCCGGAAATGTGAGCTTACTCTAGGAGGCGAGATCTTTGGTTGGGATATCCTAGTAGTGACATCGAGGCCTTACAATGTCATCTTGGGTATGGACTGGTTATCCACAGTCCATGCTCATATCGACTGTTTTAGATGTACAGTACAGTGTGTTTGCGGAGATGGGACCAGGTTATCATTCACTGGTGAGAAGGAAACCCTTGCAGCACAGGGCAAACTTTCTCAGAGTAGGGTGCAGCCGATCACTCACTAGTTGGATATACTCACCCTCAATATAGTGGATGAGAGGAATCCAATATTTTATGTAGTGGTGGATGAGTACGAGGATGTTTTTCTTGAGGATGTTCTGAGACTACCTCCTCGTAGAGAGGTAGAATTTTTCATCAACCTGTACCCCAGGACAAAACTGATATCCACACTAGAATATCAGATGGCTCCCATGGAGCTTTGAGATATGAGGGTACAACTAGAGGAATTGCAGGATAAGGGGTTCATAAGGCCCAGTGTTTCCCCATGGGCATCCACGATGCTGTTTTACAAGAATTCAGGCAAGATTTTGAGGTTGTGAGTGGACTTATGATGCCTGAACCAGGTGACTATGAAGAATAAATATCCACTTCCAAGAATTGATGACCTATTAGATCAGCTGAATGGATAGAGATGGTTCTTCAAGATAGACACCATATTAGGCTATCACTAGCTTCAGGTACGGGATGAAGACGTACCGAAGACAACCTTCAGGTGCCGGTATGGCTGCTATGAGTTCTTAGTGATGCCTTTTGGCATGAAAAATGTCCCAACAATGTTCATGGGACTCATGAACATGATTTTATAGCCTTACCTTGACTGGTTTGTCATGGTCTTAATTGATGACATCTTGTTGTACTCAGCGTTGGAGGAGGAGCACGATACACACCTGAGGATAGTCCTAGATACACTATGAGAGCACCAGCTTTATGGTAAGCTCTTGAAGTTCTAGTTTTGGATTTAGGAGGTCAAATTTCTGGGACACGTCATCTCAGAGGTTGGGGTTACAGTGGATCCTGTGAAGATAGAGGCAGTGCTCACTAGGAGCCACCTAGGATCATGACTGAGGTGCGAAACTTCTTGGGGTTGGATGGTTACTATCGGAGGTTTGTGCCCAACTTTTCCAGAGTTGAAGCACCCTTATCAGCTTTAACATATAAGGGATAACCCTTTATGTGGATGGATAAATGTCATTAGAGTTTCCAATTGCTGAGGAGGAGACTGACAAGTGACCCCATCTTGAGACTACAAGAGGAGGGCGTTGAGTACGTAGTCTTCTACGACACATCAGGGAACAGACTATTGAGTCAATAAGGTTTTCCTTATGAATTTTCCATTCCTTCATACTTGGGGGAAATTGGTGAGTCATTAAGGTTTTCCTTATGACTTTACCATTCCTTCTTGTTTTGAAAATCACAAACACCTTATCTAAAGGAAAAACTCTTTATACCCTATGTTTTACTTCTATAAGGAAAAATTTCCTTCCCCAAGGAAATTTATCCTTACCATGTTTTATTGTTCATATCATAATTTTTCTATGTGTAAAATTCAGTTTGAAACCAAAACCTCAGAATACTATAATTACCTAGATATGAAGAATTCTGGTTTAGGATCTGAATTCTGAATCAGAATTCTAGTCACGAACTCTTCAGAGTTCTGACTCTGAATTCTGAATACGAATTCTGGATACAAACTCTTCAGAGTTATGACTCCAAATTCTAAAAACGAATTCTGAATACGAATTCTCTGAGTTCTGACTCCGAATTCTGATTATGAATTTTGGTTATGAACTACTCTGAGTTCTGACTCCAAGTTTTCTGAATATAGACTCTGAACTCTTATGAGTTCTAACTCTGAATTATCATGAACTCTGACTCCGAACTTTTTAAGTTCAGATTCCAAATTTCCTTGAAATTCAGACACCAGAATTCTATAGAATTCATGTTCCAAATTCCTAGAAAACATAATCTAAATATCGTTGTATTATAGAATCCAAATTCAATTTTTGGATAGACTCTGAAATTTCATAATTACTCACATTCCAAATATCATATTTTAGTTATGATCAAACTTGTTTTGTTATAAAACTATGTCGTGATTTCAGTTATCAACTAACCATTGTTTGAGTGACACGTGTACATGTCCCTATGAAATTCAAGGAAAATATAAATTTTGGAGGAGGGAACCAAATTTTGGAGTTATGTCTATAAATTTGAGCTCATTTGAAAGAGATCAGTACTTTTGGAATTTTTGAAGCTCAGAATTTTCAGAAGTGATTTCTAGAGAGAGAGGCTCTTATAAACTCTCAGGCTTCGTGCAGAAAGTTTGAACGTCTTGTTCAACCTTTTCTTCATGCAGATTTTCTTTGTGTGACTCTGATTGTAGCTGTGTACAATCGAGGGCTTCCAGGGATTGGAGGACAGAGCTACCGACAACCTTAAAGTTGAGGGCTTGTGGGGATAACAATATAGACTCCGGTCTTCGTATCAAGGGATTACCCTAGTGTGGGTAATACAGAATTTATTGAAAGTATAAATCAAGGGACCTTTATCCATGGTTGTTGGACACCCTTCTCTTTGGGTTAAAAGAGTTACTACTTGGTACTTGTAGTTTTCTATTTTTCCGCTGTACTTTTAGTTGTTGAGGAAAGTATAATATTCTTATAATTCCTTATACTTGTACTCTGATTATATAGGATTCTATACTCTTTAAGGTAGAATCTTATTTGTTGTAAATTTTGGTTAAGTTTCATTTCTGGAATCACTTTTCTGGAATTAATCAAGTTTTAAGAGATTAGAGGTGTTGTGAATTTTGGTTATGAAAAAATTTCCTTAGGGATTTTTAAAGTGTACAATTCACCCCCTCTTTTATTTGAGCATCTCATGTTTACATATTTGATCCTACATTTGGTATTATAGAGTATATCATACTCACATACCATCTCAACAATTGGTATCAGAGCAGGTGAACTCTGAATTAATCTCACGATTAGATTCAGAAGAAAATTCTCAGAATTGAACTTCCAGATTCACACTTTTTTGGAATCAGTTTTTTGGACTTGTATAGTTCGGATTCATTTTTTCTTAGAGATACTCTTGTTTTATATTTTCCTCTCTTAGGAATATTTTCCTTGTTTACAAAATTTTTCTATTAACAAGTTTTTGTGGAAAGAATCTTCTTGAAGATGGCAAGAATCAATGTTGGTTCCATAGACAATCTCAATCCAACTAGACCACCTATCTTTGATGGAAATGATTATGAATATTGGAGAGATCACATGAAGAATTTCATTATAAATACTGGAGTTGATAATTTTTTTATGCTTACTGGAGGATATAAAATTCCTGAAAAATAAGTTAATACCTTTACCAATCAAGAAAAGCATGAATATCAACTAAATTATAAGGTAATCAATACTTTTATTTGTTCCATAACTAGAAAAATATATAGCCAAATTTCATCTTGTGAAGTAGCAAATTATATATGGAAGAAACTTAAAGTTACTCACTTTGGAACTTCCAAAGTAATTGAAACTAGAAGAGCCATTCTCAGAGATGAATATCATGGTTTCTACTTTCCTTTTGGAGAACCCATATATAAGGTGCAACAAAGATTCATGACTATTGTGAATAGTTTACAATTCATGGGTGAAAAAGGATTAGATGATGAATCTCTTGTTGATAAGATCATAGACATCATGCCGAATTAGTGGGAATCCAAAAGGACTGATATTGATGAGAACAAAAAGGTTACTCAGATCTCCTTAGATGAATTGTTTGGAACTCTTCTTCAGTATAAGACTAGAATGAAGAGAGATGCTGATAACGTAAAGAAGAAGAAGGGAAATGATAGTGTTGCTTTTACTACAATTTCTAATCATATAAAATCCAAGACTCCTGAGAGAGTTACTAGATCCAAATTTAAGAACGTTTTTATCCAATCTGAATCTAGTGGAAGTGAACCCTCAGAAAATGAATTAGAAAATCTTGCTCGAAGGATGAACAAGATAACTGGACAGAGGAACTTTCAATCCAGATATAAAAAAAAGGAAAGAAAAGATAAGAAAGATTCAGAAGTCACATGTTACAAATTCAAGATAGATGGACACATAAGACTTGATTTTCCTATGCTTAAGAGAAAATAATTAAAGGAAATACATTTTGAGAGAAACAGAAATAAGTTTTACAAGGAAAAAGCTAAGAAAGTCTTGAAAGCAAATGACACCTGGAGTGCCAGTAGTGGAGAGTCCTCAGATGAATCTTCAGATTATGAATCTTCTAGACAAAAGAATATTGGCCTAATAGGCAGACTATCTATTGAAAATCATTGCTTAAAGGATAAGGTACATAATGATGAATCATTTACTAGTGTTTCTTCGAATGTTAATGATAATAAATATTATAACTCTTCGGATGAAGAATCTTCTTCTGATGAAGATAATAATTTACCTTCCTATGAAGAAGTTTATAGGTTTGCCAAACTTTTTGAGATTGAGACTTAAAAACTCATGAAAAAACTTGATAAAGAAAATTATAGGAATACTATTCTCACTAAGGAAATATCAGATCTTTCTAAAGATCTTGATAAGAAAATGCTGATTTTGAAAGTATTTCAAAAAATCTTAAGGAAGTAAGTTCTGAGAAGAATAAACTTTCCAAATATCTAGAAAACATAATTTCTAAGAAAAATGTTTTCGAGCCTAGCTCTAATTCAAAATAAAATGTTTTTGAAGACAAGAACTTGGTTATCAAACTTAAATCGAAAATATTTTCCTTGAGGAAGTTTTTGTAAAACTTTACCTTAGGTAAATAAAATTTTGATAAAATGTATTCTCAAATCCGACCTCTAAGGAATAGTTCTGGTTTTGGTTATACTGGTTCTAAACCAATTTTTAGTAACAATTACTTTGTTCCTCAAAGAGATCTATTCTGTACTAAGTGTCAGTGTGGTGGACATTGGGAAAATAATTGTTCTCTAAACAAATCCCAGTCTTTAGGATTCCATAAAGCCTATTTTTCTAAGAAGATGTGGGTGCCTAAAATTTTGCTTTATGAAATTTTTGGATCTAAGAAAGTTTGGATTCTGAAAGTCTAACTCTTTTGTTTTCAGGAAAATAGAGAAAATACCAATAGAAATATGTGGTACATGGATAGTGGATTTTCCTGGCATATGACTGGTAAAAAAAACTATTTTGAAAATATTATCAAGACGGAAGGAGTAAAAGTAACTTTCAGAGATAATACTCAGAAAGAAATTATTGGTATTGGTAACATCATTCTTCTTGGAAAAACTTTGATTTAAAATGTTTTATTTGTTAAGGGTCTTAAGCACAACCTCATTACCATAATCCAGTTATGTGATGAAGGATACCTTGGGAATTTTAGGAATGACAAGTGCCTAGTACACAATTCCAAGGAAGAGTTTATTCTTTCTACCCATAGGTAAGAGAATGTTTACATACTAAACTTAAAAGACCTTAAGAGCCAGGATTTACCTTGCCTTAGTGCAATGGAAGATCATTCTTATTTATGGCATAGAAGGTTAGGTCACTGTAACCTTAGGAACTTATGAAAACTTTCTAAGAAAATATTATTTAATGATCTACCGGAGCTTAGATTTGATTATTCAAAAGTTTGTGACCCTTGTTAGTATGGAAAGCAACATAAATCAAGTTTTAAATCAGTCGGTGATTTTTCAACTATTGATGCATTATAGATAGTGCATATGGATCTTTTTGGTCCAACACAAACTAGAAGCATTAGAGGAAAGTACTATGTATTTGTCTTGATTTATGATTACACTAGATTTACATGGGTCTATTTTCTATCAAAGAAGTCTGAAGCCTTATCTTATTTCATAAGTTTTAGAGCCCAAGTTAAAAATGAGAAAAGCGTTCCATTGAAAACTATTCATAGTGATCATGGAGGAGAATTTCAAAATTCTGAATTTGAAACTTTTTGTAGTAAAAAAGGAATTACTCATAACTTCTCAGCACCCAGAAAACCTCAACAAAATGGTGTTGTTAAAAGAAGAAATATAATTCTTCAAGAGATAACTAGAACCATGTTGAGTGATTATTCTATAGCCAAACATTTTTGGACTAAAGCTATAAGTACTGCTTGTTGTACTATAAATCGAGTTTTGATTAGACCTTTTCTTAATAAAACTCCTTATGAGTTATGGAATGGTAGAAAACCTAGACTTTACTACTTTAAGGTTTTCAGTTTCAAGGTATTCATTCTGAATACTAAAGATAATCTACATAAATTTGCACCAAAATCTGATGAAGTAATTTTCTTAGGATACTCCACAACTTCTAAGGCATATAGAGTTTTCAATAAAAACACTTGCACTGTTGAAGAGACAATACATGTTAAATTTGATGAAACTGATTCTTTTGTTTTTAAAAAACCCCAACATACATCCTCATATGTATTTTCAAAAACTGATTATCAACCTTTGATAGAAGATCCTTCTGATAAGGAAAATGTTCAGGAAGATACTACTGAAACATTTACCCCAGAAGATTTCCTACCCTATGTTGATGAACATGTTTTACAAAACCCAAATCAGTCATTTCTCAAGAATCATCCTAGTGATAGCATCATTGGTGATGTAAATCAACCTGTAAGGACTAGAAGTTCCTTAAGAAATGAAGTAGAACATCTATCATTCCTTTCCCAATTATAAATAAAAAGAACTAATGAAGCTTTAGGTGATGATGATTGGATTAAATCCATGCAAGATGAGTTAAATGAATTTGAAAGGAATAATGTATGGACCTTGGTTGAAATACCTAAGGAAACTTCTGTTATTGGAGTAAAATGGGTCTTGAGAAATAAGCGTGATGAAAATGGAATCAATGTAAGAAATAAAGCTATATTAGTTGCTAATGTCTATAATCAACAAGATGGAATAGACTATGAAGAAACCTATTCTCTAGTAGATAGAATTGAATCTATTTGTATTTTTCTTGCCTTTGCAGTGTTCTTCAATTTCAAACTTTTTCAAATGGATGTGAAATGTTATTTCCTTAATGGTTATGTTCAAGAGGAAGTTTTTGTTGAACAACCTCCTGTATTTGAAGATACAAAACATCCTGATCATGATTTTAGACTTACCAAAGCTCTGTATGGACTTAAACAATCCCCTCGAGCTTGGTATGGAAGACTTACAAGATTTTTGCTTCAAAATAACTATGTCAAGGGAAATGCAGATCCAAACCTTTTTATAAAAAAAGATAAGAAAAATGTTTTTATTTTTCAAATTTATATTGATGGCATTATATTTGGTTAAACTCAGCAATGTTTAGCTGATTCCTTTGCAGATCTAATGAAATCTGAGTTTGAAATGAGTATGATGGGTGAGTTAACATTTTTCCTTGGTTTTCAAATTTCTCAAAAACCAGAAGGAATCTTTATATCCCAACATATGTATATTAAATATATTCTTAAAAAGTATGGATATGACAACACTAAGAGTATAAGTACTCTCATTGGTACCTCAAACACACTTGATCTTGATGAAGCTGAGAAACCAGTAGATCAAACAACTTTTAAAGGTATGATAGGAAGTTTACTTTACTTGAAAGCTAGTCGTCCAGACTTAATGTTTTCAGTATACTTATTTTCAAGATATCAATCCAATCCTAAGGAATCTCACTTAAAGGCAGTGAAAAGAATTTTTTGCTACTTAAAGGGAACCATGGATTTAGGAATCTTTTATACTTCTGGAAATGATTTTGTTTTAAAATGTTTTTTGGATGCCGACTTTGGTGGATGTAGAATCGATAGAAAGAGTACATTCATAACATGTCATTTCTTAGGAGATTCATTAGTTTCTTGGTCTTACAAGAAGAAACACTCAGTAGCACTTTCCACTGCTGAAGCTGAATATGTAGCAGCTAGAAGTTGTTGTGCTCAACTGTTGTGGATGAAACACACACTCACAGACTATGGTATGAGTTTTACCAAAACACAAATTTTGTGTGATAATACAAGTGCCATTGAACTTAGTAAAAACCATGCACATCACTCTCGTGTGAAGAACATAGATATTATGCATCACTTTCTTAGGGATCACACACAAAAAGGCGATATCATTCTTCAATTTATCAGAATGCAAGATCAACTTGCTGATATTTTCACAAAATATTTACCCTCCGATAGATTTTAATACATTAAACAGAAGTTAGGAATGATAACCGTAAGGTAATCCTCCTTAATAAATTCTTGTTGAAACCAATATCTTTACATTTATAAACTTCTTTTCATAGGGGGAGTACATTTGTTAATGAAGTTTTTCATATTTTTCATAATGAAGTTTTTCATATTTTTCATAATTAAGTTTTTCATATTTTTTGTGATGATATTTTTTCATATTTTTTGTAATGATAGTTTTTCATATTTTTCGTAACATAGTTCTTCATATTTCTCATAATGATAGTTTTTCATATTTTTCATAATGATAGTTTTTCATATATTTCATAATGATAGTTTTTCATATTTTACGTAATGATAGTTTCTTATATCTTTCGTAACGAAGATTTTCATACTTGAGATTTTCATAATGAAGATTTTCGTAATGAAGATTTTCGTAATGAAGATCTTCGTAATCATTTTTTTTCATACTCAATTTTTTTGGAATCTAAAGACCTTCAAGAAGAATTTTCCACAATACGAATAATTCCCTTGAGAATACGAAAGGTATGATTATTTCTTGAGTTTTTGTAATTACCTTTTACTTTCTGGTAGTTTATTTTGTTTTTAAAATTTCTTGGATTCTAATTTCCTTAAATCCGAATGTTTTCATTTAAAAACCTCAAAAGATCAGATCCAACCAAATTTTCCTTAAGGCTATTATTTCAACCATCAGATCAGATTAGAAGAATTCTAAGCCATTGGATTCAGATGGGAAGTTCAATAGTCGCTTCAACACCTATAAACAGTTGACCCCCAATGGTTGTCCCACATCGGTTTTCAAAGCATTTACGTGTCGAAGCTCTGGCCAACTTCAAAAGACCATTCCGTATTTTCATAGTTTTCAAAAGTCCAAATGTCTACTGAAATTTATTCTCAAGAAATGTCTTCTGTCAAGCCGATTTTGGAGTGGAAAATTTACAGGGAGAGGTTGGTACATCCAAACTTCTTCAATAAGTATGACTCTATTATCTCAAAGAATATCATGCTTAATGGGTGGGAGAGTATATCCATTTCAAAGACAAGAGCTCAGGATGTTGTGTATTTGGATCTAATTATAGAATTCTATGAATTAGTTTTCTTTTTCAAAGAAGATGGCAGAGAAAAATTTTCCTTTAAGAGTTATGGAAAAACTTATGCACTCTCTTACACCAAGGCTGCTAGCTTGGTGGGGTTGTCATATGAAGGGGAGGCATTGCTCCCACAAGCTGCCGGATGTTCAAGTTAGTTTCGTAAAGGTGAAGGATATGGAATGCCTTGGACTTACTGATGTCAAGATTGCAAAAATTTCCCACCCGTCTACCAACAATCAGATACTACAGTTATGGGTTCAAGGTCTTATCGTACCGAGAAAGGGCGACAAGGACAATATTAAGAAAAGTGATATGTATATCTTATAATTTTTGGTAAATATAAGGAAAATCAATCTAATGAAGCATATTTTTATTACGATAGAGAATATCAAGAATGGGAATTTGAGAGCATAGATAATCATGTATCCTGCTCTACTCTCCAAATTGATAGTTCGATGCCTTAAATCTTTCAAGATCCCCTGCAGTTCCAAGATAAGGAATTGAAAAGTAATGCTAATCAGTGATGATACCCTCAAGAGGATGAAAGTAGGTTTTTTTAAGGAGTCAGGTCAGTTTTATGATCTACCTGAGGATGAGGAATAAGCCGTTCCGAAAAATGTTGAAGAAGCTGAACCATTGAAGAAGGTTGAAAAGAAGTTGAAACTAAAGGAAGTGGAAGAAAAAGAGAAAACCCCTAAGGCCAAATAATCTCAATCTACACCTCCAAATCCCAAAAAGCAGAAATCCTATCTGGATGAAGTGGTTTCCAAATGGAGGGAGTATAAAAAGACTCATAAGGAAGGGGAACCACAATTTGGCCAAGACCCTGTAGAGGCCAAAGCACTGAAAGAAAAAGCTGCAAAAGAGATTGAGAAACAATCCAAAGAGAAGAAGTAGAAGAAGAAGATGTCAGAGGTAGATATTGTTCAATCTCTTTTGAAGGCTACTGAATTTTCATTTGAGAACATTCTTGTACCGAAAACCTTCTTAGTTCAACCATTACCTGAGACATCGGGAAAAAATTTCATGACTCCAGAAAAAGCACAAGAAAAGTTTTCTGAACCGATAGAAGTTGTGGAAGAAGTGAAAGAAAAGGAGGAAAGTACTTATTGCACTAATGATCTGATTAATCAAGTTGAAGATTATCATGAGAAGGAAAGTGCTTCTGAAAAATTTTCAATATGGACTTCTCAATCAGGATCTTCAAAACTTACTACTCCTGGAATAGATGAGAATGGTAAAGAGGAAGTAAACAAGTTATCTGAGGAAGAGAGTTATAATCATGACTTCATTCTTCCTGAAGACATTGAGGTAGGAGCTAAAAAAGAGATAATTGAGGGAGATAAGATTGTACAATTATCTGGGAGTGAGCATGAATCTACCAATGAAGAAGCTATTCTGAGAACCAATAAGGGGAAACAAGTGGTTATTGATACCCCAAACAAAGATATTTTGAGGAATAAGGAAGCTAGAGGATCCTCTAAGAGGAAGCTGGTAGAGCTAGAGGAAGAACCATCTCCAAGAAAAATGTCAGATTCAGAGTCATCATCTTTAGGACATGATTTTTTCATTCAGTCCCTGAATAAGGTAGTGGACACCATTATGATCTTTCCAGCAATGGACTCCAGATGCCAGATGTTCTAGCATAGCATGAATCAGAAATCAGACTATGTATCCATGGTGATGGATAGTTGTGTAAAGATTGAGGCTGAACACAAGAATTTCCTTATCAACTATGAATCCCATAGAAAATCTTGCAAGAAAATGACCAGCTGGTCAAAGAAAATCTTTGAAGACTTGAGAGAGCTTGATCAATTTCAAGAAGATGTCAAGGAATCCTTTGATACCGAAGACACCAAAATCAAGGATCTTACAAAAATATTTCAGGAAAATCTAAATCTTGAACAAAATTATCAGATTTAGGATGTCAAATATCTGAATGGGAAGTTGAATTTTGTTGTCCAAAGTTGGAAAACAAAAAGGGATCTCCGGATTGAGTTAGAAGAAAAGCTAGTGAACCAAGATGAATTTATGAAGGCTCAGGAAGAGGCCCTGAAGGCACAAGATGATAAGATCACAGTCTTAGAAAAGAAAACATAGGAGGATCAAAAATAACTAATGAAGCTGAAAACCATTGTGAAGAAGATGATACCCATGGGAAAAGAAGCAAAATAGACCCAAATCCGATCTTTTGTTGTATCTATTTTTCCATGTATAAATACTTCCAATCTCAATGAAATTGTGGATGCTTGTTTCATTTGGATGTTTGTACTAATATTTCAGGTACCATATTTTTTTCCCATTCCCTCAAACTCTTTTTTAAAATCACAAAGGGGGAGAAGGAAAAATAATTCTAAGTAAAAGAAGAAATATCCCTAAGTAAGGGGGAGTTTATCAAAGGGGTAGTTCTCAATACGAAGATTTCCTTATTCAAGCTAAATGAAAACTCTCATTACGAAAATCTAGAATATGATCCTTAGAGATCCAAAGCTTAAGGGGGAGTTAGTCGTATTCATCTTTACCAATGAGAAAAGGGAGATAAGATTTAATTCAAATCTAGAAAATTTTTCTAAGTCCTTATATTCTTTTTTTGTAAGGATGTTTGTGGTTTCAAAAATGGGGGAGATTGTTGAGTCAATAAGGTTTTCCTTATGAATTTTCCATTCCTTCATACTTGGGAGAGATTAGTGAGTAATTAAGGTTTTCCTAATGAATTTACCATTCCTTCTTGTTTTGAAAATCACAAACACCTTATCTCAAGGAAAAAATCTTTTTACCCTATGTTTTACTTCTATAAAGAAAAATTTCCTTCCCCAAGGAAATTTATCCTTACCATGTTTTATTGTTCATATCATAATTTTTCTAAGTGTAAAATTCGGTTTGAAACCAAAACCTTGGAATCCTATAATTACCTAGATATGAAGCATTCTGTTTTAGGATCTGAATTCTGAATCATAATTCTAGTCACAAAATCTTCAGAGTTTTGACTCCAAATTCTGAATACTAATCCTGGATATGAAATCATCATATTTCTAACTCCAAATTCTGAATATGAATTCTGAATACGAATTCTAGATACAAAATTCTATGATTTCTGACTCTGAATTCTGATTATGAATTCTGGTTACGAACTACTCTGAGTTCTGAATCCGAGTTCTCTGAATACAGACTCTGAACTCTTATGAGTTCTGACTTTGAATTCTCATGAACTCCGACTCCGAAATTAGTAAGTTCAGATTCCGAATTTCCTTGAAATTTAGACTTTGGAATTCTATATAATTCAGGTTCTGAATTCCTATAAAAAAGAATCCGAATATCCTCGTATTATAGAATCCGAATTCAATTTTTGGATAGACTCTGAACTTTCATATTTACTCACATTCAGAATATCAGATTTTAGTTATTCTCACACTTGTTTTGTTATAAAATGATATCTTTCTTTTAGTTATCAACTAACCATTATTTGAGTGACACGAGTACAGGTCCCTCCAAAATTCACGGAAAATATGACATTTAGAGGAGGGAGCTGACCATTGGAGCTGTGCCTATAAATAGGAGCTCATTTGAAAGAGATCTGTACTTTTGGAATTTTTGAAGCTCAGAACTTTCCGAAGTGATTTCTAGAGAGAGAGAGGCTCTTATAAACTCTCAGGCTTCGTGCAGAAAATTTGAACGACTTGTTCAACCTTTGCTTCATGCAGATTTTATTTGTGCGACTTCTATTGTTTCTATGTACAATCTTGGGCTACTGAGGATAGAAAGACAGAGGTTCCGACTACCTTAAAGTTGAGGGATTATGGGGATATCAAGACAGACTCCAATATTCTAATTGAGGTCTTACCTTGGTGTGGGTAATACATACTTTCTTGAATGTATAAATCAAGGGACCTTTTTCCAAGGTTTTTGGATACCCTTCTCTTTGGGTTAAAAGAGTTACTACTTGCTACTTGTAGTTTTCTATTTTTCCGCTGTACTTTAAGTTGTTGAGGAAAGTATAATCTTCTTATACTTCCTCATAATTATACTCTGATTACATAGGATTCTATATTCTTTAAGGTATAATCTTAGTTGTTGTAAACTTTGGTTAAGTTTCATTTCTGGAATCACTTTTCCAGAATCAAGAACGTTTTTAGAGCTTAGAGGTGTTGTGAATTTTGGTTATGAAAAAATTTCCTTAGGGATTTTTAAAGTGTATAATTCACCCCCTCTTGTATTTGAGCATCTCGTGTTTACATATTCGATCCTACATTTGGTATTATAGAGTATATCATAATCATATTCCATCTCAACACAGACTAGGTTGTGTCCTGATGCCGGAGTGAGCGGTGATTGCCTACGGCTCATTCCAGTTGAGGTAGCATGATCAGAACTAAGAGAACCATGACCTGGAGTTAGTAGTAGTGGTATTTTCCTTGAAGATGTGGTGGCACTACTTGATGAGTTATCGGTTTACAGTTTACTATGACTACAAGATTCTCAGGTATATCTTCTCCTAGAAGAACCTAAACCCAAGACAACGTTGATGGATAAAGTTCCTCCAGGACTATGAATTTGAGATAGTCTATACTTCTGGGAAGGGGAACGTGGTAGCAGACATACTTTGCGGGAGGACCAGTTTGCAGTTACTGAGTGAGGGGACATAGCAGCTAGTTGAGATGATGATATCCTTTATGGATGATGATGGAGCAACTTACCTTCAGTCTATGACTATTACTACCCCACTCTTATAGTGAATTTAGGAGGCACAACTGGTGGATGTTGACTGTGAGGCCCGACATACTCAGTTATCCTCAGGGAATGCCCTTGATGAATTTTTGATAGGCGGGAATCACATCATCCTTTTCAGAGGGCACACCATAGTACCAGTGGAATTGTGGGAGGAGGTGTTTTGGGAGTTCCATACACCCCATTTGGTGGTACATACTAGAGTTTTGATGATTTACAAGGACCTCCGACATTAGTACTGGTGGCCAGGAATGAAGAAATCTGTGTCTAAGTTCGTCTCACGATGCCTCACTTATATGCAAGTGAAGGCTGAGAATCAGGTTCTAGTAGGATTGGGTTAGCCACTTGAGATACCGGATTGGACATGGTATGGTATATTGATGGACTTATTGACAGGGTTACCACATACATCCAAAGGACTTTATTCTATCTGGGTGATCGTTGATCGACTCACCAAGTTGGCTCACCTCCTACCCATCCGGGAGTAGGGATCGGTAGAGGGATTGGGATGCCTCTACATCCAGGAGATAGTGTAGCTTCACGAGGTGCCTTCGACAATTTTCTTAGAACGTGATGAACAATTTACATCCCGTTTGTGGAATGGATTTCAAGAGGCATTCAAAATGCAACTGCATTTGAGAAAAACCTTTCAACCCCAGACAGATGGTCAGACGGAGTGGACCATACAGAACCTGGAGGACATGCTTCATTCTTGCATCCTAGATTTTTTTCATAGTTAGGAGGACCACCTTCCATTTGTGGATTTTTTATAAAAAAATAGCTATCACTCCACCATTGGCATGACACCATTCAAGGCCTTGTACGAGAAGCCTTTCAGATCACCCCTATGCTTGATAGACCTAGGGGAGTCGATACTCATGGGTCCAAAGTTAGTATGGGATACCACTGAGAAGGTGAAGATCATCTAGGAGTTGTTGAGTACTGCACATAGTATGTTGAAATTCTATGCTGATAGGAGGTGGAGACCCTTGGAGTTTGAGGAGGGAGACCATGAGTTTCTTCAGGTGTCACCCTGATGGGGATTGCAGAAATTTGGCTGGGGAGACAAGCTATCTCTGAGGTTCATTAGAACTTTTCTAATCCTGATCAGAGTTTGTGAGGTGGCTTAACTCCTATTTCTTCCCCCACAGATGCACCAGGTGATCGATGTTTTCAACATGTCGCAGTTGAGGAGATACATGCATGATCTATCGCACATCATCGAATGGGGCGAGGTGAACATTGACAATGGGGGAGACGTTTATGGAATTTCTGGTAGAGATAGAGAATAGACAGGAGCGGGTCCTGTATGTGTGGAAAATTTCTCTGGTGTGTGTTCGGTGGTGGCACAGAAACATCCAGGAGAGCACATGGGATCAGGAGGCTCAGATTCATGCTCAGTACCCCCATTTGTTTGATTAAACCTTGTTTTGGCTTTCAAGGATGTAAAGACCTATGGTGGGAAGAATGTAATGTCTCGGAATTTTGGTGTATTTTTTTTAAATTATATAGAATTATTTCGAGAATACACACTCTAACAGCATGTGATTCGAAGGCCTGGTGAGCCGAAAATGGAATTTTGAACTTTTTTTTAGTTTACTTAAGTAAACATGCAAGTGGGTTTTTCTAACTTTTGAACCAGTGCTCAGATTAAAAATCCAAGGGCACTGTTGAACTCAAAATGTCAGGATTTCCCTAGAAAGGACTTAACTTCCCCTCGCAAGGGATGAATGGAAAAGTTAATTTTCAGACCTTTCAGAATAAAATAAAATAAATTTTAAAAGACATTTTATTTCTTTTTCTCAACCGATGAGTGGTGACACGGTGATGCTGTGATGTGTAGATGAGGTGAAAAAGAAGCACATTAATGGAACTAATTAATGGCTCATAAACCCAAAACATAATGTCAAATTAAATGACAAGTAACAACTATGCTGTTTCATAAATGAAACAACGTAACAATGCGGCATAACAACGTAACTAAAACTCTATGACATGTTTTATTTTTATATTTTTGACGCATTGGAGAGATGAAAATTAATCGCCAGATGATTCTCTAACAAAAAACCATAGGGTTTTCTCTCCAATGAATAACAAAAAATTCCATCAATGAAGAATGATGAATGCCATCAACGAATGGATATTAACACTATCGACAAATGACGACAAACGCTAACGAATCAAGGACCGACGATGACTCAGAGATTCACCCATCATTAGCGACAGATCCTCAATCTAGGTAGGGGTTGTGTTTAAGTTGTTTTTCCTCATTCATAAATTCATCGACGAATGCATATCAACCCACAAATGTTTTGATCTGTGGATCATGCGTTCTTACAGGAGGGTGATTTTTTTGGATTTCATTATTCGGGTTTAAACTATCACTTGTTTTATTGAACTAAAATCCCTAAGCTTCCCCATGTTTCAAACCTCTAGAATGAAGGGAATGGGCTGAAATGAACAAGGCCCAGGTCTCTCTGCACATGCGTTATCTGTGGCTATATACTCAAGTGGTGATAAGAGGAATCCAGGGCTAAGGCAGTGACGACGGTGACCCGAGAGGTCCAAAGGCGCAAACAAATTGGAGATCGGTCCACCAGAGCGGGCTTGGTGGCCCGCTGAAGGTGATGTAGGTGCGAAACCATAGGCGTGGAGGCGTCCAGCCCTCGCTGGACATGTGGAGGAGGTGGCGGCACCCCCGACACTACATGCTAGATGGGGCGCTCAGACCTCACCAGCTGCGTTGGAGGAGGCGGGGCGCCCGTGCACGCCATAGTGGAGGAGGCTACGGCCCGCCAGCCTAGCATTGTGTGGAGGCGAAGGCCCACATTTGGGCCACCAGAGAGAGCAGTGGTTGCTAAACTGCAGTATAAGGAGGCATTGTGGATGAGCCACGAGGCATGGAGGGGATCTTGAGGTGGTTGCTGCATCCCTGCCATACACCACCAGTTCACCTCTGGTGGATCGGGCTTCTGCTGGCAGGTCACGACCCCAGCTAGCGGGCTAGTCCCACACATAGGAGTCTGGACCCATGCCGGTGGGACATAACCCTAGCCAGTAGGCCGGACCAGTGATGGTAAGACGGACCTACGACCTTTGGTTGAGGATAGATGAGACCTGGTCGCCAGGTGACCCGACAGGATGGACCCTAGGCCAAACTAGGCCAGGTTCAGTGAGGCCCATTGGGCCAGGCCAGACTGGACGACCCTAACCTGATTCGATTTAGGTTGAGTCAGTCAAATTAAACTTGGTCATGTGGGACCCCTGAGCTGGGTTGGTCAGGTCGGTCTATTTGGGTTGAATCAGGCCCATACACAATCGACCCCTATTTACTAAAATGCTAATAACTTGAAAACTGGGTGGTGATTAATGAGCCGTTTGTAGGGTTGGGACCCTTTTGATGAGGCATATCTTCTGGTATTCTCTAAATATAATTTCATGTAAGTTGAGGTCCAATGAGTGGATTGAGGAGTAGTTCTCCCAAGCGTGCTACATACGGAACCCTGTGGTTGGCTAGGACCTGAAGACTCCTGACAAGTGACCCTGTATGACTCAACTATGGCCCAATAAGAAGAACCTATGTGTGAATTTTCAGGCCCATGGTGGGAGCAGGATTGTGTGACTCAACAGACCCATGATACGTGATGGGGAGGAGTACCTTAGTTGGCCAAGGTGGGGAGCACCACTGTGTGACTCGGTAGGCCCACGATGGGAGAGAGACTATGTGACTCAGCATACCTATGGTACTCATCAGGTATGAGTACCAAAATAGTCCAAGTTTAGTGGTAAATGACTTCTGCGTGACCCGGTAGGCCCACTATATTCATAGTGGAGGAGTTCTCCAGTAGCCGAGGTGTTCAATGATGCGACTGATGATTCTTATATAACTACCCTAGATGTATAACTGGTGTGAGATATCTTGTGCTTTGTGCTTTTTCTTAATACTTATGATTCATGCTTTTATTTGAGAATTTCTTTTTAGTCCTTCCTTTGAGTTTCAGGTTCCCCTATTGAGTATTTTGTTACTCACCCCAGTACGGGCTTCGCCCGCGCGTGTTGTGTCTCGTGCAGACAATCGATGCTTCGATGGAGGACTTGGTGACATAGGACCAGGTGGGGACCAATGGGATTAAGCAGACATGATGCACTACTTCAACTTACATTATCTGCACTACTCATACCATCAGATGGGGTTTTCAGTGGATGGATACCCAAGTCCCTTTGTAGTTTTCTGTTTTCAGTTCTTTTTGTTGGGTTTGTATTCTGGCCCACTTGTTTTCATTTTTACTTATACTCATAACCTTTTCTAGTATACTTGTCTTCCCCTTTCAGTTTTTGGGATTTTTTTTGGTGTGTGTGTGTGTAGGTACTCAGAAAAATGCCTACCACTTGTAGGTTGACGCCTTCACACTAGTCACCATCCCCTAGCCTTCAGGAGGCAGGCTTGGGGTAGTCACGACATGGGCCCCAGGGGATGAGTAGTGATAGAATGGAAGTTAATTTTAAAAAATATAAAATAATTTAAGGTACCATAATTCAAGGGGTAGTATTCACACCACACAAAATAATATTTATTCATAAATCAAAACATGCCATATTAAAGGGTGATAAAGACAGAAACCCTTACCTTTTATCTTGATTTACCTGAATGCAATCTAACTTCCTGTATAGAAAACATAAATATATTAATAACTTATTTAATAACATTATTTATAACTATTAAAATTTATATGCCTCATTTATTATCATTCCTTATATGTATATTAGTTAGTTATTATCTATTTTAAATATTGGGTGTGAGTAATCTTGATCGATTTGAACTAGTTTTATGATAACATTATTGGTATTCGTTCTACTCCTAGAGTTCATAATTATAAGATTATTCAAGTTACTATAAGTTATTCTTTATAAATATTTATAAAGTTATAATTTCATTCTTTTTAAGTTTTGGTTACGATATTTGAATATGAACTTGTTGGCGAGCATATTTCAGTGATTTTTAAGAAACAAGCGGTGATATCTTAGTGAATGAGTTTAATTTTAGTGTTACCATTCCTAAACCAAAATAAAAGCATAATTTCCTTATTTATATCATATCCGATCAATACTATGGTTCTCATTGTCATCCATGATATTATTTTATATCATTATTCAAGTGGGTGGTCAAACTAACCTAAATAAGAACATACCATAATTTAATGAATGATTATGAAGTGGTTTAGATATAATATCACTAAAAAAATCATAATGATATTATTTAGTGTTTATTAGTGTGATATATCATAATTTTAAATAATTATAATAATAATATAATTGAAATAAATCTACTAATTAGAACAAATAGATCATTTTCCTCTTAGTATACTTGTTTTAGATTGTTAAAATTATAACACCTATTCATTATTAATATTATTAATAGGTATTCCACTTTGTATTAATATAATCATAATAATTTTGTAAATTTAATATTTATCTAGTAAAACCATTTTTATAAACATCTCTAAAATTTGGTAATGAAATATGTAACACATCCCTGCATGGAGGCGGTAGTCCACACATACACATGGATAATGATTTTGTTTCCATAGAATGAGATAAAGGAGTAATAATGATTCTCATTTTGGAATATAAAATGTTTTAAATACCATAATTTTTTAATAATTCCCCTTTTATACCAACCATTTAGACATTTAAGGAAAATGAAACAAATTGATTCATGGAGGCGGTAGTCCATACATACAAACTATTGACATTTTCATGTTTCCTTAAAAGAAAGGGTGAAATGTGGTTAATGATCATTCCAATATAATTATAACATTAAGTATAAAAATAATAATGATGTAAAAATATATTAATTATAAAATTATAATGGAAAATCTAATATATAAAGGAATAGATTTTAGAAAAAATGAGTACCCATGTTGAATTTTTAGTGTTTTCCTTAGACGATTCCTCAAAAATGGAGAGATTAGGATAACTTCTTGGGACTAGAATCTTAATAATGTGAAATATTATTCTAAAGGAATTAATAAGATTATAGTTTCAAGAGTAAACCTAAATTTTTTATTTCAATAAAGGGGTTATGGAAGTATACTTTTATAAGTCGTGAGAATGACATTTTTATAACTACCCATTACTTTATAATAATTTCATTACATTATTAAAGGATAAAGGCTCTGAAAATTTGAAATAATGGATCGGTGAAGTTTTATTGTCAATCATCCCTAAAAATCCATTAGAAAACATTTTTAAACATGTTTTTATCATTTTTCAATAGGTTAAACCCTTTAAACCGTATTTCACCCTTACCACAGGTACTCCATTTTTACCCTCAGAAAATAATTTTAAAGATTAAATTTGAAATTTTATTTAAAAAATAATTTGAAAATTATAATTTAAAAAATTAATTATAATTTTTTAGATTAAAATTTATAAGTTTGTGTAAAGTTAATTTTAAAATTAGCGCACATAACACATAAAAACCTATTTTTAGAGAAAGTGTATTTTTAAGCATAAAAATTATGATTAATATAAAATTATCAATGTTATTAATTTATATAGACTTTACTAGTTTATTATTAAATAACATATGTTTTATATGATTTTCTACGGAATCCAAAAATACATTATACCTTTTTATAGCTTAATTAGACGAAAAAACCAAAAAACTATTTTTATTATAATAAAATATTACTTAAGTTACAAAATTATAAACATAAATTATAGATTAATAATAGTTTTTTTAAAATCATAATTTTATATATTAAAAATATAATTGGTCATTTAAAACATTTTATAAATATTTTAGATACATTTATTTTATGAAAGTGTCATAAAAGTTGGGGTATTCACAAAACGATATTTTCAATTTTTCACTTAAAAGCCAATATTTCTAAAAAATTGACCAAAAACAATTTCATAATTTAGTATTTTTATGATTAATCTAAAAATAATGTCCATTTTGTTAAATTAATTTTTTAAAATTTATAAATTTAACCCTCAATTAAAATTATAAAATATAATAGATTTTTTTATAGGAAAATAACTTTTAAAATTATAAATATTCTTATTATTAATTTCTATAAAACACTAATAAAACCATAATTAATCAATTAATATTATATTTCCTTAAAATAAAGATTTAATAATAATATAATTAGTTTTATTTAAGAAAATTTACAATACATAAAGAGATAGATTCTTAAACAAAAAAATAAATTAAGTAAATTTATATTAAAACAACATATATATATATATATCATAATTATGTAACTCCTATTAATAACCACTAATTCAATGTATATTTTTAATGGACATATTTAGAAATTATAAAAAAATTATTTATTTTCTTTTTAGTTCATTATTGTTTGTGTAGAAAGTAATCAAACACTTTTGACTTAATTAGAGGAAACAATATATTAAAATCTCAAGACATTATAAGCTTTCACAATAACTAATTATACATTGAGTTTCAATAAGGATCTATTGTATGAAATCATTAGTGATTCATATGATTTGGATAGATAAAATATAGTCATATTTTTTTAAAGGCTCCCTAGAATGATCTATGATTAATGGGGAAGGTAACTCCTGATTTACATGAAAAATTATATATTAATGTTAATGTTTATTTTACCTATAATGATGGTAATATTTCAAATTATTTGGAAGATGAGGATGATTTTCCATTATTAGAATAAATGAATAGATATATGAACTTCCTAGAAAATAATATTAATTTTTTTCATAAAGTCATTGAATCGGCTAAGGAAGACCATGCTAAAGCAGAAAATAAGGTTTCTAATCCTACTTTGGAAATTTATAAGTTTAATTATGAGCTAGAAATATAATTTTAATTTTACACCTAATAATCAAAAATTATTTATAAAGATAAACTCTAAATTTAGTAGTCTACATAATATTCTATCTAATTTTACTTCCACTAGAGAGAATTTTAAAAAACACTTAAGATAGTTAAAACCAAATAAAATATATTTTAAAATTAGTTTTACATTTATAAATTCATATATTTTTTCAAATTATTTTATTCTAAAAAATAAACCATTCTATAATAAATTTTATAAAGGAAGTCATTGTAAAAAATATTATTCTTTTAAAAGAGTTCAATCATTCATATTTCATAAGGCTTATATTTTTAAAGATATCAAAGCTATACCACATCGTAGAGTTGAAAAAATGTGGGTTCCTATTATTTTTTTGATAACATTAATGAAATAAAAAATATTTGGGTACTAAAATCTTATATTTTTTTATTATATGAAGATATAATGAGTGCCAAAAACATAAACATATGGTACATGGATAATGGTTGTTCTCAAAATCTGATGGGGGGATAGTCTAATATCAGTACTTTAAAAAAATGAAGGGTTAATGAGTCATTTTTGGAGACAATACATATGGTAAGATTATTGGTATAAGTGGTGTTATTTTTCTTGGTAATTATTTAATTTCTAATATACTTTATATTTTAGGACATATGCATAACATCATTATAATTAACCAATTATGCAATGAAGGTTACTCTATGAACTTCGGGAATGAAAAATATACAATTAAAAGTTTTTATAGAGTGTAAATTTTATCTTTTGAAAGGTGTGATAATGTTTAAACTTTAAAGCTATAATATCTTAGTCACCATAATATACCTTTTCATAATTCTATAAAATATTCTTCTTGGTTTTTTCATATAATATTAGAATATTGAAACTCCCAAAACATAGCTAAACTTTCCAGGAAATAAGTAATGAGGGAACTTTTGGAACTTAAGATTAACTTTACTAGAGTCTGTGACCATTTTAGATATTGTAAGAAACACAATTCAATATCTAAAACTATTGGTGAAGTCTCAATGTTTATATCTTTAAAGTTAGTGAACATGGACCTTTTTGGACCAATAAATACTTCATCTCTCGAAGGAAAATATTATGTGTAGGTATTAGTTGATGATTACACTAGATATACTTAGACCTACTTTCCATAACTTTCATAACCAATCACTATTTTTAAATGTTTTATTTCTCTTTTTCAAAATTTGAAAAACCTATACATAGTAACTATATAGAGCGATCATAGTGGAGAGTTTTTAAATTATGAGTTTGGATCTTTTTTTAACAAAATATGTAATAATCACAATTTTTTAGCACTAATAACTCCATAAAAAAATGGTGTAGTTGAAAAAATAAATAGAATCCTTCAAAATATTACTTGGTTAATGTTGTATAAATAATCTATAACTAAGTATTTTTGTGTGTTTTGAACCTAACTATTGCATTTTTTGTCATAGTGTGTTAATATGTGTTTGTTAAGTATGCATGAAGTGATCATGGTGATGACTATATAATTGTTATGGATAAAGTGGTGATTCCTGGAGAATTGTTATGGATTCATCTAATAGCATTGAATGTAATGCTTGGAAAATTATTCTTTATATAGAAATGGATTTCCTACTTGGACAATTATTCTTGGTATTTTAAATATGATTATTGTTGTGATGTTATTTAATGATTAAAGACATGTGTGAAGGAGTTTACACATTGGATATAATAAGTGAAGTCCATACAGATGTTGAATTTAATGAAGAAAGTTATGAAGGCAAGATGGTATTAAAGGATATTTTAAGTTCATGCAATATGTTTTTGTATGAAGATGACTGAATTAAAGATTGTGTATTTGGCGATTTGAGAATGGATTGGAATTATAGTTGAAGAGGCTTGGAATTTCATTTATTTGACACTTAGAATATTTCTAAGTATTCATTAAAGTGAGCCTCAGATAAAAAATAAGCCAACCAAGGGAGCCACCAAGGATATACCTCTACCACACATAAGGGGACCCTAAGGGAGTCTAACACCATGGAAAGGCCTGCCATAGGAATCCCTATAAGAGGTCGATGTTATCTGTGTATAATCCCATGCATGTGCCCATGTATAGGCCCCACAGAGTGCACACCCTAAGGAACACATGGTTTGGTCTTGAAGGACCCCATGGGGTGCCCGTGGACCACAGTTGTTATGGCCCATATGGGTGTGTTGTGCAGTGGAATCTGGGAGATGAACCCAGTTCAAGATCGAGGGTGAAGCAGTGGGACTTGAGTAATAAACTAAAGCTGTATTCGGTTGATGTTTTGATGTTGGAAAAAAGTTCATGGGTAATGTTTACCTGTCGACTAAAAATATGGAAATTCTATCAGCCGTCCATTCTTAATGCATGTTTAAATTTGATCCATTCGATATTGGGAGAGTTATCTTCTTCCTCCCCATGAACCAACCCTTACCAAAAAAACACCCATTACGGTTGAGGGTTTTCAGACCGAGCAATCATGATCTTATCTACCTTGAAAGATGTCTCAAGACACTTTGGGAATTCTAAAATAGCTAAGTATGATTTCCAAATATCAATAAAAATACTTTGAGAAGATGAATCTTGTAGGATGAATTCTTTGTGAGAAGTATTTTTGTAGAGATGAATGTCTCACGGTTGCAGGAGCTGCTTATATATGGGATATTGCTTCACGGTGGATAAAAAATCCCGTGATCATCTACAAATGACTTTTTTTAGTGGAGATGCATTATGGTGAAGTCCCTTTATAGAATTCCATGAGGACAAAGTTTTTGCAGATAATGCATGTGTAGAAGGCATGAATTACATAGTAATATCAAATGCTATATTGAATAACATTTAATGCAGGGATGAACAACCATTCATGATGATTTGTTTGAGAATTATGGGAATCACCTTTGAAAATGATATATTAATGTGAAGTTTAAGAGTTACAATATGTGGAGAGTGTTCTACTTGATTTAGATAGAAAGAATTATGCAGCCATGTAAGATTTTTTAAAATGATTTTTAAAGAATAATAAATTATAATCTTTAGAGAAATTTGGAAGTGCTTCTATGAGAAGTCTGGTGAACCACATTAAAACTTCTTTATATGATCATAGAAGGATCATGTGATAACTAATTCGATAACCAATGTATAATTGATTATAAATACATAGTTGATTCTCATATAAAGGGTGTGATATTTTGTGTGAAAATAATGAGAATACTGAGCAGTAGAACTAAAGTTCAATGCAAAGTATTTTATGAGAAAATCATTTATCACTCATAGTGTTGAGATCTTTCTCACGAAGTAAAAAAATTATTTTCAGTCAATATGAAACAGTGTATATAAGTGCAGAAATTAGTTCATGAAGTAGATTTTGTGTGTGGAGATAGTTCTCAAAAATATATATGATATTTTATAATTATTTTATTCACATAATGATAATTAGTAATAATATATGAGCATCATTTAATTGAGAAGTCAAGAGAATGTTTTTTGAGAAAGAACCTATTTTGTAGAGTTTTTCGATTTGTTAGAAGATGATATTTTATTTATCTTGAAGGCTCAAAAGAAATACCTTCATCAGTTGTTGCAGAACCATTAAACATTCATAATTTGTCTTTCTTGTGTTTTTGTATAATAATATTTGTAACAAGGTAGTGTGAAACTATTATTCCAGTTGAACTCTAGAAAGTAAAGTGATACTCTATACTAGTGAAGAAATGTGTGTTGTAACCTCTTGTTATTATAGTGGAGAATCTATGATTGGGGAGTCTAAAAAATCCCAAAAAGTATTAGGATAATTTTGAGACAAAAAATGTAAAAATATTGTGTTTATATGCTATTTATTTTTACTACATTCAGGTGAGGTTAAGATATCATAAGAGCGGATTAGATCATAATAGGTCAACAAAGGTTAATTTAAAAAGAAAAAAAATTGTAACAAATCACCACTGATTCAACCCCCCTTATAAGTGGTACAACTCCTCCTAGCCACTTCAGTGTGGAAGCCATTATTATATCCTATTATGTTATAAATCATGTATTTCTTCATCTGGTTGTAGGTAAGATCCATTATGAGTTTTATAATGGTAAGATGACCTAAACTTTTATACTTTAGAGTCATTGGGTGAAAAGTATTAATTTTGAATATTAAATATAATATTAATAAATTTTATCCAAAGGAAAATGAGGGATTTTTTATTGGTCACACCATTTATAGTAAGGATTATCGAGTTTTCAAAAAATGAACATAAAAGCTCTGAAGAACTGCTAAATTTTAAATTTTAGTGAAAGAGAATTGTTATAGGAAATTAAAACATCTAGAAGATAGTATAAACAATTGTATTTTTGAAAAATTCTATATTTTATTATCATATGTTGACTCACATCCATTATAAATTAACATACTAGAAGCTACACTAAGGAAGAAGTACTAGCAAAAGTTAGCTTTAAAGAAGCCAATTCTTTAATAGATATTGATCAACATTCCCTTTTACATATAAATTAGTCAATCTTAATGAATCATCCCTGTAATGATATCATTGGTGGTATAGATGAAAAAATAATAACTCATTGTTGCATTAGAAATAAATGAAATAATCTATAATTCTTATCCAATTTGAACATAAGTTTAAAGATGATGCCTTGGTCAATGAGAGTTAGTATTTGCGATGTAAGAAGAGGTTAATCAATTAAAAAAGAACAAGGTGTAAATGTTGGTTGATAATTTGAAAAATCCTTCATATATAGGTGTTAAATTGGTATTTTAGAATAAATGCGATGAAAATGATATTATCCCCCGAAATAAGGTCAGACTAGTTGATAAGGGTTTTAATAAGAAAAATGTTATAGATTATGGAGAATATTTTTCTCTAGTAGCTTGGCTCAAGTCTGTCCATATACTTATAGACTTTATTACTCACATGATCATTTATCTATTTTAAATGGATGTAAAGAGTTACTTCATTAACAGATATGTTTAGGGTGATGTTTTTTAACAACCCCATGGTTTTGAAAATATCAATTTTCCAAAACCTATATTTAAACTAAGGCACTCTATAAACCTAAAAAATATCTAAGATCCTAGTATGATCGATTGTATGAATTCTTACTCTAAAGTAATTTTGTTAAAGGAAGGGCATAACCAACTATTTTTATCAAGAAAATTTTCAAGGAAACTTTAATTATTAAAATTTCTATCGGTGAAATTATCTTTATCACAACTCAAAAAAAATTAACAGATGGTTTTTTAAAACTTATGGTGAAAGAGTTATAGATGAGAATGATGGGATAAATTAACTATTTTATTGGATTTAAAATAACTTAGAGACCAAAATAAATAATTTTAACTCAATAAAATTATATCTTATATTTAGTTAAAGTTTTGGTTTTTAAAATACTTTAAGTATTAATACTCTAAGAATAACCTCCTATAAACATGATCTTGATGAATCTAGGAATCCAGTATATCAAACAATGATTTGAAGGATGATTAGAAGCAAAATTTACCCAATGGATAATTGAAATATCATTAGGTAATATTTATTATTATGTGTTAGTTTCTAAGTAAATATGAAGGAATATCATTTTAAGTCATTCAACCAGATCATCTTCCACCATAAAGGAAATCTGGAACTTGGTTTATTTTATTCATTTGAAAATGAGTTTATTCTAAAAAGATACTATGTTTCTAACTTTAGTGACTATAAAATGGATTGGAAGAGTGATTCTATAAATTCTCATTTGTTAGTGGAATCTTTATTTTCATGGTCCAATAAGAAAAAATATTTAGTTTCATTTTACACAATTGAACTTGAATATATGGTTTATGGTAGTTTTTGTGCTCAAGTGATGTTGATGCAGTACACACTCATTGATTTTGGATTGAGTTTTTCTAAAAATCATATTCTATGTGATAAAACTAATGCAATATCTTTGTCCAAGAATCCAACACATCACTCATAATCAAAGCACATAATTATTAGACACCACTTTATTCATGACATACAAAAAATATATTATTCTCAAGTTTACCAAAACTGAAAATCATCTTAGTAACATTTTCACTAAATCTTTAAATTTTGATAGGTTTAAATATATTAAATAAAAGTTAAGTATGATCAATGGAAAATGATCATAATATCTTCTTCTTATTTCACTATCTCTTAACATTTAAAAAATACTTGAGAGAGGGGATTGTAATTCCTTATTTATAATTGTGTTAAATTTTGATGTAAGAACTTTATATTATCCAAAATTTCTATAAATGAAACATATAAAATTCACAATAAAATTTTACTAGAACCACACTTAAAAAAGTTAATATATATTTTTTATTTTAAAAGAAACTAAATTTTGAGAGTTACCTTTTAATTTATGTCTTAATTTCATAAGAAGAACCACCTCTTTTTTTCTAACATTATAATATCCATGTATGGGTGGAAATTTATATTTTAAAATCTCTTTTTTATGAGAAGTACACTTGAATTTAAATTTCTTACATATTATTTTTAATCAAAATATTTGATTTAATTACAATAATATTAAAATCTTATATATTCATCATGATCTAATTATCTATATAGTTTATTTTTACACTATGATGCTTTGATGTTTTCACTTTGTGAAATTCTTATCTCATCTGATTAAACCTTATAAAAAGGTATTGTTGTTTAATTGACCTTTCAAAATGAATCTATCTATTATTTTTATGTAAGATAAGAGAATTCAATTTGAAAATTCTTTAGAACCATATTTATCAGAATAAGATCATCCAAAGGTATAAAAAAAAATCTTTTGTAAGGTTCACTCCTTTTATTCTTATAGACCATTTATTACTATAATTGTTTTTTTATGTCTATTAATTCCCAAAAGGAAATAATTTTTTTCTCTTCACATGTTTTGTATCAGTATTAGGGAGATCTTCATTCTATAAGGAATGAAATTTTTTAGTATATTTAATGGAATTTATGAGAGGTTTTATATTCCCTTTATCCTTTATAATTTTAACTTCCATACATGTTCTTAATTATTTCTCAATAACTCTTCTTTGTTTTGTTCTTTTTGACTATCACAAAGGGGGAGAAATTTGAATTTTCATATGAATGGTAAGTTTTATGTATGATTTAATTTTTTTTGATTTAATTTGGGGGAGAGATTAGAGATGTTCCTATTAAAGGGGAAGAATTTGTAGAATAGTGTATGAAGGAGAATCTAAAGATGATCATATAGGGTGGTATTATGAATCATTAATTTGAGAGTGTTTATTAAAGTGATATAATTATTATTAAAGTTTTATATTTTTATGGGAGATTTATTGTCACAAAAATTTATTATTTTAAAGGATAAATTTTAGTTTTCTTAGATGTTATATCCAAGGGATATTCATCAGAAATTATAAGGAGTTTTATTTTAAAAATATCATCAGAGAAACATTTTTGTTTGTGTATTTTGATTTTCAAAAAGAGGGATATTATTAGGTATATTATTCAATTAATCTACCTTATTCTTATCTTTGCTTTTGAAAATTCATAATACACTTCAATAATATTTTTATATAACGTAAACTTGGTTGTTTGTAGTTTTTTTGTATGTAGGATTGTTATATGATTATATGTTTTGATGAACTAAAAATAATCTTAATTTTAACGTAACATGTCTTCATGATATGATAGTTCATGAAGTTAAAATCATTTTATGATAAATATGAATTCCCTATTCATTATATGATGAAGTGTTTCATTTGATGTAGTTACAACTGAACTTAGATATCTTGGATTTCAATTGTTGGAGTTTGTTATGACCTCATTAATAAATTTGATTAAGGAATATTGGAATGAAAAACAAGTGAGAAACATTGTAAAATATACAAATGACCCATTTTCATCATCTCACTACTTTTAGCACTTTATTTATATTTCTTCCTTCTAATGAAATTTGTTAAGATCCACCATTGAGTGAGGTTTCATTATAAGGATTTTATATATTTGTTATTATAATCTTTTTTTGATATTTAATGATTAAGGGGGATTTGATATTGCAACCTATGATTTATCCAAACATAGTGATCAATGATATTTCAGGTAGTGTAAGCTATACTTTCATATAGATTTACAATTGACAATGTTTTAGTTCAGATTTGCTACCGATCATGAGATTAAAGAGGAGATAAAGGTTAGGGATTCTTTCTACCAACTATGGTATTGAATAATTTTCTATAGGTATTTGTTTATTTACCAAACATAGTAGTATTGGAAGTTCCATGTGAGTAACTTAGATACCTAGGATCCGTTTTACAGATCCTTCATTCAATTAAGATAAAATAAAAACTCTCATTTGATTGGAATTAGTTTGGTAATTCATATCCTTTTTTAAGTTTAAGGAATTTATCCTTGAATACATGGATCACTTCATACATCATCCTTATTTTTTTATTGTTTTTATTATTATATTTGGTTAATTTGTTTAATTCCATCACTCTTAATTTTCACTATGAATATTATATTTATTGATTATGTTTTTAACTTCAAATATTTTATTTCACATTTGCATATTTTTATTCTACACTCTGACTTTTCCCCAGATGATGTATTCTATGGGAAAATCATTTATTTGAATGGGACAAAAAAATGTATGTCAAATTTTGTCTATAATTCATACATCTCTTATAGATTCCATATTTTTTACCTTTTTGGGAAACAAGGCTATTATAGTTTTCACAATAGCTATTAATTCTATAATACATAATTTTAAGTAAAGGGTGGTCTTGAGGAAAACATTAGAGTTAACTTAGGTAAAATGAGATCTGATATGATATACATAAAACACATGTATCTTTACACTTATGAACAAAAACTATATCATATGCAATAATAATAACAATATAATCCTTTTTCCAAGACATTGAGTGACCATGAGACATGAAGTATTTCAGTCTCATATATAGAACTCATATGTTCTCAACTCCTAGAGTATATTTTTTTTCAGATGGATAAACACATCATACGTCATTAACCTATATGAATTAGAATATTGTATACCCTTAATCCCAATGGAAAAGTACATCATATGTCACTTATCTTGGTATTCCCATAAAATTCTTCACATTTTCTCAATCAAGGACCCAAATGTATCACTCATCATATAAGAAGAAAAATATCATCTTGGTTGAACCATAATCAATGATATGATAAATATCATACCTAATTAGCATCTTATTGGATAAATATCTACACACACATAATATTTTTTTAATTATAATTGTGAAAATTACAAGGTAGAGTTTAAGGAGGTTTGAAGTGGTGGATCCCAAGGGAATACCTAATAAAAATGTTGATAAATTATAGGGGGAGGCAACCTATGTTGGAAAATAGTTATAGAGTGTCATCTGGATTACCTATGGGTGTTAATTGGATAGTTTCATTATCTCCCTTATATAAATTTTGAATAATATCAACATCATTAATGATCACACTTCTATATCCCATGTGTAAATAAATAATATACTAGTGGGTAGGAGAGATTCATAATAAATAATTAACAAGAATTACCAAATAAACTTTCATATAAAAGAATAGGATGTTGTAGAGTCTATAAATAATAAGTCCACTGAGCATATCCTGGACTTCTATGATGATAAAATCCCCTTCCCCATAGAAATCACAAAATTATAGTACCATTGATCCCAAAGCATCATGAATGATACTTCCACCAGGTATGATACTATTAGAATAAGAATTATTGGTATTGAGTTTGACTATTGTAATTGTTTCCTTTTATGATACCCAAAGGCTCGACACAGTTCCAAATTCACCTATATGGGGTTAATATAGATAAATGTCAAAGTTATTATAAATAAGCTGAAATATTACACCCTATACACAATGAAATCAAATCAATAAAATAACTTTAGTTTTCAAGTAGACATTACTATCCCAATAACCCAAGAGCCTGGCCTCATTTAGTGCTTCCCAAATAACCCAATATGTATCCACAAAAACCACACTACTAGTTTAAACCTCACTAGATACAATGTCCACATTGTGAAAACGATCTAACAGGAACTTATCAAGAGACCCAATATAAATAGATACTCCCCAAAAGCTCTGGAGAAAATTATTGATAAAACATTCCCATCCCCATTCCAAAAAATATATCTTTTATTTCTATTTTGGAGTTAGTAAAACATGATCATTTTGATGCCAAATTGATACTTTTTCATTGGATAAATTTTTTAGTGGGGTTTTCTCTACACCAAATATTCTATACTAGAAACATGTATTTAGATTGAAAGGATTTAATCCAAAAATCATGATCCCATAGATCCAAGCCTTACTAAACATGAATGTTCTTACAATAATATAATGTGCATAACAAACCTGATTTGATAGGTGTTAAAATATGTCGATCAATATCATTAACTATCTTGATGTTGGAAAGAAAGGCCTTTAAATTTCCATCATGTATAGCACTGTGAATTCTTATATGCTCTATATCTTCACAAGAACTCAAACTGGGATTTGAGAACCTTAGAAATAAAATAGACTGACCAGACCATTTGTTATCGTAGAATGAGATATCCTTATTCCATATGATCAATCTTGAATTCTCAATAAGAACATTAAAGATATCCTTAATATGAATTCCAGATATGACATGTCACTAAGAATACATCACAAAATGCATATAAAATCCTTCTATATTTATAAATAATGAATTTCAACCATAGAAATTACCCTAATAATGATTCCCATGAAAAATTAGCCTCAATTCTCTACATAAACTCCTCAATCATTTTTATATTAATACTATCTTATTTTAATGTTTTTCTATGTATGATCAACTCACCCAATGATATTTACCATCTTAGTGAGAGTCCCACAAGAATCCATTGATGGGGTTTTCAATATTCTTGATGATAGTTTTTGGGTCCTTAATTATCTATAAAACATACATTTTCATAAAAGAAATAACACCATTAATAAGTGTGATCCTTCTTATAAGAACTATTTTTTCCAATTAATTATATAGCCTATAATTGTTTCCACTAGACCATAATGTGTTTGATACATATCCTCCTAGTAGATAGTAGATCTCCCATGAAAATCATTTGAATATTTTATTAACAAAAAAACCACTCCATTTTTCAATCATAATATATTATTTAGGAAAGAAAATATTAGAGATAATCACACTACTTTTCCCCATACAAATTTGTTTTCCACTCCAAATACTATAATTATTTATAATAACCAAGAATATTTGAATGATAGAAAACCAAAAATAAATTAAACTTTATTAACTTTTTAGGTTTAATTAAAACTCATTACATCACTATGTAATTCTGAAAACATCTCTATCTGAATATATAATAAATACTTCCTTAAAATGTCCCTAGTCCTATTTTTTGTATTTTTATAATAAAAATGATTTTAAGGGTTAACTTTGAACCCTTACAACACTAAAACAATAACAAACCAAATCAAACTATTAACCCAAAGGAAAAGAACAAAAAAAATTAACTAAAAAGGAAATGAAAGGATCTATATTTGGTTGGATTATATAGAAAATGAGATGATTAGGTAAGAATATTAAGGGGGATCAACCAACACAACTTCAAAACATTCATGTCTCAGTCGCCTTGTATTTGGGACCCAACAACTTGATGTTTTCTGGATCCAAATTTCCCCAACCATTGACCATCATTCAAGACCCTACCAACATCGGTCAACCATGTCATCATTGTTTTCACTTCATTCCAATCATCATATACCACTATCAATTCCAATATCTAATTATATTAGTAAAATCATTAAGAATACGGCCTCAATGGCATGAAATATTAGGAAAACACACCAAAAAGAACCATGATACCACAATATATAACAACCACCACCAGAGATGATTTGAGTCCTCTCGAAATACAATCACCGTTCGGTGGAGCATTATATTCACAACCCAAAGCAACACCACACCCAACACCATATACTTATAAATATTCCACATTTTTTAACATGAATCTTATATTAGAGAAGAACCATGATGATAGAACCTATCAAGTAGCTACCCTAAAAGTAGATCAAAGAGATCAGTTTGAAGGAACTATGTGAAATAATGTGATCTTGGAACACCGACATCCTATAACAATAGGAAAAAGATGATAGAGATTTAGAGAGGAACCATAGAGGCACCACCAAGATGGTGATGAAAACAAACAAACCAAAACCATAATAAGAAGGCCCTTTATCATTTGATGAAAACAAGGTAACCCCTAAAAAAATTCCTCATCCACTAAAAGTACCACAGAGAACCTTCATATAATGGATGAAAACATGATACTGAAATTACTGTAAATTATCACGAAAGATGAATTATTCCTCCGTAAATCCCATTCCTTTGAGGTGAATAAATATCACCGCATTAATCCAAAAATGGTGTGATACTGGGTTTAAGTACACTCATTGGAATAGGCCATAACATATAAGGAAGATCAAAGAAATTGAAAGTAGAAACTGGGATCATTGGGAAAATACTCCACATTAGAAGATTACCCTACCAAGATCAATAATAGAGAACTAAAAAAATATCATTGATGAACAAAATCCATATTTACCAAGAAACTAAGTCTGAACATCCCCCACTATCACAGAATCAAAAACCTCTGTTGAACCATATTCTTATCCCTCAACACCAGCTTCAAATAGAAGGAATTAAAACTGCATATGTGACCTCTACCACCTATATAATGATGAAAAAATCCTAAAACAATGGTAAAGCCTTATCAAGACATTTATGGATAAATTAATCCATATTGAGTGGTGATTATGGAGTTAGAACACACAATTTCATCATCAAATGAGATATAGAAAAATAAGAGGCACCGAACTAATAACAATGAAGATACCACCTAACGTGGAAGTATGAGATGAATTAGAGGAAGGAAACATCAACTAAAACACCAAAAAAATATGATACAGGATGAGACCAAACCAACCAATAGAGATCCCATCACAAGAACGAAAGGAAAGAAGAACATGGGAAGAAAATTCCAATGAGATTTGAAAGGAATGATATCGTTAGAGATAAAAAATCCTTGAACCAATGAGGGAGAGAACCTAGAGAATGAGGGTCTATCCAAATATTTCTCCCAAAAATATTTTAATGGTTTAATTTTTTTAAATAAATATTATTTGAAGAATTTAAATATTAGGATTTATAACCCTCATGTTCAAATCTTTAAACATAATATTCAAACTTTTTTATTTCACAACATAAACTGTTACAATTATAATAACTTATATTTTTTTAAATACATAGATATAATTATAAATTATAATCATATTTGGATAATTTCCATATTTAAATTTTTTTTTAAGATCATTTGGTCAAAAATTTAATGTAACTATTTACATTAAAATATTTCATTACCAATATAACCTTAACTATTTTATGATATAAACTGAACATAAATTAAAATTATAATGTTATAATCATTTATCTTTTACACTTTGAACTTCCCCAAGTTGAAACATACTCTCACTAACCTTTTAGAAATTATATTTCTCTAAAAAAAATTTCTAAAATAAAAAATCTTTTATGTTATTAAATAAAATTTCTTCCATTAGTAAGAGTATTTAACAAACAAACAATTGATAACCATGTATTAAATGGAATTTTATATGTTTCTAGTAATATATTTGAAAAAAATCCTTATTCAAAAAAATATACCACTGTTGGGTGATAATAAGTCTACCTCATATTTTAACAAATAACTTGGGGAAGACACTTTTATCATAGATAATATTTGTTTTATCCTATATGAAAACTTTTTATCCTTTATTTTAAAAATATTTTATAAAATTGGATGAATTATAAACCACATGTATTAAAAAAACTATCTCATTTTATTCTAAATAAATATTTGTTTATAAATAATCTATTATCATATATGATAAGGAAAATGATATAAAATACGCATAATTTATTGTAAATTATCCATGATTTGAATTATTCAGTTCAACTACTTGATATAGAAAACCAATTTTTCATTACTTAAATACAATAATTAAGATCCATCCATCCATTATTCCTCAGTTTTGAACTCCTAAATATCTATAAAATTTAGAAAAAATATAATCTGTATCATATACCCTTAAAAATAGAAGAATTTATTTATGTAATATTAATAATTGATGTGGATTCTATACCTCCAATGGCCCGAAGGCCTTCATTTTTTATTGATTTTTGATAATCCACCTTTCAAGTGGTGAGTTGGAACCCTTACAAGGCCCGTAGGCATGATTATTACATAGCTCATAGGCCTTAGAGGAATTCATTGCCCGTAGGCTTCAAACATTACATACAACCCAGACTAACTACTTGGAACTGCTCCTCCCCAACATCTTCATCGTGAAATAAGCTCTCCACCTTCACATGGCTGTTCGACTAGGAATTCTCGTGGATTCACATTCTTGTCCCGATGGTAGATGCCATACCCTCTCATTTTTGCACACGAGCCTTAGCCCAGTTGCTAAGGACTCCGTAAGTGCATCCAAGCGACCAGGGATCAAATCCAGGCGGAGGCAGAATTTCCGGGTACTGTAGCAGTACTGAAGCGGGAACTATAACATGCACTGTTTGGCACTGTATCATTCAAGAATATGCCCCTGTTTGGGCCTTCAGGCCACCGATTTGGTCCCTGAGTCCTTTAAGGCCGTCGGGCCACTTAGGCCTTCGGGTCAGTAAGGCCTTAGGGCCACCTCAAGGCCTTCAGGCCACCTTAAGTGCAGATGTGGATTCTATAAACAATTTATCAAACCCCTTAAGTTATTATTGAATTTTTTTATCTCTAATATCAAATATTTCTATAATGGAAACATTTATTTTCCTTCTTAACACCTACTTAAGGTTTTAATAACGAAGCCTAGCTACTACACCCCACAATCTTATTTTTTTGACTAAACTTTTACATTTATATATTATTAACATAATACTAGAGCTTGATAATCCAATATTATACTTATATATACCAAATATATTAATGGTATTTGGTATACATTAATTAAACTCATTATTATTGTAATTAAAAATAAATTACTTTATTTTTTCATTAATAATTATAGAATGAATTCCATAGGCAGATCTTGACTTAAAGAAGATCCCAGTATCTCAAAGTGATATATCTTGGCCTAAAACAACATCCATAATCCATAATTCTAGTTCCACATAACTGTAGTCACACATACTCATATGAAATAGGCAACTAACTAATGTAAAGGGTTGAATGATATCTCATTGAGAGACTACACCCTTAATATATTGACATACAATAACTGGTAAATAATGAGTAATCATAAAATATATATTAATATTAGCATGAAACAAGGAATTATAGTGAAATAAATATGATGATAAGTAAATAATAACTATTCTATAGAAAAATGTACCCATGATATGAAATTCAATTCACACACTGGAAAAAGATCACTCGATGGGATAATAATAATATATATATAATGTTAACAAAGATACAATTCAAATAAATAGAAATTTAATTGATACCATATCTTAATCCTATATGAAATACTCTAGCCTTTTCATATATACTTGGTCTATCACCTTGGATTACAAGTCCAATATAGGGTTTTCACAATCAAGGAGGTGTATTTGTAAGGTGTGAGTACAAAACTTGGTAGGATATTTCCAAAAGTATCCCTAATATAATCTAATATATAAAAGGCTGAATAAATAATATTATATTAAAAGTGATAAAAAACAATAATATAATACTTTTTGCATCATAAATTACTAAACAATCTACCTAGATGATCAACCCTACTTGCTTCAACCAATGTTGGTATATTAGATGAAATTTCCCAAAGACCAATCACATGATCATAAGTGGGGCCACAAAAAAATGACCAAATCCCATGGTTCACAATATATTGAGTTTCCACAAACCTATATGATCCCAAGGTATAATGAATATAGGTAGGATCATGACATAATGGTTGCTCCTCCAGTGAGACAGAGTTTCCCTTTAACATCCTGGGTAATGATAGAATATGTCATTTTCATATTTATTAATATTTATGAAGTAGATAGTAATTTTAAATTAAAATGGATTCTATATTAAATAGTTTATATGATACAAAATAATCATTTTCTTCTAAATCTTTTATTTTATGCAATAATGAGTTATACCAAACAATAATATACTATTAATATTATTATTTAATATAGTAATTTTACCACCTTTTAATGATAGAATTAATTTAAAACTATATTTTTACTCTTTCATAATTTTTATATGGAAAAATAAAATTCATTTTTGGACTCATAATATCAAAATTTAATTTTGGTGATTTTTTGGTATCCGAGAACTTTTATTTTTTGATGAATAGTGAAAAACATTAAATTTTAATTGAAAACTATTTTTTTATCTAATTTATTTATATAGTTAAATAATATTTTAATTAATTTTAAAGTTTAATTAGATAAATTATATATCATTTAAATAAATTTATGTCATTTTAATCAATTTCACATTGAAATTGGATATAAAACGTTTCAAACTTTTGAACATTTTTACTTTAAAAACGTGTTGTTTCTTCTCATCTATGGGATTAATTTTAAATTAATTTCTGTCAATTAGATGATTTGAATTTGGAAAATTGGATTACATATTTTTAATTATAATAATTTATAATTTCTATTAATTTAAAATTATCATTTTACAAAAATTATTAGAGAAAGCAATTAAAATTAATTACTGCGGTTAAGGTAAAAATGTGTTTACTTAGTGGTTAAACTTTAATCTTAAGTGTCTAAATGACCTAGAAACTTGTATATAATCAATTTTCTTGAAATATTTAGACCATATAATCTCTTGGATCAACAATGGATCATTATTGGAGGCACATTATGTAAGATAGACCTCTCAATAGTGTTTAACTTTTTATATTTACAAGAATGTCACTCCCCCTCCACTATAAAAAGACACTCACCCCTCACTTATTCAAACCTATAAATACCATTTTATTATAAAAACCCTACCCAAATAATCTCAAACAATCCCTCCCCTCACTTTTTAGGCCTCACATTTTTCAGAAATTCAACCAAGAAGTCCTATGGTGCAAACTAAAAGGAGTTACTCGAAGAAGAGGTAACATTCATCAATGTGCATTTTTATATTGTTTCCTTATCCAATCCATTAATTTTTCTTTATATAATGATTATATAATGACATAATTATCTTAAATATACTTAGAGGTTTTTATTTTAAGGGTTTTACCTATACCTACACACACTTCCATCAAATGGGTAACAAAATCACCGCTCGTGTGTACAACATACTACCGCCTCACGAAATGATGTTGTTCATGTTTTTCATTTACCACCTCTCATGGTTGGGAATTATGATGGAAAAACAATTTTTTATATGATATATATGATATTTATGATATTTATGATTTATTTATAATAATTTAATTTATATATACACATAACTTCATGATTTCAATTTTTTGGAATATGATAACACCGTTTGTGGATGTGTGGACTACCGCCTTCTCAAAGCAATGTGATACATTCATACTTTACATGTAATGTAGTAAGTATAAGTTTAATAAAAACATGTGAAATAAAATAATATATATTATATTAATTACATAAATACCTTTTAAAAAAAATAATATATCATATTCTTTTTTACCCTTTCACACACTAAAAAAAGTGATAATGTCGTTTATGGACGTGTGGACTACCACCTCCTTGGCACAATGTGATTACTTTTAAATCAAAATAATTATATATATAAGTATATATGATTAAATAAAATTGTATTTATAATATTATGATAATTATATAAAGATAAATTTTACTTACCTTCTTTTGATAATGATCATTGAGAAATGAGAATGTTACTCATGCGTAAGTATGGGCTACCGTCTCCATAATTGTAAGGTTGGTTCATTTTTCATAACAATATTTAATGACTGATTTTAAATGTATAATTTATTTATAAATATGATAATTATGTCATTAATATTATTTTTTATGTGTTTTAATGATGACCACTTTGACCATAGTTGACCTACCAAAGTCGTTTTTGAGACATAAACCGAATATGGTCAAAACACCTAACATAAACTTAATTGTTTAAGAAGTTGTTTACAACATTGTAATAAGTGAAATAAAATTAATTATAGTATTGAAAAAGGTTATGAAGTAAGTACATAATTAACATAATTTTATTATTTATGAATATAAAGACACATGTGACATGTCAGACTCAAGGTAAGGGACTTCATCTCAATCTCCTTTCACTGAGGCATATATTGAGGTTATGCACCTTTATTCTTCTACAAGGTGTATATACAACCAATTAAACATGTTATATCATGAATTTTATCTATTATCCTGATATTTAAAGTTTTTAATGTTATTATTTAATGAGTTTTATTATTCAAATACTTCATAGTGGTATGAGACACTTTGATTTAAAAATCTCTTTTAAATGTTTTAAGATTTAATTTCAAAATCATTTAATCCATGTTAATATTATTGATATTATTTTATTTTTTTATTTATATAAAATTATTATAAAGTAAATTTTAAGTATATTATTAATTTCATTCAAATTTTATCAAAAATAAATGTTTTTACGTGTTTTATATGGAATGTTTTGACAAATGACAAAAGAAATTTTCTATTCTTAATGTACACCGTGATAATGAATTTTCTGCCACTGTGGCCATTATCTTTTTTTGGTTACCTTATCAAGATTTAATTTTTTTTATTAAATTAGTTTTTCCCTTTTTTGGTATTTTGTTATTGAAAATGGGTTTTCAAAAGAAAGGTGTATTTTGTATTGAAAATGGGATTTTTGAAAGAAAATGATATTTTGAATTCTGAAAGTGATTTACATACTAGTTTAAAAGAGTTTTTCAAATGATGAAATATAACACCACAATATTTTATGGTATTTATATTCTTAAATAAATTCAATTTATTCGATATCTTACATTTCAAACTGATCTTAAACAAACCGTGATATACTATTAATTTTTTACATGACTGGTGAAATAGTAATATGATCGTTAGGAATAGTAATATGGCCATTAGAATTATAAAATCATCTACAAAAGTGTAAATAATTTTTGGGTATATCATAAATTAAAATATGATATATTTATATCATGGAATAAGTAAATAAATATTTTAAAAATCACAAATTAATTGTCATATTTTTTGTGAAATGTTAATGTTTATTTATAATTTTGAAATTAATATAATGATTTAAAAGAAAATTTATTTTCATAAAATATATTATTAAATTAATATTTTATTTTATTATAATTATAATATATTTTTATGATACCGTAATTAATTTTTCAAAGTGTCATAAAATTGGTTATAAAATTTAAATTGGTATATTTAGAATAAATGATTTTTTTTAAAAAAATTAAAATTTTTATATTTAAATTTTTTTTCCTAAAATTGAGTCCATTTTTTAAATTTACATGTTGAAAAATGGTCAGGGTAAAATTTTGGGATTTTTTAAAATAATTGAATTTTTAATGAATACTGAAATATGATAATTTATGGTATTTAACATTATAAGTATATAAATGAATTTTTGAGTCATTTCTGATGAAAGAACCCATTAATTCTAAATCACATGAAATAGTTACTATAATTAGTCACAAGAATAAACACTATTGATACTCTTGATCCAAAATAATAAATAAATGAATACAACAATAAAAAAACACCCCTCTCCCCTATAAATACCACCCCTCACCACTCCTTCTCCTTATATATTATAAGACATGACTCCTATCTAAACTATTCCCAATTAACTCAAAAATAATCTTACAAACATCCAAGACCTATTGGTATTATGAAAATACAAAATCCATGTGTCTTATGAAGATTCCCAAGGAGACAATATTTAAGAGGAAAAATCCTCCTTATTTCAATTTTATTATTTTATTTTCATATACAATCCTAAAATCCCCAATCTAAAGTGGAATGGTAACTACGATATCATATATATAATGTAATTTTATTTTTCTAATGGATTATCCATAATCAAATCCCACCTCCTCTCTTTTTTTAGAAATGAAAACATCGTATGTGATGTGTCGATTCACCGCCTTCATGGATGAAGAGTTTTCATTTTCAATTACTGCCTAAAATAATGGTAATAAAACCATTATTATGGATAAATAATATTTTAAAATACATATTATAATTTATATCATGTTTTTTAATGAATATATAAACATAAAATTATATAAAATGACACAAGCTTGTGATGGTCGTAAAAACCGTCAAAATAAATTAAGACATTTTCATCCACATTTTATCTAATGAATCATCCTCATACCATATAACCGATTGATATATGAGACCATTTTAACTTATTTAAGATCATTAATAATAAATAATTTCACTTTTGTAGAAGTTGTTCCCATTTTAAAAGAACTCCCATATTTACACTCATGGGAACCGACTATAAAACCATGAAGAAAACGCTACTGGAACAACGAAATTAAACATTATAACTCATAGACATGACCATAAATGAGATTAATAAAATTATAATAAATCAAATATATATTTAATATTTTATTAATTAATTAATTAATCAATCTAATATTATTATCTAGGGAATTAAGTATAAGTGCAGAACACTTCTAGACATAAGGTAAGGGTTTCTCGTCTCACTTTTACTTTTGTGAGATATATTTATAATTAAACACATATTTATCATGTGTTTTTTAAATAATTAAATTTAATATAATATATAATGAATATATTTATTTTCATAGAATCCAATGTTTCATTTCATGATCATTAATTTTATGGACCATACGATTCAACTGATTACAAAGTGGTAAGGAAATTCTAAACCCAATTTTCATTATTTGAGTTAAACTTCTAATTCATTGATTATGTCATGATATGATTATGTTTGAAACGAATTTTTATTATATTATATTTTATTTCCACTTGTTTTATGTGGATTTATAGATGATACACATAATTTATTCATTTGGTTAATTCTCACACTTTATTTTAAATTAATATTTTAAATGTTTATTTTTCAAAATTTAAAAGGAATGTTTTACATAAACGTATATATTATGAGTGGTTTTTATTGATTTCATGAAAAATTAATGTCATGAGGAATAATTTAGAGGTTTAGAATTTTATTTTTAAAGAAAATGTTTTCTTTTATAATTACACAGTTTTTTTAAATAAATAATTTCAAAGCAACTTTGTATTTCTCTCAAAACTTTATCAATGATTTTATTAGATTATTTTCATCTATTTCAAAACTGTTTGGTAGATCTTAAACATAACTGTGTTTGAACTCTTATGATACCATATACCATTTTTTATTGAAATTTTTATAATCATTTTTACTGTGAATGTTCAATTTTGATACCATTCATTATATTAAACTAGATGGATAATGATTATGTTTATTATTTAGGGAGTGTTATTAACATTTCATATTATAGTTTCAATATGAATGTATATATTGATTATGTTTCACCTATTTGATAATATTAATTCATTTTACATAGTAAGTTATGGGAGGGGACTGCTATAGGTCCTCGATTCATCAATAAGTCTCATGAGATAAACTAGTTTGGGTATTAGGTGATGTCTTAACTGATTATGTATGGTGACTTGGAATAAGGATTTATGGTATATTTTTGATTTCTCATATTATGAATTCCCTCATTATGAGATTATTTATTGATAATAAACTTCATTATTCAATAATTAGAAAATACATGGTTAAGTTTCATTCTCATGTGATTATTTATGTGGAATTATTTGAGAAGCTTTTATTCCTTCCATATTATGCTTCAGATTATGTTTTAATGGAATGTATTTTTAGTTATACACCTTGAATTATTGTTTATGTTTATTTATGATAGCTTTTTCTGTATGATTACCCTTACTAATCATATGGTATCATATCTTTCTTATGTTTTATTTTTCCCCAGGATGCCAAGATTTATATTATGATTGACATGCAGGGATAATCTAGGAGAATATGGGTGTTTCCAATGGAGTTACTATGTTGTATTTCATTTCAAGTTATAATGTAATACTTATTCTTGTATCTAGTTTTACAAAACTACTAAACTATTTAGTCCTTTTGGATAATATCACTTGTAATTATTACCAATGTAATAAAGTAAGGCATTGGCTCTGAGATACTAGGGTTGGGGTCTTTATAGTTGGTATCAGAGCAAGTTTAGTAGAAACTTTAGAAAATAGATTTAGGAAAACAAATACTAGCAAATATAACCCTGTGAATGAATTTGGGAATATTCCCAAGGTAACCAAGCTTATTATTTAGAGATTATTTATACCTAAATTTTCTATTTAAGTTAAGTGTTTCAATATTTTTAAATTATACATCATGTTTCATAATGTTATGATCTAATATATTATAGGACATTTTCTATAAATGACACCTATTATAAGGAATGTAAAATATATCAATGTACGTATTCCATATTGGGATTTCCTTTATATGAAAGATAATGATGTTAGATATGGAGTTACAACTAGTTCTGAACAACTAATAACTATACTGGGAGAACTGACTCAGATTATGAGCAAGAACCTTACTTGCATAGAGCAGCCCGATGTACAATGAAATGTAACAATGTTAAACCGATTTATGAGATAACAACCTCATTCATTAAATGGGACTACAAACCAATTTCTAGTTGAGCAATGGATACGTTCCTAAGAGAAAATATTTATTGCTTTGGGAAGTAATGAAAATGAGAAGGTTATCAAGGTAGTTTATAATCTCTTGGGAGATGTGGATCAGTGATGGTCATTAATTCAAAACAAAAAGGAGGATGAAGAAATTGAAAATATTTTATGGAAGGATTTTAAGGAATTTTTTTTGGAAAAATATTTCTCTCGTGAATAGAAAGTGGATATGGAGATAAAATTCTCGAGTTTGAGGAAAAAATAGGATGAAAATGTTTATAATTATGTAGCTAAATTTACAAGGTTAACAAGGCATGTCATAGACTACATATGTTATCCAAAGAGAAATATTGACCATTTATTTTATGTTCTTAAGAAAATTATATGAAGAGGACTAGTCTCTAAAACATTCTCATCATACAAGGATATAGTATTATGTGTCATAAATATGAAGAGAGAATTTTCCAAGCCATATGGATTTGAAGGGAAGCAAGATAAGAAGATGGATTTTAGGTACTCTGGAAAAGGAAATAAGGTAAAATGGAAGAATGGAAGATTATAATTTATAACTTGTAAAAAATGTGAAAAGAAAAATCATGGAACATGCCTATTGGTAATTAGATTTTGTAATAAGTGTATAGAAAAAGGCCACTAAGACCATGATTACAAGGGAAAGAAAGAAGTCGACAATGTACAATGATTCAGCTGTAAAGACATGCGAAACTATGCAAATGATTTTTCTATAAGTCAAGGAAACTTTCTATAGAAAAGGAAAATGGAAAAAGGCCATGCTTATGCAGTCAAAATAGCTGAGTTTTAAGTTCCTAATGATCTCCTAAAATTTAACTAAATATTTATTTGATTCTATATCAGTAAATTCTTTTATATATTATTACTTTTCTATAAAAATTAGATATTTACAATTCACCTTAACAAGGAAGTTGTCAGTAAAAAATCATAGTGGAAACCTTATGGAAACAAAGATGTTTCAAGCAGTTCCTATTATGTCACCCAAACATGCTCTAATTTTTGATTTTATTATCATACCAATGGTTGATTTTGATATAATCCTTGGTATGTGATAGATTTAAAAAAATAATGAAAAATTTATTAAAAATATAAGGAAATTATGATTCATGATGATGATATATAATTTCTCATCTTTAGAGGGGAGACTTCATCATATGATTCATATATGGATCCACCTACAGTAGCTCTTATAAATGAGATTATTGGATTAGAAGAGAAGAAAAAACATACTGATGAAAAAGGTTATCTTTAAATTGTGGATGTACCTATTATATAAGAATACATTTTTGTATTCCCAGATTAATTATGTAGATATACTCTATAAAGGGAAGTTAAATTTTCTATTGATTTTATCTCTAATGCAAGACCTATATAAAAGACTCCCTATAGAATGACCATAGTGGAGTTAATAGAGTTAAAGAAAAAAATAGAGGAATTGAGTGGTAAGAGATTTATATTCCCTAGTGTTTCACCTTGGGGAGCTCCTATTATTCTCATTAAAAAAAAGATAGATCTAGGAGGGTATACATTGACTATAGGGAGATCAATGCTATTAAGATAAAGAAAAAGTATCATCTACCTTGCATTAATGACTTATTTGAAAAAATTCTCAAAGCTCAATATTTTTAAAAGATTGATCTTCATTCTGGATATTATCAATTACATATAAATAAGGAATATATTCTAAAGACAACATTTCAAACAAGGTATAGACATTACGAGTTTACAGTAATTCTATTTGGACTGACTAATGCACCCTCTATTTTTGTGGATATAGTGAACATAGTATTCAAGGAATAACTTTATAATTTTTTTGAATTATTTATTAATGATATCTTAGTGTTCTACAAAATCTACAAGGACAATTAGAACAACTTACATATTGTTTTGGAGACTCTTAAAATAAAATATTTATATAGTAAATTTAGTAAGTGTGAATTATGGATTCAAACAGTTTCTTTTCTTGGCCATATTGTATCCATGGATGTAATCTCATATTATCATGTGAAAAAAAGGTATTATAGTATGGCATACACCAGAGAACATAACCGAGTTACATAGTTTCATTGGTTTATAAGGTTACTATTGTCTTTTCGTTCAAAATTTTACCTGATTAGCTAACTTGTTAACCAAACTTACTCATAAGGGGATTAAGTTTATTTGAAAAAAAGAATGCGAAGAATGATTTGAAGAGTTGAATATGAGATTAGTGAATGATCTAATCTTGAATCTACCATCGGGAAATGATGAATTTGTGATTTATAGTGATGAATCGATGAAATTAATTGGTTGTGACCTTATGCAGAATGATAGGGTTATTTCATATGAATCAAGGTAGTTAAAAATTCATAAACAAAACTATCCAAATCACTATCTTGAGTTATTAGCTTTAATCCTCACTTTGAAGATATGGAGACACTATCTCTATGTTAAAATATGTAAGATATATACAGATCATAAGAGTTTGAGATAAATATTATCATAGAAATAGCTCAACATGAAGCAAAGACGATGTATCTCTCTACTCAAGGATTATGATTTTTCAATACACTACCTCCTAGGGAAGGAAAATAAGGTTGCAGATGCATTGATCAGGAAGGATCATGAATTTCCTAAAGAAAATGAGGACTGATAGGGATCCAATGTACATTGATCTAGTAAAGATAGATACGGGAATTATGAAGGAAGGTGAAACATCACTACATTTTCAAATGGTTTCGAAACCTTATTTATTGGAAAAGATAAAAATTTCTCAATCCGAAGATGAGAGTTTTTAAAAGAAAATTAAAGTAGTTAATGATGGGAAAATGGTAGACATAGTATATTAAGAAGAATTTTTAAAATTTGGGAAGATGCCCTATGTTCCCTCTATACCCGAGATAAAAATGGAATTATTGGATGTTGCTCATAATATGAATTTCTCTATACACCATTGTAGCACTAAGATGCATATAGATTTGATGAAACATTTTTGGTGAGATAATATAAAGATATAAATTTATAATCATGTATCAAGATGTTTAGTTTTTCAATAGGTGAAGGCTGAAAGACAACACCCTAGAGGATTCATGAAACCTGTACCTATTCCTACATGGAATTAGGATGACATTTCTATGAATTTTGTCACTGTATTACCAAATAATACAAGAAAAAACGATGTAATATGGGTAATTATTTACTGACATACCAAAATGCACATTTTCTAACTATAAGGGAGGATTTCCATTATATTTCATTCAAAAATCTATACTAAAAAAGTTTTAAGACTTCGTGGTGCACCTTTATAGATTGTCTCTGATATAGATCCCTTTTTTACATCAAAATCCTAGAAGAGTATTTAGAAGGCTCTTGATACTGAGCATCATTTGAGTACTGAATATCACCATCAAACTAACAGGTAGTTAAAAAGTATGCTCCAAACTTTATAAGACATGTTGAGGTTGTACTCATCTGACTTTCAGGGTTTGTGGGATCAGTATTTACCTTTGTTATGATTTTACTATAATAATAGTTTCCATTAAAGTATTAAAAATGGAATGGTATGATGAGTTATATGGAAAGAGATGTAATACACCAAATTATAGAGATGAAGTTAGTGAAAGGAATCTTATAGGCCTAGAATGTGTGGAGGAAACAACAACAAAGGTAAATACTATTCTAGACCACATTAAATTATTTTAAAGTAAGAAAAATATCCATATAGACAACTAGAGGAAAGGTTTAGAGTTTCAAGTGGGAGATCTCATTTTACTAAAGGTATCTCCATGGAAGGGTGTTATAAGATTTGAAAATAAAGGTAAACTAATCCCTAGATACATGGGACATTTTGAAATTCTAGAGAGAATTGGAGCTATGTATTATCATTTGGTAATTCCACATATCATTTCTAAAGTATACGATGTGTTCCGAATCTATTTGTTAAGGAATTACATGCCAAACCAAATACATGTTTAAACTTAAGAAAAAATATAATTGGAACTTGATTTGTCTTACTACGAAGATCTTATCGACTGCCATTACCTAAAAGGGGATTCTATTATCTTGGTTTTAGAATTTACCTTAATATTTTTAGGATCTAAAGGATAGGTTAAATAGTGATCATGTGTTGTGGTTTCCCAAATAAGGATTAAAGTATAAGGTGTAAAATGATCCACCGAGGAATGATCTAGGTTCTGTACTAATGCTGAGGTGAGATATGATTTCTTATGGGTCCAGAAAACTAAGAACACATGAGTAAAACTACATGAATATAGAATTAGAACTTTCACTAGTTGTGTTTACTTTGAATATATAGAAAAATCTTATTCGTAGTGAATTATTTTTTGTCTTCATAGATCATAATAGTCTCGAGTATATATTTTCATAGAGGGACTATAATTTGAGGTAAATATGATGTTTGGAGTTCCAAAAGGTCTATGATTTATTGATAGTCTATACTCTAGGTAAGGGTAATGTCATATCTAATTACCTTTATAGGAAATCATGTTCTTAGATAATAGAGGTGGTGTCCAAGTAGTTTGAATAATTATGGTTGGACTATTTAGGGGAAGGATACATAGATTAACTATAGTCAATAGTATTAACCCCTACACTTCTTCATTGGGTGAAGGAGTTTTAGCTTGAAGATATATACTATAAGGTTTTATGGGATTAGATTCTCTCTGAAGATAAACTTGAGAGATTTTATGAAGGGGGGAGCATTCCATCCTCTTCTAGGAGAATACCGTTCTTCCTAAATCACTTAATGAGGAGTTTATGTGGGAGTTATATACCTACCTGTTGCCAATACATCATAATGTGGAGAAGATGCCCTAGGGTCTTAATCACTAGTTTTTCTAACATGTTAGGAATTAGGGTGTTGCTAAGTTCATTTCATGGTGCTTCATATGTCAGTAGGTGATGGTGGAGCACCAGGTTTCTATAGGTCTAATCCAACCCCTTAAGGGTATTTAGTGGAAGTGGGATAATATATCAATGGATTTAATGAATGGATTTTCATGATCAACTAAGATTCATGAAACTATTTGGATTATTGTTTACTAGATAACCTAGTTGGCTAAAGTTTTTCTCATTCAGGGGAATATTTCTGTAGAGAGATTAATATGCCTTACATAGATGATACTGTGTGATTATATACAGTATTCTCCGTGATTGTATTTGAACACAATTATTTTCTTATAAATTTATTATGTTGGAATTTACAGGAGGATTTTGGAACCCAGTTACATTGGGAATGAATTTACACTACTATATAGACTTTCTGATTGATAGGACCATTCATGTTCTTTAGGATATACTATAATCTTGTTTGATAGATTTTTGGTAAGAGTTGGGATGGTGACCTTCCCTTAGTGATGTTTTCATACAACAATATCTATCACTATAGAATTGGCACATAACCATTCAATTCCATGTATGAGAGACCTTTAAAGATAACCTTTTATTAGATAGATATTGGTTAATCATCTACTATAGGGATTGATCTATTGTGATTAATGATAAAGAAGGGGTAGGTGATCCAAGAGAATACAAGGACAACCTAGATCCATCTAAAGCTATATTGATATAGATGATGGATACCCTTATATGTGATCTTAGAATCCTAACCTCTTTACATGAGTTATAATTTTTGTGTTGAAAATCATAGAAGATGGAAAGGATGTGGTAACTCAAATTTTTCTAATAATGCCCTTGATAATTTTTAACAATATTTTTTGAGGTTTTTGTAAATATTTTACATTTAACTTTAACATTACATAATATCAAATATAAATAATTTATTAAATATATATTTTTATCCACATGAATCTGAACATTTAATAACCCATAAACTGAGTCATGTATCAAAATTCCAATACTGCTGGTATATCTATATTATGGTATTTTATCAAAGAGATGTATAATTTTTATAGAAATACTTCAAACCTTCGGACTGCGAATTTTAAATCTTTCATTTGAATAGAAATAAATTATTATTTTTAATATTTTGTGCATGATGATTAGTCAATGATGTATCATGGTGATATGGAAACATTTTTCCTTGAGGAAGGTTTCTAGAATCTTATATTTTTGGAATGTCACAACCATTGAGTTAGTTTTTTATTAAAGGATTTTATAGAGGGGAAATATTATCTTCCTTTGATTTAATTTTCCCCCTTTGGAAATATCCATTTCCCTTACTATTTTTATCTGGAGAACATTTTAGATTTCATTTCACCTCCACCCTTGATCTTTTCATAATGAAGGGAGATTACCTCATGCTCTTCATTTTCTCAATGATAATAATGGTGTAGGTGAAAATGATAACTAAGGATCATGAAATGATCATCTTGCTCCAAAAAATCTCTAATGAGGTAGAAATCATTGAATTTTTTTTATCACTTAATTATTTACTATTAAAATTTATCATCTTCTGAAAATAAAATCATCAATGATGAACATGATTAAATTTAAGAAAATAATAATATACTATTTTTAAAAAAAATAATATTTTAATAAAATATTAATTTTTTTAGGAACACACAACAAAAATTATTATCCTATCAAAAACATTTTTTACACATCTTGAATTATTTGGAAATTTTTATAATTTAATGAATATTAAATTAAATTATTAAATTGAATAAATTTTGTTACAAGAGTAAATTTTTTTATCCTTTGATAATAATTCCTTCTCTGATCATGTTACCATGAAAATTTGATAAATTAATTTATAGTATGGAATAAACATGGGGATGAAGCCTCCAAATTAATATTAAATTTTTATTACAAGAAGTATTTTTGATTTATTTCTCTAATGGTGTTTGTTCATGGAGTTTAATATAAATATTATTAATTATCATCAATTAAAAATTAATTCTTTTATATATTATAATGTTATTTGGGATTGAAATCCCATAAATATATTTCTACCATGAATAGTCATTCCATTAAACTTGTATATTCACGTTCTTAAATGAAGCTAAATGCAAACCCATTTTCATGTGGGTGGGTGATACATCAGCCGCTACCCACTCAATTATTATTGTTTTATTCATTCCTTTGATTTTTTATCATGATATCATGAAACTAAAATAGATTATGGGAAGAGAATTATGAATTTTTTAATATTACAATTAAATTGTGATGGGTTCAGGTGTGGTATGAAAAATGGTTTGTTGAAAATTGGATGGATGACCACAAATGGTAAAAAATCATCCTAAAATGGTGGACCCAAGGGCATCATAATCAAGAACCACTAGTAGAATGACTGGAGGAAGAGGTAACAATGTGTTTCATAATTATCTACATGCTAAAGGCTTGAATTATCTTGGTACACACCGTTTAACCCTCTAGATTACATGTTGTATAGTCCACAATCTATGGTTCTAGAGATCCTCTATAATATAATTATAACTTTTCATGTGACTATGGATCACATTTTGTGTAACCTAAGATTTATTTCTATAACATGCACTCTATGAACACACCAAATAAACATTTTGGACCCCCACATCATTTGTGATGTCACACACATTATATAATTTTATAATGGAAACTCAATGTGTACAAATAGTGCTTTCCCAATAGTTATGTTCATTCTATAACCATTGATCCACCAGAGATGTTGTGTACTTATAGATAGGATACTCTACATATAACTAGAGTATATTCCAACCATCCTGATAACCTCTTCATTCCATATACACTGACTTCACATATAATGAGATACGACAATACATAACCAACCTTTCCTGAGATACTACATGTCTTATACCTTTATAAAAACACCACGTACCTTCCTGGATTCCATATATTGAAATATTTATGTAATTATTCATTATTTATCACTGAATTTTTAATCTTGGATTTATGGGTAGTCTATTTTATGTATTTATCCATATAAAGAATGATTTTATAACCCTTTTGTCCAGAAGAGTCCACCAATAATACGTTTTGGAAAATTTAAGGATCTTAGTTCTTTTGTGATGATGATATAGTTCATTAAAAGTTTTTTGAGTAGATATAGAGTTCATGTACTCCACTCAATGTCAAGGTGTAGTCCTTTATACATGGGGTTTAGGTACTCGCTTAGTGTGATTCTCATGATAGGGCGTTGTCCCCCATATGAAAGATAGAGTTATCACTTTACCATGTATTAGGGTGTAGTCTTTTATCCATAAAAACAATATTTTATTTATGTGTCAGGGATATGGAGTTATTAATACCTCATGTGTTAGGGTAGAGTCCTATATAAACAAATTTAGTACTCCTTTTTGTGTCAGAGCATAGTTCTACAACTATAAAGTCAATACTCCCCCATGTATCATGGAATAAGCCTATATATTGGTTAATTACTCCATTGATAGATATACACACTCATTGATGAGGAAAAATCTCATACTAATGATATAGATAAATGTATTTTATGTTTTTAGAGATAGTTCATTTGTGCCTTGGTTCTCTAGGCCAATTGGGTCTTTTTAAAAGATGAATCCTAGAGAGATAAGATGTTTGGAAAGATGACTTACTTAGCTTTGGTTACCTATTTCTCTTTAAAAATATCCATATACTTTATTCATAGATGAATTCAAATATTAAATTCCTTCTATGTTTTAGGGAATCCCACTAGGTATATTTATACTCACCACCATGGTATTTATTCCCACACTTCTTATATTCATGTAGATTATGCATAGTTTAATATTGGACTTGGAGGTTGAGGTGTTGGTGTAATTCTTGTATAGAGGATTTAGGTAATGCTAGTTTTTGATGTTCTTATGTCAGTGTTGATGTGACACGGAGATTGTTTTTTGAATTATTCATGGTTTCTCATTGTATTTTTATGTTTTTATTTTAACTTTCCTTGTTTATGGATATGATTTTCTCTATATTACTAGGTTATTTTTTCCGATAACATGCATGATGTACTATGGTTGGTTTGCTATATACATGCTGGAATTTTTTGATATATTATGTCACAGAGATATGTGAACTTTTAAAATTTTATAGAATAAATCCTCCTATATTTTTGATATGATTTCTTGGTTCTTATCTCCATCTTATGACCAGTTGGAGGTAGGCTCGGGGTGGAACCCTCAACCTACTATTGGTCTAGGTGGGGTCTTGATGGGTTGGGTCATGCCAATGTGTGGTGGTTCTGTGATAACTCTAGAGCTCCTTTCATACTACCTCATAGATAATTTATCCATATCATCCACAATTCTAGTCCATCATTCCCAATTAAAAAAGAACATAATTACACATTACAATAAAACACATATAAAACAGGGGAAAATGTTAGGGATAAAATACCTCATTTTCATAGAGGTTACCCCTTCTATTATCTTACTTTAAATCATCCCCATTCTCCTGAAATTAATGATATTGACAAAAATACCTAATTTAGTTATTTATAGTAAAGTATATAAAATAGAAAGAGAAACAATGAATAAAGGATTTTGTGACGTTCCCACACGCGTCGTTAGGTTTGTACGGGCCATGTTCAGATTAGATTTACTATTTTAAAAACTTTACTTACTACTCAGGAATAGTATGGTAGAAGTGAGAGGTCGGTCTCATGAGGAGGGAACTGGTTCTTGAAGGTTACTATCTTGAAACCCAATTTTTTAGGATTCTTTTCAAATTTCTTTTGTGTTTTGGAGTTTTTATAAATCTATGTTTGAAAGTGTCTTAAAATAATTATGGATGGGTCAGGATCAATTTCAAGTGTTTAGAGAAAGTATGACCTTAAAACTAATATTGGAAGGGCCCAAAGGCTTAGGCTATGAAGCAAATGATAGTCGCTAGTTGACTTGGGTTAAGTCAGATATTTCTACCTAGGAAGTGACCATTCCCTGATCCAGAGATAGTAACAGCCTAAGTGCATTAATTTTAGCTTACAGGGAAGAACGTTACCTAGGATAGTGATCATAGCCTAGTCTACTTTAATCAGGATAGGGAATTCCATTTGAATATCTCACATTCAGGGACGTTCACATGAATTGGGAAGAGTTTTATTATTTATCCTAATTACTAAACTATTAAGTTTACCAAAATTATATTTAAATATTTATTATGAGATCAAATACATATACTCTCGATCCCTACCATTGAATGGTTTAGCTACTCTTGGTGGGCTGGTATGAAAATAAATAAATAAATAAACTAATGCTTGACATAATTTTTAAATTTAATTGATTCAAAATCATGAAAGGGTTCATATTTTTAATGAGAATAAGCATTAAATTGTATTTGAAAAAGATAAATTGCTACATTAATAGATTTCTTACTTGTGATTAAAAATAAAAATGGATCTAACAAGTGTCATTGGAAATTGATAATGAACAACGAGAATGGATGCAGCAGGAATTTGAAAGCGTTGAAGAAAACATGATCCAAGACTCTTGAAATAAAATAAAATATAAAAAATGAAGAAATTTTTAGTTTAAAGGAGAGAGGGGTGATGGAAACTCATAGAGAATGAAAAAAAGAGAGAAATACCATCCTATAATTCAATTAAATGCTTTGCTGAGGTGTTTTATATATAGAAAAAATCGATAATGATGTGTACTAGAGTTACACATCATGTACCATCAATTTTCATATATCTCTGTGTATTTTGGATCTTCCAAATACCACTTGGGTATCTATCCCGATTTATGAGGTTTGACTACCTACACATCGTGTACAGAGGACCCCCGATGTGTACTGATCCTCATCAATTCCTCTGACATGGATTTATCATTCAACAACTTTGACTGATGTCATGTCATGTACTAAGAATTCACAACATGAGATGATTACTTCCTCAACTAACTTCACAACTTGGTTCATGGCTTGGATCATGAATTTTTACATGCTGTGGACTCCCATTACATGATGTGTAATGCCGATTCACAACGTGTAATAGGTGAATTCTACACTTTTTCAACATTTCTTTCTTTGAATCATGTGAAGCCTCATTCCTACAAAACTAATCATATATCAAGAATATTATGAAATAAATCAATGAAAATCCATAATTAAATGGAAGTAAAAAGTATATATAAATTCATCTTATCAAATCCCCCAACTTTAACAATTAATTTTCCTCAAGAAAATAAGGTCTCAAAAATGATTTCAAAAAGAGATAATCAATTTTTAAAATAAGAAACATTCATTATGTCCAAGAAAATAAAACTAAGTGTCAGAAAAAAAGTTAGTCTCTAGAATCATTCCTACATAGAAAACCAAGCATGCTATATAGATTAGTTCTTTAAACAAATTATAATCTTTTAATTACAATATTTTTTTACAGTTCCTTGAATTATATACCCATTTTTGATTTACCTCAAAATGAATTTTCTCTCATCACTTAGGGTAAAATTAATTTGGAGTTATTTTCATACCCCAAGTACATGTTACTGACCATAGAATTTCATTGGTTATATCATCTTCACTTTGTAAATAAAAGTACAAAAATAATCATGAGGGATTTAGAAGTATGGTTTTGATGACTCTGAGGTTTTGGGTAGGTGGGTAAAAAGTGAAAATCAAGCTCAACCAGAGGGTAAGATCTGATGAATATTGCATGAATGTCACGATAAGTATAATACATTTACTCCTTCCAACTAATCAAGTCCACACTCTAGCAGCTCCAGTTGGATATATATATATCAAGTAAGTACACAATGGGTATTCTGTTCCTTTTTCTTTTGTATTTCTATTTTTTGAATTTCATGTCCATGCCTGATCTCACATCCAACCCCTAACCACATATGATCGTTCAAGGGATTGATCAGTCTAGAAATATTGATTTTTGATATTCCTAGTACACAACCCACATATGTTTTTCTTTTCTTTTTTATATTTCAAAGGAAAATAATAAAAGTGAAATTATATAAAGTAAATATGGATCACAACCAAACATTGTGTTGATTAAACCATACATTTCTGTAAATAGAAGCCTCTTGTGATATCTGAAAAACTCCCCCACACTTGTTCGTAAATAATTAATGCATTATATAAGGAGAAGGGTAGTGATGGTAGTGTTTTTTGGTCATTTTACCATATTCAATTAAATTCTTATTCTCCTAAGAGTGTACCATAGTGGTACAACATAGGGTCAATCTCAAGGAGGCTACCAACACACACTATCTTCCTATTGTCACTATTATTTTATAATACTATTAATATTGATTGGAGGGGATTTTAAATGGGTTAAAAAAGTTAAATTATTAAGATTTCATGGTAAATATACGTTAGCGATAAGAAATTCGAAGTGAACTATACTAAAAAGAACAAGATAAAGAAGTTATTGGTGGATAGACATTGTAACGTCCCGGTTCTAGGTGCTGCATAAAGATAACCCGAACCCAATTGGTTAAATAACCTCAAGCTCATTTCCCCAAATGCCAGAGGCTGATGACTAATAGCGAGGGACAAGTTCTGATAGTGGGGAAACTATTCCCCCATTGGTAGAGTTTACACAGCGGAATAAACAATAATAATCAAAAGTGGAAGCGGTAATACTATACAACAAAAGCAAACAACGGAAGAATGATAGTAATATAAAAACTGGAGCATATATCAATGATACATGTCACATGTGTCTAGTAAAGTAGCCAAAAAAGTCAAAATTCTAGAAATACAATACTAAAACCAAAGTAAAAAAGCAGTAAACTCCAATAGCATCGCAAGCCTCATCTTAGTCCCTTTCTCTCCATCTCCAATAGCAATCAATTACTTGACGAGGAAGGGCGTCTGCCCTTATCTATACCTGTAACCATATAATTTTTTTTGGATCGAAAATCATGACCCAAACAGGGTGTGAGATGAATCCTAGTAGGAAACCACCAAAATAACTATGCCTAACTGTCGGTGAATATATATAGCAGGTAATATGCAGAAATTAGGCAATAAACTAGCGTGTACTCAAAAGTAAACAATCCAACAGTTTTTAATTATATTCATTTACATTTATAAATTATTCAAACTGTTGAATAATAAAACCTTAGGATCTATCTTAAGCTCTATATACCCCTATAAAATAATATCAACATACATCTCAAAAGACCACATAAACAATCAAGTAAGAATGAGTCCATGATTTTACTTTGGGTTGGAATACTCATCACAATAATTCAATTATTCACAAGCAAACTTATGGAAAATTTCTCACAGTCTGATCCCCTATGGTTTCACATATCAACAGTTCATTAAAAAAATGACCCTATGGGAAAGCTCACATAGTCTAACCCATTTGGTCCCTCATGGAACTAATCATTTACAAAAACCCCCTGGGTAGCTCTCATGGTCAGTGCCCCCTTGGTTTGTATAGAAATAATAAAATGTAATGACCCCTGGTATCCCTCACTGTCAATTCCCTATGGTATAACATTCATTTAATAATGAACCTCTGGGTAACTCTCATAGCCTAACCACTCTAGTCAAAGACCCCATGAAAACTCTCACAATCAATACCTCTCTTCAATCATAATAACAATTAATAATTAAAAGACCCTACATCAGGAATCTCTCACAGTCAATTCCCCTTGGTCATACTTTCATAATACGAAACACATGCATATCATATAAATAAAAACTCCATATTAACAACACTTGGCATGGAAAACAAAGCAACCTAAAATTCTTCCTAGACCCAACGACCATAATCAATCAAACATGGGAAACACATCTATAAACAAGTTAATAAACCTTTTTCATAATCAATAACCCTTTCTCAAACAAACAGACCATAACAGGCTTTAAATAGGGTTAAATTCCAAACCACACAATACCCTAAACAAGGGTATTCAGAACATTAAGCATATATAATTCAAATAAAACTAACGAAATGAAAAAACCACCAACCTCGATGTTTTACGATGAACACTCTCAAACATTGGCCGTTGAATCAGCCTAGAATGATGTAGATATAAAAAAGGTTAAAAAATATCAAACCTCGATAACTAAATGGATTGGAGAAATTAGGAAGATAGGATCTAGGGAAAGAGAGAAATCACCCGTGGGAATCCAATGCACTAGGCAACGTCTCAATCAGAACTCAGATAAAGGAAAAAGAGGAGGATGAAGTTCTTCAGCCATACCTCACTCTCATGTATGATATATGGGAAGAAGAAAGAAGTTCTAGAAATGAGATGCAACCCCAGTCCGATTAATAAAATTAAATAGTGTGTTCATTTAATGTACACACCATGTACTAGCCTCAATTTCCCCCTACTTTAGGTTGTCTTCTTGGTCACCAACACAGCCATGCACTCGTCCATTACATGTCCAGTACACGGCTACACGTGGCAACCTAATACACACCGTGTACTCAAGATTACACATCGTGTACTTGGAAAATTTCCCCTTTCTTCATTTTTCCTCAAAAAGTACCTAAAATAATGATCCATCCATGAAATGAAGATCTGGGTTCTTACAAACTTCCCCCCTTAAAGAAATCCATCCCCAAATTTCCCTTCCAAGTGTGGTGAAGAATAATATTCAAACAACATGGGCCACTGTGATCGTACGTTGGCCTCCCTCTCCCAAGTCTCATCTTGTACTCACCTGTGCTGCCATAGCACCCGTACCAGAGGAATAGACCAGCCACAAAGAACCTCTGTGCTATGATCCAAAATCTGAATAGGGTGCTCCTCTAAGGATGAATCTACCTCTAAGTCAACCTCCTTGGGTTGAAAAATGTGATACAGGTCCGAAAAGTAACACCGTAGCTGAGAAACATAAAAGACTTCATGCATTTCTTGGTACCTCTGAGGTAACTGCAATCGATAGGAAAATGGCCTGACTCTCTCCATAACCTCAAATGACCTGACGTATCTCAGTAGAAGCTTTACCTATCTCCTAATACTCTTGTGTCCCAACCTCGGTGTGACACATAAGAAAACCTGATATCCGACCTCTAACTCTAGAGGTCATCTCTATAGATCATCATAAGATTTATAGTGAGATTGTGCAGTATACATCCTTTTATGAATCAACTCCACTTACTCAGTGGTCTCCTAGATGAGATGAGGTCCCATCATAGCTTCCTCTCCTACCAACAGCCAAGATAGGGGTGATCGAAATGGCCTACCATATAATTCCTTATAAGGTGACATCTGAATCGTCACCTGAAAACTATTATTGTAGGAAAACCCACTTGGGGTATGTGTATCTCCCAAGAGACCCCGAAATCTAGGACCCATGCTCATAGCATGTCCTCCAAAACCAGAATCGTGCACTCGGACTGGCCATCTATTTGAGGATGGTAAGCCATACTCAGATGTACCTATGTACCCAAATCCCTTTGTAGTCCCTGCCCAACATGATAAGTAAAATGAGCATCCCTGTCTAAAACAATATAGTGTGGAACCCCATGAAAAATTACAATCTCTTGGATGTAAAACCGTCTAATATCATAAAAAATTAAGGTTTCCTAGATCAGAATGAAATGTGAAACCTTCGTGAGTCTATCAAAAACAACCCAAACCGCATCATTTCCTTGAGGAAACCTCAGTAAAACTGTCACAAAATCCATTGGAACATCATTCCAATTGCACTCGGGAATTGGTAACTACCATAAAATCCCTACTGGTCACTGATGCTCTGCCATCACTTGCTGAAAGGTGGAACAAATCATAATAAAACTAGCTACATCCCTCTTCATACCTAGCCACCAATACTGATGGTGTAGATCTCTATACATCTTGGTAACACCAGGATGAACTGCCCAAACTAAGGATTTAAAATCTTGTATCAACTCCTCACATATGTCCGCTGACAAACATACACACCCATCAAAACGCATGATCTCATCCTCTCCTACAGTCCACCTAAGAGTAGGTTCCTCACATGTCACACTCTCCCATTGGATTAAGACTTCAGAATCTGATAGTTGCCTCATTCACACTCGATCCAGGAGAGTAGAGGTAACAACTATAGAAAAAAGAAAAGTATGACCTTGTCTATCGTGCACCTCCAAATACATCTTAGAGAACAAAGCCATAAGTTTCCACTCACTACTGGCCTCCTGAACTACCTATATCTGAGTCCTCCTGTTCAACACATCAACCACTACATTTCCTTTCCTTGGCATGTAGGAAAGCTCAAAGTCAAAAGATTGAAGGTACTCAACCCACCTTCACTGTCTCAAATTCAGATCATACTGAGTAAATATATACTTGAGACTTTTGTGGTTAGTGAAAACCACAAAATTCTCTCCCAAAAGATAAAAGTATAAATCATGCACAACTACAACTAACTTGAGATCATGCGTCGGGTAATTCCTCTCATGTGGCCTCAATTGCTGAGACCCGTATGCAATGAATCCTTCCCCTTTCATAAGCACTGCTCCAAGCCTGATACCCGATGCATCACTATAAATGGTGTAACTCTTTCCCGGCTCTAGAAAAATCAGTATTGGTGTTGAAGTCAATCTCCCTTTCAGCTCCAGAAAGGCTGAATCATGGGATTCTATCCACAAGTACTTCACACCCTTCTTAGTCAGGACCATCAATGGTGCTCCTAAGTGTGAAAATTACTATATAAAGTTCCTGTAGTAACCAGACATCCCCAGAAAACTCCATACCTCAAAGAAATTATTCAGCTACTCCCAAGAAACTACTGCTCTCACTTTCTCTGGGTATATTGACACTCTTGTCTCTAAGATAACATGATCCATGAAGTGAATCTGGTCCATCCAAAAGTTCCATTTTGAGAGCTTGACATATAATTGATGCTCTCTCAGTTTACTCAATATGATCTCAAGATAGAGGGAATCGTCATGTCGAGTGTGAGAGTATGCCAAGATATCATATATCTGATGGTGTAATGTGAAAATGATGATAACCAGATCTCAATTCAATCTTTGAGAACACCCGGGTCCCTCAAAATTGATCAAAGAGATCATCATACCTCAGAAAGGGACATCAGTTTTTAACCGTCAACTGGTTCATCTTCCGATAATCCAAGAAAAGTCCGAGAGTACTATCTTCCTTAATCGCAAAAAGGACAGGCTAAACCCAATTAAACGTACTGGGTTGGATGAAACCCTTTTCCTATAACTCCTCTAACTTCTTATTGAGCTCCTGTAACTCTGGTGTAGTCATTCTATAAGGAGGAATGGACACCGGTGCCACTCCTGGCACAAGATCAATTGAGAAATCTGCTTCTCACTCCAGAGGTAAACCTGGAAAGTCATCTGGAAAGACATATCTGAAACAATCCACCACTAGAGGAAAGTCCATACGTGAAGTCTCCTGGTTATCTAGATATAAACTAGAAATCTGGGAGGTAATTCCTCCCAACCCATGATGCTCAGGTCCATCTCTTCTCACCTGGACATCCCATTCCCCATTGTGTAGAAAAGACCCACCCTCTGGTGATGTGAAACTCACTCTGTGATGATAGCATCCAACAAATTCCTAAAAGGAGACTAACCAGTCTATTCTGAGAATGAGATCAAATCCTGTCATCTCTAAGACATAGAGGTCCCATAAGAAGTGACACCCACCAACCTCAAGAGGGCACTCCTTGTACTGATATACACTAGCCGTCCTAATCCCCAACAGAGTGGCAAGCATTATAACATCCTAAAAAGTAAAGATACAGAGCCCAAGGCTCTCCATAATGACAACATATATAAAACTATGGGAAGAACCTATATTGAAAAGAGAAAAATCTAAAACTAAGGAAACTAGAATCGTATCTCTAACCATAGAGGGTCTGAGATACTGCTCATGCCGGGTCTACTCCAATGAAAAAGTTTGACCTATACTGCGGCCCTATGACCCTACCTGACCACCCATAGCTAATCCACGCTGCGATATCTGAAAACCCAAAGTTTAGCTACCACAGCTACGCCCATATCCTCATCCTGAACGACCTAATGAACTCCAGTTCCATGACTGATGAGAAACTGGTGGTCCTACGCTAAACGCTGAGTCATAAAAGAACCCCTATCACTCACTACTAGTCAGAAGAACTAGAAAAAATGCTAGAGATGACCCATATTTCCACAATACCGGTACTCAACTGGGACTATCGGGCAATGTGGTCTGGTATACCCAGTCTTCCTACACTGGTAGCATACCACCTAGCTACCAGATGAAACATCACATAAAGGCTCCCTACAACACTTCCTACTATCCGTTTAAGGAGTAACAACCCTAGATGATGAACCACCTTGGATGTTGAACTGACCTGGCTCACATATACCAACTCCCTCAGATTACACTCAGTAATTATTACCTGGTTCACTATAGCCATCAATGAAGTCATCCTAAATACATTCACCTACGATCAGATTTTATACCTAATACCATCCTCAAATTTCCTTTCCAAAGATAAATTGTCACCTCCTAGAACTGATGCAATGCACTAAAGCTATGTGAAATGAGATGAGTAATCCATCACTAAAAGAGTGACCTGCTCTAGATGCATTAACTCTTAGGCTCGATTGGCCCTCAATGTCTTGGGGTATAAGTAATCATAGAAGATCCTCTGAAACTCTTCCCAAACCATTTCCCAATGACATCCTACCTATGAGATAACATCCCACCATCTCATGGCATAGTCACATAACATGTACATAGATAGCTTCACCCTCCTCTCTAGAGGCATCTCCAGATGCTCAATGATAGCAAGTATGGCCTCCAACCATGTATTTGCATCCTGTGGTCCTCCATTCCCAGAAAAAGTGGGAGGATGCTGCTGCTATAACACCCGCATAAAACCTTGCCATAGATGGGTTAGGATGTGGTGATCCATGAAACACCGATAAAATCCTCAAAAATCCTTCAAATAACTATGTATTAGAACCTGAATCTGGTATAACAACTGGTTCTAAGATGAGCACGATGTGGGGATTTGCTGGTAGTCCATGATCTACCATTTTTGGTGTCTGAGCATTACCTTGTATCTGGCATTCAATCAGTGGATGTCTTGGTGGAATGAATCTACAAGGTCAAGCGCACACCTCCGTTCAAGATTATCAAGGACCAAAACTTAGAAGTGCAAGAAAGTAACATGAGAAGAAACATTCATGTTTTACCAAAAAGGGTTACACAACATGTATAGCCCCTACACAACATGTTACCTTAAGCTTTTAACATGGTGTGTACCTATACCAAACCTGGTCGTGTAACACCCCAACACATGGTGTGTTACTCCTGATACATAGAGTGTAATTGAATTTTCCTTCCTTTCCAAGTTCTTCTATATGGCTCAAACCACACAGTTCTCTCCTAGGTAACACTACATGGTGTGTTCACCCAATACATGGAATGTACAAGTTAAGTTACAACCGCCCATGTCATTAGTCACACAGTCAGATACACGGTCAACCCTACACGACATGTACAAGCTAGAAATGACATGTACAACTTAAGTTTCATCCACCCATGTCATAGGTCACTCGACCAGATACACGGTTCCTTATAACACAATGTTTACAATCCAGACACGATGTATTCTACCAAAAAATTTATCAACCCCATGTAACTACTCACATAGATAGTTACATGGTTAAATACTACACGGAGTGTACATATAGTACATGGTTTGTACTTATGAAAAGTTGTTTCTTCTAGAATAGAAGAACATATGGCGTGTGTTCATAACACCACACGTTGTGTTGTCTGGGTTTCTAGACACTAAGACTATGAAACTTCTACATAACTATTTCGCACGGAATTCAGGGATGACCTCCTGGATGGGAGATTCAAACGTTCCGATCGGTTTCTAGCGGGTTTGTTCATAGAACCGGAAACATCCAATGATTCCACATCCATTTGGACCTACTTTCCAAAGGTATGTGCTCATTATCTTGTGGACTGATGAGGCTTAGGAATTTGAATTGGTCGAGAGGATGGGAGGTCGGACTCATCACACCTTTTTGAGGGGAATTATTGTCTACTCCGGGACTCTCTTTATAGATTTAAGTTATGTTTGTGAATACTTATTACATTACCAAGTATAAAATGAGCTTTCCTTTAGTTTTAACAATCAATGATTAAATATGTAAGAAATTTAGAGAATCTTTTATATGTATTCGAGGTTCTTCATCAATAGAGAATCATCTGTATCTATTTAGAGATTCTTGGTCAATGGTATCCTTGAAAATATTTATATAAAAGTCTCTTGGTTATTATGATGACCAGGCTGGTTTTAAAGCCACTCAGTGGGGAACTTGAAGTTTATCGTCATTCAGAAAGACATGGATTATTTAAGAGTTGGGATCGAACCCATAAATGGGCTACCTATGTATCCTTTGTTTTGGAAAAGGAATCAGAACCCACGTAGTTCGAGTAAGGGAGTATGACGTTTATGATTGATGGCTCAAAGAAGGATGTCATAATTACTTTTACACTCTAAGCTCACGTGAGTCATGCCCGGTGTGAGAAACAAGAGGTATTGGTAACAATTAGACAATTGTGCCATGAAATATGCAATCATAAGAAATGGTTTGGGGCTTATGTATATATGACTGCCCAGATAGATGAAGGTTTATGATTTACTTTTAGGGAGAAAATCCAGGAACATGGTCCATAAAGGTATATGTGATTCATGGAGATTTGAATACTCTAACTTGGGACTTATTCCTGAAAAGGAAACCCAAATTAAGAGAGGATTGATAACTGGGTTTTACTCCTGAGAAGGAATCCCAGATCAAACGGAAATTAGGACTGGTTAAGAGAAATTAAGGGACTTGGGGCTTACTCCTGAAAAGGAAGCCCAAAATTTATGACTGGGACTTATTCCTGAAAAGGAGGCCCAGGTTAGGGGACTTGGGGCTTACTCCTGAAAAGGAAGCCCAAGATTATAACTGAGTCTTATTCCTGAAAAGGAGACCTAGGTTAGGGATTAAGGTTTGGGGCTTACTCCTGAGAAGGAAGCCCATATTTGAGATTGGGGCTTACTCCTAGGAAGGATGCCCAAATTAAGGGACTTGGGGCTTACTCCTAAGAAGGATGCCCAAAATTAGAGGACTTGGGGCTTACTCCTAAGAAGGATGCCCATATTAAAGGATTATGATTGGGGATTACTCCTGAGGAGGATGCCCAAGTTAAGGAATTAAGGTTTGGGGCTTACTCTTGAGGAGGATGCCTAGATTTGGGAACTTTAAGAATTTGGGACTTACTCTAGAGGAAGATGCCCATATTAAAGGACTTATAACTGGGGATTATTCCTAAAAAGGAGACCCAGGTTAAGGATTCTCTCATCTTAAAGGATGAGGTTGAATGAATGAACTCTCAATCTTTGGTGACATAAAGATGTATAAATCACTATGTTTTGAGAGATATTCAACAGAATTCCTTTCAAATAAGGAAGTCAAATCAAGAAATCATGCCATAAATGGCTTTGAAGAGTATCTTGAAGACTAAATCTTGAATAGGAAAGGTTAAATGGCTTAAGAGGGGTAAAATGGGAAAGATGGGCACCCAAAAAGGTAGGGGCGTGCAAGTCTTTAAAGGCGCGCAAGTCTTGCGTGGGCGCACAAGTATTGGTCGCGCAGGTATACCTACGCGGCATGTGGGGTACTTGCGCGATTTTCAACTAGAATCTTCTTGAGGTTCTTCCAGAAAAGGGACGCGCAAATTCTATTGAAGGAATAAGGAGGCACGCAAGTGTGGTCACTTCCCTTAAGGGCTGACCACTCAGGCGTGCAAGTGTTGATGAGTTTCAACACTTAGGCCTTCCTCCTTCTCTTTAGATCTTCCGTTCTAGGTAATAAATTACCTTAGAAGTGTTACGGAAGCTTTGAGAAGAGACTTGGGCATCGAGAGCTTCAATCCGAGTTTCTGGAAAAAGATCCTCTCAAATGGGGGGCCCACAGGGTCTATTTATAGGCAGGAAAAGACCCTGGGCGGTTACCGGGCAGTTATCACTTAGGGCGCGCAAGTCACTTGCGCGACCAAGGTCGTCGCGCAAGTGTACTTGTGCGACAGTGATATAACTTGCACAGTGCAGTTTCTGTTGATCCTTTGTTCATGCCTTTGTTTATTTTTGATATTTTCTTCAAAGGTTGAATCAATTTGAGCTCAGATATTCCCCTTTTCCGATCTTTAGATTCTGTGATGAAAGGAGCATCAACAAAAGTCCCCCCTCAGAGTTGGATCCGGAGAGAAATGAGGATTTGACTCTGAGGAAATCGAATCCATCCAAAGGAAAAGGGGGCGCAAAAGTCTTCAAGGCACAGAGGACGGCACACAAGTTTTCGTCGTGCAGGCCTTAAGCGCACTGGGTACGGAGCGCAGATAGGCTTCCTGACCTATAAATATATGGCCTCACCTCCGTACAAGCATCCGGATTTCCGGACTTCATACCTTAGAGCTCTCGCTGCGCAGGTCACCTTAGCCGCGCAGGTTGCTCTATTTTCTAGTGTTTTCCTTGATGTCGCGCTACTGTAAAGGTATTTTTACTTGCGTGGTTTATACTTGCGCGTCAAAAACTAGCGCGGCACACGAATACTTGCGCGCCATGTTTTAGACTTGCGCGACTTAATGCCTTAGCCATTTTTTCGAAATCTTTCACAAATTTTATGAAAAAATAAACCCATTTAAGAGTTTAATTTATTCAACTTTTGGGCAGATTCAATGGCTCCTAAGTGAGTTAAAACATCTGATGAACTGGCTAGCAAGCGGATTGATGACATGATGAACATCATTGGCCACGATTACTATGATATCTGCGACAGCACTCTCCCAGATTTGGCTAAGTACTTGAAGAAATATCATCCTAATTTTCCACAGAGCATCTATCTGCCTCTGTGTGGTCATGGTCATCTGCAAGGATTCAATGTTCCAAATGCAAACAATTATACACCTGAGATGTAGCTGCACTGCTACTCCTCTATTTCGGTTATGCTGTTCATTAAGAGAAACAACAATGGTGTGAACTTTAAAATTCTTCCTCCATGTTATTTCCTTACAGATATGAAAATGGAAAACCCATGGGCTGAAATGTTTTCCACTACCGGTTGGTGGAGAGAAGACAAACATGGTATTAGAGCAATATCTGAAAAGATTACTCTCTCCAAATGGCTCTTTATTTCCAATGCTCCATTCTCAAATCCATGTATCCATCTTCCAAGTCTCTTGGACAGAAACAGAGTCACAGTTTGATCAGCAGAAAATTTTCTCAAACCGCACTCAAGAACATCCTTTTACAATTGTTCCAAGAAGAGCTGGTATCACTGCATCTCTTATTGTATCCAGTTGAATGAATGAATTCCAGGTGTTTTCTGATGAAGTTCGGGATGCCGTAAATCAAATGAAGTGTTATGTTGAAAGTCTCTTGTAATTCTTGAAAAAGAGAAGAGACTCCAGTCTGTGGATGTCCTTCTAACTCTTGTGCATCAATGAAAAAACACTTTCATCTTCAATCATTTGTACCTGCATTCTCTCACTACCTGCTTCAAATTTACTTAAGCCAATGGGCTTAGTTAGCATAGTTTGATTTTTACTAGTATTATTACAAATAACCCTACAAACTTTGAATCTTTTAATTTCTCAATATTACCTAAATCATACAAAAAAATGTATATTTAGTGAGCTGGAACTTGACTTTTATTCAGAGTTCCTTTTTCTTTTGTGGGAAGTTTAAAGTCATGCATGCCGGACATAAAGGGGCTATTGTTTAAGGTCGAAATATCTTTGACCAAAATGGATTAAAGTTGATTCAATTCCTTGACAATTTATCTGAAAACATATTACCATACTCAAGTATGAGAGAAAATATGTAAACTATGGCTTAAGAATATTTGAATCTAAGGAATGATATGAAAAAGAGCTAAAAGGCATTAGAAGAAGTAGTTTCCAAGAATGAAGTTACTATTATTTAACAAAACCCATTAGGGGGTTGAAATATGTAGGGCCACCTAAGGGCATTGGCTGCATGGTTAAATAAATAACATCTTTTGGCTGACAAGTCTGTTATGTGGACTGTTTATGCAAGGCCACCTATGGGCATTTGCTGCATAGTCAGGCAAAAGAACTCCCAGAAATTTACTTTCATAGTGCTAAAAGCCAGTGAAAGTTTATGGAGATTCAAATTTTCTAAAGTATAGAGTTTGTTGTATGGAAAGAGGTACTTGAATATGGAGAAGATATTTTCAGACAAGATTATCAAAGAACTGGATGAATATCACTCCTACGAAGGTCTAACCCAAACGTAGGGAAGAAGAATAAACCATAGACTTGAATACTTTCAGATCATGAAAAAGGATATGGGATAAATATGTTAAGGATGGATATTTTTTTTGCAGATACCTACATACCGTCATTGAAGACAAATAAGGACAAAAGAGGCATTCTTCCCAAGAATGAAGTTACCATCATTTAACAAACCCGTTAGGGGGTTGAATTATGCAGGGCCACCTAAGGGCATTGGCTGCATAGTTAAATAAAATAGTATCTTTTGGCTAACAAGTCTATTATGTGGACTTTTTATGCAAGGCCACCTATGGGCACGTGCTGCATAGTCAGGCAAAATAATTCTCAGAAGTTTGACATTTTTGTGACTAAAAGTCATGAAAAGGGTTATGAAGATCTGAAAATATTTAAGGTTAGGATTATAACACATAAAGATGGGTATTGTCCAATGTATATAGAGATACATAGGTCAATGATAACCATAATCATGTTGTGGCTGGGTCCTGAATTGAAGTTTTGGACTTCACTACATATCTCATAAGAATGAGAATCAAGCCATACGTAGTTCTTGAAATGCAGTTTAACGTCATGCAGGACGAAAATATGAGAGATCTTAGTTTAGGGTCATAGAGTTCGAACCATAATAATGAATACACAGTGTGTGTTTTCATGAGGACTTTTCAGCTAAGGGACTGAAAGTGAAATTTGGGGTTAGGCCCAAAAGACTTGGGGCTGGATTCGAGGGATACTCGAACGTTCTTACGTATCCCATAAGGATGGGAATCAAGCCCACGTAGTTCTAGAACTACCCTATGTACAAATTTGGTTCGTACATGTGAAGGGTGAAAGGGGACTTTAGTGCAATGATGGTTTAACCCAAGATAAAAAGTTTAGGCATTGCCATGTATGCACGTAGTCTTTTGAAATAAAACATGATTGAAAAATCAATGTCAATAAAAGTTCTCTCTCAAATGAGGAAATCAAAGAGTATTGTATTTTATTGTCATACCAGACAAAAGTGTTGTATAGTTTAACATCATATAACAAGGACGAAAGTGAATCAATGTAAAGATATTGATTCTAGGGGCGGTTTCACGAATCAACATCATATGAGATGGTGATGAACCGATGTGAAGAGATTGTTTTTGGGCTTGAACCCTGGGAGGTTGCCTACATACCCAGCCTAGAGGGCAAGGATCAAAGTCCGTGTAGTTCAATTAAACAATGAATTAATGATCAAGTTGTTCTTGGGGAAAATGATCTAATAAAAATGTTGTTGGGACTTACACATGGTTAGCGGCCCAAAGAGAGTGTTATGGTTGATGTTTGCTCGAAGCTCACGTGAGTCATACTCGGTGTGAGAAACAAGAGGTAACAACAACCTTAACGATGCATATTTTAATGTCATGTAGGACATAAAAAAGGGACTATGCAGTTTAAAGTCTTGCAGTTAGGACTATTGGTGATGCACAGTTTAGTGTCATGTAGCAGGGACAAAATAACAGTTTAATGTCATGTAGGACATAAAAAGGACTTTCTGTACAGTTTAGCATCATGTAGTTAGGACGATGGGGACGATACAGTTTAACGTCATGTTTGGACGAAAGGGGGAAACTGTGTAGTTTAATGTCATGCAGTAAGGACAAAATAACACACCATTTATGTCATGTTGGACGCATTGGGGATTTTTTCCACAGTTTAATGTCATGTTGGATGAAAGTGTGAATAGTTTAAGGTCATATGCATGGACCTTTGATGATTATATAGTTTAACGTCTTTCTGGACATAAGGGACTTTTATACAGTTTAGCGTCATGTAGTTAGGACGTCACAGTTTAACGTCTTGCTGGACATAAGGGACTTGCAAATAGTTTATGGTCATATGCATGGACCAGGGATGATGCAGTTTAAGGTCATGCTGGACGATTTAGGGAACTTTTTCACAGTTTAACGTCGTGTGGGACGATGTTGCAGTTTAAGGTCATACTGGACCATTGCTGTATAGTTTAATGTCATATAGCAAAGACGAAATGGTGCTGCACAGTTTAGTGTCATGTTGCAGGGACATATTTTCTATAGTTTAACGTCACGTTGGACGAAAGTGCAAATAGTTTAAGGTCATATTCATAGACCGTGGATGATTCAGTTTAAAGTCATACTGGACTATTAAGTGCTTATGTAGTTTAACGTCTTTCCGGACGTAAGGTACTTTCCTACAGTTTAACGTCATGTTGGATGAAGTTACAGTTTAAGGTCATACTGGACCATGGTGTATGAACCAATTGTAAGAATCTTGGTTCTGGGGACCATATTTTGTGTTTATACAAAATATTTCTTCAGAAATCTGGCATTGGTTGGAGTCGTGATGAGTTCTCCATCCATTGAGATTAATGAATAAGCTCCATTGGAGTAGACCTTATGTATTGAATAAGGTCCTTCCCATTTTGGTTCAAGCTTGGGAGGATTATTTCCTGGTATCATTGGTGTTCTGAGAACCAATACCAATTCTCCCTGAATGAATGAATGAAGATGAACTTTTTTGTTAAAAGCTTGTGCTATTCGATTCTGATAGATTTCCAAGTGGTGCAAAGTGCACAATCTTTTCTCATCTAACTGTTCCAATTCATTCAATCGCTTTTGGGATTGCTCATCTATAGATAACTGATCACAAATGGATACTCTGAGTGAGGGAAATTTAACTTCAATTGGAAAGACTGCTTCTGTTCCATATACCAACGAATATGGAGTTGACCGCGTTGCATTGCGGGTGGTAGTCCGATAAGCCCATAAAGCATGAAAGAGTTTATCAGGCCATGACCTCTTATCTTTATCCACCATCTTTTGCAGTATATTTGAAAGAGTCTTGTTAAAGGCTTCTATTTGGCCGTTGGCCGCCGCATGATACCGAGATGAATGGTTGGATTTAATGTTGTATTCTTGATACAATTTCTTCACCTCAGAAGAAAAGAAGTTGGTGCCGTTATCCGTCAATATGGTATGAGGGACACCAAATCTAGTAATTATGTTAGACTTGATGAAGCTAACAATGCATTTAGAACTGACTACTTTGAGAGGTACTACCTCTGCCCATTTGGAAAAGAAATCAGTAGCAGTAAGAATGTACTTAAACTGCTTGGCCGTAGCTGAAGGGTAAGGTCCCACCACATCCATTCCCCATGTGGCAAATGGCCACGAGTATTTAGCTGTATGAAGTAACTCTGGAGGTTGATGAATGAAGTTGGCATATACTTGGCATGAATGACACTTATTTGTGAAATTAACACAATCTTGTATCATTGAAGGACAAAAGTATCCAAGCCTTCGAATTTGATCAGTCAGTCTATGTCCAGACTGGTGGGCACCACAGACTCCTGCATGTACTTCTTTTATGATAGCCATTGTCTCTTCACCATCAATGCATCTGAAGAGAACTCCATCAAAACCACGTTTGTAGAGAATTTTCTCTAAGTGGTTTGGGCTATTATAAAGAGTAAAATTTACCACACGTCGCCGGATTTGTTCTTTCTCGGCTCTATCAGGTGGAAGTGTTCCATTTTGAAGGTATTCCCTGATAGGTGACATCCATCCTGTAGTATGACCATACAGTTCAGGAATGGGACTAATTTCATTAATTTCCTATGTTCTAGCTTGAACATAAGGTGAAATTGCACGATGATGGGAAATACTGATGGTTGTCTCGTCCCGATTTGGATCTGCTAGAGCTGTGGCTATATTAGCCAGTGCATCAGCTTGAGCATTTTGTGATCTTGGGACATAAGAAAATGTCGGTTCTGAAGGGAATTCCGCCATTAACTCTTTGACGTAATCATACAAAGGGATTAATTCTTCTTTTCTGATGGCATAATCCCCATTGACTTGTTTGATTACCAGGTCTGAATCACCTTTCTCCTTTAAGTGATTCACTTGTGCTTGGAGTGCTAACTCCAAGCCTGTAATGAGAGCTTTCTATTCAGATTCATTATTGGTACCACCTTCCCACAATAAAAAGGAATAAGGTAACACCACCTTATCTGGAGAAATGAGCACAATTCCTAAACCAACTATGTTGAATTTAGGATTTTCCATTTTCTTCCCTGTTGGACTTCTGGAAGCACCATCAAAATACATTTCCCATGGTTGAGGACACTCTTGAATAGAAAAAAACTTCCTCATCAGGGAGTTCAATATCTGAAGACGTGTCTTACACTGAAGGATGTTCAGCCAGGAAATCAGCCAGAGCTTGCCCCTTTATTACCTTTTGAGACACATACTGAATGTCGAACTGCTGCAAAATAACTGCCCACCTTGCTAGACGTCCTGTAAGCATTGGACGACTAAGGATGAATTTGAGCGGATTATTACGAGATACCAATTGGATCTCGTGATTTTGCAGGTAGTGTCTCAGTTTCTGAACTGCAAAGATTAATGCCAGGAAGCACTTCTCAATACTTGAATACCGGGTTTCTGCTTCAAGCATAATTCTACTGAGATAGTAGAGGCTATTTTCATTCCCATCATCATTCTTTTGAGCGAGAAAGGCACCCAATGATCGCTCTAGAGCTGTCACATAGAGGATAAGTGGTCTACCTTCAACAGGTGGCATGAGTACTGGTGGACTCAAGAGGTATTTCTTGAGAACATCAAACACTTCTTGACATTCTTCAGTCCACTGGTAAGTGACTCCTTTCTTCAATAATTTGGTAAAGGGTAAACTTTTGCCTGCCAAATTGGCGATGAAATGCCGAATATAGGCTAAGTGTCCTTGAAGTCCTCTTAATTCTTTCAAATTCTGAGGAGGTGACATACCAAGGATTGATTTGGTCTTCTCAGGATCAACTTCAATACCACGATGGCGTACAACAATGCCGAGGAATTTTCCTGAGGTTACCCCAAAAGCACATTTTAAGGGGTTCATCTTCAAATTATGTTGTTGAAACTTGTGGAATATGACTTCCAAATCAGCCAAGTGATTAGAAAATTGTTTGGATTTAACCACCAAATCATCCACATAGCACTCAACAAACTTCCCTAAGAAAGGTCTGAAGATACGATGCATGGCGCGTTGATATGTTGCACCTGCATTCTTTAAACCAAAGGGCATCACCCGGTAAAAAAACACACCTTGAGGAGCTCTGAAAGCTGTAGATTCCTCATCTTTTGGGGCCATTCAGATCTGATTATATCCGGAATATCCATCCATGAAAGAAAGTACTACATATCCAGCCGTCGCATCAATTAAGAGTTCTGTAATTGGAACTGGGAAATCATCTTTAGGACAATACCGATTAAGATCTCTGAAATCGATGCAAACCCTAATTTTTCTGTTCTTCTTCTTTACAGGGACAATATTAGCCAACCACTTAGGATATTGAACTTCTCTGATGAAGTTAGCTTTGATCAGCTTATCCACTTCAGCTTCAATTTTGGAAGCATAAGTTGGGTGTGTTCTTCTCACGACTTGCTTAAATCCTCGATGTTCTTTTGGTAAACCCAAATGATGAGTAGCAACATCAGGATCAAGCCCAGGCATTTTTGTATAATTCCAAGCAAAAATATCTTTATTTTGCTTTAGAAAAGAAATATACATCTCTTTCTCTTCAAGGTTCATGGCCGCAATAATTAAAGTGGGGCATGGATCTTTCTCTGTACCCAGATTTACTTCTCTGAGTTCATCCACAGTGGTAGAGATACCCTCTTCAAATGCTGGAGGAGCATCTCTAAGATCTTCCTCTTCCTCTTCATCATGTGCTATTTCTTCCGTTTCTACTTGCATAGTAGATGAAAAAACGAAATTCTCATGATCATAAGAGATGTCAAAATTTGCACATTTTGAAGAAGAAGCTTCCATTTCCGACCCTATTGATGATAACAGGCCTTCTTTGGGAAATAAAGAGGAGATGATGGATTGAGAATCGACATCATTATTCACCTCTGGTGTTGCTATAACTTCTTCTGGCCTGATTGGCGAAGTATAGACTTGTTGGACTTCAGCAGATGAAATGAAAACGTCACCACTTAGGCTTTCATCACTGTTTGGTAAGTTACCAATTTCTCCCATGTTGTCTGGCTCGATTGCCGTAATTGACATTATGGATCTTTCCGTAAGAGTATTTTGATTTGGGCCTATTTTTTCAATTTTACTGATAGGTAACACATAATATGTACTCACATGTGTAAATGGATTTATTGGAATTTTCTCCAAACCATATAGAGCATTAACTTTGGTAATTTCCTTCATTGTAGATTTTTCTCTTCCCTTCATGTGATAAAATTCTGCCTCAATGTATTGAGACTCACATGTCTTGAATGGGGCCTTATCACCATACAATGTTCCAACTTGACCATTGAAACAGTATTTGAAACATTGATGGTATGATGAAGGAATAACTGCATGCTGATGTAGCCAGGGTCTTCCAAGCAAGATGTTGAAAGCTGAGTCTTGATCAACAATCATGAAATCCGAATTGGATACAAGATCTCAAAACTGAGTTCTGAGTGTAACTTTTCCCAGTGGTTCTTGTTCATTTTTATCATATCCTTGTAACATCATGGTAGAAGGAGATAAATCAGATTCCGTGAGTCCCAATCGACGAAGTGTACGAATGGGCATGAGGTTGACTCCTGAACCATTGTCAATGAAAGCTCTTCGGATATCTACACCATTGACTTTGCCAGATAAGTACAAAGGTTTTATGTGCCCATTCACAATATCATCTTCATCTTTATCAGTAAAAGATATCACTACATGGCATTCTGCAGGATTATTCTCTATGTGATAGACTTCAGCTGCAGCAATTTCAGCTTCAAACTCCTGAGGATTTGACAAAGCTTTGATGAGTGCTTCCCGAAGATCTTTTGACAGATTCAAAGCATCCAAAATTGATAACTTGGCTGGTACTTTGGCCAAGTGTTTCAATATATCATACTTTTGATCTAAAGGTCTGCGTTTCCCAACAGGAATATGTGGTTTAGCAGGTACCTTGGAAGCAGATGCTTTGGAAGCTGATGCATCTTGTATAGGGATAGAAGTTTGCAAAATCCTTGGTTTTGGAAGATTAGACTGATTAGGTCCATTTACTTGCTGAGATAAAGAAGATGGAATTTTCAATCGGTCTTCCAAAATAACTGTGCCAAAACTGAGTTGACTATTGGCAGAAGAACTTGCTTGTTCTTTTTGAGCTCGCTGAAGGGCTCTACCACGAGTTTCTGCTGCATACACAGTGCTAGCAGGGGTAGAATTGGAGTAGTGGCTTCGGAAAGATCCACGTCTTCCCCTGTATCCTGAACCAATAGAACTTCCTCGGATTCATTTATTTGATACAGGGAATTCAGGCTCATCCAGACTGGAATATGGATCTGTTAATTGAATCATATTAATAGAACCGAAGATTAACTCTTCATCTGATAAAGACCCTGCCTGATTACACTGTTTAGGCTGTGCCGTTTGATGGGGCGGTGCCCATGGTTTTGAAGTAGATGGCATGAAATCTGCCAGAGTCAAAGACAACTTAGCCCTCAAATCATACTCATCTTCTTCTGATTCCTCTTTCTTCTTTGAATTGCGCTACCCTTTTGAGGATTTGTCTTTTGATGGAGGCTTCACTGAATCTTTTGTAGGAGACACAATTGGATTCTTCAATTGTGTTCGCAAAATGGCATGGGTCCTATTGATTGTATTTCTGACCATCCAATCATCATATTTTTGTGCATTTTTTTCTTTTGACTTCCTGCCACTCGCCTCTTTCCTCTAGATCTGTAGCGGTAACACACGCTACATGAGCTGAAGAACCCTTCAATTTGACTTGTCCCAAGTAGACCATCTTTTGTAGGAGGTCTTTAAAGACAAAACATGTTGGATCTGAATCTACGGATTACACACAAGAGGGGGGGTAAATTGTGTCTTTTCAAAATTATTACAATCTCTTCAATTTAGACAAATTCTGTCCACTATGCTTTTGCACGATTAAATATGCAGCGGAAAAAGTAAAAGCATGAACACACGGATGTATAGTGGTTCGGGGAACAGAAGGCCCCTAGTCCACTCCACCAACGCTCAAATCCACGAGCTTGGCGATTTTCACTATCTGGTCCTCGTTTCCACAGACCTGTTCACAACTGAGTACAGGCAGTTGACACCTTTACAAGATTCAGGCAAACCCAGCCTTCCTGGTTCAAACACGAACCCACATAGCTTAGAACGAGAAGCTGATCACTCAAAAATAAAAAAGGGTTTCGATAAAGAAAACACTTCTCCAGTTGTTCTTCACAATTGCAACAGAATGCAATTGACAGTAGATAGATCGTTGTCTTCAGAAAATAAAGATCTGTAATCAAAACAGTTCTGAGTTGATCCAGTTGCAATAGATATTACCAGAAACTTCACAACTTCAGCAGCAATAGATTCACAACAGATAGTCGATGTAGAACACGTGAATCTGCTATCAAGATCTTCCTTCGGCAATAAAGGTTTTACACTTCTTCTCGATCACCAGAAAAGAACGCCTTTACACAGTCTCTGTTTCTTGCTCGTTAAAAGATCAATCTATATATTTCACACACTTTCCTGTGTATATATATATATTCGAAGTTTCCAAGATAGAACATATATATTCAAATTTGAAAAAAAATCTTCCGCATAAATAGATCCATGAAAATCTCCTTTAGATTCGCGATATTAAATGAAATAACAGAGCCGTTGTAACTCCCCTGAAGAATCGGCATAAAAAGCTCCGTTTAAATCAATCAGTAATCCGTTGAAAATCGTCTTTGATTCAGTCAAAGTCGTACTTAAGAATCGGCTCGAAATCCTCTTAATAATCCGCTTGTTTGACCAATGCAAAAGGAAATATCGTCTGTCAAAAATATCCCGACGCCAAACGTAGGGTTGATGACGTGGCTCCAAACGTAGGGTTCACAAACGTAAGGTTCACAAACCTAAGGTTCAGAACGTACATACTTTCTCTTCAGCATTCAAAACGTAGGGTTGATCATCCATACTTTGTCTCGCTTCAACTCTCCAAAGAACGTACGGTTGATTATAAAAGTAAGGTTGATGATCCATACTTTTGAGAAACAAACTCAACACTGAAAACTAACGTACGGTTTCTCTTCCATACTTGTCCAACAACGAAAACGTAAGGTTCCTTCCAAACGTAATGTTCTTCTTCCATACTTTTCAATAACGTAAGATTCATTAACCATACGTTTCAAAATAACGTAAGGTTCCTTCCAAACGTAATGTTCTTCTTCCATACTTTTCAACAACGTAAGATTCATTAACCATACGTTTCAAAATAACGTAAGGTTCCTTAACCATACGTTTCTTTTAACATAAAAAGTAAACTTTTCATCCATACATTACGTTCATCAACGTAGGGTATGAACAGTGATTCCAGTACGCGCTAAAATTGATCTCGCGCTACAGTGATTCCAGAACACGCTAAAATTGATCTTGCGCTACAGTGATTCCAGAACACGCTAAAATTGATCTTGGAATAAATGAAGTATGAAATCTCGTTGTATGAAATAAATAAATAAAATAAATTCCTGCAAAATACTCAACGAAATAATTAGTAAATAATTAAGGGTATTTGTGAGCATCAAAATCATCATAAAGAGACAGAGTATTATTTGAAATAATCTCCCCATTTAAAAAACATTATTTTGAATTGTTTGAAAACAATACATTGCTCAACAATCTCCCCCTTTTTGATGATCACAAAACCCATAAAATAATAGAACTAATTTAATTGCAATCTTTATTGAAAAATTAGTTTTATAAAATTTTAGAATTCTGAAAGGATTAAAACAATATTTAACTATAATAAAATTTCTCCCCCATAAAAATAAATTTTCAGCTAAAAAAATAGATAAAAGATAAATGTCTTCTCCTATATATCCAAATTTCTTCATAGGAAACAAATGAATTTAAATGTTGTGTTTATCCAAATTCTCCCCCTTTTTGTGATATCAAAAAGAATGAAAAATTACGGATTTGAACACATTCAATATTGCACTGAACTATAAGTAAATGCTATAATTAACTGTGTATGAATAAGTGAATTTGTTATACTGGCTAACTTAATCATAAATCAATAAACAACAAAACAAAAAAGAAGTAAGAAAAGAATTTTCATTCACAAGCTGTTATATATAAACGATTGTGATATACAGAGGAATCAAGGTTCATAGATAAGACAGGGAAAAGAAAAAAAGGGTGTCTATCTCCTTTGAATCGCGGTCTTGATCTCTGTAAACTGTTCTCTGAGCCTCTTCATCATCCCATCTCCTAACTTGATGATAATATCTCTGTTCTCTTAAGTCATATGAATATCTTCAATAAAATTAACTCTGAAAAACTCATGCATTCTTTCTTCTTTTTCAACAAAAAGAGCCAGTTTCTCTGATAACTGATTCAAAAGAATCCTAATCGGTTGCTCTCCAGATGTCAACTGATCCACTAAAAATTTCTGATTATCTAGCAAAACTGACAAAGGGGCACTATTACACTGAAGATCGTGTAATCTGTCACTCATATTGCTCATTGCTGCAGTAATTGCTTGAAATCTCCGAATCAAATCAGGTGAAGAGCCTGATCCACTCACAGCATTGTTTGCAACAGACTCAAATTTATTCTCCATGTAAATCTTCATCTCAGACAAATCATCTTTCTTTACCATCTCTGATTTTAACTGATCAACAGCATGTAGCATATCAGTCTTAAACAAATCTACTTCCTGTCTTGAAACAGTAGATTCTTTCAGCTTCTGAAACTTCAACTGCTCTAAGTTCAGAGAATTTCTGAGACTAACATTCTCAGATTCTAATTGAGAGATACGCTTGTACAACTAAACAACTTCTTCTTTTCTCGAATCAGGGGCACCCTGTGCTCTATTCTCATGTCCAGAAATAGGTTGATGAGGCAGGGCAAGTGGTAAAGAATCTGCATCTGACTGTTCTTTGTCCTTGTCCTGACAAGGTTGATCCACTGAACTAGCTTTTGAAGCCTGAAACTCTTCCACTGAAAAATCTTCCTGAAGTACCTCTGTATTAGCTTCAGAAGTATGTTCATCATGAACAGTAGTCTCTCTGACTTCTACTGAATGGTCAAGAACAATATTTTCATGTAAATCTTGAGGTCGGGCCACTTCTTCACCAGGCACTACCTCCATAAGTTGTTCTTGTGGAATTACTTTTTCAACAGCCACAGCAGCAGATTGAGGTTCTTTTTGGATTTCCGGTTGAGCTGCTGGTTCCTCTATCGGTGCAGTCTGCTCCACAACAGCTTCTCTCAAAAATGAATAAGAAATTACCGGTTCAGAGGATTTCAAGGCAGGAGAGATAATTTCTTCATCAATTGACCTCTTCCTTCTAGATTGAAGTCCTTCTTGACTTCTCTCTTCCTCAACTTCCTCCATCTCAAAGCGAATTCTCCTTGCCACTGTACTAACCCTTGATTCTGCTTGTCCCTCCTTGGACTTAGCCGGTTGAGCCTGAGCACTCTCCGAGTCTTCCTCAACTCCAACTGGTAAGAGTTTTCCTTTAATTTTGCTCCAGAAGTATCCTACTTTCCTCAAAGTTCCAGCATTAAAAACATTACTGTGGTGACATTTCACCCCAGCATCTGCCAATCTGATCATTCCTCTTTTATACAAAAACAAAGAAATGAACCTTCCATAAGGGAAAAAGGTCATTCTTGCTTCACTCTGACAGCAGTATCTCAGATATCTTATCATAAACCGAGGAAAATTAAACTTAATATCACACATCAGAAGATACATTATGTACATGTCAGGGTATAGGATTTTCTCCATCTCAGCCATCCTTGGTGCTAAACCAGTCTGAACAAATTTCACCAAGATTTTCTGATCGGGCTCCAAATCTTTAATAAACATTTTCTTTATCACTCTGGTTCCAAACAGAAAAGACATAATGTCTTCAGACTTATGTACAGAATCTCCAATATTCCGTAAATCGAAATGAAAAACTCCTTCATGAGGGCAGTTAAGAATTTGACTTATCTCTACAGATGATATGGAAAAGTCCTTATCCTCTATTTGAGCCAATATACTATCCTCCGTATCTCCAAGGCTAAACTGAACAGTTCTAAAGAAATGTCTCATTTCTGTCTCATATAGAAACTCAGAATTTGCACTATTAAAAGCTTGCTCAAGGCTTTGAAACGACAACGCTTGCTTCAACAGTAAATTAGTTTCAAATAGCCATTCTAAATCTATGACTTTACCTTGAAGTATTTTCCGACCAACTACTTTAGGTTTCTTTGCAGCACTGCTCTCAGCTTCATCTGGACGCTTAGTCTTTGCCATTTCAACAACGATTTCTGAAGGTTCGTAAGTTTAGGGTTTGAAGATTCAGAAAAGGGTTTTGGAGCAGATGTGCGGTTTTAGGTTTTCGAAAGGGTTTCCGAAAAAGGTGAAACAGTTTAGAAGGTGAAACGGTTCTGACAGCCTTGATTCCCGTGTAATCACTAATCATTACTTTTATTTAAAACAAAATAAAATTACTTATAGCGGGAAACAGAAATTAAGCAGAATTCGAAAACAGAATAAGATTAAAAAAAAACTATTTAAAATTAAATAAACCTAACTCCCCCTTAATAAATTCAAACCTTGCCGTGGGAAGTGGTTTAGTAAAAATATCTGCTAATTGATTTTCTGTATTTACAAATTCTAAAAATATATCCTTTTTAAACACATGATCTCTTAAAAAGTGATGTCTTATATCAATGTGCTTAGTTCTAGAATGACTAATAGGATTTTTTGAAATATTAATTGCACTAGTATTATCACATAAAATAGGTGTATTATTGAAATTTAATCCAAAGTCCATAAGAGTGTTTTTCATCCACAACACCTGTGCACAGCAACTACCTGCAGACACATATTCTGCCTCGGCTGTTGACAGGGCAACTGAGTGTTGTTTCTTACTAGACCATGATACTAAAGACTTTCCTAAAAAGTGACATGTTCCTGAAGTACTCTTCCTATCTAATCTACAGCTTCCAAAGTCAGCATCTGAATATGAAATTAAATTAAAATCAGAGGTTTTTGGATAAAGCAGAGATTGATAAATAGTACCTTTTAAATATCTAAAAATTCTTTTAACAGCAGTTAAGTGGGATTCTTTGGGATTTGATTGAAATCGAGCACAAAGACATACTGAATACATTATATCTGGTCTACTAGCAGTAAGATATAACAAACTACCAATCATACCTCTATATAACTTGTTGTCCACTGATTTTCCAGTTTCATCCAAATCAAGTTTTATATTAGTACACATAGGAGTTGTAAATGTCTTGCTGTTTTCAAGTCCAAATTTCTTAAGTAAATCAGTAATGTATTTTCATTGATTTAAAACATTTCCAAAATCTTTTTGAAATATTTGAAGACCCAAAAAGAAATTTAACTCTCCCATCATACTCATTTCAAATTCTTTTTGCATTAATTCTGAAAATTCATGACAAAGAATTTTATTGGTTGATCCAAAAATTACATCATCAACATAAATTTGAACCAACAAAACATTATTTTTCACAGTTTTCTTAAAGAGTGTTGGATCTGCTAGTCCAACAGTAAAATCATTTTTCAAAAGAAAAGAACTTAGTCTTTCATACCAAGCTCTAGGTGCTTGTTTAAGGCCATAAAGAGCTTTAGTAAGTTTGAAAACAGAATCTGGTTTTTGAGAATTTTCAAAACCAGGAGGTTGCTCAACATAAACTTCCTCCATTAAATAACCATTTAAAAAGGCAGATTTAACATCCATCTGAAATAATTTAAAATTCATATAAGATGCATAGGCTAAAAGGATTCTAATGGCTTCTAACCTGGATACAGGTGCAAAGGTCTCATCATAATCTATTCCTTCTTCTTGATTATATCCTTTAGCTACTAATCTTGCTTTATTTCTAGTTATTATCCCTTGATCATCCTGTTTATTCCTAAAGACCCATTTAGTTCCTATTACTGGATAATCATGTGGTCTTTCAACTAATTCCCAAACCTTATTTCTCTTGAACTGGTTCAATTCATCCTGCATTGCTATTACCCAGCTCTCATCATCTAAGGCTTCTTCTATGGTCTTAGGTTCTTGTTGGGATAGGAAAGCAGAGAATTCAACTATGTTTCCAAAGTTTCTTCTAGTTTGAATACCAGTCTCTAAGTCACCTATCACAGATTCTAAAGGGTTATTCTTTAAGGTTCTAGACTGTCTAGGAATTACATTCAAAGGTTCTTCAGTGTCATGTTCTTCTGAACTGGACTGAATTTCTTTTATATCATTTTCAAAATCATTCTTTAAATTCTCAAGTCTCATGTTTTCATTAGAATCAGGTTCATCTATTTGTTCTATCCTTTTCTCAAAAGGATCAGATTCATCAAATTTCACATGAACTGATTCTTCAACAATCCTTGACTTTTTATTATAGACTCTATAAGCTTTGGAGGTTGCAGAATATCCTAAGAAAATACCTTTATCAGATTTTGGATCAAATTTACCAAGATTATCTTTGGTATTCAAGATGTAAACCTTGCATCCAAAAACATTAAAGTAATTTACTTTAGGTTTTCTGTTATTCCATAGTTCATAGGGTGTATTTTTCAAAATAGGTCTTATTAAAATTCTATTCATTATATAACAAGCTGTATTAACAGCTTCTGCCCAGAAATATATAGGTAGGAAATATTCATTTAACATAGTTCTAGCCATTTCTTGAATAGTTCTATTTCTTCTTTCTACAATCCCATTCTGTTGAGGTGTTCTTGGAGCAGAGAAGGTGTGTTTAATACCCATGTTTGAGCAAAAGGAATTAAATTCCTGGTTCTCAAATTCTCCACCATGATCACTTCTCAATGAGATTATATTAAAACCTTTTTCATTTTGAATATATTTACAAAAACCTTCAAATAAACTAAAAGCTTCACTTTTAAATTTCAAAAAGAAAATCCAAGTAAATCTAGAATAATCATCAACTAATACATAAACATATAATTTACCAGCTAAACTTGCTACTCTTGAAGGTCCAAACAAATCCATATGGATAAGTTCTAGAGGTTTAGTTGTAGCAACTTTATTAACAGATTTGAATGATGATTTGTGTTGCTTGCCAAGCTGACATGCATCACAGAATCTGTCATTTTCAAATTTGAGACTAGGCAAATCAGAAACTAGATGTTTCTTAGATAATTTATGTAAAGCATATATATTTCAATGACCAAGTCTTCTATGCCAGATCCAGGATTCACTTATATTAGCAGTTAAGCAGTTTACTTGTTGTTTACACAAGGAATACAAATCCAAAGTATAAACATTATCAGTTCTGGGTGCTCTAAACTTAAACAGTTTATCTTTAGAAACAGTACAACTATTGTTAGTAAAATCAACAGTGTATCCATCATCACAGAGTTGAGAGATACTTATCAGATTGTGTTTTAACCCTTGTACATAAAGTACTTTGTTGATTGAGACTGTCTCTGGATCTCCAACTGTTCCAATACCAATAATCTTTCCTTTGGCATTATCACCAAAGGTGACAAGTCCTCCTTCCTTTCGAGTAAGAGAAGAGAAATTAGCTGAAGTTCCACTCATGTGTCTTGAGCAGCCACTTTCCATATACCATATTTCTTTCTTTCTTTGGTGACCTGCTACCTACAAAGACATTCAAACAAATTGCTTTGGTACCCATATTTTGTTGGGTCCAGGAGTGTTAGCAAGCAGTGATCTGGGTATCCAGATTTGCTTTGTTTCCTTAAAATTGATTGAATCATATAGATCGTTGGAAATATAAGCTTTCTTCATTCCACATATTTGAGGTTGTCTTAGAAAACAGTTTTTAGCTATATGACCTTTTGTTCCACAGAAGTTACAAATAACCTGTTTAGTGCTAGGAACAAAATAATTTTTGTATAACTTAGGTTTTTCTCCTTTACATCCAATTCCAAACCTTTCCTTTTTAATTACAGTTTTTCCAAGTATCTCATTTAAGGTGTTTTCTCCTTTTGTAAAAACTAATGCAGCCTTTTTATAAGATTCTACTTCATCCTGTAGAGTTTTTATTTTTGATTCAAAATTAATTTTATTTGAGTCAGCAGAGTTGTATTTGTCAATTAATTCCTTATGTTGTTTTAGCAAAGTATTTCTCTCATCTGAAATAGCTTTGTGAAAGTTCTTTATAGATTTATATTTTTTAAATAATGAGTCATACCTTTCTTCAAGCATATTGCAGTAAGCTGCAAGTTTTTTATTTGAGAAGCTTGTTTCAGAGTTTGATTCATTATTTGAGTCAGAGGAGTAATATGAGTGTACCTCATCAGTTTCAGCCATGAAACACATATTTGCTTTTAAATTGGCTTCCTCCTTCTCTGAGCTTGATTCAGAAGAATTACTTGAGTCTTCAGAAACACTCCAAGTAGCTTTCATAGCTTTCTTGTCTTTCTGCTCATAATCATCTCTTTTGAAGAATTTCTTCTTCTTTGCATCTTTCAATTTTGGGCAATCCGGTCTGATATGTCCCATCTTTTTGAATTCATAACATCTCACTTCCTTGCTATCCTTTTTGAAGGATTTCTTGAAGTCTTTATTCTTACTGTAGAACTTTCTGAATTTTCTGGCTAGCTGAGCCAGTTCTTCATCCGAATTTGAAGAATCAGAGCTTTTTGATTTAGCACTTACTTCTCTGTTCTTCATCTTTCTATCCTTTTGTTGAGAAGTCACTTTCAAAGCAGTATTTTCCCTTTTTATGTAGACTTTATGCTCATTTACCTCATCTTGCATTTCAGCTTCGTACATCATCAATGTACCAATCAGTTCTCTCATAGTTAGATCTTTAACAGAAGTTGATTGTCTGATTGCTGCAGAGATTCCATTCCATCGAGTAGGAAATACTCTCAGTACCTTCAACGCTTCATCAGCCTGCTTGATTGGTTCTCCTAGAGCTGTTATATTATTGACAATTTCTGTCAATCTTCCATTCATCTGAGTGATGCTCTCTCCTTCAATCATTCTGAAAGTATCGAATTTTAACTTAGCAGTTGCATATCTCGTCTGTCTTACATTATCTGTTCCTTCATAAGCAACAACTATTGTTTGCCACATTTCATATGCAGTCGGGCATTGAGATACTCTGTTAAATTCATCTGGTCCTAGACCACAGATGATTGCATTCATAGCTTTTGAATTTATGTCATACTCAGCCTCTGTAGCAGCACTCCATATATCGGGATTTTCAGGAATTTCATAGGGATTCAGAATCTTTGAATAGACTTTGTAACCAAGATTTTTCAGATAAATAATCATACATGATTTCCAGCAGCCATAATTATCTCCATTAAAGTAAGGTGCTCTGACCATTGACATTCCCTCTCTCATATCAGCCATGATACACTATGTATAATCTTTAAATACTTCTAGCTTGATAAGACTTTAAAAATAAGAAGCTCCTCCTCTGATACCAATTGTTGGATCTGAATCTAAGGATTACACACAAGAGGGGGGGTGAATTGTGTCTTTTCAAAATTATTACAATCTCTTCAATTTAGACAAATTCTGTCCACTATGCTTTTGCACGATTAAATATGCAGCGGAAAAAGTAAAAGCATGAACACACGGATGTATAGTGGTTCGGGGAACAGAAGGCCCCTAGTCCAATCCACCAACGCTCAAATCCACGAGCTTGGCGATTTTCACTATCTGGTCCTCGTTTCCACAGACCTGTTCACAACTGAGTACAGGCAGTTGACACCTTTACAAGATTCAGGCAAACACAGCCTTCCTGGTTCAAACACGAACCCACACAGCTTAGAACGAGAAGCTGATCACTCAAAAATAAAAAAGGGTTTCGATAAAGAAAACACTTCTCCAGTTGTTCTTCACAATTGCAACAGAATGCAATTGACAGTAGATAGATCGTTGTCTTCAGAAAATAAAGATCTGTAATCAAAACAGTTCTGAGTCGATCCAGTTGCAATAGATATTACCAGAAACTTCACAACTTCAGCAGCAATAGATTCACAACAGAAAGTCGATGTAGAACACGTGAATCTGCTATCAAGATCTTCCTTCGGCAATAAAGGTTTTACACTTCTTCTCGATCACCAGAAAAGAACGCCTTTACATAGTCTCTGTTTCTTGCTCGTTAAAAGATCAATCTATATATTTCACACACTTTCCTGTGTATATATATATATTCGAAGTTTCCAAGATAGAACATATATATTCAAATTTGAAAAAAAATCTTCCGCATAAATAGATCCATGAAAATCTCCTTTAGATTCGCGATATTAAATGAAATAACAGAGCCGTTGTAACTCCCCTGAAGAATCGGCATAAAAAGCTCCGTTTAAATCAATCAGTAATCCGTTGAAAATCGTCTTTGATTCAGTCAAAGTCGTACTTAAAAATCGGCTCGAAATCCGCTTAATAATCCGCTTGTTTGACCAATGCAAAAGGAAATATCGTCTGTCAAAAATATCCTGATGCCAAACGTAGGGTTGATGACGTGGCTCCAAACGTAGGGTTCACAAACGTAAGGTTCACAAACGTAAGGTTCAGAACGTACATACTTTCTCTTCAGCATTCAAAACGTAGGGTTGATCATCCATACTTTGTCTCGCTTCAACTCTCCAAAGAACGTACGGTTGATTATAAAAGTAAGGTTGATGATCCATACTTTTGAGAAACAAACTCAACACTGAAAACTAACGTACGGTTTCTCTTCCATACTTGTCCAACAACGAAAACGTAAGGTTCCTTCCAAACATAATGTTCTTCTTCCATAATTTTCAACAACGTAAGATTCATTAACTATACGTTTCAAAATAACGTAAGGTTCCTTCCAAACGTAATGTTCTTCTTCCATACTTTTCAACAACGTAAGATTCATTAACCATACGTTTCAAAATAACGTAAGGTTCCTTAACCATACGTTTCTTTTAACATAAAAAGTAAACTTTTCATCCATACGTTACGTTCATCAACGTAGGGTATGAACAGTGATTCCAGTACGCGCTAAAATTGATCTCGCGCTACAGTGATTCCAGAACACGCTAAAATTGATCTTGCGCTACAGTGATTCCAGAACACGCTAAAATTGATCTTGGAATAAATGAAGTATGAAATCTCGTTGTATGAAATAAATAAATAAAATAAATTCCTGCAAAATACTCAACGAAATAATTAGTAAATAATTAAGGGTATTTGTGAGCATCAAAATCATCATAAAGAGACAGAGTATTATTTGAAATAATCTCCCCCTTTAAAAAACATTATTTTGAATTGTTTGAAAACAATACATTGCTCAACAAAACACTCCTAGATGGGATTCCCCAACATTTGATGAAAGGGACAATAATTGGTACGGTCTTCATCTCCTTCCTTGTTTTCCCTCTTGAGTACTGGTAATTGAACCAAATTATTTTCTAGAGCTGAAATGAAGTAACCAGGAACTTGCTCACTTCGGAAAGAGTATGTTTTACTCTTCAAATCCTCAAATTGTTTTTGTCATTGATCATTTTGATCATTTGGACGAAAGGGCCTTTGTTTTTGGCGTTCAGGAGGTGGAACCCTTCGAGAAGATGAAGGTTTTGAAGTAGAAATAGGTACAGGTGCTTGTTTAAGCATAACTGTAGCAGTTTCTGCTTTACCCATTCTTCTTCCTGGAGCTGATGGAATTACACGAGATTTAACCTTAGCCTGTATAAGGGAATCTTCAATCTGCTGAGAGATTGAAGTAAGGTCTCAAAACCCTACTGTGTATTTCATAGGGATCAATGGCATGAGTAATTCGTCACGCAAATTTTCCACACAGATTGGCAACAGATCTTCCTGAGGGAGTGCTAAACTCAGGGAATATGTTAATCCCTTCCAGCGAACAATGAAATCAGAGACTCTTTCATTCTCCCTTTGCTTGCAGTTTGTAAGATCGAAAAATTTCATTTTTGGAAAAGTTGAGCTGAACTGAAGAAGGAATTTTTGACGAAGATCCTCCCATCCGATGATTAACCGGGATTGCAAGCTTGTATACCAGACAAAAGATGGTCCTTGCAAGGTTCGCACGAAGTATCTGAGTTTCACTGCTTCTTGCTACTCTGGAGTTCCCATCATAGGATCACAACAAGACACGTAATGCGTCAAATGTTGTTCAGGGTCACCTAATCCATTGAAAGTAGGGAAAACAGGGTTTCCAAAACTGGATGGAGGAGAAATTGAATCTACCCATTCAGGGTAAACTTTCTTTTTTGGTTGAACTTGCTCCCGTTTCCCTTCCATAGTTTCTAACCGAGCTGTTAATGACTCAATAGTAGTTATTAACTTTTGAGAAACATCAGGTTGAACTTGGTTTTGGGTAGGTGCAATGAATGGAGCTTGGACAGACGTGGTGGTTGGTGCTGCAACTGATGGTAGTACTGCCAACCATTGTTTCACTTGACCCGTAGGATTAGACTTCTGAGGGTGTACTGATAAAAGAGGATATTCCTGATCCATCTCAGTAAATGCAACAAATTCCTTCGGCTGTCGGACTTCAGCATTATTAAGAAGAAGACTACTCTGAAGTAGTTCTGCATTCAACCTTCTTAATTCTTTCATTTCTTCCTCCTGTTGTGCAAACCTTTTCTCTAACAAGAGCGATTGACCTTCTCCAGAGGAAGGATATGTAACCTGATTCTTTCCCTTCCCTTTGTTGGATACCTTTTGAAGAGAGGGAAGTGGATTACCTAGGTTCTGAGTAATCCTTTGACTTCGTGTACGCACACCTTCTTCATTTGTATCGGTGCGTACATTTTCTTGAGAAGGAATCTCTTCATCTGAGTCCCCTGAGTGAACCTCCTCTGGTGGATTAGCAACAACGGCATTGATAACATTGATTGATGCATAATGCATCAAATCCCTTCTATCAACATTTCTGTGATATTTTCTTCTTTCATGTCTTTGATGAGACATTGCCTTTTGTTGATTCAATCCTTTAGGAACTTCTTGATGAGCTATAATTTTGAGGGAATCTCCTGATAATTTGGCTCTTCGTTCCTCTTGTGGATTCTTCCCCAATCGAGAAAAGACCGACATTCTCTGAGGAGGGGATTGATGATTTGAAAGAGTCCCCAGTCTTGTGAACTGGGGATGTTCCTGATGTTTCCGCTCAACTCCTCGAATCCCATTTGTTGAATTTGAGGGTTGGGTTAAAGAAGTCCCCAGTCTGACAATCTGGGGTGTCTCTTGACATGATATGTCTGAGATCTTCTTAAAAGATCTCTTGATCTTGCGAATCTTAGTTCGGAAATTAGCTGGAGGAATTAGCATGTATCCACTTTTATCACCTGGTTCAACAGACCATTGGATGATTTCCGAGACTTTTGTCATTTGATGATTTGTTTGCTCCATACGAGAGGCTTGTGCAATATTCTCGCCTGCTTGATGTAGGAGCAATTCAACAACTTGTTCTCTATATGCTTGATTTTGAGAGGAACTAGTTGAAGCCTATTCTTGAGCATGCTTTTGATTATGAACAAAGCCCATTGACTGTGGCTGGCCATGGGCAATAACATTGCATGAGACCATTTTCGGTGGGCTTTGTTGAATTGAAAGCACTGTGAAATGTAGTGCTCTGTGAATACCTCATCCTCTGATATGAACATCAGATGGAGTATTGGAAATTAACTGACGCAATTTTCTTAGTGCGCCAAGGCATGAACATTGAAGGGTTCTCTGTTGCTTTTCAGCCTTCGGATACCAAGAGATTGATAGAGATGCCAAATCAATCTGATGTTGTAGCCCTTTTATTATCTTAAGATGATTTTCATATTCATCATAAGATAATACCTTCTTCTTCAATTGACAAAGAGTTTTCCATATGTTGAGACGAATATCATGGATTCCATCATCTGTCAATATCTTTGGAATGTCGTACTGGGAGTCAGCCAAAGACCAAAACATGACTGGTACCTCACCTTTTGCCAGTTTTTTCCTCATGTTCAACATTTCCTCTTTATCATTAAATGAAGATTCTTCTACCTGTTTTGACCAGAGTTGGTGTTTCCTTGTTGCTTCATCGGATTCAACAATATTGGTAGAGAGATCATTGATCAAACTAGAAGATGCATGACTTAGGGGTGGTTCGGAGAATGACCTACACCCTGGGCTATCTTCTGATTGAGAAATTATTTCACTTGTTAGCGATAAAGCATCAGATATGACTAGTTTCTCATTTGCAAGTTCCTCAATATAAGAGGGCTTTCTCGGCACTACATTGTCCACTAGAGTATTTTCCAGGCAATGTGAATCACTACTGTGGAGAGGACTTTCGCAGCGAAGTTCATCATCATGGGGAGGACCACCATAATGGATTACAGCAAAAGATGAGATCTCTTGCTCCTTGGTCTTCTGACCAAACATAGGGTTCCTGTGGCTCTCATCTGAAGAAGAAACTTCAAGATTGACCAAATTTTCATGAAGCAAGCCTTCATGAGGAAGTTCCTATTGAAGACCTTCAGAATTAATGTTCCCGTTATTGGGAACTGAGGGAGTAGAACCTTGAATTCCAATAGATAAATTTCTGAGGGCTTCAAGAACTCCAGCATCGAGCAAAGCCTTGTTGCAGATTGGCCTTTGATCTCCTGACTGTGCTGGGCAGATCTTTTTCTTAGATTCCTTCTTAGTCGCTTTAGAAACCACTTGTTGATGAAAGTGATTACTCTGAGCAGGTGTATGTGCCTGATCAGGAAAGATGGTCAGGTTAGGCTAACGATCTCCACTCAAATCAGGTGTATGTGCCTGACTTGGTTGTCCGTATGATATGGGGGAGTATGCCCCATAACCCTCTTAGACCGGAACAGATGTGTGTGTCTGTTCTGGAGTGAATCATTGATGTGTCACTCCACTGCTAGGGATAGATTTATGTGTCTATCCCTGAGATGATGCTGAAGCTGTTATGATATCCTGGCAAGCATCCAGAATATGAGCAGGAATTTGCTTATGCTCTTTCACCATCGACAAAATATGTTCGGTGACTTCAGCCACCGGAACGGGGATATACGTCCATTCCGGGCTTAGAGTAGGTGTATGTGCCTGCTCCTGTCCTCCTTTTCCTGTCAGTGAATCCTGACAGTACTCAAGTGTGGGGGAAGAGAGTTGAGTCTGCCTCCTGTTTGTCGTCGGGGCTTTCTGACTGACTTCTCCATGCGCTACCAAACAAGACTGTTGGTAGGCTTGATTAGTATTAGCAGGTGTATGTGCCTGCTGATTACACTTCGCCAAACGTGGTTGACGAGATCCATCATATGTAGTCAGACGAGCCTACTGACTTACTGGTGATGTATAAGAAGGTGTATGTTCCTGCCTATAGTACTCCGCCGAAATTGCCTGGTGGGATTGGCGTGATGCTGCCAGACGAGTCTGCTGGACAACGGAATTAAAATGGGCAGGTGTGTGTGCCTTCTCATTGTTCGCCACCAAGTTAGGTTTGTGAACTTCTCCGGAGATGGCAGGGATGATAACCTGCCCATTGTTAACCGGATTCCGCCTCTGGCGGTTCGTCTTGCCTGCTCGGGTTCGAAGAACCTGAGCCGAACGCCTAGAGTCGGTACCCTCATCATGTTGAGGGCGCACTACCGCACGAGTCTGGCGGTGATTGTTGATGGGAGCCCTCGGGAAGGACTCCTGTCTTTTTGAATTAAGGCCCTGAGGGACCTGCTAATTCACTTCCTCCGAGTAAGGGAGTGAATGGAAATTGCATTCCGGGGATAACGACCCGAAACGGTTGGAGACGGTAGTCAGCACCGCCTGCCTCTTGATCACTGGTCATCGTTGTCTGGACAACCTGTGTGAGTTGTTTACTTGGAGGGCCTGTCGGGCATCCTCCAGAGTTGGGATGGTACCGTGTTAACGGTACTCCTTAACCAGCACATTTGATACCCAGCGTTGAAGATGCTGAGTAGGTGATGTCATCCTCAGAGCGGATGGCGATCTAGTAGGAATAGAAACAGTGGTATTTACAGCAGCAGTATTCACAGATGTGAATTTAAGAGCATCCATTATGAAAATACAGAAGATCTTGGAAAAGAGTGCCTGTTTAATATAACAGACGTAATCAAGATGAAATTCATCCACTTCATCCTTTGGATGAGCACATATGTCAATGATTGTTTTTGTTATCCCTGTTATTGAGTTTTAAATAGGGGCTTAACAAATAGGTAAAACACCATTTTAACTTGGTTAAGGATTCACGTCGGGTTCACCATTTTTGTTTCGCACGGAATTCGGGGATGACCTCCTGGATGGAAGATTCAAACGTTCCGATCGGTTTCTAGAGGGTTTGTTTATAGAACCGGAAACATCCAATGATTCCACATCCATTTGGACCTACTTTCCAAAGGTAGGCGCTCATTAGCTTGTGGACTGATGAGGCTTAGGAATTTGCATTGGTCGAGAGGATGGGAGGTCGGACTCATCACACCTTTTTGAGGGGAATTATTTTCTACTCCAGGACTCTCTTTATAGATTTAAGTTATGTTCGTGAATCCTTATTACATTACCAAGTATAAAATGATCTTTCCTTTAGTTTTAACAATCAATGATTAAATATGTAAGAAATTTAGAGAATCTTTTATATGTATTCGAGGTTCTTCATAAATAGAGAATCATCTGTATCTATTTAGAGATTCTTGGTCAATGGTATCCTTCAAAATATTTATATAAAAGTCTCATGGTTATTATGATGACCAGGATGGTTTTAAAGCCACTCAGTGGGGCACTTGAAGTTTATCATCATTCATAAGGACATGGATTATTTCAGAGTTGGGATTGAACCCATAAATGGGCTACCTATGTATCCTTTGTTTTGGAAAAGGAATCAGAACCCACGTAGTTCGAGTAAGGGAGTATGACGTTTATGATTGATGGCTCAAAGAAGGATGTCATAATTACTTTTACACTCTAAGCTCACGTGAGTCATGCTCGGTGTGAGAAACAAGAGGTATTGGTAAAAATTAGACAATTGTTCCATGAAAGATGCAATCATAAGAAATGGTTTGGGGCTTATGTATATATGACTTCCCAGATTGATGAAGGTTTAGGATTTACTTTTAGGGAGAAAATCCAGGAACATGGTCCATAAAGGAATATGTTCTTCATGGAGATTTGAATACTCTAACTTGGGACTTATTCCTGAAAAGGAAACCCAAATTAGGAGAGGAATGATAACTGGGTTTTACTCCTGAGAAGGAATCCCAGATCAAACGAAAATTAGGACTAGTTAAGAGAAATTAAGGGACTTGGGGCTTACTCCTGAAAAGGAAGCCCAAAATTTATGACTGGGACTTATTCCTGAAAAGGAGGCCCAGGTTAGGGGACTTGGGGCTTACTCCTGAAAAGGAAGCCCATGATTATAACTTAGTCTTATTCCTGAAAAGGAGACCCAGGTTAGGGATTAAGGTTTGGGGATTACTCCTGAGAAGGATTCCCATATTTGAGATTGGGGCTTACTCCTAGGAGGGATGCCCAAATTAAGGGACTCGGGGCTTACTCCTAAGAAAGATGCCCAAAATTAGAGGACTTGGGGATTACTCCTAAGAAGGATTCCCATATTAAATAATTATGATTGGGGATTACTCCTGAGGAGGATGCCAAAGTTATGGAATTAAGGTCTGGGGATTACTCCTGAGGAGGATGCCCAGATTTGGGAACTTTAAGAATTTGGGACTTACTCCTGAGGAAGATGCCCAGATTAAAGGACTTATAACTGGGGATTATTCCTAAAAAGGAGACCCAGGTTAAGGATTCTCTCATCTTAAAGTATGAGGTTGAATGAATGAACTCTCAATCTTTGGTGACATAAAGATGTATAAATCACTATGTTTTGAGAGATATTCCACAGAATTCCTTTCAAATAAGGAATTCAAATCAAGAAATCATGCCATAAATGGCTTTGAAGAGTATCTTGAAGACTAAATCTTGAATAGGAAAGGTGAAATGGCTTAAGAGGGGTAAAATGGGAAATATGGGCACCCAAAAAGGTAGGGGTGCGCAAGTCTTGAAAGGCGTGCAAGTCTTGCGTGGGCGCTCAAGTATTGGTCGCGCAGGTATACCTGCACGGCATGTGGGGTACTTGCGCGATTTTCAACCAGCATTAAAATACTTGCGCGACTCTTTATTAAACCCTTTAGAATATTCTTGAGGTTCTTCCATAAAAGGGACGCGCAAATTCTATTGAAGTAATAAGGAGGCGCGCAAGTGTGGTCACTTCCCTTAAGGGCTGACCACTCAGGCGCGCAAGTGTTGATGAGTTTCAACACTTAGGCCTTCCTCCTTCTCTTTAGATCTTCCGTTCTAGGTAAGAAATTACCTTAGAAGTGTTCCAGAAGCTTTGAGAAGAGACTTGGGCATCGGGAGCTTCAATCCGAGTTTCTGGAAAAAGATCCTCTCGAATGGGGGGCCCATAGGGTCTATTTATAGGCAGGAAAAGACCCTGGGCGGTTACCGGGCAGTTATCACTTAGGGCACGCAAGTCACTTGCGCGACCAAGGTCGTCGCACAAGTGTACTTGCGCGACGGTGATATAACTTGTGCGGTGCAGTTTCTGTTGATCCTTTGTTCATGCCTTTGTCGATTTTTGATATTTTCTTCAAAGGTTGAATCACTTTGAGCTCAGATATTCCCCTTTTCCGATCTTTAGATTCTGTGACGAAAGGAGCATCAACAATAACCCTTAAAAACATAAAATTTTCTCTCATACATGAACAATTATGACCCATGAGAGCCCATTCTCCATGAAAATCAAAGTTTGGAATCCTTATTCAAATCACAACTTAACAAAATTCAATTAAAGTTCAATCATGATCCACCAAATTCCGATCCAAGAGGTCCCATAACACCTCAGGGGCCAAAGTTTGGAATTTATTCAAATGAAACATTATGTATTCCAATATTCTATCAAAATATCAGGTATTCTATCCCAAAATCTATAACAAAAACATGCATATTTAGTACAACATCTATCACAACAACATGCAATTAGTTATTCACCCTAAATGGCATGACAAGAATGCATGAAATGTGATCCCTAGAAAGTGACTATTGGATGCATGAGATGAAATACCCTCATATCATTAGGTTGAAATAGAATAGAACCATAATAACATCAATTATAACATTAAAAAATTAGTGAATCATCCAATAGTGAAATCAAATCAACTGTAACAATTGCAAAACTAGAAAAATAGAAATATTTGAGGTAACTTGTATTTTCCTTATACATGGGTTAGCTACTCCCGGGAAAAACTTATTACCAACTACCCATTCCTTTCTATCCTTATATAAAGGATCAAAATAGTAATACAAAGTAGAAAATAAACTCCTCTGATACCACTTTATAACATCCAAGTTCCGGGTGCCGCCCAAAGGTGCCCAGAACTCGGTTGGTCACTTGACCTCAAGGGCATTTTCCAAAACACCAGAGGTTTTCGGCTAGAAGTGAGGGCCAAAGTTCGATAGTGGGAAAACTAGGACCTCATTAACAAAGTATACACAACATAATAAATAATAATAATCAAAAGCAGAAGCGGTAATACCATACAACAAAAGTAAACAACTGAAGACTGATAGTAAGATAACAACTAGAGCATATATCAATGATGCATGTCACATGTTTCTAGGAAAGTATCTAAAAAATTCACAATGATGGAAATACAATACTAAAAACAAAGTATAGAAAATCAGTAAAATCTAACAGTATCAAAAGCCTCATCTTGGTCCCATGCTCTCCAGATCCAACATCAATCAAGTACCTAATGAGGAAGGGCACTTGTCCTTATCTATACCTGCAACTATATAATCTGTTTGGGTTGAAATGCATGACCCAAACAGGGTGTGAGATGAATCCCAGTAGGGAACCACCAAAAGATCTGTTCCTAACTATCAGTGAATATATATAGTAGGTAATATGTAGAAATGAGACAATAAACTAGGAAGTACTCAAAATTAAATAATCTTACAATTTTCAATTACATTCATTTACATTTATAAATTATTCAAACTGTTGAATAATGTAACCTCAAGATTTATCCTAATCTCTATATCTACCTATATAATAATATCAACAGACATCTCAAAAGACCATCTAAAAAATCAACTAAGACTGAGTCCAAGCTTATGCTTGGGATTGGAAGACTCGTCACAGTAATTCAATTATTCACAAGCAACACAATGGGAATGTTCTCACAGTGTAATACCCTCTAGTTTCACATATCAACAATTCATTAAAATAATGAACCTCTGGTAAATTTCACACAGTCCAACCCCTTTGGTCCCTCATGGAACTAATCATTTATAATGACCATTGGGGTAGCTCTCACAGTTAATACCCCCTTGGTCTTCATAGCAACAATAAAATTTAATGACCTCTGGAAGCTCTCAAAGTCAATTCCCTATAGTCTAAAATTAATTAAATGAATACCCTTTGGCTAGCTCTCATAGTCTAACCCCTCTGGTTAATGACCCCACGACATCTCTCACAGTCAATACCACTAGTCAATCACAACAACAATTCATAATTAAAAGACCCTACCTCGGGAATCTATCATAGTCAATTACCCTTGGTCATACATTCATAATGCGAGACACATGCATATCATATAAATAGAAACTCCATTCTAACAACACTAGGAATGTAAAACAAAGCATCCTAACATGCTTCCTAGACACAACAACCATAATCAATCAAACATGGGAAACACATCCATAAACAAGGTAATAAAACTTATGCATAATCAATAACCCTTTTTCAAACAAACAGACCATAGCGGGCATTAAATAAGGTTAAATTACAAAACATTCAATACCCTAAACATGACTATTCAGAACATTAACCATATATAATTCAAATAAAACCAAATAAATTCACAAACCACCTACGTCGATGTTGTACGATGAACACTCTCGAACTTCGTCCCTTGAATCAGCCTAGAAGGATGTAGATCTATAAAAAGTTTAAAAAATATCAACCCTCAATAACTTAATAGATAGGAGAAATTAGGAAGAGAGGATATATGCAAAGAGAGAACTCACCAGTTAGAATCCAACGCACCAGGCGACATCTCAATCAGAGCTCAGATGGGGGAATGGGAGGAGGATGAAGTTCTTCGGTCATACGTCACTCTAATGTATGAGACATGGGAAGAAGAAAGAAGTTCTAGAGATGATACGTGACCCCATTATGATTAATCTAATAAAAATAAAAGTACACAGTGTGTTCATTTAATGTACACTCTGTGTACTAGCCTCAACTGGCCCCCGCTTTAGGCGGTCTTCCAGGTCACCAACATGGCCATGTACTTGGCCATTACACGACTAGTACATGTCTACACAAGACAACCAAATACACAACATGTACTCAAGAGTACATGGCATGTACTTATAAAATTTCCCCTTTCTTATTTTTTTCTCAAAAACAACCTGAAATAAAGATCCATACCTAAAATGAAGATCCATATTCTTACATACGTTGACGCTTGGACACTCTATTATTGTTTAGAAATTTATTTCCAATTTAATTATCCAATGTATACCTCAAGACCTCAAGGTATACACCTATATTGAATATAAACCATAATGAGACCTTAATTATGGGTGTTTAACCACTTATTAAAGTGATTCGATTACCCAAATACATTTGAGAAACTGAGCATAATTTACCTTTTTGTGATCAATGGAGAGATCTCACCCAAATAAATTTAAATAACAAGGAAATAATTTTCCAGTCATAGGATGATAAAAAATCCAGATCAAAATAGAATAAATTAAAAACCAGTGATAAAGATACCTCCTTCATTCATGCAAGCATGTTCTGGGATTATTCAAAAGAAAAGATTTTACAATGAAAATAAAAACTCAAAAGGGATCTGCCTTTGTATCTTCGCTTCCCACCACCTATTTGAGTTATATCCCTTCATGTGTTGATTATTGTCAATGAAAATCATCTTCTCTAGTATGGATCTAACAGAATGACACCCTCTGGTCCAGGTTCCCCCAGAATGCATTGGAAGGATCAAAGATGCCTTTATTTATAGGCCAAATACCACAAAACCGATGTGGCATTACATTTATTTTTTAGTATCCCATCATATTCACGATGTGTATTGGGGTTACATGTTGTGTAATTAATTTTTAAATATTCATCATTAATATCAGTGAAATCTTCTCTGAAAAAACATCTTGAAAAATGTGATGTTGTGTAATGCAGTTACAAGACTTGTCCTGCAGAACTACTTCCCTAAAAGTTCTACCATTTTACTCTCTTTTATCAACTAAATCTCTCTCTATAATCTTCTAGATAATTGTTTGAAATTAAATTATATATTTACCCTCCAAATTTAGGATCCATTAGAAATGAGGTTTGAAATATATTATTTCACGACTGAACAACACTTTTTCTACCTTTTTGTTTCCGAATTTTTCTCCATGATTGAATCATTTAACCAATTCATTAATTGGAAGATATTTTATTGAAATTTATAATGTATTTGCGTCCCTAAGTTTTATTTGATATCCAAGAATAATTTAATTAATTGGAGTTGTCAATCCTGAGTTATTCTTCCGTTACCATGGTGGGTTCCACACTGTCCGCTCGAAGAATTCTTTAATTTGTTTGATTTTTTGGGGCCTCTAGATACTTGAATCATCCCCTGGTCTAGAATACATATTTTAAGTAAATAAGATAAGTATTTTAGAAAAATAATAATCACTCAATTTTAAATTATACTCTAAAAAAATGACCAAAATATATTTGCAATAAAAATATGTCAAAAATCCAAAATTAAACCATTTTTTCATTTAGGCTCAAAATAAAAGAAAAACATAAAAACGTGACAATTTACCAATAACTAATACAATTGTGAGATTATAAACATTTAATTGTAGTATAAAATATGTGAAAATATTGGATTCATCAGGTAGGAAGAAAAAATTGTCTTAGAATAGCTTCATCCTATATGGTCATTCATGGAGGATATGGAATAAATGAAGGAAAGCTGTAAGGTGGGTCTAAGTAAAAATAGAAAACAAAGATTTCATCAATAATTTTAAATTTTCACTTATTCATTCATATTCTCAATAATATCTCAATGTAATTTTTGATAGGTTTACATGTCCTAGGTATCACTCAAGAAATATAATAAAAAAAGAGTATGAAATTGTAGGCTTAGAGTCCTCTCAAGTAATGAGAATAAAATAGAAACTGGAAATTATAATAGGTATTAAACTAAGTAATGGGTCAATTAATCATTATTTCAAAAATTTTGAATTTTAATCAAATTCTTAAACTTATCAATCATTATAAAAAATTCTCAACAGAGACAAAACATGGATTCTAACAAATTTCAACTTAATTTTTTATTTTATTTACATGGGTATAATGTTTTTCAAGTTTAAATCATGCTTTAAAATTTTAAAAAATGTCACCAAGATAGGTGAGGAAAACTAATAATTCAAGTGCCTCATCAGTGAAAATCATGAGAAAACCCCAACACACTTAGAGAGTGACAGTGTTCGCACTATCCATGAAATGATTGTGTGAGTGTTATGGAAAGTAAAGATTAGAAAAATTGAAATGGAATTACACAATTGTAAAAAGGTGGGAATCAAGAGCTCCCTAAATAGTGTCATTCCATGAGGGAATTTGGCCATCTATATGCTAGTTATGGGTCACCTACAAAATGGATTAGATAAAAATTATTGCACTAGATAAAACATTAGTCCACAGGTTCAAACATTTTAATAGTAGAATAATAGGTAGGTGTATAAGATAACATGTATTGGTAACCAGTTTATATTTAATTTTGTGAAAATTTTAAAATGAAGTAAAATTAGAGACTCAGATAAAAATAAAAAAGGCTCAACTATGAAAAATCCATATAGAAAAAAGATCAATTATGGATTGCCTCCTATAAAGTGCTAACATGACGTCATCAGCCAGACGAATGGACTAAGATATTCTTCAGTGGGTCCATCAGCTCAAGTGCTCCGTTTCCACTTATAGCTACTGGTTTCTATGTCTTCTAGGTATCAAGGTCTCTTGGGAAGGTTTATGACTTAAAGTTCCACATCATGAGCATGAATGATATGAGTTATGAATGGGATGATAGCTCTGGACAGCTGCTGCTGTGCATGGATTTCCATGAAAAGGTCCTGAAGTTGATGTGCGATGTCTAGGATGTGTGGCAATACCCTTTATTAAAAAACAAATGGTGGTACTGGACCATCAATAACTGTAGATGACTCTGAGGAGCTATAAATTTATATGTAACAAAATAAATAAATGATAATCAAGCCAAAAACGTATGAAAAAATCAATCCCCATATATATCAGAAATCAATAAAAAAGAGGTCATAAAAAAATGAAAAAATGAAAACCCAAACCTATCATAAAAAATGTCCCAAAGACCAAAAATAAATAAAATAGAAAGACCATGTATTTGGGAAAAATATCTCCTCCAGTGTCATCCCATGAATAGGTGGTGATACAAGCTGTCCAACTGGGTCAACATCTACCACTGTAATAGGAGTAGGTGGAGTAGTAGCTATAGTGGATGGTGGGGTCATGGAGGTTAGTATATGGGTTGGGGTAGGTGTTGAAGAGGTACCAATCCATAGGGATGCCATGTGTATGGAAACTAGACTGAAAAAGGGTACCTCTAGGGTGGAGTCAGTGGCTAGCCCCTCCCCCTCTGGGCCTGCTCTGCTAAATACCCCCGTCGGGCAGCGGGGTCAGTAAGGTCTGTAGATAGATCTAGCTAGAAAATGGGTGACATGGGGATGGTAGAATAGGAGGGGCCAATAGGGATATGTGGTGGTGGTGTGGTGAACTTTGTAGGCTCTATGAAGGTGAGATGGAGGTGAGTGGAAATCTGGCACAAATTCGCCAGGATACACTGTTGGGTGACCCAATGATCACTCAGGGTGTGAAGGGTGGTTTTAAGTAGGGTGGAGGATTTGGTGGTATATCTGGGATGAGGGATTGGTGGTATAGGTATGGGGGTGGAGTGTGGCTCAATAGGTGGGTCTGATGTCGCTTCGGTTGGTGGTGGTTGCTCCTACGGTGCTGCCTCCTGAACGCCTAGTCCCTAAAAGTATGCATCATCCCCCCTCAATAACATCTGCATCTTGTGAAGCATCAAAATATTGATAATCTCAATAGGTCTTAAGGAGGTGATGGGTAGTGAATCATCGAACACACCGAGGTGCCTCTCCTTATGTGTAATGAAAGATCTACCCATCAATGTACCATGCTGCCTTTAGGCATATATCTTGTAATATTGGTCGAATCAAACAACCACATTGATTCCTAGTCCACCCATGGGTTCTTTAAGGACGAGTATATCAATCTGGTTTACACTACCATGAGAATGTTCTCTAGAAATCCATCCATGAGGGGGGGGGGGATTCGGGTTTGGTGGTGATGGACAAGAGAGGAGAGGGGGGTGTGGGTTGGAGAGGTTAAAACGGAGGGAGTTGAGGCGTTAGGTATTTTGATGGGTGTGGATCATGAACCTAGGGTGCAAGACCTATATATTTAAAAATAGACCCAACACTGTACACAACATGTACTAGTGATTCACGTCATGTATGGTTAAATTAAAAATGGATTTTTGAGTAAAAAAGTACACGGCGTGAACCACTTGTACATGACGTGTACTGAACCATTTTAGCTCAAATTTTGTTCCTCCCTTGACTTCCATTCCTGGATAGCCTAAAGATATCCTAAGATGATTCTAATATATCCTATTCTAATATGTACTACCCTAGGTTTCCTCACAATCAATGCTTCTTTTTTAGTGGAGAGCTTGACTCTAGTAAATATTAAGTTAATTTATGGCTGATGACACTGCCTTCCCAAAAGCATTCTTGAAAAATATCCAGTCTTTGACTATCTACTTTAAATGGTAGTACACCTTCTCTTTGTATATCTATGGTTCCGTATAGAAATACTTGAGTAATGTGGAATGAGCCTAACCATTGATACTTCAGCTTACCCAAGAATAGTTTCAAACTTGAGATGAACAACATGACCTTATCCCCAAGTAAAAAAGGTATGCCTTGCAATACACTGGTCATGCCATTTATTTTTCTTTTCCTTATAGATATTTTCATTGTCACATGAATATCTCTTGATTTCTTCCAAAGCGGTTAATTGAAGAATTATTTCTTCTCCTACCTTCTCAGAATTCAAATTGAGTTTTCCTGATTGTCCAAAATGAAAGATGCTCCAGCTCAACTGGGAGACGACATGGGTTCTTATAAACCAGTCTAAATGGTGTGATTCCTATGGGTGTCTTTTAGGTAGTTAGGCATCCCCATAGGGAATCATCCATTTTGAGGCTCCAATCACTTCAATTGGTATTCACAATTGTAGACGTCGAAAAACGATCAAGAGCTGGAGAAGGTTGGGGCATGAAAAAGTGAAGCCATATTTGGAACCAATGATCCATTCCGGGGGGGGGGAGGAGGGTGGCACAAAAAACATTCTCAGGTGCGTGAAAAAAATATTTCCCACGTGAAAAAATCTGAGATTCGCGAGAGATTTCCCCGCGGGCGTGGAACTTTTCTCGCAACCACCCCGCACGGTTGAAATGTCACACTACCGATACCGGGGCGCACAATATTTCACACTGAATTGTTTTTAGTGTGGACCTGTGATCCTGTGTGCCTATAAATAGAAGGGAAACCATTTTACTCCCCAGCCGAAGAACTTGAACCGTCTCCCCTGTGCGAAATTCCTCTCTTGTGCGAGCAAGAAGATGGCTCTCAGGTACGGAATTTTTCGCGCCATGTCACCTGGGGGTCTGCCTTTGTGCACGACCACTCGGGATTGATCCTTGTCTAAATCTCATTGATCACCTTCCTCAGCGCACAATTCTTTCCAATTGCACGTGATCAGTTCTTCGGTGCACAATTCCTTTTGTGGGCCACCTCGGACGATTTCGCGTGCACAATCCTTTTTCACGCCGCCATGGGATTTTTCGTGCCCGCCACCCATTTACATGCCGGCCCAGCCTTTTTCATGCCCTCCACTCAATTGCACGCCGACTCCACCATTTTTCATGTAGCTACCCCTTTTGTGCGCAAGGATCCCACCTTGTGCGCTCGTGATGTCCCTCCTCTGGGAATCATTTTCGAGCGCCTCCTATACCCAAATCACTTTCTCCATATTCTCATTTCCCATGCAACCTCCTAGGTTCGCACGAAGTAACTTCAAAGTCCCTTCGACGATACTGCCCGTTGCGTTGCTTCGCCTCATGATTCTTCGCATAGGCATGCTAACAGCTATTGCTTCTTCGCATAGCCACACTAACGTGGACCCCCTCGATGGTTCGCTCCATAAAACCCCCTAGCCACGGCGTTGCCTATCCCCTCTCTTCACCAAGGTGAAGAGGGTACCGTTAATGTAAGTCCTCGGGGTGCGGAGCAAACCCACCTCATCTGATCTACAAGATGTTAAACTGCCAAGCACCTTCGTCCTTAGCACATGATGTTAAACTGTGACCTCACCCCATGGATCATACAAGGGGTGCCCCGTCTCGGACATTCTCCACGCCCACTGGCCTCTACGGGAGTGAAATCATTTCTCACATGGAATGATATCCTCTTTATTGGAGAAACATCTATACATGGGGATAGGGAAACCAATCAGGTGTATGCCCCCAGATTTCTTGTAGGAGGCAACATCCCTACTCCTCCTTTCTTTTTCGGTCCCAAGGACCAGGGGGAGTGGACACCGGACCCCTCCTTTCTTCAGTAAAAAATCCCTCACCCACTGGGATTTTTCGCCAAAGGGCCTCCATCCTAGGGCAAGTCCCAACCTCCACGAGCTTCTAACCATGCATAAGCCCTTGTTTCCTATTTGGTCTGTGATCACGGGTAAGACCCACTTCACCTCCCACATACACACCTTTCACAATGTGATCATCTGGTCTCTGCTACCTCTTGTTTCTCACATAGAGCATGACTCACATGGGCTTAGATTTAGCACCGAACATGATATCTTCCCTGGGCATCCTTGAGTATAATCCCACACACCCTGAACTACGAGGTCTTTAATCCTTTCTAAGGCAAGGTACGTAGGAATCCTCCACAAGGTTCAACACCACCACCAATTGATTGCTCCGACCCCATTCACGTTAGTTCACCAACACTTTGGGATGTCTTAGAGCATAATCCCCAAATTTCCCCTTCCGAACTGTGGACTTTGATCCTTTCTAAGGTAGGGTATGTAAGAAGCCTCCTTGAGGTTTAAACCCAACAACCCATGAACTATGAGGACTTTGATCTTTGCCAAGGCAAGGTACGTAGGAAGCCTCCATGAGGTTTAAGCCCACCATCCACCTAGACCCCAGGTCCTTATTCACATCGGTTCACCGAACCTTGCCCCATATCCGAACTACGTGGACTTTGATACTTTCCAAGGTAGAGTACGTAGGAAGCCTCCATGAGGTTCAAGCCCAACGACCATTGGTCCCGACCATCTTCCCGTCGGTGCACCAGGCCCCTATTCCGAACTATGAGGTCTTTGATCCTATCCAAGACAGGGTATGTAGGAAGCCTCCACAAGGTTTAATCCCAAAAACCATTCGTTCAGAATCCCCTTTAATGTCGGTTCTCCCCCCGTCCTCCATGACGTTAAACTATGGACCCTAATCAGCGGCAAGCCTTTGTTTCCCCTAGTCAGCGATAAGCCGTTGCACCCAAAACTCACCTGAACTATGAGGTCTTTGATCCTTGACAAGGAAGGGTACGTAGGAGGCATCCCTGAGGTCCAATCCCATTATCCACTGGTCTTCCCGACCATCTTCACATCAGTTTGACCCCATCCAGTGGTAAGCCGTTGTGACCCCATCCAGCGGTAAGCTGCTGGAAACCTCAATTGGCGGTAAGCCGTCGTCTGATGAGCCACGTGGCCTTTGATTCCTTGCCACAAGGATACGTAGGAATCCTATTTTAGGCTGAAGCCCAAAACCATCATCATCCTCATGATATTTCCATCCCATTCACTACCCACTTCATTCAAGCACTCCATCATCCATCCTGATTCTTACCCGGGCCGCCACATCCTAGTGGGATCATGCCACTTCATCACCCCACATCCCATTTAATAGCATTCAGGAAACCAACCAAACATTATCCCCGACATCAGTGCTCCCCCAAGAGGTTGCACCAATCTGATCCACTGTAGTCAGTGTTATGATTAGTCCAATCCATCTCCGTTGGACATTAAACTTGAGGCATGCCCCATGTTAAACATGGGAAGATGAGGAAAACGTCAGATATATGCCTATGGAATATAATTCCCCGCACTCAATGTGGGATGCCTCGGGATTCCACGCCCTCAAGAATCCCTATAATAAGGTGAAGAAACTCATATGCGCCAGTGTCCCAGCACCCAGACACGCCAGTGATGCCCAACATGACTGCTCCCCTGATCGAAGGTTGCTTCCCTGACTGGACTGCTTGGAATTTCCTGACCGAAGCAGCGTAATTAACTAGCATCCATGAAGATATGGAACTATGAAGAGTTTTACGAACAACGTCTTAAGTCTATAAGGGAGACCCAGACAAGGTGACAAGTTACGAGGAGGAATCCACGGAAGGAAGAACCAACATCCCATCATCCCATTTCGATAAAGAAGCAGATATACCTGAATAAGCGACGGATGCCCCTGCCTTTGAAAAGAGGGAATGCGGGGAAACAAAACCACACCTCATCCCCAAACGAGACGGACGTGCGCACCCCGATGAAAGCTTCAGAAATAGAAATGTTGAACCCGACATGAATTTTTTCTCCTCAACATGGAGATTAGTAGTGCTCAGGGAATCATTGGATTGACATGTCACTAGATCCAGTTATCTAGTTCCGGGTACTGCCATGAAAATAGTAGGCCTGGTGTGAAACTCACCAGAAGTTGGGGCAATAGAATGTTGGAAATCCCGTTCTGCAACATTGTCATCATGGATCCCTCTTACAGGTCCTGGAATACAGGATGGCTCTAGGGCCTTGGTCATCGATTCCATTTTCTTTCAGCATTGATGAGTTAAACTTCCTAGCTCTCAGTAATCATGTTGCTACACTAGGGATGCGATCACCACCTACCCATCGAAGCAGGGGCATGGGAAGCGCCAACATGGCCGTCCTGCGTGGCTTCACCTCTTCCACGAATACATCTACATCTACAACCATGGGGTGCCCATGCCCCCTCTCCCCATCCAAGGTCATCCAATGAAGGGTGATCAATGACCTCATGTGTCATTACAAGGAGGAGGGAATAATTCTAACCAAGGATATGACCCTCCTGGATCTAGAGGCGTCTGTGCCTTGTCGCCAACGCTGCCCCCGAGGGAAGCACATAGATCCATTACTCCCCACACCAACACACAACCGTTTCCGGAGCCTCTCCCTAAAATGTTTCAACGAATCCCTCCCCAACATAGATGAGGTAGGTGAGGTCCGAGCCATCCCAGTCAGAGTCCCATGCTAGGGGATCCCAGTGAGGGCTCCCACCCGACCTCATCAGCGCTGCCGCCCAGTCTTTCTAGAAGAGATGTAGGTAAGCTACGTACCTGCACCACTAGCCCCGGTTCGTCCGACCCAATGCCTGCATCGAGCACAAGATAAGGAGGATTCCCACCAAGTGGAATCAATGTCGGCAACTACTATGGCCCAAGACACCGCTGACGCATATCATCAGTTCCCTACATACTCTGAGTAGGGGCACTCATACACCCAAACAGGATCAAGGCCCCAACCACCCCACAAGCATGCTGGGTCGATTCTCTTGGTCACCGATATGAGCAGTGGTCTCCGTGATCTAACCCACAACAATGTCACCTAGTACAGAGGTCCTCCCCATACCACTATCGCATAGAGCGCAGGCCTTCCCCACTTCGAGGCTTGACATCTAGGTCCGCCCCGTGCCACCCCCAATCCGAATGAAGGTCTTCCCCACGACGGTGATACTCGGTACGGAAGCCTCTCCCATGCCCATTACACTGGGTATGGAGTCATTCTTCCAGCCCCCAATCGCCGGTGTAGGGACATTGCCCATGTAGTCTCTCTTTAACATGGGGATCCTCCTCATGTACTCTCAGCATCTAGTGAAGGTCCTCCTTGCCTCAGTAACCAGAGGGGTGAGGGCCAACCTCGCTCCATACGCACCCAGAACGGAGGTCCTTCCCATTATTCTGCCACTTCTAGTGGAGTTGTTGACTTCTCTAGTACTACTCATGGAGGTCCTCCCCATGTACCCTTTTACATTTTTCCTGGTGCTCCTTGTACGCCGGCATCCTCGGGTGGAAACCCTCTCCGCCCCTACACCAGTACGGCTGAAGGAACTCATGTCAGAAATCTGCCCTGTCCTGAGGAGCCACCCAGGGGTGGGAAGGCAGGTCATCAGTGCCAAAAGAAGAATACTGGGAAGGTCCAGACAGAGATCAAACCGGTCTGCTTCTCAGACTCTGAAGCAGAGTATGAATCAACACGGGAACCCTCCCCTCACTCATCCGAGTCAAGGGCTAGTGCAGGAACAAGGTGCATCGGCCTAATACTCCCGTAAAGCGAGGTCCATAGGATTCCCACCTACCTCCATAGGTTTATCTAGGAGGACGAAAATATGGAGACCCCACAGGTTATGGTCGTGCAATTGCCACCATCATCACCAGAAGTGCTCTCTACCTCAACAAGAGATCATAGAGAACTATTCTAGGGACCGATGGTGGGAAAGAAACATCGCGGTCTATTGTCGGTAGCCCTAGACCCTAAGTCAGAAATTGAGGCCATCAACGCATCTTATCACGACGTGGAGGCCAGTTCTCTACACTCTTCGAAGGACAACCTGGGATTTGGCAGCCAGTCAACCCATTCCCCATACTCTTCACCGGCTAGCATGTCGTCCCAGCGGTCTACCACAGTACTGCTGCCAATTACTCAGCCTCCCCTAGTTGATGAATGGTTAAATGAAAGGCCAAACCCTAAATATGATCTAAGGAGGTTCTGGAAGTTCCTCGCAGCAGACCACTTTCCCAAAAAGTTCAGGCCCGTGGCAGCAACAAATTTCTGCATATCAAAATCCATCACCCCGGAGGAAGTTGAATGTTTTAGCCAAAACCTATGGGTGACTCACTTCTGTCTTTGCCAACAGAAAATGTATTATCCCAGGAGCCAAGTGTACCTTGAAGACATCGGCGAACAATGTCGTTTGGTTGATCTGACTGCACTCCCTATGGGCACCCCGAGTCACCAGACCGCCATAAGGCCTTCCAACAACCGTACGTTCAGAGTTTCCAGATACTTCATATGATCATAAAGGAGGATTCCCCCCATGCGAAAGTCCATGGATGGGGGCAGTATTCTACCCTTCTCTTCAGTCATATCTAGCGGTAGCTCGACATGCAAGGTGACATCGAAGACATGCCCCCAGGAAGGGTCACTGTCAATATGGCCGACATAGTGGATGAGGAGGATGAGTTGGAGCTTCTTTATGGGGACCTACCGCCTGAGGTAATTCCACCACTATTGGACCCATCAATAAGGATTACTCATCAGAATAGGAACCTAATTGGTCTCCCTGCACCCACCGAGGCATTGGTACTCAACCAGAATGCTTGTAAGGGTAAAGAGCACGATGGAGCTCCCAATCACTCCAACCCATCCGCCTTAGTGTAGAAGATGGAGGAGGACCCAGATAAGGATAAATTGCACCAAAAAATTGATAAGCAGAAGAATTTGGTCAATGAAATCTTGGCTGAACGCACTGTAGAGTAATGACCTGACTACAACAATCCCAGGCCAGTATAGTAGGGGTAGGAACAATTTCCCCATAGTGAGTTTCCCTCAGGCAACCCTAATCATGCGGCCTCCGCAGATAGGGTTGAGGTTGGATCTCATGACAATAGGGAGCGGTATGTCTTACCAAACCCTCCTAAACGGTGCGACAATCTTTGGGATCCAGCTCAGGCTCCCCCAGCCGCCCCGAATGTCATGCCACTAGTCACTCAACGAGCCGCTGGGCCTGTCTACCCTGTTGAAGAACCTTCCAATGTGCTCGTAATCAGGGATCCCCATCAAGACAAGAAACCCTACCCAGACGATCCAATGGCGGTACTCATTTCCTGCCTTGAGGCATTGGAAACATGATAGGTGGCGATCCCACCTGATGGCAAGCCATATCCGGTATGGGTGGATGATATGCCGACACCTTCAGGTTTCGAGAATCCCACCTTCTCCCCCTTTAACGGGACATGGGATCCTCCATAGCACCTGGGCCACTTCAACTCATGGTGGGGGCCCATGTTAGGGATTCCAGCACAGCAGGAGGCTGCTAAGATCAGCTATTTTGTTCAGACACTGGAGGGGCTGACATTCGTCTGGTACAACCAGCTCCCCATTGGATCCGTAACTAGATGGGAGGAACTTCATAGGAAATTCCTCTACTAGTTCAACTCTACCACCCAGAAAACAATCATCGCATACCTCTTCAAGTGCAATCAAAATCCTGATGAGCATGTCGCGGAATTTATCACCCGATGGAAAGGGATTACATACTCCCTTGACATGCCACTGACGCAGGAGAAATTATTGAAGATGTGTGCCGGGAATGTCTGGATGGAACTGGTTCCATCTCTAATATCTCAAAACTACCCTGGGGGATTCCGAGACTTCTCCGATAAAGCCCAGCGCCTAGAGGAAGCCCTACAACAGGCCAGCCAGGCACGCCTGTTGCGCCCTGTAATTCCAGTAAGGAGGGATGTCAGAGCTGAACCCGACATGGTGGCCCAAATAGAAGCCCCTGAGCAACTAGAATTGATACTAGTGGCACCATCCATGCAGCCTCGCAGAGGACCTCATCCTCAGGCAAAGCCTTCAGCTCAGCAACATCCGCCTCAGAATCGGCAGGTACCCCCACGTAATGCGCCGCCACCACCCAAGTGGGACAACTAGGCTCCGCCTCCTTGACATGCACCTCCATCTCCTCTTCATGGCTAGGTTCCAAGGGCCCCCTTTATAGACAGAAGAAACCATGCCTAATCGTTCAATGAGAATTAGGTCCCCGGTTATTTCAGAAGTGCCTTGGAACAAGGGATCGTGTGGTTGCCTGAGTTTAGAAGTCCAGAAGAGGCGAACCTCACTGATCGCCCAAACTATTGACCCTATCATTGGATTCCGGGGAACATCCTCAAGTAGTACTATGTGTTCAAATACTGGCTTCAAGACCAGGTCGATAACAACATAATCAGGCTAGGCCCGACCTCGACATAAGTAGCTGGTGTCTTCGTAAGGTCAGATAGCAGCAACGATAGTGATGGCGAGTGGCAGTAGGTTTCTAATCGCGAGTCATAGAAGTATGAGGACTGGATGGCCCGCAAAATGGTTTCCTGTGCCCATGAAATAATCTGTGCATGCCTAAATCAGTCAAATACTTTAGAAGCCACAAACACAACTTATGAATCATCATCTCAATCGGCCTTTTCCCAGAAGATCAAGCATCGGCGGCACAAGGGAAAGCAACGCGCCTCGCCAATTCTGTCGTCGTCCCACACTCTTGGTGACTTCATGCCCCCAGAGATGGATATTCCTCCCAGAATCCACCCAGTAGTGGATGAATCTTCAATTGATATTCAAGGGTACATTTTGGTCAACACTATGGAGTTGGTAAACCCCTATATTACTCCCGATGACGGGGAGAACCAGGCGAACCTCCCCAACATCCCTAGATGACGCCAACATCAGCAGATCCGTGACCATATGGGTTGTCGAGGAATATCAGTTGGCACCTCTAGCCAGGACGTACATTCCACTGAGACCTGACAGCAGGCCCATCACAGATCTCAACACGCGCAACCTCTTCATCTGGTGTCATTAGGCCCATCTCCACCACCGTCCATACTAATGGATCAAGCAGAGCTACCTCGACCATGCTACGACTAGCCTCGCCCTACTACATGCCGATATCAGTCATCTTGTCCTCATCTGGTAGCTACTCTTTGGGCTTTGAATAGTGAGTAGCAGAATATGCCCACCACCAGTCAGCCGCCAGCCCAGCCGGCAAGGCCCGCCATGCCTCCTATCACAGAGCGGCCTTTTGCAAGCAGAAGTTCGCACCTGGCATAGAAGTATGATGTTCTTAAGAACCTTGCCGACATTCCAACAAGGCCTTCCACCCTTGAGGCCCTCATCTTATCACCAGACATGCGTGAGGCCCTCGCTGAGGCTTTAAGAAGCCCCCTCCAGTTCTAGATGGAGGTGGCAGCTGTAGAGGCCTTTCATGTGGAGGCTCTCGAGAATGCTGAATTCCATGCCATAATTTCATTCTCTGGAGAAGATAAAGGCTCTACCATACATGGGCACATCTACCCACTGTACATCACTGGCCAATTTAACTTTGCAGAGGTCTGTTGCTGTCTTGTTGACACTAGATCTGGGATTAACCTCATGCCGACGTGGACACTGCAGATACTGGGGTTATACAAAGATGACTTGACTCCCTCCAATTTAAGAATTTAGGGATATGACAGGAAAAATCAGATCTTAGTCGGCAAGATCCATTTGAAGACCCATTTCGACAGCCTAGTTTCCAATACCGAGTTTATGGTTGTCTCCCAGGACACCGCGTATAATGCATTGATGGGAAGACCATGGATCCACCTGCACACGGCGGTCCCCTCATCGTACCACTAGTGCCTCAAGTACTCCCTTAATGGTCGAGTAGCCGTACTCCAAGGTGATGCATCTCCTTGCACCTCTTATGAATCCTTCTATCTGGATGCTGACTATTACAAGATCAAGGATAAATAGATTCAGGCAAGTGTGGTTGAGCCCGCCATGGTCGCAACAGACCCATGGGACGATTTGGATAACACCTACATCTTTCTAGTCCTTCGATTAGAGGCCAAAAACCCTAATATGGGGCAATGTTTTGTTGTTTTAGGTACAAGGGGGAATCATATTCCCATTTATAAGAGACTGCGGAAAATCTCCTTGTACTTTTACACAAATCAGGCTCTGGTGATCCTAGAACCTCCTACCCCAGTACAGTATCGGGATGTCCACCCCATGGCAACTGTAGTACATCATACGTGTCTGTTTCACTGGGATGAAATTAACTGACTCAATCCAACGCACCACTAGTGGTTTGATATCATTGAGTGTGGCCCCTTGGGGTGAAGACCAGATGAGATCAGGTCAACAGCCTTCATTGCCATGGTTTTAGCAGTACTAGAATCTCCCGAAGCAGTGACCACTGCTGCCCAGGCCGGTACCGACCTCCCGTCAGAATATTCTAACCCATAGGAAGATCCTCCTATTGGGGATACCTATTAAATTAAATAAGATTATTTTGAGGATGCCCCGCCCACCTTTGAAGAGGGAGTCTCCACCACGGTCGATGAACTGGTACAAGTGAACCTCGGTAGTGAGGCAGATCCGAGATCCACATTGATCAGTGCCGCCATGTCCCTTGAGGAGAAGCAGCGGTACATAGACTTCCTAAAGCAACATCATAATGTATTCTCCTAGAGCTATGATGAGATTCCATAGCTAGATCCTCAGGTAGCCGTCCACTTCCTCGGTATCCCAACAAATCAGCGCGGGTTCAAGCAGCCCCCCAGAAAGATGCTCCTTTCTCACAGTGCCATGGTTGAGGCCGAAGTTGACAAGCTCATCAGAGCAAACTTCGTCAAGGAGTTCTAGTACCCCAAGTGGATAGCCAACATTGTGATAGTTAGGAATAAGAACAAAAAGATTAGAGACTACATCAACTTTTGGGATCTCAACCGTCATTGTCTGAAGGATGATTTTCCCCTTCCTGCGAAGAAATTTCTGATTGAATCTACGATGGGGTTCCAAGCCCTTTCCTTCATGGACGGTTATTCTGGATACAACCAGATCTGAATGGACCCCAAGGACGAAGATTCCACAGCTTTCAGAGCACCCCAAGGTACTTTCTCTTACCAGGTTATCCCCTTCAGCCTGAAGAATGTAGGTGCCACCTATCAGTAGGCCATGCATCACATATTCAAGCTAATACTCGGGACATTGGTGGAATGCTATGTGGAGGATCTGGTGATCAAATCTCACTAGCCCTAGGACTGTCTCAAGGACCTTGAGAAAGTGTTCAGCTTCCTTCGTTCCCACTACCTAAAGATGAACCCGTTGAAGTGTGCCTTCGGGGTCACCTCTGGGAAGTTTCTTGGATTTGTTGTCAGGTACCGGGGCATCGAGATTGACTAAGAAAAGATCAAGGCCATTAGTCATATGCCTCCGCTGAGTAATATTCAGGAACTTCGGGGTTTCCAAGTCCAATTATCCTACATACACCAATTCATTGGGTATTTGGCCGACAAGTGTAAGACATTTTCTCAGCTAATGAAGAAAGGATTTGCCTAAAAATGGGATGAAGAGTGCCAGAACGCATTTGAGGAAATCAAGCAGTATATTCTCTAGCCTCTGGTCTTGATGCCACCCATCTCCGAAAATCCGATGATCCTATATGTGACTGTCCTGGAATGTTCTCTTGATGCCCTTCTCTCCCAGAAGAATAATGAGGGAATACAAAATATCCTCTACAACCTCAGCCGTATGCTCATCGATATGGAGACTAGATAATCCCCCATTAAAAAGAGCTGCCTTGCATTGGTATTTTTAGTATAGAAATTGCGACACTACTTGAAACACCATGAGGTACAATTGGTATCTCAGGTAGACCCACTGAAGTACATTCGGAACCACCCCATGTTGACCGGCCGTCTAGCACGGTGGGCGGTAATCCTCCAGTAGTTTGACATCAGGTTCGTACCACATAAAGCTATCAGTGGACAAAAATTGGAAGATTTTCTAGCTGCCCATCCGACCCCTGCGGACCAGTCCCTGGACCTGGATTTTCCCGACGAGGTCATCCTCTCGGTAGATAATGCCCTCCCATGTTGGCAGATGAACTTTGATGGTGCTTCCCGAAGCCCCACCGACAGGAGGATCAATGATCCCAGGCTCAACAGGGTGGGCCTGGGTATTGTCTTTATTACCCCGACACAAGCCATCCTATCGTACTCATTCCTATTGTCAGAAGGCTGCACCAACAACGAGGCAGAGTATCAGGCTCTTATCACTAGCCTCAAGCTAGCCCTCGAGATCGATGTACCCCATTTTCATGTGAAAGGGAATTCCGAACTATTCATCAAGAAAATCAATGGTGACTATTTCATTAGAAATCTAGAGCTTTTACCATTTTTGGGGTGCACCCTCCAGCTAATGGCCCAGTTTCCATCTCGTCCAGAAGTTACTCATGTCCCTCGATCCCAGAACAGTCGAGCGGATGCCCTGGCCGGCCTGGCTATATCACTTGCAGAACCTGAGCGGGATGATATGATTATACATGTGGCACATTAGAGAGTCATTGCTACCGTCACTCCATATGATGACAATGGCCTGTGGGTAGGCTATCATACCGCCGAAGCCTCCACGTCAGGACCCCCATGTTCTTCAGATATAGTGGTTGAAGTAACCCCCAAATGGAGATCCCCCTTTGTCGAGTATCTCCAAAATGGTTACCTCCCAGATGATCAAGCCGAGCGTGAGAAAATCTGATGTTACGTGCTACAGTTTACCCTCCAGAGTGGTCCCAGTCTTGAGAAGATACTCTACAAGCGCGGGTTCAATGCTGTTCTCCTACGTTGCATCCAAGGAGTTGAGATTTCTCAAGTCATGCAGGTGGTTCATGCTGGCTCCTGCAGGGCTCACCAGACTAGGCCAAAGCTGTCCCATCAGATCCAGAGACTCGGGTACTTCTGGCCCTCCATGGCCCATGATTGCATCGAGTTCGCTAAGATATGTCATGCATGACAAATTCATGCTAACAATAGTGCAGAAAACGTTATTTACGTCACCATTTTTTATGTCGGTTATATATAACTGACGTGATAATCTTTAAAACGTGGTTTTTTATATCAGTTATTTTATAACCGATGTAAAAAATGTGGTGAGTAAATTTTTAACGTCAGTTATTTTAATAATCGACGTTACAAATCACGCACATTCATTTTTTATGTCGGTTATAAATTAACCAATGTAAAAAAACAAAGCATAGTGTTTTTTACATCGGTTATTTGATAACCGACGTAAAAAATGATATATCTACGAATTTTTTATGTTGGTTATAAAATAACCTACGTAAAAAAAGCGGCTTTGGAGGACTTTTTGATGTCAGTTATTTGATAACCGAGATAAAAATAAACCCACAGAATTTTTCACGTCGGTTATAAAATAACCGACGTCCAAAACTGTGATTTCTGATGTATTTTTTACTTCAGTTATTCTAAAACCGACATAAAAAACCTACACGCGGATTTTTTTACATCGGTTACAAAATAACCAGCGTAAAAAATCCGTGTCCGATACATTTATAATGTCGGTTATTATAATAGCCGACATTATAAATGTAAAAAAATAGTTTATAACTTCATTTATTAAATAAATGATGTTATAAAACATATAAAAAATTAACAGTCCCCACGGATTTTCATTTACGATTTTTCAATCAACAGTCTGGCGACTCATCTCTCTCACGCGGTAAACCCTAATCGACTCATCGATATCGTTGCGTTAAACTCGTTTTTCCATCATCGTTTATCATCTTTACTCTCCTCGAATCTATCATCTCAACTCGCAACACTCAAGTAATCCTCCCATGACTTTATTTCGTTAGTTTTTTTCCCAGATAGTCTATATATATGTTTTGCGATTTTTTTGTTTAAACTAGGTAAGATTCTTCAATTTCGAACCCTGTTACCTCTTTTTTCCATCATCATATTATTTATCATCCCCAGATCTATTAGATCGACTCGCAATATTCACGCAAGCCTGAACGACTTCTATTTAGTTTGTTTTTGTTTCGCGAATGCCTGACATTGATGGTAATTTTTGTTTTCATTGACAACTAATGATCTCATTCACCTATATTACTGCATAGAATGGTTATTGATTAAATGTACAAATTCGGAAATGATATTTCATGTGTTGTTGTTTCTTATGTTTATCCTCTTTTATATGAGAATCTATTAGACATATAATGTAATTGCTGTTGACCTCTATGGCCCTTCGATGCATCGCTATGTCTCATGATTCCAAATAAAATTGGGTTCTGTTGAGGGCTTACCCTAGTATTTTTTGAGGCCTTGTCCAAGGCCTTGACAATATGTTTAAGATTTCTAGAATTATCCATTACCTCATTATGATATTAGTTATTGAGAAAAATTGTGATCATTTGACTAGTTGAATATCAATGGTTATTTTTAATTATCATGCGATCATTTAAGTAGCCATATTTAATAATATTTAATTCCATCTATTTCATGATGAATTATATATTAAATGCATGTGTTTTTAGTTGTTCAACATGCCTAGTATTTATATGTAAACCATTGTTTGGGGGGTTTTCTGGGGGGGGGGTGTCCAGAGGGTTGGGGGTGTCTAGGGGGGTGTCCAAGGGGGTGGAGGCCTGTCCAGAGGGTTTTGGGGGTTGTCCAGGGGGTGGGGGATGTCCAGAGGGTTGGGGGGTGTCCAAGGGGGTCAGGGGTGCGGGTGGTGTCCTGGAGGGGTGGGAGGTGCTGTTTGGAGGGGTGGGGTGCTGTCCAGGGGGGGGGGCTATCGAAAGGGTTGGGGGGTGTTCAGGGGGGTGTCCAAGGGGGTAGGGGGTGGGGGGGGGTGTCCAGGAGGGGTGGGGGGTGCTGTCTAGAGGGGGGGGGGGGGGCTGTCCAGGGGGTGGGGGGCTGTCCAGAGGGTTGGGGGGTGTCCAGGGGGGGTGTCCAAGGGGGTGGGTGGGTGTGGGGGGATGTCCAAGGGGGTGGGGGCCTGTCCAGAGGGTTTTGGGGGTTGTCCAGGGGGGGGGGGGGGGCTGTTCAGAGGGTTGGGGGGTGTCCAGGGGGGTGTCCAAGGGGGTCGGTGGGTATGGGGGGCTGGCCAAGGGGGTGGGGGCCTATCCAGAGGGTTTTGGGGGTTGTCTGGGGGGTGGGGGGGCTATCCAGAGGGTTGAGGGGTGTCCAGGGGGGTGTCCAAGGGGGTAGGAGGTGGGGGGTGGTGTCCAGGAGGGGTGGGGGTGCTGTCTAGAGGGGTGGGGGCTGTCTAGGGGGTGGGGGGGGGGGGTGTCCAGAGGGTTGGCGGGTGTTCAGGTGGGGTGTCCAAGGGGGTGGGTGGGTGTGGGGGGTTGTCCAAGGGGGTGGGGTCCTGTCCAGAGGGTTTTGGGGGTTGTACGGGGGGTGGGGGGCTATCCAGAGGGTTGGGGGTGTCCAGGGGGGTGTCCAAGGGGGTAGGGGTGGGGGTGGTGTTCAGGAGGGGTGGGGGTGCTGTCTAGAGGGGTGGGAGGCTGTCCAGGGGGTGGGGAGGCTGTCCAGAGGGTTTGGGGGTGTCTGGGGGGTGTCCAAGGGAGTGGGTGGGTGTCCATGGGGGTGGGGGCTTGTCCAGAGGGTTTTAAGGGTTGTCCATGGGGATGGGGGGCTATCTAGAGGGTTGGGGGTGTCCAGGGGGATTTACTCCATTTTCTATCAACCACTGTAGGCCCCATGGTTTTCTTTGATTTAATGGAATTTAAAACTGTTATATCTAACTATATTTTATTTTAAAAATAATATTCAAGCATATTTTTTTAAATACACATAGATTTGTTTTATATTTCAAAATTGTTTTACATTCAAATTATGATTTTTTTCCTATAAACATATATTTGTCTTATCTTAAAAAAATATATATTTTTGATATTTGTTATTGATAATAATGAGTTGAAGTTGGATTATAACACATTGAATGAGAAATGAATATGAGGAAGGTGTTGATGCCTTTCTGGAATTTTCTAAACAAAATGTTCCAAGTAGGGACATTTTTTTCTGTCCATGCCTGAAATGTTTGAATATGAAGAAGTTGAAAAGCAGAGAGATAAAAGATCATCTGATTTGTCATGGTTTTAATCTAAGTTATATCCCTTGTATTTTTCATGGTGAAACTGGATAGAATGTCACTGATGATGATGATTCGCAAGATGGTAACTCCGATGGAATTGAAGAAATGATTTTCAATATTGTAGCAGAACAAATTGAGACAGAACCGACAGTTGCGCGTCTATATGGTGATGCTGAAAAACCATTATATCCTAGTTGTACAGATTTTACAGTTTTTTCGGCGGTGTTAATATTGATTAACCTGAAGGCAAAACATGGATGGAGTGATAGAAGTTTTACAGAGCTGCTACAATTGATAAAATACATTCTTCCAAAAGATAATGATCTTCCATATTCACATTACAAGGCCAAGAAAATATTATACTCAATGGGATTGAGATAAAAGAAAATACATGCAAGTCCGAAAGAATGCATAATATATAGGAAGGAATATGAATTTCTGTCAGAGTGTCCTAAATGTTGGAAATCACAGTATAAGGTGAAAGAAAAATCACATGCTAATGTAGAGATTACAAAACTCCCTTCAAAGGTATTTTGGTATCTTCTTATAATTCATCATTTCAAACGTTTATTTGATAATTCACCTGATGCAAAAAGGTTAAGATGGCATGCTGATGAGAGGGTATGTGATGGAAAAATATGTCATCCATCTGATTGTCCAAAATGGAAGAAAATTGATGCGCATTATTCTACATTTGGAAATGAAATTAGAAATCTCAGACTAGGGTTGTGCATAGATGGAATGAATTCATACCGAACCCTCAATAGCACACATAGTTCATGGACTATTTTATTGGTAATTTACAACCTCTCTCCTGAATTTTGTATGAAGTGAAAACATTTCATGTTGAGTATAATGATCTCTGGTCCAAATCAACCGGACAATGATATTGATGTTTACTTATCACCGTTTATTGATGATTTAAAACTGTTATGGGCTGATGGTATTAGGGTGTATGATTCTTATAAAATGGAATATTTTCAACTACATACAGTGCTTCTATTCACTATAAATGACTTCCCAATGTATGGAAATTTTTCTGGAAACAGTGTTAAAGGGCATAAAGCATGTCCAATTTGCGAACAACAGACGTCATATTGTCAATTGCATCATGGGATGAAAATAGTGTACATGGGTCATCAAAAGTTTTTGCCTATGGATCACCCTTATAGAAGACTAAAAAAGGCATTCAATGGCTCAAAAGAATTTGATACTGCTCTAAAACCTTTATCCCCTGATCTATATTTTGAGAGGGTGAAAAACCTTGATGTGACATTGGGAAAGACACAGAAATATGGTAATGATAGACATATTTGGAAGAAAAGGTCAATATTTTTTGAGCTACCATATTGGAGGTATCATGAAGTTAAATATAATACTGATGTCATGCACATGGAGAAGAATATCTATGATTGTTCGATTGGAACATTTTTATATATTAAAGGAAAGAAAAAAGATGGGTTGAATGCAAGATTAGACTTACTATCAATGGGAATACGTTTGGAGTTAGCTCCCACTACTAAAGGAAGATGAACATTTCTTCCCCCGAATTGTCATACATTATCGAAGAGGGAGAAAATTAGCTTTTTTAGTGTCTTCATGATATCAAAGTGCATCAAGGTTATTCTTCAAATGTAAAAAATTTTGTCGCATTGAAGGACTTGAAGTTGATAGGTATGAAATCACATGATTTTCATGTCATGATGCCACAAATTATACTAGTTTCATTGCGTGGAATATTTCCCATTCGTGTCATAAAGACTATAATGAAGTCGTGTTATTTTTTCAATTCAATTTGTAACAAGGAGATTGATGTGAATGCTTTGAACATTTTAGAAAAGGATGCAATTTTTATACTTTGTCAATTAGAAATGTATTTTCCTCCAACTTTTTTGATATAATGGTGCATTTAATGATTCATCTAGTTCGATAAATAAAGTTTTTTGGACCTGTATATCTTCGTTGGATGTATCCTTTTGAAAGGTATATGAAAATATTAAAGGGGTATGTTAAAAATTTATATTGACCTGAAGCCTCCATTATTGAAAAATATATTTCTGAGGAGGTAACAGAGTTTTGTATGAGCTACTTGGCTGCGGTGCAACACATAGGTTTGCCTCCATCTTTCCATGAACTTGTTAATAATGAGGGAAATGGGATTTGTGGCTTGAAAGTCAAATCATTGTCAGATGAACAGATGAAGAGGTTAGAATCATACATCTTGAATAACATAGCTGATGATCAACTGTTTATCACATTGCATATTAATGAGTTGAAACAATGTTATCCAAAGAAGAAAGAAAAGTGGATTTTGAATAAGCATAACAAAACTTTTTTGTCATGGATTAAAAAGACCTTGATTGGTAGATCAGATGTATTAGAGACATTAAAATGGATAGTGGGTGGTCCATGTTTAAATGTGATAACATGGTCTGGTCATGAAATTAATGGCTATACATTTCATACAAAAGCTTAAGACAACAGAAGTGCAGTTCAGAATAGGGGTGTATTGGTGTTTGCAGAAGAAATTCATTTTTCGAGTGCTAAGGACAAACACCCAATTTCTACATCAAGTGCATATTATGGAGTGATTGAAGACATATGGGAGGTTGATTACTTTAAAATTAAAGCTCATGCTTTTAACTGTAAATAGTTTATCGGTAACAATGGTGTCAGACACGATGAATTTGGAATGACACTTGTTAATCTGAATAGATTGGAAGACACAATTGATTCTTTAATAATGGAAACACTTGCAAAACAAATTTTCTATGTAGTAGATCAATCATATATGCAGTGGGATGTTGTTTTACAAGGGAAAAACAATATGTTGGTGAGGATGAACTTGATGAAGATGCTGATTTATGTGAGATCCCTACTTCCATGGAAATATTAATAGAACATAATGATGAGCATGTTGAAGACATGGTTTTTTTCCATAAGGAACGATCACGACGAAGGAATTTGGGAAAACAATCCATTTGTACATTCCTAAAATTACAGGTAACATATGTTTATTTATTGTTTACATTTATTTTTTTCATAAAATGTTAGATATTGTAAGTTTTTTATTTATTAAAACATGTATTAAAACAAAATAAGTATAAGTTTTTGTTTGTTTTAAGTTTGTTTAGTTTACTTTATCATGTTTACCATTACATGAATTATATATCTATTATTTTTGTTCATTGACAATTACTTTACCATGTTTACCAGGTTTACCATGTTTACCATGTTTACCATGTTTACCATGTTTACCATCTTGACCATCTTGACCATATTTACCATTATTTAACATGCTTACCATATTACCAATGTTTACTATTACGTAACTTAGTACAGTTTTCTATTTTCTGATTATAGTAGTATTAAAATATTTGAATTTGTATATTTGTAAACTAACATTTGTTTTTTTGATTTGAAGGATAATGAAAAATCATTCTGTTGATCAACCACATGATTCTGGATATGAGCATATTAGTCATACCTCTGGGGAGGAACATTCACATGCTCCTATTACGACAAAGAGTTCAAAGGTTGGTAAACGTGGGTGCACACGTTTACCAAAATTAGTACTTTCCCATACACCATATCAGAGGATACTCATTGAGTTTGATGATGACGATATTCCTAGAGGTCCAAATGCAAAATATTTTATGAGGTTTGTAGCAACTCAGGCTTAGAGAAAAGTAAGCATTCTGTATGATGACTAGAGAAGTGTGGATAAAGAGATAATCTCTAAATTGTGCGAGATGATTTTGGTAAGATCTTTTTCTATTGTTTGACTATTCTTTAAATGTTTCTAGTATATATAATATGTTTAACCTCTTCTTTATCAGATGACATTTGATATTCCTGACACTGGAGGAGTCAGGAAGAAATGATTATCCTTGGCTGCCAGGAGATGGAGGGATTTCAAATCAACCCTCTCATCTAATTTCATTTATGGTCATAGGAGTCATGACAATCCATGTCGTATATATCCTTTTATAGATGAAGACACATGGAGACAATTTTTTGAAAGTAGAAAAAAAGAGTCATTTTTGGTAAGGTTAATGTAAACTTTTATAAGATTTCTTATATAAATGATCTTATTAATGTTTTGTTAATGATTTATTATTCTTAATTTACAACAAACAAGGAAATATCATTAGGAGATCCAATCTAAAAATGTATACCCTCATAGTTTATCTCGGGGAGGGTATGCATTTTTAGAAGAACAAATGATTGCTGAAAAATTTCAACAACTAAGAGCCGAGTCTTCAAGCTCTGGAGAGGTGGACCCTCCATCCCCTCCATCTAGACATGAAACATGGAAGAGATCTCGGAAGGGGAAAAAAGGGAAATATCTTTCAGAAGAATTGAGAATCGTAGTTGAGAGGATTATAAGATATCTATTTTATTTATTTAAGTTAACTATTTTATTCATATAATTTCAATCATTACAGAAATGTTCAATTAATTAATACAAGACTCTCTTGAGGAGCAGAGTTCACAGGGGACATTTACAGCTATTGGGAGGGAAGATATTTTATATGTAGCATTGGGAAAGCCCGAACATCCTGGTCGTGTAAGAGGATATCCGGCAGGTGTATCAGTAAGAAAAGTGTTGCCATGTTCTTCAAATTCTAATGTTGATGGGGTTTATAAAAAAATATAATCCTTGGAGGATGAAGTTTATAATATTAATGAGACGATGGAGGACATGATTAGAGCGTTGGTGCAGTCAATGTTTGTAGACATGCAAAGACAATTTCAGACTACAGCTCCCACTCCTCCACCTCCCCCTACAAACCCCATTATTTATCCTCCATCTCCTCCAGTAGCTCCCACTCCCCCACCTCAGCCTGCGGACCCCATTTTTTATCCTACTCCTCTGCCGCAACTTCCTAATTATCGCGCGTTGTATGTTGATGATCCTCAATATCATATAGTAGCATATGGGTTGGTATATTGTTTAGGAGATATAGTTCACCATCAACAATTAGAGGTAGAGAATCAAAGGGTCACTGTATAGGACATTATAGATAGATCATCTCATGTACCATTACCTACAGATGAGGTGGCGACAGTTGGACATAGTATCAACCATTTTTAAATTTGGACATCCAGACTTCTTCAACTCATTACCATAGAGGTATGAATGTTATATCTTTTTTTATTTTTTATTTATTAAAGTTGTTTTATCATTTGAAAACTAATAATTTTTTCAATTTAGTTTTATAGGAATACTTCAAAGGTAAAGAAATAATGTATAGACAACAAAAAAGACAAATGGCTATGACATCAGATATATATTCTAGTAGTCTTGATAGATTGTCAAGATATTCAAATTTGTTGGTGGGTCATTATGAGTTTCCAATGGAATATCATGTTTGTGGACGTGAAATAAGTGTGGGGATTATGAAAACTGATATCATGGAGCTTGTTATTGGAGATAAGTTGGGCATCAAGGTGGTGCAAATTTTTTCTATGTAAGTCTTAACACCTTTTCCCTGAATTATATTTATTAAAAATGAATACTTATGTCTATTTTGTATTAGGTATCTTTATAAAATTTGTGAGAGGAATGAGCTGACAGATGTATATGGATTCATGGACCCGCAATTGATTTCCTTTGAAGCATGTGCATTGGATGAGGAACAAATAATGCTTTATATTACTGAAAGAATTGAAAAGAATATAGTCACGAAATGTTGGATGATGCCTTTTTGTGAGAGGTATGAAACACATCTCTCTCAAAGAGTTAATTATCTTTTAAAATAAAAAACCAATAAAGTTAAATTTCCCTTTTATCAATGGTCATTGGATGTTATGGGTTTTTTTCCCAAGGGAGAAAGTACTTTATTGGATATGCTCTGTCCATGATGATGTGCGGGAAAGTTTTAAGAATATATTGGAAAAGAAAGTTTCAATTTCTCAATAGTTTTATATATTATAATGAATTTTAAATTTACCCCATTCATATTATTTTCTAACAGGGCATGGGCCTATATTTGAAAAAACACAAAGAAAAGGAGTGCAAAGATCAAATATGTAAATGCGAAGGTAAATATACATTTATAATTTGTACTTATTAATTTTTTACATAAAAATAATATATTGAATTTACACTCATTCAAACAGAATTTTCATAAACAACAAGGCGTCATCGAATGCGGATATTATATGTTAAGATTTATGTATGAAATAAAAACAACTGGGAAAATTGTGAATTTTGACCCGGTAAGATTTCCTCTTAAACTTTGCCATAATATTTCAATTTAATTTATTCATTATACATGTTAAATACTATCCTTTTCATTTGTAGATTTTTGATGACCCTCAACCCTATACTGCTGAAGACATCAAACACTTACAAGTGGAGTGGTCAAATTATTTTAAAGGTTTGATTGAAATTTAGTTATTTGTAATGTAAAATGTAATTTTGAATATTGTCATTGTAATTGTGTATTTGGTAGTCGTTTAGATTGGATTTTGTTTTTTTTGAAGTTGATAGTATAAGTTTTGAATGTTATATATGTGAATGATTAATTTTTCTCTACTTATTGTTTTGGTCTACTAATGATGGTTTTTCTGGTATGGATTCTGGTCTGGGGGGAGGGGTTCCAAGGGTATGGGGGGTGTTCAGTGCGGTTGGGGGGTGTCCAGGGGTCTGGGAGGGATGTTTGGTGGGGTGGGGGCAGTCCAGGGGGGTGGGAGGGCTGTCCAGAGGTGTGGGAGGGCTGTCCAGGGGTGTGGGAGGGCTGTCCAGGGGTGTGGAAGTGCTGTCTAGGGGGTGGGGGTATACATGAGGGTGGGGGGTTGTCCAGGGGTGTTTGGGGCTGTCCAGGGGGTCAGGGGGAAGTCCAGAAGTGTGGTGGGGCTCTAATGGGGTGGGGGAGGGCTTTCCAGGGTGTGGTGTGGGGGGGGGGGGTATACATGAGGGTGGGGGGGGGGGGGGGGTGTCCCGGGGTGTTTGGAGCTGTCCAGGGGGTCGGGGGGGGGGGGGGGCAGTCCATGGGTGTGGTGGGAGGGCTGTCTAAGGGTGTGGGAGGGATGTCCAGGGGTGTGGAAGTGATGTCTAGGGGGTGGGGGTATACATGAGGGTGGGGGGGGGGGGGTTGTCCATGGGTGTTGGGGATGTCCAGGGGGTCGGGGGGTAGTCCAGGGGTGTGGTGGGGGATCCAATGGGGTGGGGGAGGGCTGTCCAAGGTGTGGGGGTATACATGAGGGTGGGGGGGGGGGTTGTCTCAGGGTGTTTGGAGCTATCAAGGGGGTTGGGGGGCAGTCCAGGGGTGTGGTGGGGGCTGTCAAGTGGGGTGAGGGGGTGCTGTTCAGGAGGGTGGGGGGTTGTCCCGGGGTGTTTGGGGATGTCCATGGGGTCGGGGGGCAGTCCAAGGGTGTGGTGTGGGCTCTAATGGGGTGGGGGCTGTCAAGTGGGGTGAGGGACTGAGGGGGTGTTGTTAAGGAGGGTGGGGGTATTCCAGGGGTGTTTGGGACTGTCCAGGGGGTCGGGGGGTAGTCCAGGGGTGTGGTGTGGGCTCTAATGGGGTGGGGGAGGGCAATCCAGGGTGTGGGGGGGGGGGGGTATACATGAGGGTGGGGGGGGGGAGGGGAGGGTTGTCCTGGGGTGTTTGGGGCTGTCCAGGGGGTATAGATGAGGGTGGGGGCTGTCAAGTGGGGTGAGGGGGTGACGGGGTGCTGTTTAGGAGGGTGGGGGTTGTCTCGGGGTGTTTGGGGATGGTCAGGGGGTCGGGGGGCAGTCCAGGGGTGTGGTGGGGGCTCCAATGGGGTGGGGAATGATAAGTGGGGTGAGGGGGTGAGGGGGTGCTATTCAGGAGGGTGGGTTGTAACACTCCAAGCTTTCACGATACGCTTCTCTTTCAATAATGCAATAGCTTGCATTGTACGCAAGTTCGAGATTCTAACACACCACGACCAATAAAGTAGCATTTATGAATAGTAATACCCACTTTTTGAAATTATATAAATTTTATATTTCAAAATGGACTTCATTTTTGTATTCATAATATCGAAATTATCCTAAGTTGAATTTTTTGTAATTTTCTGAGAACTTCCAAATTTCTATAAATAGAGAAAATACTTAAAAAAAACTTTTTTAATCCAAATAATTTATGGTGATAAATTATACTATTGAGTGGGTTTTAAGTATAATTAGAATATATTTTTACCATTTTATCCAATGGTGGTCATTATAATTAATTTCACTTTGAAATTGGACATAAACAATTGTCAATCTTTTGATATATATTGCTTCTTAAAAACACGCTATTTGTTGTGACAACGGGAATTAATTATTAAATTAATTAAATCAACTTATATGTTTTGAATTTTTTAAAATATACATAATTTTTGAATTAGGTATCAAACATATCTTAGGGTGAATTTTTGGTATTTTTCAAAAAAACATCAATTTTTGATGAATAGTGAAACCACTAAGTGGTAGTTTAAAAACTAATTTTTCGTGTAAATGAAACATTACCACTTTTGTGATTTGATTTTCAAAAATCCGACATAAATGGTTGTCATTAGGAAGAAAAATGTGGTTCAATGGGATTAAAATAATTTTTTGGTGAATAGTAACTTTTAAGTTTTATTAATCGCGATTAAAGGTAATTAGTGAAATTTAAGGTAAAAATGATATTATAAAAATATGAAATTACTTTTACATGTGTTCTACCCTTATTTTATGAGTAATGGCAGACCAAGACAATCCATGGGTCAACTTGGGGACCCCATGGAGCCACATGGGTAAGAAAATGACATTAATAACTTTTTATTTAAAGTAAAAATAAAATTGTCACAAACATGTGTTATTTTACTAAAAATTTTTTTACATGGGGTTATATAAGTTAAATTTTCGACTATAAATATTAATTGGAAATCTAAAATGATTTACTACATCATGATAGTTTTTATATAATTTTTAGACGTTAAATAAATTAAAATTTTCATGACACCATGATGATGCAGCGATTACCTCATTAATTAACGATTTTAATAAAATGGAAGGATAATGTAAAATATAATACTTACACTTGTCAAAAACCTATTGGATGAGTAGATTTAGAACCCTTATCACCTTATCCTTGAAAAATATCATTGTGGGACCTTTAAAATCTGAAAATCATTTCATAATAAAGTAATATTTCATGACATTCCAAGAGTGCCCCTCTTCTCCTCTTATAAAAGGCCCCCACCTCTACCACCTTACTAACACCATCAAAGCCATTTGGCTCGGCCAAAATCTACCCAAATACTCTCTAAAATTCCCTCTCTTACTCCTAGAAGCCTCACTTTGGGCAGAAGTCTTTCCAAGGAAGCCTTTGGCTCAAATAAAAAAGAGTTACCCGATTTTAAGGTAATGTCTTCTCTTATGTTCTTTTGTTTTATTTTTCTTCTCCAACCCCTTAAACTCTTTTTATTCCTTTATTTTGTAACAACACCAGTATATTAAATATAATAGGATGTTTTTATGATAATAATTTGATTTATACTTACACGCACCTTCGTCTAATGGTTAAAGAACATACTGTTTCTGTGGGTGACGAATTACTCCCTCACGAAACGATGATTGTTCAATATTCTTTTAACACCTCTCATGGTGGCCATTATGATGACACTATTTTCATATATGATATATATATTATGTTTATTTTTTCCTTATTCTTTTGTATTTCTCATTTATGGCATACCTTTATGATTTCCATTATGGGTAAACACAATAATTTCATTTTAGGAAGTGCGGACTACCGCCCCCTCAAAGTGATTTGAATTGTCAATGCCATATGTGAGATGTATAAAGGATGGAGTAAATGATATTATATATGATATTACACTGGAATTATAATATACCTTTATATCATTATGATTTCATTTCTTTAAATATGAAATAGAAATGAAAGTAGCGTTCATGCGTACGTACGACTTACCGTCTCCATGAACGGTGCATTACATTTCTTACCTCTAACCTCTAAATGTTACGTAATATTATGAATGAATGTATATACTATATATATATGATATATATGATATCTACATCATGAATAAAATTCTGGATATAATGGATATTTTACCACATGAACAACATGTAATTATAAGTAGTTTATTTTTGACTCAAGTACCAAAGATCGAAAAAACAACCATTATTAACTTAAATAATTACACGATATTCATAACATGGTAATACGTCATATAAAAGGAATAATGAACTTGAAAATTGTTCTTAATCAAGTAGAAATTAACTCTAGTTTATTATTCAGGAGGTTAAAGAACGATCGAGTCAAGTCAGATACAAGGTAAGGGAACTTCTTAACCCAATTCCCATTCTTTGGGTTGAACCTATCATTCTTATTTATGCTGTTCTTTGATTATGTGAGAAGTGAATTTTTATATATTATCATGTATTTATACTCTATTTATGTGAGATTATAGTGAATACACACGAGCGATCTATTTTATTTACAAAATGATCTTTGTAAGGGACTTCGTCTCAATCTCCATTCATTGAGACATATTTTGTTTTATAAACAAATTTCTTTTGTACGATGTATAAACCCCTTTGACTTTTACTTTTATTAAAAAAGAATATTTTTATACAAATCATTTTTACTAAATGAAAAATGGAATGTTTTGTCTTACGTATGCGGCGACGATGACTTCTCCACCGCTGTGACAATTATTTGAGTTTTCGCTTCCTATACAAGCCGTAACTTTTTTTAAAATGAAAAATAAATACCAAGTTTTAGTTTTCTTTTATTTTGGTATTGAAAACGGTTTTGATAAAGTTTTTATTATATAAATGTGTTGTATTGATATCTTTTGATTGGAATGTGGAAATTTTATGTTTTATTTATGCATGTTTTATGTGATATGATTATGTTATGGTTTATGATATGTTTAAACCTGTTCATATGAGAAATGCATTGGACTTAATAAGTGACGGGTGGAGCCCACTATAGCTCCTCGATGCATCGGTAGGTCTAATGAGACAAACTAGTGTCTTGGCACGAGGCCTTGAAAAAATCTTATTTGTAGTCTTGGCATGAGGCCTTGGATACGTGGTTATGATAGTCTGGCATTATGCATTCCATCATTATGAAAGTGGTTATTGATATTGCATGTGATTATTCGACTATTAGAATATCCATGTGAATAAGTAAATGACATTATTTCATTTTATTTTTGCCATATTATGCTGAATTTCAAGTTCAAAAGGCTTTTTTTTAGTTATACATTGCCTTAAATGTTAATGTTTATTTATGAAAGCTTCTGCTATATTGTTATCCTTACTGAGCATCTGAGCTCACCCCTTCCAATGTTTTAATTTTTCCAGGATGTGAAGAAGTATATTATGAATGACCAGCGGGGATAGTATGAGGGGATATAAAGACAAGATGTTGTTGTAGTTTTGTTTTACTTTATGATGTAATGTAAGACTTATGAATATATCTAGTGTTTCCAAGGCTACTAAACTAATCGTTCTTTCGAGACTTGATCTTTTATGATCATGCAAATGTTACGAAATAATGCACCGTCTCTGGGTAACTGGGGTCGGGGCGTTATAGTTGGTATCAAAGGCAGTTTAGTACTAACCTTGGAAGATAGATTTAGATATACTCTGATTAGAACACATAGCCCAAAGATAGACTTTGAGGATTAGTATAGAACAAATTCCTAGAATTTTGGTATTATAGAGATTTTGTGAGTTTTCCAAGCAATACATCCCTGTCTGGATACGAGCAGGTAGAGGCGGATCTGGAACAGATGTACCTAAGGGTAAAACCCAAAAACACCGCTTTAAGCTAGGCTCGAACGGGAGCTGGTGCACGACAACGGGCCTTACTGCACTCTTGGTTACGACACTCCAGGGGGATATGCTTAGGATAATTCTCATTTTCTTTACAAACCATTATGAAGGGTTTATGAGTATATACTTCTCAAAGAAAACATATTTATGATTATAGTTCAATTTATGTTAAGTTTTTTACAAGTATGGAATTATGTATTTTGATTCATAAACTAATCTAGTTTATGCCATTGTTTAGAAATGGCGCCTAGTGGGAGGAATGGAAACCGTATCAATGCACGCACTCCATGTAGGGATTGTCCTCCTGCTCAAGAAAATTATAATGGGGCTAGAGACACAACTGGTGCTGATCAACTTATCACCATACTATGACAACTCACTCAGGTTATGAATAATAACCTTACTCATATGGAGCACCCTGATCCGCAACGTGGAGGATCAATGTTAGAACGCTTCATGAGGCAACAAATGCCAACATTTAATGGGGGTAGAAATACATTAGTATCTGAGAAATGGATAAACTCATTAGAGAAAATATTCCATGCCTTGGGGAGTAGCGAAAGAGAGAAGGTCATCATGGCAGTTTACCGCCTCACTGGAGACGCCGATCAATGGTGTTCGTTGATTCAAAATACAAAGGAAGATGATGAAGTATCGAATATGGAATTGAGGGAGTTCAAAGACCTTTTCTTAGAAAAATACTTTCCTCATGACCATCGAGCAGATATGGAAAGGCAATTTCTGAGTCTGAGACAAAAGGAGGATGAGAATGTCGCAAAGTATGAGGCCAAATTTACAAGGTTAGCAAGACATGCTGCAGATTATATACATAACCCAAGAAGTAATATTCATCATTTATTTGATGGGTTAAAACAATTTCTCTGTTGAGCATTAGTCTCACAAACCTTCTCATCGTACGAAGATATTGTATCATGTGCTATCACGACAGAAAAAGAATTCTCTAAATCTTATGACAATTAAGTAAAGCAAGAGAATAAGAGAATGGTGGAACAAGAGACAGATAAAGGGAAAAAGGGAAATAAGTATTTTCCATTATGCGATAATTGTGGGAAAAATCACCCCAGTGTTTGCCTAAAAGGAATGAGAGTTTGTTATAAATGTGGAGAAAAAGGTCACCCAGCTCGTGATTGCAAGGGAAAGAAAGAGGCTATCAATGTTGAATGCTACAATTGTAGGGAAATGGGGCATTATGCAAATTAATGTACTAAGCGTCAGAGAAAACTTACCTCAGAAAAGACCAAGGGATCAAGGACAATCTTATCCTGTTACTACAGTTGAAGTGGAATAATTAATGTATTGGGGCTTTTGGACTCAAGAATTATATTCTGGTTATAACAAAAATGTGATATATATAAGGATTGTACTGTAGTACTTGCTGTTTTCATTAAGGTTTTAATATTATGAAAGTAATCATATTTTTGTATGTGACAATAAGAGAAACTTTACTTTGAGGAATCTGATGATACAATTGATTTTGTAATTTATAGACCTTTTAGAGAAAGTCTGGACAGAGGTATTTTGGATAACTATAAAGGTTGGAATGGATTAAGTTGAACTTTGGATAGTATTATTTAAGGTTAAAACATTTCTGAAGATTATTTTTGGAATGTTATAATACTATAGTTTTAGGAAAAGGACAACCTGCAGGTCAGGGGATAAACCATCGCGTCGGACAAAGCTGTAGGAACAGAACCCACAACCATAGTGCGACAGGCCTTTATTACCTACCACTAGCCTACAAGAAGTCCCTGGTTATTAAAAAATAGTTTTTCTAATCTAAATGGTATGTTTTAATATTTGGAACCTTGTATGATTATGATAAATATAATATTTTTGAGATCTATTATCTTTTTGAGTAAAAGATGGGTTTGTGGTAAAAATTTATTAAAGAATGAAATTCTACATGACAAGTATATATATTTCATTACATTCTTAGTAAATCTACTAAATAAATTCCTCAACTTTATTAAAGGTAACTTAAAACAAAAACGTTGTCGGTTAACTTTTCCAACTGGGGAATCAATGATCGTTTAACCAATCACAAGTTTGTGATTTTCTTGTAGTTAACTTTCTCCTAACCCTATTTTCTACAACTCTCCATCAGACCTTGATGGTTTGTTTTTCCTCCATATCCATATTTTCATAGAATCCTAGTATGGGATATCTCGGGTGACCTTTGTACTTCCCTTTCTTTCTTTTAATGTTATATTAATATTAACCCTATTTTCGATGTGGGTTTTCCAGAAAAGTATTTTCTATTTTCAACCTTTTATTTTCGAAGAACATTTTCAAATTGTGAGGACTCAATTTATTGAAGGAGGGGAGAATAAAACACCCCAAGATTTCACGATACACTTCTCTTTCAATAATGCAATAGCTTGCATTGTGTGCAAGTTCGAGATTATAACACACCATGACCAATCAAAGTAGCAGTTATGAACAATAATACCCACTTTTTGAAACTATATAAATTTTATATTTGAAAATGGACTTCATTTTTGTATTCGGAATATCAAAATTATCCTAAGTTGATTTTTTTGTAATTTTCTGAAAACTTCCAATTTTTAATGAATAGAGAAAATACATAAAAACAAATTTTTTAATCAAAATAATTTATAGTGATAAATTATAATATCGAGTGGTTTTAATGTATAATTAGAATATATTTTTACCATTTTATCCAATGGTGGTCATTAGAATTAATTTCACTTTGAAATTGGACATAAACAATTGTCAATCTTTTCATATATATTGCTTCTTAAAAACACGCTATTTGTTGTGACAGCGGGAATTAATTATTAAATTAATTAGATCAACTTATATGTTTTGAATTTTGAAAAATAGTCATCATTTTTGAATTAGGAATATCAAATATATCTTAGGGTGAATTTTTGGTACTTTTCTGAAAAACTTCAATTTTTGATGAATAGTGAAACCACTAAGTGGTAGTTTAAAAACTAATTTTTCATGTAAATGAAACATTACCACTTCTGTGATTTAATTTTCAAAAATCCGACATATATGGTTGTCAGTAGGAAAAAAATGTGGTTTAATGGGATTAAAATAATTTTTTGGCGAATAGTAACTTTTAAGTTTTATTAATCGCGATTAAAGGTAATTAGTGAAATTTAAGGTAAAAATGATATTATAAAAATATGAAATTACTTTTAAACGTGTCCTACCCTTATTGGATGAGTCATGGACGACCAATAAAATCCATGGGTCAACTTGGGGACCCCATGGAGCCATTTGGGTAAGAAAATGATATTAATAACTTTTTATTTAAAGTAAAAATAAAATTGTCACAAACATGTGTTGTTTTACTTGAACAAATATTACATGGGGTTATATAAGTTACCTTTTCGACTATACATATTAATTGGAAATATAAAAAGATTTCCTACATCATGATATTTTTTGTATAATTTTTAGACATTAAATAAATTAAAATGTTTATGACACCATGATGATGCAACAATTACCTCATTAATTAACGATTTTAATAAAATGGAAGGATAATGTAAAATCTAATACTTACACTTGTCAAAAACCTATTGTATGCGTATATTTAGAACCCTTATCATATTATCCTCGAAATATATCATTGTGGTACCTTTAAAATCTGAAAATAATTTCATAATAATGTAACATTTCATGACATTCCAAGAGTGCCCCTCCTCTCCTCTTATAAAAGGCCCCCACCTATACCACCTTACTGACACAATCAAAGTTATTTGGCTCGTCCAAACTATGCCCAAATACTCTCTCAACTTCCCTCTCTTACTCCTAGAAGCCTCAATTTGGGCATAAGTCTTCCCAAGGAAGCCTTTGGCTCAAATCAAAAAGAGTTACCCGATTTTAAGGTAATGTATTCTCTTATGTTCTTTTGTTTTATTTTGCTTCTTCAACCCCTTAAACTCTATTTATTCCTTTATTTTGTAATAAAACTAGTATATTAAATATAGTAGGATGTTTTTATGAGAATGATTTTATTTACACTTACTCACACCTTTGTCTAATGGTTAAAGAACATACTGTTTCTGGGGGTGACGAATTACTGCCTCACAAAATGATGATTGTTCAATATTCTTTTAACACCTCTCATGGTGGCCATTATGATGACACTATTTTCATATATGATATATATATTATTTTTATGTTTTACTTATGCTTCTGTATTTTTCATTTATGGCATACCTTTATGATTTCCATTATGGGTAAACACGATTATTTCATTTTAGGAAGTGCGGACTACCGCCCCCTCAAAGTGATTTGAATTGTTAATGCCATATGTGGGATGTATAAAGGATAGAGTAAATGATATTATATATTATATTATACTGGAATTATAATATACCTTTATATCATTATGATTTCATTTCATTAAATACGAAATAGAAATGAAAGTAGCGTTCATGCGTACGTACGACTTACCGTCTCCATGAATGATGCATTTCATTTCTTACCTCTTACCTCTAAGTGTTACATAATATTGTGAATGAATTTATATACTGGATATATATGATATATATGATATCTACATCATGAATATAATTCTGGATATAATGGATATTTTACCACATGAACAACTTGTAATTAAAAGAAGTTTATTTTTGACTCAAGTACCAAAGATCGACAAAACAACCATTATTAACATAAATAATTACATGATGTTAATAAAATGGTAATAAATCATATAAAAGGAATAATGAACTTGAAAAATCTTCTTAATCAAGTATAAATTAACTCTAGTTTATTATTCAGGAGGTTAAAGAACGATCGAGTCAACTCAGACATAAGGTAAGGGAACTTCTTAACCCAATTCCCATTCTTTGGGTTGAACCTATCGTTCTTATTTATGTTGTTCTTTGATTATTTGAGAAGTTAATTTTTATATCTTATCATGTATTTATACTTTATTTATTTGAGCTTATAGTGAATACACATGAGCGATATATTTTATTTAAAAAATGATCTTTGTAAGGGACTTCGTCTCAATCTCCATTCATTGAGGCATATTGTGTTTTATACACAAATTTCTTTTGTACGGTGTATAAACCCATTTGAATTTTACTTTTATTCAAAAGGAATTTTTTTATACAAATCGTTTTTACTAAACAACAAATGGAATATTTTGTCTTACATATGCGGTGACAATTACTTCTCTGCCGCCGTGACCATTATTTGAGTTTTGGCTTCCTCTACAAGCCATAACTTTTTCTAAATGAAAAATAAATACCAAGTTTTAGTTTTCTTTTATTTTGGTATTGAAAATGGTTTTGTAAAGTTTTTATTATATCAAACGTGTTGTATTGATATCTTGTGATTTGAATGTGGACATTTTATGTTTTATTTATGCATGTTTTATGTGATACAATTATGTTATGGTTTATGATATGTTTAAACCTGTTCATATGAGGAATGCATTGGACTTAATAAGTGATGGGTGGAGCCCTCTATATCTCCTAGATGCATTGGTAGGTCTCATGAGACAAACTAGTGTCTTGGAACGAGGCCTTGACAAAATCTTATTTGTAGTCTTGGCATGAGGCCTTGGCTACGTGGTTATGATAGTTTGGAATTATGCATTCCATAATTATGAAAGTGGTTGTTGATATTAAATGTGATTATTCGACTAGTAGAATATCCATGTGAAAAAGTAAATGACATTATTTTATTTTATTTTTGCCATATTATGTTGAAGTTCAAGTTTAAAAAGATTTTGTTTTAGTTATACATTTACTTAAATGTTAATGTTTATTTATGAAAGCTTCCACTATATTGTTATCCTTACTGACCATCTGAGCTCACCCCTTACAATGTTTTAATTTTTCCAGGATGTGAAGAAGTATATTATAAATAACCTGCAGGGATAGTATGAGGGGATATGAAGACAAGATGTGGTATTTTTATTTTACTTTATGATGCAATGTAAGACTTATGAATGTATCTAATGTTTCTAAGGATACTAAACTAATCAGTCTATCGAGACATGATCTTTTGTGACCATTCCAATGTTACGCAATAATGCACCATGTCTGGGTAACTGGGGTCGGGGCGTTACATGGGGGGGGGGGGGAGTTTTCCAAGGGTGTTTGGGGCTGTCCAGGGGGTCGGGGGCAGTCCAGGGGTGTGGTGGGGGCTCCAATGGGGTGGGAGAGTGCTGTCCAGGGTGTGTGTGGGGGGGGGGGGGTATACATGAGGGTGAGGGGGTTGTCCTAGGGTGTTTGGGGCTGTCCAGGGGGTATACATGAGGGTGGGGGCTGTCAGGTGGGGTGAGGGGGTGCTGTTCAGGAGGGTGGGGGGTTGTCCCAGGGTGTTTGGGGATGTCCAGGGGGTCGGGGGGAAGTCTAGGGGTGTGGTGGGGATCAAATGGGGCGGGGATGTCAAGTGGGGTGAGGGGGTGAGGGGGTGCTGTTCAAGAGGGTGGGGGGGGGGGGGTTGTCCAGTAGTGTTTGGGGCTGTCCAGGGGGTCAGGGGGCAGTCCAGGGGTGTGGTGGGGGCTCTAATGGGGTGGGGGAGGGCTGTCCAGGGTGTGTGTGTGTGGGGGGGGGGTGTCCCGGGGTGTTTGGGGATGTCCAGGGGGTATACATGAGGGTGGGGGATGTCAAGTGGGGTGATTTTTATATATTATCAAGTGGGGTGAGGGGTTGAGGGGGTGGTGTTCATTAGGGTGGGGGTGGGGGGTGGGGGTTCCCGGGGTGTTTGGGGATGTCCAGGGGGTCAGGGGGCAGTCTAGGGGTGTGGTGGGGGCTCCAATGGGGTGGGGGCTATCAAGTGGGGTGAGGGTTGATGTTCTGGAGGGTGGGGGGGGGGGGGGGTTGTCCAAGGGCGTTTGGTGCTGTCCAGGGGGTCGGGGGGAGGGGGGGGGGCAGTCCAGGGTTGTGTTGGGGGCTCCAATGGGGTGGGGGAGGGATGTCCAGGGTGTGGGGGGGGGGGGGGGGGGGTTGTCCCGGGGTGTTTGGGGCTGTCCAGGGTGTATACATGAGGGTGGGGGCTGTCAAGTGGGGTAAGTTTTATATGTTATCAATGCAAATGCTTAAATTTGCTTTAGTTCTTGTTTTGATCTCCTTCTGTTTTTTTGGTACGAATTGTTGATTTGGTTTCTGGTTGTTTCTGGGGAAGGGCAGAGGATTTCATTCGATTTTTTTTAAAAAAAAATTTTCCTTCCATGTCGGTTATTTTATAACAGATGTGATAAAGAAATCGTGAAGGGTTTATCAAGTCGGTTTTTTTAATAACTGACGTGATAAAAACCTGTGGCATGGTTTATCACATCGGTTATTTAATAACTGACGTGAAAAAATCCCTCACACGTGTTTATGACATCAGTTATTATATAACCGACGTGATAAACCCCCCGGTTTATCACCGCAGTTATGTAATTACCGACATGATAAACCCCGCCCCCCCTGTTTTTTCACGTCGATTATTAATTAACTGACATGATAAACACCCCGATGTTATGTTTTTTACATCGGTTTTTAAATAACTGACATAAAAAACGTTATTTATAACGTCGTCCGTATTAACGACGGCTAAAAACCAACGTAAAAAATAAAAAATAACTGATGAAAATAACGTTTTCTGCACTAGTGTAACTTCTTGTATCAGTCTCCAAAAACTCTCCACTCCACCAAGTACTCTTGGTCATTCAGAGTGTGGGGACTCTGTGTCGTGGGACCATATCCACCGGCGACAGCTCGCCATTGCAGGTTCATCCGGACCGCCATTGATTTCTTTTCCAAGTGGGCAAAGGTAGTTCCACTCAAGGAGTTCAAGGCCAGTTCTATCATTGACTTCAAGAGCTCCAACATCATTTATCGGTTTGGATTCCCCCATGTTGTCCTCACCGATAACGACACCAACTTTCGAGTAGCCAAGATGAAGAAATTGTACACCAATTACAACATTCATTCGAACCATACCTCCAGCTATCACACACATGCAAATGGGAAGATTGGGGCGTTTAACAAGACCCTCTCTAACATCTTGCAGAATATGGTTGGTCAGTATAAGAAGAGTTGGTCAGAAAAGATTTCCAACGCCCTCTGGGCTTATTGGATGACGAATCGTAATTCCACCCAGTTGACCCCATATTCCTTGGTGTATGGAGCTGAGGCCATCTTGCCCATCAAGATATGGCTGCCTTCGTTACGGACAATTGTCTATGACCAGCTGGCTCTAGATAAGGTAACTGAAATTCATATGGATGAATTGGAAGCACTTGATGAGAATAGGCTTCGTGCCCTGCACAATCTGGAAAGGCATCAGAATAAGTTAGCTAGATTCTTCAACAAGAAGGTTCGCATCCACTCTTTCCTGCAAGGCGACTTGGTATTGGCCCTATAGACACCAATGATCCCTAGTAGTAAACCACCCAAGTTGGAGCCCAAATGGGAAGGACCTTATATAATCCAAGGATTTACCCCAATGGAGTATACTCCATGGTGACCATGGATGGTGAGCGTATAAATCCTCCCACCAATGCCAAGTTTCTCAAGCAATACTTTTCCTGAGCCCGCTGGTCTAGCATGAACCTAATCTGTTTGGTCCTACATGACCTTAAACTATTTGGTCCCGCATGACCCTCAACTACATGCTGGTCCGGCATGAACCTACACTGTTTGGTCCTACATGACCTTAAACTGTTCTGTCCCGCATGACCCTAAATTGCATTATGGTCCAACATGACCTTAAAATGTTCAATCCTACATGACTTTAAACTATAAATCATCTTGCAAGACGTTAAACTGCGCCCTTATAACTACGTGTGGATTGATTCCCATCCGCATGAGATACATAGGAACGCTCAAGCAATTTTTCTTGAGCCCAACCCCTAAACTCTTCTCTTTGACCTTAAACCCTGGGTATAGTTCTCTCGGAGGATCCTTGCATGATATGGTGCAGGCTTCCATATCTCCACTCATGCTAGGATTATAAAGGTCACACCATGTGCCTGCTCCTCATTCTTCTATCCTCCCACATCCACACTGCATGACATTAAACTGCATGGCCTTCATGAATTATGTGCGACTTTATTCCCATCCTTATGGGATACGTAGGAACCCCCAGAAATGTTTTCTGTAGGCCCAGCCCAAATGCCAGAATCTCCCCTCGGGTCAAGACATATGGTGTGGTGTAGGTTTTTGCCTCAATACACATCAAGATCATCTCGATTCCGCTGTATGTCTCACTCCCTAGAGGTGTCCGCCTCATTCACTGCCCTGCTTGATTTTAAAATGTATGGGAAAAACTATGTTTCACCCACTCCTTTTATTAGGACTCCATCATCCGTCCTATTCAGAAGGGCCCCCGAACGACAAGGATGCTAGGCCCAAGGGCTCGCTAACCACTTCGGGCCAACGACCTCGAGGATGCTGATAAAAAAATTGATACAAGTCATGTATTGCGAATATGGTTAGTGGTCGATGCTCATTTGTTGTCCCCATTCTAGGTCGCTATAAGGATGCTATGTTTCGAACATGGTCAACAGTTATCCTTTGTCTTCAGGGTCACCCCAAGATTCCCTAAACATTGAGTGTAGTGGTTTATTCTACCCCATTTTCTATCCAAGAGGTGAACTCCCCTTGGGCGATGCCATCTACAAGACCCTTATAGAGCAGGGAGAGCTGAATCTGGCTCCTTGTTTCCCACATTGAGCACTGATCATGTTGGCTTAGGAGATGTGATGAGGCAGTAATCGCACACGAGGTTGTATGACTACCATTAGTCGAGACGCCTGGCCTCAGGCCCCTTGGCCCTTTCTAGCCCCTAGCCCAAGTTCTCATTTAGGGTGTGTGGTGTGGAGCGGACTTATGTCCTCATTCACGTTGGGATGTTTCTCCATGCCACAGATATACCCTTGAGACAACCTTCCCTCCATTTATCGTCCATACCGTGAGCACATGCCCTGTCGTGCTTCGCTCGCCCAGTTTTGGGCCCTTGGCCCAGGTTCTATTTTATGGGATTGTACGGTGTGGTATGGGATTATGTCCTCATTCACATCGGGTTACTCTCTATGATGTACACATCCCCGAATGATATACTTTATCCATCATCATCCTCAATGCAAGACATTAAATTGCGAACTGGTCAGGCCTTTCCGACCGAGGCCTAGCCTTAGGCCCCCAGCCTTTTCCGGCCCCTTGGCCTTCTCGGGCCCCGACCGAAGTTCTTATGGGATTGTACAGTGTGGTATAGGATTATGTCCTAATTCATGTCGGGTTACTCGTTGCACCGTATGCCTCCCTTTTTTGGGGTATCTTACCCCTTTGTGCATCATTTCCAGAACTACGTGTAGTTTGATTCCCATCCTCATGGGATACATAGGACTGCCCGTGCATCTCATCTTTGGGTCCAGCCCCATCTTGGCCCCTTAGCCCTCATTCCCCCAGAGAGAGGAATATATGGTGTGGTAAGATATTATGTTATCACTCACAATGGGTGTTGTAATGACCACACCACATACCTCTCCCTCTTGAAAGTTCTCTATCCCCTTATTCTATACTCATCCCTTCAAATTGGTTACTCTCAAGTTGAGCGCCCTCCTCGACCCTCTTTGGCAATTCAGCAATCTGTCTAAGAGTAATCTAGTTCAGCGTTGGAGTGTCAAATTTTATATGGACATGCTTTCTCCCATTTTTCAAGCTTCATGTTCCCCTTCATTTGTGCTTCCGGAATCTTCTACACCCAAAGTGACCCCCAAATGGAATGGATTCTAGGCCTAAGGGCTCTCCTACCATCACGGGCCAACTTCCTCGAGGGTTTCAGAAAACAAATCGATACAAGTCCCAATTTGCGAATATGGTCAGCGGCCTACGCTCATTTTTTTCCTCATTATAGGCTATCATGATATGGATGCTGTGTTTCAAACACGGTCAACCGTCATCCTCCATCGTCATGCCATCCCCTTTAAGACATGAATGTTGGTCACATGATTTACATCATTTCCCACCCCATGATGTCCAAGTGGAATTTCGACACTCCTAACACTATCCCTCAGTTCACATTTTCACGTTAGGAGGATAAAGCAGAGGTAAAGGTGTTATTCGAGGATCCACACCGACTTCCCTTCTCCATGGTCTGAGCTCTAAGACCATAAACTTTTATCTCTTTTAGAACTATGTGTGGCTTGATTCCCATCCTCATGGGATACATAGGAACACCCACACATCTCGTCTTCAGGTCCAGCTCAATTGGGATCTATTTTCTTTTACCCCTTACCCTCTTACCTCTATTTTCCCCCTTGACCTGAGGTTTCTTTCACAGAATCGCGTACGGTGTGGTATGGAATTTTGTCATTATTAAATTTGGTTATTTTTTAGTGCACCGTGTACATTCCCCCTTTAGCCTCGTCTCTACTACATCTGTGCCGAATGTCATTAAAGTGCATGCCTGGTCCCATCACATGCACGTAAACTGTGACATTATCATCCTGGCCGCACGACGAAAAATGGAACTGCCTCATGATGTCCTCACTCAAGGGGAAACCATGATTGGTATCGGTCACATGCCATATCATTTGTTAATGCCAGCATATGTCCTGATTCTTGTGGTGATGCCAGGACTTGCTATCATAGGCCCGTCACTTCCCAAAAAAAAACCATTCACCTTAAAGGACAAACAAGATACATCAAATACTGCTTCTGTTGGTACGAGGGCCGCACCCGCACACCCCTTTATCCATGGAACTGGTACCTTACTGTGCTACCCCTTAGAACTATGTATGGATGGATTCTCATGAGATACATAGGAATTCCCAAGCACTCCCTCATGGGATCAACCTAACTTTCATGTTAAGTCCCTTGACCTAAACACTTCCCCAAGGAACACACGGTAATCTGGGCTCCAGGTCCCCATTCACATCGGGTTTCATAATCACCCTACCATGTGTCCCCTCCACTCCTAACCGATCCTTGGTCTGAGTTCTAAGAACATAAAATAATACATCTCTTAGAACTATGTATGGCTTGATTTACATCCTTATGGGATACATAGAGACACCCAGGCATTTGCCTCGGGTCCAGCCCCATGAATCATCAATCATATTCCTCCTCATTTCAGGCCCCCTGGACTATCACCCATGTGGAAAACCATGTAACTACAACTATTCCCTGAACAAGTTTGGGATTCCCTACAATGTCATTGGGAAGCGATGAATCCCTCGCCAGAGAGGTCTTGTCTAAAAGAAGGAATGATCCATGATCAGACTGATGCGCCCCTCTAATGTGATTCCACTATGGTGGCATAATTTCAAGAGTGTTGGATTCTGTTCGAACAAACCATCACTCCACATTACATGCTTTACGTGCCCCTTATTTAGACCCCCATCCTCTTTCATGTCCAAAGGGACCCCTAATAGTATGGATACTCGGCCTATGGATTGCCTACTTTCCTGGGCCAACGTTCCGAAAGACTAATGGATGACATTCTGAGTTAGGACCTGTGTTTCGAACACAGTCAGTGGTTGGACCTCATTTTTCATCCCCATTTAAGGATAATACATTATGGATATTTTGTTTTGAATAGGGTTAGAAGTTATCCTTTATTGTCACTCCACCCCTGCAGTGTTCCGAATCTGTGGTATTGTGATTTACATTTTCTGTTTCCCTATGTTTGGATTGATTCTAATGCTCCTGGAGTTACCCTCCTCGTGCACTAGAGAACACTGGGAAGAAGATATGTCATTTTTTAGGCCCTCTTCCTTATTCGGACCTCCCTCTTCTCTTCTCGAGAATCCAGATTAGTTGTTTGAATCACAAAATCCCGAAGGTTGATTGATGCTGCCATAATCAAATGAAGTAATAGTACGAACATCCCTTGTTTATCACATTAGGTGTGAACCGCGTGAGCTTAGGAATGGATTGATATCTATTTCAAGATTTTGGTTAAATGTGTTAAAACAAACTAATAAATTAATAAATTTATCCATACATGAAGTTCAGAATAAGAAGTAGTAAGGAGAAATGAGTGTATGAGTTCGACCAAAACAGGGCCCTTAAGGGTCATCTCCTTGGATGGATCATTCCAGCACCACTACCTTTTGGCTAATGGCCTCCAAGATTGCTTCCTGCCCCCTAAGGACTCGCTCATCATCAGTGGCCGTAGAGCACAGTCCAATGACCATAGCTCATGCTTGTGCCTGTTCAGTTTGTAGTTTGGTTAGTTGGTGACCCGCTTCCACTAGTTGCTCTTGGGAGTCTTCCAGCTGGGCCCTCAACTGCTCCACAAGCTCAGAACAGTTTGCAATGAATATCTTATTTTATTTAAAATATTCTTCATGGTTCCAGACCTCTTGTCATTCCTTTATGAATGCTTGGGTACTCCCGGACTCCTCCTGACACTGGGAAACATCGGAGCGTCGGCTGCTCTCGCATAGCTTCTCGGCCATGTAGTCACGGACCGTCAAATGAAGGAACTGAGCATCCACCCCTCCAGCACAGAGGAAGCACAACTAGGTTTGGAGTGGTCCCATCCATTCCATCCATTCTATCTGGGGCTGACCGAGAAAGCTCTTGATGCACTTCCACCCTTTGCACCAGGTCATTCGGCTCTCCTTTGCCGCCTCCGAGTCAGAATCATCTACCCCCTTGGGGTATGTAGGCCGATAGTAGGGGAAGGCATCTATGAGACCCACAACAGGGTCTTCTTCGGGTGCCCCTCCCAAGGGGTTGGGCTCTTCAATGCCTGGGCGATTGTCCCCTCTCACCTCAGTCTCAGTAGCTCCCTCACCAACTTCCGGCCCTGCCCCGATGTGAGAACCACTAATGTACACTGCTCCCTGCTCACCGTGTGACAGGTCTGGCTCAGTTTGAGAAGTGTTCCTTGAATGGGATGACACATTTAGAGTTTAATCAATTTAGGACGACCCAGGTTCGACAGCCCGACGAGCCTCCAAGGCTATGATTACTACACAAACAATGAACACCCTGATCAATTGAGCTCTCCAATGGCGATTAACTGGAGTTTAATTAATGAACTTATAGGATCCCAAACCATCAACCTCTAGTGTTCTAGTCTCTATAGTAGCTTCCATTATGGGGGATCCCTCAGTGCTCGTCATCTCAATAATGGGCATCAGCTCCCCAGCTTGTTCTACCGGCACCTCCTCCCCTTCGAATGGAGACCCTTGGTTGGTTCCCATAAGCTCCTAAATAGGATAAGGAGATCTGATTGAGAGATACAAAAAAATGATGAGGGGAAAGGATAGACAAGGACTAAGACATACCTCAAGTAGCTCAGTTACATCCACTTTAGAGCTGATGATATCGCCACTCTTCTGGAGACTCCCTTGGCGGGACACCTTCTATGACCCTCCACCTTCAGGCTCCTCTTATCCTTCACCCCCTCCTTCACCTTCTCCTTCTTCATCCTCTTCCATCTCAGTGCCCTCCAGCTCATCGTCACTGTTATCATCCTCTAACGACATCTTTTCTAGATCATGCTCTTGGCCGAGAATTACTTTCACCAAGAAGGATGGATCTTCATGCCGACCCCGTTGGCGTGCATACACGTCCATAGACATCAGATACGCATGCTGACGATGAAATTTCACCCTGTCGAAAATTCGAATGAGTCCAACCTCCGGCAGCTAGATTCCATCTTGTACTATCTTTTTCCAAAGTGCTTTAGTACCCATCAACTATCGCAGGGTCATCCAGGCTGACCATAGAGCCGAGAAGATTGCGTCATAGGAAGGTTGAAGTAGATGTCTTATCTGATTCCCTGGAAGTTTCCTGGCCGCAACATGAGTCCCTCACCCCTTAGGAAACGAGGGCCCAACTATGCCACGCGATGTCCCCGCTAATGAAGTCCCAACCTGTGCGGGCCCGGTTTCTTGACGTGCCTCCAACCTTTCCTTCCCAACAGCACTCTATCTGCTCTCTCACTGACCAGGTTCTATACTGGCCACCTTGATTTTTTGAACTCACTTTCGCAAAATCCCCTCAGGGTATGCTATGGACCAATGCTCGACATATTCGATTGAGAGGCTAGTATCAACTCCGGTGGGGGGAAAGGTGATAACGTCACCAGAGCCTTGGGTCGTGAACATCATCCAAATTTGGTGAAGAATACAAGGATTCCTTTCCTCCTGAAAATCTATGTGAACCTTCTTCGACATCCGCTAAAGGCATCCGAACTGCCTGGCGAACTTGGACGACACATAGGTCTCACAAAATATATTCCCATTAATATAGGCCACAAGCACCCCACCCCTAATGCTCTAGAAGTATTCCCTCTGCTCCAGTGATCCCTGCCAGTTATCTATCATCTGGACAGTCAGGGTGGGGAATGGGATGAAAGCAAAGTTGGCATGATTTCCGATTTTGATCCTTACTCCCTCCTCATTGAGCATCAATGACATGACCCTGGTGATGTTTGACAAGGAAGGTCGCAGACCATTATCTAGAGGACGAATGGTGTTCAGGAAGTTATACCCACCGCAATGGGCCGAAACCCAGCCATAAAAGATCTGGAAGGGACCGCAGATCCACCTCGGTGACCCCCCTCTCGAAATGCATCCCAAAATAGCATACAGATGAGCCAACATGGGGATTCCCAGATTGAATCTTTGATTAGCAGCCATGATTCTAGCCATCACCAGGGTCACTGGACAAACTCCCATCCTTGCGTCCCTCACCGGTAAGATCCAACCACTCAGGAATGCAACGAGAAATATGGCGTACCGAAATTTTGGGTCCCGACTCTCATTTATGCTGAAGCCACATGACTGATAGTCCCCTACCTCCAGGATCCTCCAGTATGATCCACTTTTGCTCCTCTGTGCCACGGTCGGGCAACATTTCCCTCTCCCTCACATCTTGACTTCCAGATCTTTTAGTAGGAACAAGCTGAACCATTTTTTATAAGTGATGTCCTTAAAAAAATCCTTGACCCCAACCTCTCCTTAGCCAGCTCCAATAGGTTCCATGTCAGCATAGGGGTTCAGGATCCATCTCCCCAGGTGTTCTTTGTTGGGAGGAATTCATCATATTGGTGCCCACCCAAAGGGATACCCCCCGACGCAATTGTTGTCCCACAGGCTGATACTAACTTACCCATGATGAAGATGGATGGTATTGGTGTTGGGGGACCATCGAGTAAACAACTCCGGCCCAAGCTCATGATGGTGATAGAAATGAAACTGCGACGCCCACACTGCTTCGAACAAACCGATGTGCTGCAGTTTATCCCCAAAATAGTCGCATGTCTGGTGAACCCAATACACCCAAGACTATTCACTCATGAAGTTGCCTCCAGACCACAGGTCCCAATCCTGTAGCCAGCCTTTAGTCTCGTCAGTAACACTCTGACAAAAGGTGCTTGTCTAAAGGGCGGGAGAATTCTCCACGACCGGGTCACTCATCAAAATGGTCCGGTTCCTTGGATTCAAAACATAAATGTCCATATGCTTGGTTTCTCTAGTAGGATGTCCATTATAGGTGATGTTATACTAGGGTAGGTCATCCTCACGGGTCACCCCTGACTGGGTTGTGTCGACCCCAAATCTTGGCACCGGTACCTATTCCAAAATACCGAAGTCCCATATTGGAAGGTTGGAAGATAGTGCATAATCCTTCTGCGTTGGGGTTAACATGTTGAAAAGAGTGAAGTTTCTGGATATGATCCTTCAGGTGCCATAAAACTCAGGGTTGGTGACTATATCATCCCCACGAGTAGTAGATGAAGTTTCCCTCTCATCGTCATCCCGATTGGCAGCCATCTCCTGCCGGTAAGATTTTAAGAAGTCGGCGTGAAAAATTTGAAACTAGCATGAACAAACCAGCGGCTGGAGTGAAAAATCAGTGGCTGGCATGAAAAATCCAAATTTGGCATGGAAATTCCGGGGTTTTCACGTAAAAGGATGGCTAACCTTGGTAAATTACACGCAACTAAAGAATTTTTGGCACAGGTGGAGGAATATTTTTCGTGCATGAGATCTCTGTGCTTATCGCGCGAGAAAAGTACATAAGCAATGAGGGACCCGTGGGGTTTTTATAGGCATTGATAGCAGTTTCTACATGCACGCAAAAAGCGGATTGCATGCTCCATGTCGGTTTTTTGCGCCGCTCCTGTTTTGCATGCGTGCTGGCACCAGGGAGTCCTACATCTCAGCGTTTCCCTCAGAATCTGACCTTTGCGGCCTCTCGCCAATCTAATTCCGAGGGGGGGAATTTGTAGACATCGAAAAATACTTAAGAGCTGAAGAAGGATGGGGCATGACAATGAAAAGTCATATTTGGAACCAGCGATCCGTTCTAGAGGGCTCGGAGGGGCGGCACAAAAAAAATTCTTAGGTGCGTGAAAAAAATGTCATGCGGGAAAAGCATTGGGATTCATGAGATCTTTTCATGCGGGTGAAAAACTTTTCGCGAAACCTCCCCATGCTATTGAAATGTCGCGCTTCCGATGTCAGGGTGCGCAATATTTCATGCCAGCTTGTTTTTCACGTGGAACCGAAATCCCAAGCGCCTATAAATAGAAGGACACCACTTCGACTCCCCGACCAAAGAATCTGAACCATCTCCCCTGTGTTAAATTCCTCTTCTATGCATGCCAAATGATGGCTATCAGGTACTGAATGTTTCGTTCCAGGTCACTCGGGGGTCTGCCATTTCGCGTGACCACTCCTGCTTGATCCTTGTCCAAATCCCATCGAGCACCTTCCTCCAAGCACAATTCTTTCCAATTGCGTGCAATCAGTTCTTCAACGAGCAATTCCTTTTGCGCGCCGCCCCGAACGATTTCGCACGCACAATACTTTTGAGCACCACTGCGGGCTTTTTCATGCCCTCCGCCCATTTATGTGCCAACACGGACTTTTTTGTTCCCGCCACTCAATTGCATGCCGACTCCACCATTTTTCATGCAGCTGCCCCTTTTGCGCGCAAGGCTCCTGCCTTGTGCGCCCGTGATGTCCCTCTTCCGGGCATCATTTTCTGTCACCTCCCATTCGCAAAGCACCTTCTCCATATAATCATTTCCCATGAAAACTTATAGGTTCACACGAAGTAACTTCAAAGTCCCTTGGACGATACTTCCCATTGCATTGCTTCACCTCATGCTTCTTCGCATAGGCACACTAACGACTATTGCTTCTTCTCATAGCCATGATAACGTGGACCCCCCCCCGATGGTTTTCTCCATAACAACCCCTAGCCAAGGAATTTCGTATCCCCTCTATTCACCAAGGTGCAGAGGGTACCAGCTATGTAAGTCCTAGGGGTGCAGAGAAAACCCAACTCGTCCAAGCTATAGGACGTTAAACTGCCAAGCACCTTCGTCCTCAGCAAATGATATTAAACTGTGACCTCTCCCTGTTCATCATATACGGGGTGCCCCGTCTTGGAAATTCTCTACACCCACTGGCCTCTACGGGAGTGAAATCATTCCTCACATGGAATGAGATCCTTTTTATTGGAGTGTAGTCTATCCGTGGGGAAAGGGAAACCACTCTAGCATAAGACCCTAGCTTTCTTGTAGGAGGCATCATCCCTACTCTTCCTTTCTTCTTCAGTCCCAAGGACCAGGGGGGAGAGTGGACACCAGACACCTCCTTTCTTCAGTACCAAATCCCTCTCCTGCTGGGCTTTGTCTCCAAAGATCCTCCATCCTGAAGTAAGTCCTAACCTCCTTGGGCTGCTAACCATGCATAATCCCCTATTTCTTCTTTGGGCTGCAATCACGCGTAAGCCCCACTTTACCTACCATGGATGCACCTTTCACGATGTGATCATTAGGTCTCTTCTACCTGTTGTTTCTCACACTGATCATGACTCACGTGGGCTTAGAGTGAGCACTGACCATGAAATCTTCCCTGGTAAGCCTAGAGTATAAGCCCCACACCACTTTAACTATGAGGTCTTTGATCCTTGCTAAGGTAAGGTATGTAGGAAGCCTCCACCAGGTTCAAGCCCACCACCCATTGGTCGCTCTGACCCCATTCACATCGGTTCACCAATAATTTGGGCTGTCTCAGAGCGTAAGCCCCAAATGCCCCATTCTGAACTATGTGGACTTTGATCCTTGCCAAGGTAGGGAACATAGGAAGCCTCCCTGAGGTTCAAACCCAACAAACCATGAACTATGAGGACTTTGATCTTTTCCAAGGAAAGGTACGTAGGAAGTCTCCATGAGGTTCAAGACCACCATCCACATAGACCCCAGGTCCTATTTCACATCAGTTCACCGACCCATACCCCATATCCGAACTACATGGACTTTGATCCTTGCCAAGGCAGGGTACGTAAGAAGCCTCAATGAGGTTCAAGCCCAATGACAATTAGTCCCAAACAACTTCCCGCCAGTGCACCTGGCCCCCATTATGAACTACGAGGTCTTTGATCCTTGCCAAGATAGGGTACGTAGGAAGCCTCAATGAGATTCAAGCCCATAAACCATTCTTTCTGACCCCCCCTTTCATGTCGGTTCACCCCTGTCCTGCATGAATTTAAACTGTGGACCCCAATCAGCTGTAAGCCGTTGTTTCCCCTAGTCAGGGGTAATCCATTGCACCCAAAAACCACCTGAAATACTAGGTATTTGATCCTTTCCAATGAAGGGTATGCAGGAGGCCTCCCTGAGGTCTAAGCCCATTATCCACCGGTCGCCCCGACCATTTTCACGTCAGTTTGACCCCATCCAGCGGTAAGCCGTTGCGACCCCATCCAGCAGTAAGCTGCTAGAAACCTCAATCGATGGTAAGATATCGTTATATGAACTACGTGGACTTTGATTCCCTACCACGGGGATACGTATGAATCCTCTTCGAGGCTCAATCCCAAAACCATCGTCATCCTCATGACGGTTCCATCCCATTCACTACCCACTTCATTCAAGCACTCCATCATCCATCCTGATTCTTACCTAGGCCGCCAAATCCCAGTGGGATCATGACACTTCATCCTCCCATCCCATTTAATAGCATTCAGGCAGCCAACCACATGTTATCCCTGACATCAGTGTTCCCTCAAGAGGTTGCACCCATCTGATCCACTCTAGTCAGTGTTCTGATCAGTCCAATCCGCCTCCGCAGGACATTAAACTTGTGGCATACCCCGTGTTATGCATGGGAAGCGAAGGAAAACCTCAGGTACATGCCCATGAAATATAATTCCCTGAACTCGACGTGGGATGCCTCAGGTTTCCACACCCTCGAGAAGCCCTATAATAAGGGGAAGAAACCCAGATGCGCCAATGTCGCAGTGCCCAGACACGCCAGTGATGCCCAACACGACTACTCCCCTGACCAAAGGTTTCTGCCCTGACTAGACCCCTTGGAATGTCCTGACAGAAGTTGTGTAATTAACTGACATCCATGAAGATATTGCACCATGAATAGTTTCATGAACAACGTATTAAGTCTATAAGGGAGACCCAAACTATGTGACGAGTTCTAAGGAGGAATCCATAGAAGGAAGAACCGTCTTCCCATCATCCCATTTCGATCAAGGAGCAGACATACCTGAATAAGAGACAGATCCCGCCTGCCTTTGGAAAGAAGGAATGCGGGGCAACAAAACCCCACCTTGTCCCCAAATAAGACGGACATGCGTGCCCCAACAAAAGTTTCAGAAACAATAGTTTTTCCAAAATTTTCTTTACCTATTTATTTGACAGTTATACTTTTCCACTCATTTGTGGGTGGTAGGGAGTGCCCATATAGTATCACATTTTGTACCTTTTTAGAAATCCTCTAGAAGATCTATTTTTGAATTGTGCTCCTTGATCACTGATTATTAATCTTGGAAGTCCATATCTTGTGAACACATTTTTCCATAGAAAGTTAATGACTATTTTTACTGTGTCATGTGAGGTTGATTCATATTCAAATCATTTTGAGATGTATTCAACACCAACCAAAGTATAAGATTTTATATGTGATTTGGGAAATGGTCGCATGAAGTATATTCCCCAATATAAAATATTTCGACTTCTATGATGGGATTATGTGGCATCTCTTTCCTCTTTCCCATATTTCCGGACCTTAGGCATCAGAAAATTCATTTCCAAAATTCCCTCATATCTTTGTGTAGCGTGGGATAGAAAAATAAACTTTGAATAATTTTGGATAATATACGATCGATTCCATGATGTCCTCCAGTTGGTGATGTGTAAAACATCTCAATCACATTGTGGGTTTATTCTTCAGGGATGCAGTGTCTTAATATTCCATCAACATAATGGTTGAACAAAAATGGATTATCCTAGTATTAATGCTTGGCATATGACAAAAATCATTTTTCACTATCGGTAAGAGAGGTTTTGATATAAAAATCACGTGGAAAGATAATTAGTAATATCTGAGAACCACAGTGAAACCTTGATACTAAACATGGTTTCATCTAGGAAATCTACTTCAATGTTAGACTCCTCATCTTCCTTGATGATGGGTAGAGGAATTTTGGAAAAATGATCTGTAATTAAAATCTTTTCTCCTTTTGTATACTTGATCATGATATCGAATTCTTACAGTATGAGGATCTAAGGTATTAGCCTCAATTTGGCATCCTTCTTGCTCATTAAGTATCTGAGTGTAGTGTGATAAGTGTGAACAATTACCTTAGAAAAAACCAAATATGAAGGAAAATTTTCAAATGCATATAAAATGGATAAGATTTATTTCTCTATAGTCTTGAAATTGACTTGATATTCACTTAGCATGTGGTTTTCATAATAAATGGGACATAAGATGTTGCCAATTAATTTTCCTAACATAGCACTGATAGAAAGTTCTCTAGAGTTACACATTGACTCAAATTCTTTGTCCCAAATGGGTGTAATGATGATTGGTGATGCTATCATACTATTTAATGTATTGAAATATTTCTTACAATCCTTAGTGAATTTTAATGAAAAATCTTTTGACAATAGATTTGTTAACAGATGGGACACTTTAACAAAATACTTCATGAATCATCTATAAAATCCATCATGGTAGAGAAAACTTGTTATACCCTTTATAGTTGAGGGTTCTGGTAGATCCTTGATTATTTTGATTTTATATGGATCAAATTTGATTCCTTCTTTAGAGATTTTATGACCAAGGACTATTCCTCCCTGCACCATAAGCCATTTCTCCCAATTCACGACCATACATTTTTCTTCACACTGCAAGAGAACTAATTCCATATTACTTAAAAAAACTTAAAATGATCTCCCATATATTAATAAATTATCCATTAAGATTTTATGTAACTCTTCATCCATGTCATGAAAGATACGCGCCATGTATCTCTGAAATGTTGCTAGAGAATCACACATTCCGAATGACATTCTTATATAAGAAAATTTACCCAATGGGCATGTGAATGTGGTCTTTACGTAATTATTGTGGTCAAATAAAATTTGGTTGTATCCTGAATATCCATCCAAGAAATAGTAGAATTCAACCACCTCAATTATTTCTAGCATTTGATCTATGAAAGGTAAGGGAAAATGATCCTTTCTGGTTGCTAAATTCAGGCATATGTAATCAATAAAAACTCTCCATAAAGTGATGGTGTGTGTTGAAATCAATTCCTTTTCATTAGTATTTTATATTGTGAGTCCTCCTCTATTAGGAAGAACTTAGATGGGGCTCACCCATTCACTATTTGATATAGGAAAAATAAATCATGCATCTAAGGGTTTTAGCACTTTATTTTTGAAAACTTCCTTTATTATTGTTTTGAGCCTCCTTTGAGGTTTTTGTTTCATCATTTCACTTTCTTCAAAAAAGATTATATGAGTTCACTTAGTAGGATTTATTCCTTTGATGTTTTCCCCTCCAAAGACAATTTATTTCTTTTGTCTTTTCAAAATATCAAACAATTTATCTTCTTGTACCTGAGAAAGTTCAGAATTGATAATGATTGGAATAGAGGATGAAATTACTAAAAATGATTACATCAATGTATTGGTTAGAGGTTTAAGTTCTAGTTGGGATGGTTGAATGATATAAGGGATGAAAGGTGGAAAGCTGTCCCTTGTGAGTGATTCAATGAAGACTAATTACTCAAAATCTTACTCTTCTTCCTTCTCTAAGAGTGGATATTCACTTTCTTATTTAGTGGCCACATAATCATCTTCATTATGGGTGAGAGAAATAGTGTTACAATCTAAAAAATCATCTGATTATTGGTAATCATTAACTAGGTTGAACACTACTTGTTCTTATCCCACTTTGAATATAATATATACTTGATTTAACTCTATCAAAGCATTTCTCATGGCTATGAATTGGATTCCAAGAATGATAGGGACATCACATTGTTCTTCCATGTCCATAACTAGAAATTATTTTGGAAAGATGAATTTTTTGACTTTAAACAAAACATCTTTGAGAATGCCTTTATGATATTCTACCAATCAGTCAACTTGCTGTAGTGGTACTCTAGTTTCTTTGAGTTCTAGGAGTATGATATTGTGGAAAAAACTCATCGATATTATGTTAATTATGGCTCCAAGATTTCATAGTGCTCTTCCAAACTTGTATTCTCCTATAACATAGGGAATTAAAAAACTTCTAGGATCTCTCATTTTCGGTGGAATTTTCTAATGCATAATAGAAGTGCATTCCTCATTCAAAGAGTTGACTCCAAGATATTATATTTTCCTTTTTTGGGATAATAGATCCTTGAGAAATGTTTCATATATTGTCATATAAGCAATGGATTTTTCAAATGGTATGTTGATGTGAAGTTTCTTGAACATATCCAGGAATTTATTGTATTGTGCCTCTTATCTACCGTGTCTTTCCCTCTACAAGAAGGGAAGAGGTGGCTTGTATGGATGTGGGGAAACATAAAATTGTTCCTTTGGATAATTAGGTGTTCATTTCTTCTCAGCTGGTACTTCTTTTTGAGGTGTTGTGGATATGGTTTTATCAACTTCTTAGCCTTCTTATGATTTATTCTTAGTCTCTTCCTATTTCCTTTAATATTTACCGCTTGGTTGTTGAAATTCCTAAACATTCCCACTTCTCAGTACTACTGACTTAGATTCCACCCTTGGGTACGTCTCAGTGTAGCCAGGTAGGGTTCCTGGTAATATGTTAGACATGGTCTTTCAGATTTTACCCATTTGAATCTCAAGATTACTCAAAGAAACTCTTTGTTTTTTCATTTTTGTCTCCTTGGTAGTCATTATATGACCTGACTTTTGGATTAAAGTATCCACGAGGTTTTCCAGGTGTCTTTGAGGTAGTAGAGGTGGTTACTGCGGTCTTGGCTGGGTGGGTGGGATTTTTTGCTGAGGTATTTGTTGGAAGGGATATTGTAGAATTTGTTTCTGAGATCTTAGAAAATGGTTCATCAGTGGATACTATGGTGTTCCTCGATTATGGAATTGTGGTTGACCGATTCATTATTGAAAATAACCTTGACTACTCTGAGGTTAATGTTGAGAAGGCCTCTTCTAGAAATACTGTTGTTGTTGTTGAAATGATTGATTCTATTAATTTTAATTGACATAATTACAATCCTTATATTGTTCAAATCAAGCTTTATAATCTTGGTAAATATGAGGGAAAACTCACATATCTCATGATTGAATTTCCATTAGAAGATCAGGATGGGGTTGAGGTTGAGTTTGTGTAGCAGGAATCTGAAAAGATTCAGAATTCTTTATGAGCACCTCAACTTGCATGACTAATCTGGTGATCTAATATAATTCTTGGATACCACAATGTGGTAGTCCATTATAACTTTGCCACAGGATGGGATTATGTGACACTTCATTGATAATTGCTCATTTGGCCTCTGGGGTCTTAAACATCAATCCTCGACCAGTTGTAGCATCGACTATAATTCGTGAAGCTTGTTTTATTCCTTAGTAGAATGTCTGAAACTGAATCCACATATCCAATCCATGGTGTGGAAACATCCTTATGAGTTATTTGAATCAATTCCATGATTTACATACTAATTATCCATCTATTTTCGAAATTTTTTCGATGTTGTTCCATAGATTCCATTTCTAGATCGGTGGAAGGTATTTGTCCAAAAACGTTTTCACAAGATTTTCCAAAGTCATGATTGACTCGAGAGCTTGGATTTTTAGCTATTCCTTAGAACTGTCTCGTAAGGATAATGTGAAGATGTGTAGTCTTACCATGTCTAAAGAGACTCCCTAGTTGTGAAAGGTATCTCAGAATTCCAGGAAGTTGGCAATGTGCTCATGTGGGTCTTCTCTCTAAAGACCACTGAACTGTCCCATATTCTGGATCATGTGAATGAGTCTAGGATTAATCTCAAATGTGTGATATTGGATGGGGGGAGAAAAATTCTTGGGGTTTCACTATAAATTGATGGAAATCAATAATCCATGATGGTCTTTTATTGATGCATCAGTAAATCCCTTGGAATTACTTGATGAGGGTTTGGTGGGTTGGGTCCCACTTGATTGTGTTTCTCCACCTTTGATGACCGACAATGGGTAAAAAGATACATTTCAATCTCAGGATCAAAGTTCATAGGTTCTTCCAACTCAAGGTTCCTTCAACGAGTCATGGGACCTTGGTACATACACTATTCTATATAAAAATGGGGATGTAAGGGAGTCATGAAAGAAAAGGGGTAAGAGAAAGGTAATACTAGGTCTTATGATAGAGTTATTGAAAATCAAAATGTTGATCCTCAGCAATGATGCCAAAATTTGACGTGCCTTCACACATCATTGGGTTCGTATAACCTATGGTTAGATTAGATTTAGTGTGTCCCAAACATTATTACTACTCAGGTGTAGTAAAGTAGAAGTGTGGGGTTGATCCCACAATGAGGAAGCTAGTTCTTGAAGGTTAATATCTTGAAACCCTTTTTGTTTGAGTCCTCTTTAATTTATTTATAGTTTAGATGTTTTACTAAATATATGGTTGAAAGTGACTTCAAATAATTATGGAGGGATCAAGATAGAATTTGAGTATTTGGAGAAAGGATGACCTTAAAACGGGTCTTGGTATTTTCCTAAGGCTTAGGTTGTGAAGAAAATGGTATTCTCTAGTTGATTTGGGCCAAGTCACATAGTTCTACCTAGGAAGTGATAATTCCATGATCATGAGATAGTAACAAACTAAGTGAATAAAGTTTAGCTTCTTGGGAAGAAAGTGTCCTAGGATAGTGATCGTAACCTAGTCTACTTTAATTAGGATAGGGTATTTTATTTGAATATCTTGTGGTCAGGGACATTCACACGAATTGGTTAGAGTTTTATTATTTATCATGTTTACTAAACTATTAAGGTTTCAAAAATTAGATTTAAATATTGGTTATGAGTTCATATACATCTACTATCGATCCCTACCCCTGAGTGGTTTAGCTACTCATGGTGGGTCGGGATTCAAATAGATAATTAAAGAAAATCTTACTTGACATGATATTTGAATTTAATTGATTCAAAATCATGAAAGGGTTCAAATTTTTAATGATAATAATCATGAAATAAGATTTGAAAAAGATAAATCACTACTTTAATAGATTTATTACTTGAGATTAAAAATGGAAATGAATCAAACACGTGTTGTTTGAAATTGATGATGAATGATGTGAATCGATACAACAATAATTTGAATGTGTTGAAGAAAACATGATCCACAACTCTTGAATTCAAATAAAATGTAAAACATGAATAAATTTTGAGTTTAAAGGATATAGGGGTGAAGGAAACTCTATAATTCTATGAAATTATTTGTTGAGGTTTTTTATATATAGGATAAATCGTTTACAACATGTACTATAATTACACATCATGAAATGTTGACCCACATAGATCTATGAGGATTTTGGATCTTCCGCGTTCCTTGCACGTTTCTAGCCCGATTTTTGAGTTTAAACTTCCTACACATTGTGTACATAGGACTCACAATGTGTACTGATCTTGAGCAATTCCTCCAGCATGGATATCTTGTTCAATTTCTTTGACTGATGTCATGTCATGTACTGAGACTTCATGACATGTAATGGCTAGTTGGATTATACCAGGTACACTGTATAATTCCTATAGACTATAATAACACTTCCACTGAACCCTCATTTCTACAAGATTCTTTAAAAAACTCTAAAATTTGATAAAATTATCTTCAAATTAATATCAAATCATCAAAAATTAAATCTAAAACTTCAAATTTCAAACTACCTAGAACTATTTGCACTGAAATTCATTGATTCATCTAGTTTATTGGCATAGGAAGGAGTGAGTGATTACAAACACACCACTATAAAACTTCTCATCCTTCAGATACATCATCAAGTACCCTACAAATACACTAGTTATTTATGGAATTATATTTATGATTGAAAACTCATTTCATAATGTATGATAAATAGTGAAAAGGGTGAGATGATATTCTACCATACTGGTTTACTTTAATTTCATTGATAGACTTCAAAATGTGATAAAATGGTTCCCTATCCTATATAATGATGTATCGAGATCAGTGATATCCATAAACACCAAATATTAAATGAAATTATTACACTGGCTAGCATAACTGGCCTGAGGTATACCAAAATCCACATAGAGTTATACACCATTACCTCCTAATCACACACAGATGAAAATTTCTATATTATCCCCGAACACTAACCCCTCTAGAAAACCTCACTCCATGTGAATATCATTATTCTCCCATGACATAGACCTATATCCTCCTTTACAATCACGAGATTGTATCAATAACCAAATTATATATTAGTCAATTTCCAAACATTCTAACTTTTCTTGGGAATTATAGATTGATACCCAAAATTGGATGTCCTTCACAAACTAGATATATCTTTTGGGTATCCAAAAACGACCACCAATTTGTATCTAAAAAATAACATGAAAAATAAACCATAATAGTAAAGGATTTACCAAAATATTAATGTTTATTTTTCTATTGAATCCATAAATGATAAGCATTATACAGTTGAATAATTGATGATGTGCTCCCCACTATAGAATTGTCCTAATAAACCTTTCTTCCAATGAACTATCTAGAAAAATGTTCATCATTTTTCAAACAATTTTATTCATGATAAATTCTCTTTGTCTGATAGATGTCCTATTTCATTAGATTATATATGGGTTTATAATATCAAAATTAATTATACAATCACTACCTGAGGTTAGTGACAACTCATCGTAATAATTCCCAGGTCCTAATATACATTTCATACACCACTCACATTGATAGTGAAGAACCCATGGAATTTTTGAAGAACTATTTTATTTTTTTAAATAGTATTTATGAATTATTTGAAGTGTTTTAGAATTTTTTTAAGTGAATTAAGGTGTATGAAGTTATTTGGAGACGAGTTGATAACGTTGGAGATGATTTTTTAGAGTTTAAGATAATATGTATGGATAATCCTAGAAATGAACTAGCTCTGTATGAATATATTAAAGTATATACTATTAGAATATAGGTAATCTAAATCATATATATGTTTAAATTAATGGTTTCATATCTGATTTATGATTAATATATGTTCTTATAATATTAATCTAGTAATATTTAAAGTTATGTAATAGTAATCGAGAGGTTCCAAAGGCTATGTATGTGTAATTTTGATGTTTCAAAGTAATATATAAGAGTAATTTGACTCTCATATAAGAATATTATAGATCCATGAAAGATTTATCTAGAGTTTCTTATGGAATGTGAGATTAAACTGATCTCACATAAGAATAAAATAGTTACTACATGAGGATTTTATCTCAAGACAACATGACATTTTTGAATTATTTAAAGGATATTTTTATGGGTGATTTGAATAAGATAAATTAGTGGAGATAATGGGGTACTTTTAAATGAGACCACTGGTGTTTCAAATGGAAGATCTATTTCTATAAATTGTGTATTTTCTAATGTATGATTTATATAGTATATTTTGATCACCAATGAAAACCAAAGATCATGGGGTTTGAAATATTTGAATAAGATAAAAATTATTGTGATCATGTTGAGGATTTAAAAAGAAATGGATAAGATGAATAGAATAATATTGTAAGTGATACTAAAATTTTCTACTACTACTAATAATTTTGGATGTCAAAATTCTTGAATAATAGAGAGAATATATTGATGTAGAATATATTGAAGGCTTGGTTAAGATATTTTTATTGATTATAAAGAACACTATATTTCACTGATGATATTTTAATTTTGGTTTTAAAACCATTTTTAACCAGAATGGATCAATTATAAAAGTCCTCAAGTATACTTTTCACTCAGTAAATAGGATTTTAAGTTAAGGAAGGTACCTTTAAACCATGTATTAAATTTATAAAATTAATGTAGAATTTGTGTCTTTTAATTACCCCAAAAATAGAAATGACATAATCATCCACAGTGGGGGATAACCTTATAAAATTATATGCACCTTATGTTCATTTTAATTTTATATATATGGTTGTAGGTAAATTTGAAATATTTATAGGATATTTGCTTTAATTATCCAAATATTTTTATTTCAAAAGGAAATAATAAAAAATTGGCAGTTTTGATTCAACCCCCTTCTTGGTATTATAGGACATATCATCTGGGAACTTTAAATAATATCAATGCAATATTGGTTCCATATACATGCGACCTCCTTATTAAGTTTTATCTATGATTTTTTCTTTATTTTTTAATATTATGTGCAGAATAAAAATTCACCAATATTAGAGGAATATTGATATTTTATTAAAAGAACTATTATAGATAGAATAATATTATAGTTTCATATATTCTTACACCTTTCTAAGAAGTATTAGTTATTTCAAATATTGGATTTATTCGAATAAATAAATATGATTCCATGAAACATAGTGATAAAACTAATATTTTGGTTGATGTAAAGGAAATTAATTCTTTCTTGATGTCCTTATTTGAAAAAGTGTAAAGTAAGGTAATGGGATTGAACACTATAAAAAAGGGAAAAGATAAAAAATATCCATGAAGGAAATATAAAATTAAAGAAAAATTGAAAATTTATAGGGCTATATTGGAGGATGTGAAGATTTCCGATGATGATACTATTTTTTATTTATTCACAAGTTTTAATGAGGTTTTAATAAATATTAGAAGTTTTTGAGGGACTTTAGAGGATTACAGTATAGATTAAAAGTTACTACCAAATATGATTCTAATGTTTCCTCACTTAAAGTTAGATATTTAGATATAGGTTCTCTTGATGATATATACAATACACTTATGACATACTATAAAAGGTTTAGGAACTTGGAGATATCTACCCTAAAATTTATTAAAAATATAGAATATTATAGTTTAGTCATTAAAATTGGTTTTACATAGGTATAAGCAGATATCATCATGAATATATTCATTCACTAGGTGTGTGAAAAAATTAGAGATCAAAATGGAATACATCGATATTTTCTCCATAATATCTCTCTTAGATAGGGAAAACACAACTTGAATGGATTCCATTTATGAATTTGAGAAAAAATTGTTGAGGTAACTGGAGGCCTAAAGGCATTCAATCCATTGGGGTAACATTTTCCATGAAAATAATGGTTGAAGATTTCTAGGCTTTAATAATAAGATATGAGTCCAAATAAATCCATATATATTTCAATTCATATTGGATAACATAATTAATATCATGAATGATGGTTCATAGTTCAACCTCACAAGCAATTCCTATTCTGATTTAATGATAGAAGCATCCTTTGATGAATCCACGGTGGGTATGAAAGACCCCCCATATCAAAAGGATCTTGGAATACCATAATTAAAACCATTGACATTAACCTTAATCCATGAAGGAATTGGAGGGATGAAATATAAGGATTTTATAACCAAGGGTCTTTTAGATCTGTCGTCCACACCCAACATCTATAATATATTTAGATCATAAATGGTATTATCCATCGTATATATTTTTTTATTTTGGAGGCAATGAAAATATCCATATGCATGGATATAACTCTAATATGAATGGAGGGGTTCTTTTCATCAAATATCAGCACGTTCTAGGATTTCCAAATATAAGATATAATAGAGGTAGCATCTACAATCATAAGGTTTTGTACTTTCTCACTACAGGTAGAATTAATGATCGAATCCATTAGATCTTATATCTAATTATTTATGCATATTCTAGTTCCAAACTTGTCCTACATATGGTCCTATATTATATTACTTGAAGTTGGTGATGTGTGGGTAGTTAATTCCTATAGATCTTCTAGAGGATAATCCATCTTGAGGGATGGATGAAGGGTGTTCTGAATTTCAACATCCATGAAAGGATGGTTATGGTACCATCATAGTTTAGGCTATATTATTTCATTATATTGAAGAGGTCATTCCCATTTGGTTTCCAGGTGAGTATGTCCTTGTCTGTAAAGACATATCTTTTTAGTTCAAGAGAATATTGAGAGGGGAATGAATCACATAGATTGTTGTTGCTGTGAATAAACTCAATGAAGGATATATACTATAGGTTTGTGGGGGGAAAACCATGATTTCTTTAAGAGGTGATTCAATCCATGTGGTGATCCAACAATTCAAGTTGATTTTATTGAAAACCATCCATTTAGAGTTAAACTTAATTTCATTGAGTGATTTGATGATCCAATGATAGACATATGTGGTAATTTAGTTAGAATATACACCCTACAGCTTTACAAAAAACATTTCTAGGGTTCACGTTCTTGTCCCACTCCTCTATTCTGAGAAAACTAGGTTTATGTGTGATAGATTTGAAGCTCTATTCCCTATTTTTTTCATTCATTAGAGGGGAAATATATGTGATAATATACTCTCCACGTGGATGTCATATTCCATTCTTTGAACCCATAGATATCCATGATTCTTCTCAATAGTTCATTGAACTTCCAAAGTCGTTCCCCTTTCAGAGTTATGAAAATTGAGATAATCGAATACTTGTATAAATTTATTATTTCCTCGTTAACATCTTGGTTAGAAGAGACATGTGCAATACACCCCTCCTTGATAACTCTTCTTGGGGAAGGAATATCAATGTCATAGGAGAGGTTCACAACTGATTTTACCACCACAATGAAATTTTTGTTTGATCCAATTATACTAGGAGGATTTATCTTCATTCTTTTTTTTCTTGATGCATAAATCTGAAAGAGATCTTTGTGGACAATATGATAAGAGTGAGTAGAGTTCTAATCTATGCTAGATAGATTCACAACATTTGAAAATTATTCCCACGCATGATGATTGGGTTCACTTGGTATCTCCCAATGATCTACCATAATTTTTATACTCATTATAAATAAAATGATAAAATACTATATTTAAAAAAAAAATTCAAATAAAAAAGGAAATTGATTATAAATAAATTAAAAAAATAAAAAAAATAGAGGAAAGAAGACTCTACTTCCAACTCATAGAATGATTATGAAGAAGGTGAATAGTATGAAAAATAATGTCTCTTAATTAAAATAATTTTATGAAGGCAACAGTAAAATATAATGGTAAAAATCCATTACAATTCTTGGTAGAATTTTTTATTTTTCTGTTGATTGTCCAAAGAAGAATAATGGTGATAATGAAGATGATGAAAAAGAGGATATTTTCCAAAATAAGAGATTGAAAAAATCTAACAAATATGTTAATGGAATGAAAATATTTTTAATAAGATATAAAATTAATTTATTAAGTAAAAAATAAAATGAAAACTATTTAAAAATAAATATTTTATAAGATTATAATGTTTCTGAAGTACATAAATATTTCATGTATCATGTAAAAAATAATGACATATCCTTAATAAGTGATAATTAATATGATAAAATCTATATAAAACATATATTTATATGTGAACTTAAGGTCTTTATTGAACAAAAAACCATGATCAAGAAATAAACTAGGCCACTAAATAAGTATAGGAAGAAAAAGTTAATTGAGGATGAGTTACTCAAGAATAAACCTATTTGTATAGAATAAATAACAATTCTCAAGGTGAGGATTTAAAAATAAGAAAAATATTTAAATAGTTTTATAGAAAATATACTATAAAGGAATAAGAGATGAATAATTCATAATATAGATTCCTTTATGATGAAAAAACCTTAAAAAGAATAAGATAATATTTTAATTTTTTTAATGAAGGTTGAATCATCAAAAGCTAATGAGGTTTTCAGAAAAATAAAAAAGGCATAATATTCTCCAGAAAAAAAATTAAATTTGTTTATGTTATTTTTTCTATTAGTGTAGGTTATAAAAAGATTATGGACATACATGGGTTAAGAAAAATAAAGAAAACCCTTTCCTACAACTAAGGACATTAAGTGTAACATTAAGAGAGTATTTTCTACTAAATAAAGACAAATTTATTTTAAATTTACTTATGGATAACAACTTACTGATGATAAATAGAATTCCTATCATATTCTAAGATTATTATTTAAAGGTTTTTACTAGTGTTGTAGAGTATATAGAAACAAATCCTATTTATTCTAATATAATATGTCATTATTATAGAGGTAAGGTAGGTAGGTATTGAGGGGGAGTCTATCAAGGAATATTAGAAAAATATAATGTACATGTAATCAATGAATGAAAAGAGTTAAAATCATAATACTTAAATAATATTTGAATACTTGGAAGAAATGTGTATAATTTTTATCAATATGGTTATTGTGATAAATGGTTTATAGTAATATATCCAATTTAAAATCAACAATATGGTGAAAGTGATAATTTTTAGAGAAAAAGAAATACTGATTAGTACATTATTATTGATGTTTCATTAAATGAATTTAAAAAAAGCGATTCCATGGATTCTTGATAGTGTATTTTTATATAACATAACTAAATTTACAAATATTATAAATAATATGAAAATTAATGATGGTTGTTCATTGAATTTTATCAATAAATGATCATTGAAAATTAAAGGAGTAGGCATTACTAAGATTAAAGATAAAAAATTAAACTCCAATAATGTTTTATTTACCAATGGGATTAAATATAATGTTTTTATTGTTATCTAGTTATGTGATGATAGTAATGATGTTAAAAAATTAATTAATAAAAATTCTAAAGGATTTAGGAGTTATTACTAAGGGATAAAAAACCAATGGTAATCTCTTTTTGATTTGAAACAAAAGTGAATCATGTTATTCTAGTATAGAGGATAGAAAAAATATCTATAATTGAAATATTGGTCATATTGGGAAACATTTTATCAGAATGAGATATATATAATAATATATGATAGACATTCCCAAGATAAAAAGAACACTATTTTTGATAATTTTTGAAATTAAAAGAATGAAAAAAGGGACTCACAAGAGAGTGGAGGTACAACCCATAAGTCTACTTTAATTAATTCATTTTGATTTATGTAGACTAATAAGACCACAATAAAAAAAATATTATCTTTATTTTATTACATTCATTGATTATTTTACCTAGATGAATAATGTGATGTTCATAAAACCAAAATTTGTGTTTGTGGAGAAGTTTAAAATTTTATTAAGATATGTTGAGAAGGATCTAGAATAATGTATCTTAAGATTGAGATTTGATAATGGAATAAAGTAAATTAGAAAATATTTTTAATAATATATCTCTAAACCTGGAATTAATAATGATTAAAAAAATCATTATGCACTAAAATAAAATGGAGTTACTTAGATAAATAATAGAATAATTTTTGAAATAAAAAGAACAATGTTTTTTGAATTCAAATCCTAAAAGTCTGTTTTGAGAGAAATTGTTTCAATTTCTATACATATCAAAAATAGATCATTGATAAGGAATGAATAAAATATTATTTCTTAAGAGAGTGGTATGAAAATAAATAATAATTGAAATACTTAAAAGTATTTGGTAGTCCATGATTGATAAAGACTAAAAATTCAGATAGGATAAAGTTTGAGGGAAAATATAAAGAATTAATTTTTATGGGTAATTTATCCAATGAAAAGGATAAAAATTCTAAAAAAAGAGACAAAAAAAACCTGGTAGATTTCTATGATATTAATATCATTAAAAATAAACATAATTTTTGTGAAAACCTTGAAAAAGTTGATAATATAACATTCATAATTAAGAAAATTGAGTGATGAATAAGTTGAAAATTAATAAAACAATGTTGATATTGATTAAAATTATACTAGTGATGAATTAGGTGCTACTAGAAATGAAAAATAAATGAATAATAGTCTAAAAAACATATTAAACAAGTGATTATAATTTAAAATCATGAATCACTATTGTATATAAGAATAATATTGACATTTGACAATCAAATAGATCTAGTTTTTGTAGTTAAATAACATTATGTTTCTAAGACCATAAAACATAAGTAGTGTATAATTTTTTTGACTATGGTGTTGGATTAGAATGAAAATAATTCTACTTAGAATCTCATTCCAATACATAAAGGAAATAACTTCATTATAACCTAGTTTATATTTATAAATAATCTCAATGATAGAGATATTTCTAAAAAAACAATCTATATTGGTGTGAAAAGGATACTCTCAAGTTAAAAGAGTTTTCTTTGAAGAAAAATTTACACTTATTGAAAGACTTGAGGCTATAAAATTGTTCTGGTATATTGTGGAAACCAAACAAAATAAATTATATCAAATGGATGTGGAAACTTTATTTTTGAATGGATACCTTGAAAAGGAATTGATTATTGACCAAACTAATTGTTTTATCTTGACAATTATGGCACACATGTTTTTTGTATAAGTAAATACTTTTATGGGTTAAAATAGGCTCAAGGATCATGGTAATAAAACATGAAAACTATAGGATGAAATGAAATTAATTAAATTAAAGGTTAATTGAAACCTATAAATTAAGGATATGAGCACAATTACTTTCATTGTTATTTTATATATTTATGAAATAAGTATTACAAGCGATATGAATATTCTTAGGAAGAATATTTATGGAAAATGAAGATTAATTTTCAGGTTTCAATGCTTAAAGGGAAGATTTTTTAGGATTACAAGTGATTAAAATGGGAAACTTATTTTCTTATCCCTAGATAAATACACCATGTAATTATTAAATAAATTTCCATGGAATATTCTAAATAAGTTTCCACACCTATCATAGTTAGTGTGAAATTAAGTAGGAATACAAAAGTGAATAGTGCAAATCAAAAGGAATTTAAAAATTAATTGGAAATCATACTGTAATTCAAAAAATATACACTTGATATAGTTTATGAAATAAATTTTAATACATGATTTCAAATTTATCCAAAATAATCTAAGATGAGGATTTCCTAGAAGATACTCGATACATCAAATGGAATTTAAGTCATGGGGTGATTTATGGAAGAGATGAAAAGATGGAAATATTTGGGAATATTTATTTTGATTAGTATATAATCATTTTTAAAACCCTAATATTTTAAAATTTAATTTATTTAAGTAATATATTATAAAGTGTGTGGTATACACAACACCATGCTTAAACGAACCACAATATACTATTATTTAAATACGACCATTATGACCCAGCTGTTAGTTTGGTAGGTATGAATAGGAATAACCATATTATGAAATATAAATAGAATTGGTTTACTTAAGAAAATGAATAATCAATCATACATTGATTATTAATTGGCTGAAAATAAAGATAAAACCCTTTAAAGGTAAAAGAGACATTTTTCATAAAATTGTTTTTATGAGTGAAAAGTATTTTTATATTAATATATTAAATTAAAAACTATTGATAAATGATTATAATGAAATAATTAGATTATATATCTACTTAAAGGAATTAACATTCATTTAATTATAGTTATTATAGAAATAATGAGAATAAAGTCATTTTATGTTTTTTTTCAAAAATGGGGTTTATTGCATTTTATGCATAGATTTATGATTAATTTATACCAATTTTATAAATATTATTTTTAAAAATGATATCATTTTTCTAAATTATCATTTCATAATAGGTTTATGTTGAATTTTTGAGTCTTTGCTTTGAAATTTTTGACTTTTGTTTGAATAGTGAAAATACTGATTTTTTCAAATACCATCACTTTTATGAAATTATTATGATTTAATCTTGAAATAATAAATTTTAAAAAATTTTAATAAACCAAATATATGTTATAGTATATAAATAATTTATTTTAAGACATTATATTGAACTTTGGAACCCAATATTGAATTTTATGAACACAATTTATATTTTATCAAAATTAAAATCTATTTTTGGGTCATTGTATTTAATGGTATTGTTGGAAGGAAAAATTCAGTTTTTTCTTGATCTAAAAGTATAAAGACATTATTTTTTTATTACATAAAGAAATTTATGGAAATCATCTTTTTTACTTGATTTCATTATAAAATGATTTTTACCCTTAAATCAGGTATTATCCTAAAAACTATTTTTCATGCATTTTGTGTTATTAATTTAAAAGTAATTTATGAAAATTATAGAATATTAATATGATAAAATAGATTCAATATTTGGAATATTAATTTCCAAATTTTTTATATGTCCCCTTTTATTTTTGGCTATAAAAATAAGTTACCATGGTAAGAAGTGAATTTATCATAGTTAAGATTATAATGGGTTTAAATTGGGTTTTACATGGATATAAGGATTAAAATGTCTCCAAAACTAGTATAAATGCAATTTATGAGACTTTTTGACCTGATCACATATTATATATGAATTCTTGGTGGATTGGTTCCACTTGACCATGAATGTGATCTTTTAACATTTCAAAACATTGAATAATTACAAGAGTGCCACTCCCATTACTTATAAAAGGGCACCACTTCTCCTTGATTATTCAAAACACTTGAGCCACTTATCTCAATAAATACCTACCAAAATACCTTTAAAACATTCCTAAAAATTAACTAGAGGCTCTGGTATCACAAAAATACCAATGTATAAGGATTAAGGTGTAAGCCAAAGGTTGTTTTCCAAAGAAGAGGTATAAGTCTTAGTCGACTGTTTTCATTTTATTTATTATTCAAATTCCTTAAAATAATATATAACCATGAAAATATAATAAAATAAGTATCTTAAATATATATAAATATTATTATTCTATATTTACAATCATTTTTTATCTCATTTCCCATCATATGGGAAATACAACATCGTCTGTGCATACCTCTGGACTACCAATCCATGAAGCATTGTGTTTCATTTTCCATCATCACCTTAAATTAATAGATATAAAGATATAATTAATGAATATATAATTTTTTTTAATGAAATCATTATGATTATTTAAAGATATTATATAACTTAACTTATAACCCTTTCCTTCGGTTGGAAATTGATAACGTCGCTCATGCGTACATGTGGAATATGACCAGCTCAAAGTGATGTGATTAATTTTTCATTACCGCCTCTTATGATTGGTGATAAGGATGTAAATAATGAATAAATATTACCTTTATAACATATTTATGAATCTATAAAATTATAATATTATCTAATTTATTTCTTTTCCACTACTTAGAGAAAATCAAAACGTCGTTCATGTATACGTATGAACTACCATCCCCATGAAACGACATGATTCATTTTTCAAGACCAACTTACATGGTTGGTTTTAAAAGCTTATTTAATATATATATATATATATGATAATTATAACGTATTTAATATTATTGAGTTAATGTAACCATAATCCCTTTGAAAATAGTCAATGTGCTGATTTTCTATGTGGTTATAAACCAAACAACCCCAAAACGTCCAATGAAAACATAACTATTTTAGTAACTAAATATGTTATGGAAATAAATGAAATAAAATAAATAATGATAATGGAATTAAAATAATTTTTTTAATCAATTAAATAACTAATATAATTTTATTAATCTGGAGCTAAATAACATATGATGCTAGATGATATTTAAGGTAAGGGTATTTGTCATCTAAATTTCTATTCGTTGAGGCTTATGCAATTTCACAACATGTTTTATTTTTTGTGGTGTAAAAAATTAATTATGGATTTATTTAATAATAATTTTATATAAATTAATATTGTTTATAAATAAATTTAAAATTATATTCTTTAACTTTTTTTTTGTTTCAAAAGTTATGAAAAATGAAAGGGATTTCTCTTTAAAACATTGTTTTAAAGTATTCCATTAAAATATTTTTCCTTTATATCTATGTTCTTCAAAATGATTCAATAATTTTATTATTTATACTTCAAAGTCTATTAAATTTCATTTTTAACTTCCTTTTAATTTATTTACTAAGGTTTAAAAAATAATGTTTTTAACATAATATATATGGGTCACTTTTGAGTATTTTTAACAAAGTTCAAAAGGAATTTTTTTAACATATACAACATGAGATTAATTCCCTTATATCATGTAATTTATTTGTTATAAATCCTAATATTCATGTTGTAATGGTTTTAAAAATCATATTAAATTCGTTTTTTTGGGAAATTTTAATTTTAAAGCATTGTCAAAAGAAAATGTTATTTCTTCCAATTGTTATGTAATAATGAAAAACGCCTTTATTTTGAGTTAAAATGAGTTTCTAAATGGTTTTCTAATAAAAATTTTCAATATTATAGATTTTTTCTTCATGATATGGTGCTTTAAAATTATTTATAAGGATGGGTTATCCCGATATAGCTCATGACAACAGGTGATCCAGATATAGCTCTCCAATATATTGGGTAATGAATATTCTTCAAAGGTGGAAAATGAGGGAGATAAATGGGAAGATTAATCCTATATAATCAACTAGACGAAATTATTAAGATATAGGTTAAAAACTAGTGAACATGTATTAAGAATATCATTCTCTAAGAAACCTATTTTATGATTAAAAAATATTTTTATGGAATTATTTTTATTTCAGAAGGTAAGGAATGTTTATAAAATTTTAAAGGTGAAAGTTTCTTAATAAAAGAAATATTTTCATTATTTAGCATGTTACTCATGATGATTTTATGGTTTTAATATGTTTTCTAATGGTTTTAGTGATTTTACCTGAGAAAATTTTGATTTTCTAATGTGGTTTTTTTATTTATATGCTCAAAGTTCTATTGTTAAAAAGGTAAAATTTTATGTTTTTTCTAGTGTTTTCACCGGAAGAATGGGTTTCCATTATTTTTAGATCCCTTATTGATATTATTATACTCATACCAAGTTTTCAAATGTTTTTCACAATATAAGGACCGAATCCTTATTCAACCCATAATTTAATTTTGTAAAAAAAATTCATTTTCTTACATTCCCAAAGAACTGTTCAGGTTTAGTGTTTTAGATAATTAGGTCATAAATCTTACATAACAAACAAATTTAACACAAAGTGTTCACTTCTACTTAGTGTTAATTTTTTCACAATTATTTTTTTAAAATGAAATATATTTTCTTTTCATGAAAAATATTTACAATTTTCAACTTGACTTCATCATTGTTATTAATAATCCTTAAAACCTAGGAAAAGTATTTTAAAATGTGGTATGAGCACAAAAATCTCATAAGGGACATATAAAAAGAAAAAGAAAAAAATCCATTAGTCCATTTAAAAACCATGAGATAATATAATAGAGTTTTCCTTCAATATAATATACTTTGAGATTATATAACCATTTACTTACACATGAAATAATATTTAATTCCAAAGGTTTTTTATAAAAAATAATTATAAGAAAACATAAAGGAAAAATCATAATCATGGGGGTTTCTTAGAAAAAATGAGAACCCATGAAATACATATTCCTAAAATAATAACTTTTAATCTTTAAGGTCAAAATCATTCCATTAAGCAAAAGATAATTATCTTCATTATGAAATCAAAATATTTCTACAAAACATTATTTTCAAAAAATTAAAATCCATGTATGTAACTTGGGACATCATATAAATAAAACCCTTTATAAGAACCCTTATAAATGGAATAGTCTGAATTGTCAATTTCAATATGGTTCTTCATAAAACATAATAATTACAAAATGCAATGTAGATATATATCGACCTCACTCATAATCATAACCAAATTCCAAGGACCATAACATTCCTAAAGAATATAAATAATTTATTTACATAATAAACTCACAAAATATAGTTTTGAAATCATAAGAAATGTTTTTTTGGATATTGATATATCCTTTTCCTTTTAAAACCCATTTTCAGAAATAAAATACTCAAAACAAAGGGAAGAAAGATTTTTTTGAAGAAAAAATCGAATCTTATAAATTTACCCAAATATGAAATAATAGGTATGATTATGGGAATTTTTTTATGTTGTATATATTAAATAACATTCCTTTTGTCTTTTTAAAGAAAAGAAAATATTTCCTAAGAAATACTCAAAAGGATTCCTTTAAAATACCTTTTTTAGAAAGTTAAAGAAGAGGAAAAATGTACTTTTTAGATAATTTATTTAAATATTTTCACATACATTAAATAATATGTATATGGATGAAATATGTTAGAAATAAATATTTAAAACATTTTAAAACTTTGTTTTAAGACAGAATAACCCTTACCCGAGTTGAATTATCACATATACTCTTTTATATTCTATAATAATAAATTTATTTTTATTATTTACTTACTTCAAAATATTTTTAAAGATCATTATATTTTTATTATTTATTTTATTTCACTTATTATCATTTTATACTTAATCACTTATTTGATTAGGTTTTCTTCAGACAATTTGAGGATGTTTAGTTTATAATTCCAAAATGAATTCAAGAGGTTAAATATGGTGAAATGGATCTTGATCATATCATTTCCATAATATTAAACATTTTATAATTATCATTTTTATACATTAATTATAATTTTAATACCAATCATTTATGGTGTTTATGAAAAATGAATTACATTACATAATGGGGATGGTAATCCGTACGTACACATGAGAAACATTTACATTTTTCAAAAAACATAAGGGAAATAAGATAAGTATAATTTCATCTTTTCATAATTATTATTATATCATAAATATATATTTTTAAAATACATATACACCATTCATGTGAGGCAGTGGAAAAAATGAATCACATCACTTCATGGCGTTGGTAATCCACACATACATACAAACAATGTTATCATTTTTTAATGAAAGGAAATGTAAGAAAATAGAGAATATATTAAATTTATAAAATTATAATTAATCCATGAATATCATATATATACATTAAAAAAATATTTATAACCATCCATTATAGGAAGTGATGAAAAAATGAATTAGATCGGTTTGTGAGGTGGTAGTCTGTACATACGCACAAATGGTGCTTTTGTTTCCCATTTGATGAGGAAGGACATGAATAAAGGGTTACAATATTAAAAATAATAAAATATTAGTATATGTGTGATACTAATGTCATTAAATCAAAAATACGAAAAATGAGGTTCATCTATTTAATAACTTTTGAACTCATGATTCAAAATATGAAATCCATTTTTAAATATTAAATATCTAATGGTGGAATAATTATTTTTAACTCATAACACATAACAGAATGTAAAATGGTTTGTTAGAAAAAATATTTTTTAATTATAAAAATGTTTTTATAACATATTAATGGGTATTGTTTAGTAAAATGACATTGATTGGATTATTTTTAATCAAAAATATCTAATTAAATTTTAAAATAAATCCAAAATAAAATTATACTTTGTAAATATTTTATATGAGAAGACAGTTTTCTTAAAAATCAATGTTCATATTATTCACCCAAAAATAAACTTTCGCATAAAATTCAAAAAAATAAAATCTAAGGTATTTTTGAATTAATGATTTCAAAAAATAATCTAAAATTTTAAAATTAAAATTCTACAATTTTTTATTTAAACTTTTGGACAAAACTGTATAATACCTGATACTCACATTAGTTAGAATAAAACTATTTTCGTTTTGACTGAGAAATTACCTATTATTATTATAATGAATATGGATATATGGTATATAATTACTGAATATTGATAAGGATTTAGATTGATATAATATTAATATTACCCAGGTTTTCACACATAGGATACAAATATGAGTGGGAACCATTATGAATTCTAACTATAAATAAAAGAAATTGGCCTTGAATAAAACAAGTGTGTCATGAATGAAACAGAAATATAAACTTAAGAATATTTTTGTTAATTTAAAAAATGGAAACTTTATGTTAATATTCCCAATTTAAGGTAATGGTTTTTTCTAATTCTATAAAAATCAAAACCTAAAGGATCATAGAAATATAATAAAGTGAAACCCTTATCATTAGTAATGTAATTATGGGTTTATTATAATAGAGGGTGTTATAATTGATATTATAGAAAATATTTAGATAAGATTATGGGTTATAATGATTTATATGAAGGTAGTTTAAGATTTTTAGATACCATAATGGTTTAATAAGTATAAGGTTGGTCCTGTATTTAAAGTCTTAAATACCCCTGTTAAAGTTTTATGCGATTAGACTTCTTTAGGAGGCATTTATTGAGTTGTTATAGATGATTGAGATAAATTATACCCCTAGGTTTAAACATGGTAATTAGAAAAAAGGTTATTTCGGATTACTATTATTATTTTGGGGAAAATTATGTAAGGTAAAAATATACTTTATAGCTAACACCCTCTTTGATGTTGATGTATTGTTATTAATTGGGATAGATATAGAGTATAACTTTATAATCATATATTATTTTATTATAGGTTTATGGTGATTCCTAATATTTATGGAAATGATCAGTATATTTTTAAGATTATAGGATTCAGGCATAAACATTTTGGGTATATGAATTTATGAATGATTTATTTTTTAGAGATAATTGTTATACTTTGGGTTCTATTATTGAGATTTTGGAGATTGAGGAATGAAGGTTTATTCATATTAAATATCACCTAATATTGTGATAACCATTTTGGTTTTGGTTAATATCTAAAGAAAGGAGGAATAACTTGTTATCCTTTTTTGGACCTTCTGATCCATTAATAGTTAATTTTAGTGATTGGAGTATGAACAATTCATATTGAATATTAATTTATTAAAGTAAGATATGAGATAAAATTATAATTTATAAAATAAAAACCAAAGTTTAAAATTGAGGTTATGAAATGTAAATAAATCAAGTAAGTATATTTTATTGTGTTCTCCATCTTGATCAAAAAAGAATCCCTCAACTCTAGGAAATTGATCTTGAAATAAAATTATTTTCCTTTTACCTTATTTTATGATGAATTTTTGGTATTATTTATCCCATACCAATTTATGGTTGTGTGTTAGTAAACTTTATCATTACAATATTCTTTATCACTCTCTATTACTCTGTTGACATTATCTTTCTTATTGATGTCTATATTTTCACTTCCCGCTAATGATCTCCTTATCTAAGAAATTTATTATGTATTATTTTAGGTGAACTTTATATTTACCTTCTCAAATTTTCAAAGGTATTTTTTATTATCCCTTTTTATAATGTTGGTTTTAAATAAAGGATTTTAATATTAGAAATGTGTTTGATTTTATGATCACATATTTTAACTTATACTCCATGGAATTTATTTTAAAAAAATGTTTTAAAAACTTTTTATCAATAACATGATAAAATTATGAAGAAAAAATTTATATAATGGTATAAAATATAACAAAACAAGATTTTATATTTTATTTTCCTTAAGTAATATATTCAATAGTTCCTAGTATATATAACATCGAGATTAAATGATGCAAGAAATACTATTATTTAAATACGAACATTATGACCTAGCCATTGGTTTGGTGGGTATAAATAGGATTAACTACATTATAAAATATATTTATAATTATTTACTTAATAAAATTAATAATCAATCCTACTTTGATGATTAATTTGTTATAAATGAATATAAAATCTTTTAAAGGCAATAATGATATTTTTCATAATACTATTTTTCTGTGGGTATTGTATTTTGATCTTAATAGATTAAATTTATAACAACAGATAAATTATTCTAATAAAATAATTATATTATATATCTAATTTAATTAGTAAATAGTAATTTACTTACGTTTATTATACAAGCAATGAGAATAAAGTCATTTTATGCTTCAAAAATACATTTTATACAAAAACGGGTTGTATCGCATTTTGTGCACATATATTATAATTTATTTCTGAATATTTTATAAATAATATTTGAGAAAATATATATCATTTTTGAGATCATAATTTTATAATATATTTATGATTAATTTTAAATATTGTTTATGAAATGGTTGATTTTTGTGTGAATAGTAAAAATACCAATTTTTCAAATATTGTCCCTTTTATGACATTATTATTTTGTCAGCATGAATTAATAAAATTTAAAAAAATTTCCTCAAAAAAATATATTTTCAATTAGTTAAATAATTTATTTTAAAACAATATTTTGAATTTGGGAACCCAAGATCGACTTTTGTGAACATAAGTTATATTTAATACAATTTAAAACTATTTTGGGTATTTGAATTTAATGGTATGGTTAGATGGTTCCATTTGGTTTTTTATTGATAAAAAAGGATAAAAAACTTCATTTTATTATTAAAAAGTGAAAAAAGTTCATGGAAATAAACTTTTTTACTCGATTTCAATGTAAAATTATTTTTACACTTAAATCACTTATTTTCGTAAAAATCATTTTCATATTTTTTTGTGTTATTATATTAAAATAAATTTCTGTTACCTATATTATCTTAATATAATAAAATATATTCCATATTTATAATAATAATTTACAATTTTTTTGAATTCACATTTTATTTTTGGATATATTAAAATGTTTTCATGGTAAAAATATAATTTACTATGGTTAAGGTTAAATCGAATTTAAAAGAGATTTAACTAGGATATAAGGATTGAAACTTCCATGAAACCTTTATAAATGTGGTTTTTGAGTGTTTTTATACCATATAAAATCTTATTAATGAATTTTGGGTGCCTTAGTTTTACATTACCATGAATGAAACATTTTAATATTTTAAAACATTGAACAATTGAAAGAGTTTCATTCCCTCACTTATAAAAGGGAATCACTTATCCTATCTTATTTAAAAAAAATATATCCACCTATATTGATAAATAAATACCCAAATACCCTCAAAAATTCCCTTCCATGATTTAGATGTTTTTTCTATTCATAATACCAAACTATAAGTAATAAGGTGTAAGCCAAATGTGGTTTTACGAAGAAGAGATATAACTCTTAACCGGGTGTTTTTATTTTATTTATCCTTCCATATCATAAAAATATTAAAAACCATGATCATATAATAACATAAATATCTTAAATATACTTAAATGTTATTATGATATATTCACAACCATTTTTTATCTCTTTTTACATCTTATTGTAAAGGAAACCTTCGCCCATGCATATTTTTGGACTACTAATTCCATGAAGCGATGCATTTTTTTACCTCACCAACTTTCACAATTAGTTATAAAGACAGTATTAATTAATATATAATATTTATATGAAATTATTATTATTTTAAATATAATAGATTACTTATATAGTGACCCTACGTTTCTTATATGTCTATTACGTCATTTTAAAGATAAACAATATAAAAGAATTAATAATACAGGACATAAAGGTTTAGTGTATTGGGAAAATTAGTCTCAAACATTAATTTTAATTAATAAAACATGAAAATTATTTAATTCCTTCTTTTCTATCTTCTTACTAGCCCTTGTTTTCTCTTTAGTACAAGTAATCGCCTGAGGATATACATCAAAGAATAGGGGTGAGATAAAATCCCAGTAAGAGGATAAATAAGGAATATGAATCAATATATCATGGGTGAGAATAATTATCATTATAATAAAACAAATTTTAGGATTATATTCATAATCATGATAAGAATTATTAGGTAAAATCAGGGAATGTGGCAATGCATAAAAATGAAACATCATGTCTTAGTGGTCAAATACCACACATAGTTGTGAATAATGGTAGAATAATGTTAATGAATAATATATGTTCATACTCATAAAATCATAATTGTAAAAAAATATAGAATCATTTTCATACATAATACACATAAACTCATGAGATAATCACATTACCCAATGCATTAGAGTGTTATATAATTCCATGTGCACCCGTATCATTATAACATTTACATAATCATGCAAGACACATAAAATATATATAAATCAAAGTCAAAAAGTAACCCATGTAAAGGAATGGGTTTCATAAGTATTTCATCAATCATGAATAAACTTGGGTTTCCAAAATGGAACCTGGAAAAACAAATTTGTTATAAAATTCATCATTATTTAGTGAATAAGAAACAACTCAAGAGGTGTCAAAATGTGTTTTGGAAAAAAAAAATATTTTATAAAATCATTGTATTTATCCAAAAATAATATTAGAAACATTTATATACTATAAAATAAAAAGGGAAAGACAATTAAATTATATTTGAGTAATATTTAAATAATTTACACACTGAAATTTGGCATGATAGAGGAATAACCCATAGAAAAGAAGTTGTGTTCGAGAATCCCCTTACCATATGTTTGAATTATTTATTATGTTTAATATCATAAATAATAAAATTAGATTCATTAATTACTAAATCCATAACCTCATGTATAGGTATCTGATTTTTTATAATTTTACTAATTCTTTTCATGACCATTTTAATGAGTTATAGAGTTCACTTTCATCATTCTGAGAGTGTTCGTTTTCTTGGTTTTCATGACTGATTCCCTTGAGTATAATTATGTATGTTCTTGTCAAGTGTAAGTGAAAAACCATAGCTAGATTGAAATGGTACTATTATACTTCTATAATTTAAAATGGCCACATAAATCAATTTTTTTTTTCAGATATGAGAATGATTCAATAGATAACATGTTAATGAAAATGATTAATTTATTTTGGCCATTTTTATGACCACAATGATATAGTATCATTTTCTTTAATATTAAGTATATATATTGAAAAAAGAACATAAAAAAATACATAATATGAATAATAAAATATTAATTAACCATAATAATGGTTTTATTAATATACTTGAAGGTGTTGATGGAAAATGAAAAATGATTGTCCACGAAGGCGGTGAATCGACGCATCACAGATGATGTTTTCATTTTTTAGAATAAAAAGATAAGAGAAGAGATTGGATGACTGATAATACATTAAATAAAATACAATTATAGTATATAAATTATACTGGAGTCATTATTCCTCTTTGTATAGTGTTGGTGTAGAGATAATAATAAAATAAAATAAATCAAATGAGAATTCAAGAGGATTTTACCTCCTGAATTTATTATCACCAAGAACCTCCTTACGAAACTTGGTTTTGGTCCATTATTGAGTCCAGCAGCTCCAAAACATGTGTAAGATGATTAAGAAGGTAATTGGGCAGAATTTAGAAAATCTACAACTCTTTTAATGCATGAGGATAAGAGGTGGTGATGGGTGGTATTTATAGGGGGGAGGAGAGGGGTATTTTTGATCATTACATTCATTATTTTATTATTTGGGCTAAAAATATAAATAATTTTTATTCCCATGACTAATAATAGTAATTAGGGATGGAGAGTTTTATATAACAATTATTACATCATAAATACTTCATAAATGACTAAAACATTCATGAATTTATCTTATATCATAAATTCATGTATTTTAATATTCACAAAAAATTACACTATTTTAGAAAAATAAAAAAAATTAACCCTAAAAATTTTATGATTTGTAGATTTAAAAAATGAACTCAATTTTATAAAAAGTATTTTATAAATATGGTAAATTTAATATTCAATTATAACCATCAGTTATTTTAAAAACACTAATTTTAATATTATAACCGATTTTATGAAACTTTGAAAAATTAATTAAGGTATCATTAAATTGTCTTACAATTATATGAAAAAAATTATTAATTTATGAATCTATTTTATGGAAATAATTGTTTTTAAATCATTATATTAATTATAAAATGGTAATTATACATTTAAATTTAACAAAAATAACAACACCTAATTTATCATTTTTAAAACATTTATTTACATAAACTATGATATAATTGTATAATATTTACATTTATGAGATTCATAAATTTTATTTATAATTTGATAGGAAAGTTTAATATTCTATTTTCTGTATTATTATTCCTAATGGTAATGTTACTATTCTAATGGCAATGTTACTATTCTATCAGTATAGGTTCCTTAATTTCAATAAATACCATTTATTTCATTCTTCATTTATGAGAATGATTTTTTTATTGGGATATCTATGATATATGTGTTTTATAACATATATCATAATTATAATAAGTAAAATTTCAATGATAAATGTTTGGGACATTACATTCCCCCTTTTGAAATTTCTTCCTCGAAATTTTATTTTACATACTAAGGTGAAAACAAGTGAGGGTACTTATTCTTCATCACTTAATATGATTCCCATCTCATTTATTCATACTTATAGTTCCTCCACAAAAATATGACAAGGTGATTCGTCTTGTTACATAATAATTTGTCTCTATATTCCAAGATCTTCATCAAATTCTCTTCATAAGATATGTCATTCTTTAGTTGTACCACCTCAAGATTTAGTACATGTGAGGGGCTAGGTATGTATTTACTTACGAGTGATACATAGAAAACATCATGAAGTTGATCCATACTTGGTGAATGTGAAAGATAATAGGATACTAATCTTATGTGATCAATGATCTCAATAAGGTCAATGTACCTTGGTCTTGGATTCCTTTTTTTTCCAAAATGAATGACTCTCTTCCATGGTGATATTCGAAGGAAATATTTATCTCCAACATCAAACTCCAAGTCCCTTAGACCATTGTATGCATAATTATTTTTCCAAATATGAGTTTCTTTTTTGTGTTATTATATGGATTGAACCTTATCTATCATATTTTTTATAAGATCAGGTCCAAGTAGCTTTAGTTTTTCAATTTTATCCCAATAGGTTGGAGTTTTACATCTCTTCCCACATATATCTTCATATAAAGCCATCTGAATACTCATGAAGAAACTGTTGTGTTATGAGAACTCAACCAATGGGAGATTCTAATACCATCCACCATTGAATTATACTGAGCAGGCTCTTAGTATATAATCAATAATATGAATAGTCCTTTTATATTGTCCATCAGTTTTTGGGTGATAAGTTGTGATGAAATTCAATTCAATACTCAATGCATATTGAAGACTTCTACAAAATTTAGATGCGAACCTTGGATCATGATCAGATATGATCAAAAGTGGAACCCCATGAATCCTCACCTCTTCCTTCACATATAACTTAGAATGTTTTTTAAGTGATAAATCTTCTTGAATAGTAATTAAGTGGTAGTATTTGTGAGTCGATCCACCGAAACATATATTTCATTGTTTCCTTTTGATATTTTTTGGAGACTAGTGAAAAAGAACATAATGATTTTATACCTTTTCTATGTGGGAATAGAAAATGGGTTCATAATATATTTTAACTTATGTATATTTGTTTTAACTTCTTAACATACCAAGAACCTTGAGATATACTCCACAATCTACTTCTTCATGTTGTACCAAAAACATTTCTCTCAAATATCACAATACATCTTAGTAATTATAGAATTTATGGAGAAATATGAGCTATGTGAATTATCTAATATATCCTTATTTATCTACATTGATTAAGGAACACAAATCCTTATTCCAAGGTAAATGATACCATCATCATTGATATGGAACTCTTGTATCTTCCCTTCCTTTACCACTTTCACCTTCTTTTGTAACTCCAGATCATCCCTTTGTGCCTCCTTGATATTCTCTTAGACATATGGTTGTGAAATAATTTGGGTAAGGTAGGATTTATTCCCTACCATTATTATTTTCAAATATATCTTTTCATATCCATTAATATGGGGTCTTTCCCAATCCACATCATGGATAAGGTAATAGTTTCTTTTTTTCTAAGAGCATTGGATACCTTGTCCATCTTTCCTAGATGACAATGAATAGAGAAATAATAGTCCTTGATTAGCTCTAAAAATATCTGTTGATTCATGTTGAGATCCTTTTATGTAAATATATACATTATAATATTGTGATTGGTGTATATGTCACACTTATCACCCTAGAGGTAGTGCCACAAAAGTTTTAATGAATAGATCAAAGATGCTAGCTCTAGATCATGTTTCAGGTAGTTTTGGTCATGGATCATCAATTTCTATGAGGTTTAGGATATCAATTTATCATTATTCATGAGTATAGAACCCAATACTTTCTTTTAAGCATCAATGTATATAAAAAAACCTTCTCAAATTATTATTAGTGTGAGTAAAAGTGAAATGATTAACTGATTCTTGAGTTCCTTAAAGATTTCCTCACACTATTTCAGCCGGACATACTTTATCCCTTTATTTGTTAACTTAGTTAGCATGTTATACAATCACGAGAAACTCATCCAAAAACAATGGTAGTACCCAGATAATCCATGAAAACTATAGATTTATGTGACACTAGTGGTTCTAGGACTTTCCTCAATTACCTTTTCTTGGAGGGATCCATATATATCCCCTCACTTGTGATCACATGCCAAAAATGCGACTTCTTTCATTCAAAAGTCATACTTTCTGGATATGGAATATAATTTATCCTTCCTTAATGTTTCCAACATAATCCTTAAATGTTATTCATGTTCTTAATTTCTCTTATATTAAATGATAACAGTATTCATAAACACCACTAAATTTTTTCAAGGTAGTCTCTAAAGACTCTATTAATTAAATCTATGAAGATTACATGGGAATTAGTAGGTCCGAAGGGAATCACTAGGAACTCATAATTACCATACCTTGTAGAGAAAGAATTATTATCAATATCTTCCTTATTAACCTTTAGTTGATGAAATCTATAATTAAGATCCACCTTTGAGAAGTATTGAGATACTCATAGTTTATCGAACAAGTCTTCAATCCTTGGAATAAGATAATTTCTCTTTATGGTGATCTTATTCAGATCATTATAATTTATACCAAACCACATTTATCCTTCATTTTTCTTTATTAAGTGAACTGGTTCACCCTAAGGTGATGCACTAGGGTGTATGAATCCTTTTTCCATGTTCTCTTGCAGCTTCTTCTTTAACTCCTCCAGTTCAATAGGGGCCATCCTGTAGGGGAATTTTTATATAGGAATGGCTCAAGGTATAAGTTATATTGATAACTCTGCCTCAAAATATAGGGGAATTTTGGGTAAATCTTCAAGAAATTCATTATTTTATTCCCTAATAATTTAAATTTCCTCAAGGTTGATACCTTCATTTTACTCAATCATTTGAGTGAGGTATGCTTCTACATTGGGTATTAACACCCATACTGTTGATGGATTTTCCAAAGGAAATTCATGGTCTTCCGTGCATTTTTAGAGGAGCATGGGAAGGTTTATAATATTAAAGGATATTTAATTTTCCTAATAGTTAACATGTGATCTATATAATGAGATCAAATCCATGTGCAATATAGTATCTAATTCCCCCAAGGTAAGTATTAAAAGTTTCACTAAAAGAATATTCCCACATATTCTAGTAGGAGAAGAGTCCAACACTTGAGTTTAAATGATCAAAGAACTAGGTGTTTTATAGATATATCTACTTCAATGTATTGGGGATTCAATTAAATAATTCTAGAAAACATGGAGGATATAAAGGAACGAGTAGAAGTAGAATCAAGTAAGACTTTTTTCTATTCTTGAGTGAATAGGAAGTGTACCTTATACAAATTAATTTTCATGATCCAATTTAGCCATAGTGATGGAATAAAATTCCACTTTATCTATTATCTATGGTGGTTTCTGACGTTGATTACCCTAAAGGGGTTGATGTTTTTGTGAACTATCCTGCACAATGCCCTTTATTCCTATAGTTGAATCATTGAACCATGGGTTGTGCTCTCATTTTCTCTATCATATTGGCTGAATTCTTCATGTATTTCTGACATTCAAGATGTTGGTGGCCTTCTCTGCCACACTTGAAGCATTTTTCTGTCCCTTAGAGTCAATTATTATGATTATTCTTCCAAAATGTTTTACATGTTAGTTGTTGATATTTACTTCCACCTTTTTCATTTGATACTCTAGCTTGAAATTCCATCTTTCATTTCTTATCTCCATAGACATGGGACCATTCTCCAAACTTCATCTCCACTTTGAGAGAATGTTGAAAAACTTCTTCATAACTCCCAAAGTCTTGAATAAATATAAAACTTTCAAAGGTGTGGTTTTAAACCACTAAAGTATCTATCGAATTTTATATCATTGTTGAAAATAAAACCTGATTCGTACCTTTCAAGCATTGTGAAAGTTTATTTGTAATCCATGATAGATTTAACTTCCTTTTTCTTTACCCTTATGAATTATCTCTCCATATTTGTATGAAGAGTTCAAGGGAAATACTTGTTAAGAAATAATTTCTTAAAGTCTTCTCACTCCATCTCTTCTATTTCATCCTTCGGTTTGGTGTTCTTAATCAACAACCACTATTGATCAGACTCTCTATTTAAATGGTATCAGCTAGAGTAACTTTTAGCATCTCAGAATAGTGGAGTTGAGAATATATTATATCCATTGAGTTAACCCATTGTTTAATAAAAGGTATATTGGAAGATCCACTAAATGTTAGTGGTCGTTTCCACATATAATATTCAATATCCAGTTTCTCTCTCTCACGTGAAGGTGGATATTCCTTGTTATTCAGGATATTGTTTTTAGCCTCATATAACTAAGTAAGTATCACCATGAAATATTGAAATGAGCCACCCAAGGGATTAGAATGTCATTCATGTAATCACTTAATTGTCACTCACATGGGTTATTAGCCTATTTTCTCCTGGTTCCTACCATTTTCAAAAATAGAAAAGGATTTAACAGAAAATAATTCAACAAGTTATGAATAAAAAATTTAATCCTTTATTTAATTAACACTAATGAAATATCTTATGGGATACCAATGTTTAGAATATTTATTAAACAAACATTCTTGGATTATTATATATACTTAGTCTCATATTAAATATTTTCACTAATGTTCTCTTATCCTAATTTCCAAATTAACTAAACCACACTTTAATACCAACTATAATGACACTAATTTTCTTACATGACTATTACATAATTTTAAAGATAAAAAACATAAAAGTTGGAAAAATCTAGGAAAAAAAGGTTTAGTTTCTTAGAAAAAATAGTATAATACATTAATTTTATATAATAAATCATAAAAAGTATTTAATTCCTTCTTCTCGAGTTTCTTAGTGGCCCTCTTGTTCTCCTTAGTAAAATTAGACACCTGAGGATATACATCGAAGAAATGGGTAAGATAAAATCCAAATAAGTGGATAAAAAAGGAACATGAATAAATATATAATGAGAGAGTGTAATTTTCATCATCATAAAAAAACATAGAATCATATTCATAATCCTGATAGAAATCATTATGTAAAATCATGGAATAACGCAATGAATAAAAATGAAACACCATGTCTTAGTGGTAAAATACCACATATAGTTGTGAACAAAGACAACATCATGTTTATGCATAAAATATGTGAATAATTATAGAATCTTAATTGTGAAAAAATATATTATCATTTTCATGCATAATACACATCATCTCATGAGATACATCATATTACACAATGCATTGGAGCTCTATATAATTCTGGGCACACCGATGACATCATAAAATTTACAAAATCATGCATACAACATACAACATATATCAATAAAATTCAGGAAGTAACCACTATAAATGAATGGGTTTTATAATTATTTAATAAATATTAAATAAACATTGGGTTAAAAAAATCTATAGGAAAAAAAATATTTTTTATAAGATTCATCATTCTTTTGTGAAGAAGAAACAAATCAAGAGGAGTCAAAATGGGTTTTGGAAAGGAGAGTTTTTTGGAAAAACATTGTATTTTTTCATAAAAGAATATTTGAAACATTCATATATAAGAAAAGAAAAATTTAAGGGAAAAAGAATTATATTTTCAGAATATTAAATGAATATCCACATTGAAATTTTTCATGAAAGTGGAATAACCCAAAAAAATAAGCTGGGTTTGAGAATCCCCTTAACTTATGTATGAATTCTTTCGTCACTTTAATATACTAGATAATAAATTAATTTCATTAATTAAGGATTCCAAAACCTCTTAAACATGTATTTGATTTATTATAATTTTATTAAGTTCATTTATGCCTATTTTTATGAGTTATAGAGTTCAATCTCATCATTCCTGGAGTGGTCGTTTTCTTGGTTTTAATGATCGGTTCCCTTGAGTGTAATAATAGATGATATTATTAAAATGGAAGTGAAACTATATAATTGGAATGAAATTTTATTACTATAGTTACATAATTTTAAATTTTCCCATATATATATATATATATATATATTTTCAGATATGAGAAGGATTCATTAAATAAAAAGGTAATGAAAATGTTTAATTTGTTTTGTTAAGTTTTATGACCATTATGATCTAGTATTTTTTTTAATATTATATATATATTGATTCCAAAATATAATTAAAGTTATAATATGAATATTAAAATATTAATTATCCATAATTATGGTTTTATGACCATCCTTGAAGGCGGTAATGGAAAACAAAAAATCATCGTCCATGAAATTGGTGAATGGACACATCAAAAACGATGTCTCTTTTTTTATAATAAAAGGATAAGAGAAGATATTGGATAATTTATATTAAATTAAAATAATAAAATTAAAATATATACATGACAATTAAGTTATTTTTCCCCTTTGTATAGGGTAGGTGATGAGAGAATAAGAAAATAAAATAAATTAAAAGGGAATGAAAGAGGTTTTTAGCTCTTGAATTTGTTTTCCTTGAGAACCACCTTAAAGAATATTGGTTTGGTATTTTGTTGGGACTAAAAGATCTTATACATGGGGAAGAGTCTTGGTAAGGGAATTGGGTAGAATTTAGAAAAGGTAAAATTCTTGGAAGGTGTAAGGAGAAGAGGTGGTGAGGGGTGATATTTATAGGGGGAGGAGAGGGGTATTTTTTATTATTATGTCCATTATTCTATTATTTTGGATCAAGACTATCAATAGTGTTGATTACCATGAATAAATATAGTAACTAGGGAAGTATTTTTCTAGATAATGATTCTTACACCATCCATACATCATAAATGAGTCAAATATTCATGTATTTAGCTTATATCATACATTTCAATATTTCACTATTCACAAAATTCAATTATTTTAGAAAAAACTCAAAAATTCACCATAATAATTTTTCAATTTATATATTTAAAAAATATAATTCATTTTATGAAAATAATTTTATAAATATGAAAATTCTAATTCTTAATTAAAATCGTTATTTATATGAAAAATACTGATTTTAATATTATAATCGTTTTTATGACACTTTGAAAAATTAATTAAGTTCTCATAAAATTATCTTATAATTATAATAGAAAAAATATAGATTTATGAATATATTTTATGGAGATTAATTTTATTTTAAATAATTTTATTAATTATAAAATTGTAATTAAACATTTACATGTTATAAAAAATACCAACACATAATTCACAATTTTTAAAATATTCATTTACTTATTCTATGATATAATTGTATCATATTTTAATTTATAAGGTGCCTAAATTTTATTTATAATTTCATAGCTGATGTTACTATTCTATTGGTTGTATTACTATTCCCAATGGTCATATTACTATTTAAATGGTCATGTTACTATTCCATCAGTATAGGTTCCTTAATTTCTATAACTACCACTTATTTCATTATTCATTTATGAGAATAATGTTTTTATTGGGTTATCTATGATATATATGTTTTTTATATCATATAAAATAATTATTTGATGTTAAATTCCATTTAAAAAAATTTGGTTCATTACGTCTTCTTACCCTTTTCATCTGTTGGAAATCGATAACATAGCTCATGCATATGTGAGGAATAACATCTCCAAGAAGCAATGTGATTAATTTTTCATTATCTCCTCTCATGGTAAGTCATAAGGGTGGAAATAAATAATAAATATGAAATTTATAACATATTTATGAATCTTTAATAGTAAAATATTATATAATTTATTTATTTTCTACTTAGTAGATAAATGAAAATGTTATTCATGTGTATGTATGAACTACCATATTCATGAAACAATATGATTCATTTTTATGACCAACTTACATGGTTAGTTTTAAAAGTTTAATTAATGTATAAATATGATAATTATAACATATTTAATATTCTAGAGGTAATGGAACCCTGAACCCTTTGACCACGATCAATGCACCGATGTTGTTTTGAGGTTGTAAGCCAAACGACCCTAAATGCCCAATGTGAACTTAACCATTTAAGTAAATAAATAATCCATGGTAATAAATGAAATAAAATTAATAATTATAATGGAATTAACATTAAAAAGGTTCTTAAAAAATTAAATAAATAATATAATTTTATTATTTAGGAGCTAAAGAAAGTAATATTATAGGATGTATTTAATGTAAGAGGATTTATCGTCTCAATTTACTTTCTTTGAGACTTATTCAATTTTCACAGCATATTTTATTATATGTGTTGAATGAAAAACCTTATGAATTTATTTTATCATTAATTTTCTAAAATTAATTTATCGTAAAAATCAATTTTATTTTCCCTTTTCAATATCATTTAGTTTCAAAAGTTACAAAATGTATAAGGGGGGTTTTCATTAAAACTTTGTTTAAAAGTATTCATTTCAAATATTTTTCCTCAATATACATGATCTATATAATGGTTCAAGAATTTTATTATTTTTATTTAAAAGTATTCTAAATTTCATTTTCAAATAATTTTTATGTTCTTTACAATGGTTTAAATATGAATTTAATTAACATATTACATACAAGTTATTTTTTACTCTATTAACCAAAGTTCTGAAGGAATGTTTTTTAACGCATAAGATATGAGAGAAATTTCCTATTACCATGTGATTTATTTCTTTTAAATAATAATATTTAAGTTTTAATAGTTTTATAAATTATATTCAAATCCCATTATTTTGTGGAATTTTTGTTTTTAAGTCAACTTCAAAAGAAAGGAATTTTTAACTCATTTTTATACAAAAAATGTGAATTTATTATGGGTTCAAATTAGTTTTTTAGGGTTTTTTTGATGAAAAATAGAAAGAATAATTTTTCTTTATTATTCATGTTGTACTTGAGAAATATAAATGATTACGAGTGAGACCAATATAGCTCATGAAAATAAGGGGTCTATATATCGCTCTCCAATTTATTGGGTAACGAATAATCTTCATAGGTGAAAAATGATAGAGATAATCGGGCATGTTACTCTTATGAAATTAATTGAGATTCAATTATTCTGACATGTATTAAAAATGAGTGAATATAGGTTATGAATATGTTTCTATGAGATACCTATTTTATGCTTAAAATGGGGTTTTATAGAAATATTTTAATTTCATAAGGTAAGGAATGTTTATAAACTTTTAAATGTGAATGGTTTGTTTATCAAAGAAATGTTTTTATGAGTTCCCACGTTCCTCATAATTAATTAATTATTTTCTTAATATTTTAATGAGTTTCAATGGTTTTCTCTAAGTATAGGTTTATTTTATAATGTAGATTTTTTTATTTATGTGATCAAAGCTTTATTGTGAGGAAGGAAACATTTTAATGGGTTTTTCTATTTTTTCACTAGACTAATGGGTTTCCATTTTTTTATGTTCCTTACTGATATTTTTATGATCATCCCAATTTTAAAAATTTATTTCACAGGGAATAAAGATGAGTAAGAAATATTATGAATTCTATCTCTGAATAAAGGAAATTTTCCATAAACAAATAAAGTGTGTCATGAATGAAACGATAATCTAAACTTAAAGAATCCCGCTTTTGTGAAAAAATGGGAACGATGTTTAATTGTTACCTATTTAATGCAATAGATTTTCCTAATTATATAAAACTATAATCCTTAAATATCATGTAAATTTATGAAAGTGAAATCCTTTTCATAAATCATTTAATTATGGGTTGATTGTGATATGGTATATTATATCATTGATGATTTAAAGTCAGTATCATGCATTACATTATTTTTCAGAGGAAGTTGGGTGAGTTGAAAATTTAAGAAATAAAATTTTATGACTCTAGGTACAATAAAAGGTGAATATGTGGCCACTAAACAATAATGAACAAAAATGACATACATGGGAGAAAATATGGAAGAATTAATAGTGAAGTTTGAGAAACCAATGAGAGTTGGATGTGATATTCAAATTTTTATAAATCCATCAAAGAACCTAATATAGTAATAAAGGTCTAAATATATTTATATTAAATATAATTTCATTAATAAAAAATTTATAAATAGATATTTGAGGCTAGGATATACTTATACACTAGAAAAAATATAGATATTTTTAAAAAGGTAATGCTAAAGGAAATATTTAATGAGATACGGTTGAAAATGCATGTTCAACTTTTCCATCTAAATTAAGGAGTATAATCAAGACACATAATTATTTGTATTCTATTTTTAAAGTGGTATAAAGGAACATAATTTATATGATAAATATTTTAAGGAATCCAAAGTTTTCTTTTTTATTAAAGGTAGTGAATTTTTTGAGTAGATTAAGGAGGAGATCACATTCAATGACTATAATTTATTATCACCATGGGCTAGAATTATCTCAATAATATTTCTTTATACAGTAATGTGGGGTCAGGACACTTATCTCTAAGAAAAGGTGGTGACATGGTGTGATTTGTTAGAGTTAAAAATTAATCCAATGGGGGATATTTAAGAACCCATGGAATTGTTAAATATTCTTGTATTTTTTCAGTAGAATTTGAGAATCACTTAAAGAGTTTGATAATTTTTTTGACTGAAATGAGGTGGATGAAGTCATTTAGTGATTATTTTAGAATAATAAAGTTTTTTTAGAGATTGAGTTTCTACATAAGAGTATTCTTAGAAATTAACTAGTTATGTAAGAATACATTAAAGTTTAAATTATCTACATATAGATAATTTGGTTCCTATGTTTTGTTAACTTCAAGATTTCATAAGACATCTGAGATTAATAACAGTTCATGCAAGATTGATCTAAAAAGATATGAACCTATTTAATAGTAATTAAATCGGTTCTAAAGTAAATATATGAGTAGATATAAAGTATAAAATGGCATGTAATCAAAAATTAAATATCATATTAGAATGATCTAGAGACATGAAAGGTTAAGAAATAGTTTCTAAGATAATATTAGTTAAAAATTATTTCATGTAAGAATAAATTAATTACTATGTAAGGATTTTATCTTGATTTAATGACTTTTTTTAGAATGATTTAAATTATGTATTTTTGAAATAATTGAATAAGATAAATTTGTAGAGATGAAGAGAGATATTTTATTCAGACTCATGAAACTTTTAATTGAAGATCTAAATCTATAAATTGAATATTTTCAATTTTTTATTTATTAGTATATTTTAAACAAAAATGAAGAGATAAGATCATAGTGTTCTAAATATTTTAGTAAGGAAAATATCTTCATGATCTTGTTGGGTATTTAAAAGGAAAAGATGAATTAATAAAGATAATTAAGAAAAAAATATTATGAGTGAGACTAACATATATTGTTGTTATTGATAATTTTGAATGTATAATATATTAAATAAGAGGGAATTTATGTTCATGAAAAACATATTAATGGTTTGGGGAAGATATGTTTATGAATAATGAAGCATTATGGAGTTAACTTAAGATCTTTTTATTTCAGTTTAAAAACATTCTATAAACTAGTGTGAGCCAGTATAAAGAAAAATTTGGATAATTTGGTGTGGGGTAATACATTTTGGTGTTAAGGATGATAAATTCAAACCATTTATTCACTTCATAAAATTAATGTAACACCCATTTTTTATAATTTATTTAAACACAACACAAACTTAGTTAACTATATTGGGGTTAAACCATGTAAAATTTAATTTTCCTATATATTCATGTTAATGTTTTTATTATGGATGAGGTGGAGTTTTAAATATTGATAGGATATTGAATTTAATAAATAAAAAAGGTTTAATTCAAAATGAAATAATAAAAAGTGGGTAATACTAATTCTTCCCTCCTTCTCAATATTAAATATCATATCACTTGGAACCCAAATTTTTAGGATCAGTTGGGGTATAGACTACACTGAGTGGGGAGGGGGGTGTATCAATGTTGGAAACTTACAAAATAATTAAAACCTATACCCTTCCATTAATCTAAAATGATCCAGTGAATGTATCTGACTCTATTTTCTCTCACTCGGTCTGCATACAAGTATAAAGATAGGAATACATAAAAACAAAGAACATTGGGGTTTTTAAGGTGGTTAACCTCCAATCTGGATGGCTATATCCCTATTATATGATCATTATTATAACACTCACACAAAAATTACATTAATTATCAAAATAAATGGTAGGAAAGGGTATATACTTAGAGCCTTCTACCTACAACCAACCTGGTATAATGAAATCACTAACTTTTAGATCAATATTTGTGACTAACTGAGACTTTATTTACAGAATACAAGAAATAAAACTACATCTCTTGAAGTAATCTTCACTTTAACTTTATTATCCTCATAATAATATAACAAATTTAATCTACTTGCTTCGATAATAACAATTATAAGTTCTTCCTTGATATATTAAAACCTTACAATATATGAATATTTAAGTTAGGATGCTCAATACTTTGACTTGTAAGATGTTTAGTAGTATTAATACTGAACCATTCCTCCCCTTTTTCTAATTTAATACACTGATAGTTTCTCTACTACAGTGTTATATCACACTTCTTTGACTTAAAAGATACAGAAGATGATATTATAGTTGATATTTTTCTCTATTTATTATATATAATTCTCCTAGGGATAAATATATTAATTCTATAATAATTTTCTTATTTTTTATTCAACATATATATATATATTCTTATAAACCATGTGAATATTATATAGTTAATATTTAGACTTTAATTTCCCTAAAACCAAACCCTCTAAATATTCATTATTCTCTACCCTATTTTTTATTTTCTATTATTTTAAATCTTTAATTTCATTTAAATAAATCACTAGTAATCATATTTTAAATTATCATCAAAACATGTAAATTTTAATCAACATGATAATCTAAATTATCATTGATTTTTGTCTCATCATGAGACAACCTTGACCTACACTCCTGGATTAGGTTCCAAAAATATATTCTTCATATACTATCTTGGATATCAAATAAAAAATTATAACCCTAACCAACCATAATAACATGATTTATAGAAAATAATTCTTCACGTACATATAAAATAACTTTTAGGTTTATAGTTATATAGAATTTGAAAATAAAAACCGACACCTAACAAAATCCATATCTTTCCAAAAAAATAGATATTTTTCATACTAAATTAATAATTCATTATATTATAATAAGTCCTAAAAATCTCTCAAAAAATTCTCCAGACATGCCACCCATCAACATATATCATATGTAACACTCTTCTTAATAACTTATGAAAATGATAACATAACAAACGGTGATCTAAAATACCATGTAAGGGAACACACATGATGTTGAAATATAATATTTGAGTCAAGAAGCATAACATGATATCATAAAGGGGATAATAACATTACATCATGGAATAAATAAGTAGATATCATATTATCATGAGATTATAAGAATGTGTAAATAATATAAAACATGAAATCATAGGTATAAGTACAGACTCACTTACAAGACAACATAACATAGTGTGTTAGGTTGATTTCCCCTGAACCATACATGGTATCTCATGAGATAAAAACATTACCCAATACATTATAGGGAAATATAATTATAGAAAAAACTATCACTTCATAATATATATATATATATGAAATTTCTTCCACATAATAAAACATTCATAATTTTATAAAATTATAATTATCCTGAGAAATAAGTGTGTTTCATGAATTTTTCTACAAAAAATGATCATATATCATTGAGATAAATATGATGTATGGTATAATTAGAGAACATTACCACTGAATAATAAGAAAAATTAATGGATTCCAACATAGATGATTTTTTTAAATAAGAATATGTGTTACTCAACACTTTTGAATGACATCACATAAGAAGTGATCAAGAATAGTATCATTTTATATCATAAGTTATTTATCACAAAAGAAATGCATCATAAGTTTATTTAGATGGTATTACATGAAACACATCTTTAAAGTATATTGATATTTATAGTTTGAGAGGAAAATGTATGTGAAAATATAAAAAGGATTTTCATAAAGCTTTTGTAACATGCTAGTATAAACAAACCTACAAGTCACTTAAAAAATCTATTTCAATGGGATGAATAGAAGAAATTGAAAAAATAATATTAAAATATTTTAAAATATTTAAACCATGAAAAAAATTAATTTAATCTTAAGAAAATTAGTGTGTAGATAAAAATATTCATAAATTGAATGAAATTCAATTATTTATACTTAAACAATAGAATTTATTTTTAAAATAGTACTTTTTAAAAACAATGGGAATAGAAATTAATTTTGAAAACCCTAAAAACTTGGAATGATATCTTGATAATGTTTAATGAATATAAGGTGAGGAATTTTATTTATATAGAAAATACTTAAGAAGTGATTCTTTTTACACTTTTGTAAAGAATTTTAAAAAATGACATGTATGGAAAACATTTAAAAATAATCCATTTTAACTTTTGTAAGTAAAGTAAAATGTAATATAAAATGAAATTAATTAATCATTGATATATAGAGAATAATATTCATGAAACAATATAAAGAATATGGAAATGGAGAAAAATATTCCCAACCATAAAGATGGGTTAAGGTCAGCTTCACTTACAAGCTGAATTTTGGTTAAATTGTGAAATAAAAGGTAGTGAAGGAGTAAAAAAACATTTAAAACCCAAGAATAACCATATAATATTAAAATATATAAAATTTATAAGAGAAAAATAATATATTTCTCTATATTAAATCTTATTCATAAATATTTTTGAATTTAAAGTTATATTGTAAAGAAAACTGTTACAAACAAAAGAAGGCATGAACTATAAATCTATTGATAAGGGAAGGAGAACATAAATGAATCATAAATTAATTCAGAAAAATAAGGTAAGTAATTAAGAACTTTAATTTGATTCATATTAGAGAAAATTTTTAATTGAAGGAAAATACTTGAAATGGGTGAAGACTATGAAAGGAAACCCTTACTAAGAATGTAACTTGTGAAGATAAGAGTATATAAAAATATGGGTTAAGTGAAATAGATGTATATCTATATAGATTAAGTGTAAATACCCCAAAAATATATATTTTATTATAATTTACACAATCTTAAAGTAATATAGTAAATGAAAAAAATATATAAATTAATGAAAGGAAAACGAGTTAAGAAACCCATTACGAACAATAGTAAAATATGAATCAAAACCACATATAAAGAGATATTGATATAGATATTTTGAATCAAAATAAATAAAATTTATTTATAATTATATAATTTAATAGGGGTAGTGAATATACCATTTGAAATAAATGGAATAGGTATATAACTTGAAATATGTCTCAAGGAATGGAAATTGAGACAAAGAACTCTTACGTTGGATTCCTTCTTGATCATAAATTCTAGAAACTTCTATATAATAAACTAAGAATCATTAATAATCTATTTCATAACCATATTCATGTGTATTACTATGAATCCCTGGCCTAGGGACACTCATTAGTGCCCGATTTTAGGTCACTATGTGGCCTCAAGCATACCTCCCCATACGCCAGAGGTTACTAACTAGGGTGAGGGATTAATCCATATAATGGGGAGAATATGAACTCAAATAAGAGTTATAAAATACAATATAAATAAACAAGAACCATAAAAATCAATTAACATCAAAATACATAGAATAAATAATAAACAACAGTGTAATATCAATGTTATGTAGTCATAAAAAACATACACTGATCACTCACTAAGATAATACAATATAAAAGATAACCAAAATAAAAAATATAAGAGGCTCTACTACCAACCCCAAGACTCATCCTAATCATCAATACAAGTTGAGATACACCCTCCCGATTCACCAGACATATTGTGCATTTAAATTAAAAAATATAAGGTTTGCATGTCCACCAAGATTCTAGTGTAGTGTGTGATTATATAATACAATAGGGTATCACCAAGAACTATTAATATACATTATCATATGTGTGTGTGCACATAAAGAAATTAAATAAAAAAATAAACACTCTCTCAAAGATTTCTTGTGATAACCAAGCTTCCATGGCACTTGATGATGTACACAACCTTAACCATACTTGCTTCGATGCCAAACCAGAATCCACTTATTGAATTGTACTATACAACCTTAACCTTTTCTAAAGATTTAAGATAGGAAATCATCCATATATTGACTATTTTTCAAATGGGCATGGTAGGGTCCAGTGTCCAAGTTCTCGACTCACCCTCTCACTCAAGGTGGTCCCATTTTAAAATCCCTACATTTTCTATCAATCTCCTAGTAGGGTCCATACATATGATCAGTAGTTGAATAAAAAATAGAATCAATCTCCCTTATAGTGGTCCCGTCATCTAATCTCATACCACATAATATCCCAGACCCCATCTCACTCATGGTGGTCTAATAATCTAATCTCCTACCATCACACCCATACTAGGGACACTATCTCAATCATTGAGACCCATTCTTCAAAATCTCGAGCCAAAAAATCTCACTCATGGAAGTCCCATCATGATCAAGTCATCTATCTCACTCATGGATGGCATAAAATCAGCTTGTCCAAACCATCCCACTCATGGTTAACCAACACCAACACTATCTGATTCATGGTGAGGCCACAGGACTCAAGCAATTCCATCTACTCATGGATGTCCCATAATTCATGCACAATAATAAATCCATATCATGATAGTCCCACCAATCTATCATACTGATAGTAAGGCAAGGTCTCAGGATCATCTCCCCCACTATAATCTGTTACCTGACACGAGCACAAGAATAAAAAAATATTTCCATATCCTTCCATATAGCTCACCATCTCATTAAATCCAGGCCTATCCCTAGGACAACATTCTACATCAAAATGTATCACATCTTCCCCATCAGAGCATATAATAGGATCATATAGACTTATCATCATGTCTTATCATATTTAAAAACCCATGTTCATCACCCCTAAGTGAATCCATATCCCTAAGGTTCATCCTACCTTGAGCCTCATCAGACAGGGTACTAATTCCTTTCCAATTTCCCTTTGGAATCTTGTTTCCATGTCCTTATGTAACCCACTTAGCTTACTAGGGTCCCATATCATGTATTATATAGGCGACCTCTCATCATTTCATCTGAAGGTAACTAATCTTCAATATGCATTTTAGGTCCCTACAAACTTCTTCCACTCCATGCACATGCCAAGGATCACCTATATTCTTAGGAGGGAGGTCCTCATCACTAACAAGGTGTTTGACCATTTTTTCCTATCATCAATCAACAACAAAAAACTCATGCCTAACCTCTATCTATATGAACTCAACCCAGGATATCCCACATCTCATATAATATACCAGGACCTCATAGAGGTCTCACTCTAGTTCAACCAGAGCCCTCTCCCCAGGGTGACATAGTCACTGGGTGGCCCCAAGTTAACAATGGGTCCAAATAGAACTCGGTCTCATCTTCTCAGGGTCAAATCAACCCTGATATCTTTTCTAAGGATAATACCAATCCTTATAACCCATTCTAAAACCCATGAAATACTACAGGCATGGAATATCATAAATATAAATTCATATGAGTTATTATTATAGGGTCCATCTACCTTTAAAATGGGGTTAATCCCACTTCGAGATCTATCAAGCCTATTCCAAGACCACTAAGCCTCATCCATGATTTAGGGTACTTATCTCATGCCAAGTAACATAAATAATTAATTATAAAAATTTATAAATTATTATTTAATTTAAATAAAAATATTAATAAATTCTTAAACACTCACTGGGTGGAATCCATTCACTAAAATGATGACCAACCACATGAATAAGGTCCATAGAACATTCAGAATGCTATCCTGGGAAGAATCCATAACACACAACATTAAATGATAATGTAGATTAATATAATTTTTTCTAAAACCCTAATAAAATCCATATGAATTCATAACATCACCAAAAACTACACACAAAAATTTACATATAATGTCCCAGAACCAACTATAGCCACAAAACATGGAATCTCTATATGAAATGACCAATTCTGCCATGATTTGGTGGAATTAGAACAAAACCCACAAACAAATACATACAAAAATAAGTAAAAATCTAATATGAGTAAGAATTGAGTAATGGAGATCTTACCTTGGTTCTACTAACAAATCACCATAGAAACCATCCCCTATTAAGGGGTAAATAAAAGGGAGGAAGTAGGGGAAGTAACCGACCAAAAGACCCTCCTATGAAAGGCTAGACAACTAAGAATAAAGAGGGACGACACCTTTTTTTTGAAAACCACCCAATAATAGGGTCCCTCTCTAAGTCCCTAACACTTTCATAGTCTAACAAATATCATCACACCGGGAATGGGATGACACTGCAACATTGCAGCATCCCAACTACTCATCCCTTTATTGATTATTCCATGACCACTCGAGGAACCTTCCAAGCCTTGAAACACACCTTAAAACATTATTGAATAGTGTATAAATAATTTGAATCATTATCTAACTCTTGGTTCACAAAATGGACCCCTCACTAGATAAAAATTCAACATCCCTCAAGAATTCACAACTTGTAACTTTATAGGTCATTACAAACTCCCCTACATAATAGTTATCATCCTTCAGAATCCATGGAAATACTTGAACTATCTATCCATACCTACCATGACCACTAAAAAACTGAAAAATGGTAATTTTATGCTCTGTAATTCCAAATGAACTTTATATGTGAAACTCCAACACCAAACACACTATTCAACAAAATCCAAGACACCCACTAACTACTATCAACAATTCCAGGCAGACACTCACCACACCTATCTCTCCCAAGACATTAGGGTATCTTCATCTAGTTTACCATAAATATTTTTCATGCTCCCCATTATAATGCTCCAATCATGATGGGAAATTACAAGCCATGGTGCTCCCCACCATAGGAATAACCTACTAGAAATGCTTTCCTAGAGATTCACTAACTCACCTACAATGTTTAAAAAAAACTATTGACATGGTTATAATATCACTATGTCTAATATCATGTAAGAACCACTGTCAGATATCATTCGGATCAATTTTATTGAAAATACATAGCCAAACACCCGATGCACCTCCAAACTACCAAATCATGATGCCTAAACTCCTCAAAGAAGATCTATATTGTCTGAAAACTGACACTAAATTCTAAACCTAACTCCTAATGTCATTCCACAGTTATATCACCAAATGTATGCTTCCACCATCATGCTCTCGCACTAAGTGCTGACTCACCTCTGGTCTAACTCACCCTCAGATCATACTAAAACCTCTCTAAGCCTAATACCAATGCACAAACTCCACCCAAATCCTCATATGAAACATAAAATGTTTCATTTTCCAAGTAAACTAATAAAATAAAATCTTTTCACACACCCGTAACCTGATGGAACCTTGAATTTCCATCAACTAGTTTCATCGCCTATACGACCCTTTCGATATGACGGTTATTCTTTCGCAATAGCTACGATGTTCCCCACTATAAGAGTATCATTATCATCCCTCTTCCAAATGAAAACCCAATCCCCATGACCCATGCGACATCCATCATTGAATGTAATGATTTTACATGGACAACCTATTCTAACACAAACACTGATGAAAAACATAAACTTCCACCACATGTTATCATCACACTAGGAAAGTCATCCTTAGAATCACCAAATTCACAAAAAATGAGGATCACACCCTCTGATCATCCAATATTTTACTTCATACAATTTGTCTTCCCTTACAGTTCTCCATGAGTGTTGACCCAACTAGGTCCCAACACAGCACACATACCAATATTCCTAAGATATTTTCATAGCTCCCTAACAATACCCCTATCAATTATGATGCTTAGATCAACTATACCATGGTTCCATGATCAAAAAATGATGTCTCCTATCACTTTCGAGTGAAATCCTCCCATTCTCACCAAAATCCTTATGCCACCATGCCCACATGCATCTCATATTCACCATGTTCACATTACTATAAGAATGACCAAAACCGAAACCACCATTTTACATCCACTCAGGAATTTCCAAGTCAAAAACAATTCTCAACATACCCAAAAAATCCCCATTCACATATCCAGAACTCATCTAGAAACCATATCATGATCACCTCATTCACCTCACTCTGGTAGTATCCATGAACCAAAACTACCACTGCACTACCCCCTAGGCCAAATTAAGACCCAAAAAATTATTAATCGACTACTCAAGGTCCATTCACCTATCCACAACTCAACAGGTAATTATCTATACCTAGTATGAAATCATTCTATAACATTGATACATTTCCTTAAAAATTCATGCCAATACTCACTTTCCTATTTAAGGAAGAGTGATCCATTAAGAACCTACTCATGGGTTCCCACTGACAATCCTACTCAGTATCACCCTAACCCAATGGAGTAGGATCCTATGCATTTGATGACACACCTCAATCATGAACCCATGATTCATGTCTCATCCAATCTAGGATCACATTCTTAACTAACAAACAATTACCCACTTCATGTTAGTATCATGTAAAATCCCATGTCATGTCACCCATGACATAGCTAACTACATGATCACCCACCACAAGAGAATCATTCCAAAAACATGAAAATCTACCCACCTTCCCACGAAACTACATGAAAATGAATCCGAAGAACCAAAATCCTTATCATCTGATTGATTCTTCCATATCACCTATCCTTAACACCATAATCACTCATAGTGCTTCATATACATTTACTCAGCCTCTCAGTTTAGATAATTATAATTCCACCGAGAATCTATAAGGGAAGACACTATATATTATGTTACTTACACTTTAAATAACTAAATAAACATACCAATGAACTACATGGGTCCATAATTGTCATGGAAACCCATTCTCATCCCTATATCACCTATCAGTCATACAATTCACTCATCGATTCATTACTAGGGTATCAATAACCACACCGACCCATGATGGATCTCCAAACATACCTTGATAAGGGACCCGCAGTTACATAACTAGGGAACCTACCATCATAATATCCACATGACCTAGTATCAAAAGGGAGTACACCATGGTCTAACTAAGTATAATTACACCAACAATTTATATACTAATACACCATATAAATTATTATGTACACTTTAAATAACTGAACTTATAATCAATAAACAAATATATGAAAACACACAAAGGTCATGTGAATCATACATGCCTACCATAATGCTTGAATACAATAAATTTCTAGTGGGATAAGTTATACGTACCACAACAAATAATAACCCTAAAAACTCAACTACATCACCAATGATGAAATTATACAACTATAACATTGAAAACCAAGAACAACAGTCACATTCCCTTGGTAACCTAGAATTCATATAGAAATAGTATTTATAAACACACTATTATGATATCCACCATAGGATCTAACACATTTCCCAGACCACCTATCTACTATCTCTCCAAATCATTTAAAAAAAATCTATACCAATTTGTGATGTCCCGACCCTAGGTCTCCAAAAGGTACCTTGACTAGGGCCAACACATGGACTGAATCATGAATTACTATATTCCACATGATTTTGACTAGCAGTTAGGGCCTAATACATACAATGGGAAAACTATTACATTGAATTTGAGTCATAAAATATAGTAAAAATAATGAATCATTATACAAATACATAAACATTATATTAGGAAGATTGAAGAATAAAAAGATGTGCTATACCAAAAAGATGAAACCATATAAAATGCACACTGATCGCCCAACATGTCAATCCAATTAAAATATAACCAAAATAAATCAAAATAAATGAGGCTCTACTAACAAACTTGAGCACCATCCCAATACCTGAACCCATCATTCTTCTCCAACTTGATTAATTGCACATCATATGATTTGAGATGAAAACACACATAAGGTATTCATGCACACTGATATTCTTATGTAGGGTGTGAGAATATAACTATAAAGGGTATCAAAAATCATACCTAATATATACTATCATATGTGTGTGTATTCATGAGAAAAAAATTGATAAGGAATCATGATCACTGAGTTTTGATATGCTAACCAGGCTGCCATGACAGGTTTACACGCCTGTCAATTTTTTTTGGTGATAACCAATCCACCCTTAAAGTTGACTATATATACTTTTTCACCATGAAAAAAATCCATCAATCACCTCATACCATAAAACCTAACCCATTACTAAAGTAGGGTAAGGAATTGTACAAGTATCAATAATTGCCAAAAGGGGTAGTGTAGGGTTATGTGTCCAAGATCCAAACACCCCTTCTCGCTATGTTGGCCTAACACCCAAACCCCAACCTCTACCATCTCACTCATAGTAGGTTACATCCATCATATCGTAATTATCATAAAAAACTGAATCCCATCTAACTCATGGTGGAACTATCATCCAATACTTCACCATAACACATCCCATCCCCCTTCTCACTCATAAAGGTCTAATAATCCAATCTCATGCCATCACACCCATATCAAGGAATCTATCTAAATCATGGATGTTTGTTTATTAAAACCCCAAGACCAAACATCCCACTCATGGAAGGCCAATCAAACTTAATAAAATTATTTTACTCTTAGATGACCCTACCTTATATTGGTATAATTATCTCAATCATGGCCAACCAATTCTAACACCATCTCACTCATTGTGAGGTCACAGATCTCAAACCACACCATCTCAATCATGAATGGATTATAATTCATGCATAAAAGGACTTCATATCACATTAGTATGACAAATATATCTCACTAATGGTAATTTAAGGCCTTAATACCCTCTCCCCCACTAGAATCTATCACCTAACACGAGAAAAAACACAACAAATAGGAATGAAACCCACCACATAGCTCACATACTCAACACATCAAGGTCCATCATTTAATTAAAATTTAATATCAAGGTTCATATAATATTTCCATATAGGTAATCCACTAGGGTGATTTAGACCCATCTAGGTCTCTAATAATTGGTACCAACCCACATCTGCCACCCCTCAGCGTCTCATCAACCTGAAGCCTCATCCTTCATTTTTCATCATCAGTATAGTTTTTAATTCGTTCCTAATTCCACCCTTGGAATCTCGATGCCATATCCTTATGAAAACTCCTTGAACTATGCTCGGGCACCCTCTTACTTCTCCTAAGACAGACTTCTTATCCCATCACCAAGAGGGAAATACTATCCTCTGTACCTATCATGTACCAATGGAATTATTATAATCTAATAATATTCCAAGACAAACCTCCATCATCAGGAGGGATATCCTTGTAACTCACAAGATGGTCATTCATCTAACCTATCATCACTCATACCCAAGACACTTATTCCTACTTACTAGACCTAAGAACCCAACCTAGGTTATCCTTCATCTCATCTCACATCCCAAGACCTTCTAGAGGTCTCTTTCTCATTTAACAAAAGCCCTCTTCCCTTGGATATGTAGTCACCAGGTAGTCCCAAATTACCCATGGTGCCACAAAGCACTTGGTATCATCCAAGGAGGTTCAAAGCCACCCCATCCTCTAACTTAATGACTCTATTGGTTCTTATACCCTATTCTTGAACTCTTGAAATTATAAATTCATGAATTCTCATAAATAGATTATCATATGAGTTAGTATCATAGGGGAAACCTACCTAAAACATAGAGTTAACCCCTCATCGAGCTTCATCAAGCCACATACAAGACCATTAAGCCTTTTACACACTCTGAGGTTCCTATCCCATGATAATAAACATAAATAATTAACTATGACAATTAAAAACATATTATTTAATAAAAATAAAAATATTAATAAATTTGTGAATACTCAATGGCTGTCATCCGCTAGACGAAACCATGAAAAACTACCCATAGAAGGTCCATGGACAACCCCAACACCATCATGGGGAAAGTCCCTAACAAACAACTTCAATTAATTATCCAAATTAATTGAATTGATTCTAAAAACATATAAAATCCACATAATGACGTTCCTTCAATGAAACCAAACACAATGAAATGAATACAATGTACCTGGTCCTCCTATAACCACTGATCATAAAACCCATCCAAAATTTCCAATTTTACCATGCTATGGTGGAATTGAAACTGAAATAGCAGAAAAAACCAAACCAAAATTAACATAAATGAAATATGGGGAAGAAAGAAGGAATGAACACCCTAACTTAAATATTACTTGAAATTTCCAAAAAACCATACCCTCTCAAGGGGAAACTAAATGGAAATAATACAAGGGGAAGGAACAAGCCAAAATTCCCTCCAATGCATTCCTGTTCGACCAAGAACAAAGGATGCCTACCCCATTTTTATTTAAAAAACATCACATAGAATCCTTTCACAATGTGAATATGTGTTCAATCCATGAACCACCTAGGGAGAGGGGCCCTACCTCTACCCTTGATAATTTCATAGTGTGACCACTATGGTCACAACATGAATGGGTTTATACTACAACTTTATAGTATTCCAACCACCTGTCCCTTCTCTATTGCTTCATTGACTACCTAAAGCACCTTACAACCATTGAAAAACACCCAAAAACATTTTTAATAGTGTCAAACCCATCAGAATACCGATCTGAGTATCAGTTATCAAAAGAACCCCTCAACAAATCAAGATTCAGAATCCCTAGGGAATTACCAAGCTATAATGGCGTGGGTAATTACAATTACCCTTTTTAATATTTTTTATTCATCTCTTATATAGTTATTATTATTATTTAGTTAATATTGGTCATAATTTATTAGTAGTTTAAACCGTTACTTATATTGTTTAGTATAAAACTTTAACTCATCATTTTATATCCATGATTTCATCATATATATAATAGTAAAGGCATTAGAACTTAATTTTCATTATAATTTATTATGTTTAGGTTCATTCTATGGGATTTTTGTGTACGTTTATTCAAATTAAATTTAATAAAACATTGTTTTTGTTAAATTTTTATTAATAAAAGGTGGTTTATTAATAATAATTTAAAATTTATTATTAATATTACAGAACCAAAAAAAATATTTACTTATTAATATTATATCTTACCAGTATTGATGATTTCATATTCATCCATTATAGAAATTTATAGCATTGTTTATGTTGGTGGTTAAACCAACCCAAACAAAAACATGGAATAATTAATAGATGTGTTAAGGTGATTTTATTATAATATCCTCATTATAAAAGTATAATGATATTATTTATATGATACTAAATAGAAAAAATATAATTTAAAATAGGTGTAAAAATAAGATAAATGAAAAGTAATGATAATAATTTATCACTTATAAAGAAGAAATTGTATCTCCTCTTAGAAGCCTTCTTGGTTTTGAAGGGTGTAGAGTACTCTATTGAGGCCAAAATCTTACCAAAGTTTTAGAGTATTTTTAAATAAGTAAATATTGCACAATATAGAGATTAATTATAATTTAAGGCATGTATTTAAAAGGGTGGTGTAGGGGTATTTCTATAAGTGAGAAAGGTGGCATTTTTTTGTACATACTAATTTATTATAATAATTGGAATTTCATATTCAAGGAAAGTAGACAAAAATTTAATATTTACTAAATATAGAGAGGGTGAGGTCTTTAAATCTATTATACACCCATTTAAGGACAAAGGTTTTTTATATTTGGGATTTTTCCCATAATTTTACTATTTTACCAAATTTTAGCCTTTATCATGGTGACTAAATTTTACATAGGTGACATATTTTTATGACCAAAATTGAAGTTTAAATTATTAATTAATATGAAAATTATGATTCCAAATATGAAATAAATTTTATTTAATTAAATTTCTAAAATTTATAAAAATTAATTTTAATTTAAATACACATAATGTATAAAAAGAGTTTCTAGAAAAAGTGTATGTAAAATCATAAAAAAATTATTCTTATTACATTCCATTTAATAATAATTATATGAATGTTCATTTATTTTATGTTATATATCATTATTTAATTTCATTAAAATAATTATTTTATAGTTATTAATATAATTTACAATGATAAAAATACATAACACACATTTTTTTTGAAAAATATTTTTTTACTATTAAATAATTTTCTATTCATTGATAAAAAAATTAAAATAAATATATTATTTTTTAATCAAATATTAACATGTATTAAATATAATACTTCAAGTATGAAAAAATTAACCTTCAAATAAAAACATATTATCTAACAAAACAAATATTTTTAAACAAAACATTTTTGTATAGCCATGAATAAATAAATTATAATTCCTTATAGTTATTTATTTTTTTATATTAAATTATATTTTAATAAACATTAATTTAATTTTATTAATTATTTTTTTGTATCATTCTTCAAAGATCATAAATATAACAAAAATATGTAATTTATGATAATATTATCTTTTGAATCAATGTTATTTTCCAAAAATCATTCAATTTGCTAATAATGTTTAATTTAACTATAGTTTAATTTTGAGACAATGTCCAGTGGGTGAATTTAACCCAATCCCCCTTATGGATACAAATTAAAGGAATCCCCTTCCATGCAAGAACGGAACACATAATGAGGGAAATTGGGGACAATCTTGGACACTTTCTTGAATGGGACTGCTCAGACCCAATACAATGGGGCCCTGAGGTACGGATTAAGGCAGAAATTGAGGTATCAAAGCCCCTAATGAGGTGAATGTTCCTGAAAATCAAAGACACCAACACTTGGATATCATTCAAATTTGAGAAACTACAACTCTTCTGTTTTTTTGTGGTTGTCTTGGCCACCTAGAAAGAACGTGCACCACAAAACCTAAGAATGGACTAGGTGACATCACACTCTAATACGGCCCTTGGCTCCATGCAAAAATTAATAAATTTGCTTTCATCCCTGAGACGGAAAAACAAAAGGATCGTGACCGTCTCACGTTGGTACATACCAATCAGGTGGAACCCACAAATGGACAAGTCATTATGCTGGGACCTTCGGAGATCGCTAATGCTGGCTACCCCACTCAGAGAGAAGCTGGAGTTCATCCTAACCGCCTAAAGGATAAAACTCTATCATCCATAAGGTCAGAGACAAAGCACAAAGAACCATCACGACAATGCTCAACGCCAAAGCCGATGCACCTCAATCCCCCAGATCCGGATCTAGGTCCACAATTGTCCATAATCGATATATCACCAATAGAGGCCCACAGAATGATGGGAACTCCAATGATTGGCCCAATCACCTGTCACACGTGGAAAGTGGTGCAACATAGAGGAAGTGATGATCGAGCGGAATACCCTAACCCCGGGGCTAGGAAAAGACAAACTGAAACATGCCAATCGGGGGGGAGTCCCACCAAAAGACGGAAAATGATAAGTGGAAAAACTACTCTTGAGGAACCAAAGGCGGTGGTGGGAGAGACCCAGCCCTGCCTAGAGAAATGATTATGTTATTCTGGAACAGTCATGGGCTTGGAAACCCATGAACGGTTTGAATTATTTAGCGCCATTGCACTCAAAGTCGCCCCGATATGGGTTTCCTGTTCGAAACTATATTGGAAAAAATGACACCAATGGTATTGCTCTGAAGTGTGGCTTTCAAGGATACTTTCCGGTTCCTAGACAAGGCCATTCTAGGGGCCTCTGTCTCCTTTGTAAGGAAAATATTGACATAAAAATTTTGTCTTTATCTTTGCACCATGTGGCTGCAACTGTTCAATCTGGCTTGTACCTACCCTGGAACTTTGTGGGATTCTATGGCTGGCCATCCCATGCTGATAAGGTGCTATCATCGGACCTTCTGGGCAAGCTGCGACATGATCTACCTAGCCCTAATATTTTCGGTGGTGATTTCAATGAGATCATTTTCCATAAGTAAAAAAGAGGTGGAATTACTCAACACTCAACCTCGATGGATAATTTCAAGGACACGATCACTAGGGCAGACCTAGTCAATCTGAGGTACATAGGCAATCCTTTTACATGGTTCCATGGAAACACTGAAGGCACCCACATCACTGAGCGTCTTGATAGATTTTTGGGTTCCACTGATTGGATTAATCTGTTTAACATGTTTCATATTGACCACTTGGCCCTTAACTGTTTGGATCACTGCCCTATTCTCATTGACTATTTGCAAGGCGAATGACAACGACAACTCAGCAGACCCTTCTAATTTGAGAGATTCTGGTCAAAAGAACAGGAATGTGAAGAGGTGGTCCGATCAAGTTGGACAAGTTCTCATGAAGATGTTGGCCTCAATCTCCAACAGGTTGCATCCGGTCTGAGAGCTTGAATCTACAAGAAATTCCACCAACCTGATAGGCATTGTGATTTACTTGAAAATAAGTTGCACAACTTACTCAGTCAACCCTCATCCAATGGAAATATCTCCAGGATTGGTTCTACTCAAAGAGAGCTGTACATGGCCCTTTGTGTTAAAGAAAGCTTCTGGGCTATGCGGGCATGTGACATCCACATTAAAGAGGGAGATGATAATACAAGGTATTTCCATCTGAAAGTGTCAGTTAGGCATCAGAAAAACTCTATCATGAGCTTATCAAGACCTGATGGAAGCAAAGTTTATGACACCTGCGGTATTCACGAAGCTTTGGTAGGATATTTCCAAAACCACTTCTCCACAGGAACTCCTTTCATATCAGCTGAAGTGGAATAATGCATCAGACCTCTGATTACCGATGAGATTAATCAGAAGCTTACAAAAGATGTGACGAATGATGAGATTCACCTGGCTTTGAAAAAAATCCACCCCACTAAGGCCCCGGTACTAGATGGTTTTCACGCCCTATTTTTTTAAACAATACCGGCACATTATCGGTCTCGACATATGAAAAATGATAAAAAACATCTGGGTGGGGGACACAAGTATTTCTTCCATCAACGAAACTGTCCTCGTCCACATACCCATAATCAAGAAACCTCAGGTGATCCCAGATTTTAGACCTATCATCCTCTATAATGTCTCATATAATATCTTCTAAAAAATCCTAGTTAATCAGTTGCGTCCTTATCTTCCTGATATTATCTCTGAAAACCAGAGCGCCTTCGTGGCCAAGCGGTTGATTACTGATAATGCAATTATGGCCCATGAAGTGTTCCACTATATGAAAATGCACTCCACTGTGAAAAAAGGAACCATGGCCTCAAAACTGGATATGACCAAAGCCTATGATAAAGTGGAATGGTAGTTCCTAAGAGTTGTGATGTTGAGAATGGGCTTCTGCACTAAATGGACAGATATTGTCATGCACTGAATCTAGACCGTCTCATTCAGAATCAAGGTCAATGGGGAGCTCACCAGAGGATTCTCCCCAACCCCAGGCCTGCGCTAGGGGGATCCTTTCTCCCCTTTTCTCTTCATCTTGGTGGCAGATGTCTTCTCTAACCTTATCTCCAGGGCTGCATCTACTAGGTCTATTCATGGAGAAAAGGTCTTCCATGAGAGCCCACAAGTGTCACATCTCTTCTTCACCGACGATTGCCTCCTTTTCTTCAGAGCCACTATTAATGAATACCGGGTGATAAGACATGCGATCCAGCAATATGAGTGGGCATCTGGACAGTCTATCAATCACGAAAAATCCGAGATCTCCTTCAGTGCATGGGTGCATCCCGCCAAGAGAGCTGAGCTTTGTGCCTCTGTAGGCATCCATATGGTTGATAAACACCATAAGTATCTTGAACTCCCTACGGTGATTGGCTGGTCCAAAAAAGAAATTTTTGCAGCTCTGGTGGATAGAATTGAGAAACAAATTCAAGGCTGGACCCCAAAAAACATCTCTAAAGATGGAAAAGGAACCCTCATAAAGCTGTCATTCAAGCCATACCCAACTACTTTATGTCTATGTTTATGCTCCCAGTGTCCATCGTCAAACTGATCCATTCTCATACTGCCATCTTCTGGTGGGGGAAATAAGATGGAAGAAATAGACCACACTGGTTGGCCTGGGAGAAACTCTGTCAACCCAAGTCAGTGGGAGGGATGGGATTCCAGAATCTTCTTCTATTCAATGACGCACTATTGGACAAGCAAGGATTGCACCTTTTGAACTGTCATTCATCTCTTTGTGCGTGGGTACTCCGTGCCAAGTAATTTCCCCACACAGACTTCCTTGGATCCTATCTTGGCCCCCCATCCTAGCTTCCTCTGGAGAAGTATTTGGGGGCCACAAAATCTCCTAGAGAAAGGGGTGGGCTGGAGGATTAAAAATGGATCATCTTTCAACATCTGGACCGATCCCTGTCTTGTCAATAAGGATGGTATGCGGTCCACATCCTTCACCCAACCAGGTCTGGAGGATGCCACTGTCAACTGCCTTTTTTTAGACCCAGGTCCGGGATGGTGCATGGAAAAGATACAGGAATGGTTTAATGAAAGAGACCAAAGAATCATTCTGAGTATCCCCAGTGTCTCTGATGCCAGCCCTGACCATCGTTTTTGGGCCTATGATGGTTCAGGTGACTACACAGTGAGATACGGGTACCGACTGGATCTTGGTTTTCACTCTCTCGGCTGTGATGAGGGACCATTGAAAGTGCTTTGGAATCTCAACATCCCCACAAAAATTCGCCAATTTTGGTGGCAGGTGTGCACGAGCACCCTCCCTACCAGGAGCGTCCTTGTTTACCATCATATGGCCAGTGCTAACTCCTACCCTTTTTTCCCGAATATTCCTGAGACCCCCAGGCACTCCATCATTCACTACCCGGGAGCCAAGGAAATTTGGAATAAATGGGGCTCGGCTCCGGATGCTTTACTGTACATTGCCTCTGACCTCCCCGATCTTCTGATGAACTATTGTTCCTCTCTTTCATCATCTGATGCAAGCTCCTGTTGCACCCTGTATTGGATCATTTGGGTTCAATATAATGATTCGGTTTTCCATCATGGTCATCAGCCTCCTGAGTTCTGGATTGAATGAGCCACTTCATGGATTGAGGGGTGGAAGGACCGCAAAGGACACTTTTTGCCAGGCGTTCCCCCCTACTGGTTCCCTCACTGGACCACCAAATGAAGGGAGTCTTAAGCTTAATTTGGATTCCTCTCTCCCCATGTATGGGCTTGTTGCTCTTGGCCTCCTATCCCGAAATCATCTGGGGCAGGTCATTGAAGAAAAATATGAACCACATCATGCCTTCTAGGAACCGGCAGTCGATGAGGCCTATGCCATTCTTGCCGGGATGATGCTAGCGGTGGAACATAGATGGGCTGATATCATCATCGAGTCTAACTACCTTTCGGTTATCAACACTATTAACCACGGTGATGCTGGACTCCAGGACTTTGGCCTTATCGTCATAAGAATCCACTCACTGCACCAAGGCTTCTCTTGTTACACCTTCTCCTTTACCAAAAGGGAAGGAATCAATGTGGCCCATCACCGGGCGGCCTCAGGCCCCTTTGATGTCAACCAACTTTGGCTGGACAATTTCCCTTCTTGGCTCTGCTCATGTACGACTGCTGATATTCACCATTAATATTATCCTTCTTTATTAAAAAAACAATAGTTTAATATTTATATTATAAAAAATAATTATTAAATTTATCTTGGTGTTTCATGTATCATAATTTATCAAACACACTTGATTTACTTAACAAGAAATTCATACTATAATCTCATAGTGTTACATTCTACCCCCTTAAATAAATTGCATCCTTCGAATTTTAATTTCTTAAACAGAATCCTCAATAATGAAATAAATATTTATTCCTCAAATAATATTAATCACTTGGACATAAAATCAAAATCTAACCTTTATATTCCTTAAACATAAGAATACAATGAACTTTAATCACCTAGGTACCAAAATCAATTTTTAACCCCCATGGTTATCTATACTTTTTAAAATATGCTCCAAAAAATATAACAACCTTTTCCATAAATAAACATAACTAACTTCACTTAAAATAAAATAATAAACCTAAAATTTATCTATACCTCAATCACATATTCTTATAAAAATCCAATAGAGGGTTTCTAAAATATCATTAATCACCTTAAAAACCAATCTCATGAGACCTCAAAAGAGTTTACAAGTCTTTGATTTATGTTCACCCATAGAATTATTAAACCATTATGGAAGATAAAACTATTAAATTATCCTCAAATTATAAAATCATATACTATGAAGTAATATGAACCTAGATTTGATATCAACTAAGATGACCCAGATTCGTACTCTCATATCTAGTGCTAAAACATGTTTTTTACACTAGATTTCATAACAAATGAAATGAACCAACCATAAAATTTCATAATCACATGATTTATAGAAAATAATTAATCAATTCTATACCCAATAGATTTTAGGTTTATATTTTTAAAAAATTAGGAAGAAAAATCCTTCCCCCAATAAAACCTATATCATTATTAACCGAATGAAAATTTTACAAACTAAACTGATAACCCTTTATATTAAAATTGGTCTCCAACATCTCCCAAAACATTATCCACACATGACACCCTTTAAGAAATATCATACGTAATAATCTTACTCACAACATGGGGAAATGTAATCATAAAAAAAGTGAGCTCAAACACTCAATAAGGGAATACACATGATAATCAAGTATAACATATGAGTTAAGAAGAATAACATGATATCATAAAATAGGATTATCACATGGTTTCATGTAATAAATAATTATATATCAGAGGATCATAGTATCTTAAGAAAGTGGAAACAACATAAAACAGGGCATCATAAGAATAATTCAAGGATCACTCCTAATCCAAAATAACATTGTGTGATAGGATTATTTTGTGGTCCCTTTACATAGAATCTATTTGGATAAAAGAATTACCCAATGCATCGGAGGGCTATATAATTCTTTCCCAGCTATCACACCATAATATGTACATGAATATGCACTCCACACAAGAAAACATTCATAAATCCATCAATCAATAATTAATTTAATAAATAAATGGGATTTATAATGATTTTAACAAAACATGATTATAAACCATCTAGAGAAAAAAGATAGAAGGTATCATTACAATCTATCCTGAGTGAACCATAAGAAACATTAAGGGATACTGACATAGATTAATTTTTTTTTGTAATAATACCAGATACTAAAAAAATTTGAATGGTTTTATGTAATAAGAGATCAAAAAATTTATAATTTAATAACATATGTTCAATCTCCCAAAAGAAAATAATTATAAGAAAATATAGATGGAAATACATGACCCATAACTCCAAAAAAGATAAATATTTTATATTTTTAGTTTATAATGAAAGTTAAATTTTAAAAATTATTTTAACAAATATTTTGTAACATGGTTTTAAGAACAAACTTATTAGTCACTTCAAAAATCAATTTCAAGTGGGTGAAAATAGGACATTGAAAAACATAATTTTAAAATAATTATAAATATTTAAAATGATATTAACTTGAATTAATATTTGTTTTATTGGAAATTATTATTATTATCTTAGTCAATATCTCTATTCAGAGGTGATGTTTGGGGTGATTGATTAAGTATCCACACAACCATACAAGAAAAAACAAGATACCCAAGTTTATGGGTAATTATATTTGGAGCTTCTACCATTGAAAATATAAATTTACATCATTTGATAGAAATGAAAATAGGCATAAAGAGATGGATTCACATAAATCCCTATATGGACATATTAAAGTGGGAGTCCCACTAAAAATAAAATGATTGTAAATGTTGGTCCTCTTTTGAAATACATGCACTAAAGAGATAAGTGTTATCAATAACATTTAAGATGATGTTACAATGTTTTCTTGTTGAGAAAATTTAATAACCTTCCATTTAAAAATATTTAGGATGGATTAAATAGAGATATTTAAGTACGAAAATATAGATAACCCATCCCACTGTACTCTTTCTTATAGGCTGGTGAGATTAATAGCCTATGGATGATGGTTTTTGAAGATAGTGAATTTTTAAAAGAAAACATAAAGTTTATTTTCTTTGTTGTAAGAGGATTAGAGAATGAGTTGATTTACTTTGGAATTACTCTAATAATTTACAAAGTTATTTTAATTCATTTGAGGGGATGTAAGATAATAAGAGAAGGATTGGAGATATTCTAAAAATGACAGGTTATGTTTAGCTTAAAAGTTTAATTTTAGTGTTTTAAATGGAAATTTGTAAAAGTATTATAACCTGTGTAAGCATCATCTCAAAGAAAATTGTGTTTCAAAAACACCATCTAAGTCAATTTTCGAATATATGTAAAGATAATGTGAAGCTGTTTAAGAATAATATAATGTCTTGAATAACTGTTATGTTAATATGAATAATCATGAATTTCCTCTGTTCAAACATCATCTATAGAAGGATCAATCTATGTAAACATAATTTTTATAGAAATGATCTCTGTAAACATCATCTGTATAATTCAGTCTGTGTAGTAATCTATACTTAGAGAAACCTGAGAAATGTTGTAGATTAAAATGTAATGTTTCTATGATTTATATTATAAAGTGAAAATTAATTAGGGATGATGTTTGTGTTATTCCTTAATGATAAAAACATTATGAATATTTGAATAAATATGATCCAATATTGGTTTGAGTTTGAAAAAAGATATGGGTTGAAGGATCTCTATGCCATAAATATATGATTTTCAAAAGAGAATATTTTAGAATCATTATTTGATGATAAAAATGAAATAAAAAACCCAAAAATGATAAAGATGATCTTAATATATTAAAACACCACATTTGAAATGTGATTCAAACTGATTCATAAGGTAAATATAATTGGGTAGTCATTGTTTATATTTATTTGAAGTTTTAAAATATTTGTAATCAAATCATGATTGAAAATAATAAATGTATATAGATTCTTATAGAAGTGTATAGGTTCAATTTGTGAATATATAAAGGGATATACTAAAGATCCCAATATAAAAATTGGGAGAGATTCATGAAACATCTTATTTACTATTTTATTTTAAAATTTTTTGATACAGGATAAATGTAGATTTTATTGGTGGAATCTCAGGAAGAGAAATATGAGTCCAAAAAAGATATTTTTCAAATAAATGAACTATTCAGGTAAGATTTGTTCATTTAATGAAGGTATTATCAAAATACTCTTTGTGTTGAACAATTAGTGCATGAAAAATCATGGGAACCTATAAGTGATAATTCTATTATGGTTCTTTTAGAAGGAAATGAGAAAGTATCCTATTCATCCAATTTGTGGTTATTGAAAATAAAAGAAAAATATTAAATGCATCCATATAAGATGGTGGGTATATAATGGTAGAAAATAACAAAAAAATATAGAAGTGATCTCTGCTTCTTTGGGTGTTTTATGAAATTTTTTAGAAAATAGAGTCTATACACATCAAATAATAGGAAATAAAATATTAAAGTAGAAGAACCAGGAGGAATCACTACCTGATGTAGGGATGAATAAGGATTTAAACTAGTATTAAATGAAATTTATACCAGGTTTCAAAGAAGTGAAATTGGAGAAAAAGAAGATGAGAGAGACATATGGTATTGCTGATCAGTTACAATTGAGGAAGAAGAAAAGAGAAGTACCGAGTTCTTAGAATCGAGGTATAATTATTCCGTAGATTTTTTTCTTTCTCAGGTTCAATGAAGAGAGTTAGAGTAAATAATTATAAGAATCTAATAATAATGTTTTGATATATACCTGGTATCTTTTAAATATTTAGAGACTGAGTTTCATACACTTCTGTTAGAGAATTAATAGTAGTTAGAGACTCTTAATTAAGTGTAATAAGATTAACATTTTAGTATGTAAAGATATCCTTTACTAGATTTATTGTTCTATCTCATAATAGGAGTTAAAATTCAACACTTTCATATACACAGTGGAAATATAAGGAACCTCTGTGACTCATGGTAAGTGAGGATCATGAAATTTGAAGCCGTGGATATAGTGGGAAGCTGTTATGGACATCCTATGTGAATAAGGAAAGATAAGTTTAGTGATAAACTGAAATTTTAGGTTTTGAAATCATCAAAACCAAATGTAGTTACATATTTATTATTGTGAAGAATCCATGATTGGTGAAAATAACCATTCATGAAAAGAGGTAAAAAAGTTCCATCTATATCTTTTAATATTATATGTGAATTAATTTGGTTTATATTTTCTAGGTTAAAATAAAATATATCCATATGAACCAACCACTAGTAGATGTTTATAAAAAAGTGGGTTAAAGGTTCAATGAATATTTGGTAATTGTTAAAAATCAGTTAACACCTGATTCAAACCCCTATCAGGTTTTAATAATGATTCTATTGGGAATTAAAATTTTTATATGATAAATGTTACATTTTATTTGATCTATCATTAAAAAACCATTTATTTTCATTTATTTTATGAAAGTATATATTTTAAATGTTTTAAGTTACTCAGAAGAAAAGATAAGAATATATTCTTATTGTTACAAATGTGTTAGTACCACTCAATACTATTGAAAATAGGAGAAAGAAACATTCCATTAAGTTTAAAAAAATATAAAGGAAGAAATAAGAACCACCGGTATATAAAGTTCCTTAGGGTCTTAAGTGTTTAATCAATCTTGGTGAGAGATATTCATCAGATTAAGTTACTTCAAGATGTACTAAAATTGAAGAGCTTGCAAATGATAAATCCCCAAGTGTTTTTTATTCTAAAACTAAATATTATCTTGACATATAATACATTAAAGTTTTAAAATATATATTGAAACATGTTAATGGACTAGAGGATGAGAAGCCACCACTAGAACAAGATGCTAATGCAATGGAAGCTAAATTGGCTAAATTAGTTTAAAAATCCCAAAATCTCTCCAAACTGGTGAATGTAAAGGATGAATCAGTTATAATTTTCAAGAAAATAGATTATTTGAAAGGTTAAGAGTATAAAATATATTCTTGTGATAATTTTTTTTATTGAAGAATTTATCTATGAATTTTACAGGCTGGAAATGTTTTTATGAATGTTGACGTGGCCCAACTAGATGTGAAATCCAAGATAGTTATTGAGGTGGAATGTACCTTAATGGAAGAAAGGAAGATGAATTATTTTTTTTTCAAAGATTCAATGTGACTAGGATTAGATATTTAATTATATCTAGGATAATAAATATTACCTTAACAAAATATTCTTAGAGATGGAGGTAACATTGAATGATTTAGAAGTAGTATAAGCTGGGCCTTCCAAAAGAACTGAGAAAATAAGTACCACAAATCAAGTCTCAGAGTTTAGTTTTCTCTTAAAAGGAGTTCATATGAGTGGTATATATAGTGTTAGAACATGTGTAGAACCCTCCACATAATCTATATGGAAGAAGGTATCCCACTACATTGATAAATAAATGTGTGTTAAATTTAGTTTATCTATAAGTACTAGACAAAACTAAAATTATTGTAAAATATAGATTAAAAAAATACTATTAAACCAACTAATGTATCTTGCATTGAGATAAGAAAGTGTGGGAAGATAACCTCTTCTAATGTAACCAAAATATTAGGTTTTAACCAAAACCAACATGGTTCTCAAAAAGAAAACTCTAGGAATACTACATCAATATGAAAAAGAAAGAGGGTTGTATGTTAATGTTTATATTAATGGAGGTTTTTTCATATGTCTATAAATTTTTGGAACAAAATTTCAACTCATTTAAGTGTCAAAATACATTAAAAAGGGGTAGAAGTGTTATATATGAAGATATGACTACTATATAGAACACATAGAACCAATGAAATCCATCTTATAAGAACATATATGATTGTCTAGTGAGATTCTACGAGTATTAAATATATATTTCCATTCTTACGATGAATTATAATATGATATAAATTTGTATAATTGTTACATTACTTATAATTGTTACATTTTTTATAAAATAAGAAGGCCATATCAATATATGAAAAATAAAAACAGAATTTGAAAAAACCTTGATCTGAGATATAGACAATTGAAGAAAGATAAAGCAACCACTAATATGAATAAAGCTGAGAAATATGTCACACAAGATAGAATAATAATCTTCTATTATAGAAATAGGGGAAACACCATGGAATTCTATAAGAAATAAATGGAAATTATAACTAGAAGGAGTAATGTGGAAACAAAAAGAAAGTTAATAAAGGAGATGCACAAAAAGATTGGAATATTGGAAAAAATAAATAAGATGTTACTGAGAGTTTTTCTAATAAAGAAGACTAAAAAGTTGATAATTGTTTTCATGAAATGTGAAAGAAGAAAAACTACATAGCTTATAAGTGTATGACATGGTTGTATGATAAATAGGAACTTATAAAATTACAATAAAAAAAATAGTTGTAACAAGTTCCAAATCTATTGCAGCTAAGAATCAGTTTATACCTAAGAAGGAGGAGGAACATATCCTTAAATATGGTTTGATCATATGTTTTGATCAGATGGAGAATTCTTGAAAATTAGAGTAAGCTAAGTAGAGGGTATGTGCCTTTCTAGATCGATAAAAGAAAGTTGTTCCATCTAACGAACAAGATGATGTAATTAATTTATTACAATCAAATGATGTATATATACCAAAACTTAAAGTATTGAATAATGATGAATTTTAAACACTTTATAGATTTAAGGAAAATAAATACTGGGTTGAGGAAGAAGTAATAACACCAGTGCTATAACCGAAGATTAGTGAGATTCTACCTTATTTCCACATGTAATGACTGTGTATCTTGAAGAAGGGAATTTAAGGTGATGGTTTGCAGATATAATCAATTTAGTGGGAGCTACCAAAGAAGTTAAAGATTCTATGTGTTTTTTATTTCTAATTAGATATGGAATCTGGATATCCCTAACATAACCTGATGTTTGAGGTATCTTTTTTTGTTCTCCCAACCCTGATTTGGTTTATTATTTTTCTAAACATTATGGTTAGGTAATTTTCTAAAAAATTGAGGAAGAAATAAATTGTACATGAATGATTTTATGTGTCTGTTCAAGTTAGTATATGTCCTTTAATCTTTTTGAAAATCTATATCAGTATCCCCTAAGAATTAAAAGGTTGACTTGGTTCCACATTGAAGAAAGTTTATGGAAAACCATTTTATCTAAACTTATCATAATTGTTTTCAATAAATATTTTTCCCATGTATACATAGAGTTTATGGGTTGATGGAACATTTCTAATGAAAATGTGATGCCTCTATAATCTCATTGAATTAGTGGAAGACATGTATTTTTGATGGAATTAAATGGGAGGAAGATGGATTTATTATAATTAGAAGGTTTTATTAGAGATAAAAAACTTTCCTCCCTTTGCATTCATTTTCAATTAAGGGGATAAAAAAGGAATTTATTTTTTGAGAAATTTTTTATTTGGAAACAAATATAATAGGGGATATTGAAGTTCCCTTGAATTAAAATTTTGTTTATTACTAGTGTAATTTTTTCCTTTATTAATGTAATTATGAAATTGTGAAGTATTGGTGGATGGATTGAGTATCCACCCACCCAAAAAAAGAATAAATGACAAGCTACCCAAGTCCATGGGTAAATGTTTTTGGATCTTATACCATTATAAATGAACAATAACTTCATATGATAAAAAAGGAAAAGGGGTATAAAGAGTTGGATACCCTTGAATACTTGGATAGACAAATTCAAGTGGGAATTACATGAAACATTAGATAATTATTTTTGATGATCATCATGTGAAATCTATCTACTGAAGAGATTATTGTTATCTAAAACATCCAAAATGATTTTGGAGTGTTGGATTGGTGAAAATATTGAAGAAGATTTAAATTATATAGATTTTAGCCAGCTTAAATTGAGATATTGAAGTACCAAGCTATGGAGAACCTACCCTGCTATACTACCACTAGTAGAATAATGAGATTAATATCACATGGAATAATTTTTTTTCAGCTATTAAAGGTTCATGATAAATCTCAATGTTTAGTTTGTATTATATATAAGGATTTGAGAATGAGTTGAAGTACTTTAAATTAATTTGTTAATTAAAAAATTCATTTTATTTGATTTGATAAGATTAAAGAAATATTTTAAATTCTATAAAAGGTTTTTCAAAATTTAATCACAATATTTGAATTATATAGTTTGAAGTAGTAATTTGGAAAAGTCTTAGAATCAATGTTATCATTATCTCCTAGACAATGGCGTTTCCTAAACAACATCTATGTAGATTTTGGGATCTATATGAAAATCATATGAAGATCCATAAGAATCATCTAGTGTCTTGCATAAAAATCAGTATGATCTTTTTTAACATGAATTACCTCTTCATAAGCATCATATGCTGAAGGATCATTCTATGTAAACATCATTTTTATAGACCTGAATTGTATAATAATCATCCGATAAAGTCAACTTGTATAATAATAGATATTTAGATTAATTTTAAATATATTTGAGACTAAAATATGAGGATTACAGGATTTATATTATAATGTTCAAATTTATTTGGGATGGTTACAGTGTTGTTCTCCAATGATCAAAATATCATGAAGCTTTAAAGATCCATAATCCAAGATCAGTTTGATTTTGAGAAATGAGACGAGATTTAATATCATTGTACTATGGATATATGAATTTTAAAATAAGAATATATAAAAATGATCATGTTTTTTTTAAAAATGAATAGAAAATGCAATGATGTTAAATCTGATCATAACATATTAAAACATTACCTTTGAAATTGTGATTCAAGATAATTTATGAGGGAAATAAAATTGGGTTTTCATGGTTCATATTTATTCGATGTTTTAAAATATTTTTGATTCATGAATAATGAAGAGAAATAAATATACTAAGATTCGATTCTAGGTGTACAAGTTTAATATGTAAATTTTTATGAGGATTTAATAAATCCATAAAGATGAAAATAGAGAGAGTAAATATGTATATAATTTACTATTTTTTATATTTCTGTAGTATAAGTTAAATATTTATTAAAGTAGTTGTATTTTTATATGAGGGATATTAATCCAAGACATATTTAGTTTAAATGAAAGATTTTTTAGTCATGAGTGGTTCAATAAATAAGGGAATTATTAGAATATTCTTTGAGCTGAAAAATCATTGCACAAAGAATCATGGGAACCTAAAAGTATTCATTATTTTATGGTTCTTTTGGATGGAAGTGAGAAAGTATCATATTAATTCTATTTCAGTTTATTGATAATAAAAGGTTAAATTAAATACAACCACAAGAGATGGTGATAATATCATGATAGAAAACAAAGAAAAATAGGTATAAGAAGTTTCTACTACTATGAGTGTGGTTTTATTTTTTAAGACCCAAGAGTGTACTCACATTTAATAAAAGGGAAGAAAATATTAAAGTAGAGGAACCAAAAGTAGCCACTATGTAATGTATTAAAAAATAGGGATCCAAACATGTGATGAACGCTATTTCAATTGGATTTTAAAAAATTGAAATGAGAGAAGTAGAAGATGAGAGAGGTGTTTGGTACTGCTGGTTAGTTACTATTGAGGAATATGATAAGAGAATAAGGGAGTGCCTAGACCTAAGGTTGAATTCATCTAAATATCTGGTCTTTTACTAGTTTACTATTCTTAGTCTGAGTGAATAAGTGTGATAATACACCAAGTAGGTTTTGAAGGAGACATAGAAGCTGTGAAACATTCATAGAACATGTTTTATGCAATTTTTTGAATAATAAGTTGTAGTAAAAGACTTTGAGTTGAGTGTAATAAGATTATAATTTGTTAGTGTAGAGATATCCTTGAATATATTTATTTATCTACTTTAAATGAGGATATGAAAGTCAACACTTTAATATACATGATCGGAAGCTACGGGACTTGTGTAAATCAATGTATGTGAGGATATTTTGGTAAAAATTTGTGAATACAAAGAAAAAATATTATTGAAGTCATATAGTAAATAGGCTAGATAATACCTATGAGATGCTGGAATTATAGGTGTTGGAAGAACCAAATCCATTCTATACCATTTTTGATTATAGTGAAGAATCTATGATTGTGGAAAATAAAAAATAATTTAAAGGAGAAGCGATTTGAGACAAACCTTGTAGAAATACGACCTGCATATTTTACTACTTTACATGCATGCAATTAGTTTATGTTATCTAGGTTAAACTAAAATAGAACCATACTCACAAACAAGAAATAGAACCAATGGGGGTTAAAGTTTAAATAATATTATAGGATTAATAAAAATTATTTCACACATGATTCACCCCTCTTAGGTGTCTAGAAAGATCATATTAGGCATTTTATAAACGTTGGAAGGAAATGAATTTAATGATAAGAAATGTTGAGTGGAATAAAAAACAAACATTATTAGAATGAAATCCCTTTATTTTTTCTTCTAAAACATGAATATTTATTTTTAAAATGAATAATTCCAAAAAATAATGTAAATATAAATTAAATTTTATAACCATGAAAACCTATGAATTAATCTTCAAAATGAAGAACAAACATATTGGGGTGAAAATTAATTCATGGGGAATTTTTTTTAAAAGAGATCATTTTAACACTTTTGTAAAGAAATACAAAAAATTAAGCATGAGGAAAACATTTAAAATTATTCATTTCAAAATTTTGTAAGGAAAGTAAAATACAATAAAAAATTACTTTAAATAATCATTTAAGTATAGATAAGAATATTTATGAAACAATATAAAGAATATGGCGATGGAGGGAAAAGATTCGTAACCGTAAAGAAGAGATAAGGTTGAATCCATTCACAAGAAACCTTTTAGTTAAATTCTAGTCCAAATTGCAGTGAAATAGTAAGATGAAATCTAAACCCCAAGAATAAATAGATAAGAATAAAATAGATTGGTTCTAATAGAGAATGTTGTTACATTTATCCCTAGGAAACTTAGTCATAAATAATATCGAATTAAAAGTAATATTGTAATGAAAAACATTATGTACAAAGTAAGGGACATAAAATAAATACACAGGGAAAGAAATGAGACCATGAATTCATCAGAAACAAAATTAAAACATTAAGGAAATAATTAGTGAACATGAATTTGAGTCACAGAAAAGAAAATATGGTATTTAAGGGAAATAATTGAAATGGGTGGAGTATTATAAAGGAATCCATTATCGGGAATGTAATATGTCTAATAAGAATATATCAAAGAATATATTTTGTGAAAGAAATGTAAATCCACATAAAAAAGTTCTAATACAATAAAAATCTATCATAGGTTATAATGCACATAATCTTTGAGTAACATAGTCAATGAAGAAAATATATTACTCAATAAAAGGAAAATGAGAAAACCTATTTAGACATCATTAAAATATGAATCAAAAGAACATAGAAATAGATAATGAAATTGAATTTTCAAATCACATGAATAAATAGTGATTTATGTGTAAACAAGTCATTGGGATATTTAATACACCATGTCAAACAAAAATAACAAGTTCATAACTTAAAATATGTCTCAAGGAATAGAAATTAAGACAAATAACTATTCCCTTAGATTCCTACTTGATTAGATACACTTTAAACTATTATATATTAAACTAAGACTCTTTAATAATATATTTCAAAACCTTATTCATGTTTATTATATTTTGTATTAATATTTAATATTAATATCCTATATAGTTATTATTTATTTTTTCCCAATATAAATAACCAATTGTTAGTAGTTTAACTATTCATTGACTACTTCAGTATAATGGTTCCAGTCAAAATTCTATGTTTGTGATTTCATCATCTCTATATTTGTAAGATTATTTTAATAGAATTTACATAATGACTTATATATTTCAAGGTTCATTCCATGGGAGTTTTGGTTATGAGTCTTTAAAATGAAATCCAAAAAATACCTTCTTTGGTAAATTTTAACAAATAAAAAATGGATTATTAATAATAAATCAAATCTTACTATTAGTTTTATTTTCATTGTCATCCATGATAAAAATCGATAACATCATTCATATATAAGGTTAAAATAACCCAAACAAAAACATGTTATAATCAATGGATGGGTATAATTATGATGTGATTTTGTGATAATATCATTATTCCATAGGTTTAGTGATATTATTTAATTATAAGTAATTAGATAAATTAGAATCTAGATTATGTAGATGAAGAAGATAAATGAAAAATAATGATAAGAAGTAATCACTTACAAATAAGAAATCGTATATCCTCTTGGAATCCTTCTTTGTTTTGAAGGGTTTAGAGCATTATATCAAGACCAGAAACTTCCCAAAGTGGGACAAGATTATTATTGAAGAAAATATGGTAGATTATAGAGAATAATTCCAATTTACAGTGTTTCTTGGAATGGGTGGTGGAGGAGCCTTACTATAAGTTTGAGGGGTGTCATTTTTGTAAATACTTATTTATTAATATAAATGGAATATTATATTCTGGAAATTAGATCCAAATTTGACAATTACTAAAGGAAAGATAGAATGAGATTGATAAATCCTCCACCCACCCATTTAAATATATGGGTTTGTGTTGTTTTTTGAACTTATCCCTCAATTTATCCATTTTACTATATTTTAGTTATTATCGTGGTGACTAACTTTTACCTTGGCAACTTGTTTTTATGAACAAAATTTAATTTGATCTTATTTCATAATTTTTAATTTATTATTAAAAATTCGAAACAAATTTTATTAAATTCAGTTTATAAAGGTGATAAAAATTATTTTTAATATAAATACAAATAACATATAAACTTGTATATTTATTAATGATAATGAATATATTCTTTTTCCATGATATTTAATAATCATTATATAAATGTTTATTTTTTTAATTGTATATATCATTAATAAAGTTTACTAAAATCATTATTTTGCAGTTATTACTTCAATTTTCTAAGATAAAAATACTTTACATAAAAAAAATTCTTTGAAAAATAAATATATTTTCTATATAATAATAGTATCTCTATTTCTAACCAATTGATAAATAATGAATCTATATTTATTCATACATTAAAATATATTAATTTTAATACTTGAAATATGAGAAATTTAACTTATAAATAAAAAAATCCAATGTAATAAAACAATGTTTTTAAGAAAAACATTTGTTTATCCATGAATAATTAAATTAAATTTCTTTATAATTATTATTTATATTATTAATTTATTTTACTAGCCAATCATTTAATTACAGCAATTTATTTATTGATATCATTCTTCAAAATTAATAAATTTAATAAAAATTTGTAATTCCATAAAACACTTTCTCTAGAATCAATGATATTTTCCTAAAATCATCTATTTTTCTAATAATGTTTCATTTAACTATCTTTTAATATATATATTATAATAAAGAATTATTTAATTTAGCTTGGTTTTTCATGTATCACAAGCTATCAAACACACTTGATCTACTAAAAGGTTAATTCATACTAAAATCTCAGGGGGCTACATTCTACTCTACTTAAATAAATTTCACCCTTAAAATTTTAATTTCTCTACACGAATACTCGATAATGAACTCAATATTTATCCCTAAAAAATATTAAACACTAGGATATAAAGTCACACTATATTAAATATATATGCTAATTTAAAAAATAAAATTAACTCGAATCACTTAGTCACCAACATTACTTTTGAACCCCAAGGTTATATGTAATTTTTGATTTATTTTCCCAAAATTACAATAATATTTTACCTAATAAATTTAATCACATTGAATTAAAATAATATAATAAATATAAAATTTAACTATAGCTAAATCATGCATTATTCAAAAAACCCAATAGACACTTCCAAAATATTATTAATCACCTTAAAATCCAATCTCATATAACCTCAAATGAATTTATATGTTTTTGAATTATACTCAATAATATATTTATTAACCAATTATTGTACCTAAAACACCTAAATTATCCTTATCTAAAAACATCATAACATCTAAAGTTATCAAAATACACCTCTGATACCAACTGAGACTACGCGGGCCTATACTCCCAGATATGGTTCCAAAAACATATTTTTACACACTAGATTTGATACCAAATTAAATGTTCCAACCATAACCATCCCTAATCACATGATTTATAGAAAATAATTCATCACTTCCATACCCAATAATTTTTAGGATTAGATTTTCAGACAATTATGAATTAATGCCCTTTGCCTAATAAAATCCATATATTCCCCCGCCAAATTGTCATTTTTTCCACTAAACCAAGAATTAATTATATTATAATAAATATTTAACATCTCCAAATATGTTATCCAAACAGGAAAACATTATATTCATATCATATATAATACTCTTATTCATAACCTTGGGAAACAAAAACATGAGAATGAGTGAGATTAAATGCTTAGTAAGGTAAAACACATGACAATGAAATATATCATATGAGTTGAGACTTATAAAATGATATCATAAAATGGGATAATTTTATGGAGTCATATCATAAAGAGTTATAAATCATTGTATCCTGGAATAAAAATAATGTGGTAAAAACATAAAACATGAAATCATAAGTATAAGTCATGTCTCACTTCCAAGAAAATATAACGTATTGTGATGGGATTCTTACCCATGCACCATATATGGTATCTCATAATATAAAAACATCACTTAATGCATTGGAGGGATATATAATTCTAGTACCATTATTCACATCATAAAATGTACACGCATATTTTCACCATAGAAGAAAATATTTATAATTCCATAAAAGCATAATTAATTTAAAGTCCTAGATAATTGAATGGATACACTAAGAGAGCAGTGAGTTAGTGTATCCATAATTTGAAAATTGATTTTTTCTTAAGAAACCAATCCATATGACCATTTAGGATATGATATCTCAGTTTAATAATAATACTCAACCTTGTATGATATATACAAAATATAAAGAAGAGAAAGGAACATAAATGTTTTTATAAGGTTTAGAATCATTGTGAGAGCCTACTCTTTAATAAAATCTATTATTATCATTTTCTATATATTTTATACTAATAATTTAATTCTATATGGGTCACATGTATGTTTAATTTTGAGTTTAATTTATCTATTTAGAGGTTCTAAAGGTTTTTGGGAGTTGGGGTTAAAAAATTTAGATATTTGGGATAAACAAGATTGGTGCACAATATGTTATTGATTAGTACCAATCATATGGTAATGAGACATGATGGATTTGTAATTTTTACAGGAAATTTTCATGGTTTAAGAACTATTTTTTTCAAAATATGTGACTAACTATGAAAGCTATGTGGGTGAATGGGTTTTTTCCAGAGGCTATTACATGGTTTGAACATCATTTTTAGAACTTTACAGATCTCCCTAAGAAATCATGAAACTTTGTTTTAAAGGGAGAGTGTCTACTACATGGTTAGTGTATAAATCTTCTAATAGTATGGTCAAATAATAAGACCAAATACAGTCCTATTAAAGTGAAAAACTACCTCGATTACTTTTCTTGATTTAACCTATAATCCTCTCATAATTCTTTATTATCCTAAACCAACCTCTCCTTGATACACTAGAAGGTTCTCTCCTTGGTCTCATGGTGAATCCCCATCAATATAAATGGATCTATTTATGGTATGTGTATTTTCTGATTGTTCTTTTCTCCGATCACTAGTTCTACCATTGATCTCTCAACATTTCCATGTCATGAAAACCTATAAGGGGCTTGATGACATGATCTAAATTTTATATAGAGAATTTATAGAGTTTCTCTTAGATCTGGGATTTTGAGAAAAATGATTTATTTATTTCCCATAATTTGTTTCAAATGCTGAATAAATCTATTCATTGTCCAGTTAGGTGTATCTATAAAATGGTGAATAACCTTGAATTACTTAATGTTCTTGTAAATTCCTTTGTTTTTTTTGAAATTGATTGATTTTATATCAAGGAATATTTTTTTATGAAATTAATCTTAGGTGGAATGAAAAAGAGGTTTTAAAAGGGGGTTTCTTATAAAAATATTTTAATCACGTTATTTAATCAATGAAAATACTCAAAGATGATTTTAACTATAAAATAGATTTGGAAGATTAAGAGCAATGATGATTTGATCTAAAAATGATCTGAAAAATTATGATAATGTTTTTTAATGTTTTAGTAAATATATACATTAATAACCTTGGGTGTTAGGTTATGGTAATATGAAAACCTAGTGAGTGTGGCGTAATAAGGTGTGATTTTATTTATATTGATACAATCTGGTAGGACTCAATATTAGTAGGACTCACTATTTGATGGGACTAGTATTCCTTCATCTATCATAGAATGTATTTCCATAGGCTAGATCCCACTTGTTCTTGGTTTTGTACATGATTGTATTGTTTAATTATTGATTTTTGACATGTTTATCATATGGTATTTCCATAAATAATTATGTTTATTCCAATGATACTATATTTTAGGAATATTTCATATTATTTGTTTATTTGAATATGAAATTCTTTCAATTAAACCAAATGATGTTTTAAATATATTTTTATTGTGAATGTTTTTTATAAACTTATTTTTTTTAATGTTAAAACTATCAGTTTCATGGTGATAGACATTGTATAGATTCTTTGGTGGTATCCTATTGAGATTTAGTGACCACGCACTAAATTTTTCTTTGGGAATTTATAGTCATGGTTTTGAAGGATACATGAAATGGTAAGGGGACCACATGGAATGGAATCTTCTCACATAAATCCTTTTTATAGATTTGGAATGTTGTTGACAGATAGTCAGATGGAGGATTAGTTATAGTATTAGTTTTTTTGGGGGGTATAGTATTTGGATTTGGTTTTTATATCTCATGTTCATGTTCTTGTTCTTTAATATTGTAATCTATTTTATTATAATATATTGTTATACATAATACATTATGGGGTATCTTTTTGATTAAAACAATTCCATCAGTTTTTTAGGTTGATTCCCAGGTGCTTTTCACCAGCCTGTGGAAATTAAGAACATGATTTGGGACTTGTTACAACTCAAATCGAGTGACATGTCAGGTTGACCTTGGTTGGTTTATTACAACATGGTATTAGAGACTTACACAATTAGAAGTCTAGTGATACTACCTAGCTGTGTGTAATGACCAAACTATTCATACAAAGATATTACATCTTAAAATATGAATATTTAATAAAATTCACAAATAAATGCATGAGGACTGTTTCCGACGCTTTCGCCGGGGCACGCGCACCCGTCCGTCCGCGGGGGAGGACGCGCGGCGCTGCTGTTTCCCCGCATTCCCGCTTTCCAAAGGCGGGCGGCATTCGCTCCTTATTCAGGGACGTCTGCTCCTTGATTGAAACGGGATGATGGGATGTCGGTTCTTCCTCCTGCGAATTCCTCCTCAGAATTCATCACCTAGTCCGAGTCTCCCTTATAGATTTAATACGTAGTTCGTGAAACTCTTCCCAGCGCCATGTTTCCATGAACGCCGGTTAATTACGCTGCTTCTGTCGGGACATTCCAAAGGGTCCAGTCAGGGAAGCAACCTTCGGTCAGGGGAGTAGTCATGTTGAGGCATCAGTAGCGTGTCTGGATGCTGGGGTACCTGGCATGTCTGTCTGTTATCCTTGACTACAAGGCTTCTCGAGGGCGTGGAAGCCCGAGGCATCCCACATCGAGCGCGGGGGATTATATGTCATAGACACATATCTGAGGTTTTCCTCAGCTTCCTGTGTTCAACACATGGTATGCCGCAAGTTTAACATCCAACGGAGATGGATCAACCCAACCAGAGCATTAGCTAGGATTGATCGGATTGAGGGATCCTCCTTGAATGGATATCGATACCGAGGCCATCCTATGGGTGACTGTGGAAAAGAGCGCACCAACCTGGTCTCACCAGGATAAGGCGGTCCGGGCGAGAATTAGAACGGGTGGTGGGTTGATGAATGGAGTGGAAGGAGAGTGAAATGGGACCATCGCAGAGGGCGACAGTGAAGTTGGGATTGAGCCTTGACGAGGCTTCCTACGTATCCCCGTGGCAGGGAATCAAAGTCCGCGTAGTTCGGGAATACAGTTTAACGTCATGCGGGATGAAGTGAACCCTGACGTGAATAAACGACGAGCTATGGGTGTCGGCGAACCGACGTAAATGATGGACCTTGGTCCGATGGGAGTTGGGCTTGAACCTCTGGGAGGATTCCTACGTACCATGCCTTGACATGGATCAAAGACCTCGTAGTTCAAATGGGGTGTGTCGGTGAACCGATGTGAAAGTAGACCTTGGTCCACTAGTGGAGGGCTTGAACCTCGTAGAGGCTTCCTACGTACCATGCCTTGACATGGATCAAAGACCTCGTAGTTCAAAAGGGAAGACCCGACGTGAAAGACGGGTGGGCTTGAACCTCATGGAGGCTTCCTACATACCATGCCTTGACATGGATCAAAGACCTCGTAGTTCGAAGTGGTCACAACGGCTTGCCGTCGGACTGGAATTGCAGTTTAACGTCGTGCTGGACGTAGGTGGGACCCGACATGAAGAAATGACGGGTGGGCTTGAACCTCAAAGAGGCTTCCTACGTACCATGCCTTGACATGGATCAAATACCTCGTAGTTCAAAAGGGGTGGTGGTCAGGGTCGGTGCTCACTCTAAGCCCACGTGAGTCATGCTCGGTGTGAGAAACAAGAGGTTGGAAGGACCTGACGATCACGTCGCGAGGGGTGCGTCCGTGAGAAGCGAGAAGGGGCTTACGCGTTGGGCGGCCCATGGTGTTGGGACTTACTCCAGGATGGAGGCCCAAAGGGGGTGCCTCGTTCCCTATCACTCCCTCCACTGACCTTGGTAGTGGGGAAGTACAGAGATGCACGGGTGCAATCATCCGTACGAAAGGGTAGGGGCTTACGCTCTGAGGCAGCCCTTCCCCTACGAACATACGCCACTCCGACAAGGAGGATCTCATTCCATGCGCGGAAGAGTTCCATTCCCGTGGAGACGAATGGTGTAAAGAATGTTCGACCTGGGGGGACCCTTCGTGAGGGAGACGCGGTTGGGTCACAGTTTAACGTCATGTGTTAAGGACGCGGTGCTTGGCAGTTTAACGTCCTGCAGCTCGGACGAGGTGGGTTCACTCCACACCCCTAGGGCTTACATAACCGGTACCCTCTGGTCCTTGGGGAAGGGAAGGTGTCGGTAAGGCCATTGTCATGGGGGTTTGTGGAATGAACCATCGAGGGGTCCACGTTAGCGTGGTTATGCGAAGAAGAAATAGTCGTTAGCGTGCCTATGCAAAGAAGCATCAGGCGAAGCAACGCTACGGGAGGTATTGTCCATGGGACTTTGAAATCACATCGTGCAAACCTGGAGGGTCGCCCGGAAAGTAGAATCGCTAAGCAGAGGAGTGTGCTTTGCGAAGTGGGGTGCCTTGGCTTTAGCATGGGGCATAGGTGTGAGTGTAAGGCACTTCACGAAGTGGAACAGTGTTCGCGGAGCACTGCCTCGCGAAGGAGGAGTGTCTCGCGAAGCAGGGTCCTGCAAAGCAATGTGCTTCGCGAAGTGGAGCGATCCTGCCTTAGCATAGGGATCACTCGTATGGGTTGGGTGTGTCGCGAAGCACGAGTGCTCCGCGGCTGCCCAGGTTCCCTTGGGAATCCCCTACCTTCGCGACTTCCCTTGAGCTTCGCGAAGGGCATCCCTCTCGGAAGAGGGGTTCAAAACGAGACAAAGCAGAGTCGTCTCGCGAAGTAGAAGTACCTCGCGGAGCTCATGATTCCCGGAGCAAATCGTGCTTCGCGATTCGGGAGAGGAGAAGCCGAAAGGTCTGGTTGTCTGTCCTTTGGACTTAGGGGGAGTCCAGTATTTATAGGGAAGGGGCGCCGCGAAGCTGGGCTCGCGCGCCGCCTCAAGGGCTTCGCGGCGGCCCACGAACGTCAAATCGGATCGCCGAGGATTACCGCCTCCTGTGCTTCGCGGCGGCCCGCGAACGTCAAAGGGGTTCGCGGAGGATTACCGCCTTGGGGGCTTCGCGGTGGCCCGCGAATGTCAAACGGGTTTGCGGAGGATTACCGCCTCCTGTGCTTCGCGGCGCCGCCATGTTTGGGGCGCTTCGCGGCAGGCGCTTCGCGGCGGAACTTCGCGGCGGAGCTTCGCGGCGGAGCTTCGCGAGGCAGCGCGCCGGCCTTTTTCGTTCCCTTCTTTCAGGCCACAATTTTGGCGCCAACAAATGCCCCCCCTCAGACTTGGAGCCGCAGAGGGCGAAGGGTCGAAGGCTGAGGGAAAATCACCAAAATTGTCGGTGGTTCGCGATGCAGCATCGTGAAGGGACCCCGCAATGCTCGCCGGGCCGCGGATCCGGACGCGCCGCGATGCTTCGCGTGGGTGAGGTGCGCCGCGATGCTCCGGGGTCTCCGCCTATAAATAGGGGGTCCGACCTCTTTTGTCTTCACATGATTTCCTTGTCTTTTTTTCTCTCTCGACTTCGCGAAGCTCCACGTACTCCGCGACAGCCCTTCGCAAATCGAGCTTCGCGGCGAACCGCGGGTTTCTGACTCCGCGTCCGCGCTAGGCGAACTTCTTGTCGGCCTTGGCCAGACTTCGCGTCTTGGTCTCGCGACCGATCTTCGTGATCCGTCTTCGCGATCGAGCTTCGCGGTCGAGCTTCGCGATCCATCCGAAAGAATCCTTTTCTGAGGGCCAGAGTTAGAATGGCCCATCAAGAAGCTGTCTTGGGGGTTCACGCAGATGCTGCTCATCGAGATGAGATGGCCAACCGTCCAGGCTTGGGGGAAATGGTTCGGAGCCACTCGAACCACACTTCTTTGACAGATCTGCTGTCGGAAGGTCAGAAGGATTATCCGCAGTGCAAAAAACTGCCGTTGTACGGCTTCGGGCTGAGGGATGACGTCTTCACCCCTGAGGCGAGAAGGGATGAACCAGCTTGTTGGTTCAGGAGCACACCATGTCAGCACCAATGGTTCAGGGTGGCCGATGGTCATGCGCGGGAGGATTTCACACCCATCGCCGCTGACTGTCTCTACAATCATGTAAATGATATCGACGGGAGGCCATTGCAACCGGAGACGTCCCCTCCTCTTTACCGCACCATGCTGAAGGAGGCTTTGCAGGATCCAAGGAAAGGATGGTCTGATGAGTGGGACCTGTGCCAGGGCGGCAATTTTACCGACGACTGGGCCTGGGCCTACTGGGTCGGCGCCTCATGCGAGGAGTTCGAGGCCGAGCTGAGGAGAGTGGGATTGTATGAGGCGGCGTGGGCCTCCCAATTCCACATTTACCAACCAAAGCAGCTGATGCCGGAACTGCTGAGTAGATGGTCGTACAGGACCAACACTTTTCACCTTCATCACGGGGAGGTGGGCATCAGCCTGTGGGATGTCCACCAGAATTCCGGGGTCCCGATCTTGGGGGCCATGTATGACGAATTCCTCCCCGTCATCAGCGCGTGGGGGGATCCGGAGCAAATACCGCGACTGGCGTCGGCGCTGATGGCACTTGTCCCCGGAGAGGACAAGGAGGCCGTGAGGGACGTCCACTTCAGGAGGTGGTTCAAATGCTTCCTGAATTTCCCAGAAAATCGAGAGTTCCCGCCGAGGCCTCGGACTTGTCCAGGGGCAGCCCAACGGGGCAAAGGGAACTCTTATTGGCGGGTCTTGGAGGACAGCCAGTGGAAGACTTGGGGTTTCAGCGTCAGCACTGAACAACAGCCAATAGTCAGGCTGGCGGCCTTCATCGCGGCTCTCATCTGTGGGTGGATCCTACCAGTAAGGGATACACGCATGGGGGTGCGGCCCAGCTCGTTCATCATGGCGTCGATGTTGGCCATGGGGAAGCTGATCAACCTGGGGATCCCGATGCTCACCAAACTGTACAGAATGCTGCGACATATTAGCGAAGGCAAGAAGCCACCAAGGATATGCGGGCCCTTCCACCTCCTGTATGGGTGGATCGCAGCGCACATCAGGGGGATTTACGAGTATCCAAACCCCATCTCACCACCGGGATCGAACTTTCGCCCCTCCATCCTGAACGCAGTTGGGAGATTCCCGTTCAAACTGGCTGCCCCGATGGTACTGAATCGGGTGTGGAGGGCGGATGAGTTCAATTTCCATCCCTTCCCGTTGCCGATGGGGATGATTACTAATGACGGGCGAGGAACGAAAGAACATCGGGCTTACCTTCTGGCCTTCCGAGGTGGAGTTTTGGTGGCTCGGATAGATCGTGAGCCAATCTGCGAACCGTACACCCCGCATCCCTTTGCGAGGCAGTTCCGGTGCCTCCAGCGGCTGACCCCGCAGGTCTACTGGGAGGTGCGCCATGAGGAGCACCCGTGTGTGATGAGGCAGTTGTGGCTCATGTTCACACGGGAAGATGGGAAGATGCGGATTGCATTGCCTCTATCCACCGCCACCTTCGGATTAGTGAAGGAGTACGCCATCAGTTGGGAGGCTGCTTATCCGGGGGAGATGCTAAAGCAACCAACGATCCGGGTTGGTGATGGTGGGCCTCCTCTATCTCGAGGTCGAGGTCGGAGGGCAGCTAGGGCCGCTCGCGGTAGCGAGGCTGTGATGACGACGAGACCCACATCGGCCGAGGGTATGGCAGCAATGGCGGATCCGGTGGTCCCGGAGGAGCAGGGCCATTCGGCGGGGCGGCCACCGAGGGGATTTCGTCAGATATCCACTCAGGCTCCGGGGAAGCGGCTGCGTCACATCGACATGGCGGAAGATGCTGTCTTTCCGGAAGCTTGGGACATTTGGGATGTCAACCGGCAATTCCTCAGCCCACCTGAGATGTGGGCCCACCTGAATCTCCTCGGGATGGAACTGCCGGGCATAGGCCCAGTTTGGGCTGGATTCATGGCGTCTCCGTCAGAGGCGGAGCAATACCTAGGCGAGCTGGAGGATTACGTCCACTCCAGCGGTGTTCCTCACCCAATGATGGATCGGGTGAGGGTACTGTTGAATCAGACGGTGCCCCCACAGTTGTCGGCTGTCGATCTGAGGGAGCGCTTCCCCTTCCCGGAGGAATCAGAGGACTCTTCTCGGGGGGATGAGGCTGGAGGAGGGAGACCGTTGGAGGAGGGAGAGGTCGGAGACTGAGGCTCAGAATCCGATGACTTCACGGAGGCTCTCGAGGTAGCATTCCGAACTTCTCTCCTTACGACCTATTTTTGGGTCCCTATGGACTTCTCACCAATGTTTGAGCCATGCAGGAGGAACTTGTTCGTAGGCCTCGTTCTCGCTCCTTGGCGGATGATGATGCGGGACCTTCAGAACCCGTGCCTATGGCTGCGTCTAGTTCTGCATCTGGTGGGACCAGGGGGTCTGAGGTGGCTCCTCTGGACTCCCCAGATCATCCAACAGTATACGGGGGGCCTCGTCTCGGAGTCCCATCGGCACCGGCTCAGGAGCAGCGCTCGGAGGTCGATCTTCGTAAGTATCCTCCACTGGTCTCCTCATTGTCACATGTAGGCCATGCCAACTAACGTTTATGTCTCTCCGTCGTGCAGTTCTTCGACTGGCGTGGGCTGCCGTAGCATGACTGGTCGGGATGTCTGGTGGCACCCCTCCTAGGGGCATGCCAGTGATGGTGGCGATAGTCCCCCCACCTCCTCAAGCTGCGGCGCACACCATCACTGGCAGGACCACTAGCAGGGCCGTACCTGAAGTCATCGAGGTGGACTCTGAGGAAGAGGATCAACCGGTCGGTCCCAGTCCTGTCGTGCCTGCGTCGGCATCAGGTGTCGTACCGGACTCAACACCAGATGCAGATCCCGCTGAGGAATTCCTGCAGGTATATCCTGCGTACGAGCCTTCCAACCGCGCGGATTGGGACGAAACGGCCTCCGATGAGGAGGACAGGAGCATAGTCCGTCGCCGGTCGTGGAAGCTGATCACGCGCTTTATCAGGGACACTCCCCAAGTGCAATGGTTGGTCGAAATGGATAGTCTCCGCTCGCGGTTGCACGAACTGTGTGCCGGGGGAGTGGATGCCCAACGCCCTCACGCGCTCATCCGAGACCTCATGGCTGAGAAGATCTGGGAGCATGATCGTGGGCTGAGCGTGGGATGGTAGCAGAGGAAGGCGACCAGCATTAGGAAGCTCCAGGAGGCTGAAGGCGAGGTCCAACAGATGCAGATCCGGGCCAACGAGCTTTCAGCCACTCTCGATGCGCAGTCTGAGCTGGTCTCACGATTGAAGGCCCAGCTGGCAGAGGCTGAGGAGAATATGGGGAAAAACTCTGGAAGGATGGTTGCCGTCCAGGCCGAGGTAGAAAGGGCCAGGGCTAGAGTTGACGAATTACGCCCCGCCGCTGCTGAAGAGGAGCGGGAGTTGAATCAGCGGCAACAGGCTTTGGATGCCGCAAGTCAGCGGGTGGCGGAGCTGCAAAGCTCTTTTGACGGGGTCAACCCGTCCATGGGGGAAGTCAACCCCCGAGTATTGTAACATACCCGAAAGAAACTTTTATTAACACTTTTGTGCTTCATCTCTTTCTTTCTCCTTTGATTTGAGTGCCGTGGAACGCACGATTTTCACTGTTGAATTGCCTTGTTACATCCCTACAATGTTTGCGGGACGTTTGAAGACAATTCCCCAAGCCATTCCAGATTCCCGAAAGATGGGGAAGGCTTGATCGGAGGAGGAACTTCCAGGATAGCCGAATTACCATTTCTTCAACGTGCTCTTATGAACGAACGGGGCAACACCAGGGGTGCTGAAATCGGTTCAAACAGATGAAAATGGGAAGTGTGGATCACGATACCCAAATTCGGAGCACTGTGGGGATGCCGTGACAATAAAGGACAACTGTTAACCGTGGCGGAGAAACGGTATCCTTACTGCGTTAGCCTGAAATGGGGACAACAAATGAGCATCGACCGTTGACCGTATTCGCAACGCGGGATTTTATCAATTTTTTGTCGATCAATATTTCGGGACGTTGGCCCAGGACAGTTGGCAGACCATAGGTTAGACATCTATACTGTTAGGGGGTCCTTCCAGGCATGACCCGTCTTTCGGAACGTTGGCCCAGGATGGTAGGTGAGCCGATGCGGCATGAGACCAGACCGTTAGGGGGTCCCTTCAGACATGAAAGAGGACGAGGGTCCGAATAAGGGGCACACAAAGCGTGGAACATGGAGTGGTGGTTTGTTCAAACAGAATCCAACACTTCAGTAGTTACACCACCGTGGTGGGAGTATGCCAGATGGGCACATCGATCTGATCACGGATCATTCTTTCTTCCAGATAGGGCCTCTCTGGAGAGGGCCGGAAATGGGGAGGAACAAGATTTCGTGATTCCAGGGGATGAACCGTAGGTGAAATGCCTGGGTGTCTCTACGTATCCCACGTGATGATGGGAATCAAGCCGTACGTAGTTCTGAAAGCGCAGTTTAACGTCATGCGGGACGAGGAACAGCCCGACTGTATTGGCATACATCCTACCAAAACTACTAAGCCCACGTGAGTCGTGCTCGGTGCAGGAAACAAGCAGTAGTGGCGGGAATTTCCTGACACAAAAGGGGCAGGTTAGGGAAAAGGGACGCTCGTCGACTACCGGCCCAATGACACTAACACGATCATTCAGCGCACCTAGATGCGCGAAGAGAAAGAGCCGAGTATGATGGAGTTCCCCTTGAACATGAGGAAGTGGAAATGTGTGAATCATGGTGCTCGAGATTCAGATCACGATGATGGCGGCGTGACGATGGAGGATTACTGCTGACCATGTTCGCAACACAGCATCCTGTCGCGTTAGCCTAGAATGGGGACAAACAAATGAGGGTCGACCGTTGACCACATACGAAACGCGGGACCATGTCACAAATGTTTCCAGATATCCGTAGGGACGTTGGCCCGAAACAATTGAAGGGCCCTTAGGTCCAGCATTCATGGAGAGCCCTTAAGCTTAGTATCCACATCGTCCGAGGGTCCTTTTGGATGTGGAAGAGGATGAGGATCCAAATAGCGAGCTCATGAAGCTTGGTTGTGAGATGAGTAGAATGTCCCTGTGAAAATCCCACACTTCGGGCTCTTTGTCAAAACACATCTGAATACGTCAACGAAACGTATTAGAGAGAGGGAGCAGATTCCTTTCCCTTGGGGAGATCTTAGTTTAGGGTCATAGAATTCGGACCATAGATGGGTAAAGGGATCAGGGGACGCATGACATCAAAACCTGACGTGGATGAGGACATAGTCCTACTTACCATGCGTTCTCGGAGGAAATGATCGAGTCGAGGGACCGAACACAAGGGTTAGGCTGGGCCCGCGGGGAAGTACCCGGGCGCTCCTATGTATCTCATAAGGATGAGAATCAATCCATACGTAGTTCTGGAAGATGGCACGGTAGGACACCAGTGCCAGAGGACAAGGGGAGTGCGGGCGTGGCCCTTTCACTAAAAGAAGCTTAATTTGATAACTCTTGTTTGTTCTTTAAGGTGAATGGTTTTTTTTTTGTGAAGCGACAGGCCTAGAATAGTAGGTCATGATGTCGCCACAAGGATCAAGCCGTAATGGGCGTTGACAAATGGCATGGCACATGACCAATACCCAACGTGATGTCCTATACAACGAGGTCACCACAATGCGGTGCCGTTTTTCATCGTGCGGCCAGGACGATAATGTCACAGTTTAGGGTCGTATGATAGGACCAAGCATGTATTTTATCGTCATGCAGCGCAGATGTAGCAGAGACGATGCTAGGCGGGAAATGTGCGCAGTGTTATAAAACAAAATTGACAGAGACATGATCCGAAATCAAATTGTACGCCATCCGGGGGGGAAACCTTAGGCCGAGGGGCCTATACAGAGGTGAAAAAAGGAGAGAGACTGGCTTCCTGAATGGGTTGTACCCGGAGACAAAGCATCTGGGCGGTCCTATGCATCCCATGAAGATGGGAACCAAGTCGAAAGTAGTCCTAAATGGATCTTAGTTTATGGTCTTAGAACTCAGACCATGGGAGCCCCAAAGGACGTCAGATTGCAGCTTTGTCCCCCCAGCATGCAAAGGTGCACTGAGGGATAGCGCCAAAAGTGTTGAGATTCCACCTGGACATGATGGGGTGGAAAATGATGTGAATCATGCAACCAACATTCAAGGACTGAAGGGGCTGGCGTGACGACAGAGGATTACTGCTGACCATATTCGCAACACAGCATCCTGTTGCGTTAGCCTGAAATGAGGACTAACAAAACAAGCATCGACCGCTGACCATATTCGCAACGCGGGATTTTATTGATTTGTTGTCCAAAACCCTCGAGGGCGTTGGCCCGTATCGGTAGGAGAGCCCTTGGGCATTGTATCCAGGCCGTTCTTGGGGGTCCCTCCGGGTGTGAAAGATGATGGAAGTCCGAATAGAGGGGAACACGAAGCTTGACAAGTGGAAGGAACTTGATAAAGTTGAATCTGACACTCTTGGTCCTAGACTAGAGTTCTCTTAATACATGGGTTAACCGCTGCAAGGAGTCAAGGGACTCATCTTTGAGGGTGATCGAGAGATGGGGCTGGACCCGAATCTTGGACATCCAGGTGGTCCTACGTATCCCATTAGGATGGGAATCAAGCCACACGTAGTTCTGAAATGTGCCTTTTAACGTCATGCAAGACATGGACCAAGAGGACTGAACCTCAGAATGGGGGCGTGCGTAGTGCAGCTATTGCAAGCCCGACGTGAATGAGGACGTAGTCCTACAATGCGTCGCGCAGCCCTGTGATCGGGGTCCTGAAGGCAGGATTAGAGAGGTAAATTTGCTGAACTCAAGCTGGGCCCGGAGACAAGGGGTCCGAGCATTCCTACGTATCCTATCGGGATAGGAATCACACTGAACGTAGTTACAGATGAGAATCTTAGTTTATGGTCTTAGAGCTCGGACCGTGGATGGTGAAAACTCCCGAGTAAGCACAGATGTCAACCCAATCCCTAAGCCCACGTGAGATAAACTCGGTGTGGGAAACAAGGGGGGTATCCTCATCGCAATACTTGGGGCGTCCATCAAAGGGGAGTCAACAGAGAGTTCCGAAAGACACTTTTGATGTAGCTTGTTCCTCCAACGCGCAGACGTGCACGGGGGAAAAGTACCAAGAGTCCCGAGACTCTACTTGGACATGATAAAGTGATGAAGGGTGTGAATTGTGTACCCGACATTTGGGCTTAATGGGTTGGCGTGGCGATAGAGGAAGACTGTTAACCATGGTGGAAACACAGCGTCTATATCGCGTTAGCCTGAGGTTGGAACAACAAATGAGCATCGACCGCAGACCATATTCACAACGCGGGATTTTATCGATTTGTTGTCTGAAACCCTGGGGGGCTTTGGCACGTATCGGTAGGAGAGCCCTTGGGCGTAGTATCCAGGCCGTTCTTGGGGGTCCCTCCGGGTGTGAAAAATGATGAAAACCCAGATGCGGGGATACACAAAGCCTGGAAAGCGGGTGCGGACGTGTCCGAGTAAAGTTTGGCATTCTAGGTAATAAACCAAAGTACTCTTAAGCACATTGGTGACCCGCCGAAAAAGGGATCGACGAAACAGCTCAGTAGGGGTGGGGAACATGGCGTGGTCATTACGAGATCATCGTAAATGAGGACATAATCCCACACCACAACATATGATCCTCTCATGGAGGAAGGATAGGCCAAGGGGCCAAGATGGGATGAGTATTCCCGAGAGATGGGGCTGGACCCGAATCTTGGACATCCAGGTGGTCCTACGTATCCCATTAGGATGGGAATCAAGCCACACGTAGTTCTTGAAATGCAGTTTAACGTCATACTGGATGAGGAGGGAAGTAATATACTCCGAAACAAGGGAGGTGTGCGGTATGGCGAAGAAGACGACGTGAATGAGGACGTAGTCCTACACCACACCATACACCCTGGGTAAGAGGGGACCTGGGCCGTGGCCCGGAAAGGCCAAGGGGCCTAAGGTCAGGCATCAGTCAGGAAGACCTGACTGGCTTGCAGTTTAACATCTTATAGTGAGGACGGAGGGCCAGGGACCCAAGGAGGCCAAGGGGCCTGAGGCTGGGCCTTGGTCAGGAAGACCTGGGGCCTTGTAAAGGGGGTCGTACGGCATGGTACATTATCCCGACGTGAATGAGGACGTAGTCCTACACCACACCGTACACTCCAGGTGAGAGATTGGGGAGAAGGCCAAGGGGCCTAAGATCAGGCATCAGTCAGGAAGGCCTGAATGGTTTGTAGTTTAACGTCTTACATGAGGACGAGGGTCGGGGACCCGAAAAGGCCAAGGGGCCTGAGGCTGGGCCTCGTAAGGGGAGTCGTACGGCATGGTACATGATCCTGACGTGAGTGAGGACGTAGTCCTACACCACACCGTACACTCCACGTGAGGAATCCTGGGCCGTGGCCTGGAGAAAAGGGGAAGTTATCAGTCAGAAAGGCCTGACTGGTTTGCAGTTTAACGTCTTACACGAGGACGAGGGCCGGGGACCCGAAAAGGCCAAGGGGCCTGAGGCTGGGCCTCGTAAAGGGAGGGCGTACGACATGGTACATGATCCCGAAGTGAACGAGGACATAGTCCCACATCACACCGTACACCCCTATGGGGAAATAGATCCATGGGCTCGATTGCTAACACCTCTCTGGGGGATGTTTGCCACCTCGTGATGGGGCAGAATGAATCACTGCACTCGATGTCAGGGACATCTCGGGGTGGACCCGAAGATCCAGGACACTGTTGACCATGTTCGAAACACAGTGTTCCTATGGTGACCCGTATGGGGGCAACAAATGAGCGTCGACCGCTGACCAAATTCGCAACGCGGGACTTGTATCGGCTTGTTGCTTGAAAACCCTCAGGGGCGTTGGCCCGTATCGGTAGGAGAGCCCTTAGGCATTGTATCCAGGCCGTTCTTGGGGGTCCCTATGGGTGTGAAAAATGACGGAATCCCAGTCAAGGACTGGGTGAAGCATAGTTGTATCCATCCACGAAAGGGGAAAACACCTCCAGGGGGAATGTGCAGCCGGGTCGAGGCTTGCTCGACGTGGGTCGGGGCAAAAGTGTGCACCCTGCCATGTCTTGACCCGAGGGGCAGCTTTTGGCTTTTGGGCTGGGCCAACGGACGAAATTTCCGGGCGTTCCTACGTATCTCATAAGGATGAGAATCAATCCATACGTAGTTCTTGAAGGCCATGCAGTTTAGCGTCATGCGGTGAGGACGTGGGAGGATAGAAGAACGGGAGTGGGCACATGGTGCGACCCTTAAAATCCTTGTGCGAGCGGGGTTGCATGAGCGGGGCCAAGAAAGCCTACTCCCTGCTACACAAAGATCCTCCAAGGAAACTATTCCCAGGGGGAATAGCGGAAGAGAAAAGCTTGGGGCTGGGCTCAAGATGAGGCGTCCGAGCGTTCCTACGTATCCCATGAATATGGGAATCAAGCCACACGTAGTTCTAGAAATGCAGTTTAACGTCATGCGGGACGATGAGAAGCACCTCATTTGGGGATATGTACGGTACGACAAGTAATCCGACGTGAATGAGGACGTAGTCCTACACCATACCGTACAATCCTGCAAGAGGGTAAGTCGGGGAAAAACCAAGGGGGCCTGGGGCCAAACCGCGGTGAAGACGGGGGCCAGGGGCCCAAGGAGGCCAAGGGGCCTGAGGCTGACCGGCTTGAAGTTTAACGTCTTGCGGGACGAAGATGTAGTTTATGGTCGTGTAGGACTTTACAGTTTAGAGTCATGTTGGACCATAGTTTCCAGTTTAAGGTCATGCGGGACCGTTTCACAGTTTATCGTCTTGCAGGACGAAGATGCAGTTTAAGGTCGTGCAGGACCATTTTGCAGTTTAGGGTGGTACAGGACCTTCACGCAGTTTAGGGTCGTGCTGGACCTTCTCGCAGTTTAGGGTCGTGCAGGACCAATTTTTCCCTAGGCAAAGTATCACTTGAGGAATTTGGCATTGGTGGGAGGGGTTATACGCTCTCCATCTGTGGTCACCAAGGAGTATGCTCTGTTGGGGTAAACCTTATGGATGATATAAGGCCCTTCCCATTTGTGTTCAATCTTGGGTGGTTTCCTACCGGGAATCATTGGCACTCGAAGGGCCAATACCAGGTCACCCTGTAGAAAAGAGCGGAGACGAACCTTCTTGTCAAAGGCTCTGGATATCTTGTCCTGATGCCTTTCCAGATTGTGCAGGGCACGAAGTCCGTTCTCGTCCAGTGCTTCCAATTCAGCTAGACAGATCTCGGCTACCTCATCTGATGTTTGGTGATCATAAACTACAGTGCGTAGCGATGACAGATGGATCTCAATGGGTAGGACGGCCTCATCTCCATACACCAGGGAATATGGGGTCACCTGGGTAGAGTTGCGAGTCGTCGTCCGGTAAGCCCAGAGGGCGTTGGGGAGCTTGTCCGGCGAACTTTTCTTGTTCTGGCCGACCATCTTCTGCAGAATGTTAGAGAGGGTTTTGTTGAACGCCTCGATCTGTCCATTCGCCTGCGCATAGTAGCGGGAAGTATGGTTTGACCGAATATCGTACTTGGCGTACAATTTCTTCAATTCAGCTACTCGGAAGTTGGTGCCGTTATCGGTGAGGACGGCGTGAGGGACTCCAAACCGGTGGATAATGTTGGAGCTCACAAAGTCAACGATGGAACAGACCTTAACCTCTTTGAGCGGAACTACTTCTGCCCACTCGGAGAAGAAATCTGTAGCAGTCAGGATGAACCTACACTGGCGGGCTGTTGCCGGTGGATACGGTCCCACTACATCAAGTCCCCATACCGCAAATGGCCATGAGTACTTGGTGGGGTGGAGGGGTTCTGGCGGCCGATGCAAGAAGTTGGCGTGTACTTGGCACGCGTGGCATCTCTTGGCGTATCCAATTCAATCGTGGATCATGGTGGGCCAGAAGTACCCTAACCTCCGAATTTGATGGGACAGCTTCGGCCCAGCTTGATGGGCGCCACAGGAACCGGCGTGAACCTCTTGCATAACTTGAGGTATCTCTACTCCTTGGATGCAACGGAGGAGGACACCATAGAAACACCGTTTATAGAGGATCTGCTCAAGACCGGGGCCGCTCTGGAGGGTAAATTGAAGTGCGCGGCGTCGGATTCGCTCGCGTTCGGCCCGGTCGTCCAGGATCTGACCATTTTGGAGATACTCAACAAAAGGCACCCTCCAGTCGGGAATGGCTTCCACCACTGCGTCTGACAAACCCGAGACTCCCAATATGGAGGGTCCCGTGGTGAGATGACTTACCCGCAGGCCGTCATCGTCCTCTTGGGTGATGGGGGCAATGACTCTCCGGTGTGCCACATGTATGATTAGGTTGTCTTGCTCGGGTTCTGCGAGCGACGCGGCCAATCCAGCCAGGGCGTCCGCTTGGCCGTTCTACGACCGTGGGACATGGGTAACCTCTGGTCGAGAGGAGAACTGGGCCATTAGGCGGAGGGTGTACTCCAGCAACGGCACGAGCTCTGGCTTCCTGACGACATAGTCGCCATTAAACTGTTTGATTACCAGCTCGGAATCTCCCTTCACATGTAGATGGGGGACATGGATCTCAAGGTCCAACTCGAGGCCGATGATGAGAGCCTGGTACTCTGCCTCGTTGTTCGTACAACCTTCCGACAACAGGAACGAGTATGGCAGGACGACTTGTGCCGGGGTAATGAAAACAATACCCAGACCCACTCTGTTGAGCTTGGGGTCGTTGAGCCTTCTACCGGTGGGGCTCCGGGAGGCGCCGTCAAAATGCATTTGCCAACACGGGACAACATGATCGACTGAAAGGATCGTCTCGTCGGGGAAATCCAGGTCCATGGATTGATCCGTGGGGGTTGGATGGGAAGCTAAAAAGTCTGCCAATGCCTGTCCCTTAACAGCCTTCTTAGGCATGAACCTGATATCAAACTGCTGGAGAATCACCGCCCACCATGCTAGTCGGCCAGTCAGCATGGGGCGGTTCAGGATGTACTTCAGCAGATCTACCCGAGAGATCAGTTGCACCTCGTGGTGTTGCAGGTAGTGCCGCAACTTCTGCACGGCGAAGACGAGCGCAAGACAGCTCTTTTTGATAGGGGAGTATCTGACCTCCATATCGAGAAGCATGCGGCTGAGATAGTAGAGACTGTTCTCAGTGCCCTCGTAATTCTTATGGGAGAGCAGCGTGCTGAGGGATCTCTCCAGGGCGGTCACATAAAGGACCAGCGGCTTTCTAGAGACGGTTGGCATCAAGACCGGAGGTTGGAGCAGATACTGCTTGATTTCCTCAAAGGCAGTCCGACACTCCTCATCCCACTCGTAGGCAGCACCTTTCTTCATGAGCTGGGAAAAGGGCTTAAACTTGCCGGCCAGATTCGCAATGAATCGGCGTATATAGGCTAAGTGGCCTTGAAGGCCTCGAAGCTCCCGAATGTTGCTCGGGGGAGGCATTTGGCTGATGGCCTTGATCTTCTCTGGGTCGATCTCGATACCTCGGTATCTGACAACAAAGCCCAGGAACTTCCCCGAGGTGACACCGAAGGCGCGCTTCAACGGGTTCATCTTCAGGCGACGGGAACGGAGGAAACCGAACACTTTCTCAAGGTCTTTGATATGGTCCTGGAGCTGATGTGACTTGAATACGAGGTCGTCCACGTAGCATTCCACCAATGTCCCGAGAATCGGTTTAAATATGCGATGCATGGACCTCTGTTAAGTGGCACCTGCATTTTTCAAACCGAATGGCATGACCTGGTAGCAGAAGGTACCCTGGGGGGCCCTGAAGGTAGTGGACTCCTCGTCTTCGGGGGCCATCCGGATCTGGATATACCCGGAATACCCATCCATGAAAGAGAGGGCTTGGAACCCGGCCGTGGTGTCAATCAACAACTCCGTCACTGGGAGTGGGAAGTCATCCTTTGGGCAGTGGCGATTGAGATCGCGAAAGTCGATGCAGACTCTGATCTGCCCATTCTTCTTCCCGACCGGCACAATGTTGGCGAGCCATTTGGGGTACTGGACCTCCTTAATGAAGTTGGCTTTGATTAGCTTATCAACTTCGTCCTCAACCATAGCACCATGAGAAGGGTGCATTTTCCTGGGAGGCTGCTTAAACCCACGATGTTTTGCCGGGAGGCCCAGACGGTGAATGGCTACCTGGGGATCCAGTCCTGGCATCTCGTCATAACTCCAAGAAAACACATCACAGTACTATTTGAGGAAGTCTATGTACTGCTGCCTCTCCTCGAGGGACATGGCCGCACTGATCAATGTGGGTCTCGGATCTGCCTTGCTACCAAGGTTCACCTGTACCAGTTCATCAACCGTGGTAGAGACGCCTTCTTCAAAGGCTGGGGGAGCATCCTCCAAGTCTTCCTCCCTAGCCGTGGGGGGACTTCCCGCGACGGAAGATACTTCTGGGCTCTCGAAACCCGAGGGGCAGCTGGTACCTGCTTGGGCAGCAGCGGTCATCACATCAGGAGACTCACTTGTCGTTGAGACCATAACAATGAATGCATTTGATCCTATCCCATATGGCCTTCGGCCTAAAGGGTCACGTTTGATGATATCAAAACAGTGGTGACGTGTCAGCCTGAGTCGGTTAATTCCAGCCCGGTGGAAGAGACACGTATGGCACACCGCTGTTGTCATCAGCTTGATGTCCCGGTACCGTACAGGAGTAGGAGGTTCCGGATGACCCAAGCCTGGTTGATGTAGGAGTACGAGGTGATTTTCCGCCGTCGCTTGGACACGGAAACATGCCTTCCTTGCATACCCGAAACAACAAAACATTGCCCCATGTCGGGGGTCGTGGCCTCCAACCGGTGGATCGGGAGGATGTAGGTGTCGTCCATGCCTGCCCAGGGATCACTTGTGATCGGGGCGGGCTCATCCTTGCTTACCAGGATTTGCTTGTCCTTACTTTTGTAATAACCCGCATCCAGATAGCGGGCCTCACAAGAAGCGAAAGGGGACACGTCTCCTTGGAGCACGCCTACTCGACCGTTGAGCGAGTACTTGGGGCACTGGTGATACGACGAGGGGACCGCTGCGTGTAGATGGAGCCATGGCCTACCCATCAATGCGTTGTAGGCGGTGTCCTGAGAAACAACCATGAACTCGGTGCTGGCAATTAAGCCACCGAACTGAGTCTTCAGGCGAATCTTGCCGACTGGGGTTTGCTCTATCCTGTCGTATCCCTGGGTTCTAAGGTCAGAGGGAGTCAGATCACCTTCGGACAGACCTAGCTTTCACAGCGTCCGGGTCGGAATTAGGTTGATTCCAGAACCCGTGTCAACGAGGCAACGACGGACTTCCACGCCGTTGAAGTGGACAGTGATATATAGCGGGCGAATGTTCCCCTGTATGGGAGGGTCCTCATCTTCACCGGAGAACGAGATAACCGCCTGACACTCGGCGTTTTCAATCGTCTCGGTATGGAACGCTTCTGCAGCTGCTACTTCCGTCTTGAATTGGAGGGGGCTCCTTAGGGCCTCGGCAAGTGGCTTGCGCATCTCAGATGACAGGCGCAGGGCCTCAAGGATGGAGAGCCTCACTAGAATGCCGGCCAGGTGCTTTAGGAAATCATACTTGCGTGCCAAACGCGAAACTCTGCTTACAGGGGGGTTTTTCGGCATTTAGAGGCATAGAGGGTCCTGTTGGCTGAACCGGCGATTGACTAGTACTGGGCACATCTTGCTGCCTGCTAGTTGAAGCCTGGAGAGTAATTGCCGGACTAGGATCGGACAGCGGAGGCTGGCCTGTAGCTGGGCAAGACCGACTGTGATACGGACGAGGCGGCTCCCCCCGATCCAGTAGCACGAACGGCGGTGGAGGTAGAGCCGAGGGTGCTGGATGGGTCTGCGCGTGCTGAGATCTGCGCTGAGCCTGATGCCTGGTCTCGGTAGCGTGCACGGCTTGGCCACAAGTGCCTGCTGATGTACCTCAATGACCGGCGTGATTGCGATTCCGCCGACGTTGACGTCGGCTGGAAACGTTGGGGAGGTCTGCCTGGGGTTCCCCCTCGTCGGGGGTCATATAGGGCTTTACCAGCTCCACGGTGTTAACCGAAGTGTACCCTTGGCTATCGCTCGAGGATTCATCCACCGCTGGGTGGATTCTGGGAGGAATCCCCATTTCGGGAGGCATGAAGTCGCCGAGAGTGCGGGACGACGACGACACTGGCGGTGCACGTTGCTTCTTCTTACGTTGCCGCTGCTTTCCCTGTTGGGCAGAGGTCGACTGTGAAGACGACGCGGAGGCACCGGCTACTTCTTCTGAAGGTTCCGACTGCTTCAGGCGCGCCCGGATGATGCCCTGGGCACGGAAAATGGTTTTTCGAGCCATCCAGTCGTCATATTTCTGGGATCCTCGGCTAGGGACCTGTTGCCACTCACCTTCGCTATCGCTGCCGATTTCTGATCCTGCAAAGACGCCTGCCACTTGGGCTGGAGCCGGGCCCAACTTGACTATGTTGTTGTTGACCTGGTCCTGAAGCCAGTCTTTAAACTCATAGCACCACTTGAGGGTGTTCCCCAGGATCCAATGATAAGGGCAGTAGTTGGGGTGATCGGTGAGATGCGCCTCTGCCGGCCTTTTGCACTCAGGCAGACGCACAATCCCTTTCTCTAGAGCACTTCGGAAGTAGCCAGGAACCTGATTTTCGTTGAAAGAATAGGTCTGGTACCTTCTTTCTGGATAGGGGGCCCTGGGGGCCTGGTCCTGACGAGGGACCGGAGGGGCCTGCCGAGGAGGCGGCGCCTGGTTGTCTCGCATAGGTGGCGGTGGCGCATTGCGCGGGGGAACCTGTCGGTTCTGAGGCGGTCGCTGCTGGGCAGGAGCCTGCGCTTGAGGTGGAGGACCTCTGCGGGGTTGCGGGAGTGGTGCCACCGGCAGCAATTCCAGCTGCCTCGGGGCTTCTATTTGAGCCACCGCGGTGGGTTCAGCCCTGGCGGTCCTCCTGGCTGGGATCATAGGGGGCAGGAAACGTGTCTGACTAGCCTGTTGCAGGGCTTCCTCGAGGCGCTGGGCCTTATCTGAGAAATCTTCGAACCCTCCAGGGTAGTTCTGGGTAATCAAGGAGGGTACCAGCTCTGTCTTGATGTTCCCCACACACATTGCCAGTAATTGCTCCTGAGTCAGTGGCATATCGAGGGAGTACATAAGTCCCTTCCACCGGGCGATGAAGTCCGCGACTCGCTCATCAGGCCTTTGCTTGCACTTGAAGAGGTCTACGATGCTGGTCTTTCGCGTGGTGGAGCTGAACTGGTACAGGAACTACCGGCGAAGATCCTCCCAACCGGTCACCGATCCGATAGGGAGCTGGCTGTACCAGACGAATGCCAGTCCTTCCAATGTCTGTACAAAACATCGGAGTTTGGCGGCTTCTTGTTGAGCCGGGGTCCCCAGCATGGGGCCACACCTGGAAGAGAAATGAGCCAAGTGCTGGGGCGGGTCCCCTGTCCCGTTAAAAGGAGAGAAAGTGGGGTTCCCAAAACCCAGAGGTGCGGGCATATCGTCCACCCACGCGGGATAAGGCTTTCCATCCGGTGGGACCGCAACCTGCCGCGTTTCCAACGCCTCGAGGCGGGCTGTGAGTGCCGCAATAAGGTCCTCCGGGTGGGGGTCCCTGTCTTGATGGGGATCCCTAACCACAAGTGCATTGCCAGGTTCTTCAACACGGTAGACGGCCTCGGCCGCTCGTGGGTCAACTGGCTGGACGACCTGTGGGGCGACTGAGGGAACCCGAGTTGGATTCTTCAGATTGCCCCGTCGCTCGGGGGGGTTTGGCGAGACGTATCACGCCCTCTTGCCGTATGTTCCGGCTTCCGCCCTGTCTGCGGTAGTGGCATTATCAGGGTTGCCCGGAGGCATCTCACCGGGGGGAAATTGTTACTGCCCCTGCCGCCCCGGCCTGGGATTACCATAGCCGGGTCGTCGCTCTGCGGCGCGCTCAGCCAAGAGTTCGTCAACCAGCCTCTTCTGCTCAGCAAGCTGCTGGCGTAACGCGGCCTTCTCAGGATCCTCGTCCGTTTTCTGCACAGAAGCGGACGGGTCGGAGTGCTTGACTGTCCCGACGTTCTCCTTACCCTTGCCAGCGTTTCGACTGAGTACCAGCGACTCTGTGGGTACGGGTAGGCCCAGCAGGTTCCTCTGCTGACGGGTAACTCTCCCTGATGGGTCGAGCAGTGGCGGTGCGCCCTCTGGGGGGAAGTCTCCATCAAGGAGTTCCAGTTCGTCCTCCCTGTCCACAATGTCGGCCATGTGGACCGTGATTCCTCTCGAGGGCATGTCCTCGATGTCGCATAGCGAATCGGGTTGTCGTCGAATAGGATCGAAAAGAAGGGCAACATAGTGTCCCCAACCACGGACTTGCACATGGGGGGTGGCTTCCCTGACGATCTTGCGGAGTGCTTTAAAACTCTGAACGCATTTTCGTTGGAGGGCACTCTAGTGACCTGGCGACTCGGGGTGCTGGGCCACAAGGAGCGCGACCGCATCGATCAGGCGACACTGTTCGCCAATCTCCTCGAAGTGCTCTCGACTTCTGGGGTACACCACCCGTTCGCAACGAAGGCGGAAGTGCGTCGCCCAGAGGGTTCGACAAAAGAATCCCACTTCTTCAGGGGTACGAGACTCGGGTACGCGGAAATTCAGCGCCGCCGGGGGCCAGAACTTCTCTGGGAAATAGTCCGCTGCAAGAATACTCCAGAAGCTTCTGGGTTCGGCCTCGGGGTCTGGCCCTGCATTACCCCACTCATCAACCGGGGGCGGCTGAGGGACCGGTAGCGGTACCGAGGCGGACCTCTGGGATAGCAAACTCGGCGGTGGAGAATACGGAGAGCGAGCAGACTGGTCACCGAATTCTGGGCCTTCCTCTGAAGTGCGAGGTGACCTGACCACAATGTCACGATAGGATGGGCTAACAGTCACTACTTCAGGCACGACAATCGCCGTTACCGGTGCCTGGTCATGTCGTTGCTCTACCACCGTTGACCCCCAAAACAGCTCCCCGTGATCTCGAGTAGAGGTAGAGGGCGCTTCGGGTGACGATGGCGGTGATTGCACGGTCGAGACCTGCAAAGTTCCCAGAATCTCTTCCTCTTGGATGTATCTGCGGAGAGAGACGGGAATCCGGTGGACCTCAAATTATGGGAGAACGAGGCTAACACATCTGGTTCCTGCCCCAGTCCTTGATAAAGAGGAGCGGGGAGAAAGTTCCATCGCCGAATCACATTCCGCTTCCGAGTCGGAGAAACGAAGAGGTTTGATCTCCACCCTGGCTTTCCCAGGATTCTTCTTGTGGCAGTGACGACCCGCTCTTCTGCCCCTGGGTGGCTCTTCGGGACAGGGTTGACCCCTATCAGGCAGCCTCGGGGCGGCGCTGGCGCCGTGGTGGGGAGGTCCCCCACTCGAGACAGCCGGGGTGCGAGGGGCACCAGGGAAAATGTCGAAGGGTACATAGGGAGGACCTCCATGAAAAGTACCCATGTGGGAGGGGCCTCTGTTGGAACTGGCAGGAGCATGGGGAAGACCTCTATGGTCGATGCGAGTGGAGCGAGGCCGACCATCACTCCTCGGGTTGCTGGGGTGAGGAGGACCTTCGCCGGTTGCTGAGAGGACGTAGGGGGGGCCCCCACGTTGAAGAAGGACCGGATGGACGGTGCCTTCAGAAGGATGGACCCCATACCCTGTACAGCGGGCGCGGGAAATGTTTCCGCGCTAAGCATCACTGCCGCGGGGTAGGTCTTTCTGCAGGATGGGGGCAGCACGAGGCATGCCTCCATGACGAACCTCGGAGCGGGGAAGGCCCACGCTCTGTGGAGTAGTGGTATGTGGAGGACCTCCGTACGGGGTGGCATCACCGCGGGTTAGCTCGCGGCGATCACCACTTGGGCCTGTAACCCGGAGAGTCAACCCAGCCTGCCCATGGGGCGGTTGGGGTCTCAATCTTGGTTGGGCGAAGGGGTGCCCCTGCTCAATGTACGCGGGGGCTTCATAATGCACGTCGGCGGTGGCTCGGGCCACTGTAGCTGTCGACGTGGACGCGCTTGAGCGAGCGTCCTCAGCCCGGGCCCGGCGCTGACGTCGGGTCAGGTGGGCCGGTGCAGGTGGTGCAGGGACATAGTCTGCCTGCTCTTCCTGCGGGGCCGAACGGCGGCGCTGACGCGGCCGGACGGGAGTTCTCGCCTGGGGCCCTCGGGTCGGGGCCCTGAGCGGACTGAGCCAGACAGCGCCTGCCTCTTCAGCGTAAGGCGAGGAGTCATCAAGGCGTTCCGGGGATAGGCTCCCGAAACGGTTGAATGTCGGGGTGGGGAGCAGGGGCTCCCTGCGCGGCCTGTTAGGGTGGCGTTGACGGCGGGGCCTGGAGGCCTCCAGGTCCAAGCGGGCCATATCCCTGGTCGGGATGACCCCTTCTTCCTCATACCTGCGCACGAGGCTGTTGATCACCCTTCGTTGGATGACCTCTGATGGGGAAAGGGGACGTGGGCGTCCCGTATTCCGTGACGTGGCAGCCGTCATGGCGGTAGTGGCACCATGTGGGGTGGTCGTCGTGGTATTGCCCCTGCCCCTGCGCGGGCGAGGAGCGGATGGTGACCGCATCTCCGAAATAGCAACTTGGTTCCTGAGAAACGAAGGGATCAACTCATCAGTACTGAGAGGAAAAGGATTGACATCCAGTGCCCCAGCGTTCTTCCATCCTCCATGTCTGTGAGAAGGATCCATGCCAACACGCTGCAGAGCGGAGTGCCCCACGTTCTACTACCCCGACTTCCGGTGAGTTTCACGACAGGCCCGCTATTTGCTTGGCGGGACCAGGCACCGGATATCTGGATCCGGTGACACGTCAATCTACTGGTGTCTTGAACGCTACTAATCTCCATATCAAGGAGAAGAATTTCACGTCGGGTTCACCATTTCTGTTTCCGACGCTTTCACCGGGGCGCGCGCACCCGTCCGTCCGCGGGGGAGGACGCGCGGCGCTGCTGTTTCCCCGCATTCCCGCTTTCCAAAGGCGGGCGACATTCTCTCCTTATTCAGGGATGTCTTCTCCTTGATCGAAACGGGATGATGGGATGTCGGTTCTTCCTCCTGCGGATTCCTCCTCAGAATTCATCACCTAGTCCGGGTCTCCCTTATAGATTTAATACGTAGTTCGTGAAACTCTTACCAGCGCCATGTTTCCATGAACGCCGGTTAATTACGCTGCTTCTGTCGGGACATTCCCAAGGGTCCAGTCAGGGAAGCAACCTTCGGTCAGGGGAGTAGTCACGTTGAGGCATCAGTAGCGTGTCTGGATGCTGGGGTACCTGGCATGTCTGTCTGTTATCCTTGACTACAAGGCTTCTCAAGGGCGTGGAAGCCCGAGGCATCCCACATCGAGCGCGAGGGATTATATGTCATAGACACATATCTGAGGTTTTCCTCAGCTTCCTGTGTTCAACACAGGGTATGCCGCAAGTTTAACGTCCAACGGAGACGGATCAACCCAACCAGAGCATTAGCTAGGATAGATCGGATTGAGGGATCCTCCTTGAAGGGATATCGATACTGAGGCCAGCCTATGGGCGACTGTGGAAAAGAGCGCACCAACCTGGTCTCACCAGGATAAGGCGGTCCAGGAGAGAATCAGAACGGGTGGTGGGTTGATGAATGGAGTGGAAGGAGAGTGAAATGGGACCATCGCAGAGGGCGACAGTGAAGTTGGGCTTGAGCCTTGACGAGGCTTCCTACATATCCCCGTGGCAGGGAATCAAAGTCCGCGTAGTTCGGGAATACAGTTTAACGTCATGCGGGACGAAGTGAACCCTGACGTGAATAAATGACGGGCTATGGGTGTCGGCGAACCGACGTAAATGAGGGACCTTGGTCCGATGGGAGTTGGGCTTGAACCTCTGGGAGGATTCCTACGTACCATGCCTTAACATGGATCAAAGACCTCATAGTTCAAATGGGGTGTGTCGGTGAACCAACGTGAAAGTAGACCTTGGTCCACTAGTGGTGGGCTTGAACCTCGTAGAGGCTTCCTACGTACCATGCCTTGACATGGATCAAAGACCTCGTAGTTCAAAAGGGAAGACCCGACGTGAAAGATGGGTGGGCTTGAACCTCATGGAGGCTTCCTACGTACCATGCCTTGACATGGATCAAAGACCTCGTAGTTCGGAGTGGTCACAACGACTTTCCGTCAGACTGGAATTGCAGTTTAACGTCGTGCTGGACGTAGGTGGGACCCGACGTGAAGAAACGACGGGTGGGCTTGAACCTCAAAGAGGCTTCCTACGTACCATGCCTTGACATGGATCAAAGACCTCATAGTTCAAAAGGGGTGGTGGTCTGGGTCAGTGCTCACTCTAATCCCACGTGAGTCATGCTCGGTGTGAGAAACAAGAGGTTGCAAGGACCTGAAGATCACGTCGCGAGGGGTGCGTCCGTGAGAAGCGAGAAGGGGCTTACGCGTTTTGGCGGCCCATGGTGTTGGGAATTACTCCAGGATGGAGGCCCAAAGGGGGTGCCTCGTTCCCTATCACTCCCTCCACTGACCTTGGTAGTGGGGAAGTACAGAGGTGCACGGGTGCAATCATCCGTACGAAAGGGTAGGGGCTTACGCTCTGAGGCAGCCCTTCCCCTACGAACATACGCCACTCCGAAAAGGAGGATCTCATTCCATGTGCGGAAGAGTTCCATTCCCGTGGAGACGAATGGTGTAAAGAATGTTCGACCTGGGGGGACCCTTCGTGAGGGAGACGAGGTTGGGTCACAGTTTAACGTCATGTGTTGAGGACGCGGTGCTTGGTAGTTTAACGTCCTACATCTCGGACGAGGTGGGTTCACTCCACACCCCTAGGGCTTACATAACCGGTACCCTCTGGTCCTTGGGGAAGGGAAGGTGTCGGTAAGGCCATCGTCATGGGGGGTTGTGGAACGAACCATCGAGGGGTCCACGTTAGCGTGGCTATGCGAAGAAGCAATAGCTGTTAGCGTGCCTATGCGAAGAAGCATCAGGCGAAGCAACGCTACGGGAGGTATTGTCCATGGGACTTTAAAATCACATCGTGCAAACCTGGAGGGCCGCACGGAAAGAGGAATCGCTAAGCAGAGGAGTGTGCTTTGAGAAGTGGGGTGCCTTGGCCTTAGCATGGGGCATAGGTGTGAGTGGAAGGCACTTCGCGAAGTGGATCAGTGTTCGCGGAGCACTGCCTCGCGAAGGAGGAGTGTCTCATGAAGCAGGGTCCTGCAAAGCAATGTGCTTCGCGAAGTGGAGCGATCCTGCCTTAGCATAGGGATCAATCGTATGGGTTGGGTGTGTCGCGAAGCACGAGTGCTCCGCAGCTGCCCGGGTTCCCTTGGGAATCCCCTACCTTCGCGACTGCCCTTGAGCTTCGCGAAGGGCATCCCTCTCAGAAGAGGGGTTCAAAACGAGACAAAGCAGAGTCGTCTCGCAAAGTAGAAGTACCTCGCGGAGCTCATGATTCTCGGAGCAAATTGTGCTTCGCGATTCGGGAGAGGAGAAGCCGAAAGGTCCGGTTATCTGTCCTTTGGACTCAGGGGGAGTCCAGAATTTATAGGGAAGGGGCGCCGCGAAGCTGGGCTCGCGCGCCGCCTCAAGGTCTTCGCGGCGGCCCGCGAACGTCAAATCGGATCGCGGAGGATTACCGCCTCCTATGCTTCGCGGCGGCCCGCGAACGTCAAAGGGGTTCGCAGAGGATTACCGCCTCGGGGGCTTCGCGGTGGACCACGAACGTCAAACGGGTTCGCGGAGGATTACCGCCTCCTGTGCTTCGCGGCGCCGCCATGGTTGGGGCGCTTCGCGGCAGGTGCTTCGCGACGGAACTTCGCAGCGGAGCTTCGCGGCAGAGCTTCGCGAGGCAGCACGCCGACCTTTTTCGTTCCCTTCTTTCGGGCCACATTTTTGGCACCAACAAGGACCATAAAATTTTAGTGTATTTGTAGAATAGATAGACAATTTATTATTTCATGAAAGATCTTAAACATGTTGAGTCAAAACATTCTTCAACTTTTCCATCAATCATTTGTTTTGGAAATCAAAAATCACACATATCATAATTACATATATTGTTTATCATGTCTATTGTTTTAACAATATTAATCACTGAATTTGTTTTTCATGTTTTATGTATCCTTATGGAAGTCATGTTTTTTGTTCATACACCTTGTTTTATATGATTGTTTCAGAATCGTAACCAAATTATGCATTGTATCATAGTCAAAAATCATAACCTGACTATATATTGCATTATAATTAGAAATCGTAACCAGGATAAGTACCACATTGTAGACATTTATCATAATCAAGATAATTATAATATCACAATATCATGTATTATGTATCCTAACTAGGTTAAGTACCACATCATATTTATACATCGTAACCAGGTTAAGTAGTGAATCGTAATTGTGTATCATAATCATGATATTGTAACCAATTTAGAAATCGTCAACAAGTTATGTTTCATACTCTTATTATGTATTGTATCCAATCATTATAACCAGATTAAATATCGTGCATCCTAACCATGTTAAGAATCATAACTAGGTTATAATTTGTAATGAATATGCATTGTTATAAAGAGTCTAGAAAACAAGTTATGTAATGCACTTATGAAATGAATTACACTCTTATCATAACTTCAATACCGATTGCATGTATCTCATACTCTTTGTTTTATACCTTTTTACTTACTTATTTCTAACTAAAATGGGATTGGTGAACAATATGTGTATGATTAGTACTAATCATATGGTAATGACACATGAAGGATTTGTAATTTTTAGAGGAAATTTTTATAGTTTAAGAATTATTTTTACAAAATATGTGACTAACTATAAAAGATGCGTGGATGAATGGGTTTGTTTATTGAGGCTATAAAATGGTTCGAGCATGGTTTTTAGAACTATACAAATTTCCCTAGGAAATCACGAAACTTTTTTAAGGGGTAGTGTCTACCACATGTTTTGTGTAAAAATTTTCTAATAGTTTGTACTAATAATATGACCAAATACGATCCTCTTAAAGTGAAAAATTTCCTCGATTCCTTTTCTTGATTTAACCTCTAATCCACTCATAATTCCTTATTATCCTGAACCAACCTCTCCTTGATACTTTAGTAGGTTCTCCCTTTGGTCTTACGGTGAATCCCCATCTATCTAGATGGATCTATTTAAGGTATATATATTTTCTAGTTGTTCTTTTCTCCAATCACTTGTTTTACCATCGATCTCTCAATTTCTCCATGTCATGAAAACTATAAGGGGCATGATGACCTGATCTATATTTTAGATGAATAATTTATGGAGTTTATCTTAGATTTGAGATTTTGAAAAAAATGATCTATTCATTTCCCATCATTTGTTTCAAAGGTTTCATTATTTTATTCATTGTCCAGTTAGGTGTATCTATAAAATGGTGAAAAACCATGAATTACTTAATGTTCTTGTAAATATCTTTGGGTTGTTTTGTGAAATTGATTTATTTGATATCAATGAATATTTTTTTATGAAATTTATCTTTGGTGGCATGAAAAAGAGTATTTTAAAAGGGGTTTTCTTATAAAAATATTTTATTCACATTATGTAATCGATGAAAATACTCAAAGATGATTTTGACTATAAAATAGATTTTTAAGCTTAATAGAAGTGATGATTTGATATGAAAATGATCTAAAAATTATGATAATGTTTTTTTAATGTTTTAGGAAATATATACATTAAGAACCTTGGGTGTCAAGTTATGGGAATATGAAATCCTTTTTGAGTGTAGAATAATAATGGGTTATTTTATTAATATCTATAAAATGTGGTATGACTCAATATTAGAAGGAATTATTGTATGGTTGGATTAGTATTACTTCATGTATCCTAGAATGTATTTCCATAGGCTATATCCCACTTTTTATTGGTTTTATACCTGATAGTATTGTTTAATTTTTAATTTTTGACATGTTTATCATATGGTATTTCCATAAATAATTATGTTTATTCCATTTTTACAATATTTTAGGAACATTTCATATTATATGTTTATTTGAATATGAAATTATTTAAATGAAACCAAAGGATGTTTTAAATATAGTTTTCTTTTTAAATTTATTTATAAACTTATTTTGTTTTAATGTTAGAACTAACAGTTTCATGGTGATAGAAATTTTATTGATTCTTTGGGGGTATCCTATTGAGATTTAGTGATCACACTCTACTTTCATTACTTTGAGAATTTATAGTCATGGTTTTTAAGGATACATGAAAAGGTAAAGGGATCACATGGAATGAAATATTCTTACAGTTGATATATCCTTTTTAGAGATTTGGAATGTTGTTGATAGATAGTTAGATGGAGGATTGGTTATAATCTTAGTTTTTTGTTTTTTTGGGGCTTAGTATTTGGATTTGTTTTTTTATATCTCATGGTCATGTTCTTGTTTTTTCATATTATAATCTATTTTATTATAATATGTTATTATATATAATAAATTTTTTGATATATTTTTTATTAAAATAATTCAAACATTTTTTAGGTTGATACCGAGGTGATTTTCACCAGCCTGTGGAAATCAAGAACATGATTTGGTCCTTGTGCCAAATCATCTCAAGTGACATGTTAGTTTGACCTAGGTTGGTTCATTACAAAATGGTATTACACCCTTACCCAATCATGAGTGTAGTGATACTACCTAGTTGTGTGTACTGAACAAACTATTCATACAAAGATATTACATTTTAATATATGAATATTTAATACACTTCACAAATAAATGCATAAGGACCATAAAATTTTAGTGTCTTTCGAGACTAGATACATAATTTATTATTTCATGAAAGATCTAAAACTTGTTTAGTCAAAACAATTTTCAACATTTCCATCAATCATTTTTTTGGAAATCAAAAATCATGCATATCATAATTACATATATATTTTTTTATCATGTATGTTGTTTTAACAATCGTAATCAATGACATTGTTTTTCCTTTTTGATGTATCCGTATGAAATATGTGTTTTATGTTCATACACCTTGTTTTATATGACTATTTTAGAATGGTAACCATATTATGAATTGTATCGTAGTAAGAAATCATAACCTGACTGTGTATTTCATTATAATCAGAAATTATAACCAGGATAAGTACCACATCGTAATCATGTATCACAATCTAGATAAGTATAGTTTCATAATCTCATGTATCATGTATCGTAACCAGGTTAAGTACCACATTGTATTTATACATCGTAACCAGGTTAAGTACAGAATCATAATCATGTATTGTAATCACGATTTCATAACCAAGTTAAGAATTTTCACCATGTTATGTTTCATTCTCTTATTATGTATTGTATCCAAGCATCATAAAAAGATTAAATATCATGCATCGTAACAAAGTTAAGAATCGTAACCAGGTTATAATTTTTAATCGATATGCATTGTTATGATGAGTCTAGCAAACAAGTTACATATCGAACTTATGAAATGAATTACACTCTTATCATAACTTCAATACCGATTTAATGTATCTCATACTGTTTGTTTTATACTTTTGTACTTACTTATTTCTAACTAAAATGATGTCGTTAAGTTGGTTATTTACCAATCAAAATCATGTAATGTATTTTTTTATCGTTTTAATTCCTAGTGTCAATGTGCCTATGAGTTTTTCAAAGAAATATGACCATTGGAGAAAATATGACCATTGGAACCTGAATCCTATAAATATGAGGTCATTCAAACCCTAATATACACTCTTTGAAGCTATCAAGTTCTAGATAGAGATATTTTTACTTCTCTATTGCTTCGTGCAAAAGCCTTGAAGATACAAGAAGTGAATAGCTTGTTCCATGTTCTTGTATTTCTATTAGTTCTTTATTTCTTCTTTGCAGGACCGATCATTGTGATAATGATCGAGGGATTCCAGGGATAGGAAGACATGCTTCCGATCATCATATCGAGGGACTTCAATTGCTTGAAGGAAAGAGGTTCCAATTACCTTATTAATTGAGGACTTCTGGGGACATGAAGACAGACGTACCGATCATCATATCGAGGGCTTACTAAGGGGGTTGTAAGACATACCTTCTATCCTAGGTGAAAGGATACCCTTCTATTTGGGTTAAAATTATTATAATACTTTTACATTTACTATGTTTTTTTATTATAAAGGAAATTGTATTGTTTCCCCTTTATTTTCATATTCAATTCAATTGTAATTGTTTAAATTATGATTCATATTGTATTAAGAGATTTTATATGCTATATGGTAGAATCATTAACATTTTCATTACTTTGATCATTGTATTCATTTCAAATACAACTGTGTTAGATTACTTGTAGTATTATATCTTAGCATTTCAATTGGATGTAAGACCTATATGGTCTATTTTATTGACTGTAAATTGTATTAGTTTAATATCTCTTAAACTAAGTTCTTTATTAAGTGTTTTAAATACTATGTTTTTAAACCTACAATTCACCTTCCACTTGTATTGTGCTATCTAATATACATATACATTTATATTATGATCCAAAAACCAGTATCAGAGGAGGTTTCCACTGTTTTTTTACTTTATATATTTATTTTGGCAATAAAATTGTATTTCTTTTACAAATTGTTTGTTTATAACTACTTCTACACTAACGTGTGGAGTGGAAAAGTATTGTTTTATAAATTGGAGGGAATGAGTATTGGATCAATTGGAAATCCAGATCCAACTAGACCACCTATATTTTATGGGAATGATTATGCATACTGGAGATATCAAATGGAGATATTTTTTATTAATACTGAAGTGGAAAACTTTATCATTCTTACTATAGGTTACAAAAACCCAGACAAGGAAGTTAGTACCTTCACCAATCAAGAGAAACAACAATATCAACTGAATTACAAGGTATTCAATAATTTGTTTTGTTCCATGACCTGGAATATATAGAGTCATATATCATTTTTTAAGTATCCAATTGCATCTAAATGAAATTGGAATTCAGACATTTTAGTACATCCAATGTCATAGAAACAAGAAGAAAAATTCTTTGTGAAAAATATCATGGGATTCTTTTTCCTTATGGAGAACGAGTATGCAAGGTGAAACAAAGGTTTATAATAATATTCAACAGTATACAATCAATGGGATAGAAAGGTATTTATTATGAATCTCTATTAGAAAATATTATTGATATTATTCCTAACGAGTGGGAATAAAGAAGAACAACTAGTGATGAAAACAAGAAAGTTACTCAAATCACTCTTGATGAGTAATTTGGCACTCTACTTATGAAAAATAATAGAATTAAAAGAGATTATAATTTCAATTATATGAATAATGGTAATGGTAGTGTGCCTTTTAATACTACTAAAGCTAAGCCATGAGAAAGGATAACAAGATCCAAAGCAAAGAAAGTTGTTGTTATATCATAATCAAGTGATAGTGATCACTCAGATAATGAATTAGCCAATATTGATCGAAGGATGAACAATATTTTTGGAAAGAAATACTTTTAATACAGATTAAAAAAGATAATAAATAAAAGAAAGATTCTGAGGTCACTTGTTATGAATTTAAAAGAGCAGGTCATATTAGACAAGATTGTCCTTTACTAAAAAGAAAAGAAAAAAAGGATGAACATTCCGAAAGAAATAATAAAAAGTATTTCAAGGTAAATACAAAGAATGTTTTGAAGGAAAATGATACTTGTAGTGAAATTAGTGGTTATTCGTTATATGAATTATCAGATTATGAATATTTTGGTTAGAGAAACATTGTACTCATAGCCAAAATACCAATTGAAAATCATTTCTACATGGATAAGGTACACAATGATGAATCCCTTAAAAATGTATTATTAAATGAAAATTACCCTGATGATAAACATTCTTACTCCTGGTATGTAGAATATTCCTCAATAGAGGAAAATTTACCTTCCTTTGAAATAGTTTCCATAGTTTCTAAATTACTTGAGAATAAAAATTCTAAAATCAAGAAAAATCTTGATAAGGAAAATTATAGAATATATATTCTTACAAAAGAAGTATCAGATTTTCCAAAACGTCCTGATCATAAAACTCTTTTTTAAAAATACTTCAAAGTATCTTAAGGAAGTAAGTTCTGAGAAGGATAAACTTTCTAAATACCTTGAATTTTTTTTAAGAATAGTTCTTTTGAAACCAAAAATAATTCCAAACAATTTCTTTTGAAAATGATAATTTAGTCATTAGACAAAAATATGAAATCTATTCTCTTAAGAAACTTTTTTCATACATTACCTGTGGTAAGGAAAAATTTGATAAAATATGTTCTCAAATTCTTCCTTTGAGGAATACTTCTGTTTTTGGATACACTTACTCAAAACCCATTTTTAGTAATAAATATTTTGTTCCTCAAAATAAGCCATTTTGTATATAATGTCAATGTGGTGGACATTGGAAAACATTTTTTTCTCTTAATAAAACTCTATCTTTAGGATTTCACAAATCCCATTTTTTAAAACAAATATGGATTCCCAAAATTCTTTTATCTAACATTTGCAGGTCCAAACAAGTTTGGGTTCCAAAAAACTAATTATTTACTTTTCATGAAAATAAGAAGTGTACAAACCACAAGAAAATTTGGTACATGGATAGTGGTTGTTCTTGGCACATGATGGGTAACAAATATTTCTTTGAAAGGATTATTGAAATAAAATGTGGAGGAGTGACCTTCGAAGATAATTCTTAAGGAATGATCATTGTTATATGTAATATTGTTCTTTTAGGAAAAGTTTTAATTTTAAATGTTTTATTTGTAAAATAATTAAGAAAAACCTTATAATCAAAAGTCAACTATGTGATGAAGGTTACCTTGTGAATTTTAGCAATGATAAATGTTTAGTTCACAACTCCAAGGATGAATTCATTATTTCTGCCCATAGGCATGAGAATGTATACACAATCAACATAAAAGATATTAGGATCGAAGACTATAATGACCCATACTTTACGTACATGGTTAATACTTCAAAATTGAAGTATACTTATTACAACATATAACAAAACCATGAAAGGACCGTATAGGTATAGTGTCTTTAGAAACTGGGAAACATAAACAACTGGTTCAAAAAGAATCTACACTGTCTCCCATTTATTTCATCATATCTATAGTCACTTTTTTGGCATATCTTACTTAATACCCTTCTTACTGACCTGGGGAAAGAAAACATAGAAAAGGGTGAGCTCAAATTCTCAGTAAGGGTAAACAAAAGAAATATCAATTACTTCAAATTCATAAGAACATAACATTTTGAAAATCTTATCCTGTAAAAGAGATCATAATTTCATAGCATGGGATAAATCATGGTAGTGAAGTGTAATCCCAATAATCATAACTTAAAACATGAAACTTTGAGGCATACACACATAATCATAGAGAATCATTTCTTATTATTCAAGACTCATTTCCAAGACTATCTTAGTGGACAAATTCCATTTCTGAACCGAGTTTACTCCTCGTTTCAGTCCCGTTTCACTGAACCGATTTAACCTTCCTTTCCAACTATGTCTATATCATGAGATATAAAATATTTTCCCAATTCATTTAAGGGAGATATAGGTCCCACCCATCTCATAATTATACCATTCTTATGTGTGCCACAAAATCATAAACCATACACCATAGCATAACCCATGTAATAAAAATGGGAATCTTAAACATCGTGACATCATAAAACAATTAATATAAGATAAAGGAATTCAAAAAAATATATCCATCAAAACATAATCAAATCAATGTAATAAAAGGGATATAAACATAACCCTATATTATCTTTGATGGAAAATAATTTTGATCAAACACTTGAACTCCATTCTTGAGGAAAATATCCTTTCTACTTAAAAAACATTTTTCCTTTCTTAAAATGTCATACAATTTTAAACTAAAAGAAGTTGATTAAAAATAAACTTGAAAACTTGTAAAGGAATATTCTTGGAAATAATGTTTTAAAAATCCATTCATGCTGTATAAGTTAAAAAAACATTCTTCTCGTACTTTTGTCGGAAAAGTAAAAAAAGTACCTCGTACGAAAAGCGACAAAAGATTCCTTTCATATATTTTACTAAAAACTCACCAAAAAGTAAAATTGGATATAAACTATTTTAGGAGGATATTAATATTACATATTGAGGAAACATGGATGTGGATGATAAAATACACCCCAGTAAATACCAAAGTATAAACAATCTCGGATAAAAATGAGATTGTGATATTTCCCTTACCTTAGGTCCGATTTGCTTCGTAAGTATCCAAAAATACTGTATAATGATTTAAATAATGTTATTGACTTATTCCAGAATCATACTTATTGTTATGATATCATATATGGTCATATTTTTAGCTTCTTATTAGTAATATTTCATTATTACTTGTTATTCGGGTGTTTATTACTTTTTGTTCTTATGCGTGTTTTGTCGAATAACTTCTTATTCTTCTCTTCAGGTTATAGATACCTCATTTCCAGAATGGTATTAGTGTACTATATGTCATATTTATTCATCTAATTAATTTATATAACCATTATGAAATGAAGATCATGTAGAACAAGTCACATCATATCGTGGAGACGGTATTCCGTACGTACGCACGAGCGATGATATCGTTCCCATGATCGTGGAATTGTACTGGAGTGTATGTATACTATTTCAGAATCAATATCACTTTACAATAATCATATATAGTTATTATTTACACCATTGTACCCATCCAAGTAAGGTGGTGGGGGAAAATAGATTACACCTACGGCGTGGAGACGGTATTCCGTACATACGCACGCGCGGTGATTTTACTTTCCGTAGGATGGATAGATGGTGAAATATGGTTGTTTCATACTTATAATAACATATCAGTATATTATTGATACTGATGTTATTAATTGATAATGAAACAACTAAAGAAGAAGAAGTGGAAGAAGAAATAAAGATGAAAGAATCGGTAACGGGCATTACCTCTTCTTTGAAGCGCCTCATTGAGATCTCCTCTTAGGGAACTAACATTGGTCTTTGAAGAAGACCAGGACCATTAAGATGTCTCTAGGGAAGTGTGGAAGTTAAATGGGTAGTTATTGGCCAAGCTTGAAGGCTCAAATTGGTGTGAGGAGGAGAGGGAGGAGGTTCCCTTTTATAAGGGAGGAGAGGGGCACCTTTGAAAAAACTAAAAATATTATTTTATTATAAAGCCAAATTCTATTTTAAATAGCTCAAAATTGATTTATTTAGAAGATAAGGTGGGTATGCGTCGAAATCCTCTCATCCAATAGAATTTAGACAAGTTTAGGTTCCTATTTAAACCTTATCATTTATATTTAACTTTAAGTTAGATAATTTTACTTTTACCGTGTCTTTTTGTGTTCTTACACTACATGGTTAATAAACATACTATAACAAGCCAAACAAACCCCAAGTTGTTTATAATTAATATATATAACCTTATATAAGTCATTTTTCTGAATCAGAGATTTTTAGGAATAAAATAACAATTAATAATATAATATTTGTTTTAAAAACTATTTTATGTCAATTTTGACCCTATTTAGTAATTGATTTTTTTGAAAATCATAAAAGAATTATTAGTTCGAAAAAAGTTAATTAAATAAATACTAAAATTTCATATTAACCTATAACATTAGTGTAATTCATAAAAAGTCTCAAATTATATTTATTTGGGTATTTATAACATCAATTATGTCAATATTTCATTAATAAGATAATTACTGCATCATCTTTGTGTCATAAATAACTTAACTTATTTAGTGTCTAGAAATTAAAAATAAAATACCATTATGTAGGAAATCGTTTTATATTTCTAATGAAAATTTATAGTCGAATTTATCTTATGTATAAACCTATATTAAAAATGATTTAGTTATTAAACTTTGATTTTAACTATTTTAACCTTTCTTTAAATAGATTAATAATAAATGTCCTAATCTAATCCAAGTGGGACCAAATGGTCATAGTTTATTACTAAGGTTGTTTTTGGTCTAATTAAACTTATCCAATAGAATTAGGACATGTGTTAGGGTAATAATAATATCATTTTTACCCTTAATTACCCTATTTACTTTTAACCGTGGTAAATAAAAGTAAAACGTTACTAGTCACCAAAAATTATTTTCATCTCATTGAACCACATTTTACTTACTAACATCAACCGTGTCTCTCAGCTTTTTGAAATTCCACTCACAAAAGCGGTAAAATTAAGTTTTATGTAAATTTGTAAATTCTCCTAGGAGGTGGGTAAAAGACGGTGAAAATTTCAATAAAATTTTTATATATCTAAAATTATTATAAAATGACTCCAATGAATTTCATTGAACTTATATAGGTATTATGTATCAATTTTGACCTAAAATAAATTTAATTAAAATAAATAATTATTTAAATAAAAAGTTGGGTTTTAAATAGTAATCCAGTGTTTTCACTATTCATCAAAAATTAAAAGTTTTCAGAAAAATACCAAAATTTCACCCTAGGCTAATTTCGATATTCTGAATCCAAAAAATGAAGTCCATTTTGAAAAATAAAATTTATTAAATTTCAAAAAGTGGTTATTAATATTCATAACGGCTAGTTTTAATAATATTTTAATAGCATATCATTGTTTAGTGAAACTCGGTATTGCGTACGACGCAAGCTATTGAGGAAGGTCACAATTGCGTGTAAAGAAAGCCAATCAAGTGTTGTGTGTAGTGAAAGATTCCTTTGATGATTTATATAACATAAAAACAAAATATTTCTCATAAAAGTCTCGGGTGTTACATTCTACCCCCATTAAAATGAATTTCGCCCTCGAAATTCGTCACTTTTGTAACAAATAGATGAGGATACCTCTCCCTCATCATATCCTCAAGCTCCCATGTAGCTTCATCTAATTGGTGGTTCCTCCATAAAACTTTCACCAAGCGAGTGGTCTTTTTTCGTAGGCCTTTTTCGCTACGATCCAGAATCTCTATCGGCTGTTTTTCATAAGAAAGATCTTGCTCCAGTGGTACAACTTCTGAGCTGAGTACATGTGAAGGATCAGGTATATACTTTCTCAGGAGAGATTCATGGAACACATCGTGAACATGAGATAGATTCGGTTGAAGCACCAATCGGTAAGCTACCTTCACAACACGATCCAGTATTTTGAAAGGACCGATATATCTAGGGCTCAACTTCACCTTCTTTCCAAATCTCATGACCCTCTTCCAGGGAGATATTTGTAAGAACACTTTATCACCAACTTCAAACTCTAGGTCTTTTCTTCGGTTGTCGGCATAACTTTTCTGTTGACTCTGAGCTGCTCTTATGTGTTATTGAATAGATCAGACCTTTTCTGTCATCTCATCAACAATATCAGCTCCTAATAGCTTTCTTTCCCCAACTTCATCCCAGTAAGTTGGAGTCCTGCATTTCTTTCCATAGAGAGCTTCATAAGGATCCATATTAATACTGGAGTGAAATCTATTATTATAAGAAAATTCCACCAAAGGTAGGTGTTGATCCCAACAACCTTTGAAATCCATAGAGCAAGCTCTCAACATATCTTCTAGAGTTTGAATTGTTCTCTCAGACTGACCGTCTGTCTGAGGATGATAAGCAGTGCTGAAACTCAACTCTGTATCCAGAGTATGCTGAAGACTTTGCCAGAACTTTGAGGTAAACCTCGGATCCCGATCAGATATAATAGAAAGTGGTACTCCATGCAATCTTACCACTTCCTTTACATATATCCTGGCAAGCTGATCCAGAGAGAAATCCTCTCTAATAGCAATGAAGTGTGCCGACTTTGTAAGCCGATCAACTATGACCCAGATAGCATTATTGCCTTTGGATGTTTTAGGAAGTCCAGTGACAAAGTCCATAGTGATGTTTTCCCATTTCCATTCGGGTATGGGTAATGGTTGTAACATTCCCTTAGTCTTCTGTCTCTCAACTTTAACTTACTGACAAACCAAGCATCGAGAGACATATTCAGCAACATCTCTTTTCATTCCATCCCAACAGAAGTACTCTTTCAGGTCCCTATACATCTTCATGCTTCCAGGATGAATAGAGAATGAAGAACTATGAGCCTCATCCAGTAGCTCCTTCTTTAATTCGGGGGTGGGAGGAACACAAACCCGATTCCTGAACTTTATTATCCCATCACAATTAAAGTTGAATTCAGGAACATTTCTCACCTTCTTTTGTAACTCGACATCTTCTTTCTGTGCATCTTTAATCTTCACATGTATAGATGGTTGAACATTCATTTGAGAAAGATAAGATTTTTCCCCTTCCATTATAATTCCAAGATCCATCCTTTGTAAATCCACAAATATTGGATCTTTTGTGATCCTCATCATGGATAAACTGGCATGGTCTTGTCGACTTAATGCATTTGCCACCTTGTTCGCTTTCCCAGGGTGGTAATGGATTGAGCAGTCGTAATCCTTAATCAGCTCCAACCATCTTCTTTGGCGCATATTCAGCTCCTTTTGTGTGAAAATATACTTTAAACTTTTATGATCAGTATAAATCTCACACCTTTATCCATAAAGATAATGCCTCCAAATATTTAATGCAAATATCAATGCAACTATCTCCAAATCATGAGTTGGATAATTTTGCTCATGGATTTTCAACTGTCGCGAGGCGTAAGCTATCACCATATCATTTTGCATAAGAACACACCCCAATCCCTTCCTGGATGCATCACTGTAGATCACAAACCTTTCTCCACTACAAGGAAGTGTGAGCACAGGTGCACTGGATAACCTTCTTTTCAACTCCTTGAAATTCTCTTCACATTCCTCCGTCCAAACAAACTTAACTCCTTTCCGAGTCAACTTGGTGAGTGGATTATATAATCATTAAAAATATTTCACAAAACATCGATAATATCCATCCAAACCAAGAAAACCTCGGATCTCAGTTACCGTTGTTGGTCTCGACCATCTTTTGATAACCTCTGTTTTTGCTGGATCCACAGATATCCCCTCTTTGGAGATTATGTGACCCAAAAATGAAACTCTTTGAAGCCAAAATTCACACTTGGTAAATTTGGAATAAAGCTTATCTTTTCTCAGGGTCATCAATATAATTCTCAAGTGATCTTCATGTTCTTCCTTGATCTTTGAATATACAAGAATATCATCTATAAAGACTACCAAAAACTGATCAAGATAGTCGCTAAAGACTCTATTCATCAGATCTATGAAGATAGCAGGGGAATTAGTAAGACCAAATGGCATCACTATAAATTCATAGTGTCCATAACTTTTATATAAATCCGTCTTTGGTATATCCTCCCTTTTGACCCTTAATTGGTGATACCCTGAACGAAGATCAATCTTGAAAAAGTATTGAGCTCCGCGTAGTTGGTCAAATAATTCATCAATGCGCGGGAGAGGATATTTGTTCTTGATAGTGATATTGTTAAGTTCTCGATAATAAATGCAGAGTCTCATTGATCCATCTTTCTTCTTAACAAACAGAACAGGTTCTCCCCAAGGTGATGCACTAGGGAGTATGAACCCCTTATCAAGATTCTCTTGGATTTGCTTCTTCAATTCATGCACCTCAATTGGGTCCATTCTATAAGGTGTCTTTGAAACAGGCAAAGCACCCGGTACAAGTTCTATTGAAAACTCAACTTCACGATTTGGTAGAAGACCCGACAATTCCTCCGGAAAGACATCATCAAACTCCCGTACAGTGGGAATATTCTTAATCGTGAGTTTCTCACCAACCATTTGAGATAAATAACCTTCATTTAATGGAATCAAGACCCATAAGATGGAAGAAATTTCCACTGGAAGGTTATGTTCATCCTTGCATCGATAGACTATCATAGATTGATCTGGAATATGAAATGTGACTTCCCTTCTTTGGGAATTGATATGATCTCCATATAAAGAAAGCCAATCCAAGCCAAGAATCACATCAAATTACACTATAGGAAGGATCACAAGATTTGTAGGAAGCACTTTCCCACAAACTTCAATTGGAGAAGAATTATAAGCTTTTGATGCGACTGTTGTGCCATTAGGGGTTGTCACAGCTAACTCTACATCTAATTTTTGAGGTAATACGGTGATACCCTTAGAAAATTCTTCAAGAATAAAAGAGTGGGTGGATCCAGAATCAAATAAAACATTTTCTACTTTAGAGTGGATGGTAAGTGTACCTTTCACCACATCATTATCATACTCCACATCACTGATAGAAATTGCATGTGACTTTCCTTTGTCTTTAGCCTTAAAAGTTTGTTGATGTCGACCATCATTATCAACCCTTGGATTTGGGCATTGATTGGCATAATGCCCCATCTCCTTTCATTTAAAAAATTGAAGTGTATGAGGTGCACTCTGTGTAGCCTTTTCATTGTTCGAATCACTAGACATCTTCTTCTCATCATTACAGCATTCAAATGCCCGATGACCTTCCTTTCCACATTTGAAACATTTAATTGTCCCTTTAAGAAAACTCCCTCCATGTTTCTTTCCACACTTTGAGCATAAGGGAAAACTCATCTTCTTTTCAGTGTTCTTTTAGATTTTACTTTGAATTCCATTTTCCTCTTCTTATCAAACCCATATGACTGATGGGTTAATCCAATATCCATTTCAACTTTGAGAGCACATCAAACGATTTCCTCATAGCTATTGAAGTCCCTTATGTCTAACGCCCTCGAAGACTTGGTTTTAATCCACTAAAAAATCGATCGATCTTACTCTCAGGTTGGATAATAATACCAGAAGCTTACCTTGGAAGTCTTGTAAAATTTGCTTCATAGGTGCCAACAGATTCATCATCCTTTTGCTTTAGTTCAAGAAATTCCTTCTCCAACTTTGTTAAGAGAATACGAGGGAAGTACTTATTGAAAAATACGTTCTTGAACTCATCCCATTCCATGGACTCAATTTCATCCATTTGCGTTGTATTCTTAATAAGATTCCACCATTGATCAACATCACCTTCCAAACGATACACAGCTAATATGAATTTATCATGTTCAGAACATTGAAGAACTGAAAATATCTTTTCAGTAGTACTGATCCATTGTTCAGCAACTAATGGATCAGTAGACCCGCTGAATGAGGGTGGACGCTGCCTCATGAAGGATTCAATAGAATGTTGCTGCTTCCATTGCTCATTTGGAAGTCCTGCATGATTCATATCTTGAGAAAGTTGTGTGAGCATGGCTACAAGATTTTTCATTCCACTTCCCATAACATTTGGTTGCTCAGGGGGACAATCATTTCATTGCCCGTCACATTCCGCATTAACACGGTTCCTTCGGGTTCCATCCATTGACTAAAACCTAGAAGAATAGTGTGAGCAACAGTAATTATAATAGGAAAACCACATAATTAAGAATAAAATGTCACACTTAAGGTCTTATCATAGGTTATTCATGGACATTTTTAAAACACTAAGATCATGTTATATGCTTAGACTTATCCTTAGGGTTCTTACTAAGGCTTTCACATCCTAGTTTCCAAAGGTTGACTATACCTTTCCTCTGATACCAACTATAACGACCCATACTTTACATACATGGTTAATACTTCAAAATTGAAGAATACTTATTACAACATATAACAAAACCATGAAAGGACCATATAGGTATAGTGTCTTTAGAAACTAGGAAACATAAACAACTGGTTCATAAAGCATCTACACTGTCTCCCATTTATTTCATCATATCTATAGTCCCTTTTAGGAATATCTTACTTAATACCCTTATTCCTAACCTGGGGAGAGAAAACATACAAAAGGGTGAGCTCAAATGCTCAGTAAGGGTAAACAAAAGAAATATCAATTACATCAAATTCATAAGAACATAACATTTTGAAAATCTTATCCTACAAAAGAGATCATAATTTCATAACATGGGATAAATCATGGTAGTGAAGTGTAATCCCAATAATCATAACTTAAAACATGAAACTTTGGGTCAAACACACATAATCATATATAATCATTTCTTATTAGTCAAGACTCATTTCCAAGACTATCTTAGTGGACAAAGTCCATTTCTGAACCGAGTTCACTCCTCGTTTCATTCTGTTTCACTAAATCGGTTTAACCTGCCGTTCCAACCATGTCTATCTCATGAGATATAAAATATTTACCCAATTCATTGGAGGGAGATACCATCTCATAATTATACCATTCTTATGTGTGCCACAAAATCATAAACCATACATCATAGCATAACCCATGTAATAAAAATGGGAATCTTAAACATCGTGACATCATAAAACAATTCATATAAGATAAAGGAATTCATAAAAATATATCCATCACAACATAATCAAATAAATGTAATAATAGGGATAAAAACCGAAACCTATATTATCTTAGATGGAAAATAATTTTGATAAAACACTTGAACTCCATTCTTGAGGAAAATATCCTTTCTACATCAATTTTTTTTCCTTTCTTAACATGTCATACAATTTTAAACTAAAAGAAGTTGATTAAAAATAAACATGAAAACTTGTAAAGGACGATTCTTGGAAATAATGTTTTAAAAATCTATTCATTCCGTATAAGTTAAAAAAACATTCTTCTCATACTTTTGTCGGAAAAGTCAAAAAAGTACCTTGTACGAAAAACGACTAAATATTCCTTTCATATCTTTTACTAAAAACTCACCGAAGGGTAAAATTGGATATAAAATATTGTAGAAGGATATAAATATTACATATTGAGGAAACATGGATGTGGATGATAAAATACACCCCAGTAAATACCAAAGTATAAACAATCTCGGATAAAAATGAGATTGTGATATTTCCCTTACCTTAGGTCCGATTTGCTTCTTAAGTGTCCGAAACTCCTGTATAATGATTTAAATAATGTTATTAAATTATTCCAGAATCATAATTATTGTTATGATATCATATATTTTCATATTCTTATCTTCTTATTAGTAATATTTCATTATTACTTGTTATTCGGGTGTTTATTACTTTTTGTTCTTATGCGTGTTTTGTCGAATAAATTATTATTCTTATCTTTAGGTTATAGATACCTCATATCCAGAATGGTATTAGTGTAATATATGTCATATTTATTCATTCAATTCATTTATATAATAATTATGAAATTAATATCATGTAGAACGAGTTGCATCACATCGTGGAGACAGTATTCCGTACGTACGCACGAGCGATGATATCGTTCCCATGATCGTGGAATTGTATTGGAGTGTATGTATACTATTTTAGAATCAATCTCACTTTAAAATAATCATATATAGTTATTATTTACACCATTACACCCATACAAGTAAGTTGGTGGGGGAAAATAGATTACACCTACGGCGTGAAGACGGTATTCCGTACGTACGCACGCGCGGTGGTTTTATTTTCCGTTGGATGGATAGATGGTGAAATAGGATTGTTTCATACTTATAATAACATATCAGTATATTAGTGATACTTATGTTATTACTTCATAATGAAACAACTAAAGAAGAAGAAGTGGAAGAAGAAATAAAGATGAAAGAATCGGTAACGGGCATTACCTCTTCTTTGAAGCGCCTCTTTGAGATCTCCTCTTAGGGAACTACAGTTGGTCTTTGAAGAAGACCAGGACCATTAGGATGTTTCTAGGGAATTGGGGAAGTGAAATGGGCAGGAATTGGCCGAGCTTGAAGTCTCAAATTTGTGTGAGGAGGAGAGGGAGTAGGTTCCCTTTTATAAGGGAGGAGAGGAGCACCTTTGAAAAAACTAAAAATATTATTTTTTTATAAAGCCAAATTCGGTTTTAAATAGCTCCAAATTGATTTATTTAGAAGATAAGGTGGGGATGGGTCTAAATCATCTCATCCAATAGAATTTAGATAAGTTTAGGTTGATATTTTAACCTTATCATTTATATTTAACTTTAAGTTAGATAATTTTACTTTTACCCTGTCTTTTTGTGTTCTTACACTATAAGGTTAATAAACTTACTATAACAAGAAAAACGAGCCCCAAGTTGTTTATTATTAATATATATAACCTTATCTAAGTAATTTGGCCGAAAAATAGATTTTTAGGAATAAAATAACAATTAATAATATAATATTTGTTTTAAAAACTATTTTATGTCAATTTTGACACTATTTAGTAATTGATTTTTGTGAAAATCATAACAGAATTATTAGTTCGAAAAAAGTTAATTAAATCAATAATAACATGTCATATTAACCTAGAAAATTAGTTTAATTCATAAAAAGTCTCAAATTACATTTATTTGGGTATTTATAACATCAATTATGTCAATATTTCATTAATAAGATAATTACTGCATCATCTTTGTGTCTTAAATAAATTAAATTATTTAATGTCTAAAAATTACAAATAAAATACCATTATGTAAGAAATCTTTTTAGATTTATAATTAATATTTATAGTCGAATTTATCTTATGTATAAACCTATATTAAAAATGACTTATTTATTAAACTGTGATTTTAACTATTTTAACCCTTCTTTAAATAAATTAATAAGAAATGTCCTAATCTAATCCAAGTGGGCCTAAATGGTCATATCTTATTCCTAAGGTTGTTGTTGGTAGAATTACACTTATCCAATATAATTAGGACATGTGTTAGGGTAATAATAATATCATTTTTACCCTTAATTACCCTATTTACTTTTAACCGTGGTAAATAAAAGTAAAAAGTTACTATTCACCAAAAATTATTTTCATCTCATTGAACCACATTTTACTTACTGACATCAACCTTTTCAGTCAGATTTTTGAAATTCTACTCACAGAAGCGGCAAAATTATGTTTTATATAAATTTGCAAATTCTCCTAGGAGGTGGGTAAAAGACGGTGAAAAGTTCAATAAACTTTTTATATATCTAAAATTATTATATAATGACTCTAATGAATTGCATTGAACTTATATAGTTATTATGTATCAATTTTGACCTAAAATAAATTTAATTAAAATAAATAATTATTTAAATAAAAAGTCGGTTTTTAAATAGTAATCCAGTGTTTTCACTATTCATCAAAAATTGAAAGTTTTCAGAAAAATACCAAAATTTCACCCTAGGCTAATTTCGATATTCCGAATCCAAAAATGAAGTCCATTTTGAAAAATAAAATTTATAAAATTTCAAAAGGTGGTTATTACTATTCATAAAGGCTAGTTTTAATAATATTTTAATAGCATATCATTGTTTAGTGAAACTCGGTATTGCGTACGACGCAAGCTATTGAGGAAGGTCGCGATTGCGTGAAAATCAAGCCAAGAAAGTGTTGTGTGTAGTGAAAGATTCATTTGATGATTTATATAACATAAAAACAAAATATTTCTCATAAAAGTCTCGGGTGTTACAAAGACTTGCCTTTCTTAAGTGTAATGTAATACCAATCTTGGTTATGAAATAGAAGGATATGAGATTGCAACCTAAGGAACCTTTTTAAACTTTAAATAAAAATAATTGTTAAGGATCTACTAGATCTTATGTTTGATTCATCATAGGGTTATGACCCTTGTCAATATAGAAAGCAATATAAAACTAGATTTAAATCAATCAATGAAGCTTCAAATTCAAATGAATTACAGTTAGTGCACATGGATCTTTTCGATCCTATATAAACTAGAATAATCAGAGGCAAATACTATGTATTTGTTTAGTTGATAACTATACTGGATTTACATGAGTATATTTTCTAGCAAAGAAATCCGAAGTCTTTTTCTATTTCAAAACCTTTTAAATCCCATGTTAAAATTGAGAAAAACATTCCATTGATAACTATACGTTGTGATCATGGTGGAAAATTTCAAAATTCAGATCTTTAAACATTTTTAGTAATAAAGGTATTACTCCCAACTTTTCATCTCCAAGAACCCCTCATCAAAAGTATGTTATTGAGTGAAGGAATCATATTCTTCAGGAAATGACAAGAACCATTTTGAGTGAATACTCTATTGTGAATCATTTTTGGGCTGAATCTGTTAGTACTGCATGTTATACTATAAATCATGTTTTAACTAGACATTTTCTTAATAATACACCTTACGAATTGTGGACTGGCCGAAAACCTAATGTTTTATACTTCAGAGTGTTAGGATGAAAAGTATTCATATTGAATAAAAAAGAAACTTTACATAAGTTTGCACCCAAATCCGATGAAAGAATCTTTATAGGTTATTCCAAAACCTATAAGGCTTATATGGTTTTCAATAAAAATTATTGTACTGTTGAAGAAACAGTTCATGTTAAATTTGATGAAACTAACCCCTTTTTTTATACAATCCTTACCTACATCAACTGATGTATTTTCACAAACTGATTATTAAACATTGATTGAAAACTCTTCTGAAAAACGAAAATACTCAAGAAAATGTTTTTGAAACATTTAACCAAGAATACTTTCTATCATATTTTGATGAATAGGTTTTACAAAACCCAAATCAGTTATTTCATAAGAATCATTCAATTGATAATACCATTGGAGATGTAAGTAAACCTGTAAGGACAAGAAATTACTTGAGAAATGAAATAGAACATATTTCTTTTCTTTCTCAAATCAAATATAAAACTTCAAATTAATCCTTAGGTGATGAATATTGGATTAATTCAATGCAAGATGAACTAAATGAATTTGAGAGGAATCAAGTCTAGACCATGGTTGAAAGACATAAAGAAACAACTGTAATTGGTGTGAAATGGGTTTTTCGAAACAAATGTGATGAAAATGGAGTCATAGTAATCTATAAAGAAAAACATGTTTCTAAAGGCTATAATCAAGAAGAGGGGATAGACTATGAAAAACCCTATGCTCCAGTAGCTAGACCTGAATCTATTCAAATTCTATTATCCATTGCAACATACTTCAATTTCCATATTTTTTCAAATTGATGTAAAATGTGCTTTTCTCAATGGTTTTATTCAAGAAGATGTTTTTATTGATCAAACCCTTGGTTTTGTAGATCCAAAACATCCTGATCATGTTTTAAACTTACCAAAGAATTGTATTACCTTAAACAAGCCCCAAGAGAATGGTATGATAGACTCATATGATTTCTTTTACAAACCAATTATAAAAAAGGCACTTCTTACCCAACTATTTTTATAAAAATGCAATACAAAATTATTTAAATAGTTCAAATTTATGTTGATGAAATTATATTTGTCTCAAATCATAAATCCTTAACTGATTCTTTTGTGAATATAATGAAATCTCAGTTTGAAATGAGTATGATGGGTGAGTTAACCATATTTTTAGGTTTACAAATATCTCAAAAACTAGAAAGAACCTATATATCCCAACATAAGTATATCAAAGACCTACTAAAAAAGTATGGATATGACAATACTAAAAGTATTATCACTCTAATTGGTACCTCAAATACACTTGATCTTGATGAAGCTGGGAAACCAGTGGATCAAACAACTTTTATAAGTATGATAAGAAGTTTGATATAATTAATGACTAGTCATCTAGGCGTAATGTTTTTGGTGTGCTTGTGTGAAAGATACCAATCTAATCCAAAAAATATCATTTAAAAGTATTGAAAATAATTTTTTGCTACTTAAAAGGAACTATTGATTTAGGACTATTCTATTCTTCTAGAAATGATTTTGTTTTGAAAAGTTTTTCAGATGCTGACTTTGGTGGATGTAGAATGGATAGAAGGAGTTTATCAGGAACATGTCATTTTTTAGGAGATTATTTGGTTTCTTAGTCAAGCAAGAAACAACACTCAGTATCACTTTCAACTGCTGAAGATGAAGATGTAGCAGCTGGAAGTTGTTGTGCTCAGGTGTTGTGGATGTAACACACACTCAATAACTATGGAATAAGTTTCCAAAAAACTCAAATACTATGTGATAATAATAGTTCCATTTATCTTAGTAAAAACCATGCACATCACTCACGTGAAAAAAAAAACAAATATATTATGCCTAAAATTATAAGGGATCACACAAAAAAAGGAGATGTTGTTTTACAGTTCATCAGAACGCAAGAACAACTTGCTAAAATTTTCACAAAACCATTATCTTCCAATAGATTTGAATACAATAAACAAAAACTTGGAATGATCACTATAAATTAATCATTAATATATATTTCTTTCTTAAGCCATCTCTTTATATTGATTTACTTATTTTAAAAGGGGGAGTATATATTCTGTTTTACTTTTTACTGTTTATAAGTTTCATTTTTTGTTTCACAGTTTATTAGTTTGACTTTTTGTTTTACATTTTTTTATTTCACATTTTGTTTTACAGTTATTTGGTTTTACTTTTTAGTTTCCTTTTATAGGTTACTAAATTTTATCGATTTTATGTTTTGGGTGCAAAATTTTTCAGAACTAGATTTAGACTATTGGTATTGAATCATCTATCCAATTACAAACTATCAATATTACATGACATTATTGGTATTGAAAAATAGGTATTAGATTTTATTATCAATATTGAAATATCGATATAGGTACTAGACAATCATTGTGGATTATTTTATCGGTTCTAAATTATAAGTACCAGCCTATTTTATTTTATTGGTTTCAGATTCTTTATTTGTTATTCTTTGTTTTGTTAAGAAAAATATATGGAAACCATAATATCTATCATATTACTTCAACAGGTACTTTTTCTAAAACTTTAACTTGGTTTTTTTAATGGTTGTTTCTCATTTCTTTATTTAACTTATAAATTAGTTTCCCTATGAATACAATTTTCTTTTAAAGAAAACATCAAGAGTTCGAAATCATTCTTGACTATTAGATCTCTTAGATCTAATCTTGACTGTAAATTATTTTTAAGAGAATATCTCCCACATCAATTTCATTTGTGTTTTCTACCAAGACAAGATTATCTGTAAATAGTCACCAAGGTTCTATTTTTTTACCTCAGTTTTCATAATTAGAGAACTTCTCAACCTTCATAATCAGTACGTTCTTTATGGTGTGAGTTTTTCTTTCATGTTTGAGTCTTCTGTTTCATCTCCGACAGAAATTCCTCCAAATAATTTCTCTTCCATGACATTCCATGGTGAAACTTTGGTCATCTGAAATTTTTATGAGTCTTTTGATTCTTATTTGAAAGAAATTATATGTTTTCAGGGCTGAGAATCAATTTTTGTGGAAAGACCATGTATTGATCAGTATCATGTCTATCATGATGAGGTGTTACAATTTTATGAATTAGTAGAGATAGAAAAGTATCTTAAGATTTCTTCTAAGATGTATGAAAAGACTTATACAACTTCTAAAAAATAGGAAATTATGTTTCTAGATGTTCCATTTGAGGGAGATGCATTATTTCCTTCTCATAAGTTACTACAGACTGATGGAACCTTCAGTAGTTCTAAATCCTAAGAAAACCTTTTTGAAATTCATGAGGACAAAAGAAAATTGAGTCATCTATTAGGAGATAATATACTCATATCTCATTGGATGCAAGGGTTTTTGGTGCCGAGAAATGGTGAATATGAAACTTTGAAAGTTTAAGATGTGTATTTGATTGACTACATGGTCAACTTGAGAATGTTTAAACTTATGGGGTTTATTTTCCAAACAATTAAGAAGCTCAAATATGGTGGTATAAAATCTCTGCTGATCATGTTTCCCTCAATTACCAGTAAGTTTCTGAAAGAGTGATTGGTATTGTGTAGTATTTCAATTAATTCAATTCTTACTTTCTTCAAAGAGACCTTAATTTGTAAGGATACGATAAGAAGGCTCAAATTATGTTTCAATTCTGAATTGAAAGTTTTTTAGAAAGATTCAGATGCTGAGAAAGAAAAGGATGATGCTGAAGGTAATGAGAAACATTCTAAGCCATCCAAGTCATCTTTGAACAAAACAAAGATAGTAAAGGCTAAAACTCCAAAACCCTCAATGAAACAAAAGGCTGTATCCGATGAGGTTGTTGCTGAATGGAGGAAGAAAATGAAAGAAAGGAAAGAACGGGATCCTCAGTTTGGATTGGATCTGAGAAAAGATTTGGCATCAAAAGTAAGGTCTAAAGATAATTCAAAAGAAGAAGAGAAAAATAATATATTGAAGAAAAGAAAGGTTGATGCTATTAATATTGATAGTCTTCTAAGAACATCTCAACAACTAAAATCTAGAATTTAAATAAGGGATCCGTCTGGTGAAACTAAATCGGTTTTAGCAGGGAAAGGCAAGGGGAAAAATGTTTATGAACAATCCGCAACACAATCTCTTGAAAAAGAACATAAAGAAGAGGAAGAAGAAAAAGAAGAAGAATGTCAATAGGAACATGATCATGAAGAATAGGGACATGAGGAAATATAAGTCAAAGAAAAAGAAGATAGAAACAATAGAAGTCATACTACATTGTCCTTATAAGTACCATCTTTTGTTTATCCATCTCCGGATCCTCATCCCTCTATGAGATTATTTCAAAAAAGTTCCTCCAAGAGATTCATTCATATTTATAATAATGAATATAAGGAAGAAGAATAGGAAGAGTAATAATCCGATAAGAACCAGAATCAGCCAGATCAAGTAATCGGTATTGATACTCATTTTTATAATCTTATACAATTTGATGAGGACATGGATTCTGAAAGGATATTCAATGTGAAAGGGGTTCAATACATTGAATATGATTTGAATATATTGGAGAATATGTTACCTTTTAGTCCAAATGTTGAGTCCAGGTTAGAAATTCTTTCAAATTCCCATAATGACAGAATTAATTCTGTCAAGGTTTTGATGGACATGTTTCTATGTCTTGAAGCCAATTTAAATATTTTTAATGAATGTTATATTGATCACAGTATGGCTTGAAATAAAGTTGTGAAGTGGTCTTATAACGTTGATGAAAGCCTAAAGAAACATCAGGAAAAGTATGCGGAATTGGTACATCAGGTAAACAAACTCGAATCACGGTATCTAAAGTTGATTGATGATTTTAATGAAAATCTTGAAGAATTTAAAATACCTTGTACCAAAAAATGATTATCCTCAAAAGTGATTGAAAGTTTAAAGTAAATGTTTGAAGATAAGAGTAATGAGTTATTTTTACTCTCGAATAGAGTAGATATCATAGGAAAAGCCTATCAACTCAGGATGGATGATTTCAATGACCGAGTAGAAAGACTTAAATCCAAAGATGCTATTAATCAGCTTCATCAAGATCGGTTCCAGAAGCAAGAAAAGATTATTGCTGAACAAGATAAGAAGCTAAAGTCTCATCAAGAAGCTCTTGACAAGCTCGTGGAGTATAGAAAAGAGTTCAAGAAGATGAAACTCTTATTTTTTAATCATTTGGAAAAAACAAAAGGGAAAATAATGATGGTTGAACTCTTGTTGTAATAAAATATTATTTCAAGTAATATTTATTGTTTCATACCTTGTTTCTCTAAATTTTTGTAGGAAATAATTTTTCCCCTTATTAATTTGAATATTACAAAGGGGGAGAATGGAATAAAAAAAAGGTTTTTTTATGAATATCTAATTAAGGGGGATATGTCATAAGAAAAAATATAGAGAATACGATCTCTTATGAGTTGTTTAAACCAAGGGTGGAATTATTCATATTCACTAGAGTTATTAAACATAGGGGGAGATAAGTCTTTATTATTTTTTATCCTATTTTTTTTGTTTTGTGATTTCCAAAAAGAGGGATATTGTTGAGTCCAAACATGTTTCGACTTTTCTATCAATCATTTGTTTTGGAAATCACAAATCACACATATCATAATTACATATATTGTTTATCATGTATGCTGTTTTAACAATATTAATCACTGACTTTTTTTTTCAGGTTTGATGTATCCTTATGGAAGTCATGTTTTTTGTTCATACACCTTGTTTTATATGATTGTTTCAAAATCATAACCAGATTATGCATTGTATCATAGTAAAAAATTGTAACCTGACTATGTATTGCATTATAATTAGAAATCGTAACTAGGATAAGTACTGCATTGTAATCATTTATCATAATTGAGATAATTATAGTATCACAATATCATGTATTATGTATCCTAACTAGGTTAAGTACCATATCATATTTATACATCGTAACCAGGTTAAGTACTGAATCATAATTGTGTATCTTAATCACAATATTGTAACCAATTTAAGAATTGTCACCAATTTATGTTTCATATTCTTATTATGTATTGTATCAAAGCATCGTAACCAGATTAAATAATGTGCATAATAACCATGTTAATAATCATTACTAGTTTTTAATTTTTAATTGATATGCATTGTTATGATGAGTCTAGAAAACAAGTTATGTATTGCACTTATGAAATAAATTACACTCTTATCACAACTTCAATATCGATTACAAGTATCTCATACTCTTTGTTTTATACTTTTGTTATTACTTCTTTATAACTAAAACGATGTCGTTAATTTGGTTATTTAATAATCAAAATTATGTCGTGTATTCGATTTTGTTTTTACCGTTGTAATGCCAGGTTTTCAAGTCCCTCCGAGTTTTTCATAGAAATATGGATTTTGGAGAAAATATGACTATTGGAACCTGAAGCCTATAAATAGGAGGTCATTCAAACAAGAATATAAAATTTTTTCTACTATCAAGTTCTATATAGAGATGTTACAACCTCTCTCTTTCTTCATGCAAAATCCTTGATGATACAAGAAGTGAACAACTTGTTCTGTGTTCCTTTATTTCTATAAGTGATTTGGTTCTGCTTTGTGCAACCGATTATTGTGATAATGATCGAGGGCTTCCAGGGATAGGAAGACGTGCTTTTGATTATTGTATCGAGGGACTTCAATTGCTCGAAGGATATAGGTTCTGATTACCTTCTTAATAAAGGACTTTTGGGGATAGGAAGACAGCCATACCGATCATCGTATTGAGGGATTACGAAGGTGGTGGTAAGACAGACCTTATATCCTATGTGAAAGGATACCCTTCTATTTGGGTTAAAAGAATTAATTGTAATAATTTTACATTTAAGCTATTTTTTTGTATCATAAATGGAATTGTATTGTTTCCCCTTTCTTTTCATATTGAATTCAATTTTAATTGTTTCAATTACGATTCATATTGTATTTAGAGATTCTATACTCTATACGGTAGAATCATTAACATTTGTATTACTCTGATCATTGCATTCATTTCAAATACAATTGAGTGACATTACTTGTAGTATTATATCTTATTATTTTAATCGAATCCAAGACCTATATGGTCAATTGTATTGATCGTAAACTGTATTAGTTTAATATCTATTAAACTAAGTTCTTTCTTAAGTGTTTTAAATACAATGTTTTTAAACCTAAAATTCACCTCCTCTTGTATTGTTCCATAAAATATCCATATACATTTATATTAAAATCCAAAAAAACATATCCCATAAAGATCTTTAAATTTATAACACTTTGTAGACATACCCTACTTAAACCTTTCTTAATAACCTGGAGAAAGGGTACCTAAGAAACAGTGTGCTCAGATAATCAATAAGGGTAAACATGGAAGATATCAACCAATGATCATATAAAATCATAAGACAAGAATCAGCATATGATATTATAAATATAAAATAAAAAGTTAATACCCAATCTATCATGGATAATAAACATGAGCCATGTCATAAAAAATTATCATTTCAAATGAAATGAACTATAAGAATGATAAATCATCATAAATCAATCATGAACTATAATTTAATTTTATTTAAGTGTGGCACCATCATTAGTATAGAAACCATTTCATATGTCATGGTTAATATACAGACTATAAAGTCATAATGAATCAAGCATAAACACCTATTATTTATTGTATAACAGATTAGGCATCATCACATTCTTCCCATAGTGGATCTAGAACATCAGCATGTTTCCCATATCAATTCAATACCTTTAATTTTTCCCATAATTATCTTACGAGATATAAAATTTTACTCAATGAATTGGAGTGAGTATAGTTCACACCCATCACATAATCTAAAAAATTCATTCCCAAATATCATAAAAAATTCATCATATCATTACCTAGGAAAAATAATCAGGTATCATAAACATTTCATCATGGCATAACTTATGGAAATAAACGAGTTTCATTAACATTTCATCAATTCATAATATCATAACCTTTAGAAAAGGAATGGGTTTAATGAAAATATATTAATCATAATCATAAACATAATCCATAAAAACAAATAAAAAGGATTCTATAATCGGATAATATCCCCAATAGAACATACCCAACACCAAATATTTTTTCATTGATGAATAGAAATTCCATAAAAATACAATTAAAATATTCTTGAGGAAAATATCCTTTCGATTTGAAATAAATTATTTAAAGTATAAATTTTTTAAAATATTAAGGGAAATAATTTCTTTGAAAAGAAACTTGAAATAATGTATTGGAATCTTAAAATTTCTTATTATTCATCAAATCGGAAAATTCCATTCACGCTTTACATGTGAATAAATATTCCTTTCACATTTTCTATAAAAAGTCAAAAGATCCTTATTTGAAAAATTACAAGAAGATTATTTTAAAACTATTTTTTTTAATTCAAACATGTGTAAAAATTTCTTTAAAATATCATTGGATAATATTGAGAAATTTCTTTAAAATATGTTTAGAAAAAAAGGACATGGAAGAAATAATGTTTTCAACTGAAGAGAGAAATAAATTCAGTTTTTCATTAAAAATAATATTTTGGAATATGGAGTACAAAAAAGAGAGGAAATTAAAGTAAAATATGTATTTATATAAATAACAATAGGATAATAAACTATTTGAGTTTCTTAAGAGGAATATCAAAATATTTCATCATTGTAAACTTAATCATAATCAATCTTGATAAATAATGAGATTGTATCATAAAACATTTACTAATTTGGTAACTTTATAATCATAAACAAAATAAAATAAAGAAACTTATATGGATATTTATATCCCATAATTTTCATAATAATAATTATAAAATACATTTATGGGCTATACATTAACTGTATAAAAGAAACAAGTTGCGTATAAGGCTTATGTCCCATAGAAATAAAAGTGAGATGAGAATCCATTACCACTTTGAATTTTTTTTAATCATATGAAACATTAAATAATAAAACCAAATGAAACTTTAAATATCATTAAAATAATTAGTTTCATGATATAAAATTTAAAATATATAGAATATAAACCACATAAAAGAAATGAGTGGTGAATATGGTATATGTTTCCCAGAAATGAAAGACAGACTAGAAATCCCTTACCTTAAATATTGAATTCCTTTGTTCTCTTTAAAAAATCCTATAGAATAAATATAAAATCATTAAACATATATCATGGAACCATAATCTTATATATAATACCATATATTATTTACTTATGTCCTTTTATTACCCGTTTATTAACAATTCCTTATTAAAATCATTTTTCCTGTAATAAATGATTCATTTTTTGTATATGTTTTGTTTTGGTATTTTCAACCATTTTATTTTGATCAGGATTAAAAAAATTAAAGAATATTAAGCATGATATAAATAACCTATATAATCATTGTATATTCATTTAGAGTAATCCATTAATGTTAAATCAAGAAAATTAATTACATCATTCATGGATATGGTGGGTCGTACGTATGCATGAACGTTGTTTCCAATTTCTTAAAGGAAGGAAAAAAGGAAAGTCAAATAATAATAAACATTTACCAAATAATTATTATGTCATATATATAACATATATTAATTAAATTTATCCTTATTACCTTCCATGTAAATTGTAAGTGAAAAATGAATCAGATCTCTTCGTGATGTGATAGTCCGCCGTGCACAAAAGCAACGTTATCATATTCCAACAGAAGGTATTATGATATATGTGGTATTATAATTATATAAGTATAATAATTTCACAAATACCATATAATTAATTTAAATCTATCATTATATCCAACCTTGATAGTTGGTGATGGAAAACGAATTACATTGGTTTGTGAGGCGATAGTCCGTCGTACATATTATTGATAGTTTCATTTCTCATTTGATAGAAGGGAAGGTGAATATAGGTCATGACATTAACATAATAACATATTATTATATTTTATATAATTATGTTATTATATCATAATAATTTAATAACATTTAAAGGAGTTGGAAGAATAAAGAAAATTGAAATGCTGCTTTGATAACAATACCACTTCTTTAGATAACCTTTTAAGGTTATCACCAAAATCCTTCCTAGGTTGGACTCCTCAAAAAACAATTCCTACAGGATGTGAGGGTAGAATTATGGAAATTATTTGGGTAGGTTTTTTCTAAAACAAGTGTTTTTATAAGTGTGAATAGGTGAAGAGAGTAGGTGCCGATTTATAAATGCGGGATAAGACACACATTGAAATTTTGAAAATAATAAGGTATACCCATGTTTTAAAAATTCCATAAGGATCCAAAATAGATAATTATCATAATTTAGATGGTATAAGGTTGAAATATCACTATCTAATGATAGTTTTACAAGTTTTTAGGCTATTTTATTCCTTATCTTTTTAGTTTAACCCATGATAAACATGTTTTAATATTAACCACAATAATTATTTTTTAATATTTTTACTATTCATTTTGACCCAAAATTAATTGAAAAATATTATATAATATTAATTATTATGATTAAAAATATAGAATACATTTTTATAAATTCCATTCAAATAATTAGAAAATTTTAATATAAAATTATTTTAGTTGACGTGATGTATAATCGGTTTTCCAAAGAGAAAAGTTTATTAAGAGTTAAAAGTTTTAATATAAAAAGTCAACATGAATTTGGTTCCAATGAGAAAAATTGGTTTAATAATAACAAAATTAAACTTATTTTACTTTTAAAACTTTTTTAAAAAAATATAACTTTTTAAATGTTTTTATCAAAATAACAGTTTTTAATAAAAATTATTATTCTTCATTATTCACTGAAAATTTAATTTTTTAAGAAAGTTCTCAAAAAATTAACTAAAAGATAATTTTACATGCATATTTGAAAAATAATGTTTATTTTTTCAAATAATGTTTCTAAAAGGGTAAAAAATTAATTTTATTATTTGTTCACAAAAATCAATTTTTTTTAAAAAAATAGTATTTTTAAAGCATATAAAGACATTACTAAAAATGAAGTAGTTTTTTATCTATAGGATTTATTTATATTAAATAAATATAATTAATTCATAAATTTTGTTATTCCTATCTATTATACCATGTTTAATGACTAGTTTATAATGATCAGGTTTAAATAAAAATATTAATAGTACATTTTGATTTATTAAAACTCAGTGTTTCATGTTAGACAAGGTATCAAAGATATTGAATATGTTATAAAAAATATAATTCATAAAAAATTAGGGTGTTTCATTCTATAAAAAATAAAATTAATTTATCTAAAAAATTATTACTTTGATATAAAAAATTAGGATACTTCTACGTCATCATATCCTCAAGTTCCCATGTAGCTTCTTCAAATTGGTGATTTCACCACAAAACTTTGACCAGGTAAGTGACTTGTTTCATTTCACTTTCTCCCTACAATCTATGATCTCCACTAATTTTTCGTTGTAAGAAATATGTTGTTCTTATGGTGAAACCTCTAAGATTAGTATATGTGATGGGTCAGATATGTACTTCCTTAGGAGAGATACCTGGAATATATCATGGACTTGAGAGAGGTTCGGTGGAACCGCTAATCAATACGGTACCATATCAATACAATCATGAATTTAAAAGGTACTGATATAACTAGGTATTAGTTTTAACTTCTTTTCAAATCTCATTACCATATTCCATGGAAATATTCCTAGAAGAACCTTATCAATAACTTCAAATTAAATATCGCATCAGCTATTGTAAGCATAAATTTTCTGCTAAATTTTTGTGGCCCTAATGTGTTCCTTAATGGATATAACCTTATCTATCATTTATTCATCTATCTAAGGTCCCAATAGATTTATTTCTCAAACATTATCCCAGTAGGTTGAAGATCTACACAACTTTCCATAGAGGTCTTCATAAGGATCCATATTAATGATTGAGTAAAAGATACTATTGTAATAAAACTTGACTAGAGGAAGGTGTTAATCATAAATACCTTTTAAATCCATATAAAAATATCTCAGAATGTCATCTAGGGTTTGAATATCTCTCTTAGATAGAGCATTTGTATGTGGATTATAAAATTTTCTAAAACTTAACTTCATATCCAAATCTTTTTGAAGACATCTCATTAACATTGAGGTAAACCTAGGATCCTGATAAGACATAATAGAATGTGGTAATCCATTAAAACTTACCACTTCATTAATGTATATAATAGAAATATGATCCAGGGAGATATATTCTTTTATAGAAATGAAGTGTGAAATCTTTGTATATAAATCAACTATAACCCATATAGAATTGTGCCCTTTATATTTTTGGGGGTTCAATGATAAAATCCATGGTGATGTTTTCCCATTACCATTATAGTATGGGTGATGGTCATAACACCACCTCATAATTTTGTCTCTCAGCCTTAACATGCTGACATACCAAGCACTGAGAAACAAACTCTGTGATATCTCTCTTTATGCCATCCCACCATAAATACTCTTTCAAATTTCTATACATATTTATACTTCTTAGATAAATAGAAAATGAATAACTATGAGCATATAAAAATATATACTTCTTAAAATTTGTTATTGATGGAACGAATACATGGTTCCTTAACATTACCATTCTATCAAAATCAATGTTAAACTCAGGATCATTTCTTACCTTCTACACCAACTCCACATTTTCCTTTTGTGCCTATTTAATCTTCACTTATATAGATGGTTGAACACCCATTTGATATAGATAATATTTTCCCATTCCTTTAGGATTTATAGATCCATCCTTTAATAATACAAAAATATTTAATCTTTTATGATCATCATCGTGGATAATTTGGCATGATCCTTTTGACTCAAAGTATAACCAAATTTGTTTGTTTTACCAGGGTGGTAATGTATTGAGTAGTCATAATATTTAATCACCTATAACTATATTCTCAAGTGCATGTCCAACTCCTTCTATAAGAATATAAACTTTAAACCTTCTAGATTATTATTATATATATATATATATCACACTTTTCTTTGTAAAGATAACACCTCTATATATTTAATTAAAAGATTACCGTAACTAACTCCAAATAATGAGTTTGGTAATTTTGATCATGAATCTTCAATTTTGATGTGGAATAAGATATTACTATTCCATTATTACTATGTCATTATGGTTGATAAAATATCCCAAACCCTTCTTGTATGCATCACTATTGATTACAAAACCTTCTCTATTATAGAGTAATGTAAGCACTGGTGCACTGACTAATCATCTCTTTAGTTGATTGAAATTTTCCTCATATTCATCTCCTAGAGGAAGTTTGTTCCCTTTCGAGTTAACTCGATGAGTGTATTAGATATTCATAATAAATTATATAAAAATCATCGATAATATCTATAAAACCAAGAAAATTGTGGATATCAATAATCATTGTTGGTTTGGGCCAACATTACATAGCCTTTGTCTCTGATGGATCCACTGATATACGCTCACTTGAGATTATATGACCCAAAAATAAAAAAATCAGCCATTATACTTGGTAAATTATTCATATAAATTCTCCTTGATTAGGGTATTCATTGTAATCCTTAGGTGGTCTACATGCTCTTCCTTGATCTTTTAATAGATAAGAATATCATCTATAAAGACTACTATGAACAGATCTAGGAACTCTTTAAACAATTAATTAATTAAATACATTAATATAGTAAGGAAATTGGTAATAACAAATAGAGTAACTATATATTCATAGTTTCTAAACATTGTATGAAATTTTATCTTGGTTAAATCCTCCTTTATAACCCTCAATTAATGATATCCAGAATGAAGGACAATCTTGGATAAGTATTGATTCCACATAGTTAATAAAACAAGTAATAAATATGGGATACATAATACATGTTCTTGATTGTGATATTTCTCATCTCATGATAATGAATACATAGTCACATTGATGAATCTTTCTTCTTAACACAAAGAATATATGCACCTCATGATTTCACAGTTGGATGAATGAATCCTTTTTCAGGATTCACTTTGATTGTATTTTTCAATTCTTGCAACTCAACTGGGTCCATTAAATTAGGAGTATTTAAAATAGTTCTGAAAATAGGTATGAGTTCTATAGATAACTCAAATTCACATTTAGGTGGAGGAATAGATAAATATTTCATAAATACATCAAAAACTCCCACAAAATAGGTATATCATCGATGTTAGGTTACTCCCCAACTATCTGAGAGAAAACCCCTTTTCAATCAGAATCATAACCTATACAATGGAAGTGATCTCCATAAAAAGTTCATATATATAATAAAAATTATAGATGATCATAGGTTTGTTTGAAATATAAAATGTGACATACCATACTTGAAATTTATTTGGGATTTATGTATATAAAGAAAATCCATTCCTAAGATAACATCAAAATCAACTTGAGGGAGAATAATGAGGTTTGAATGAAGCACCATATGATAAACTTCATCTAGATAATAATCATAGAGTTGAGATGTTATCATCATAAAATTAGAGGTTTTTAATAAAAATTCTACATATAATCTTTGGGGTGGAATTATGGAACCCTTATAAAATTATACAGATATAAAATAATGGGTAGTTCTAGAGTCAAATAAGACATTACTAGGTCTATAGTGGATTCTAAGTGTCCCTTTCACCACTTTTTTATCATACCCCTCATTAGAAATAGCGATCATAAGATATTTCCCTTCATATTTTTGTTTTATAGGTTTCTAAAATTGATCTTCATCATTAACCTTCATATTTGGGAAATATTTATAATAATTAGAATACTTCTTGAAATTGAAGTATTAAAGCATGGGTGGTGTGTTAGTGGGTATATTCTTATATTCCATTACATTTATCGGCCCATTCATTTCCTTTTGAAAATCATATTCTTTATGACCCACCCTTACACATTTAAATCACCTCCCAATTCCATTCAAGTAATTACCTTGATGTTTCTTCCCACATTTCTAGCATGTAAATAGATAAAAGTTCTTTACACCGTGTGATTTATTCAAGTTTTCATGATATTTGATCTTTTTTCCTATCAAAACCATGAAAATGGCAGGAATTACTAATTTTAATTTCTACCTTGAGTGCACATTTAATGATTAATTCATAGCTACAAATGTATCTTATATGTAATTACATTAAGTTATTTTTATGTCACTAAGGAATCTATCAACCTTAGTTTAATATTTGATGATAATACTAGAAGCATACCCAACACGTCCTGTAAATTTTGCTTCTTAGGTACCAAAATATTCATCATCCTTATACTTTATCTCATGGAATTAATTCTCTATATTAATACAAATAATAAGGGGAAATTACTTATTAAAAAATAATCTCTTAAACTCATCCCAATACATAGAGTCAATTTCTTCATATTCCCTCATGTTCTAGATAAGAGTCTACCACTGCACTGATTCAACTTCTAAATGATAAAAAAATTAATTTTTATTGATCTCAATACTGAATAATGGGATTTTTTTTGTGGAACTAATTCATTTATCAGAAACCAGTGGATAAATGGAACGTTTAAAAGAAGGTGGGTTTTTCCTTATAAAGGACTCAAGAAAACATTGTTCCCTCATTTGATCATTTGGTATTTTAGGATTATTCAAATTTTGATAATGTTGTGTGAGTATATAAATGAGATATTTTATTTAAAGATCCCATAATATTTTGTTTTTTAGGAGGAAAATCATAACATTGTTCATATCATTAAGTATTAACACAGTTCCTTTGGGTTCTAACTATTGACTAAAAACAAAAATCATTATGTAAGGAAAAAACATCATAGTAGGAAACTATGTAATCAAGAAAGAATAATAATTTATAGTATGTATTAAATTATGACACAATATTTTCAATCTATGAAACCTTATGTATGATATTAGTCATTCATAGTCATATATTCAAATAATTTATAATGGTTTGTAAATAGTTTGTCAACTTCAAAAGCAAATAAATCAAGACTATCAAAATAAGTGTGTAGTAAGGCCAATTTTTGTGAAGCATGGGATGATCAATCCTAGATCAATGCACCTTTTTGGAGTTATTAAACCAAGGTAAAATTGTGCTTGAGAAACATCCACTTGTATTATCTAGATGTTGATATAATTTCATGGAAACCACTCATTCTATCCTTCACCATAATTCCAAGACATTTTCTTTTACATTGATTTATCTAAAGACTTGTCCTTAAAATTATCCTTACAAAAATATTTAGGGATATCAGTAAATTTATCTAATCCTAATTTATAAAGGATAACTAAAACATTCTGTGATACAAACTGTAATGACCTAGGATTTTCATATATAGATATTGCATCTTAATTGATGAATTTTTAATACGTTTGACAAATAAATACTCAAGGACCATAAAAATTTAGTACATTTGGAGAATAGATACACTATATTCTTATTTCATGAATGATAATAAACATATTCCATACAGATCTTCCCATTTATTAAACTTCATAGACATACCATAGTTACACCTTTATTCATAAACTGTCTAATTGATACATAAGACATAGTGATCTTAGATTCTTAGCAAGGATGAACATGGAAAATATTAACTAATGATCATATAAAAGAATAAGATAATAATAATGGTATGAGACTATGAATATTGATTACCAAGTCTATAAAAAATATTTCATTCACTCTAAACATGATTCATGACATAAAAAATTATCATTTCAAAATATATGAACTATAAGAGTGAGAAATCATCATAAATCAATCATTAACCATAGGTCCATGTAATATAAATGTGGCACCATCATAAGTATATAAAACATTTCATATGTCAAGGTTAATAGAAAGGACCATAAAATTAGAATAGATTAGGAATCAACACATATTTCCCATTTTATAATGGATCAAGCATCATTAGTTGTTTCCCATAGTGAGTCAAGCACATCAGCATTTTTCTTATAGTGGATCAATCACATCAACATGTTTCCCATAATTTTATCATGAGATATAAAACTTTACCCAATCAATTGGAGGGAGATACTAGTCTCACCCATTTCATAATCTATATATTTTTATGCCACAATATCATAAAACATTCATCATATTATAACCCATGAAAAATAATCAGGTATCATAAACATTTCAGCATGGAATAACCTATAGAAAGAAACATGTTTCATAAAGATTTCATCAATTAATCATATCATTACCGATATAAAAGGAATGAGTTTCATAATAAAATGTTCATCATAATAATAAACATAAACCATCCAAATAAATAATAATGATGGTTCCATTGGATCATATCCCCATTTAAAAATCTGCAACCCCAAAATCTATTATCGTTGAAGAATATAAATTCCATAGAAATATCATTAAAACATTCCAGAGGAAAATATAATTTCCATTTAACAAGGAAAAAGGGATGGAATGATATTTTTCATGAGTGAGACTCCACCATTATTGTTCATGTGGTGAGAACTTCAAAAATAAATATCTCATGGAATATTATAGATATGCGGATCAAATGTTTAGAAACTATCTAAAATATGAATAATTTTATCATAGACACATATAGGGAAGCCAATTTCATTAATGATGGTCTTGAAAACAAAGGGATATAATGTGATGATCCCATTCTGGCTAACAAATTATCAAATTAATTATTTCCCCTATTTCTAAGCGGCTTTTGTAAATTTTTATACTTTAGACTTATATAATCTTGTTTTTACTTAATTAATGAATCTTGTTCTCTCAGGAATGATTTCACCTTTGATCTAAAATCTAAAATTTTTCCAAATATTAAGAAAAAAAATTTAATTGGAAATAAAATTTAAAAATTTTAAAGGAATATTAAAATAATATATTGGTCATGGCGGAGAAAAATCCCATTTACGCCGTACAAGTTAAAACAAAGGTTCCTATAATATTTTCAATAAAAAGTTCCTTGTTCGGAAAATGTAAAGAAAATAACTTTTAAAGGATAGTTTAAAAATTAAAACATGAGTAAAAATTAATTTTAAAAATAATTTTAGAATATTGAAAACTTTATAATTTTTTTTAAGAAAACAACGACATGGACACAATGTTTTTTTCGATAAAATAGAGAAATAAATTCGGTTTTACCATAAAAAATTATTTCTGAATCTTAAGTACATAAAGGGAGGAAAATAAAAGTAAAACATGTATTTGTAATAAATAAATAGTTTATAATAAAATATATTTGTTTATTTGGAGGTATATCATATGTTTTCCTCATTTAAAACATAATCATAAACAATCCTGATAAATAATGAAATTGTAACATAAATGTTTTACCACTTTGATAAATTTTGAATTGTAATCGCCATGGAAGAAAAAATATTATATATATTTTAATACCCCATAATTTTCATAATTATAATCATAGAATTAATTTAGGGGATATACATAAACCATGCAAAAGAAATAAGTGGTGTTTAAGGCAAGTTCCCCATAGAAATAAAAGTGAGAGAAAAATATGTTACCACTTTGGAAACATTAGAATTATATGAATTATTAAATAACGACATAAAAAAATTAAATATAATTAAATTTAGTGTATTAATTATATAAAATAACAAAGGTATATTATATAAACCACAAAACAATTAGTGGTAAATATGGACTATGTCTCTTAGAAATAAAATAGTGTCTAGAAATCCCTTACCATAAGTCATGACTTCCTTTGTAATCATTAAATACTAATATGTAATAAATATTGGTTTAGTATAAATATATTATAGAAACATATTCATATATATATACATAATACCATATATGATTTACTTATGACCTTTTATTACCCGTTTATTAACAATTCCATGTTAAAATCATGTTTTGGGTAATAACTATGTTTTTTGTGTGTTTTTTGGTTTGATATTTTCAGTCATTTTATTTTGATCATGGTTACATAATTTAAATAATTTTATCCGTGATATAAATATAATATATATTCATTATATATGTATTTATAGATATCCATAAATGTTAATGATAAAAAATGATTTACATAGTTCATGGAAACTATAGGTTGTATGTATGGATGAACATTGTATCCATTTTCTCAACGAATAAAATGAAGGAAAGTTAAATAATAATTCACCTTTATATAATATTTATTATATAATAGATATCAAATATATTAATTAAATTTATCCTTATTACTTTCCACATAAAGAGTAGGTGAAAATGAATTACATCATTTCATGAGATGGTAGTCCCCCGTACACACGAGTGACATTATTGTATTCCAAAATAATGAAGAGTATTAATTTATATGTATTAATGTATTATATAATCATAATTTTATAAAAAAAATTTATACTTTAAATCCATCATTATACCCATCCTTGAGAGGTGGTGATGGAAAATGAATTAAATTGATTTGTGTGGCGGTTGTATTTCATACACACGATCGACTGTTCCATTTCACATTTGATGGAAGAGGATGTAAATATAGGTTATTAAATTAAAATAATAATATCATAGTATATAAGAGATAATTGTTTTATTATATCATCAAAATTTAATAATATTTTAAGGGGGGTGTAAGATGAAATAGAATTGAAATACTCAGTTGAGAACAATACCACTTGTTTAGATAAAAACTTTAGGTATGCACCAAAATACTTCTTAACCAAATACTTTAGGATATTTTTAGGTAATTAATTATAGTATTTAGGTTGGTATTATACAATACAATATGTTTTATAATTTTTAAGATGATAGGAGAGCCGGTTCCCTTTTATAATTGGGGGAGAGGGCACACTTGGAATTTTTGAAAAACAATGTGTACCCACTTTTTGAACATACCAAAAGGATATAAATAGCTCATAAACGATCCTTAGATGATATAAGGTTTACATATTTCTATGCAAATATATTTATACAATTTTTTAGGACATTTAAATCCTAATATTTTTAGTTTAACCCCTGACACACCAGTTTTAACCTTAACCACAAAAATTAATCTTTACGGTTTTTACTATTTATTTTTAAAGAAAATTACGTTGAACTTAAAATATAATAATAATTATTAAAATTAAAAATATTGAATCCATTTTTCCAAATTCCATTAATATAATTGGAAAATTTTAATTCAAAATTAATCCCGCAGATGTGATGAAAAAGCAATTTTTGAAGGAGTAACGTTTCAAAAGAATATAATGTTTTAATATCGAAATTCAACATACATTTTGTTCCAATAATCTAAATTGGTTTAATAAGAAAATAATTAGACTAATTTTACTTTTAAAACATTTTTAAAATGTATTTAACTTTGGAAATTCTTTAAATGAATAGGTATTTTTAATAAAAATCATTGTTTCTCATTATTCATTGAAACATTAATCTTTTTAGAAAATTATCAAAAAATTATATGAAAGATAATTTTTAAATGTAGATTTAAAAAATAAAGGTTAGTTTCTAAAATAAATTTCCTATAAGCGGGAAAAATTACTTTTTTTAGTTTTTCACAAAAATAAATAAAAATTATTTTGGAGAAAATAGAATTTTTGAAACATATAAAGACTTTTCTAAAAAATATTATTTTTTAACGATATAACTTATCTAAAAAACTATTATAATTAATTTTTAAAATTTATTTATTATTATTTATTACAAAATTTTTAATTTCAAGATTATAACATTAATATTTAATGTGTAATATTAATATTATATTTCTTTTCGTTAAACCTTAGTGTTGCATGTATGAAATCTATCAAAGAAATTAAATTTATTCAAAAAAATATATTTCATATAAAATAAGTGTGTTATAGAGTTCTTTAGGTTCTTATACTGGATATATGAATTATAGGGTCTCAAGGAGTACAATACGATTAGGTTTTTGATCACCCCTTTTTTTAAGCCACTTGAGTTACAATGGGCTGTCAGGATTTTATTTTTGTTTGACGCTTTATATGAGTTATGGTTTGATATGATAACCAATGATCCTCATTGTATTGTTTCTATCTCCATGGGGGTTATTCTAGTTTTTGAATGTAATAACAAATAGTTATCAAGTTGTGATGTCAACTTATATGTCTTGAGAAACCATATAGTGGTCAAACACTGATTTTGGAAACATTAAGATGGTTACGACACACTTAGAAACTGGCCCTCGACCATGTGTCTAGGTCTTTCACAAATGCACATACCGTTTATTTTTTTTGTGTATAACCCAAGATTCTGGGATTCTTTGAGTGACCTTCATTTATGGGGAAAAAATCAAGGTGTTTCCTATTATTTGTTGATATCATGAACTAGTTTAATTAGTAGTTATGGCATGATTTTGTTCATTCTTATATGGTATAACCATTATATGTTTGATAAATATATATCATGGAAAATGTTTTTAGTTTTAAAATCAAATATTTAATACTTTATTGCAAATTATTCTCTTTTTTAAGTTCATATTTTTGAAAATTATGGTTTAATCATGAAAAAATGGAAAATGTATTTGTTTTCAAACAAGTTAATGATGTACAAGGAAAAAATTTACACCCTTGAAGTATGTTTTTAATAAAGATTAAATTATTTAAAGAAAATTCTTATTCCAAATAATGTGGTTTTTTAAATATAACTCAGGATTATTTTCAAAATATGATTTAGAAGATCATAATATTTTTAATGAGGAATGATAAATCAATACAATATTCTGAATTTTAAGAAAAAAATATATAACTAAAATGGTTCAATAAAAATATTGGGTGTTTAATTGATGATTTCATTTAAAAAAAAATTAAATCATGGAAAATTAAATTTAAGATGAGAAAGAATCATATTAAATACATTGTATTGAAATTTAATTGGTTTTATCTTGCGATTAAGGAGTTGTGAAACATTTTATTTTTTGTATTTTCTTTAAATTAAATAGAATATGCTTACTTATGAAATGAGTTATTTTTATAAAACATATACAAATCATATTTGGTGGATTTACAAATGAATATTTTTTGAAAGATGTTTCTTCTCTTTAAGTGGTTTTGTTTTGAATCATCTTTAAATGAATTTTCTTTCTTTGATGGTTTATATGTTTGGATTAACCCTTTATTATGTGTATGGGTTATCTGATGTGATTTGAAGGACATGACCAACTAGAGGTATCATCTTATGTAGTTTTAGTAAATCGTCCAGAGATTTAAAGAATTTAAGTGATATAGTTTTATAGGAGGGGTATTTTCCTATTATATTTAGTCTTTCTCAAGTTTGGAATAGAGGGTCAGATTTATCTTCTCTCTCAATATTATTTTGTAGACCAGACAAAGAACATTATAGTTTTAGCCAGGAAGTCAAATAAAAAAAGACCATCTTCTTTGATTCTTAGTGTTATTTGGGAGGAGTGGAATCTTGAGTTCATCCAATGGATTAGGTGATTATCCTTCAGGGTTATTAGTCTATAGATTTAGAGTAGTTGTAGATTTATTATTTCCTTGTCTAGGAATGATCGTTGATATCATATTTTGGTTTCTCTAATTAGATTAATTCAGGTCTTGAGTTTCATCATGCCTCATTACTTCCTTTCACTATACGATCCTATTTTATAGGGATTGTTTTTTAGAAAAATCCATGACATGAGTTTTGACTTCGTGTTCCAAACATAATGATCTGTGGGTATATGCTTTAGTAACTAGGTTTAGTTTAATGATTGGATGGGTTAAGGAATCCATTAGTGGTATGATTGTTGTTGGTTGGATTGAGAGAGATCCACCAGGTTTTATTCTCTAAACCTAAGTTACTATGAATAACATATCATGACCCAAGACTATATCCACATTGTTTCTTGTTGAGGAATATATTCTTTTGAACCATCTCTCAGTAATGAGATATGTGGTGGATGTGGTAATAGGTATTTTTGTAGTGAGCCATCCCTGGTTAACATAACACATCACTCGATTAATCCCACCATATGACCTCAAGTACACTTTATCATATGATAAAGCCTTCTGACTAGTGGTGAGGGTCTAATTGATACTATAGGGATACTATACCATATGGCCAGAGTAAATAAAGTCATAAATGACCAAAACACCCAAAAGGATAAACACTAGAGTATGAATAATAGATAAACTAAAAAAACAACATGATGTAATAAATGTAATGCAATATACAGTCATATAGATTCAAATCATATAAAACAAACAACATCCGGTCTCTCACTAGGATGATCACATAAAAAAAATAAAAAAAATAAAATTTAATACAACAAGACCTATGGACAACTCCAAGATGAACTACATACCAGATTTTCATGACTCTTGAGCTGCACCAGTCCAATTTTGAGACTCCACATGAGTTTTACACTTGATCAAGAACCACTGCGCCTCCCCTCGATCCACTATAAAACATGTCCTCTAAGATAAAATAATATATATAGTTTTCAAACAAACCAAGGTTAACGTATAAGGGTTAAAGATAAATCTTAGTATTCCACCCCCAATGGTGGATATATAATATGCTATCATAACAAGTGCATGCACACATGATATAACCAACCTATATTAAGACTAAAAGAACAGGAATAAAATAAAAAGACTCATAAAATAAAAGTCTCTAATGAATGAAAACAAAAACAACCAACTAGAGGATCTATCTTGACACCCAAGGTAAATCTACCCCCGCTCGGGACAATAATAGAGGATTTATAACACGTGGATCAACCCACCACATGACATCAGGTGTTCCTTGTCGATCTATACATGATCTCCAAGACATATAAAAAATAGGCATGAATTCCAAACCCCAAGGAGTAATTATAGGCATCCACATGAAAAAAATTTAACTATTAGGCTCTAGGACTCCAATAAAACAATTTGAATTAGACACATATCTCTACACTGGACCCTAAGGAAATTATAATGTCCCAAAATTATTGTAGAATAAATCAGGCCCCAAACAAGGGACCGACAACATACACTATCCCATGGGTCCATCCAACTATTGGCTCAATAGATGCACTATCATAGGATTCCCATCCATCCATGGGCTCGATAGATACACTACCCCAGGGTTCCCATCAGAGTGTCCGAGAGTTCTCAACATCCACATAAAGTAACCCCTATCCCTACATAACTCTTAACTAGATGGGTGCACTCATCTAGATCCCCCATTATATCCACAATCACTATAACAAACCCTCTCATTATTATAGGTTAAATACTTGATTTATTACATAAAAGTACACATTATACAACCCTAATGATTGATAAGTCTATTATATTTTGGAATCAGGTATAAAACATAACATATTGAACATGTTATACTATAAAATTGTTGAAAACTTCCTTGAAATGATCATAATATTTCAATGTTCTTAAAACTGGATGGGATATCCTGGGGACAAACATAAGAATGGGGTGAGCTATAAAGCCTAGTAAGGGAAATAAACAAGGAATAACATGAAAAAGACAATACATGTTAGACAATAGGAATATCAATAGATTTTAAAAGGAAAATTAATAATAAGTAATGATATAACATGATAATTATAACATGGGAAATTTTGAAACAATATACAATATGACATAAGGATGATTCAAGGCTCATTGGACATGGAGGAGCACGAGTCAAGGATCATTGCATGTGGAAGAGCATGAGTTAAGGCTCATTGCACATGGAGGAGCATGAATCAAGTCTCATTGCACATGGAGGCGCAACAGTCATTTATAACTTCCAAGACCATTTCAAATGACATTTCATGACAATAAACACTACCCAATGCATTTTATCTCTATTAGGGTGTATGCTTCATAATCATTTCATTCTCATGATTAAGTGTTCCACATATATCATACAACATGGATTCATTCAACATCATAATTTATTCCATAATCAAGTAATGTGGAATAAATACATGTAAGTCCCAAATAAATAAGTCTCTGTTCATAAAGGTGAATACCCTTGATAGAAAAATGGGAATTCTATTCACTACAAAATTATTTTGGCTTGGAAAATCGTGGTGAAATTTCGACAACATTACAATGTTACTTTAAAATTCATAAAATTGGTTGATGAGAGTGAAAGGGGTATCTAATAATTTAGACATGAAATGTATAGTAAGGGGGACATGTAAAGACATGTACCAAAAGAAGTAATTGTATATATAAGGCATAACATAATAAAGAAACTGGAAGAGTGATGAGAAAGGAAAGAACCCTTACAAAATTTCGGCATGGAAATGAGTGTTCATAAAGGTTCATAGGAGGGATAAATGAGAGTGAAAGGGTATATAATCATTAATACATAAAATTTATAATAATTGAGATATATAATAACAAATCACAAAATAATTAAATAGAAATTAAAATACATAACATTAAAAGGAGTGTTTGATAAAAGAGGAGAGTGGAAGATGAGGTTCCCTTACTTGAGCGTGTGACTCTAAAGGCTTGAGAGCGTCTTCTTGAAAGCTTGGTGGAACCTTGGGAGAACTCTAGGGAGTATAGGAAGGAGTATAGGTAAGAGTATACACGTTCTACAAGTTTCTTGAGTGATGATAAATGGGAGATTGGGTGGGTTTATATAGGAAAGGTGGGGGATTTATTTATTATTCTGGATTTGAAAAATACATAATAAAATATCCAAAAAAACAAAACCATGGTTTTTACCATGGATTATTCAAAATGGGAGTGGTTGAAATTATTTTACAAGGCCAAGGGCCCAAGAAAATAAAATAATTCCCTTACTTATGTGCAGGTGAGTCATACTCTCAAATAAATGATTTTAAAATCTTAAAGTATATTCTAAGTCTTGGAGGATTCGTTAAGGATTTATAAAGTAAATAAAATAAAAATAAAGTCACTTTATTTTATAGGGAAAACATATATTTGGTTTATTATACCTTTTATAGTATTTATAACATCACTATTGGTCCATTATGATGTCATAAAACACAAATTATATTTATACAGTATTTAATTTTTACCTGAAAATTAAACTATCTAAGAAAATTATGAAAAAATCACCATTGGATAACTTCAACATCCTAATTCAAAAAATAATATTAGTTTTATTTGAATAATATTATAAATATTTGAATTTTTAATTTTAAAATAAAAACTGATATTTATTGAAAATGAATGGTTTTTTATAATAACATTTCTTGAACCCTTATAAAAATTAACATGAAAAATACATGGTAATTTAAAAGTTATTTAATAATAATTTTTTATTAAAATATTATTTATTTCAAAAATCCATTAATTCAAAAATTAATTAATTTAATTTGAATAATAAAAAAAATCTATTTGTGCTTTTAAAATCATTTACAAAGTAACAATAATAGGATGAAAATATATTAATTTTCTTTAAAAAATATTATACATATTACTATTGATTGGGCATTGATACATATCCATTTAATACACTAGAATATTCCCTAAGAGAAAGGTTCATGATGGTGGGGATTTCATGGGGTCGTTCGATGAACATGGTTTGGGTTGTGATCTCGATGCGCTTGAACTTCTCCCATAAACTATTTTACTCATGATTATGTTATTAGATATCAACATGGGATTGGTTTAGGGAAAATCATAGAAATTATATCTCCCTTGGATGATATGATAAATAGGCTTTATAGGGTACAATCCTACTGTTTGAGGCCATCACTTCCTTTGTCTATTTCAAACAGATTTGTTAAAATTGTATATTTATAATAGTCATGTGATCACTATTCAAGATATATATTATCAATGGTTAAAATACGTAAGAATCATTAAAATCTAATTAGATATTGTTGGTTGGAGTGGATACTCAAGAGGGGGGTGAATTGAGATCCAATTAAAATTTCTGTTAAGAACAATTTCTATTAAAATCCCCCAATTTCAAAAACAAATTAAACTGTAGTGAATTTATACAGATTATAAAGGTTCAATTAGTTTCTCAAAGATTGATTTGTTCTCAGTTAAATTAATCTTATGATTAAATTATCTTTTGAAACTAACTTACTGGTTTACAATGAATATAAACATTTGCGAGTTTAACTATCAAAGTAGCTTTGAAAATAAATTATATTTCAAAGTAATAGCAACGGAATATGAAATAAATATATATAGTATGGAAATAAGCTTTAACTAAAAACACAGAGGAGTTAACCAAGAGGTTCAGTCTCAAGCCGAGACTTAGTCCTCTCAAAAGTTTATAAATATGATCCACACCCTGGATCGGGGTTCAACAGTTTACAACAGTCCAGGTCCAAGACCTCTACCACTGTTATTCGTGGGAAACAAAACAACAGCAACCAGTTTTCCAGGTCACACACGACCTCTACCACTATCCACAGTGGGTAATGAAGTATAAAAAAGGTTTGCTGAGGATTTACAGATCCTCCAATTAGAGTACAGGAGTCAGTGTGTGTGTTTAATACAGCAGATAACACACACTACTCAAAATGTAGAATAAATGAATCACAAAGCAGAGAAGAAGAGTTTAGAAATGGCTCTGGTGATTTCAGCACAGCTCTGGACTCTTTTTGATTCGATCAGAAGTAATTCTGAGTCCTCTTCTCATTTTGTTTGAGAAGCAGAGTGTCGTATGCTTCAGGTTCAAAAACAGTGAGATGTAGTCGATGAAGTTCGTCAACGTTCTTTTGTATGCACAGAACTCTTCTTGAGTAGGCTTGATTGTGTATGAGGTTCTGTGTAATCTCTTGATATGTATATTCTATTCTTCTTGTATTTATCGTGTGTTCTCTAATGTCTTTCTCCTTCCTCTCTTCTTTTCTTTTAGCAGCAGAGTGTTCTTGTATTTATGTCACGTGCTCCGGAAGACAGAAAAGGTTTCCTTTCCGCAGGTACGAGGTATGGTTTCCTGACATCCGACAAACTTTTTAAATTAATTGACAGAGCATTAAAATATACCTGATATGACCGTTGGTTAGATTAAATAAAGATAAAGATAAAGAAATTCAAATAGTTTTTTATGACTATCGATGAGTTCAAGTGATCGGTAGGTCATCAGCATCAGTGACTCAGATTGATTAGCATCGGTGAGTCATATTGATCGGTGACTCATTTGCATCGGTGTGTCATTCGATTAGCATCGGTGTATCATTCAATCAGCATCGGTGACTCAGATTGATCAGCATCGGTGTATCATTCGATCAGCATCAGTGACTCATATTGATCGGTGACTCATTTGCATCGGTGTGTCATTCGATCAGCATCGTTGAGTCATATTGATCGGTGACTCATTTGCATCGGTGTGTCATTCGATCAGCATCGGTGTATCATTCGATCAGCATCGGTGGGTCATATTGATCGGTGACTCATTTGCATCGGTGTGTCATTTGATCAGCATCGGTGAGTCATATTGATCGGTGACTCATTTTGATCAACATCGGTGATTCATATTGATCAGTGACTCATTTTGATGAGCATCGGTGAGTCATATTGATCGGTGACTCATTTGCATCGGTGTGTTGTCTTGATATTGGATCGGTGCGACCGTTGTCTTGATATTGGATCGGTGCGACCGTTGTCCTCTGATATGGATCGGTGCGACCGTCATCTAATTGATCCAGAAGACTTCCAAAATACTTGTAAATCAATAAAAACATAGATACAAACATGATAACAGATTCACTAATATATTGTGAGAAATCCAACCGGATTAAGTAATAATGATTTGTGATTATTAAAACAACAATCAGAGGAATGAATTCAGCAATCTTATAGAGGGCTCAACAATCTCCCCCTTTTTGATAATCACAAATCTTAAAAAAAAATCAATAATAAAAACATAATGAGATATAAATCTCCCCCTGAAATTAATTCTCCCTCACAAATATTAATCTCCCCCTTAGAGATTGATCTCCCCCATATATATACATCTTTCTCCCTCATATATATACATCCTTCTCCCCTATACATCCTTCTCCCCCTTTGGGATAATCAAAAAGGAGGGAAAACATACAAATAAGAGAGTAAAAAAGAAGGCAGTATAGAAAATAGTGAGAGAGAAAAAAAAATATTTTATAAAGTACAGAAGATTACAACCAACACATAGTGCACCCTATAAAAAACAATACACAGCTATTTCTGGGGATACAAAGGGGATTTGCCTTTGTCTTTGGGATCAATAGATGGTAAGTTGGAAGACTTGGAGGCAGGATGTACTGGGAGAATCTGAGGAGGTGGTAGGACAACTTTGGAAGGTGTAGGAGAAGGTGCCACAGAGAGTTGTTGTTGAGGAACGAGAGCGGGTTGAGAAGTTGGCTGAGGAACTGGTCTTAACTAAGATAGAGGTTGAGCAACTGAAAGCTGATTTGGAGAAATATCAGAGGCAGGAAGAGGGTCAGTAGTAGGAAGCACAATGGAAGTGGCTTGGGAATTCAGATAAGGCTTCAAAAGATTTATAAAATTCTGAATAACTTCTGCACCATACTACATAGCCTTCTCAAAATCATCTTTATTCTCCATGAATTGTGCCAAAGTAGGAGTAAAATCTTGCAACTGACGAACTTGAGCCTTGAAATCTTGAGTAACTGGAGGTAGTTTCAGATTCTATGCCAACACCTTGAAATTTTCAGCCATCTCATGCTTTGTATAAATCTTTGAAAAGTAATGATCAACCTTTTCCTTGATCTCTTTTAGAGCCTTTTTGGCATCTTCTGAATATACGGTTGCCATTTCATGACTGTGATCACAGTGCTCCTTCATTTTCTTTAAAGAATCCAGAACAAGAACTTGTCTAACAGATGCTAACTCATCATGCACAACCTCCCTTAGAGCCTCTAGCTCATAGGTAGTGATTTTGGTTACTTTGGCAGTACTGGCTTGGCTAACTATTTGAGTTATCTCAGCTTTCAATCTTCTCAAATCAGACTTGTTGAGATGTTCAATTAAATTCCTCAAAACTTCCATCATACCAGAGATGGTTGATCTAAATTAGCTTGATAAAGATACTAAACCAGTGTGGATATCCTTCATAGTCTGGTTCATAGAGGCTATGTGCCTGCCAATAAACTCACCAGTATTGTCCAGGTCTGGTTTCACAACATTCGATACTCTTTGTGAGAAAGCTTCCAACGATGCTTAAGAAACTTGCAGAGACACTTGAGTAAGGGCATTGGAAATTTCTTCTCTGACTGTATATCTCACAGAAGCCAGCAATTCAGTCTTAAACTTATCAAAATCATCTTGAGATATTGTAGAACCAGGCAGATGAACATCTGTAGAATCAACAACAGGAGTAGATCTTGCTTCACTTGGGAGGCTCTTCTTCATAACTGCAGTAGTTTCTGACATTTCCTCTTCTTCTTCAGAGTAGTCTAAGCCCAAAACAGCAAAACCAGGGTAGTCATCCCAAATAGAAGCACACATGCTATATTTTGGTTTCTCATAACTTGTTGTTCCACTGATTTCTGGTGAATCTCTCTTGCCAGTGGCATCTGTTTCTGGTACTGTTTGATGTGTTTCCATTGGAGGTACAACAAGACCATCTACAGGTCGGTTAACACCATCATCATCATTACCATCACCATCATCATCATCACCACCACCATCATCACCACCTTGCTCATTATCACTCTTCTCAGAGTCTTCACTGGTGGAAACTTCAGTGTCAGTATCTTCTTCATCACCAAGAATTCGTTCAGATTCAGGTAAGGCCAAAGGTGGACTAGCAGGTCCAAAATCTATTCTATTCTTTGGACTCACTGTATTAGGATCAGTCCTATCATCAAGAGGTGACACACTCCCATCTTCTGTCTCAGCTTCTTCCATTCTTTGACCTTCGGTAGCTTCATTTCTTTCATCCTCTTCCTCATCATCAGAATAAACTGGTTCCTCATTTGCTTTCAAACCAGGGTCTCTCAAACACTTAGGCCTCTTTCCATGATCTGTGGGATTGTAGGCATCATACAGCTTGTCTTCATCAGCAACCCAACACTTCTTCCATGGATTCCAATTGATTTTCATCCTCTTGTAGATCTCTTTGTTGAGACATAAAGGATGATCTGTTTCAGCTACTTCATCATCTTCATCAACACATTCTAGATTCATGAGCATGGTAGAGATCATCTTGGAGTAAAATAAGGCAGTGGCTATCTTGGACGGTTTTATCATTCCAACTATGTGCACCATCACATATCTACATAGATTGATCTTCTCATGGGTTTTCAGTAGAAACAACAGAAAAACATCCTGGTACTTTACAGCAGCAAAATCTCCTCTCCTAGGGCAAAGTTGGTGCTGAATAAACTTGAAAAGAAGTCTGCATTCACCATCCAACTCTGAGGATGTGATTCTCCTCGACTCTTTGTTTCCAGTTAGAAGCTCTAGAGCTAATTCATAAGAGATGTAATCAGTTATTGGAGGAATATTCCCAGCATAATCCTCATACCGACCCTCATGGGGTACATTTAAGCACTCTACCCACTGTTTAGATGAAAAGGATATTTTCATTCCTTTTACTTCAGACGACATCCGGGAAGCCTCCACACCATCTAGAGTGATTTTCAGATTCATATAAAACTCATGTACCAGCTTCGGGTAGTCTATTCGTGAGTTGTCTGAAAACCAGTCTGTCCATCCTTGCGATTCAAGAACTTGCAGAAACAATGACTTACTTGATAAAAGCCAGGCAGAACTGACTTCTCTTTCTATAGCAACAATCCGAGTTTCCAGGTTCGGATTTATTGATCGTTGAGAGGCACTACTCGACTCGCCTCAATCACGCTTTGGAGGTACAGGACTGTCTGATCCTTTACTCGGTCTCTTTTTCTTATCCATTCGAAGATTTTGGGGAAAGCAGGAGTTCGAAGGTTTGAGGTAGAGGAGAAGAGAAGTTGAAGGGTTCGGCGGGAAATGAAAGGTCAATGGTTTTGGGAAGAGAAATAGCCACGTATCATTTATTTTATAATTTAGTGTTCCCATAAAAAAGGATAAAAGAAATTAATTAATTAATTACAACATAATAAAAAGTAATATAAAGAATCAGTTTGATAGACCAGTGTGACATATGGGTTTCATTGATCGGTTTCACAGATCAGTTTCACAGATCGGTTTCACAGATCAGTTTCACAGATCAGTTTTAGAGATCGGTTTCACAGATCGGTTTCACAGATCAGTTTCACAGATCAGTTTCACAGATCCGTTTCACAAATCGGTTTCACAGATCAGTTTCACAGATCGGTTTCACAGATCGGTTTCACAGATCGGTTTCACAGATCGGTTTCACAGATCGGTTTCACAGATCGGTTTCACAGATCGGTTTCACAGATCGGTTTCACAGATCGGTTTCACAGATCGGTTTCACAGATCGGTTTCACAGATCGGTTTCACAGATCGGTTTCACAGATCGGTTTCACAGATCAGTTTCACAGATCGGTTTCACAGATCGGTTTCACAGATCGGTTTCACAGATCAGTTTCACAGATCGGTTTCACAGATCGGTTTCACAGATCGGTTTCACAGATCAGTTTCACAGATCGGTTTCACAGATCGGTTTCACAGATCAGTTTCACAGATCAGTTTCACAGATCAATCATACACAACTCTTGTTTAATAAACATCATTCTTTCAGAGCATAAAGGCTTTGTAAATATATCAGCTAATTGATGTTCAGAGTTAATAAATTCTAGAGATATATAACCTTTCTGATAATGATCTCTTAGAAAGTGATGTCTGACATCAATGTGCTTAGTCCTAGAGTGAGACACAGGGTTCTTAGATATATTAATTGCACTAGTATTGTCACAGTTAATTGAAACATGTTTAAAATCAAATCCATAGTCCAATAAAGTGTGTTTCATCCACAGAATCTGTAGTGTGTTTCATCCACAGAATCTGTGCACAACAACTACCAGTAGCGATGTATTCTGCTTCTGTAGTAGATAATGAAACTGAGTTCTGTTTCTTACTACACCATGATACTAGCAATTTTCCAAGTAAGTGACATGTTCCAGATGTGCTTTTCCTATCTAACTTGCATCTAGCAAAGTCAGCATCTGAATAACTGGTTAGGTCAAAATATTGTCCTTTTGGATAAAACAAACCTAAATTTACAGTATACTTAAGATATTTAAAAATCCTTTTAACAGCCAGTAAGTGTGACTCTTTAGGATTAGCTTGAAATCTAGCACACATACACACACTAAACATAATATCTGGTCGACTAGAAGTAAGATAAATCAAGCTCCCAATCATACCTCTGTAATTGGTTTGATCAACTGGTTTCCTAGTTTCATCAACATCCAATTTGCAGGTAGTACTCATGGGTATATCACTTTCCTTAATATTATCCAAACCAAAACGTTTTAACAAATCCTTATTATATTTACTTTGATTTAGAATAATACCATCTTTAGTTTGAAAGATTTGAAATCCAAGAAAGTACTTAAGCTCTCCCATTAAGCTCATTTCAAATTCATTTTGCATAACCTTTGAAAAATCAGTACATAAATTTTTTTTAGAAGATCCAAAAATAATATCATCAACATAGATTTGTACTATTAAAACATATTTTGAAAACCTTTTTATAAATAGAGTGGGATCAGCTATTTTTTTGTAAATCCTTTTGAAATAAGAAAGTTTGAAAGTCTTTCATACCAAGCTCTTGGAGCTTGTTTTAAACCATATAAGGCTTTAGAAAGTTTAAAAACATGATTTTGAAAATGAGTATTTGTGAAACCAGGTGGTTGTTCTACAAAAACATCTTCAACAATAAAACCATGTAAAAAGCACTTTTCACATCCATTTGATATAACTTGAAATTCAGATGTGATGCATAAGCAAGTAAGATCCTAATTGCCTCTAATCTGGCTACAGGTCCAAAGGTTTCCTCATAGTCAATTCCTTCTTCTTGATTGTAACCTTGTGCAACTAGCCTAGCTTTGTTTCTAATGATGTTTCCAGATTCATCTACTTTGTTTCTAAACACCCATTTTGTGCCTATGGTTATAGTGTCCTTAGGTCTTTCTACTAATTTCCAGACTTTGTTTCTTTCAAATTGATTTAGTTCTTCTTGCATAGCTATTACCCAAAATTCATCATTGATATTCATAGGTTCTAGCTGTGATAAGAAGGCTTGATGTTCAACCTGATTTCTAAGAGAAGCTCTATTCTGTGTCCCTCTATCAAGATCTCCTACAATAGTATCTAAGGGATGATTCCTCGGAATCCTAGTTGATCTAGGAAAGGTAGGACTTGAGATTTTAGGTCCATCTACAGGCTGAGGTTCAACACAAGCAGGGTCTAGAGAATTTCCAGAGCTGGATGTTTTAAATTCAGGTCCACTGTTTTTATCATTAAGTTTCAAACCAGAGAGATCATCTTCAAGATTTTCAAGAGAGGTCTTAGGTTCATGTGGATCAGTTTCATCAAATTTGATATGAACAGATTCTTCCACACATTTGGTTCTTTTATTGAAAACTCTATAGGCTTTACTAGAAGTAGAGTAACCTAAGAAAATTCCTTCATCATTCTTGGATGCAAACTTGTCAAGATTATCTTTAGTATTAAGAATAAAGACTTTTCAGCCAAAAAACTTTGAAGTAGTTAACTTTAGGTTTCCTATGGTTCCATAACTCATAAGGGGTCCTCTTAAGAACAGGTCTAATCAAGACTCTATTAATAACATAGAAAGCGGTATTGATAGCTTCAGCCCAAAAAAAAAGGTAGTTCATACTCATTGAGCATAGTCCTTGCAATTTCTTGCAGGGTTCTATTCCTTCTTTCCACTACACCATTCTGTTGAGGTGTCCTAGGGGCATAGAAATTGTGACTATAGCCACTGTGTGAGCAGTAAGATTCAAACTCATGATTTTCAAACTCACAGCCATGATCACTTCTCAGGGTCTTAATCTTAAGTCCACTAAGGTTCTCTACAGAATTGAAATATTTAACAAAGTAAGAACAAGCTTCACTTTTGTGAGCTAGAAAATATACCCAAGTATATCTAGAAAAGTCATCTACAAGAACATAGACATAGTACTTCCCATTTAAACTAGAAACTCTAGAAGGTCCAAATAAATCCATGTTAACCAACTCGAGAGGTTGAGAAGTTGACACTTCTTTCTTTGATTTGAAAGAAACTTTATGTTGCTTGCCCTTTTGGCAGGGATTACAAACTTTGTCTGCTGGAAATTCAAGTTTGGGTAGGTCCCTTACTAAGTTCTTCCTAGCAATTTTTCTAAGTGAATGCACATTTTAGTGTCCTAATCTTCTGTGCCAAAGCCAAGAATCTTTTTTAAAAGCATTTAAACAAGCAATGTTTTGTTTTGCTAAGGAATTTAAGTCGACAACATAAATGTTTTCATTTCTTAAAGCAAAAAACACTAAAGCATTTTTAGAATTAAAAACATTGCAAGAATCATTTTCAAATTTAACATAAAAACCATCATCACATAACTGAGAGATACTTAATAAATTGTATTTAAGGCCATCAACAAATAAAACTTCATAAATCAATACTGAGTTAGTGTTACCAATCTGGCCTAACCCGATGATTTTCCCTTTAGAATTGTCACCAAAGGTAACAACACCTCCATCAACTCTGACTAATCTTTTAAAGAATGAAAAGTCTCCTAACATATGTCTTGAACATTCACTGTCCATGTACCAGGTATTTCTATAGAAGCTCTTTAAGCAGGTTTCCTATAAAATAGATTTAAACAGAAAATGATTTTGGTACCCAGATTTTCTTGGGTCCAGACAGGTTAGCCAATAATACTTTAGGTACCCATATTTGTCTAACGGGTCTTATATAATTTGTAGAATCACCATACATTGAAAGATAAACCTTATTAGATCCATAACTATGAATATAACTGGTTGAGGCATATGAAGTTCCAGAGCTAGTTACATTCTATCCAGATTTAGGAATAAATATATTCTTGGTCAACTGTCTCTATCCAGGTTTGTAACCTATTCCAGTAGTGTATTTTGGTGCAACTTGTTTTCCTAGCATTTGAGTTAGAGTTTCCTTACCATTGGTAAATTTCTCTAAATCCTTTCTGAGTTGCTCATTAATAATTTCAATTCAGTGTTCTCCTTTAACAGTTGACCATTTTTCTCTTTTTCAATAGTGAGTTCAGTTTTAACTGGAGTGGTGAGAGCATGCTGTTTCTTTAATGATTTGTATTTATCCTTAAGTTCATTGCATGTCTCTTATAACATATCACAATATTCAAACAATTCAGATTTAGAAATTTTATCACATTCAGAATCATCTCCAGAATAATATGAATTAGAAGCAAGAGTTTATGATGTTACCTTAGAAGTGTTTGTCATGAAACACATGTTTGCCTTATTTCTGTGTTCAGTTTTAGAAACTTCAGATTCACTAGAACTGTCCTCAGAAGCACTCCAAGTAGCCTTCATGGCCTTTTTAAACTTATTGTCCTTATATTCATACTTCTTCCTGTATTTCAGCTTTGGGCAGTCAACTTCTATGTGTCCTTTCCTTTTACACTCATAATAGACAACTTCATCTGATTTATCATATTTCTTCCAGTCCTTTTTCCAATGTCCCTTGTTATCATACTTACCTTTGTAGTTTGAATTTCTGAAAAACTTCTTCTTCCTATAAAACTTTTTAAATCTTCTGGCAATGTGATCCATCTCAGCATCACTGTCAGAGTCACTCTCACTGTCTTCACATCTTGAGCTTTCATTTATAGATTAAAGTGTTTCCTTATCCTTGTTCTTTGAGTTTGTAGTTTTGAAGGAAACAGACTTTCTTCAAGGTTCATCGTCTTCTTCTTTATTTACCTTGAGTTCCTCTTCATACATCATCCGTTTTCCAATTAGTTCTTTGACTGGCAGTTCTCCAATGTCACACGATTCTCTAATGGAGACATAGGTTCCTCTCCATCTTTCAGGTAGACATCTCAAAATTCTCATGATTTGTTCCTTTGCTGGAACATCCTTTCCTAGAGAGGTCATTGTGTTGACAATTTCATTGAACCTGAGATACATATCAGAAATGGGTTCATCAGGCTTCATTTTAAAATTATCATACTTAATAGTATATGTATTCAATCTCATCTCCTTAACATTTGTTGTTCCTTCATGAGAAACAGCTAAGGTATCCCAAATTTCATATGCAGTTTTGCAAGCAGAAATTCTATTAAATTCTTCATCTCCTAGAGCACAGTACAGGGCATTCATAGCTTTACAATTATTATTGTAAGCAGTTTTTGTAGGTTCATCCCAAGTAGATCTAGCAGTAATGGGAATTTTATATTCAGATTCCATAGCAGTCCAAATATCAAAACCTATGCTTTCAAGATGAATTTTCATTTTGAGTTTCCACTGAGCATATTTGTTTCCATTGAAAAAAGGTGGCCGGTTAGTAGCAGCACCCTCAAGTCTATTATCCATGATATCACAAAAGGAATTTTAAAGAGATAAAAATTTAGAAATAACAGAAATTTTAAGAACTTTAAAATACAACTAAAATCACAGTTGGAAAGCAGAGTGCTTTAGAAAATATTTCCCAACCTTTGATACCAAATGTTGGTCGGAGTGGATACTCAAGAGGGGGGTGAATTGAGATCCAATTAAAATTTCTGTTAAAAATAATTTCTATTAAAATCCCCCAATTTCAAAAACAAATTAAACTGTAGTGAATTTATACAGATTATAAAGGTTTAATTAGTTTCTCAAAGATTGATTTGTTCTCAGTTAACTTAATCTTATGATTAAATTAACTTTTGAAACTAACTTACTGGTTTACAATGAATATAAACACTTGCGAGTTTAACTATCAAAGTAGCTTTGAAAATAAATTATATTTCAAAGTAATAGCAGTGGAATATGAAATAAATATATATAGTATGGATATAATCTTTAACTAAAAACACAGAGGAGTTAACCAAGAGGTTCAGTCTCAAGCCGAGATGTAGTCCTCTCAAAAGTTTATAAAGATGATCCACACCCTAGATCGGGGTTCAACAGTTTACAACTGTCCAGGTCCAAGACCTCTACCACTGTTATTCGTGGGAAACAAAACAACAGAAACTAGCTGTCCAGGTCACACACGACCTCTACCACTATCCACAGTGGGCAATGAAGTATAAAAAAGGTTTGCTGAGGATTTAAAGATCATCCAGTTAGAGTACAGGAGTCAGTGTGTGTGTTTAATATAGCAGATAACACACACTACTCAAAATGTAGAATAAATGAATCACAGAGCAGAGAAGTAGAGTTTAGAAATGGCTCTGGTGATTTTAGTGCAGCTATAGAATCTTTTGGATTTGATCAGAAGTAATTATGAGTCCTCTTCTCGTTTTTCTTGAGAAGCAGAGTGTCGTATGCTTCAGGTTCACAGACAGTGAGATGTAGTCGATGAAGTTCGTCAACGTTCTTTTATATGCACAGAAATCTTCTTGAGTAGGCTTGATTGTGTATGAGGTTCTGTGTAATCTCTTGATATGTATCTTCTGTTCTTCTTGTATTTATCGTGTGTTCTCTAATGTCTTTCTCCTTCCTCTCTTCTTTTCTTTCAGCAGTAGAGTCTTCTTGTATTTATGTCACATGCTCCGGAAGACAGAAAAGGTTTCCTTTCCGCAGGTACGAGGTACGGTTTCCTAACATCCGACAACCTTTTTTAATTAATTGACAGAGCATTAAAATATACATGATATGACTGTTGGTTAGATTAAATAAAGATAAAGATAAAGAAATTCAAATAGTTGTTTATGACTATCGATGAGTTCAAGTGATCGGTAGGTCATCAGCATCGGTGACTTAGATTGATCAGCATTAGTGAGTCATATTGATCGGTGACTCATTTGCATCGGTGTGTCATTTGATCAGCATCGTTGTATCATTCGATCAGCATCGGTGACTCATATTGACCAGCATCGGTGTATCATTCGATCAGCATTGGTGATTCATATTGATCGATGACTCATTTGCATCAGTGTGTCATTCGATCAGCATCGGTGATTCATATTGATCGGTGACTCATTTGCATCGGTGTGTCATTCGATCAGCATCATTGCATCATTCGATCAGCATCGGTGAGTCATATTGATCGGTGACTCATTTGCATCGGTGTGTCATTCGATCAGCATCGGTGAGTCATATTGATCGGTGACTCATTTTGATCAGCATCGGTGAGTCATATTGATCAGTGACTCATTTTGATCAGCATCAGTGAGTCATATTGATCGGTGACTCATTTGCATCGATGTGTTGTCTTGATATTGGATCGGTGCGACCGTTGTCTTGATATTGGATCGGTGTGACCGTTGTCTTGATATTGGATCGGTGCGACCGTTGTCCTCTGATATGGATCGGTGCGACCGTTATCTGATTGATCTAGAAGACTTCCAAAATACTTGTAAATCAATAAAAACATAGATAAAAACATGATAACAGATTCACTAATAGATTGTGAGAAATCCAACCGGATTAAGTAATAATGATTTGTGATTATTAAAACAACAATCATAGGAATGAATTCAGCAATCTTCCAGAGGGCTCAACAGATATAATAAAACAAAATATGTGAATGTTTTTCCTATAACCATTTTATATAATAAGACATTTAATTAAAAAAGGGGGATTTTATTTATAATAGTTCGGGTCATTAAAATCATATATAACAACCTACCATAAAACCAAATAGAAAACTATATCAAACATAGGGAAAACACTCAATCTATTGATATCCCAAAGGTATCTTCTCATAACCCAAATCTTGAGTATAAACCACCTTAAATGACTCTACCAAAGGACACTATAACATGGGTTGATCCAAATATCTAACTCATCATCCAAAATATAAACAATTAGTGTTGATCCCCTCTTTGATAATGTTTAATGAAATTTTGTGTGATATAACTCTCAAATTCAACATCCAAAAGTCTAAAATATATGGTTTGATCTCTTAGATTACAAAACATGGTGTTCCCACTGTCCTCAGAGTCACAACATAAATAGAAATTATATAATGGACTCCTTGAAAGGAACTAGCATGGGTGCTCTCAAATGTTCGGTTTTTTGTTATTTTAATGCAATAGAGTGGCTGATGAAGGTCGTCTCTCAAAGGAGGAAGTAATTAAAACAACATATTAAAGGTACTTTTAAAATAAAATAAAATAACATAAACACACTACTTAAAAGGATGGGGTGATTAATGTTTATAAATATTGATGATATATGCTATAAGAAGATTTTTTTTTCTTTTTCTTTTTGAAATGGAAATTCATTAATAAGATACAATGAGAAGATGTTTTTTTAGAAAATATGTTTATAGGGTGTAATCAATATAACTCAACCAATTAACTTAATTATTAATCATTATCATTCAAATTATAATACAATTAATTATGATCCCCTAATTTTTTAATCCCTAAACCCTATGATAATTTACCTCAATCATAATGATGACTTGAATTAAACCCCAGGCTAGGTTCATAACATGCAATCATATCACCCTGATTTGATTGTTGTTCCAAGGAATATGATCAGTGTTGAATTAGGGATCATATCAATTCTAGAAATTAGGATGAATTGGTTTTAGGGAGTATATTTGAACTTTATAAATTTATCCTATATTTGTTTACCAATTAAGGTCACACTCTCCCAATTAATACATTACTCTACCTCATGAGTTTTGTGTTAATTGATCAATTTATTGTTTAGCTTCATTTAATTTAAAACTCAATTCATAAATCATAATAAATGAATTATAGTTTCATATTGATTTAAAATAAATAAATGAATAATGTAAGAGTTAGATTGATTACTAAGAAAACTACACATCCATTGACGGTGTAGTCATCATAGAAATGAATTGTATTTTAAAAATATTAGAAAGTGTATAACCCAATAACATTTCCACTTCTATGTTACATCTCAAAGAAATGGATAAAATAATGATAATATTGAAAATAAAATAACAAAATATAAGATAAAATAAGAATTCTATTGATAGAACAAAAACATTACAACAAATAAGAGGAAAGTAAGATAATTTTAGAGGAGATCCTATCTTGAAATATTCCCTCCTCCAATGTTAAATTAAAATGGAAAAGAGCATCTTATCCTCAGCTAAAAATTATCTATGGGACTTATAACCCCCTCCAAATGAGAAAATTAAATATTTATAGAGTGGAAGGAATGGTAGGTTTATAATAAGTTTCAAGTATGGATGGGGAAATTTTGATAAATAATTTAATCCAAATTACACTGATTGTTTTAACACTAAAACTCATGAATCAAATATCCTTCCAGCGGGATTATTTGTGAGAAAATTGGTCTTCTATATTCTATAAAAATTTGGGCCTAAGAAAATCATGTATTGAGAATTTATGGACCAAATACTTAAGTGGGGTCCAATCTGGTGAGTCCAGACCATATTTGATTTCATTTCCCTTTTAATCTAATTTATTTGGTTTATCTCTCATGTCCTAACTAACTGTTATATCTCATTGATTTAAGAAAACAATTAAAAAGGTTCATGTTTAAATAATTCACATAAAAATATTTATTTTAAAAATACTATATTGCAATTTTGAAAGAAAAAACTATAATTTTCATCAAAATTTTGAATCAGGGATCTAATCCCAAGTATTTGATAAATAAACATATTTATCAGACTGTAAGTAAATTATGTCTTTTATTATCAACACTATATTCAATAAAATTGTGTTTTAACAACTCCCCCATACTTATCCTTTTTCACTCCTGGGTAAAGTCACATGTCATGTATTCTAAACAATTGTGATAAGACATGCAAGTTCATATTCCCCAATCAAGAGTGAAAATATAGGAAAATTAAGATTACCATCAAGAGTTAGTCTTAGAAAATTTTAAAGCCATTATCTAAGAAATTGTATCAAAACAATATCCTGTGAGATTAATGTCACCTATCATAGAAAAAAGAAGTCATGGGTCTAATATTCCACTAATTCCCCACATGTGTGTGTGCCAATAATTTCAAGTTCATATATCTACCCTTTATTCAGTATATTTAGGTCCAGTAAAAGAATTATTATTACCTGGTTTTATTTCCTAAAATTGTTATATATTCCTTTGTAGTCAAATTTTGAGAAATTATCACTTAAGCATTACAAAAATTAAAACCTTATTCTCTGGAACAATATATCCCCATATGTTTTACATTTCATCACAAAAACCTTTATTAAGATTATATATATATATATATATATATATATATATTCTATTTGTTTTTGATTTTTGTGATTTTTTTGAGGGTATAAAACTTTTGGATATCAGGTATGCACACATAGGTCAATTTGGTATAGTAATGAAGCATATTGGATGAGAAATGAATGTATAAATCAACAATTAATATATGATGATTTATTTACCAAAATTGTCCATACCTTCAATTAAGTAGGAAAAATTTTAGAAGTCATCGTTATGTGAAAATTTGTGTTTAGAAATCTATGACACACTTTACCATGAAAAATATCACAAAAATGGTTTCAAAACATAAAAGGTTTTATAATGACTCAACCAATCATATCATTGATGACTTCTATTTTTATAAAAATCATTCCTTGATGATGAAATATTTATAATTATTTTCACACAACCAATGAATTTTGAAAACATGAATTTTCTATATATTCCATATCTAAATGATAATGTTACATTATATTTTTTATTGATTTTTTTATTTTTTATTTTTTTGGTAGGCCCAAAAGGGGACTAAATACCCAGAGGGGGGAGGAGGGTGAATCAAGGTCTAGATATTATTTCCAAACTTCATCCTACCCTACAGGATCTTAACCTATTTATTATAATGGTCAATTATTATTCTCTTTAATATCAATGTCGACCTTATCCTTTTTAATTTTATCTAATTATATTTCACTATAAATAAATAAATAAATCAAGAATAAGGACACAATAATTTTTAATTGGTTCATCCTCACTTGGATACTTCCAAGAACAATACCATGATGCTTATGGTATCAAATTCACTAAGGATAAATGCCAATAATTATGTTATGGGTATATCAATTATAATCCTAGGAACACTTCTTTTATTAGATTTAGGGTCTTCTCACTGCATTACCAAGGGTCACTCCCTAAATCTATTTCTCTGGCTCACTGTTGGTGGAAAGGATCACTATATTCATCTTCCCTTTCTCAATACTCTTAGAAGGGATCCACTCATAGTTTATGGACTTTTATGTACATTCATTTTCATGAATTCACCCTTCCTAAACTATAGGTAGATTCTCTATTGATGTCCCATTTTCATATGTAGATGAAATCTAATTTCCCACTTGGTTTGTGGAAATTAATTACATGGATTCTTGAATCATCCATGAACTTCTCTACATCCTCTATGAACTGACTTGAACCGCATGGGGCGGGTGCTTTGTGGACCACCTCCTCTTCTGCGGACCATCCATACTCCATGGATAGATTCTTCTTTTGTGGAATTCCTCTAATTCTTGTAACACCTCAAATTTGGTGGAAAAATGATGCCCCGTGGACCACCTCAACTTTGCAGACCCTTTTCTTTGTAGGATACAGTGCCTCATAAAATCCCTTACATGGACTGTCTCCCATGGACCACTTCCACTTTCATGGGATCCTCATCGCGAACCTCTTCTCCTTCATGGAATTTCCCCTTGCAAAAATCTTTCTGACTTCCCCAAAATCTTCCTGGGGAAATGATGTTTTCTTATGAAAATTTATCTCTATTTTTTAATGATCTGATCACTAGTCCTTATATATTCCAATATATCTAAAAATCCTTCTAATATGATTTCACCAATGTTTTGATGTGGTATAGCCTTCACTGTGGATTTTGATTCTTCTACAAACCATTTTTCCCTTCGTAGTCTATGTAGAATTTTTTTTCCTCACAATAGAAAATTACTTCCACAAATTAATCACCTCCTCTCAGCTGAAAATAATGGCCTTCTGTGATCTTGAAGCCTCTCGTGAACTGAAATCCTCCTGCGAACCATTTTCCCTACATGGTCAGTGTACTATGTTTCTCGATCCACTTTTCACTGCTATGAGTAAATCCTTACTTTGACGATTTTCTTTTTCATTATGTGAAATCTATTTGTAGTCTACGGACTATTATTAATAGTCCATGAATAGTGTTCTATGAAAAAACATCACTTTTCAAAAAACAAACTCTTAATTTTGAGGACCAAAAATTTGGCAAACATTGGGAAAATGTTCCACCTTAAATAAATTCTTTAGAAACATCAACCATAATCATTTGTGGTCATCTAGATTTATCAACAAACACAATCACTCTAAAAACACTGAGAGGATTCCTTGAGGGATTTTACACAACATTGTTTTTTTTTTGAAAATTTAATAAAACAACCTAATAGAAAACACACACAAAATGTACAAATAAAAATCCTAAATAGATACCCAAAAATTTTATCCTCTCAACCACACATAAAATATTTTATTTTCCTCAATGTGAAACCCTAATATAATATATGTACATGGAATTTAGAATATGAAATAGGAAAAATAAAATAAAAGTGAAAGGGTTAGGAATAGCCCGATATTCTCAATTGATAATGGGGGCATGAAGTGTGATGAAATAAACTGAATTAGTTTGAAATCCCTTGATGTATTACTTCAAACATTTACCATTGACTATAAAAATCCTTTCTATGTCCTCTTGTGTGATCTAAACTCTATCATAATAAAATAAATTAGATATAGTATAAGGACCTAACCAAATGGAATGCACATCAATAGATTTAGTCATGAACTGTATAGAAATACTTTTTATCCAACATGAAACTCCATTTTTATAATAATTATATCATGATCCACTTTTGATATCTCTTTATAGACACTTGAGTTATCATATGATGACAATAAAATCTCTTCATTATCTTGAATTTGTATCTTCCTTTGAATTCCATCTTGGGACAAATCCATGTTGCATTTATTTATAGCCCAATATTCCTGATGCCTGAACTCCATGGGGAGATAAAAGGATTTCCCAAAATAATCCATAATAGGTAGATACCTAAAAAAGTTTTTAATGATATACTATATTCACAAAGTGCATCATCTAAGAACATTCTCAAATCCTTCCTAACCAGCTTCAAGGTTTTCTCAAAATAAAAATTAAATCCCAATTTGAAATGTTAGCCGTGGAATTTTTTTGTGGGTTGTATAGTGTTGATGTTTTGTGTGTCACCCCACACTTCTGAAAAAGGGATTCCAAATTATGATTGAAAAAGTATGTCCCTTGGTCACTGATGATATCCTTTGGAACTCTAAACCTAAAAAAAATTTAAGCCTTGAGAAAATCCTATATAACAAAAGAATCATCAATCCATGTGGCCTTGACCTCCACCCATTTGAAAATATAATTGAAGAAAAGAAAAATATAAAAACTCAAATGAACTTGTAAAAGGAACCATAAAATCGATTCCCCATACATAAAAATATCATAGAAAAATATTGGTTGTTGGGGAATCTTGTGTATCCTCAAAATGTTTCCAGTGTGTTGGAAATGTTATCATGACTTACAGAACACATGACCATCACTAAATAAGATAGACTAATATAATATAGAGTCTAAGACTATCCTAGATGTCCTTTGGGGTCAAATATTTCCTCCACCACCATGTTTTCTGAACCCTTCTTTTCATTTATATAAGTATCAAATTCTTGAAAAGGTAGAATCCATCAGATAAGTCCGGGATTTGAATCTGGCTTCTTTAATAGGTACCTCAAAGCTGTATGGTCAAAACAAACTACCATAGAGCCCAATAATTATGAAAAAAATTATCTGAATGAAATATGATGGTAGAATTTTTTTTGATGGATTCATAGTTTTATTGGGCCTAATCCAATGTCCTCGAAGAATATGTAATCACATGTGAACATCCATCCACCCTCTATGATAAGACAAATCCAACTATGGAGTTTGAAGCATCCCACATAATCTCAGATGGAAGGACCCACCATCAGGGCTATTTGATCAGTGCAGTGGTCAGACACTTCTTAAGATCATCAAATGATACCTTGCATAAGTTATTAAAAATTAAGTCAAAATATTTTTTGAAGCAACTGAGATAATGGTAGAGATATCTTACTCAAATATCTGATGAAGCTTCAATAAAATACAACATTCCCTAGGAATGATCTAATATCACACACACATGAATGATATGGAAAGGATGAAATAATATCTATCTTCAATCTATCAACCTTTATTATATTTTTTGAAACTACATTCCATATAAAACTTCCATACTCTACCATGATATGAAAATTTTAAAAGTTTGAAAATAGATTCTTTTCAATAAAGTAATTAAAAAACCATCCTAAAATAAATATACAATCATCAAATGAAGATTCATACACTATAAAATCATCCACAAATACCTCCATGTTGGTATCAACGAAATCTGAAAAACAATCACCATGAATTTATAGAAGATACTTGGGGCATTTCAAATTCCAAATGGCATCCTTCAGTATGTGAATTTACTGAAAAGACAAGTTAGTATTTTATTCTCATAATCCTCTAGATTTATAGGAACCTAAAAATATCTAGAAAATACATCCAATAAACAATTCAGTGTCTTCCTGTCTAGTCTCTCAAGCATTTGACCAACAAATTAGAGGGGGAAATGGTCCTTCAGATTGGATTGAGTTATTTTCCTATAATCAATACATGAACATCAACTATTTTGAACCCTCATTGGAACTAATTTCTCTATCTCATTTCTAACAATAGTAACACCACATTTCATAGGTACAACCTGAATAGGACTCACCCACTGGGAATCTGAAACGGGATATATGAAACTTTCCTCGAGTAATTTTTCAAATTATTTTTTAACAACATCCAAAAGAGTTGTATTAATTATCCTTTGTGCATTCCTAACCATTTTAGCCCCATCCTCTAAAATAATCATATGCATGAAATAGGGGGGATAATACCTGATATGTTAGCCAATGTCCACCAGATTTTTCTAATGTTTTTCTTTAAAAGATTCAAAATATTCTCTTAATATTGAAAATGTATATTGTTAATAATTATAACAGGTAATATCTCACCACTCAATTGGTATGAGTATTTCAGATTTGGTGTAAATGGTTTGAGTTCTAATGTAGGGGATGACGTATGTATGGTGATATTTAATTAAATGAAATATGTTCACTATTAAAATCAATGTCATAATAGACATCATCAAAATTAGAGAATAATGAATCAATTCCATCAGCATAATAAAAAACCATGTCATAATTAGAGTGAACATGGTCGAAATAAGAATATGAATCCACATAGAAATCAAATCTAATAAAGGTTTTCGCATTAGAAATAGGAATGTAAGTGATCTTAGACATAAAACTAGAACCAATGATCATGATATCTATAATAATAGGACAATAGAAATACCTGGGGTTTTTGCTTGGTGGTTAAAAATGGGAGAAAACAAAAGAATAATGGTCCTATGAGGGGTACTTCATGGAGTACATAACATTAAATATAAAAACTTCATCTCTACACTCAATGGAAAGTGTACCCTCATGGTAATTTATGGTTATTTTTACAATTTTTAGGAAGGGACTACATAATATAATGGGAGCATGAGAATTTACTTGATTATAATCCTTGTTTAGAATGCAGAAATTAGCTGGAATGATCGTGTCTCTTTCCTAAAAAAGTATATCCTCAAGGACTCCCATTGGATATGTTGTATATCTATTCACCAACTATTCCACTACTCTCATCGTCTTCAACTCAAAAACATATAAAAAAGATAATATAGAGTGAGGTATCACATTTATATAAGCTCCCAAACCACATAAAGCATCAGAAAAGTGTTACTCCCCTACGGGGCATAGGATAATGAATGTCCTAGGATCCTTTCACTTTGTTGGCATTGCTTGAGTTCGTTTAATGAGTGCTGACACATTCCGTCCAAGATTGGTATTCTTATTTCCCATGACCCCTCTTCAATTAAAAAAATTTATTTTAAAAATTTGGCATACCTTGGGATTTCTTGATTCCTATGGTCTCTTTTTCAATGGAAGTGGTACCTGATGTTAGAAAAAATATCTATAATAAAAGATGTTTCAAATAATTATAACATGTTACATCTTTAGGTTGTAAATAACACATCCAGTTTCTTTCTGTTCCATCAACTGAGAATGATAATGATCTTAGTTTTATTTAATATTCATATAAATTTCTTGGTTTTAGGGTTGATAAAACCACATTAAATTATTTTATATTTTTTTGGGATCCTCTCTAAAGAGGCCATGAAATTTTGGAAGCAGGTGTATCAATCTAGATTTCAATCCAACATCTGAATCAAGGTTTTGATATTCAATACAATTTGGATGATAGTTAATGTTGGTTGAATAAAATTATGAATAGTTATATTAAATTAATTTTTATTTTTTTATCCATTTGTACCAATTTTAGGTTTGAATTATAATTTCTTCTAATTTCTATGTTCCTAGATTAGAGGAATTCTCTAACCGATTGAATTTTGAAACTTCCCATAGATGGAGACTATAATATTCAAGTCCTAAGGTTTAATTCAATATTATGGTCAATATCCAAGAGGTCATTGGAAATTATTTATTTCATAAATCAAATAATATATAAATTAAAGTGGACCATAATAAAAATATAAGAAGTTTGATATGATGGTCTAAGAAAGAGAAAAAAAGGGGAAAAGAAAAAACAAAAATTGAGAAAGGGGAGACAAGAATGATAGAATATAAGAAAATAATAAAATGATAATAATAAAATAATGTTAATTATTTTAATGAAATTATCTAATCCCATTAGATACTTCCAATTTTAAAGGTTCTATGATGGGCCCTCTCAAATTTTCAATTTTTGGTTATTTAGGTGTAGTAGAGTGTCTGACCAAGGTTGTCTTTCAAAGAAGAAAGTAATTAAAACAACATATTAAAGGTATTTTGAAAATAAAATAAAATACCACAAACATACTACATAAAATTATGGGGTTGATTAATTTTTTTAAATATTGTTGATGTATTTTTGAAGAATATTGTATTTTTTGTTTTTTTAAATGAAATTTTATAAATAAGACACAATGAGAAGATGCTTTTTTTGAAAATATTTTTAGAGGGAGTAACTGATATAAATCTAACTCTTTAATTAATTATTAATAATTATAATTCAAATTAAAATCCAATAAATTATGATCCAAAAATTATTTAATCCCTAAACCCTATGATAATTTACCCAAACGACAATGCTGAAATAAATTAAACCCTAGTCTTACTTAGGAACATGAAATTGTAGCACCCTTTTTTGATTTTCATTCAAAGTGTAGCTTATGTTTAGTGGTGAATTATGGATCATATCCATTCTATAAGTGAGGATGAATTGATTTTAGGGATTATATTTGAACACTAAAAATATCCCGTGTGGTTTGGTTTTACTGATTAAGATCGTGCTCTCCCAATTCAAACATTACTCGACCTCGTGAGTTTTTTGTTAACTGAGCAATTTCATTCTTAGTTTCATTTAATTTTAAAACTCAATTCATATATCATAGTAAATTAATTCTAGTGTATCATCAATTTAAAATGAATAAATTAAGGAGGAAATAGGTATATCAATAAATGAGAAAACTACTCTTCCATGGGCGGTGTAGTCATCATAGAAACAAATTGCATTTGAAGAAGTTTAGAAAGGGTATAAAAAAATAATTTCCTACTCATGATTTAAAGCCTAAAAAATGAATAAATGAATAATGTAATTGAAAATAATAGAGGATATTGAAGATAAAATAATAAATTTATTGTAAGAATAAAAAAATTACAACAAAGAAAAGGAAAATAAGAGCATTTTAGAAGAGATTATAGCTTGAATGATTCCCTCATCCAATGGTGATTGAAAATAGAAAGGAAAAACTTATACTATTCTCTTAATCCTCTATGTAAATTCCAACCCCATCCAAATGAGAAAAATAAATATTTATCAAGTAGATGGGAGGCTAGGTTTATAAGACGTTTCAAGTGTGCATGGGGAAATTCAGAAAAAAAAAAATTTAAGACAAATTTAACAAAATATTTTACCTCTAAAACGCATTAACCATCTATCCTTAAAGAAGAATAATTCATGAAAATTTTATCTTTCTATATTCTCTATAAATTTATTCCAAATACAAGCTAGGATGAAGAATTTATGGCCTAAATAATGAAGTAGTTTTCAATCTCAAGAGTCCAGCCCATCTTTGAATTCATGTCCCTTTTACTCCAAACAAATGAATGATTTAGCTTCAATGTATAAAATGAATGTTGTATACCATTGTGTTAGGAACACTATTACAAAATTATAAGTTTAAATAAATAAAATAAAAATATTTATTTCTAAAATAATAAAGTTCAATTTTGATTGTAAAAACTAAATATTTCATCACATTTTCAAATCGATGATCAAATATAGAATATGATAACAATAAACATGTTTAACGTAATTTGATGAATTTATTTCATTTATTATCAAACAAATATTCAATATAATTGTGTTTTATCACTCCCCTATATCTCCAAATATCCCGAGACATTACTGTTAAAATATACTCAAATGGAAAAAAATGACATAATTAGAGTAGGATTAATACAGGGTAGGGGGTGTTGTACACGATAATAACGGGTCAGTCATATTGGGCTTCTCCATCCAGCTGGGCCATGGTACGTTCCTCCAGGCCGAGGAACTGGCCATGATTTTGGGACTTAGTATTCATAAATAGTGTAAGATGGACATCATAGAGGTTGAAACAGACTCATTGGTTCTGCACAATGCTTTATAGGGGAAAGGAGAGGTTTCAAGGTCCATTGAATAAACCATCAGAAAATGAAACAGTCTTCTACAAATAAAAATTATAAAAAATCAGACATAGTGGGAGGGAAAAAACGTTTCTGACTATCTGGCTTTGCTGGACACCCCCGGCTCAGAATGCCTGCACTTTCACAATATGGTCAGTCTGAAGCTCAAAGGGGTTAATATCATCAGAGGGGATTCCCTCAGCCTCCATTACTTTAGGCCCCATAAATTCTGGTTACCCCCTTTTTTCCCTTTCCCCCTTTTCCCATTTCTCAGAATAAATAAATAACATGATGATGATGAAGAGAAGGAAACCCTAAAAGGGGTTCATCTATCTCATCCAAAGTATGGGATATGACCAATTATAAAACATCCCCAAGAAGCCCTATGAGGCCTCCAACCAATCCTTGATCAATAATGTGCCTTCATAAGAATCAAAAATAATGATCATATTTACAACAGTGTTCTCAATAGTCCTCGTGACCACCTCAGAACTTGTAGATACTACAAGGGATCCTCAACACAAGAAAAACCTCAGAAAAATTCCCATTGCAAGAAAACCTCATCTGGACTCCCCGGAAACCAACCCTTCCTTGGGTACTTCCTCACAAAAAAATGGTATTCTAACCAACACCATACCACATAGTCATCCATAAAAGGTCCCTTAGATCAATCTCAACATCACAATAGTACCCTACCATAACTTTCATCCCACAATGTCTTCCTAGCCTAACGGTTACAACAGTTTCTATCCATAAAAGAGGGATCTAAACCTCAACTACTCTAACATTGATAAACTAGTACTATTATCCCTAAACAAATAAATATATCCTCACAGATACTACTATATCCTACCTTCTAGGATCTTTCTAAAATAATCTTGAACACTGAAACAATGTTCACTAGAAAAGACAACTAATGAGATCAAGACCCTAATATCAGTATCAAAACTCACACCTCTTACCCATTGGTACTAACTCTAATGTCATGAAGTAAAACACATATCCACCCTCATATCTCTCAAAGGAACACACCACAAAACCTAAGCACCAACAAGCCTCACCGTCGAATCCCACTCGAAATGTGATACTCTAAGGGACTATGAAAAATTCCATGATTGGTTTACAGATGGGGAGGAAACCCAAGAAAATTCTCAAAAACTCCACCACACATCATCATAGACCCACAAGGTGTCCCTCTATAATTGATACAAGAAAGAGGGTCATCCAAACAAGACCCTTCATTAAGAAATTTGAAACCCAATACTTTCCTAAACTAAGGCAAAAAACCCTCATGTTAGTTCTCAAAAACCAAGAAAATCATTTAAATTAAATTTAATGACTATTAAAAGGGAAACATAACAAAACAAACCCCCAAAATACTTCATGGTGTAACCTCCAATGGTTTTGGACAAGTCACATTCCCCTCCAACAAGCAATGAAACTAACTCATTCCACACAAGGTAAATAAATAAATTAAAAATATTTTAAATTGAATTAATCAATTTAATTACATAGGGGAATAAATCTTGAAAACTCATCAAGGTGAATCCACTTTACAAAAATTTTAAAAACTAATGGCCAATGTTCCACAATGAATATCCAACTCAAATCAGAGTCAAATCTTTAAGACACAATGCCCAATTAAGTATAAATACCATTAAATTTAATTGAAATTCAATAAAAAATATTTTGGGTATCGTACCCCAACTAGAATAACAAAAGATGACTTGTAGACACCATGTAGTGAGTCCCTCTCACAAAGCCACAGGAAATACCTACCATCCTTGGATGATTCCACCATGATTCAATGGAATCAAAACAGGAACCCTATGTGGTTACAACCAGTAATTAACTATAAGAGAGGAGGAAGAGGAAATGGGGAAGGAGGGGATGTAACTGATCTCAAAATGTTGAATAACACCTAAAAGATCTACCCTAGGTCAAGGGGTATTGAATTAGAAAAGGTAGAGGGGAAGTGGATGACTCGCATGTGCACAAGGAAGTAATAAGGACGGTGAAAGGAGAAAACAAGGGGAATTTTGGTCATTTATCACCTTTTAACACAACATGGTAGCCCACACAGTTATACAAACCATGTGCCAAATGTTTGAAAGGAACATTCCAAAAAACACCTTGTATGGTTTGTCTAAACAGTTTACTAAGCATGTGATAATAATGTGAAGTGGTTTTGGACCCCTCTATAAACCCACTCATGTTTTTTCTAAAAGCATTCCCAAGTCATGCACTAAGGACCTCAGATAAAACAACCATACATTTGTTTATATGAAACACACACATTTTCCTCTAAACTATTCAAATCCATGAACCTAAACCATGTGATTTATAAAAATAATTAAAAACAACCTCATCCTCAGAGGGTCACATAGTTTTCACTAAATCGTGCACAAAAAACTATTTACTAATCCAAAAACATATATAGAACTCCAATTTTCACCCAAATATTCTGATATTTTCTTAATAACCTGAGCTATTAAGTGTGTCTCAGCCCACAATGAAAAAAGTTTCACAAAGAGGCTTCAAAAATTAAAATTTATAACCAAATATGAACTCAAAAAATTACCCATCAAGAAGCTAAAAATTTAAATTTACACTAAATTTTAAAACGTTTAATAATTAGGGTCACCATAAATACTTCTCACCCTTGATAATCCTTTTTGGTAAACTAGGAATCAATCTATCTCTCTAAACACTGGCGTAAAAAAATGCTATCTTGATTCTCCAACAATTGACCTTACAACATTCAGAACTCCATTGATAAGAGAGACATTTAACAATGATTGATATTTTGCACTACACCATAGGACTATCCTTATTGTTTCCTCAATACTCAAATTTTAAACCACACAACCTATACTACATCCATTATTGAATGTCATGGATAGATGTGGCCAAACCACTCACACCTGAGTGCCATAAAAAAACCACAACAACAGATACTTATTCAAAGATCACCAGGAAAAAAACCACCTCACTCAAAAACCACTTAAAATGAGCTTCATGAACTCTAATTTATTATGGTTGAATACCCACTATGAATATTTCCTTACACCACTCCCAAACAAGCAACAAGAATCATGTTCTCCCTGGCTATGTACTAAAAAATCTAGCTAACAAACCTAAAACCAATGACTATGATCCTCACCCAGGTGAGTTCCATCATCTCTTCAAAATAGAGGAATACCCCTTATTCCAAGATCAAACACATGACCACCCTCCACTTAAGTTTCGATCCAAATTCATAAGCATCCAATCATGATCTCACCTCACTACCCAATGTACAACCAAAATGATCAGGGCTAGGTGTCCGACAAAACCTTCCCTATCAAGATTTCCACGAGAACGATAGCACTCACAACACTCTACTTATCAAACACGAGGAATCCTCATGCTGAACCCAAACCTAGAATAATTATAACTTGATGATCCCACCATTGAAAAACAGCCATGCTCGCCCAAGCCATTGGTGATAGTATGCACACAGGCCTCACCCCAAGACTAAACCCACAACATGTGGTAGGAAAAACTGCCTCTAAAAAAATAAAACCTAGAATATGGGGTGAACCACAACCTTAGAAAAATAAATCCCAATCCAAACATCTATTAGGTATACCTTCCCCCATTGAATCAATAATAGGGCACTCAAAACCCATAATGACCCACAAGGGTCTCCATGAATCCATTGAGGAAGTAAATGGGCCAACCACATATACAAAATAAACAAAATTAAAGTAAATACATCTCGATCTATTTCCAAATTTTAGCTAAACCAAATTATTGGCCTCTATGACTCTCAAGATACACCAGCCCAATCCTAAGACTCCACAGAAGCATCCCACTCAATCAAGAAACCCTGGGTCTCTGCCCGATCCACTATGAAACCTATGATCCAACCTAAAAATATATATAGTCTTCATTTACATAAATGTTAACATAAAATGGGCGAGAAATAAATATCTATAGGACACCCCCAACGGTTGACCTATAATATGCTATCATAACAAGTGTATGAAACATGATATACCCAACCTAACCAAAGAATAATAATAGCTGGCATAAAATAAACATCTATATAAAATAAAGGGGGATATACAAAGACCAAGGAAATATCTAACCATGGGTTTTATCATGAAAAACGAAGTAAATCTACTCCTGATGTGGACCATGTTATAGGATTTATAACAGATGAATCAAACCAACACAAGACATCATGCTTGTCTACTAGATCTACATAGGATCTCTAAGACTTCTAATCATAGAGACACGAATACTAGACCACTGGCATGACTATATGAATCCACAAGACAACATGTGACTAATATACTAAATGACTATAATAGAATGATCTGGACTTGAGATAGATCTCTGTGCAGTGCCTTGGATAAACTATTATGTCCCGAAATTCCTATAGAAAAAAACAAGACTCCAATTAAGGTCTTGATAGTGTACAATATCCCAGGGGTGCCTCCAACTATGGGCTCAACAGATGCAATATCCCTTCAGTACCATCTATCAATATCCCTTATACGTACACTAACCTAGGGTTTCCATCAGAGTAGATGAGAGTTCTCAACATCCATAGTATGTAACCTCTAGCCAGGGCGTAACTCTCAAATAGTGGGGTGCACTCATCAATATCACACATTAGCTCCCTAATCCCATATAACAATAACTTTCTGGAAAACAGAATATAACACCTGATCAAACTTAGGTCCAATGATTGGTCCATTGATATATTAAATTTATCATCACACAAATGATGTCTAGAGCAGAAATTGCCTCAAATGTATCATCCAAAGGCCACCATAATGTGGCTCTATCCAACTCTTGAAGCCATTATCCAAAAGACAGACTATCACTGATGATAAAATCTTAGTTAAAGGTCAATAAACCATGATTAAATCTAAATATTGAACCTGATTTACAAAAAGGATGAACTAGAAGCGTCGATATCCTCTCTGCTCACAAATCTCAGGGCTCCCATTTTCCCGAAGGTCTCAAAATAAAGAAACATCCTATAAGGGACTCCCATAATGCACCAAAGATATCAGGAAATGTCTTTTAAAAGATCCTCAGACATCTATAAAGTCAATAACAATAGTAGTAAACCCTAAAAGGGGTTTCTTTATCTCATCCAAAACACAAGACAAGCCTAGTGTAAAATCATCCTCAAGTGGCCCTCAATAGCCTCCAAATGATCCATAATCAACAACGGACCCTGAAGCGAATCCAAAAGCATGGTAATGATTAAAAATGTATTCTCAATGGTCCTCATGACCACCATAAAAGTACAAAACCCTATAAGGGATCTTCAACACAATAAAAACCTCATAGAAATTACCATGATAAGAAAACCTTAGTTGGATTCCTCGATAACCAACCCATAATTAGGTACTCTATTTCCAAAAAAAGGAATACTAAGTAGAACCATTCCAAAAATTTATCAATAAAAGTCCCTTATACCCATCCTAACTTTAGAATGACACTTGGGAATAACCACCATTGCACAACATCATCCCAGATCAAAGGCTCTAATAGATCTAATCCTCAAACATAGGATCTAAACAACAACTATTCTAATCTAAAGAAACCATTCCATATATCCATATAAAAAAATATCACCCATAGGAACTAGAACCAAATAAATGAGTAAAAACCCATGTTCACCCTTGTCTCTTTGAAAGGAACTCACTACGACCCCTAAGACCCCACAAGTCTCACTAATGCATCTAACTCAGAAGGTGGAACTATAATGAACTATGAACAAATCAATGATCTTTCTAAGGATGGATAGGTCACCCTAGAACCTCACAAACACCACAACTCCACATATTCAAGGACAAATAATGTGTCCTTATATATCCTAGTTAAGGAATGAGATTCCTTTGAATAATATCCCCTATCAAGGAGTCCAAAACAAAAGTATTTCCCAAAACATGAAAAAAATACACTCAAGGGGGTTATAAAAAATCATGAAAATCATTTAAATTAAATTAAATGTCTATTAAAAGGGAAATTATATATAAATAAACCCTTGAATTACCTAATAATGTAACCACTGAAGCTTAATTTATAGTCCCATGCACCGCCAATTATTGAAGAACCGAACTCATTCCACACTAGGTAAATTAGTTAATTAATACAATTTAAGATAAATTAATAAATTTAATTTTTATAGGGGAATAAATCTTGAAAACTCACCAAAGAACATACTATATCTATAACCATAACCTTCCAATAGTGGAATGCCCATAACACACCCAAAGCACCAATCAGAGAAAAATAACTAACACATGATACCCAATTAACTAGAAATCTCATTCAATTTAATTGAAATTCATGGAAACATCAATCTGAAATCATACCTCCACTGAAATTATAATTGACAGTATAAAGACACTATATTAGGATTCCTCTAACTAATTTATTTTAAAGACACATCATACATGATTTATTCCACCATGATTTAGTGGAATTGAAATCAGGACCCTAAGTGGAGACAACCAAAAAGCAACTGTAAGGGAGGAGGAAGAGGGAAGGGAGAAATATAGGAAGAAAAAAACCTCAAAAAACTAAATAATTCCTATAAATCCACCAAGATCAAGGGGTATTTAAGGAGTAAAGGTAGAGGGTCTAGTTTGGGTGTGCATAAGGGAGGAAAAGGGATCAGGAAAGGCTGAAATCCCAAGATTCATTTTGGTGTTTTCCCATGTTTTAATTCAACTTGGTATGCCACAAGGTCAAACACACAGTTTTAAAAACCATATGAAAACCATGATCGAGGAACTTCTAAAACAAAACAAAACCACATGGTTTTCATGAAAATTTTCTATTTGTGAACCAGATGTGCCAAGCAGTTCTGGACCCCTCTAAAATACCTTACATGGTTTCTTTGAAACCATCCACAATTCGTGCACCTTGGACATAGGCCCAACCAACCCCACGTGGTTTCCTATTAAAATCACATGGTTTATTATAAACAATGCTCAATTCATGCACCTAAACCATTTAAAAATAACTAAAAAAACCCCAAGTCTTAGAGGGTCAAAGGGTTTTCACTAAACCATACACACTAACCATGCACTAGGCCAAAATAGCCATAGAACTCTGAATTGTACCTAAAGCTTTTGTGACTGACCTAAGTACACAAGATACATATTTTTATCTCAATAAACATCCAAAACACTTATTAAAAGATATAGGACACTCATAATTTGTAACTAAACTTGAATTCACCAAACAACCCCTCAATGATCCAAAAAAATCAAATTTCCTATTAATATAAAAACTTATAATGATGAGGTATTTTACACTTGTTACTCTAGGTTTAATTATCTAAAATTAAGTTACAATAAATTAAGTATCATTACCCAAGACTAGAGCCATTGTTTTCTTATTGAGGCATGTATTTGTTTAAACAGTCTCTTGGTTATGAGAGGCGTGACAAATTTGGTTATCTAGCTTATGCCTTCCTAATGATCATTGGGGTGGTTCAACATGATAATCTTTTGAAAATTTATTTATAATGATGAAATTTTTTTGTCTTGATCTATTTTACTCTTTTTGGTTTGTACCTAATGAAATCATACTATTTTCCTTGTTAATGGATGGAAATCTTGGGGGTTTCCTTTGAGTGAATTTTGAAACCTCAATTATCTATTTGATTCTCTATTTTATCGATGTATTTTCCTATTGTCACACAAATCATATTAAATATAAATTGTGGGGAGACCCATGTTAGGTATATTCTATCCTTAGAGTATGTGTTGGATAATCGAAAAAATGATAATTCTTTTAATGTCTAGAAGTGAGGTTAACAATAGACCCATTATTGATTCATGTTGGGCCTAGTCGGGTCTTGTTTTGGTCTTGATGATGTTACTATGAAATCTCAGGAATGGATTTTGGATATATCTTAATGTTAGGATAAATGGGTGATGTATTAAGGCTTTCACTAATGATAGCCTCATGGAAATAATCTATGTCACTACGAACTTATGTTGGAAGCAGATTTACTTGTTCTTGAAACTTGGTGAAACCACAACCTCAAAGAATATTTTATAATATATTTAGATCCTTGAGCCATGAGGTCTACTTTTACATAGAGTAATATGATCCCATGATAGAAATTATGTGTTTATTAATTTCAAATATTTCATCTCGATATTATGAAAATTCTCAAAAAAGGTTGTGTGGTCACAGATTCTCTAAGGAGGGAGTTACCCACATTGGTTGTAATGAAATCAAAGGAGGAGGGATCCTTGGTGAACTTGTTATCAGAAATGAACTTTGTTACTATCTAGGATCTAATGTAATTTTATATTTATCTTTTGAGAAATATGGTTCTTCAATGTACAATTAAATTTGGCTCAGGAAAGTAGTGGACACCGATTGGTAGCATATTAATGAAACCAGTAATGGTGGTGATACCTTGGGTTTCTGGTTTTGGTCTTATAATGTTTTTGTCTCTTCATGGGTTCTTGGTTGATCTAGTTGATCTGAGTTAGAGAGTGGTCATTTTTTAACATTAGTATAGTTGGTGAAAGCACTCTAGGTTTACCAGGAGGTGTCATTATTTGAGACATTGATGTTATCAACCTAGAATGAGTTAGGCGATTGTATACTTATGTTACCATTCACCATTAGTTAGTAAGGTGAGACAGAACACCAAGGCCAACTACTTTTATGTGGAATTATCAATTAAATTATATAGGTTGGATGAAGGAGCTATAGAATTCATATTTGAATGAACACGTGATCATAGTGGAGAAGAATATAGGGTTTTGGGTGATCATTTAATTATTTAAAAAATTGGATCATGTCTTTATTTCCAAGTAAGTGATGTTGTTATAGGAACTTGAAAGGTTTTTCTAAAAAGGTGTTTGGAATATCCTTGGTGTACTTGAAGTTACTATCTATGGGTGATACCTTTTCATTACATTATAAGTTATCTAAGGGATTACCAAATGTGATGGTTTATTAGTTAATTTTTAGCATAACATTCGATCTTAAAATGTATTTCCAGAATAGATGAATCATCATATTCTAAAGGTTATGTTTTTTGCATGCATTTTTATTTTACAAGTATTTTGGGTTTATAATTTACCTTGATATTTCAGTTAATGGTTCAAAAATTGAAGTGTTGTATGGGACGACTAGTGGATCTCATTGATGTCAGGCAGGGGTAAGTGAATGATCTCTAGTAGGAATGAGTCTTATTTAAAGGTGACAAGAATGATAACATTTTCTAAAAAAAATAATAATTTAGTTACGGTCCACATGAAAGTTTTTCCAATCCATCATCCTTGTCTGTTGGAGGAAGAAATAATTTTTAAGGGTTTTCTCAGGATTGGAACACATTTGTGGACATCATCATTTTGGTAAGCAAGGTAAGTTGGCATTGAGGATTGTTTGTCCTTTTGATATCTTCAAATAAATTAGAAAAGTGTATTATCAGTAATAATTTTTATCTCACTTAACATAAACTCACAATGTGATAAATGTCTCTTAAATTAGGAGGTATCAATTGAATCCTTCCCATGTGAGTGGATTAAAGGTTATTGGTATTGAGCTTGATACCTTGGTTTTTAAGAAACCAATTAAGGGTATAGACCACTTGGATAATGTGTTTCATGGTAAAATGATTCACTTGGTCCATGTACTATGGAAGTGTTGATGGGATAAGAATGAGACATGGGAGTGGGAATCATTGATGATGCATTAATGACCTTCTCTTTTTACTAGTCCAGAATCATGATCGCTTTCTATAGATATAAAGATTCATGGTGGGGAGAATTTTGACCTCTCGCGGTGAAAAATAGGTTTAATATTGAGTATAGTTTATAACTTTGGAGCTTATAAAGGATTTAGGGATTTGGGGTGGAAATTTTAGAGATTAGGGAAAAATAGGCCAGGTTCATGGTTTGCAAATGATTAGTAATAACCATGAAGTAACCATGTGTGATAGATCTGCAAGTTCTAGAAGTGGTTTTAAAAGTTTAATCATATTTTTCAAACCATTAGATTGAAAATGAAAATCATGTAGGTGAATGGGGCTTTGTATAGAGTTTGTTACATGGTTTGAACATAGTTTTTCAAACCATGTGGCTTTCCCCAAGAAACTTTGTTACTTGGATTTCAAGGGATAGTGGATACTGTATGATTAGTACATGATTTTTCTAACCATGGACCTAACAGTGAGAACTGATCCAATCCCTATTAATGTTTAATATTAACTTTATTCCCTCACTCTATTTAAAATATAATCCTATCTTAATTTCTAATTATCCTGAATAAGACTATTTTGAATTCTCTAGGAGGTTCTATGCTTGGTCTCATGGTGAATCCCAATCGATCTATATGGATCTTGTTGAGGAATGTGTATTTTCTATCTGTTCTTTTATCCTATTTCACGATGTACCTTCAATATCTTAACTTCTAAATGTTTTATGAAACTATATGATTATTTCATACAGAAGGTAGATAATTTATATGTATAATTGGATGAAATATCTTTCTTTTGAGGATAGTGATCATGTTTTTCATAAAGTATCTTTATGGAAAAATGTTATGAATTTTGGTAAAAAAAGAATTCTAAGCCCAAGGTTCATTATACCATATGAAATCATAGAGAAATTTGTATCAGTTTATTATCAATTGGGCCTTCCTTTGAGTTTCTCTCAGGTACATGATATATTTCCTATTTCATTTTTATGAAAACATGCATTGGATACATCTCATGTTTTAATATCTAAAGTAGTTTAGTTGGAAGAAAACCATTCTTATAAAGAATAAACAATAATAATTATTTAATATTAAGGGAAAGTGTTTTGAAAAAGGCAATTCATAAATTTATGTTTTTTCGGAAAAACCATATGGTTGATGAAGAAACATTGGGATTTGAAAATGCTATGAATGAAAAAACCCAATTTTTAAATAATGAATAAAATTACAACGACGCAATTTCCAAAAGGGTGAAGATTATAAAAACCCAAGAAATTTCAAAAGTAACTTTCATTACTTATTAATTTTATTTAATTATATTATATATATTTATATTCATTATAAAAATATTAAGTAAATTTTCAATTAAAAAAATAAATTATTTATTCTTATTAAATTCAGTTTCTTTTATTATAAAGTTTTATTTAAAAGTTTAATTTAGAAATTTTAGAATTTTAATATTAGAAAATTAAATTTATTTTTTAAATAATCACATCAAAATTATATTTGGGTGAATTATGATTATTTTTCTAAAAAGATTGATTTTTCAATAAATAGTGAAAATATCGATTTTTTGTAAAACTGCCCTTTTTTTCAACAAATAATGTAATTTAAACGTAAAATTTTATCTTAAAATAACATAGGTATACTTTAATTATAAATAATATTATTAATTACATAGGAATACAAATTATACCTTATTTTGGTATAAATTCATTTTTTAGGTTTAAAAACGTTTTTTTTCTAAAAACTGTTTTGATTGGGTTTTGAATTTTAATCATAAATTAATTTTTAAAATTTATAGAATTTGAATCCTAAAAAATTTACTCCATATTTTTAATTATTAGGTATAAATTTGGTAAATATTTCCCTATTAGTTTTGGTTATTATGGATAGTATCCGTAGTAAATATTTGTCACCATAGTAAGGGTAAATCAAATAATTAAGGTTAAAAATAATATGATAAGGAATAAAAACACCTAAGACATTAATTTAATATTTATTATGATTTTTTAATATTAGTCATCCAAGATTATATTTTATGTAAATTTTTTCTATTTTCTTTGGAAATTTCATATATTATTTTAAGTAAATAGAAAGTCAAAAATGTGACTCCACTTCCTTTAATATCAATAATCTTTTTTGATAGAAGAAAAACCATTATTTTTTATTGTAAATTGTAATTTTAATTATTAATTATTTTATTTCATAGTAATTTAATTTTAATTTTTAGTGATAAAATAATAACCTTAAATACTTACGCTACGCCGACACAGGGCTTGTATAAGCAATATAAAAAATAAAGTATTTAAAAAAAAGCTAAATGTAATATTTTTTGGGTGAGTGTTTGTGTACCTTGAATTATATATATATAAATAACATAATAATGATTTTTAAAGGTGTATATTTAAATTCATTTTCTTTCATGATTTTTTCAATGTCAATGTAAATGAATAGTTTAAAAAGTGTCATTAATGATAATTTATAATAAACAATATTTAATTAAATGATTTAAAATTCATAAAAATTATATATTCTGAAAAAATAATTTCTATGGTTTTAAATATCATCCACGGGCTATTTATAGGTAATTTATGATTTTATAGTAACTTTCTTGACCTCTAAATAGTAAGAAAGTAAAAAGTGTTAATAAGGGTTAAAACAAAGAGATAAGGGTATACAAATTTTATTTTATGAGGTAATTTAAACCCATAATCATCTTTTTATATAATTAATTTAATTTTGATCCATATTTACATGAAAATAATTTATACTAATTTAATACTTTAATTAACTTAAAGAGTTCCCCTCCCCTCACTTATAAAAAGGAATCTCTTCTCCTCTCTTCCTTACACATTTTTATCACTTTATTTCAACCAAAACCTTCCAAAATATCTCTCACACTTCACTCAAAATATTTTGGAGTCCTTTTTATCATAATTCCAACCGTAGAGTGATTAAGGTGTAATGAAAAGTATGTTGTTTGAAAAAGAGGTATAGATTTCAACCAACTGTTTTAGTTTTATTTCTTCTTCTACTTCATTAACATATTAATAAACCATGATGATATAATAAAATTAATATCTTACATAAACTTATATGTTATTAAATTAATTTAATAACCTATATGCATCTCGTTCCTCCATCAAATGGGAAATGAAACCATTTCTATGTGTACGGCAGATTACCGCCTTGTGAACCAATATAATTTTTTTTCTATCACTACCTCCCATAACTAGTAATATAGATGTATTTAATATATATATATATATATGATATTCATGATATATTTATCATTATTGAAAGATAATATATCATCTAATTTATTAATTTTTAATTCATTGAAAAATGATATTGTCGTTCGTGCATGTTGGCTACCACCTCCACGAAGTGATGTGATTTGTTTTTAATCTGAAAATCATATGGATAATATATATAATTTTATCTAATAAGTAATATTATTTTTATCATCTATAATAATCATTATATAAAAATAAAATAATTATTACCTTCTTTCCATCATGATCATTGAAAAATGGAAATGTTACTCATGAATACGTACGATCTACCGTCTCCTTGACTATAATATAGATCATTTTTCCTGGCCTTATTTCATTGTTGATTTTAATAGTATGTTTAATTTTTAAAAAATATAATTATTTCATTATTATTATTCTGTATATGATGGAATAATGACCTCATTGACAAGTTTTAACCTACCAAAGTCATTTTTGATATATGAGTCGAATATCATCAAAATGTTTGACATGAAGTTAAATGATTAGGTAATTAAATATAAACTGGTAATAAATTTTAAAAAGGAATAATAATCTTAATTTTTTTTCTTAATACAGTAAATAATTAACATAAATTTGTTATTTAGGAAGATAAATAAAGTATGCGATGAGTCAAACTCAAGGTAAGAGACACTTTACTTTAAAAAATCATTTTAAATATTTTGAATATTTATTTTCTAAATTGATTTCTCCAATGTTTTTATTCTTAAAATAATTTTATGGATGTATTTATATATAAAGGAATTAATATAAAGGAAATTTTATGTCATTTTTTAATTTTTTTAATGGTTTAAAAAATGATTCTTTTTGTGTATTTAATAAATAACGTTTTGACAAAGTGTAAAAAATAAATGTTCAAGTTTATTGTGTACAACATTAAAAAAATTTAACACTCCTATAACTGTTATTTGATATCTTGAATAATTTAAAAGATTACATGTTTTATTAAAATAAAAATCTTATTCAGGGTATTTTATTTTTTAAAATGGTGTTTTAAAAGGAAGGGGTATTTTTTTATATCCAAAAGTGTTTTTCATACGAGTTGAAAGTATTTTTTAAGGATTTTATGATGCAAAGGGGAAAACATAAAATATTTTACACATGATGTAGTAATATAGAATTATGGATGATGATGAGTGATCCTGATATAGATTATATGAATGTGTTAGATTGATACAACTAATATGAATGAGTGAGGATGATATAGCCCAAACAAATGGGTGGGCCTGATATACATCTCCAATGCATGGGGTAATTTTCCTTGTGTTAAAAGGAAACAAAGAGGGTGTTAACAAGGTTGGTTTCTCCAATTGATTTATCTATGCTCCATTTATTTATAAAATTAGTGAACTTAGGTTATGAATATAATTATATATGTTTCTTAAATGTATTTTTATTTTTCATTATCAGGTTTTTAGAGGTTTTCTTGATCAAAAAGTGTGTTATTAATATGGATTTGAATTATATCATGTTATTAAAGAATATTATGATAATGGTAAAGAATTTATGCATTTTAATATTTTTCACTAGACTAACATAATAGTTTTTTTATTTCCCTTTCTCAAAATTTTGTGCTTATCCCATGTTTTTAGTTTTTTAATAGGGTTTAAGGATGTATAATAACAAAGAATAAGTGAAGTTGAAAGTCATAATTAATTGTCATAAATATAAAACATGATTCATTTAAAAAGATTTATATTATGGGAGAAATGGATTCTGAGTAGAAGTGTCAACTTTGCAATGTATTTTTTATGTAAAATTTATGAACTAATTATCTAAAACTATAAACCTAAATGATCTTCAGAATTAAAGAAATTGAATTTCTTTCTAAAGACACAAGATTAGGCAATGTTTAATTTTAGGTCCTTATAAAAAATAAAATCAAAATGATTTTTTTATAATAAGTGTATTCAATCTCTCTAAGGAGTTAAAACATGTGAAAATTGAGATATAATGAATTAAAATTTGAATCATTCCCTAGTAAAAAGAAAGAAAGAAACATTTTATTACAAGGGGTTGATGAAATTAGAAGTAATTCCTTATAGAATTTAAAACTTTAAATGAAAAACCAAAGTATTTCCATGATAAAAGGATTATAAATAATTAATTCAAATAGGGTGAAAAGTTTCTCCTTTATAATTTCATATTCATCATCGATCTAGGGAAATTTTGATCCAGACGGCATATACCATTTATAGTCACCGAAGTGTTTCCTGTATATGTTGTTAAATTTAAAAAATAAATAAAGGAAATATCATACATTATTAATGGGAAAAGGTTATAAATATTAAGATAACATACATAGAAGAAACTAGTGGAGGATCTATAGGCACTAAATCCATATTTCCATTGATTGGTCAGGTTGTTACCTTCATATATAGCATTTTTTTTATTTCCCACTATTTTAAATTTTATTCGATATAATATTTTGAAGTATATTGAGGATATTACACAAATCAAAAAATGGGGGAATAGATCAAATTATTTATTATATAGGATTTTTATTTTTAGTTAGTTAGTTAGGAGGTTGTTCAGAATTTATACATTTGTTTTTTCATTTTTTTTCTTTTTTATCTATAAGTGTGTAACTTTTATACTTCCTGATAAACATTAATTTTTTTTAAAATATAATTGTTTCAAAAAATCATATTCTAAATTTGTTTGGGATTCAAAACATCACTTATCTTCACTTAATAACAAGCTATATTTTTTTAACAATAATTTTGTGTTTTAATGTTTAACTTGTTTTTCTTTTATATACTAAAGCACCCCAAACCCACACTTCTATATCCAATTCTAAACATGAATAATTTTCGTACATCATAATAATTACAACCAACTCCCACGATCAAATTCTTGGTGCCTTTTATGAAAAGGTATGTATTACATCATCAATGATATTTAATAAATACTTCATCATAATCCCTTATAATCTAAGTAAAATATCATTATCACCAATGAAAAGTTAGGGAAATAGTTTAATGAAATAATTTTGTAAGCTCAAATTCTCAGTGAAATGTAAAATATTAGAAATGATACATAAAAGGGTTATCAATAGATCATAATAAAATTGGATAAATGATAATAAGTGAAATGAAATGATTAAAGGAATATGATTCAAATTCAAAATAAGTGATCATAATAAATGACATAAAATTTCTTAATGATGTGATAAAATCCATAAAATTAAGATCTTTAAAACATACACATATCATTACATATGAAAGTGAAATCATAAGACAATAATCATGAGCCATGGGAACATACAATTAGGGTGTAGTATGAAATAGGAATAAAAGAGAATGGAACATACATAAGAATACTATCATAATCACATGACAAGTCTCACCACCAAGAAATAAAAAACATAGGTCAAGGCTCTGCACTAAGACATCATAAACATATTTGGAGGCTCGTCACCAAGGAATCTTAAACATAGTCCAAGATTCACTATCAATGAATCATAATCTTAGTCTAAGGATCACATTAAAGTCTTCATAGTCATAGGCCAAATATCACTGAAAAGGAATCATAAACAAAGGCCAAGGATCGCTTCCAAGGCATCATAAAGATATTCCAAGGCTCAAAGTCAAGTAATCATATAAATGGCCCATGGATCACTTCTTGGGAATCAGAAAAATAGGTTAAGGCTCACTTTTAAGGTGTTATTACATGATCTTAGGAGAAATAATCCATTACCCATTACATTATAGAGATATGTAAATATTATTGAAACCATCACCACAATGATTTATCCATACATATGCATGTCATATGAGTATGAAATCAATAATAAATCAATTAAAATCATTTCATGATTAGCCAATAGAACTAAAATTTGAATCCAAAGAAATAAATTATTAATTTAGGTAAATACTATAATATCAACATAATTAAGCTTAGGGTATTCAAACCATATAGTATAAAGGCAATATAAATAAGTCACCGATTTCCCCAGTCAATCAAATATATTATTAACTAGTTTAAAAAAATTAAATATGAATAAAGAAGTATAGGTTATATATAGGAAATATATAGTAAATTTATTTATTATGATTATAAGGAAGGAAAAAGGTATTTATGGTTCATTATACTCATAGATATTTGATTTATACCTCACTACATTAACATAGTAACTTGGATTATAAATCTAATAACTATATTAACATATTATCCATTAATGAAAATGATACCACTCATGGAATTAAAATATAATAATTTGTCAAGGAGTATAATAATAAAGAGTATTTTATTAAATGAAAATTGATCGTAGGATGATAAGAAATTGAATTGGTTTAAATAAAATGATTTCATTATTTTTATTTAGTTATGAAATAAAAAGGAAAAAATCAATTTTAATGAATGGAATTCATTTTAAAAAATTGTATTTAAACATGAATAATGATTATAACATTGTTTCCCTCGGATTTTGGGGATGACCTCCTTTGATGGGAGGTTCAAACATTCCGATCGGTTTCTAATGGGTCTGTTCGTAGAACCGGAAACATCCAATGATTCCACATCCATTCGGACCTACTTTCCAAAGGTAGGTTCTCATTAGTTTATGGACTGATGAGGCTTAAGAATTTTCATTGGTTTAGAGGATGGGAGGTCGGACTCATCACACCTTTTTGAGGGGAATCATTGTCTACTTCGGGACTCTCTTTATAGATTTAAGTTATGTTCGTGAATCCTTATTACATTACCAAATATAAAATAAGTTTTCCTTTAGATCTGACAATCAATGATTGATATGTAGGAAATTTAGAGAATCTTTTATATGTATTCGAGGTTCTTCAATGATAAAGAATCATATGTATTTGTTAGAGATTCTTGGTCAATGGTTCCCTTCGACACATTTATATAGAAGTCTCTTGGTCATTATGATGACCATGATGGTTTTAAAGACACTTAGTCGGGCACATGAAGTTTATTGTCATTCAGGAGGACATTGATTATTTTAGAGTTGGGATCGAACCCATAGATGTGCTACCTACATATCCTTTGTTTAGAAAAGGAATCAGAACCCACGTAGTTCGAGTAAGAGAGTATGATGTTTATGATTGATTGCTCAAAGAAGAATTTCATAATCACTTTTACACTCTAAGCTCACGTGAGTCATGCTCGGTGCAGAAAGAAGAGGAATTGGTAAAAATTAGATAATTGTGCCATAAAATATGCAATCATAAGAAATTATTTGGGACTTATGTATCTATGAATGCCCAGATAAGTGAAGATTTGGATTTACTTCAGGGAAGAAATCCAAGAACAAGGTCCATAAAGGTATATGTGCTTCATGAAGATTTGAATACTCTAACATGGGGATTACTCTTGAAAAGGAGGCCCAAATTAGGATAGGACTTGTGATTGGGTTTTACTCCTGAGAAGGAATCCCAGATCAAAGGTAAATTATGACTGGTTAAGAAGAATTAAGACTGGGGATTACTCCTGAAGAGAATGCCCATATTTGTGACCAAGGCTTACTCTTGAGATGGAGGCCCATGTTAGGGGATCTGAGGCTCACTCCTAAGGAGGATTCCCAAATTAGAGGTCTTGGGGATTACTCCTAAAGAGGATGTGAAAATTAGAGGACTTATGACTATGGATTATGCCTGAAAAGGATACCCAGGTTAAGTATTCTCTCATCTTAAAGGATGAGGTTGAATGAATGAAATCTCAATCTTTAGTGACATAAAGATGTGTAAATCACTAGGTTTTGAGAGATATTCCACAGAATTCCTTTCATATAAGGAAGTAAAATCAAGAAATCATGCCATCAATGGCTTTGAAGAGTGTCTTGAAGACTGAATCTTGAATAGGAAATGTGGAATGGATTTAGAGGGGTGAAATGGGCAAGAAGGGCACCCAAAAAGGTAGGGGCGTGCAAGTCCTGGAAGGCGCGCAAGTACTGCGTGGGAGCGCAAGTCCTGGTCGCACAGGTATACCTGCGTGACACATATGTACTTTCAATATGGTTAACTAGCAGGGTAATGCTTGAGAAAATCTTGATTATAGCCTTTAGAATCCTCTTGAGGTTCTTCCAGAAGATGGGTGCGCAAGTCCTATTGAAGGAGTAAGGCGGCGCGCAAGTGTGGCATTTTTCCTTAAGGGATGGCCACTAAGTCGTGCAAGTGTTGATGAGTTTCAACACTTAGTCCTTCCTCCCCCTCTTTAGATCTTCTGTTCTAGGTAAGAAATTACCTTAGAAGTGTTTCAGAAGCTTTGAGAAGAGACTCAGGCGCCAGGAGCTCAAATCTGAGTTTCTGGAAAAAAATCCTCCACAAATGGGGGGCCCACAGGGTCTATTTAAAGGCAAGAGAAGACCCCGTGCGGTTATCACTTAGGTCGCGCAAGTCACTTTCGCGACCATTATGTGTCGCACATGTGGACTTGCACGACTATGAGGGAACTTGCGTGACCTATGGGCAATGTTCTCCTTGTTCATCCCTTTGTCGATTTTTGATATTTTCTTCAAAGGATGAATCAATTTGTGCTATGTCATTTCCCTTTACATTCCGTTGGACTCTGTGATGAAAAAGGATCGTCAACAAAAGTCCCCCATTAGAGTTGGATCCGGATAGAAAAGAGGATTTGACTCTGAGGAAAAGAAGAATTAATGGAAAGGCGGTGTGCAAGTCTGGGTGCGCAAATGAGCTTTAGGTAGCTGCTGATGAAGCTCGGGATGTGGTTCATCAATTGAAGACTTATGTTGACAATCTTTTGTAATTACTTGGAAAAGAGAAGAGACTCCAATCTGTGGATGTACTTCTAATTCGTGTGCATCAATGAAGGACACTTTCACCTTCAATCATTTGAACTTGTATTCTTTTTCTATATGCTTTAGTTTTTACCTAAGCCAATGGGCCTAGCAAGCATAGTTTTATTTTTACTAGGATTTATGTAAATAACCCTAAAAAATTGAACCTTTTAATTGATCAATGTTACCTAAATCATACTAAATGTATGTTTAGTGAGCTGGAACTTGACTTTTATTCATAGTTATTTTGTATTTTGTGGGCAGTTTAAAGTCATGCACATCAGACATAAAATGGATAATGTTAAGGTCGAAATAGCTTTGACTGAAATGGATTATAATTGACTCAATTCCCTGACAACTCATCTGAAAACATAGTACCATATTCAAGTATGAGGTAAAATATGTAAACTATAACTTAAGAATATTTGAATCTGAGGAATGATATGAAAAATAGCTAAAAGGCATTAGAAGAAGTAGTTCCCAAGAATAAAGTTACCATTATTTAAAAAACTCGTTAGGGGGTTGAATTATGCAGGGCCACCTAAGGGCATTGGCTACATAGTTAAATAAAATAGTATCTTTTGGCTAACAAGTCTGTTATGTAGACTGTTTATGCAAGGCCGCCTATGGGCATGTGCTGCATAGTCAGGAAAAAGAACTCTCAAAAATTTACTTTCCTAGTGTTAAAAGCCAGTGAAAGTTTATGGAGATTTAAATCATCTAAAGTATAGAGTTTGCTGTATGGAAAGAGGTACTTGAATATGGAGAAGATATTTCCAAACAAGATTATCAAAGAAATAGATGAATATCACTCCTACGAAAGTTTGACCCAAACATAGGGAAGGAAAATATAAACCATAGATTTGAATACTATCAGATCATGAAAAAGGATATAGGACAAATATGTTAAGAATGGCTGTTTTTGCGGATCCTTACACACTGTCATTTAAGACAACTAATGACAAAAGAGGCATTCTTCCCAATAATGAAGTTACTACTATCCGACAAACCCGTTAGGGGGTTGAATTATGCAGGGCCACCTAAGGGCATTGGCTGCATAGTCAGATAATAGTATCTTTTGGCTAACAAGTCTCTTATGTAGACTGTTTATGCAAGGCCACCTATGGGAACGTGCTGTATAGTCAGGCAAAAGAACTCTCAGATGTTTGACATTTTTCTGACTAGAAGTCATGAAAAGGGTTATGAATATCTGAAAATATTTAAGGTTAGTATTATGAAACATAAAAATGGGTTTTGTCCAATGTATACAAAGATACACAGATCAATGCTAACCACAATCATGTTGTGGCTGGGTCCTGAATTGAAATGTTGGACTTCACTACGTATCCCATAAGGATGAGAATCAAGCCATACGTAATTCTTAAACTACAGTTTAATGTCATGTGGGACAAAATGATTAGAGATCTGATTTTATCGTCATAGAGCTTGGACCATTATAATAAATACACAATTTGTGTTTTCATGGGGACTTTTCAGCCAAGGGACTGAAAATGTAATTTGGGGTTAGGCCCAATGACTTGGGGCTAGATTCGAGGGACACTCGAACGTTCCTACGTATCCTATAAGGATGGGAATCAAGCCCATGTAGTTCTAGAAATACCATTTGTACAAATTTGGTTCTTACATGTGAAGGGTGAAATGGGATTTTAATACAATGATGGTTTAACCCAAGATAAAAGGTTTGGGCATTGCCATATACGCACGTAGTCTTTGAAATGAAACATGATTGAAAATTAATGTAAATAATGATTCCTTCTCATGTGAAGGTATCAAAGAATATTGTAGTTTATTGTCATACTGGACAAAAGTGTTGTATTGTTTAACGTCGTATAGAAAGGAAGAAAGTGAACCAATGTAAAGATATTGATTCTAGGGGTGGTTTCATGAATCAACATCGTATGAGATGGAGATGAACCGACGTGAAGAGATTGGTTTTGGGATTGAACCTTGGGAGGTTGCCTACATACCCAACCTGGAAGGCAAGGATCAAAGTCTGTATAGATCAATTAAAGAATGAATTAATGATCAAGTTGTTCTTGGGGAAAATGACCTAAACAAATGATGTTGTTGGGACTTACACATGGTTAGCGGCCCAAAGAGAGTGTTATGGTTGAGGTTTTCTCTAAGCTCACATGAGTCATACTCGGTGTGAGAAACAAGAGGTAACAACAACCTTAACGATGCATAGTTTAATGTCATGTAGGACATATAAAGGGACTATGAAGTTTAAAGTCTTGCAGTTAGGACTATTGGTGCTACATAGTTTAGTGTCATGTAGTAGGGACAAAGTACAGTTTAATGTCATGTAGGACGTAAGGGGCACTATGCAGTTTAATGTCATGCACTGAGGACAAAAGAGTATACCATTTAACGTCATGTTGGACGCATTGGGGATTTTTTCCACAGTTTAGCGTCATGTTGGATGAAAGTGCAAATAGTTTAAGGTCATATGCATGGACCGTGGATGGTGCAGTTTAATTTCATGCTGGACAAAAGTGTAGTTTAAGGTAATACATGACCTTTTATGATTATGTAGTTTATCATCTTTATAGACGTAAGGGACTTCTATACAGTTTAGCGTCATGTAGTTAGGACATCACAGTTTAACGTCTTGCTGGACGTAAGGGACTTTCAAATAGTTTAGGGTCATATGCATGGACCGTTGATGATGAAGTTTAAAGTTATACTGGACGATTAATGTAGTTTAAGGTCATACAGGACCCAGTTGCAGTTTAAGGTCATACTGGACCATTTAGGGAACTTTTTCACAGTTTAACGTCATGTGGGACGAAAGTAATGAAAATAGTTTAAGGTCATATGTATGGACCGTTGCTTTATAGTTTAACGTCATATAACAAGAATGAAAGTGGGACTTTTCAGTTTAATTTCATGCAGTGAGGACAAAAATTAATACAAATAGTTTAAGGTCATATGTATGGACCGTTGATGTATATTTTAACGTCAAATAGCAATGACGAAAGAGGGACTTTGCAGTATAATGTCATGCAGTGAGGACAAAAATTAATACAAATAATTTAAGGTCATATGTATGTACCGTTTCTGTATAGTTTAACATCATATAGAAAGGATGAAAGAGGGAATTTGTAGTTTAATGTCATGCAGTGAGGAAGAAAATTCATACAAATAGTTTAAGGTCATATGTATGGACCATTGCTGTATAGTTTAACGTCATATAGCAAGGACGAAAGAGGGAATTTGCAGTTTAATGTCATGAAGTGAGGAAAAAAATTAATACAAATATTTTAAGGTCATATGTATGGACTGTTGTTGTATAGTTTAATGTCATATAGCAAGGATGAAAGAGGTACTTTGCAGTTTATACAAAATACTTCTTCAAAAATCTGGCATTGGTTGGAGTAGAGATGAGTCCTCCATCCATCGAGATTAATGAATAAGCTCCATTGGAGTAGACCCTATGTATTGAATAAGGTACTTCCCATTTTGGATCAAGCTTGGGAGGTTTCGTTCCGGGTATCATTGGAGTTCTGAGAACTAATACCAATTCTCCCTGAGTGAATGAACGAAGACGAACTTTTTTGTTAAAATCCCGTGCTATTCGATTCTGATAGACTTCCAAGTGGTGAAAAGTGCACAATCTCTTCTCAACTAACCATTACAATTCATTCAATCACTTTTGAGATTGTTCATCTGTAGATGATTGATCACAAATGGAAACTCTGAGTGAGGGTAGTTGAACTTCAATGGGAAAGACGACTTCCGTTCCATATACCAGTGAATATGTAGTTGACCGAGTTGCAGTGCGGGTGGTAGTCTGATAAGCCCATAAAGCATGAAAGAGTTTATCAGGCCATGACCTCTTATCTTTATCCACCATCTTTTGCAGTATATTTGAAATAATCTTGTTAAAGGCTTCTATCTGGTCGTTGGCCGCTGCATGATACTGAGATGAATGGTTGGATTTGATGTTGTATTATTTATACAACTTCTTCACCTAGGATGAAGAGGAGTTGGTGCCATTGTCCGTCAATACGGTATGAGCGACACCAAATATGGTAATGATGTTAGAATTTATGAAGCTAACAATGCATTTAGAACTGACTTCCTTGAGAGGTATTGCCTCTGCCCATTTGGAAAAGAAGTCAGTAGCAGTAAGAATGTACTTAAACTGCTTGGCCATAAACGAAGGATAAGGTCCCACCACATCCATTCCCCATGTGGAAAATTGCCATGAGTATTTAACTGTATGAAGAAACTATGGAGGTTGATGAATGAAGTTGGAATGTACTTGGCATGAATGACACTTTTTTGTGAAATCGATGCAATCTCGTATCATTGAAGGCCAAAAGTATCCAAGCCTTCAAATTTGATCAGAAAGTCTATGTCCAAACTGGTGGGCACCACAGACTCCTTCATGCACTTATTTCATGATAGCCATTATCTCTTCACCATCAATTCATCTGAAGAGAACTCCATAAAAACCACGTTTGTAGAGAATTTTCTCTAGGTGATCTGTGCTATCATAAAGAGTAAAATTGACCACACGTCACCAGATTTGTTCTTTCTCAGCTCTATCAGGTGGAAGTGTTCCATTGTGAAGGTATTCCATGATAGGTGACCTCTATCCTGTAGTATGACCATACAGTTCATGAATGGGACAAATTTCATTAATTTCCTCTGTTCTGATTCGAACATAAGGTGAAATTGCATGACGGTGGGCAATACTGATGGTTGTCTCATCCCGATTTGGATTTGCCAGAGCTGTGGCTATATTAGCCAGTGCATCAGCTTGAGCATTTTGTGATCTTGGGACATAAGAAAATGTCAGTTCCAAAGGGAATTCCTCCATTAACTCTCTGACGTAATCATACAAATGGATTAGTTCTTATTTTTTGATGGCATAATCCCCATTGACTTATTTGATTACCAGGTCTGAATCACCTTTCACCTTTAAGTGGTTCACTTGTGCTTGAAGTGCTAATTCCAAGCCTACGATGAGAGCTTGGTATTCTGATTCATTATAGGTACCACCTTCCCACAATAAGAAGGAATAAAGTAACACTGCCTTTTCTGGAGAAATGATCACAATTCCTAAGCCAACATTGTTGAATTTAGGATTTTCCATTTTCCTCCCTGTTGGACTTCTGGAAGAACCATCAAAATGCATTTCCCATGCCTGAGGACTTTCTTGAATAGAGAAGACATCCTCATCAGGGAGTTCAATATCTGAAGATGTGTCTTCCACTGAAGGGTGTTCAGCCAAGAAATCAGCCAGAGCTTGGCCCTTTATCGCCTTTTGAGACACATACTGAATGTCGAATTGCTGCAAAATAACTGCCCACCTTGCCAGACGTCCTGTAAGAATTGGACGACTAAGGATAAATTTGAGCTGGTTATTGCGAGACACCAATTGGACCTCGTGATGTTGTAGGTAGTGTCTCAACTTCTGAACTACAAAGATTAATGACAGGCAGTACTTCTCAATACTTGAATACCGGGTTTCTGCTTCAATCATGGTTCTACTGAGATAGTAGAGGCTCTTTTCATTTCCAGCATCATTCTTTTGAGCATGAAAGGAACCCAATGATCGCTCTAGAGCTGTCACGTAGAGGATAAGTTGTCTTCCTTCAATAGGTGGCATGAATACTGGTTGACTCAAGAGGTACTTCTTGAGAATATCGAATGTTTCTTGACATTCTTCAGTCCACTGGTAAGTGACTCCCTTCTTCATCAATTTGGTGAAGGGTAAACTTTTGCCTGCTAAATTGGCGATGAAACACCGAATATAGGCTAAGTTTCCTTGAAGTCCTCTTAATTATTTAAAATTTTGAGATGGTGACATACCAAGGATTGACTTGGTCTTCTCAAGATCGACTTCAATACCACGATGGCGTACAACAAAGCTGAGAAATTTTTCTGAGGTTACCCCAAAAGCACATTTTAAGGGGTTCATCTTCAAATTATGTTGTCAAAGCTTGCGGAATATGACTTATAAATCATCCAAGTGATTAGAACATTGTTTGGATTTAACTACCAAATCGTCTACATAACATTCAACAAACTTCCCTAAGAAGGGTTTGAAGATACGATGCATGGCACGCTGATAAGTTGCACCTGCATTCTTTAAGACAAAGGGCATTACCCAGTAGAAAAACACACCCTGAGGGGATCTGAAGGCTGTAGATTTCTCGGCTTCTAGGGCCATTCGGATCTTATTATATCCAGAATATCCATCCATGAAGAAAAGTGCTTCATAGCTAGCTGTTACATCAATTAGAAGTTCTGTAATCCGAACTGGGAAATCATCCTTAGGACAATGCTGATTAAGATCTCTGAAATCGATGCAAACTCTAATTTTCCTGTTCTTCTTTTTTACAGGGACAATATTATCCAACCATTTGGGATATTGAACTTCTCTGACGAAGTTAGATTTGATAATCTTATCCACTTTAGCTTCAATTTTGGAAGCATAAGTTGGGTGTGTTCTTCTCACGTCTTGCTTAAATCCTCGATGTTCTTCTGGTAAACCCAAATGATGAGTAACAACATCAGGATCAAGCCCGGGCATTTCTATATAGTTCCAGGCAAATATATCTCTATTTTGATTTAGAAAAGAAATATACATCTCTTTCTCTTCAAGATTCATGGCCGCACTGATTAAAGTGGGGCCTGTATATTCTTTTGTACCCTAATTTATTTCTCTGATTTGATCCACAGTGGTAGAGATACCCTCTTCAAATACTAGAGGAGCATCTCTGAGATTTTCCTCTTATTCTTCATCATGTATTATTTCTTCCATTTTCTACTTGCATAGTAGATGATAAAGTAGAATTTTCATGATCCGAAGAGATGTCAAAATTTGCATATCTTGAAGAAGAAACTTCCATTTCCGACCCGATTGACGATGAAGGGTCTTCTTTGGGTAATAAAGAGGATATGATGGATTGAGAATCGACATCATTGTTCACCTCCGATGTTTCTATACCTTCTTCTGGCATAATTGGCGAAGCATAGACTTGTTGGATTTTAGCAGATGAAATGAAGACGTCACCATTTGTGCTTTCATCAATACTTGGTAGATTACCAATTTCTCCCAGGTTGTCTGGCTCGATTGCCATAATTGGCATTATGGATCTCTCTATAAGAGTATTTTGATTTGGGTCTATCTTGTCAATTTGACTGATAGGAAACACATAATCTATACTCACATGTGTAAATGGATTTACTAGAATTTTCTCCAAACCATATGGAGCATTAACTTTGGTAATCTCCTTTGTTGTGGATTTCTCCTTTCCCTTCATGTGATAGAATTCCGCCTCAATGTATTGAGACTCACATGTCTTGAACGGGACCTTATCCCCATATAATGTCCAATCATGACCATTGAAACAATATTTGAGACATTGATGGTATGATGAAGGGATATCCGCATGTTGATGTAGCCAGAGTCTTCCAAGAAAGATGTTGAAGGCTGAGTCTTGATCAATAACCATGAAATCTGAATTGGATACAAGATCTCCAAACAGATTTCCGAGGGTAACTTCTCCCAGTGGTTCATGATCATTTTTATCATATCCTTGTAACATCATGGTAGAAGGAGATAAATCAGATTCTGTGAGGCCAATTCGACGAAGTGTACAAATGGGCATGAGGTTGACTCCTGAACCATTGTCAATGAAAGTTCTTCGGACGTCTACGCCATTGACCTTGCCAGACAAGTACAATGGTCTGATATGTTCATGAACAACGTCATCTTCATCTTCATCAGTAAAATATATTATTGCATGTCATTCTGCAGGATTATTCTCCATGTGATAGACTTCAGCTGCAGCAATTTCAGTTTCAAACTCCAGAGGACTTGACAAAGCCTCGATGAGTCCTTCCCGAAGATCTTTTGATAGATTCAGAGAATCCAGAATTGATAACTTGGTTGGTACTTGGGACAAGTGTTTCAATATATCATACTTTTGATCCAGAGGTCTATATTTTACAATAGGAATATGTGGTTTAGCAGGTACCTTGGAAGCAGATGATTTGGAAGTTGATGCATCTTGTATTGGGATAGGAGTTGGCAATATTATTGATTTTGGAAGATTAGACCGATTAGATCCATTTACTTGCTGAGAGGAAGAAGATGAAACCTTCAACCGGTCTTCCAAAATAACTGTTCTAGGACTGAATTTACTATTGGTAGAAGAACATTCTTGTTCTTGCTAAGCTCACTGAAGGGCTCTACCACGAGTTTCTACTGCATCCACAGTTCTAGCAGGGGTAGAATTGGAATAGTGTCTTTTGAAAGATCCACATCTTCCCCTGTATCCTGAGCCCCTGGAACATCCTCTGATTCCCCTATTTTATATAGGTAATTTAGGCTCATTGAAATCGAAACTGCTACTGGCATATGGATCTGTTAATTGAATTATATTAACAGAACCAAATATTAACTCTTCTTCTGATGAAGATTGTGCCTGATTATCCTATTTAGGCTGTGTCGTTTGGTGGGGCGGTGCCGTTGGCTTTGAAGTAGATGGAATGAAGTCTGCAAAAGTCAAAGACAACTTAGGCTTTGACACATACTCATCTTCTTCGGATTCTTATTCTTTCTTTGAATCATGTCGTTTATTTGAGGGCTTTCCCTCTGATGAAGAGGTTTTTTCCGCAACATTCATGGCAGAAGACAAAATTGGTTTCTTTAATTTTGTTTGAAAAATATCATGAGTTCGATTGATTGTCTTTCTGACCATCAAATCATCATACTTCTGTGCATTTTTGCTTTTGACTTCTTGTCATTCACCTTCCTCCTCTGGAACTGTAGCAGTGACACATGCTACCTGAGCTGAAGAACCTTTTAGTTTGACTTGTCCCGAGTCGACCATCTTTTGTAGGAGGTATTTAAAGACAAAACACTCCTAGATGGAATGCCCCAACATTTGATGAAAAGGGAAATAATTGGGACGGGCTTCATCTCCTTTCTTGTTTGGCCTCTTGGGCATTGGCCATTGAACCAAATTGTTTTCCAGAGCTGAAATGAAATAACCAGGAACTTGCTCATTTCAGAAAGAGTATGTTTTTCCATTCAGATCCTCAAATTGTTTTAATCTTTGATCTCTTTGAGAGTCTGGACGAAACAGCCGTTGTTGTTGGCGCTCAAAAGGTGGATCCCTTTGAGAAGATGAAGGTTTTGAGGTAGAAACAGGTACATGTTCTTGTTTAAGAATAACTGTAGCAGTTTCTGCTTTACCCATTCTCCTTCCTGGAGCTGATGGAATTACATGAGATTTAGCCTTAGCCTGTATAAGGGAATCTTCAATCTGCTGAGCGATTGAAGTAAGGTCTCGAAACCCTCCTATGTATTTCACTGGGATTAACGGCCTGTGTAATTCATCATGCAGATTTGCCACACGGATGGGAAACAATTCTTCTTGAGGGAGTGCTAAACTCAAGGAATATGTTAATCTCTTCCATCGAGAAATGAAATCAGAGACCCTTTCATTCTCCCTTTGCTTACAGTTTTTAAGATCAAAAACTATTGTCTTTGGCAAAGTTGAGCTGAACTGAAGGAGGAATTTTTGGAAAATATCCTCCAATCCGGTAATTGACCGGGATTGCAAGCTTGTATACCAAACAAAAGCTAGTACTTGCAAGGTTCGCACGAACCATCTGAGTTTCACTACTTCTTGCTGCTCCGGAGTTCCCATCATAGGATCGCAACAAGACACGTAATGCGTAAAATGCTTTTCAGGATTGTCTGATCCATTGAAAATAGGGAATACAGGGTTTCCAAAACTGGATGGAGGAGAGATTGAATCTACCCATTCAGGGTAAACTTTCTTTTCTGGTTGAACTTGAGAACGTTTCCCTTCCATAGTTTCTAACCGAGATTTTAATGACTCAATAGTAGTTATTAACTTTTGAGTAACATCTGGTTGAACTTGGACTTGGGTAGGTGCAATGATTGGAGCTTGGATAGATGTGGCAATTGGTGCTGCAACTGATGGTAGCACTGCCAACTGTTGTTGCACTTGACCCATTGGATTAGACCTGTGAGGGTGTACTGATAGAGGATGATATTCTTGATCCATATCAGTAGCTGCAACAAATTTCTTTGGCTGACTGACTCCAGCATGCTTAAGAATATGACTACTCTGATGTAGTTCTGCATTCAACCTTCTTAATTCCATCATTTCTTCCTCCTGTTGTGAAAACCTTTTCTCTAGTGAGAGCGATTGACCTTATCCATAGGAAGGATATATAACCTGGTTCTTTCCCTTCCCTTTGTTGGGTCCTTTTCGGAGAGGGGGAAGTGGGTTACTCGAAGGATTACCTAGGTTCTGAGTAATCCTTTGACTTTGTGTACGCACACATTCTTCATTTGTGTCGGTGCATACATCTTCTTGAGCATGAACCTCTTCATCTGAGTCCCTTGAGTGAGCCTCATCTAGTGGATCAGCAACGACGACATTGATGACATTGATTGATGCATAACTCATCGCATCCCTTCTATCAGAATTTCTATGATATTGTCTTCTTCCATGTCTTTGATGAGACATTTCCTTTTGTTGATTTGATCCCTCAGGAACTTCTTGACGAACCGTAATTTGGAGGGAATCTTCTGATAATTTGGCTCTTCGTTCCTCTTGAGGCTTCTTCCCCAATTGAGAAAAAACCGACTTTTTTTAAGGAGGGGATTGATGATTTGAAAAAGTCCCCAGTCCAGTGGACTGGGGCTGTTCCTTCTCAACTCCGCAAATCTTATTTGTTGATTCTGAGGGTTGGTTTAATAGATTCCCCAGTCTGGCGAGCTGGGGTGGCTCTTGACATGCTATGTCTGAGACTTTCTTAAAAGCTCTACGGATCTTGCAAAACTTAGTCCGAAAATTAGATGGATGCATTAATATGTATCCACTTTTATCACCTGGTTCAAAAGACCGTTGGATAATTTCTGACACTTCTATCACTTGGTGACGTGCTTGCTCTAAACAAGAGGCCTATTCAATATTCTCATTTGCTTGATGAAAGAGTAATTCAACAACTTGTTCTCTGTATTCCTGATTTTGAGAGGAACTAGTTGAAGCCTATTCTTGGGCAAGCTTTTGATTACAAACAAATCCCATTGACTGTGGTCGGCCATTGGAAATAACATTACATGATACCATTTTCGGTGGGCTTTGCTGACTGGGGAGCACCGTGAAATGCAGTGCTCCATGAACACCCCATCCTATGACATGAATACCAGATGGGGAATTGGAAATTAACTGATAAAATCTTCTTAATGTGACAAAGCATGAACGTTGAAGGGATCTCTACTGCTTTTCAGCCTTCAGATATCGAGAGACTGATAGAGACACCAAATCAATCTGACGTTGTAACCCTTCTATTATCTTAAGATGATTTTCATATTCATCAAAAGATAATATTTTCTTTTTCAACTAACAAATATTTTTCCATATTTTGAGACGAATATCATGAATTTCATCTTCCGTCAACATTTCTGGAATGTCATACTGATAGTCAGCCAGAGGCCAAAACATGACTGGCACTTCACCTTTCCCCAGTTGTTTTCTCATGTTTAGCATTTCCTCTTTATCATTTGATGAAGATTCCTCTACCTGATTTGACCAGAGTTGGTGTTTCCTTGTTGCTTAATTGGATTCAACAGGATTGATAGAGAAATAATTGATCAAACTAGAAGATGCATGACTTAGGAGTGGTTTGGAGAATGACCTACACCCTGGTCTATCTTCTGATTGAGAAAGTATTTCACCTACTAGCGATGAAGCTTCAGACATTACTGTTTTTGCAATAGCAAGTGACTCAAGATAAGAGGGTTTTCTCGGCACTACATTGTCCACTGGAGCATTTTCTGGGCAATGTGCATCACTACTGCGTAGAGAACTTTCGCAGAAAAATTCATCATCATGGGGAGGACCACCATAATGGGTTACAGAAAAAGATGAGATCTCTTTCTCCTTGGTCTTCTGACCACACAGAGGGTTCCTGTGGATCTCATCTGAAGATGAAACTTCGAGATCGACCAAATTGTCATGAAGTAAGCCTTCATGAGGAAGTGTCTATTGTAGACCTTCAGAATTAATGTTCCCACTGTTGGGAAATGAGGGAGTAGAATCTTTAAGTTCAATAGATAATTGTCTGAGGGATTCAAGAACTCCATCATCGAGCAAGGCCTTGTTACAGATTGGCTCTTGATCTCTTGACTGTGATGGGTTGGCCTTTTTCTTAGATGCCTTCTTACTCGCCTTGGAAACCACTTGTTGACGAAAGTGGTTGCTCTGATCAGGTGTATATGCCTGATCAGGAAATATGGCCAGGTTAGGCTTAAGATATCCACTCAAATAAGGTGTATGTTCCTAAATTGGTTGTCCGTATGATATGTGGGAGTATTCCCCACAACCCTCTTGGACTGGAACATATGTGTGTGTCTGTTCTGGAGTGAATTGTTAATGTGTCACTCCACTGGTAGGGAGAGATTTATGTGTCTTTCCTTGAGATTCCATTGAAGTTGTTATAATATCCTGGAAGGAATCCAGAATATGAGTAGGGATTTTCTTCTGCTCTTTCACCATTGATAAAATATGCTTGGTGAATTCAGCTACCGGAATGGGAATATACGTCCATTCCGGGCTTGGAGTAGGTGTATGTGCCTGCTCCTGTCCTCCTTTTCCAATCAGTGAATCCTGACAGTACTCAAGTGTGGGGTAGAGAGTTGAGTCTGCCTCCTATTTGTCACTGGGGCTTTCCAAATGACTTCTCCAAATGCTACCAAGCGAGACTATTGGTAGGATTGATTAATACTAGCAGGTATATGTGCCTACTGATTACAATTCGCCGAACATAGTTGATGAGATCCAACATATGTAGTCAGACGAGCCTGCTGACTAGATGATGATGTATAAATAGGTGTATGTTCCTGCCTATAGCATTCCGCCGAAACTGCCTGGCGGGATTGGCGTGATGCTTCCAGAAAAGTCTGCTGGACACCGGAATTAAAATGGGCAGGTGTATGTGCTCGCTCATTTCTTTCCACCAAGTTAGGTTGGTGGACTTCTCCGGAGATGGCAGAGATGAGAACCTTCTCACTGTTGACCGGATTCCGCCTCTGATGGTTCGTCTTGCCTACTCGGGTTTGAGGAACCTGAGCTGAACGCCTGGAGTCGGTACCCTCGTCATGTTGATGGAGCACTGCCGCATGAGTCTGGCGGTGATTGTTGGTGGGAACCCTCGGGAAGGACTTCTGTCTACTTGAATTAAGGCCCCGAGGGACCTCCTCATTAACCTCCTCAGAATAAGGGAGTGGATAGTAATTGCGTTCCAAGGATAACGACCCGAAACGGTTGGAGACGGTAGTCAGCACTGCCTGCTTCTTGATCACTGGTTGTCGTTGTCCGGACAACTGATGTGAGTTGTTTACTTAGAGGGCTTGTCAGGCAGCCTCCAAAGTTGGGATGGTACCGTGTTGACGGTATCCTTAACCAGTGCGTTTGATACCCAGCGTTGAATACGCTGAGTAGGTGATATCGTCCTTAGAGCGGATGATGATCCAGTAGGAGTAGCAGCAGCGGCATTTGCCGCAACAGTATTCACATGTGTGAATTTGAGAGCAGCCATTATAGAAATGTAGAAGATCTTGGAAAAGAGTGCATGTTTGATATAAAAGACGTAATCAAGATAATTCCACCAATACATCTTTTGGATGAGTACATATGTCAATGATTGTTTTTGTTGGCCCTCTCATTGAGTTTTAAATAGGGGCATAACAAATAGGTAAAACATTATTTTAACTTGGTTAAGGATTCACGTCGGGTTCACCATTTTTTTCCCCTCGGATTTTGGGGATGACCTCCTTTGATGGGAGGTTCAAACATTCCGATCGGTTTCTAATGGGTTTGTTCATAGAACCAGAAACATCCAATAATTCCCCATCCATTCGGACCTACTTTCCAAAGGTAGGTGCTCATTAGTTTATGGACTGATGAGGATTAGGAATTTGCATTGGTTGAGAGGATGGGAGGTCAGACTCATCACACCTTTTTGAGGGGAATTATTGTCTACTCCGGGGATCTCTTTATAGATTTAAGTTATGTTCGTGAATCCTTATTACATTCCCAAATATAAAATGATTTTTCCTTTAGATCTGATAATCAATGATTTTTATATAGGAAATTTAGATAATCTTTTATATGTATTCGAGGTTCTTCACTGATAAAGAATCATCTGTATTTGTTAGAGATTCTTGGTCAAGGGTTCCCTTCGACACATTTATATAGAAGTCTCTTGGTCATTATGATGACCATGCTAGTTTTAAAGCCACTCAGTGGGGCACTTGTAGTTTATTGTCATTCAGGAGGACATGGATTATTTCAGAGTTGGGATCGAACCCGCAGATGGGCTACCAATGTATCCTTTGTTTAGAAATGGAATGATAACCCATGTAGTTTGAGTAAGGGAGTATTATGTTTATGCTTGATGGCTCAAAGAAGAATTTCATAATCACTTTTACACTCTAAGCTCACGTGAGTCATGCTCGGTGTGAGAAACAAGAGGTATTGGTAAAAATTAGATAATTGTGCCATAAAATATGCAATCATAAGAAATAATGTGGGACTTATGTATGTATGACTGCCTAGATAAATGAAGATTAGGATTTAATTCAGGGAAGAAATCCAGGATCAGGGTCCATAAAGGTATATGCGCTTCATGGACATTTGAATAATTTAACTTGGGGCTTACTCTTGAAAAGGAGGCCCAAATTAGGATAGGACTTGTGATTGGGTTTTACTCTTGAGAAGGAATCCCAGATCAAAGGTAAATTAGGACTGGTTAAGAATAATTAAGACTGGGGCTTACCCCTGAAGAGAATTCCCATATTTGTGACTGGGGCTTACTCTTGAGAAGGAGGCCCAGGTTAGGGGATATGGGGCTTACTCCTAAGGAGGATGCCCAAATTAGAGGACTTGGGGCTTACTTTTAAAGAGGATGCCCAAATTAGAGGACTTATGACTAGGGATTATTCCTGAAAAGGAGACCCAGGTTAAGGATTCCCTCATCTTAAAGGATGAGGTTGAATGAATGAAATCTCAATCTTTAGTGACATAAAGATGTGTAAATCACTAGGTTTTGAGAGATATTCCACAGAATTCCTTTCAGATAAGGAAGTCAAATCAAGAAATCATGCCATGAATGGCATTGAAGAGTGTCTTGAAGACTGAATCTAGAATAGGAAAGGTGGAATGGCTTAAGAGAGGTGAAATGGGCAAGAAGGGAACCCAAAAAGGTAGGGGCGCACAAGTCTTAGAAGGCGCGCAGGTACTGCGTGGGCGCGCAAGTCCTTGTCGCGCAGGTATACCTGCGCGACACATATTTACTTGCGCGACGGTTAACCAGCAGGGTAATACTTGAGCGACTCTTGATTAAAGCATTTATAATCCTCTTGAGGTTCTTCCAGAAGATGGGCATGCAAGTTATATTGAAGGAGTAAGGAGGCACGCAAGTGTGGCCTTTTCCCTTAAGGGCTGGCCACTAAGGCATACAAGTGTTGATGAGTTTCAACACTTAGGCCTTCCTCCCCATCTTTAGATCTTCCGTTATAGGTAATAAATTACCTTAGAAGTGTTTCGGAAGCTTTGAGAAGAGACTAGGGCGCTGGGAGTTGAAATCTGAGTTTCTTGAAAAAAAATCCTCCTCAATTGGGGGTCCCACATGGTCTATTTATAGGCAAGAGAAGACCCCGGGCAGTTATCACTTAGGTCGCGCAAGTCACTTGCGTGACCATTATGCATCACGCAAGTGGACTTGCGTGACTATGAGGGAACTTGCGTGACCTTTGGGCAATGTTCTCCTTGTTCATCCCTTTGTCGATTTTTGATATTTTCTTCAAAGGATGAATCAATTTGTACTAAGTCATTTCCCTTTACATTCCTTTGGACTCTGTGATGAAAAAGGAGTGTCAAAAAACATATAAAGTAATGTATTTATAAAATAATACTTATGAGAATATAGATTTAATTGGTAGAGAACCCATTAAATTACTTTTTAAATATTTTGATTAAATTTTCATATATATAAATAAATGAGTCTCTTTCAAAAATCATTTTCAATAAAGTGGATAAAAAGGACTTTAAAGAATTATTTTATCAAAATAAACTCATAATAATACATCATTGAAAATGAACCTGATAAAATTATTAGAAACATAACATGACCTAACCCACCAGGTCCCTGTCAAAGCTGATAGTGTGCCATGTGTTCCACCCCAATCCCACCTTCGATAGGTTAAATCTTGGTTACTATAACCAAGATGAAATATCAAACATGAAGGTAGGACTTATCCTAACTCATCTATATATACTATCTAAACATCACACATGATATAATAGTAATTAAAACCATATAAATAACCAACTATAAGTAAAATTCATATGATATATGGTGAGAGCTAAAAAAGAAATACTATGGTATAATCTATATGGTAAAGAAGAAAAATAAATTCCCAACAATCACAAATAAAAATAAACCAAATGAAAATTAGTTAAGGGATCTCTATAACCAACTAAATACAGACACGAATGTTTTTTCTATTACCACATCTAGGTACCACCAATCTCCCACTCCACTAACACCATACCTACAAAATTCACCACAAAATTGTCCATTATCTATATAGGACATGGAATGTTCTAGAAAAATTACCATATATAAATAAGTATAAATATATTGAGTTGGATTAATTTCAAACCAAAAAAGTATGAATAGGGGCTTGGTCATCTCAAAACCACAAATTTATAAGATATACCACCGATGGGAAAATAAAAAATAATAAAATAAAATCCAAGAAAAAATTTTGAGTCAAAGATATCAAGAAACTATGTCCCACACATCAACATCCAAGTTGATGAAAGTATTGTACACTAAGATAAACTATGAAATCAACTACTAGTAAATCCATACTACCATCATCTCACCAAACATAGTGGGGGACCCATGCCTTAAAAAGTAAGCATCAGTAAAGGGAGTTACAAATACCTAATGGGGGACCTTCTTCTCATTATGAAGGGACATCAAATGAGGGATTACCTAACTCCACAAACAGAGTAATCATGACATATTGATTATTGGGGAACTGATTAGGGGAGTACAAAACTCTTTAAAATTTATAGGGGAATCATTCCTTGCTTTTTAAAAGGGAGTATAGACTCTACTACTGAACAATAAAGGACCCCATTTCATAAATTTGACAGAGTATAAAATCTAAAAACAAATGGGGTACCCACAACCCCTCATAAATAAACAACTAAGAGATTATACAACTGTGGGGAATTCCATTCTCATCATGCCTGAATTCCATTTATGAACTTATGGATATAAATCCTAAACCTATACAAAACATAACATAAATGGTCTATAGTGGTTTAAAGGCTAAAAAAATCATCCTATACGTGAAAAAATGTTCATGTTTGGATATATCTTCACCATAATATGAAAAAAATAAGAAAATATGTGTATATGTATATAAAGGGATCATATGTAATGACCTACGATTTTCTTACATAGATATTACATCTTAATTGACTAATATTAAATGCATTTCACAAATTAATTCTTGAGTATTGTAAAAGTTTATTCTCTATAGAGATTATATAAACACTCATATTATTTCATAAAAGATCTTAAACATATATCATAAATATATTCCCATTTAGTATACTTCATAGAAATTGCCTACCTAAACTTTTCTTTATAACCTGGATAAAGGATACATAATAAATGGTGATCTCAGATGCTCAGTAAGGGTAAACATGGAATGTGTCAACCAATGATCATATGAAATCATATGATAAGCATAAGGGTATGAGATTATTAATATAACCCAAAAATTTCATACCCAATATATAATTGATCATAAACATGTTCCATGGAATAGAAATTATCATTTCAAAATACATGAACCATAAGAGTGTGAAATTTTCATAAATAAATCATGAACCATAAGTTCATGCAATATAAGTATGGAAACATCATAAATATAGAAACCATTTCACATATCAAGGTTAACATCCAATACCACAAAATCATAATAGATTAGGAATCAACACCTATTTACCATATGACAATGAATCAATCATCATCACCTATCTCCCATAGTTTACCAAGAATATCAACATGTTTCCCATAGAGGATAAATCAAATCAAATTATTTACCATAATTATATAATTAGATATAAAACTTTAACCAATGGATTATAGAGATATATAGGCCCCTACCATCACATAAAATATAAATTTTAATTCCACAAGATCATAAAACATTCATCACATAATAACCTATGAAAATGTACTTGGTATCATAAAAATTTTATCATGGCATAATCTATATGTTTTAATGGAAAAGACATAATGGAAAGAGAGTTTTTTTGTCCTGATGACTTATTTTTGTGTTTTTATTTCATTCTCAATAATTTACACTGGGTCAAAATTATTTTTCTTAATATAAACTCCCAATGGTTCTCACATCCATAACTAGGTACATACCTTATTTATAACGACAAATAGTCAGTTCGAGTTTCAGACCCTATGGATCTTAGGAACTCACATTAGTTGAGAGGATGTGAGTTTGAGATCATCATACCATTTTAGGGGGAATTGTTTCCTACTATGATACTCTCTTATATATTTAATATATGTTCATAAATATCTTCCTGATCCTAATATGGGGCCAATTACCCTAAAAAAATAACCATAGGTTAAACATATTTCCATTACAAATACGAATCAGTTTCTCCCATAAAATTACCATAAGTTGAATCACTTTTATATGTGACTTGGAATCTTTTAGAGAATTAATATTTATTTATTTGAGGTTCTTCATCCACTTCCCTTGATGGGTGGATGCTGATATATTGGAGACGAATAGTTGTGTGCTTCAGAATTTGATGTGTTTCATGGAGGAATTCAATATGTATAAGATGGTATTGATCTTCTATGAGGTAGCCTATATATACTATTTATAGTAGGAAACAAATACCACATAGTTCATTGAACCCATGCAGTTTAACATCATATAGAAATGATATATGTTCGTTCACTTAGGAACCAGGTATTTGAGATCGAGTATCAAAAAGAAATTTTACATATCCTAGGTATAGAACGAGTCAGTGTTATCATAGTTAGATGGACTTTGGATGGGCCCCAAGGTGGATGTACTTATTTTGAGGGAGTCATATCATGCTACTCATTGAGGATTACACACTGAAATTTTACTAGATGGTGGAGATTCATGATGCGAATGATATGACCATTTTAACGGCCTAATCCCATATAGGCCATGCTTAGTGTGCAAATCAAGGGATAAAAATTAGACTATCTCACTACATATGGATTCATGACTTATGTACTAGGATGACCCTTTGGAGGATTAATATAGAGCACTATCCTTAAGAAGGAATCCTATGTATCCTGGTTATATCATGAATCAGATTCAACATAGTTCAATTGATTGGGGTTTACACACAATGTTTTTACTTATATAAAGGATTTATAAGGTTATCATGTCCTAGGATGCCTTCCTAACCTAATACAAATGTCTTCCTAAAATTCATTTATTTTCTACCTCATATACCTTGATTATCTACTTGACATGTCAGAATATTTCTCCCTGACATGTCCAAATACAATTTCATAATCCGGTTGAATTGTATAAGGGATGTCACATATTCTAGATGGAATGTCTGTAGGTCATATCATGACCAAGGATGACCTATCTGAAGGACAATGCAAGACCTGGTTGGCTGATCCTGGAGTCCATCACTAGATCCTTGCTGACATGCTTGGAGGGTGTCGCATGATCATATTAACATTATCTACGGTCATCGTGAAATCTATTTGACATGCTTGGAGGGTGCCTCAAGAGTCAGTGTGACATGTTTGTAGGGCGGTTCATGTCCTTGATGACTTGTCTAGCCGTCATTGCGAAATATGAATATAATATCTGGAGAATGTCATAATATCTGGATGGCTCTTATTCATGGAATATAGAGATCCATTTTTCATTCCCTAGTGTCATTAAGATATTCAACATACACTTATTGGTGTCACCATATGGTATGGGGGACACATCGGATGAACATCCAAAGGTCTGGATGGAGAGACCAAAGGGTTTTACAGGGCTTGAGTGGCATGCTAAGGGGCACCATGTGACATGACCTGACATGTCTAGGGGACATTGTGTTATCTAAATAGTATACCATAGGATCTTATCAAGATCTAGGTGACATGTTCTAGTGACGTCTCATGACCTGGGTGGTTCATGAGAATCTCATGAGGATTAGCATATATGACCTTCACATAAGACATCCATCTTTTTAGTATTTTTTCATGATTTTTATTGCATATAGATCAGATTTTTTCATTTTTATCTTGTTTATTTATTGTGTGATTCTATAGATATGTGTTATTTTCATTCAAATAACCTATCATAATTCATTCACGTGATGTATGAGTAATCACACAAAGTGTCTATACATGTCACATGATCTCTTAGGTTCTTCCCTGGACGTTACCTAATGAAAAAACTTTATGATCATGAGGTCATACACCCCAAGAAATCCTCTCTACTACATGGGTGAACCCATGTGAGGATCCAAGGATTCATTCTTCATGTTAGGGTGGGGGATTTATTGGCATCTCCACCCTGATTATTTGTAGATTTTCACGACATGTATTGTGCAAATATAGGATATAATTAGTGGAGGGATTTGATGTCATGCATTTTGTAAGATCCTGCTATAGTTCATTCTAGGGGCGTCACATGATTTCAGTGACCATGAGACTGTCCATACAACACCCCATTTATTGGATTGAATCCATTTAATGGGGTATTTATTAATCAAGTGGGAATTCCATGAGGCTTTCACATTTACAGGATAAAATTTCTAAGGGCCTTAATTAGATTAGGATGCCTATTGAAAGGGTTTCACGCGACTGTTGACGCTCATTTCCGTCATAGAGTTGAACAAATGAAAAGGGGAATACCTTAAGCACAAAGAGATTCATCCTTTGAAGAACATAAAAAATTGACAAAGGCATGAACAAGGATTTCTTTAAGCATGGGTCACACAAGTTTCACCATGGTTTCCCAAGTATACTTGTGCGCCACATATTGGTCGTGCAGGTGACTTGCGTGCCCTATTTTATTTTCTCCCAAGGTCCTCAATGGACTATAAATACCCCTTTTGGGCCCCCCATTTCAAGGACGAAAAATACAAAAGTCATATTTAAGCTCTCGGTGCCCTAGTCTTTGCTTTAAGTCTTCTAAAAAATTCTAAGGTAATTTCTTACCTAGAATGGAAGATCTAAAGAGGGAGAATAAGGCCTAAGTGTTTAAATTCATCAACACTTGCATGCCTAAGTGTCCAACCCTTAAGGGAAACAGCCGCACTTGTGCGCTGCCTTATCCATTCAACAAAACATGCACACCACCCTTTTGGAAGCCTATAGAGATAATACTAAGGACTTGAGCCAAGCCTCACCCAAGTATTACCCTATGGGTTAACCGTCTCCCATGTATACACATGTCACGCAAGTATACTTGTGCAACCAGGACCTGTGCGCCCAAACAAGACTAGTGCGCCTGCCTCTTTTTGGGTGCCCCTCATGCCTATTCAACTCTTTTATTCAAATCCACCTATCCTCTGCAAGATTTATCATTAAAAACCTTCTTCAAAGCCATTTATGGCATGGTTATTTTGTTTGATTACTTATCTGAAAGGAACTCTATGGAACATATCTCAAAAAACTCGTGATTTATATAACTTTATGTCACTAAGGTTAGAGATTTCCTTCATTCAACATCATCCTTTAAGATGAGAGATCTATAATCTGGGCATCCTCCTTAGGAGTAAGACCTAATTTCCCTAATCTGGGCATCCTCCTTAGGAGTAAGCCCCAAGTTCCCTAATCTAGGAATCCTCCTCAGGATTAAGCCCCAAGTTCCCTAATCTGGGCATCCTTCTTAGGAGTAAGCCCCAAGTTCCCTAATCTAGGCATCCTCCTTAGTAGTAATCCCCAAGTTCCCTAATCTGGGTATCCTCCTTAGGAGTAAGCGCCAAGTTCCCTAATCTGGGCTTCCTATTTAGGAGTAAGCCCCAATCATACTTTCTCTTAAACTGGGCCTCCTTTTCAGGAGTAATCCCCAGATCTTAAGTCCCCTTAACCTAGGTATCCTTTTCAAGAGTAAGCCCTAGGATTATTTTCTTTTGACTTGAGCATCCTTCTCAAGAATAAAACCCAATCATTATCCCCTCTCTAATTTGAGCATCCTTCTTAGGATTAATCCCTAAGTTAAGTATTTAAATCTCTATAAATCACATATACCTTTATGGACCTTGTTCCTGGGATTCTTTACTAAGTCCTAATATTAATTTACTTGGGCGGTCATACAAATGTAAGCCCCACCTCATTTCTAATGATTGCATCTTTCATGGAACAATCATCATATTTTACTGATACCTCTTGTTTCTCACACCAAGCATGACTCACATGAGCTTAGAGTGTAAAAAATAATAATGACATATGTCTTTATACCATTAATCATGCATAAACCTCATACTTCTTCACTCAAACTACGTGGGTTCTGATTCCTTTTTTAACAAGGATACATAGTTAGCCCATCTGTGGGTACGATCCCAACTCAAAAATAATCCATGTCCTTCTGAATGAAAATAAACTTCAAGTGTCCCACTGAGTGGATTTAAAACCAGTATGGTTATCATGATGACCAAGAGATTTCTATATAATGTGTTGAAAGATACCATTGACTAAGAATCTATAATAAATACAGATGATTCTATATCGATGAAGAACCTCAAATATATACAAAAGACTCTCTAAATCTCATACATATCAATCATTGATTGTCAGATCTAAATGAAAGATCATTTTCATAGTTGGTAAATTAATAAGGATTCATGAACATAAATTAAATCTATAATATAGTTCCAGAGTAGAAAATAATTCCCCCCAAAAATGTATGATGAGTCCGACCTCCCATCCTCTCGACCAATGAAAATTATTAGGCCTCATCGGTGCACAACTAATGAGCATCTACCTTTGGAAAGTAGGTCCAAATGGATATAGAATCATTGGATGTTTCTGGTTCTACGAAAAAACCCGTTAGAAACCAATTGGAATGTTTGAACCTTAAACAAATGGGGTTATATCCATTTCTAGAAGAAACAAAAAATGGTGAACCTGATGTGAATCCTTAACCAAGTTAAATGATGTTTTACTTATTTGTTAGGCCCCTATTTAACTCATTGTGAGGGCCAACAAAGCAATCAATAACATATGTTCTCATCCAAAAGATTTAGTGGCCGAACTTATTGTGATTATGCCTGTTATATCAAACATGCACTCTTTTCCAATATCTCTCTACGTTATAGAAATGGCTTCTCTAAATTTCACACATGTGAATGCCTCTACTGCTACTTCTGTTGGATCCTCATCCGCTCTGAGGATGATATCACCTACTCAGCATCTTTAATGCTGGGTCTCAAATGCATTGGTTATGAAATACCATCAACATGGCACCATTCCGACTCTGGAGGCTGATTGACAAGCCCTCCAAGTCAATAATTCACACTAGTTGTCCGGACAGCGACAACCAGTGATCAAGAAGCAGGTGGTTCTAACCAACATATCCAACCGTTTTGGGTCATTATCCCCGGAACTCAATCACCAGTCCCTCCCATATTATGGGGAGGTGAATGAGAAGGTCACTGAAGGCCTTAATTCAAGAAGACATGAGTCCTTCCCGAGGGCTCCCATCAACAATCACAACCAGACTCGTGTGGCAGTGCGCCCTCAACATGATGAAGGTACCGCCTTTAGGGGTTCAGCTCTGGTCCCTCAGACCCGAGTCCGCAAGACGAACCATCAAAGGTGAAATATGGTCAACAGGGAGCAGGTTCTTATCCCCCCCTCCGGATAATTCCATCAAGCCAACTTGATGACAAACAATGAGCAAGCATATACACATGTCTGTTCTGATGTTACTTCCCAGCAGACTCATCTGGCAGTAACACACCAATCCCGCCAGGCAATTCAAGTGGAGTATTATAAGTAGGCCTATACACCTGTTTATAACTCATCAACTAGTCATTAGGATTGTATAACTACACCCAAAGAATCTTTCCAATCTAATATGGTGGCAACTGATAAGCAGGGACATACAACTGTTTACAATCAACAATTCTGTCAGCAGTCTTGTCTGCCAGAATTGAAGGAAAATTTCCTCAACCATACTTGAAAAAGAATACACAGAAGCCACATAAACCTGGATATGTTCATAAAGCCTTCCAACAGTCTCGTTTGGTAGCACCCGGAGAAGTCAGTCGGAAAGCTCCGACGACAAATTTGGAGTAGACTCAACTCTCTACAGCCACACATGAGTACTGTTAGAATTCACTGACAGTAAAAGGAGGACAAAAGCAGGAATACACACCTACTCCAAGCACAGAAAGAACGTATATTCCTGTTCCGATAGATAATTCCACCAAGGACATTCTGATAATGGTGAAAGAGCAGAAGCAAATCCCTACTCATATTCTGGATTCCTGTCATAATATTAAAACAACTTCACCAGTATCACAGAAAAAAACAAATATGTCCCTAACAGTGGAGTGACTCATCAACATATCACTCTGGAACATATACACACCTCTGTTCCAGTCCAAGAGGGTTCTGGGGGCATATTCCCCAATGTCATGCGGACAATCAAGTCAGGAACATACACCTGATTTGAATGGAGATAATCAGCCAAACCTGACCATTTCTCCTGAACAGACACATACAACTGCCCATAATAACCACTTTCCACAACAATTTGGTTCCAAAGTGAGAAATAAGGTGTCTAAGAAAAAGACCCATTCATCACAGTCAATAAATCAAGAGCAGATCTGTAATAAGACCTTGCTCAATGCTGTAGTTCTTAAATCCCTTAGAATATTATCCGTTTCAACTCAAGATTATACTCTCTCATTTACCAATATTGAAAACAATAATTCCAAAGGTCTTCATCAGAAACTTACTCATGAAGGCTTGATTCATGACAGTTGGGTCGATCTTGAAGTATCATCTTTAGATGAGAGCCACAAGAACTCTCTGTGTGGCCAAAAGACCAAGGAGAAAACGGTTCCATATTTTGCTGTAACCCACCATGGTGGTCCTCCCCATGATGATGAATTTAGATATGAAAGTCCTCTCTGCAGTAGTAATTTTCATTGCCTGTAAAATTATTCAAAGGACAATGCAGTAACAAGAAATCCCTCTTATCTTGAGGCACTTGAAAATGTGAAGCCAGTCATGTATGATGATTTACCTCTAGCAGGTGAAATACTTTCTCAATAAGAAGATAGCCTGGGGTGTAGGTCATTCTATGAACCACCCCTGGGTCATTCAACTTCTAGTTTGATAAATGGATTCTCTACCAATCTTGTTGATTCTGATGAAGTAACATAGAAGCACTAGCTTTGATCTAATCAGGTAGAAGAATCTTCATCGAATGATAAGGAGGAAGTGAGGAATATGAGGAAACAATTGGAAAAAGGTGATGTACCAGTCATGTTTTGGCCTTTGGCTGACTCTCAGTATGATATTCCAGAAATGTTGACTGAAGAATGTATTCAAAATATTCATCTCAACATATAGAAAACTCTTTGTCACTTTAAAAATAAAATATTATCTTATTATGAATATGAAAATCATGTCAAGATAATAGAAGGGTTACAATGCCAAATTGATTTGGCATCTCTCTCAGTTTCCTAATATCCAATGGTTGAAAAGGAGCAGAGAGCCCTTCAGCTTTCATGCCTTGGCACACTAAAAAGATTGCGCCTGTTAATTGCCAATGCCCCATCTGGAATTCATATCAGGGGATGGGGTGTTCATGGAGCACTGCACCTCATTGTACTCTCCAGTCAACAAAGCGCACCAAAAATGGTCTCATGCAATGTTATTGCCCATGGTCGGCCACATCCAATTGGTTTTGTTTTTAATCAAAGGATTTATTAGGAATAGGCCTCAACTAGTTCTTCCCAAAGTCAGGAATACAAAGAACAAGTTGTCGAATTACTCTTTCATCAGACAAATGAGAATATCAAACATGCTTCTTGTTTAGAGCATGCACATCATCAAGTGAAAGAAGTTTCAGAAATCATCCAACGGTCATTTGAGCTGGGTGATTTGAGTGGATGTAGGTTAATGCCTCCATCCAATTTCCAGACTAAAGTCCGCAAAATTAGTAGTGTGTTTAATAAAGTCGCAGATGTAGTAGCTCAAGAACCACCCCAACTTGCCAGACTGGGGACCCGTTTAACACAACCCTCAGAATCAACAAATATGATTCAAGGAGTTGAGCAGGAACAGTAGGAACAGCCCTAGTCCACTGGACATGGGACTTTTTCAAATCCTCAATCTCTTCCTCATCAAAAGTCAATCTTCTCCCGATTAGGGAAGAAGCAACAAGAATAAAGTAGAGCCGAATTATCAGAAGATTCCCTCTAAATTACGGTTTATCAATAAGTTCTCGAGGGATCAACTTGACAAGAGGAAATGTCTCATAAAGGACATAGAATAATACATTATCACCGAAATGTTGATAGAAGGGATGAAATGTGTTATGCATCAATAAATGTCATCGATGCCATTATCACTGATCCCCCAGAACATGAGGCTCACTCAGTGGGATCAGATGAAGAATTTCCTACTCAAAAGACTATACGCACTGAAACAAATGAAGAAGGTGTGCATACACGAAATCAAAGGCTTACCCAGAATCTAGGTATTCCTTCAAATAACCAACTCCCCCCCTCTCTGAAATGTGAACAACAAGGGGAAAGGAAAAAGTCAGGTTGTGTCCCTCCCTACCTCTGGAGAAGTCTAATCACTCTCACTAGAGAAAATGTTCACACAACAAGAGGAAGAAATGAAGGAGTTAAGGAGGTTTAATGCAGAACTACTTCAAAGTAGTCTTCCTCCTAAGCATGCTGGAGTCAGTCAGTCAATGGAATTTGTTACATCTACTGAGATGGATCAAGAATATCCTCCTTTACCAACACACCCTCACAGGTCTAATACTATGGGTCATGTGTAACAACAACCGGTATTGGTATCATCATTTGCAGTACCAGACACCATACCCATCCAATCTCCAGTTATTTCACATTCTCAAGCCCAAGCTCAACCAGATGTTTCTCAAAAGTTAATGACTACCATTGAGTCATTAAAATCTTGGTTAGAAGCTGTGGAGGGAAAACATGGACAAATTTAACCAAAAAAGAGATCTTTCCTTGAATGGGTGAATGAAATTCCTCCCCCATCAAATTTTTCAAGTACCACATTCCCAATTTTTAATGGTTCCAGAGCCCCAGAACAACACTGAACAAATTTTGTTTCTCGTTGTTATCCTATGATGGGAACTTCTCAAAAATAGGAAGATGTTAACCTCAAGTGTTTTGTACAGTCATTACAAGGTCCTGCCTTTTTCTGGTATAAAATCTTGCAATCTCGGTCAATTACTGGGTGGGAAGATCTCCATCAACGATTGCTTCTTCAATTCAGCTCAATGTTGCCAAAGACAACAACTTTTGACCTTAAAAATTGTAAGCAAAGGGAGAATGAAAGATTTTCTGATTTCATTGATCACTAGAAGGTATTAACATATTCTTTAAGCTTATTACTCCCTCATGAAGAATTGTTGCCAATATATGGGGAAAATTTTCATAATGAATTACGCACACCGTTGATCCCTGTGAAATACATAGAAGGGTTTCGAGACCTTACTTCGATCGCTCAGCAGATCGAAGACTCTCTTACAAAGACTAAGGATAAAACTCATGTAATTCCATTAGCTTTAGGAAGGAGACTGGGTAAAGCAGAGACTGCTACAGTCACACTTAAACAGGTAGTTGTACCTACTTCCACTTCAAAACCTTCATCATATCTAAGGGATCCACCTCCGGAGCATCAACAACAGAGGCCATTTCATCAAGATGATCCAATAGATCAAAGACAGAAACAATTTGAGGAGTTAAAAAACAAAGTTTATTCTTTCCGAAATGAACAATTTTCTGGTTACCTCATTTCGGCTCTAGAAAATAATTTGGTTCTATTTCCAAGGCTTAAAAGGCCAAACAAGGAAGGAGATAAAGACCTTCCCAACTATTTTCTATTTCATCAGATGTTGGCGAATCCCATTCAGGAGTGTTTTGTCTTAAAAGACCTCCTTCAAAATATGGTGGACTCGGGACAAGTCAAACTGAAAGGTTCTTCAGCCTAGGTAGCATGTGTTACTGCTACAGATACAGAGGAAGAAGGTGAGTGGCAAGAATTAAAAAGAAAAAACGTACAGAAATATGAGGATTGGATGGTTAGGAAAAGAATCAGAAAAACACATTTCATTTTACGAACGGAATTTAAGAAACCAATTGTGTCTTCTTCTATGAATTCAATAGCAAAACCCCCTTCATCAGAAGGAAAATCCTCAAAGAAACGACATAATTCGAAGAAAGAAGAGAAATCAGAAGAAGACAAGCTTGTGTCAAAGCCCAAGGTGTCTTTAACTCTAGCAGATTTCATGCCATATGCTTCAAAGCCATGGGCACTTCCCCACAAAATGACACAACCTAAACTGTCTAATCAAGCAGAATATTCATCAAATGAAGCGTTGATATTTGGCTCTGTTAACATGATTCACATAACAGATCCTTATGCCCGTCACAGTTTCAATCTTGATGAGCCTAAGTTCCCTATATCAAATAGTGTAATTAGAGGGAGTTCCAGAGTTCTAGGATACAGAGGAAGATGTGGATGTTCTAGAAGCCACTATTTCACTCCTACCCTTGATAGAACTGTATATGCAGTAGAAACTCGTGGAAGATCCCTTCAGCGGGCTCAACAAGAAAAAGAATGTTCTTGCACACCTGGATGATTTAGTATTGGCACAATTATTTTGGAAGATTGGTTGAAGGTTACACATTCTTCCTCTCAGCAAATAAATAGACCAAGTCGGTCTAATCTTCCAAAGTCAGGAGTATTTCCAACTCCTACCTCAATACAAGATGCATCTACTTCCAAAGCATCAACTTCTAAGGATCCTGTGAAACCACATGTTCCTATTGGGAAATATAGACCTTTGGATCAAAAGTATGATGTATTGAAACATTTGTCCCATGTACCAGCCAAGTTATCAATTCTGGATTCCTTGAATTTATCAATGGATCATCGAGAGGCACTCATTGAGGCTTTGTCAAGCCCTCAGGAATTCGAAACTGAAATTATTACGGCTGAAGTCTATCATGTAGAGAATGATCCTGCAGAATTTCATGCAGTGAAATCTTTTACAGATGAAGATGAAGATAATGTTGGTCATGGACATATTAGACCTTTTATTTATTTGAAAAGGTCAATGATATAGACATCTGACGAGTTTTCATTGATAATGGTTCAGGATTCAACCTCATCCCTATTCGTACACTTCGTCGATTAGGCCTCACTGAATCTGATTTATCTCCTTCCACTTTGATGTTGCAAGGATATGATAAAAATGAATAAAAACCTCTGGGAAATATTACACTCAGAACTCAGTTTTTGGATCTTGTATCCAATTTAGATTTCATGGTTGTTCGTCATGACACAACCTTCAACATTTTTCTTGGAAGACCTTGGCTACATCAACATACGGATATACCTTCATCATACCATCAATGTCTCAAATATTGTTTCAATTGTCAAATTAGGACATTGTATGGTGATAAAGCCCCATTCAGAACATGTGAATCTCAATACATTGAGGCATAATTCTATCACATAGAGGGAAAGGAGGTATCTACAGCAAAAAAGGTTTCCAAAATTAATACTCCATATGGTTTGGAAAAGATTCCAGTAAACCCATTCATACATGTGAGTACAGATTATGTGTTTCCTATTATTAAAATTGATAGGATAGTCCCAAATACAAATACTCTTATAGAAACTTCCATAATGTCAATTACGACAACCAAGACAGACAATATGGGATAAATTGCTTATTCACCAAGAAATGTTGAAAGATCAAATGGAGGTGTCTTCATTTCATCCACTAAATTCCAGCAATTCTATACTTCATCTACCAGTATAGAATAAGTTATAGAAATGTTAGAGATAAATGATGATTTCAATTCTCAATCTGTCATCTCCTCTTTATTACCCAAGGAAGACCCTTCATCGTCAATAGGGTCAGAAATGGTAGCCTCTTCTTCAAGATGTTCAAATTTTAACATCTCTCTTCATCATGGGAATTCTGCTTCATCATCTACTATGGATGTAGAAAGAGAAGAAATAACACATGTTGATGAAGAAGAGGAAGATCTCAGAGATTCTCCTCCAGCATAAGAAGAGGGTATCCCTACCACTGTGGATGAAATCAGAGAAATAAACCTGGGTACAAAAGAATATCCACGCCCCACTTTAATTAGTGAGGCCATGACTCTTGAAGAGAAATAAATTTATATTTCACTTTTAAAACCAAATCGAGATATATTTTCTTGGAACTATACAGAAATTCTAGGGCTTAATCTAGATGTTGCAACTCATCATTTGGGTTTTCCAGAAGAACACCGAGGATTCAAGAAAGCCATAAGAAGAACACACCCAACTTATGCTTCCAAAATTGAAGTTGAAGTGGATAAGATTATCAAAGTTAACAATGTCAGAGAAGTTCAATATCCCAAATGGTTGGCTAATATTGTCCCTGTGAAAAATAATAATGGACAAATTATAGTTTTCATTGATTTCAGAGATCTTAATCAGCATTGTCCCAAAGATGATTTTCTAGTTCTGATCACAAAACTTTTAGTTGATGCAAATAACTAGATATGAAGTACTTTCCTTCATGGGCAGATATTATGGGTATAATAAAATATGAATGGCTCTAGAAGATGAAGAATCTACAGCTGTCAGAGCCCCTCAGGGTGTGTTTTGATATCGGGTAATGCCCTTTGGCCTGAAAAATACAGGCGCAACATATCAATGGGCCATGCACCATATCATCAAACCCTTTTTAGGGAAATTTTTTGAATGTTATGTGGATGATTTGGTGGTTAAATCTAGACAACGTTCTAATCAATTGGCTAATTTGGAAATCATATTACACAAACTTCGACAACACAATTTGAAGATGAACCCCTTAAATTGTGATTTTGGGGTAACCTCAGGAACATTTCTCAGCTTTGTTGTATTCCATAGTGGTATTGAAGTTGATTCTGAGAAGACAAAATCAATCCTTGGTATGTCACCTCCTCGAAATTTGAAGGAATTGAGAGGACTTTAAGGACACTTGGCCTATATTCGGCATTTCATCGCCAATCTGGCAGGAAAATGTTTACCCTTCACCAAATTGATGAACAAGAGAGTCACTTACCAGTGGACTGAAGAATGTCAAGAGGCATTCAATATTCTCAAGAAATATCTCTTGATTCCACCAGTATTAATGCCACCTATTGATGGAAGACCACTTATCCTTTATATTACAGCTTTAGAGTGATCATTGGGTGCCTTCCTTTCCCAAAATAATGATACTGGGAATGAAAACAACCCTTACTATCTCAGTCAGACTATGCTTGAAGCAGAAACATGATATTCAAGTATTGAAAAGTACTGCCTAGCATTAATCTTTACAGTTCAGAAATTGAGACACTACCTGCAACATCATGAGTTCCAATTGGTATATCGCAATAACCTACTCAAATTTATCCTTAGTCATCCAATGATTACAGGAAGTTTGGCAAGGTGGGCAGTTATTTTACCACAATTTTATATCTAGTATGTGTCTCAAAAGGAAATAAATGGCCAAGCTCTAACTGATTTCCTTGTTGAACACCCTTTAGTGGAAGATACATCTTTTGATATTGAACTTCCTAACGAGGAAGTATTTTCTATTCAAGATAATCTTCAAACATGGAAAATGTACTTTGATGGTGCTTTAAGAAGTCCAACAGGGAAGAAAATGGAAGATCCTAAAGTCAACAAAGTTGGGTTATGAATTGTTCTTATTTACACTAAAAAGGAAGTTCTACCATATTCCTTCTTATTGTTGGAAGGCGGTATAAACAATGAAGTAGAATATGAAGCTCTCATCGCAGGATTGGAGTTGGCACTTTAGTCACAAGTGAATCACTTAAAGGTGAAAGGTGATTCAGACCTGGTAATCAAACAAGTCAATGTGGATTATGTAGTCAGAAAAGAAGAGTTAATCCCTTTGTATGATTACGTCAGAGATTTAATGGAGGAATTTCCTTCAGGACTGACATTTTCTTATGTCCCGCGATCACAAAATTCCCAAGCTGATGCATTGGCTAATGTAGCCATAGCTGTAGTCAATCCAAATCGGGGTGAAACAATCATCAGTATTACCCACCGTTATAAAATTTCACCTTATGTTCAAATTAGAACAGAGGAAATAAATGAAATTAGTCCCATTTATGAACCTTATGGTCATACTACAGTATGAATGACACCTATTAGGGAATACCTTCAAAATGGAACACTCCCACCTGATAGAGCTGGGAATGAACAAGTTCAGCGATGTGTGGTCAATTTTACTCTTTATGATAGCCCATATCACCTAGAAAAAATTCCCTATACAAGTGGTTTTGATTTAATTCTCTTTAGATGCATTGATGGCGAGAGACAATGGCTGTCATGAAAGAAGTACATCTAGGAGTCTGTGGTGACCACCGGTCTGGACATAGACTGTCTATCAAATTTGAAGGCCTTGATACTTTTGGCCTTCAATGATACAAGATTGTGTTGATTTCACTAAGAAGTGTCATTATTGCAAAGTATGATCTAACTTCATTTATCAACCCCCAGAGTTTCTTCATAGAGATAAATACTCATGGCCATTTTCCACACAGGGAATGGATGTAGTAGGACCTTACCCTTCAGCTACCACCAAGAAGTTTAAGTATATTCTTACTGCTACTGACTTCTTTTCCAAATGGGCAGAGGCAATACCTCTCAAATAAGTTAGTTATAAAAGCATTGTTAGCTTCATTTAGTCTAACATCATTACTAGATTTGGTGTCCCTCATACCATATTGATGGACAATGGCACCAAATTCTGTTCATATGAGGTAAGACAGTTGTATCAAGAATACAACATCAAATCCAACCATTCATCTCAGTATCATGCAGTATCCAACGGCCAAATAGAAGCCTTCAATAAGACTCTTTCAAACATACTGGAAAATATGGTGGATAAAGATAAAAAATCACGGCCTGATAAACTTTTTCATGCTTTATGGGCTTATCGGACCACCGCCCGTACTACTATGTGGTCAACTCTATATTCATTGGTATATGGAACAGAAGCAGTCTTGCCCATTGAAGTTCAATTACCTTCCCTCAGAGTATCCAATTGTGATCATCCATCTACAGATGAACAATATCAAAAGAGATTGGATGAATTGGAATGATTAGATGAAAAAATATTGGGCACCCTACACCACTTGGAAGTCTATCAGAATCGAATAGCAAGTGCTTTCAACAAAAAAGTTTGTCTTCATTCATAAATTGAAGGAGAATTGGTATTGGTTCTTAGAACTCCAATGATACCAGGAATGAAACCTCCCAAGCTTGATCCCAAGTGGGAAGGACCTTACTCTATACATAAGGTCTACTCCAATGGGGCTTATTCTTTAATCTCAATGGATGGAGATCTAATTACAACTCCAACCAATTAAAGATTCTTGAAGAAGTATTTTGTGTAACAAAAATATAGTACATCCTAGCTACACGATGTTAAACTGTACAACACCCTTTCGTCCAACATGACATTAAACTGTGTTTTGATCCAAACATGACCTTAAAATGTGTTGTCCTAGCTACATGATGCTAAAATGTACAACAACCTTTCGTCCAACATGACGTTAAAATGTGTTGTCATCCAAACATGATGTTAAACTGTGTTGTCCAAGCTACATGATGCTAAACTGTACAACACTCATCCTTATTATATGATGTTAAACTATACTGCCCCTCTTTTGTCATTACTGTATGACATTAAACTACATAGTCCCCCATATGTCCTTACTGCAAGACTTTAAACTACACAGAACCTCTTTTTTCCTGCATGACATTAAATTGTGCATCGTTAAGGTTATTGCTACCTCTTTTTTCTCACACTAAGTATGACTCACATGATCTTAGAGTAAACTTCAACCATAACACCCTCTCTATGCCACTAACATTCATAAGTCCCAACACCATCTTCAGGTTTCCCTCAAATAAAATTTGATCACAAATTCATTCTTCAATCAAACTACACAAACTTTGATCCTTGCCTTCTAGGCTAGGTACGTAGGCAACCTCCCGAGGTTTAAGCCCAAAACCAATCTCTTCACATCGGTTCACCTCTGTCTCATCCGATGTTGATATGTGAAGCAGCCCAAAACCAATCTATCCCTCTTCACATCGGTTCCCCTCCGTCCCACATGACGTTAAACTGTGTACTTCCTTTTTGACCTTGCTACATGACACTAAACTGTGTAACACCATCATCCTTGCTATATGACATTAAACAATACAGTCCCCCATTGTCCCTCACCTGAGAGGGAATCATCATTGACATTGAACTCCAATCATTTCATATTTCAAATACTATGTGCATACATGGAAATTCCTGAACCTTTAATCTTGGGTCAAACCATCATTGCACTAAAGTCCCCTTTCACCCTTCACTTGTACGAACCAAGTCTGTACAAAGGGTATTTCAAGAACTATGTGCGGCTTGATTCCCATCATTATGGGAATCATAGGAATGTTCGAGCATCCCTCGAATCCAGCCCCATGTATTTGGGCCTAACCCCAAATTCCACTTTCAGTCCCTTGGATGAAAATTCCCCCTATGAAAACATGAATGTGGTATGAAAACCCTGGTCTTCATTCACATCAACTTTATAAAACACAAAATGTGTATTCTCTATTATGGTATGAGCTCTATGACACTAAAATAAGATCTCTTACATTTTCCTCCCACATTACATTCAACTATATATCAATAACTACGTATGGCTTGATTCCAATCTTTATGGGATACATATTAAAGTCAAGTACCTCAATTCAGGACCTAGCCACAACATGATTATGATTAGCATTGGTCTGTGTATCTCTACATGCATTGGAAAATGCCCATTTTGATGTGCCATACTCCTAACCTTAAATACTTCTAGATCTCCATAAACCTTTTCTTGAATTCTGGTCACAAAATGTTTGATACCTAAGAGTTCTTTTTCCTGAATATGCAGTATGTGCCCTTAGGTGGCCATGCATAAGTAGTCTACATAATGGACCTATCAGCCAAAAGATGCTATTATTTGACTATATAGCCAATTACCTTAAGTTTCCCTTCATAATTGAACCCCCTTACAGGTTTGTCAAATAGTAGTAATTTCATTCTTGGGAGGAAAACCTCTTTTGTCCTTATTGGTCTTAATGATAATATATAGGGATCTGAAAAAATAGACATCCTTAACATATTTGTCCCATACTCTTTTTTATGATATGAAAGTATTTCAGTCAATGGTTTATATTTCCCTTCCCTACATTTGGTTCAGACCTTCACAAGAGTGACATTCATCCAATTCTTTGTCATTCTTGATTGGTAATATCCTCTCCATATTCAAGTACCTCTCTCCATAAAGCAGACTCTATGCTTTTGAAAATTTGAATCTCCATAAACTTTCACTGGCTTTTTAGCAATAGAAAAGTAAAATTTCTGAGAGTTATTTTGCCTAACGATGCAGCACGTGCCCTTAGGCAGCCTTGCATAAGTAGTCTACATAACAGACCTGTTTTAATAGATACTATTATTTGACTATGAATCCAATGCCCTTAAGTGGCACTGCATAATTCAACCCCCTAACAAGTTTGTTAAATAGTGGTAACTTCACTCTTAAGAAATACTTCTTCTAATACCTTTTAGCCCTTTTTCATATCATTCCTCATATTCAAAATTTCTTAAGTCATAGTTTACATGTTTTCCCCCATTCTTGAATGTGGTAATATGTTTTCAGATAAATTATCAAGGAATTGAGTCATTTTTATTAATCCATTCAGTCAAAGTTGTTTCTACCTTAAACATTAGCCTTTTTATGTCCGACATGCATGAATTTAAACTTCCCACAAAATACAAGGGAACTCTGAAAAAAAGTCAAGTCCCAACTAACTAAACATACATTTTGTATGATTTAGGTAATATTTAGAAATAAAAAGATTCAAAGTTTGTAGGGTTATTTTTATAATCCAAGAAAAAAATCAAGTTATGCTTACTAGGCCCATTGTATTAGATAAAAATTTTAAGCAGGTAGCAAGAGAATGCAGGAACAAATGATTGAAGATGAAAGTGTTTTTCATTGATGCAGAAGAGTTAGAAGGAAATCCACAGACTGGAGTCTCTTCAATTTTTTCAAGAATTACAAGAGGCTTTCAACATAACTCTTCATTTGATTTACGGAATCCCGAACTTCATTAGCAGCTACTTGAAGTTCATTCACTTGACCAACTTCTCCCTTTTCAGCTTGATGGTGTGATTCCTTGGCATTCACGATGGATTTCATACCATTTGTTTGAACTCCTTCCAGTGAATTGTTAAGCTGGTCAAGTTCCCTAGTAACAGAATCTAACTGTTGTTGAAGGTGAATCTATTGGACAACTTTCTCCTCAATCTTATGTTTCATCTCCTTCAATTTCACAGCATGATCAGCCTCAACTCATGACACCACAGCCTCAAATTCGCTGATATTGGTCAACAACCTTGCTCTGGTCAGATCTTGACGGTATTTTTTCTCCTACTCCCTCCTTAAAATGAATTGTTTCATTGCGACATGGATCTCTTGATATCCAAAACCGCCAAGTCCCAACATGATGAATAGGTATGAAAGTCGCAGGATCTTCGAAGACAGCTCTTCAAGAGGCACTTCAAATATGATCTTCCATATGTTATTCCATGCCTTGTGACGTGAAAATTGGAGCACCTTTTGTATTTACGGGTCTGATTCAGCATCACTATCACATGGGGGAATATAGTCCAGGATTAATGCACTTAGATAAGTGACATGTTCTGCTCCTTCCCCCCTGACCCTTGTTACTTCACTTTCTATTCCTGTTATGGTGGGGGATGAGGCTTCAACTTCAGATCTAGCCATTGAAATTGACATCCTTGCATAGTCAATTGAATGTTTTGGTTAGTTTCAAAGGATAAAAAATGTTGATTACGTTGTCTTGAAAATTAATTTTAGCCACAAATATTATTATCTCTTACCCAACAGTTGATCAACAACAAGAGAAGGCTCCTCCCTGTATTTCCTAGCTTCAACAGGATTTTTAGGATGGGTTTCAAGAAGCTCTACCGGGCTAAGATCTACTTGAGCTAGTGTCTCTATAATAGTAGGGTTGACCATACCCCCTTCAAGCATTGGCAGTTCAACAGCTTGATCATATGGAACTGCACATTTCAACCAATCATGGTTAGAGATGCAATAAGAAATTTTTAAACAGGATGAAGGATAACACTCACCTCTAAAATATTCTAAATTACATGGTAATTTAACATGATATAAAATGTATTCAAAAGATGTGCCAAGTTTCATAATTTCATCCTGTGATATCTCAGATTCCTAGTTAGTATCACTAGTGGGATCATTCGATGTGTCTTCTTGGAGACCCTCATCCTGCGACCTCTGACCCTAGACAGCTTCTTCAGAGAAAATTATGACATCAGATGCAATGGCCACCAAATGTTCTGGTGCAAGTGTTGAACCTAAAGTATCATAAAATGGAATCCAATTGATGTTTTTATTCAAAATTTTATGAAGAATTGTTAATTTACCAAAAGCAGGCTCTTCTCTCCTTGCAGCAACAAGAGTAGTACTGGGAACAGAAGCTGAAGCAGCCAAGTCAGCATGAATTTGTGACTGTTCACCAGCACCCTCCTTTTTCCTCAGAGGACGATCGACCCTCTCCCTTAATGGGGAAATTGAATAAGCCCTTGAAATCCCATGAAATATGAGAAATGTTTTCATGAGTTAGGATTCATGACTTTCCAAAGGACTTACCACTACTGATGAAGCGTTTAGCTATGGACTTCTTCCTTCGATGTCTTTTCTTCTTTGGATTTTTGGGTGTGTTGACATCATCATCTCCAAATACATGTATTGGAGAGTGAAAATCCATTTCTAACTCTGCATCCATGGCTTGTTGTCCTGGAGATACCTCGCCCAACTCATGAGGAGATTCAGTAGCTCCGATGGTAGTACCACCAGGGATATACTGTGGTGAAGGAACCTCATTAGTTCCTTTATTTTCAAGATATAGAATGAAGAAAGTAATTTCATTGAGTAACAAAGACTTAACTGGAATGAAGTTGCAATGTAAATAAAGAAAGAGTCTTACATCTTCAGGAGCCATGTAATCGTGACACTCCTCATCTCTAGAAGCACCAGTACCCTCAGTGGTGTCACGATCCATCATTTCCTTTACCCGCTTAGTGATTGGAATGGAATCATCGGTGGCATATATAAGCATCTACATCTCTCTGATGTAAGCCCGCACTTAATCGGGGTTATCCTCGAAACAGATATCAGTAGAAGCCCGAAGATTCCCTACTCCAGGGATGTGTAGCCCTTCGCATAAGTCCATCCAGGAGGTTTCAGCATCGAAATATAAACTCCACCATGTCTGGACAGCCTGTAGTCATAGATATTCAGCATGTGTACCAGGAGGCTACGAGGAGGGTCCTACAATCTTGGACGTCAACTTCTTCCCAACTTCTACAATTATAGATAAAAGATAAGAAAATAACACTTGTTTCTCTATAAAGTAATGGCGATTAAATTTCCTCAATGATATAACTCACCAGGAGTCAATGGAGTATGTCTCTTAATTCTGGTAGGAGGAATATATCTTGCATGAGGCCACTTTGACACATGTCGTGCCTCATCATCCCCATCCTGAGAATCCAACGAGTCAGCCCTGGGTGAGGAACCCGGTGAATCAGCTCTGGGTGTGGAAGAGTCACCTTCCAGATGAAGGGTTTCTTTCTGGACAGTTCTCTTCTTTTTCCCCACCCAATGAACAAGATGATTCAGTACCCCTTCAGGGTATGATGCTACCCAGTTCTCATCATACCATGTAGTCATGTGACTCGCCGCTCCAGCAACTGGTTGATCAAACACTGCCCCAGTCTTCTCCATAGATGTCAGCAACCAAAGTTATCAGGAAACCATTGGATACTACTCTGATCTGACATGCATAAGAGGGGATACAACCATCTATTTCAGACAGTTGAATTGTCATGAAAATCTTTATAGAGAATATGCCTCACAATAAGTCTCCCCATCAATCCTGGTGGCCAATACACCATATCTACAAGCCAACATGTATGACCTCAATTCCAGGCTGGCTATTCCATCAACAAAAAATCACCCAGTTGGAGGGTTTCTATAAGGAAAGAAATGTAATTCCTTGAACATTCTCAACCTCACCTTCATATCATAGCAGTTAAGGGATAACAGAAAAATTCTAGAAAATGCCCGCACGGACAGCCTGAGATAACTTCTAGGAACCTGTACTCCACTCTGTACAACATATATCCTGAAATGAGTGGTGATCCATCCCCATAAATCTAGTAATGGTCCCACTATTCTCAAAGGTGACTTACCCAGATAAACATGGAGTAAGCTTCTATGAATATTCTCTAAAATGGGGGTGGCCAACCCAACCATTTTCCTCTCATCCAACTTGGCTACAACAACGAAGGTCCCTGTCCTGATGCCTACCTTCGAATCCCTAACGGGAAGAAGATAATTACTGAACCACAAGGCTAAGAAGCCCTCCATATGGGTATTTTCTGGGATTCTCTGATCAAATTAGTACCCCCACTTTTCAAATTCTCTTGCTTCTAGGGTCGGCTAGAATGTTCCAAAAGCACCCCTCTTCTCTGTTCTGGGGTAGGTAGCGGGACGAGTACAGGTGGGCCCCTTCTCATTCTTCTTGGTAAGAAACATATCCATCCACTCCTATGGATGAATATCCTTTCTAGAATGAGTTTTTGAGGTCTTTGAATTCTTGAGCTTGTAGAAAATGTTTAATAATTCTCGAGCCAAAGTCGGAGTCTTCTCCGAATAATTCCATGTCACCTTGGGAGGGATGAATTCATCACACATATCGCCCAAAACTGGATCCCCCAAGATCTTGTAGACATCCCACAAACTGATGCCTACTTCTCTATGAGTCAGATGGAAAGAATTGGTTTTCGGGCTTCAGCGGCTGATTAGCTCTGACACAAAGTCATCATTTCTATAGACATATGTCTGCCAAGCCCATACAAATTCATATATTTCAGCTCCTTTCAGATCCTCAACAAACTCTGCATAGGTTTGTCTCACCCAATATGCTCACATCCAAGTTGGCTTCACACCTCCTCCTGGATGGAAGTACCAACTCTTCTTCCAGCCTTTGGATTGATCCATCTGAGAGTTTTGGAAGATTGAGGGATAACAATGCGGCTGCAGATCAGGTTTGTGTGGTTTCAGATCTGAAGCACATGGGCTATGATGCATTATAAATTCCTTCTCCACTATTCCATCATTTAAAAATTTTCCTCAAAATGAGACATTTTCTAAAGAAATGTTGGTGTAAGTTTGAAACCAAGAAGTCGATAGATAGTTCTTTAGCTCTGGAATGTTGACTCCTTGAAGATGACTATGGCCATATAAAGGCAGGTAAATGCTCTGTGGATAATTAAGATGAAACTTCTTCAAGTAGTTGGACAAATCTGGGAGAGTGCTGTCACAAATATTATAATAGTCATGGCCAACGATGTTCATCATACCATCAATCTGCTTTCTATCTAGCTCATCATTCATTCAAATTCTTCTGGGATCCATTGAATCTACACAAAGGTAGAATAATTAACTCTTAAGTAAGTTGATTTTCCATAACATATGTGAAAAAATTTGAAAAAATGGCTAAGGCATTAAGGTGAGAAAGTCCCATGTTGGACCGCAGGTATAATCTGGTCGCGCAAGTATGGGAACGCAGGCATCACCACGCAAGTCCAAATACCACTACAGAAGCGCGACACAAAGAAATAATGAACCGCAGACAACAGCACCTGCGCAAATGAGCGAAAGCCAAGCTACTTGCGCACCGAGAGATCAGAAGCATTAAAAGCCGGGTGGTTTGCGCGAAGTGGTGCTGCATATTTATAGGTGAATTAGTTTACCTGCTCATCGTACCCTGCACAGCTCTCACCTGTGTGTCGCTACCTGTGCGCTCAAAAACTGCACGCCCAAAATTTCATGGTTTTCTCCTTTACCTCAGAGACAAATCCTATTTCCTTTTTTGGATCCAACTCTGAGGGGGGACTTTTTCTAATGCTCATTTTTTTCACAGAGTCTAACAAATGAAAATGGGAATACCTTAAGCACAAAGAGATTCATCTTTTGAAGAACATCAAAAATTGAGAAAGGCATGAACAAGGATTTCTTTAAGCATGGGTCGCACAAGTTTCACCATGCTCGTGCAAGTATACTTGCACTCCACATATTGGTCATGTAGGTGACTTGCGCGCCCTATTTTATTTTCACCCAAGGTCCTCAATGGCCTATAAATACCCCTTGTGGGTCCCCCATTTTAGGGACGAAAAAGCCAAAAGATAGATTTAAGATTTTGGTACCCTAGTCTTTGCTTGAAGTCATCCGAACACTTCTAAGGTAATTTATTACCTCAAATGGAAGATATAAAGAGGGGGAATAAGGCATAAGTGTTGAAATTCATCAACACTTGTGCTCCTAAGTGTCCAACCCTTAAGGGAAATGGATGCACTTGTGTGCCGCCTTATCCCTTCAACCAAACATGCACACCACCCTTTTGGAAGCCTTTACAGATAATACTAAGGGCTCGAGCCAAGTCTTTCCCAAGTATTACCCTATGGGTTAACTGTCTCCCAATTATACACATGTCATGCAAGTATACTTGTGCGACTAGGACTTGTGCACCCAAACAGGACTTGCAGGATTGCCTCTTTTTGGGTTCCACTCCTGCCTATTCAACTATTTTCTTCAAATCCACCTCTCCTCTTCAAGATTTAGCCTTAAAAACCTTCTTCAAATCCATTTATGGAATGGTTCCTTTGTTAGATTACTTATTTATAAGGAACTCTATGAAATATCTCGCAAAAACCTCATGATTTATATAACCTTATGTCACTAGGGTTAGAGATTTCCTTCATTCAACCTCATCCTTTACGATAAGAGATCTCTAATCTGGGCATCCTCCTTAGGAGTAAGCCCCAAGTTCCAAAATCTAAGCATCCTCATTAAGAGTAGGCCCCAAGTTCCCTAATATGAGCATCCTCCTTTGGAGTAAGCCCCAAGTTCCCTAATCTGGGAATCCTCCTTAGGAGTAAGCCCCAAGTTCCCTAATTTGGGATTCCTCATTAGGAGTAAGCCCCAAGTTCCCTAATTTGGGCATCCTCCTTAGGAGTAAGCCCCACTCATAATTTCTCTTAACCTAGGCCTCCTTTTCTGGAGTAATCCCCAAGCTTATTTTCTTTTGACTTGGGCTTCCTTCTCAGGAATAAAACCCAATCATTAGTCCATCTCTAATTTGGGCATCCATATCAGGAGTAAGCCCTAAGTTTAGTATTTAAATCTCCATAAAGCACATATACCTTTATGGACATTGTTCTTGGGTTTCTTTCCTAAACTAAGTCATAATCTTCATTTACATGGGAGGTCATACATATGTAAGACCCACCTCATTTATTATGATTGCATCTTTCGTGGAACAATCGTTAGGTTTTATTGATACCTCGTGTTTCTCACACCGATCATGACTCACGTGAGCTTAGAGTGTAAAAGTAATTATGACATATCTCTTTGCTCCATTAATCATGCATAAAACTCATAATTCTTCACTCGAACTACGTGGGTTCTGATTCCTTTTTTAATAAAGATACACTGGTATCCCATCTGCGGGTACGATCCTAACTCTAAAATAATCCCTGTCCTTCTGAATGATAATAAACTTCAAGTGCCCCACTGAGTGTCTTTAAAACTAGTATGGTTATCATAATAACCAAGAGATTTCTATATAAGTTTTTTGTAGGATACCTTTGACTAAGAATCTCTAATAAATACGGATGATTTTCTATCGATGAAGAACCTAAAATACATATAAAAGATTCTCTAAATATCATACATATCAATCATTGATTTTCATATCTAAAGGAAAGCTCATTTTCATACTTGGTAAATTAATACGGATTCACAAACATAACTTAAATCTATAAGAGAGTCCCTGAGTAGACAATAATTCCCCCAAAAAGGTGTGATGAGTCCGACCTCCCATCCTCTCGACCAATGCAAATTCTTAAGCCTCATCGGTTCATAACTAATGAGCATCTACCTTTGGAATGTAGGTCCAAATGGATATAGAATCATTGGATGTTTCCGTTTCTATAAATAAACCTGTTAGAAATTGATTGGAATGTTTGAACCTTAAACAAACGTGGTCATCTCCATTTCTAGAAGAAACAGCGACCTATGGTTACTTGTTAGGGATCTTCTTTAAGACAAAGTTATCTTTCCAAGGGGCCTTTGTGGGATCATGCCATCATGTATAAGGGATTTTGTGATGTCATTAATAGTGTAAGAGCGTGTCCGATAAAGTTTACAACCACAATAGGATCCCACCATTTTCTTTTTTTTTTTATTTTGTTCATTTTATAAGGTTGGGGTATTTCATGAGTTTGTAAGAATATTTTCAAAGACAATCACTCTCACTATAGTTAATTCATCAAATGAAAAACTAAAGGGTCCTGTGATATTGCTTGATCATTTCCTGAAAAAAAAACCTTTATTCTATCCTATGGAGTTGGAGGGGAATGAAATACCGCTTGACATGTCCAAAGCCCTTCACGTGGAGTGGGTGACATGAAAATGTTCTCTCGAGTGGTGAGGTGGACATGTCACCATGGGATTATGGTGTATCACAAACCACCTAGGCATTTTACATTTGGTTTAAAACCATAAGAGGCTCCTGAAATTTGGATATTTTACTACTATTTTCCATGAATTTTTAGATGGATTGGCATGCATCCACTTATTGACATGTTGCATGAATCCCGGGTGCTCATTCAGAAACCACCACATGATTATCAAGTGTCTGGGACTCCTTTCCAAGAACAAGGAGGCCTTGAAAAATGGGGTTCATGGGATCTACTGTAGGTTATGTACCACACATGGATCCTTATGGTGACCTTCTGAAGGTCTCGCGATCACAAGTATATTGGAGTCTTACGCGATGCATGAGTTATGGACAACTTATTCTTCCTTTTCATTGTGTGGAAAATAATACCCATATTTAGGTACTTCTCCCGTTTTGGATTTTCTAATTCTCATTTAGATGGATTTAACAAATTCCCCCCTTAAAGAGTGACATCCGTGAAAAAAGGGCTCATTTCAAAGAAAATTTAGTGTTTGTCTAACGCTTTGAAGCTATCACCAGTCGAAATCTTGGGAGAATATTAGTCTTTAGGGTATCATTTGGTAATCCATGGAATTCCATGTAAATAGGGAAATAGAATGGTTCTCATTCACTATATCCCATCATTCAGAGCTCTTGTGCAATGCCTATGTTTTGTGACCTTGTTGAAAGAACTTTCTATAATAATCCATCGTAGGACCTCACCAGAATGTTGTTTAGTGAGAACTGCTTCACAAAAAAATATTTTCCTGGGTTCCCATTTTAATAAAATACTAAATTATATTTGGTAATTGGTTAAACCTCATATATAAGGATGTATAATTTTCTTAGAGGTTTCAAAGGATCTTTCAGATCGATCACATGATCACTTGACTTTTTGGAAGATCACATGACCATGTCAAGGTCATGTGATCGTGAGTCTTCTATGGGGTTTTGTGTTCATGGAATGTTTTATGGGTTTATATGGCCTGTGATATATTCCGGAGATATTCTATTTGTGAAACAATATGAGATCATGAATCCCTTATTGATTCATGTGATTTTCATGAGGGTTCTAAGATTTATTCATTTCTTCTGATGGAATTTCACTTATCTGACATATTCAACTTTCTTTTTTGAATCATTCTTCAGGATCTCATCATAGTTATTATGCCACAACTAATTAGAGGTCCATGATTTCTATGAATCTTAATGTCAACCCTCAGTACCTCATGCATCCTAACAATGAGGTTCTGAAGTGGATCCTCCCTTTCAAACTCCAAGGATAACATTTATCACACCAAATTTTATTGTATGGGTTTGAACCACTAGATAATGTCTCCATCCATTATCCAGACTAAAAAATTCCATCTGGATGGTGTCAACTTCACTTGAATTCATTCAAATTATGGTATTTAGGGATGTCTGGTTGGTCATAGAATAATCCAAAGGTTTATATTACATACTAAAAAATTCAATAATAGGTCCAGATGGATGTGAAATTACTCACTTGGCCATCCTCCAGATCTATTTGATTATACTCATCAATTATTTGAATAAATCAGGCTATAGTTAGAGCTCAAAATGGGATATGAGACGTAGTGGAAACTTTTTTGATGAATGGGAATTCCCATTCCAGGTCAGGCAAAGATACATTAACTTTCCGGAACAGTTATATGTTATCCATTTCTATGAAGTAGTGTGGGTTTCTTAGTTTATTTTCTATTGATAGTCTGACATTATTTTAGAATTTATTAGTCATTGGGGCCCTAGAACCAAATAATTCCATTTTTTACATGGAATGGTAGAAATCATTCTCTTGGATATCCCCTCATAGAGATATGTGTGATGCTTCCTTCCTTCCATAGATGTATAGGATGACCCTTTGCAAAATCCTATTTTTGTTGAGGTATATGCTTAATATTATGAAGGAAAATTTAATGAAGGATATGAATATTCACTCCCTTATATTTTTCTAATATTGGATCAACATTTTATTTTATTTCAATAGAGTTAGGTCGACTACTATTCTCCCTCACTGATGACCATCTTAGTAGGTTCGTGACACTACTAGTTCATACGAGACCATCTTGGTAGCTGAAGATCATACCACATGGAGTTACCAGGTTAAGATAAATATATCCCCGAGACTTAGTCAGATAAGTTTATTTCCATTTTCTTTAATAGATGGATTTTCCTAGCTGGGGATGTGTGTTCAGGTATCCAGGTTAGTAAACTAGTGATGGAATCTTGAATATTAGAGGGGAAGCCTCTCAATCTAGTGGTTCCAACTCTTAAATGCCTCTACCATCTCTTAGGCCACATCCATCAGGGAAATACCCCACTAAGATAAATTGTACTTTCTCGTTTCTATTTATATGGATAAGGGAGGATTTTTACTTCTAAAAATACTTCAATACCACTGGGAAAACAACGCCTTACGTCATTTAGGGTTTCTAAACATATCTGGGCTGGGGCTAGGTCATTAGGCCCTGAAGGGGTTTCTGATGTGTTGGGATGACCTGATCTCTTAAATTTCACACATTTTCTTTCACCGACTGTTCCAATTATTCATAATGGTGATTTCTCTTTCAATTAAAGGTCGTACAATATTTCCCATTAGGACGAGGTTCTTACAGATAGGATAAAAGAACTGATCATTTTTGATCTGTATATACCTTATCAGCTTTCTCGATAATTAGACTACACCCAAAGGGTCTCCCCTCCTCCTTTGTAAGGTGTGTGTAGAGAGCAGCATCCCAACATCATCCATCAGTTTTGGATTATACTGGAATGTGAATAAACCAATGCTGAGATTTACCTTTAGCATGATGGCACCCCTTTCTTCTTATCATATAACTATTCCTAGGCATGGTTTGAGGCTTATCTGGGTAGAGCATTGAACAGGATGGTCCATTACATGGACAAACCATTTTCCTCACTGACTCATCTTTCCATAACAACGATGTAATTGATTGAGGATTTGGGTTAGTGTTTGAGAAAAAGTTCTCGTTGTGATGAAAATTATCTTGTTATTGTGGGAGAATTTGTCAAGGAAGCCAGTCTTTCCATGCAAGAAACAGATGACATGTCTTTCAAGGAAGATTATATGGGTCTTCTTCCTCTGATTCCTCCTTAGATCAACCAGTTTCCCCCAATTTTGACATACCCACTCCAGAAGCCACAAAAGCGCAGAAATGGCATGGTCTAATCTAGTAGATTACTCATGACCTCGTTATTGAGACTTTGATGGGAAAAGTTTTTGACCTAGAAGAAAATATTTTCCAGTTATTTCATGATTTGGTGGTTGGTGGATTTGTCCATTAATAATTATAAGAAATCATGGGGAAAATTATCTTGACACGGAAAGAATTGGCAGTCCGTGATAGCGACTTACAAAATTTTCACACCAGGGATTCCTCATCCAAATTGATGAAAGAATATTTGGTTAAATTGGAGGAGAGCTACAAGTTTAAATCATGTATTCCAGCCTAAATGAACATATTAACCATGAAATTATGGTGGTATGAGGAGATCTTATCTCCCACAAAGTTTGATCTTTTGGCATCATCATCCTCACTAGAAACCAGTAAAAAAGAGTTCAAGAGATGTTGACATTGATTAATGTAATTATTCCTGGGGTGGAAGTAGAAGAAGCAGGGTGAGTGAATCTTCAATGTTCAGTCGATGCTTCTATCCAACCTCTTGCTGACTTTTCCATCTTATCCAAATGAATCTTATTGTAGTTCGATTATGTTTATGTATTATGTTTTTGATTGAAACTTTGGAGATGCTCCAATTTTTGGAGGTTTCTCCTCCTACTTCATGCTATCAATGAATATCTATATTTAACTTTATATGTTTCTATATAGTTATATTTTATTCATGATATTCATGACATTCTGTTGATCTAATTTTTTATAAATCATCAGAGATACCCATCCTTTTCATAATATTAAGTAAATATGAATTCCTAGATCTAAAAATTTAAATCATAATAGATTATTCTCAAGAAATGATCATGAATAACAACCAATATAAGATTCCTTATTGAAATATCTACTATATCTATTTTAGATTACTGATTCAAAAAATGATAAATTAGGTACAAAATATGTCTTAGAGGGAGGGTTCCCTATTTTTGTCGAAGTTTTTGGGCTTGGAAAACATTACACTATTGTTTATAAGGATGTATGGTGGTGCTTAAAAGATCTGAATCTTTTCCATTCTTATAGATTAAATTTCTATTGTGTTATAGTTTCAGGTCTTCCATCTCGGACCATCTATCACTGTAGTTTTAGGGTCTTTTAGATCAGACCTTCTATTGCTGTAATTTAATGTCTTTTAACTCATACCTTATATAATTGTAGTTTAGGGTCTTTTATCTTGGACCTTCTATCATTGTAGTTTAGGTTATTTTATATCGAACCTTCTATAACTATATTTTAAGGTATTTTAGTACATAACTTCTTTCTCTATAGTTTAGGGTCTTTTAGCTCGGGCCTTCTGATACCGTATAGTTTAAGGACTTTATTCCAAGACATGTTTTATGAATATGTAATATGGGGCATACATGTCAGGGATGAACCAAAATCCCCAAATGGGTTCTGAGTTCCTCCACGGTGTTTCTAAGGCTTGCGAGGATTATAGATTCTTTCTTGTAAGGAAGAGATGCCTCTGGTTGGTAGGTTAAAACCCGTATGTGTAAGTTGCATTGTCAAATAGAGGTGCCTCTACTCTTCTCCAAGGGTTATGGAAGATTTATGGTTGTAATATTGGTTGAGGGAGAAATAATAGGGAATTCAGGTCCATATGGATAGTTGGAATATGTGTTGTTTAAGTCATGTGTTTGGGAGATCGAATCGATGGATGATGAAAAGGGGCATACCTACCAAATATTCCCCAAGATACCCTAAGGTTTTGAGTTCCACCATGGTGTCACCAGGGCCCACAAGGATTGGGTATCCTTTTATATAAGGACGGTATTCCTCTGGTTGGTAGGTTTAATCCCTTTATGCTTTGATAGAATGGTCAAATAAGGGCATCCCCAGTCTTTTCCAAAGTCCATGGAAGATTTGGAAGACTCAAGCATCTGGATAATGAAGTTTGGTATAAAGTAGAAGATATCCAGGATGGGTTTTATAACCCTAGGAAAATTTAGCTCTTAAAATATGATCCTCCAGACCCACAACCTGTAGTTTTGAATAATGGTATGTGGTCCATCAAATAGAGAGAAAATGGAGTTTCACATCCCTACCTTTAGAAATTGTACAAAATATGGTGATGTGACATCAAGGATGTGTAATATTATTGAATAGTCTAGTTATAAGAATAATAAATCATGATCTAGAAATATCAGAGCTAAGTAATGGTGGGAACTGCTGGGTAAATTCCAATCATCGGTGATGGTACGAGAATCTATAATTCCACACGTCTAGGATGATACTCTTGGATTTGGAAGGGGAGGATTCCAAGGATATGATGGTCTATTCTAAAGAGAAAATCTGTTTTAATAGTTTTCTATGGGGAGTTTACACCATCTTTAGACTTCAAAGTAATAAATGTGTTTTATGAAATGATTAATATTCATGAAATGGTCAAGCACCCTAAAGGTTTCTTCACTTCCTAATAAAAATGTTATCATAGAGAGGAGCTGTGAAAAATTGCTACACTAAATGTTTCTTGGACTAGGGGTCTAGAAATCATAACTCGTATTATACTAGGACCACAAAGTAGACCCTATAAGATTTATTCCTCATTTATTTATGCCCTAATTTTATCTTAAAATCTGTAGGTGAAGAGTTTATCGAGCGAAGACTTGAATTTTACTTAGGTCTCCCTTTGTGGGTTTTCAACCGGACAAGTTTTGTGCATCTTTCACTACCAGTTTAAAGTATTACAATACAGATCATCATAAGATAGATTTTAAGTTCATACAACTTTGTCTAGAGTGTAGTTAGTTTAAGTTCCTTACACATATGGACCAAATATGAGGGAGATGTTACACATGAGCCTAATATGGATACCAAATGTCACGAGCACACTAACATCATTTTGAGTGAGGGATGAAAATTTTGTAAATCATGGTTAGAGGTTCTGAAGTCATTTTAAATGATATGGGACAATCATACCAAGGATGGCCTAGAATACCCTTGTCTGTTGAGTTATTCCATGATGATGTCAGGCTCACAAGGATATAGAGTCCCTCCATACAAAGCCAAGATGTCCTTGGTTATTATGTCTAAGCCCTTTATTCTATGATAACATGGTCAAGTAGAGAGATCTATTTTCCTTTTTGAGGTCCATGAAATGTTCGTAGAAACTTGAGGTTCTCAAGGCATGAAGTGCGATATATGGATTGTGCTTCTTAACATATGTTAGAAGAACCTCATACTCTGGTTGATTGGGGTCAGGCTATTGAGGTCCTTTGAAAAGTAATGATTATGGGTGATAGCCTAAACTTTTTAATGTCATGTAGTGGGAATGTATTTTTTGTGAATTTTTACTATCATATGAATATGAAATTTTACTTTCAGTTTAATGTCATGTGATAAATAGGTATCTATTTCCTTGTAGTTTAATTTCATGTGGCAAGGACATATCTATATCCTTGTAGTTTAACAACATGCAGTAAGGATGTGAGAACCAAAGTGAAAATTTTATCAAGATATATTACATGTACAAGAAGAAAATATGTATACTCAATTCATACATAGGTGAAGCGAGCTTGTATGACTCAACCCCAATATAGTTGGGGGAAGTTCCTTGTGCAGGTCAAACCCATACACAGAGATGGGTAGAATATTTTTTTGTAGTGAGGATGGACCCAAGAATCATGGATCTGGTCATCACTATGTATCATGTGATGATAAGCATCAAGAAACATGTAGTTATTGAATGAGAAACACTATATGAAGGTCTAAATCATGTGTAGAGATAGGGGTATTTCGCGTTGATTGACATGGCTAGTCCCAATATTAGAGATCCAGGTGTCATTATGTATCTTGAGATGATAAGAATCCATAAACACATAGTTCTTAAAGAAACTACCTACGCAGGTCTAACCCATACATAGGGGGTTATGTCGATTCTTGTAGCTGGTCCTTGGATTAGAGATCTGAGTGTCTTTACGTATTCTGTGATGAAAGGAATCAAGCCACATGTAGTTGAAGAAACTTATGCAGTTATGTGTCGTACGACAAGGACAACAATCATGCTGTTTCACATCATATAGGGAGGACTCCATGATAAATCTATATTGAACTGATATACTTCTAACATGTGGGAAAATCCTTTACTAAAACTCCTAATCTCATGTGGGAAATTCTCAGTGTGATAAATAAGGAATGGAAAATGTTCCTGATGATGTGGAGGAAATTGGAGGATAACAGGGGCATTTTTGTACTATGTGGAAGCTGGGATATAATATAGGATATAAGCATCCCTATATATCCCATTAAAATGAGAATCATGTAATTTTTAGTTCTAAAAACCTAGGATGTTTAATTTCATGTGTAAAGTACATCCACCATGAAGCTTAACATCTTTTGGTGAGGACTAGAGGTCACTTAATGTGAAAGGAAAGGAATATTGGGGATGGGCTCAAGAATGGAGGTCTGGGCATCACTATGTATCATATGATGGGTGGAATCAAAGTATATGTAGTTATTGGATGAAGTGATTCCCTATGTGGATATGAATATCACACAGGGATAAGGGTCTTTCAATTTTATTTCTCATAGATCTTGATTATAAGTGATGAATCATTGGCGAGATCATGCTTTTTGTGTTGTTTAACATCAGGCGGTAAGGATTTTAGTCATGCAGTCTATCATCTTATGGTGAGGATGAAAAATGTAGTGGAGTTTTCAATCTTTCTATAGTGATGGGTTTAATAGAGTTTAACATCATGCGGTAAGGATAAGCTCTACATAGTTTAACATCATGGGGTCAGAATGACAGGTGCTAAGCAGTTTACCATCTTGCTGCTAGGATGAGAGATGTTGTGCAATTTAACTCTTACTACTAGGATAAGAGATGTTGTTCAGCTTAACATATTTCTTCTAGGATGGGTTAAGTATAGTTTAAATTCATTTGATTTGGATGAGCTCCACATCGTTTAAAATCGTGTGGTTAGGATGAGAGAATTTTTAGAGTTTAAAGTCTTGTTACAATTATGATAGATCTTGTGTAGTTTAACTTATTTTTCAAGGAAGAGAGATGTTGTTCAGTTTAATGTCTTGATTCTTGGATGAGGTTGTGTAGTTTAAAATCATGCATCCAGTACACTAGGATCTTGATGACAACTATACAAATTATTTATTGAGAAATATATCATTAGTGGGGGGGGGGGTGAGAGGATCCCTATCCATCATGGCCAAGGAGTAAAATCTTTTTTTATATAACTTATGTATGATATTTGCCTCTTACCATTTGGGTTCCAGCCTCAGTGGTTTGTTTCCTGGTATCATTGGTGTCCTGAGACCCAATACCAGTTCTCCAAATAGGAATTAAGAGATACATACCTTTTTATTGATGGCTCATGCAATCGGATTGTGAAGGATTTCAAGGTTTGACACTATGCGCAACTTATTATCATCGATCCTATCCAATTCATCCAACCACTTTTGTGATTTATCATCATCTACGAGTTTTCCACAAATTTCTATTCAATGTGAAGGTAGATGGAATTCTATGGGTAACAACACTTTAGTCCTGCAAACCAATGAATATTGAAATTCTTGTGTAGTAGTATTGGTGACGGTAGGGTTGGCCCATAAAGTATACATGAACTTGTTCGGCTAGGACTTCTTGTCCTTATTCACCATATTTTGGACTATATTTGGTAGAGTCTTATTTAAGGCCTCTATCTATAAATTTTGTGAGGCATGATGGTGATATGAGTGATTGGAATCGATGTTGTACTCCTATTATAGTTTCTTCAATTTTGTAGAATAGGAGTTGGGGTTATATTTCCTTAGTATCATGTGAGGGAGTTTGAACCTAGTGATGATATGGGACTTCATGATGTTGATGATGTTATTCTCCTTAAATTCTTTGAAGGATATTTCCTCATCCCATTTTTAATAGAATCAGAAAGGATTTACTTGACCTAATTAGTTGTCGATGGGGGATATATCTCCATGAAATCCATTCCCCATATGAAGATGAAACAAGAATATTTAGATTTATGTAGAAATTTTGGGGTTGATGGATGAGATTTTCATTGATATGGCATGCATGAAATATCTTGGTGAATTCCACATAGTCTTGTATCATGGTTTTCTAGTATTAACCCAACCTCCTGATTTTGTGGGAGATCATGGTCCCTAACTAATGAGTGTTGTAAAAGCTTGTATGGACTTATATTATGATGGCGGGTGTATCTCTTTTTTTTTCTATGCATCTGAGGAGGATCCCATAAAATCCTCACTTTTATAGGGGTTTTCCTCATTTGGAACATCTCATAGGGTAAAGTTCACTGCTCATCGTCCAATATGTTCCCTTTCAACACAGTTGTCGGGAGAGTCCAATTTTGGAGATAACAAATTATGGGCTCCATCCATCCAGGATTGGATACCGATTCATCATTATTATGGGGCGGTGATGAATTGAATGATTTTTTACATATTGAAGATGATGACAAATGAGACCATTCATCAATGCATGAGAAGGATGATTTCTTCCTCCTGATAATGGTCATACAAGACTGTGGCTGCATTAGAAAATGCATCGACATGAGCGTTCTGCGACCAGGGAACACGATGCAATGTGGGTTCTAATGTAAACACTACCATTAGTCCACTGACATATCCAATGAGGGGGGGCCAGTTATTACTTTTTGATGGAATATTCTCCATTTATATTCTTTATCACAAGCTTCAAATCCCCTTTGATGTCTAGGTAGGATATCTTTTGATGTATTTCTAATTCCAATATAGTGATGTGGGACTACTATTCTACCTTATTATTCAAGAATCTTTCGGATAGTGAGAAAGATTAGGTAAATATTTCTTTGTTTGGAGAAAAAAATACAATCCCTAAGATGATATGATTGAGTCTAGGGTTTTTTGGTCTCTTGAAGATTGGACTTCTGGAGGCACAATCAAAATACATATCCCATGTCTGGGGAGTGTCATGGGTATAGAAAAACTACTCATACAGAAGCATAGTGTGTACATGTATACTTTATGGAATTTGATGTGCCATGAGGAAATCTGATAAGGCATGTCCTTTCCCTGACTTATATGATACAAACTCAATTTCATACTATTGTAGAATGACTACACATCAACCAAAATTCCCAACCATCATTGGATGACGAAGAATGTACTTAAGTGGGTCATTATGAGAGACAAGGTTTGTGATGTTGCACATAATGCCTCATATTTTTCACTGTAAATATGAGTTTGAGATATTTATTCTTAACATCATAGTATTGGGTATAAGTACCAAGAATCATTCGAATGAGGTAGTAGAGACAATTCTCGCTTCCTGTATCATTCTTCTGTTCAAGGAGAGTGACCATATAGTGTTCTATGGAAGACACATACATTATTAGTGTCCTCACTTCCACCGGAGGCATCAAGATGAGTGGGTGTAGCCGGTATCATTTGAGACTCTCGAAGGTTTTTTTGGAAGTCCTCATTCCATTGATAGGTTATTACCTTATTCATTATCCTGGTTAAGGGGAGATATTTTACAACCAGGTTTGCTATTAAATTAAAAATATAGATGAGGTTCCCTTGAATACCCAACAATTATTTGAGATTTCTAGGGTGGTGACATACCTATAATAGAACTAGTCTTTTTATGGGTCATCATAGATGCCATGGTGGCATAACAAAAATCTAAGGAACTTCCCTAATGTTACCCTGAAGGTGAATTTCAGAAGATTCATATTCAGAATGTGTTTTCATAGATTATCAAAGACCATTTGAAGATCTGTGAAGTGATCACATTATTGTTGGGATTTGACCACCAGTTCATTGACATAAAATTCACCTATCCATTCCAAGAAGGGATTAAATATATGAGGTATGGAATGTTTATATGTTATTCTAGAATTCATTAATCCAAAGGGCATAACCTAATTGAATAAGATCCCCTATGGTTCTCTTAATAAAGTGTCTTCCTCATCATCAGGGGCCATAATTATCAGGTAATACCCTGGGTACCAATCTATGAAGGAGAGGTCTTGGAAGTCATAAATTATATCAATCAAGAGTTATGTGATTTTAAATGGTAAGTATTCCTTTATAAAATTCTGATTAAGGTCATTGAAATCAATAAAGACCCAAATATTCCCATTTTTCTTTTTTACAGGGTCATTATTGGAAACCCATCTTGGGTATTTCACTTCTCAGACAACGTTGAATTTGATTATTTGTAAACATCCACCTCTACATTGGTATCATGAGAGGGGTGCATCCTCTTTCCTTCCTACTTGAAGCCTCTATGTTCATCGGATAAGACGAGTTGGTGCCTAGACACTTCTAGATTTAGTTAAGACATTTATTTTTAATTATAAGAAAACACATACCATTGTTTCTTTTTAAATGAGATGTACCTATCTTTCTACTTGAGAGGAATTGAGGTGCTAATCAGTGTAGGCCACAAGTCTTCTTTCATTCCCAAATTTACCTGTATGAGCTAATCAATGGTGGTGGAGAAACCATCTTCAAATACATGAGGGGATTTCCTAATGTTGTACTACTCTCCTTCCACCTCTAAGTCTATGGAGGAATTTTAGAAGATATTCGTAATTTGGGGGAATATCTTCCATTTTCATGGTGAGAGAGGCCATGAGAAAAGAAATTATCATTCCCTATTTCTAGATTCATTATAGATAGATTCTGGAGCTGTTTGTTTTTTACACTATTACTAGGGACATAAGGGGATAAGACATATAGGATTACCTCTATTACCTCAAATAGATTTATGGGGATCACATAGTCACTGTCGAGCATACTCTTGAGATTTCCATGGGCAATCCCCAAGCCATATGGGTCCGGAACCTTTATATCATCATCCACTATTGGTTTTTTTCCTTAACATTTGTTGAAGGATGCTTCATCATATGTGGATTCACAAGTATCAAAGGGGGAACTGTCACCATATAATTTTCTTACTTTTCCATTGACTGGGTATTTCATGAATTGATGGAACTTTGAGGTTACTGCCATGTGTATTTGGATCTAGGGACCTATGAGAAGCTCATTTTATACATTTTCCTATTGGATAACCATAAAATCAACATTAGATGTGAGATCCTAAAACTGAGTGTTCAATTTGATCTTCCCAACATGTATTTTCCCACAATTATCATATCATTGAATGGTTATATTTTTGGTATACAAATCCCCTTCACTATACCCCAAACGATGGAGGGCCCGGATTAGGATGAGGTTGATCCTAGAACTGTTATCAACCAGATCCCTTCATATGTAAAAATTATCAAGTCTAACAAAAAATATTGTGGTACGTTGTTTCCTTGGATGAAATCATCCCAATCCTGATCTATGAATGAGATTTCAATATGTCACTTTATTGGCATAGACTCCATTTGAAATACCTTAGCTATAATGACTTCTATCTCAAACTCCTATGGGCTTTGTAGGGATTCAATGAGGGACTTACTGAGTTATTTTTAAATATGGAGTGCATCTAGGATTAAGGAATTTGCTGGGACAACCACCAACTAGTTAAAAATGGCATAATTTTCTGCTAGAGGTCAGTGATTCCTGATGTGGGGTTTCTCTTTACTATGCAGCTCAAGAACTAAGATCTATGAGGTAGATAGATCTGGTACTTGCATAGAGGTCAGGGTAGAATCTATATCTAGTGTCATATGTCATTTCAACCTTCCCAATTTGTCTAAGATGATCATATAATCATACCTCCAATAGAAGGTCATATAAGATAACTAGATGTGGATGACCACTTGATGGTTATGGGACACCTCCATGTCTCTGTTGGGAAAGATGGAGCACTTTTACATAACTCTCAGATTCATATATATATATATATATATATGAGGATATGTGAATGAAATATTAAGTTCGACCACACCTATGTTTTCTTCTATATCCCCAGTTCATTCTTCAATGGCATCCTTCCCCATGGTTAGGTGTGCGAAACTCATACTCAGAGGCATAGTCATCATTGGAGAGTGGATATTCCAAGTGTATCATGTTTATAGAACCAAATATGATCTCTTCACCCAAGTAGTGCTCCATTTGGTGGGGCGGTACCCATAATTTAGATGTTGTAGGGAATAAATATACAAGATATAGATCTTTCTTCAGAGAACAAAATGATTCTTCAACTTTTATTTCTTCCTATGTCTGATGGTAACATGAACATTTAGTATTAATATCTGATGTCATCTTCCTTGGTGGATGAATTTTGTTGGATCTATGATGTTATGGTATTAGGGTGTAACTAGATCATTCAACTGTTTTTTTATCCATCTAGTTATTTATGTTCTACCCACTCCTGATTGGAACTTTCTTCCAATCATCTTCTTTTTCTAACTGGGCAAAGGTTATGTAAGACACCTTTTCTGAGGAGTTATCAAAAATTACCTATCTAGAATTTACCATGATTTGGAATAAATATTTGAATATGAAGCAATCATAGATGTTATGACCCAGCCTTTGATGGAAAGATAAGTAGTTGGGATGATCAATGAGGTTTACCTCATTGGGATTCCTACTCTTTCATGGATTAAGTAGGTTGTTGTCCATGTCTATAAAAAAATAAATGGGGACTTGTTCATTTTGAAGGTGTATTTTTTATTAATTAATTCCACACATCCCACACGACGCTAATTTTTTTTTATTTTAGAAAAGGTAGATTTTGTGGTTTATCCAACTCAATAAGAGGTGTTGGGTAGTTTGGGACCTTCCTAAGTAATTAAATGGAAAATACTATTAGTTTAAGGGAAAAATGGAATTTTATGCCTTACTGAGGCTTTTAGCCTATGCTGAAGTCATGAGTTAAGAATATGACTAGGTTCATTGAATGGTTTCTTCAATACATTGTTCCATTTCAGTGTACTCACATAATCCAGATGGATTATTCATTGGGATCAGATGTTCCTGTAGCTCATGTCAGATATTTTAAATACAGAGTTCATATAATTTCTCTTATGAGAGAGGTATGTTGAGTGAATAGGTAAAACCATTCCATATGGAAATGAAGTCATAAACCCTCTCATTTTTACATTTCTTGTAGTTTTTTAAGTCAACAATCATGATTTTTCTTAACATTGATCTAAATTGGTAAAGGAATTGATGAAAAATGTCTTCCCATCCTATAACTAATCCTACTATATGAATGTTATACCAAACAAAGGCTTTCCCGATCAAATTTTATAAAAACACGTCATCTTGATCACCTCCTATTGATATTGAGGTTCCATCATTGGACCACATCGAGATACGAAGTTTGTGAGGCGTGGTTCGGGGTCACATACATCATCAAAGATGGAGAAGGTTGGATTTTTGAAATTAGTTGGAGGAAAACTATCATCCACCAATTTGGGATATGGATTTACCTCATGTAGTAGAGTGGTACACCGACCTTCCATGGATTACATTTGAGTAACTAGGGACTTGATGGAATTGAGAAATTCCAAATATAATGTGATTTCATCTTCCACCCTTCAATATGGAGTGGGATAAGATTTTAGAGGTGGTCTTGTTTTTATCTCCTATTGATTATAAACTAATGAGAAGACAAAGTGATCACCCTAGAGAGGGAGAGGTTGTCTCCACAAATTAGGGAGGTCATGATAATTTTTGATGTCCTAATTTATATAGATTGGAAGCCTGAATCCAAAGATGTCCTAACACTCAGATGTCATTCTTGTGGGAAGATCATCCCTAAGAGGAAGAATATTCATCTCTTCCAGAGGGTTTGTATTTCATTCTAATAGTGTGAAACATTTTCCTCCATGGAAGGAATATGAATTATCCTATGTGGTTATTAGTATGCATCCACATATTTCCCTTCAACTCTAGTACTAATATGTTATAGATATGGCACCTCAATATTTAGAGGTTCTTGGTTTGGGATCCTCCTTTGGATCCAGGTGCATGTAGCCTCAGTTGGTGAATAAAAATCACCTTTCTATTAGGGTAGATTTTCTGTGTTGAATTCCTATGAATATGTTTCTTGATCCACATAATCTATTGTCATTATAGTGAAGACATTGACAGAGGTTTATCAAGAAATTTTATTTGTCTCATTACATTCAATGCAATAAGATGATTTTACACTACCTGTATGAGGGTCATTTTTTCAACCCTTATCCATATTAGGCAACTTAGTCTTGTGAAAATAGTGGGGTTTGATTTCTTTCATCATATTATCCCCCTATCTAGGCATGCAAGTAGTTACCTGGAGAGATTTTTCAGTTGTAACTTCTTAATGGGCCCCAAACAGCAGAGGTTTTTCTTGTGGTGGGAGGAATGGATGGGATGTTAACCATGAATATTTACCTCCCATCATGGAGAGGAATTATTACCTCTACAATGATGATGATGATGAAAATTACTTAATCCCTTTGATATGGGGACTATCTAGGGCTATAAATGGAATTAATTGATCTTATTGTCGAGGATCTAATGATTTCTGTTGAGGATTTGATGATTCTTAGAATGAGAATTGGGATATAAATTCCCCCAGTTGAATGGGATAGGGTTGATTTGGATCCCTCATGGATTTCCCCAAGACCCTATTAAGGGATGGTGAATGCAGTGATGGTGATTGATATATAAATTCCTCCAACCTAGTGGGCTAGGGGTTGTTTACATCTATTCCTGATGTTTTCTAAATCCTATCAGGAATTGAAAATACGAGAGGTAGAGGGAGTGGTAGATATCCCTCTAGTTTTATTGGATGGATTCACTATTTAACATACACTATAGTAGCTTCTACTAGGACCTATTTTGTGTGGAGTATCAATTATTGTGTAGGATCATGGTGCAATGTCAACCCATGGGGGAGTCAGTATCTATGGGAAGTTGTTTGTTTGACTGAAAATTCAACTTTCTTGTCTAAAATTCATTCATGTTGCTTTGAGGGGCTTAGTTCAAAGCTTTATAGGCTGTCCTCTTCCTCCTTTAATGATGTCGGAGATCTATTGAAGTGGTGGAATTATGTTGTAGTGACCAACTAGCTCATTCATTACCTATTCCTCTTATGTTTCTTAGAGTCTATAACATTGCATGATGTTTTATCTGAGGGGATATGTTATTCCAGTAGTGTAGAGAAGTTTAACGCTTCATACATTCCCTATAATCAAATGAGGATACAAGAGTTATCATTGGAGATCATCTGTCGAAGATTTGTGATGCAGTGGACAGAAATGAACCTAAGAGTTGAGGTATTCTTTTCTAGTTTTGGATCCATGGACATGGAGATTATAGAGATTTCTAGCTATCAATAGAGTATCTTAATGGTTTGAATTTTACCCTCATATCCTAGACAAGGGAGGTTTCTAGCCTTCTGTCTCTAATGTGTTTCCCATATGGTTTGACATAGATAGGGCCTTCACCCCTTATATAACACATCCAGGATCTCATAATCAGAAGTAGAAATAGGTCAGAACATGGTGGGGTGGTTTTTTTAGATAACTCTCTCTATATATCAATGTATTCTTCCTCTTCATCTAAATTACACACCTTCATCAGGTTAGACCACAAAATATGCTTCTTGATTTTTCTTGCTGACCAGAGTGGAGTGTTGTTGGGAGATTATGGGGAACTATATAAAATTGAAACTGATGTTTCGAGCACCTATCTATAGGAAGGGATCTGATTTTTGACCACCTCTCTATAAAGAGGTGTTTGGGAAAGGGGAGGATTTACTCATCCATGGATATATCACTGTGGGGGGGTTGACCACGATGAATGTCAAGATTAGATTCTCTACTATCCATCTCCACACTACCATGAGGAGGACTATCACAACAAGGATCGCCTTCTACTTCAGTTGAAGTATAGACAGACCATTGGGGTGTTGAGAATGTGTCTCAAACAACCTCAAGGACACTATCACTAAGAATATGAGGGATATGAGATTCATTCTATTTAATGGATAGAAAATACCAACCTACCTTTTGGGATTGTGCAGGGGTATGAGCATGCTATATGATGGTTTTCAGAACTTGTGGATAGCCTTCTAGTGCTGTGGGAATATGAGACCACCATTGAGAAGCTATTGGACTATGTCAATGATATTATCCATTATTAATAAGAATATGAGCCTTTGCTAAGGCATGCAATGCTCTGAATTAGAGATCCTCGGTCATAACGGGAATATGAGACTGATCCAGATCCATTGGAATATGTTACTAGTATTTCTTGATAGGAATATTAGCTTGTCCTGAGGCTTTTTCTACTCTCACACGGTGAGCCCTAGTTTGAGTGGGAGTATGAGCCCAGTCTAAATACGAATTCCCTATCAGAATATATTGATGTCCATAAGTAAGGGGAGAAGGGATATGAGCCTCCCTCTATATAGACTCATAAATATGCCAATATATTCTTTCATATGTAGAGGTAGTAATATGATTAAGACTTTTGTGATCTTCTATAATATGCCATGTAGATTCATTAATATAAATATGAGCATGTACCAAGGAATGTTTCTCTCTCACTTGGTGATCCCCAATCATAACGTGGAAATAATCCTGATCCTGAGAATTTCGATCATGGCACTGGTCTTCTTCAATAGGAATGTGTACCGATTCTGAGGCATTTTCTATTCTCACATGGTGATCCCTTTCCAGAACATCGATATTAACCTGATATTGGGCCTTGGTTTACGTTTCCAGTCAACTTTATCATGATATTTCCCTATACCAAGGCATGTTATTATCTCACTTGGTGATCCCCGATTGGAATGGGGATATGAGCCCGATTCGGTGCCTCATCCTTTATCAAAATATGCTGATAATCATTCTGGATTGGAGTAATATTGTGTACTTCCTCTAGAGAAATGACTTATTCATAATTATCAGAGTGTTGTGTTTCCCTAAATATAAGGATATGAATATTCACCATTCCCTATATATGTACTAGTGTTGTAATATGCTGGTGGAGTTCCTCATATGTTTCTATGATATAATAACACATTAGAATAGTGTTTGTAGGAATGCAAGCCTTCATATTTTCCATATCCAATATAAAATAGAAGATATATTCAATTGAAGCAGGAATATTCCACTATAAAATAGAAGATATATTCAATTGAAGCAGGAATATGACCCCAATTCTTCCATCCGTGTCCCAGCAGAATATTCAAGTAGTATTCATGCATGTGGTCGGGATAAGTTCATCCCTCATGCCTATGGCAAGAATATTCTCACAGAATGGTTTTCGAGTGATCATGGATATAACCTTGCTCAGGGGTTACTACTAGAATACTACAATAGAAATCATCATTTGGAGTGGGGATATGATCCCACTCATGATTATCCAAAACCTTCCTCATTAGATGTTTCTTCCTTGTTTCTTATTCATGGTTAGTAGAGGTGGTAGTAAGTCAGATGGTACCTTCAGAAGGCAACCGTTGAATCCCTATTTCGGGGTGCGTGTAGCCTCAGTTCATGAATACATAACACCTTCATCTTGGGGTAAATTTTCTATGTAACATGCCTCTTCATCAATGTCTTGATCCAAATTATCTATTTTGTCTATAATGAAGACATTGATATAGGTTTATTGAGCAATGGTAGTTGTCCCATTACTTTTGATTCGATTGGATGATTTTACGTTGCCTACATTATGGTCATTTCTCGAATCCTTGGTCATATTAGGTCATTTAATCTAGAGATAAAATAGAGGGGTTTGATTTATTTCATTATAAAAACCCCTTATCTCGTCCTGTGAGTAATGATCTTGAAGGAGTTTTTGGTCGTAACTACCCAAAGGGACCCAAAAAGTAGAGGTTTATCTTGTAGTGGGAGGAATGGATGGGATGTTGACTGTCAATATTTACCTCCTAACCCGGAGAAGACTGATTCCCTCTATGATGATGATGACGACGAAAATTCCCCCATCCCTGCAAGATGGGGACTATCTAGGGCAATAATTGGCATTAATTTACACTGTGTTGAGGATTTGATGCTTTTGGTCGAGGATTTGATGGTTCCTATGATGTGAATTGGGATATAAATTCTCCTAACCCAGCAGACTAGGGTTGAACTGCAACCACTGTTGATTTTCCAAGGACCCTCTTAGGGGATGATGAACCTGGTTTTGGTGAAGGAGATATGAATTCCTCCAGCCTAGTGGGAAGAGGTTTTTTTCATAGATATTTCTAATATGTCCCAAATTCTCTCAGGAATTGACGACCCAAGAGTTAGAGGTGGTGGTATATATCCTTATGGTTTGGTGGGATGGATTCACTAATGTATTGCTACTATAATAGCTTCTACTATGACCTGTTTGATGTGGAGTATCAATGATTGTGTAGGAGCGGGGTGAAATGGAATCCCATTGCAGGAGTTAGTGTCTATGAGAAGTTGGTGAGTTGACTGAAACACCTCTTTCCATGTCTAAAATGTATCATATTGCTTTTATGGGCTCAGTTTAATTCGCTATAGGCTGTCCTCTTCCTCCATTCATGATTTCATCACACCGTTGAAGTAGGGGCATTCTTTTATAGTGAACAAGTGGCTCATGTGCTACCTAATCCTCTAATTTGTTATGGATGCTATAACATTACTAGATGTTGTATTTGAGAGGTTCAACTATTATAGGGGGTTGGTGAAGTGAAACGATCCATACATTCCCCATAGTCAAATTCAGATACATGATGTGCCATTGGAGATTAGATGTTGAAGAGTTTTGATGCAATGGCGACAAGCATACCATATATTTGAGATATTATTTTCCATTTTTTGGATCTAGGGCCATGGATATTATAACATTTTCTAGCTAACAATAGAGTATCTCGATGGTTTAAAGGTGACCCTCGTATCCTTGGTAAGGGAGGTTTCTAGAATTCAATCACTGGTGAGTTCCCCACATTTTTTTTGACATAGATAAGGCATGAACTCCTTATCTAGATTATCTAAGATCTCATAATCAATAGTAGAAAGATGTTAGAACATGGTGGGGAGTTTGTTTCCAGATTACTTTCTCCATCTATCAATGTATTATTCCTCTTCATTTGACTTACACTCCTTCATCTGGTCAGACCTGAAAAAGGCTTCTTGGGGTTTCCTACTGACTAGATTTGAGTTTTGGTCAGAGTTTATGGGAAACTATGTACAATTGAAACTGATGTTTTGAGCACCTATCTATATGAAGGAATCTGAGTTTTGAACACATTTTTATATGGAGATGTTTGGGAAAGGGAAGTATTTCCTTCTACATTGATATATCACTATGGGGAGGTTGACCAAAAAGATTTTTAGGAGTAGAGTTCATACGCTCCATCTCCACACAACCATGAGGAGGACTATCATGGTAATGATCACCTTCTACTTCGGTTGAAGAGTCGAAGGACCCTTGAGGTGTTGAGAATGTTTCTAAAACAACCTCAAGAACACTTTAACTAAGAATATTAGGGATATGAGACTCATTCTATTTCATGGATGGAATACACTGACCTGCCTTTTTGGATTGGGTAGAGATATGGGCCTTCTATATGATGGATGTTGGAAGATATGGATAACTGTATGGTGTTTTGGGAATATGATCGCTCTATAGAGAAGCTATTGAATTATGTCAATGATCTACTTAATTATTGGTAGGAATATTATCCTACACCGAGTCATATGATGATCTCACTTGGTGAGCCTCAGTTAAAATGGGGATATGATCTTAATCTGATGCCATTGGAATATTCCACTGGTCTTTCTTGATAAGAATATTAGCTTATCCTAAGGCTTTTTCTACTCTCATTTGGTGAGACCCGGTTGGAGTGGGAGTGTGATCCTAACCCGAATATGCATTTCCCATCAGAATATGCTGACGGACCTCCGGAATGGGAGAAAGGATATGATCCTCCTTCTGTATAGACTCAAAAGGATGCTAATGTCATCATTCATTGGCAGAAGTATGAATATGTGTTTGGCTTCTGTGATCTACTAGGATATAGAAGGAAGATAAATTTATAGGAATATGATCCTATCCCAAGGCATTTTCCATTCTCACTTGGTGATCCCTAACCATAATAGGGATATGAGCCTGATCTTGGGCATTTAGAGAATGCTACTAGTCTTCTTTGATAAGAATATGTGCCTATACCAAGGCATGTTATGCTCTCACTTGGTGAGTCCTTGATATACTGGGGATATGAACCTGATCCTGGGCATTTGGATTAAATTAATGATATTCTTCAGTAAGAATTTTCCCCTATCCTGGGAAACCTTCCACACTCACTTGTTGAGCCCCAATTGGAATGGGAATATGAGCCCATTCTGGTGTATCATCCTTCATCAGAATATGCCGATATTCCTTTTGGACGAGTTTAAGACTGTGTGATTTCTCTAGAGAAACCTCTTATTCAAATTGTTCAAATTTGAGTGTTTCCCAGACTATATAGATAAGAATATATTCCATTCCCTATATCTAAACTAGTTTGAGAATATAATAGCGGAGTTCCTCATCCGTTTCTAAGATATAATAACACATTAGAAATGTGTGCCCATGAATATAATCCTTTACATTTTCCATCTCATCTATACACTAGAAGATACATTCTATTGAAGAAGGAATAAGGTCCCACTTATATCCTCCTACTGCCACCAGAATATGCTAGTGGGATTCATGCATGGGGGTAGGGATATGTGCCTCACCGATGCCTACTTCAAGAATATACCCGTAGACTTATTCTGAGTGAGCATTGATATAATCCTACTCACTGGTTACTTAAGGAATTTTTTGATAGACATCATCAGTGGGAGTGGGGATATGATCCCACTCACAATTATCCTAAAACATCCTCACTTTAGGTGTCTTACTTATTTCTTGTGCATGGGTAGGAAAGGTGGAAGTGTGTCGAGTAGTACCTTTAGCAGGCAACTGAATGGTACATGTGAGATGGAGTTTGAAATGATGGTTGACAGGAGTCCTCCTCAGAGTCCCCTCAACCAGAAGGGATATGTATTTGAATCCTAGGTCTACCATCATCAGATACTATCAGTGTTGACTATCATGCTATTGGGATAAGCTCCCAAAGAGGTTGGTTGTGGTGACGAGTGACAGTAGATTTATTTTAGTTTTCCAGGGATGGGAAAAACTCATTGGTTTTTCTGATTTTAGACCCTTATGGGAATCCTCAAGGTTCATGATTGTACTATGTCAGTGTTACTCCCAGAACATTGAATTTTCCACCCTATGGTAAATATTTCAGGTGGGAGAGGTCATTCTAAGGCCTGTAGGGTCTGTAGTTGAAACTGATTTTCTATAATAGTCACTCGACGAAGAAATGTGAAATCCAGGTGTCATTTGAAAGAATAAAATCAAAAGTCATGAATAAAACAATGAATAAGGTTGTTAATCAGTGCATCATCATAGGCATGATATATTATTAATTACATATTAATGGTTAATATAATTGTCCTTTTATTTCAGATCTATCCATTCTTATCATGTGGTATTTTCAAAGTTATGATGGAATTATTTCATAAGAACATTGATTACAGAGGATACTTGTAATATTCACGTCAGGTTTTCCATTTATTGCATATGATATGAAAACAACGTGGCATGATGTATAGAAAACCAATTATTCTATTTTTTTGATATATTAACGGCATGATTACTATTTTTTATGTAGATTATATAATAAATTTCCTAATATAGGGTCAATGTATCATTATATTATTTATAGATTCACATCGGGTTCACTATTTTTTGTTTAAATGGAAACGACACAATGTAAAGAGAGTTTATTATGGCCCAATGGTTAATTTTGGGGGGTTCCATTTCTTTTACAATCATTGAAATCTAGTCACCATTTTTATTATTAAAGGAAACTACCAATGGTTACTACGTCCATAACTGGGTATATACCTTCTTTCCAAATGCATTTGTTCAGTTGGGGTTTTAGACTGAATGGAGATTAGGAACTCACATTGACTAAGAGGATGAGAGGTCAGGCTCATCACACCCTTTTGGGGATAATGGTTTCCTACTTTGAGACTCTCTTATATATTTATGATATTTTCATGAATCTATTCTTTGTCCAACCTCTTTTCATTCAGGATACTAATCATTTTATCCCATAAAATGACCATAGGTTAAATATATTTCATACATGGAGGGGAATCATTTAGTGAATCCATATGTATGTATCTTATGTTCTTTATCCACTTCCCCTTATGGGTGGATTCATATATTTTGGATCTGTATAGAAAGATGATTCATAATTTTATGCCATATAGTGATGCATTTAATATGTTGAGGATGGGATTGATCCACTATGAGGCATCCTAACTATGCTATTTATAATGAATATAAAATCCCATATAGTTTTTTAACCATTTTAGTTTAATATAATGAAAAAGGATATATGTGCGGGTACTTAAGCACCATGTATTTGATATTGAGTCTCAAGGAGACAACCTATGTATCTCGGTTATGGTATGAATCAGAGTTATCATTGTTTTATCAATCCCATAGGATTGTCTCCAAGTTGGATGTCCTTATAGGGAGGGATTCATATCATGAAACTCATCGGGGATTACAAACTAAGGTTTCCCTGACTAGTGGAGATTCATAATGCAAATGATATAAACGTTTCAACTCCCTAACCCTATGTGATCTATTCTTGGTCTGAGAAAAAAAAGGATAACAAGTAGTCAGTCTCACTGCATATGGATTCTGAACTGATGTATTTGGAAAAAACTTTAGAAGTTTAATATATATCTCAGACCTTAGGAAGGGAGCCTACATATCCTGGTTATAGTAGGAATTAGAGTCATCATAATTCAAATTTTTGGGGCTTACAAACAATGGTAAACCTTTTGTGCATGATAGACAAGGTTACCATGTCTTGGGATACCTTTTTAACCTAGCCTATATGTCCACCTAACTTGCACTGATTGTCTTCCTAACATGCCCTGATTTTCTGCTTCACATTTCAGAGGATGCATTCTTGACATGACCAAAGAAAATCATGTGATCCTGTAAACTTTTCAAAGGTACATCACATAATATGTATGGCATGTTTGTATTTTGTCACATGACTAAGGATGAAATTTCTGAATGACATCACAAGACCATGCTGACTGATCATGGAAGCCATAAAATGATCTCTATTGAAATTCTTGTAGAGCATTGCATGATTAAACAGAATTTACCTAGGGTTATTGTGAAATATGGATGACATTCTTGGTGAATGTCATGAGAGTCAATGTTTCATTTCTATAGGGTGCTTCATGTCCTAGATGACATGTCTAGGTTTCATTGAAAAATCCAGCTGACATGCCCAGAATATGTCACAAGATCTAGCTTGCCTATCTAGATGGCCTAGAGAAAACTTGTTGAAATACCCAAGTGTCATTGTGATATTAAACTGATATGCACTGGTGTCACCATATAATTCGGGTGACACATCTGAATGACATCGCAAGGTCTAGATGGAGATCCAAGAGGGTATTTCGAGACTTAGGTGGCATGCATTGGGGACTCCTTGTGACTTACTCTCACATGTCTATGGACTTCGCGTGATCCAAATAGTATAAAAAGGAGTATTGCATGATCTGGAAGACATGTTCTGGTGATTACACATGACATGGGTGGTTCATGTGAAGTGCATGAGGTTCAACATATATGTTCTTCCCATGAATCTAGATTCTTTTTAGTCTTAGTTCTAGCCTTTTATCATATATTCATTTTTTTTGTGTTAACTATTTTAAGTCTCATGTGATATTGAAAATATGTATGATATTTTTTGTAGAACCCTTTAAAAGACATTTTATTTATCTATGAGTGATCACACAAAGTTCCTATGAATGTCAGATAATCTATTTGGTTGTTCCTTAGACATTACCTAACAAAAATCCTTTCTGATATCAAGATCAGTTGCTTGGATTCACCTGTGGATGGATCAAAGGATTCATTTTTCATTCTAGTGTGGGGGATTTATAATCCTTTCCACCCCGATTATTCATTGCTTTTTATGGTGTTTATTCTGAAAACCCAGGCTATAGTTTATGGAGGGATTTGTTGTCATGTGTTTTGCGAGATCCTATTATAGGTCATTCCAGGGGAATCACATTCTTTTTAATGACCAAAATACCACCATATAAGCATTACATTTATTAGAGTATATATATTTAATGGTGTATATATTAGTCACATGGGCATTCCATGGGCATTTCATATTGTTAGGACAACATGACCAAGGGCCTTCACAAGATCAGGATACCTATTGGAAGGCTTTCGCGTGACCTAGGGTGGCTTGTTAGGGATCTTCCATGAGACAATTATGGCTTCCCAGGGATCTGTTACAATATTAGGCTATGATTCCTAAGGGATTTTATGATGTCCTACAGAGAACATGTGAACATTTCATAATGTTTATGTAGTTAATAGGCTCCCACATTTCCCTTTTTATTTCCATTTGTTTATTTTACAAGGTTTGGGAATTTCTCAAATTTGTAAGAATTTTGTTAAAGACAATTATTCCACACATCAGTAATTCATTTCAGGACAAAAAAAGGTCATGTTATAACACACCATAATTTCATGTTCAAACCCTTTTATTTGTATTATAGAGCTCTAGGGGGAGCACAAAACTTCCTGAACATGTACAAAGCCCTTCGCGTGGTGAGGGTGACATTCCAGCGGGCTCCCACATGGAAAGGTTGGCATGTCACCATGTATTTTCAGTGTCTAAGGAACTTCCTGTGTGCATCATGTTAGGTTTACAACCATAATATTCTTCCAACTTTTAGATATTTTCATTCTATTTCTATGGATTTTGGGATATATTTTCAGGTTTCCATCGATTGACAAGTCACATGACTCCAGGGTAATCATTTGGAAACCAATACATGATAATTATATGTCTTGGATTCTTTCTCAATAACATGGAGTCCATTCCACTAGTGCTTTGTGGGATATTCCATAGGTTATGCGCCATGCATGAACTTCTGAAGGTCTCATGATCATGTGTCTATTGGAGGATTACACAATTTTCAAGCACTATAAAACTCATTCTTACTTTCTTTTGTGTGTAAAATAATACTCATATTTAGGTATTCAATCCCTTGTGTATTTTCTAATTCTCATTTAGTGGGCATTAACTCTGTAGAAATAAATGAGTTTCATAAATATTTTGTCAAGTTATGATATCATAACTCATGGAAGAGGAACATGTTTCATAAACATATTTTCATCATAATCATAAACATAAATGATCCAAGTAAAAAATATGGATGGTATTATTGGATCATATCCATAGTAAAATATAATTAACCCCAAAGGTTGTTTTTTTTATGCATATAATTTCATAAAAATATCATTAAAACATTCCTAAGGGAAATATCCTTTCCATTTGAAATAAATTATTTAAAACCTAAAATTTCCCAAATATTAAGGAAAATATTTTATTTGAAAATAACCTTGAAAACTTATAAGGGAATATTAAAATAATTTAGTGGTCATTATGGTGTAAAATTCAGTTCATGCCATACATGTTAAAACAATGGTTCCTTTTACATCTTTGGTAAAAAGTCAAAATAACCATGTTCAAAAAGAGAGAAGAATATTTATTTTAAGCCATTTTTTAAAAAATAAAAAAAGTTTAAAAATATATTTAAACAATAATTATATAATAGTGAAAATTTTCATTAAAACATTTTAAAAAAACATGGACCTAGAAGAGGGGGTTTAACCAAAAGAGAGAAATAAATTAATGTTTTTCCCTAAAAACATTATTTTGGAATATTGAGTACATAAACAGAGGAAAATTAAAAGGAAATCATTTATTCTATAGAAATAACTATAGGATAATAAAAGATATGATTTTATTGAGTGGTAGATCATAAAAGTTCATCATTAGAAACATAATCATAAACAATCTAGATAAATAATAAGTGGGTAAGACAAAACATTTACCACTTTGGTAACTTTTGAATCATAATAACCACAATAAAAATAACCTTATATGGATATGTTTAACCCATAAAATTACTAATAAGAATAATAAAATAAATTCATGGTTTATAGATACATGCCACAAAAGAAAAAAATGGTGTATATGGCATGTTTCCCCCATAAATAAAAGTTAGAAAAAAATCACTTAACTTAAGTCTTCACTTAATTTAAACTAATTCAAAAAATCTATATAATATATATAGGTTTACTATAAATATATTACAAAAAAATAATCAAATATATAATACCATATATGATTTTATTATGACCTTTTATTACCCATTTATTATCAATTCTCTGTCAAAATCACATTTTGGGTAATAACTACTTCATTTTTCATGTATGTTTTGGTTTTTTATTTTTAGTCCTTTTATTCTGGTCATGGTCCCATATTCTTTAGAATATTAAACCTAATTTAAATATCATATAAAATTATTATTTATGTATTTTTAGTAATCCATAATTGTGAAATATATAAAGTTAGTTACATTGTTCATGGAGATGGCAGTCTATACGTACACATGAACGCTATTTCATAGAATATTTGGGTCTTATAAACCTAAACATGTATCTTTTGATCTTGGGGTTTATAGTACTTGGTGATTTTTGGACTCCTCAATAAATGAAACATTTTGATTCATTTTTCTACAGTCAGGGATTTGATTCTTTCTTGGTATATAGCTCCTCGAACTTGCAATGACTATCCTTTATACCTATTTATAAAGTTGTATGATAACCACATGAAACAATATACTCATAATATAGTGTTTTGGATAATATTTCTAAAATATCAACTAAATTTTTAAAACCCGTATATTATACTTCTACAGGGAAATATAGTAAGCCTATTTTTGTGTTCCAATAGTTGAACAAATTCAGTTTATCACCGGATATAACCTCATATTTGTGTTGATGTTTCTATCACAAAACTATTGATAGAGTGGGTTTAGATCTCAACTAGGGAAGAATTTCACTGTGAACAAGAAGTGGTATTTTAATCTTGGGAATATTATTATTCTTCTTAAAAACATCTAGATCGTATATTCTCCTCACGCCATCATGGTTATAGGGATTGACATAGGGTACTCGATTATATTGATAGATAGTATTTAGGGACATATGATTTTGATTCCCTCACTATAGATTAGTTGAGTAATAAGGATAAAAAAATTTCTGATCCCATCTAGAAAGATGAAAGATAGTTGAATTCTGATTTGATTGTGGTGGACAACTTTGAATGTTTGAGAAGTGTTTTGGATGATCCCAAGTCAAAAGTGTTGAACCTTTCGGGGTTAGGGGGATTGAGCAGATGTGTGAAACTAGTTATATAGAACAAAGATCATAATACCAAAGGCTTCATCCTATACATAGGTAGCATAACATAGAAAATAAACCTCACATGAGGAGGAAATACATGGGAAAGTTAGAGAGATTTATTGGCCTTCATGGGACATGAGAATTTAATGCATGTCACTCCAGATGTACAATGGGATTGGGTGAATGCAGTGAGTGGGTCAAGTCCTTGAAGGAAACTATTAGATATTATTCTAAGTAATAACTTTGAACGTTAGATAATTGAAAGACACATTCATGATCAAAGAGATTTATTATGCTAAGAGAACTCTATTAAAGGGAAATGATTATCTTGGGTGGAGTTAGGAGATGAGAGATCTATCCAATTCTCTGTTAACAGTAATGATGGAAGACATGGTAGATGACTTTATATCCCAAGGATAAAGAAGGTGTGGAAGGTAAATAGGGATTCTGGGAGTTACATTATGAGAAATAAAAAGAGATCAAAGGGGCGTAAGGATTAATCTCACTTACCCAAACCAATGTAGATAATATTTACCAAAATGATTAGGTCCTAAGCGATATATTTTGAACCCATTGATAGTGATCAGGAATAGAAGACGAGTTCAAAACTTTTGAATGTAATCCCAATAGAAAAATGTGGTTATTGTAAGGAACAAGAGTAGGTGGGTGGTATGATGAGACATCCATCTCAGATATAGTGAGGATCTGTGGCTGTGAATGATTTTAAGAGTGAGACCATTACTAATCTAGAAATCCCTCCTAAGGATATTCTAGTTGTTCCACAATGGATGATAGGAATGGAGGATATAAAAACAGAAAAACCATTGAATATTATGAATGTCCCACAATGGGAGGTAGGCGAGGAGGTTATAAAATAAGAATAGACTTTAGAGCTTATCCTTCACTCTATGTACCAAATGTTGGAGGAGTATTTTTAGATTAATTCTTCTCATGATAATATTGATAGGATAGGTGAGAGAATGATTCTAGTGGTTTGGAATAAGGAGTAGTGTGGGTGTATCAACCATAAAGCTTGTCTTTTGAAAATAGTCATCAATGAAAGGGAAATATATATGGATGAGTTCACCCAAACATGGTAAAATATGGATTAACATTCTGAATACATCATCAAGGATGATATGGAAACCAATATTACTACACTTCATTTGAAATTATATGGGTAGAATACTTTTAATAATCTCAAGATTAATTTCAATTATTTTTTGATTTATTATAATGCATGATGTATTTCGGTTTGAACATACTAGGTTTTCAAATTTTTCTATAATTTTTTTAAATAAAAAATAAAATTTTCAATCATCACCTTCGGTGTAAAGCATAAGTGAGAAATGAACCATGACAATTCATGAGCTCATAGTCCACCATACACATGAACGACATTATCAAATTCTATAGAAATATAAATTATTAAGGTATATGTGGTGTTATAATTAAATAAGCATAATAATGTCAAAAATATCATATATGTACTTTAAATCCATCATTATATCTAGCCTTGAGAGGTGGTCATGGAACATGAATTACATCTTTTTGTGATGTGATAGTCTTCCATAAACAAGATTGATGGTCTTATTTCCCATTTGATGGAATAGGAGGTTAATATAGGTTATTACGTTAGCATTTTAAAATATCATTATATGGTATTTATTTATGTTATTAAATTATAAAAAATGAATAATATTGGATGTATTTGGAATAATAAATAAAATATAAATGCTTGGTTGAGAATGATCCTCTTTTTCGGATAACCTTCTTAAGTTTGCTCCAAAATCCTCCCTAGGTTTGTTTCTAGATAAAAAAATCCCATTAGAATTTGAGGAGGGAATTATAGAAAGTATTTTTTCAAGGGACTATCTAATCCATGCTTTTTTAGAAGTGTTAATATAAGAGGGTAGAAGGTTCCCTTCAATAAGTGGGGGTAGATGACACACATGGAATTTATGAAAAACAATTTACACACATTTTAAAAATTCCACAAGGCTAAAAAAGGATAATTATCAAACCTTAGATGATATAAAGTATAAATAAAGAAATACAATGTGTTTTGTACAAGTTTTTAGGTTATATTTCCCCTTATAATTTTAGTCTAATCTTCGATAAACCTATTTTAACTTAAACCATGATAATTAATTTTTACTGTTTTTACCAAACCTTTTCCCCAAATATTAATTTGAAATTTTTATATAATATTAATTATTCTTATTCCAAATATTAAATAAATTTTTATAAATTTTACTCATGAAATTAAAAAAAATTAATTAAATATTAATCTCGTTGAGGCGATGAAAAAATAGTTTTCGAAAGAGAAAATTTAAATAACTAAAAAATATCCATAAAACAATTCAACATTAATTTTGTTAACATAAAATAAATTAGATTAATAATAAAATAATTAAACTAATTTTACATTGATTTTTTTAAAAAAAATACGGAACTTTGTAAAATCTTTAAATGAAAAGGATGTATTTAATTAAAATCCATAGTTTTCCCTATCAACCGAAAAATTAATATTTTCATAGAATTATAGAAATTCACTCCAAGATAATTTGAAAATATAGATTTCAAAAATGATGTTTATTTTGAAAAATATATTTTCTATAAGTGTAAAAAGAAATTTTATTATTTTTTCTCAAAAATTAATAGAAACATCTATTGAGAAAATAGTATTGTCAAAACATTTAATGATTTTCCTAATAATTAAGTAATTTTTATCAATATGATTTCCTTATATAAAACCATTATACGTAATTTTTTAAACGTATTTATTCCAATCTATGAATCCATTTTTAATGGCTATCTAATAATGTTCATTTTTATATAATAATAAAAATAGTTTATAATGGTTCATTAAAACTCAATGTTGCGTGTAACACAAGTTATCGATGAAATTAAATTTATTCAAAAAAATCATAAAAATTCATGGTGTTACATCATAATGTTTCGTCACTATAAGAATCATCATGGTTATAATGTTACCTATACTTACACATTGTGGCACCTAGTCTATTGGTTTCACACCATAGTCTTCATTTCCATACTATTATTATCATCTTCATGACACATCTAGTACCATCATGTTCGGGCATCCCCCACATAGTATTAACTTAGAATTTTCAGCCTCCATGTATGAATAATGCCAATTTTCTCAAAAATACCCCTTGTAAGTGGTGTTCATAGAGCATCATATATTTTTGTAGTGTGATCCTCCCTATCTAATGCTAGGGGAAATTCTTGATCCCCTTGCATTATTGTGGGAAAATACTTTTCAATCCACAATGAGAAACCATAAAACTTTGTATATCAACAATATTCATTTCCACCACACATTATCATCTCTATGCCACATCTCAGTAGTTAGGAACCAACATCATAATACAGTAATCATAATGTCATGGTTTCTTCTGATCAATCAATCAATTTAAATAAATAGAGGGATTAGTGAAGGGGATTCAGAAACATGACATGAGAACATAAATGGTTCAATATAAAAGGGTAAATTCTAAATCTAGTTAATAAGGTTACATAGAATTTATTTGAAATTTTAAATGATAAGGAGATAACGAATTGTTTCATAGATTTATCATGCGATAATAGAGAGTGATATGAGATTATAGTCCCACCTAAGATCTCTTCCATAAATTCTACTTGAATATTTACTTCGAAAATGTTATAGGGTCACCAAGTTATCATTATTGGTTGAATAATCATCTAGAAATTATCAAACTCCCTAAGAAATTAAATAGAAAATTTATATTTTAAGATAATAAAAGGAAAATTAAATAGATATAGAGAGGGTTCAATAACTATTTATAATAAAAATAAGGTCATATCCAATCATGGTGAAACACATAGCATTGAAGATCAAAATCCTAATGAATACAAAAAATATGATGCAATTGGAATGATCATTATAAAATGATCCTCGATCAATCAGTGATTCCAAAGTCATGGCATGATATAAAAACTTATTGAAACCTATAAAAAATTGGTAAAACCGCATAAATTCATGTGATTTTACCTCAGTTGTTTCATGAAAATGGGAATCATGATGTAATTCACTCCATATCATATTAACTATAAATTCAATGAAAATACCCAATATAGTGATAAAAAATATTTCGTAACACCACATAAGTTAGATAAATCAATAAGTGATCAATAATCTACATCATATCCTATAACACAATGAACCAACAATAAAAATCATAGTGAAAATAAGAATTATATTCCTCATGGGTCCTTCGACTAAAAATTTAATAGAGTGTTGACAAGAAAACTTCCATGTTGTTATATCCACCATGCATTCAATGATTATCATCACAAAAAACTCAAAATACTCAAATAATAAGAGTATTAATCCCTAATATGACTTGTTTATTCCCATAATCTCTCTTAATGATTCTCATAATTCAACAACACATGTATTATCCATATCACCCATCCATGAAGGGTCTTCTAAAACAGGTTATCAATCTCAATCAGGCACTCCAAGAAGGTGATTCCATCTTCGATGTACAACTAAATTTATTCAATGATGTGTGGTGGGTTATTCAAGAATCTCCTCAGCAATGAAACTTGGAATATATTTTGTACCTAGTCTAATTTTAGGGATAACATTATGTGGTTAAAAAACATTCTTACATTGTTCTAGATCTGTAAAGGGCTAATAAACCTTTGGGACAACTAGTGTTCGCATCCAAATATCTACAAACCATTTTTGAAATAACATCAAGAATACATTTTCTACCTCATCAAACTCCAAAGACTTCCCTTTTCAGTTCATATATGACTTTTAATGGTTATGATTTGTCTTCATCTACTCTTGGATCACCATAATTTTCTCTATCATTGACCACACCAACTACGATACATCAAAGGATGAATATCCAATATATATTTATAACAATGGTAGCCTAAAGGTTTTTACCTAACATTCCATGAAAGGTTTTATTATTATAGAATATTGGTAGTTATTTTTTTTAAAAAACACCACTAATGATAAGTAATCTTCCTTGATGTAACTAAAATATAACATTCAATCCCTTAGTGTATCTTCAATAACATAAATGGATATCTTATTCTAGTTATCTGTATAATTTTGAAATACAATAATTTAGAACAAATATATCTTGAAATTACTACACGATCCTCAAAATTTGTATGTGAATAAATAATATTAGTAATAAGTTATCATCGATGTTACCCCATGTAGCTTGAATATCTCATCAACAGAAAGAAATCCCATTCTATCCACTGAACTTTCATCACAAATAATATAGAAGTGGGTTGTGTTGGTTGGTTGCTATATAATCACCCAAATATAATCATGAAAACTAGTTATTCATGGAATCTGAGTCAAGAAATCTATTTACATTCCATCCCTTATAAACATAGAAACATCAAGATGTTATAACAAACTATATTAGTCATGGTTCACCACCTTCACCTATTAATAGGTGAGGTAATGTGATATAATGTTGAAAAAAACTAATCTTTATAATTTTCCACAAAAAGTAACACTATAGGTCTAGATATAGCTTTATCACACCTAGATTTACCACTAAGGGTGAGGTATGGAACTACCTTAGTACTTCCTCAAGCTGGGATATTGGAGCTGGGTTACATAGAGATCTAATAACACTTATTATAATAAGTATAAGAAATAAAGAAAGCCACATCAAGATATTTGTTATAGATTATAGAAACAATGTGTAAAACTAGAAATTAATAACTCTATGAATTTTTACCAGACACCTAATATCCAAAAAAAATTATATTTGTCATATGTGGTTGATGAAGGTCATAAGAGTGGAAAAAAATGGATCCTATCTCCATAGGTATCTATGGGTTGAAACCAAATCATCAAACAATTATATTGTATACAACTTACCTTTGTTACATGTTAGAATCTAATAGTGCAAAGTAGGAAGATGAAGAGAGATTTTGGGTTAGGTAATTTGGACCAAGAATCATTACAGCATCCCACATACGTGACATGCCTTTATTTTACAAAATTTCCATAATATAAACATTACACCTCAAAAATAATCACATAATCCCAATTACTAAAGGTTTAGTGTATTTTAGGAATAACTATATAAATTTTTTTTTACAACCCTTGTAAATATTTCCCCATAATTGAGACCCAATTTACTTCCTCCTATACTTTTTATATGTAATAATAATCATTATAACATGGAGAAATGGAACTTTAATGAAGGGGTGAGATAAGATTCCTAATTTGGGTAAAAATAAATGATATTAATTCAATATCATAAGTGAACATAAGAAGATAATGCGTGTATAATTAATATATATAAGAATGTTCATAAAAAACAATGAATAGATCATGAATCATGTCATACGACTAGGAAGAACATAATACATGAATCAATATAGTGTATAAACATGTGTCAATAAACATGAGCCATGATATCTCAAAAAAGTCATAACAATAAGAATGAAATAGTGAAATATCTATCAAATTTAGCATAATGATTAGTATATGGATACTTAATTTAATGAGTCACACTTTCAGTTCCCACAAAAATGAGAAAATGAAATTTACTTTATAATAATTGTCTCATGAGATAAAAGAATTAAACCAATGCATTGGAGGGAGATATAGGACCCTACCCTTTATCATACATAATTATTAGTTCAACTTGAAATCAATCACTTATCACATCATAAATAACCAATGAAAATAAAATGTGTTATATACATCTTTGAAAATTTAAATCATTCACATTTATAGTGTAAAAAATCCTTGGAAAGAAAATGGGTTTCATTCAATGCATTATAAAGAACCCAAGGAAATAAAATGGGTTTCAAATAGATTCATATAAGGAAATAATTAATAATTCCATAAATAATCAGAACAAGATAAACCCATGGAAAATAAATAGGCATCTAATGATATCAATTAACCTTATAGGTAAATATCATTCAATCAAGATAATAAATCTTATATTACTTACACCATGAAGATAAATTTTCTATAGTTAATTAAATAATATCCATAAATTAATTGATGGATTTCATCTTGGTGAACACCATATAATAAAATGAATCAAAATACTGTATTCAAATTAGAAAGGCATGGGAGTAATATTTATGATTATACACTAAAGACTTTTTGGAAAGATAATGGAAGTAATGGATCAATCCTAAAAAAGATATGGATAATATATAAGTCATATAGAGAAATAATTTTCAGGGTGAAATTTTAAGAATACCCATGATCAAGCATCAGATATTTCAAAGGAAAATGACTTAAATAAAAAAAATCCATTTATGGAGTTTTAGAAAAATCACTTTAGAAATATGAAATATCCTTGATCATTCAAAATCATTATAAAATATATATTTTTTAAATTTTGGAGAAAATAAATTATTTTAAATTGGTGAAAACATATATACATGTATATATATATTCATATAAAATAACAATGTTAGTGTAATGACATGTTCATATAAAATTATTAAAAATATAATATTTTCACAATTTGATGAAAATGATCCTTAGGGAAAATGATAAAATTTATTTATAAATTTAAAATGAAGTTCAGGTAGAAGAAATTGAACATAATTAATTATTTGAGAATATGTAGGGACAATTGAGAAAAGTATCCAATGAATACTATTATGAAATAAAAGAGGTTAAAAATTGAGAAGAAGAGAAATGGATTGTATCACGTATAAGAAACACTTTTGGTAAAATATGAGTCAAGGTGAAATGTGATATAGAGGGAAAATATAATAATATTTGAATATAAAATGGAAATTACGAAGGGTTTTATAAAGAATAAAAATTTCCATGAAGGATTATCTTTCCAAAATAATATTGATTTTCAAAAAAAATTGCAATGAAACCCTTACAGTTTGAGTAACATTTGATCAAAACTACTTGTAAGTTGGGTATCTTTTAAATTGACTTCCATTTTATAAAAGTACACATATATATATATATATATATTCAAACCAAATTAATATTTTAATACACTTACATTAGTTACTAATCACACTATATTAAAGGTATCATGGTTCACATTAATAAATAAGTCTCAAGAAATTATATTTGAGATAAAGAACCTCTTAACTTGTTTCCCCGCTCCACCAAGCACAATATAAGCTCATGTATAAAAAAATATATCATAATCACCCATTTAGGAAACTTTTTCATATACACAACCTTTTATAAATTTCATTTATAATTATTTTCTATGTTTATATTAGTTTTCATTACCTACATTCGATGTCGGGTGTAGGTAATCCTGATCATTTTGAACCTGTTTTGTAATAGTGACATTTTAATAATTCTTCACAGAATTTTAATCATTAAATTTTATTTAATGTTAGTTTAATGGATTTATTATAATTAGTTTCAGTGTTTTAATTTCTTTTTGTGAGTACTTTAGTCTTTATCCTAGAAGATGAAATCGACAATGATCATTTTTCATTAATATTTATCCAAAGATGGGTGTTTTCTTAATTAATGTGTTAGATACGAATGTATCATTTCTAGAAAAAAATAATAATTTTAATATTTATATCATATTATAATAGTATTTTTTTTTTGATAACCATCCATGATATAATTTCAAATCATTGTTCAAGTAGGTGCTCAAACTGACCCAAACATAAAGGTACCTTGATCAATGGATGATTATGAGGTGATTTAGTTGAAATATCATTACTATAATAGAATAATGATATAATTTAGTGGTTATTTGTGTGAAATATATTAATTATAAATTATTTATATGTAATTGATATGAAAAATATTACATAATATTAATTAAATATTTTCCTCTTAGAATTCTTGTTTTAAACGATTTAATTAACGATAATCATTTATTGATCATATTATTAATAGGTTCTCCATTTTTTTATACCAAAAACTTAATAAGTTAATAAATATAATATTTATACAATAAAACCATTATAATTACCTTCTATGTAAGGTGGTGATGAAAAGAAAAACAAAAATCAATCATCCCGTGGAGGTGGTATTCCACATGTATGCATGGCGAGTGATTTCATTTTAAATAGAATGAGAGAAATGAATAATATTCTTTATCATTTAAGAATTTAAAATATATTATAAATGAAATAAAAAATTATTAAATTAAACATTTATAATAGTTGTGTAAGGTGGTTAAGGAAAATAAAACTTGATATTTTGTGGAGGCGGTAGTTTAAGCACACAAAAATGAAATTTTCTCTTTTCTTAGGTAAAATGGATGGGAGTTTAAAGCTTGTACCCTAATTATAATAACATAATAGTATAATAAAGATATTTACGTTATCATTTTTTTATGGTTAAAATAAAATTTATAAATAATTAATGCACATAAGGAAAAAGAAAAGAGAAAGAGAGGTTTTGAACTTATACTTCACTTCTTGGATTATCCCCTTTGTAAAGGGGGTTTAACCATTGAAGGATGGTATTTTGAGAAAAAAAACTCCTTAAGGTGGATATAAATATTGAGGAGAATTTTTTATTTACATTTTACAATATTAGGGGGATTTGGTGTGAGGATAAATGAGGAGAGGAAAGAGCATTTTATAAGTAAAAGGGAGTGGCATTTTTGTAAATAATTCAAACTTTTCAATAAGGGAAAGTCACTCTCAAGGAAAATGGATAAAAAATTGAAAAATAATTTAAGGTGAAGATACATGGTATAATTACACATTGAAAAATCAATTAAAATATTTTTTAACTTTTTTTCCATTTACCTCATAGGTTACTCATTTTTACCTTTTTGGTTTTCATCACAGTTACTAATTTTTTACCTAGGTAATTTATCCATAGTTCCCAAAAATAAAATGGAACATATTAAATAATTTTGAAATAATGATTAAAAATTTGGAATTATTTTTTTATGAAATTTACAATAGTGATAAAATTAATTTTAAAATATTAAATTTAAAATGCATAACATTATTTTAAAAAATATAACTTAAATTCCAAATTTTAAAATATGAATATATAAATTAAAAATAGATATATTTATTGTTATAAATTCACTAATGAAATAAATATTTTTTATTATAAAAAGGTTTCCTATGTTTCAAATTCATACTTATATACTAATAATGTCATAAAACTCATGTTATTTGTAAAAATTTTATTTTGAACTATCCACCTAAAAATTAGTCTTTTAAGAAAAAAATATAACAAATAAATTCTGAACTAATTTTTAAAATTTAAATTAAAAATTTAAGTTAGTTACATCTAATTTAGATTATAAAATTTATAAATTTATCTTTTAAATGAAAAATACAAAACATAAAGAAAAATGAATTTAATTAAAAATGACATTTTTAAAAAGTAAGTGATATTAAGATTATTTTATATCAATTTATAATTTAAAAGTTGTAAATTTTTTAGTTAATATATAATAATATTTTAAAAGTGTTAAATTTAATTTGTTAGGATAAAATATACAGTATATAACAAAAATGAAAGTTTACTTTTATATTAAATACACTTTAATAAATACCATTAAAATAAATTATTTATATTCTAAAATTTAATTTACTACTCCATTGATATTAAAATATTTATTTAAATTTTATAAATACATCATATCATAATTTAATAATTATAATATTAATATTTATACATAACACACACACACACACATATACATATATTTATATTATTTTAATATCATATTTTTATTCCATTATGAATTATTTTATTTTATATTTACTACTTAAAAGTACATGGTTTTAGTACACCTATTCTATATATATCAAATGAACAACTTTGTAATGATCAAATTAATAATGGATAGATTTCATTCCTATATACAGAATTAAAAAATCATTTGTTCATTCCACTCTAACTTCACAAGGCACAATTCTTATTTCATATTATAGATTTTGCATGATTATTTCTCCTTTCATAATTCTCTTCCTCACTATAGGTTTTGTATATCTATTAGTGATCCTCAAGGTTGAAGATGATACAGTATATTTCCTAGTAGTGATTATTTTATTCTTTTCTATTTGTTGTCACCTATTATTTTATAAACTTTTAATGGATGTACTTCATCCTTTGTGTGTATCAGTCCATGGTGTACAGTACTTAGTTTTATTTTCTTTTTTTAATTTCATTCTTATTAAATAATAATGGGCCTTTATTTTAGTTCATATATTATAGGGAGTATTTTTAAATATTGTTTTAATCCATTTGAAAGAATAGAGAATCGTTCTTTAAAATTATAGGCATAAATAATAATAATAATCATAATCATCATAATCATCATCATAATAATAATAATGTCTCAAAAATCTCAAGGTGTTACATTAAACCCTTAAATAAATTGAATCATTTTGATTTTAATTATCACATACCATTGTAAATAGGTAAGGGAATCTAAATTATAGAGACAAATCAAAATTTAATTTCAATAGAGATACCAACCTTATTATCTTGGGAAACATATCTATTTCCTCAAAATAAGATTATCCATAATATAAAGCTTTTCACTAACTATTTGGATTAAATGTCTAATGCTATTTGGTATGAAGAACCACATTATATATTTATTTTTATATAAGGTGTTTATTATTATCCTTTTATTGATAGAATATCATAGGTTTTTATGAAATGGGTTTTACTTACTATAGATAATTTTTCTTCTATGTGGAGGGAACCAATCCATCAATGAAACCACGTTAAATATATATAATGGATGTATAATAAAATTTCACACAGTAAATTCTTATAAACCTCAAAATGGAATACAATAATCATACCACCTAAAGATTAATTTGACAATAAAATCATTGAGGTGGCGATTTATTGATCTTATCAAAATTCTCAAATATACTGGAGTTACTAGAGTCAAATTCAAATAAAACATATAAATCTCTAGATTTTAGGTTACATGTACCTTAAATATCAGGATATACTTTAGGGTTAGTTATTGCAAAGGAATTCCTTTTTTACTCTTGATCTTGGAGGTTGGTTTTTTTTTCTTCTTGGTTAGTTATTGGATTAGGTCCTTGAATTGGATAATGTATAAGTTCTCCACACATAATTCAATGAATTATTAATTGTACATTAGGATAAAAACTATATCTTTCAATCATGTTAATTAAAATCTTTATTTTCTTATGAAATTTCAATGATTGATTCCCTCCATTAACATAGGTAAATAATATTGCTTCCCCATTGAGGCAATTACCTTAGTCCTTCTTCCCACATATTTTACATGTATATAGTTTATTATTAATTCCTTAATTATCTACATCATCATAATTTTCATAAGACTCTATCCTTCAATTTTTTGGTTCATTTTGGAGTTCGATTAATTTTACTTTCTTAATCATAATTCTTAATGGTTGGTTTATTATAATTAAAAGGTTTCTCACTCTATCTACCATTCTATTTGGTTGTTCATTGAGGTAATATTCTTAATGTACCACACACCAATGGATCCTTCTAGTTATATCCATTACTAAAACCAAAAGGGTTTAAATGAATGATAAAACATTAACAATATGGGGAACTATTATAATCATAAAAATAATTTCAACTGTAAAATGCCTTGTTCTATTATAGTATCACATTGGCCTAAATTACCTTTAGTTTAACCTATATTGATCTTATTTTAACCTAGGTTACTTTAATTTGGGGTATCTTATACATATCAACTTAATACACAATGTAACTATGAAATAAATCCCTTATAGTGGTATGTAAAGGCCATGTGGTCAACTAAAGAATATCCCCCAGGAGTGTCTAGCAAGGTGTTCTGTCTTAGGCCCACTCATCATGCATCAAGGTGATAATTTATCTAACCATAAATCAACCCTTTTCATTATAATTACCTAATATTCATATGTTCTAGATATGCATCCACATTAAAGTATCTCAAAAGGGATGTTTTAATAGGAAAACAACCATCTCAAGACATTAAAACTATTTTTAGATATCACTATATACTTGAAGTCATATCTACGTGTTTCACTAAGGTTATCTAACCCTAACACCAATTTTAAAAAATTAATCCTCAAAAATAACAAAAACCTTCTATGATATCAACTATAGAAACCTTTTGTCATGACATGCCTTTATTTTATATTATTTTATTAAGGTAAACACTACCTGTTACAAATAATAACATAATCCCAAGAACAGAAGATTTTGTGTATTTATGGACTGAGGTGACCCAAGAATTTCATATATATATATATATATATAACATTTTTTATATGAATATTCATTAAATATCATTATGACACACACCAGAACTGAAAAGGTTTAATATCTTTGGAAACTTGTATATATAAAAAATATTATATCAAATATCTACATCAACTCCCACTATGTTCATCATAACTATCACCCATATCATAATTAAAATATTTTTTTATATCCTAAGGAAAAGGAATAAAATAAATATTGAGCTCAGATTCTTTGTAAGTGTAAACATGGGAGATATCAATGATCATTTAAGCATAACATGAGAATGATGGTTTCAGAACATGATGATAACATTTGACAACCATACCCATAAATTAATAAACTTTAATCATGATTCATGGAATAAATCATTGAAATTTATAAGACATTAATAACATAGGAATCAAATAAAATGATCCGTGATATCCTAACATTGGCATAATATCATGTAATAAAAGTGTGGCATAAATTGAGACATAATAATAATCATAGGAATCATATGTCAAGGCTACCCATAATAAATTATCTACATGTTAGGCTTGGGATAAAAACCCATTTACCTACTCTAGTATTGGGTTAACATCATGTGTATCCTCTTTTAGGCTGGGATAACCTCCCATATACCCTATTTTGAGCTTGGGATAACCTCTTGTATACCCTTTGAGCTCCTAAAATATTAATCTTTATGCAAATAACTATAGAGATATAACAGACCCACCCATTACATATTCATAATCCACTCATATGCATACCAAAATGTTGTGAAAAAATTTATCATTTCATCATATCTTAACACATGTAAACGTAAATGGGTTTTATAAAGTATTCATTATAATAATAATAAACCATCTTGATAAAGAATAAGTTTGGTATCATTTGATCATATACCTAGTAAATCAAAAGAAAAATTAAAATAATTAAATTTCCAAATAATAATGGAAACATTTTTACTTCAAAATTAACATGGAAACTTATAAAATAATCTTCAAAGGAAATGTAAGTCAGGATGGTGTGAAATGTCATTCATGTAGTGTATGTTAAAATAAAAATTTCATTCACACCTTTGATAAAAAGTACCTTGTTTGGAAAATGAAAATAAAATTCCATTTAAACATTTTTATAGAATTTCAAAAATGGGTATAAAATTTAATCAATTATTTGATAATATTAAAAACATTCCTGAAAACATTTAAGAGAATTTATGGACATGGAATAAAACTACTCCCAACTGAAGAGAAAAACAAGGTCAATTTTCATTAAAAATATTATTTCATATTTTTGATTACTAAGGGAGAGGAAAATGAATTAAAAACATGAAATTTATTTAAATAAATACATTATAATAAAATATATATTCTTTTCTTGAGAAAGATCATATAATTTCATCATTATAATTTTAAGCATAAACAATCCCGAAAAAAATGAGATTATACCATAAAACCCTTACCTAATGTTTGACTTGATTTGTATGCTCTAAAACCTCATTTATTATAAATTTATATTTATATTTATTATATACCAATACGACTTTATTACAAATATAACATTTATATTCCACTTAATTCATTTGATCACACATTTATTAATAATTCTTTATTAATATTATCGTGACCAGGCATTAATAGTTTTGTTTTTCATGAATATTTCAGTTTGAAATCACCAATCCTTGTAGTTTTTTCATGTATAGAAAATATATATAATTTTAACAATGATATAAATGCAATATATATTAATTATAAAAATATTTATAAACACTCATAAAAAATAGAGATATAAAAATGAATTACATCGTTCACGGAGAGAGTAGAATATACATACACTTGAACATTGTTTTGATTTTATATAGAAAAAAGGTAAAGAAAGATAAATAATATTTTATCATTATAGAATCATAATTAATAATAAATATCATATATAATTATTAAATCCAACATTATATCAATCAATGTGAGGTAGTGATGGAAACTGAGTCATATTGCTACGTGGAGGTAGTAGTCCACACATACGCACAAGCGATACTTTTATTTCCTATTTGATTGAAATGAGGTAGAAAATTTGTGTTCCATAATAATTAAAAATCTCTTTATATTAATTATTTTATAATAATCATGTCATTATGGATACAATATATTTATATAAGGTTTAATATGATATAAAATTGAAAGATATTGGTTAAGATATATACCTCTTCTTTGAGAGACCTCCTTTGTCATACACATTAATCCTTGAAAGAATAGTCTTAAAATATGGATGAGATATCTAGATGAAGGTAAGGGATATTTTAAAGTATTAGTATAGTTATTTTCCATGATATAAGTTTAAAATTCATGAATAAGTGTGGAGAGTAGTTCCCCATTATAAGTTAGGGTGAAGGCACAAAAGAGATCACTTAAAATATTTAACTATAATTAATGTATTTCTCAAGTATAATGATTCAAAATATCCAAGGATTAGAGGGTAACATAATATAGGGTATAAATATCTTCAAATAAAATTAGACAATTTTATGTCAGAATATTACACTTATCTCTTGTTTTAACCCCCCTGAGAAAATTGTTTAAACCTCAACTAAGGTTACAATTTTTTACTATTTTTAACATTAATTATGGGAAAAAATGAAATTAGTGTCATTAAAAAATTTAAATTACAATTCAAAATATTTAATCCATTTTATCATATTAAATTTCTTTAATTGTAAGAATTTAATTTTAAAATAAGTGCACAAAGCGCAACTAAAACCCATTTTTAGATAAATGAATTTTTACACATAAAACTAAATTAAATTTAATTACATACCATTTAAAAACTAAAAAATGAATTTCAAAATATTTTATTTAATATATAATCTATAAATTTAATTAAAACCATTAATAAATTGTGATTTATTTAATTTATTATGATAAAAACACATTACACACATAAAAACAATCTTTTTAAAAACCACTCTTTTACCATTAAATAATTTTATCTTCATTCCTAATCATTAGATAACTAATGTATAACTATTCATTAACTATTTAAAAATAAATTTAATTAGAGTAGATTATTAACAGTGATTAATATACTTTTTCAAAATAATAATAATTACACTTAGAAAAATACATTTCTTCAAAAAATGGTCTTTTAATTATTAAAGGATTTAATGATTATTTATTAAGAATTAATTAGAAAATTTGAATTTAAGAAAACTTACAAACACATACATATATTATAAAATTGTTAATACTATTCATAGCCACTAATAAAATGGTTAGTTTATAATGGCATACTATATCATATGTTGATTTAGACTCAGGGTTTCATATAAATAAAGCTATCAATTACATATTGTTTATTTGAAAAATATATATATAAATTTTTTAGGAGTCACATTCTACCCCCCAAGAAAATGAATTTCATAATTGAAATTTTAAGAATATACTATAAGAAAATGAGTACATCTTTTCTTAATTGCATCATCATGTTCCCATATAAATTCCTCAAATTTAAAATTACTCTAGAGAACTTCCACTAGGTGAGTAGTCTTATTCCAAATAACTTTATCTCTATGATCCAAGATTTGTACAAATTTTTCCTTATTGTAAAGTTCATTATCTAGTGTTATAACCTATAATTTTAGTACAAGTTAATGATCACGTATGTACTTCCTTATGAGAGATACAAGGAACACATCGTGGACTTGAGAGAGGTTTTGTGGAAGCACTAAGGAAGAAGCGATGGTCCCTACATGATCCAAAATATCAAAGGGAACAATATACATAGGGCTCATCATTCCTTTATTTATAAATCTCATAACCATATTCTATGGATAAATTCATTGTAATAACTTATAACCAAATTTTAATTCTATACCTCAATGATGATTTTTATCACAACTATTCTATCAATTATGAGGTACCATGATGTGCTGATAAATGGATCTAACTTTGTCTTCCATTTTCCGTGACTAGATTAGGTCTCAATAGCTTTATTTCTTCAATATTATCCCAACACATTGGAGTTATACAATTCCTTCCATATATGACTTTGTAAAGATCTATATGAATGTCCTAGTGGAATATATTTTATATGATAATTTGACAAGTGGAAGGTGTTTATCCCAAACACCTTTGAAATCGAGAGAACAAGATCTCAACATATCCACCAGGGTATAAATGGTTCTCTTATAATGTCCATGTATCTAAGAATGATATGTAATAATTAAACAAAACTCTATATCGAGATATAGCTAAAGAATTATCTACAAATTTAATTTAAACATCAGATCTTGGTAAGATATAATATAATGTGGTATTCTAATAAAACATACAATTTACTTAATGTATGTATGTCCTCTTGTAGGGTCCTGAAAAACTCATCAAGGGAAGAAAATACTCCCACAATCACTTTTCAAAAGGCAGAAAGAATTACTACAACTCTAGTAAAGCGAATGGACTCAAATTGAGTTTAAAACTTTGGAAGAAACATGAAGCAATTGAATTTATAAAATAGTTTTAAGCAACCCGTATACCATCACCGAGAAGGGTTCGTGGACCCCATGAACCAAAAACCACCAGTATGCAGAATGGCCAGTGAGGCCCTAGTCTGCAGAGCGATGTCTAGTGAACACAAACATCCATGAACCGGATTTCTGGATGAATGAAGCATATGAAGGCCATAAACATACCGTCTCGTGACTTCATCAGTTCACGGATGAAGAAAAATTGGCATGGTTTCACAAACCATGAATCGTGAACCACAAACTCCACAAACCCCTGTTGACCGAGTCTTCCATGGATCAAGATATCTCTTCACGATATTCCACAAATGGTGCCACAATACCATAGATACAATTGCCCCAATGATCTATAAAAGGAGAATAGAAGGAAATACGAAACGACAGACGAAGAAAGCATGGATAAAACACCATAGGTTAGCAGTAATAATTCAGAGAGGATTCTGGATTAAGCCTTGAATAATTAGTGAATCCCAAATTGAAAACCATGTTTCCGTAGGTATAACTAGCTGTGAACCATAAAACAAATTAACTTAATGATAATGGGAGAATCATAAACCAAATTTGTGAAATCAGGAACTACATATTTCTCATGGATGAACTCCCCACGAAAGATAGTCTCCAGGACCCTCTTTTGATGTGGTGTTCAGCATAGTATATCGCTATGCAGATTTAACCCATCATCGTGTATTGCATTAGTATGTAGATGGATCCCGAAGCAGCATTGCGGACCGCATCAGGGATTTCTTACCACTACGGTGCATGGTGGTCCATGCCCAAACACACGTACTGCTTCAGTATGTGGACGACCCCTCCATATTCCTAACACTATGGTATGTAGAGATCCCCCCATTCACCATTAGAAGTAGTACGTGGAATGGTGTTTCTTTGGGTGTTCTTCCCTCCAGCTCCAATATCACCCCTCCATTATTATCCAGTCATCCATAGGCCCTCCGTGAAGCAGTCCCCCAACATTAGGCCAAAGCATCCTCCAAAGCCACAAGACCCATATGATCAGATCATCAGGCGCATCATTTTTCCCCCTTGAGACTACATAATCATAATAAGTGGAGTCATGAAGGCTATCCCCACAATAGTTCAGAATCTAGGGATTTCTTTAAGTCTACATTCACATGGTAACCCATAGTCCAACCTTGGGATGCTGACGTGAGCCTTCCCATTCTAGGGATTAAGGGTGTTTACTTTCTTGTCCATTCATTGAGGAATAGTGATTAGTCAAAGGAATCATGTTCGCCTCTCCTTCTGATGAGAGTAGACATTCCACCTCTTTCCCAAAATGAATTATGGGGAACTCCCACTAAGGTAAGTCCCCAATCTTCTAAGGGTCAAGCCATATGACCTCCAATTTTATCCCACATTAAAAGGTTCATCGCTCTACACCCTCACCCATCATCGCCCCAGCCTCTTCTTCCATCGGCATTCCCTCTCCCATTAGCTGGAGTGGAGGCGTGTGTTTGGTTGGATCTACCACAACCTCCTGTTTCTCACACCGAGTATGAATCACGTGGGACTAGAGATTTGTGATGATCATAATGCACACACAACTGACCCTATCTGAAATACGAGAACTATGATTTCTAGTAAAAGTAGGACATGTAGGATGCCTTCTTGAAGGCCTGATCTCAAAAAGGGTTCCCTTCCAAAAGGTTCCACCCAACCATGCCCCCTCAAATGAGAATCTCCTAGGCATAAGCCCCAAGTTCCCCAAACTACATGGGCTCTGATTCCTCTCCCGATAAAATGTAGGAAGCCCATATTATGGGTCTGATCCCAACATCAAGTCACCTTCCATCCCCCCTGGATGACGATAAACTCCAGAGAACCTTATTTAATGTCTTAAGTGAGCATTGCCTCTATAGAATCAAATCCAAGTATGCCTATGAGGATCCTGTAAACCAGGGGTAGCTCGTGGACACAATATTTTGGAATGAACCAAGGATTCAAGAACATATGAACATGACTTAAATCTATAAGAGAGTCCTAGAATAAGAAATAATCCCTCCCAAAAGGGTGCGGTGAGCCTAAATTCCCATCCTCTCAACCAATGGATTCTTTAAGTGTTGTTGGATAAATAAAAACCCAACATGCACCTGCCTCTATAAATTAGGTCTATGAATCATTGATACCAAGGTTGTTGGGTGTTTTTAGATCCACAAATAAATCCATTGGAGACAATCTGAGGAAGTTATATCCTAAGAGGATCGATTGAACAAATACTAGACCCCATGAAATCGGCCCTAGTACCATTTGACTATGGAACCTCCTACGAAATACCAAAGGGATAAATTGCCTGGTCCATACAGGGTTAATACAATCCCCCTTTAAAGGATGAAAACGTAGATTGTGTTGAAACAAAGATGGTGGCATGAAAGTCTATATGATAACGGATAAATATTTATCACCCGTCAGACCATCTTTCATTTTTCTCAACCGTGCACCCACATCGCCCTCGGATGTGATACAAAAATGGTTAACCCGACGCGAATCCTTAACCAAGGTGTCAGTCCAACCCCACTTAAGCCCCTTCACCTCACAACAAAGGGGGGGGGAGGCCAAGCTACATTTTCAAATATGCATATGTTCAAAATAATGCTACTTTGATTGGGTTTTTATGTATTTATATGTCATATATGTATATTACAGGTTCCTAAAGATAAACATTCGATCCAAATGACATCCCGAAGACTAATAAAGACATGCACCTTAGTGATCCCATAGACAGCTGGGGTCCAGATGAGGAGTATGACCCCCTCACTTACCCATCATCTTCAAAGCTAGGTATCCAACACGCTGATCAAAGAGTACCACCTAAATGTTACTCTCCATATGGTGGAGGCTGCGAGAAAAAACCTCCAGTTTAAAAAAGCTCGACAACCACCTTCTCAACAGTGGATGGCACCCCAGAACATGGAAACCCCATTGGTCATCTCAAACAATTTCTGAAGACTGTCCCCGAAACGTGAAAATGAGTACCTGGATTATCTTAGTGGGGTAGTTGAAGTCAATGTTGAAAACTTCATCTCAAATGCATAGGGGTCCTAATCATGGGTCCCTGCTAGAGAATGTCACCCCTCAAACTGGGTGAACAAGACTCCACAAACTGAAGATGACCTTATGCTGAGGGAACCTTCTAATGTACAGAATACCTGGGGCCCTCAGACTACCTACCAAGGGCGGAAAATATAAAATTAGGAACATGTTATCACCCTGGTTCCTGAGGATCAAATCTTCTATACAAACATGGTGGAATTCAAGAAGCAGACATAAAAGTCTACCCTTTCTGATCAAGCCCACCACAAAAATAGGTTTTCACAATATGAGAACTTGCACATTCCTGATAGTGCTCATTAGTCCTACCGTGCAGAAAAATCTGCAAACTACAGGTAGATACAAATATCTTTTGATGCACAAGAAGCCCAACATCCAAATAGGGCCACATCCAGCTACACACAGACACAAATACATATTGATGGATATCAAGCCTGTAATCCAAATAGGATGGAATCCAGTTACACATAGGAATAAAAAATTTCTGATGCATATCAATCCCTTAATCTAAATAGGGTGGCATCCAGCTACACATAGGCACAAATACCTGCTGATATATATCTAGTCCGAAAAAAAAATTTCAGAAATAAAATATTAGCAGAGTCAAATTCCTATAGATGCATACAGAGCCTGTGAGGAAAATATAGCGGTATGAAAGAAGATGAAAATCCTCAATTCTGAATATGAAGAACACCAATCAAATATAGTGGAAACTAGAGAAGGAAACCGAAATTAGTCTTGTTCCTCTGGCCCATCACATGAGAACAGACAAAATCTACTAGAAACCCATGGGGGACTAGATCATGTGAAAACGTCTACTCCAAAATCGGAATGGGACTTCATACCCATTTCATCCAAAGATTTATCTCAGTATATCTTCGCAATGATAGACGATCAGACATTGATTCAGACCATATCCTCCAAACATGACAAGATATCATTGCATCGACATAAAATACGAGAAACCAGGCACATGACCCAGTTTCCTCAAATAGAATGACTTACTCACAAAATGGGTCAGTCACTCTGGAGAAGTTATAAATCCCTAATCCTACCCCGAAGGTTCAATGACAATATCCCATGATACACAGACTATTGGATCAAGAACAAATACTCATTCCAAATGGGGGACGCCTGTCCAACATGGTGGACTATCTAAGACAAGCATACATCCCTTCCAAAACTCAAGATTCTATTTGGTGTATCTTGACAGCATCATGGGACCTGAAATGATAGGGACCTATATATGAAGGTCTTTATCGATAACAAGCGTCCCATGTTACCTGCAAGAGATCACTCAAAAATGAAATATTGCAAAGGAATCCAGAAAATGAAGAGCACATACATGATCCTTCTATGATGGAAGTTGGGGTTCTTGAAGCCCTTGAAAATATATCAATAAAATCTCAAGAACCTTTTATTCCATTACCAAATTATAGGATTTGATGTAGTAGTTGCGAAGGCCCTCCATGTAAGGTCTCTACCATCAACTTTGACGTTCCTCCCCAGAGCACCCATGGGGGCTTACTCTGTGGGCCAGGAATGATCGATCACGAGAGGCTACATCCGGATACGTGTCAGGGTAGCCCTAACGTTGACATGAAGATCATCCAGTAAGAAGTTCCTCCCCTTTCCATCATACACCCTAATGTTCCTCCCCAGGGTATACACTGTAGATATGCATCTCTCTGTAGTTGGTTGTCAAGTCATAATGATAGTCCTCACTATGATGACAACCATTGCAAAATCCCACCTTGCTATCGTGGTTATTGTAAAGGCCCTCCCCATTGTAATTTCAATAAATGAGAGGGTCCTCCCCTCATTTCAGTACATCCTGAAGGCCCTCCAAAGAATGTACACTATATGAATCCACCCTACATCTTGGTATCAATCTGTGATAGTAGTCGTCACCACTATAGCAGTCCCCAAGAATGTCCTCCCCTTAGTTAAATCAAGTGGAAAGAATGTCCTCCCATCACTGTAGCCAGCCATGAAGTTCCTCCCCAAGGTATATGTCATAAGTACATTTCCCATAGTCGGACATCAAGTTTCAATGGTAGCACCCACTATTGCAGCACTGGTTGAGGAGGTCCTCTGCACAATCAAAATTCATACTGCCAAGAAGGCCCTACCCTTGTCAGAACAAAGGTGAGAAAGCCCTACTTTGTCTAGGTTCTAGGAAAGATGGAGTTAGGAATATCAGACACTCCATCTAGGATGAGTGGTATCATTTCTCGACCAGAGGACAGTCCGGGGCCACGATCATCTTCTGAGCCACCCCCACACCGTTCACATATCAATGAGGCTCCTACTAGCCCAACTACTTGAAATGAAATTATTAATAAGTAGTTATGATGGGCATATCAAGTAGAGGAGTCCTCTAAAGAACAACAATAGGATATGTTGTTCGTGAGAAGACAACTAGCTGAGTATAAAATACCAGTGATGTATTTTCCTACGACCACTTCTCACTTCGATATACCAAGGTAGTTTCTATAGGAATGTATGCATGACATTCACCACAATATATGAATGAATCATCCCCAACTAAAAGAAAAGTTCTTCAACTATGAAGTGTATGAAAAAAATGACAACTTTTTAAAGAATTTTCACTATCTAATCGACCTGGAAGCCCTCATGTATTCACAATATCCATGATTATAAAGGCGAAAAAACAAACTTGAACTAGCTTGCCTCCATGGATTTCAGAAGTTATGTTTCCTCATTGGTGAAACATATTTTGGAGTTTATATTCGGGGATGGGGAGAACATAGATCTATATACTTCACCCCATGTCTCTTCTAGTTTTCCTTATTGGAAATGACATATTATAATGTCATTACCCAGAGCTAATAGTCAAATGAAATCCCTGCTCAGAAAATATGGAATACTCAACAGAAACTGGCAAATATTAAGTCTGAAAAGCATCAGGACTAAGGAGATCAAGCCATCGAAAAGCTTCTGATCTAGAAAACTGAGAACATCTAACAACATTCTCACCTAAGGAAATTCAACCAGAAAGAAGTTGTCATGTCTTCAAAAGACCATAAATCCTATATAGGCCCAATGCCATACCCGGTTCGCACCCGCATGGGAGTGTATGAAATCAAAAAGGTGGAAATATTTGTGGCCACCGATGTAATGTGTGAACAATCCCAAACCATAGGGATATGGGGAATTTTTGCCTCAAATACCATTGTAAGACAAAAAAAAAATAGGCCGTAGTGCATCAATGGATGAATAAGAGCAACCCCAACCTGCAAGGCTGGGGGAATTTTTACCTTAAGTTCCCGCACATCAGACATATGTCTTCTCCTATAAGGGAAGAACGGTGATAAGATAAGTTACTAGTTCCACCCTATCTCGTGATTCATACCCGCCAAGACAAAGTCACATTATGAGATTATATCAGGGCTTCCATTAGGTCAATATTTTCCAATAAACCCTAAGAATACCACAGAATATAAGGAGAAAGTCCAGAAAAGGATGCAGAAATCCTTCCTACCATTCGACACTGGGTACACCACCCATAATGCGGTATGCATCGGTGATCATGGTAAACGTCAACCCCACATATCTCACTAGAAATGATGAAAAGGTAGATGGAAAATGAGAATATGGTTCCCTCCCAGAGGCATCCCACACCGAGCCTGATGGTGTGCATAACCAGAACTAGAGAGCGGTCCTAAATTTAGTTTCCCCCTCAATTAATCTGTCATTACCTCCCTCGCGAAACCCCAAAAAGGAGAAGAGTAAATCACATGTCATCTATAACCCAACTCCTCCTCCCCCTGAGAATGTGTCCCTCACTCTCAAGGAAAGAATCACCAAGCATGAGGAAGAAATGGAAGAGCTCAGATGAACTAATGTTGAGATACGTCGAGGGAGATATCTTTCTGGATGTGTTCCCCATGAGAAATGTCAAAAATTATTCCTAGAAGAGGTGCCCCTTTCATATGCATTCATCCATGTGAATGAATTAAAACTCAGAGGCATGTCAAACCCATCATCAAGACTATCAAACTACATAACTTTGGACCTGTATATACATCAAGACTTACCCCCACTAGGAAGGCAGCAAGAGTATATTCAGGAGAACCCACAAAGGATACCCCCGACTAGGTATCTACCCCAAATTCCAACAGCACCAGCACATCCTGCTTGGGCCACTACTACACCCGCCCAAGATCAATCTCAGAAAGATATGCATCAAGGGATCCTAAATACCATCGAGAAACTTATAGATATACTAGAAGACTTTGAGGGCTAATGCACTTTGATACAACTAGAGTAAAAACCGTACCCTGAATGGGTGATCAACGTTCTGCCAGCACTGAACTTCAAACACCCCATATTCTCTAGGTTTAATGTCTTGGGAGACCCAGAACATTATCTAATGCACTATGCCTCTTACTATGACCCCATGATGGGCACTCTAGAGTAGTAAGAAGCAGTAAAACATAGATATTTTGTGCAAACATTTTCGAGTTCGGTCGTCATACTGTATAATAGCTTGCCGGATAACTCAATCATAGGCTGGGAGGACCTCTGGTGACAATTTATCTTCCATTTTAGTTTGACATTTCCTAAGACAATGGTCAGTGACCTAATGAACTACAAGGAGCGAGAGAATGAAAGTGTTTCAGACATCATTTACAGATGGAAAGACTTGACTTATTTCCTGAATAGACCGCTCCCCTAGGATGAAATTCTTGCCATGTGCATCGAGAACCTCTATGATGAATTGTAAATCAGGCTCATCTCGGTTAAGTACATAGGTGGGTTCTGAGATTTATCTTCAATTGACCAAATGATAGAAGAATATTTGCAGCGGACCAATCTCAAGTTCTGTGTGGCCCCATCAGCCACTGGAAAAAGAGTGGGAAAAGATGAAGTGTCTTTTGTCATTCTTAAGCTACCCCAGCTCCTGCTCTAGTTGTGAGGCCTCCACCAAACCATTTGGGACCCGATGGACACCAATAGTCACCCCATCTCGGCAGTATGAGTGAAGGGGTCCTAAAAGAAATCATTTTGAGGAGCAAAGGAATAAAGTCTACTCATTATGAGATGACTTGGTCCCCAGGTACTTCATATTTTCCATGAATTACAACTTTCTCTAGCTACAAGATCGAGAGCGATATGATGAAGTGGGTCTCAACGGTCATCCTAATTATTTTCCCTATCATTGTATACTAGGAGAAACCATCTAGGAATTCATAATCTTCAAGGATATATTGCAAAAGATGGTGGATTCTAGGCTAGTCATGTTGGGTCCACTGCCAGCACAAGTGGCCTATGTCTCTACCTCAAACCCAAGAGAGGAAGAGGAATGGAAAACAATCACCAACAAAAAAGGGAAAAACATTGGCAATTGGATGAACTGGAAAATAGTTGACCAAGTTCATGTCATCCTCCAGAAGCAGTTGAAACAACCGAATATGCCCATGATAGATCCTAATGCTACACAACCATCATCCTCATCCCTATAGTCCTCTGAGGGACAGAAGGGCATAAATCAGGAGAAGGAATATGATCTGACATGAAAGACAAATCATGTATTGAAAATTTTGAACTTCCTACCCGTAGACCTAGTACAAAGGTCACCGCCCCACCAAATGGGACAATGGGAACCGCCCTGCTAAATGGGGCAACGAGCATCACCCCAACAAATATCACCACCGGAAAAATATAGTCAGATAGAAACATTGACTGATAAAGATATGATCTTCGGCTCCATTAATGTCATTCAATTAATGGAACCCTTTTCTTATGAAGAATATAGCTAGAAAATAGAATTCCTTTCACCCAACTAGAGAGCTGGAGGAAGAGGCCATAGAGTCCAAGGGTGTCCTGGAATACATAATCAAGGAAGGAGTCAAATTTCCAGCCACACATTAACTCAAAACGTTAACATTGTGGAAAATCATGGAAGGACCCTTCGACAGATGCAATGAGAACCAAAATTTTATTCTGCCCCCACTGGAAGAAATATGAGACAAGTTATCCTGGAGTATCTGTCAGAGGAAGAAAAAATATCAAATCACCCAAGGCATTTGGGCAGACCAGTTCAGCCAAACCTGGAAAGGTCCGCAGTGCCACCAGCTCCTATAATAGAGGCCAGACCATCTATGTCCATAGATCAAGAACTTAAATTTTCTATGAAAGAGCATCCCCAAGCCAGGAAGAACCAACCATTAGAGAAGAAATATGGTATTATAAATCATCTAGCTTTAGTACTGGAAAATATATCAATACTGGATGCTTTGAGTATGTCCGAAGACCTTATGGAGGCATCATTGAAGCCTTATAAAGTCCCCAGTAATTCAGGCCAAAGTAGCAGCAGTCGGAGTCTATCGAACAGATACCAATCCCAAAGAATTTCATGCCATCATCTCCTTCACAGACCTGGATGAATACACCATCATGCAAGGTCACATCGAACCCTTATATGTGTCTGGTATGATAAATGGCATAGATACATGAAAGATTTTCACCAACAATGGATCTAGAGTCAGCCTCCTACCGTTTTGAACACTTAATCGGCTAGGATATGATGAGGATAGTTTGACACCCTACACCACAATTCTACCGGGATATAACAAAAGGGAGAAGAAGTCGTTGGGAAAAATCAATCATAAAACTTAGATTGGAGACCTTGTGTCAGATTCTGAGTTCCTGGTAGTGCGGAAAAGTACAGCCTTCAATGTCCTATTAGGGATGCCATAGCTGCATCGTCATGTTGTAATTCTATCATCATACCATTAGTGTTTCAAATATTGTTCTAATGAAAAAACCATGACATTGCACGCTGATAAATCCCCATTCAAATCATGTGAGTCACATTACATCGATGCGGGTTTCTATGAACTAATAGAGAAGTTGTCTTTGGCCGACGACGTTGACTAGATCACTACCCCAAATGGATTGTAAGTGGATCTTGCCGACCCCTACAACATCTTTGGGAAGAGTATGTATTACCCTTCAACCAAGTTGAATGTGTAAGTTCAAGACCATATACAAACTCAATTGTCAGCATGATTTCTGTTATGGCCTCCTAGTCCAAAGACATGAAAGAGTGGGTTGAATCAAATGATTTCAGAAACATACCTAAAAGAGATGCTTCCGACCCATCCTCGGGACCCCAAACTATCCCCTCATTACTCACTAAGGCAAAAGATAATTTCTCTCCCAACATTGGAGAGTTAATATAGATAATCCTCTCTCTATCAAAAGAGAAAGAAGATGATGAAGAGGATGATAAAGAAGAAGAAGAAGAAGAAGAAGACCTCAAAGATGCCCCTCCCACAGTCGAAGAAGGTGTCTCCACCATAATCGATGAAATTAGGGAGATAAAACTGGGAACTGAAGATAACCCACAGACCAATTTTATTAGTGTGTCTATACCTGCAAAAGAGGAAGAGGCATATACCTCCTTTGTCACGAACCAGCCCGGGTCGACCCTGAACCGGTCACCCGAGCCGGTCTGCGGCAAGTCCCGAGGGGCGTTCCCGATCCCCCCGGGATGGCAACTAGTGCCGGGCATTAAAATTTTGATCGTTGGGAACGATTTCATCCCAAACAAAAGTAAATAGAACAGAACAAATAACACTAAAGACATAACCAACTATACCACGACATACCTCCATGTGACCTCGCGGGTCACCACCCAGCTACAACCAACGTCGCTCCCACACTGAGCGACTCAAGAAGGAGAACCTGAACACAAGGGACCTGCAACTGAAGTGGTAAAAGATAGGCGTGAGCACAAAAGTACTCAGTAGGTGAGCCTCACAACAAAATCTCAATGCACTTCCAGTAAATATAGAATCTACATAATCCAGGTTTGAACTATAACGTATAAAAGTAATTTTTCATAATGTTTTACTTGAAAATCAAACACGAGACATCTCCCTTATTCTTTTTCGAAAGTTAGTTCCATTTCAATAGTTTTAAACTCATTCTGAAAAGAAAAGTGTTACATTTTCAAATCTAACCCAAAGCGAATAAATCATTTTCATTTAAAAACCATTTTTTTTTCTCAAAGTCTAACAGTATAGGCTGTGAAATATGACTGAAAGAAAACAAGCAGGGAAAACAAGTGCAAGTAAAAAGTAAACAGGCAAGGAAAACCAAGTGCAAGTAAAAATAAACCAGAAGTTATCAGCAATAACCATGGGCGATCCTGAACATCCCTAGAAAACCCCTGGACGTACTCGGGTTCAGACTACCTGCCGGCATGGTACTCCACAGTCAATAACCAACTGGCCGCCCTAATAGCCAACCAGTGGCACATCCCACCTGGCCTGTCCACAACTCCAGAGGGTACCAACCCGTCTAATCAGGGTTAGCAAGCAACCGTCACTCGATAATCTACAAGACGCCCAGGAACCCATAGTAGTTTTTGTAACACTGTGTAAGTGGGAGACCCGCGCACGCGTGACTCATCTCACCGCACTTGCCAACCCCTTACACGGACATCGCTACACGACAACCCTCGAAGGGAAGTCCCCCTGTAGAAATTCCCTCACAAGTACGTATATATATATATATATATAATCACTTCACATTTGATAAAGTGCCAACCGGGCCATCATGTCACTTACATTTTGATCATCTAAGACCAAATCATTTTTTAAAGAGGGATGACACACGCCATTTCATTGAAAACCAGAAACGCACTTAGAAATTTATTTAAGAAACTCAAATCAGCATCTTAAACCTGGAACACATTTGTTTCACAAGTAGAGTCACTTTCCAATCACCAAACGCACCCCACTTTTATCAAGAGCCAAACGGGCCTTTAATCATTTTTTTGAAGGAACACCATTTCCCAAATGAAAACCAAACTTTTGTTCGCGTAACAAAGGAAAACATCTTTCATCAACCAAGAGCCACACATGAGGTTTCCAAAACAAGTTCAAAGGTCACACGACGTTTTCTCTAATCAAGGTTCTAAGAAAACACCATTTTCCATAAACAATACATCTACAAATTTACACACGCCAAAACCATTTCAAAACACAATTTAACATGACTTTCATTATTCAGGAAGAACCATTTAGCAATACTACCATGGAAGCACAAAACTAAATCCAAGAACACTTTCAATGAAACGCTAGAATTAAAAACGGCTTTTATCATCAGCAGATCACCACACTATAAAAACTACTAAATATTATTTTAAATTTACTGAAATTCAATAAAAGGCAAGGAATAAATAAATTCTTAATTTAAAGGCGAGTGCAATGAGAGACCTACCTCAATATCCAAGCGCGACGGTAAAACGACCTTGGAACCAAGGCGCTATGACACGACGTGTGTCCGAAGCCACGTGATAAAGTCCAACACTCTCGAAACTGAGGCGCGGAGACGGCAGAACCTCGGAAACAAGGCGCAACGATGGCGCTTTCTCGGAAACGCCCTGCGCGGGTCCTAAATTCTTAAACCTACCAAAAAAAAATATAAGTTGATGAAGAAAACCCCTAACAAAGCACAAGTGAAAGCCAGAGCAATAATAATGATAATAATTATAATAATTGTAATTATCATAATAATAATAACAATAGTGATAAAATAATAATAATAATAATAACAAGATTAATAATGACAATAATAACAATATTAATAATAGTAATAATAATAATAATAATAACAAAATAATAATAATAATAATAACAAAATAATAATAATAATAATAATAATAATAACGAAATAGTAATATAATAATAATAAGAGTAACAATAATATTAACATAATAATAATTATTATAATGACATAATACTAATAACAACAATAATAAATATAATAGCGCAATAATAATAATAATAATAACAACAATAATAATAATAATAATAATAATAATAATAACATAAGCATAATAATAATATAATTATGATAATAATAAAAAATAGTAATAACAACATAATATAATAATAAAAATAACAACATAATATAATAATAATTGAAACAATAAATATATTTATAATAATAATAGTGATAATAATAATAATAATATAGTATTAATAATAATAACATAATAATAATTTTAATAATGATATAATAATATAAATGATAATATTAACATAATAATACCAATAATGATAGTAGTATAATAATAATAAAAACATAATAAAAATAAAAATAAATAAAAACAAACAAACAAACTTACAACTGGGGGGGAGGGGTTTTGCGCGGGGAAGCCGGAACGGGGCCGGTGGTGCGGCGCTGACGGAGAGGGCCGCCGGGGGTTGCGGACCGGATGAAGACGCCGCTGGCCGGAGGTGTAGCGGCGGTCGGGTGAGGCGGAACGGGAGGGAGTGCAGGGGAGAGGGCGGCGCGGTGTCGGCGCAAGGCGGAGAAACAGGGGGTTCGCGGGTGAAGCGGGGCGAGCCGGGACGGGGGTGGAGGCCGGGAGCGGCGAGCTCGGTGGGGGTCGGACGGCAGGGGTTGCGGTGACGAATGGAAAGAGGAGGCGCGGTATGGGGAAGCCGGGACGGCGGCGCAAGGTGGAGGAAGGGGGAGGCTGGGAGCAACAGAGGGGGCCGGAAACAGGGAGGCGGAGGCGGCGGATGGCGCACCGGGGTGGATCAGGGGCGGAGCAGGGCGGCGTTCGGGCCGCCGGACGCTGGAGCAGGGGGCGCGCCGGGCCAGGGGGTCGCCGGAACGGCGCAACACGCAGTGGAGTCGGAAGCCGGACGGAGGGGGGCTCGGCGACAGGAACCGGCGGAGGGAGGGTGTAGTGACGGGAAACGGGGAGCCGGAGCCGGGGGTTCGCACGGGGAAGCTGCGCGAGGGAGCGGTCGAGGCTGGGGCGGAGGAGCAGGCGGCCGGTTTGGCCGGAGGTGAAGCCGGGATGGAGGAGAGCGGAGATCCGCCGGACGGGAGGGGACGAGCGGGACGGCGAGCAGAGGAGAGGAGAGGGGAGGGCTGCGGGAAGAGGAGAGAAGGGAGAGGGGTAGGCGGCTACGGGAGTAGGCTAGGGTTAGAGGGGTTAAACAAAATACTATATATATATATATATACATAATCAATAATAATAATAAAAATAATAATAATACTAATAACTTTATAATAATTGTAATAATAACCATAATAATAATAATAGAAGACTAAATAAAAGAATAAAATCTAATCTTCGTAATAATAAAAATTTATAATAATAATTATTTTTAATCAAAAATTTAAAGTATTTAAAACCATTTGAAAATAAATGTGCGCGCGCGTGCGCGCGCACACGTACGCACATATATATATACATATAGACATATATACATATATTTAAACATATACAAACAGATATATACACATATACCCACATAAACACATATATACATATATACCTATATATATATATAAACACATAGATACAATATATATATATATACATATATAAACATAACTTATTAAAGTATATACATATGTATATATATACACATATATAGACACACATATATATATATACACTTATACATGGAAAATAACCACAATAATAGTAACGCAACTCAAAGAGTAATAATAACAAAAAGAAAATGTAAAAACTTTAATATTTAAAACGCCGGGTGGACACATCGTCACCCGGGCCGAATGCACGATCACTTCTAGCGATGCATCGGCGCGAAACCACCAATCACAATTAATCTTCGAAAAAAATTTAAACCGGGGCCAAGAAAGAAGAAAAATTACGGACGTCCGCGGTCGGGGTGTGACAATTCTCCCCACCACGGACACTTTCTGCCCCCAGAAAGTCACCAGGCCAAAAGTCGGTCAAGATTTAAGTCCATGCCCCAATGGAACTAAAGGAACCAGAGAGAACTGAGAATCTCGGGGATGACCTTACTCTGCACAGGTCACACCCGACCGATTCAAGAGAAAACTGGGGTCCGAGATCGAGGGGAGAACACGAAGGGGTTCTCCCCACCACAAGAATTTAACTAGTGCAGGAAAGTTGACCATCTAAAAGGAAGACCCTAGAAAAAGAAAAGGGGTCGACGCGGGAACTCCCAACTGGTTCAAACCAACTCTCATAGCACGAGTGAAAAACAACACCTTCGTCAAGACATTAAATCCTCGACCATAGTCAACAACCTTCAACACCAAGAAAAACCTAAAGAAAAACATTTAACCGATATCAAATTGGGGACATGATCCACCGAAGTCCACAAAACATAACCACATCGACAATATAACTAAAACGAGGTCAACCCACAGGAGAGTCAAACACACTTTTAAGAAGGATACCCGATTTAGAATATCATACTCACACGACAAGTCCACCTAGATTTATCTTAGAACAAGCCCATTGTCACTTTTTAGAACAACAACACATTTAAATAAACCAGACTACTTGGATTATAATAGAACAAGTCCATGATAACCGCATGGTGAAACAATGAACATACAACTACGTCAAAAATTAACAGCAGAAAAACAAGTACTAAAAGATCTTGATTGTTCCACTGCTAATACGGAACACAAAACCTGGACCAAGGCTTCACACCCCTGGGAACTCCTGACTGTGCGCGAGCTTCACCCCGAGACTTGTGGCTGGGGCTCTGATGGCTGAAGCATCTTCTGCCTCACAGTCAGGTACTGACATTCTCCCATCACAGCTTCCTCTTCAAGTGACGCTTCTTGCAAAACTTCTCCAGATGACCCAGACAACCACAGCGATGACACGTCCTTGGAGGGTTGCGACAAGACGGCTTTAAATGCCCGAAACGACCACACTGAAAGCATACCATCGAACGATCTGATGAACTGGAAGCTGGGACCAAAGGGGATAACTCATTAGGAACAGGTATCTCTTGCGCCTTTTCCTCACCAGAGGGGGAACTCTTACGAACAACATCAGGGGACGCTGAATTATTAACCACCCGCACACCAGAAACTAACTCAGCCAAGAAAGCTTCCTCTACTAGCTTCTCGAAACAAAGGTCTTTAGAAGGGAGGACTCGCTTCTTGATCTCTGGACGAAGACCTCCAGTGAAAAGAGAGGCTTTCATGAGCTCATGCGATGCTACCTCTGGAGAAAAGGGAATCAGTTCCTTGAAATGGTCAACATATGCCTTCACCGTCCGTTGACCTTGTTGAATATGCACAAGCTCTCCCTTTTTCTCCAGCTTCACTTCCTCAGGTACAAACCATTGGATGAAAACAGTTTTAAAGACATCCCACGTCATTTTACCTTGCGTTGACGGTGGGGTAACCATCTTCCACTGGTCCAGAGCTGGACCCTCAAACAACTCCATAATTGCACGAACCTTGACATTATCGGGAGTTCCCAACATTCTAAAGACACGCTCCACTTCCTCGAGCCATTCCACTGCCTCTAACGGACCCTGATCACCATGGAGAATAGGCAAAGTCTTAGGAGGACCAAAAACTGGGCATGACTTATCCGGATCCTTAGAGACCTTTCTGGGCGGCATTTCCTGAGCGACATATAAAACACAAGGCCAAAACCAACATCAAATCGAAGCAACATCAATAAAAGCGCCTTTATCAAAAATAGTCAGCACAAGGACCTATCAAATACAACACAACCCTAAATAAAATCTCCTCCTTAAAATTCCCTTTTCATTTTTGATTTCAAAACCACCCTTTTTCAAGATCACTTTCCAAAACCAGTCCACTTTCAAACCAAAACTTTCCAAAACTGTTTTCCATTTAAAACAAATTTAGAAAACAAAGTAAAGTCTTTAACTTCAAATACACACCCAGGTACTCTCATGACCCGTTGCACATGTCTTTATCCACATTCCATTCATACGTGCATCAACACACACTTTCCATGAATTCACACACATGTGCAGACGTTCATAAAGAGGAACCGAGGTTTCAACCCAAATCATTCTTAACCAGTTCCGAGAAAACAACAGATTTCCAAATCAAGAGATTTCAGTTTTAAAACCCATTTCATATATTTAAAGTCCTTTAAAAGGAACCAATCCAATTTTTCAAAAACCTTTTTCATTTCCAACAACGCACTCACACAAACCAAAACGAAAGCAGCAACCAAATTTGCACCAATCACGGAAATGAGGGACTAGTAGTCACACTCGACCTGGCGACATGGTAGTGGGCCATGTCCCAAGTCAGCGTCGACCACTAGGAGGAATTCAAACCACGTACTCGGACTCCACATGGGTCACTACTCCATGTGAAATCGCGATGTAACGTCGGCTTGCCTCCATTATCATCTCTCAATCCAAGACAAACCAGAAAAGACAAAGACACAATTCCCGAACTACCCCTGGTAACTCGAAGATCAGTGCGAGCAAGAGTTCGCGACGCTCTTCCCGTACTTACCCCTCGAGTTCCGACAGTCCTAATCTCCTTCTACCGGACAACCCAAATAACAAGAACCTTCCTCTGATACCATTTTGTCATGAACCAGCCCGGGTCGACCCTGAACCGGTCACCCGAGCCGGTCTGCGGCAAGTCCCGAGGGGCGTTCCCGATCCCCCCGGGATGGCAACTAGTGCCGGGCATTAAAATTTTGATCGTTGGGAACGATTTCAGCCCAAACAAAAGTAAATAGAACATAACAAATAACACTAAAGACATAACCAACTATACCACGACATACCTCCATGTGACCTCGCGGGTCACCACCCAGCTACAACCAACGTCGCTCCCACACTGAGCGACTCAAGCAGGAGAACCTGAACACAAGGGACCTGCAACTGAAGTGGTAAAAGATAGGCGTGAGCACAAAAGTACTCAGTAGGTGAGCCTCACAACAAAATCCCAATGCACTGCCAGTAAATATAGAATCTACATAATCCAGGTTTGAACTATAACGTATAAAAGTAATTTTTCATAATGTTTTACTTGAAAATCAAACACGAGACATCTCCCTTATTCTTTTTCGAAAGTTAGTTCCATTTCAATAGTTTTAAACTCATTCTGAAAAGCAAAGTGTTACATTTTCAAATCTAACCCAAAGCGAATAAATCATTTTCATTTAAAAACCATTTTTTTCTCAAAGTCTAACAGTATAGGCTGTGAAATATGACTGAAAGAAAACAAGCAGGGAAAACAAGTGCAAGTAAAAAGTAAACAGGCAAGGAAAACCAAGTGCAAGTAAAAATAAACCAGAAGTTATCAGCAATAACCATGGGCGATCCTGAACATCCCTAGAAAACCCCTGGACGTACTCGGGTTCAGACTACCTGCCGGCATGGTACTCCACAGTCAATAACCAACTGGCCTCCTTAATAGCCAACCAGTGGCACATCCCACCTGGCCTGTCCACAACTCCCGGTCACCTGAGCCGGTCTGCGGCAAGTCCCGAGGGGCATTCCCGATCCCCCCGGGATGGCAACTAGTGCCGGGCATTAAAATTTTGATCGTTGGGAACGATTTCAGCCCAAAAAAAAGTAAATAGAACAGAACAAATAACACTAAAGACATAACCAACTATACCACGACATACCTCCATGTGACCTCGCGGGTCACCACCCAGCTACAACCAACGTCGCTCCCACACTGAGCGACTCAAGCAGGAGAACCTGAACACAAGGGACCTGCAACTGAAGTGGTAAAAGATAGGCGTGAGCACAAAAGTACTCAGTAGGTGAGCCTCACAACAAAATCCCAATGCACTGCCAGTAAATATAGAATCTACATAATCCAGGTTTGAACTATAACGTATAAAAGTAATTTTTCATAATGTTTTACTTGAAAATCAAACACGAGACATCTCCCTTATTCTTTTTCGAAAGTTTGTTCCATTTCAATAGTTTTAAACTCATTCTGAAAAGCAAAGTGTTACATTTTCAAATCTAACCCAAAGCGAATAAATCATTTTCATTTAAAAACCATTTTTTTTCTCAAAGTCTAACAGTATAGGCTGTGAAATATGACTGAAAGAAAACAAGCAGGGAAAACAAGTGCAAGTAAAAAGTAAACAGGCAAGGAAAACCAAGTGCAATTAAAAATAAACCAGAAGTTATCAGCAATAACCATGGGCGATCCTGAACATCCCTAGAAAACCCCTGGACGTACTCGGGTTCAGACTACCTGCCGGCATGGTACTCCACAGTCAATAACCAACTGGCCGCCCTAATAGCCAACCAGTGGCACATCCCACCTGGCCTGTCCACAACTCCAGGGGGTACCAACCCGTCTAATCAGGGTTAGCAAGCAACCGTCACTCGATAATCTACAAGACGCCCAGGAACCCATAGTAGTTTTTGTAACACTGTGTAAGTGGGAGACCCGCGCACACGTGACTCATCTCACCGCACTTTCCAACCCCTTACACGGACATCGCTACACGACAACCCTCAAAGGGAAGTCCCCCTGTAGAAATGCCCTCACAAGTACGTATATATATATATATAATCACTTCACATTTGATAAAGTGACAACCGGGCCATCATGTCACTTACATTTTGATCATCTAAGACCAAAGCATTTTTTAAAGAGGGATGACACACGCCATTTCATTGAAAACCAGAAACGCACTTAGAAATTTATTTAAGAAACTCAAATCAGCATCTTAAACCTGGAACACATTTGTTTCACAAGTAGAGTCACTTTCCAATCATCAAACGCACCCCACTTTTATCAAGAGCCAAACGGGCCTTTAATCATTTTTTTGAAGGAACACCATTTCCCAAATGAAAACCAAACTTTTGTTCGCGTAACAAAGGAAGACATCTTTCATCAACCAAGAGCCACACATGAGGTTTCCAAAACAAGTTCAAAGGTCACACGACGTTTTCTCTAATCAAGGTTCTAAGAAAACACCATTTTCCATAAACAATACATCTACAAATTTACACACGCCAAAAACATTTCAAAACACAATTTAACATGACTTTCATTATTTAGGAAGAACCATTTAGCAATACTACCATGAAAGCACAAAACTAAATCCAAGAAGAACACTTTCAATGAAATGCTAGAATTAAAAACGGCTTTTATCATCAGCAGATCACCACACTATAAAAACTACTAAATATTCTTTTAAATTTACTGAAATTCAATAAAAGGCAAGGAATAAATAAATTCTTAATTTAAAGGCGAGTGCAATGAGAGACCTACCTCAAGATCCAAGCGCGACGGTAAAACGACCTTGGAACCAAGGCGCGATGACACGACGTGTGTCCGAAGCCACGTGATAAAGTCCATCACTCTCGAAACTGAGGCGCGGAGACGGCAGAACCTCGGAAACAAGGCGCAACGATGGCGCTTTCTCGGAAACGCCCTGCGCGGGTCCTAAATTCTTAAACCTACCAAAAACAAATATAAGTTGATGAAGAAAACCCCTAACAAAGCACAAGTGAAAGCCAGAGTAATAATAATGATAATAATTATAATAATTGTAATTATCATAATAATAATAACAATAGTGATAAAATAATAATAATAATAATAACAAGATTAATAATGACAATAATAACAATATTAATAATAGTAATAATAATAATAATAATAACAAAATAATAATAATAATAATAATAATAATAACGAAATAGTAATATAATAATAATAAGAGTAACAATAATATTAACATAATAATAATTATTATAATGACATAATACTAATAACAACAATAATAAATATAATAGCGCAATAATAATAATAATAATAACAACAATAGTAATAATAATAATAATAATAATAATAATAATAACATAAGCATAATAATAATATAATTATGATAATAATAAAAAATAGTAATAACAACATAATATAATAATAAAAATAACAACATAATATAATAATAATTGAAACAATAAATATATTTATAATAATAATAGTGATAATAATAATAATAATATAGTATTAATAATAATAACATAATAATAATTTTAATAATGATATAATAATATAAATGATAATATTAACATAATAATACCAATAATGATAGTAGTATAAGAATAATAAAAACATAATAAAAATAAAAATAAATAAAAACAAACAAACAAACTTACAACTGGGGGGGAGGGGTTTTGCGCGGGGAAGCCGGAACGGGGCCGGTGGTGCGGTGCTGACGGAGAGGGCCGCCGGGGGTTGCGGACCGGATGAAGACGCCGCTGCCCGGAGGTGTAGCGTCGGTCGGGTGAGGCGGAACGGGAGGGAGTGCAGGGGAGAGGGCGGCGCAGTGTCGGCGCAAGGCGGAGAAACAGGGGGTTCGCGGGTGAAGCGGGGCGAGCCGGGATAGGGGTGGAGGCCGGGAGCGGCGAGCTCAGTGGGGGTCAGACGGCAGGGGCTGCGGTGACGAAGGGAAAGAGGAGGCGCGGTACGGGGAAGCCGGGACGGCGGCGCAAGGTGGAGGAAGGGGGAGGCTGGGAGCAATAGAGGGGGCCGGAAACAGGGAGGCGGAGGCGGTGGATGGCGCACTGGGGTGGATCAGGGGCGGAGCAGGGCGGCGTTCGGGCCGCCGGACGCTGGAGCAGGGGGCACGCCGGGCCAGGGGGTCGCCGGAACGGCGCAGCGCGCAGTGGAGTCGGAAGCCGGACGGAGGGGGGCTCGGCGACAGGAACCGGCGGAGGGAGGGTGCAGTGACGAGAAACGGGGAGCCGGAGCCGGGGGTTCGCACGGGGAAGCTGCGCGAGGGAGCGGCCGAGGCTGGGGCGGAGGAGCAGGCGGCCGGTTTGGCCGGAGGTGAAGCCGGGATGGAGGAGAGTGGAGATCCGCCGGACGGGAGGGGACGAGCGGGATGGCGAGCAGAGGAGAGGAGAGGGGAGGGCTGCGGGAAGAGGAGAGAAGGGAGAGGGGTAGGCGGCTACGGGAGTAGGCTAGGGTTAGAGGGGTTAAACAAAATACTATATATATATATATATATACATAATCAATAATAATAATAAAAATAATAATAATACTAATAACTTTATAATAATTGTAATAATAACCATAATAATAATAATAGAAGACTAAATAAAAGAATAAAATCTAATCTTCGTAATAATAAAAATTTATAATAATAATTATTTTTAATCAAAAATTTAAAGTATTTAAAACCATTTGAAAATAAATGTGCACGCGCGTGCGCGCGCGCACGTACGCACATATATATATACATATAGACATATATACATATATTTAAACATATACAAACAGATATATACACATATACCCACATAAACACATATATACATATATACCTATATATAAATATAAACACATAGATACAATATATATATATATATATACATATATAAACATAACTTATTAAAGCATATACATATGTATATATATACACATATATAGACACATATATATATATACACTTATACATGGAAAATAACCACAATAATAGTAACGCAACTCAAATAGTAATAATAACAAAAAGAAAACGTAAAAACTTTAATATTTAAAACGCCGGGTGGACACATCGTCACCCGGGCCGAATGCACGATCACTGCTAGCAATGCATCGGCGCGAAACCACCAATCACAATTAATCTTCGAAAAAAATTTAAACCGGGGCCAAGAAAGAAGAAAAATTACGGACGTCCGCGGTCGGGGTGTGACATCCTTCGTGAAAAAGAATTGATATGTGTTTTCCTGGAACTACGAAGAAATTCCAAGTCGCGATACTGAGGTCGCCACTCGTCATCTGGGTCTGCCAAAAGATCATTGGGGCTATAACAAGCAGACAAAAGAACCCACATGACACATGATGCCAAAATAGAGACTGAATTTGACAAGATAATCAAATCCAACTTCATAGGGGTAGTCCAATATCGTATCTAAATGGAAAAAATAGTCTCTATCAAAATAAAGAATGGAAATATTAGAATATACATTGACTTCAGGGACCTTAATCGGAACTACCCAAAAGAAGCTTTTCTGGTCCCAATCACGGTATTGTTAGTCGATGAGACTATTGGATATGATTCCCTCTCTTTCATGGACAACTATTCAGGATACAACTAGATCTGAATAGAACAAGTATATGAAAAAAAACTTATTTTAGGGTCCCTCGGGGAGTGTTTTATTATACGGTGACTCCCTTTGGTCTAAAAAATTCTGATGCTACATATCGGCATTCCATGCACCACATCTTCAAGCCCTTCTTGGAAAAATTTGTCAAGTGCAATGTCGAAAATCTAGTAGTTAAATCATGACAACTCTCAAACCACTAGGCTGATCTTGAAACTGTCTTCAAAAAAATGTGATAACATAGTTTAAATATGAATCCCCTAAATTTTGCCTTCTGAGTTACCTATAGGAAATTCCTTGTCTTCTCCATATTCCATAACAACATCAAAGCCAAACTTGAGAAGAAAAAATCCATCCTTGGAAGGTACTCACCTCAAAACCTCACTAAGTTGAGAGGTCTCCAGGGGAACCTAGCCTATATTCAGCACTTCATAGCCAACCTTGCGGGTAAAAGCTAACCATTAACTAGGTTAATGAAGAAAAGGGTTACATATGAGTGGGATAATGATTGTCATAAGTCATTCAACAATCTCAAAATATATCTCATCAGCTTACTGGTGCTAATGCATCTAGTTGAGGGGAGACCACTCATTTTGTACGTAACCACCTTGGAATGGTCATTAGGCGCCCTCCTTGTATAGAAGAATGATGAAGAAAGTGAGAAAACCCCCTATTACCTCATCTAAACAAAGATTGATACTATGAATCTGTATTTAAGAATTGACAAGAACTTCCTAGACCTAATTATTGCAGTTTAGAAATTGAGGCATTACCTACAGCACCACGAGGTCCACCTGATCTCCCACTACAACCCACTCAAATATATCCTCAACTGTCCCATGCTAACTGGATACCTACCATAATGGGAAGTCATCCTATAATAGTTTTAAATATGGTATGTGCCCCAAAATTCCATCAAAGTCTAGGAATTAGCAGACATCTTGGAAGAGCACCCCTCGGAAGAAACAACCCCGTTGGATGCAGAACTTCTAGATGAAGAAGTGTTCTCATCCATGAGGACCCCCAGGAATGGGAAATGTAGTTATATGGTGCTTCTATAATCTCGATAGAGAAAAATATAGAGGATACCAAGCTCCACAATGTGGGGTAGTTAGTTATACTCGTATTCCCCAAAAAGGCCGTCTTACATTACTACTTCCTAATTTCAGAGGGATGTACAAATAATGAAGTAGAATACCAGGCCCTCATTGCAGTCATAGAGATGGAACTTCATGCATGATCCATACATTAGAAGATAAAATTGATTCGGATCTAGTCATCAAGATGTTCAATGGTAACTATTCCATTGAAAAAGACGTATTGACCCCCTTGATGAACCATGTTTGAGAACTGATAGAAGAATCCCTTTCAGAACCAATGCTAACCTATGTCCCATGGTCACACATTTCTCAAGCCGATGCATTTGAGAATTTATCCACATCCCTAGCTGATTTAGACTGGGATGAAATGGTTATTATCATTTCCAATTATTGGATGGTCTTTCCATTTATCCAGAACAATATAGTGGAGATCGGTGGGATTATCCCTATTTCTGAGCAATGTGGTCACACCACCGGCTAGATGAATCCCATTGAAAATTACTTCCATATGGGGGAACTCCCACCAGATAAGGCTGGAAGATAATTTATCTGGAGATGGGAAGTTAACTTTGTCTTGTACAATGGGGAAAACCAAGGAAAGGATTTCTATAAATGAGTCCTTGACGGAGTCCTTCTCAGGTTCATTGATGGAGAAGAGATTGTTTCCATCATGAATAAAGTGCATGCCAAATCTTGTGGAGTGCACCAATTGGAAACCAAAATCTCTCATCAAATTTGAAGGCTTGGATACTATTGGTCCACTATGATATAGGATTGTTCCATATTCTCTAAGAAGTTCTATTCCTGCCAAGTTCATGCGAATTTTATTCACCGACCCTTGGAGCTACTTCACATAGGTAAGTACTCCTGGCCATTTACCATCTAGGGGATGGATATTGTGGGACCATATGCTCCCACTATAGCTAGAAAATTCATGTTCATACTCACAACAATCAACTTGATTTTCAAATGGGCCAAATCTATACACCTTAAAGATGTTGGGGAGAAAAAAATTGTTAGATTTGTGTAGGCCATAATCATTACCATATTTGGTGTCCCTCAAACAATATGTTAGACAATGGAACCAACTTCTACTTTGTTGAGTTAAATAAGTTATACCATGAGTATAGAATCAAAGCTAACCATTCATCCCGCAACCATGTGGCGACCAACAGGTAGATAGAGGATTTTAACAAGAATCTATCTTACATACACCAAAATATGGTAGATAAAGATAAGAAATCATGTCTAGATAAGATCATTTATGATTTATGGTATTACTAGGCCACGACCCGCACTACCACCCAGGAAACCCCGTACACACTAGTGTTTAGTGTAGATGTGGTTTTTTCTATTGAAATTCAAGTTCAATCACTCCGTGTGGCCATTTGCGATCAACTGTCCATGGATGAGCAATCCCAAAGACAATTTTATGAGTTGGAGTAGCTAGATGAGAAAAGGCAGCAGAAGTTTGACCATTTGGAAATATACCAAAATTGGATCGCACAAGCCTTCAAAAAATGTTTTCCTTTGATATTTTCTCAAAGGAGAGATGGTGTTGGTCCTTAGAACCATGATGATACTCAGGAAGAAGCCCCCAAATCTTGAACCAATATTGGAGGGACCATATGTCCTAAATAGGGTTTATTCTAATAGAGCATACTCCTTGATATCAATAGACAAACAACACATCATGACTCCTACAAATGCTTGGTTTTTCAAGAAGTACTTCACATAACGGAAACACCCATTCATGGTCAAAACTCTTTGACCATAAAATATGAGTTATCATCTTGACCACATAAAGATAAAATATATGGTATTAGTCCCTACAACATGACATTAAACTATGATACCGTGGTCCAAAATCTATGACCTTAAACATCGAGTTATAGTCATATCCACATGATGTTAAATTGTTTGGAACTCATCCCTGAAACATGAAATTAAACTATCATGTCGTGGTCCAAACTATATGACCCTAATCTATGAGTTATCATCCTAACCACATGATGTTAAACTATATGATATTATTCTTTACAACACGGAATTAAACTAAGATGCTAGTGTCCTCGCTACATGACTTTAAACTGTACTGTATAATATCCAAGCTGCAAGATGTTAAACCACGTAATATAAATCATCCTAATCACATGATGAAAAAAATGCACCATCCCTCAAATAACTACGTATGACTTGATTACCAGTCATTAGTGGGATACATAGTGACGCATCGATCCTCGATCTTGGATTAATCTCTCCCCAACCCCACAAAACGTTCCTCTATCATATCCTCAATCTCCCCATATTTACGAGGGAAACCCTTATCACTCATTGTTTATCACAATGAGTATAACTCATGTGAGCTTAAGATCAGTGGTATGGACTCCCTTACATAAACAAAACTATAGAGAAATATGGTATACCTGACTTACTTAGTGGATGAAACCAAAATTCCCCTACTCTTATGTTCGAGCCAGGCCTGGGTAGGGAACATTCAAAACTATGTACAACTTGATTCATTCCTTAGTAGGATACGTAGCGATGCCTGTATTTGGCATCCTATCTCATCCACCAACAAAAACATGCCCACTCATGTCCCAACACGTAGACCAGACCATTGTAGGGAATTTTCAGAACTACGTATGACTTGATGCCTTCCCTTACAGGATATGTAGTGATGCCCAGATCTAGCATCCCTGACCATCCACTGTTTACAAAAATTCCCCTTCCTCCATGCAAAGGTCAAAATTATACATGGATTCCATGAAAGGTCGTAACTGCATGACAATGAACTATAAGATTCTTTAAGAGTCATGTGATGATTTATTCTTAATATTACGAGATCCAACACTTTCTCCCCACTCATAAAAAGTAAAAATATCATACTTACCCACCATACAAATGAGTCAGATCTATGTGGAAGCTTCGGTAGTTCATGTCTGATCATAGTCTAGGTATTTCATATATTCCTAGACACATCTTTTCTGTTTTTCAAACTCCATACTCTAGGAAATCTTGGATCCCCATAAACATTCATGGCCATCTGAGGTGGAAGACCAGTGTCCTGCAAACACCTTTTCCTGACTATGCACATCATGCCCCAATGGATTTGCATACGTCGCCTACAATACAACTATCAATCAAAGGTAAATTCGTCCTCAGGAGAGTCCTCTCCTACCTCAGTACACCCAATGTATTTTAGTCCCCATGCTATTCATCTTGATCCAAGTTGTCCCCGAGGACTATGGTTTACACCTTCTATCATCACTCATGTCTAAGGAATTCCAGAATATCCTAACCACGATTAACTCAAAGCTATTAACAGTATTTGTGACAACATAATGTCTTCACTGCATGACTCTAAACTGCATAGCATAATGTCCTCATAGCATGAATCTAAACTGTACAACATAATTTCCTCGCTGCACAAAACTAAAATTTCACAACCAGAATCATCTTTGTTTTATGATGTTAAACTACATGGCATTGGATTAAGCCTAAAGTTATCCCTATTTTTGATTTTTCTAATCTTAAGTGGTGATCCAAAATACTTGTAATCACTTATTTCTAACACCGAACGTATCTCACGTGAGCTTAGGGATCTCAGCGAGAGATCCACCATGACATCATGGAAAATTAGTCTTGGAATTTGGTCCTAGTAGCATGACCCTAAAAGTAATTTCACGCTTCCCATCCCGATAAGTAACCCCAAATATTGGTAATGCGATGTTAAACTATAGGGTACCCCCAAAGATAGGATGAATGCCTCACCCTATGTATGAGTGAGATCTACATAAGGGATACCTGATTCCATGAGTGAATCACAACCCAAATGTCTCTAATGTATCTAAATACACTCCTTAAATACCTCAAACATCATGCTCTGATTTATCTTTAATCCCCATAATCTTCGATGACCTTCAGAGATGGAAGGCCAGTGTCTAGTGGACACCTTTTTTTTTTCTGTGCACATCATGCCCCGGTGGCTCTATATATATCTCCTACAAAACAGTCTTAAATCAAAGGAAAATTAATCCCCAAGAGATTCCTCTCCTATCTTAGTACACCCAATGGCTTCCAAGAATCATGACATCCCTCCTAATTCAAGGGCCCTCAACGTCATTGTTTGCATTCTCCTTACTACCCACATCCTAGATATATTAGAACATGCTAGCCTGATTCACCTCTAGTTTCTCTTTAGGATTATGTAAAATAATGATACCTCATCCGTATACGTGAAGTTGATCCATATATAAGAGAAAAAAATTCCTCCACTTATTTCTGGGATTCCCAAAAAAGTACAGCTAAAAGAAAATGTACCTTAAAATGCCCAGGAACACCCCTTGTCAAAGGTCATAAACCGTGTTTATAAATGTACCAATTTCCATAATCCTTCATATCCATCAGATATGGAAGGCCAATATCCTCTAGAAACCTTTGTTTTACTATAAATATCATTCCAGTGGCTCTTCATATGTCACATAAAAAACGGATGTCAATTATAGGAAAATTCTTCCTCTGGAGAGTCCATTCCGGTTTCTATACGCTCATATGGCATTCATGTCTTGTCTCACCTACAGATTTGGAAAACCCCTCTAGATAAGGGCTTATATATCCTCCCCTTTTCAAATACCCAGACATGAAAAATATTTCTAATTTAACTGAGCATTCACTAGATCCCCTTTACGCAAGTATGAATTGTGTGGAAGTGGTTTTCCAGCTCAAATACAATATGAATGTCCCTAATAATTTCACAAATCATCACTCTGCCAGGATACCTACTATGTCTCCCACTATCAAAACAAATTCAAAGTGTTGTAAACTCTCCAAGTCCATCAGAGTTGGAAGGAACATGTCTCACAAACACCATTGTTTGACTATGCACTTCATGCCCAATGGATCTTCATATGTCTCCTACAAAACATTCATCAATGAGCAGAAAATTCTTCCTTAGTAGAGTCCTCTCCTACCTTACTATGCCTAAAATGACTCCCGAGCCTCATACATGTCTTAAACTCATAAATTTAGGGTCAAGAAAAATCCCTCATTCATGTCTGAAATATATTAGGACATTCCTGGTTGATGAATCCTCAATTGGGGCCTCTACCCCATCAATATTGGTCAATGTTTCTTGACATAAAACATTAGTAATAAGTTTGATTGGTTGGACTATGAAATTACAACAAAAAAGACTCCATACATGCCAGAGTGAAAATCCAAAAAGGGAACTTCTAGATAAAAGTTTTGTTTCACTTTGTAAAACTTATACTATATATAGTTTATAAAAAAATGTTTCAAGCTATCAAAATAGACATAAAGCTTGTTAGGTTGAAAAACCGCAAAGGGAGGCCTAAATAAAGTCAAGTTATACCAACTAATCCTGTGTCAAATAGTCTTAGGAGAAAATTAAGGTGATGATGAAAAAGACACCAAATATCATGATATTTTCCATGAAACCTCAGAAGCAGTCAAACTACACTCGCTGAGTCCCATGGATTAGGCAAAAAATAGAGACTGATTTGATTATTTCTCTTTACTGGTTTCGAAACAAAGTTTAAAATTAATACCTGAGAGAATTGATGTTATAGGATTAATTGCGATCAATTTAAATGATGGGAAAAGGAAAAGAATAATCATTTAAAGTCAAATTAGTTCCTTCCTATTTCATAAAAAAAAATATTGCAGACGTCTATAACTGAGGGACTCTCCTCCCACGTGGGACATGATCATTATAGGAGATGTTTGATAGAGTTGGAAAGTTGCATCAATAACAGATGCAGCTCCTCAATGGCTAGGTGAAGCTTTAATAAATTTTCAATCCCGGCCTCTACACTTGCCTGCAGTGCCTTTCATCCCTCATAGCTTCAAGGCTGGTACTTCCTCCTTCTTTCATTTTCCATCACCCCTCCCCAACAATGACTGAAACTTGAGCCCGCTCTTGTTTTTTCTATATTTCTCTAATTCTTTGTCAACTTATTCCACAAAGGACTCTTGCTTCATAAGTTTTTTTTTCAACCTCACAAGAACTCCAGCTTGATTGGTAACTTCGTTAATGAGTATATATTGTGTAGTGTCAAGATGAGCTGTTGAATCTACGGTGGAAATATGAGACTCAGGCATACCAATTTATTCTCGATCAGAGACCAATTACTTCACTATTTCATGGATTTGATGATATTAAAATCCACAAAAACCTAGGACCACAAACAAGAAGTGTAATTTTAGTAACTTCACTGGAATCTCATCTAGTGGGGTCTGTGAAATTAGTCACCAAATGTTCTTTCATACCTTTTGATGGATGGGAAAAATATCGACCAAGACTTCTCAATCAGTCTCATTTTCACTCCATGAGGACGAAATACAGTCAGGAATGAACATCACAAGAGAGGGACTCGATTCAGTTTCTATAGCACGACTTGACCTCGCAACGGACTAACATCTGGTAGTTGTAACGGAGGACGTAATGGGGCCGTCTGCCACTATTGATAAGGATTTTTTTTGTGATTTTGAGAATACGTAGGAGAAAGATTCATTACCACCCACCTCTGCAGCAGTATCTCTACCTAGAATAGGTGGCACTACATCTTGAATCATCAGTTGCGCCCCGTGGACACATAAAAACACTAATTATCTAGGTCCATAGTAAACTGAAACAGTAATCCACGAGGCATCCCTCAAAATGTTTCTTATTCATATGAGGCATGTAGGGATAATAAGTCTAGAGAATGGTGTGGGTCTCAATATCCTGGGGGAATAAAACACAACTTATCTCAGAATTGGAAAAGAGGGTATAATGTCCAGCTCTAAATTTTCAAGGGTCGGGACATCAGCCTCACCTATGATTGTGACTTCGGCAGAGACAGCATGACCAGGCAGAGTATCAATATCTAAAGTGAATCCATATATATGGGTAAATTCCATTTGATAGATATTAATTTATTCATCAAGATTTAAAGCCCCTCCAAAATCTAGTAGGGCTCGGGGCTCACCACTGGATTTATCCCCTGCCATAAAGGTCACCATGTCTCTGTCCATGAGATCCAACTCAACATGGTTAAATGAACCCTCAACTTCTGGAAGTTCTTCCACTATTTTGGTAGAGATTTTCCGAGTAGGAACAGGCACACCTAAAGGGTCAAAAACACCCCCACTCTCTATGGTTGGCCTTGATCCCCTTATTAGTTCAATCACAAAGGTTGGTTACCCTTACTCTGTCATAGAGGGGATGAAAGTTGCAAATGCATGAGCAGCCACCATTTGGTTACTGATATAACCAACATCAAAATACACAAAGACATCAGTGACTCAACAATATTAGGGTACTCAGTTAAACTACAAGGTGAACATACGATTACATTAGATTACCCTCCAAATGCATTTTTACAGTTGGGAGGCCTGCTTGCGTTTCTTTGATTATCACGGAGATGGATCCTGAGTAAGAGAACCCATAGGAGTTGGAGGGGTAAATTCCCTAGAGGGGTCTGCGATGACTTCTTCCATGTGTTCTTGGGCTCTAGGGGATCCTTCCGCAGCACTCCTTCCATTGGTAGGGTGCACTCCCCAACTAAGGTGCCTCCAAGGGAGTAAATTAGTGAAAGATCTATTTCGTGAGATCGTACAGGCTCCTGAAAAATAAGGGGGGGTGGGACCTTTAGCATCCCCACAATAAAATAATTTAAGGCTATATGTTACAGATAAAACACCCTCTCCCATCAACTGTGAGAGTAATTCCATCAATACCACACGATCCGATCAGTAATGTTTGTCGACAAGGGTGTGGAGACACTTTTCAATTTAATTTAAGTAGGAATTCACCTCATCAAGATCTTCTATGGCCAAAATATTAGTAGGAGAAATGGATCACCCAAAACCTGGAAGGTTGAAACTTCCTCCCTAAGGAAGCCTCCATATATCTTCATTTTAACCGTTCACCCTCAATCCATCATAGGCCCTCCAGGCCTCTAGAAATGAAACTGTGACTGGGATGGCCAGCACTAGAAGGTTGGTGCTGGGGAGAGGAGTGAGTTTTGACAACTGCAAATGTTTCATGGGAGTCCATGAAAACGCAGGACCTCGAGAATATGAATGCTTACGAGATGTTGTGAGAAAGTAAGATGTTTTTTCCATGGAAGCTGCAGTAGGTGAGGCAATGATGTCGTCATCCCCATCATAAGTCTCTGGTTTCATCATGTCATGTACCCAATTAGATTATTTTCAGTGACCACTTTGAGGATGGATGAGGGTATGGAGGTCCCCAAGGTAATGACCTACCTTCTTGGGATCCTCATAAAAAGAAATTCCAGTAAGAGAAACTTCCCTAGTTTGGAGGAGCTATCATAAAGCATGAGGGGACCTATCGAAAGTATATGGATGGAATTAAAAAAGTTCCCATTTCCTCAAGGACATTTGGAAATAAGCCTCGAGGGGGATGGATGGTGAACTCCCGCCAGTATCTTCAGCAGCTCGCTTGGCCACTCGTGAGGTCATGACCCCATCTTTTACAATTTTACTCAGGGGGGATCCATGAGGCTTTCAGAGAACTTTTCCTAGATGAGAGTGTAAATAAACTACCTTTTTCTTCTCCTCCCCTTTTCCCCAAATGCCTTGGAAGTTTTCATGATATGAACCAGATTGGCTAATTGGAAATCAGGATATAATTTAACCTAGACCTCAACAAATATTTTGTTAAGGAAGGGTACGAAATCCCCAAAATTTAAATGTTTATCCAGGAACTGGGTGTCCTACTAGGTTAACATCATCCTTAGTTGATGGGATATCATTAAATGATTCTCTTTATGGGAACTGTTGAGAGAAAGAAGACGCAAATTCTGGGCACAGTTAAGTTGATGACTAAATCGGCATGGTACACATCCCACGAAAATAAGCTCCCCTCTAATACGGTAAACCAGGAAACCTTCTCTCAAAGAGAAGAAGTAAACTTGATTGAAAAATGCTTCAGATGCGTTATTCATAATAGTACCATTAGTGGAATCATAATGATGATAAGGGAGACGTTCGTAAACATTGAGATAAGCTGTTAAGTCTTGCTCACTCTTTTCAGTTTTCTCCTCTCTCTTATCCTATGATTCCCAAGATGCTGACATAACCCTAATGGTAATCTGAAGATATATTTGGAGGGTGGAATTCAGAATTGGTAAGGAATTGATAAAGTTATAACCTCTTATGTGGGCTCTTATTGAGCACCAAAGAATTTGGAAGGGCCCAATCATCTGGTAAGGTGACCCCCTTATAGATTCGACCCAATAGGTGATAACTCTTTGCCAACTCTAGGATAGATAAATTAATTCATCTTCTCATGGCTAGCTGAGTAGCCATGATGAATTTTGAGGCTCTCCCACCACAAGATTCCTGTACTAGTAAGATCCAGCTACTCAGAAAATATGGCCAAGAAGGCCGCTAGTCAAAATAATTGGTCGGCATCAGGGATGAACTACCACCCCACTCATGAAACCTCCCTGCTAATATGGTGGGACAATAGGTACCCTCTCTCCTTTGGGTTTTTTTAGTAGGAAAATCCTTAGGTCTCTACAGATTGGTCTCTAGACAATTCTGATTAACAAATTCACCAAACCATTCATCAAAAGGAACGTCCTACTTCAAACAAAGATCAATTTCCTTCAAAAGTGCCTTCGCCTGAATGATGAGTTTCTTGTCCAAAAAAGGGGTTCTTTCCTCTGCATCCCAATCAGATGAAGGAGGTAGGAATTAATCATTAATATCTCCAACAATAGGGACTCCTAAGATTAACCAAATGTCCCAAAGACTGATGTAAACCTCCATGTGGGTTAAATAAAAGTTATCGGTGTCCGGGCTCCACCTACTTAGAAGCTTTGAATTAAGGTAAGTGGGATGGTGAGTGTATGTATGATATACCCAAGTAACCCCATATATTCTTATGGTCTACATATTGGTTCAAAATTATTCGTAACTCTAGAAAACCCCAAAAGGCCATGCTCAATCTAATCTAAACAAGCCACTAGAGCGTAGATCCCGCCTAGATGACCAGCCATGTTTCTCGTTCGCTATAGATTTCCGTGAAATACTATAGTAGAAGTGGATCATCTTGTCTGGATTCTATTGCACCACTTATAATGTTTTAGGTTCATAGAAAAACAAGGACGTAGGGACAATATCTCTCTGAAGGTACCACCCCTTGGAAGAAATCAAGGCCTTCAGTATAGAGTTGCTAATCATCCAGGAAGTAGGCTGATCAATCGGATTTGGTGCTGGGATTGCTATATTAGAAAATAGACCAAACCCATAAGATGGAAGCCTATCCGAAGTCGAGTATTCTCTTCAAATCTCGGTAATCATATTTTCCAGAGATTGGTTTAATGTAACAACGAAATTTTTTTCATTAAACAAAGACATGATGTTCTTTGATCTTTCATCAGTTGAAGAAAGAGGGGAAGTAGTAGTAGCCTCAAAAGAAGAAAAGATGTTAGTGGTATCTTGTGAAAGATCTATTGCAGCCTGCATAGGAATATCCAAAATCCATCAAAAATTAAGTCCAATAATAAATTTGTTGGATAAAGCCACAAAAAAATGGATAAAGATCATAAAAAGGTGTCTACATGGTGTTCCATGTACTTTTCCCAAAAACGGTATGCAGTGGCCATTTTCCTCACACTTCATGATACATGAAATCAATCCCCGCGTGTAGCATGATACGTGGAGATAATCTCCACATACTGATGAGGTACGTAGAAACATTATATCATGGACAGTTGTGGTATGAAAAAGTCCCGCGAGGTGTTGTCCTGCAGAGCGTTGGCCAGTGAACATAAGGTTTTTTGAAGGTGGAAATCACGATTCAAGCCCTCTCCAAGTCCATATTCACAGTTGATGTTTAAAATTTTAGGTTTGGATTGTTAAGGCTTAAATTTCAGTTCGACGGTTCAATCTCTGTGTGTGGTACATGCAAACTGTGTAGCAATCTCCTACATGGAGGTCCATATTTTAGTTTTAAATTCTATAACATAGTTCACGAAACATAGAATCCAGTTTTTGAGTAGAACCAATGGTGAAAAGTTTGGTTCACAACACGTACAAAGTTGTTTGTGAATATGGATTTTACAAAAGAGACTGTACGTGAAGGTATAGAAATTTGAGGGAGGGTCAGGTTCACTTTTAACTGTGAGAAATGGTTAAAGGCAAATGACATGGACCCCTATATATAGGTGTGGTCCACTCCTACTAGACCTATTTGTTATAGCTCAAAACAATTCAGTTCAAGACTTCTTCTACATCAGAATATCCTTATCTTCGTTCTGAACGAATCCCATTCTGATGTAATGCATTTTTATGGTCCTGAAAACTTTTCTAAGGGAATAAAATAATCCCATAATCACTTTACAGATGGAAGAATGCATTCCTACAAGTCTATTAAATTTTATGGACTCAAATTGAGTTTCAAAATTTAGAAGAAACTTGATGGAATTTAATTTCTCAAGGATTTTTAAGTGACCCACATTCCTTCAAGGGGAAGGGTTTGCAGACCCTATGAACAATGAAACACAAGTATGCGGAACGACCTATGATGCACTGGCCCATGGAGCGATGGAAAATAAATATTGGTTCCCACAAACCACATCACTAGATGATTCAAGCACACGAAGTCCATTTTTATACTATCTCATGAACTCGGCAATTCACAGACGAAGAAAAATTGGAAAGGTTCTGCAAACCATGACTCGCGAACTGTAGCCTCCGAAAACCCCGGTTGACCGAGTCTTCTGAGGATCAAGATATCTCTTCATGGGATTTCAAAAATGGTTCTATATCCCATAAATATGATTTCTCCAATTCTATATAAATGGAACACCAAAGAAATTGAGAAAAAATAGATGATTAAGTTAGGGTAGAGACCCTAGAGGTTGGAAGTAATAATTTAGAGAGGATTCTGATTTCAGTCTTAAATCATCGGTGAAGCCCAAATTTAAAACCACATTTCCATATGTATAACCACCTGTAAAACATAAAATAAAGGAACTTAAAAACAATGGGAGAACCGAGAACCTAATTGGTGTAATCACAAACCACTTATTCCTCGCGGATGAACTCTTCTTGATCGATAGTTTCCAAGACCCTCCATTGATGTGGTGTTCTGCGTAGTGTATCACTTTGTGGAATTAACCCGACAACGTGTAATGCATCAGTATGTGGATGGAATCTGAAGCAGCATAGAAGAATACACCTAGGACCATGTACCAATGTGGTGTGCAGTGGTGTATGCCTAAACCGACGTACGACTTCAGTATGCAGACGACCCCTCTACCCGCATACCACTATGATATGAAGAGCTCCCCCCATCCCACATAAGAAAATATTACATGGAATGGGGCATATTTGGGTGTTCGTCCCTCTAGCTCCAATCGCGCCCCTCCATTACCGTCCAGTCCTCCATAACCCCTCCATGAACCTATCCCCAAACATTAGGCCAATGCCTCCTCCAAAGCCACCAGACCCTTATGATCCGACCTTTGGTCACATCAGCAAGCCCCTTCGAGTCTATGTACCCTTGGTATGTGGATTCATGAAGGCTATCCCCACAACGGTTCAGACTCTAGGGATGTCTATAATTATACATTCCCATGGTAACCCAGAGTCCAACCTTAGGACATTGACATGAAACTCATTGTTCTAGGGATTAAGGGTGATCACATGACTTTCCATTTAACGAGGAATGATTATCAGTGAAAGGAATCATGTTCGATTCTACTTTTAACAAGAGTTGACATTCCTCCCCTTTCCTAGAAGGCGTTCTGAGGCACTCCCACTAAGGTAAGTCTACAATCTTTTGAGGTCCGAGCCGCTTGACCTCCAATGTCACCCCACATTAAAAGTTTCATCGCTCTGCACCCTCGCCCACTGTCTCCCTGACCTCTCCCATCAGTGGGAGAGGAGGTGTGTGGTTGGTTGGATCTCCCAAAACCCCTTGTTTCTCACACCGTGTATGACTCACATAGTCTTAGATATTTGTGATGATCACAACACCCACATAAATGACCCTGTCTGAACTACCAGAACACTGATTCCTAGTTAAACTAGGATACATAGGATGCATGTTTGAAAGCCTAAGCTCAAAAAGGGTGCCCTTCCAAAAGGGTCCACCCAACCATGTCCCCACAAATGGGCTGCTCCCAAGAGTAATTCCAAAGTTTCCAAAACTATGTGGGCCTTGATTCCACTCCCAAGGATACGTAGTAATCCCATATTATGGGCCTAATACCAACACCAAATCAACTTCCATCCCGCATATATGAAGATAAACTCCAAAGTTCCTTATTGCATGGTTTAAGTGTGCATTGCCTCAGTATCATCAAATCCATGTATGACTATGATCATGATGCAAACTAGGGGTATCCCATAGACACAATCTTCGAGAATGACCCAAGGATTCATGAACATAGGAACACAAATTAATTCTATAAGATAGTCCCATAATTTGCAATAACCCCCCCCCCCCCCCAAAGGGTGTGGTGAGCCCAACTTCCCATCCTCTCGACCAATGGAGTCCTTATGTTCTATTGGCCAAATAATCATCCAACGAGTAACTTCCTTTGTAAATAAGGTCCATGAATCATGGATACTGGGCTATTGGGTGTTTCTAGCTCCACAAATAAACCCATTGGAGACCATACAAGGAAGGTATATCCTAAGAGGACTAATTGAACAAATACTTGACCCCATGAAATCACCCGATGTGGCCATTTAACTGTGGCGCCTCCTTCACAATATAGAAGGGATAAACTACCCAGTCCCTATAGGGTTAATTAAAAATTCCTTTAAAGTATTATTAAACAGATCAGGTTGAAACAAATATGGTGATGTGAAAGTTTCTATAATAACATACAAATGTTTGTCACCCATTAGACCATTTTTCATTTTTCTCAACAGCACACCTGTGTCACACTTGGAGTCGAAACACCTAAAAATATGATTAAGAGAGAAATATTATTTCATAGTAATTAAATTTAATATATTCATTTGGTGATAAACCACAACCTAAATAGTATAGTACACTTTTGATATTTTGGGGAGTCTGAAAATGAAATTTGTGGTGATGTTTTCCCATTTTTATTCTGGTATGGGTAATGGTTATCGTTGGATTTGATTCCCTATAACCAAATTATTTATAATTTATGATAAACCGTATTCATAGTTTTTAATATTAATAAACTCCTTATCACATCATTATTATTCTTCTACATAACATAGTATGTGACAATTTCTTAAGAGTAACTGTCACATTGAAAGGTCATAAATGATCCCCATCCTGATAAGAACCTAGATGTTTCATTAATGTATTATTAAAAATATGTTCTATTGCTGGATTGAATCATTTTAGGGACACAAATGATACAATATATTTGGGGTGGAGGCTCATTGTACTTTGAGGCACCTTCTCAAAGCATATGTCCTTTATAGTATCTAATGTAGATTATTTTGAGAATAAGACCCTTCAGTAAGAAATCCACATTTATATGAATCATTTGTTGTTCCAATATATAGAATTATGTATTTATCCTTATAATTTAATTTTATTATTACTGAATATTATAAGTTGTTTACTTTGATGTATTGATGAAACCCGCATTAAGATATGTTCATAGAGAGGTTTGATACATTCGCTGTGTCATGAGTAATATTGCATTAATGAATAATTTGAGAAATGATTTTCCCCATATATTCTTTAACATATGTTGATATCACATTTTCAATGATGGAAATTATATATCTTAATGAAATCCATGGCCAATGTGTTCTATATGAAATTTTAATTTCTAGAAAGTCAAACATAGATAGATTGATCATGTAACATCCTGGTCCTAGATGCCATCGAAAGGTTCTGTGAGCCTAGTGGGTCACATGGACTCAAGCGCATATCCCTGAATTCTAGAGGCTACCAACTAGTAGTTAGTGTCTTGGTTATGTCCTTGTGGAGACTATGCCCTCATCACTAGGGTTTAACATAGTGGAATAATAATAATAGTCAATAGTTGAATCAGATTCAAAAAAACAACAACTGATAAATAAACAAAACAAGAATGCATAACAAATCTAGAATTGTCTCATATAGAATGACAATGATATATGTATTAAGAAATCATCCAAAATAGGTAAGAATAAGTAATGTATTATAAAAGTATCCAAAATACCAAAAATACCAAAACGTTCTATCTCCAAATAGCATCTTGAGGCTCATCTCAATCCCATGCTCCACTACTCCTAGGCATGACAAAAAATCAACTCTCAAACTATGGATTATTTCCCATATCTCTACCTATATGCAAATAGTATGTTCGAGTACCCAACGGTGGGCAGAACTGGGTGTGAGATATAGTCCTAATAGCTAACCACCCAATGATCTATAAAATCTTTGGTTGTGTAATATAACAAGATAGTAGTATGCGAGTAAAATAGGTAAGTAGTAGAGAAAATTAATGATTCCCATGACATTTAAACAAAATAACAGAAAAACCTAAATTGCCTCTCAAGGATCCCTGAAGAAATGTTCAAGCTTCTATACAATACCATTATAAGTAAAACAAAGTAAAATACATGACCTCATCATAAAACCAAAGAACCATTTCAACCATGGCCTTACCATATATCCTAAAGTGTTAGAAACACCCAAAACATAGTAATTTAACCAAGAATATCATATTTATCATGGTCGTGTCATATGTCGAAGTATCAAACCATGAAGGGCCGAATATGAGGTGTTAAAGACCAAGACATCCTCATCGAGTCCCTAGAGCATCTCGATGGATACTCGATTAGGCACTGTTTGGAGTCTTAGGAGCATGTATTACGAACATGTCCTATATGAGCCCAAGAATGCCAGATCCAAGGTGAAACAAAGACCTCATGAATCCCATGGAATCAACACCCAAGGATCATACTCTTTCCAAGGTGTCCACTATTGTATTGAGATCTAAGGAATAAAATCCAAGGAATCTATGAATTCAATCACCATTTCTTACCATTTTTAATTTCATACCATCTGAGTATACCCACTCACATAAAAATTTCAAATTCAACTCATCTAAAGAGTATACTCACTCATATATCACATTTTCCAATTAAACCATTCAATCAATTAAAAAAATATCTAATGAGTATACTCACTCATTTAACCAACTTCATTTAATATATTTAATCAATTCAATAATTGAATATTAAATTATCATAAGTCAAGGAGTTAATACATCTCCTAAAAAAGAAATTCAATTAATTTTAAACATAATTAGGCTTCCTAAATTTAGTAGAGCATGAAAATACACCTCTTGGGTGGTTCAACCAAGTCATAACAAGGTAATTTCATAAGTCACACCCCATGGGAAGACACGGTTTGAGAAATGACCACCAATGCATGACAACAGAACACAAGGGCTTCCATAACATGTCCAATTACATCTAATTCAATCAATAAATTTAGTTTCTGGGATGCATCAGAAATTCTGGTGGGTGGAATAATGACAAGTATCCATATAAAGAACCAAAACTCAAGAAAAATTTATAGACCATCATCCATAGATCTTTAGTATAGTGTTCATCCAATAACAACTCCTGATATGACTTATATTAGGAGAAAAAACAAGAATGTATGAAGAACCTAAAATTTGGGAAAATCATCTTGTACCTAAATCACATCATTGATAGGAAGACAAGTGATGAACATATTAAAATGTATTCATTACTCACTGATGTAGATCTAATGTGATGAGAAACGTCTGAATTGGAGATTGAACGGAGAGGAATCCTCAAATCTAAAAACAGTCTTCAGGGATGGATGAAAAATTATCCCTTTGTTGTGCAGGATAGAAATGAGTGAAATTATGTTTTAAAAATGATTCAATTTAATTTAAAATTGTAAAAAATTGCCCAAATTAAAGGTGTCACATGGTTCAGTCCATGATTTGAAAAATTGTGCACTAACCGTGCATGGTTACCTGTAGGAAATGTTCACTGACATGGTGCCCTCATATAGTTTGACTAACCATGAAACAACCATGAAAAAACCCATTTTTAAAATTGAAGAGGTTTCCACATAGTTGTGCGGCCCAAATTACATAGTTTTACTAAAACCATGTGGTCATCCCCTACTCCCATCCCAGGCCTTACATGGTTTGCTAAACCATGTGGCCTTCCCAATACAGTTTACACTAACTATGTGCCAGGCCATTTTCAAACCAAAAGCTTGGGTTCTAGGCTTTGAGAAATACCTAGACACCAATGAAACCTCTATGAACTCAAAGGGAAATCACATTAGGCCATATGTAAACATTAAAACTAAAATATATAGGATCCTTACCACATTCAGTAACCCAGGTTCTTACAATCTCCCCCCTTAAAGAAATTAATCCCTAAATTACCTTCTGATGGGTGGTCAAGATTCTTCTGGGAACAACTCTAGCCAATGAGAATTTATGTCAGTCTCTCTCTCCCAAAACTCATCCAATAAATAACCATGATACCATAGTAACCATACTAGAGGAACTAACTAGTCATGGAGAACCTTCATGTTCCTATCAATGATATGAATCAGATTCCCCTCAAAGGAGGTATCAACCTTTAACTCAACCTCCTTGGGATGAAAAGAATGATACAGTTCTAAGTGATAGTGGCACAACTAATATATGTGGAAGGAATCATGCATGGATTGATACCTCTGAGGTAATTTTAACTGATAGGATATCGGTCTGACTCTACCCAAAATCTCAAATTGACCGACATATTATAGTGAAATCTTACCCTATGTCTTGATCCTCCTATGTCCTGGCCTTGGTGAAACATGTAGAAATACCCAATCCTCGACCTCAAACTATAGAGGTTGTCTACAGATATTGTCATAATATGTTTTTCGATATTGTGGAGTATCCATCCACTTCTGAATCAACTAGACCTGCCTAGAAGTATCATTCATGAGACGCAGTCCCAGTAAAGCTTCTTCACCAACCTCTAACCAATTCAGGGGTGATCGGCATGGCCTACTATAGAAATAATCATAAGGTTCCATACACATCGTCGCCTAATATATATTATTGTAGGAGAACTAAAACAAGGGTATATGACTCTCCCAAGATCCCCTAAAATCCTATATTCATGATCATAGCATATCCTCAAGCACTTATATCATATGTTCTAACTGGACATCAGTCTGAGGGTGGTATGATGTGCTCAGAAGCACCTGTGTACCTAGTACCTTTTGAAAACTCTTCCAGAAATGATACATGAAGTGGGAATACATCTTTGAAATTATAGTGCACAAGACCCCATAAATTCAAAATATCTCATGGATATACACCCTCCCAACATCATGACCACTAAATTTCCCCTTGGTATTAAGAAATGAGAAACCTTTGTGATATGTCAACAAAAACATACACTGCATCGTTACCTCTAGGAGAACTTAGTAAAACGGTCATAAAATCCATCATGATGTCATCCCATTTACTCTTTGGAGTCAGTAACTACTATAAAAGTCTGAATGCTCTCTGATTTTTTCCTCCACCTACTGATAGGTGGAACACATTGTAACAAAACCAACCACCTCACACTTTATACCTAGTCACCAGTACTGATGGTGAAAGTCATGGTATATCTTGGTGACACCAGGATGCACTTCTCAAAATGAGGCCTGGAACTCCCACATAAACTCATCACTTATTTCATCTAGAACCCAAACATGGCCATGTGTAAGGAGAATATCATCATCGACTATGATAGATAAGTCTTACCATAACTTTTGTTCACCTCCATGTTCATTTCATAGAACGAATCCATAAGTTGGAACTCGCTATTGTCCTACTAAACTACATGTATCTGACTTCTCCCACTCAATAAATCAGCCACTACATTTCCTTTACCAGGAATGGAGACAAGATCAAATTCGAAATAGTGCAGGTACTCCACCCACTTTCACTGTCTCAGATTAAGATCAAGTTGTGTAAATATATACATGAGGATTTTGTGGTCCATGTACACCACAAAACACTCTCTAATTAAGTAATTCCTCCAACAGTTCAAATAGTGAACAACTAAAGCTATCTTGAGATGATGTGTCAGGTAGTTCTTCTCATGTGGCCTCAGCTGCCGAGACCCATACACCATGACTCTATCTCCCATCATCATCACTTATCCAAGCCTGAAACCAAATACATTGAAATATATAGTGTATCTCCTTCCCTGATATGAAAGTATCTGGACCAGTGTTGAAGTCAATCTCCCATTTAGCTCTTGAATGTCTATCTCAAAGAAATATGACCATAAAAACTTCACACCCTTCTTATTCAAGACTATTTGTGGGGCTTTTAATCATCATAAGAATTGTATGAAACACATATTGTAACTAGATATCCCTATGAAACATCATATACCGAATATATTTTTGGGATACTCCCATGAAACTACCACTCTCACCTTCTCTAGGTTGACTGATACTCCTATCTCTAAAAAAATGTGACACAAGAAGTGAATCTAATCCATCCATAAGTGGAACTTTGGGATCTTATTTTATAACTGATGATCTGTCAGTGTATCCAAAATGATCTCAATATATTTGGTATGGTCCTGGAGACTATGATAATACACCAAAATATCATCCATCAAAACAACAACAAATGAATATAGATAAGGATTTAAGACTTGGTTCATCAGTTCCACTAAAACTGATGGCACATTCATGAGACCGAACAACATTACCAAATACTAGTATAGACTATACCTATTACGAAAGGTTATATGAGGTATGTCTGGAGGTCTAACACATACTGGTGATATCCAGATCTCAAATAAATTTTTTAGAACACTCGAGCTTCTCAAATTTGATCAAACAAATCATTTATCTATGGAAGGGTAAATTGTTTCTTAACCGTTAGTTTGTTTAACTTTCGATAATCCATGCATATACTAAGGTTACCATATTCCTTTTTTGTAAAACGGATCGGAAAACCCTACAGAGAAGTACCGGGTTGAATAAACACTTTTTCCTCCAAATCTCCTAGCTTCTTCTTGAGCTTCTGCAACTCCATTATAGCCATCTTGTAAGGAGTAATGGATACTAGAGAAGCTCCTAGAACTAACTCGATGGAGAAATAAACCTCTGTATTAGGAGGTAAGTCCGAAAATTCAACCAGGAACACATCCCTAAAATGATCAACCACTGGAGAAAAGTTCATCTGACAAGCTTACTGATCATTCAGATACAAACTAGTGGTCTGGTTTTCATATCACCCATACCATGATGTTGTGGTCAAAATTAACTCTCTTGGACATCCCATTAACCCTTATGAGTATGAAGTACACCCTCTGATGATGTGAAAATCACCGTTCAATAATAGAAGTTAACAAAATACTGATAAGATACTAGCCATTCCAATCTGAGTATGACGTCAAACCCAGTCATCTCAAGGACATAAATATCCTAGATGAAGTTACACCCACCAACCTCAAGGGGGCACTCCATGAACTGGCTCACACCCCCTTTATAATTCCCAATGGAGTGTATAGTGTCATAAATCTCTCAAAAGCTAGTATAATGTCTCCAAGAATTTCTACCACATGTGCAGATATATAACTATGTGATACACCAATATCAAAATGAGAATATGTAATAGTAGAGGCTTCTAAGATTGTACCTCTCATAATATATGATATGAAACCTTTATCATCATTGGTAGGCTATACAGAATAGATTTTCCATGGACCATGACCCTATGATACAACCTCATTGCTCAGAGTAGGACCACTCTGACATGTTGGTGTAACTTTGGTATGGCTACCTCGACCACGACCACCAATAACCCGAATTAACTGACTGATACTACTCCAAAAACATTCTTGATACTAAGTTGAAAAAACTTTTCTTGAAATTAGTGTCTGAAAGGACCCTATACCACTCACAGCTAGAGGAAAGGTCCAGTAAAAACATATCACAGGGAATTTTTTTTTGCATGATTGGCCCTGGACTAGGTTGCGGTTGCACTGATTCTTCATGTGGCCTCGACTACCACACTGATGATAGAACACTAATATACTAGTACACGTATCCTAATTAGTACTAATATCATGGTATGTTTAGAAATGTAATTTTAAACCTAAGGACACTAAAACAATTGTTCGTGAGGTTTCACTTCTATACTCAATGCTCCCAACTTCTCTCTGGTTCCACCCTGTAATCAGTGTTTGATTCACAATTTCAATAATGAGGTCAATATGAACTGATTGACCTATGATCTGATCCCATTTTAGATACCTTCCTTGAAGTATCTCTCCCTTGATATCTCATTAGTAAGGTAATTTAGAGCAAAATTCTGAAACTATGTGAATCATGAAGAGTATTCCATGGTAGTCATAGTGCCCTTATCTAGACGCATGAATTCACTAGCCCTGTCTTCCAGAAGATTCTCAGTATAGAAGTATTCATAAAACCTAGTTTCGAAATCCGCACCACCCACATCTCGTAGCCTATCAGGCTGGTTTAGAACATCCCTATAGCTCTTTGTTTCTCCCTAAAGAATGTAAGTCACAAGCTTCACTACCCTCTGAGGATGTGTCTCAAGGTGCTCTAAGATGGAAAGTGTAGTAGATAGTCACAACTAAGAAGCTTGTGGACCACCTCCCCCTAAAAATGCGGGGGGTGCTGCAACTAAAACACATGAATCATCTCACCCATAGACATGATATGTTGTGGTGCTTTATGAAAATTCTGAATGAATTAATATAATCCCTCACAGAACTATTCCAAAAAAACTATTTCTGGAAAAATAGTTTGTGTCCCAACTAGAACTAAAGGAGTACCTAATGGTATCCCCTGTCCCACCACCTCTAGAGCATGATTGTTTCCACCCTTCAGGAAAATGACTGTAGGTCGTCATGGATGTATGCCTCTACAATTCCAAACACATGCCTCAGAAAATATCAACATCAATGTTCACAACTAAAAATCATAGGACATGGAAAAAACCTCCTAAAATGAATTCATATCACACAACCTACTCCTAAAGCATGTGATGTAAAAATAGAAACCACCAAAAAATATTATATACAATGCCTCTTTCCCACTCAAAAGATCAGTCTAGGTCATGTATATGTTTCCATGTTCACTTTTCCATTCAAATTCCATTTAATATTCATTCCCATTATATCAAAATTCAATTTAAAATTTAATCCAACTGGCTATACAATTTCCAATCCATGAGGTCCCATAACACCTCATTGACCAAAATTTAGTGCCCATATAATTCATACTATATTAATTTCACTTTAAATAATCGAATCAAAAGGTGAATCACTTTCCAGACCATAAGGAAACTTACTCCTTTTGAACATAAATAGGGAATCACTTTCTCTGTCCATGACACTAAATCTATCACAACTATATTTACATCTATCACAACACCTATCACAATAACATGAAACAAGTAATGCATCCTAAATGGCATTCCATAATTAATGGCATGTGATTTCTAGGAAGTTCCTTAAATGATTGTAGACCCCGGAAAACGCGTCCCCAAAATTTACCAAATGCATCCATACATGATCCAAGATCGTAGTCAATTTCGCAAGCTTCGATTTGGTAGGTCGTAGGGCCCGAACGGAGTTACGGATTAGGAGTTATGGGCATTTTACGTTTGGATGGAAATCTGGTTTGTGAAGCCCATTCGCGAAGCCCCCTCCCTGATCGCGGAGCGCCGCCGCAAAGTAATGAGGCGAGAGGCTCCGTGAACCCGTTTGACATTTGCGATGTGCCGCGAAGACCCCTCGCAAAGCACCAATGTGAATCACCCGAGCATCGCGGTCCCGCGAAGCTCTGGAGGCGGTAACTCTCCGCGAACGAATTTGACGTTCACGAGCCCGCCGCGAAGCTCCGGAGGCGGTACCTCTCCACGAACGAATTTGACGTTCGCGAGCGCGCTGTGAAGCACCTGAGGCGGCGCGGGAGTTTTGCTTCGCGGCGCCCCTTGCCTATAAATACCCAGCTCACCCCCCTTCTCCAAAACGGACGGCCACGACCACTTCGCCCCCCTTGGGAGGCCAAGCGGAGCTCCGCATTGCGGCTCCATGAGGCCGTGCTTCGCGAGCAGCTTCCTTCGCGTTGCTGCTCCGCGAGCTGATTCTCCATGAGTCCATGCTCCGCGAGCCAATGCTTCGTGATGCTGCTCCGCGAGACCATCCTCCGTGAGTCCATGCTCCGTGAGCCAATGCTCCGCGATGCTGCTCCGTGAGACCAAGCTCTGTGAGACCCCCTTTGCTCCACGAGAGACCATTGCTCCGCGAGGCCATGCTCCGCGAAGATACTTCGCGAAGACCTATCCTTTGCGAGAATCCTACCTTCACGCCCACCGGTCCATACCGCGGGGGCTGCACCCCTGCTCGGGGTCACTGCCGGGCTGCGGTCCCGGCCCTCCGGGCCGGTCCCTTTGCTACCGTCACAGACCCCCATGATAAATGGAGAGTCGCACCGCGAACTTCTCGGGCCGGGACGTCGGGATTATCCATTGCACCCTTATGTGCACCCACCTTCCACCTATGGAACACCATGATTTGAGGCACTCCTCCACACACCATGAAACACCTTGAGTTTATGTATTCCTCTTGGTTTGTTTCCTATTTCGTGAGTTGAGGTTCTCATCATAAATTCCCCGAGTACCTTGAGCCAAACCATTCCTCAGGCAACTTCTCCAAACCAAATCACTTGGCTGCTACTCCAGGTTGAACCAGAAACGGCCGCCCTTGCGTAAGTCCCAACACCAACCATTTCTAGGCACCTTCTACCTAACAGTCCACTCTACATGACTATAAACTGTAGTTCACCCTATCTAACAAATGATAGGATACCTCTTGCCCTATACGAGAGATGCCTTATGCTCCAAGCATGAGATGCTAACAGTCCTCCCTATAAGACTATAAACTGTAGTATTATCCCTATGTTCCAAACATAGGATGCATCTTGCTCCAAATAAGAGATGCCTTATGCTCCAAGTGTAAGATGCTCAATGCCATGACTACAGTGGCATGATTCCAATGCCCCTTGGCATTATCTCTCTTGTGCACCAGTGCATAGGTGAAGTCCTCAATTCACCAGTGAGTTGGGTTGCCCTCATGGCCAGACATGAGGAAGACATTATGGGAAGCATCCTAGAGTAAGCCCCATTCACCATTGCTGCTCCATAGCGGCATCCGGGCAGCTTCCTAGCGTAAGCCCCATTCACCATTGCCGCTTAATAGCGGCACCCAGGCAGCTTCCTAGCATAAGCCCCATTCACCATTGCTACTCCATAGAGGCATCTGGGTAGCTTCCTAGCATAAGCCCCATTCACCATTGCCGCTCCATAGCGGCACCCGGGAAGCTTCCTAGCGTAAGACCCATTCACCATTGCTGCTCCATAGCGGCATCCGGGTAGCTTCCTAGCGTAAGCCCCATTCACCATTGCCGCTCCTTAGAGGCACCCGGGCAGCTTCCTTGCATTAGCCCCAATCACCATTGTCGCTCCATAGCGGCATCCGTACAACTTCCTAGCGTAATACCCATTCACCAGTGCTGCTCCATAGCGGCATCCGGGCAGCTTCCTAGCGCAATACCCATTCACCAGTGCCGCTCCATAGCGGCACCCAGGCAGCTTCCTCGCGTAAGCCCCATCCACTGTTGTGATCCTATGGAGCCGTAAGCCGTTGAAATCCTTATCCAGCGGTAAGCCATTATGACCCCTTCTAGCGGTAAGCTGTTGAAACCCCCGATCGGCAGTAAGCTGTCATCAGAAAAACTACGTGGTCTTTGATCCATGTCAAGGCATGGTACGTAGGAAGACTCTTCAAGGCTCAAGCACGAAACCATCATCATCCTTTTATTCGGGCCTCCATCCTGGAGTAAGTCCTAGCACCATGGGCCGCCTAACGTGTAAGCCCCTCTTTGCTTCTCACGGACGCACACTTCGTGACGTGATCGTCAAGTCCATGCTGTCTCTTGTTTCTCACACTGAGCATGACTCACGTGGGCTTAGAGTTGGAATTGGCCATGACAATACCTCGTCCAGCATGACGTTAAGCTGCATACCCTCGTCCATCATGATGTTAAACTATATTCCCTTGTCTCGCATGACATTAAAATGCACACCCACTTAAACTATGAGCTCTTTGATCCATGTCAAGGCATGGTATGTAGGAAGCCTCCACAAGGTTCAAGCCCACCCATCATCCAATTCACATCGAGTCCTACCTGCGTCCAGCACGACGTTAAACTGCATTCCAGCCTGACGGCAAGCCGTTTTCACAAACCGAACTACGAGGACATTGATCTGTGTCAAGGCATGGTACTTAGGAAGCCTCACTGAGGTTCAAGCCCAACAATCATCGGCCCAAACCGTCTCCTTTTCGGTGTTCCAAGCCCCATTTTCCACTCGAACTATGAGGAATTTGATCCATGTCAAGACATGGTACATAGGAAGCATCCCCGAGGTTGAATACCATCTCTCATCGGACCAAGGTCCATCATTTACGTCGGTTCGCCGACACCCACTGCCCGTCGTTTATTCACATCAGGGTTCACTACCGTCCCGCATGACGTTAAACTGTATTCCATCAATCCTTTGAACTATGAGGACTTTGATCCATGTCAAGGAATGGTACGTAGGAAACCTTCCCAAGGTTCAATCCCACCACTAGTGGACCCACGGGTATACTTTCACGTCGGTTCACCGATGAAACCCTTTGAACTACGAGGTCTTTGATCCATGACAAGGAATGGTACGTAGGAAGCCTCCCGGAGGTTCAAGCCCATATCTCATCGGACGAAGGTCCACCCTCACATCGGTTCGCTGATGCATCGGACCAAGGTCCACCTTTACGTTGGTTCGCTGACGAAATCCATCGGACCAAGGTCCACCTTCACATCGGTTCGCTGACGCATCGGACCAAGGACCACCTTTACGTTGGTTTGCTGACGACATCCATCGGGCCAAGGTCCACCTTCACGTCGGTTCACCGGCCCCATCCCAAACTACGCGGACTTTGATTGCCTTCCACATGGATACGTAGGAAGCCTCTTCAAGGATCAAGACCAACTTCACTGTTTCCCCTACGATGGTCCCATTTCATTCCCCCTCCACTTCATTCATCCATCCATCACCCATCCTGATTTTCACCCGGGCCTCCACATCCTAGTGGGATCATGCCATCCACCTCCTCGCTACTCCTAGCGGCGCATGGGCTACTTTCCACGTGTAAGCCCCATCATATCTCCGGGTCGTTGTCCTCTGCGTACACCCTGATTCATCACCCCTTCGAACTACGTGGGTTTTGATCCCTTTCATCTACACAGGGTACGTAGGAAGCCTCCAAGAGGTTCAATCCCAACCAATGGTAATCCATGGTGTATCCCATCCTGGGGTGCACTTCCCCTGATCCGCCCTTAGTGGTGTTCAGATCAACCATTACGGTGTGACATCTCCCCTCCATGGGGCGCACCACCGCAGATCCGTCCTCATTGGGCGTTCTGATCCATACCCTTGGTAAAACATCCAGGTGTTCCCTCCTAGGGATGTACCAATCTGATCCGTCTCTATGGGACGTTCTGATCAGCCTCATTCCGTCTCCGCAAGATGTTAAACTATCGGCCTACCTCATGCTAAACATGAGATGCCTGAGGAAAACCTCGGATGGAACGCCTTTGGCATAACCGTCTCCGTAAGACGTTAAACTCGCGGAATACCCTGTGTTAAACACGGGATGCTGAGGAAAACCTCAGATACATGCCTCGGGTTCTACAGCCTTGAGATACCCTCTTATAAGGAAGAATACAGGTTCGCCAATGTCCATGCACCCAGAGATGCCCTGACATGCCTGATGTTGACGTCTACTCCGACCGAAGGTCGCTACCATGTCAAGACCCTATGGAAAGTGTTGACAGAAGTAGTGTAATTAACCAGCGTCCATGAAGATATGGCACCGGGAATGATGTTCACGAACAACGTATTAAATCTATGAGGGAGACCCGGACTAGGTGACGAGTTCCGAGGAGGAATCCACAGAAGGAAGAACCGACATCTCATCATCCCGTTTCAATCAAGGAGCAGACTTCCCTGAATAAGGAGTGAATGTCGGCCACCTTTGGAAAGCGGGAATGATGGGAAACAGCTGCGCGTCCTCCACGGACGGATGCGCGCGCCCCAGCGAAAGTGTTGGAAACAATGATGCATGAGATGGAATAACCTAATCTCACCAAGTTTCAATGTAATAAAACCTAAATTCATATCAACCATAATACCACAATTCAAGTGAATCACCCGACGGTGTAATCGAATAAACTATAATAGTCAAAATAAAAAAATAACAATTAAAATTGATAAAATTTGAATTTTTCCTATATGCGGTTTAGCAACGTTTGGGAACAACTCATTACCAAAATTCCATTTCCATCCTATACCTTTATATTTTCACCAAATAGTAATGAAAACCCAAAAATAAATCCCTGATACAACTTTTTAACATCCCAGACCTTGATTCCACTAAATGGTGCCCAATTCCTGGTAGTCACATGGCCTCAATCAAATCTTCTTGAATGCCAGAGGTTTCCAACTAATAGTGAGTGTGTATGGTGTCTTTGGGGGGATACTATTCCCTCATCACTATAGTGTAACACAATGGAATAATACTAATAGTAAATAGACAAATAAGATACAAACAATAGAAAACTGATAATTAAACAAGAAATGAATGAATAGAAAATCCTGAAGTGTCTCATATACAATTATGGTTATACATGTATATAGAAAGAACCCAAAATAGGTACAAATTAGTAAATTAAAATACAAGTATCCAAAATACAAAAAAGTACAACAAGTGATATATCCAAATAGAATCACAAGACTCAACTCGATCATTTGGTCCCCTCTCCTAAGAATGGAACAAATTCAACTGTCAAACTGTGGTCACTTTCCCCTATCCCTACCTGTATCGAAATAGTCTATTCGGGTACCCAATGGTGTCCCAAACTAGGTTTGAGATATAATCATAGTAGGTAACCACCCAATGATCTATACAATCTCATATTGTGCAACATAATAGGCTAGAAGTGTTCAATTAAAATTGGTAAGCATAAGAGAAAAGTAAAGATGCATGTGGCATGTAAACTAAAAAAATTGAAAAACAAAATAGTGTCTCAAGGATTCCTACAAAAGATGGTTAGGATCTTGTACAAGGCTGCCACAAGTAAAATAATTTAAAATTGAGAGAATCACCAAACAACCAATGAACCATATCACCCATGGACTTTCCGTATAACAAGATGTGTCAAAAACAGCCATGACCGAGTCATTCAACCAAGCATATCATATTTCTCACTACCTTGTTGTAAATCAAAGTATCATACCACGAAGGATTGGATTTGAGGTGTATAAGACCATGGAATCCTTATCTAGTCCGAGGAGAATCTCAATGGAAACTTGGTTAGGCACTGGTTCGAGTCCTAGGATCTTGTCTTACCAAACATGTCTTATGTGAGTCCAATAAATCCATATCCAAGGGGTTGAAAATCCCGAGAAATCCCATGAAATCAAGACCCAATGATAATACTCTATCCAAGGAATCCACTAAAGTGTAAATATTAATGGAATAACATCCAAGGAATCTATAGAGTCAATCATTATCTCATACTATTTTTCGTTGCATACCATATGAGTATACCCACTATCATAACCATTTCACATTCAACTCATTCAGCCATAGACATGGTAAGTTATAGTGCTCTATGAATATTTTGCATGAAGTAATATAATCCCTCACAAAATTATTATAAAAAACCTATGTATGGATGAAAATATAGTGTAAAAAATAGGACTAAATGAGGATCCACTGGTAGAGCATGGCCCACCACCTCTAGAGCAAAATAGTTTCCACCCTTCTGGAAAATTATTGGAGGTCATTGTGGAAGCATGCCTCTACAATTCCAAATAGATGCCTAAGAAAAGATTATCATCAAATATCACAGCTAAAAAGAATAGGATAGGTCAAAAAGCTTCTAAAACTAATTCATATCACACAAACTCCTTATGAATCAGGGACTGTAAAAATAAAAGTCAACAGAATCTATTATAGAAAATGCCTCTTGCCCACTCAAAAAGACCATTCTAGGTCATGAATATGTTTCCAAGTTCACTTTTCGATTCAAATTATATTTAACGTTAATTCCCATTATATCAAAATTCAATTTAAAATTCATCCCAAATATATTTTCAAGTTCAAATCTATGAGGACCCATAACACCTCATGGACCAAAATATAGTGCCCATATAAATCATACCACCTCAATTTCACTTTAAATAATTGAAACAAATGGTGCACTACTTTCCAGTTCATAAGGGAACATAATCCTAGGAACATAAATATGGAATAACTTTCTCTATCCATTGTACTAAATCTATCACAACTATAGGTACATCTATCACAACACATATCATAATAGAATACAACAAGTAATGCATCCTAAATGGCATGACATAATGATTGGAAATTGATTTCCAGCAAGTGCCTAAAATGATGCATGAGATGGAATACCCTCATCTCAACAGGTTTAAATATAATGAAACCCAAAATCAAATAAAATATAATACCATAATTCAAATTCATAACCCAATGGTGTAATCAAATCACTTATAATAGTGAAAATCCAAAAAATAACAATTCAATTCGAGATAATTTGGATTTTTTCAATATGCAGTTTAGCTACACCCAGGAATAACTCATAAAAAATTTCCTTTTCCATCCTATCCCTTTATTTTTTTTCAAAATAGTAAATAAAATCAGAAAATACAGGCTTGATAATTCTTTGAAACATCCCATATCTAGATTCCACTGAAAGGTTCCATGTTCCCGGTAGTCACAAGGCCTCAAGCGCATCTCCTCGAATGCCAGAAGTTTCCAACTAGTAGTGAGGGACTAGGGTGTGTCTATGGGGAGACTATTACCTCATCACTAGAGTGTAACACAATGGAATAGTACTAAAAATTAATAGAGGAAGTTTATACAAACAATAGACAACTGATAAATAAACAAGACATAAATGTATAGAAAATCCTAAAGTGTCTCATATACAATGATGGTGATACATGTATATAGAAATAACCCAAAATAGGTACAAATCATTATAGTAATATACATGTTTCCAAAATACCAAAAATGAAAAAAATTAATATCTCTAAATAGAATGAAAATCCTCAAGTTGATCATGTTCTCCCCTCTCCAAAGAATGGCACAAAATCAAATCTCAAATTGTGGGAGCTTTCTTCTATCTCTACCTGCTTCCAAATAGTCTATTTAGGTACCCAACATTGCCCTGAACGGGGTGTGAGATACAATCATAATAGGTAACCACCCAAAGATCTATACAACCTCAGGCTGCGCAATATAACAAACTATCAATGTGAAATTAAAATAGGCATCATTAGAGAAAAGTAATGATGCTTGTGGAATGTAAACTACAAAACTGGAAAACCAAAATTGCTTCTCAAGGATTCTTACCAGAGATGGTCCAGATCATATACAAGGATGCTACAAGTAAAAGAATGTAAAATCCATAGAATCAATGTACAACTGAAAAAACATTTCAACCATGACCTTTCTATATAACACGACGTGTCAAAAACATCCATGACCGGGTCATTCAACCAAGAATGTCATATTTCTCATGATCTTGTTGTATGTAAAAGTATCATACCATGATTTATTTGATCTGAGGTTTCAAAGACCAAGGAATTCTCATCCAGTACCAAGATAATCTCAATGGAAATTCAGTTAGGCACCAGTTGGATTACTAGGAGCATGTCTTACCAAACATGCCCTATATGAGTCCAAGAAATCCTAATCCAAGGGGTAGAAAAGCCTGAGGAATCCCACAGAATCAAGACTCAAGGATCATACTCTATCTAAGGAATCCACTACAGTGTCAAGATCAAATAAATAACATCCAAGGAATCTATATAGTTGATCAGCATCTCTTATAATTTTTCATTTCATAGAATATGAGTATACCCACTCATATAACCATTTCACATTCAACTCAACTCATGAGTATGATAACTCTTATATCACATTTTATAAATAAACCAATCAAATAATTCAAAAATAGCCAATGAGTATACCCACTCATTTAACCAATTTTATTTAAGCCATTTAATCAATTCAAGCATGGAAAATCAAATTAGCATAAGGTAAATAGTCAAAACATCTCCTGAACAAGAAATTAAATTCCATTAAAATTTCATTAGGATTCATATACCTAATTGAGAATTAGAACACACCCCTTGGGTGGATCAACCAAGGAATAAAAAGATAATTTCATAAGTCACAACCCATGGCTGGCCATGGTTTGGGAAATAACCACTAATGAATCACAACAGAAACTAAGGGATTCCCTAACATGTCCAATGAAATCTAATTCAATTAATCAATTTATTTTTGGGTCCACATATGAAATTTTGGTGGATGTCACAATAGAATGTGTCCCTATAATGCAACAAAAGTGAAGGAAAATGCATAGAACACTTACAATTTCTTGGTAGTAGAGTGTTCATCCAGTATCAACTCCCGATTCAACTCGGATTGAGAGAAAAATGAAGAATGGATGAAGAAAAGGAAATTAGGGAAAATTAGATTGCACCCAAATACCATCATCAATAGTAATAATAATTATGAAGGACTAAAAAATGAATCGAGCAATAATCGATTCAGATCCAACGATATGAGTGATGATTGAATCAGATCCCAGACAAGGAAGAATCTTCAAATATAATAATATTCTTTAAGGATGGCTAAAAAATGATCCCTTTGATATGAATGAGAGGAAATGCATGAAATTGGGTTTTAAAAAGGATTTAATTTAATTTCAAATTTAAAAAATGTTTCCCAAATTAAACAGTTCACATGGTTTGATTTCAGGGTTTGACAAACCATGTTCCAATCATGCAAGGTTAGTTATAGGATAAGGGAACACACATGGTTCCCTTGCATGATTTGACTACCCATGTGGAAAAGGTGACAAAAACCACTTTTAGAATCACAGGGTTTATGACATGGTCATGTGTCCCAAATTTCATCATTTGACAAAAACCATGGGGCCTTCCCTGACTCTCTTCCCATGCCTCGCAGAGTTTGTTAAATTGTGCAGCCTACCCCGCATGGTTTATATTAACCATGCGCCATGCCATTTTCAACCAAAAATATTGGGTTCCGTGCTTCGAACAAGACCAAGACACCACTGAAACCTCCATTTCCTCAAAATAAAATCACATTAGTCCATATTCAAACATTCAAATTGAAAAATAAAGGATCTATACCTCCTATGAAAACTCTGTTTATTAAAGAGAACAGAGGTCGATGGCACTAGTGTGAAACCTTATTGATTATATATATAATGATAAATGGATTGTATTAACTAGTGACCATCTGTATGAGGTATTATGTTATTACAGAATTAACTTATTTATCTATGGCTACCTTGGTGAGTTACTAGTTGCTAACCATGAACTCTAGGAAACTTCACCTAATGGAAAAGAAAAAGAGTCCTAGAGGGTCACAGACTAAGTGTATCCAAAATCTCAGTTAATTAGTATATTATTATTTATCATTAATGAATCCGAATAAATATTATTATTTCATCTGATAAAATAATTATTCAAGTTTTCTTGATCACATATATTCCATCACAAGGTATTCAAGAGAATATTATGTGAGCAGAATATTTAATAAATACTTATTTTCTATTTAGTTAATATAATATTTATTTATTTATTAGTGAATAATGAAGAGATATTTATTTAACAAACAAATAAAAATTATTCATGACCTGATAAATATTGTGCTGGAATGGTGGACCGGGATTTTAGGTCTGGTGAAAAATTATATATATTGAATATTGTTTGAAATAAATAATATTCACTTTTAATTAACAAGTTAAGCACATGTCAATAAATAATAATAATATTATTATTCTAGACATGGGGTTCTAAATGTTTTTAAATAAATAATCAATGAAACTTGTGTAATTATTTATTTCTAACCCTAGTGATATTTAAACAAATTTTATTATTTGAGCCAATTGTTTTTGGTTGGGCACAAAAAATGTGGATAATCATATCCAAACACCAGAGAGATCCCTTCTCCAAGAATGCTCCCAAGAATGGATAGTGATATTCCTCCACCTACCACTCTCATGTTAAAGGATATTAAGGATAAAATTTTAAAGTGATTATAATGGCGATCAAAGGAAAATGACACATGTGCTTGGATATTTCGTGCTAGCTCCCAGAGATTCCTATGATAACATTCAGAAATTTTTGGAACACATATGGATCACAACTAGAGGGAATCTACTATTGATTCATATAACAAAATGATGGTAAAATGAAAATATTTTTTTTTCAGATCCATCAATGAAGAAAGTATTCTCACAAGGTGAATCTTTTATTAATTAAATTAATTATAAATAATATGTGATGATCCTCTTTCTGGTTCCAATATTTTTATACATTGTTTATTTTATTTTATTCAATTCCATTGATCACTGAATTTAAGATCATGCATATATCATATTGATCATTGATCATGAAAAAAAATGAAAAGTTGGGAACGAACCATCACATGCTTTCATTGCACCTAAAACCTATAAGTTTTATTAGAGGGGTCACATAATTATGTAACATTATTTAAAGATTGTTGATTGATTTACACATTTTCATTTAGTTTTCAATTCAAGTTTAATTTTTATTTAATCCAAATTGTGCGATCTTGTTCATCCAATTTAATTTCTAATAAATATAATTAAATTGATTAATTTTATGAAAAAAATAATATCTAATATCGCATCTGGAGGTGCCAAGAAATCTAGCTGGATAACACAATAGTATGTTCCATGTTCCTATAGGTACACATCAGGTACTATTTTTCAATACACCAAGAATTAAGTCTGAATTAATTCAAATTTTGTGCATGGAATACATGTGGTACATTCACTTATACACAACATGTTTATCTGGATAGGCTAGTGTACAGTTAATAGGAGTACACACTATGTAGCCCATGTACACAGTGTGTAATCCTTTAATCATATACATGTCATGTATCTTCTCACATGGCCTACCATGATGGTAACTATGTAACTCGGAGACCACACATCATGTATCCCATGTAAACATTGTTTACTCCTATATTTTCTATGGCATGGTTTACACACCGAGTCCCTAGTCATGTTCTATGGATAAATGGTGGGAAATGTACATGACATGTAGCTGTATTGTACATTCCATATACTTAAAAAATTGCATAATAATTAAAATTAATTTATTATACTGAGTAAACCTTAAAAACATTTTCTTGTGTGTGGTAATTAAGTTAATATTACATTCCATGTGATGGGTTATAATATATATATATATATATAATTAATTTTTTCATAATTTTAAAATTTTAATATCATGTATGAGTCATATTAAAGTTATTACTCTATGGGAATTGATACATTACACATGACAATAAATCATTTAATCTGTGTAATCATTAAGTTGATAGCACACATCAGGAATTTATGTGATATGTTGTGTATGTCTTATGTTTCAAGAGTAAATAGTATACAATAATAATACATGTTTTGTAGATTCAGACGTGTATTCATCATGTTTCCTCCAAGTTAAATTTATGTACATAGTTAATTTAAAATAAATATATTTAATTTGTTTAAAATTATTATGGATAAGAATCTCAATGAATTTCATATGAGAATTAAGATAGAATAATTGACTAATTAAAGATGAAAATTAATTGATTCGATGAAAATTTATCTTAAATAAAAATGATTAGAATTGAAATCAAGTTTTGTTGAAATGCATATTTTGTTTCATGAATGTGGAGGTGATGGTTATTATGTAAGGTACCGTGCTCCCATAGTTTCTTTTTTGCAAACCCCTTCCCCTCACCCACTTGTGAGTAAAGTCATATTTAATGGATTGAGATCCCAATATAGTGGAGGTGGTTCAGGTTTGTAGCTATGGTGAAAACAATCCAAGAGAGACACATATGTGGACAGGTGGAAAGCTATATCACAAACATGAAATGGTTTAAGGTGTTTTTCCCCTAGACCAGTGGTTAGTTTATCATCCTATAGATAAACTAACCATTAGTTCAATCTCATGATCATACCACTTTATTATTTTAGTTATATCATGTTTCATTTTTTATTTCATTATTGATGTTTTTTCATGATCACATGAATTAATAAATTAACAAGCATGAAAGATAGAACTAAAATAAATTGGATTATTCATAAATATTATCTAATACATGGATAATCACTTATGTAAATACACTTAAAATTAATAATAATGTAATAAATATAATAATTTGAAATTTTTTCATGAAAGATAAAATACCCCAAATATATATTAAGTTGGTACAACCTTCCATTACTTTAGTTAAAACCAAACCATAGTCTAATGTGCTTGAAAAAAAAGTTGGGGTGATTCCAATTATCGAGGAATTATAACATGAGGTTTTTAGTAGACATACCTTAGTTCACATAAAGGGTTTACTTCCAATTATGAAATGGTGTAACTGAGAGGTAAGGGTTGGGGAAATCCTATTTAAGGATTTCAAGGTTGAGGAGTCCACTCAACAGATCCAAGAGATATGAGTTAATATTGTTGGAATTTATAATGCCTACCTAAAAGCATTAATGTTTCTTGACCAACAAAATTTGGGGTAATGAGAATGGAAATATGGATCCTTTCCACTAGAATATCCAAGAAACATGATATTTTGAAGCCAATGGTAAGGGCTATTGGGTTTTGATAAAATAATGGGAGATTAATAAACAAAATATTTATTTAATTTTCTAATTTTATCAGTTAATGTACTAAAATTATGTTAATATTATTTGTGTAAACAATAATAAAAATGACTACAAACATGTCACTATGATCCATACTTGAGAAGTATAACTTTCTCACTAGCACAAATTTCAAAGGGTGATAATGCTAATTGCGTGATATCCTATGCCATGAAAGGAAATTAGTTGTGTTGAAGAACCATTTCTGATGTTCCCAATAATTAGGATAACGATGAACATTTAAAACTCTATGATAAATATTTGAACGATTCCAAAGATGTTAAATGATTCATGATATCATCCATGACCAATGAGATTTTGAAGTAACATGAGGACATTGATACATATAGAATTATATCTCACATTTAGGATATATATCAAGGGAAGTAGATACAAGATATATATGAGATCTCTAATGATTTTTCTATAACTAATCATGGAGAGTGTACATCTGTTGGGGCATATGTAATCAATCTTATTGGATACATTGAGTTCTTATACATCATAGGGATTACATTCCTAGATGATTTGCATATGGATTTCATAATTTCATCACTACCCAAGACCTTATCTAGTTTTATTGTTAATTATAATATGATCAATAAAGAGAACAATCTTTTAGAACTTATTAATCTGAATTTCCAAGTGGATAAGTACATGGGGCATGAAAAAACTGCAATCCTTATGGTGAATAAGAAAAGGAAGAACAAGATGAAGGGGCCCAAAAATCACAACAAGTCTAAAGATCCTGAACATCATCCTTCCACGAATCAGAATATACAAAGGTAGGGATGGGTATAAAAGGTAGTATGTCATTTATGTGTCAATCAAGGCCACTGGAAGAAGAACTCCAACCAGAATCAAGGGGAAGAAAAATGTACATTCATTATCAAGTGTAATATTTTAATATCTACACATTAGTTATTAGATATAAATTTTTTCTCTCACAAATGTATCCAATTGAAAGAACCAAGTATATTCTAAAATATTAATAGATTAGAGGTGGATTTGCAAGCTGCTAATGGTGTGAGACTGGATGTTCTGTCCATTGGTGACTACCACCTTTTGTTTCCAAAAGGAATGATATTGGTCTTAAAATATTGTTATTATGTACCAACTGTTACCAGGAACATAGTTTTTGTATCATTCCTAAATGTAGATGGGTTTATTTTCAAGTTTTCAAATAAAGTTTGATTCTCTTATAAAGAAAATATATGTTATGGTATGGAATATTTAAATTATAGTCTTTATGTATTGAATTACGAAAATCTTGTATTGGAAATAGATAAAGAATAATGTTCACATGAATCATATAACACCCATATATGGAATCAATTTTTGGGTCATGTAAACAACAAGTGTTTGAATGATCTATTTCAAGATGATTATTTAGACTCTTATAAGCTAAAACTAATTGAAAAATGTCATCCTTATTTACAAGGTAAAATGGCCAAAACTCCATTTAGAAGATAGGGTGAAAGGGCCATAGAGCTTCTAGGATTAGTACAAATTGAGTTGTGTGGAACATTTTTTCTATAATCTACAGGTGGATATTATTTGTTCAAAAATTTTAATAATGACTTGAGTAGATATTTCTATGTATACTTAATGATGTATAAATCCAAGTCCTTTCCGAAATTCAAATAATTAATGAATGAAATAGATAATGAGATTGTAAATAATATAAATAATATTTGATTGGATCAGGGTGGTTAATATCTTAACCATGTGTTTATCAACTTTCGATGGGGTTTGGGATTCTATCTTAACTCGGGAAACCTTGTACACCACAGTGGAAGGGTGTTAGTGAATGGAGGAACAGTATCTTATTAGAATTGGTATGGTCAATGATGAGTCATGAATATCTCACACTATCCTTTTGGTGATATGAATTACAAAAATACAGTATATACAATAAACAGAGTACCAACTAATGTGGAAAATGTAATTCCCTTTGAGTTATGGAGTTGTAATAAACCTATTTTTTCGCTTACACATGTATATGTGATTGATATTTTTTTAAGGACTAATTAGAAAAAAAAACTATCATCTCAAGGCATAAAATGTATCTTTATATGTCATCCTAAATAAATCAAGTGTTACTACCTATACAAACCCTCAGATAATAAATAGATTGTTTTCAAACAATATGTCTTTCTTGAGAGGGAGAGAGTCCACCAAAAGGGTAGTTGGAGTAATATTGACTTCAATGAAGTTGATTCTCATGATACATAAGAGTTGGTACATGAAACTATTCGATAATTACCCATAGAAGCAGTTCCTAGAAAAAGGTACTATGTAGTAGCACAAGATAGGTAAGATAACTAGAGAGATATTATTTTCTAGTCACTAAAGATGGTGAATAATTATTGGCTGACAATGATGAACCTTTCTCCTACAAAGAGGTGGCAGAAAGCTTAAAATATGTAATATGGAAAGAAAACATGATTTTTAAAATGGATTCCATGTATCAGAACCAAGTTTTCATTCTGGTTGATGCACCAGTTAATCCAAAACATGTAGGATGCAAATGGGTATTCAAGAAAAAATGGACATGGAAGGTAAAATAAATACCTATAAAGTAAGTCTAGTGGTTAAAGGGTTTAAACAATGTCATGTAATTGAATATGATGACACATTTTCACCAGTTTCCATATTTAAATCCTTAAAAATCCTACTTTCTATATCATATTACCATGACTATGAAATTTGGAAGCTGGATGTCAACATGAGTTTCCTTAAGGGGAACCTTCTAGAAGATGTCTATATGACACAACCAAAAGTGTTTTTCACTTTAAGTGATGAAAAATGGAATTTCAATTTATAGAGATCTATTTATGGATTGAAGAAAGAATCTAGGTCATGAAATATTTGATTCAATAAAGCTATAGAATAATTTTGTTTCATTAAGAACAAATGTGTTCCATGTGTTTACAAGAGGTTTATTGGGAACGTGTTCATTATCCTAGTAGTCTATGTTGATGAAATATTACTTATTGGAAATGACATACCAATCTTATAATCTGTTAAGGATTGGTTGAAAAAGTCTTTTAGGTGAATCCTCTTGTATTATAATGATAATTATCATTTGTGATAGATCTAAGAGGCTGGTCAAAAAAATTCAAAACACATATATTAACTAGATACAAAAGAGATTTACTATAGAACAAACCAAGAGAATATTGGTTCTAGTGTCACATGGTATACATCATTCTAATAAAATGTATCCTCAAACATAATAAGATAAATGTAGAATGAGTAAGATCCCATATGCTTTAGTGATTGGAAATATCATATATTATATTTTATATACTAGACATGATGTATCCTATACATTGAGCATGGTAGGAAGATATAAAGAGAATCTTGGGGAACAACATTGGTTTTCTGTCAAGGATATAACCAAGTATTTAATAATGACTAAGGATATATTCCTATTGTATATAGGAGATGAGGCATTGTTCATCCTTAGTTATACTTATTCTAGTTTTCAAATAGATGAGGATGATATTACGTCATAGTTAGGATATGTTTTCTATCTCAACAGAAGATTTGTGAGTTAGAAGAGTTCAAATAATACAATTATCGCTAATTATACATTGGAGTCTGATTATATAGTGTCTTATAATGAATCCAAGTAATCTATTTTGATACAAAACCTTTTATAGGATCTTTATGTGGTACCTAGATGTAAAGAACCTATCGCACTGTATTATGATGATACTATAGCAGTGGATCCTGCAAAAGAGGTAAGGCCACACCAATGCACAAAGAATATACTTCAGAAATAACACCTCTTGAGGAATTTTTATCAGAGGGGTGAAGTTTGATTAAGTAGAGTTCCCTTGGAAGAAACCATGGGGGATCCCTTAACTAAAGACCTATCTCCATAGAATCATGAGTATAATGTGAGAGCTTGCGAACTGAAGGTTGTTAGTAGTTGACTCTAGTGAAAGTCAGAGTCTATTGGGGTTGGTTCCCTAGAACCAACTTCTCTGTAATATATGATTACATGTATTCATATTTTTAAATATTAATAAACTTATTATCACACCATGATTGTACTTATATGTAACATAGTATGTGATAATGACCTAAGAGTATTTGTCACACTGAAAGGTCATAGTAGTTCTTTGCTATGATGAGAACCTAAAAGTTTCATGAAATAATTATTAAATACATGTTCTATATCCAGATGATATCATTTTAGGGACCAAATAGAACATGCTATCAGGGGTGGAGACTCATAGGACTCCAAGGTACTATCTCATGGTGTACTCCACTGGTAATATCCAGTATAGAATATTATGAGTGCAAGACCCGCCATTAGAAAATTTTCATTTATATATTCCATTGGATGTTCCCATATGTGGACATGTGTATTGATCCATAGACTTTAGTATTATTGTTAATGAATATTATAAGTTACTTACTTTGATGTATTGATTAAAACCACGATGAAAAATGTTTGTAGTGAGATAGGATACATTGGGTGCATTATGAGTAATATTGAAATAATGAATAATGCAGGAAAGGATGTGTACTTTTATTCTTAACAAAAGTTGATATCTCATACACTTTTATGGAAATGATATTGACTAAATAAAACCAGGGATGTTTTTTTTTCTAAAGTCATGTTTGATTTATGGAATGTCAAATAAAGAGACATTGAGCACGTAAGATGATGGAACCAGTGTGAAACCTACTTGATTAGAGATATCATGATTAAGGGATTATATTACACAGTAAGTGTTATTATGAGGTATTACTTCATTGTAGATTTAACATCTTTCTTTATGGGTGCCTTGGTATGTTTCTAGATAATAAACTTGGACTTTCAACTGCTTCAACTAATGCCACTAAGAAAGACACCTAGAGGGTCACACAATAAGTGTATCTAGAATATCAGTTAAATAATATATTATTATTTATTAGTTAACAAGTTGAATAAATATTATTCATGTATGTGGTTTAATAATTATTCATGTTTCCTTGATCACATACACAATTTCACTTATTATTCAAGATAATGTTATGTGAGTAGAATATTTAATAAATATGTTTTTTCTATTTAGTGAATATAATTTTTATTTTTTTATTATAGAATAATGATTGATATTGGTTTAATAAATAAATAGAAATTATTCAAGGCCTGATAAGTACTTTGGGGGTATGGAAGACCGATTTTGTTAGGTCTGATGAGAAATAAAATATAATGAATATTATTTGACATAAATATTATTTCATTTTATTTCACATGTTAAGTACATGTCGAGAAATAATATTAATATTATTTTTTTAGACATGGGGTTTTGTATGGGATTAAATAAATAATAATGGGAACTTGTGTAATTATTTATTTCTAGAACTATTTATATTTAAAACCAAATAAATTATTTTTCAAGTGATCCAATTCATTGGTTTTGGTTGTGTACAATGAATATGGAGAATCCTCTCTAAGCCCTAGAGAGATCCCTTCTCTATGAACGCTCCAAAGAATGGAGAGAGGTATTACTGAACCTCCCACTATAAATTCAAGAGAGATCAAGTAGAATGATTTGAATTTGATTCTCATGGTGATCAAAGGTGAATGACGCAAGTGATAGGATCTTCTATGCTCGCACCTGATGATTCCTATGTTGACGATTGAAGATTTGATGAATATGTGTTAATCACCGCTAGAAGGAATATTCTCCTAATTCCTACAACTCAACATTGATATAATGTAGATATGTTTTAAGATCCATAAATGATGAATGGATTCTCAAAAGATAATTATTTAATTGATTAAATTAATTATAAATAATATGTGATGATCCTCTCTTTGGTTCCATAATTTTTATCCATTATATATTTTATTTGATTCAATTCTATTGATCATTAGATTTATTATTATATAGAGCTTGGACAGATCATCGATCATGAAAAAAGAATAGTTGGGAATAAATAATCACATGATCCTGATGTTCCCATTACATATAGTTATAACATCCCTTAGACTTATATTTCTCATACTTCACTTGCTGACATACCAGGAAATAAGATATATAATATGAAATATCTTTCTTTATGATATCCCAAAAAACATTCTTTCAGATCTCAATATATGTTTTTTACTTCCCAGATGAATAGAGAATGATGAACTATGAGCTTATTCAAATATATCCTTCTTCATGCATGTTATTTTTGGGACACATACTCTGTTCTTGGACATTATCATTACATCATAATCAAGGATGATCTAAGGAATATTTCCCACCTTCTTTGGAAGATCTATATATTCCTTCATCACCTATTTAATCTTCACATGGATAGATGGTTGAAAACTCATCTTAGAAAGATAAGATTTATACCCTTCCTTCAATATTTTAGGTTTTATAATTTTTAAATCTAGAAATATTGGATCATTTCTCAACCTCATCATAGATAAGCTAGCGTGATCCTTTAGACCCAAGTCATCATCCACCTTGTTCGTTTTCTTAGGTTGGTAATGTGTTGAGTGATCATAATACTTAATTAACTCCAACCATATCCTATAGAATATATTCTACTCTTTATAGATAAATATATTCTTCAAAAAATTTGGATCAGAAAATATGTCATGCATTTCTCTGTAGAAATGATACCTTCAAATCCTTAATGCAAAGATTATTGCTACTGACTGTAAATCATGGGTTTGGTGATTATTCTCATGAACCTTCAATTGGAATGAGGTTCAAGATATAGACATGTCAATATTCATAATAACACATCACATACCCTTCATTGAAGCATCACTATAAATCAAACCCCCTTTTCTACTATAGGGTTGTGGGAGTATAGGTTCACTGACCAACCTTCTCTTAAGTTACTTGAAATTTTCCTCACATTCATCGATATAAATGAACTCTACTCCCTTTAAAGATAAATTAGTGATTATATTAGATATTAATTATAAATTATTAAAAAAACAATAATATCTATCCAATCTAAGGAAACAATGGTCCTCAGAAACAATGGTTAGTCTGAAAAAATGTTTAATAAGTTTCATATTTAAAGAATCCACTGATATGCCCTTTCATGAGATTATACAACCCAAAAAATAATATATTCTATAAAAAAATCCAAATTAGTAAATTTTTCATAACAATTCTCCTTCCTTGTGGTTTTTAGTATAATACTCAATTGATAGTCATGTTCTTAATTTATCTTCGAATATATATGAATATCATATATACATATTATGAAAAACTAATCTAGGTAATATATAATGACTATATTCATTAAATATAAGAAGACAATGGGTCTTTAGTAAGACCAAATGAATAAATATAAATTTATAGTATACAGACATTGTATATATTGGTTTCTTGGGTATTTATTAACTATTGAACATCAATTGATAGTATCCAGAACAAAGTTTATTCATGGAGAAATATTGAGCTCCTCATAATTGATCAAACAATCCTAAAAATGAGGTAGAGAATACTTATTCTTGATTATAATCTTGTTATGTTCTAAATAATCAATTCAAAATCACATTAATCCATCTTTATTCTCAAAAAAAGAATATTTTTACCCCCAGGTGATGCACTTGGCCGAATGAATCCCTCATAAAGATTCTCTATGATTTGGTTCTTTAATTACCATAACCCAATCAGATTCATTCTAAATGGCGTCATTAAAATAAGTGTACAAAGGTATGAGTTATATTGAAAAATCATCTTCAAGATTTAGAGTAAGACTAGAAATCTATTTTATAGAGATATCAATGAACTCCAAAATAGTCATATCTTTGATGTTGAGTTTCTACCCAAGCATATGAGATAAATACCCCATTTTAATAGGAATCAAGACCCATACAATGGATTAAATTTCTATTGTATGTTCATATTTATCCTGGCACCAATAGAAAATCATAGGTTGGTTTAGAGTATCAAATGTCACTCCCCTTCCTTGCTGATTGATATGGTATTTATAAAAATAAATCTAATCCAAGATCAAAATAGCATCCAATTAACAATAGGAAGAATAAAGATATTTGTAAGAATAACCATCCCACAAACTTTAGTTGTAGAATAATTATAGACTTAAGATGCGGTCATCTTGCCATTATAATTTTTCAACACTTTTTTAATATAGAATCCTAGAGTAGGTAATATGGAAATAATGATAACAAGTTCTAGCTAAAGAAAGCTCCACGGAATGCACCACCAACACTCTAGTGTTTCAAATGAAAGGGGTATGGTAATTATGAAAACATTTTCATGAATATGGTGGTTAGTGATGATGATTGATGTTAGTAACCACTTAATCCCAGAGACAAATTGGCTGTCACGACCCCCTCCTGGGCCGGCAATATGAGGAGGGAGATAATGACCCCTGAGTCTGGCCTCCAGTAGGCCCTGGGTTGGGGACTAGCACATAGGGTATTGTAAACCCACAAATGGGAGGAATTTCCCTCTAAGAGAGTACAAGCAGAAGAGAGATATAAGATAGACACTAACCAACTCAAACTTAGAAAGCAATTTAAGTGAAATCCCAAGTACACATATGTCATGTCATGCCAAACTACTACAACTGAAAGGGGAAAACTTCAAGTACCTAAAAGAAAGTAAAAACAGTAGCCACCCCAAGCCTGAATGGCTCCAGAAACACCTAGCTAGTAGAAACAAGCTTGAACTCCAACCATCTCCAAGTGACTAGAAAAAAAATAGTTTATATATACATAGCGTATGTATAACAGTATACTCAGTAGGATCCTCCCAGAAGAAGCTCATGAAAAAGTAATGAAAGAATGATAAAGCACAGAAAACAAAAACTGAAACTAACTCTTCAACTAAATAGGTATACTAAGTTCCCAGCATCACCATGGTTACTCTCACCATGTAACACATACAAAATTATATAATATAATAAATATTATCAAGGGTACCCCACTACTACTTCCCAACTGGTTTGACACTTTTCCCCAACATCACACGTCTTAAGAATCTCTCTCCAAAAAGGCTTTCCCGCAGACACTTGGGCAAAGCACCACAACATGCACCTCGTACAACAAAACCACCACTTCCACACAAGAAAGTAACCAGGTAGTCTTCAGGATCCACCACAACTCATATAACATGTATCACATGTCAGGTATTATACCTCAAGCCATTTCATCCCATACACCAAGTAAGGATCCTCAAACCATCACAACCTATACATGTTACACCTATATTATTACATAGGATACTACATCCAAAATATATGTGTGTGAATAACCACAAGACATTACAACCCTCTACACAAAAATATGGGGAAAAATAACCATTGTTCCTCCCAGCACAAGTAACTACCATGAGAAGAGAGCAAGACCAAAGGGGGAAGTCAACCATCCATCCTCCCACCGAAATATTGGGGAAAACACCACCCAGGTCTCAGAATCCCTATGGTGTCAGTTGCCCTGACTGACGGCGTGGAGTAGCATATAAAAACACAAAAATTACAGAATATACTATATATCACAACCACACTACGGGAATAACCTAGTCGTAAACTCAATTGCAGCTAACATCTCTTAGTCTCTTGGATTCCACTTCTAAGATTAGGTATCCTAGAATACCAAAACCATTTAAAGATATTTATTTCCTTACTTAATTCCCTTTTTATCAATTCCACTTTACATTAATTAATTCTTTAAACATTAATTAACCATTAAAAATTCCACAATAAATTTCATTAGCATCATACCCAAAGTCCACTATCCCTTTAAAATTTTAACCACAAAATTTCATTCCAGCAAACTCCAAACCCATGGGTAAACATCATTTATTCAATTATTTATTTACAGAATTAATTTCCCATATTCCCAAACAATCTAGAAAAACATTCTATGCTACTAAACCCAAGGGGGCTCAACACGGTGAGTAAATAACTACCTGTTGAGTCTTTTCCTCCTATAGAAAGATCTTATACCCATCCTCCCTTGAGAAGCTACACAAAGAAAGCATGTTGAATACCCCGCACATCATCGCCCCTTTTGGAATAAGGGTAAGCAAGAACAACTGCCTAGAATAGTGGGGAAAGTAATGAAGACAACCAATAAAAGAAACAACAAGAATCCAAAAATTCATATCCAACCCATTCCATCATCCCTGGTGTCCTCTCCGACACCCACATGCATAAACCAATGCATCTCGCCACTCTAGGAATCATCTGCATCCACAACCAATCAGCCTCCCTTCCCCACATATCACAACAACCTTTCATGATCACATAAAAAAAAAGAAAAAAACCATCATATCAATTGGGATCATGTCCCTAAACAAGAAGAAGGGTAACTCAGAACTCGACAATGAATTATCTTTTATCGAACAACCAGTTCTTTAATCCATCTTGCATTAACTGATTTATTATTCATTGGTTCCAAATATGGGAAACCTAACCAATTAGCTATCTGTTTCCCTCTGGAATTGGGGATGACCTCGTTGATTGAAGGTTCAAACATTCCAATCGGTTTCTAATGGGTTTTTTCATAGAACTGGAAACATCCAATGATTCCATATCCATTTGTACCTACTTTCCAAAGGTAGGAACTCATTAGTTGTGGACTGATGAGACTTAGGAATTTTCATTGGTCGAGAGGATGGGAGGTTGGACTCATCACACCTTTTTGAGGGGAATTATTGTCTAATCCGGGACTCTCTTTATAGATTTAAGTTATGTTCGTGAATCCTTATTACATTACCAAGTATAAAATAATCTTTCCTTTAGTCTCACAATCAATGATTGGTACGTAGGAAATTCAGAGAATCTTTTATATGTATTCGAGGTTCTTCATCGATGAAAATCATCTATATTTGCTAGAGATTATTAGTTGATGGAATCCTTAAAAAAACATAAAAGTCTCTTGGTCATTATGATGACCATACTGGTTTTAAAGCCACTCAGTGGGGAACTTGAAGTTTATTGTCATTCAGGAGGACATGGATTATTTCAGAGTTGGGATCGTACCTGCTGATGGGATACCTATATATCCTTTGTTTTGGAAAAGTAATCAGAACCCACATAGTTCGAGTAATGGAGTATGATGTTTATGCATGATTGATGGCTCATGAAAGATGTCATGATTACTTTTGCACTCTAAGCTCACGTGAGTCATGCTCGGTGGGAGAAACAAGAGGTATCGGTGAAACCATACAATTTTTTCCACAAAAGATGCAATGATGTGGGACTTATGTGTGTATGACTACCCAAAATAAATGAGGATTAAGATTTACTTCAGGGAGGAAATCCAGGAACATGGTCCATAAAGGTATATGTGCTTCATGGAGATTTGGATACTCTAATCTTGGGGCTTACTCCTAAGGAAGATGCCCAAGTTAGGAGGGGACTTATGATTAGGTTTTACTCTTAATAAGGAAACCCATATCAAAAGAAAATTAAGATTGGGGCTTACTCCTAAGGAGGATTCCCGGATTAGAGGACTTTAAGATTGGGGCTTACTCCTGAGGATGATTCCCAAAATTAATGGGAATTATGACTGGGACTTACTCCTGAAAAGGAGGCCCTTGTCAAAGAAGGCATGGGGCTTACTACTAAGGAGGATTCCCAAATTTGAGAATTATGATTGGGGCTTACTCCTGAAAAGGAGTCCCAGGTTAAAGGGATCTGCAAATTAAAGGGACTTGGGGCTTACTCTTGAAAAGGAGGCCCAAATTAAGGGAAATTATGACTGGGGATTACTCCAGAAAAGGAGACCCAAATAAATGAGGATCTAGGGCTTACTCATGAGAAGGAGGCCCAAATCAATGAGGATCTGGGGATTACTCCTGAGAAGGAGGCCCAAATCAATGAGGATCTAGGGCTTACTCGTAATAAAGAGGCCCAAATCAATGAGGATCTGGGGCTTAATCCTGAGAAGGAGGCCCAAATCAATTATTCTCTCATTTTAGAGAATGTGGTTGAATGAATTAACTCTCTAACTTTAGTGATATATAGATGTGAAAATCTATATGTTTTGAGATATGTTCCACGAAACTCCTTTCAGATAAAGAATTCAATCAAGAAAACATGCCATAAATGGATTTGAATAGTGTCTTGAAGACTGAATCTTGAATAGGAGAGGTATAATGGAATAAGAGGGGTGAAATGGGTAAGAAAGGCACCCAAAAAGGTAGGGGCACACAAGTCTTGGTAGGCGTGCAGGTACTGCGTGGGCGCAGAAGTCCTGGTCGCGCAGGTATACCTGAGCGACACATGGTTACTTGCACTATTTTTAGCCCTTAGTGTAATATTTGGGCGATGCTTGATCAAATCCTTTAGAATCATCCCTAGAGGCATTCTAGAAGATAACACGCAAGTTATGGTGAATAAGTAGGGAGGCACACAAGTGTGTTCATTTCCCTTAAGGGTAAAACACTTAGGCGCGCAAGTGTTAGTGAATTCTAACACTGAGACCTTACTCCTCCTGTTTAGACCTTACATTCTAGGTAATGAATTACCATAGAAGTGTTCAGAAGACCTGAAGAAGAGACTTGGGCGTTCAGAGCTCTATCTCTGAATTTTGTAAAAATTCCTCTCGAAATGGGGGGCCCACAGGTTCTATTTATAGGCTAGAGAAGACCCCGGGCGGTTATCCTTTAGGGTGCGCAAGTCACTTGAGTGACCATTAGGTGGCGCGCAACTATACTTGCGCGACAGTGATGGAACTTGTGAGACCCTTGTGCATTTGAAGCCTTGTTCATGTCTTTGTCGATTTTTGATGTTTTCTTCAAAGGATGAATCAATTTGTGCTAAGTCATTTACCTTTCCATTGTTGTAGACAATGTGACAAAAAAGGAGTGTCAACAAAAGTCCCCCCTCAGAGCTGGATCTGAAATAATAAGGATGTGACTCTGAGGAAAAGAAGAAAACCAAAGGGAAAGAGGAGCATAGGTGAGAGTCGCACAGGTGCGAGTCGTGCGGAGATGGAGTGCCCTGGATGGAGCGCGCTAGCTGTATGCATGTAGGTGGGAATCTTGGCCTATAAATATGCGGTCATTTGCAACGCATATCATCTGATTTCCGTATTTTCGATATCTCACCGCGCAGGTCCCCTTCGCTGCACAAGTTTCTTCTTTTCCGCTGTTTCTTCGTTGTCGCGCTGTTGTCAAGGTAATTGGATTTGCATGGTGATACTTGCACGCCAAAAACTTGCGCGACACATTAACACTTGCGCGACACATCCATACTTGCGCGCCAAGTTTTAGACTTGCACGCCTTAATTCCTTTGCCATTTTTTCTGAATTCCTTCACAAATTTTATGAAAAATCAACTTACTTAAGAGCTAATTTATTCAACTTTTGTGCAGAATCAAATGGCTCTTAGAACCGGAATAGGTGATGAACTGGATAGCAAGCAAATTGATGATATGTTGAACATCATTGGCCATGATTATAATACTGTCAAAAGTAGCAATCTTCTGGATTTGGCTATGTATCTGAAGAAATATCATCACGACTTCCCCCAAAGCATTTATTTTCCTTTGTATGGCTATGGTCATCTGCGAGAAATTACTATTCCAGAAGCAAAGAACTATCTCCCATTTCGTGGTTTCATAATTATACCAACTTTGCTTCAGCAAATATCTCATGTGGAGGAGTATTTATAAGTGATGGAACAGTGGAGAAGGCCCACATGATGAATCATAGTCCTTGTACGCCAGATCTGAAACCTCATATATCCGAGCTGCAACCACATTGTCATCCTTCAATCTTCCAAAATGCTCAGATGGATCAATCCAAAGGCTGTAAGAAATGTTGGGACTTCCATCCTGGGGGAGGTGTGAAGTCAACTTGGATGTGGGAATACTGGGTGCGACAAACTTGTGCAGTGTTTATCGAGGATCTGAAAGGAGTTGTGATATACAAAGCTGTTTGGGTTGGACAAACATATGTTTACATACATGATAACTTCGTGCTGGAGATACTCAGCCACTGGAGCCTAGAAACTAATTCTTTCCATCTGACTCATGGAGAAGTAGGTATCAGTTTGTGGGATGTCCACAAGATCTCAGGGGCTCCAATTTTGGTTGACATGTATGATGAATTCATTCCACCCAAGGTGACTTGGAATGATTCAGAGAAGACTCTTGCTTTAGCTCGGGAATTATTTAAGATCTTCCACAGGCTCAAGAGTTTAGAGACCTCGGTAACTCATTCTTGAAAGGATATTCATCTGGAGGATTGGATGAATATATTTCTTATTGAGAAGATAGAGAAGGAGTTAAAGGAGAAGGATCCTTAGGAGAAAGGATCCAAGAAAAAGAAATCCAAGGATAAGAGGCCCACACGTCCTACCACCTGCCCAAACCATAGAAGAGGGGTGCTCATTGCACATTATGGCCAACTCTAGAAGCAGGAGAGTTTGAGAAATAGGGATATGAGGTGAATCAAAGGATATCGAAGAAGACTCATCTGGCAGGCTTCTTGGCTTTATGGATCAGCATTTATCTCTTGCTAGTCTGGTATTCGATGGGAGGTGTTAGGCCCGGGACCTTCGTCATTTCAGCAAAGTTGGCTAAGGGAAAATGGTTGGGTTGTCTACCCCCATTTTATTGAATATTCGCAGAAGTTTACTTCATGTCTTCATGGGTAAATCTTCTTTAAGAGTAATTGGACCATTCCATGTTTTATGGGGATGGATTACCCCTCACTTCAGGAATTACAATGTGCAGAATGGATTACAAGTTCCTGGAAGTTCTTTCAGTACATCGGTGTAAGTATTCTCTAGAGTTACTCCATTAGATGTTAATGCTTATGACATGAAAGTGAGGCTAAGCATGTTTAGGGAATTCAACTTCTTTCCCTATGGAAATCCGAAAACTGGGAGGTTTGTTGGTGATGGAACAAACCATTTGGATCTGAGGGCATGCATGCTATCTTTTAGAGATGGTGTGCTAGTTTCCAGGATTGAGGGAGAAATTATATCCAAGGCCTATGATCCATTTAGATTTGCACGTCAATTCAAGTGTCTGCAATAGATTGCTGTATCTCCCCCAGTACATGTCAGGTTAGAGAAACATCCAATGGTTGCTCGACAACTGTGGCTGATGACGTCAAGGGAGAAGACTGGGGAGGTATTTGATCTACCAGTTGAAAAAGCGGCACATAACCTGACTAATTGGTATTCCAAGCAATGGATAGAATCATACCCCAAAGGGGTGCTGAATAACCTAGTTTATCAGGTGGGGAAAATAAAGAGGACTATAGAGAAGGAAACCCTTCCTCATGAAGGTGATGTTTCCCCACCTGAAGCTGATTCTCCAGATTCCTCTTCTAGGACTGATTCACCAGATTCCCATGATAGGGATGATGAGGAACAACAAGTGGAAAAGCGGCCTTGTGACCGATATAAACTTCCGGTTAGAATCAAGAGACCTACTCCATCAACTCCTGGTGAGTTACTTCATTGTGGTAATTTAATCACTACTACTTTATAAAGAAATAAGTCTTATTTTCTTATTCTTTATCTACAGTTGCAGGAGCTGGGAAGAAATTGAATTCAAAGATTATAGAAACTTCCTCGTAGCCTTCATATCTAAGACCAGAGGCTGTCCAAACATGGCAGAGTTTATACTGTGGTACTGAGACTGCCTGGCTGGATTTGCGTGAGGGCCTACAACTTCCTGGAATAGGGAATCTTCTGGATTCTATAGATATCCAATACGAGGATAACCCCAATTAAGTGTGGTCTTACATAAGAGAGCTAGAAATGCTCATATATGCCAATGATGAGTCCGTTCTTATCATCAGGCGGGTGAAGGAAATGATTAATCGTGGCGCCACTGAGGGGGGTGGTGGTTCTGGAGATGAGGAGTGGAATGATTATGTGGCTCCTGAAGATGCAATTTTTCTTTCCTTATTTTCTTTGCAACTTGATTCCAGTCGAAGATTTGGTACTTAAGGAAGTTATTTTCTTCATCTTGAATCTTGAAAATAAAGAACTGAGGTTCCTTAGCCACAGTATAGCCTTGGTGGTACTGCCATCGGGGATGCTGCTCATTCTCCTCACGAACCGGGTGAGATATCTTCAGTCCAGCAGGCCAAGAATGGGGCATTGGACATAGCCATCCATTCTCCAATTAAAGTGCCAATAAGGGAGACTGCTGATACTCCTAAAAATCCAAAATGACAAAGGCGATGAAGGAGGAATTCCACCGCAAAACTATTTATAAGTAGTGGTAAGTCCTTCAGATAATCATGAATTTTAAACCATGAAAAAGATTGCTCACTTTCCTTGGGATTGCAGGGGCTTCTTCAATTTCCCTTATGAGGGAAAGGACGGATCCTCCCTTAAGGACCACAGAGGGTGCTGTGAAACAAACACAAATTCAGGATGACTTGGATGCTTCTGAAAAAGAGCCAACATCTATTCCCTGTATTGCTCCTGCTATTGCTACAAGTAGAGAAGAACCTTCACTAGAATCATTGGTAGCCACAACAACTGAATCTGCCATCCTTTCTGAAGAAGCTATCCAGAGTCATGGGCCGCAGAATGAGGGTCACCAAGAGGACACATCAAATGCTCCCACCAGTGAGACTAACTAGGACTATGAAATTTTATTGGATGAAATGATGAATCGTGGCATGTCTTTTGAAGAATTTTATGATCATGCTAAGTTATCATGTGGTTTAGAAGACCTTGGGTGTGAGTGTTATCCTTATCCCATCAAATTTTCTTATAATTTACACTTCTAATCATTACTGAAAATAATATGTAGTTCTATCTATAAAAGTTTCTGAACTTCCAATGCCTTAAGAGTGTGTGGACATTAATGTCAACCCTACCATTTCAGAAACATTAGCTCAAGTGGAGATAAACCCAGTAAACCCTCATGAGACCCATCTTGAAGATCCTGTTGAAACTGGGAAAGATGGGGAGGAGTCTTCTCAAGATGTTGATCTAATGTTAGGTAATGATTTGACTGAGTTTTCAATATAGACAACCAACTTCCATTATTCTGTGAATCTAACCATAGTTTTAATTGATAAAACAGGGCTATCAACATCAATGGTTAGAACTGGAGGTGAGGTCTCAACTTCCATCCAAACAGTAGTAGAAGGTGAAGTAACCAGGGTCAGGGGGGAAGAAGTAGAACATGGCACTTACTTAAGTGCATTAATCCCAGATTACATGCCCCCTATGATGATGATGTTGAATCAGACCCAGAGGTGCTTAAGGTGCTTAGCTTCTCACAACGCAAGGCATGAAACAACATATGGAAAATCATATCTGAGGTGCCTTTAGAAGATCTATCATCGAATATCCCTCGATTGTTGTCCCATTTTATCATGCTAGGACTTGGCAGTTTTGTATACCAAAAGATCCATACCGCGGTGAAACAAGTCATCTTCAGGAGGGAGTAGGAGCAAAAGTGTCGCGAAGATCTTACCAGGGTGAAACTATCAGTCAAAATTGGAGAATTTGAGGCTACGGTATCCCGAGCTAAGGTTGACTATGCTACCAAGATGAAGGATCTAAAGCATAAGATCAAAGAAAAAGTTGTCCAGAAGATGCACCTTCAGCAACAATTAGATGCTGTTACTGGGGAACTTGAACAACTCAATAATTCACTGGAGGGATTTTAAATGAATGGTATGAAGACCATTGCAGATGCCAAGAAAGCACCCCATCAGGCTGAAAAGAGTGAAGGTGGTTGAGTTCATGAGCTTCAAGTAGCTGTTGATGAAGCTTGGGATGTAGTTCATCAATTAAAGACTTATGTTGACAATCTTTTGTAATTTCCTAAAAAAGAGAAGAGGCTCCAATCCATGGATTTCCCTCAAATTATTGTGAATCCAATGGAAAGAATGTGTTTATCTTCAATCCCTTGTGCACGTATTTTCTTACTACCTGCTTTAAATTTTACCTAAGCCAACTGGCCTAGTAAGCATAGTTTTATTTTTACTAGGATTAAGGTAAATAACCCTACAAACTTTGAATCTTTTAATTGTCTCAATATTACCTAAATCATATAAAATGTATGTTTAGTGAGCTAGAACTTCAATTTTATTCATAGTTCCTTTGTATTTTGTGGGCAGTTTAATGTCATGCACGTCAGACATAAAAAGGCTAATGTTTAAGGTCAAAATAGCTTTGACCGAAATGGATTAGAATTGACTCAATTCCTTAAAAATAAAACTGAAAACATGTTACCATACTCAAGTATGAGGTAAAAAATATGTAAAATATAACTTAATAATATTTTAATCTCAGTAATGATATGAAAAAGAGATAAAAGTCATTAGAAGAAGTAGTTTCCAAGAATGAAGTTACCATTATTTAACAAAGCCATTAGGGGGTTGAATTGTACAGGGCCACCTAAGGGCATTGGCTGCATAGTAAAATAAATAGTATCTTTTTTCTAACAAGTTTGTTATGTAGACTATTTATGCAAGGCTGCCTAAGGGAATGTGCTGCATAGTCAGGCAAAAGAAATCTTAGAAATTTACTTTCCTAGTGCTAAAAATCCAGTGAAAGTTTATGAAGATTCAAATTTTCCAAAGTATAGAGCTTGCTGTATGAAAAGAGGTACTTGAATATGGTGAAGATATTTCCAAACAAGATTATCTAAGAACTGGATGAATATCACTCCTACGAAGGTCTGACCCAAACGTAGGGAAGGATAATATAAACTATAGACTTGAATATTTTCAGATCATGAGAAAGGATATGGGAAAAGTATGTTAAGGATGGATATTTTTGCGGATCCCTACATATTGTTATTAAGACAAATAAGGACAAAAGAAGCTTTCTTCCCAAGAATGAAGTTTCCAATATCTAACAAACCCGTTAGGGGGTTGAATTATGAAGGGCCACCTAAGGGAATTGACTGCATAGTCAAATAATAGCATCTTTTGGCTGATAGGTCCGTTATGTAGACTATTTATGCAAGGCCGCCTAAGGGCATGTGCGACATGGTTAGGCAAAAGAACTCTTAGAATTTTAGTCTTTTTGGGATTAGAAGTAAATAAAAGGGTTATGAAGATCTATAAGTATTCAATATTAGGATTATGAAACATAAAGTTGGGTATTGTCCAATGTATGCAGAGATACACAGATCAATGATAACCATAATCATATTGTGGTTGGGTCTTGAATGGTAATGTTGGACTTCACTACATATCTCATAAGGATGAGAATCAAGCCATACGTAGTTCTTGAACTACAGTTTAATGTCGTGTGGGACAAAAGGAATGTAGATCTTAGTTTAGGGTCATAGAGCTTGGACCATTATAAGAAATACAGAGTGTGTGTTTTCATGGGGACTTTTCAGCCAAGGGACTGAAAGTGAAATTTGGGGTTAGGCCGAAAAGACTTGGGGCTGGATTCCAGGGACAATCGAACGTTCCTACATATCCCATAAGGATGGGAATCAAGCCTACATAGTTCTATGAATACCCTTGGTACAAATTTGTTTCGTACATGTGAAGGGTGAAAGAGGACTTTAGTGCAATGATGGTTTAACCCAAGATAAAAGGTTCGGGTATTTCCATGTATGCACGTAGTCTTTCGAATATAAAATTATTGAAAATCAATGTAAACAATGATTCCCTCTCAGGTGAGGGTATCAAAGAATATTGTAGTTTTATTGTCGTACATGACAAAAAGTGTTGTACAGTTTAATGTCATATAGCAAGGATGAAAGTGAACAAATGTAAAGATATTGATTCTGTTAGGGCCAATAGGGGCCTATATACCCTGATTGGGGGGGGGGGGTGAATCAGGGTATGGATATTCTTTTTCAAAGTTTTTTCTTCCCCACTGGATCTTGACCTCTTTGTTACAATGGTCACTTTGTTTGCACTTGTGTGGTTACTGTGATCACTTGTCTCCTTTACCTGATGATGATGCTTTGAATGCAATGCAGGGAAGTAAGCAGGCAGACACAGAGATTTTTACTTGGTTCACCGCTAAGGGCTATGTCCAAGGAGCGTACACCGACAAGTTGCCGGTTCATACAAAATTCTATTAGACTTCACTAGCCATGGATTATAATGTTCGGACTAGATCACTTCTATGCCCAGGATCACTACCTATACAAGGTTTAGGGTCAGCTCACTGCTTTCCCAAGGGTCACTCCCTGTTTCTCTCTCTCTGGCTCACTACCGATGGAGAGGATCACCTTCTTCCTCTTCCTAAGCTCAATGCTCTTGGAAGGAATCCACTCACAGTTTATAGACCTTTAGGTCTCTTCATTTTCATGAATGAATGCATCTTCCTCTGTGTGTAGATGCTCTGTTGAAGTACAACTTTCACCAATAGATGAATATCTCTTTGCACCGAAGGTATCGGGCAATGTACCAGCTTCCACGCAGTCTGAGAAGCACCGTTGGAACAAAACCATACTTGGCGCGCAAGTCAATCTCGGCGCACAAGTATCGGCGCACAAGTCATAATGGGCGCGCAAGTCCTCCTCATACACTTGTGCGAATCAAGCTTCCTCAACTCCAAACTTGCGCGGCTCTCTTCCTTTTATGCCCAAACCAATATTGGTGCACAACTGCCAACTGGCGCGCAACTTCTAACACTGGCGCACAACTTCAACTACTGGCGCGCAAATTCACCTGTGCGACCCAGACTCACCACTTGCGCGACCACCACACCTGCGCGACGGGAGCTCTAATTTCTCAAAGTGTTGAACTCCGTTAAAAATGAGGAGGGGTGGTCCAGTATTTATAGGCAATCTGACCACCCTACGCGATGGCGCGCAAGTCACCTGCGCGACCCAGTTTCGGCGTGCAAGTCCCCTGTCATTTTAGACACTTGCGCGACCAACTCCCAAACTTGCGTGAACCTCTTTACTTTTCCATATTTTGATCTTCTGATCTTGAAAAACATATGGCGCGCAAGTTTCCTATACTCCAAGTCCTCGGCGCGCAAGTCCTTTTGCCAAAAACACTTTTCTTCATTTGCCGATTTTCAGGCCCTAAAATTTGGAAAACACTGGAAAACGGCGCCACCTTGTATCTATTCTTTTGTACCGCCTCCAGATCATCCATTCCTTTTATCGAAATTCTTGAACCAAACATGGATCGTTGACCTCACATCTTGAACTCGACATTCCACCATGAAATCCTCTTTGTCAACAAATTTGTATGTCATTGTTTTTCTTTGTCAACAATCACTACTCAGATATCCACTTTGTCAACAAACACAATCACCTCAAAAATGCTTCAATGATTCCTTGAGGGATTTTTGCCCAAAAATCTCCCCCTTTGGGTTTGTTGACAACTCTTCCAAAACAAAGATACGTCGTTGATTCTTCAGCCTTCATTCACCTCATTGTGATTTTGATAGCAATAAAGGATTTACTCAACACATACTCTAAGCCCACATGAGTAGTGCTCGGCGTGAGAAACAAGAGTAAATCAAAAGTTCATAAATGAATCACTTTATCTCTTACATCCACTATTGACACCAAACTGATACCAATTTGTACTAAACTGATACCAATTGTTGATGGATTTGTTGGAAGACCAATGTTTGGTTTGGAAATAGTCTTACCACTTTCCAAAACCACTCTTCTGCTATTATCACGATCCTCAGTTGTCGTGATATCTATTCTTTGATCGATCACTTCTAGCATCGTTAGAGTTAATACACTCCCCCTTTATCATTGATCCCCCTTTCTGGCTGCTCTACCTGTCAGCTTCTCCCCGTATCAATTATGATTTATCAAATCTCCGCACTGTCTCCCCCTTGAACAATCACTATTTTCTCCTCCTTTAACAAACACTTTTCTCCCCCTTTGTCAACGAACCAAAAGGACACTCCTTTGTAGTCGGTAACATAGTAGAGAACACATATCAGCATATTAGGGAAAAACACATCATACCTTGGGGAGAGGGGGGTGGTTACACATCCACACTATTTCAAGTGCAGGGAATCGACTGAACTCCCAGATCCATTCGATGCCTCTCAAAAGCTTCCTTGGGTAAGGCCTTTGTCAGAATGTCTGCAACCTGTAGCTCTGTAGGCACGTACTCCAACTTCACGATTCCCTGCTCAACCTTCTCCTTGATAAAATGATACTTAATCTCAATGTTCTTTGTCCTTGAATGATGGATGGAATTTTTGCTAAGATTTATAGCACTTGAGTTGTCACACTGGATTCCGATCGGAGACTTCACTTCAACTCCCATATCTTCAAGTTGCTGCTTCATCCACAATAATTGTGCGCATGCTTGAGTGGACGCAATATACTCAGCTTCTACGGTGCTCAATGAAATGCAATCTTGCTTCTTACTTAGCCAAGAAATACACAATCCACCAAGATAGAAAGAACCACCTGACATTGATTTCCTATCATCTGCTGAACCGACCCAGTCTGCATCAGTATAACCCAATAACTCTGTCTGAAATTTATCAGTATATGTCAATCCAAAATCCACCATGCCCTGGATATACTGAAGTATTCTTTTCACTGCAAGCATGTGGCTTTCCTTGTGATTGCTCTGATATCTCGCTGCTTGGCATGTGGCGAAAACAATATCAGTCCTTTTTGCGGTTAAGTACAACAAAATTACAATGATTTGCCTGTATTCTGTGATATTAACTGCCTTGCCATCCTCATCTTTTGATAATTTCATCCGGGTAGCAACCAGAGTCTGCATCCCCTTGGAATTATCCATTCCAAACCTTCCAAAACCCCATTGAAAAATTCGGATTGAGAAATTAATGTTCCATTCCTTCCCTGTGTCACCTATAGACCAAGGAAAAACATCATCTCACAAATCATAGACATTTGGAACTCATGTTTCATGGATTCAGAAAAATGTTTGCACTGTGCTTCATCTAATTGTCTCCAGCATTGCAACCAGTGAAAATGTCTCATCAACTTCAATATCTTCTTTCTGGGAGTATCCTTTGCACACTAGCTGTGCTTTGTTCCAAATCACTATGCCATCTTCAGTCATATTCTTTGAAAATACCCATTTAGTCACGATGACGTCCTTATCAGCTGGCCTCAAAACAATCTCCCACATTTGATTCTTCTCAATTTGATATAGCTCTTCATTCATTCTTCTTGTCTGAACTGGAGCTCACTGATCACTAATGATATTATGTCTGTCAATTTCAGATTTACTCTTTGTCTTTTGTTCAGATAAGGATTTTACTTCCCTATACTCATCATTAGTATCTTTTTCTGGATCATCTTCAGCCACATTTGCTCTTCCTGAGTCTCTTACCATTTGTTCACTTTTAACAGAAGACTTTTCAATGTGTCATTTTTCAATGATGTCATTTCTTTGAACATGTCCTCTCAAATTTTTGTTGACACACCTTTGATTTTTCTCTCGCAGCTTCTTGGTATCCTAAAAGCAGTCAGCTGATACCAAATTGTTAGAACAAAATAGATATTCATGAAAACCTGTATGTTGTTGCTTTTCAACCAATCATTCTTCATGATCATAAACATTCATCCTTCATGTCATATTGAGATCATGCATCTGATTAGGATATTGAATGCTCCCACTATGTTATTCAACTCTTCCATCTGTTAAGCCCAGCTGTATAGACCCATAACCATTCTCTTCCTCCTGCATCATTTGTCCTCATATTCCACTCAGATTTGAGGCATTAACAAAATCTCTAAGCCTACTGAGTTGGCACTCGGTGTAGGAAACAAGAGAAAAGGTTAATAACACAATTACTTCCTGTTGTGCTATGTTGTTCCCTTTCATCATCAACTTTGATACCTGATTTGAGTCAATCAAAACACTGAAGAATATCACATCTCCACTTTGCATCTTTAGATTCCACTTCCCCTTGGATTGTATCTCCCTAAAATCTGAAACACACGGATCATCAGTTAATAACATTTATATACATAGGGAGAGGGGTTATCTTTTGGGACTCCTCAAGATGAGGACTATGGTTGATCCTGATGGGTCAACCCATTGATTCTTTCTTGGAGGGCATCACACTCTTTTCTTGCTTCCTCCAGCTTCCTTTCCAACTTCAACTGCTTTGGCCATATGACTAAGCATTCTTTACCCATATTCGGAGCCTTCCTCTGATATGTAGATTTGATAGACTTAGCCTTTTTCACCATTTGGGTTTTAAACCCACTAGTACACATTTCTGTCTTTGATGTTCCACCGAAATTCCATTTCCCTTGATTATTTATATGAACAAGAATCTCCTTGCTTGTCATCATCCCCTACTTCTTCCACCATTGGAAGGGTCTTTCACCTTCCTCCACTTTTTGTTGTGGAACACGACATGCGAATTTTTCAATACGTTCTTTTTTCATCTTTCTTTTATCAGATGTCTGAGGCACCACCCTATTTTGCATTGGTGGTGGGTCCTCCAATGAACTTCCATTATTCTTACTCACAGCTGTAGCTTTTCCTCCCTTTTTCTTCCAAATTTGTTCATGTTCTTTCTTAGGGGGTGGTTGTGAGTGTAACAGAGGAGGTGACTGATACACTTCTTGTTCATCTCCATGTGATTCCCCTGAGGCTCTATGCCTATTTTCTAATTTACCACATTGTCTTCCAGTGTACGATTTCTCATTAGACACCACTAGAGTGAGGAATCTCCTTTGACGTTCCTTTTCCTTCCCTGCCTTCTTCTTTCTACACTGTCTGGCCAAATGCCCATGATCAGAACATATGAAACATCTTCCATCAAAGACATACTTCATTTCATCATTTCTATGTCGAGATGTTGATGTAGATTGAGTTCTTCCTCTGAAATTGATCTCCTGAGCTTCTTGACACATACTCATGGTGTGTCCCATTCTTCCACAGTAATAGCATTTAACAAATGCTTTCATTTGAGAGACTCTTCTTTCTGATTTCTCATGACTCTTTATCTTATTCTCAGATTTTGTACATTTTATGTTTTCACAATACGAAATGTATTCCTGAGTCTATGGACAGAAGCTTGATGTGTGGCCATGAATCCCACAGAAATAGCACATGTCGTCACTTCTTTTTGTAACTGACCTCTTAGGCCTATCTCCAGCACCTACAGGTTTTTCTCCACTCCTAGAACTGTTCACAGCTCTCTTCTTATCACGCATGGGAGGTGATTCATCAAATCCAATACCAGCTTTTCCGAAACATGCTAGTCTTTAAGATGAGAAAATATTCTGTTGTTTCTCTTCAGAAATAGCATATGTGATTTTCATTTTATCATCACCTGTCGAAGGATGATCAAATAGAAAGTGCAGTGCATCCTTCAATTTGGGCTTACCTTTGGATTTAGACTTCTCTATTTCCTGGTTGACTGATTCTAGATCTTCTACCAACATTTGAATCCTCATATCCCTTGATTCAAGTTGGACATCAAGTTCTTCCTTGAGAAGCTTCCCTCTACTCACCTCATCTTCCAGTTCATACTTCAGCTTATCAACCATGTCATTTTTCTCCTTTACCTTAAATTTTTCTTGAGCAATAGAGTTAGAGAAATATGCATTTTCTTGTTATAGACTTTGATTCTTCTGAACCTCTGCAGACAACTGTGCTGTTAGATCATTATTTCTGGTTTTAAGATTCTATGCTTCATCTGTCTTTTGACTCTCTTCATAATCACCAGCCTTTTGTTTTCTTTTCATTCTAGCCATCTTCTGTAGCTCTTCAGCATGTGAATCATTCTTCTCTATTAGGTTAGTAACTATATCAATAAGCCTTTGATTTAAGCCTTTTAGCTTGTTGACCTCAATCTCCAATCCCTTGATCCGGATATCTTTAGATTGGGCTTCTTTAGTGTTTCCAACGTCACTTGGAATATTAGGTTCTTCGATGCTTTTGAATTGATCTTTCACTTTTCTATTCAATCCATCGATCTCCCTTTTCTGTTCTTCAATCTTAATCTTATACTCACTAACTGATTCTGAGTTCTCTCGTGTTGATAACTTGAGTTTCTCAATTTCATCCATCAACTCAGACTTCTCTTCTTCCTGCTGCTGCATATAGAGTTTGGCATCGTGAACAACTTTGTTGGATTTCTTTGTTTTTCTCTCCAAACATCTATCTCCTCAAGAGCAGCCTCCAACTCAGATCGCATATCTATTCTTCCTTCAATTTCATCTTTTGTTTTAGCATCACTCTGATACTCATGTACTTCACTCATTCCAACATCATGATTGAGTGAATCAATCCTTTCCCTGTCAGATTCATCCAAACCTTCCTTCATTAAACTATTGGATTCTTTTAATTGAATCACACTTTTTCCATAAATACTTCCACACTGGGGAATACCACCTGACTTCTGCTTCTTCTTGGATGTTTTTCCCTTTGCCATGGCTCACCGAGATAAGGTCAGACAAATTATTTAAACACACAGATCGACTGCACCAAGCCGGAGAAAACAAATCTGATAAAAGAAACGTATCCCTCTGATACCAATTGTTAGGTCCAATAGGGGCCTATATACCCTGAGAAGGGGGGGGGGTGAATCAAGGTATGGATATTCTTTTTCAAAGTTCTTTCTGCCCCACTGGATCTTGACCTCTTTGTTACAACGGTCACTTTGTTTGCACTTGTGTGGTTACTGTGATCACTTGTCTCCTTTACCTGATGATGATTCTTTGAATGCAATGCAGGGAAGTAAGCAGGCATACACAGAGATTTTTACTTGGTTCACTGCTAAGGGCTACGTCCAAGGAGCATACACCAATAAGTTGCCGGTTCGTACCAAATTCCACTAGACTTCACTAGCTGTGGATTACAATGTTCGGACTAGATCACTTCTATGTCCAGGATCACTACCTATACAAGGTTTAGGGTCAGCTCACTGCTTTCCCAAGGGTCACCCCCTGTTTCTCTCTCTCTGGTTCATTGCCGATGGAGAGGATCACCTTCTTCCTCTTCCTAAGCTCACTGCTCTTGGAAGGAATCCACTCACCGTTTATAGACCTGTAGGTATCTTCATTTGCATGAATGAATGCATCTTCCTCTGTGTGTAGATGCTCTTTTGAAGTACAACTTTCACCCGTAGATGAATATCTCTTTGCACCGAAGGTATCGGGAAACGTACCAGCTTCCACGCAATGTGAGAAGCACCGCTGGAACAAAACCTTACTTGGCGCGCAAGTCAATCTCGGCGCGCAATTATCGGCGCGCAAGTCACAACGGGCGCGCAATTCCTCCTCAGACACTTGCGCGACTCAAGCTTCCTCAACTCCAAACTTGCGCGACTCTCTTCCTTTTACACCCAAACCAATATTGGCGCACAACTACCAACCGGCGCGTAACTTCTAACACCGGTGCACAACATCAACTACTGGCGCAAAAATTCACCTGCGCGACCCACACTCACCACTTGCACGACCACCACACCTGCGCAATAGGAGATCTGATTTCTCAAAGTGTTGAACTCCGTTAAAAATGAGGAGGGGTGGTCTAGTATTTATAGGCAATCTGACTAGCCTGCACGACGGCGCGCAAGTCACCTGCGCGACCCAGTTTCGGCGCGCAAGTCCCCTGTCATTTTAGACACTTGCGCAACCAACTCCCAAACATGCGCGAACCTCTTTACTTTGCCATATTTTGATCTTCTGATATTCAAAAACATATGGCACGCAAGTTTCCTATACTCCAAGTCCTCATCATGCAAGTCCTTTTCCCAAAAACACTTTTCTTCATTTGCCGATTTTCAGGCCCTAAAATTTGGAAAACACTGGAAAACGGCGCCACCTTGTATCTATTCTTTTGTACCGCCTCCAGATCATCCATTCCTTTTATCGACGTTCTTGAAACAAACATGGATCATTGACCTCAGCTCTTGAACTCGACATTCCTCCATTAAATCCTCTTTGTCAACAAATTTGTATGTCATTGTTTTCCTTTGTCAACAATCAGTACTCAGATGTCCACTTTGTCAACAAACACAATCACCTAAAAAATGCTTCAATGATACCTTGAGGGATTTTTTCCCAATATATTCTAGGGGAGGTTTCATGAATCAACATCGTATGAGATGGAGGTGAACCGATGTGAAGAGATTGATTTTGGGCTTGAACCTTGGGAGGTTGCCTACGTACCCATCCTGGAAGGCAAGGATCAATGTATGTGTAATTCAATTAAAGAATGAATTAACGATCAAGTTGTTATTGGGGAAAACGAACTAAAAATGATGTTGTTGGGACTTGCACATGGTTAGTAGCCCAGAGAGAGTGTTATGGTTGAAGTTTTCTCTAAGCTCACGTGAGTCATACTCGGTGTGAGAAACAAGAGGTAACAACAACCTTAACGATGCACAGTTTAATGTCATGTAGGACATATAAAGGGACTATGCAGTTTAAAGTCTTGCAGTTAGGACAATAAGTGCTCCACAGTTTAGTGTCATGTAGCAGGGACAAAGTACAGTTTAATGTCATGTAGGATGTATCAAAGGACTTTCTGTATAGTTTAGCGTCACGTAGTTATGATGATGGGGACAACACAGTTTAATGTCATGTTGGACAAAAAGAGGACTGTGCAGTTTAATGTCATGCAGTAAGGACAAAAGAGTACACCATTTAACATCATGTTGGACGTATCAGAGCCTTTTTCTTAGTTTAACGTCATGTTGGACGAAAAAGGGACGATACAGTTTAGCGTCATGTTGGACATAAGTGCCAATAGTTTAAGGTTGTATGCATGGACCATGGGTTATGTTGTTTAACGTCATGTTTGATGAAAGGGACTTCTATATAGTTTAATGTCATACAACAAGGACGATGAAGGGGGACACAGTTTAACGTCATGTTGGACGAATTAGGGAACTTTGTCACAGTTTAGCATCATGTTGGAGAAAAGTACAAATAGTTTAAGATCATATGCATGAACCATGGATGATGCAGTTTAATATCATGCTGGATGTAAGGGATGAGCAAATAGTTTAAGGTCTTATGCATGGACTTTTGGTTATTTAATTTAACGTCTTTCCGAATGTAAAAGACTTTTATACAGTTTCACGTCATGTAGTTAGGACGTCACAACTTAACGTCATGTGAGACGAAAAAAAAACAAATAGTTTAAGGTCATATGTATGGACCGTTGCTGTATAGTTTAACTTCATATAGCAAGGACAATGAAGGGGAAACAGTTTAACGTCTTGTTGGACATATGTGCAAATAGTTTAGGGTCATATGCATGGACCGTTGGTTATGCAGTTTAACGTCTTGATGGACGGTGGTGCAGGTTAAGGCCATACCGGACCAATGATGATATATTTTGTGTTTATACAAAATACTTCTTAAAAAATCTAGCATTGGTTGGAGTAGTGATGAGTTCTCCATCTATCAAGATTAATGAATAAGCTCCATTGGAGTAGAACCTATATATTGAGTAAGGTCCTTCCAATTTTGGCTCAAGCTTGGGAGGTTTATTTCCTGGTATCATTGGAGTTCTGAGAATTAATACCAATTCACCCTGAGTGAATGAACGGAGATGAACTTTTTTTATAAAAGCTCGTGCTATTTGATTCTGATAGACTTCCAAGTGGTGCAAAGTGCACAATATTTTCTCATCTAACTGTTCCAATTCATTCAATCACTTTTGAGATTACTCATCTATAGATGAATGATCACAAATGGATACTCTGAGAAAGGGTAATTGAACATCAATGGGTAAGAAAACTTCTGTTCCATATACCAATGAATATGGAGTTGACCGCATTGCAGTGCGGGTGGTAGTCCGATAAGCCCATAAATCATGGAAGAGTTAATCAACCCATGATTTATTATCTTTATCCACCATCTTTTGCAGTATATTTGACAGAGTCTTATTGAAGGCTTCTATCTGGCCATTGGCCGCTGCATGATACCGAGATGAATGGTTGGATTTGATGTTGTATTCTTGATACAATTACTTCACCTCAGATGAACAAAAGTTGGTGCCATTGTCTGTCAATATGGTATGAGGGACACCAAATATGGTAATGATGTTAGAATTGATGAAGCTAACAATGCATTTAGAACTTACTTCCTTGAGAGGTATTACCTCTACCCATTTGGAAAAGAAATCAGTAGTAGTATGAATATACTTAAACTACTTGGCTTTAGCTGAAGGGTATGGTCCCACCACATCCATTCCCCATGTGGAAAATGGACATGAGTATTTAGCTGTATGAAGCAACTCTGGAGGTTGATGAATGAAGTTGGAATGTACTTGGCATGAATGACACATCTTTGTGAAATCAATACAATCTTATATCATTGAAGGCCAAAAGTATCCAAGCCTTCGAATCTGATCAGACAGTCTATGTCTAGACTGGTGGGCACCACAGACTCCTGCATGCACTTCTTTCATGACAGCCATTGTCTCTTCACCATCAATGCACCTGGAGAAAACTCCATCAAAACCACATTTGTATAGAATTTTCTCTAGGTGATATGGGATATCAGAAAGAGTAAAATTGACCACACGTCACCGGATTTGTTCTTTCTCAACTCTATCAGGTGGAAGTGTTCCATTTTGATGGTATTCCCTGATAGGTGACATCCATCCTGTAGTATGACTATACAGTTCAGGAATGGGACTAATTTCATTAATTTCCTCTATTTTGATTCAAACATACGGTGAAATTGCATGACGGTGGGTAATACTGATGGTTGCCTCGTCCCGATTTGGATCTGCCAAAGCTATGGCTATATTAGCTAGTGCATCAGATTGAGCATTTTGGGATCGCGAGACATAAGAAAATGCCGTTTCCAAATGGAATTCCGCTATTAACTCTCTGACGTAATCATACAAAGGGATTAGTTCTTCTTTTCTGATGGCATAATCCCCATTGAATTGCTTGATTACCATTTCTGAATCAACTTTCACCTTTAAGTGATTCACTTGTGCTTAAAGCGCCAATTCCAAGCCTGCAATGAGAGCTTGGTATTCCGATTCATTATTGGTACCACCTTCCCACAATAAGAAGGAATAAGGTAACACTGCCTTTTCTGGAGAAATGAGCACAATTCCTAAGCCAACTTTGTTGAATTTAGGATTTTCCATTTTCCTCCCTGTTGGAATTCTGGAAGCACCATCAAAATACATTTCCCATGCCTGAGGACTTTATTGAATAGAGAAGACTTTCTCATCAGGGAGTTCAATATCTGAAAATGTGTCTTCCACTAAAGGGTGTTCAGTAAATATATCAGCCAGAGCTTGGCCCTTTATTTCCTTTTGAGACACATACTGAATATCAAATTGATGCAAAATAACTGCCCACCTTTCCAGACATCCTGTAAGCATTGGACGACTAAGGATAAATTTGAGCGGGTTATTGCGAGATACCAATTGGACCTCGTGATGTTGCAGGTAGTGTCTCAACTTTTGAACTGCAAATATTAATGTCGGGCAGCACTTCTCAATACTTGAATACCGGGTTTTTGCTTCAAGAATAGTCCAAATGAGGTAGTAGAGGCTATTTTCATTCCCAACATCATTCTTTTGAGCAAGAAAGGCACCTAATGATTGCTCTAAAGCAATCACGTAGAGGATAAGTGGTCTTCCTTCAACAGGTGGCATGAGTACCGACAGACTCAAGAGGTATTTCTTGAGAATATCGAATGCTTCTTGACATTCTTCAGTCCACTGGTAAGTGACTCCCTTCTTCATCAATTTGGTGAAGGGTAAACTCTTGCCTGCCAAATTGTCAATGAAACGCCGAATATAGGCTAAGTGTCCTTAAATTACTCTTAATTCGTTCAAGTTTCGAGGGTGACATACCAATGATTAACTTTTTCTTCTCCGGATCGACGTCAATACCACGATGGCATACAACAAAGCCGAGAAATTTTCATGAGGTTACACCAAAAGCACATTTTAAGGGGTTCATCTTCAAATTATGCTGTCAAAGCTTGTGGAATATGGCTTCCAAATCAGCAAAGTGATTAAAACATTGTTTGGATTTGACCACCAAATCGTCCACATAGAATTTAAAAAACTTCCCTAAAAAGGGTTTGAAGATACAATGCATGGCACACTGATATGTTGCACCTGCATTATTTAAGACAAAGGGCATTACCCGGTAGAAAAACACACCCTAAGGGGAACTGAAGGCTGTTGATTCCTCATCTTCTGGGGGCATTCAGATTTGATTATATCCAGAATATCCATCCATGAAGGAAAGTGCTTCATAGCTAGCTGTTGCATTAATTAAAAGTTCTGTAATCGGAACTGGGAAATCATCCTTAGGACAATGCCGATTAAGATCTCTGAAATTGATGTAAACTCAAATTTTTCCATTCTTCTTCTTTACATGGACAATATTAGCCAACCAATTGGGATATTGAACTTCTCTGATGAAGGTAGCTTTGATAAGATTATCCACTTCAGCTTCAATTTTAGAAGCATATGTTGGGTGTGTTCTTCTCGCGGCTTGCTTAAATCCTCGATGTTCTTTTGGTAAACCCAAATGATGAGTAGTAACATCAGGATCAAGCTCGAGCATCTCTGTATAGTTCCAAGCTAATATGTCTTGATTTTTCTTTTAAAAGGAAATATACATCTCTTGCTCTTAAAGAGTCATGGCCGCACTTATTAATGTGGGGAATGGATCTTCTTTTGTACCCAGATTTATTTCTCGGAGTTCATCCACGGTGGTAGAGATACCCTCTTCAAATGCTGAGATCTTCCTCTTCTTCTTCAACATGTGTTATTTCTTCTGTTTCTACTTGCATAGTATACGATAATGAAGAATTTCCATGATCAGAAGAGATGTTAAAATTTTAACATCTTGAAGAAGAAGCTTCCATTTCCGACCCAATTGACGATGAAGGGTCTTCCTTGGGAAATAAAGAGGAGATGATGGATTGAGAATCTACATCATTGTTCGCATCCGATGTTGCTATAACTTCTTCTGGACTAATTGGCGAAGTATAGACTTGTTGGATTTGAGTAGATGAAATGAAGACGTCATCATTTGGGCTTTCATCACTACTTGGAGGATCACTGATTTCTCCCATGTTGTCTGGCTTGATTTCCATAAATGACATTATGGATCTTTGCATAAGAGTATTTTGATTTGGATCTATCCTCTCAATTTGACTGATAGGAAACACATAATCTATACTCACAAGCAGAAATGGATTTTCTGGAATATTCTCCAAACCATATGGAGCATTAACTTTGGTAATCTCCTTTGTTGTGGATTTATCCTTTTCCTTCATGTGATAGAATTACACCTCATTGTATTGAGACTAACATGTCTTGAACGAGGCCTTATCACCATATAATGTCCCAACTTGACCATCAAAACAATATTTGAGACATTGATGGTATGATGAAGGGATAGTCGCATGTTGATGTAGCCAGGGTCTTCCAAGAAAGATGTTGAAAGCTAAGTCTTGATCAACAACCATGAAATCTGAATTGGATACAAGATCTCCAAATTGAGTTCTGAGTGTAACTTCGCCCAGTGGTTCTTGTTCATTTTTATCATATCCTTGTAACAACATGGTAGAAGGAGATAAATCATATTCTGTGAGGCCCAATTAATGAAGTGTACGAATGGGCATGAGGTTGACTCCTGAACCATTGTCAATAAAAGCTCTTCGGACGTGTACGCCATTAATCTTTCTAGATAAGTACAAAGGTCTAATATTCCCATGCACAACATCGTCTTCATCTTCATCAGTAAAAGATATTATTGCATGGAATTATGCAAGATTATTCTCTATGTGATAGATTTCAGCTGCAACAATTTGAGTTTCAAACTCCTGAGGACTTGACAAAGCCTCGATGAGTGCTTCCCAAAGAACTTTTGAAAAATACAAAGAATCCATAATTGATAACTTGGCTGGTACTTGGGCCAAGTGTTTCAATACATCATACTTTTCATCCAGAGGTCTGTGTTTCCCAATAGGAACATGTGGTTTAGCAGGTGCCTTGGAAGCAGATGCTTTGAAAGTTGATGCATCTTGTATTGGGATAGGAGTTGGCTATATTCCAGGTTTTGGAATATTAGACTGATTAGATCTATTTACTTGTTGAGAGGATGAAGGTGTAACCCCCAACCGATCCTCAAAAATAACTGTTTTAGGACCGAATTTGTTATTGGTAGAAGAACTTTCTTGTTCTTGCTGAGCTCGCTGAAGGGCTCTACCATGAGTTTCTGTTGCGTACACAGTTCTAGAAGGGGTAGAATTGGAATAGTAGCTTCTAAAAGATCCACGTCTTCCCCTATATCCTGAACCTCTGGAACTTCCTCTGATTCCTCTGTTTGATACAGGCAATTCAGGCTCATCAAAATCAAAACAGCAACTAGCATATGGATCTGTTAATTGAATCATATTAACAGAACCGAAAATCAACTCTTCATTCGATGAAGACTCCATCAGATTTTAGGATGTGCCGTTTGGTGGGACAGTGCCCTTTGATTTGAAGTAGATGGCATGAAGTCTTCCAGGGTCAAAGACAACTTAGGCTTTGACATGTACTCATCTTATTATAATTATTTTTCTTTCTTTGAATCGTGCTGTTTATTTGAGGATTTCCCTCTGATGAAGAGGGTTTTACTACAGCATTCATGATATAAGGTACAATTTATTTCTTCAATTGTGTTCGCAAAATAGCATGAGTTCGGTTGATCGCCTTTCTGACCATCCAATCATCATATTTTTGTGCATTTTTGTTCTTAACTTCTTGCCACTCGCCTTCCTCCTCTGGAACTCTAGTAGTAACACATGCTACCCGAGCTGAAGAACCTTTTAATTTGACTTGTCCCAAGTCATCCATCTTTTGAAAGAGGTATTTGAAGACAAAAAACTCCTGGATGGGATGCCCCAACATTTGATGAAAGGGGAAATAATTGGGATGGTCTTTATCTTCTTCCTTGTATGGCCTTTTGGGCCTTGGCAACTGAACCAAATTATTTTCCAGAGCTAAAATGAAGTAACCGAGAACTTGTTCATTTCGGAAAGAGTATGTTTTTCTCTACAGATCCTCAAATTGTTTTTTTATTTGATATCTTTGATCGTATTGATGAAAAAACCATTTTTTTGGCGCTCAGGAGGTGAAGCCCTTCAAAAAGAAGGTTTTGAGGTAGATGTAGGTACAGGTGCTTGTTTAAGCATAACTGAAGCAATTTATTCTTTACCCATTCTCCTTCCTGGAGCTGATGGAATTACACGAGATTTAGCCTTAGTCTGTATAAGAGAATCTTCAATCTATTGAATGATTGAGGTAAGGTCTCGAAACCCTCCTGTGTATTTCATAGGGATCTTTGGTGTGCGTAATTCGTCAGGCAGATTTGCCACACAGATTGGTAAAATCTCCTCTTGAGGGAGTGCTAAGCTCAAGGAATATGTTAATCCCTTCTAGTGAGAAATGAAATCAGATACACTTTCATTCTCTCTTTTCTTACAGTTTGTAAGATCTAAAACTGTTGTCTTTGGAAAAGTTGAGCTGAATTGAAGAAGAAATTATTGACGAATATATTCCCATTCGGTAATTGACCGGGATTTCAAGCTTGTATACCAGCTGGTCCTTGCAAGGTTCGCACAAAGCATCTGAGTTTCACTGCTTCTTGTTGCTCCGGAGTTCCCATAATAGGATTGAAACAAGACACGTAATGCGTCAAATGCTGTTCAGGGTCGCCTGATCCATTGAAAATAGGGAATACAGGGTTCCCAAAACTTGATGGGGGAGAGATTGAATCTACCCATTCAGGGTAAGATTTTTTTTCTGCTTGAACCTATGCACGTTTTCCTTCCATAGTCTCTAACTGAGCCGTTAATTACTCAATGGTAGTTATTAACTTTTGAGAAACATCCAGTTTAACTTGGAATTGGGCAGGTGCAATGATTGGAGTTTGGACAGGTATGGCAGTTGGTACTCCAACCAATGGCAGTATTGCCAATTATTGTTGCACTTGACCCATAGGATAAGACCTATGAGGGTGTACTGATAAAGGGGGATATTATTGATCCATCTCAATAGTTGCAACAAACTCCCTTGGCTAACTGACTCCAACACGCTTAGGAGGAAGACTACCTCGAAGTAGTTCTGCATTCAACCTCCTCAATTCTTTCATTTCTTCTTCTTGTTGCACAAATCTTTTCTCTAGTGAGAGTGATTGGCCTTATCCAGAGGGAGGATATGTAACGTGATTCTTTCCCTTCCCCTTGTTTGACCCCTTTCGGAGAGGGGGAAGTGGGTTATTTGAAGAAACACCCAGATTTTGTGTACGCACACCTTCTTCATTTGTGTCTCTGCGTACAACTTCCTGAGCAGGAACCTCTTCATCTGAGTCCCCTGAGTGATCCTCATCTGGTGGATCAGTAACAACAACATTGATGACATTGATTGATTCATAACATATTTCATCTCTTCTATCATTATTTCTGTGATATTGTTTTCTTCCATGTATTTGATGATACATTTCCTTTTGTTGATTCAATCCCTCAGGAACTTCTTGACGAACTATAATTTGGAGGGAATCTCTTGATAATTTGGATCTTCGTTCCTCTTGAGGCTTCTTCCCCAATCGAGAAAAGACCGAATTTCTCTGAGGAGGGGATTACTGATTTGAAAAAGTCCACAGTCTGGTGGACGGTGGTTGTTCCTGCTGTTCCCGCTCAACTCCTCGAATTCTATTTGTTGATTCTGAGGGTTGGTTAAAAAGATTCCCTAGTCTGGTGAGCTGGGGTGGCTCTTGACATGAAATGTATGAGACTTTCTTAAAACCTCTCCTGGTCTTGAGGATCATGGTCCGGAAATTAGCTAGATGCATCAACCATTATCCACTTTTATCACCCAACTCGAAAGACCATTGGATGATTTCGAACACTTATGTCACTTGATGATGTGCTTGCTCCACACGAGAGGCATGTTTAATATTATTGTTATATTGATGCAGGAGTAATTCAACAACTTGTTCTCTGTATTCTTGATTTTGAGAAGAACTAGTTGAGGCATGTTCTTGGGTAAGATTTTTATTACAAACAAAACCCATTGACTGTGGCCAGCCACAGGAAATAACATTGCATGAGACCATTTTCGGCGGGCTTTTCTGACTGGAGAGCATAGTGAAATGTAGTGCTCCATGAACACCCCATCCTCTGACATGAATACCAGATGGGGAATTGGAAATTAACTGGCGCAATCTTCTTAGTGCGCCAAGGCATGAACACTGAAGGGATCTCTGCTTCTTTTTAGACTTCAGATATCGATAGACTGATAGAGATGCCAAGTCAATTTGACATTATAACCCTTCTATTTTCTTAACATGATTTTCATATTCATCGTAAGATAATACTTTATTTTTCCACTGACAAAGAGTTTTCCATATGTTGAGACGAATATCATGAATCCCATCTTCTGTGAACATATCTGGAATGTCATACTGAGAGTCATCCAGAGGCCAAAACATGACTGGCACTTCACCCTTCTCTAGTTGTTTTCTCATGTTCAACATTTAGTCTTTATCATTCAATGAATATTCTTCTACCTGATTTGACCAGAGCTAGTGTTTCTTTATTGCTTCGTCGGATTCAACAAGATTGGTAGAGAAATCACTGATCAAACTAGAAGATGCATGACTTAGGGGTGGTTCGGAGAATGACATACACCCTGGGCTATCTTCATATTGAGAAATTATTTCACCTTTTAGAGATGAATCATCAGACATGACTGGTTTCGCATTTGCATGTACCTCAAGATAAGAGGGCTTTCTCGGCACTACATTGTCCACTGAACCATTTACTGGGTAATGTGCATCACTACTGCAGAGAGGACTTTTGTAGTGAAATTCATCCTCACGGGGAGGACCATCACGGTGGGTTACAGAAAAAGATGAGATCTCTTGCTCCTTGGTCTTCTGACCACAGAGAGGGTTATTATAGCTCTTATCTGAAGGTGAAACTTCAAGATCGACCAAACTGTCCTGAAGCAAGACTTCATGAGGAAGTTTCTGTTGAAGACCTTCTGAATTAATGCTCCCACTATTGGGAAATGAGGGAGTAGAATCTTGGATTCCAATAGATAATTGTCTGAGGGCTTCAAGAACTCCAACATTGAGCAAGGCCTTGTTATAGATTGGCTCTTGATCTCTTGACTGTGCTCGGTGGGTCTTCTTCTTAGACGCCTTCTTACTTGCCTTAGAATCCACTTTTTGACAAAAGTGGCTACTCTGAGCAGGTGTATGTGCCTGATCAGGAGAGATGTCCAGGTTAGGCTAACGATCTCTACTCAAATTAGGTGTATGTGCCTGACTTGGTTGTCCATATGATATGGGGGAGTATGCCCCACAACCCTCTAGGACTGGAACAGATTTCTGTGTCTATTCCGGAGTGAACTATTGATTTGTCACTCCACTGGTAGGGATAGACTTATGTGTCTTTCCATGATATACTACTGAAGCTATTATAATATCCTGGCAAGCATCCAAAATATGAGCGGATATTTGCTTCTGCTCTTTCACCATTGTTAGAATATGCATGGTGACTTCACCTTCCGGAACGGGGATATACATCCATTCCGTGCTTGGAGTAGGTGTATGTGCCTGCTCCTGTCCTCCTTTTCCTGTTAGTGAATCCTCACAGTACTCAAGTGTGGGGGCAGAAAGTTGAGTCTGCCTCCTGTTTGTTGTCGGAGCTTTCCGACTGACTTCTCTGAGTGTGACCAATTGAGGCTATTGGTATGCTTGATCAATACTAGTAGGTGTATGTGCCTGCTGATTTCATTTCGCCGAACATGGTTGACGAGCTCCATCATTTGTAGTCAGATGAGCCTGCAGACTAGCTGATGATGTTTAAATCGGTATATGTTCCTGCCTATAGTACTCCGCCGGAATTGCCTGGTGGGATTGGTGTGATGCTGCCAGATGAGTCTGCTGGACAATGAAATTAAAACGGGTAGGTGTGTGTGCCCGCTCATTGCTTGCCACCAAGTTAGGTTGGTGGACTTCTCCGGAGATGGAAGAGATGAGAACCTACTCACTGTTAACCAAATTTCACCTCTGGCGATTCATCTTGCCTGCTTGAGTTTGAGGAACTTGAGACGAACGCCTAGAGTCGGTACCCTCATCATGTTGAGGGCGCACTACCGCACGATTCTGGCAGTGATTGTTGATGGGATCCCTTGGGAAGGACTCCTGTCACTTTGAATTAAGGCCTCGAGGGACCTCCTCATTCACCTCCCCAGAATAAGGGAGTGAATGTTGATTGCATTCCGGGGATAATGACCCAAAATGGTTGGAGATAGTGGTTAGCTCCACCTGCTGCTTGATCACTTATCATCGCTGTCCGGATTACCAGGGTGAATTGTTCACTTGGAGGTCCTGTCGGGAAGCCTCCAGAGTTGGAATAGTACCGTTTTGACAAGACTCCTTAACCAGTGTGTTTGATACCTAGCATTGAAGATGTTGAGTAGGTGATGTCGTCCTCAGAGTGGATGATGATCTAGCAGGAGTAACAGTAGTTGCATTCATAGCAAAGGTTTTCACAGCAGACGTATTCATGGTTGTGAACATGAGAGCAACCATTTCTTAGAATGCGAAAAATCATGGAAAAGAGTGTCTGTTTGATATAACAGACATAATCAAGATAAATTCAGCCACTACATATTTTGGATGAGCACACATATCAATGATTGTTTTTGTTGGCCCTCTCATTGAGTTTTAAATAGGGGCCTAACAAATAAGTAAAACATCATTTTAACTTGGTTAAGGATTCACGTCAGGTTAACCATTTTTTGTTTCCCTCTGGAATTGGGGATGACCTTGTTGATTGAAGGTTCAAACATTCCAATCGGTTTCTAACGGGTTTGTTCGTAGAACCGGAAACATCAAATGATTCCATATCCATTTGGACCTACTTTTCAAAGGTAGGCGCTCATTATTTGTGGACCGATGAGGCTTAAGAATTTTCATTGGTCGATAGGATGGGAGGACGGACTCATCACACCTTTTTGAGGGGAATTATTGTCTACTCCGAGACTCTATTTATATATTTAAGATATGTTCGTGAATCCTTATTACATTACCATGTATAAAATGAGCTTTCCTTTAGTCTGACAATCAATGATTGGTACGTAGGAAATTCAGGGAATCTTTTATATGTATTTGAGGTTCTTCATCGATGAAGAATCATCTGTATTTGTTAGAGATTCTTAGTTAATGGTATCCTTAAAAATAAATAAAAGTCGCTTGGTCATTATGATGACCATACTGGTTTTAAATCCACTTAGTGGGGAACTTGAAGTTTATTGTCATTCAGGAGGACATGGATTATTTCAGAGTTGGGATCATACCCGTTGATGGGCTACCTATGTATCCTTTGTTTTGGAAAATGAATTAGAACCCATGTAGTTTGATTAAGGGAGTATGATGTTTATGCATGATTGATGGGTCATGAAAGATTTCATGATTACTTTTACACTCTAAGCTCACGCGAGTCATGCTCGGTGTGAGAAACAAGAGGTATTGGTGAAACCAGACAATTTGTGCCACGAAAGATGCAATGATATCGAGCTTATGTGTGTATGACTGCCCAAAATAAATGAGGATTATTATTTACTTTAGAGAGGAAATCCACGAAAAGGGTCCATAAAAATATATGTGCTTCATGTATATTTGGATACTCTAATCTTGGGGCTTACTCTTAATGAAGATTACCAAGTTAGGAGGGGACTTATGATTGGGTTTTACTCCTGAGAAGGAAGCCCGGATCAAAAGAAAATTAAGACTGGGGATTACTATTTAGGAAGATGCCCAGATTAGAGGAATTTAATATTGGGGCTTACTCCTGAGGAGGATGCCCAAAATTAATGGGAATTATGACTAGGACTAACTCCTAAAAAGGAGGCCCAGGTTAAAGAAGACTTGGGGCTTACTCTTAAGGAGGATGCCCAGATTTGAGAATTATGAATGGGGCGTACTCCTGAAAAGGAGGCCCAGGTTAAAGGGATTTAAAAATTAAAGGGACTTGGGGCTTACTCTTGAGGAGGAGGACCAAATTTGGGAACTTTAAGACTGGGGATTACTCCTGAAAAGGAATCCCAGTTTAAGGGAAATTATAATTGGGGCTTACTTTTGAAAAGGAGGCCCAAATAAATGAGGATATGGGGCTTACTTCTGGGAAGGAGGCCCAAATCAATGAGGATCTGGGGATTACTCCTGAGAAGGAGGCCCAAATCAATGAGGACCTGAGGCTTACTCCTGAAAAGGAGGCCCAAATCAATGAGGATCTGGGGCTTACTCCTGAGAAGGAGGCCCAAATCGATGATTCTCTCATTTTAGAGAATGAGGTTGAACGAATGAACTCTCTAACTTTAGTGATATAAATATTTGAAAATCACTATGTTTTGAGAGACGTTCCACAGAACTCCTTTAAGATAAGGAAGTCAATAAAGAAAACATTCAATAAATGGCTCTGAATTATGTCTTGAAGACTGAATCTTGAATAGGAGAGGTAGAATGTCATAAGAGGGGTGAAATGGGAAAGAAAGGCACCCAAAAAATGTAGGCGCGCGCAAGTCCTGGCAGGTGCGCAGGTACTGCATGGGCACGCAAGTCCTGGTCGCGCAGGTATACCTGCGCGACACATGGGTACTTGAGTGATTTTAAGCCCTTAGAGTAATATTTGGGAGATCCTTGATCAAATCCTTTAGAATCATCCCTAGAGGCTTTCCAGAAGATAGCACGCAAGTTATGGTGAAGAAGTAGGGCGTCGCGCAAGTGTGTTCATTTATCTTAAGGGTAAAACACTTAGGCGCACAAGTGTTAGTAAATTCTAACACTTAGATTTTACTCCTCCTGTTTAGACCTTCCATTCTAGGTAAAGAATTACCTTAGAAGTGTTTGGAAGACCTGAAGAAGAGACTTGGGAGTTCAGAGCTATGTCTCTGAATTCTAGAAAAATTTCTCTCGAAATGGGGGGCCCACAGGGTCTATTTATAGGCTGGAGAAGACCCCTGGCTGTTATCATTTAGGGCGCACAAGTCACTTGCATGACCATTAGGTGGCGCGCAAGTATACTTGCACGACAGTGATAGAACTTGCACGACCCTTGTGCATTTGAATCCTTGTCCATGCCTTTGTCGATTTTTGATGTTGTCTTCAAAGGATGAATCAATTTGTGCTAAGTCATTTCCCTTTACATTATTTTAGACAATGTAAAGAAAAAGGAGCATCAACACTATCAAAAATAATTAAACATGCTTACTGTAGCAATTTGATTAACAACAAATTTCAACAACATCAATCGGATTCATTCCCATGCCTCTTTATCTTTAGCCAAGCAATTATCAATTAATTCTGGCTTTATGTTATTTACCAATTTCCATCTACAATGAATAGCTAAAGAACAATCTTTGATATCGCACTATCTAGAAAAACAAGAGGCAATAACATACGATCGCTATTAATTTATTTATCTGGTTTGAATATTTATTAGGTCAATTCTATTGGGATCTAGTTAGACAAAACATGCTAACAATACAGTTGCATGCAAAAGAAGAGGGAAGCAATGAATCCCCTACCACAAAGAGTTCTTGATGTTCTTTATATGAGAATGAGCCACACAACGAGTTAAGATCTCCTCCCCTGTGACAACTGTATACACCAGAGGATGCAGAGACACCACCACATCGGATAACACCCAATAAAATCTCATTAGGAACATGGGGGTAAAATTCAATAAAAATGGAAAGGAGAAAGAAGGAGATGAACACGAAATAATCAATATATATCATACCTTATATCGAAGACTGATCGAAATTTATTTTTTACATCAAAATAGAGTGGAACAAATCCTAGGAGTAATGTTTTATTGCACAACTCCTACCGGAGGAATGGGATGTTCGAGCGTCTGACACCTGAGAAGAAGGAGGAAGAACATGGTAGGAAGATATCTTGTCCCATTAGAATATTTAATGGAGTAGTGGTTTAAGATATGATGGGTTTTCCATTAAAATAGGATCACATTAAACCATGTGTTTTGACAAAGTAAAAACATCCCGAGCCTTAGGATAAATTAATATAGGAGTTATGGCCTTTGAATCATCCTTAGAGTCCTTAAAAAAGTCTTTAAATGCATTTTACGTCAAAGGAAACATTCAAGGGGAAAAACTATAGGAAGCTGGAAACATTGTTCACAAACTCGAAATTTGGAAATGGAAAAACACTGTTTATGAACCTCACCATTGCAACCTCACCATTGGAACCTAACAGTTCTGGAAACACTGTTCATGAACTCAAATTTTGGAAACGGAAAACGGTCACCTTTGGAACCTCAACCTTTTGGAAACTCTGTTCATGAACAAAAAATTTGTCAAAGGAAAAATGTCATCGTTGGAACCTCACTATTTTGTAAACACTATTCCGGAACTCAAAAGTTGGCAAAGGAAAAAGTTCACCGTTGGAACCTCACAATTCTGGAAACACTGTTCATGAACTCATACTTTCAAAAAGGGAAAAGGTCAACGTTGGAACCTCACCATTATGGAAACACTCCTCATGAACTCAAAATTTGGCAATGGAAAAATGACACCATTGGAACCTTACTGTTCTAGAAACACTGTTCATGAACTCAAAATTTGGTAATGGAAAAAGGTCACCATTGGAAATGTTCACTGATGGAACTGTTCACAAAAATGAAAATTTGGAAAAGTGTGATGGATAAGTCACCTTGAACTATCAAAACACTTCATACACATGATTTTCACAATGTAATAGACCATAGAGGTCCGGGCCATTAACTCAGATACCTCTTGAAACATTCGCATCCTCGAGAATTCAAACCCCACCTAAATGGGAAAACGAAACGGGATCCGAACAACCACCCATGGGGATACCTCTCAAAAGAGAGAAAGCCACAATAAGCAACAAAATAAATCCATATTATAAACATGAAAGGTCTATAACCACAAAGGCTACATCGATACATGAAAAGTGTTAAACATCAAACAACTTTGGGTACTGATCACGTATCTATGACTCATATTCCTAGGTGCTCTCCTCCATGCCACTATGTCTCCACAAGACACAAACCAAGTGGATATAATGCCCATTCAACACCTACTCTTTATGTTCTTGGATCTCTACAAGTCGTTCCTCATAGGTTGAATCATCATCAACATCGATCTCTCCCCAATCGATGAAGTGAGATTCATCATGAAGATAATGACAGAGCTGTGATACATGGAAAACATCATGTATCTGACTCATCTGTAGGGGAAGTGCTACTCGATATGCCACAACCCCAACATGAGATAACACCTAGAAAGGCACAACAAACCAGAGATAAAGAATACTCCCATGACCAATCCTTCACTTCTCACGATGGGGAGTCACCTTCAGAAACATGTGATCCAAAAAATCAAACTCTAAGGGTCTCCTCCTTTTATCAACATATAATTTATGATATTCTTGCGCCATATTCATCCTCTCAAAAATCACCTAAACCATCTCTGTTGTATTTTTCACTAGTTCTAATCCGAGAATTGCTGAATCTCTGACCTCAGTCCAGAACAATGGAGAATGGAAAGGTCGGCCATAAAAGGCTTAAAATGGCGCCATACCGATGGTGGAATGAAAACTATTGTTGTAAGGAAAATCCACTAAGGTTAAGTGCCTCATCCACAAACCTCTAAAATCTAGGATACAAGAGCGTAACATGTCTTCAAGAGTCTGAATGGTTTGCTCTCTCTAATCGTCCATTTGAGGATGAAAATCATGTCTAAGGCATAATTGAGAACCAAAAGCATGCTGGAGACCTCTCTATACCGTAGAGGTAAAATGAGGATCTCCATAAAAAATTATCATCCTTGGGACTCCATGAAGTCTCACCACCTCCTCTAGATACTACCTTCAAAAAACTTCCACTAAGCCTTAATCATTGATTTCCATGAAGTGGGACAATTTTTTTAAATCATACACTACCACCCAAATAGCATCATGTCCTCCCTAACCTCAAGGAAAAACAGTAACAAAGTCTATTAAGATGTCCTCCCACTTCCACTGAGGAACATATAACGGATGAAGCAGACCACCAAGAACACAGTGTTCGACCTTCACCTTCTAGGAGAACAAACATCAAGACACAAACTCTGCAACCGCACACTTCCACCAAGACCACCAAAACTGAATCCTCATGGCTCGGTACATCTTTTTCATGCTAGGATGCACCTCTAAAGGAGAACTAATGAACACTCTGAGAACAGTCTTTCACATCGTCAAAGGAACAAATATCCTTCCATGATACAACACTCGGTGTTGTTCATCCTCAGACCAACCATTAGGGGCCTCGACACAAACAACTTGGTCTCTCCAGACCTCCACCTCTAAATCCCCCAACTGGGACTCTTCCACCTTCTTCACCATAGATGACTACACCGTCATCTGAAAAAGACAACCTCTACCCCCCAACTTCTCCCATATCAAGATGTAATGTTGATAGTTGTTCCATTACCCTCTAGGAGTCACCCAATTCACGCACTACATCACTACGTGACTTCCGACTCAGCACATCAGCTACAACATTCCCCTTTTTAGGCGTATACAATATTTTGAAGTTGTATTCCTGTACGAACTTCATCCACCGATGCTGTTGTAAATTCATGTCATGCTAGGAGAAAACATACCTCATGCTCTTATAACCAGTGAAAACCACAAAGCGCTCACCAATGAGTTAATGTATCCACAAAGTTAGAGAAAACACTATGGATACCATCACAAGCTCGTGGGTGGCATAGTTACTTTCATGGGGACATAACTACTGAGAACCATAAGAATCAACTGATCTCTGCTGCATCAGAACACAACCTAACCCCAGATGCGAAGTTTTGTAGAAAACATCAAGCTGAACTCCCTCTGTTAGAAGACAAAGAACTGGATCACTTACTAACTTCCCCTTTATATACTCGAAAACTTCCTAACACTGATCAGTCCATATGAATGTCTGATCCTTCTTGGTCAAAGTTGTCAGAGGAGTCGCAACTCGAGCAAAATCGGCTAAAAACCTCATGTAGTAGCCTGCGAGACCAAGGAAACTACACACCTCTGACACAGTCTTGGGGGATTCACAAGACATAACCTCTTCTATCTTAGATTGATACACTAATAATCCCTACTAGGAGACCACATTCCCCAAGAAACAAACTTCTCGTTCCCAAAACATACACTTTGAAAACTTCCCAGACATCTGATGTTGACGAAGAACTCCCAAAATGGCGTGTAGATGCTATGCATGATCTTCTTCAAATGTGGAGTACACAAGGATGTCGTCAATGAAAACTACAATTAACATGTCCAAGAACTCATGGAACACAACGTTCATCAATCCCATGAACACATATGGGGTATTTTTCATGCCAAATGACATTACAATGAATTCATAATGCCCATGAAGACAACAGATTGTAATATTTGGGATATCCTCATCATTAAAATGCATCTGATGATATCATGACCACAAGTTGATCTTTGAGAACCAAATTTCACCATTCAGTTGATCAAATAAATCATCCATCCATGGAAGAGGATAGTGATTCTTTATTTTCACTTTGTTCAAGCGACGATAATCGATACACAACCACAAAATGTTGTCAGCCTTCTTCCTGAACATCACTGGTGCACCCCATAGTGACACACTCGGCCGAACAAAACTATAATGTACCAGAACATCAAGCTATATATGTATCTTTAGTAACTCAAAAGGGGCCATCCTATATGTAGACATAGAGATAAGAGACACTCCTAGTTTTATCTCGATCCCAAAATCGATCTCTCATCGAGGGGGTAATGCTACAACATATTCTAGAAAGACATTAGGGTACTCTTCTACAACCCTAGGAAATGTCAGCTGCTGAACCTCTGAAGAACTCAACATTATCTCAGCCATTATGGATGACATGGACGGAACATTCCTATGACCCATCTGAGGATCTCACTCACCAACAAACACCATTGGCTCTCTATCCGCACCGAATAAAATGACCATCTTCTTGAAGAAATCCATGACATCCTACACTGAATACAACCAATACATGCTGAGGATGACATAATATGGTTGTATTCATAAACATAGGAAATCTCCGAAAGGGTAGTGTGACACGAACACTAGCTCACAGTCTCTACATACTTTAAATAAGTCAGCTCGACCTCCAACTGGCATAGTCAATGCCAAGGGCACTGGAATCCTCTCTACCTCAGGTCCCAAAGCATGGACACAGGTAAGTGATATGAAGGAGTGTGTCGCTCCTGAATCAAACAAGGCATACACCATGGTAGAAAACAAGAAAAGGGTACCTTGAATGATGTCTGTCTCACCTAGCGCTAGCAACTCTGAAGCATGATGTTAACAATGACCTCAACCAAAACCTCTCTGAACATGATGAAGACCACCACCATGGCCACACTCTTCTCTCTAAGGACGAGGAGCATCACAGGGTTGTCCTCTTCCTGCCCCATCTACCATCTACTGATATTAATATGGTGCAACCTGCTACTACTAAATCTACTGGAAGGAACCTGCAGCGGAAAACCTAATGCATGATGAATGCTCTGAAAGTTCAGGCACTCTCGCTGCTAATGACCATGACCAACACAAGAAAAAAAAGTTCATGATCCATTGGTATAGGCCTGAGAGCCACTGCCTCCGGGGAAATGAGATTCTAAGGGCTGGGACCTACCCTCGTCCGAATGGAAACACTTTAGCCTTGAAAGTCAGGAACCCCCGACCACAAATCTGCATCGTGAAGAATCATGACGACTCCCCTCTCATGATGATCTGGTTATGGACAATGTCCTCTCGATGACCTCTACCCTCAGCAGCACCTCAAGATATGTCTTCAGAATAAATGGGGTGACCCAGCGCTGGATCTCTGGATGCAATGCCTCCTTGAAATGCCTCTCCCTAGCCTCCTCATATGGAAAAGGGTAAGAATCATATTGTAAAAGGTTGTTGAAATGGATTGCAAACTGTTATATACTGGAGCTCCCCTATTGAATGGTAAGAAGCTCCTGGAAATTGGATGCCTTCGTGGTCTAAGAAAGAAACTTGACTCTAAATGTGTTTCGGAACTCCTCCCATTATATTGTTGACTCCTCATGATCCACAAGGAACAAGAACCACCACTACCTCACTACTACACATAGCATCATCACAACCAAGGACACCCAATGCTCCTTTCGAGCACAGATCAAATTGAATCCTATCTCAACCTCCTCCAATGAGTCTTCTATGACTACATACAAAATATGGCCCTCATACTTCTGTAAACTTTGGAACTGAAACACTCGGAGTGTCCTCCTCCAAGTGTCATCGTTGTCAACCTCTACCCGGTGGTGATCTGCTGGAACAACCTGCTGAAAATCTTCTTCCCAAACCTGATGAGGATGCTGACGTGGAGCCATAACTATAAAATAAAAAATCTGTTCAGCAGAAAAACCTAGAATATGGAAGTCTCAACATTAATTAATTAATTTTTTCATTTATTCATTTTAGGTTCTCCAATCCCATGGTCTACCCATTCAAACACAACCAAAAAGAAAAATGATGCATTATGCCTTCCTAGGTCTCTACCCTGTAACTAGTATCACCTCATTTAGTATCCATTGTAAACTTAAAGGTTTGTGAGTAAGATCATAAGGGGCCCTAAAATCCTATGTCTCAGCCGGTCTCCAGTGTTTACATCACTTGATAATCATGAATGACACCATTTCCCTCCCAACCCATGAAACCTCGCCTGTGCCTAACTCCAAACACCATCATATCCTTAAACCAGACCTATGATAGAACTCTATCATGACCCCTCCCCACAAAGTGTACCCCTCCTTGGCCGGAAATGTGATAAAGGAGATAATGAACCATGAGTCACACCTCTAGTAGGCCCCAAGTTGGCGACTAGCACCAAGGGTATTGTAAACACACAAATGGGAGGCATTACCCTCTAAGAGAATACATACGGAATAGAGAGATAAGATATACAATAACCAAATCCAACTCAGACAACAATATAAATGAAATCCCAAGTACACATATGTAATGTCAGGCTAAACTACTACAACTAAAAGGGGAAAACTGTATATACCCAAAAGAAAGTAAAAACAACAGCAACCACAAGCCCAAACAGCTCCTACAACCACAAGCTATTAAAAACCATCTTGATCTCCATCATTCTACAAGTGACCAGAAAAAAATAGTTTATATATACATTTTGTGATTATAACAGTATACTCAGTAAGATCCTCCCCAAATCCTCTCATGAAAAAGTAAAGAAAGCATGCTAATGCACAGTGAACAACAAGTGAAACTAACTCTTCACCTAAACATGTATACTACGTTCCCAACCTCATTATCGATGATCTCACAAAGTAATACATAGAAGAGTATATTATATAATAAATATTATCAAGGGTACCCCGCTACTACATCCCCACTGGTTTTCCTCTTTGACCTAACATTGCACATCCTAAGCATCTTTCTCTAAAAAGGATTTCCCGCAGACACCTGGGAGAAGCACCACAACATACACCCTGTGCAACAAAACCACCATGTCCACACAAGAAAGTAACCAGTTAGTTTCTGGGAGCCACCAAAACTCATATAACATGTATCATATGTTAGGTATTATACCTCAATCCATTACAAACCATACACTGAGTAAGGATCCTCAAGCCATCACATCCTATACAAGTCACACCTATAGTTTTTTATAGGATACTACATCCAAAATATATGTGTGTGAATAACCACAAGCCATTACAGCCCTCTACACACATATATGGGGAAAACTAACCATTGTTCCTACCAGCACAAGTAACTACCAAGAGAAGAGAGGAGGGCCAAAGGGGGTAGTCAAACATCCATCATCCCACCAGAATGATGGGGAAAACACCCCCTAGGGCTCAAAATCCCTAGGGTGTCAGTTTCTCTAACTGATGGTGTGGATTAGCGTATAAAAACACAAAAATTATAGAATATATTATATCACACAGTCACACTATGGGCATCACCTAGTCATAGACTCAACTGCAGTTAACGTCTCTCGGACTCCTGGCTTCCACTTCTAAGAACAGGTATCCTATAAGCACAAAACCATTTAATGATCTTTATTTCCTTACTTCATTCCCATTTTATTAGTTGCACTTTAAGTTAATTAATTCTATAAAAATTAATTAACCATTAAATATTCCACATTAAATTTCATTAACATCACACCCAAAGTCAACTGTTCCTTTAAAATTTTAACCTCAGCATTTCGTTCTAGAATGCTCCAACCCTATGGGTTAACCTCATTTACTCAATTATTTATTTATAGAATTACTTTCTCATATTACCAGGAATTCTATAAAAACATTCTATGCTACTAAACACAAGGGGTTCAACAAAGTGAGTCGATAACTACCTGTCGCATCTTTTCCGCCTATAGAAAGAGCATAGACTCATCCTCCCTTTAGAAGCTAGACACTGAAAGCATGTGGAATACCCCATGCGTCTTCTCCCCTTTGAGAAGAAGGGTTAGCAAGACCAGCTGTCTCGAGCAGTGGGGAAAGTGAAGCAGACAACCAATCAAAGAAACATCAAGAATCCAAACTTTCACATCCAACCAGTTCCATCATCCTTAGTGTCCTCTCCAACACCCACATTCACAAATCGATGCATCTCACCACTCTAGGAATCATCTACTGCAACAACCAATCAGCCTCCCTTCCCCCACATATCACAACAGCCTTCCAGACTCACATCACATCACAAGAAGTAAGAAAACAATCATCATATAAATTTGGATCTTGGACCTTAAACAACCAATAACGTAACTCATGAACCCTCTAATGAATTATATTTTATAAAACAACCAGTTCTTTAATCCATCTTTGATTAACATATTTATTATTCATAGGTTCCAAATACAGGAAACCTAATTTGTAAGCTATAAAAAACAATTAAACATTCTTACTACACCAATTTTTTTAACATAAAATTACAACAACATTAATCAGATTCATTCCCATTCCTCATTATCTTTATCCAAGCAATTATCAATTAATTATAGATTTACGTTCTTTACCAATTTCAATGAACAATGAAGAGATAAACAAAGAAAGCTTTGACATCACAATATCTTGAAAAACAAGAGGAAATAATAAATGATGAATATTAATTTATTTAACCAGTTAAAATATTTATTATGTCAATTCCATTGTGATCCCATGGGATAATACATGCTAATAATACACTTGCTAGAAAAATAAGAGAGAAGCAACGAATCCCAAAAATCAAATAGTTCTTGACATTCTTTATACAGGAACAAGCCACACAATGCGTTACGATCTCCTCCGCTGTGATAACTATATCCACCTGAGGATGTAGAGACACCACCACATCAGCCAGCATCCATGAAAAGTCCATTAGGAACATGGGGGTAAAATTGAATAAAAAGGGAAAGGAGAAAGAAGGAAATGAACCTGAAATAATGAAGATAGATCATACCTTATATCACAGACTGATTGATATTGCTTTGTTGCATCAAAATAGAGAAGAACATATCCTAGGAAGAAATTTTGATTTCAAAACTCTTATTAGAAGGAATGGGATGTTCAAGCATATCACACCCAAGAACAATGAGGAAGAACTAGGGAGGAAGATATCCCATACATTTAGAAGATTTTACAGAGAAGTGGTTTAAGATACTATGGGTTTTCCATTAAAATAAGATCATATTAAACCCTGAAATTTGACCATGTAAATACATCCTGAGCGTTAGGAGAAATTAATATAGGAGTTACTGATTTTGAATCAGGCTTAGAGTTATTAAAACAAGGCTTTAAATGCATTTTGCGTCAAAGGAAACTCTAAAGGGGTGAAACTATAGGAAGCTCGTTGGAACCTCACCATTCTAGAAACATTGTTCATGAACCTGACTGTTGGAACCTCATCGTTTTGGAAACACTATTCATGAACTCAAAATTTGGCAAAGGAAAAAGGTCACCATTGGAACCTCACCATTCTAGAAACACTGTTCATGAACTAAAAATTTGGCAAAGGAAAAAGGTCACTATTAGAACCTCGCTATTCTAGAAACATTGTTCATGAACACAAAATTTGGAAAAGGAAAAAGGTCATTGTTGGAACCTCACTGTTCTAGAAACACTGTTCATTAACTCAAAAATTTTCAAAGTAAAAAGGGCACTATAGGAACCTCACCATTCTGGAAACACTGTTCATGAACTCAAAATTTGGCAAAGGAAATAGGTAACCATTGGAACTGTTCACTGATAGAACTGTTCACCGAAATGAAAATTGGGGAAAGTGTTGAGGATAAGTCACCTTGACCTCCCGAAACACCTCATACACTTGATTTTCAAAAATTAATGGACCAGAGAGGTTCGGGCCAATACAGGGACATATCATGGGAACATTATTGAAAATGTTGGGTCCAATAGTAAAGTGTTGAAAGGTACACTTACCATCTAATCTTGAAGTGGCAATGTATAAAAGGAGAAAGTAGATCCAAAACCAAGTAATACATTAGCAGTTCTAGATTAGATGGTAAGTGTACCTTTCACCACTTCACTATTGGACCCCACATTATCAATAATGATCACATGATATGTCCCTTTCTCTCTTGGATTAAGTGGTTACTAACATCGATCATCATCACTAACCATCACATTCATAAAATTGTTATCATAATTCCCATACTCATTTCATTTGAAACACTAGAGTGTTGGTGGTGCATTCAGTGTAGATATCTTTAGCTAACTTCATTTGATAAATTCTTCCCATCAGTATAGAATTTGATTTCTTGATGACATATGGTTCATTACTTAAATCATTTACTAGTGTGCTTAAGATAATTTCCTCCATGTTTCATTCTATGCTCTTGGAATAAAGGAAGAGTCATATTTTTTCCACTATAGTTTTTAATATATAATTTCCATTGAATTACATATTTCTTTTCCTATAAAAAAACTATGAGATTTATGGGTAACACGGATCTCAATTCCTACATCAAGATCATATGAAATGAATTGTTCATTGTTACAAAAGTATCATATGGATAAATTCCTTCGTAAACCTGACTTTAATCCACCAAAGAATCAATCAATCAATATTTATTTGAGACTGGATGATAATACCAAAGTCATACATCACAAGTCTTGTACACTATTCTTCATATGTACTAACAGATTCATCATCTTTATATTTAATCTCAAATAATTCCATACAGATTTTTGTAAGATGAATATGAGGAATGTACTCATTGAAAAATAACATTTTAAACTCATCCCATTTTATAATGTCAATTTCTTATAGTCACCTCATGTTCTTGATAAGATTACACCATTGATCTGTTATTCCTTCCAAATGATAAATAAAAAAAATAAAATTTCCATTATCTGAACAATGTAGAATGTAAAAAATAATTTTAGTTCCATTGATCCTTACTCAATAATTAGTGAATCAGTTTACCCACTAAAACAAGGTATATGTTTCCTCATGAAGAAGTCAACAAAACATCATTCCATCCTTCTCTCATTTGGTATATCATAATTATTCATTACTAGAATAATTTTTGGGAGTATATCAATTAAAATTTTCATTCAATACCAAATAAAATTTGGTTTCTCATGAGTAAAATAATTGAATTGTCTATCAAAATCAGTGCTTGTTTTGCACCCATTTTCATGGTGGGTTTATTTCCAATAGGGTTTATTAGTGGAACTAGAAACTCCCAATGGATCTTATATACATGATGCATTATGGGACTAATTTACAAAGAAACGAGGTTGTTGGGGACTTATCCAACGATGCTTAAGAACTCACATTGGTTGAAGAGAAGGGACATCGGGCTCATCACACCATTGGGGGGGGGATTATATACTACTTCAAGACCATCTTAAAGATTTAAGAGAAATTCATGAATACATTTTAAATTCAAAATACAAAAATAGTCTCCCTTATGTATTGACAATGAGTTATGGAAATTTTTAGATGGTTAATCATCTATATGTATCATAGGTTTTCTATCTTGGTTAAAGAAAATTGTTTTTTGTTGATGGTTTTAATCCACATAGTTAGGTGGTACGAAATCTATTGTCATTTAGAGAGATATGAGTTATTTGGATGATGGGATTAGGCCCATTATAAGGGATTATTATGTATACTTGTTATAGGTATTATAACCCACATAGTTCGGTTCCACTTAGGACACATCATACCTTTTAAATTTATGGGAAAAGGAAAAGACGATGTAGTTTAACATCATATGGATAGGATGTCTAGGTGGAAGATGCCCGGAAAAGATTGATGTAGGGCTTGTGCGAAAATGGATGGAGGGACTTGGAAGTGATATAGCCTCCCAAGTTTGGTGGTGCTCATACAATCAATATGGACCAATAAAAATTGTGATAGAGGGGACTTGATGGAATATAGACCCTTAAATTAGATATATCCCTACTGGGAATATGTCCTAAAGGAGACTATTATGATTTTGGAGTTTTGGGTTTGAACCTCAGGGAGTATTCCTATATATCAATTTTGGATACAAATCAAATCCCACATAGTTTGAATGGATTAGGATTACACCAATGAGGTTGTCTTAAAACACCCTGAGCCCGCTCTTCTAGACTCAGTTCATGAAAAATGTTGTGTAATGTTTTTTATAAAAATAAACTAAACAATTAAAAAAAATATTACACAAATGATGATCTTTTACCAATCTAGGTTTTGGAGGATTAGACAAAAAATTATTAGAGTTGAACAAAAATAAAACAATTTCAAACTATGCTTCTTCACGTGACAACATGAAAAGCGTTGAATTCTGATTTAGAACTTTTATGATTCCTTTAAAAAAATTAAAAACAAAGGGGGGAGCATTCAATTGCTTAGTAAGGGGTTTGAAAATCATTGACATAATTTTTAGAAATTCATTCCTTGAAAATAACTTTGAATATGTTCTTTGGATACAACATAAAATAATTTTCAAAATACTATTTGAAAACATAATTTAATTACCTAAGTTAAAAATAATATATAACTTATGAATTTACTAATGTACAAAAATGGATTTTAAATTAATCAAGTGATTTTTCTAAAAACACTTTAGAAGCTCTTGGAAAAAGATACTGTAGAAACTTAGAACATTGAAGGCTATCTTGGTCCTACCCACTTGTTGAGGGATTGGGTCCAATCCCCAATTCCCTACCATATTTACAATGTTCAAGTACCAACTTTTATTAATATCATTTTTATTATTTCTTTACATATATATACATTTTCACTGGAGTTTTATTTTTAAATATATATAATCATACATGAAATAAAAATTTCCACTTTTATTTATATATAATCATATAAATACTAATATTCAATGAAAATTACATGTTCAACATGTTATGACCAAATCTTATGATATATAAATATTTATTAACCACAAGGTTGATTAATTATCATTCACGTACTTAAATTTTCAAAGTCATATTTGTGTAATTTTTTTTGTTCATGAAATAATGACATGAGGGTATAAACTAATAGCAATTGCAAACATATAATTTTTACTTCTTAAAATTAATCTTAAGAAATAGATAATTATGTGTCGCACACAAAATTATCAAAGTAGAATTTTGTTACAAAGTGCAATCATCCTTTCATGGATGTATATATACATATGTACATAATTTTTAAGGAACATTACCTTAATAAGTACACACACATAGATATATATAAACATAATCATAAAACTGAAATTATAAACCAATAATGTTGAACTTTAAATAAATAATTTTTATATATATGTTTGATTAGCATATACAAATGTATCTCTCACCCATAATTAGATACTTGGATAGTTTAATAGAACTGTAAAAAATAACACTTCAACACATATATATCATGTCTAAACATGAAAATTTATATATGTACATATACATATATATATATATATTATGCATGAAAAAAAACTGACATATTCATTTTGTGAGTTTAAATTATATATTTGGACTTCATAGAAGTATAAAACATGGAATCAAAATACTTAACTAATTATAAAACCAAAAATATAGGGATTATAATATGAAAGGAACAAATTCCCATTACACAAAAATAAAATTATATCTTGAAACTAATTAAAAGTTTAATAATAGAATATATAATCTTATTTAATATCATAAAACACAATCCATTTTATCAAAATGATCCCTTACTATAATTCATCAGAGTTTAAAAATTGAAAAACATGTTGATTTTGTTTTGAAGAACCCATGAAAGAAATAAATATCCCTTGAACAATTATAATATGGGAAGAAAATAAATAAAAAACTAAATATAACAAATCCTTTACCTTAAAATTGAGGTAAATATGTCTAAGAACAACCTAGGAACCCATATTTTTATGCTTGAGAAGGTAGTAAATTTTTCCTCCCATTATTTCTCTCATGCTCCCCAGAAAATAGGAAAAAGGTTACATCTCTACCTCTCTGTGGTTATAAGTTATGTTTCATAACTCACAGAAGGATGCTATATAAAGCCATTACCCTTAATGTTGTAATTATATTTATTTTAAAATAAAATAAATTATATTAATATATACATTTTACTAGATGTGAGAAGATATTAATGAATTCATAGGTGTCTGGATTCATTTTAAAACACTTGGTTCAGATCAAATGGTTATAGAGCAAGCATAATATACTTATTGCAGAAACTAATCCAAGAAGGAAAATAATTACATTCTCCAAATTTATTGACATAAAACGAATCTAGTTTGATTATATCCAAACAGCTAAAATACTTCGAGAAAAATCCAAGATAGTCAAAAATGATCGGATGAAAAATCGGTGAATAAGAATCGTGGAGAGATTTAGTGCAACATGTATTTGAATGAAACTAAAAATAATTGATAATATTTTTATAGAAATCTATGTGAAGTTTTTTTGTAGAATAATTTGACCGTAATGTTGAAAAAACCATCAATAAATCAATTTAAATGTCAATTTTACCACTATACCAAACAGAGACAATAGAGAAGAATTTGGTTGAAAACAAACAAGGTACTATTAAGATAAGAAAATTACGCTTGATTGTGAATTGAAAAAAAATGAATCTAATTCCCACCAACCTGGAAAAAGATATATAAATTCTAAAACAAAGGATGAAGGTGTTTCCCATATGAAATCTTGTCGCAACTTAGATATGGATCTGCATACCTCACTAAGCTTCGACCTCAAACAACTCGACTCAGAGAAAACCCACACAATTGCCTCGGCTCATACAAACTCTCCCAATCTCAGACTTCAACTGATCTTCAAAGTTGAATCCATCACGATTGGCTTGACCTTGTGGGAACCCTCATTAAAGCCTCGATTTCTAAATTGGCCTGGTTCAATCTCCTATAGACTCACAATGCCTCGCGACTTCTCTCTCGTAACCAGCACTCAGTCTCACCTTCTTCTGAAGACAAACCGGTGCCCGACTCACTAGTGTCAAACTCGACTCATGAAGGAGAATTTTATCTCCTCTATTCAACACCATTGAACCCCATATCCTCAGTTCCCTTCTTGCAAAACCCTCAACCCGATTTCAGTATTCTTCTTATTTTTTATTCACTTATCATTTTTTAAATTATTAATCATCATTTTGTTTTATTTTTATAAAATGAAATTCTATTTTATTAATAATCATCACAATTCCATTTATTAATACATTTATAACATAAAAATTCAAATTCATAATCATGATAATTATAAATATATTTCCATTTATTGTTTTTTAAAAATATATTCAAAAAAATTATTTATAATAAAATAATTTATATCATAATTTATGACAATAATATATTAAACTTAATTATTTATTTTTAGTTCATTATTTTATTAATTAAAAATTCAAATAGCTAATAATTTCAAAACATGAATTTATGATTTTATTAATTAAAACATATATATTATTTTATATAAAATTATCTTAAACTTCAAAAACTAATTTTCTATAATATTTAATTTAATATAATTATTTATAATAGTTTTATAAAACTTTTAACATGACATAAAGATAATCAAATAATAACATATTTTTTTAATATATTTTTTTATAAAAATATCATTAATTTCCTCTAAATAAATCGGTCTTAGATAAGTTCATTTGTTAATTTAAAACCATATGTTTACCTAATTATTAAAAAAAATGTATCAATATAATTTAATTTCTTTTATAATAATGAATTTAGTGAATTCTAAACATAATTATTAGTATGTATTAAAATTTGAACATTTATAGTGAAAAAATATTTATAACATAATAAAATAATTATAATAGTCAATTCAATTAAAAGATTTTATTAAATATCTTATTTTTAGAAAATATCATCTTTCAAATTCAAATAGATATAATAGTTTTAATTAAATTTACTAAAATACATAATTTCGGTTATTATTTTCAAATAAAAGTAAAATAAATACAATTTTAGTTATTTTAACTATAAATTAATCCATTTAATATAATATCTATATTAGGTATGATATTTCTGGTCTGTTACATTATTCCCCCCCTAAAAAAAATTACATCCTCACAATTTGTTTTGTCAGACTGAAAACAATTCTAAATTTCGCTCATTAGAATTAAGAAAATCAGGACTACTAAACTTATAAACATATAATCTCCAAAGTTGTCTTGACCATTCCTCTAATACCAATTTAAATTCCCTGAGCCCACTCTTATGGATATAATACTTTAAAAATGTTGTTTAATTTTTTTATGAAAAGAAACTGAATAATTACACAACATATTACACAAACGAGGACCTTTTACTATTCTAGGTTCTGGAGTATTAGACAAAACCTTACATTTATCAATGTTGAACAAACATAAAACAATTTCATACTAAGATTCCATGTGTGCTAATAGTAAAAGTGTTGGATCCCAATTTAGAACTTCTATGAATCCTATGAAAAACATTTAAAAATAAAGGGTCAAGCATTCAATTTCCTCGTAAGGGGTTTGGAATTGTTGACATACTTTATAGAATTTTATTCCTTGAAAATAAATTTCAAAATTTTCTTTGGATAACAACAAAAAATACTTTTCAAAATACCCTTTGAAAACAAAATTCAAATTACTTACATTAAAAATAATATACCACTTATGAATTATCTTACAGAAAAAAATTGTTTCAAAAGTAATCCAATGATTTTTATGAAAACACTACACAAGCTCTTGAAAAAAAACATTGTGGAAACTTAGAACATTGAAGGCTATCCTGGGCCTACCACTTATTAGGGGATTGGGTTAACTCCCTAATTCTCTACCATATTTACAATTTTCAATTACCAACATTTATAAAAATCATATTTAATCTTGCTTTACACATATATACATTTTCATTGGAGTTTTAGTTTTAAATATATAGAATCATAAATGAAATAAACATGGCACTTTTATTTATATATATTTATATAAATACTAATATTCATTGAAAATTTTATGTTTGACTTTTTATGACCAAATCTAATGATACATAAACGTTTCTTAACCACATGGCAGATTAATTATTATTCATGTACATAAAATTTCAAAGACATGTTTTTTTAATTTATTTTATTCATAAAATAATGACATGATGGTATAAACTAATAGAAATAGAAAACATAAAATTTTTTCTTCTTGAAATTAGTCCAATGAAATAGATAATAATTTTTCTTGCACAAGATTATCGATGTATCATTTATTTACAAAATGAAATCATACTTTCATAGATGTATATATAAATGTACTTAAGTTTTAAGGAACATATCTTTAATAAGAGAATATAAATATATAAATATTCACAGAAATGGAATTAGAAACTAATAATATGGAATTTGATATAAATTATTTATATATATATGTTTGATTAAAATATACACATTTATCTCACACCCAGAATTAGATACATGGATGGTTTAATCGATGTGTGAAAAATAACACTTCAAATATATATATATATATATATATATCATGAATAAAAATGAAAATTTATATATGTTGATATATATATATATATAATTCCTGAAAAAAACATGCACATATACAATTTTTGAGCTCAATGTATAGATTTGGACTTCATAGAAGTATAAAGCATGGAATAAAAATCCTTAAATAATTAGAAAACCAAAAAATATGGATTATAATTTGAAAGGAACAAAATCTCCTTCCACAAACATAAAATTATATATTGAAAATAATTAAAATTCAAATACTAGAATATATAATCTGGTTTCATATCATAAAACACAATTCGTTTTAATAAAATGATCCCTTTCTATAATTTATCAGAGTTTAAAAAGTGAAAAACATGTTGATTTTGATTTGAATATCCCATGGAAGAAACAAATTTCCCTTTCACAATTATAATTTGGGATGAAAATAATTGAATAGACAAATATAAGAAATCCATTACCTTAAAATTGAGGTAAATCAGTCTAATAATAACCCAGGTACCCATCATCTTATCCTTGAGAAGGTAGGATATTTTTTCCTCTCATAATTTTTCTCATGCTCCCCAGAAAATAGAACAAAGGTTACAACTGTACCTCTTTGTGGTTATAATTTATGTTTTCAGAACTCACAAATGGATGATATATAGTTTCATTACCCTCACTATTGTAAGTATATTTATTTTCATATAAATCAATTTATATTAATATATATTTTTTATTAGACGTGAAGAGATAGAAATTAATTAATAGGTGTCTGGATTCCTTTTAAAGAACCTGGTTCAGATCAAATACTTGCTGAACAAGTATAATATACTTATTGAAGAAACTAATCAAAAAGTAAAATGATGACATTTTCCAAATTTATTGACACAAAAAGAATCTGGTTTTATTCTATCCAAAGAGTTAAGATGTGTTGGGAATAATCCAAGACAATTGAAAATGATGGGAAGAAAAATAGAAGAATAATAATCATGGACAGATTTAGTACAACATATATTTGAATGAAATGAAGCATAATTGATAATATTTATATCAAATTATATATGCAGTTTTGTTGTGGTAAAAGAATTTACTCAACATGTTGAAAAATCCATCATCAAATCAATTTAAATATTAATTTTACCACTAAACCAAATAAAGACTGTAGAGAAAATCTTGTTTGAAAACAAACAAGTTACTATTAAGCCAATAAAATTACCCTCAATAGTGATTTGAACAAAAATGAATCAAATTCACACCAACATGGAAAAATATCTACAAATTCTAAACCAAAGGATAAAGGTGTTTCCCCTATGAAATCTCATCGCCACTTAGATCTGGATCAGCATACCTCACTCGGCTTCGACCTCACACATCTCCACTCAGAGAGAACCCTTGAAATCACCTAATCTCATACGAACTCTCCTGACCTCAAACTACAACCAATATTTGACATTTAATCCATCACAATTGTCTTGACCTTGTGTGAACCCTTGTCGAAGCCTAGATTTATACCTCATCATAGTTCGGTCTCCTACAAACTCTCAATGCCTCGCGACTTCTCTCACGTAACCAAGGCTCGGTCTCACCTCTTTCTGAAGATGAACTAGTGGATGACTCACTAGTGTCAACCTCGACTCACAAAGGAGAATCCCTCCCCTATTTTCAACATAATCAAACCCAATCTACTCAGTTCCCTTCTCGCAAAACCCTTAACCTGATTTCGAGATTCTTCTTTTTTATTCGGTTATCATTTTCTTAAAATCATTAATCATCATTTTACTTTATTTTTAAAACATAAAATCCTATTTTAATAATAATCATCAAAATTCCATTAATTAAAGCATTTATAATATAAAAATTCAAATTTGTAATCTTGATAATTATAAAAATATTTCTATTCATTGTTTTAAAAAATATTTCAAACTAATTATTTATAATAAAATCATTTATATCACAATTTATGATAATAATATATTACCTTTAATTGTTTATTTTTAGTGAATAATTTTATTAATTCATAATTAACATAGATAATAATTTCAAAACATGAATTTATGATTTTCATAATTAAAACATATATATTATTTTATATAACATTATTTTACATTACAAAAACTGGTTTTCTATATTTTTAAATCAAATATAATTATTTATAATAGTTTCATAAAAACTTTAACATGATATAAAAATAATCAAATAATAAAATATTTTTTTAAATAAACATTTGTTTATAAAAACATCATTAATTTCTTCCAAATAAATTGGTATTAGATAAGTTCATTAGTTAATTTAAAACATTATATTTACTTATGTATTTAAAAACAATGAATAAATCTAATTTAATTTCATTTATAAAAATGAATTTAGTTAATTATAAACATAATTATTAGAATATATTAAAATTTGAACATTCATAGTGAAGGTATATTAGTATCATAATGAAATAATTATAATTGTCAATTAATTTAAAGGATTTTATTAAATATCTTCTTTATAGAAAATATCGTCTTTCAAATTCAAATATATATAACAGTTTTATTTAAATTAATAAAATACTTAATTTTGGTTATTATTTTCAAATAAACTTATAATAAATACATTTTTATTTTTTAACTATAAATTAATCCTTTTAATATAATATTTATATTAGGTATGTGATTATTGGAAGGTAACATTATTCCTCCCTCAAAATAATTGCGTCCCCACAATTCGTTTTGTTGGACTAATTTTTTTTTTTGAATTTCCATCATTAAAATTAATAAAATTAGGAGTGTTAAACCTGTAAACATCTAATCTGAAAAGCTGTCTAGACCATTATTCTGATACCAATTAAAAATCACGGAGCCCGTTCTTCCAGACTCAGTACTTGAAAAATGATGTGCTATTTTTTTCTATAAAAGAAAGAGAATAATTACACAACATATTACACAAATGAGGACCTTTAATCAGTTTAGATTAGAGAGGATTAGAAAAAACCTTACATTTATCTGAGTTGAACAAAAATTAAACAATTTTATACTACGCTTTTGTTCATGCTAACACCAAAAGTGTTGAAGTCCAATTTAGATCTTCTATGATTCCTTTGAAAAACATTTAAAAACAAAGGGGTTAGAATTCAATTGCCCAGTAAGGGGTTTTCAAATCATTGACATACTTTGTAGAAATTCATTCCATGAAAATAACGTTCAAAAAGTTCTTTGGATAACAAGCTAAAATAGTTTTTGAAATACCCTTCAAAAACATAATTGTAATTACTTACGTTAAAAATAATATACCACTTCTGAATTTACTAATGTACAAAAATGGATTTAAAATTAATCCATTGATTTTTATGAAAACACTACACAAGCTCTGGGAAAAAAATATAGTGGAAACTTAGAACATTGAAGGCTATATTGGGCCTACCCACTTGTAGAGGGATTGGGTTCACTCCCCAATTCCCAACCATATTTACAACGTCTAAGTACTAACTTTATAAAAAAAATATTTAAACGTTCTTTATATATATATATATATATACATTTTCACTGGAGTTTTAGTTTTAACTATATATAATCATACATGAAATAAACATGTTCAATTTGATTTATATATAATTATATAAGAACTAATATTTATTGAAATTTACATGTTCAACTTGGTATGATCAAATATTATGATACATAAACTTTTCTTAACCACATGGAAGATTAATTACCATCCATGTACTTAAAATTTCAATGTCATATTTTTTTAATTTCATTTATGCATGAAATAATGACCTGAAGGTATAAACTAATAGTAATAGAAAACATATAATTTTGTCTTCCTAAAATTGATCCTAAGAAATAGATAATTATGTGTCTTGCACAAATTTATCAAAGTATCATTTCTTTACAAAATACAACCATCATTTCATGGATGTATATATATATGTGTGTACTTGAGTTTTAAGGAATATAACTTTAAGATGTATATATATATACACATAATCATAGAACTGTAATTACAATCCAATTTTCTTTAATGTTAAATAAATTATTTTTATATATATGTTTGATTGTCATATACACATGTATCTCACACCCATAATTAGATACATGGATGGTTTAATCGAAGTGTGAAAAATAATAGTTCAATATATATATATATATACACACACGCGCACACACACACACACATATATCATGTATAAAATGAAAATTTATATATGTTCATATATATATATAACATGCATGAACAAAACACACACATATTCAATTTGTGAGTTCAATGTATAGATTTGGACATTATAGAAGTATAAAACATGGAATCAAAATACATAAATAATTAGAAAACAAAAAAATGGATTATAATTTGATAGGAACAAACTCCCCTTACATAAACATAAAATTATATCTTGAAATTAACTAAAATCTTAATATCTGAATATATAATCTTGTTTCATGTAATAAACCACATTTCATTTTAATAATATGATCCATTACTATAATTAATCATAGTTTAGAAGTGAAAAAATTGTTGATTTTGATTTGAAGAACCCATGGAAGAACTAAATTTCCCTTGCAAAATTATAATTTGGGAAGAAAATAATTGAGAAACCAAATATAAGAAATCCATTACCTTGAAATTGAGGTAAATAAGTCTAAGAACGACCTAGGAACCCATATGTTTATGCTTGAGAAGGTACAAGGATTTGTTCCTCCAAAATTTTTTATTAAGCTCTCCAGAAAATAGAAACAAGGTTATAGATCAACCTATCTGTGGTTATAAGTTATGTTTTATGAACTCACATAAGGATGAAATATTGAGCCATTACCCCCACTTTTTTATGTATATTTATTTTTAGATAAATCAATTTATATTAATATATACATTTTATTAGACGTTAGAAGATACCAATGAATTGATAGGAGTATGGATTAATTTTCAAAAACCATGTTCAAATCAAATTCTTGCTGATCAAGAATAATATACTTATTTCACAAACTAATCCATGAAGGAAAATTATTACATTCAATGAATTTATCAACACAAAACGAATCTAGTTTGATTCTATCCAAAGAGTTATGATGTGTCGGGAAGAAGCCATGATAATTGAAAATGATGGGAAGAAAAATCGATGAATAAGAATCATGGATAGATTTAGTACAACATGTATTTGAATGAAACGATATATAATTGATAATATTTTAATTGAACTCTATGTGAAGTTTTTTTGTGGTTGAATAATTTGACAAAATTTTTGAGAAAATCAACATCAAATAAATTGAAATATTAATTTTACCACTATACCAAATAGAGACAGCATAGAAAATCTTGGTAGAAAACAAATGAGGAACTATTTAGACAATAAAATGACCCTTTATGGTGAATTGAACAAAAATTAATCAAATTCGCACCAACCTAGAAAAAGATATAAAATTTCTAAACTAAATGATGAAGGTGTTTCCTATATGAAATCTTATCATGTCTCATATTAGAATTTTCATACCTCACTCGGATTCAACCACGCACAGCTCAACTCAAAGATAAGCCTTGCAATCTCCTCGACTCCTACAAACTCTCCCGACCTCAGAATAAAACCTATCTTTGACATTGAATCCGTTGTGACTAGATTTACATAGTGTAAACCCTCACTAGATCCTTGATTTCTACCTCGTCTTGGTTCGGTCAACTACAGACTCACAATGCCTTGTGACTTCTCTCCTGTAACTAGCACTCTGTCTCACCTCCTTCTGAAGATGAACTAATGCCCGACTCACTAGTGTCAGCCTCAAATCGTGAAAGAGAATCCCTCCCCTTGGTTTAACACCATTGAACCCCATCTCCTCGGTTCCCTTCTCACAAAACCCTCAACACGATTTCATGATTCTTTTTTTATTCGGTTATCATTTTTTAAATCTTTAATAATAATTTTATTTTATTTTTATAATATGAAATTCTTTTTTAATAATAATCATCATGATTCCATTAATTAATACATTTATAACATAAAAATTAAAATTCATATCTTGATAATTATAAAACGATTTCCATTTATTGACTAAAAATAAATTTATATTTCAATCAAACTCTATATAATAAAATCATTTATATCATAATTTATGACAATAATAAATTTCTTTTAATTGTTTATTTTTAGTTCATAATTTTATTAATTCTTAATTAACATAGCTAATAATTTCAAAACATGAATTTAATATTTTCATAATTAAAACATATATATTATTTTATATAACATTATTTTAAATTTAAAAAAAAATATTTTCAATAGTTTTCAATGTAATACAATTATTTATAATAGTTTTATAAACATTTTAACATGATATAAAAATAATAAAATAATAAAATATTATTTTAAGTAAAACATCATTTATAAAAAAATCATTAATTTATTCCAAAGAAATTGGTCTTAGATAAGTTCATTTGTTAATTTATAACATTATATTTACTTAAGTATTTGAAAACAATTAATTCATCTAATTTAATTTCTTTTATAAAAATGAATTTATTTGATTCTAAACATAATTATGAGAAAATATTAAAATTTGAACATTCATTGTGAAGATATATTTGTAACATAATGCAATAATTATAATATTCAATTCCTTTAAAATATTTTATTAAATGTCTTCTTGATAGAATGTACCGTCTTTCAAATTCAAATAGATATAACAATTTTAATTAAATTAACACAAATACTTAATTTCAGTTATTATTTTAAAATAAAATTATAATAAATACAATTTTAGTTTTTTAACTATAAATTAATCTTTTTAAAATAATATTTATATTAGGTATGAGATTTTTTGGTTGTTACTTATCCCATATAGTTTATTCATTGGGAATATAGACCTTTTAAGGTTTGTCTTATGGGGGATACGATCCTTTGAGATGGTAATAACCTGGTTAGGGCTTATACCGAGTAGTATTCCCACATGGTTGATATTTTAACATATTTATGACATGAACCCCACTAAACTGTAAGCCCATGTGAGTCTTGCTCAGTGTGCCAAAAAAGAGGAAGTAGAAGATCTATTAATCCACATAACATCTTTGGTCTGTTGGTGGACAAAGGTGTGGGTATGGAAGGCATGGAATGTCTCATGAGAAATATTAGGGGGATATTCAAGTAGGGATGCTCTAATGGTTTCCCTTATTATTGGTGGAAGAGTGAGAGAGGTGAGGCAATGGATGAGAATGAGATATTTTCATCTAATTCTCTTCAATTTTCACGAAACAAATATAGTCGCCTAACCTAAGAGTCCATCTTCCACCATCCCTATGGTTTGGATCCTCATTTCCAAAAGAAAGTATGATCATAAACATTTTAAGGACCCCTAGTATTACAGAGTTTAAGCACAAGACTTCCTTTAAGATGGTAATTTATGATTAAGTGGGAATGCTGGTGAGCCTTAGGTTCTGATCACACATGACTGGAGACTTATGTGGAGGTCTTGGCTTGGACCCCCTTATATGGGGAACCGAGATAAAGGGATTCACTATAATTGGACATGTGAAAATTGGACTCAGAGAATGATCTTACCAGTTGATACCTGGGGGAGGTGGCTTTAGCTTCACCTAGATGACATAACAGAGGGACAACTTTGTATTTTCCCAGAGGATACTTGGGAGAGATATCTTTGACGTCACCCATGTTATACATGGGTGAGCTTGGACGATTCTTTATGAAAATATAACTTGTGAAAACTTGGATAAAGAAATACATGGGAAACCAATCTTGGGAGATACCTTTCTCAGACCTCCAAGTGGATCCTCAAGTGCTCGTAGATGTGTCTCACACAAGTCCCATGCTTGGGAAGGTTCCTTATCCCTTGTTTTTTTTCACTAGGTGGATTGGCACCACACAAAGGTATTTGGTGTTTTATAACATGTAGTAACCTTGATATCGAGAATCTCATTAATTTAACCTTTTTTTTGATGCTTGGAGAGTGTGGGAACTACTTAAGAATACTAAAAGACTATGAAGGCTACCCTAGATATTTCAAAATCCAAAGACAAGGTTTGAAGAATTAAGTGGAAAGCCAAAGTCTCAAAAGACCTGTGCGTCAGACCTGCCTGGCATACCTGTGCAGCAGACCTGCATGGTATACCTATGTGGGAGTATACATTATGTACCCCTACATGGCAGACCTATGTGGAGGACCTACGCAGATGACCTGCGTGGACAACCTCCCTTCGACCAGGCCCCCTCCATGCTTATAAATAGGACCCCTGGGCACCACATTTCAGAGACTGAAAAAAGTTGAAGAACTTCCTAAAGCTCCCATTGCATAACTATTTCACCTAGATCCCACCAATTTTCTCACGTAGCTCTCTAAAAACATGAGATAATAGATAATTATATGGGATAATAAAGGTTTTAAAGTCTTTTACCAATTTCAATCTCATATAGGCTTGGTTCCCCATTGTGAGGCACTTTCCTTAGTCATCATAAAGGCCTACGCGTCAAACCCGCGTGGTACAGTTACACAACTTACCTACACGGGTTACCTATGTGGCATACCTAAGTGTGGTACCTATGTGGTAGAGTTGTGTATAAAGCCTACATATTAGCTTAGGTAACCTCTTTAAGGCCCCTCATGGAAGAGTATCTCCTTCCTTGCCTCTCTTATCTAAAAGGAACTAAGTTGAATCCTCCACTAAGACCTTATGGATTATCAAAAAATTGGGAAAGTCACATCAGTGTGTCTCCTATTTTGGTTTTTATATCCACAGTCAGAGGTTTCACACATTTGTTTCACAATGGAGTTAGGATTCATGTAGTGTTTGTGGGGTATTATATCCACAGTAACATGGACCTTTCTCCCAGGAATAGTGTTGGTAAGTTCTTGTTTTAGAGGATTAGGGTTTGGGTTCTGTTATCCCATTTTCGTATCTAAGATTAGGAAACTCAGGTCTCTAGTAGAGAAGGTACAATTCACAATTTCTTTTCCATGAAATCAAAGGAGAATCCCTCCTCCCCTAATAAGATCCACTAGGGAAACCATCTTGGTGTAAGCCCCTAACCATTCAATTAGGAGGTTTCAATATTTCTCCTCTATACTTCCTTCACATTTACTCCTTCCATTAATTGTTCCCTTGTCCAATGTAAAGATAATAGAGGGAAGTATCTTTATCTCACCCTCTTCTAGGGTCAACTCGACCTCATCAACCCTCGCTGCCGTAGGCGCACCCTCTTCCCCCCATAGAGGACCAAAAGTGTGGGTTCCTTTATTGAATCTTTGACATCCTCTTATTTCTCACACCGAGCATGACTTACATGAGATTATAGATTTTTCATGATCACAACATTTGAAAAACCACTGGAATTATGAGAACACTAATTACTATTCAAACATGGATACATAGGAAGGCTTCTCAGGTCCTGATCTCATTGGATATCCTCTTCAAGAATCAAACCCTAACTCCCTTAATCTGGGAATCATCCTTAGGAGTAAGCCCCAAATTAAACCCCCCAAATCATAAAGGCATCCTTTTTAGGAAGTAAGACCAAACTCATTTCTCTCAAAGGACTATACTCTTCTATGATATTTATCAAACTATGTAGGATTTTATTCCCATCCACATGGGATACGTAGGAAGCCTCCTTGAGGTTCAAACCTAAAACTTAAAATTAACCCTATTCTCCTTGGTCCATATTCCCAACAGGGTATAATATTACTTGGAAACCCATATTACTTCCAAGTTCCTTGGGCTACTTTTACATAAGACCCACAATAAACTTCGACTAAGCACCTTTTTCTTAGAAGTCCTTACCACATGACAATAAACTATATTGTTAGGTCCTTATCACATGACCTTTAAAGGAATTATGTGTCCAATTATGTGGCACTAAAATATGAGGGTTACGATTCCTTTCACAAGGATATGTAGGTATTCTATTTTATGGTTACAATCCCAATATCAAAATAAACCTTCATCTCCCCGGATGACAATAAATTCTAGAGTGCCCCACTGAGTGGCTTAAAAACTAGTATCATCATAATGATGATTAAAAGAATCTCTAAATAGTATATGAGAGGATACCATTGATGGAGAACCATGAATATATATGGATATCTGCATTAATTATGAACCTTGAATACATACGGATGATTCTAAAGTTTACACATGTTAATGAGTGATTGAAGATTCCAAGGGAAACTTATGTTATACTTGGTAAATTAATACGGATTCATGAAAATATCTTAAATTAATTAAGAGAGTCCCAAAGTAGAAAATAAATCCCCCAAAAAGGGTGTGATGAGTCCGATATCCCATCCTCTCGACCAATTAACTTTATTAAGTATTGTAAAGTTCAAACTTAATGAATGTCTGCCTTTGGAAAGCAGGTCCCTTTTAGATAAAGAACTGTTGGGTGTTTCTGATTCCATGAATAAATCCCATGGAAACCTCCTAGAATGTAGTACCCCCAGTTTTTAGTATGTAACCCTTAGTTAATGATTTTTAGTGTTATAAATTTTAAGGTTGATGTTTGGGAGAGTTGGGAGAACTTTGGAGGTGTTTTGGGGAAAATTCGAAGTCGTACAGGAGGCGCATGATTTGTCTAACTGTGCGGTCAAACCGTGCATAGTAGGGACTTTTGAGGCAGTGGCTCCTACACGGTTGGAGAACAGTTTGTGAGACCATGCGAGGAGGCCATGTGAGGGTCTGTTGAGGCAGTGTCTAACAAACGGTTAGCACACAATTTGTCTAATAGTGTGAATTAACTGTGCGGGCACATAAGTGAGATCCTAAAAAAGTGGATCTCACACGTTTTTCCATATAAATTGCTTGTTTTTGCACCTAAGTGTCCATAACTCAGGATTAAACTCCCTTGAAGGTATCATAACCTCATACAAGCATTTTGGAGGTTATTTTAAGGCTTTCCTTGGCAAATCAAAGCCATATTCTTGAGGCATGTGATCGTTCTACATCATTCTTGATGGGTTTTGTAGATCTACTTAGATCTACTTCTCCTCTTCTCTCTGTTTCATAGATCAAAACCTGTTACGTGTATATCTAAGTGTTTTGGTTCCAAATATGATGATATTTGGTCTTTTTATTTCTAGGAGATGTTATCTAAGCTGGGTTCCTTGAGAATCGATCTGATTTTCTTGAGCATTCTTCGTTAGTTTTCGTTTTCATCAAAACATTCAAGGTAGGAGGCTTATATCTCAACTCCTCTTCCAAGAATTGATTGTATTAGATTCAAATTAGTTTATTAGAATGGTATTTAATGTTAAAATCATTGAAGAAATATTTTTTAGTGATGATTTATGGTTTTAGTGAAATTGTGAAATCTTGGTGAATTGTTCTGAAAAGTGATTTAGCCTCTTGAATTTAAAATGATGATTTTAAATTATTGATTCACTGGAGTTGTTAAATGGGATGATGAAATTTTTGTTTTCAATTAAAAGGATTTTTTATTGAAATGGTTTGGTATTGAAATGACTTTGATGGAATTGGTTTTCAATAAAATGGTTGTTTCTATTGAAAAGGTGTTCTTGCATGATCCTTTGTTATATTGGTGTGAGTCCATATTGCATTTTTGGGACATGATTAAAATATGACCTTGTGCTCAGTGTCAATGGTTAAATGGAACATGGGATATAAAGTTCATATTTTATATATGGGGATTGGTTGAAATATAACCTTTTTCTCGATGCCAAAGGGTTAATGGAACATGGGAAACAATTACCTTGTGATGACTTGGTAGATTGATGAGAAACCACTCATGAGTATGGAACTATTATAATGTAGCATGCATGGTTAGTTGAATGGATTTGTGGGATGGTTGGGTATGACATAAATGTGATATTTTTAAATGGTTTTAAAGCTTTGATTGGTTATTTTTCTGGAAAAATAACATGCTGTAAATTGGTTTCATTTGATTTTGTTTTCATTTGGTTGCAAACAATTTTTGGAACTTGTTTTTATTCAGTTATAAACTGTTTTGGTAAATTGTTTTATATAAAAAAAATTATATAATTGTTTCTAACTCTTTTATCCTAGTGGCGTGAGTAGGGACGTCGTTGGGGAAAACCTACTGAGTTTTATACTCACCCCTACTTTGGAACTTTGGTGCTTTTGAATATTCTGTCTTCCAGGACAGGGGAAAAGGTAACGTTTCCCACATTTTTAGCACTACCACATGATGTTTGGGCTATTTGGAGAATGTGGTACTTGGAGCTTGTGGAGGATGTAATATTATAGTATTTTGAGAGTCTTGTGTCATTTATCCATTATGTAATTTGATATATACTTGGTTATTTTTATGTTATTATATACTTTGATGTGGTTTTTGAGATACTTGAAGTTGATGAGTTGTCTTTCATTCGTTTATGCATCATATAGTGAATGTTTGGTTATGGTTGGTTGGTTTATTGGTTTATTTATTAAAGAGTAAATCATCCCCCACTTGTATTTGAAACCCTTCATCATTTATTTCCAGCCATTGGCATCTTTGGGATATTGCTTAAGGCCTAGTAATGACTCATTGTGATATAAAGGAAATGAGAATTGGTGGGTTATTACAAATGGTATCAGTTTGGTCCTTCCCTTGTGGTACAAATCATCAGTGTTCTTGGTCTTGAAGTGGGAATTAATTTTTTTCTATTCCTTAGGCTGGAATCTTAGATAGGAGTAGGATTGTCGGAACATGAAATCTATAGAATAAAAGGATGTATCTAAACCTTTAATGTTGAACTTCATGTTACCTGGGTGTTGGGTACATAAGTGTTTTGGATACACTTCTAGAATGTTGGAAATATCACTTTCATGGGTTTATCCAATGATACAAGCATGACATTCCTTGTAGAGGAATGAATTCCCACTAGGATTTCATGTCTCATTTTGAGAAATGACATATGATTTCCTGAAAAGATGTAAATTTTTGAAAAATGTAGAAATTATTTTCAAATGAAAGATTTTGAAAACCGGATATTTGGTGTATTTTGAAAATGGTTTGATTTTCAAAAATCATGTAGAATGTTTTCAAAAATGGTTGAACATGGAAAAGGGTCATTTTGAAAACAATGTTGTGATAGTTGATGGGATAGAATTTGAAATTCTAAGACATCAGTTACTAAAGAGTGGGATTGAAAAAGTTTGTTATTGGTTTAGAAAATGGAACCTGACAGGCATCGTCAAAACCAACCTGAAGAAGCTGTGAAGAATGTGGTTGCACCTAAACCACGGGTGAACCAAGAGCTGGTTCAGAGCACTGTCTAAGCTTTACAAGCTATGGATACAGGGAACCAGAGGAAGGAACTAAGGCATGTGGATTATACCATCCAGTTCATGAAGGAGAATCCACTAAACTTCTGGGGTGATGTGGAGCCTGAGAAGGTGGCGGTGCGGCTAAGTAGGATGAATCGTATCTTCGGTTTCATAAGCACATCATTAGATATCAAGGTCAAGCTTGTGACATATATGCTCAAGGATCTTTCACGCCAGTGGTGGGATTTAGAGGTGCATGCTAAATTGGATGAAGGCCTTAAATGGGGGGATTTTGAGGAATTTTTCAACAAACAATTCTATCCTCATACGTTCAAGATCTAGAAAATGACAGAATTATTCATCATGAAATTGGAGAGCCTCTCTATCATAGAGTACACAGGTAAATTCATGAATTTAGTCTGTTTTGCACTAGAGGTTGTGACAAGTGCGTCTTTGAAGGCACACATCTTTGAATTAGGGCTAAGGTAGGAGATTCGATCGAAGATTGCAGGGATCTGTATTACAGATTATACAAAGATATTGAACATAGTGACTGTTAATGAATGTGATATCTTAGGATCTATAGGAGGAGGAATGATAATACCTATAGGGATTAGTGGGAACTTAACCATTGTAAATAAGTAGAAAAGGGGCACCTATTTCCAAGGTGGAAGTGGAAATCAGAATCAGATGGTGGGATCAATGAACCTTCCACCACGAACCTAGAGAAAAGAAGGCTACATTCAATGTGGTTCTCTTGACCACATAAAGTGAGAGTGTATGGAACAACATAGATCATTACATAATTTCAAGAAGATGGGGACCCTTTAGCGACATTGTTGCAGTGCTCCAATTTTAGGTGAATGAGACACTTCTTAGGCGTCGCAAGCATCATATGCTTCGACAGGACGAGGAAAGTAGAATCAGTCCCATCAACAGAGCAGAGCTAGCCATGGTGATTCTAGAAATACCATGACTCCTCAACTAAGGCAATCTCCACCAAGAAACAAGGAGGAAAGTTTAGACACGAAGTAATTGTATGGAGACGAGAATATGATTATTGATGATCAGGCTGGACCATCTACAATGAGAGGTACAATTATTTTGAATTCTACGCTTGTTCAAGTGATCTTAGATACTGGTGCATCACATTCTTTCACTGATTCTAGTGTTGTTGAATTGATATGTTTAAAGTTGGAAATGATTCCTTCTGTCCAAAAACTGCAAAATCCTCCTGGTGAAAGAGAATTTCAAACCTTTGTATGTTGAGCATGTGCTATAACTTTTGATGGATCTGTACTAAAGTGGTACTTCTCGATGTTGGAAATAGTTGTTTATGATTTAATCCTAGTTATGGATTGGTTGAAAATATTCAAGGCTCACATAGACTATTATAGTAGAAAACATAGTTTCAAAACTAAGGACTACATCGAGCATCTCTTCAGAGGAGAGAGTATAGTAAAGAAAGGGGAAACAAGCTTTTTGGCACCAATGGTGGGAAAAATCTCTTATCAGTTCACAATATTTACTTTTTAATCAATGGAAGTGATCGAGGAAAATATGTTTCCAATAGTTTTTGATCAATTTTAATATGTCTTCTCCAAGAAAATATTAATGTTACCACCTCTATGGGATGTGTAGTTTACGATTGATCACATTTTGGTGACTAGTATTATTTCCCTTCCATCTTATAGGATGGAACAAATAGAGTTAATGGAAATGAAAGTGCAGTTGCATGAACTGGAAATAAAGGGTTTCATTCAGACAAGTACATCTCTATGGGCATCACCAGTTTTGTTCATGAATAAAGAAAATTGGGACTATTTGGTTGTGTGTTTGTTATCATAAGCTTAACCAAGTTACGAAAGAATAGATATCCACTTCAACTCATTGATGATCTATTCTATCATTTAATAGGAGCTCAGTGGTTCTCAAAAATTGACTTGTGATCTGGATATCACCAATTGCGAGTTCAGAAGGATGATATTCCGAAGATAAATTTGAGAAGCATATATGGACACTATAAATATGTTGTCATGACTTTTGGTCTAACGAATGCACTAGAGGCCTTCATGGCTTTGATGAATTAGACATTTCAGTGATATCTAGATTAATTTGTTCTGGTGTTTGTGGACGACATCTTGGTGTATTCAAAGACATAGGATGACCATGAGAATCACATAGAAACAGTCTTACAAATATTGAGATATTTCCATTTTTATTCCAAATTATCAAAGTGTGATTTTTGGATATAGGAAGTACGTTTTCTTGGCCATGTCATTTCTGAAAAAGGTATTTCTATTGATCCTAAAAAGATAAAAGCTATTATCTCATGGATACCACCGAATAATTTCTTTTAGATACTTATTTTTCTTGGTCTATCTAGTTACTACTAATTATTTGTGCATGATTTCTCATGACTAGCTTTTCCAATGACAATTCTGAAAAATAAGAATACTCCATTACAATGGATAGAAGAATTCCACAATTCTTTCCAGGAGTTGAAAGTTAGGCTTACATCATCACCTATCTTGATTTTTCCAGAATCCGGACAGGGGTATGTGGAGTACTAGGATGCTTCATGATGAGGGTTGGGATGTGTTCTCATGCAAAGAGAGCATGTGGTTTCTTATAGTTCCACGTAGTTAAGACTGCATGAGAAGAAATACCCAACACACGATTTGGAGTTAACTACAGTCGTCTATGCTTTGAAGACATGGAGACACTATCTCTTTGGTGATAAATTCACTACGTTTACAGACCAAAAAATCATGAAACACATTTTCTCACAACAATATTTGAATATGAGACAAATTAGATGGATGGAGTATCTCCATATGTTTGAATTTTACTTGATGTATACACCAGGAAAAGGGAATTCAGTGGAAGATGCATTGAGTAGAAATTCATATGCTCAGTTGAAAAAAACCATCAGATGAATGGAAATTGATGTCTGTCCAAGCCTACATGCACGTGGAATGTGATGACCGAGGTGATGTTGCAGTTTTCTTTTTAGCTATGATTGTTCGTGACTTGGTAAAAATGGTCAAAGAGGCACAAAAATATAATGAAAAATGTCTGGGAATGTGTTCAAAACTCAACGGTGGAGAGCCCATTGAAGGATGGAAACTTTATTGGAGTTCATTTTTGTGATTTAGAGGTCAGATAGTTGTACCTATGGATTGTTAGGAACAACACCATCTTTCTTACCACCATTCAAGATGGGAAGTACATCTAGGTACACAAAAGATGTATAAGGTGTTAAAGGCACAATTTTGGTGGAGCAACATGAAAAGAAAGGTGGCTGATTTCGTCTCGCGGTGCTTAACATGTCAGTAGGTTAAAGAATATCATTAGAGACTAGAAGGAATGTTGCAGAATTTACCTATCCTAGTGTGGAAATGGGAGAAGATAATGATTTATTTTATTATAGGTCTTCCAAGAACGGTTCAGAAACACGATTCCATATGGGTGATAGTGGATCGACTTACCAAGTTGGCCCATTTCATCCCTATTTTTGAAACACATAAACTGGAGGATCTGTCAAAAATATACATCTGAGAAGTGGTAAAGGGGAATGGTGTACCAGTTTCAATAGTCTCAGATAGTGATTTGAAGTTCACATATCGTTTCTAGAAATCCTTACCGTAAGCTCTTGGGACTCAGTTGACTATGAGCACAGCGTATCATCCTTAGACTGATGGGAAATCCGAGCGGATGATACAAACATTAAAAGAAATGTTGTAGGATTATGTAATGGATTTTGGTATCTCATGGGAGGAGCATATACCCTTGGTGGAGTTCTCATACAATAACAGTTATCAGTCCTCGATAGACATGGACCTATTTGAAGTATTGTATGGGCATCCTTGTTGTTCTCCACTATGCTGGGTGGAAATAGTTGAAGCTTCAATATTTGGACAGATCCTTGTCCAAGAAACAACAGAAAAGATCCAGTTGATTCGAAAGAGGATGGAGACGGCTCAGAGTCTTCAGAAATATTATGCAGATCACCGTCGAAGACCATTGTTATTCGTTGTGGGTGATCATGTCTTCTTGAGGATATATTCAAGGCTTGGACATAGTCATTTTGAGATGTGGGGAAAGTTATATCTTAGATACATAGGCCCATTTCAAGATACTATAATAGGTCGGAGAGGTGGAATATAAGTTGGAAATACCACCACAGTTCAGTTCGGTGCAAAATGTGTTCCATGAATCTCAGTTGAAAAAGTATCAGCCTGATCCTGACCATGTGATCAGATGGGATCACAGTGACCTAGAGCCATATGCTGCATTGATACATATCCTGGTACGAATTATGGATAGGAAAAATAATGTATTGTAGGGAAAAATCATCGGCCTAGTGCATGTTTTGTGGAAGCATGGTCATATTTAGGAAGATATTTGGGAACGTGAGAAGGAAATGAAAGAGTAGTGGCCAGAACTCTTTTAGTTGGGTGAGGGTTTTCTAATTTACAAGGATGAAAAGTCCAATGGTTTCTAGAATGTAGTACCCCCGGTTTCTAGTATGTAACCCTTACTTAATTACTTTTAGTGTTATAAATTTTAAGGGTGATGGTTGGGAGAGTTGGGAGAACTTTGGAGGTGTGTTTGGGGAAAAATGGATATTGCACGGGAGTTGCACGGTTTTTCTAACAGTGCGGCTAGACCATGCGTAGTAGGCACTTTTGAGGTAGTGTCTCCCTCATGGTTGGAGAATGGTTCTAGATACCATGTGAGGAGGTTGTTTGAGGGTCTATCGAGGCTTTGGCTAATGCATGGTTAGCACACGGTTTGTCTAACCATGCGAACTAACCGTGTGGGCACTTAAGTGAGATCCTATAAAAGTGGAGCACACACGTTTTTGCCTCTAAATGGATCTTTTTTCCTCCTAAGTGTCCATAACATGTGATTACTCTCCCTTGAAGTTAGGAGAACCTCTCCCAAGCATTTTGGAGGTGATCTGAAGGCTTTCTTTGGAAAATCAAAGCTGGATTCTTAAGGTATGTGATCGTTCTTCATCATTCTTGATCGGTTTATTAGATATACTTTGATCTACCTCTCTTCTTCTCTCGGTTTCATGGATCTACACCCAATATATATAGATATATGTTTTTGCATTCAAAATATGATGATATTTGGTCTTTTTATTTCTAGGAGAAGAGATCTAAGGTGGCTTCTTGGGGAATTGATCTAGTTTTCTTAATCGTTCTTTATTCGTTGTGGTTTTTGTCAAAACCTTTGAGGTATGATGATTTTATCTCGATTCCTCTTGCTATAATTTATTGGATTATTTTAAAATTGGTTTATTTGAATTGGATTGATTGTGAAAATCATGGAAGAAATATTCGTTAGTGATGATTTGGTGTTTTAGTGAAATTTTGAAATCTTGGTGAATTATTGTGAAAAGTGATTTAGCCTATGGAATTTAAATTGATGATTTTAAAATATAGATTCTATGGAGTTGTTAAATAGATTGATGAAATTATGGTTTTCAATAAAAAAGATGTTTTATTTAATTGTTTTTGGTATTTAAATGACTTTGATGGAATTTATTTTCAAACAAAAGGGTGTTTTTATTGAAAAAGTTTTTTGTCATGATCCTTCTAGATATTGGTGTGAGTTCATATTGCATTTATGAGGTTTGGTTGAAATATGAACTTGTGATCTGTGCCAATGGTTAAATGAAACATGGTATATAATGTTAATATTGCATATACAGGTGACCATGCTATCTTGACACATCAAATTGATTATGATTCTAAGATTGATTGATAGTCTAGTTCAGACCCTAGGTCATCTCTAAAGAAGCTTCGATGGTTTTATATTGTGAATTTTTAATAAGGAAAACAATAGAGGGGGTGGTTTGAAAACAATTTTAAGTAAGTAACTTAACCTAAATAGTTGTAAAGTTTAAAGAAAAAGTTTTTTTTGAAACATATGAGATAAGTAGTGATAATTACTAAATTATTACAGAACTTTAATAGTTCCTTGTTCTCAATTGGTTATTAGGTTTTGTTGTAATCCTTTGGTTGAGGGATGACCAAGATCTTGGTTCCCATCATTCCTCTTAAAATAATGCACAAATAACCACCCCTTGTCTCAAAAATTGTGTTGTCAATGTTTGGACCTTAAGAATGGAGTGAGTTATACCAAATCAAACTAAAATATCATGTATGTGTGAGAGAAAGAGGATGCTTGTGTTGTCCAATCGGAACAACTCAATATTCCCACTTGAATCTCAACCTGATCAGAATTGAAATGAGAAATGTTTCACTTAATTAAACCAAATAAATGCATTCAGAGAAGAAGAATATAAGGATTAAACATAAGTTAAATAATTCACACAAAAATTACAAAACAACCAGTAGCATATAAGGTGTCGAAACTCCCTCTTCAAGTGTGTATCTCCCTCACAATGATCACCCACCGTTTAACATGACATTGAGAGGTGGAGGAAGCTCGGGTGGAACTCCTTCTTCATTATGGATCCTCCTATGAGGATAGGGCCTCCAGAACTTCAAGAATGAGGGGGAGACTCCTCCAAGACTCCGAAATGGCAGAGCTTCATTACTGGTTTGAACTTCAAATTGAGGATCCCAAGATTCCATTTTATAGGTTAAGTGGAGGGTGGTTTTGAGAACATAGATTTTGTAAAACCTATTGTACCATGGTTTTAGACAACATTATAGTCAAATCATGCTTTGTAAAAAACTATAAACATGTTTCCCCACCTCTTGACTATCTGCACCAAATGTTTGGCACCATTTGGACAAGTGGATCCCGAGATATAGACAGATCACAGTACACCACTTTTGACATCGTGCAGATTTGTTGTGGACAGATAATATCGGTTGGGCCACCAGATGGATGAATGAGTCTTGGGTTTATTAATATGAAATTTATCCCATTTAATTTTGGACTATCCCACAAAATATCAGCCCATTTGGATGAACGGTTCAATATCAGGGTGCATATGAGTTCACTAGTGTGAATGGATCCTGCATAGTTTGGCGCATTTTTCTTGGAAATCATCATGGGCACTCCAAATCACCTCCTCCTGTAATGCAATCATAAAAAAATTAACATTTCCCATTTTTGACATTGATAAACACAAAATAAATTATTCAAATAGGGAATGAAATTTGTTATTAATTTTATAATTTTTAATACAAAACACGTTTAGCAGAGTGGAGTAAGGGTGAAAATGAAATAGAGAATCTCGGTGCGATCACACCCCTACGCCTAAACATTTTCACTCCTGGGAAATGTCCTAATTATAAAAATTATGAATGTAGATATTTCAAACTTCATAAATATTTAACATTCAATGAAAATTTAATTCCAAATAGATATGTGATCAAATCAAAAATCACACTGAGGAGTTATGCTCGGTGAAAATGAAAAAAGACGTCTCCAAAATTATATCTAAATGAAATTCCAAGAGATGCATGATACCAATCAAAGAAAATAATTCAAAATTTAATCATTTCACTAATTCACCATGTGTGTGTGTGACAACCATTTCATACTATTCTTTCCACTTTTTATCTAGTAAATATTAGTTATTTTAATAATTATCTACATACAAGATCCTTTCCACTGAATGTTCCCCACATCCTTTATAATAAAATTTCAAGACCCACTCACTTAAGTATTCCCAAAAGTCAAACCATAGTCTCCCGACCAAGATATCACCATACGTTGTACATTTCATCACTCCCCTTATTTATTAATTTTTCAAAAGTTTCACTTGGAACAAATATCACACTCTTCTCCCAACCCATGTTTGATCTCCTCATGACACTAATTGTAATAGTTATAATAAGATCTAATGTCGTGGAAGGGTGGTTTTCATCCTTCCAAATATACAACCCTTTTTTTGTTATTTTTAGGGAATACAACAGTCGGATAATAGGTACACACACATAGGTGAATCTAGTAAAGTAATGAAATAGATCAAATAGGGAACGAACGTATGGAAAAATAATTTTCTAAAGTAGAGAAAACAATCAACCAAACTTATATTTACCTTCCATTAAGAGAGAAATTTTCACATTTCATGGTTGGGTGGAAAAATAGGTGGATAGATTAAGTAACATGATTTTCCCTTAAACTATTCAAAAAAAAGGAACCATTTTTCTCAAAGGTTTCAAAATGAAACAACCATTTATATCATCAACAAACACCCAAATTTCAAAAGAAAATAACACCACAGTATTGAATTCTTACATAAATGCACATGTTATATTATGTTTTTTTGAATGTTAAAACAACATGAAATACAGACATTCCACATGAATTTTAAATAACATCCATGATTAAATGGGCATCATTTTCCAAGGTAATGTGGGAATAAAAAAAAGTAATATTCCCGAAAAAAAGTGATGGGAAGGGAAGGGGGAAAGAAACAATACAATTCAGTAAGATAAAAAGAGAAAAATAAGAAAGATGATGAAAATTCCTAACTAAACCAAGAATATACCCACCCCCCAAAACTAAAGTGTGCAGTGTACTCACTGTAATAAAATAAAATGTGGGAAGGAAGGATAAAACCTGGTGGGTTTCATTCATTGATTTCTTCTTCAACATGGAGTTCCTCCATCAGGGAATCTGGAATGGATTCATGGATGTTCTTCAGCCACTGCCTATTGACAGTGAAGGTTTTCTTGGTTTCTTCATTTTTAATCCTAGACAACACCAAATGTAGAGACATTAGTAACAATGTATGGGCCAAACCAATGGGAACGAAGCTTACCTGGATGAGACTTCAGCCTTGAATTGTAAAAGAGGACCTTCTGCCCAATGTGGAACTGGTGATGAAGGAATAGACGGTCATGAGAAACCTTGGTTCTCTCCTTATAAATCCTGGAGTTCTCATATGCATCTCTTCTCATTTCCTCCAGCTCCTAAATCTGAAACATCCTTTGATCAACTACACCAGAAAGATTATAATTGCATTGTTTGATAGCCCAGAAATCCCGATCCTCAATCTCAATAGGGAGGTGAAAACTCTTTCCAAACACTAACTGATATGGTGACATGCCAATGGGTGTTTTGAAAGCAGTACGGTACACCCATAATTAATCATCAAGTAAAACACTCCAATATTTTCTATTGGGTTGAACCATTTTTTCAAGAATATGGTTTACCTCTCTATTTCAAACCTCGGCTTGACCATTGGTCTATGGGTGATAAGTAGTAGACACTCGATGACTGACCCCATACTGATGCAAAAGTGATTGCATTGTTAGGTTGCAGAAATGACAACCCTAGTCACTGATGATGAACCTAGGTAAGACAAACCTACAGAAGATTTGGGTTCTGAAAAATTCTACAACTACCTTAGAATCATCAGTCCGTGTAGCTCGTGTCTCTACCCATTTTGATATGTAATCAACTGCCAGATAATTGTACAAGTTTCCAAAGGCATTAGGAAACGACCCTATAAAGTCAATACCCCAAACACAAAAATGTCATGAAATTGAAATGATTATTATGGAATTTCATTTCTTTTAGTGACATTACCCATTATTTGACAATGAGGAAAAGATTTACAAAAATCATGGAAATCCTGAAAAATTGTTGGCCAAAATGGACCAGAATCAAGGATTTAGTGACCAGTCCATTGGGGACCAAAGTGGCCCCCACAAGCAAGACTGTGGCAGAATCTAAGGACAGGCTGAAACTTTCTCTCAGGGACACAATCCCTAAAGACTTGATCACTGCATGTGTACCAGAGGTAGGGTTCATCCCAAATATACCAATGAGACTCATGTTTTAGACGAATGGCTTGGTTTTTGTTGAAATTAGTAGGAATACAAGATGCTACCAAATAATTTACAATTTCGACATACTAAAGAATATAATCTTGCACTCAGTACAATTGAACATCTGGAAGCATGTCATTTATGGGAGTATAGGGGGATGAGTTAATGTCTGAGGATGCTTGGATCCTATTTATATGGTCATCCACCACATTCTATGCTCATTTTTTATCTCTAATTTCTAAATTGTATTCCTGAAGGAGGAGAATTCCGCAAATGAGATATGGTCTAGCTTCCAGTTTCTTAAGGAGAGACTGGAGGGCTTCATGGTCTGAGAACACAATGACTATAGACCCCAAAATGAATAACCTGAATTTTTCCTAGGAAAACACAATGTAAATGAATTCTTTTTTAGTTTTGGTTTGTTTTTCATGGAAAGGGTCCAATGTATGTGAGGCATAGGCAATGACATGTGGAGATTGATCGAACCTTTGTAATAAGACTGCCCCAACTGCATAGTTAGAGGCATCACACATGATCTCAAATGGTAAATCCAACCGAGGTTGTTGGATTATCAGGGGAGATGTGAGACTCCATTTTAACTTATCAAAATATTCCTCACATTCAACATCAAAATCAAATTCCTTTTCTTTTTAGAGTAATTGGGAGGGTGGTAGTGCAATCTTACTATAGTCGCGAATTTAACGAAGGTAAAATCTAGCATGTTCTGGGAAACACAGCACATCCTGTACATTTTTTGGGAATGGTAAGGATGAAATGCCATCCACTTTTGATCTATCTATTTAGATACCATCCCCAGAAACTACATGACACAAAACTATACATTGTCTCACCATGAAATGGTATTTCTCATAATTTAATACAAGATTATTTTCAATATAGTGACGTAGGACTAAACCAATACTACTTAAAAATTCATCAAAATAAGATCCATAAACAGTGAAATCATCCATTGAAACCTCCAATAAATTCATCAGGTAATCCGAAAAAATACTAACCATGCATCGCTAGAAAGTACTCAGAGCATTGCACATACCAAATGGTATCCTCCTATATGCAAATTTTCCAAAGGGGCAAGTGAAGGTTATCTTTTCCTAATCCTCAGGGGCAACATGGATCTAAGAGTTTCTAGAATACCCATCAAGGAAATAGAATTTGGACTTACCCTCTAGCCTCTCTAGCATTTGGTTAATGAATGAAAAAGGGAAATAGTCCTTCCTAGTTTGTTGGTATCATCAGTGATAATATATACAGACACAGAAACTATTCTGCACACAAGTAGGAACCAAATAATTGTTTTCATTTTTGATTATAGTAAGGCCTGTATTTTTAGGAACTAAATGAATGGGACTAACCCATTTGCTGTCAGAGATGGGGTAAATGATTCCAGTAGCAAATAATTTTATTACCTCATTTTTCAAAACTTCTAGGAGGTTTGGGTTCAGTCGACGTTTTTCCTGCCTCATTGGTTTAGCCACATCATTTAATAATATATGATGTGTACTAATTAATGGGATAATACCAGGAATGTCCACAAGTGTCCATCCCAAATCATTTTTCTACTCCCTCAAAATTTCAATCCATTGCAATTCATGCTTAGGATGGAGTGAATTAGCAATGATGATGGGAAAATTGTTTCCATTCTCAAGATATGAATATTTTAAATCTTGAGGTAGTTTTTTTATGTTCCAATTCAGGTGGGTTTTGGATTAATGGGAATGTGTGTGAATGTGAGAGATCATTAATCTCATCTAACTACTCAATGGTATCATCCTCAAATGAGGAATGAGCTTTTACAATCTTAGAAGTATCATCGATGGTCAGTGGATCCTCAATGATCAAGAAATCATCAATTAATAAATATGGATGGCACTTTTTTAGACCACTAAAATAATCAATGCATGAGCCATTACCTAGAATTTCAATCAATGAAGAAAATTTAGAAAGGGTATCATGGGAATGATAAGAAGTGTTTTCAAGGGAAGGGAGTACATCAATTGAAGTTAGTGAGAGAGAGGAGTGTTCTTCTAAGGGGTGCATCATGGCATTAATGATGTTGAAATGGACTATGTCACCACAAAATTCAATAGATAATGTACCATTATAAACATTAATTATGGTTTTTTTCTCTTTCAATAATGGTCTCCACAATATAATTGGGGAATGTACATTCATCCTATCATCATCCATTTTAAGCACATAAAAATCAGCAGGAAAAATTAAATTTTGAACCCTCACAAGAACATCTTATAACACACCAGAGGGGTGTGTGGTACTCCGGTTAGCCAGTTGAACAATAATTCCAGTGGGATTCAGTTCCCAACCCATAAATGTTGAGTAAATGGAGTGATGAATAACATTTATAGAAGCACCTAAATCAAGCCTAGAATTAGAAAAAGAATACTCCCCTATGGTGCACAGAATTGAGAATGTACCAGGATCATTTTACTTGGTGGGAAGTGATGGCTCTTTTAATGCTAATACATTCCTCCCCAATATCACCTTTTTATCCCCACGAATTCGCCTTCGGTGTGTAAACATCTTCTACAGAGACACTACATATCTTGAAATTTGTTTCACAACATCAATCAAGGGGATGTTTACCTGCACTTTTTTGGAAGTTTCTAATAATTTTTTTTTCTAGTTTAGTTTCCTTTTTTTCCTAGGATGGGTAGAACTTTGGGGAAATGGAAGAGGAATGGGTTGGCTAGGAGAATCATCGACATACACACTCTTTCCTTTGTAATTACTTCTCTAAAGACATGATTTTTCAATATTTTGAACCTTTATAATAGTTGGGATGGAGGTTTCCTCACGAGGGGATGACTCTAGTGGAGGATTCATTAGAATTTCTAGTTGTCTTCTACTCCTATGGGTGATGGAACTAAAATTTCCTTTATCTCTAGGGTTGACTAATGGTTGAGATGGTAGTTTACATGACCAGTGACTTTGAATTTCCCCCACCGAGTTAACTAGTTATCCTAATTGGGGTTTGAGGACTTATATGGATTCCTGGGTGGTTTGCTGGAAATGGAGATTGTTGGAAGCCATTTTTTTCTTCATATCTTCTAGGCTAGGATCATGTTTTCGAGAGGGTTATTTGAAAGGCCATTGGGGTGGATGAGGATTTTTGGTTGGTGGTGGTGGATGAAAACTATGACCCTGTTGGTTCCATGGTTGTTAAGGTTAGTTTGAATAACCATTTCCTATAGGCTTGGTTATATTTCCACCCATGATATTATGGATAGTATGATTCTTGCCTAAAGGGTTGGTTATAGAGGCAGCCTGGAAAGATTGTCTCACAACTCTCAAAAGTTTCTCTCAATTGGGGGAATTGGTCAGAGTAGTGGGTGTTAGAAGAAAATATAACACAATGGATGGGAGGAAGAGATTGGGATTTCCCTTGGGAAAGATCCAGTTGTCTTATAAGGGTACTTACCTCTCCAAACTTTGTGTCCACCTTCCTCTCGAATTTGATACTTTTCACCTCATGGAAAGCTCGAATGGGAACATTGGACCTTGAACCAATTTTTCGAGTGTTATGTGCCATGTTCTCAATTAAGTTCCCTGCAGTGATTGGGGTCCTATCTACCAGCACACCACCTATAGAAACATCAATCATGTTCCTATAAATAGGGATGAAACCTTCATAAAAATATTGTATTAAATGTTGGTATCTTATTTGGTGGTATGGACAACTTGAACATAATCTTTTAAATCTTACCCAATATTCATGAAGTGTTTCCCCTTGATATTGTCTTATACACCATATTTCCTTCTTTATTGTTGCAGTTCGAGAGGTTGGGAAATATTTTTCAATAAAAAGGTGTTTCATGTCTACCCAGCCTCTTATTGGTGAATTAACGTAATACATCCAGTATTTTAAAGTGTCTTCTAATGAAAATGGAAATTCCATAAGATTTACTTGTTCTTCATCCACATTAGTAGGTTTTAAAGTAAAAAAAACAGTATGACATTATTTTATGTGATTATGTGGTTCTTCTCTCGTGATTCCATGAAATCTTAGTAATAAATGAATTAGACCAGATTTTAGTTCAAAATTGGGGGCCTCGCCTTGCATTTGAATATAGGTGGGCTGGATTTCAACATCAAGTGAGGTTAGTTATTTTAATATTCATTTGTTTTAATCCATATTATTCACCTTTATTTCAGTTTTTATATTTTTTCCAGATGAATAAGAGGAAGGATCAAGAAGAGTGTTGATTTTTTGGGTGTCCTCCTTCGATGGGTTCTCTTGTTCATCTCTGGGTCGCTGATGTAAGACCCTCTCCGGATCGGGTTCAAGAAGAGGTAAATCTCTCAAATTATAATGAATCATGCACCAATACTACACAAAAAATAGATCATAATACCAAAATACAGGTAGATGTATAATATAAATTAGATAAATATTCACAAAATTTACAAAAAATCTTGTCAAAAAAACACACTAAAAACCAAAGCGCTCTGCATAAATAGCGCCAAAATTTGACCGCTTTGTCATGAAATGTCAAATTGATTATGATTATAAGATTTATTTATAGTCTAGGGTAGACCCTATGTTGTCTCTCCGGGAGAATTGGTGGTTTTATATTGTGAATTTTTAATAAGAAGAACAAAATAGGGGGTGGTTTGAAAACAAGTTTTAGAAAGTAACTTAACATAAAGAGTTGTAAAGTTGAAAGAAAAAGTGGTTTTTGAAAAATATGAGATAATTAGTTATCATTTTTAAGTTACTAAATAACTTTAATAGTTCCTTGTTCTCAATTGTTTATTAGGTTTTGTGGTAATCCTTTGGTTGAGGGATGACCAAGATCTTGGTTCCCTTCTTTCCTCATAAAATAATGCACAAAGAACCACCCCTTGACACAAAAATCATGTTTCCAAGGTTTGAACCTAAAGCATAGAGTGAGTTCTACCAAATAATACTGAAATATAATGTATATTTTAGAGAAAGAGGATTCTTGTGTTGTCCAATCGTAACAACTCAAGATTCCGACTTGAATCACAACTCAATCGGTATTGAAATGAGAAATGTTTCACTTAATTAAACCAAATAAATGCCTTAAAATAGGAAGCATATAATGATTAAACATTAGTGAAATCATTCACATACAAATTAAAAAAATCCAGTATCATATAAGGTATCATATCTCCCTCTTCATGTGTGTGGATCCCTCGCAATGATCACCCACTGTTTAGCTTGTCATCGGGAGGAGGAGGAAGCTCGGGGGGAACTCCTTCTTCATTATTGATCCCCCCTATGAGGATAGGGGCCTACAGAACTTCAATGATAAGGGGGAGACTCCTACAGGACTCCAAAATGGAAGATATTCACTTCTGTTTCGAACTTTAAAATGAGGATCCTAAGATTCCATTTTATAGGTAAAATGGAGGGTGGTTTTGTGCACACAGTTTTTGTAAAACCACTTGGACCATGGTTCTTGACCACATGATAGTCAAATATCTCTTTGAAAAAAACTAGAAATTTTTTTCCCAACCTCTTGAATGTATCAATCGAATGTTTGGAACCATTCAGACAAGTAGAGCCTGAGATATGGACAGATCATAGTACACCACCTTTGACTACGTACAGATTCAGTGTTCTAGATAGATCAGGTCTTTTGGGCCACCAGATGGACGAATGAGTCTTGTGTTTCTTCATATGAAATGTATCCCAATTATTTTTGGACCATACAAATAAATATCAGTTCATTTGGACGTGCGGTTTATTATAAAGGTTCCGATGAGTCCACTGGTGTGCATGGATCCTATGCAGTTTGGCCCATTTTTTTTAAGAAATCATTATGGGTCCTCCAAATCACCACCTCCTATAATGGAATAATCAAAAAAAGTAACATTGACCTTTTTAAGAGTGATAAAAACAAAACAAATGATTCAAATATGGAATGAAACTTGTTATTATTTTTAAAATTTTCAATATAAAACAATTTTAGCATAGTGGTGTAAGGGTGAAAATGAAACAGTGAATCGTGGTGCAATCACAGCCCCACACCTAAACATTTTCACTCCTGAAAGAATTCATAATTAAAAACATTATTCATGTAGATATTTATAACTTCATAAATATTTAAAATTCAATGAAAATTTAATTCTTGATAGAAATGTAATCAAAGAAAATATCACACATGGGAGTTATTCTAAGTGAAAATGGAAAAAGTCATCTCAAAAATTGTATCTAAATGAAATTCCAAGAGATGAATGATAAAAATCAAAGAAAATAATTCAAAAGTTAATCATGTCACTAATTCTCCACGTGTGTGTGTGAAAACCATTTCATTCTATTCTTTCCACTTTTTATCTAGTAAATATAAGTTATTTTTATAATTGTCTACTTACAAGATCATTTCCAGTGAACGCTCCCAACATCATTTGCAATAAAATTTCAAGACCCACTCACTTAAGCATTCCCAAAAGTCAAACCATAAGATCTCAACCTGATATCCCCATACATTGTACATTTCATCACTCCCCTCATTTATTAATTTTTCAAAAGTTACACTTGGAACAAATCTAACACTCTTCTCCTAACCCATGTTTGATCTCCTCGTGAAACTAAATGTAATAGTTATAACAAGATCAAAGGTCGAGAAAGGGTGGTTTTTTACCTGACCAATACACAACCCTTAATTTTTTGTTTTTTGAGGGTGTACAACAATCAAATAAGAGGTACACACACATAGGTCAATCAGTTACAGTAATGAAATAGATCAGATAAGGAACGAATGTTTGGAAAAATGAATTTATAAAGTAGATAAAAAATTAAACCAAAATTATATTTTAATTACATTAAGTGATAAATTTTCACATTTCATGGATGGGTGAAAAAACATGTGGAGAGATTAAGTAACACAATTTTCACTTAAACTATTCAAAAAATGGGCACCATTTTTCTCAATGCTTTCAAAATGATACAAACATTTATATCATCGACAAATAACCAAATTTCAAAAGAAAGTCACATCATTCTATTGAATTTTTACATAAATAAACATTTCATTAGAATTTTTTTGAATGTTAAAACAACATGAAATACAGACATTCAATATTCATTTTCAATAACTTCCATGATTAAATGGGAATCATTTTCCATGGTAAAGTGAGCATAAAAAAAGTAATATTTTGGCACAAAAGTGAGGGGAATGGAAGGGGGAAAGTAACAATACAATTTATCAATCTAAAAATAGAAAAAGAATAAATATGATGAAAATTACTAACTAAACTAGGAATATACCCATCCCCAAACACCTAAAGTGTGCAGTGTCCTCACCGTAATAGAAGAGAATATGGGAAGGAAGGATAAAACATGGTGAGTCTCATTCAAAGATTACTTCTTGAACTTGGAGTTCCTCCATCGGGGACTCTGGAATGGATTCATAGAAGTGCTTCAACCACTTACAATTAACAGTGAAGGTTTTCTTGGTTTCTTCATTTTGAACTTGGAAAACACTAAATAGAAAGACATTAGTAATAGTGTATGGGGAAAACTAGTGGGAACGAATCTTACTTGGATGGAACTTTAGCCTTGCATTGTGAGGGGGGACCTTCTATCCAATGTGGAACTCGTGATGAAGGATAAGAGGTTTCTGTGTAACCATGGTTCTCTCCTTATAAATCCAAGAGTTCTCATATGTATCTCTTCTCATTTCATCCAACTACTGAATCTAGAACTTCCTTTGAGAACCTACACTAGAAAGATTATAATTTCATTTCTTGATGGCCCAGTAAGCCCAGTGCTCAATCTCAATAGGGAGGTGACAACTCTTTCTAAACACTAGCTGATATGGTTACATGCCAATGAGAGTTTTAAAAGCAGTACGGTAAGCCCATAATGAATCATCAAGTTGAAGACTCCAATCTTTTCTATTTGGTTGAACCATTTTTTCAAGAATCTGTTTTACCTCTCTATTTGACACCTTGGATTGAACATTGGTCTTTGAGTGATAAGAAGTAGACACTCTATGATCGACCCCATACCAACGCAAAATTGACTACATTTTTCGGTTATAGAAATGAGAACCCTGGTCACATATAAGGAACCTAGGTAAGAAAAACCAACATAAGATTTGGGTTCTATAAAATTCTACAACTACCTTAGAAACATCAGTCCTTGTAGCTCGTGCCTCTACCCATTTTTAAATGTAATCAACTTCCAGAATAATGTACAAGTTCCCAATGGAATTAGGAAATGGACCCATAAATTCAATACCCCAAACATCAAAAATGTCATGAAAGAGAAATGGTTGTTGTGGAATTTCATTTATTTTATAGACATTACCCATTCTTTGACAACAAGGAAAATATTTAGAAAATAATGGACATCCCAAAACGTTTTTTCCAAAAGAGACCCGAATCAATGATTTTGTGAGCAGTCCATTGGGGACCAAAGTGGCCCCCACAAGCAAGAGTGTGGCAAAATATATGGACAGACTAAAAATCACTATCATGGACACAATGCCTAAGGACTTGATCACTACATGTGCATCAGAGGTAGGGGTCATCCCAAATGTACCAATGAGACTCATGTTTTAGACGACTGGCTTGGTTTTTGTTGAAATCCGTAGGAATGCAAGATTCTACCAAATAATTTACAATTTCAGCATACCAAGGAATGACATCTTGCACTCAGTACAATTTCTCATCAGAAAAAATGTCATTTATCGGAATATAGAGGGATGATTCATTGTCTGAGGATAGGTGGATCCTAATGATATGGTCAGAAACCACATTCTCTACTCCTTTTGTATCTCTAATTTCTAAATTTAATTCCAGAAGGAGGAGCATCCTGCAAATGAGGTGTGTTTTGGCTTTCTATTTCTTAAGAAGATACCATATGGATGCATGGTCTGAGAACACAATGGCATTGGACCCCAAAAGGTATGACTTGAATTTGTCCAAGGAAAACACAATGGACATGAATTATTTTTTAGTTGTGGTGTTGTTTTCTTGGGCAGGGTCCAAAGTATGTGAGGCATAGGCAATGACATGTTTAGATCGATTGATCCTTTGTGATAAGACTACCCTAACTTCATAGTTAGAGGAATCACACATGATCTCAAATGGTAAATCCCACCGAGGTGGTTGGATTTTCTGGGGTGACACAAGACTCCATTTTAACTTATTAAATGCTTCCTCAAATTCACTATCAAAAAAATACCATTTCTTTTTGGAGTAACTGGGAGAGTGGGAGTGTAATCTTACTAAAGTCACAAATTAAATGATGGCAATATCTAGCCTGACCTTGGAAAGACCACATATCTCATACATTTTTGGGGAATGGTAAGGAATATATGCATCCAATTTTGATTTACCTACTTGGAGACCATCCCCAAAAATGACATGCCTCAAAACTATACATTGTCACACCATGAAATGGCCTTTCTCATAATTTAATACAAGATTATTTTAAATACATTGATATAGGAATAAACCAAGACTACTTAAACATTCATCAAAAGAAGATCCATAAACAGTGAGATCATCCATGAAAACATTCATGAAATTCTCTAGGTAATATGAAAAAATACTAACTATGCATTGTTGGAAGGTACCCGGAGCATTATACAGACCAAATGGAATCCTCTTATATGAAAATGTTCCAAAGGGGAAAGTAAAGGATGTCTTTTCTTGATCCTCAGGGACAATATGGATATTAAAGTATCCAGAATACCCATCAAGGAAATTATAGTGGGACTTACCCTCTAGCCTCTCAAGAATTTGGTCAATGAATGGAAAAAGGAAAATGGCCCTTCCTCATGTGTTGGTTTAGTCAGTGATAGTCTATACAGACATGCCAACTATTCTACACATGAGTAGGAACCGATTCATTGTTTTCATTTTTGATTACTGTAAGGATAGTGTTTTAGGAACTACTTGAATGGGACTGCCCCATTGTCTTTCAGATATGGGGTAAATGATTCCAGTAGCCAATAATTTTGTTTCCTCATTTTTCACAACTTCTAAGAGGTTTGGGTTCAGTCGATGTTGTGCCTGCCTCACTAGTTTAGCCTCATCAATTAACAATATATGATGTGTAAAAATTGATGGGATAATACCAGGAATGTCAGTAAGTTTCCATCCCAATGCTTATTTTTACTCCCTCAAAAGTTCAAGTAATCACGATTCATGCTCAGGAGGGAGTGAAATAGCAATGATGATGGGAAACTTGTTTTCATTCTGAAGATATAAATATTTTAAATTTGGAGGTAGTTGTTTTAGTTCAAATTCATGTGGGTTTTGGATTTATGGGAGTGTGTGTGAAAGTGAGAGATCACTAATCTCATCTAACTACTCAATGGTATCATACTCAAATGAGGAATGAGCTTTTACAAGCTTAGCAGTATCATCGATAGTCAGTGGATCATCAATGTTCAAGAAATCATCAATTAATTAACATGCATGTCACTTTTCTAGACCACTACAACAATCAATAAATGAGTCAATACCTAGAATTTCAATCAATGATGAAAACTCAAAAAGGGGAATGGGAGAATGATAAGAAGTGTTTTCAGGGGAATGGAGTACATCAATTGAATTTACTGAGAGAGAGGAGTGTTCTTATGAGGGGTGCTTCATGGTATCAAGGATGTTGAAATAGAAAATGTCACCACCAAATTCCATAGATAATGTACCATTATGGATATTAATTATGCTTTTGGCAGTTTTCAAGAATGGTCTCTCCAATATAATTGGGTAATGTCCATTCATCATATCATCTTCCATTTTAAGCACATAAAAATCAGCAGGAAAAATTAAATTTTGAACCCTCACAAGAACATCCTCTAACACACCAGAGGGGTGTGTGGTACTCCAGTTATCCAGTTGAACAATAATTCAAGTGGGCTTACGATCCCATACCAGAAATGTTGATTAAATGGAGTGAGGCATTACATTTATAGAAGTACCTAAATCAAGAATAGCATTAGAAAAAGAATACTCGCCTATGGTGCACGGAAGCGTGAATGTCCCATGATCATTGCACTTGGTGGGAAGTGATGGCTCTATTAATGCTGATATGTTCCTCCCCAAGATGACCTTTTTATCTTCAAGAAGTTCCCTTCAGTGTGTACACATCTCCTTCAGAAACTTTTCATATCTTGGAATTTGTTTCCCAGCATCAATCAAGTGGATATTTACCTGCACTTTTCTGAAATTTTCCAATATTTCCTTATGTAGTTAAGTTTACTTTTGTTTCCTATGTTGTGTGGGCCTTTAAGTAAATGTAAGAGGAATGGGTTGGCTATGAGAATCATTTACATACACACTCTTTCCCTTATAAGGGCGTCTCTCAAGACATGGTTTTTCAATATTTGGAACATTTTTATTGTTTGGGATGGAGGTTTCCCCAGGATGGGATGACTCTAATGGAGGATTCATTTTAAATTCTTGTTGTTTTCCACTCCTAAGGGTGATTACACTAACATTTCCTTTATCTCTAGGGTTGACTAATGGTTGAGATGGTAGTTTACCCGACCCATGACTATGAATTTCTCCCACTGAGTTAGCTAGTTAGCCTAATTGGGTTTTGAGATCATTTATGGATTCCTGAGTGGTCTGATTGAATTGGAAATTGTTGGAATCCATTTTTTTATCATATCATCAAGTCTAGGCTCAAGTTTTAGAGGGGGTTGTTGGAATGTCCTTTGGGTTGGATGAGGATTTTTGGGTGGTGGTGGTGGATGACTACTCTGACCTTGTTGGTTACATGGTTATTAAGGTTGGTTTGAATACCCCCTTGCCTATATAATTTGTTTTCTTTCCAACAAGGATTTTATGGATAGTATTGTTCATGCCTAAAGGGTTGGTTATAGGGGTATCCTGGAAAGATTTCCTCAAAACTCGGAGAAGTTTCACTCAATTGGGGGAATTGGTCAGAGTTGTGGGTGTCAAAAGAACATATACTGAAATGGATGGGAGGAGGATATTGGGATTTCCCTTGGGAAAGAGAATTTTGTCTTATAAGGGTACTTACATCTTCGAACTTTGGGTCCACCTTCCTCTCAAATTCGATAATTTTCACCTCATGGACACCTTGAATGGGCACATTGGACCTTGAACTGAATTGTTGAGTGTTCTGTTCCATGTTATCAATTAAGTTTATTGCAGCGATTATGGTCTTATCTACCAGCTCTCAACCTCCAATAGCATCAATCATGTTTCTATCAATACGGATTAAACCTTCATAAAAATATTGTATTAAAAACTAGTCACTTATTTGGTTGTGTGGAAACCCTGAATATAATCTTTTAAATCATTCCAATATTCATGTAGTGTTTCCCCTTAAGATTTTATTATACCAAATATTTCCTTCTTTATTGTTGTTGATCAAGAGTCTTGGAAATATTTTTCAAGAAAAAGGAATTTCATGTCTGCCTAGCCTTTTATTGGCGAATTTACATAATAAAGCCAGTACTTTGCAGCGTCTTATAATGAATATGGAAATTCCCTAAGCTTTACTTGTTCTTCATCCACATTTGCAGGTTTTAAAGTAGAACACATGGTATGGAATTATTTTATGTGCATATGTGTATCTTCACCAGTGAGTCTATGAAATCTTGGTAATAAATGAACTAGAATGGATTTCAGTTGAAAATTGGGTGCCTTGCCTTGCATTTGAATATAGGTGGGGCTGTATTTCAACATCAGGTGAGATTAGTTCTTTTATTGTTCTATTGTTATCATCCATATTATGAAACATTAGATAATTTTTATATTAGTTCCAGAAGAAGAAGAGGAATGATAAAGAAGACTGTCGATGTTTTGGGTGTCCTCCCTCGATGGATTCTCTTGTGCGTCTTGGGGTTGATGATGTAAGATCCTCTCCAGTTTGGGTTCAAAAGGAGGTAAATCTTACGAATTAGAACACGTCTTGCACCAATCCTACAAAATAAAAATATTAGAATACAATAGGATAGGTACAAGTATAATATATAATAGATAAATATTCACAAAATTTAGAAAAATATTGTCAAAAACATGCACTAAATACCAAAGTGCTCCCCAGAAACGGCATCAAAATTTGACCGTGCTATCATGACACGTCAAATTGATTATGATTCTAAGATAGATTTATAGTCTAGGGAAGACCCTAGGCCATCTCTCAAAGAGCATTGGTGGTTTTTTAGTGTGAATTTTGAATAAGAAAAACAAAAGAGGGGGTGGTTTGAATACAATTTTAAGAAAGTAACTTAATGTAAAGAGTTGTAAAGTTGAAAGATAAAGTGGTTTTTGAAAAATATGAGATAATTAGTGATCATTGATAAGTTACTATAGAACATGAATAGTTGTTCTCAATGGGTTATTAGGTTTTGTTGTAATCCTTTGGTTGAGGGATGACCAAGATCATGGTTCCCCTCTTTCCTCTTAAAATAATTCACAAAGAACCACCCATTGACACAACAATCATGTTGTATTGGTTTTGACCTCAAGAACAGAGTGAGTTATACCAAAGAATATGGAAATCTCATATATTTTTGAGAGAAATAGGATTCTTGTGTTGTCCAATCAGAACATCTCAAGATTCCCAATAGAATCTCAACCCGATCAGTATTGAAATGAGAAATGTTTCACTTAATTAAACCAAATTAATGATTTCATAGAAGAAGAATATAAGGATTAAACATAAGTGAAATAATTCACTCAATATTTCTAAAAAACCAGTAGCATATAATGTGTTGGAACTCCATATTTAAGTGTGTATCTCTCTCGTAATGATCTCCCACTGTTTAACTTGACATCGAGAGGAGCAGGAAGCTCTGGTGGAACTCTTTATTCATTATTGATCCCTTTATGAGGATAACGGCCTCTAGAAACTCAAGGATGAGGGGGAGACTCCTCCAGGACTCCAAAATGATAATTCTTGAATTCTGGTTCTAAATTTAAAATGAGGATCCCATGCTTCCATTTTATAGGTAAAGTGGAGGGTGGTTTTTGGAACACGGATTTAGTAATACCACTTGGGACATCATTTTCGACCACTAAAAAGTCGAATATCACTTTGGAAAAAGCTATAAATATGTTTACATAGCTTGTTACTATCTCCACTGAATTTTTGGAACCATTTTGACCAGTATATTCCGCGATATGGATAGATCATAACACACCACTTTTTTACTTCATGCAGATTCAGTGTGCTAGACAGATTAGGTTGGTTGGTCCATAGGATGGAAAAATGAGTCTTGTGTTACTTCATATGAAATGTAACCCTATATATATTGGACCAGCCTGAAAATTTTCATCCCAATTAGATTTATGGTTCAATAAAAAGGTTTGGATGAGTTCATTGGTGTGCATGGATCCTATGCAGTTTGGACCATTTTTTCTGGAAATCATCACGGTCCCTCCAAATCACCTCCTCCTACAATGGAATCATAAAAGAAAAGTAAAATTTACATTTTAATAGTGATAAACAAAAAATAAATGATTCAAATATGGAATTCAATTTTTGATTATTTTTATAATATCCAATATAAAACAAGTTTAGCACAGTGGTGTAATTGTGAAAATGAAACAGTGAATCGCGGTGTGATCAACAGGGCTTGGTTGAAATATGACATTGTGATCAGTGCCAATGGGTTAATGGAAGATGGGAAACAATTAAATTGTAAAGACTTGGTATATTGATGAGAAACTTCTCATGAGTATGGAACTTTCATAACCTATCATGCATGGATAGTTGCATGGGTTTGTGGGATGGTTGGGTAAGACCAAAAGGGGATATTTTGAAATGGTTTCAAATATTTGATTAGTTATTTTATGGAATAATAACTTTCTGAAAATTGTATTCGTTTGGTTTTCCTTTCACTTGGTTGTATACAGTTTTTGGAACTTGTTTTTATTCAGTTATAAACTATTTTGGTAAATTGTTTTATATGAACTGTTTCATATAATTGTTTCTAACTCTTCTATCCTAGTGGTGTAAGTAGGGAAAATCATTGGGGGAAAACCTACTAAGTTTTATACTCACCCTTAATTTGGTACTTTGGTGATTTTGTAGATGCTATCTTTTGGGATAGGGGAAAAGGTAGCGTTTCCCACATTTTTAGCACTACCTCATGATGTTTGGGCTGTTTGGAGATTGTGGAGCTTGGATCTTGTGGATCATGGAGTCTTGTAGTATTTTGAGAGTCTTTTGTCTTTTATCCACTATGTACTTTGATACTTGGATATTTTTATATTGTTATATATGTTGATTTGGTTTTGAGATACATGAAGTTGATAAGTTTTCTTTTATTCATTCATGAATCATATAGTGGATGTTTGGTTATGGTTGGTTAGTTTATTGGATTATTTCTTAAAGGTTAATTCATCCCCCAATTGTATTTGAAACCCTTTGGCATTTATTTCCTTCCTTTGGCATCCTGGGGATGACTCTCAAGGCCTATCGATGACTCGTTGTTCTCTCAAGCCAATGAGAATTGGTGGGTCATTACATGGAAGAAGTGATTCTTAAAACTAGAACACACGTTTCAAGGAACTGCGAAAAAAAATGTTGAACCCGATATGAATCCTTAAACAAGATAATAATGTTACCCACCTGTCAGGATTCTATCAATTGATAATGGAAGGCCGGAAAAATGAATCAATCATGCATGTATCCATTTAAATGGTGTTAATTTAATAGATTTTATTGTTTTTATCAGTTTTTTCTCATAACACCCTTCACTCCAAAATGTATTCCTTCAAGATTGCTCCCGTGGATGTCCTGACCACTGCTCAAGCTGGACTGTCACCCACCAGAAGGATGTTATCACCCACTCAGCATCTTCATTGCGGGGTTTCCAATGTGCTGGTAAGGGAGTACCATATGCACAGTTATATCCCAACCTTATAGGCTGCCCGATAGTCTCTCCAGGTTAATAACAACCCTCGATCGTCTGGTCAACGATGACTGATGGTCAAGAAGTAGACGGTTCCAACCACCGTCTTCATCCATTTCAGGTCCTTATCCTAGAATGCAACAACTTGTCCCTTCAATACTATAGGGAGGTGGATCAATAGGTCACTTAGGGCCTCAATTCAATGCTAGAGGGGTCTTTCCCAAGGAATCCCACTAACAATCTCCGTTAGAAAAATTGTGAGGCAGCGAACCCCCAACATGATGGGGGTGTTGCCTCTGGATGTTTGGCCCATGACACTCAGACCCAGGCATGCAAGACGATCCATCGGGGACAATGTATGGTCCATAGGGAGCAGGTCATCACCTTTTACCCCTCTAGAGAAGTCCACCAACCTAACTTGATGGAAAACAATGAGCGAGCATATATACTCATTCATCCTAATTTCGCTGCCCAGTAGACTCGTCTGGTAGCGAATTACCAATCCCAAAAGGGAATCTAGTGGAGTACCATGAATATAAAAATACAACTATTTATAAATTATCATCCAATCAGAAAGCTCCTCTGATTTCATTTAAGGGAGACCGCCAATCAAATGTGGTGGAAACTAGTAAACATGAACATACACCTACTTATACTCACCAATTGTTCCATTAGTCTCGTCTACTAGTATTGAAAGTGGTTCCTCAACCACTCATGATAGACAATATCCAGAACGAACATACACCTGCCAGTATTCATCAACCCTACCAATAGTCTCATTTGGAAGCACCTGGAGAAGTCACTCAGAAACCTCTGAAAGAAAATTTGGGGCAGACTCAACTCTCTTCCCCCATACATGAGTATTTACAATATATGGTGTTAGGAAAAGGAGGACAGGAGTAGGCACATACACCTACTCATGATACGATATGGACATATGTTCTTGTTCTGGCCGCTGAAGTCACCAAACATATCATAGCAATGGTGAAAGGGAAAACACCAATTCGGGCCCCATATTCTCGAAGCATTCCAGAATATCATAACAATAACTTCCATAGTACTAGGGGAACAACCACATAAATCTGTCCCCATACCTAGGATAACACATCATCATTCCATATTGGAGTAGATACATACCTCTGCTTCAGTCCAGGAGGGTTTTGGGACATACTCCCCCATATCATACGAACACCAGGATTAAGAACATACACTCTTTACCATTGAAGGTAATCATCCAGTTCTGATAACCACTCCAAGGTAGGAACATTTACCTACCCATGATAACCACTTCTCCCAACAAGTGGACCCACCTAAATGTAAGAGATTATCCAAGAAGAAGTCTCGCCAAGCATAGTTAAAAAATCAAGATCCAAGCTGTGATCTGGCTCCTCTTAATGCTAGAGTTCTTGAATCCCTTAGACATTTATCTATTTCAGCTTAAGATCCTACCCTCTCATTAAAAAATTATGGGATTATTAGCAGTAATTCTGAAGTTCCCCATAAGACAGTTCATCATGAAGGGTTGATTTATGAAACTTTGGTCAATCCAAAGATCATATCTCTAGATGAGAGGCACAACAACTCTCCATGTGGCCCGAAGACCAGAGAGAAAGAGGATTTATCCCTTTCTATAATCAACCATGGTGGTCCTTCCCATTATGGAATTCACTGAAAAAGTTCTCTCCATAGTAGTATTTCACATTGTCATGAAAATTCTATAATTGACAATGTAGTAATTAGAAAGCCCTCTTATCTCGAGGCACTTTCAACACAAGGTCAATCATGTCTGATGCCTTTTCATTAATAGGTGAAATAATTTCTCATCCCAAATACATATTAAGGGAACTGGCATTCTCCAAACCTCCCTTGGGTCATTTTTCTACCAATACAGTAGAGTAAAAAATGACTAATTACATTGTTTTTAATAAAAAAATTGATAAGTGTAAAATTTGGTTAGACCAAGTGGAGAAACCTCTAGAGAAATATGATGAAGATACGTTAAACATGAGAAAATAGTTGTCTAAATGAGAAATACAGGCCATGTTCTGGACTTTGAAAAATTCTCAATACAACATTCCAGAATTGATGGCAGGGGATTGCATTCATGATGTCCGCCTCAACTTATGAAAGATTCTTCATCATTTGAAAACTAAAGTATTACCATATGACGAATATCATAATCATGTAATGGTAATAGATGCTCTGAAACTCCAAATTGACTTGGCATATCTCTCAGTTTCCCAACATCCAATGTTTGAAAAGTAGCAGAGATCCCTTCAGCGTGCATGCCTCAATTCTTTAAAGGGGCTACGCTAGCTAATTTATGATATCCCATATAGTATTTGTATCAGAGGATGGGGTGCACATGGATAATTGCATTTTACATCACTACATAATCAGTAAATCCCGCCAAAAGTGGTCTCATGAAATGTTATTACCCACAGCCGAGTAAAATCAATAGATTTTGTATATAACCAAATGTATGCTCAAGAACATGCCTCAACTAGCTCTCATCAGTGTCATCCCCAAAGAAAACAAGTTGTTTAATTACTTTTGCATAAAGCATTTGAGAATATTCAGTAGTAATCTCTCTTAGAGTATTTCACCCATTAGATAATGAAAATATTTGAAATAGAACAACAATCTTTTGAAAGAGGTGATTTGAGTGGTTGCTGGATAATGCACCCTGCTAATGTCTAAAACCAAAATTCACAAAATCAGAACAGTAGCTACGCGAATCACAGCTATAACAGTTCAAGAGCCACCCCATCTTGCATGGATGGGGGATTAATTAATTCCACCTTCAAATTCATTAAATAAACATAGAATGTTTGAAGAAGAATAAAATGAATAGCCCCAGCCTACAGGGTTAGGGGATTTTCCACATCTACAATCCCCTCCTCAACAGAAGTCAGTTTTCTCCCAATTAGGGAAGAATCCAAAAAGAGAGCGCACAACTGAACTATCCAAAGATTCCCTTTGGGTAACTATCTATCAAAAATTTCCTAGGAATTAATCATATAGGAGAGAAGAGTCTCATTAATGATACAGAAGGAGAGGATATTACAAAAATACTGAGAGAATACCGTCAATGCATTATGTGTCAGTGAATGTTATTAACACCATTGCATAAGAGCTTCTAGAAAATGAGTCTTGATCAGGGAAATCAGAAGATAAAGTTCTTATCCATAATATGATACACACTTAAGAAAATTAGTGATGTGTGTGTACCTAATATCCGAGGGTTACCCAAAATCTTGGTATACCCTCAAATAATCAACTCTGACCCCTTCGAAAGGTATCTGACAAGGGGAATGGTAAAAGTTAGATCACGTATCACTTTTCCACTGGAGAAGGTCAATCTATTTCACTTGAAGAAAGATTTTCATAGTAATAAGAGGAGATGAAAGAGTTGAAAAGGCTCAATATGGAGTAACTTTGAAGAAACATTTCTGGTAGACATACTCCCCAGGAAGATCCTCAACTTTCACATCTTGTAGGAGCTCCTCAGCAAAGAGAACTGTTGATAACTACAGAAGTAGACAATAAATTTCCTCCATTGGGTATACATCTAGGGAAGGATCAAACATATACATACAGTACTATTCTCGTTGGTTATCCAAGATAGATACTATGACCACCACTAGTAGTTTTGCTGGTCTTTGCACCAGTTCAATCTCTAACTACTGTACCTATATAGGTCCCAGCTCATCTTGATATTCCCCCAATTTTTATGAACACAATTATATCATTAATAGTCCTATTGGAATATATGGAAGAACGGTGTGCACCATTTTATGTAGAAAAGAGAGCTTACCCTGAATGGGAGGATCTGATCCATCACCCACCAAATTTTGTGAATACAACATTCCCAATATTTAATGGTTCGGGAGATCTGAAAAAACACTTAACACATTAAGTTTCTCATTGTGATCCCATGATGGGGACTCTTTCAAAATAAGAAGCAGTAAAGTTTAGGTGTTTTGTGCTGTCATTACAAGGAACATCTTTTTTATGGTATACAAGTTTGCAATCTCAAACAATTACTAGATGGGAAGATCTCTGTTAGAAATTTCTTCTTCAATTTAGCTCAACGCTGCGGATGAAGATATTTTTTTATCTCAAAAATTTTAAACAAAGGGATAATGAAATAATCTTATATTTAATTTCTCGATGGAAAGGATTAAAATATTCCTTAAATCCGGAACTCCCTCAATAAGAGTTGTTGTTAATTTGTCAGGAAAACATGTGTGATGAGTTATGCACTCCATTGGTCCCTGTGAAATACATAGGGGGATTTAGAGACTTGGTTTCAATTTCCCAGTAAGTGGAGGATTCCATTATGGAAACGAAAGCTAATAATTGTGTAATTCCGTTAGATCTGGGAATGAGAACAGGGAAAGTAGAGATTGCAACAATCACACTCAAGAAAGCACTTGTACCTACTTCCACTTCAAAACCTTCAATATATCGAAGGGTCTGCCTCCCGAGCATTAGTAGAAATGACTTTTTCATCAAGACGATCAATGATATCAAAGGTGGAAAATGTTTGAGGAGTTATAGAATGAAGTTTTTTCTTTTTGGTTTGAACAGGATCACGATTACTTATTCTCAGCTCTAGAAAATAATTTGGTTCAGTTTCCAAGGCTGAAAAAACAAACAAAGAAGGAGATGAAGATCTTATGAATTATTGTCCCTTTCATCGGATATTGGGGAATCCCATCCAGAAGTGTTTTTTTCAAATACCTCCTTCAAAAAATGGTAGACTCTTACAAGTGAAACTGAAGAGTTTATCAGCCCAAGTATCATGTGTTACTACTACTGATCCAGAGGAAGAAGACGAATGGCAGTAAGTCAAAGTTAAAAGTTGACAAAAATATGATTATTGGATGATCAGGAAAATGATCAACTGAACTCAATCCATTATACAAACACAATTGTAACAACTGATTGTGTCTTCTTCCACTCCTGCCAAAACAAAACCACCTTCATCAAAAGGTTAATCCTCAAATAAGCGACATGATCAAAAGGGTAAAGAGTAGTCTGAAGAATACAAGATCATTTCAAGACCGAATTTGTCCTTGAATTTGGAATATTTCATGTCATCTATTTCAAAATGATGGGCACCGCCCCACCAAATGGCACAATTAAAACTAACATGCCAAGAAGAATCCTCATTAGATGAAGAATTTATCTTTGGTTATTTTAATGTTATCCACTGAGCAGATCCATATGCTGATGAGGATTCTGGTTATAATGAGCCTGAGCTCTCTGTACCTAATTTTATAAGTATAGGAAGAAACCAAAGTTGAGGATACATGGGAATACATGGGTATTATAGAAGCCATTATTTTAACTCTACCCCTGTTTGAACCGTATATGTAGCAGAAACTCATGGAAGAGCCCTTCTACGGGCTCAACAAGAATAATGAGATTCTTCCATGCATGACAGGTTCAACCTTGACATGATTATTTTAGAGGAATGATTAGCGCTTACACCATCTATCTCTTGGAAAGTAGATAGACCTAATCAGTCTAATCTACCAAAGCTATGAGTATTTCCAGCTTCTGCTCTGACACAAGATATATCCACATCAAGAGCGTCAACTTCCAAAGAACCTGCAAAACAACATTTTTATGATGGGAAACTCATACCTCTAGACCGAAAGTATGATGTTTTGAAACATTTATCCCAAGTACCAAACATGTTGTTGATTTTGGATGCCTTGAATCTATCAAAAGATCTTCGAGAATCACTTATTGAGGCTTTGTCAAGTCCTCAAGAGCTTGAAACCAATGTTACTGTTGCTGGGATATACCATAAAGATACTGATCCTATAGAATGTCATGTAGTTATATCTTTTATAAATTAAGATGAAGATGGTGTTGTAGATGGACATATCAGGACCTTGTATCCATCTGGAAGGATCAATGACATAGATATTCGATGAGCCTTCATTGATAATGGCTTAGGAGTTAATCTCATTCCTATTCGTACTTTTCGTCGATTGGGCCTCACTGAATCTAATTTATCTCCTTCCACTTTAATTTTTCAAGGTTATGATAATAATGAGCAAGAACCTTTGGGTGAGATTACACATAAAACTCAGTTTGGAGATCTTGTGTCTAATTCAGATTTTATGGTTGTCTGTCAGGACACAACCTTTAACATTCGTCTTGGTTAGCCTTGGATACATAAAAATGCTTTCATACCTTATTCATACAACAAATATCTCATGTACTATTTTAATGGTAAAATTGTAACATTTTATGGTGAAATGGAACCATTCAAAATGTGTGAATCTCAATACATTGTGGGAAAATTTTGTCACACAAAGGGAACAAGGTCTATGAAAAATGAGGTAACCAAAATCAATGCTCCAAATGGTCTGGAAAAGATCCCACAAAACCAATTCAAGAATTTTAGTACAGATTATGTGTTTTCTATAAATCATATTGAAAGGATAAACCCAAATATGAACACTCATCCAGTGACTTCCATAATGTCAATTGCGGCAATCGATCCTAACAGCATGGGAGAAATTGTTGATTCACCAAGTAGTGGTTAAAGCTTAAATGGATACGTCTTCATTTCCTCCACTGAACATCATTAAGTCTATACATCATCAATCATACTAGAATAAGTTGTACCAATACTATAGGAAGAGTAGGGTGTTGATTCCCAAATCATTATATCCTTTTCAACGCTCTATAAATACCCTTCATCATCAGTAGGGTTAGAAATGGTAGCCTCTTCTTCAGGATGTTCAAATACCGTCTCCTCTCATATATTTGAATGTTTAGCTTAGTCACCTACTATGCAAGTAGAAACAGAAAAAGTGAAATGTAAGGAAGAGGAAAAAGAAGAATAAGATCTATTAGACACTCCTCCAACATTTGAGGAAGGTGTCTCTACCACTATGGATGTGCTCAGAGAAATAAATATAGGTACAGAAGAAGATCCATAGCCCACTCTAATTCGTGTGGATAGAACTCCTAAAGATCAAGAAGTGTATACTTCATTTCTAAAGTAATATCGAGATATATTTTCTTGGAATCATTTAGAAATTCCAAGTCTTAATCCCAATGTATCCACTCATCATTTGGGTTTTCTAGAAGAACATCGAGGATTCCAGTAGGCAAAAAGAAGAAAAAACCCAACTCATTCCTCTAAAATTGAAGCTGAAGGTGATAATATTATCAAGGTTAAAGTTTTCAGGGAGGTTTAATATCCAAAATGTTTGTCCAACATTATCCTAGTAAAAAATAAGAATCAGTAAATAGAGTTTTCATTGATTTCATAGATCTTAATTGGAATTTTCATAAATATGACTTTCTAGTTCCAATCACAGAGATTTTAATTGTTGCGACATCTATCGATGAAGATCTTTCCTTTATGGATGGTTACTATGGGTGAAATTAAATCCACATGGCCCCAGAGGATGAATATTCTACAGCCTTTAGAGCCCATCCAGGTGTGTTTTTATATCAGGTAATACCCTTTGGATTAATGAATGCAGGTGAAATGTATCAACATGCCATGAAACATATCTTCATACCCTTCTTAGGAAAACTTTTCAAATGTTATGTGGATGATTTGGGGGTTAAATCCATACAATGTTCCAATCACTTGGATGATCTGGATACCATATTCAATAAACTTCGGCAACACAATTTGAAGATGAACCCCTTGAAACGTGCTTTTGGGGAAACCTCAGGAAAATTCATTGGCTTTGTTTTATTCCATCATGGCATCGATGTTGATGATGAGAAAACAAAATCAATACTTGGAATGTCACATCCTCAAAATTTGAAATAATTAAGAGGAATAAAATGCCACTTGGCCTATATTTGGTGCTTTATCGTGAATTTTGTAGGAAAGTGTTTTCCCTTCGCCAGATTAATGAAGAAGGGAGTAACCTATCAATGGACTGAAGATAGCCAAATGTCATTTGATACTATCAAGAAATATCTCTTAAGTCCACTGGTATTAATGTTTCTTATTCAAGGAAGACCACTTATTCTTTATGTGATATCTTTAGAGCAGTCACTGGGTGCCTTCCTTGCCCAGAATAATGATGCTGGGAAAGAGAATAGCCTTTACTATCTCAGTAAAACTATTCTTGGTGCAGAAACTAGATATTGAAGTATTGAAAAGTGATGCCTAGAATTAATCATTATAGTTAAAAATTATGACACTGCCTGGAACATCATGATGCCCAATTGGTATCTCGCAATAACCTGCTCTAATTTATCCTCAGTTGTCTTATGATTACAGGGAATCTGGAATGGTGTGAAGTTATTTTGCAATAGTTTGATATAATGTTTGTACCTTAAAAGGAAATAAAAGGCTATGATTTGGCCAACTTCCATTTTGAACATCCACCTATGGAAGACACATCATTGAATACTGAACTTCATGATGAATAAGACCTCCTTATTCAAGATAGTTCCCCAACATGGGAAATGTACTTTGATGGTGCCTCCAAAAGTCCAAATGGGAAGAGAATGGAAAACCCTAAACTCAACAAAGTTGGGTTAGGAATTATACTTACCTCCCTAGAAAAGGGACTATTTCCTTATTCCTTCTTGTTGCAAGTAAGCGATACCCACAATGAAGAATAATATCAATATCCCATCATAGGATTGGAATTGGCACTACAGGTACAAGTGAATCACCTGAAAGTAAAAGGTGATTTGGAGTTGGTAATCAAAAAAATCAATGGGTATTACTCTATCAAAAAAGAAGAGTTAATCCTTTTGTGTGATTATGTCAGAGGATTAATGGCTGATTTTTCCTCAGAGATCACATTGTCTTATGTCCCGTGATCACAAAATGCCCAAGATGATGCACTGTATAATGCAACTACATCCCTAGAAGATTCAAACTGGGATGATAAAATCATTATTATTTCCCATCATCATGTATTCCCACATTTGTTTTAAACTATAATAGAGAAAATTAAAAAAATTATTCCTATTTCTGAGCCATATGGTCATAACACAGTATGGAGAACATCTATTATGTAATACCTTCAAAATGGAGTTCTTCCACCAAGTAGAGCTGAGAAAGAACATATTCGATGACGGCTGGGAAATTTTAATCTTTATGATAATCTAGATCACCAGAAGATCCTCTACAAATAATGATTTGATGAAATTATTTTTAGGTGTATTGATGGAGAAGAAATTACATTTGTCATGAAAGAACTACATTCAGGAGCATGTGGTGCTTACTAGTCTGGGCATAGGCTTTATGGTCAAATCTAAAGGCTTGGATACAACTAGCCTTAAATGATGTATGATTTCATATATTTTACCATGAAATGTCATCCCTACCATGTACATTCTAACTTCATCCATCAACTCCTGGAGTTTTTATATACATCTAAATACTTTTGGCTATTTTCCATATGGGGAATGGATGTAGTGGGACCTTATCCCCCAGCTACGACTTACCAGTTCAAGAATATTCTTACTATTATAGATTTCTTCTCCAAATGGGATGAGGCAATACCTCTCGAAGAAGTCTGAGCCAAAAGCATTGTTTGTTTTTTCAAAACTATCATCAACACTGGATTTGGTGTCCCTCATACTATATTGATGGAAAATGGAACAAATTTATTTTCTGTTGAGGTAAAAAGGTTATATCAAGAGCACAATATCAAATCCAACCATTCATCTCACTGTAATGCAATGACCAATGCACAGATAGAGGCCTTCAATAAGACCTTATAAAATATACTCCATAATATGGTGGATAAAGATAATAAATCTTGGCCTGGTAAACTTTTTCATGCATTATGAGCTTATCAGACTACTACATGTACTTCCACTCAAGAAACCCCATATTCATTAGTGTACGGAATATAAGCATTATTTACAATTTAAATTCAATTGCCTTCAATCCAAGTTGAAATATGTGATCAGTTGTCAACAAATGAGAAGTCTCGGAAATGGTTTGATGAGCTAGAATGATTAGATGAGAAAATATTGCATACTTTTCATCATTGAGAAGTCTATGAGAATAGAATAGTGTGAGTCTTTAACAATAAAGTTCCCCTCCATTCATATCCTCAAGGAGAATTGGTATTGGTCCTCAGGAATCAAATGATACTAGGAAAGAAACCACCAAAGAAAGAACCAATGTGGGAAGGAACTTATTCTATACATAATATCAACTCAAATGGAGATTATTCTTTAATCTCAATCGATGGATAGATTATCACAACTCAAACCAATAAAATATTCTTCAAGAAATACTTTGTGTAACTACACAACAATTTCCTCACTGTGTGACTCTAAACTACACAGAACAATGTCCTAGTTTCAAGACATTAAACTGCATAACAATCATAAGGGTTTATACTGCATGAAAATAAAATGCATTGCATCTTTGTCCTTATCGCAAAACGTTAAACTGCATGACCTCATTTTTCCTCGTTACACAACATTAAACTATATGGATAACATATTCTCTACTTGACTTTATGAGTTACCATATAGAAGAATATTTGACATCATTGCTTCTCTTTAGTGGCACATGAGTACCTTTCTTCCCTACGTCTGAGTCAAATCTTCATATGGAACTCATTCCAAGAACTATGTGGGGCTTGATTCTCATTCATATGAGATATGTAGAGATGCCTAGATCTCCAATCGTGGGCCTAGCTGTACACAATTACAAATGTATTTTATTTTCCTTTTCTCCTCCTGTATATGAATCTGATACATATAGAATGATCCCTTAAGATACATTGTTTTACCTTTATACCATTTTCTTGTCTTAAGTTTAAACATTCATCTATAAAGTATTTAAATCCCCCATTTCCCACATCAAAATAAATTGGTGTGAGAAATGACTATTCAAGAACTAAATTTGGATTGATTCTCATCTATATGAGATACGTAGAGATGCATAGATCCCTAATCTTCCGCCCAACCATGATAAAAAAGAACCCTTTATTCCTTATGTGAAAAAAATCAAAACCTGCATTGGGAATGTTTAAAGAATTACATATGGATTGATTCTTTTCTACCATCAAGATATGTAGTGACACTTGGGTTTTATTCCTTGGTACAACTACAACATGTCTTTCTTTTCATGTCATTTCATATTCCTCCTTACTGCATGAAAATAAACATCACAGAAATCCAGGAACTACGTTTTTTTATTTTTGCTCAAATGAGATATATAGTGAGCCTGTGTCCTATGACATAGATCATCCATAACATAATCATAATAACCCTATTCTTCACTTGTGGCACCTTTGTGTTATAGAAAAAGCATTTAGTTCTCCTTGTTTATCACACAGATCATAGCTCACGTGGGCTAAGGAATTGTGTAAAAAGATTCTCTATATAAATAAGGTGTCTCAATTTCTTATGGGGTTATCAATGGACTTCACTGTATGAATTAAAACTGCATAGTACAATGTCCTCACCATATGACCTTAAACTACAACACATAATATTAATTAAAAATAAACAAAGAAATTCTCTATTTTTACATATGAGTCAGATTAATGTAATGGACTTCAAACTCATGACCAATATTGATTCAAATATTTCTCATGTTCATTGAGAATAACCCCTTCCCTATCTCACACTTTTAATCTTGAATATTTTCAGATATTCATAATCTTTCTTACAATTGTTTGTGACAGAGTCTCTAACATATGAGATCTCTTTTTCTAGACTATGTCGTATGTGCCCTTAGGTGGCCTTGAATAAGTTTCCAACATAACAGGCCTATATGTCAAAGGATAACGCTATGTGAAAATGCATCATATGCCCCAGTTGTCCCTACATAACACAACCCCCATAATGGTTTTGTCAAATAATGGTAATTTCATTCTTAGTTAAAGTAACTTTTCCCCTTTAAACAATTACAACCATATACAGGAATCTATATTTTAAAGCAGTCATTTGTGTATATTTGTCCGATTACCTTTCTAAAGATATTAAAGTCTTCAAGACTACGGTTTACACATTTACCTCTCCATGTGGTCAAGGAAATATGAAATAACATTGGATCACTTGGCCACATATCATATACTATTTCCATTTCTAGTCCTAGTTGTATGACCTAAAAACTACCGACACCATACTTCCTATGTTTAGGTTATACCTTTTTAGAAATCATATTCCTTCGATTCTTTGGAAATCATGATTGGAAATACTCTCTCCCTATTAAGGTATGTTTTTAAATTAACCAAACTTTGTTCTTTGAAAAATTTGAATCTCCATAAACTTTCTTCGGCTTTTAGCAATAGAATGTCAAACTTCTGAGAGATCATTTACAAGACTATACAGTATGTGCACCTATGTGGCCTTGCATAAAATTTTCCTACAAAACAAGCATGTAGGTCAAAATATGCCACTGTTTTTCTATGCAGTATATTCCCCAGTTGGCCCTGCATAACACAACCCCAATAACGAGTTTGTCAAATAATGGTAACTTTGTTCTTGGAAAAGACTCCATCTAATGACTGACTACAAATTAAATTTTTATTTCAGAAGCCCTTCTGAGGAAAAAGTGGGGAACCAAAAAGACATAAAATACTTAAAACAAAACCATGCCTCCATGGGCCAAGATCATCAAGACAAAAAACAATCCAATTCACAAGTAAGGAAATGCTCCACCCAAGAAATAAGAACAATATTATTAGAATCCTCTTTCCCATTGCTGCTCTGCTAGCAGTCCTATGAAAGGATGGATGGGAACAGTACCGATGGAGAACACCATACCCTCTCAAAACTTTCAATTTGGGGTAGCGGTGATAAGGAGGATGCTTCATGGTCTGAACCGCTTTTGGAGTAGTCCCAAGCAAGTAAACTGTATGCAGTGTCTCATGGACCAAGGCTATAGTTCCACATGCGAACCCACAAAATTCAGACTAACAAAGACCAAAACCAACCATACCACGTCATAAGAAATCAATGCATCATCCTTAAAATACGGTAGGTATGCTTCAATAAAATCATACCACCATGAAATTTAAACCACATTTCCCAAACCGAAGGCACCGCCGGTTCCTCCACATTACATCTAAAAACAATTCTGTATACATACTCATCTCATCCATATTTAGGCATGAAGTTGACTCGACCTTTAATTCTCCAATTCTGGAAATGGATGCACTAAAATCAACACCAACCAGCACTGATTGATCCCTCCAGTCACCACAAAAGAAAAAACTCAAACCACGATAGCCACATGAAACAACTGCATGATCAAACATCCACAAAAAAATTCAGCTTTCATATTGAAAACCACACTTGAACCAGAACCATCAGATAATCATCTCAGCTAAGCATTGAATGCAAAGAAACCCCAGGCCCTCCATCGATCAAAATCACACGAACCAACATGAACCTAGGATGAACCCATATCCCAGAGCATAAATCCAAAGAAAAACACAAACCCAAAACCAACTAAAGAAGAGCAGAAACAAAATCAAAAATCTAAATACAAATTAAAAAAATAAAAGAATAAGAAACAATCAACCATTTTAAAGACACCCTAGCGCTATATATCACCAAAAAAGAGGCCAAATCTTATCACCACCATCCAAATCGCACATAGAGACCACAATAGACTATGCAAAGCATACAATGGAGGTGATATATAATCCTCAGACATGAAAGCTGGAGATTTTCCATTGGACCATCACTGCACTTCCAAAAGAACCGTATTCATAGAAGGTGGAATGAGGCGAAGAGGGCTAGCAGCGATGAGGAAAGATGAGGCGGCCAAGTCCACAATGTCATTATCATGAAAGAGGAACTACCTCAAGCCACCGAACCAACACCAAGGGGAAGATCTGAGCTGACTTGAGTTGGAAAGGAGGTATCCGTCGATGAGGAAAAACCCTATCCAAGAAGAGCCCTTTACGGGCTCCCCTCTAATTCCTTTAACCCATTTTCCCATATCATTATTCGAATTTAGAAATTCCTAAATCACAGTTTACATTTATTCCTTTCTATACCTGAATATGGTAGTATGTTTCCAAAAAAAATTAGCAATAAATTAGGAGAATCTCAAACCTTTGGTCAAAGTTAAATTCCTTAAATTAAATCCAAAAAATTTCATCATTTCATGACTTAAAACTGCATAGTATAATGTCCCCAATGCAGAATTAAAACTACACAGTACAATATCCTAACTCTATAACTTAAAACTGCATAACTTGATATCAAAAATTCTACTTTCTAAAAAATTTTAACCATTCCTCATACACCAAATTTGTGTAGAGGTGATTTTACTATTCATGAAATATGTTGGCTTAGATAACCATTTATTCTCAAAATCCATTTTCTTGGAAAAACCACACATTGTGGTCTTTAGTCACCCGAATCATATTTTCCCTTTTCTTTCAAAAATAAAATGTTAAATTCCTAAGATATATTTTGCTTGACTATGAAGTATGTACCCTAAAGGCCTTGCATAAAATTTTCCTACATAACCGGTCTGTTGGTCAAAAGAGTACACTATTTGACTATGCAGCATATGCTTCAGTTGAACCTGCATAATACAACCCCTATAACAGGTTTGTAAAATAATTGTAACTTCTTTTTGGAAGAGACTTCCTTTATGTTTATACAAGCTTTAGATTTAGTGACCATAAAAATCATGACTCAATATTTTTGTTGGAAATATTTGATGAATATTAGAGAAATTATTAGTCACTGAGTTTTGTTTGGGATCTAATTTCAAAATTTATGGTCAAAGATGTTTTACCTTAAACACTATCCCTTTATAGTCCAACATACATGACTATAAACTTCCAAAAACAGGAGACGTGGTACTCACCAGATTGTGAACCCGTAAAGGGAACTCTAAAAAGAATTTGAGTCCCAACTCACTAAACATACATTTTGAATGATTTTAGAAATACTGATCAATATAAAGTCAAAAGACCCAACATTTGTGGGGTTTTCCATATAACCCTAGTAAAAATAAAACTATGCTCATTATGCCCATCAGCTTAATAAAAAAATTCTGAGCACCCCCATTCTTATCATTGTAATCATGATTATCTAACATGAAGGTTTGATATTTTAAAAAAAATCATCATCATTACCTTTAATATTACAATAAAAAAAGCATGAATGAATACATATATGATTGAAGACAAAATTTCTTTCATTCATATGAAATCATAGGGTAATCCAAAAAATGGAGACTCTCTATCATTTTTTAAAATAAACTCTCAATATGAATCCTCATTTTTTTAATGACCTCATGAGCCCTATCAACCGCCTATTGAAGTTGAGAAAGTTGATAAACTCCAGTCTCCTCGTCTTGACAATGTGATTCCTTAGAAGTTGAAATGGTGATTATCCCCTATAATTGGGTTTCTCATACTCTTTGGTTCAATTTATTGAGTTTGTTATAAACAAAATATATTTTTGTTGAAGATATAACAACTCCTTCATGTATTATTTAGTTTTTTTTGGCTGATTTCGATCGACATCTTGTTATGATCTTCCTATGCATTAACAATTACATCTTGGAAGCTCTCAGTATTAATATTCCATCCAGTCATTTAAAAATATTGTCACAGCTTATGTTCCTGCTCCCATTTGTGAATGGTCTCTTTCGTTGCATCATAGACTGGTCGATAATTAAATCCACTAAATCCCAATACATAGAATATTGCTGGGTGTTTGAAAAAATGGGACAACAACTCATCCAAAGGCATCTCAGTAATTATGCTCCATATTTTTCTCCATGTCTTCTTATATTTCATTCCAATAGAATATTGCATCTCTAATTTTGAATCTGAGTCACTACCATGGGGTAAAATGTACTCTGGAAACAGATAAATTAATGTGCTACCTTATTCTACTTCTCTCAGAACAATATAATCTTCACCTTATACTGATTCCTGAGCCAACATAGAAGCTTCACATTCTGATCTAACTGTGGGAGATGATAATAATAAATGATAAATGAAGATCATTTTCAATTTTAGAAAAAATGGAAAAAACATAGTATGATCCAGATAGCTGAAAACATTTACCCAATAATAAGTCACCCACTTGATTGGATTGATCCCTAGTATTCTCATATTCAGAAATTTGGGCAGAGGTTTCTTGAGATGGGGAATTCTCTTGAGTTTTCCCAGTTTTCATATTTGAAGACTTTGGAATGTATCTCAATGTGGGGTCCTCAGCAGGTATTTCTCCAAAATCAGTAGAAGAAGGATATAGTGGAATTCTCCGTTCCGGAAGAGCCTCTGCAACATTTTTTACAGACAAAGCTGCATAAGGTGAAATTTGATGCGAAGTTTCAAGTAAAATAAGATCAATTGTGTATGGAAAATGAAATAATAAAGACTTACATTATTGCAATTCCTCATGAAAATTCTCAAAATCTTTGATGGAACCTGGAATATCAATATTTTGATTAATGGGCTCCATTATCTCAGTGTATGCATCTTGGAATGTTACAACATCCTCACCATTTAAGGAATCCAAAAAATGTTGGTTGATGCCCAAATTGGCTCTACTGACATTCTGTTCCATTGGTTATTCAATTGGTACAACATCAGTAGATCTTTTCAGGTTTGGGTCAACAATAGTATTTACATCATATTTCCCTAGATCTCTATTCCTTCCTCCCAGGGCAACAAGAATATCAGTATTTAATGTTGTACTATCCATTGGAAAAAAATTGATCTGAGATATGTTGAAAAGAAGAATATTAGAAAATAATTTAATATTCAAGAGAGATGTATTTGATCTTACCATGTATTTTATCTCTCTCGATAGATCCAGGAGCGAGTACAGCTGAATCTTTTGATGTTTTATCTTCTTAGGTAGTAGATCCATCAACATGAACCTGAGTTTCTCCTGGGGTTTCCTTATATAGTTTTGAAAAATCAACTCTTAGTCCCTTGATAGAGGAGAGAGATACAGATCCTCCAAGAGGATAAATGTGATTATGAGAGTATATCTAGAAAATTATAATGCATTGAGGATAGTATAAATTCATACCCCTTTGGAAAACACTTCAGACTAATCTCATTGCACTCTTTCATTTCTTTTCATAAGCTTGGGGAGAAATCAAAACACCCCTCTTGGTAGGAGAAGATTGAGGCAACAGATGAGGATTATATATCTCAATTACCCCAGTCATTATTCTCACTCCTAGAGAAAGTTCTGGAGACCTGAGAGGATCATTCGATGCATCAATGGGAGAACCTGTAGGACCATGCCTTGGTGATCCAAGAACAGTTCTGGAGTTTCCTTCCATACATTCAAGTTACAAAAATTAATTCCATCAAGATTACTGATGATGAATGGTAAAGCAGAATGGAGACAAAAGAAAAGTAAAATACGTTCTCAATATTAACATAAATATCCCATTCTTTCTCATGATAGATAATTACCCCTTCGTGTATTCCTAAGTCAATAATATGGGACAATCTTTTAGAGGTTAGGATTTGTTCATAAGTTTCATATGTAAAATCCTCCAGCTTCTTAATATACTCATGTACTTGAGCCATGTTATTATATTGATTTCAATTTGAAGGTGCATTAATGTCACCCGCATTCGGTATTCGAATTACATGTTGGAGGAATGCCCATTCATACCAAAGTTCACAGGTCATTCTCTCCCAATAGTGAATGGATGAAGGTTACACATAACCAGGTCTCTATATGGTTTGTTATGGAGGATATTCAACACCTTCTGACTAGTGAGACTCTTCAGGTCTCCCATATTCTTAAGAAATTTCGACAGATAGAATATGAATCTCTTTCTGATGGTGGTGGCTAGATTTCCTTGGTATCAGAGGTATTGCTTCTCTAGCTCTATTATTCCTGTTATACCTCCTGCGAAGAGGTTTTGAAGGTTCTAAAACCTATTAAACTTCTGAAACATATTTTTCCTTGGACTTATTACCATGATTTCCATGCACAATAGTCATTGTATCTTCCACTTGATATATTCCTTTTGTCAAATCCCCTTGATTATATGAAGAAGCCCATGATTTGGTGTGTCCAACATCCAATATGATTGATTCATCTGATGAAGGTAATGTAATTTAAAATTTGGATTTCTATAAATCCATTATAATCCACACCTATCTCGCTAACATTGGGTGTTTCTCATGTCTGACATACGTGGGTGGAAACATGTTTGATTGTTGAAGACATTTGAACTATCGAGCAAACCTGTAGGGGATGTAAGCCTTGTAGATAATTTCACCATCAATCCTAGTTGATAATACACAATCCCCAAATTCTATCATGTAAGACCTCAGCTCGTAATTTTCATCTTTACCATCTTCAATATATGTTCTAGTTTCTGGGTTACCAAAAGGAAAAAAGCTGAATTTTCATGAGACATTCAATGCCTTTAGCACTACATATGGTATCATTTTCTGAGGATAAATACTAGAAAATTTATATAAAAATGGACGGAATCAACCATTTGTGAATCTAACTAAATTCAACACTAAGTATGAAGAATAGTACGCTGCAATCTAGCCCCCAAACACTTAGAATGGCTCTGCAATTATAAATGGAGCCTTCCCACTATATAAATGCAATAGGGAATAGTATATTCTCACTAATACAAGAGTTTATAACCCAATATACTTATCTTATACCAATTTAGTTGTGATGAAAAAATTCCCCGGCCTTACATCGCCTTCAGACTCACGAACTGGAAGCAAGTAAATGCTTAGGCACATGGCAAGGAAGGCGGCTAAGCGCGTCTTTTCATCAATATCAGATTTGACTTTATATCCATAGTGATTATAGTCACCTATCTCCAATGTAGGACAATATGTACATGAACTAACCCAGTTATATTCAGAAGGACAAATAGTAGGACTTCCACATGTGGGACCTTTCTCTGTTGTTAGTTCTAAAAAAGGATTCCATCCAAAATCTGGTATGAATATATTTTTTTTTTGTCTTTGTGTAATTTCATTTCTATTTTGAATAGTTCTTGATCTAATGGTGGTTTTTTAGTAACATCACCCCATGTTGTAGTTGGAGGAATAATCTCGTCACATATTTCCTCAAGAATGGGAACCCCATCAATTTGGTAGATATCCCAAAAACTAATTCCAAATTCACCATGTTTCAAATGGAAATATTTCATTTGCAGAATCCATCAGCTCAGAAATTTAGGAATGGAATTGTTTTTATAAACGTAAGTTTCTCCCATCCATATAGCTTCATAGATAAAAACATTTGATAAATCTTTCCTAAATTCTTCACAAGTCCGTCGTACCCAAAACACCCACATCCATTCAGGTTTAACACCTCCCCCAGAATGAAGATCACAGTCCCCTTCCAACCACTAGAATTATCTGTTTGAGAATCCCGAAAGGTTGAATCATACCAATGTGGCCTTGGATCTACAACATGATCATTCATATTAGGTGTACAACCACTATGATGTAGTATGTAACAAATAGGGACTGTCCCCTCCTGATCAGCATACCCCTATCAGTAATATTCATGCAGTGAAAATTGGTGTATTGAAGAAACCAATTATTTTGGAATTATTTCTTAATATATGGAATGTGGCATCTAGTAAAAGCCCATTCCCATATAGGGGTAGGTAAGGACTTTTTGGGTATTCACGTTGATATGAAATTAAAACATTCCATAGTTTAGGAAGAGTACTTTCAACAATGTCATAATAATCTGGTCTGACGATCTTCATCATCTCATTTTGAAGAGCCTTATCTTCTTTAGTAGAAGTTATCAAATGATCCGTTTTCCTAAAAAATTACCAAACTCCCCTTATATAGGTTGGAATTTCAACTAAAGAAAAATTAAATTTTCAACTTAAAGGAAATTGAATATTTGGAAAAGGGAACTCTTCATGTAGGTCCTTCAATGAGGTCTATCATGTAGTTCCTTACATAAGGGCAGTAGAAAAAATCCTTTGATGATGTCCTTCCATGTAGCCCCATCACTAAAGTAGTTTCACCTTGATAAAATTTCAAAGAGACTAGGCGAGAGCATAATGCGTTGATGTTGGACGAAAGAGATACGCAACGAGAGCCAAAAAATTTGGAATTGTGGGTGAAGAAAATCATAAAGGATTGAACCTAGTTATAGCCAGCCACAAATCTCCATGACATGCATGTGAAAAAAAGCTACATGACATACCTAAACAAAGTAGCTCTGTGACAACCTGCTTGGTTTAGCAGTTAATCAATAGTCTTTTCCCTGTAATTTTACCTCAGGACTCAAAACTCTTTCTAAAAGGATACATTCTTACGGGGTTGCTTTTGTTGAAACTACTTAAGAATAATAAAATTCTATGAAGATAGGAAACCAAAGTCTCAAAAGACCTACGTAGAAGACCTTCACGGCATACCTGTGCGGCATACCTGCATGGTAGTAAACTTTCTATACCCCTACACGGTAGAAATGCATGGTGGACCTATGTAGATTACCTATGCAAACAACCTCCCTTCGAATGGCCCCCCTCCATACCTATAAATTGGACCCTTGGTCTCCCCATTTATGAGACTAAAAAAAGTTAATGGACTTCCTTATGTTCCCATTATGTATCTCTTTCGCCTAGATCCCTAAAATTGTCTCAGTTAGCTCTTTAAAAACATGATAAAAGAGATAATTAGATGGTATAAGCATGGTTTGAATGTATTTTCACAATTTGAATCCCACATAGGATTGGTTACCCAATGTGAGGCACTTTTTTTAGTCATCATAAAGGCCTACCTAACACACCTACAAGGTACAACTATGTGTCTTACCTATGCGGGGTACCTACGTGTCATACCTATGCGTCATACCTACGCGGGGTACCTACATTGTAGAGTTGTGTATAATCCCTATATATCAGCTTAGGTACCGTATTTAAGTCTACTAATGGAAGGGAATCTCGTTCCTTGGTTCCCTTATCTGAAATAGACTAAGTTGAAACCACCACCAAAACCTCCTGACTTATCAAACCTTTTAGAAAGTCACATTAGTGTGTCTCATATTTGGGTTTGTATATCCGTAGTCATAGGTTTCCCACATTTTTTTTACAATGGGGTTAAGATTCATGGAGTGTATGTGGTTTTATAAATCCATAGTCACATGGACCTTTCTCCCAGGAGTAGTGTTGGGAAGTTCCTGGTTTAGAGGATTAGGGTTTTGGTTATATCCTCCTGTTTTCATCTCTAAGATTCAGAACCTCAGGTCTCTAGTAGGGAAGGTATGGTCCAGGCTTGATTTTCCATGAAATCAAAGGAGAAGTATTTCTCCCCTATTGAGATCCACTAGGGAAGTCATCATGGTGTAAGCCCCTTTCCTTTCAAGTATGAGGTTGCAGTATTTCTCCTCTCTACATCCTTCACCTTCACTCCTTCCTTTCATTGGACCATTTTCCAATGTAATGAGAATAGAGGGAAGGTTTTTTACCTCATCCTCTTCTTGGGTTGACTCGACCTTGTCCACCATCCCTACTGTAGGAGTTCCCTTTTCCACCAGCGGAGGAGGAAAAGTGTGGGTACTATTGTTGAATCTTTTACATCCTATTGTTCCTCACAATGAGAATGAATCACATGGGCTTACATATTTTTCACAATCACAATATTTTCAAAACCACTTAAACTATGAGAACTCTGAATCTTTTTCAAACCCGGATATATAGGAATCTTTCTCAGGGCCTGAGCTCATTTGATATCCTTTTTTGGAGTACAACCCTAACTCCCTTAATCTGGGAATCTTTCTTCGGAGTAAGCCACAAATTAAACCCCCAAATCATCAAGGAATCTTTTTTTTCAGGAAGTAATCTCATACTCATTTATCTCAAAGTACTATAATCTTCTATGGGACTTATCGAACTATGTGGGACTTGATTCCCATCCACATGGGATAATTTGGAATTCTCCTTAAGGTTCAAACCTAAAACATCAAATTAACCATGTTCTCCTTGGTCCATATTCCCAGCATGGTCTAATATTACTTGGAAACCCATATTATTTCCATGTTCCTTGGGATGATTCAGCCTAAGTCCCACACCAAACATTGACTAAGAACCTTTTTCTTAGATGTATTTACCACATGATGTTAAACTGTATAGTTAGGTCCTTATCAAATGACCTTAAAAGGTATGATGTGTCCCATTAAGAGGCACTGAACTACTAGGGTTCTGATTCCTTTCACAAGGATAATTAGGTAGCCCATTTTATGGGTATGATCCCAATATCAAAAAAAAACCTTCATCTCCTTGGATAAAATTAAATTCCAGAGTTCCCCACTGAGTGGCTTAAAATCAGTATCATCGTAATATTGATTAAAAGAATCTCTAAATAGAATATGAGTTGATACCATTGATGGAGAACATCAACTACATAAGGATATCTCCATTAAATAAGAACATAGAATACATACATATGATTATAAATTTTACACATGTTAATAAGTGATTGAAAATTACAAGAGAAACTTATTCTATAATTGGTAAATTAATAAGGATTCTTGAAAATATCTTAAATTTATAAAGAGAGTCACAGAGTAAACAAAAATTCCCCACAAAAGGGTGTGATGAGTCCAACTTCCCATCCTCTCGACCAATTCACATTCCTAACTATTGTAAAGTTTAAAATTAATTAATTCATGCCTTTGGAAAGCAGTTCCGATTTGGATAAATAACTATAAAGTGTTTCTAGTTACATAAATAAATCCAATGGAAACTGCCTGGAAGCAGTGATTCTTAAAACTAGAACACACATTTCAATGAACTTCAAAATAGAAAGTTTTAAGGACTTGAGCAAAGGACTTGGTACATCAGAGCTTTAAAATATACTCTCATCATCTATTTGTGTCAAATGAGGATCCCATGGGTCTTATTTATAGTAAAACCATGGACCATGGGAAAGTGGCCACCTTGTTCAGGTCATTTTCACAGGCGCTTCATGTTGATTGGACCTTCACAATGTATTAGTCATGTAGTTGTAGGCTTGAATAGGATGTACCATCATAAGGTACTGGTCACACATGTGTTGTCTCAGTAGGACAAACTTGTTTTACGTGTACCAATTATGTGTTACTTTATCATGATAGTTGAGGAGGTAGTGCGAGTGACATGTGTGCGAAACCAAATTCCTTTATGAAAAATTACCAACATCTAATGACAATAAATTGTTATCTGTAAGTTTAATTAGGCTATGTGAGTAGTCAAATAAATTATTTAAAAGAAAAATAATCCCAAGTTTTTTGGTGTATACACACTAAAATGTTGTTTTTTGATGCCAAAAAGTTCCCGAAAGACCCTCAAAATGGGTTTTAAGGCATAAACACTCTTTTACCTAAAATTTTTTAAATCTATAGCCTACTCCTAGAGGGATTGTCTTGATACCACTCCATTAGATTTGGGATACATTATAAGGAATATATATCCCTTATTATGGAGTAGTCTTACAGCACATGAAAATCCAATACACTTCTTCTTCCAACATGTAGACACATTTTAACTGAAACTGAACAAGTGTAGTCTAAGTAAGGATCACGTCATGAATTCTATTGAATAGTTCATGGAATAAATTTTTTAATTCCAAAAAATTTCTCCCTAGAATTAGATTCATTTTAAATGATAATAATCTAATTCTACGGTAAATTCAAGGAACTTGGAATCTTTCATAAATTATCTGCTGGGCTCTAGATTTTTCTTCAAAAATGGGAGGATGCTCTTTTTTTGTCTAGGAAAAGGATCCTAGAGGGTGTAGTTTTATTATTACTAGAGTCGCATGATGGACTCCAAAAACATTGTGTCTTTTGTGTCATTTTCCTAACTTTTTCCTAAGTATGATACAAAGAGGACATTATAGGAAATACATGGATTTTTCTTATGCTACCCATTATGGGTATTGAACTAAACATGTTTTTTAGATTTTAAATTTCAATTTATCAATTTCCTAAGTATTTCGGAGTACATTTCTAGTGAGCTAAAACTTGACTTTTTACTAGGGTTCCCTTTGTGGGTTTTCATCCTAGGGATAATTGTGCAACTTTTACCATAAATTTATGGTCTTACAATTTGGTCCAATGCAACTAATGTTTTAGGTTGAATAGATTTTTTCATAAGTTATTGTGATAACAAACCAATTAGTAATTTAAGGAAAAGAATTATCAAAAATCATTCCATATATGAGGAGGGAATGTTGTAAGTCATGATTTAGGAATTTCAATATCTGAAGAGATGAAACGGGATGAGTATTCAAGGAATGATCATAGACCGTGATTGAAAATTAAATTCCATTGCATGGTTATTGGGTTGTATATAGATAATATTATTTTATCACGGGGATGAAAATTCCTTAGATTGACATGCCATATTTAGAGGTGCACTATGCAAAGCCATATTTGAGGTGTATTATGAATAGTAAAAAAGGTGTATTCTAGAGTAGGATTATATTATTAATGATGTCCATGGTACGTTACTGATGATATGAGATTCTTGAAACCATGAGGTTTGGTTTTTGAAATGAATAAATTCAGGGATGATGAAAACATTTAGATTATAATTTTTCATGAACAAGGAAGTGAAATTATGCTTGAATCACGTGTTCATCAAGGAAGGAACTCATTCGAGAATTCGTAGCATATATTAGGGTCATATATTGGAGTGAATATAGAGGAAGATACTATAAAAAGTTTAATGTTGTGTAGGGTGGACCAATCCTATGGTGGAAAAACCATTTTATAGATCACACAATTTTGGGGGCACTAGACAAATATATCTCAATGGTGTCTGGACATAAGGGATGTAAGGGAAGTTAAAATTCAAGACCTTGGGGTTCTCAGATATGAAGGAATGGGATGGTATAGAAATGTATGGGATGACTGTGGAAAATGTTCAAAAATTATTTTTCATTACGATGTCGTCAAATCAAATGGGGATTAGGGGAATTTCCCTTTAGGACTAAAATGAATTTTATTAATAGGCCACATTTGAGGCATATTATGAAAACCCATATTTTAGGCATATAATGAATAGTAAAAATAAATATTTACTTTGTATTAGGATTATCTAATTACCAATAACCAAATAAATCTTATAGGGAACTACGTTTTTTAAAACATGAAGTGTGATTTGTGAAAGTAAGGTGTATGGATTATATTAGAGGCATTTAGACTGATTCTCTACATAACTAACTATAGAATCTTTTACATAGATCTAGATCATATCTAGGACATGGGGATTTATGTTGTGCTTATGGTTGGTCCTAGGATAAAATATTTAGGCATCACTACATATCTCATTGGGATGTGAATCGAGCCACTTGTAGTTCAGACAAGAAGGTGTGATAGGAGACTAACACTAGCAATGATGGTCCTTTTCGGTAAAGACCATAACATTTTGTAGTTTTATATCATACGATGGGGATATGAACCATACAATTTAACATATTATGGAGAGGAAGTTTCCCTATAATTTAATGTCATGTGACAATTATGTCTTTTTTTCCTTTTAAGCTCTTGCATCAACTACCATCCATTTCATGGTGATCCAGTCGAGAATGCTCTAACATTCTCTGCGAGTGAATTGGGAAGGTTGTAATCCATGGACTTAGGGTTATTGAATCTGAAGGAGTGGGATTGGATTTTAATGTAAGGTATGACCATGGAACATGTTTGAAATGTTTTTTATTACGATATCATCAAAGCTTATGGAGATAATAATATTTTCTCCTTGGAAAAAAATCCCTTTGATTGACATGCCATATTTGGAGTCATATTATGAAAAACCATGTTTGAGGCATACTATGAATATTCAAAATAAATGTGTTATTTAGAGTTGTATTCTATTATCACCTATATCCAAAGGAAGTTTATGGGTGTCTTTGTTTTCCACGACAAGAAGTATGTTTTGCGAAAGGAACATTCTTGAATATGAAGGGTACATTTAGGGTGGAACTGACCATAAGTGGGTTTAGGGTTCCTTACACTAGAATAACATGTATGTAATGAAGTGAAAATTTGGGACTAGACCCAGGATTTGAGATTTGGGAATCACTATGTATCTGGTGGTAACATGAATCATGTAACACATAGTTCTAGGGAAAGTTCCATATGCTGGTTTGGTCTGTAAATAGGGAGGGGAGTTTTTTTATGAATATGAGTTCATGAATGAAATGATAACCCATTGTGGAATCTTTCATGTGGATGTAGCTCATAGATAGGAGATTTGGGGAGTTTTTTGACTAGAATCAGGTTGGAGAATATAGGCATCACTATATATATCACCAAGATGACAATCAAGCCACATTTAGTTCTAGAATAGATTCCCCACACTAATTGAGTTCCTATGTGAGGACATGGTTATTATATCATATTTTTATTGTTCCAGGATGGTGAATCTAGGAACCACTAAATACCTCATTAGGATGAGAATCAAGACACACATATTTCTATGATAAATCACGGTAGGAGACCAATACTGGTAATGGTGGTTCTCTAGGAGAGAGCCAAAAAATGGATAATTTAACATCATATAAAAGGGATCTAAACCATGATGTTTAATATTAGGCATCAAGGATGTAGGTTACTAGATGTTTGAAGGAGGTATGAGGGCTTGAAATGAAAAAACACATTTTTAATGAATTATAAATAGTTTAAAGTTGTGGTTATTGGACATAGAAGTGACCAAACCATTTGGATAGTCCTTTACTAAGATTCCTAATCCCATTTGTTATATTCATAGTGTGAGAAATAAGGAATGGTCATAGATGGGATTATAAGAAGGCTACTGAAGTGAATGATTACCAGACATGGGTATATAGTGGCTTTTTTAGTAGGTAAGGAAGAATATGACATGAATGAATGGAATGAAGTCAAACAATAGTGAAGATAATCATTCCAAAGTTTGTAATTTGTGGATGGACCTAAGATAGTGGGTTTAGGAATCAATATATATTATATAGGGATAGGAATCAATCTGTTTGTATATTTAGGTAAAGATTACCAAAACTGGCCAAACACATATTCAAGGAATGGGGTATCATTTTTTTGGTTTTCTGAATGTTCCTATGATGAGGGACCCATGGGTCACTATGTATCTCAAAAAAATAATAATAAAGCCATAGGTAGGTCTTCAAAATCCATGTATTATAACGTCACGTGGTAAGTACACGTTATTCCATAGAAGGAGTGAAAATACGGGATGTGTGGATTATACATTAAAATAGGCCTAGGGGTTTGGTAAATTATCTCATAAGAAGAGTTTCATAGGAGTTCAAGAAATCATCTAATAAGAGGCATCCCATTCTCATTTCATGAGGCATCCTAGGGTTTTCACACAGGGAATCCTATGATTGTTTCATAGGGTAAGACTGCATTTTAACACCATTCATAAATATGTTGTCATACAATTTAAAATATTGTGACTACGATGATATGAGTCATGCCTTTTAGGGTTATAAAACTAGGACCACTCCATATAGTTTAGTATCATGCCATGAGGATGAATGGTGTCTTGTTGTTTTGGGTCATACGAATAAGACCACATGTTGTTAACCACATGAAAAATTTCTTTATAAATATTGCATTTATAGGAGAAAAATTATGCTATTTGTTTTTGGTGATAAAAAAATATGCTCCATTGGAATAGAACTTATGGATTAAAAAAGGTCAATTCTATTTTAGTTCAATCTTTCAAGGTTTATTCTAAGGTATCATCAGGGTCATGTGGACCAAAACTAGTTCCCCTTAAAGGAATGAATGAAAGAAGGCTTTCTTGTTGAATGATTAAGCTATTCAATTTTGAGAAACCTCTAACTGTTGAAAAGTGCATAATATATTCTCAAATACCTATTCCAATTCTTCTAAATGATTCTTGGACTACTAAAATGGGGAAAATTGATCACAAATTGAAATGTGCAACAAAGGAAATTAGAGTTCAAGGGGAAAAACTACTTGTATACTATATACAAAGTGAATACGGGGTCTCTTTCTTAGCAATAAGGTTTGTGTTATTGTCGCCCCACAAGGCATTTATAATCTTTTTATTCTAGGATTTCATATCCTTAGGCACCATTTTTTAGATTATGTATGATAGGGTTTTGTTGAAATCCTATATATTTCCATTTTCCATGCATGATAGTGATATGAATTGTTAGAATCAATGTTATATTCCTTTTGTAACCTCTTCAATTTAGAAGAATAGAAGTTGGTTTCATTTTCCATCAGTATTGTATGAGGGAAACCAAACCTAGCAATGATGTTGGAATTAATTAAATTGATAATGTTTTTTTTGTCTTGACTTCTTTGAGGGGTATCTCTTCATCATATTTGGAGAAAAAGTTAGTAGTTGTGAGGGTATATTTAAACTTCTTGGATGTAGTGGGAGGGTATGGTCTAACAAAATCTATTCCCCATATAGATAATGACCTATTGCATTTAGCAGTGTGCAAAAACTCAAAGATTTAATGAACGAAATTTTCATGAACTTGATAGGGATGAAACATCTTGGTGATCTATGTACAATCATTCAACATCGATGCATAGGAATATCTGAACCTTATGATTTTTTGAAAAATCTTGGTTTCTGATTGATGGGTTCCATATTCCCAGACATGTATTTCTTCCATAATATCAATATTTTTACCCTCATCAATTCATATGAGTAGGATTCCATTAAATCCTAATATATAGAGGACCTTTTGATGACCTATGATTTCATAGAGGATAAAATTAACTTCTTGCTATCAAATCTATTATTTTCTAGCTGTGTTAGATAGAAGAGTCCCACTATGGAGATCGGAAAGGATAGGTGTTATCCAACCATTCAATGGATAATATGGTTCATGTTTATAATTAACCTCATCGATATCGTCTATGATACTCTGAAAAAATAGTGATACCATTTTATGATGTGTAATACTGATGATTGTATCATCTATATCCGGATCAACCAAAGTTGTAGTTGCATTTTCTAGTGAATATTCATGATAATTCTACAAGGGAGAGATATGGTTCAATTTTTTCCCCAAGGGGAATTATGACATCAATACCTAGACCTAGTGTAGAAGAGGGATTGTATCTTCTTTCCAGATATCATAATCACTATTGACTTGTTTTATTATAATCTATGAATCACCATTGAAATTTGGATGGGTCATTGGAATTTGTAGCACATGTTCTAAGCCCGCAAAGAGGTCCTTTTGTTCTACCTCATTGTTGGTGAAACCTTCTAACAACAGGAATGAATAATGAAGAACTGTCTTTATTGGAGAGATATAGATAACTCCCAACCTATCTTTATTAATTTTGGGGTCTTCTATCCTTTTAAATGTTGTTATTTGGGATTCACCATCAAATTAGATATCCCATGTTCAAGGGGGTATCAGATAGGGAGGATTTATTCATTCTTATGTTTGGTATTCATCATTATTTCTTCTAAAGAAGGAATCTCTATAAGGAAAACTTCCAATGATTTCCCATTTATTTTCTTTTTTGGTATGAACCTGATTTCAAACTACTACACTATTACAAACATCTATTCAATATAGGGATTTTTATGATGTACTTTAGTGGGTCAATTTGAGATACCAAATGGACCTTTTGATGTTTCTAGTAGTACCTTAATTTTTGAACCAAAAATATTAATTTAAGAACCTTCTTATCGATATTTGAATAATATGTATTTGTATTGAGTATGGTCTTATTGAGAAAATAGATCTTATTTTTTTATAATAATTCATCATTTTATGAAAGGAAAGAACCCAATGATTAGTCTAAGGTTGTCACATATAAGATGAGTAGATTTCCTCTTATAGGAAACATTAGCATGGGTTTACTCATAAAATAATTCATGAGTGTATCGAATTCTTCTTGACAGTTATCATTCAACTAATACATAACCCCTTTCATCATCAACCTGGTGAAAGGAAATATATTACCAACAAGGTTTTTTATAAATAATCGAATGTGGGAAAGTAATCCTTATAGTCCTCTAAACTCTTTGAGGTTTCAAGGAGGTAACATAACATGTAAAACCTTTGAATTCCCAGGATTGAACTTGATTCCATGATCGTATACTAAAAAGATGAGAAACCTTCCCAAGGTTATCCTAAAATCACATTTCAAGGGGTTTCATTTCTAGGTTGTGTGGTTAAAGTTTATTGGAAAACATCTCATGTTCATAAATATGGTCAAAAAACTTCTATGATTTGACCACAAAATCATCGAAATATCACTCAATATACTTTCATAGAAATGGTTTGAAGATATGGTGCATGGAACACTGGTATGTAACACTGTCATTCTTCAAGCCGAAGGAAATCACCAGATAGGAATATATTCTTTGGGAGCCTTGAAGGTAGTATATTATTTGTCTTTAGTGGAAATTTGGATTTGGATTTATCCTATGTATCCATCCATTAAGGTGAGGGCTTGGTAGCTAGTTGTTTCATCAATTAGATGTTCTGAAATTGAAACTGGGAAGTTATCTTTTAGAAAGTGCCTATTGAGATATCTAAAGTTGATGAAAACTATGATTTCCCCATTCTTCTTAGTGATTAAGACTATATTAGAAATCCATTTTAGGTACTAAACTTCCCAATTTAATTTTTATTCGATGAACTTATCAAAATTTTATTTGAATTTGGAAGAATGTGTTGAATGTGCTCTCCTAACTGTCTGTTTGTAGCCACAATGATCTTTTTCTACACCTAGGTGATGAGATACCACATCATGATCAATGCTTGGAAATTTTACGTAATCCCATAAAAATAAATATCAATGCTGATTTAAGAGATATGTATATATCTCTTGTTCCTTAATGGTATTAGTCACACTGATTAGTATAGATCATGTATCTTCCTTTGTGCCTATATTTACCTATTAGAGTTCATCATCGGTAGTAGGGACACCTTCCTAAAATATTCTATGATCATATTTGTAGTCAAGCACCTCTTCCTCTTCCTCTTCCAATTCATCTTCTACTTCCTTCATTCCCATGTTGGTTTGGATGAGTGGTAAAGAGTAATTTTTAAAATTTGCGTAATGATTGATATTATGAGATCCATAGGTAAGGATATCTATAATACCCATTAGTAATATTAAAATTACTTTTGATTTAGCTATTGAAATTGGGGTCTACTAAATTCATGGGGACAGATTAATGAAATTTTCAATAAAATCATCAATATTGAAAGAAGTATTAGTATCATTTTCATAACTTCTAGGTTCAAGAGATAGTAATAATATCATGTGGTTCGATAAATACACCCCCAATTCTAAAATTTCATCTTTAATCTGGTTGATGGGTGACACATATTCACAACCTAAATCCTTGAATGGGTTATTTAGGGTCATTTATATACCCTTTAGGGTGGTTACCTAGGAAATATCATTAGTCTTGGGTTGTTTGTCTTCTCTACGATAAAATATCACATAAATTTGTTGAGCCTCACAATATTAAAATTGCGATTTATCACCATATGACATCCCAAATTTTCCATTGAAGTAGTATATGATACATTGGTGATATGTTGATGAGATGTTTTCATGTTGAATTCTTTATCCTACCAGATGATTAGGAACTCAGAGTCAAACATTAGGTTTGAAAATTAGATTTTTGTCTTGATCATGTCGAGGGGATTTTGTTCAATTTCATCATACCTATGAAGTTTCATAATAGAGTTAGATATATTTAATTCACTATATCCCAACTATAAAAGTGTTAAAATAAATATTATATTGAATCTTGATCCCTTATCAATGAAATTTTCATAGATATCAATGCCATCTTGATTTCCAAAAACATATAAGGGTCTCACGTATCCTTGTATCACAACATCCTTATCCTATTATATAAAAGAGATATCCATATGAGATTATATAGGATATATATCTACAAGGTATACATTGGTGAAAATGACCTCATCTTTGAACTCCTAAGGTCTTAATGGGGCCTCTACAAGCACTTCTTGAAGATCTTTGACAAGTTAATAGAATCCAGTAATGAACGTTTCACTGGAACTTTGGAAAACTATTTTAGGATATCATACCTTTGAGTCGATGTTATGTATCTTCTTATAGGAAAATATTACTTATAAGTAAATTTATAGGTTGAGGTGCTTGGGACAGATGATTTGGATGGATGAACAAAATTTTAAGGCACCTTAGCTACTATTGGATTAGGCATGCTTGGTCTGCCTACCTGTCTGGGCTGACAGGACTATTATAATCCACCCAATTGATCCTATAAGATAATCGAGTCTAAAAAATGTTTAAAAAATATAGGTGTGATTCTATATTCATCATATTCTCACTGAAGGTCCCTTATGTGAGTCTCGTTAGCATAAATGGATGAAGAATGGACAATGACAGAATATTGGATTTGACCATGATTACACCATTCCCTTCCTCATTGGATATTATCTCTTTGACCTATGGTTTTTCAATATAGAACAAGGAAATAGGTTTCATAAATATGTTTATCATATAAAAATGTATCAATTAAGTGAAATATTTTAATTGTACCAAAGATTAATCCTTCATTTAATGAGTATTCATCCTGAATGAACAATTTTTGGGGTACGGTTTTCTAGGATGGTGCCTGTGATCTCAGGTATACAGGCATGAAATCTGAGAGATTCAGGAATAGATTTGGAATATGAATTGTTTCATCCTCTTATAACTTTTTTATTATTCTAGCCATGCCGTTTCTGGGAATATTTTATTTTGGGGGGTTGCAGTGCCGGTGAAGATGGTTGTGTTGTGGAAGAAGAAACTAAAAGTGCAGTAAGTCGATTCAACTATTTCATGATGATATAATGAGTTTGGGTGATTTTTTTCTTGATAATAAAATCATTTAACTTTTTTACACAATTAATCGTTACATCTTTCTAATCACCTTCTTCTTTAGGTGTGCTTACAAATACGCACACCACTTGTGCTGGTAGTTAACCCATCTTCACTTTTTTAGAGTCAACCATATTTTGGAAGATTTATTTAAAATAAAAACACTCTTAAAATATTATGGGATAACATTCTATGAATGGTTCAATAATTTTGGCAATCATTGAGACCCAATGGGTTGGGCCTCTTACGTTTAAAAGTTTTTAGTAGGTTATTTTCTATAGTTTCTATAATTTAACCAATAACTTTCTCATCTCATATGGAATAAAATTTATTCATATGGTATTCAAATTGAGATCATTTAGGTTCCCTTGACTCATTCTAATGGGGGTATTTTTGTTGAAATTTTCATTCCAATGGAGGTTCCATGTGCGAAGGTGTGGGATTTCAAACGGGAGTTAATATAGAGGAATGTTTTAAATTACCAATTATAGTTTTCACTCTACTTGTTCTCTATCCCTGAGCTACTAAAATTGGACTGGATTTGGCTCCAGTTTTCAAAATGGAATCCTACAACCTCTGTGAAATCATTGAAAGATTCCAGATACTTTACTAGGATAAGAAATGTTCATATATCAACAAAATGTTTCTCAATTAAAATATTTAGATATTACTCTTGATGGAGTTGTAGGTTTTTTGAATAATTCAAACCCTTAAGCCTTGAAATAAAATGTGATAGCATCTTTTTCTCTCAATAATTTCAACAGGAGAGTTCAAAGAATTTAATTTTATGTAGTGTAGATCTGAAGTTGTAGATGGATTTTCAGTGAAGATCTTCCCATCTTTGATCGATCTAGATGGTATACTAGTATAATAGATATAGTTCAGTCCCATTAAGGTCTAAAAAGCACCAAATATTTTCTACCTCTTGCTATTCAACGGTTCCCATCATGGTACCACATCAGGACATGAAGGGAAACAAATACTATTCTAGATCCACTGAGGTGTTGATTATTGGGAATGTATGATTCCCAAATTTTGGTGGGGGATGATTCCTAGCTAACCATTTATGGAATGACCGGTCTTCTAGTTTTACTAGTGCATGTAATCCTTCCACATATTCTAATAAATCTAACACTGACTCAATAGTGACAATGAGCTAGGGAGGAATGACAAACTGGGAAGGATCCTGAATGGGAGGACAATGGGTTGATCCAACTGTGGTGGTTCTGTCCATACTCATGGTGGGTAACCTATTGGGGAAGGCTTATGATGAATCCTCATTTTTTGAGGTGCATCAGCTGGCTGTGCGAGGTGAGGATCAACATGAAGAACATATCCCACAAGGATGTTACCTCATAGTAGTTCCACATTGAGATTTTTCAATACCTTCATATCTTATAAATAATAATTTAATATTTACTCAAGAGTGATAGGTTAAAATTCTTCGGGATAAAAGTTATATATGACTACACCATCACCCATTTCCTTAGTATAATCTTACCATGGAGGTGGTACTGGAGCATTTGAGTGAGTCCACAAATTTCTAATGTGTATCTAGCTCTTGGTAATCACACCTTCTTTGGTAATTTCTATATGGACCATATTTTATATGGAAACATCCTCCCTCTTTTCCCCTATAACAACTTCATGTTATGTATCATCCATAAGGGAAGTTGTTAGGGGATCTAATAATGCATAATGCATTACATGAATCAAATAAGTATTAAAATGAAAAGAGGGTGATTTACCTGAGGACCTCAACTGATAGGACTATTATAATTAGGGGAGGTTGTAACCTTGATAGATCACTTTTATTTTTGTCCTATATGGGGCCTCGCTTTATCCTTCAATGATCTCTTGGAGTTTTATGGTGATGGGTTATCGGAATGTAATCTCTCAATAGTTTCATTTTGTGTGTTATGATTGAGTATGTTAGGTCAAAAAATGGGAAATCTGGGAGGGTTTTCATTTCCTAACTCCTCCTAATCAAGAAAATAATAATCTCCATTAAGTTAGTGGTTAAGGTAAATTTTTTTCCCAAACTTGTGGTTTGGGGATACTCCCGCTCCATTACTATATCATTAGGACCATATTTTCGGCCTTATGGGGATGATTATTTGTTAAAAATTTCCTAGACCTGTAGGCTAGGGATGATCCTGTATCTTTGAAATTTTAGATACCATTTCTATTCTCTTAATCTTTTAGATCTTTCATAGAAAAATATCTCTATGTGTTGTATTATTTTCAAATGAGCTACTTGATTTTGAAGGCATTGTTGTTGTTTAGTGCTTTTCCTTTCTTCAACTAGAATTCTGTTCCACCTTCTCAGATGCCTCCTGTAATATTTTTTGAATAGATCACTCACATCAGGCTTGAAAATTCTAATATTTGTTTAGGGTTGATTCCTATCGAGTGTTCTATCTGTCCTAAGTAGATTTTTCTTCTAATAGTTGACTAAAATAATTTGGCATTGCATGATTTCATTTATAGCATTCCCTAATGTTCTGGGACTGTGGTAAAATGAAATACTCTATTCTCACCCTATCCCTTGATTTAGAAACTCACTCAGCTGTTGGTGATTAATTGAAGTATATTTTTAAATTCATTAATACATGTGCGTTGGAGCCCCTCCCACTATTTCCCTTATTTATGGTGTCGTAGAGATATAAGGGAAACTAAGTTAATTTGATGATGCAGTTATTTGATTTCTTTGAAATGACCTTCATATCCTTCATAAGGAAAGAACATATCCCTCATGTGATATAGATTCATTTATATGTTCAGGTGAATTTCATACGCAGAATCTTTTTACAATGTTTCTAGAAATCCATATTAAGGATTGACTAAGGGCCTAAACAGGACTGGTATATTGTCTTCAACCAACTGTTTCTTTATAAGCAATGCATATGCTTTTTCTTCTATAAAAGACTCGTCTCGCAGATCTTACTAAAGATGTTTCCCAACTGTAAGGTTGTAAGCTGTTGGGTTATAAGAAATTTCATCTACTATGTTGGAGGGAAGATTATCCATGGCTGTTATGGAGAGTGACCATTTCCTTCACTACTAGAAATTTTTTTATTTGCGACAGGGCAATTGTGATGGGGTCCCGTCACAAATGACCTTTTGCGACAGGACCCCATCGCAAATGTCCCATTACAGAAAAGGGCATCACAAATAGATTCCTTGAGATTTAAAAAAACCTATCATGACGACCCATCATAAATATTATTTCCACTGGGGAGTCAGCCCGTTGCAAACAGTATTCTCGAGTTTTTTTAAAACCCTATTACGATGGGCCCGTCTCCAATAGCTTACAAAATAAAATAAATAAAAGTGAATAAAATAATATTAATAATATTAATAAAATAATATTTGAAAATAATAATAATAATAATAATAATTTTATTAATATTAATATTAATATTAATATTAATATTAATATTAATAATAAAATATATAATGTAAATATAATAATAAAAATAATTAATATTAATATTAATATTAATGAAATAATCATATTAATATTAGTAAAATATGAAAATATATAAAATAATAAAATAATATTATTAATAATATTATTAATATAATATTAATAATAAAATAATATTAATATTAATTAAAACATAGTATTAATATTAGTAAAATTATTAAAAATTAAAAAATAATAAAAACCTCAATATTTTCAAAAATATAAATAATAATAATAATAAAATAAAAAAATAGTAAAAATAAAATAGTAAAAAAATTAAAAAAATTAAACAAAGTAAAACAAAATAAAAATAAAAAAAATAATAAATAATGCAATATTAACAACAATGTAAAAAATACCCTAAATAGAAATTTAAATAGTTAATATTATAAAAAAAATTACATTCAAATGTTTCATCAAAAAAATAAATACATCACATAGTGGGACGAACTTCTAGAGGAGTTGGTGGAGATGGTGGGTGGAACTCCATCCCTAAACCATAAGTCATATGTCGCATGTACTCAATCATTTGCTTATGTTGCTGCTATTGCCATCGACAAATATCATCCTCCTGTTGTTGCTACTATAGTCGGAATTCATCCTGTTGCAGTTGCTGCTATCATCTGAGCTATTTGTGCTCCTTATGCATACTCTCTATAATCTCACCCTAAGATCACATTTTCTGCTAATACTTTGCAACATATGATGATGACATTCCATGATCTCCTATCAAGTTGGACTCCAACATCGCAGTGGTACCATAATAACTTTCAAGCATAAATTGAGATCTGATACCAACAACTCGACCTTTCTCAAAGGAACTCTCGGTCGTCTTTATCCATACTGCATCATAAAATATAGCTCCACTTATTTGATCATCAGTCTAAGCCTGACTCTCAGTCTACATCTAAAACAATAAGACCTCATAAGACTCCTAAAATTTCAATTTAAAATTATGTAGATAATTTTAAAACTAAAAAAGAAATTACACTAACCACAATCTAACGCTGGCAATCACCTCTATTATATAAAGTGATAGGATTGATGTATATCCTCATATAATTGTCAAACTCCATAAGATCAGGCTGTTTTAATTTTTATATGAATATAAAATAAATTTTTTACATTTAATGTTATATAAATTAGTTAAAAAGCTAATTACCATATGTTCTCTATGTGTACTGAATGTATGACTACCATCTCGATGTGTCAGCTCCTCTCTCTCCATGTTTTTTTGAGCTAGTAATGATACCTCTGAAAAATACCACCCATCTAGTGTGAAAATAATTCAACCCAACCCTAAGATGAAATTTAATTAGGTTGGTGGGTGAAACATGAATGATCAAACACTAAGATTCACGCTTTCTTCATTACTGTCCTCCTCAAATTATGCAAAAACAGATTGCAACGCTCATGCATAAAACCCTCTCATGCATTCTAGATAAATACACACATAATATCATCGATGGGATACCTTAAACCCTACAAAAAATTAATAATATCAAGTTATTACTTAAAAAAATTTCAAAATAAATATTATTTATTTTCATACTAGCCAATGATCAGACATGTGGTGCTGGACATCAATGGGAATATGATCCTATTTAACCCATGCCCCAGAAAAATAAATTTTCCATATATCACTCTCCTATCCAATAGCTATATGTCCAATGATGTGATAAAAAAGAACAAATAATCAAACATTTAGTATATAAATAAATTAATGATAATTAAGGAAAACTAACTAAAATGAATAGGTCAATATGTCGCTACATGCATGGATCGAAGCCAAGACGTGGATGTCACTTGGGGATATGGTCGTGAGTAATCAATTGTTCAAGAACATTCCCCCTTCGATTCCTCCCTAAACCACCAATAGTCTAAGGGTCAGATGATCCAACATCCTGCTCATCATCAATTTGATCAACCTCCTGCAACAGAAGAAACATATCCTCATCCATCTGAAACATGAAATTATTAATGTTATAAAAAATTTAAAAACAAATATTATATATAGATATATATAATATATGATTATAAGAAAAATCTAACTATGTAAATATTCATCTTCATCCTCGTCTTCATATCTAACAGTGTCAATGTCTTCATATTCCTCCTTAGGATCATCTATTTCCATATGAGTTTTAGTTTCATTATCTTCTTTCATTTCAAATTTATTTGTAACTTTATTAACATCACCGTGGCCATCGAACCTTAATTGGGGGGTTTCACCATCGATATTCATGTCTTTTGTGAAAAAGATTAATTTCAAGCAGTATATTGAAAATTTTCAATTATTTTCACTTCAGGAGAACCATATTCACTTTGAGAAAAATGATTTTCCAAAGATTTCATTTTTATTTTTCTCCACCAGTCACCCAACTCTCTTGAAGTAGCACAATAATTTTTATAATAAATCTGATGTGCCTAATATAAAAATAAAAACGGTTTATTTATTAATAGAATAATTTTATATTTAATATCAACAATTCTATGGCTCGTAGGAACACACAATCCTCTCTCTGTATCCAACCAAAGAAATTTAAACCATATTATGTAATTCTGTCCCAAATGACACATTTAAATAATTTATTCTAGCATGCTGTAAAAGTTATCTTATGTTTGTCTATGATGATATCCCATCAAGAAGACACCACTATTTCTTGTTTTTTATTCCCATATGTATGTGTGTGAAAGAAAAAACCATTCACCCCAAATGAATTCTATGATTTAACCATTTTGGTTGGTGGGTTACTCAATACACACAATCGATTATAAATTTTATCAGCATGTTGAGATACGTGAAATTTTTTAAAAAACATTATCAATATAATAAGTAATAAAATTATTTAATATGTTAAACCATAAATAATTTATTTTACCATTTTTTGAAACTAGTAGAACAAATTATTTTTCTAACGTTCTTCAAGAGTTGGTGCTATAATTTTTTGATGTTGTTTATTTTTATTATTATCATATAACCTACAAATAAAATAAAATTAATTTACTATAAAAAGATTTTAGAATAAGTAATAGGATCAATCATAGTACAAATTGTTTCATTTCTTCATAGTTGAGAAGAACATATATATGATCTCTTTGATGTTCATCATCTAAAATCCATCATTTATGAACTCCAGCTAAAACAAGTTTGGGATGATTAAAAATACATAATTAATTGAACATTCTATCAACAAAATTTCCTTAGTTATGTGACATGAATTTTTTTTTGTGGTATATTCAAATTGAAAATAAATAGATTTGGAAAATGAAATTTCTTTTAGAAAACAAGCATTTGTAATTGAGCCTTCAACTGATGATTTGTAACATACCTTTTTTTTCAATTATTTCATGAATCTCTTGAATTTGTACATCAATCAAAACTTTACCAAATCTCTACATTTTTCATCATGTGGAAAATTCTATATCAAATGTTCCATTGATTTGAAGAAAGCTGACATGAATATTTTTTCCTGTTTACATAAAATAAAAACAACATCTTCTTGTAGTATGCTTATTGTATCATTGTCTGTTTTTTCTATAAAAATGTCTCGAGAAAAGATAGTTTATGTCTTTTATTGCATCCCAAATCATTGGATTCAAAAAAACTCTTAATCTAATCGGCATATGTATTTCCATTATAACATGATAGTCATGACTTTTTAATCCAATAATATGACCACTTGTGATACATATGCCCAAATTGGAAGTATAACCATCTGGATGTTTCAAATATTCAATCCACTACAAAAATAATTGATTTTCTTTGGATAGTGTATAATCTTCTTTTGGCTTCATTAACTTATGTGATTTTATATTTTCAAATAGTTCACGTTCTGGTCACCTGCAAATTTGGGCAAGATCTAATGATGCCTTTACATTATCTTTGGTCTTACCTGGTGTATCCAAACCATTATGAAATAAATTATCAAAATATTTATTCTCAATATGCATGAAATCCAACATGTTATGGACTAAAAAATTTGACAAATATAGAAGATCCCAAAAAATGATTTGTTTTATCCAATTGCGTTCTTCCCCAAATCAATAAATTTTCTATAGGTTTTTTATTGGTCCAAATGTGACGGGAGTTAATGAAAATATAACTGATTTTAACTCTATACCTGATATTATTGTTGGAGGTACATCTCATTCAATTGTTCATTTTCTAAAATCATATGTGTTCCTATGAAAATGATGATTTGTTGGTAGGAATCTGTGATGACAGTTGAAAAAACAAGTTTTATTTCCATTGATGAGAAATTTTTCTTTCTTTCTCTCATATAGTACAAACATGATTTTGGACAATTTTTACTCCAATTAGATCACATTCCATATGTTTGGAAGTCACTAATTGTGCACATCAACCCAGCTATCAGTATGAAATTTTGTTTTGCAGCAACATCATATGTATTAACACCATTAATCCACAATGAATTTAACTCACCAATCAATAGTTTCAAATAAAAATCAATAATCTTTTTCTAATGTCATGGAATTAATAAGGTTAAAAAGATATATGTCTCCTTCATCAAAATCCAAGGATGTAAATTGTATGGAGTTATAAAGATAATCTAACATGAATACTGACTACAATAAGAACCAAATGGAAGAAAACCATCATTAGAAATACCCAATCACACGTTTTGGGATTCTAATGAAAAAGACAGATTTATTTAGTCAAACTTTTTCCATGAATCACCACTAGAAGGATGATAAAATCATTTACCAGGTGAAATATTGGTTTCATTCTATGACATCAATGTCACTATGTTATGAGATATAAATAAACACTTTTATCTAGATGTAATGGGGAAATATCTCAACTCTTTTACAGGAATCAATAAATACTTACCTAGGTGAGACTCTTTATAACTCAATTTTCCACATGTGCGTCAATAATCCAATGAATCATTTTCATCATAATATAAGATGAAATTATATGAACATGCATGAATCTTCTGATAACCAAGACCCAGATTATGAACTAGCCTCTTTATCTCATAAAAAATTTTTGTCAATACATTTTCTTTAGGTAATAGTGTTTTAACCAAAGAGAATATCTGATCAAAAATAACTATTTTACATTCTATTATCTGATTTAATAGCCCTAAAATTTTCAACTGTTTCAAATTTTCTTATCTTGTAACTAGGATATAAGGTATCCTCAATGGACCTAAAAAATCATAAAATTGAGATGGTTCCAACTCGAGAGTTAAGTCAATATCATCCAATGTTTCAGTTTTTTGAAAAGACAGACATACCAAATCATGTTCTAAACTTTGAAATAGTGGTGGATCTGAAACCGAATTATTAGAATCTTATTTGGAATTGCATTAACCATGTTGATACCATAAAATATATCCGGTTGAAAACTAAATAGCAATAGATGACCCCCAACATTATCAAATGTGTCAAACATCCTCAGAGAACATTTTTTACAGGAATAATTAATTTTCCCTTCTGAAAAAATTCATGTTTTGATGATGCAAATGAAAAAAATGATTCAAGACCCTCAAAATATATAGTATTTAAACCAAAAACATTGGGATTTATTCACTGATTTATCCAAGCATGATCATCTAATAATTAATGTTGTCGAATTTTTTGTTCCATATTTCTCTAAAAAATAATAAATAATTAGTTTTTTTGAATAATTTGATATATGAAAAACACTATCCAAGAAAATGATAAAAAAAATTAAATTAAATTTTTAATAAATTTATTATAATTCCTATTATGTTATATTTATTTATAGTATTTTTTAAAATTTATACTAATCCATACTAATTTATAATAATTCATATTAATTAACACTAATTATTTGTAATTACAGATAATTTATACTAATTAACACTAATTATAAGGGACACAATTTCCAGCGGATTGGAGAAAGCTATTTTGCCTAATGACTCATCTCAGTGCAAACTTTCTCCAATTGAAATCACTACGAAAAATCTTCTCTAACGTATGAATATCGATTTTCGTATGAATGAGAATGGAGAGCAAGGAGGCCTCGCAGCACTGCTCTCCATTCTTAGGCATATGAAAAGGGATATTAGTAGGTGGGACCAGATTTTTCATAGTGATTTCAGTGGGAGAAAGTTGCAAGGAGATGATTCATCAGGAAAAAGAGCTACCGTGAATCAGCTAGAAATTATGGAAATTATTTCTAATTATTAGTAATTATTAGTAATTATTATAAATTAGTACTAATTATTACTAATTATTTCTAATTATATATATTAATTACAATTTATTCATAATTATAACTATATATTGCTATTTATTACTAATTATTACTAATTTCTAAATATTACTAATTATTTTTATTTTTCTAAAATTATTAAAAATTATTACTAATTATTAGTAATTGTTATTAATTAACAATACTTATTAGTAATTATTAATCATATTTATTACTAATAATTAGTAATTAATCATATTTATTACTAATTATTACAAATTAATCATATTTGTTATAAATTATTACTAATTAATCATATACATTCCAAATTATTAATAATTATTCCCAATTATTACTAATTATTAATAATTTTTACAAATTATTCCCAATTATTACTATTTAGTTATATTTATTATCAATTATTACTATTTATAACTAATTATTATTAATTTTTTCTAATTATTATTAATTATTATTAATTATTAGTAATTATTGATAATTATTAATACTTTTTACTAATTATTACTAATTATTACTAAATATTTCTAATTATTACTAATTATTCATCATTATTCTTAATTAGTCATATTAATTAATAATTATTACCAATTATTACTATTTATTAGTATTTATAACTAATTATTTCTAATTATTACTTATTATTCATAATTAATAATATATATTACTAATTATTCATATTTATTACGAATTATTACTAATTATTTATAATTATTACAAATCATCACTAATTATTACTAATTAATAGAAATTATTATTAATTATTACAAGTTATTTATATTTATTCTTAATTATTCATTTTTATTCCTAATTATTCATATTTATTCCTAATTAATCCTAATTATTTCTAATTATTACTAATTATTCCTAATTATTACTAATTATTCCTAATTGTTCTTAATTATTCCTAATTATTACTAATTATAACTAATTGTTCATATCTATAAATAATTATGACTAATTATTACTAATTATAACTTATTATTACTTATTATGAGTAATTATTACAATTTATTGCCAATTATTACTAATTATTAAAATTTATTACTAATTTCTGCTAATTATTACTTATTCCCTCTAATTATTACCAACTAGTACTATTTTCTAATAGTTATCTCTAATTCTTAATAATAATTTCTAATTACCACTAATTATTACTAAATATAACTTATTATTACTATTTATAAATATTTATTTCAGTTTACTACGTATTAACGCTAATTTTTACAAATTATCGCTAATTATTACTAATTATGGCTAATTATTAATAATTATTCATATTTTTTTATAATTAATACTAATGACTACTAATTAATATTAATTAATATAATAACTATTAATTAATACTAATTAATACTAATCACATGCAATTATTTTTTATAAAATAATGCAAAATAAAATGATCTAATACTGATATAATTTAATTGCAGCAAATTAACAATAATTATAACTAATATAAAATAATTGAATTAACTAACAAATAAAAGAAAAAGATAAATATCTTAAAACTTAGTCATTTGTAGGCTTTAATACTTGAATATTGCTTCGATGTAGAATCTTGAACTGTGAAAATTTTGAGATGAAAAATGTAAGTAGAGAGCGAGAGAGAGGTAGAGAAAGGAGTGGAATGAGAAAAAATTGGATGGGGGTATATATATAAGTTAGATTATTTGTGACAGGAGTATTTGTGATGGGCTTACCATCGCTAATACTGACCCCCTATTAATTAGGGGTGGCCATTAAGAATGTATTTGTGATGGGTCCCGTCGCAAATACCCACCTGCTGACAGAGTATTTACGACAAGGGAAATCTCCCGTCGCAAATATTAAAAATCTCTCACGGGTATATGCGACAGGTATAAAAGCCCATCACAAATACCCTTCCCGTGGTTAAGCGTGTAGCCCTCGCCAAACCTTTTGCGATAGGGACCCAATTCCAATAGGAAATAACTAATTATTTGTGACGGACCATGGGTTTTGTTGAAAATAGTCCCTCGAGATGAACTATTTGCGACAACACCCCTCCCCATCGTAAATAGCTTGTTGCAAATATCCCTTTTCCCCATAGTGATTGAACTGTATTTCGATTGGGAAAGGATATCACTTGTCAATGATAAGGAATTAGGCATGACTCACCTCATCTTTTAAAACACCTCCGGATATGAGGGATTTCTCACAATTGATTTAGTATGGTGAGGACCATCATGTAAAAAATGAAATATTACTATGGGGAGGACCTTCGTAGTAAACACCATGATAGGGACAACAATTGTCCTGGTTTGACGTCAGACAATAATGAAAATTTATACAATTTATACCATGGGGAGGACATTCAGGGTGGATGATGGAAAGGGGGGACCTTCCTTCCATTCAACATTCCGACCATGAGAAGGTTTTCCATCAAGGGTAGGATTCTCCTGATTGATCATTTCATGGCCACGGAGGAGGCCTTCATGGTAGACATTTTATGGAGGACCTCTAGAGTTTCTGGTTGAAATTTTCTAAGGTGGAACTTCGTAATTATTATTTCTACATCCAAATTTTTTTAACAGATTGGTAGGATCCTATTTCACCATTGATAGATGTTTCATGGACTCAAGAATTCCATCCTTAAGTAGAGAAAACCTGTTAACCTTCTCTTGGTTATCGATTCTCCTTTGGTGAGACTTCTTTTTTGGTGCTATTCTTCGAGATACAGGTGTTTCATGTTGTGGATAGAGAATTTAATATATAGGAGTGGCATGAGAGACTCTCATGTTGTGGATGAAATATGTTGACTGGATTTTGACATTTTAGCGGGGATAGATTCTTTCCCTAGAGTGGCCATTGAAGGGGGCCAGTGGTCTCTAGTCGGAATGTGTTTGTTCTAAATCCAATTGTCTATTTATTAAGATATTTTACTTATGAACCTCCTTGATTGGAGTAGAAACACATATCTAATACTGAGTGACCATCTTATGAAATATATGGGTTAAATAAAATGTGGAGGTGGGGTTGTGTGACCAAATTCTTGTCACTACCGATGCAATCATTATATTTCAATAGAGTTGTAAAATGTGGACAATAATAGATGTCATCCCTTCCATCATTTACATGATGTAAGGGGTGATTATTGTAGCTGGAATTAGAATATATGACCCTTCCATGACTGGATTGGGGATGTATCCCTGCTCTTTTCTTTGATTCCATTCTGGGATACACATACAATCATTATATGCGTGGGAAGAGATAAGGGTATAACCCTTATTTGCTACTGGGGTTGTTGATTGGCTTCTCCGATTGCTTCCAAAATGTCTTGGTAGGCTTGATGTGAATGAAAGGGTATATGGACCCACTGGTAGGTTTTTTACTTGTCTTGTGGGCGGGATTATATGGCTAGAAAAGGAATGTGATCATGTACCTAGTTGTTTGATCACCGCTCTTGACGGGATGTCCTGGGCCCTCGAGTCTGAGTGACCGAAGCAAGAGCTCACAGGGTGACATCCCCATCATTCTATCGACTTATCTATATGCAGTGTTGTTGGTAGTAATTATTATAAGGACCCCTTTGTTGTGACTCATGTGTTGGTTAGATGAGGTCATCGCTGACCTCTTAGTCCACTTACTTGATGCAAGCGAGGAACCTATTTTTAAATTTTTGGGAAAGACTCCCAAAACTACTTTGGAAAGTTATTGGTGTCGTGTAAATTTTTTGCACCATCCATCATTTTGTAGTTGGTTGGTGGAGATTAATATTTTGGAGGGCTATGCATACGGCCTCCAAGGCTATGACAATACCATTTAGATGGTACTTCCAAACCAGTGCCTTCAAAACCTAGCATTAAAGATACTGGGTTGGTGATAATATCCTCTGGTTAGATAAGGAGCTAACTTGTATAGTGATTAAAACATACATTTATGGTAGTTGGTAAGTTTCCATTGGATTTAAGGGAGTTCTGGTGAAATATACATGAGGTATACATGACACAAAAATATAAAAAAACATCAAATCAACATTACAATAAATGAGAACTTACGAAATTGATTGTCTAAAAGATCTGTATCTGACCAATTTAAATTTTTTGAGAGTAAGAAATTACCTGACATGTGGGTGACATGGTTAGTTTTGTTAAATTATGGGGTTTGTGTCAGGTTCTCCATTTTTATTTTTTACTCATTTTCTTGGTAGGTTGGTTTCTAATGGGGTTTATTCACAGAACTAGAATCATCCAATGGATCTCATATCCATGATGGATCATGGGCCTACTTTCCAAAGGTAGGAAGTCATTGAGGAAATTTCCAACGATGCTTAAGAGATTAAATCAGTCAAGAGGATGTGTGGATGGGATTATCACACCCATTAGGGGGAATTATTTACTAATATGCGACTCTTGTAAAAATTTAAGAAATATTCATGAATCACTTTTAAATTCAAAATATGGAAATAGTCAACCTTATTTATTAAACATTAGTTATGGAAATGTTTTGATAGGAAAATGTTTTTATATAGTAGAGGTTTTTCATCTTTGTTATTTTTTTTATGGTTCTGATCTTAATCCTCTTATTAGGCACTCCAGAATTTATCATCATCTAGTGAGAAGGGAGTTGTTTTGATTTTTTGATCAGTACCATTAAAGGGTATTCCCATGTATCCTAATGAGAGTAATTATAACCCACAAAGTTATGTTCCACTTAAAAATAAACATCATACATTTTATGGTCATGTGATAAGGACCAGACCTTGTAGTTTAACATTATATGGTGTGGATATCTCAACAGAAGATGCCTAGAAAAAATTGGTGTGGGACATACACTGAAATACCCCGAGGGACCTGGAAGAGGTTTTTCCTTCTTGTTTGGGGGAAGATCTTACTTGGAAAATGGGCCAATAAGGATGAATATGGAGGGACTTGTAAGGAATATGGCCCTTTGTGTTGCATATGAACATACTAGGAATATGACCTATAAATGATTAGGGTGAGTTGGAGGTGTTTGGTTTGAACCACATGAAGGCTTCCTACACATACCATTTGGACAAGAATCAATTATCACATAGTTTATAATGGTTAGGGAATACACATATGGAGGATTCACAAATGGTTGTTGAAGGTTCCGATCGTAGTGGAAGCATGGTTGGGCTAGTTCCCAACATTAATTTTACAACGATCAATGATTATTCCAGGATTAATACGACGATGAACAGAAATCTCCACGGAATTGAACCAAATATTTAGATAAATAAGGAAGAGGCCTAAAAACATTAGAGAGGATCTTTCCCATCATGTTTATAATTAATTTAATTAGTTTCATAAAGAAAAGAATACCTGGGTCTTTAGTACTTTATTTGTTGATGAAGTTCATCATTACGAAGGACCCTTCCAGATTAACTTGATGCGCTTGTGAGGATCCAAACTATAATACCACTAGCAGTGATCCACATGTTCTCTGATGGACGTCGATCGACACCACTCGTTCTCTGGTTGCTAGCCCAATAAAGAGAGTGTATTGTGTTGGTCTTTCTTGATCACTAGTTTTTCAACCTTGAAGAATGTCTCTCATTCTTGAGAGGGGTGGGAAGCGGATTCAAGAGAGAGAAATTGGTTATCTCAACAATTCTCAATTATCCAGGCATGTAGTTCGATACCTGGAATAATAGACATACATATCTATTTATTGATAGGGGGTGTAGTTATAATATTTAATTTCATAAAAGCAATTAAATACATTCATAACCTTAGAGAAAACCCATTCTTTTAAAAATAATACCGCATCATTATTTATGGTGCTCCAACTTGAGAGAAACTGAATAAATAAAATTCTACATCACAAAATAATATTATCATTTTTAATATTTTAATTTTCCCCAACTAGTTAAATAATTATTTACTATCCTGAAAATAATTATTTTACTACCAGACTAGATTTGGCCTGATTTAACCCCACACCCATTTATTGAACACTTGAATAAATAAGAAAATAATTTATTATCTTAAATAAATATTTTATTTAAAAAATATTAAATAAATATTTACTAAATTTTCAATAAAATAAAAAAAAATTTACCCACAATCTGGTGAATAAATATTTATTTAATTTATACAATAATTTTAACTTGAAAAAGATTATTCCGTTTTCATGAAAATAATATTTATTCCATTAATTAAATTCAAATAGAATTTAATTAGGACCACCAAAAACACTTAGTGAATTACCCTCTAGGATTTTTTCTCATTGGCATTAGGCAGGCTTCCCAAAAGTCCAAGGGTACTATCTAGAAATGGGTCAAGGAAACCAAGAGAAATATCTTAATGTCGCAATAACTACATCCACATATGAATGCTCACAGTGTAATATAATCCCTTTGTCTCAATATCTCATCATGAAGGTTTCATGATAGTGTCATTAACCTTTGTGCTTGATATGTCATTCGTTAACTACCTAAAATAATGTAACACCCCACCCCTACCTCATTGGTTTGAGGAGACGGTGAGGGCTACTTGGGCTTAAGCGACGTTCTCATGATTCCAAAGGCTAGCAATAAATGCTGAGGGCTTCAAGATCAAATTGGGGAACGATTTGACCTTAAGAAAAAACCCAACCAAACCATCCATTAACCACCACTATAAGATGCATGTTAATAAAACATTCCAACATGAATTCCCAAATGACGACCATGTTGTTCCATCATACAACCCAAATCCAAAACAAACAACACAATATCAGAGTACTATGCGGAATACCAAATAAAAATGCACCATGTGCCATGATACCACCACAGCTCTACACCAAGCTCTATGTTCCAAGCTCCACCAAGACATCCCATTGCACCACTAAAGGAGGATGATGCCTTACCTTTTACCACATCACGGTACACAACATCTACAAAGACACCAAAGTTCCAAAACAGGGGGTGAGTACTAAAACTTTGTAGGTTTTCCCCAAATGACTTCCCTACACATGCCACTAGGATAAAACCATTAGCACATTTATATAAAATATTTTATATAAAATAATCACAAGTGCAACAATTGACATAAGGCAAACACACCCTTACCAAGCCATCTCGCCCAAACAAAAAAAACCAAGGGAAAGCCAAACAAACATGCCACAAGCCATATCATCATGCACACATCAGCACAAAAATTTCCCCCTTGTAAATAAATGCACAACAAAACAACCAAAACAACCAAATGGTCGAGCTTCCGTCCAACCTGTTCACCCATTCACACCTAGTGGTACTTCTCGACCACTTATCCTTTGATGGTGGCCCTTCCGTCCACTATCCATCACCTTTTTATAGTGGTACTTCTCGCCACTTCCACACAACATTATAATCAACTCATAACCAAGCATATAACCCACCAAGGTCACAACAACATGAAATCAACCAATTCCATTGCATATCAATCCACTTCAATAAATCACCCATTTATTGAAAATCATTTTCCATGACAAACCAAATTTCAATAAAAAAATATCTTCATTAAAAACAATTTTCATATACCATTTTCCCAAGTCAATCAAGACAACCCATTTTAAAATCAATATTTTAAAATCAAACGACAACACCATTTCACACACAAAACCCCATTTTCCCAAAAATCCACCAAACCATCACCCATGGGATATCCAATCAATTTATCCCATAAAACCACAATTAATTAAAAGCACAAAAAATTAATTTTAACAAAAACCATTAGCTCTAACTAAGTGGAGTCGAGACAGAATCCACCTACTATTAGGGTTCCCGAGAAATTGACCCACAAGCAACCGCACCTCAAATCCAGCGAATGCACCATCGAAACCTCTCTATATCCCTTTCCCTAACATTCACAAGCCTTAAAATAAAAATCCAAGGAAACCACAACCCTAGATCTACACAAAAGAAGTGTAGATCTAGAAAACTAAAGAAGGGAGAAGAGTTGATCTTGATAAAACTAAAAGGAAACCAAGAGGAGAGACTTACCCTGGAGAAACCACTATCAATCCACCTTGAAACCTCTTCAAACAATGCTCCCAAAAAGAGTGGTAGATCACTATCAACCCCTAAGAACTAGAAATCCCAAGTGAGGCTCAAGTGGGAGAAATTTTGGAGTGTTTTAGGTCAAGTTTAAGGGATCCTGGATTTAAAACCCCCAACTTTAAGTGGCCGCACGGTCAGCCCGCATGGTTTGGAAGATCGTGCACTAACCGTGCACACACTACTATCTCGAGAGGAGGGGTCTGCATAGTTTCCTTTCATGGTTTGGAAAATTGTGTGCAGGCCGTGAAAATCCTACTGTCCCCCCCTACATGGTTTCCTAGAGAATCCGCATGGTTTTCACTAAGCACGCTCAAACCGTGATCCCTAAGAAAAGCCTCCAAACTCATTCAAAACCATTCCAAACACTCCCAACCTCTTCTCAACTCATCCCATGCACTTTAAACACATAAAAAAATTCATAAACAAAGGACACATACCTTAATCCATGGGTACTACATTCTCCCCACCATTGGTCTTTCTGTCCTTAGAAAGCTGTGAATCCATCCTTTACAAAAAGAGCTCAATCCATTGCTCGACCATCTCTTTCTACCACTCCCATGTCTCCTCTTAAATTTTTCCATACTGCCAAAAAACCCAAACTAAAATGATTCTTTTACCATGTAATACTTTCTCTTTCCTATCAACAACCCGTTCTAGCATGTACACCAACGAAGCATCCGGTTGTAGCTCAACATGATCCCATCGAATCACATGGTCATGATCTGGCTGATAATTTATCAAATGTGACACATGGAACAGATTGTGCACCACACTAAACATAGGTGGAAAAGACAAACGATAAGCCACCTCACCAACCTGCTCAAGAATCTCAAAAAGTCTAATGTACCTCAGAGATAAGTTTCCCTACTTCCAAAACCAACTATGTCCCAACCTAGGAGAGATCCTCAAGAAAACATGACCACCCACCTCGAACGACAACAACCATTGACGATGATCCACATACGATTTCTGATGACTCTGAGCTATCTTCATTCTCTTCCTGATCAAATTGATCTTATTCATATTCTTTGGGACAAGGCTCGGTCCAACCCTCAAGGACTCACCCATTTCCACCCAGCACAGTGGAGAACGACATGACCGCCCAAACAATGCTTCAAACGGAGCCATATATATGGATACATGGAAACTTTTATTGTACAAGAACTCAACCAACAACAAGTGCTCCTCCCATGAGCCAACAAAATCCATGACACAAACCCACAACATATACTCTAGAGTTTTTATCGTCCTCTCGGATTTGGCATCTGTCTGTGGGTGATACGCCATATTCATGGTCAACTTAGTTCCAAGGGCTTACTGTAAGGATTTCTAGAAATGAGATGTAAACATTGGATCTCTATCAGATACGATCGAAACCAGAACACCATGTCTCTTTACCACCTTCCAGATATAGATTTTGGATAGATCCTCCACCATATGAGATTCACGAATTGGAATGAAATGTCCTAACTTCATTAGCCGATCCACTATCACCCAAATGACATCATGCTTTCTGGCAACTCTTGGGAGACATGTGAAAAAATCCATCACCATTTTCTCCCACTTCTATACAGGGATTGGTAAATACTACAACATTCTTGCTGGCCTCTGATGCTCTGCATTGACTTACTGATAAGTCAAGCATATCGAAACAAACTCATCCACTCTTCTTTTCATACCAGCCCACCAGAACTAAACTTCCAATGATTTATACATTTTTTTAATTCCAGGATGAATAGCCCACATTGAATGATGATACACCCTGAGAGGATCCTCCTAATAAGAAACTTGTACCACCATCCGATTCAGAAAACACAAAACTGAATCTCCATTTAGTTTCCAACCCTCAATGGTCTCCCCACCATTGAGTCTCGACCCCATGGTCACACAATCAGAATCAAATATTTGTACCTCTTTAACTAGGCCAACCAAATCACGAATCAACAAAACTGGAAAGAAGACCACCCTATCACCCTGGTCTTTACATTCCAACTGCATGTTAGCTATAACTGACATCAACTACCACTGGTCATATGCATTTTTTACCACATAAGCATATGATTTTCTACTTAATTCATATTCCACTGAATTTCCCTTACCTGATGTGTACATCAAGTCAAAATCAAACATCTAGAGATATTGCATCCATATCCTTTGCCTCATGTTCAAATCCCTTTGTGAGAAAATGTTCTTCATGCTCTTTTTATCTGTATATACCGTGAATTTCTCACCAAAGATATAATGACACCACACTTTCAAATCATAGACCACTTCTGCCAATTCCAAATCATGAGTTGGGTAGTTCTTCTCATGTACCCTCAACTGTCGTGAGCCATACACAACCACATGATTCCCTTGCATGGAAACACACCCCAACCCAGATCCCAATTCATCACAATACACCACGTAACCTTTTCCTGGTTCTAAAAAAACAAGATTTGTACTGATGTAAGGAGACCCTTTAGCTCTTCGAAACACTAGTGAAACTGTTCATTCCACTGGAAAAGAACATTATTTCTTGTCAAAGCTGTCATCGGTGAATCCAAACGTGAAAAATCATGAACAAAATGCCGATAATACCCAGCTAGACTAAGGAAACTCCATACCTCAAACACATTTTTAGCGGTTTACATGATAGAAAAGCCTTTATCTTTTCTGGATCCACTAAAAAACCCCTTTCAGAAATCACATGGCCAAGAAAACGGACTTACTGTATCCAAAAGGCACACTTTGACAATTTGGTATACAACTGATGATCCCTCAAGATCCCCATCACTGTCACCAATTGCTTCTCATGCTCCACCCTTGTCTTTGAATACACCAAAATATCATTTACAAACCCCACCACAAATGAATCCAAATATCTCTGAAATATCCAACACTGCTGGCACATTTGTTAAACCAAAGGGCATAACCACATATTTATAATGGTCATATCTACTTCTAAAAGCAATTTTAGGAATATCGTCCTTCCCCACCCGCAATTTATGATATCCCGACCTCAGGTTGATCTTGGAGAATCACTGGGCTACCCTCAACTAGTCGAACAAAAAATCAATTTGTGGAAGTGGATATCTGTTCTTTATTGTAACTTGGTTAAGTCTACGATAATCTACACAGAGCCTCAATGTTTCATCTGCCTTTTTCACAAACAACACCGGTGCTTCCCACAGAGACATGATAGGATGGATAAACCCTTTTTTTCTAACTCTTCCAACCGGACATTCAATTCCCGCAATTTGGTAGGTTCCATCCGGTAAGATGGATGTGAGATAGGACTGGTCCCCAGAAAGAGTTCAATCATAAACTCCACTTCTCTTACCAGAGTTAACCCAGAAAATTATTTGGGGAAAACATCCATGAACTGATCCACCATTACCGGAAGAACACTCTGCTCAAAACCCTATACTGATTCCAACGACAACACCACCAAATGATATAATAACGTTCCCACTGCTGGTGCCAACAAACCCATTGCACCCTGCCTATCATGCCTCTCTCCTCTAAAGAGATTTCTAGCACCATCGTGTGTCCTAAAATCCACTATTCACTCATTATAGTTGATGTGGGTGTTAAACGCCCCTAGCCAATCCATTCCCAGGATTACATCATACCCATCCATCTCAAGCACATAGAAATTCTACACTAGCTCAAACTCACCGACAACAATACAACATGCTCTACACAAGAAGGCTCGAAACTCTCTTTGACCCAGAGGAGTCTGATGTTTCAAAACCGAAGGCATCATTTCTACCCTGAAACCCAGCAACTCAACCATACATGTAGCAATAAAAGAGTTTGAAGCACAAGTATCAAACAACACTTTCATCAAGGTAGAATTTAAAAGAATAGTACCTCACCCTGTGGATGGTCCCGATTGATCATCCAACACAACCTTATCAGCTCCGAACAATGCCTTTGTTGGCACACTCTGCACTTTATTGCTTTGCTGAGGCGTCATGGTATTCTGAGAATCACCATGACCCACTTTACTCTACTAATGAGGGGGGTGCTTCTATCCCCATCCCGTTGAAGCATACGATGTCTGCGATCCCTGAGGAGTGTCACACACACCTAACCTTGGATCATTCCGACAATAAGGCTGCAGATGCACCATCAGCTTACAATTATGACATGCTCGTGGTTGTGTCGTATAATCATGCTTGATGTGGCCCATAGAACCACACTAAAAAAATCCCGGCTTGCTTTGGGGATTTGGAAGAAGATTTAAAGATCCTGTCATCAGATTATATTCCATTTTCCTTCCCTAGGAATAAGATTCCCTCCTTCGCTTGAACCCAGTGTTATAGTACCTACTATTCCCCATGGGTACAACCATGCATCCTCTGCCCGGAGCTCCCAACAAATCCCACTTATCCACTGAGGCTCGATTCCCCATTTATGTGTAATCATCTATACATAACACCACTATATTGGAATGAATGTCCTGCCTCAAACCAGATTCTAAGATATGAGATTTCAACAACATGATACCCGCCACCTCGGGTGAAAATATCACTAAGTTCATAAACATAGCATCATACTCCGTCACAGACATATGCTCTTGATTTAGACTGAAGAAATCAGTTGTGTGCTGAATTATGAATTTATGTGGGTATAATTGTTTATTAAACAATTACTCAAAGACTTCCCACGTCTATTGACACTCTTTGGAATGATTCACAGTGTACAAAGGAAACATCAACAAATACTCCGAAGATCTACAAAATGTAGTAACATTCAGAAACTTCATGAGCGAGCTATGCGGCCAAGCATCGCAAGAGAGCTTCGCGACCCAGCTTCGAGAGAGAGATCTATATGGCAGAGCTTCACGAAACAGCTATGCGTCCAAACTACACGTGAGAAGATTTGGGATGCCTCTACGAAGAGAACCTGCATGGTGGGGCTACGCGGGATACCTACGCGATAAAAGTTTCTTCGGCCAGGGCCATCCATACCTATAAATAGGACCCTTGGGCTCTCTATTTTCACACTGAAAAATGTGAAAGAGTATCTGAATCTCCCATCGTGTAGCTCTTTTTCCTAGATTTCTAAAATTGTATCAGGTAGTTCTCTAAACAACAAAAGAAGGGATAATTAAATGGGATAGGCATGTTTTGAAGTTCTTTACATTCTCTTTAGTCTTCATCCATACCTACGTGCTATACCTGTGCGGCACACCTGCGCACTATACCTGCGCAATAGGGAAACACGAGGTACCTATGCGGTACACCTGCGAGAGGTACCTATGCGACCAGTTTAAATACCCTTTGAATCCTTTCATGGCAGGTTATCTCATTCCCTGGTTCCCTTATTCAAAAGGGGATAAGTAGAAGCCTCCCCCAAAACCTCCTGACAACTTAGACCTTTGGGTAAGTCACTTTAGTGTGTCTCCAATTTGGGGTTGTATTTCCACATTCAAAGGTTTCTCATATTTGTTTTACAATGGGGTTAAGATTCATGGGATGATTGTGGGTTTTTATATCTGCAGTAACACGGACTTTTCTCCCAGAAATAGTCTTTCAAAGTTCCTGGTTTGGAAGATGGTGGGATTCCGGCCTCACCCTTTTAAAAGAGGCGACCTGGGTCCTCAGGTCTCTGATAGGGAAGGTACACTTTGCACTAGCCATTCCGCGCAAGTATTGAAGAAGTATCCCTCCTCTACCAGAACCAATTTTAGGGCAGCCATCCTGGTATAAGCCACTAACTTTCACCCCTTCTTCCTTACAATGGAACCTTGTCCAATGTAAATAGAACAGAGGGAAGGCTCATCGCCCCGCCCTCTTCCATGGTCGACACGACCTCTTCCATCAGCGGAGGAGGAGAAGTGTGAAGTGTCATTGTTGAATCTTTCACATCCTCTTGTTTCTGACACCGAGCATGTCTCACGTGGGCTTAGAGATATGTGATGGGTGCAACATGTGCACAAAAACTTAATGAATGAACTATGAGATCTCTAATTCCTGTTTAATCCAGGATACATAGGAATCCTTTTTAGGGCCCGAGATCATCCAACCTTAATTCCCCCAATTTGGGAATCCTCCTTACAAAATAAACCTTAAATTCAATCATCAAATCATCAAGGCATCCTTTTTAGGAAGTAATCCCAAACTCATTTCTCTTAGAGGACTTTACTCTCCTATGAGACACATCGAACTACACAGACATTGATTCCCATCCATATGTGATACGAAGGAAGCCTCTTTAAGGTTCAAACCCAACACTTCAAATCAATCCTGTTCACTTTGGTCCATATTCCCAACAGGGTCTGATTCTACATGGAAAATCATATCCTTTCTATGTTCTTTGGGATACTTTATCCTAAGTCCCACACTAAGTTTCAACTAAGAACCTTCTTCTTATAGGTCCTTATCACATGACCATAAAATGTATGAAGTGTCCTATTAAGTGTCACTGAACTACGAGGGTTCTGATTCCTTTCACAAGGATACGTAGGTAACTCATTTTATGAGTACGATCCCAAGATTAAAACAAACATTTGTATCCCTAGATGACAATAAATTCCAGAGTGGCCCACTGAGTGTCTTAAAAATATGTATCATCATAACAATGATTAAAAGAAATTATGTTAAATAAGTGATTGTAAATTCCAAGGGATACTTATGATATACTTAGTGAAATAATAAGGATTCAGGATTTTTTTTAATTTTACAAAGAGAGTGCTGAAGTAGACAAAAATTCCCCCCAAAAAGGGTGTGATGAGTACGACCTCCCATCATCTCAACCAATACATGTTCTTATGTATCATAATGTTCAAAACATATTGAATGCATGCCTTTAGAAGGTAGGACCGCTTTAGATAAATAAATATTGGAAGATTCCATTTACATGAATAAATCCAATGGAAACCTCCCTGAAACAGCGATTCTTAAATCTAGAATGCACATTTCAAATAACTACGAAACAAAAATGGTGAACCCGACATGAATCATTTAACAAATTAATAATGTTATCCACATGTTAGGCCCCTATCAATTGATAAAGTAAGTCTAGAAAAAGGAATTAATCATGCATGTATCCATATGGAAAGATTTCACTTTAATAGAACTAGTTGTTTCTCTCAGTTTTATACAAAATTACCTTCAATCCAAAGAATGTCTTTCTCCAAGACAACATCTGTGAACTTCCCGACTGATGCTCAAGATGGATCTCCATCAATGCGAATAATGTTATCACCAACCCAATGTCTTCCATGTTGGTTCTAAAATGTGCTGATAAAGTAATATCACCAACACGATACCATTCCAACTTTGGAGGCTGCTCGATAGGCCCTCTAGGTCAACAATAATCCTCGATCATCTGGCCAACAATGACCAATGATCAAGAAGAAAATGGTGCCAACCACATCCTTCAACCATTTTAGGTCTTTATCCCCAAAAAGCAATAATAATTCCCTCCCATACTATAGGTAGGTGGATCAAGAGGTCACAGAAGGCTTCAATTCAAAAATACAGGAGTCCTTCCTGAGGAATCCCACCAGTTATCTCCGCCAGAATCATGTGGTAGTGAATCCCCAACATGATGGGGGTGTTTCCTCTAGATGTTTGGCCCCGATCTCTCAGACCCGGGCATGCAAGATAAACCACTAGGGACAACATTCGGTTTATAGGAAGCAGGTTCTCACCTCTACCTCCCCCAGAGAAGTCCATCGATAAAACATGATGGAAAACAACGAGTAGGAACATACACCTATTCATCCTAATTTTGATGCTCAGTAGTCTCATCTGACAGAAATCCACCAATCCCACCAGGTAAACCCAGTGGAGTACTGTGAACAAGAACATACACCTGTTTACAAGTTATCAGCCAGTCAACAAGATCGTCTGACTGCATTTAAAGAAACCCGCCAATCTAATATGGTGGAAACTGGTATGCCGGAACATACACTTGTTTACAATCACCAATTCTGTCAGCAGTCTTGTCTTTCAGTATTGAAGGAAACTCGTCAACCATACTTGAAGGAGAATATCCATCAAGCACATACACCTTCCAATGTTCATCGAGTCTACCAACATTCTGGTTTGGTAGCACCTGGAGAAGTCAGTCGGAAATCTCCGATGACAAATTTGGAGCAGACTCAACTCTCTACCCCTATACATAAGTACTGTCAATATCTGTTGACAGGAAATGGAGGACAGGAGGAGGAACATACACCAACTCTAGATACAGAATGGACGTATATTCCCATTCTAGCCACTGAAGTCACTAAACACATCTTGTTAATAGTGAAAAGGTAGACTCATATCCCTGCCCATATTTTGGAAGCATGTTAGGATGTTTTAACAACTACTTTTGTAGTATCAGGGGAACATACATATAAATATGTCCCCAAACATGGGATGACACAATTGTATTCCACCCCAGAGCAGATACATGCCTCTGTTCCATTCCAGCAGGGTCATGGGGCATACTCCCCCATATCATACAGACAACAAGATTAGGAACATACACCCTTTCCAATTGTAGGTAACCAGTTTGTTCTAGTAACTAACCCAAGATAGGCACAAATACCTTCCCAAGATAACCACTTTTATCAGCAAGTGGCTCCAACTAATTATAAGAGAACATCTAAGAAAAAATGTAACCAAATACCATTGGAAAATCAAGAGTCAAGCTGTAATTTAGATCCTCTTAATGCTGGAGTTCTTGAATCCCTCAGAAATTTATCTGTTGCTTCTCATGATCCTACCTTCTCATTACCAAATTTTGGGAGTGGTAATTATAATTCTGAAGTTTCTCACCGGACACTTCACCATGAAGGATTGCTTCCTGAAAATTCGTTCAATCCAGAGTGTCTATCTTTGGATGAGAGCCACAGAAACAATCCATGTGGCTAGAAGACCAAGGAGCAAGAAGATTTATCCCTTACTGTAATCCGTCATAGTGATCCTCCCAATAATGGTATTCTCTATGAAAGTCCTCTTTGCCGTAGTATTTCTCATTGTCAAAAAAATTCTACAATTGACTATGTAGCAACAAGAAAGCCCTCTTATCTCGAGGCACTTGCAAACACATGGCCAGTCATGTCTGATGCCTCGTCTTTGACAGGTGAAACACATTCTTAGTCAGAAGAAATCTTAAGGGAAAGGTTATTCTCTGAACCTCCCTTAGGTCATTTATCCTCAAATGTAGAGCATCCACTTTGGTCAGACCATGTGGAGAAACCTCTAGTAGAAGATGATGAAGATGTGTTGAACATGAGAAAAAAATTAGCTAAAGGAGAAATACCAGTCATGTTCCGGCCTTTAGCAAATTATAAGTTTGATATTCCACAGTTGATAACAGAAGATTAAATTCATGACATTCATCTAAACTTATGAAAAAATCTTCATCATTTTAAAACTAATGTATTATCATATAATAAATATCAAAATCATATAAATGTAATATAAGGATTATAGAACGAAATTGACTTGGCATCACTTTTAGTTTCCCAACATCAAAGGTTTGAAAAACTATATAGAACCCTTTAGCGCGCATGTCTCAATGCTATGAAGAGGCTACGACATTTAATTTATGATTCCCGATTTAATGTTCTCATCAAAGGATGGGGTGCATATAGAGCATTGCATTTCACTACACTTAAAAATAAGCAAAGTCCTCCCAAAGTAGTTTCATGAAATCTTATTGCCCACAGTCGGCCATAATCAAAAGGTTTTCATGTGTAATCAAATGTACGCTCAAGAATAGGCCTCAACCAGTTCTCATTAGAATCAGTCTCAAAGAAAAGAAATTTTTGAACTACTTCTACATCAAGCCTCTGAGAGTCTTGAGCAGGCATCCCGTTTAGAGGATGCCCGACTTCAGATGATGAAAATTTCCGAAATAGCACAAAAATCTTCTGAAACAGGTGATTTAAGTAATTTTCAGATGATACATCCAGCTAATGTCCAAACCAAAATCTGCAAAATCAGAAGATCAGTTGCATGAATTTCAGCTGTAGCAGTTCAAGAATCAGTGCAAATTACCAGGATGCGGTCTCATTTTATGCAACCTTCAAATTCATTAAACAATGATCAAATATTTAAAGAAGAAGAACAGGATCAACCCCAGCCTGCAAGGCTGGGGGCTATTTTGCATCTTCAATCCCCTCCTCAACGGATGTAAGTATTATCCCGATTAGGGAAGAAACGACAAAGAAAGCGTACGACTAAACTATACAATGATTCCCTTCACGTTTTCGTCCGTCAGACAGTTCCAGCAAATTCTTCATATAGAAGAACTGAGTTTTGTGAAAGACAAAAAGGGAGATAATCTACCAGAAACACTAAGACAATTCCATTAATGTGTTATGCATTAGTGAATGTTATCAATACCATTGGATAATATCCACCAAGAAATTATTCTAGTTCAAGGGAATCAGAAGATGAAGTTCATGTCCACAATGTTCTACACACTAAGGAAAATGAAGAAGGTGTGCATACCTGAAATCAAGGGCTTACCCAAAATCTAGGTATGCCTCCAAATAACCAACTTCCCCCTCTCTGAAAGGTGTCCAACAAGGGGAAAGGAAAAAATTCAGATTGTATATAACTTTTCCACTAGAGAAGGTCAATCTCTTTCACTTGAAGAGAGAATTGCACAACAAGAAGAGGAAATGAAGGATTTGAAAAGACTCAACATGGAGTTACTTTGAAATAGAATTTCTGGTAGACGGTATCCCCATGAAAGTCCTCAACATGAAAATCCTATAGGTGCTCCTCACCAAAGAGGACTTCTATTAACTACAGATGCAGATAATGAATTCCCTTCGTTTGGTACACATTCAAGACAAGATCATGTACATCCTGATAGACCTATTTCTGTGGGTTATCCAAGATAGATATCAGCACCACCGTTAGTGGTTTTACTGGTTATTGCACTATCTCAAGTTCCAGTTGCAATACCTGTATAGAATCCAGGTCATCAAGATATTCCCCAAATTCTTATGAACACAATTGAGGCATTAACGACTCGATTGGAAGATATAGAGGAACAATGTGCACCAGTTCAACTGGGAAAGAGAGAATACCCTCAATAGGTGGATGAAATTACCCCCCCCCCATCAAATTTTTAGAATAACACATTCCCAATTTCTAATGGTTCGGGAGATCCAGAACAACACTTAACACATTTTGTTTCTCATTGTGATCCTATTATGGGAACTCCTCAAGAACAAGAAGTAGTTAAGCTCAGGTGTTTTGTGCAGTCATTACAAGGACCTGCTTTTCTCTGGAATACAAGTTTGCAATCTCAATCAATTACTAGGTGGGAAGATCTCAATCAGAAATTCCTTCTTCAATTTAGCTCAACATTATGAAAGAAGACAGCTTTTGATCCTGCCAATTGTAAACAAAGGGAAAATAAAATAGTTTTGCATTTCATTGATTGCTGGAAGGGATTACCTTCTTCCTTAAGTTTAAAACTCCCTTAATAAGAGTTTCTACCAATCTATGTGGAAAATCTGTGCGATGAATAACGCACACCATTGATCCCAGTGAAATACATAGGAGGGTTTCGAGACCTTACTTCAATCGCTCAGCAGATGGAAGACCCTCTTATAGTGACTAGGGATAAAAATCATATAATTCCATCAGTTCCACGATTGAGAATAGGAAAGGAAGAAACTGCTACAATTACACTCAAACCGGAACCTTTACCTGCTTCTACCTCAAGACCTTCATCATTCTGAAGGGCTCCACTTCCTGAGCATCAGTAGCAATGACCACCTCGTCAAGATGATAAAAGAGATCAAAGGCTGAAAAAATTTGAGGAATAAATGAATAAAATATATTCTTCCAGGAATGAGCATGTTCCTGGGTACTTCATCTCAGTCTTTGAAAAAAATTTGGTTCAGTTTCCAAGGCTGAAAAATCCAAATAAAGACGAAGATATGGATCGTACGAATTATTGTCCATTTCATAAGATGTTGGGACATCCAATTTAGGAGTGATTTTTTTCAACGAACTTTTGGAAAATATAGCAGACTTTGGACTAGTGAAATTGAAAAGTTTATCAGCTCAAGTAGCATGTGTTACTGCCACCATCCAGAGGAATATGGGGAATGGTAAGAAGTTAAAAATAAAAATGTGAAAAAATATGATGACTGAATGATCAGGAAAATGATCAACTGAACTCATTCTATTTAATGAACATAGTTGAAACAACCAATTGTGTCTTCTACCACTCCTGCCACAACAAAACCAACTTCATCAAAGGTTCGTTTCTCAAAGAAACAAATTGGTCATAATGATAATGACCATTCAGAAGAAGAAGAGCTCTAATCAAGGCCAAAGTTGTCCTTATCCCTGGTAGATTTTATTCCATCTGTCTCAAAATCACAGTCACTGCGCCACCAAACGGTACAACCAGAAGTAATCTGTCAAGCAGAATCCTCATCAGACGAAGAATTGATCTTTGGTTCTGTTAATTTTGAAAATTTAGTATGCCAATGGTGATTCTAATTGTGTTGAGATGGAATTACTTGTGCCTAATTGGTGGATTAGAGGAAGAGGCCTAGGTCAAGGATACAGAGGAAGATGTGGGAATTCCAGAAATAATCATTTTAACTCTACCACTTCTCAAAATATATTTGTGGAAGAAACTCATAGAAGAGATCTTTTGCCAGCTTAATAAGAACAAGGGGTTCCCTCCATGCAAAACAAATCTAGTTCTGGCACAATTCTTATGGAGGATCGATTAGAAGCTACACTATCTTCTTCTCAGAAGATGAATAGACTTATTCAGTTTAATTTTCCAAATTCAGTGGTATTTCACACTTCTGTTTCAATACAGAACACTTCTACAACAAAAACATCAACTTCTAAAGCACCTGAAAAACCACATCTCCATGCTGAGAAACACAGACCGTTGTATCAAAAGTATGATGTATTGAAACAATTGGCCCACGTACCATCCAAGTTATCAATTTTGGATGCTTTGAATCTATAAAAAGATCTTCGAGAGGCACTCATTGAGGCCTTGTTAAGTCATAATGAATTTGAAACTGAAGTTACTTCTACTGAGGTTTACTGTATAGAGAATGATTCTGCAGAATGTCCTGCAGTCATATCTTTTATGGATGAAGATGAAGACCATGTGGTACATGGACACATCAGACAATTGTATCTATCTGTAAAGGTCAATGATATAAATATCTGAAGAGTCTTCATTGATAATGGATCTGGAGTCAACCTCATTCCCATCCGTACACTTCGTCGATTGGGCTTGACTGAATCTGAATTATCTCCTTCTAATTTAATGTTGCAAGGATATGACAAGAAAGAACAAGAACCTCTGGGTGAAACTAAACTCAAAACTCAGTTTGTAGATCTTCTGTCTAATTAAGATTTCATGGTTGTTCATCAGGACACAACCTTCAATATTCTACTTGGAAAGCCTCAGTTGCATCAACATGCAGCCATACCTTCATTATACCACCAAGGTCTGAAATACTGTTTCAATAGTAAAATCAGAACATTGTATGGTGACAATGATCTGTTCAAAACATATGAATATCAATATATTGAGGCAGAGTTTTATCACACAAAAGGAAAAAAATCCATGACCAAGGAAATAACTAGAGTTAATGCTCCAAATGGGCTGGAAAAGATTTCAAAAAATCTATTCATGCATTTGAGTACAGATTGTGTTCTACCCATCAATCAAGTAGAAAGGTTAAAGCCAAATCTATGAACTCATCAAATAATTCCCATAATGTCAATTATAGAAACTGAGCCTGATAACAAGGGAGAAATTATTGATGCACCAAGAAATGATGAAATCCTAAATGGAGATGTTTTTATTTCATCTGCTGGACTACAATGAGCCTCTACTTCATTAATCAGAATATAAGAAACTATATAAATATTAGAGGGATAAAAAGATGTTTATTCTCAATCCATCAACCCTTCTTCACCACAGGAAGACCCTTCATTGTCAGTAGGGTCAGATATGGTGGCTTCCTCTTTGAGATATTCAAATGATGATTCCTCCCCTAACTTTGGGAGTGGTGCCTTGTCATATACCATGAAAATGGAAATAGAAAAAGTGGGAAATAATGAAGAAGAAGAGGAAGATCTTAGGGATGCTCCTCCAGCATTTGAAGAATGTGTTTCTACCACTGTGGATGAACTCAAAGAAATAAATCTGGGTATAGGAGAAGATCCATGCCCCACCTTAATTAGTGCGGCCATGACCTCTAATGAATAAGAGGTGTATACTTCCTTTCTAAATAAAAAATAGAGATATATATTTGCTTGGAATTATATGGGAATTCTAGGGGTTAATCTTGATATAGCCACCCATCATTTGGGTTTTCCAGAAGAACATTGTGGGTTCAAGCAAGCAGCAAGGAGAACACACCCAACTCACGCCTCTAAAATTGAAGCTGAAGGTGATAAGATTATAAAAAAGCAATCTTTTCCAAAGAAGTTCGATATCCCAAATGGCTGGCCAATATTGTCCTAGTGAAAAAGAAGAATGGGAAAATTAGATTCTAAATTGATTTCATAGATCTTAACAGGAATTGTCCAAAAGATGATTTTACAGTCCCGATTAAAGACCTTATAATTGATGAAATAGCTGGATATAAAGCACTTTCCTTCATGGATGGATGTTCTAGGTATAATCAAATTCAAATGGCCCTAGAGGATGAAAAATCTACAACCTTTCTAGCTTCTCAAGGTGTGTTTTTCTAACGGGGAATGAACTTTGGCTTAAAGAATGCAGACACGACATACCAACATTCTATGCACCATATCTTCAAACCCTTCTTAGGGAAATTTGTTGAATGTTATGTGGATGATTTGGTAGTTAAATCCAAACAATGTTCCAATCAATTGGCTGATTTGGAAACCATATTTCAGAATCTTTGGCAACATAATTTGAAGATGAACCCCTTAAAATGCGCTTTTGGGGTAACCTTAAGAGAATTCCTTGGATTCGTTATATGACATCGTGGTATCGAAGTTGATCTTGAGAAAAAAAAACCATTCCTTGGTATTTCACCTCCAAGAAATTTGAAATAATTGAGAGGAATTCAAGGACAATTGGCTTATATTCGGCACTTTATCGCCAATTTGGCAGGTAAATGTTAAACATTCACTAGAATAATGAAGAAAGTAGTCACTTATAAATGGGATGAATATTTCCAAGAAGCATTTGATATACTCATGAAATATTTCTTGAGTCCACAAGTATTTATTCCACTTGTTGAAGGAAGACCACTCATTCTTTACATGACAGCTTTAGAGCGATCACTAGGTGCCTTCCTTGCCAAATAGAATGATGCTGGAAATGAAAATAGCCTTTATTATATCAGTTGCACTATGCATGATGTGGAAACTCAGTATTCAAGTATTGAGAAGTTCTGACTGGAATTAATCATTATTTTTTAGAAATTGAGGCATTAACTACAACATCATGATGTCCAATTGAAATCTTGTAATAACCCGCTGAAATTTATCCGCAGTCTTTCTTTGCTTACAGGACGTTTAGTATGGTGGGTGGTTATTTTACAATAGTTTGATATCTTGTTTGTGCCTCAAAAGGTAATAAAGGGCCAAGATCTGGCTGACTTCCTTACTGAGCATACATCCGCAAGAAAAAACATCATTTAATACTAAACTTCCTGATGAAGAGGTCTTCCCTATTCATGATAATTACCGAACATGGGAAATGTATTTTGATGGTGATTCTAGAAGTACAATACGGAAGAGACTAGAAAATCCTTAACTCAACAAAGTTGAATTAGGAATAGTCCTTATTTTCCCAGAAAAGGAATCATTTACTTATTCTTTATTATTATCAGAAGGTGGTACAAACAATGAAACAGAGTATCAAGCTCTCATCGCAGGTTTGGAATTGGCTCTTCAAGTGAGAATGGATCATTTAAAGGTAAAATGTAATTAATAATTGGTAATCAAACAAATAAATGGGGAATAAACTATTAGAAAAGAAGAGTTAATACCTTTGTGTGATTACGTCATAGAATTAATGGCTGAATTTCACTCAGAGCCAACATTGTCCTATGTCCCGTGATCACAAAATTCCTAAGAAGTTGCATTGGATAATGTAGCTACAAACTTGAAAGATCCAAATCAAGATGAGATAGTTATCAGCATAAGACATCACCATGTGGTTTCACCTTTTATTCAAACCATAAGGGAAGAAATTAATGAAATTATCCCTATTTCTGAACCGTATGGTCATACCATGGGATGGTTAACATCAATCATTGAATATCTTCAAATTGGGATACATCCACTAAATATGGCTGAGAAGAAGCAGATCTGATGATGAGTGGCTAATTTTACTCTTTATGATGGTCCAAATAGCCAAAAGATCCTTTACTAGTGAGGAATCGATGGAATTCTCTTTATATGTAATTATGGAGAAGAGACCACAACTGTCATGAAATATGTTCATTCAGGAGCATCTGGTGCCCACCAATCGGGGCACAGACTCTCCGATCAGATTCGAAGGCTTGGATACTTTTGGCCTTCAATGACAAATGAATATACAGACTTTACAAAAAATTTCATCCCTTCCAAGTGCATTCCAACTTCATTGTAACGTCCCAACCCCAGTTACTTTGAGTCGGTGCATTATTACATAACATTGGCATGATCACAAAAGATGAAATCTCAAAATACCTATTAGTTTAGTAGCCTTGGAAACACTAGATACATTCATAAAGTTTACATTACAACATAAAGTGAAAACTACAACAACATCTTGTCTTCATAACCCCTCATACTATCCTTGTAGGTCATTCATAAAATACTTCTTCACATCCTGGAAAAAATAAAACATTGAAAAGGGTGAGCTTAGATGCTCAGTAAGGATAACAATATAGTGGAAACTTTCATAAATAAACATAAACATTTAAGGAAATGTATAACTAAAACAAAAGCCTTTTTAACTTGATCTTTAGTATAATATAGAAAAAATAAAATGAAATAATTGCATTTACTTATTCATATGGATATTCTTCTAGTCGAATAATCACATGCAATATCAATAACCACTTTCATAGTGATGGAATGCATAATTCCGGACTATCATAACCACATATTCAAGGCCTTGTGCCAAGAATACAAATAAGATTTTGTCAAGGCCTTGTGCCAAAACACTAGTTTGTCTCATGAGACCTACCGATGCATCGAGGAGCTATAGTGGGTTCCACCAGTCACTTATTAAGTCCAATGCATTCCTCATATGAACAGGATTAAACATAACAGAAACATTCATATTAAAACTATCATACAAAATGTCAATACTTTCTACATAAACCATGAATGGTATAGAAATAACACATCCACAGTCAAACATATCACAAAACCTTCAATATAATATGGATGTTTTGGATCATAATAAATCAAATTCAAATAAGCTTAAAATCCATCAATAGATGTTGACATAGATGAAATTAAAACTATTTGAGAGAAATATATCATTTTTTAAATCATTTAAAAGCCACATAATTAAAAAAATTACTTTGAAAATATTCTTATAATCTTTTAAGGGAAGCTTCAAAGATTTTTTAATGACAGAAAATAGCCACACCCTCCATATAAGTTAAAAAAAGACATTCTTACCTTAATTCTGTCAAAACGGGTAAAAAGGACCTTGTTTGGAAAATGACGGAAGGATTCCTTTATAAACTTCTTATAAAAAGTCAAAAAAGGGTATAAATGAATTTAACCCATATTCTGTAAAATAGTAATAATGTTTTGAAATGCATTTTTAAGAATCATGGATGTGGATGATAAAGAGGTCCTAGTAGATAATTACGGATAAACAACCTCGGATAGTGAAGAGATTGTGAAATAAACCCTTACCTTGTACTTTTCCTTGGTTGAGGGTAGGATAACCTCCTATATAATGGTTATATAATTTTTATTGAATTATACAAGAATAATATACATTAATATGACATTATATATGTTCTTTTAATATTTCTTTGTTAGTAATATTTTTGTATTATTGTGGTTTCAGGTGTTAATTGATTCGTTTTCCTTTATATACTTTGTTATGTAAGCAGTGTTTGTTATGGATTGGTTGTATATTATTCATATCCATAAAGATATTTAGTCTTTAAAAATTAGTTTTAACCATCAAATGAAAATTATTGTTGAATGGATACGATGGGGAATGAATCTCATGGCGTTCGTGGAGACGGTAGTCCGTACGTACGCACCAGTGACAATATCATTATTTTGATATTAAAATTATATTTAATTGGGTGGTGTATCATATATAAAGAATAATTATAATGTTATATTTATTATTTACATTAATTACACATCATTATTATACCCATCCAAATAATAATGTATTGAATAACAATTACACCACAACGTGGAGACGGTATGCCGTACGTACGCACGTAGGGTGACATGTCATTCAAGGGATGGATAGAATACTGAATATGGTTGTACCATACTTATAATAAAATCAAATTATATAGGAGGTACTGGAGTTATTATTTTATAATTTAAATAGCAAAGAAAGAAGAAGTTGAAGAATAAAGGAACTTGAAAGAGGGTGGTGAAAACATTACCTCTTCTTCGAGTTCTTCCTTTCGATTTGATCAAAAGGGATACTTAGGTTGGTTTCTTGATCAAAATAAGGACTCTAGGTTTAAGTGAGGGAAGTTTAGAGAATATTTGGGTAGGTTTTGGCCGAGCCAAAAGGCTATGAAGTTGTGAATTAGAGAGAAGGGTGAGGGCCCTTTTATAAGAGGGGTGAGGGGCACCTTAGGAAAAGCTAGAAATATTATTTTATAATAAATTCATATTCGTTTTATAATGGATCTAAAGTGACTTATTTCGAGGCTAAGGTGGTTATGGGTCGAAAACTACCATACCAATTGGTTTTATATAGGTTTGAGTCACTATATTAAACTTATCTTTTAGTTTTGACGCTTAGTTAATTAGTTTCACATTTACTATGTCTCTTTCGATTTTTATATTATATTGTTAATAAACCTACTATATACATCCAAGAGAACCCCAAGTGGTTCATTAATGATACAAATATCATTATATAAGTCTCTTGTAATAACCTTAGATTTTTAGTAATTGAATATCAATTAATAATATAATATTTGGTTTAAAAACTCATTTATGTCAATTTTGACACTATTTGGTATTTGATTTTTGTGAAAATCATAACAGCACTATTACTTAGAAAAAACATAATTAAATCAATACTAACATGTCATATTGACCTTTAATATTAGTTTAATTCATAAAAAGTCTCAAATTACATTTATTTTGATATTTATAATATCAATTATTTTATTTTTCCATTAATTAGGTAATTACTTCATCACCATTGTGTCATAACATAAATAAATTATTTAAAGTCTAAAAATAATAATTAAAATACAATTATGTAGGAAATAAGTTTCTCTTTATAATGAATATTTATATTCGAATTTATTTTATCTATAAAATTATATTAAAAATTATTTAGTAATTAAACTTTGATTTAAACTCTTTTAACTCTTCTTTGAATTAAATAAAAATAAATGTCCTAATCTTTTGAAAGTGGACCTAAATGATAATATTTTATTCCTAAGGTTGTTTTTGGTCAGGATAAACTTGTCCAGTAGAATTAGAACATGTGTTAGGGTAATATTAATATCATTTTTACCCTTAATTACCCTATTTAATTTTAACCGTGGTAAATAAAAGTAAAAAGTTACAATTAACCAAAAATTATATATATCTTATTGAACCACATTTTACTCCTTGATATTAACTGTGTCTCTCAGATTTTCGAAATTCCACTCACAAAAGCGGTAAAATTATGTTTTACGTGAATTTCCAAATTCTCCTAGGAGGTGGGTAAAAGACGGTGAAAAGTTCAATAAAACTTTTATATATCTAAAATTATTCTAAACTAACTCCAATAAATTACATTGAACTTATATAGGTATTATTTATCTATTTTGACCTTAATTAAATTTAAATAAAATAAATAATTATTTAAATAAAAATTCGTTTTTAAACTATAACTCAGTGTTTTTTCACTATTCATCAAAAAATTGAATGTTTTCAAAAAAATACTAAAAATTCACCCTAGGCTAATTTAGTTATTCAAAATCCAAATATGAAGTCCATTTTGAATGATAAAATTTACAAAATTTCAAAAAGTGGGTATTACTATTCATAATAGCTAGTTTGATTGGTTGTGGTGTGTGTTAGAACTCGATGTTGTGTACAACACACGCTATTGTATTATTCAAAGAGAAGCGTACCATGGAAGATTGGGGTGTTACATTCTATCCTCCTTAAAATAATTTTGTCCTTGAAATTTCTAGAATACTACCGCCTGAAAAGACTCAGGTGATTCCTCATCATATGTTCCTTGGGTTCCCACATTGCCTCTTCCATTTTATGTTTTCTCCATTGAACTTTTACCAGACGAGTCATCCGGTTTCCGAGCACTTGTTCTCTCATATCAAGAATCTTGACAAGATCTTGGCAATAAGACAGATCAGGTTCTAGCTCTAATTCCTCATAGGTGAGTACATGCGTTGGGTCCGGCATGTATTTTCTCAACAGTGATACGTTGAACACATCATGAACTTTGGAGAGACATGGCAGCATTGCCAAACGGTAAGCTACAACCAAAATTCGTTCTAGAATTTCCAAAGATCCAATGTACCATGGACTCAATTTACCTTTCTTACCGAAATGTATAACTCCCTTCCATGGAGATACCTTCAAGAAAACATGATCTCTTACCAGAAATTCCAAATCCTTCCTTCGGTTATCGGCATAGCTCTTCGGCCTACATTGAGATGCTTTGATGTGGTTTTGGATTACCTTCACCTTTTCCATCATTTCCTCCACCATTTCTGGTCCTATGAATTTTCATTCACCAATATCATCCCAACAGGTTGGTGTGTGACATCTCTTTCCGTATAACGCTTCATACAGTGCCATCTGAATACTTGAATGAAAGCTATTATTATAGGAAAATTATACCAGAGGTAAATATTGATCCCACATACCCTGAAAGTCTTGTGAGCAAGATCTCAACAAGTATTCTAAGGTTTTAATAGTCCGTTCTGATAGTCCATCTGTTTGAGGGTGGTAGGCAGTGCTCAAATGAAGTTCAGTATCCAAGGTCTTCTGAAGACTCTTCCAGAATATTGAAGTAAAACAGGGATCACGATCAGTAACAATCGATATGGGTACTCCATATAGTCTCACAACTTCATTAATATATAGTCTTTCTAGACGTTCAAGTGGTAAATCTTCCCTTATAGGAATAAAATGTGCTGACTTGGTAAGATGATCAACAACGACCCATATTGCATCATTCCTTCTAGGAGTCTTTGGTAGTCCCATTACAAAGCCAATCGTGATATTATCCCATTTCCACTTAGTCATGTGAAGAGGTTTCATGATTCCTCCAGGCTGTTTCCATCCAGCTTTCACTTGTTGACAAACCATACATCTTGACACAAAATCAGAAATTTCCCTCTTCATGTTATCCCACAAAAAATGATCCGTAAAATCTCTATACATTTTGGTTCTCCCAGGGTGTATAGAGAAATTGGAACTATGAGAATCATCCAACAATTCCCTTTTTAGATTAAGGATATCAAGAACACAAGTCTCCTCCCAAATTTCAAAATTCCATCTTCATACACAAAGTCACTCAATCTTCCATCATTCAGTGTTTTAATCTTCTTTTGAAATTCTTCATCATCAGTCTGAGAACTCTTAATCAATTCTAGTAATGATGGTTTGGAAACCATTTTAAATTTATCGATGTTTCACCTTTCATGGTGATTCCCATATCCATCTTTAATAGATCTGTGAAAATAGGATCCCTTTCAATTCCCATCTTGTTCAAATTCCATGATCCTTTCTGATCAAAGCATCTTCCACCTTATTTGCCTTTCCCAAGTGGTAGTGTATCTTCCAATCATAATCCTTGAGTAGTTCTAGCCATCGCCTTTGCCTCATGTTGAGTTATTTCTATGAGAAAATATACTTAAAACTCTTGTGATCGGTATATATCTCACATTTTTTCCCATAGATATAATGTATCCATATCTTCAAAGAAAATATTACAACATCTAACTCAAGATCATGAGTAGGATATTTTTTCCCATGAATTTTCAGCTGTCGTGATGCATAGGAAATAACTCTATCATTCTACATAAGGGAATAACCAAGTTATTTCTTTGAAGCATCATTGTAAATAACAAATCCATCATTCCCCGATGATAGAGTCAATATAGGATCATTGACTAATCTTTTCTTCAGTTCTTTGAAACATTCTTCACATTCTTTTGTCCAAACAAATTTAACCCCTTTTCTTGTGAGCTTTGTTAATGGGTTAGCCAACCGGGGAAAATTCTGGATGAAATGCCGATAATAACCTACTAAACCAATAAAACTGCTTACCACAGTTATACTCATTAGTGATGGCCATTCTTGGATTTCTATTGTCTTAGAAGGATCAATAGAGATTCTATCCTTAGAGACAATATGGCCAAGAAAAGAATTCTCCTGAAGACAGAATTCACACTTTCTAAACTTCCCATATAATTAATGTCTTCTAAGAGTCTTCAAGAGAATGCGCAAGTGATTTTCATGATATCTATAGCTTTTGGAGTATACCAAGATATCATTGATTAATACTACTACAAAATCATCAATATATTCCTTGAAAACTCTGTTCATTAGATCCATAAAAATAGAGGGTGCATTAGTCATCCTAAAAGATATTACTGTAAACTCGTAATGCTCGTACATAGTTCGAAATGCTGTCTTCAGAATGTCGTCCTTCTTCACACACAACTGATGGTATCTAGATCGAAGGTAAATATTTGAAAAGTATTGAGCTCCAGGAAGTTGGTCAAATAAATCATCAATGTGAGGTAGGGGATATTTTTTCTTTATTGTTATATCATTAATTTCCCTGTAGTCGATACATAACCTCATAGACCCATCGTTCTTCTTAACAAAAAGAAAAGTGGCTCCCCATGGAAAAACACTAGGGAGAATAAATCCCTTATTACTCAATTCCTCTAGTTTTTTCTTTAGTTACACTAATTCCATAGTTTCCATTCTATAAGGGGTCTTTGATATGGGCCTTGATCAAGGAATTAAATCAATGGAAAACTTAATTTCTCGTTCTGGGGGATGTCCAGGTAAATCTTCTGGAAACACATCAACATATTCTTTAACAACATGGACATCCTCTATTTGAACATTCCTTTCCTCCCCTACAGTTATTTCATTTTGTTCCTCCCCAATAATTTAATTTAGTTGAGCTACTGGGGGTGGATCTAGATAATAATTAGGTGGTAAAGATTCTGCTCTAAAGATAATGTGTTCCTTATCATCATCATCAAAAACTGTAACCTCCCCCTTCTTACAATAAATCTTCACATCATGTTCCGAAAGACAATCCATATCGAGTACTATATCAAACTCAATCATAGGTATGATGATGAGATCAGTAGATAAAGAACATTTATATGCTCCAATGGGTATGGATTCACAAAACTTTGTTTCAATGATACTTCCCTTAGGAGTTTTGACTGACAACTCCCTTTTTAAATCAAATTGGAAATATCAAATTTTCTTAGAAAAATGGGAAGATACAAAACAATGCGATGATCCTGACTCAAATAATTCATTTTCTAGACTTGAGGAAACCATTAAATTACCTGCCACGACGTCTTTCAGATCTTCTACCTCAGCAGTAGTGATAGCATAAGCTTGGCCTTGATCCCTTGGCCTTTTCTAAGGTATGTTTCCCTAAATCTTAGGACATTCATTTGCATAATGTCCCATCTCTCGAAAATTGTAGCATTGGACATCGGTGGCTTCCTTCTTCCCCTTGCAATCACGACCTTGGTGGCCTTTTTCACCACACTTGTAACAGACTCCCATTACTTTTAAGAAAGTACCGGGGTGTTTCTTACCACATTTACTACAAGATGGATATTCAAAATTTCCCTTCTTCCCCTTATTTCCATTTCTATATTTATCATAAGATCTCTTTTGTTCTTGCTTTTCTTTAAAGTCATAAGACTTATAGAATTCTTTCTCTATCTTGATAGCATATGAGACAATATCTTTGTACGACGAGAATGATTATGAGACTAATTCTAGTCAAATAAATGGTTTTAAACCATCCAAGAAATGATCAATCATACTTCTTGGGTTACATATACAATCTACTACATGCCTCGCTAACCTGGTAATGTTATCCTCACACTTTGCGACATTCTGATCCTCCTTTTGTCTCAGACTCAGAAATTGCCTTTCCATATCTGTTCGATGGTCACAAGGAAAGTATTTTTCTAAATAAAGATCTTTGAACTCCCTCCATTCCATATTTTATACTTCATCATCCTACTTCATGTTTTCAATCAATGACCACCATTGATCAGCATCTTCTGTGAAGCGATAAACTGCCATGACAACCTTTTCCCTTTCGCTACTCCCCAAGGCATGCAATATTTTCTCTAAAGAAATTATCCACTGCTTGGATACCAATGGATTTATACTCCCATTGAATTTTGGTGGTTTTTTCCTCATGAAGCGATCTAACATTGATCCTCCACGTTGTGGATCAGGGTTCCCCATACGAGTAAGGTTATTATTCATAACCTGAGTGAGTTTTCCCAGTATGGTGATTAGCTAATCAGTACCAGTTGCATCACCAGACCCACTATAATTATCTTGAGCAGGAGGGAAATCCCTACATGGAGTGTGTGCATTGATACAGTTTCCATTTCATCCATTAGGCACCATTTCTAAAAAATGGCATAAACTAGATTAGTTTATGAATCAAAAAACATAATTACAAACTTGTAAAACACTTAACATAAATTGAATAGTTTATGGATATAATCCATAATAATAAAAATGTTTTCTTTTAGGAAGTATATATTCATAAACCCTTCATAATGGTTGGTAGTGAAAATGAGAATTATCCTAAGCATATCCCCTGGGAGTTTTGTAACCAAGAGTGCAGCAAGGCCCGTTGTCGTGCACCTGTTCCCGTTCGAGTCAAGCTCAAAGCAGTGTTTTCTAGTTTTACCCCTAGGTACATATGTGCCAAAGCCACCTCTACCAGCTCATATCTAGACAGGGATGTATTGCTCAGAAAACACACAAAATCTCTACAATACCAAAATTCTAGGATGTTCTTCTATACTAATCCTCATATTCTATCTTAGGGCTTTGTGCTCTAATAAGAGTTTATCTAAATCTAGATTATAAGGTTTCTACTAAACTTCTTTTGATACCAACTATAGCGCCCTGACCCTAGTTACCCAGAGTTGGTGCATTATTACATAACATTGGCATGATAAAAAAAATATCACGTCTCGAAAGACCGATTAGTTTAGTTGCCTTGAAAACACTAGATACATTCATAATGTTTACATTACACCATAATGTGAGAACTACAACAACATATTGTCTTAATAACCCCTCATACTATCCCTGCAGGTCATTCATAAAATACTTCTTCACATCCTAGGGAAAATAAAACATTGAAAAGGGTGAGCTCATATGCTCAGTAAGGATAACAATATAGCGGAAACTTTCATATATAAACATAAACATTTAAGGAAATGTATAAATAAAACAAAAGCATTTTTAACTTGATCTTCAGCATAATATGGAAGAAATAAAATGCAATAATGTCATTGACTTATCACATGGATATTATAATAGTCGAATAATCACATTCAATATCAATAACAACTTTCATAATGATGGAATGCATAATGCCAGACTATCATAACCACATAGTCATGGCCTTTTTCCAAGACTACAAATAATATTTTGTCAAGGACTTGTTCCAATACACTAGTTTGTCTCATGAGACCTACCGATGCATCGAGGATCCATAGCGGGCTCCACCCGTTACTTATTAAGTCCAAAGAATTCTCCATATGAATCGGTTTAAACATAACATAAGCATTTGTATTAAAACTAGCATACGAAATGTCAATACTTTCTCCATAAACCATGAATGGTATGGAAATAATACATCCATAGTGAAACATATCACAAAACCTTCAATACAATATGGAAGTTTTTTATCATAATAAATCAACTTCAAATAAGCTTAAAATCCATCAAAAGATGTTGACATAGATGAAATCAAAACTATTTGAGAGAAATATATCATTTTTTTAAATGATTTAACTACAAAATAATTAAAACATTTACTTTGAAAATATTATTATAAGATTTTAAGGGAAGCTTCTAAGATTTTATTATGGTGGAAAATAGTTTCACCCACCGTATAAGTTAATAAAAGACATTCTTACCTTAATTCTCTCAAAAAGGTTAAAATGGACCTTGTTTGGAAAACGACAGAAAGATTCCTTTATAAACTTCTTATAAAATGTCAAACAAGGGTATAAATGACTTTAACCCATATTCTATAAAATAGTAAGAATTTTTTGAAATACATTTTTATGAAACATGGATGTGGATGATAAAGAGGTCCCAGTAGATAATTACAGATAAACAACCTCTGATAGTGAAGAGATTGTGAAATAAACCCTTACCTTGTACTTTTCCTTGGTTTAGGGAAGGTTAAACTTCTGTATAATTGTGACATAACTGTTATTAAATTATACAATAATCATTTACATTAATATGATATCATATATGATCTTTTAACATCGCTTTGTTAGTAATAATTTTGTATTATCATTGTTTCGGGTGTTAACTGATTCGTTTTCCTTTATATGATTTGTTACATAAGCCGTGTTTGTTAGGGATAGGCTGTATCTTATAAATATCCATAATGATATTATGTCCTTAAACATTATTTCTAACCATCATATGGAAATTATTGTTTAATGGATACGATGGCGAATGAATCTCATCGCGTTTGTGGAGACAGTAGTCCGTACGTATGCACGAGCGAAAATATCATTCTTTTGATATTAAAATAATATATAATTGGGTGGTGTATCAAATATAAAGAATAATTATCATGTTATATTTATTATTTACATTAATTACACATCTTTATTATACCCATCCAAATAATAATGTATTGAATAACACTTACACCACAACGTGGAGACGGTAAGCCGCACGTACGCACATATGGTGACATGTCATTCAAGGGATGGATAGAATACTGAATATGGTTGTACCATATTTATAATAAAATCATAGTATATGGTAGATACTGGAGTTATTATTTTATAATTTAAATAACAAAGAAAGAAGAAGTTGAAGAAGAAATGAACTTGAATGAGGGTGGTGAAAACATTACCTCTTCTTCAGGTTATTCCTTTTTATTTGACCAAAAGGGCACCCTAGGTTGACTTTATGATCTAACTAAGGCCTCTAGGATGAAGTGAGAGAACTTGAGAGAATATTTTGGCAGGTGATGGCCGAGCCAAAAGGATTTTATGTTGTGAATTATAGAGAAGGGTGAGTGTCCTTTTATAAGAGGGGTGATGGGAACCTTAAGAAAAGCTATAAATATTATTTTATAATAAATTCATATTTGGTTCCTAATGCATCCAAAGTGAATTATTTCGAGGATAAGGTGGGTATGGGTCAAAAAACACCCAACCAATAGGTTTTTGATAGGTTTGAGTCACTATATTAACCTTATCTTTTAGTTTTAACTCTTAGTTAATTAGTTTCACATTTACCATGTCTCTTTGTATTTTTATATTATATGTTTAATAAACATACTATATACATCCAATATAACCCCAAGTGGTTGATTAATGATACACCTATCATTATATAAGCCTCTTTTCCGAACCTTAGAATTTTACAAATTGAATATCAATTAATAATATAATATTTGTTTTAAAAACTCTTTTATGTCAATTTTGACACTATTTGGTATTTGATTTTTTTGTGAAACTCATAATAGCATGATTACTTCAAAAAAACATAATTAAATAAATACTAACATGTCATATTAACCAATAAAATTATTGGAATTCATAAAACGCCTCAAATTACATTTATTTTGATATTTATAATATGAATTATTTTATTATTCCATTAATTAGGTAATTACTGCATCACCATTGTGTCATAAATAAATTAAATTATTTAATGTCTAAAAATTATAAATAAAATACCATTATGTAGGAAAGAGTTTTATCTTTCTAATGAATATTTATAATCAAATTTATCTTATTTATAACTCTATATTAAAAAATTTTTCGTAATTAAACATTGATTTGAACTCTTTTAACGCTTCTTTGAATTAAATAATAATAAATGTCCTAATCTAATCCAAGTGGACCTAAATGATAATATTTCATTCCTAAGGTTGTTTTTTGTCGAGATACACTTTTCTAATAGAATTATGACATGTGTTAGGGTAACATTAATATCATTTTACCCTTAATTAACCTATTTACTTTTAACCGTGGTAAATAAAAGTAAAAAGTTACTATTCACAAAAAAATATTTTTATCTTATTAAACCACATTTTACTCCTTGATATTAACCATGTCTCTAGGATTTCTGAAATTCCACTCATAGAAGCAGTAAAATTAAATTTAACTTGAATTTCCAAATTCTCCTAGGAGGTGGGTAAAGACGGTGAAAAGTTCAATAAAACTTTTATATATCTAAAATTATTCTAAACTAACTCTAATGAATTACATTGAACTTATATAGGTATTATGTATCTATTTTTACATTAATTAAATTTCAATATACAAAATAATTATTTAAGTAAAAATTCGTTTTTAAACTATAACTTAGTGTTTTTTCACTATTCATCAAAAATTGAAATTTTTCAGAAAAATACAAAAAATTAACCCTAGGATAATTTCGATATCCCGAATCTAAATATGAAGTGAATTTTGAAAGATAAAATTTATAAAATTTCAAAAAGTGGGTTTTATTATTAATAACGGCTAGTTTGATTGGTTGTGGTGTGTGTTAGAACTCGAAGTTGCATACAACACACTACTGTATTATTCAAAGAGAAGCATACCATGGAAGCTTGGTGTGTTACATTCATTCATCAACCCCATGAGTTACTACATATAGCTAAATACTCCTGGCCAATTTCTACATGGGGAATGGATGCAGTAGGGACTTATCCTCCAGCCACGGCTAACTAGTTCAAGTATATTCTCACTACTACTGATTTCTTCTCTAAATGGGATGAAACAATACCTCTCAAAGAAGTTGAAGCTAAAAGAATAATATGTTTTATCAAAACTAATATCATTACCAAATTTGGCATCCCTCATACTATTTTGAAAAAATATGGCACCAATTTTTGTTCTGCTGAAGTAAAAAAGCTATATCAAGAATATAATATCAAATCCAACCATTCATATCGCTATCATGCAGTGGACAATGGAAAGATAGAGGATTTTAATAAAGCCCTATAAAATATAATCCAGAAGATGGTGGATAAAGATAATAAATAATGGCATGATAATCTTTTGAATGATTTATGGGATTATCGAACAAATATCCGTACTGCCACCCATGAAACTCCTTATTCATTGGTATATGGAACTAAAGAGGGTTTTCCCATTGAAATACAATTGCCTTCACTTAAAGTTGCAATCTGTGATCAGTTATCTAGAGATAAAAGATCTCAGAAACAATTTAATGATTTGGTACGATTAGATGAGAAAATATTACATACTCTTTATCATCTAGAAGTCTATCAGAACCGAATAGCATGATCTTTTAATAAGAAAGTTTGCCTTCATTCATTCCTTCAAGGGGAATTGGTAATAGTCTTTAGGACTCCAATGATACCAAGAAAGAAACCTCAAAAACATGAACCAGAATGGGAGGGACCTTACTCAATACATAAATTCTATTCAAATGGATCTTATGCTTTAATCTCAACAGATGGAGAGCTCATTACATATTCAAAAAATTCGAGAGTCTTGAAGAAATAATTTTTGTAATTATACGTATTAGTCCTCACTACAAGACTTTAAACTGAACATTACCATGTCCTTGCTGTAATACATTAAACTACATAATAACCATGAGAATCCATGCTGCATGACATTAAAGTGCATAGCATTTCATCCTTGTCACATGACCTTAAACTGCATGACATAATTTTCACAACTATCATTTTCTCTATAATACATTAGAAGTTTCCATATGCAAATGTCATTGACATTATCACTAATCCTTATTAGTACATGAGTCCTTCTCTTTCCTATGTCAAATTCAGATCTGCATAGAGACCAAGTTTCAAGAACTATGTATGGCTTGATTCTCATATATTTTGAGATACATAGAGACGCCTAGATCTCCAATCTTGGGCCTAGACACAATAAAAAACCACTTTATTTCATTTATAAAAAAAATCAAATCATCATCTGGAATGTTTTAAAGAAAAACTATGTATGAATTTATTCTATCACCAACAAGACATATATTGATACTTGGGTTTTATCCTCTAATCTTTGTTTCATATCAGTTCATTTTCTTCCTTACATCATGACATTACTCTAAATGAAAATCTAATACCCCTATTCTTCATTTACATCACCTTTTCATTATAAAAGAAACCCTTACAACTCCTTGTTTCTCACACCGAGCGTAGCTCATGTGGGATTATGAGTCGAGTAAATGGTTTCTTTATATAAGGTGTTTTAATTTCCTATGGAGTTATACATGTCCTTACTGTATGATGTAAAACTGTATAGTACAATTTCTTCACTGCATGACTTAAAACTGCACAGTACCATATTCATTCAAATGGAACAATAAAAGCCACCATATTACATATGAGTTAGATCTATGTAAAGGACATCAAATTTATGAAGAATATTGATTCAAATATTTCTCATATACATTGGGAATAACCCCTTCCATATCTCACACTCTTAATATTGAATTTTACTTTTATATTTTCATAATATTTCTTACGGTTTATGGTAATAAGGTTTTCGATATCTAAGAGCCCTTTTTCCTAACTATGCAGCACGTGCCCTAAGGTAGCCTTGCATATGTTTCCTACATAACAGGCCTATCAGTCAAAAGATTCCACTATTTGACTATGCAGCATATGCCCCAGTTGGACCTACATAGTACAACCCCCATCACGGGGTTTGTCAAATAATGGTAACTTCATTCTTGGTTATAGTATATTTGTCCCCTTTAATCTTTAATGTCAATATACAAGAATCTGTTTTTTAAAATAGTCATTCAAGTATACTTGTCCCATTATCTTTCTTGCAGTCTGAAATTATTCAATACCATGGTTTACACATTTCCCACATCATGTGTTTGATACACTATGAAATAATTTTTAAATCACTTGGACACATGTTATCTATTGTTTCTATTCCGGGTCCTAGTTGTATGACCTAAAACTATAGACACCATTTCTTTTAGATTTGGGTCAGACCTTTGTAAAAGTCCTATTCCTATGATTCTTTTGATATCTTGATTGGAGATACCCCTTTCCATATTTAGGTACCGTTCTCCATAAACTAAACTCTGTACTTTGGATAATACGAATCTCCATAAACATTCTTCGACTTTTAGCAATAGAACGTCATGTTTCTGAGAGCCCTTTTCCCTGACTATGTTGCACGTGCCCTTAGGCGGCCTAGCATAAGTTGCATATATAACAAGCCTGTCAGTAAAAAGATGCCACTATTTGGCTATGTAGCATATTCCGCAGTTGTCCCTGCATAATACAACCCACATAATGGGTTTTCCAAATAATGGTAACTTCGTTCTTAGAAAATACTTCTTCTAATGCTTCTATCCCTTTTTCCATACCATTCCCCATTTTCAGAAATTCTCAAATCATAGTTTATAATGTTCCCGTTCATACCTGAATATGATAGTATATTTCAGAATAAAATATCAACAAATTGGGAGAGTTTCATACTTTTGGTCAGAGCCAAAGACCTTAAATTAATGTTACCAATGTCCTCACTACATGGCAATAAACCTCCAGAAACAAAAGAATCAATACTCATTAAATTGAGAACTTGTAAGGGGAATTCTAAAAAAAAGTCAAGTCCCATCTCACTAAACATACAATTTTTTTTATGATTTGGGTAATATTGAGCAATAAAAAAAGAGGTAAAAAGACAAAAAATCTGTAGGGTTATTCATATGACCCTAGAAATAGTCAAATTATACTCATTACGACCCTCATCTTAATAAGAAAATTTTGAGCACTTCATTCTTATTATTATAAATAATGATTGTTTAATATAACGTCATCATTTTCATTATTTACCTTTCATATTTCAATGATGAAAAACAAGATTAAATATTTATATGTTGGAAAACAAGATTTCTTTCATTTATATGAAAATAGAGGGCCATCCACAAAATGGAGCCTCTTTATCATTTGTTAGAATAAACTTTCAACATGAATTTTCATTTGTTGAACAACTTTATAAGCTCTATTAGCTTCTTGTTGAAGTTGATATAGTTCGGAAACTCTATCCTCCTCTACCTGATGAAGTACATCCTTAGCCGTTGAAATGGAAGTTATCCCCTCTAATTGGGTTTCTCCTATTGTCTGATTCAGTTTCTCAAGCTTGTTATGAACAAAATCTAGCTGTTGTTGAAGATACAATAAATCCTTCTTGGCTACATTGATTTTTTCTCTAATCTTGAGTGATTTCTTGTTGTGATTTGCCTTCGCCTCAACCACTGCAGCTTGAAATCCCTTAATATTGACGAGTCGTTTAACCTCTTCAAAATATTGTTTCAGCTTATGCTCCTACTCCCGTCGGAGAATAGTCTCTTTCAAGGCATTGTAGACCGGATGATAATCGAAACCACCAAATCCCAACACACAGAATAATGCTGGGAGTTTTAAAAAACGGGATGATAATTCATCTAAAGGATTTTCAGCAATTATGCTCTAGATCTGACACCATGTATTTTTACATGCCATGCAAAGAGCATATTTCATCTCTCAATCTGAATTTGAGTCACTAGCATGAGGTAAAATGTACTCTAGATATAGGTCTCGTAAATAGTTGTTTTGTTATACTTCTCTTGGGGAGGTAGAATCTTCACCCTCTTATCTAGGAGTCGATAACCCAAAATAATAAATCAAGTCCATTATTAGTTTCAAATGGAGGAACCAAATATGATTGAAACCATTGGCTATATTTACCCCACCATAAGTCAGCTACTTGATTGGATTCATCCCTTGTATTCTCAGCTCCAGTGTTTTGAGGAGGTGTTTCTTGAGAGGGGGTATTTCCTTGAATTTTTTCAGGTATGACATTTGAAGGCTCTAGAACATCTCGTGATGAAAGATCCTCTGTAAGTATTTCTTCAGCCCTAGCAGAAGGATAAATTGGAACACCCTGTTCCTGAATAGCCTTTGCGACATTTTCTGTAGATAAATCTACATAAGGTGAATTTTGATGTAAAGAATCAAGTTGAAGAACACATTATGAATGGAAAATGTAGGAATAGGAACTTACTTCCTTGCAATTCCTCAGGGAAATCTCCAAACTCCTTGATGGAACCTGGAATATCAATATTCGGATTAAGGGTGTACATCATTTCAGTGTATACGGCCTAAAATGTTATAGCATCATCACCATTTAAGGTATCCAAAAAATGTTAGTTGATTCCCAAATTGGATCCACTGACATTTTGTTCCGCTTACTATTCAATTAGTATTCTAGCATCAGATCTTTCCGGGTTTGGGTTAATCTCAGCATTGGTTTCAGAATTCCCAGGTTCTTCATTCCTTTCTTCTAAAGAAATAGGAATATCAGTATTGATTATTTTCAAGAACCATTGATGAAAGTAACTGGGGAATGTATTTAATCTTACCATGGCCTTCCTCTCTCTCAACAGAGCCAGGAGCAGGTATATCATAATCTTTTGACAGTACAGATACCTCATCATAAACCTGGGTTTCCCCTGTGATGACTTTTTCTAGTTTTGAAGCATCAGCTCTTAATCCCTTGAGAGACGAAGGATACATAGATCCTAAAAGAGGATAAAACATGGTTTCCAGAATGTCTTCATAAATTTGTATTCCCTGAATATTGTATAAATACTTACTCTTTTAGTGAACTCTTCGAAGCAATCTCATTGCTCTTTTGCATTTCGGTTCAAAAGCTTGAGGAGAGATTGAAACACTTCTCTTAGCAGGGGAAACGTCAGGTAATGGTTGAGGATTATCTATCGCCATTACCCCAGTCATGATTCTTGATCCAGGATAATTTTATGGCGACTTGGGAGGATTATTCATTGCGCCAATGGGAGAACCTGCAGGACTATACAAAGGCGATTCAAGAATCGGTCCAGATCATCCTTCTCTACATTCAAGATGTAGAAATACATTTTCATCAAGATTAATGATGTAAAATGATAAAGTAGAGTTATGAAAAAAGAAAAATTTAAATACATTCTCAGTATTAACATAAATATCCCACTCCTCCTCAGAGTCGATAAGTACCCCTTTTCGGACACCAAAATCCAGCAGTTGAGATACCCATTTAGAGGCTGGGATTTTTTCATTAGTTTCATGTGTAAAAGTCTCTAATTAAGCAATATATTTATGTACTCCAGCCAAGGTATATTCCAGATTGAAATCAGAAGGTGCCTTGATATCACCAATATCTGGTATTCGAATACCATGCTGAAGAAATGCCCAGGCATCCCTAAGATCACAGTTTATACTCTCCCAGTGATGAATGGCCAAAGGTCGTACATAATTTGATCTTGGCCTGGTTGACTGTGGAAGTGGTTTGAAACCTTCCGATTGAAGAGATTCATTAGAACATTCATCCATAGAAAATTCAACAGGTGGAATAAGAATCTTTTTTTGATGTCGGTGACTGGATCACCTTGGCGTTGGGGGTATTGCTTCATTAGCCTTAGTCTTCCTGGTGTAATTCCTAAGAAGATGTTTTCAGGGCTCTGAAACCTCTAAAATTTCTGTATCATCTCTGGCCATGGACTTCTTGCCACTATTTCTACATGCAAGAGTCATTGTAGCCCACACTCGATATACTCCTTTGGTCAGAGCCCCATGAGGATAAGAAGAAACCCAAGCTTTGGCATACCTAGCTTCCAATCCGATTGATGCATTTGATGGAGGTATAGTAATTGAGAATTTGGATACCTATAAAGCTGTGAGAATCCATAATTTTCGCAATACCATTGGGTGATTCTCATTTCTGACACATGTGGGTGGAATGGTTCTTGATTGTTGAAGACACCTGAACTGATGAGAAAACCTATAGGGAACATAAGCCTCACAGATAATTTCACCATCAATCCTGGTTGATAGTACACCATACATGAATGCCATCATATAAGATCTTATCTCATACTTATTTTCTTTACCATCATCAATAAATGTTCCAATTGGTGGATTACCAAAATGAATGAAGTTTAATTCTCCTGAGACATTCAATTCCTTCATTGCCTTGTCAGGTCTCATGTTCCGAGGCTTAATACTAGAAAAGTTCAGTAAAAACTGGGTGAATCGACCATTAGGAACTCTGACTATGTTCAATACTGAGTATGAAGAAAAATGTGCTGTAATCCAACCCCACAACACTTGAAATGGCCCCACAATTCTAAATGGAGCCTTCCCATTGTATCAATGCAGCAAAAATGGTAAATTCATGCCAAAATTGGGGTTTATAATCCAATATACTCCCCCTATACCAATTTAGCTGCAATAATGAATGTCCTTGATCTTACAACCCAACCAGATTCACAGACAAGAAGAAAATAAACACTTATCCACATAAAAAGGAAGGCAGCTAAGCATACTTTTTCATCTAGATCTGGTTTCACTTTATAACCCTAGTGCAGGTAATCACCTCTTTCCAGTGTAGGCTAATATGTGCCTGAACTGCCTCGGTTATCGGTGGATGGACAAACAGTGGGATGTCCACAGATTGTTCCTTCCTCTGTTGTTTGTTCTAAGAAATCTTCCATCTACAATCTAGCATTAATATCTTTCTAATAATTGGGAAAATTCTTCTCTATCTTATATAATTTATGGGCTAGCGGTGGTGTTCTAGTTACATCACCCATGTTGAAGTAGGACGGATGAATTCATCATAAATTTCCACAAAGAATAGGATTTCCAGCTATTTGGTAAACGTTCTAGAGACTAGTACCAACTTCACCATGCATCAAATGAAAGGAAATCATTTGTGGACCCCATCAGCTTAGTAATTAAAGAATGAATTCATTTTTGTAAACATAAGGTTTCCCCATCCAGACAGCTTCGTAAATATGAATGTGTCATAACTCTTTTCTAAATTCTGTACAAGTCCAACATACCCAGAATGCCCATATCCACTCAGGTTTTACCCCCCCTCCAGAATGAAGGTCCTAGTCTCCTTTCCAACCATTTGATTGATCTGTTTGAGAAGCCCAAAACATGGAATCACAACACTGTGGTCTTGGATCTACAACATGATCCTTCATGTCTAGAGTGAAACCATTGTGATGAAGGATCAAACCAACTGGGACCATTCCTTCTTATATCAGAACCCCCCATGCACTAATATTCATGCTGTTATAGTTGGAATACTGATGAAACCAATTATTTGGAAAGTACTTCTTAATAGATGTAAAATGGGTATCTTGCAAAATCCTATGCCTGTACAGAGGTATGTAAGGACTTTGGGGACAGTCACGCTCGTATGGATTTAGACCCTACCATAGCCCATGAAGAGTACTCTCAAGAATTTCATAATAATCTGGCCCAACGATCCCCATCATTTCATTTTGACGAACCTTAGCTTCTTTAGTATGGGTCATCAAATGAGTCATTCATTCCTACCAAAAGAATTATCAAAAAATTCATAGTCAAATTTTAAAGAAGAACGTGAAAATTTTGGCAAAGGACACTTTTTGCGTAGGTCCTTCGACAAGGTACTTCACATAGGTCCTTCGACAAGGTCCTTCAACAAGCTCCTTCGATGAGGTCACTCATCTAGTTCCTTCGATAAAGACCCCAGCACAACTCTATCAGTGAAGTCCTTTTGGAATAGCTCATATCGCATAAACAATTTTACCTTGAAGACATTTCAAGAGAATTATGCAAGAGCACAATGCGATGCAGCTAAGAGAACGAACTAGGCAATGGGAGCTCTAAATTTCAGATAAAGCACAAGTGAAGAAAAAAATGAAAAAGGTTGAGACCTATTTATAGTCAACAGAAGACCTACACATTATGACTATGCGCCATAGTTGTGCAGCATACCTGTATGACATAGCTGTGTGAAATTCTAGCATGGCACAATTGTGAAATTCATTAATCCATCCTGATCTTTTTCCCAGACTATCACCTCATGACCAGACCCTCTTTGTATATTTCAGATCCAATCTCGAGGGGTGTATTTTGTTGACACTCCTTAAAAAGATTGAAAGAGTAAAAATGAGACATCAATAAATAATCCCAAGCTCTACGCAATGTAGTAACATCCAGAAACTTCGCGAGTGAGCTATGCGGCCAAGCTTCCCGAGAGAGCTTCACGAGAGAGCTACGCATCGGAGCTTCGCGAAATTGGTACGCATCCAAACTATGCGTGAGAAGATTTGGGATGCCTCTACAGGTAGCACCTGCGTGGTGGAGCTATGCGGGATACCTGCATGACCAAATTTTCTTCGGCCAGACCCATCCGTGCCTATAAATAGGACCCTTGGGCTCCCCATTTTTACACTGAAAAAAGTGAAATATTATCAAAAGATCCCATTGTGTAGCTCTTTTGCCTTGATCTCTCAAATTGTCTTAAGTAGTTCTATTAACTACAAACTAAGGGATAATTAAAGGGAATAATCATGTTTTTAAGTTCTTCACATTATCTTCAGTCCTCATCCATACCTAAGTGCTATACCTGCGCGGCACACCTGCACACCATACCTGTGCAATAGGGCAACACGGGGTACCTATGCGGTACACCTGTGCAAGTTACCTATGCCACCAGTTCAAATAACCTTTGAATCATTTCATGGTGGGGTATCACTTTCCTTGGTTCCCTTATTCGGAAGGGGCTAAGTTTAAGCCTCCCCCAAAACCTCTGGACTTCTCAGACCTTTGGGTAAGGCACATTAGTGTGTATCCAATTTGGGTTTGTATTTCCACAGTTAGAGGTTTACCACATTTGTTTCACAATAGGGTTAAGGTTCATGGGATTTTTGTGGGTTTGTATATACGCAGTCACATGAAATATTCTCCCAGAAATAGTGTTGGGGAGTTCTTGGTTTGGAAGATGGTGGGATTCCGGCATCGCCCTTTTCAAAGAGGTGACCAGGGACTTCAGGTCTCTGATAGGGAAGGTACACTTTGCACTTGCCATTACGCGCAAGTATAGGAGAATTCTCCCTCCGTTACCAAAACCAATTCCAGGGCAACCATCCTAGTATAAGCCCCCCACCTTCACCCCTTCTTCCTTACATTGGACCCTTGTCCAATGTAAGTAGAACAGATGGATGGATCATCGCCTCGCCCTCTTCCACGGTCGACGCACCCTCTTCCATCAGTGGAGGAGGAGAAGTGTGAAGTGTCATTATTGAATCTTTCACATTCTTTTGTTTCTCACACCACACATGGCTCACGTTGGCTTATAGATATTTGATGGTTGCAACATGTGCACAAACACTTAAGGAATGAACTACGAGTACTCTAATCCTTGTTTAAGCCATGATACGTAGGAAGACTTTTTAGGGCCCAAGCTCATCCAACCCCAATTCCCCCAATTTGCGAATCCTATTTAGAAAATAAGCTCCAAATTCAATCCCCAAATCATCAAGGAAACTTTTCCAGGTAGTAAGCCCAAACTCATCCCTCTCAGAGGACTATATTCTCCTATGAGACACATCAGACTATGTGGAATTTGATTCCCATCTATATGGGATACGTCGGAAGCCTATTTAATGTTCAAACCCAACACTTCAAATCAACCCTATTCTCATTGGGCGATATTTTCAATAGGGGTTGATCCTACTTGGAAACTCATATCCTTTCCATGTTCCTTGGGCTGCTTCAGCATAAGTCCCACACAAAGTTTCAACTAAGCACCTTCCACTTAGAGGTACTTATCACATGACCTTAAAAGGTATGAAGTGTTCTTTTAAGTGGCACCGAATTATGAGGGTTCTGATTCATTTCATATGGATATGTAGCTAACTCATTTTATGAGTATGATCCCATGATTAAAACAAACTTCTGTCTCCCTGGATGACAATAAATTTTAGAATTCCCCAATGAACGGCTTAAAAATTAGTATCATCATAAAAATGATTAAAATAATTTCTGTTAAATAAGTTATTGTAAATTCCAAGGGATACTTATGATATACTTGGTGAATCAATATGGATTCATGAAAAAATATTTTAATTTTACAAAGAGCGTCCCATAGTAGACAATAATTCCCACCAAAAAGGGTGCGTTGAGTCCGACCTCCCATCCTCTCGACCAATGCATGTTCTTAAGTATCATAAAGTTCAAAACCTAATGAACACCTACCTTTGGAAAATAGGTCTTCTTTGGATAAAGAACTGTTGCATGTTTTTGGTTCCATGAATAAATCAAATGGAAACCTCCTGGAAACAACGATTCTAAAATCTCGAATTCACGTTTTACGGAACTATGACACAACATCATACCCTGGTCTATTCCATCTTGAACTGCCAACTCCCACCACTGAAGGGAAAGATCTTCCAACATATACGTGACCAACGTCACTTTCAACTCTACCGGTGTTCCCAGGAACTCAAAGATCTTGTTCATTCTATTCAACCTTGCTTCTTCCCTCTCTGTCTCTGAATCACCCCTGAAGATGGGTGGATTTTTCTTTTGAATCTAAACCGCATGATCCACAAGCCTTGGTACATCTGATTTATTTCCAATTTCCACAACTTGGAAAGCTTTAACTATACTTTTCACTAACTAATGGTTCACCTAAGGCTCAGGTACAACCACATTCACAGCAGCCTCCTCCGGTTGGTCTCTACGACGCCTACCCGGTCCCATTTCTATAAATAGAAAACAAACAACCATGAGTCTCACTTCCGTAGACATTATGAATTCCCATTTCAAATCGCATTACACAACACTATCACAACAAGGCATTACAAAAGTTCAAATTTCCCATGTTTAACCATTTTTTAAAACCAAACCATTTTCAAAATATGACCAGTTTCCATGTTTCAAATCCTTCCGTTTTGAAACCCAATTCAGATTTTTCGAATCCACACATTCACATCACACCATAATTTATTATACCCCAATGAAATATGCATCCTAGTGGGAAGAAATTTCTACCATGGATGCCATGCTCATCTCATTGGCTACACCCATGACAATGAGATATCCAATGCCTATAAGTGTTTCCAAAACACTTATGTACCTAACTCCCTGGTAACTTGGAGTTCAATATAAGAGGGTTAGATATGTCCTATTATGCTATACATTCCATGTTATGACATTCCTACACCTTTCTACAATCCAGACTCAAGGAATATACCCCAACGAATGTCAACTCGACGTCTAATAATCAACTCCAAAGGACCGAACAAGCTGATAACACTTGTAACACCCCGCCCCTATTTCATTTTCTTGAGGTGGAGGTGAGGGCTACTTGGCCTTAAGAGATGTTCCCAAGACTCCAAAGGCTGGAAATAAATTTTGAGGGCTTCAAGATCAAATTGGGAACAATTTTACCTTTAGAAAAAACCAACCAAACCATCCATTAACCACCACTATATGATGCATGTCAATAAAACATTCCAACATGAATTCCCAAAAGACAACCAAGTTGTTCCACCATACAACCCAAATCCAAAACCAACAACACCATATCAGAGTAATATGCGGAAGACCAAACAACAAAGAACCATGTGCCATGATACCACCACATCTCTACACCAAGCTCCAAGCTCCAAGCTCCACCAAGACATCACAATGCACAACTAAAGGAGGATGATGCCATACCTTTTCCCACGTCATGATACACAACATCTACAAAGACACGAAAGTGCCAAAGTAGGGGGTGAGTACTAAACCTCATTAGGTTTTCCCAAATTGATTCCCCTACACACACCACTAGGATAAAACCATTAGCACATTTATATAAAATAGTTTATATAAAATAGTCACAACTGTAACCATTACCATAATCCAAACACATCCTTACCAATCCATCTCAACCAAACCAAACAACCAAGGGAAATAAAAAAAACATGCCACAATCCATATAATAATGTACACATTATCAAAACAATTTCCACCTTGCAAAGAAATTCACAAAAAAACAACCATATGGTGGAGCTTTCGTCCAACCCGTTCACCCATTCACACCTAGTGGTACTTCCCGACCACTAATCCTTTGATGGTGGCCCTTACATCCACTATCCATCCCCTTTTTATAGTGGTACTTCTCGCCACTTCCACACAAAATTCTAATCAAGTCATAACCAAGAATATAACCCACCAAGGTTACAAAAAATGCAATCAACCAATTCCGTTTCATATCAATCCACTTTAAAAAATCACCCATTTATTGAAAATCATTTTCCATGCCAATCCACATTTCAATAAAACAACTTCATTGCCAACCATTTTTATCCACCATTTTCCCAAGTCAATCACGACATCCCATTTTAAAATCACCATTTTAAAATCAACAACAACACCATTTCACCAACAAAACCCCTTTTTTCCAAAAATCCCCCAAACCATCACCCAAGGGATATCTAATAAATTTTTCACATCAAACCACAATTAATTCAAAGTAAAATAAATTAATTGTAACAAAAACCACTATCTAAAACCATGTGTAGTCGAGATAGAAGCCACCTACCTTTAGGGTTCCTGAGAAATCGACCCACAAGAAACCGCTCCTCAAATCTGGAGAACGCACCACCAAAACCTCTCTAGATACCTTTCCCTAACATTCACAAGCCTTAAAATCAACATCCATGGTAACCAAAAACCTTGATCTACACAAAAAAAATTGTAGATCTAGAATACTAAAGGAGGGATAGAGTGGATCTAAAGAAACCCAAAAGGAAACCAAGAGGAGAGACTTACCCAGGAGAAACCACCTTCAAACCACATTGAAACGTATTCAAAATGATTCCAAAAGAAGTGGGAGATCACCCTAAACCCATGAGAACCCAAAATCTTGAGTGAGAATCGAGTGGGAGAATGTTTGGAGCATTTTAGGTCAAGTATGTGGGAGCCCAGATTAGAAAACCCCAACATTAAGTGGCCGCACGGTTAGACCGCATAGTTTGGAAAACTGTGCGCTAACAGTGCGCACACTACTATCTCAAGAGGAGGGGTCTGCACGGTTGCCTCACACATTTTGGAAAACCGTGGACAGGCTGTGTGAAGCCTAATGTCTCCCCCTACATGATTTCCTGGAGAATCCGCATGGTTTCCACTACCCGTGCTCAAATCGTGCTCTCTAAGAAAATCCTCCAAACTCATTGAAAACCATTCCAAACCCTCCCAAACTCTTCCCAACTCATCCCATGCACTTTAAACACATAAAAAATGCATAAACAAGGGCCACATACCTCAAACCCGGGGTTTTAAAAATAAACACATCGTTACACCATGGCCATGGAATTTAGCATGATGGTTATATTTCAATCAAAGGGCCGACATATCAAATTCCATAAATGGAAGGGAAAAACCCTTCCTTGACTTATCCATTAATAACAGGCCACTCGTGACGTACCCAACATACCATAATTCCCACAAATTGTTTGCATGATGTTTTCCATCAGTAAATCAAAATGTGTGAGTCGTGACATGTATTATTGATAATCTTAAATTCTATGTATCATTACACACACTCACAAATAAGAATATTTGATGACAAAAAAACATGATAAATTCCTATTTGCGGGGCTCTTATCATAATCTAAAATCATGGAGATTACCAAGTGAGAAAATCATGATAAGATGTCTCATATTTTTATGACTACTCGCACATGAAGGTCTGTATACTATGTGTGACATTATAGTATGTCACCCAACCGTAGAACTAAATTTAAGAATATTGTCATAGAACTTCAAGGATCTAATCATAGATGGGAACTACTATGAAATTTTCAATGAAAAAAAATACTATTGGACATTATTAAACTATATTCATGAAGAACAATGAAAAATATGTAATAATATGTTTAATATTTAAGTATATTAAATATTCATGTAATCAAAGTACAAACAATTGGTTCTAGGACACCGAATCTTATAAACTCCCACTTGGACTTGAGCCAACTGCCTATGACTTTTATTCTTCTAGACCCCACATGGTGATAATGTTTCTTCTATGTCAAGGATTTAGTCAAGGGGTCTTCTATGTTGTATTCTATTGAAATACTGCTCACTGCAACATCACCTATCTGAGTAAAATCCTTCAAGAGATAATACTTCAGAAGTATATGTTTCATCTGATGATGTTACCTTGTCTCTTTTGTGAGATCCACTGCTGCATTTTTATCACCACACAATGTAATGAGATATTTACTTCTAGGTATCACATCCAGCTACGAGATGAATCTTCACATCAAAACTACTTATTTATCTGCCGCAAAAGATGCGATATACTTGGACTCTGCTGTAGAACTTTCCACCACACTCTATTTTGAGCTCTTCTAGCTCACTGAAACTCCATTAGAGGTGAAGAGATATCCCATTTGCGACTTCATGTCATCTAGATTAGTCTAAAAACTATAATCTTCATATCCTCTGATGAATATTTCCTCATCTCCACCATAAACCAAAAAAATATACCTAGTATTCCTCAGATACTTTTGGATAGTCTTTTCTTCCATCCAATGGTAGTAACCTAGGTGAGCTTGATATCGACCTACCACACTCAATACATAGGTGACATCCAACCTAGTACATAGCATGACATACATGACTAACCCAATCACTGATGCGTATGGAGTTCTTTCCATTATCTTTTCTCCTCATGTTTTTAGGAAACATTTTCTTGGAAAGATGAATTCCATTTGACACTTTCAACAATACACTATTGGATTGTCCCATACTAAATATCTTCAATATCAAATCAATTTAGGTAATTTTAATTAGGCCCATAAACCTCTTGGATCTATCACAATAGATTTTGATCCTAAAAATATTTTATTCCTTGACCAAATCCTTCAGGGAGATACATTGAATCAACAACGCCTTGATAGATTGTAAGACTAGTATCTCATTTTATATAAGTAATATGTAATCAACATATAATAAAAGGAAAATTACTACACTCCAACTAAACCATTTTCAGACACAAGGATAACATTCATTCATGATAAAATAAAATTTTGTTATGGATCCATCAAAAAAAATGTTCCATGACCTTGATGCTTTCTTTAATCGATAAATGGATTTATGCAACTTGCATACCTTATTGGATGCCTTGGGTGTTAAAAACCCTTCAGGTTGTATCATGTAGAAATCTTCATGAAGGTTCATGTTAAGGAAGGCTATTTTGATATCCATTTTCTAAATATTATTGTCATGGGAATCCGAAATGGCCAATATAATTCTAATGGATTTAAACATTGCAACTGGTGAAAAGGTTTCATCGTAGTCAATGCCTTAGTTCCATTTGAACCCTTTTGAAACTAGTCTTTCTTTATAGTTATTGACTTTTCCTTCCATATCTATTTTATTCTTGAATACCAATTTGAAACCAATAGAATTTACATCAACTAGAGGATCTACAAAATTCCAGACTTGGTTTTGGTACATGGAATCCATTTTAGAATTCATGGTTTCTTTCCACATGGAAACATATGTTCCATTTAATCCTTCCTTTTATGTTACAAGATCATTATAATCAACTAAAAATAAGTCACCATACTCAGTAACTATAAAACCATACTGTTTCTGTTCTCTAACCTCTCTTGTACTCCTACGAAGTTCTTGTATATCTGGAACAGTTCTTTCTTACACAGGGCTTTGTGGAATCTTTTCCTGTACCAACTCTTACACACCTTAAGCCTCGACTTCATCGAAGTCTATCTCACTCCCATTATATTTTTTTGGATATGTGCTCCCTCTCAAGGAATACGGCATTTCTTTCCACTATAACCATTTTGTATGAGGGGTTTTATAGTTAATATCACCTGGTTTCTTTAGGGTATCCTATAACTGTACACATTTTGCCTCGTGGTGCAAGTTTGTTACCTGAAAAGGCCTTTAAAAATAATCGCTTCCCAATAGAAGTAAATTCTATAACGTGGATTTATTTCCACTCCAAAAATCATATGGAATACCATTTATCAATTTTGTTGGTACTTGGTTTAGTATGTGCAGTGCTGCTTGTAGCACATATCCTTAAATGTATAATGGAAGAGTTGCATGACTCATCATTGATCTCACCATGTCCAATAAGGTGTGGTTCCTCCTTTTTCTCACACCATTCCCCAGGGGCGTGTAAGGAGGAGTGAATTGGGATAGGATCCCAAACTCTCGTAAGTAATCAATGAAGTCTTGACAAAGATATTCACCACTAAAGTATAATAATCTTTTGTTAATCTTCTTACCAAGATGGATCTAAACTTCATTCTTGTATTATTTGAACTTATCAAAAGAATCTGACATTTACCTCATTAAGTAGATATATCCATACCTACAAAAATAATCAGTAATAGTTATGAAGTATAAGTACCATCCTCTTTCATCAACAGAAAATTGTCCACACATATCAATATTAACAAATTCAATAAGCTATTTTCCCATTCACCTTTCCCACTAAATGGGTCCTTGGTAATTTTTCCATGTAAACATTCTTGACATACACCAAGTTGTTTTAGTTCGAAAGAATCTAAAGATCCATCTTGATGTAACTTTGTCAATAGTTTCTCATTTACCTGACCTAGTCCGTGATGCCAATGTTGGGTGTGATATGAGTCATGTGAAGTATCTTTGTTATTGATTTTCATTACTATGATTCTGTAATCCAACATGTAAAGACCGTTGTATAAATGTGACCTATCGAAACAAATTATATCTTTGTAAAAGAACAAACATTCATTTCCAAACATGAAAACAAATCCATATATTTCTATTATGGATATAGAAATAATGTTTTTTGTAACAAATGACACAAAATAACAACCCTTTAACACTAAGATCATCCCAGTTGGCAACATGCAATGGTAATCCTCAACACCTACAACAACAAGTCTAGATCTTTTGGCTCCTCGTTCATCTAACTCCCCTTGGTCAATCTTCCTTAATCTACTTGGTTATTTTATTTGGAGACATATTTGAGAACCCCAAGCTATATCTAAAACCAAATTTCTAGAAATAGTTTGATTGCATTCGATAACAAATGTAACTGAAGATTCCTCATGCTTCTTAGGTTGGGTGTAGTTTTTATTCTTCTGGACCTTTTTTTCACATGTGAAACAAATAGCCTCATGTTCCCTTGCCTCCCCTAGATCTTATTTTTCTTGGAAGGGTGTAAAGAAGATTTGGGCTTAAAGCTCATTGCCTTCCCTTTCCTCTTATTGACCATAAGGAAAAAAGGTTTGTCGCACTTTATATATTTTCCCACCTGGAGAATGATGAAAAGAAGATTAGATAGAGACTTCTCAATGTTATTCATATTAAAATTAATAACAAAGATATATAATATTTGAGGGAGTGATGTGATAATGAGATCGGTGCCCAGTTCTTTGGGGAGTTTTAACCCTAGAACCTCTAAGCGATCAATGTAGAAAATGAGATTGACTACATGAATCCTAGATGGGGAACACTCTCCAAGATTACTTGAAAAGAGTACCTTGAATATCTCAAACAATTTCTATATTTTTCTCTCCTAGTAAAGACCATGGAGGTTCTCGAGAATGCTATAAGCATCCATTTTTTCGTGAGACTCCATGAGCTCACTAAACAATGATTATAGAATCAAACATTTAACCTCGAAATCGTCATTCATATATTTCTCATAGACTAGGAAATCCTCATCACTCAACTCTTTGGTAGACAGATCAGGTAATGCTGACTCCAATATATAAGACTTCCTTTCGTGACGTAGGATAACCTAAAAGCATCTGAACCATTCTTATAAGTTATTACCAGTGAGGATGTGATCTTTATCTATAATTGATCATAGGGATAGTGTGGTTGATGTGATCGTTATTTTTATTCGACAATTTAAAATATAATATCATTAGTACTTTCTTGGTTACATTTTATGAGAAATAATAAATTAGGTCTCCCACTATTGTATCAATTCCCAATGGCCCTCACCATTTAACTCATAATGTCCAGTTTCCATGAAATTCTAGTATCAAGGATTCATATTCACCTTCACATAACCCCAACAAGGGTTGGTCAAGATATTTGATGATATTTAGGTAGGAAGGTCTTTTATAACTAAAGGATTGAAGCTCCTTGATCTGTTGAGTGGACTCCCCAATCCTGAAATCCTGGCATTGGATTTCCTCAAATCATGCCTCCAATATCACCCCATGTATAGAAAGGGCTACTCCTCTTGATTTCATATGGTTAAGTCAACCCAAACCCTTTCATAAGGGCTTCCTGTGTAAAAGTAAGTGTCCCAACAAGGGTTGGTCAAACTCATAATTTTATTGAGTTTTTACCCCAATCAAGTAACAAAAGGCTTGGTCTGACTTTATATTTTATTTGAGGTATTTTTATCACTTATGATTGAATTTATTATTATCATAATCCCATTCTTGTTAATATTAATGGGAACTTACTTTAGTTATTAACCTTGTTCTGATAATATTCATGCGTAAACCTGGTTTATTTTAGTTTCATTGTTTAATCCATTAATTATGTGATTATTAAAACACATCCATAATGATAAAACATGCATCTAAAAGAAATAAAATAAATCAAAGGGCATGATCATGATATTTTCTAATGGTTATTTTATCTAGAGGTTGATAAACTAACCCTGACCTAGGGGATAAACACAATGAAACTTTTGAGTTTTTTTAATGTTTTCCTCTTTTCCACCTCTAAATCTCCTGGGATAGGTTTCATCTCAACTCCACCATGAACCGCCTCTACTAGTTTCAGAGTTTCATCCATTACATATCCCTTTTTTTAACTCACACATAGTTAAGGGATAAAACAAGGTTTTTCATAATATAAACCTTGGGAACACATGACATATATATTAATTAATAGAAGTCTCACATGACAACAAATTTAATTTAAATAAATAAATTAAAAGAAACCATCCACATAAAAAGGACATTTCCTAGATCATGATCATACATACATGCAATGATATTTACCCATAAATAAAACTAGCATTCGATTTTTTAATCATTATTCTTTAAGATAAATCATGCTCGAATAAATTAATTATCATATATAATTAATCAATCATTTTATCTTAAACCATTTTCTGAATTTCCTTGAGATTCACATCCCTCATAATTTTAGAAAAATAATTTCATTTAAAATTATATGTGTACTTAACTTGTAACTTGGAGGCAACCTGGTGAATTCCTGTTCATAACTACCCAATGTGTAGAAATTAAGATTACGCATATGTTAAATTAATAACATATATATAAAACACCTATCACATGTTGTGCCTCAGCTTTATGCCCTCACCATGGTACATGTCTCAAGGGTTTTTATAATATAATAATATCTTTTAGAAAATATGCATAATTTGGAAGAGTACACGGTGTGTAGTTCCAACTACACTGCGTGTACTATTGTTCACCATCGCTCTGAAGTAAACACCAAGGGATATGGTGTGTGAGTGTACTTAATAAATCTTTGGAGAACATGATGTGTCCAGTGGGCCACATTCCATGCAGTATCTGGGTTACATGGTCTCTAGTCAGTTAATCCGTGTACGGGGTACATGGTCCAACCCTAACTTAAAGGGACAACATGATGTGTCCAGTGGGCCACATGGAATGTAATCCAGAAACTACATTCCAACTATTCCTGGTCAACACATGGAGTCATTAAGACTTAGAAAAAATCCAATGACACAGCTTGGTTTGGAAAACTAGACCTGGTGCATTGAACCACGACTGCATGACGTGTACTTCCAAATAAATGTCGTGTGTTCTGGTGTTGTATGGCTAGGAACCATAGGCACCTCCAGATGAGATACTCTATTTTATTTTAATCAAAATTAAAATAAAATATCATTTATGTATGGTAAACGATGAACTAAAGAGAAGGAACAATTCTCGAGATTCAGATTTGTAGAATGATTAACTTCAATTGAAATAAATAAATTATTAAATGCCTTAATCATCAAAAAAATATTGAAATCATTACAAACTATGATGTAACCGCTCTGATGCCACTTGATGGCTCCGAGTGAAGCAGAAGTGCAGTTGATCTGGTGCCTAACTTTAATTTTACCATGATCAATGATTATTTTGGGATCAATACGATGATGAATGTCAATCACCACAGAATATAATCAAAGATTTATATAAAGAAGAAAGAGGCATGAAACCTTTAGAGAGGATCTTTCCTATCATGTTTATAATTAATTTAATTAATTTGATAAAGAAAGGATTACTTAGATCACCGGTATTTTCATCGTTAATAATGTTGATCATTTGGGGTGACCCTTCCAAATTGTCTCATTTCACATGCAAGGATCCTAACTAGAATCCCTCTAACAGTGATCCAGACATGCTCTTATGGCCTATGATTGACACCACTCATTCTCTGGGTGGTAGCACATCAGAGAGAGTGTCTTGTGTCAGTCATTCTGGACTGCTTGTTTTTTGGCCTTGAAGAACATCTCTCATTCTTGAGAGGTACATGAAGTAGATTCTAGAGAGATAAATTTTTTATCTCAACAATTCTTATTTCACCAGGAATGTATTTTGGTACCATGAAAAATAGATGTACCTATTAATTTATCAACATGTGGCATCAATTAAAATACTTAATTGCGTAACAAAAATTAAATACATTCATAACCTTAGATAAAACCCATGATTTTAATAATAATATCATGTCATTATTTATGGTGCACCAACCTGTGAAAAAATGGTATAAATAAAATTCCACGTCACAAAATAATAGCAGTGTTATTATTATTTTGATTTGTGACAACTATTTAAATAATTATTTACTATCTTGAAAATAATTAGTTTACTATCAGACCAGACTTGGTCAGCTCTAACTCCACTTCCATTTTTTTAACACCTGAATACATAAATAAATAATTTATTCTCTTAAATAAATATTTTATTTACAAACTAGAAAATAATTATTTATTAAATGTTTAATAAAATAGATAACTATATTTTACCCACAATCTCATGAATAAATATTTATTTAATTTATACAATCATTTTAACTTGAATAAAATTATTCCACTTTCATGAGAACAATATTTATTCTATTAATTAAATTAAAATAGAATTTAACTGAGACCACCAGAAACACTTACTGTCTGACCCTCTAGGATTATTTCTCATTAGTATTAGGAATTCTTTCCAAAAGTCCAATAGTAGAACCTAGAGATGGGTCATTCCACCCATGATAGAGAACTTAAAGTTGCAACAACGAAGTCCACATACGAATGATCACTGTGTAATATATTCTATTTTTATCAATATATCATCAAGAAGGTGTAATGATAGTATCATCAACCTTTGTTCTTGATACATCGTTCTTTGATTACCTGAAATAAACTTATCGTTACACCATGGATATGGAATTTGGCATGATGTTTCTATTTCAATCAAAGGTCCGAGATATCAACTTCCATAAATAGATTGGTAAAATCCGTCCTCAACTTATCCATTAATAACATGCCACTCGTGATGCACCCAACACACCCAAATTCCCACAAACTATATGCATTATGGTTTTCATCATTGAATAAAAGAGCGTGATTCATGAAATGTATTAATATTAGTATTAAATTCTAAGGATCATTACACATGGTCGCATATTGGAAAATCCGATGACACCAAAACATGCGGAATTCCTCCTGGAAGGTTCCTTCTAATAATATCACATCTTGGGGATTACCAAGTGAGAAACTCATGAGAATAAGTCTCATATTCTTACGAGTACTCACACCTAACGGTATGTATACTATGTTTCCCATTATAGTATGTCACCCAATCACAGATCTATATTTAAGAATATTGTCATAGAACTTCAAGGTTATCATCATAGTAGGGAAGTACGTTGACCTTATCAATGAAAAAAATACTCCAATATATTATTAAACTATAGTCATGCAGAACAATGAACAATATGTAATAATATTTTTAATATTTAAATATATTAAATATTCATGTAATCAAATTAAAAAAGTTTGTTCTAGGACACCAGCTCTCAAAGTTTTTTCATCAGTAATATATACCTTTGAACGTTTTTCTCATTGGGAATATAAACCTTTGAGGGGATAATAAAATGGTAGATGATTATACCAAGTTGGAGGAACACATGGTAGATATTAGATCATGCTAATTAAATGATCACCACAAACCTATAATCCCACGTGATTCATGTTAGATGTGAGAAATAAGTTGAATAGAATGATCTATAATTATGAACAATCTTCTTCATCCTCTGGTGGATAAGGGTGAGGGAATAAAAATCTTGGAATGTCCCATAAGAATGAGTATGGACTTAGTCCCAGAGGTATTCCTTGATGCTTTCTCTTCTGGTGGGTTAAAGAGTAAGGAAATGTGAGGAGATAGATGAAAAGGGGATCTTATCATCTGATTCTCTTTAAATTTTTGGAAACAGATGTTTCTGCCCAGACTATGAAGCAATAATCCACCATCCCTAAGGATGAGATCCTCATTACCATGATAATTTATGATTGTGAAAATTCTAAGGACCCCACTCATTGGGTAGGTTTTGTTTGGGACATCCATTACAAAGGGAACATATGATTGATAGGGCATACTTGTGTTCCCTAGTTTCAAATCACATGTCTAGAGGATTTGAGGAGTTATTTTATTAGACCCCCTTAGATGAGGAGTCGGGATAAAGGGATGTTCTATCATTTGATATGTAAAAAGAGGTCCCATAGGGTGATTCGACCATGTGATATCTAGGAAAACCAAATTTGGCTTCACCGAAGTGATACTTGGTAGGGATGATTTTGGATTCAACCAGGTGATAATTGGGAGAGATGAATTTGTCTTTACCCAGGTGATACCTAGGTGAGATGGGATGCTTCTTCACATAATTAATACTTGGGAAAATTTGGACAAAGAACAACCTAGGGAACAAACCTGGGTGAGACCTTTATCAAACCTCCAAGGGTCTCTTCATGTTCTCTTGGAAGTGTCCCAAGCTAGTTCTATGATTGGAGAGGGTCATCCTACCTTATTATTTTGGACTATGGAAATTAGACCCTCATGTAGGTATTTAGTTTTTTAAACCTTGTATGATCCCTGATCTCTGGAATCTCATTGATTTCCCCTTAATTTGTTTCCTAGAGACATACCTAGAATGTTTTGGGGACATGGGTGAAGGGATAGGGAGAGATGTGCTTCAAACCACCTTCCCAAGTTCGGGTCATGTAAAATTAGGATCCCAAAAGTCCTATTTATAGGAATACTTGATACCCTTGGTGAAGTGGGCACTTTCAAAGTCATTCACTCAAGTTCTTCACATAGATTTGACAAGTTCTATATATTATCCGCATAGGTTCTAGTTAACATAGTTTGGACTAGCATGAGGTATTGGTTGGACGGGAGCTGGATCACATAGGATAGACCTCTATGAGGTGTACTGCGTAGGTGGGACATGCTTGGGACGGATGAATAGGTTGTATGATAAATATTCATGTGAAATCGAATTTATTTATGAAAAATTTCCAACATCAGATGACCATAAATTTTGATGTTTCTATCTATTTAGGTATCATGAGTAGTCTAATAGAATGACGTGATTTGAATTACACCAAAAATATTATGGTTTATACACCAAAAAAGGATGTTTCTTGATTCCAAAATGTTCCTGGGAGACCCTAAAAATGGATTTTAAGGCAAAAAAACCCTTTTATCTAATTTTTTTGAAATCTATATCCTAGTTAGAAAGGGAGGTTTTCAATACCAAACATCCAGATTGAGAATAATTTATAAGGAATATATATCTTTTGTTATGAAGAAGTTCTATATCACATGGAGCTCTAATATTTTTATTCTTCTGACCTAAAGGTGAATTTCTACTCAAATATAACAAGTGTTATCCATGTGAGGATAAAGTCATGAATTCTATGAAAAATTGTGTAAAATTAATTTTTTGATGCCAAAATCATTAACACTATTCCTTCTAGTTCCATCTATTGACTATAACTACAAATCATAACATTATAAATAGTAACCATATAGAAAAAATTTCATAATAAGGGAAATTTTTTATAGGATATCTAAATCATGACACATTTTTTCAATATATGACACCTTATATTTTACCTAGGTTATCCATGGTTATCATCTATTCAAATCCTTTATTATATCTCATTATGAAAATATTAATTTATCAAAGAATATCCTTAGGGAGTGTCTCACCAGGTGTGCAGTATTAGGCTCACTCATCATGTACAAATGGTGATGGAGTAAATACCCAATATTCCCCTTTTAGAGTTGTTTCCCCAAGGTGAATACGTGTCATGATCATGTCCACTTACTAGTATTAAGACTTAGACTTATTTTCTAGGAAAACTATAATTTTTATTTACCACAACAATATATTTTTTTCTATACATAGGATTAACCTATGGGTTATCACTAAAGTTTCATCATCCTACTTTCTAAAAATAACTAATCCTTCCTCTGATACAAAGTGAAGTGACCCAATAATTATATATAAATATATATTAAATCCTATTAGATGAATATTAATTACATTTCATTATGAACCATTCATGAACCAATAAGGTTTGGAATCATTGGAAACATGGACACATGAAAAATTGGTACATAAAAGAACTACACTGCCTCCCACTAATTTTCCCACAACTAGAATCCTTCTTAAATATATAATACTAAAACCATTCTTCATATTATAAGGAAAGGGAAACATAACTAAGTGTGAGATAAGTTTCTTATTAAGGGTAAACAAGGTAGATATCAATCATTATTTAAGCATAAAACGAGTATAATTTTTTAGAATGTGGGATTAACATTTTAAAACCATACCCTATAATTAATAGATCATAATCATGAGTTATGGTGTAAATATTGATAGTTTAAAATATATGAATCATATTAGAATTATAGATCATGATCCATGAGAGCATAAAATTGGCATAATATCATGTGCTAAAAGAGTGGAATAATATATGGCATACTCATAATAATATAAATATTATGTCAATTCTACCCACTAATACATTCTTAAAAAGTTAAGATTTGGATCAATACCCATGTACCTACTTTGCTCTAGGGATAACCACCTATGTACTATCTTTTGAGCTTGGGGTAACCTCCCGTGTACCATCTTTTGGGATTCAGATAACCTCCCACATACTTGTTGGGGACATAAAATTTTTATCATTACCTAATACATTTTAGGGATGGAATGGACCCACCTATCACATAATCATAATCTATTAATATGTATTCAACAATATAATAAAAATTTTTATTATTTCATCATAGATTTATCCATAGAAAAGGAAACGAGTTTAATAAATATTTCATAATCATATTCATATATCATAAAGATAAAGAATATGGATGGTATCATAATATTATATCCCCAGTTAATCATTTGTAATTTCAAAGGATATTATCATAGATGAAAAATATCTTAAAATATTCCTTGGAATAATTCTTGAGGGAAAAAAATTTATTTTGATATCCCTTATATAATATAAACTTCTCCAAAATATTAAGGAAAAATATTTATTTAAAAGGAACAATGGAAACATATTAATTAATCTTCAAATTAAAGAGTAGTCATGATGGTGGGAAAATTCATTCATATAGTGTATGCTAAAACAAATATTCAGTTCACACATTTGGTAAAAATTATCTCATTAAAAAATGTCAGGATAATTCCTTTTAAATTTTTTAATATAAAGTCAAACATTAGTAAATTTTTATTTAATAAATCATTAATGAATTTTTAAAAAAAATCGTGAAAATATCCTAAATAAAATAAGGACTTATAATAAGAAATTTCAAGACTAAAGGAAAAAACATGGTCAATTATCCTTAAAAATACTCTGTTAGGATTTTAAGTACTTATAGAGAAGAAAATTAAAGGAAATAATTAAATATTTAGAAATAACATTATTATAATAAAATAAAAAATATTTTATAGAGATAGATCATATAATTTCATCATCATAAATTTAAGCATAAACTATCAAAGAGGTGTTAAATCCATCATTATATTTATAAATGTGAGGTTTTAATAGAACATAATCATGTTGCTGCGTGGAGGTGATAGTTCAAACGTACATGCATGCGAAACTTTTATATCCCATTTGATGTAAATGATGTGGAAAGTTATTGTTTCATCATCATAAAAACATCTCGGTATATTTATGATTCTATATTCGTCATTTAATTATGCATAAAATATTTTTAGAGAGTGTGAAAGAAGAAATAAAATTGAAACAACTCAGTCAAGATTTATACCTCTTTTTTGAGAGGCCTCCTTTGTCTTACACCTTAAGCCTTGAAATATCAGTCTCAGAATAATATCATTTTCTATAGGTTGAATCAAAGGAATATAGTAAGCTGTTCGGGATGGTTTTATGTAACACGCCAAGAATTTATAAATAGATTTAACACAAAATGCATGAAACACTAAGTCTCTACAAAACACCACTTTGTTATAACCTATCCAAGTAAACATAATTTTTCCACCTCTGTGATTTGAAATTCAAAAAACTGACATACATGGTTGCATTTAGTAATATATTTAGATTCTGATAAGATAAACATAATGTTGGGTGAATAGTAACATACCCATATGAATTTTAATTAATAGTAATGAATAGTAAATCCGCCAAAAAAATAGAAACTTCACCCATGAATGTATAAAAACAATGTAGACATCTTAAAAGTGAAAAAAATATCATTGTATAAGTATTGGTATTTGGGAATGTCATAAATATTTTAATTACTATTTTATGAATAATTTAATAATTTCAAATGGAAATTTATTTTCATAAAATTTAATCATTAATTGTTAATTTATTTTCTTATGGGTATAAGATAATTTTATGGGACCTTGACAAATTTCTCAATGTTTTGTAAAATGGGTAATAATTTCAAAGTTGTTTTTTTAATACATTATGATTTTATTCAAAAATTAAAATAAATATAGTTAGAAAACTAATTTCAAAAAATGGATTTCATTTTTCAATTCTGCATGTTGAAAAATATTTAGGGAGAATTTTTGGGATTTATCTGAAATACTCGAATTTTTTGATGAATTGTGAACTACGGTAAAATACAATATATAGAAATTATCAGTTAAATACAATATTTATGACATATGAGTGATTTAAGGCCACATGTTTCGAACTCACATGCACTTATCACTATTAGTGGCCATATCAAACATCACTATTGGTTGTCTTAATGTAAATAATAACATAATGACTATAATATTCAAAATTCACTCCTCTCATACACTATAAAACCCCCTCACTCCCCCTTCTCCTCAATCCTATATACATTGAATCTACTCAATGTTCTACCCCAATACCCTCCCCTAGTCAATACCCACGTCCAATAATCTCTTGGTCTTTGAAAAGTCTAAAACCCCTTCCCTTAAGGAGATTCTAAAAAAGGTGGATTAAAAGGTAAATTCCTCCTTTTCATTTCCTTATTTAAAGTTATCTTTTATGTGGTATGCATTTCGAGTTCTCATACCATGTTAATATTTACATTTTATTATTTTAGACTACTATTCTATGAGTCTTCTATGAATTGGTGACCCCTTTCCCCTCTCTTTTTAATGTTTTATAAAACCATGTTGCACAGACATTATGCTGTAGAATTTTCATCTCGGAATCTCTCTCTTTTTCAGACATTATTATTATGTTATTATATTTTAATTTCAATTTTATTATTTTGAGATATGTAATTCCATATCCCCCATGCTTTAAATATTATTCAATAAATATGAGATAATTTTTTTCTCTCATCACTATTTTTTATAAATTCTTAAGTGACGATGTTAGGTTTCCAGATTTTTATAAGGGATTTGTCAACTTTTATTTTATTTTCAGTTCCTTTATTTTTCATTACCCTCCTACTTTTAGAAAAATGTGGTGTATAATCCAGTATATTACATATATTGGAATATTTTCATTATAAAGGAATAAATTTTCATCATCTATCTTTTCCCATTCTTTTATACTAAAAATGAAAACACCACCCGAGATGTGCTAATCTACCACATTCTAGGACGATGGGTTATCAATTTCTATTACTGTCTTCAATTATGGTAATTAAAAAATTATTAATGTTGAAACAGACTATAATATATGCATTATTTTTCATATATGGTTCTGGAATATTTTTGTACACATGGTTTTGATTGATAAAGCAAAATGAGTTTGTTGTGTTCAAAACCCACAAATTAACCCAAACCATTTTCATTAAATTATTTAAATAGTTATTCTTCTTCACTCAATGTAACCAAATTAAATTTACAATTGTTTAAACTTTTGAATTTTCACTAATAAAATTTTACTTCAATTCTGGACAATAATCCTCATTTTACATGATTCTTTGTTCATGTATACACGTATACCGATCATGAAACAAAGAGACCGGAACAATGAAAGTCAACCTCTTAACCCATCAAAAAAGTTAATGAATGAACTCAATAAGGTTATAATAAATAAATTAAATGTATAAGAGGTTATGGAAATCATGATTAATTAATTTAATTTGGTTATCCAGGAAACTAAGACCCAGTGAAGAACACCATAACACTTAAGGTAATGGTTTCTTCATCTCACATCCATTTTTAAGAGATATTATGTATTCACTAATATTAATTTTGTATGGTGTATGTATAATACCCATTGATATTTAATATGATTATTCAATTTATTTTTGTTATATTCAATGTGTCATTTAATTATTATTAATTTTGGGGCATACGATTCAATTGATTACAAAGTTACAATTATTATCTACCTGAACCTCCATTTTCATTTGGGTTTCTCTTATTCTCTACTCACCACAATGATATTATTTTAATATTTATATATAATAAATTTTATTTTAATATTCTATATATGTTTACCAATCATAATTCTACTTTCATTTATACGGAGTTATATATTTTAAAATGATCTTTCAAAAATCCTTCTGAAATGCAAGCCCAGTTCAAGGAACTTCTCGAATTCTTAATTATTTTTAACATTAATATATAATATGTTCTAAGAAATATTTATCTTTCTAAAATTAAAAATTTTAACATGTAAAATATATATTTTTTCATTTCTTATTTTATGAAAGCAAACATTCCTTTGCGCTTTAAAATCCTTTAATGTGTTCCTTAAACCGCACTGAAATATTTTATTTCTAAATATTCTTTAAAAACTCTTTTTAAATGATTTCACCTCAAAAAGACTTTATTTAAGACTCAAATATAATTTAAAAGACCTTGAATTTTATTTTTTGAGACATAAATGTTTATAATCTGTTTTCATAAAAATTACAAATGATTTTCCAAAAGAACACTTTTTTCCAAAGTAAAAAGGAGTTTTCTCATCTCGATTTATCTTTTATGTGATATAGGCCTTTTTCACCAGTTATTTATTTCTCACAGTGTATTTAATGACCATTTGAATATCATATAATGTGTCCCATTATTCTCATGACATTCTAATGGATTATGATTTGAATATTTCAAGGTTTTATGGGACACTTTTGAATGTTTAAAGATTATTTACTCATTAATTTTTAAATGGTCTCATTTAGAAGTATTATCAACTATGACAATATCCTTTATTGAATATTTTACTTCTTTGAGTTTTAACCCCTATGATATCATCCACCATGTTTTATTGAATTTTTTATGATTAGATTTAATATGGATGTGCTATCTTGAAACCATTCACCATATTACTCAGAATGGTTAGTGTTTATATCTAATGATTGGGGAAAGATATTTAAATTTCATATTTTAGTTTAAATATGAATGTGTATACTATTTTTGTAAATCCCCATTCATAATAAGAATTAATTGTACTTAGTATGTTTCGGTTGCGGCCCTCTATAGCCCCTCAGCGCATCGGTAGGTCTCATGAGACAAACTACTATCTTAGAACAAGGCCTTGACAAAATGATTATTTATGGTCTTGGAATGAGGCCTTGACAGTATGGTTATGATGTCTCACATTATGAATTCCCTCTATGAAAATAGTATTGATGGTTCATGTGGTTACTAAAATAGTATAATTGCCATGTTTATGTTTTATTATGGAATTATTTATTCATCTCTTATTCATTCCATAATGTGTTCGGTTTTATTTTTTAGGGCATGTGTTTTAGTTATTCACCATGCATAATATTTATGTTTAGGTTATGATCTGTTTTATTGCTTAACCCTTACCCTACACTTGAGCCCCCCCTTCATTTATTTTCTATCCCTAGTTTATGAAGAAGAGATCAATTTATTGAGTTTTCAAGGATACAATTTATTATCTTTTATTATGTATCTTTTTTTTTCTTTTAAAAATTTAAAATGGGATACATGTATGTATCTAGTTTCTTCAAGACTACTAAAATAATCGGTCCTTTAGGATTGGATTCCTTATAATCATTCCAATTTATTAAAATAATGCACCGAATCCGAGGTTCTAGTGTCTGGGCGTTACAGTTTGTATCAAAGGAGGTTTAGTAGAAAACATGTAAACTAGATTTATAAAACTTAGATTAGGGAACAAACCCCAAATATAGTATATTAGGATAAAAATACAAGAACATCCTAGAATATGTGTAAGGAATATATTATGTGGATCTTCTTGGAAAATACATTCTTTTCTGGATACTACATGTGGACGTGGTTCTTTCATAGATGTACTTAGGAGTGAAAAATCTGACAAGGAGTTTCGGTCATGGCCCGGGGTATCATGGTACACAACAATGGGCCTTACTGTGCACCTGGTTTGACACATCCATGGGATATTCTTAGGATAATTTACATTTTATTTACCCACTGTTATGAAGGATTTATTCCCCCAAAGTAACTAAAGTATACGGTTCTAGGATTTACGGAGCATAAATTTATGCTATGTTCAATACCATGGTTAGAGTCATAGAGAGTTCATAATTTTAGCAGGTAATATATAATATGGAATTGATTAGAAATGATTCCTAATAGAATAAATGAGAACATCACCAATACATGTTATGTGAAGAGTAATAAGGATCGTATCTATAATTGTATCAAGCCATCATTTCAAAGTAAGATTGTCTCCTAAGTATCCTCATCATATGAGGAAATAATATCATGGGTTGAAAATGTATTTAAAGACATGTCTGAGTCCTATGGATTTCAAGGGAAAAAAATAAGAAGAGGATGGAAGGGAAAAACATAGATAAATGGAATAAGGGAAATATTTATTTTCCCACAAGTGATAATTATGGGAGGAAACAACTTTGTATATTCTTTATATGAAAAGGAGTTTTCTTCATGTGTAGAGAAAAAGGACACAATGCTCATAATTGAAAGACAAGGAAAGAATTTTCCTATATTCAATGTTTCATCTGGAAGGAGATGGGACAATATGTGAATAATTGTCCCATGTGTCAAAGTAATATACAAAAAATAATGATTTTGGATAATGATCAAGTTATGATGCTATCACAGATAATGTAGAATAATAAATATTCCAAGTCAAGAATTATTCCATTTGAATCTTTTTTCAGTAATTTACTAGTTGTATGAATTATGTGATATATAAGGATTATACTTTAGTACTCTAGCATTAATGATTTTTGGTCTTATGATGAATGGTACAAAGGAAAAGTGATTCACAAGAAAGATAAACTTTTTTGAAAAAAATGTTTGAGGTAAATAAAACCCTTAATATATATCTGATGTTGAGATAATGATGATGAAATGATTGATTCAGATAAACACTGTCTACCTAGGAACTGATTATTAACTTATCTAGAATTGGTCTATGCTATCATCTATGGAGTTTATATCACTTTTATATTTAAGTAATATATCTAATAACATGTATCTTAGTTAAGGAATATGAAAGAATTCATGTTTCTAATATTATTTTTATGGTAATTTATGTTATTACCATATTTCAAGATGATACATGATGATGTTATTCAAATGTTTGTAATGTGAATTTTAGAGATGCTTCTTGTTGATTAAGGGTTAATGATATGTTCATCATGGAAATTTATATACCTTCAATATAATTGGTTAAATCCTTATATTTTGTAATTTCAAGAATTTATGAAATGGTTTAAGTTGATCATTGTATGGGGCTTTAGAGTTTAATTTCACTACATGATGGTTTTATTATTCTTCCATGAATATGATTTTCAATTAGAATGAATTGTTTTATATGTAATAGATTAATTTCCATTTACTCTTATTAATAGAATATTTTTAACCATATTTTTGATGTGGGTTTCCCACAAGGTAATTTTTCTGTATCAACCATTCACTTTTGAAGTTAAATTTAAAATTTTTAGGAAGAAATTTTGGTAAGTAGGGGATAATGTAACACCCTAATAATTTAAAAATAGATTTAATAAAGAATTCATAAAACACTGAGTGTCTACAAAACACCTCTTTTTTATAACCTTTCCATGTAAATATAAATTTTCCACCTCTATGATTTTAATTTTGAAAAACTGACAAACACAGTTGTGTTCATTAAGATATTTAGAGTCTGATAAGATACACATAATTTTTGGTGAATAGTAACATACCATTATGAATAGTAACACATCCTTATGAATAGTAATTAATATTAATCAATAGTAAATTATATTAAAATAGAAACTTCACCCATGAAAGTATAAAATCAATTTAGACAACTTAATAGTGAAAAAATGATCATAGTAGGTATTGGTATTTTTGTATGTCATAAATATTTTAATTATAATTTTATGGTTAATTAAATAATTTAATATGGAAATTTATTTTCAAAAAATTTAATCTTAAATTTTTATTTTATTGTTTTATGGTTATAAGATAATTTTATGGGAACTTGACTAATTACTCAATGTGTCATAAAATGATTTATAGTTTTAAAGTTATTTTTTGGAATAAATAATGATTTTATTTAAAAATAAAATTAGAAATATTTAGAAAATTAATTTCAAAAAATTGATTTCATTTTTTAATTCTACACGTTGAGAAATGTTTAGGGTGAAGTTTTGGGATTTTTATGAAAAAATCAAATTTTTTATGAATAGTGAAATATGGTAAAATACCGTATATACAAATTATCAGTTAAATACATGATTTATCCCATAATGACTGATGTAAGGACACTTGGTTCTAAATAAAATTAACTTATCATTATTATGGGTCACATGAAACAACAATATTGGTTGTCTTGTTATAAATAATAAAATAATGAATAAAATATTAAAAATTCACACTCCTATAAAACCCCCCTCACTCCATCTTCTCCTCACTTCTATAATCCCTGAAGCTCCAAAAATAATTGACCAAATACCCTCCCCTAGTAACTCTCTAAATCCATGAATCTCTTGGTCATTCCAAAAGACTAAAAACCCTTACCTTAAAAATATTCTCAAGGAGGTGGATTCAAGAGGTAAATTCCTCTTTTCATTTCTTTTATTTCATGTTCTCTTTTATGTGGTATGTATTTCAAGTTTTCATACCGTGTTCTTATTTAAATTTTATTTTGTTAAAATACTATTTTATGAGTATTTAATTAATGGGTGTCCCATTTCCCCACTATTTTTAATGTTTTCAATAACCATGTTGCATAGTCATTATGTTGTAGAAGTTTCGTCTCAAAATCTCTCTCTTTTTCAAGCCCTCTTATAATATTATTATCTTTTAATTTAAATTGTCTTATGTTGGGATATTTAATTTCATATCCACCTTAATTAAAATATTATTTAATAATTATAAGATACCTTTTTTCTCTCATTGATATATTTTATAAATTTTTAAGTGAAGCTGTTAGGCTACCAGATTTTCACAAGGGATTTGTCAACTTTTCTTTTATTCTTAGTTCCTTTATTTTTCTTTCCTCTCCTAATTTCTTCCAAATGTTCTGATGACTATAGTATCTTACATTTACTGAAATTATTTCATGATAAAGGAATAATTTTTCATCATTTATCATTTCCCATTCTTTTATACTAAAAATGAAAACACCACTCGAGATGTGCTAATCTACCACATCCAAGGATGATGGGTTTTCAATTTCTATTACCGTCTTAAATTATGGTCATCAAACCATTATTATGGTTGAACCAGAATATAATATATGTATTATTTCTCATATATTGTTGTGGAATCTTTTTTTACACATGTTTTTGTTTTATAATACAAAATGAGTTTGTTGTGTTCAAAAACCGCAAATTAACCCAAACAGTTTTCATTAAATTATCTAAATAATGATTCATCTTCAATCCAAGTAACTAAATGAAATTTAAAGCCATGTAACCTTATTAATATTTACTAATAACATATAACTTCAATTCTATACAACAATCCTCATTTTACCATATTCTTCATTCATGTATATAAGTATACCGATCATGAAACAAACGGACCCGAACAATAAAACTAAACCTCATGACTCATCAAAAAAGGACACGAATGAACTTAATAAGGTTATAATAAATAAATTAAATTTATAATTGGTTCTATAAATGTTAATTAATTAATTTAATTTGGTTTTCCAGGACACTAAGACCCAGTGAAGCACACCATTAGACTTAAGGTAAGGGTTTTTTCGCCTCACTTCCATTTTTGTGAGATATTCCATATTCACTTCTATTCCTTGTGTATGGTGTATGTATAATTACCATTGATGTTTTATATCATTATTCCATTTATTTTAATTATATTCAATGTTTCATTTAATTATTATTAATTTTGGGTCACACGATTCTATTAATTACAAAGTTACAAGTATTCTCTACCTGAACCTCCATTTACATTCGGGTTGCTCTTATTCTAAACTCACCTCAATGATATTATTCTCTTATGTACTCCTCAATAATTATATATTAATGTTATATATATTTGTACCAATCATAATCCTACTTTAATTTATTTTTAGTTATATGTTTTAAAAGGATCTTTCAAAAATCCTTCCGAAATGCAAGCCCGATTCAAGGAACATATCAAATTCTTAATATTTTTAAGTTCACTCTATAGTATGTTTTAAGCCATATTTATCTTTATAAAATCACAAATTTTAACATGAAAAATATATTTTGTTTCATTTCTTATTTTATAAAAGAAAAAATTCCTTTGTGCTTTTAAATCCTTTAATATGTTCCTTAAACCACACTGAAATATTTTGTTTCTAAAGATTCTTTAAAAACACCTTTTCAATAATTTCACCTCAATAAAAAATTTTGAAGACTTAAATATAATTTAAAATATTTTGGCTTTTATTTTATTGGATATAAATTTTTACAATCTTATTTCCTGAAAATTACAAATGATTTTCCAAAAGAACACTTCTTTCCAAAGTAGAATGGTTGTTTCCCATCTCACTTTATCTTTTTAGAGATATATTCCTTGTTCACCACTTATTTATTTCTAATGGTGTGTGCAATGACCATTGGAAATTTAAATAAATAGTATCCTTATTCTCATGATATTATATGGGCTTATGATTTGAATATTTCAAGGTGGTATGGGACACTTTGTAATGTTTAAGGATTATTTCCTCAAGAATTTTTCAATGGTCTCATTTAGAAGTATCATCATCTATGAAAATATCCTTTGTTGAATATTGTACTTAATTTAGGTGAAAACCCTATGATATAATCCACAATATTTTATTGAATGGTTTATGATTAGTTTGACTATGTATGTGCTATTTGGAAACAATTCACCATATTACTCAAAATGGTTAGTGTTTATGATTAATGATTGGGGAAAGTTATTTATATTTCATATGTTAGTTTAAATATGAATGTGTATGTTGTTCATATTTAGCCCCATTCATAAGAAGAATTAATTAGACATAATAAGTGACAAGTGGGGCCCTCTATAGTCCCTCAGTTCATCGATAGGTCTCATGAGACAAACCACAGTCTTGGAACAGGTCCTTGACAAAATGATTATTTATGGTCTTGGAAGAGGCCTTGACTATATGGTTTTGATGTCCAGCATTTTGAATTTACTCTTTATGATAATAGTATTGATGGTTCATGTGGTTAATCGATTAGTAGAATACCCTTTTTTTGTTTTATTATGGAATTATTTATTCAGCTCTTATTCCATCCATAATGGGTTCAACTATAGTTTTAAAGGCATTTGTTTTAGTTATTCACCATGCCTAATGTTTATGTTTATGTTATCTTCTACTGTACTTATTAACCCTTACTGTGCATTTGAACTCATCCCTTTAATAATTTATCTTTCCCTAGGTTATGAATAAGATATCATTTATTGATTTTTCAAGGATACAGTTTATTATCTCTTATTTTGTATCTTTTTTTGTTTCCTTTCATAATGTAAAATGGGTTCTATATATATATCGTGTGTCTTTAAGACTACTAAACTAATATGTCGTTTAGGATTTGATTACTTTTAATCATTCCAATGTATTAAAATAATGCACTACCTTTGAGATTATAGGGTCAGGGTGTTACATATTATCAAATAAAAAAGTATTAAAATTTGTAAATAATGGGGGAGAAGAGGTTCCCTTTTAAAAGTGTGGGTGAGGACACTTATGGAATTACATAAAATATTTAATTTTAATTAATTTTTTATCAATTATAATTCATCCAAACTGCCATATATTCAAATTAGATACAATATAGGGTCAAAATATATTCTAATAATAATAATTATGAATGTTTATTTGTAAATATTATCATTACATCTTGGTTTAAGCCACCACAAATCCATTTTAACTATAATAATGTTACCAAAATTTTATGGTTTTCAATTGTCATTATAAAAAAAAGAAAATGGACTCATTACCAAATTTGAAATTATTGTTATAAAAATGGAATCCATTTTATCAAAATTAAATTTCAATAAGTTTTATAATTTAATTTTAAAATAAGATTATAAAATGCAATGAAAAACCATTTTTATAAAAAATGAATTTTAAACCATAAAACTAAATTTGCGTTCATTGAATGCCTATTAAAAATAATAACATAAATTTTGAAAATATTTTATTGAATATATAATCTATATATCTAATTAAAATAATAAATAAGTAAATATTTTTTTAATTTATTATTATGAAATCATATTGTACACATAAAAACTGATTTCTAAAAAAATAACACTTCTTTGCTTTAAATAATTTTATATTCATTCCTAAACATTAGATAAATAATGTAAATATTTTAATTCATAAATTAGCTATAGATTTAATTAAAATATATTCTTCAAATTCATTAATAAACATTTTTTACATAATAATTTATAACATGTAGAAAAATACATTTCTCCAAAAAAATATGTATTTTAATCATTAGATGATATAATGATTATTTCTTAGGAATTAATTGAATCATTTTAATTTAGTAGAAAAAAATATATTTCATAATTTTAATAATATTTATACCCACCAATTCAACAGCTAGGTTACAAAGTTATACTATATCAGAGGTTTTTTTAAACTCATGGTTGTGTGTAAAGAAAAATATTGAATAAATCTAGTTTATTTCAAACTAATTATATATATAATCATGGGGTATTAAAATGACTAGTTACATAAGAAAATTATTTTAAAACCCATGTGCCCATTTCTCCATAATAAATCCACAACAGACCCTCTCCTATACTTCTTATATCTTTTACTTATCTTTATAACTTTGGGGAATTGATAAATAATAATGGGAAGAGACCAAATGCTCAGTAAGGGTAAATATAATTGATAATAATCAAATATCATAAGTAAAAATAAGATAAAAATATAGGTATAATCAGGAAACATAAGAAAGTTTATACTTAACCAAGAAAAGATCATAAATCATTGAACATTACATGGTATAACATAAGATATGAATCTAAAGATTTTAGGAATGTGATTTAATAAACATGATCCATGATATCTCAAAATAATCATGAGAATATTAATAAAACCATGAAACATCATTAAACATTGGTACAACAATTATACATTCATGAGTTATACCATAGTGACCACACTTAAAATAAACTAAAATATACTTTTGAATACTTATCTTCTGAGATATAATGTTTCAAAAATGCATTGGAGGGCGATTTATGACCCACCTATCATCATCCATATTTATGTGCGCCACATGATATAAATTACTTTTCACATCATAATGAAACTATATAAATAAAATGGGTTTGATAAGACATTCCAAATTAAAATCATTCAATTTTATAGCACAAATAACCCATGGAAAAGAAATGGGTTTCCTTAAAAATATCATAAAAAAGGAACGAAAATAGGTTTGATATAGATTCAAATAATGAAATGATTAATAATTTCCTAAATAATCATGACAAGATAATCCAATGGAAAATAAATGGTATACAATAACATCATGGATCATTTTATTTCAATACCATTTACTCAATATAATAAAGAATATGATATTTATAACATATAGATACATTATATATGGTCAATTCAATAATTTCCCAAAATCAACAGATTTATCGAATATAAGTGAACACCCTTAAATTAAATGAATAAAAATTGTTTATTCACAATGGAAAGGCATAATAAGAAAATTTATTATTATATAGTGAAGAATATATAGAAATACAAATGTAATGATAGATCACTCCCCCAAAAGAGAAGGTTAATGAAAAAGTTATCTATATAAATATGTTATATAGTTACATTTTAAGAATATAATTAATCCAGAATAATATATGTTAATGTTCAATGACGTAGATTAAGAATACATTTTAAGAGTTTTAGAAAAAAACTTTCTAAATAAGAAATATCTTTGATAATTTGAAATCATTTTAAAATAGATATTATATAAATCTAAAGGAAAAATAACTCCATTGGAAAAAATGAAAACAAATAGGGGAGTATTCATATAAAATGTCATTTTTGAATAATGATATGTTCAAATATAAATATTAAAAATATAATATTTTCACATTTGTATTCAAATGACCTATATGGAAAGTGTTAAAATTTATTTCAATATTTTAAAATATGGTAAGGTAATAGAAAATGGACTTAATAAATTATTATACCTAATAAATGTACACTTTAAAAGTAATACAAGTAAAATAAATATGGAAAAATAGAGGTTCCCAACTAAGAAGAAGAGATGGGGTTGGTTTGACTTACAAGAAACACTTGGGATAAAATATGATTCAAGGGGAAATTAGATATAGAGGAAATATATAAAACCCCATAAAGATAAAATAAAAATGAAAAGGATTTTGTAAATGATAAAAATTCCCAAGATGGATCTATTTAAAAAAAATATTTATTTTAAAATAATATAGTTAATGAAACCCTTACGGGTTGAGTAACATTTTGATCAAACCCAATTTCAAGTTGGATATATTTTTAATTGATGGTCATTTAAATAAAGTGCATGATATGGATCTTCAAACCCCATTAACATGGTAAAATAAATTCATTAGGAAGTAATCATTCCAAATTAATATTTTAATGATTCACATTAAGAAATAAGTCTCAAGAAATTAAATTTGGGAAAAATAACACCTTACTTTATTTCCAATATTTGTTGAATTCACTCTAATATACTATATAAGAAAATATCATAATCACATATTTCAGAATCTTTGTCAAATATTTAAAATTTTATTTACTTTATTTATAATTATTCTCTTTATTTATATTAGTTATTTACTATCTATTTTTTATGTCATGTGTGGGAAATCTTGATCAATTTGAACCAGTTTTATAATATCCATTATTTTATTTTTTCCTATCTAAAATTTTATTATTCAAATTTAATTAATGTTACTTTAAATGGACGAACTATAATGATTTATGAACATTAAATTTCTTTTCAACAGTACTTTATACTTTATCCTAGAATATGAAATTGATAATGAACATTATTTTGATATTTTTATCCTATGAAGGGTGTTTTATTAATTAATGAATTAAATATTGATGTATATTTAAAAAAAATCATTATCTACAATTTTTTTGTCATATTATACTAGTAATTATTTTTTCTAAATCATCCATGAAATAATTTCATAGAATTGTTCATGTAGGTGGTAAAACCGACCCAAACAAGATGATAAAATGCTTAATGGATGATTATAAGGCGATTCAGTTACAATATAATTAAAAAATAGTATAAAGATATCATTTAGTTTTAATTATTTTGATATATAGAAATTAAAAACAATGTATAAAAATATGTAATGCAAATGAAAATATTACATAATTTTTATTAAATGTTTTCCTCTTATTATGCTTGTCTTAAACAATTGAATTAACAATAATCATTTATTGATAATATCATTAATAAGTCCATTTTTTAATAAAATAAAATTAATTATTTTAAAAAATAATAATTATCCATTAAAATTATTATTATGACCAGTTTTCATATTTCTGATGAAAATAAAAACATAAAGAGGTTATCCAATGGAGTTAATTATCCACGTTTACGCATCGTTGATGATTTCATTTTCCATAGAATGAGAGAAATGAAAAATATGTTTTAGAATTTAATAATATAGAAAATTTTATAAATATAATATATATTTATATAATTCAAACTTAGGACCATCTGTGTAATTAGGTTATGTAAAAAAAAATGATATCTTTGGGGTTGGTAGTCCATGCATAGAAAAATGTTATTTTAACTTCTCATAGGAAAGAATGGAAGGGTGTTTAATGGTTGTAAAATCATAATAATAACATTATAGAAAAAATATTTCTCTGATGTAATAATTTATATACGGATAAAATAAATTTTTTAAAGAATAAATGCACAGAATGAAAAAAAAGAGAAATAGAGGTTAAGAACTTATAGCTAGCCATATGAATTATCTTTTTTTAAAGGGGGATTAATACATTGAATAATGGTATTTTAAGATGAATAAATTAAAGTAATTATGGTTGATAAAAGTTTTTAGGAGGGTATTAGGTATATTTTGTGCCAATATAATGGGGGTTTAGTGTAATTGGAAGTTAGGAGAGGAGTTCCCCTTTTAGAAATTAAAAGGAGAGGAATTTTTTGTAAATTAGAAAACTTTTCAATAATGGAAATCCACTTGAAAGGAAAATGTATTTCAAATTGAGAAACAACAGATAATATAAGATATAACGTATAAACACATATAGAACACTGAATTAAAACATATTTATTACATTTTTTCCTTTTACCTCTTTGGTTTCTCATTTTTTCCATTTTGGTTTTCTCTATACTAACTACTTTTTACCACGATAATTTATCCTTTATGTATAAAAATGAAATAGTAATTTTTATGTAATCCAGACCCAATGATTCAAAATTTTATATCCATTTTTTTCAATTAAATGTATAAAAGTGAAAAATATTATTTTTAAAATACATAATGTATAATATATTGAAAACATTTTTTTTCAATATATAGCTTAAATTTTAAAATGTAAAATATGGGTTTATCAATTTTTTTAAATTATAAATTGACTTATAAAATAAAAATTTGGTATTATAAAAAGGTTTCATAAATTTATAAATCATATTTATATACTAATAATTTCATAATAGTCACGTTTTTTGCAAAAATGATATTTTACAATATAAACCTAAAAGTTAATATTTTTAAAAAAACCTCAAAAATTCATTCTAAGATAATTAAGAAATTATAATTCTTAAAAATAATTTATTTTTATCTAATTTAGATTATAAAAATAATATGTTTATAATTTAAAATGAAAATATAAAATATAATGAAAATTTACTTTTATTTAAAAAATAATGTTTTTAAACACTAAGTGTTTTAATATTATTTCATACAAAATTTAAATTTAAAAGAAGTTAAAATGTTATTTTATGTATAATAATATTTTAAAAGTGATCAATTAAATATTTTAGGATAAAATATATAGTAATTAAAAAAATATTAATTTTATACTAAATATGCTTTAATAAATTCCATTAAAATTGATTATTTATATTTTAGAAATTAATTTTACTACCCATTGATATTACGATATTTATTTGAGTTTTATATATTTTTTATATTATAAATTAATATTAATAAAATTAATATTTATATGTATTGAATATATATGTATATATATATAATATTTTAATATAATATTTTTATTTCTTTGTGAGTTATATTATTATAAATTTACAACTTAAAAATAAATGAAATTATTATACCTATTGGATATATGACAAAAAACATATTTTCAATGACCATATTTTCAATGACCACATTTATAATAGCCAAATTTCATTCCTACATATAGAATTACTATATCATTCATTTAATCTACACTCTATAAGGCATAATTCTTATTTTATATTATAATAGTTTTTCATAATTCTTTCCCTTTTCATGGTGATCTTCATCATTATAGGTTCTTTGGCAATTGGTTATCCTAAATGTTGAATATGATCTAAGAGATTTTATATCTGCAATGATTTCACTATTTTGTATCTATTTTCCCATATTTTTTATACACATTTAAGGGATTTAATTTATCAATGGTGAGTAAGAATACATGGTTTATAATACTTATTTTCATATGATTTTTTTGTAATGTAATTCTTATGAATGATTAAAGTGTTTTTATTTTGGTTTTCAACTCGTATGTCAAATTTTCTAATAACTTTTCAATCCTTTTGAATGAATATAAAAACATTATTTATAATTATAAAAATAAATAATAGTAATAATAATAATGTTAATATTAATAATAAAATTAATTATTTTATTTTTATTATGGATCCTATAACCCAGGGGGTTACAATCATGTAGTCTCACACATATTTTTCACTATCACATGGCATCAAGCTTTATAAATCCCTCGAGGATTCCTGTTGATAGTGCTCAAATTAACTCATTTTTATAATTCATGAGTGAATACCTCACCATTTCATGTATTTAATGAATTAATGAAACAAATTTACTCTTGTTATATCTTATGTAACATTTCTTTAATGATATGTTATGTGGAAGATTCATTCGAATGTTAAAATGTTTGGCCACTGAAAATCATAGATAATAAAATCAAATCATGCATACCATAAGCCTAATATACATTGAGCTAATTTATTCTCAAGATATGAATCTCATTAATATCCCAATATGTTTGTGGAAATGTAATCTCAATTATTTTATTAAGGATAAATTGAAATCAATTTTTTCTCAAGCTACGTTTAAGGATAAGTTTTTAGCTATATATTATCATGCTTAGGATTTAGAGAATATCATCTCATTTAATATCCCATTTAAACTAAATCATAATTGGTTTTGTGAAATTTTACCTTATAATTTTGCATATAAAAAAACTCATTGATTTTTTTTGAATATATTCCAAATCACATTTAAAAACTATCATTAATTTCATAGTTTATCATATAATATGAAATAACTTATGAATATACATCCAAAACTATTTTTCATTGACTCTAAGGAAATTTTATAGAATATACCTGTTATACTCCATCCCAATTAATCTACCCCAATGTATGACTCCGCAAGCCTTTGTAACATTAAAAAATATATAAACATATGGATCTATAAATATAATCAATGAGAATAATCTAAAAAAGAATCAATGTGACTTAAGGCACAAAACTATATGATGTCATTTCTATCATACAAATGTACCTGTATATCTTTGTTCACTAATAGAATGAGATTATAGTATACACTCTCATATATTCTATTTTATAGGGATTCAAGTGATCTTGGGACACGTAATAGGTTAATCCTATATATCCATCTCATACATTATCAATTATCTATGTGTATACTGATCAGGTTGATAAATGCATCAAATGTTATTCACCATTATAGAGAAGCACATAACATGTCCCTCACCCGAAGAGATAAAAACCTCATATGTATTATCTAGGTGAAACCACACACTCTGTAAACTGTCATTGTTGAGGAACTAGGTTTCGTCTTCATTATACAACAATAAAATCTAATATTGGTTGATCTCTGACCAATGACATGATTGGAAACATACCCAAGAACATCTAATTATAAATCCTTAAACATTACTTAATAATGGTATCAAATCATGAAAGTCTTCATGCAAGGTATCTCGTCATCCTCTGTTAAAAGTGATAAAATGATCTTGGCACCCCAAGTATACCAAGTAAATAGTTTATATAAATCTATGTGGTATACATAGTGGTTTATCTAATGCCTGAAAACACTTTCTTTTCTCAAGATATTTTTTTTATCTTCATACAAGAATCCTACTCATGATAACCATAACATTACATCAGAACTACAATACTCCATGATAAAAAGGGACAACTCATATAAATAGTTTGATAGGTGAATTATCTTCAGTTTTCAAGAAACGTTATATCAATATATACATATATGAAACCAAAATGAAAAAATGATAAAGTGGAGATTCATTTTTATATGACACATTTTATATTCTTAAATATATTTTAATAATATGTTATAAAACCCTATTTAATAACCTTTCTTTCATATCACGTATGATAAAATATCATATCAACATTATTTTTTTACATTTATCTTTACAGAAAAACTCAAAATTATTTTTTTTATATTTGGTAAAATCCACTTTGAATTTTGAATGGCATAATTGTTTATTTGTTAAATTTTAACTTCTCAATGTTAAAACACACTCCCACTCATTTCTTAGACACTAATTTATCTTTATAATGTTTTACAAAGTTAAAAAACCACTTTTTTAGGAAATGAATCTTATTTAGTTTTAGTATGAATATTTAACAAATAACAATGAATCCATATCTTATATGTTACTATATGTGTTTGGATCCTTATCCTATGAAATTAAGACTATATAACAAAATATGTCACGTATGGTTGTTGGGAACAAAATCAATCATATTTTAGTAAATATTTAGATAAAATATTATCCAATATAAAGAAATTTCATTCTTTATATACCTTTCAAAACATGATATAGAATGAAATTGATCACATACCATGTGTATTTAATTCATTATCTCAAATTATATAAAAATATCATAGAAGGTTTCCCTAAATAAAATACTTAAAATAACGAAGTTTGACTAGGAAGAGATTATTTTAGAAAAAGCTATTGATTTTGAAGATGAGTAAGACGAATGGGGACCTGAAGATGTTGAATTTGAGTTTATATCAGATGAAAAATATGTTAGGAAAGATTTAGTTAAAAAAATAAAAATGAGGATGATAAATAAGATCAACCAAATTGAGTTTTTTAATTAAAATTTAAACTCAAAGGGGATATTAAATATTTATAAATTTAATAGGGGAAAAATAAAATGATAGATGGTTTTATGAAGCAATCAACATTATATTTTCATCAACATGAACATAAAATAATTTTTTTGGACAATGTGGTTAAATAACAGGAGTCTTATGAAGATAAATTTGTATAAGTGATTGATTTATATGTAGAAATAAAATAATATATATTTAAATGATTGATGATATCAATACTTAGCTGGATGAAGAAAAAGAATTTATATCTCTATAATGGAATCTTATGGTGGAAGAAAACAGGAAAAATGATAATAAAAACATATTTTAATATCTTATCTAGGAAGGAGTTGATATAATGAGTAATAAAAGATACAAATAATATTAATAATATCATAAAAGATCACAGACTTAGGTATATAACCAAGAATGGTATTAGGTGTCATGTTGAGACATATAAAGAAGGAGGTGTCACTATATATAAATTGGTGAAAGAAAAAAGTTATAAAAATATTTTATTCACAAAGGTTACCCAATATAAAAAAAAGTGCATGAAAATATGGGAACATATATAGAGGGAGAAATGATTTTATTTTCTCTCATGAAATGGAAATTATGTGGAATTTTTACCCATAAAATGATCTATTCCCTGGATTTAGAATTATTTTTTATAGGTGAAGATCTTGATAGTTAGGAATAAAGGAGAAGAACATATCCTATATCTTGAAGAATTGTTTTTATAGTTATTTATATAATTTCAATAATATTTCTAGAAGGAAATAAATTAAAAGTAATGAAGAATTAAAACTTATTCAAGAAGAAGATAAAAGATAAAAATAGATAAAAAATAATACAATATTCCCTTACAGAAGAATTTATATAATTTTGTTGAAGAGAAGCATAATGTCATAGCTTATAATGTCGAAAATGAGGAGATAATTCCTTATGAAACAACTTAAAAATGTATATCTTATATAGAGAATATGAAAAATGACAATGGTATCTTGGAAAAAATTTGGATCAATGTAACTAATAATAAAAACACTTGGATCCTTGAAAGTGTGTGTTTATAATATATTAGTATAATAATAAAGTTTTTGAAAAAATGAAGAGATATATTGATAGAAATACCAAATTCTATAATGATAGTTTGTTAAAATTATAGGAATGTAGAAATCAGTAGCTAGATGTAGATGAGATAATGATTACATAAGTTTTTTATATTACTAATATTTGACACAATAGTTTTATATTTATTCAATTATGTAACTCTAAAAAAGTGGTCACATCCAATTGGAAGGGTTTCCTAATAAATGGAAATGTTAGAGACTCATTAATTATGATATGGAGAATGAAATAAATCATATATATGGTGAATACCAAATAGAACATTTGTCTCCTTTTGGTGGATAAAGAAAACATCCTTTTTCATTTATGGATCAAGAATATCAATAAAAAAGCATGGAAAGTTTTTCAAAAATTAAATATATAATTTATATTTTGAATCTGATATGGAACTTTGAGAAGACTTGTAATTCCTATATAAGTGGTAAATTAGTGAAACACCCATTGAAACTGAAATATAAGGGAGCCAAAAATATACATGATCTAAGTCATATTGAAATTTGTTTAACAATGAATATTCTAGGAATATATGATAAGAAATAATTAATTCTATTTATTTGGGATTAAATTTATGTGTCTTGTATCATGATTCTCCAAGAAAATATTGAAGTGATTGAATATATCTAGAGGATTTGGAGAAGAGCCAAAAATGAAACAATGAGAAATATCAATTTTCTTTTCATTGAGAATTCCAAATAGTATACCCCCCATGAGGTAGAAAATTACTTGGAGAAGAATGGTCATAATCATGATGTATCATCAATGCAAAAACCATTGAAAAATAGTGTGGTGGAAATGAGAAATTAAATTGTGAACAACATGGACAAAACATTACTCATCAGAAGTGTAATCTATAATCACTACTAGAAGAAAGCCATGAAAGTAGTAGTTTACACCTAAAATTGAACTTTACTAATACCTGATAAGAATATGAAACCTTATTAGATATGGAATGTAATAAGTCTAACATTGAAACAAATTAGAGTGTTCAGAATAAAGTGTTACATTTAAAATAAATATGCAAATGAATGAAAACATTGTGATACAATGGATGAAGGGATAATATTATGATACTAATTCAATAGTAAGGACCATAAATGAATCAATTATATAATGTAAAAGATTTTATAGTGTTATATTATAATAATTATTGTTGATAATTTATAAACAAACTTCAAATTATAGATTTGACAGTGGTCTATGATGAAGAATAAGAACTAGATACTAACTCTAGTGGGGTACATTATTGCGACAGTAAAATTTCATACATTAACATTACATAAATTTTGAACAATACTTATAAATTACACAAAAATACACCCAATGACCATAATAGTCTAGTTCCTTTAGAAACATGGAAATATAAACACCGATATGTAAGTGAGATACATTATCTACCACTATATTCTTCATCACTATAACACTTACTAGAAACATCACACATAATACACCTCTTTATAACCTGCGGAAGGAATCATAAAAAGGGATGAGATCATATGCTAAGTTAGGGTAAACAAGGGTGACATGTAATCTTAAGCATGAGCATAAGGGTATGAGAACATGATCATAACATTGAAAGATCATACCCTGCATATCATAAGATCATAAACCTGAATCATGGCATAAATCGTGGTAGTTAATAAGACATGAATCATAACGAAAACAAACATATAATTCATGAAATCATAACATTGTAATAAAATTTGGAATTGTGGAAGACACATTATCATATAAAATGATTTCCATAGTAGCCAAGGATTCACTTCCAAGACCATCTTGGTAGTATGGGTTCACTCCCCATACCATATTGTTTGCCTTGGGTCACTCCCATGGCCATCATAGTATAATTAGTTTACTCCTCATACCATATTAGTACTCATGGTTCACTCCCATAACCATCTTAGTAGTCAATGTCCTTTCCCAAGACCATATTATTATACCTAAAGGTATATAATTCTTTACCCAATATAGTGAAGGGAGATATAGGTCCCAACCATCTCATAGTGAAATAATACATACATGTGACAAAAAATCAAAAAAAGTCATATTATAACCCAATAAATGAAATTGGTATTATAAGAATGTAATCATATCATAATATATGGAAAAAAAGATTCATAATCATTGCATCATAAATATAACCCATGGGAAAAAGTGGGTTTCAAAGGAATATAACTCATGAAAGAGAAATAGGTTTCATAAACATCATTCCACCAAACCATAATACATTATGAGAAATAATATAAATGGAATCATTGAATAATTTCCCTAGAAATTCATGAGTAACAACAAGATATGTTATATTTGATGTGAAATAATTTTGAAAAATGTATATAAAAATCAATTCTTGAGGAAAATATCCTTTCTTCTTTGGAAAAGGAATTTTAATTCTTAAAAAAAGTTGAAAAATATTTTTATTATAAAATAAATTGAAAACTTATGAAAAAGACCTGAAATCATTTTGAATAACTTTTTCTTTAAAATATATAGAATAAGCTTAAAAACATCTTGAAGACATATTTCTTTGAAAACACTTTGAAAACATTAAAAGAAAGATTCAAAATGTTTTGAAAAACATTTCATTGAAAATATTCTAAAAACTTATAAAGAAATATTAAAAACGTTTTGAAAAAGATTTCAGCAAAAATACTTTGAAAACCATAAAATAAATCTTCAAAACATTTTTAAAACCATTTCATTGAAAATACACTGAGAACATATAAATAAATCCAGAAATTAGTTTAAAAACCATTTCATTGAAAGTAATTTGAAAAAATAAAATGAAATATTTAAAATAGTTTATTTGAAAATAACTTTTCAAACTTATAAAAAAATATTGAAAATTGTTCGGAAATATTTTTACATGAAAACATATGAAAGAATATTAAAAACGTTTTTGAAAAACATTTTCCTTGAAAACTTATAAAAGTGATTTGAAAACCATTCAAAAATCATTTTCATTGAAAATGTATAAAATAAGCATAAAAAATTTTATAAACATATTTAATTGAAAAAACATTGAATGATTATAAATAATTATTGAAAATTGTATGAAATAATTTTTATAAAACATTTTTTTAAAGAACATGGATTTCAAAATGAAGAGAGGGAAAAGTCAGGCTTTTCAAAAATCAATTTCATAACAATTTTATGTACCAAATAGTGAAAAAATGGTACTAATACATGAATATATTCTGCATAAACATATGATAATAAAATTAATGATTTTTTAAAGAGTTTTATTGTAATATTTCAGCAATGGAAGAATAAATATAAATAATCTTGAAAATTGATGAGATCATTTCAATAAACTCTTATAACTTGGAAACTTGGGATCATACTATCCATGTAAGAAAAGGAAATTAAATGAAACATAAAATATCATTAATTTATGTATATTCATGATACAACATGTAAAATTGAATTATATACACCTCAAAAATAATCTAGGTGTATAACAAAACAAGAGTCTCAAAGAAGGAAAATTACGACAAAACTATTTTACCGATTTATTAACTATTGAGTCTTAAACCCCATGAAATAAAGCTCATAGAATGTAAATTTAAATACCCATAAATTTATGTATAATAATAATTTAATAAATATATTGGAATTATTCACACCATACAAAAGTATGGGGTGATGAATAAAGCATGTATCTCACGAAAATAAAAGAGTGAGATGAAATCCCCTAACCTTGTGTCTTGACTCTTTTAGTACTCATTAAAACACACTATTTAAAAAATATTTGTTTATTATAAATCATTAATATAACCATTTTATTATATATAATACCTTATATGGTTTTATTATGACATTATATTACCTTCTTATTAACAATTCTAGGTTAATGTTTCACTTCGGATAATATCTTCTTCTTTTATATGTGTCTTAAATTTTTATATGTTTGGACCATATACTTATAGAATGATTTAAAGAATTTAAAACATTATATAAATTACATTTATATTAATTATATGTTTATTTATGATAATCTATAAAATATTTATTTTTGAAATGGAATGCATCATTCATGGTGATGGTAGGCAGTACATACGCATGAACGCTATTTCTGTTTAAAATTCGCATGGAAAGAAAGTAAGTAAATGAAAATTATGTATATAGTTATATATATCATTATTAAATTATATTTATTATATCATATATATCATATAATTCCAATAAACCCATCCTTAGTACATTCCACATAGTGTTTGAACGAATCACATTGCTTTGAGGGGGCAGTAGTTCACACTTCTTCAAATGAAATTATTATATTTACAAAAAATAAAAAGTATAAATATATTTGTTTTTATAAGGATTAAATAAGATTAAATACATATTAAATATAATATATAATATATATAAATATATTTTCAATCATAATGTACATCATGAGAGTCGGTAAGGAAAAATTAGCAATCATCCTTTTTGGAGGCATTAGTTCGATGTACACATAAATTGTAAGTTCGTTACCTATTAGATGTAGGTGTTTGTAAGTGTCAGTTGAAACATAAGAATAAAAAAAATCGATTATATTTAATATACTGGGGTTTTTATAAAATCATGGAATAAATATATTCGAAGGGGGTGGAGAAATAAAATAAAATAAAGGAGCTCGAGAGATGTCTACCTATTAATAGGGTAACTCTTTTTGGTTTATTCCAAAAGGATTCATTTGATTAATTTCATCATAAGTGGAGGATTATAGTAGTAATTTAGGTATGTCGGGAAGTGTAGTGGGTAGATCATTTCCTAACAAAAGTGGTTTGAGAGGTGTGAAGAAGATGGAGAGGGATTGTCCTTTTATAAGGAAGGGAAAAAGACACACTTGGAATTTTGGAAAACAAGATAGGTGTACCAATGTTTTAATATAAAAAATCATACAAAACAAACCGAAGACAATAAAGGATGGTTCATGGAAGAATAATTTCTATAAAATGGGTTTTGGACATGTTTCTGAAGGATCGAAATATAGTATGAGATGATCAATATACAAGAGGGGGGTGAATTGTATACTTTAAAAATTCTTTTGGAACCTTTAAAGTTAGTTAAGAATAACTATGTTTTCCTTAATAAAAGGAAAAGGCTAAGTTTAACAAAGTTAAACTTAAGCAAATTCACAACACCTCTAACACCGAAATGCAAACTAGGAAAGAGATTCCGAAAGTAAGTTCCAGAAATATTGAAACTTAACAAAAGATTACAATATAAGATTCTACCTTAAAGAGTATAGAATCTAACTTAATCAGAGTACAAGTAAGGAAGTATAAGAAAGTTATACTTTCCTTATAATACAAAATGCAGCGGAAATAAAACAAGTAGTTAAACTACAAGTAACAAGATATAAGTCTTTTAACCCAAAGAGAAGGGTATCCAACAACCTTGGATAAAGGTCCCTTGATTTATACTTTCAAGCAAGTCTGTCTTACCCACACCAGGGTAAGCCCTCGATACGAAGATCGGAGTCTCTGTCTTGCTATCCCCGCAAGCCCTCAACTTCATGGTAGTTGGCAACCTCTGTCTTCCTCAGCAAGGAAGCCCTCGAACTTTAAGGTAGTCGGCACCTCTGTCTTCCTATCCACGGAAGCCCTCGAATGTAATCACCAACATTCAGAGTCACACGAAGCTTTGAGAGATAATAAGAGCCTATCTCTCTAGAAATAACTTCAAGAAAATTAGTCAGCCTTTTAGTACTTTCATTAGCCATCAGCTACAAGCTCTTTCAAATGAGCTCCTATTTATAGGTAAGGTCAGCTCCTTCCCCAACGGTCACATTTTCCTTAAAGATCGGAGGGACCTGTACACGTGTCACTTAGACAACGGTTAGTTTATAACAAAACAGACGACATCGTTTTATAACAAAACAAGTGTAACGGAATGCACGACATCTTTTTAAACTCTAACATAAAAGTTCGGAATGAAAACTTCGGAGTGAAGGTTAGGAGTGTAATGAAAATAATAAAGAGTAGAAAAATTATAGAAATGTAAGAAATATAAAAGTTCAGAGTCTAAAAAAGATATTTTTCGGAGTCTGAATTAATTCAGAGTGTATAAAACAAAGATACTCAAATTCTGTTTAATAGGTGAATTCGGAATGTGAATTTGGAATAGTAATTCGTCATCAGAAATCGTAATGAGAATTCATCATCAGGATTCGTAATGAGAATTCTTCATCAGAATTCGTAATGGGAATTCGGAATGAGATTTTTTCATTAGAATTCATAATGAGAATTATTCATTAGAATTCGTAATGGGAATTCAGAATGATATTTCATCATTAGAATTCGTAATGAGAATTCTTCATTAGAATTCGTAATGGGAATTCGGAATGAGATTTCTTCATTAGAATTCGTAATGAGAATTCTTCTTCAGAATTCTTATCCTGAATCTGGAATAGAACTTAGTCAGAGTTCATATCCGGAATTCGGAATGAGACTTCCTTATAGTTCTTATCCAGAATCCGAATCCTAAAACAGAATTCTTTATATCAATGTTTTAATGATTCCGAGAAAATGAATCCGAATCTCATACTTAAGAAAAACATGGATGAAAATATGATAGGATAATTTTTCTTATAAAAGCGAATTTCCTTAAGAAAACAATTTTCCTTATAAAAGCGATTTTCCTTAAAAAATCAATTTTCTTAAAGATAAGGTGTTTGTGATTTTCAAAATAAGAAGGAATGGAAAAGTCATAAGGAAAACCTTATTGACTCAACAATCTCCCCCTTTTTGGAAAGCACAAACATCCTTACGAAAAATCTATTCTAAGAAAAAAAACATTAAGGCTTATCTCCCTTTTCTTTAAGGATATTGATGAATACGACTAACTCCCCCTTAGGCTTTGAAACTCTAAGGATCGTATTCAGATTTCCAGAGTGAAAAATAAGAATGTCTTCTTTAATGAAAAAGCTCCCCCTTAAACAAACTCTTATTAGAGTCTTTCTTTTTCTTAAAGAACTTTTTCTTCTCCCCCTTTGATAAACTCTTATTAGAGTTATTCTTTTTCTTAAGGATCTTTTCCTTCTCCCCCTTTGTGATTTTCAAAAAGAATTGGAGGGAATGGAAAATAATAACAATGTACCCGAGATATTAGTAATGACAACAAACGAAACATGAAGTACAACTTTCATTAAATTTGAAATCTCGACAACAAAGAAAAAAAATTACAACAAAAAGATCGGATTTGATTATTTCGGATCTTTTTCCTTTGACATGAGGCCCTTTAGAATAGTCTTGATCTTCTTCAGGTCTTTATGATATTCTTCAGGTTTCTTTTCTAAGGAAACTATTCTTTCGGATTGAGCTTCAATTATTTCTTCCTGAGCCTTCATCTTTTCTTCCTGAGCTTTGATCTTCTCTTCCTGGGCCTTCATCCTTTCTTCAAAATCGATCCGATGATCCCTTTCAAATTTCCAATTTTGAGAAATAGAATTCAACTTCCCATTTAGATCCCTGACTTCTTGAATCCGGAATTTCTTCTATTCTGTTAGCTTTTCTTCGAAGGAGGAAGTTAGCTCGTTTATTTTCTTGTCCTCGGTCTCAAAGGCATCTTTTACATTTTCTTGAAACTCATCGAACAACCTCATTTCTTCCACAATCTTCTTTGACCAACTTGTCATCCTCTTGCAAGACCTCTTATGAGCTTCGTAACCAACAAAGAAGGTTTTGAACTGAGCTTCAATATCAACGCACTTATCCATAACCATGGATACAGAGTCTGTTTTCTGATTCAACGCATGTTGGAGCATCTGGAATCTTGAGTCGATACTAGAGAAGGTCGGAATGGTTCCCACCAACTTCTTCAAAGACTGGACAACAAAATCATGCCCCAACGAAGATGGCTCCGAATCTGAAATCTTGCTTGGAGAGTTTTATTCCTCAATAAGCTCCAACTTTCTCTTAGAAGAACTACCATCTTCCTTTCTCTTCCTTTCTTCTGAGCTCGGAGTATCAGCAAGAATTTTCTTCCCCTTATCTTTTTTTGGAATTGAATCCTGTTCCGGAGTTCTCTTCTCACTATCAGAAACTTGAACGACATTATCTTCATCAGCGACTTCCTGAACCCCTACTATTTCCTTCTGAGTAACATATTGTAAAAGATGTTCTTCATCTCCATGATAAGAAACTTCTTCTTCTCCTTTCTCTTCTTCCATCGCTGGAGTAACTAGCTTCAAAGATTCAGCTTCAGAATTTCGGAGTGATAAGCGTTCTGAAGGTGTTCCCTTGTAATCATCTACTTGTTTCAGCACATCTCCGGTTTCACCACTTCCTTCAGCTCCCTCTTCTACTTGTTCCACTTGCTCAGCTTCCTCAGAATTCTTAGCAACAACCTCTTCCGGAGCAGCGAAATTTCTTCCTGGAGTCTCAGGTAGAGATTCCAGGGAGAAAGATCTCGGAAGTGGAATTGTTGCTGAAACCATTTCATTGAATTTTAACAAGGCCTGAGCTACCTCAGCCTCGGACATCCTTTTCTTGAGCTTCTTTTCCTTTGCTTGTTTTTCAAGCTCATCAGCAGTTCTTTCCATTAATGCCTTAGCTTCCGCAGGGTCCAATCCGAACTGCGGATCCCCTTCTTTCCTTTTCTCTTTATCAGCTCTCCACTTCATGACAACCTCATATGGATAAGATTTCTTCTTCTTTGGCTTTGGAGGTGCGGAGTGGACTTCTTTAGACTTGTGATTCTCAGCTTCTACTATCACTTCTTTCAGCTTTCTCTTCCTTACCGGCTTAGAGGATTCCGGATTAGCAGCTTTTGGAACGGTTTCTTCATGAGCAGGTAGATCAATAAACTTTCCAGACTTCTTGTCAAAAGCTACATCCATTCTTTTAAGAGTTTCATCACTCAACAACAAAATTTTGCATACCCTCGGCTTAGATCTGTAAGCTTCCTTGAAAGATTCAAGGAACCGAACTATCAATTTCGACAATATTGCTGGGTACATTACGATCTGTGCTCTGAGATTTCCTTTCTTAAGATTCTCAATTGTTATAAGAATATGCCTCATGAAATTGAACTTCCTTAGATTTATCAGGAAATCTAGGATATAGATCTCACTCTTCTTCAAGCTGTCTTTATCACCTTTCCTCGGTACGATAAGTCCTTGCACCCACAACTCTAGAATCCGGAAGTTTGTGGATAGACTTGCAATCTTCGGAGCCTTGTCATCAGCCAGTCCGAGAGTTTCTAAGGCTTTTTCCTTGTCGAAGCTACCCATAGAGTCTGGTAAAACATGCGAAATAAATTATGTTTCTCCTTCATAAGATAATCCTACCAAGCTTGCAGCCTTGGTGTAAGAATGTTTGTAGGTCTTGCCATACGACTTGAAAGAAAACTTCTCCCTATCATATTCTTTAAAGAAGAAAACTGATTCATAAAACTCGACAAGTAAATCTGAATATACTTCATCTTGATTCCCGGTTTTTGATACCGCAACATCTTCCCAGCCATTCAGCTTGATGTTCTTTGAGATAAGGGAATCATAGTTGTTGAAGAAATCTGGATGGAGTAACCTTTCTCTGTAAACTAACCACTGAGAAATAGGCTTGGTAGATGACATTTCTTGAGACGCTAACTCCGCATACATTCGGATCTGTAATCCTCTGAGAAGTTCAGAACGGAGACAACTGTAGTTCGGAACGGCCTTAAAACAGAGGGGCAGAGCTTCAGGACGCAAGAGCTTGAAACCGATGTGGGACGAGAATTTGGGTCCCCTTTATATAGGCTACGAGATGATGGTTCACCTTCCACAGTTCATCTAACGGTTTATAATGAACTGAGATCAAATCTGACGGTTTATAACTTGAATTCGATCTTTTTGAGGTTTTTATTAAAGTAAACATTTAAGAAAACTATAATCCGAAAATAAAACATAGGAAACTACCAGCAAGTAAAATATGACTACGAAAAATTGAGTAAGGAAATCATACCTTTCGGATTAGCTGAGGAGGATTATTCGTAATGGGTATATAAATATGACTACGAAAAAAATTACTATGGAAAACAAACTTACTACAAAAAACTCACTATAAAAAACTTAGTACGAAAAACTTAGTACCAAAAACTATAAAGGTTCGGTACGAAAATATGGTTATGAAAGTACCAGTACGAAATCTTTCATCCTGGATGTTTTCTATATGAATACTTCTATTTCAGAAGTATTCTGTATAGAAATATCCATTCTGGAAAACTTTCGTTCTGGAAGCTTCATTCCGGAAATCTTCGTTCCGAAAAGTTTGAAAACAAATTTTGAAAAAACTTTGTTAGGAAAACAATCAAATGTACTCCCCCTATGAAAAGGAGTTTATTACTGTAAGGAGACTTTTTCAACAGAAAATTAATTAAGAAAGATTACCTTACGGTTATCATTCCTAACTTCTGTTTAATATATTTAAATCTATCAGAAGGCAAAGACTTTGTGAAAATATCAGCAAGTTGATCTTGTGTTCCGATAAATTGAAGAATAATATCTCCTTTGAGTGTGTGATCTCTAAGAAAGTGATGCCTAATATCTATGTGCTTTTAACGAGAGTGATGTGAATGGTTTTTACTAAGGGCAATGGCACTTGTGTTATCACACAAAATTTGAGTTTTAGTAAAACTCAGGTCATAGTCTGTGAGTGTGTGTTGCATCCACAACACTTGTGCACAACAACTTCCAGCTGCTACATATTCAGCTTCAGCAGTGGAGAGTGCTACAGAATGTTGCTTCTTGCAGGACCAAAAAAATAAAGAATCTCCTAATAAATGACAAGTTCCGGATTTAATTTTTCTATCCATTCTACATCCACCAAAGTCAGCATCAGAAAAGATTTTTAGAACAAAATCATTTCCAGAAGTATAAAATAATCCTAGATCCATGGTTCCCTTAAGGTAGCGAAAAATTCTTTTTACTGCCTTTAAGTGAGATTCCATAGGATTGGATTAATATCTTGCACATAAGCATACTGAAAACATTAAGTCTGGTCGACTAGCTGTTAAGTAATGTAGACTTCCTATCATTCCTCTAAAAGATGTTTGATCTACTGGTTTCCCAGCTTCGTCAAGATCTAAAGAGTTTGAGGTACCAATGGGAGTACTTATACTTTTAGTGTTGTCATAACCATACTTTATAAGAAGATCTTTAATATACATATGTTAAGATATGTAGGTTCCTTCTGGTTTTTGAGAAATTTGAAAACCAAGGAAAAATGTTAACTCACCCATCATACTCATTTCAAACTAAGATTTCATTAGAATAGCAAAAGAGTCAGTCAAAGATTGCTGAGTTGAACCAAATATAATGTCATCAACATAAATTTGAACAATCAAAACATTTTTCTTATCTTTCTTTATAAAAAGGGTTGGATCTGCATTTCCCTTAACATAGTTATTTTGAAGCAAAAATCCAGTAGGTCTATCATACCATGCTCGTGGGGCTTGTTTAAGGCCATACAAAGCTTTGGTAAGTCTAAAAACATGATTAGGATGTTTTGTATCTTCAAATCCAGGAGGTTGTTCAACAAAAACTTCCTCTTGAACATAACCGTTAAGAAAATCACATTTCACATCCATTTGAAAAAGTTTGAAATTAAAGAATGCTGCAAAGTCAAGTAGAATACTGATAGATTCAAGTCTAGATACTGGAGCATAGGTTTCTTCATAGTCTATTCCTTCTTGCTGATTATAGCCTTTAGCAACAAGTCTAGATTTATTTCTAACAATGACTCCATTTTCATCACATTTATTTCTGAAAACCCATTTTACTCCAATAACAGAAGTTTCCTTAGGTCTTTCAACCAAGGTCCAGACTTTATTCCTTTCGAATTCATTTAGTTCATCTTGCATGGATTTAATCCAATCATCATCACCTAAAGCTTCGTCAGTGCTTTTAGGTTCTAATTGGGAAAGAAATGCTAGATGTTCTACTTCATTTCTTAAGGAACTTCTAGTCCTTACAGGTTGGTTTACATCACCAATGATACTATTACTGGGATGATTCTTAAGAAACACCTGATTTGGGTTTTGTAAAACCTGTTCATCAACATAAGGTAGAAAGTCTTCTGGGGTAAATGTTTCAGAAGTATCTTCTAGAACAATTTCCTTATCAGAAGGTTCTTCTATCAAAGGTTGACAATCAGTTTTTGAAAACACATCCGAAGATGTAAGTTGAGATGGTTTAAAAACAAAAGGATCAGACTCATCAAATTTTACATGTACTGTTTCTTCAACAGTACAAGTATTTTTATTAAAAACTCTATAAGTCTTAGAGGTTGTGGAATATCCTAAGAAAATTCCTTCATCATACTTTGGTGCGAATTTATGTAAGTTATCTTTAGTATTGAAAATGAATACTTTGCAACCAAAAACCTTGAAGTAGGAAAGTCTTGGTTTTCTACCATTCCATAACTCATAAGGAGTTTTATTAAGAAAAGTTCTAATCAAAACCCGATTTATAGTATAACAAGCAGTACCTACAGCTTCAGCCCAGAAATGTCTAGCAATAGAATATTCACTCAACATGGTTCTTGTTATCTCTTGAAGAATTCTATTTCTTCTTTCAACTACACCATTCTGTTGAGGAGTTCTAGGTGCTGAAAAATTGTGAGTAATACCTTTCTTACTACAAAAAGTTTCAAAATCTGAATTTTGAAATTCTCCTCCATGATCACTATGAATAGTTTTCAATGGAAGGTTTTTCTCATTTTTAACTTGAGCTCTAAAACTTTTGAAATAAGAAAAAGCTTCAGATTTCTTTGCTAGAAAATAGACCCAAGTAAATCTAGTGTAATCATCAACTAGAACAAACACATAGTATTTGCCTCCAATGCATCCAGTTTGTGTTGGACCAAAAAGATCCATGTGAACTAACTGTAATGCATCGGTTGTTGAGACTTCACCGATTGACTTAAAACTAGATTTATGTTGCTTGCCATATTGACAAGGATCACAAACATTAGAAGAATCAAATCTAAGATCCGGTAGATCCTTAACTAGTTTCTTCTTAGAGAGTTTACATAGGTTCCTAAGATTACAGTGACCTAGTCTTCTATGCCATAACCAAGAATGATCTTCCATTTCACTTAAGCAAGGTAAATCTTGGCTCCTGAGGTCTTCTAAGTTCAAGGTGTAAACATTCTCTTGCCTGTTGGCTGAGAGAATAAATTCTTCCTTGGAATTGTGAACTAATCATTTATCATTCCTAAAATTCACAAGGTAACCTTCATCACATAACTGACTTATGATAATGAGGTTGTTCTTAAGACCTTTAACAAAAAGAACATTTGAAATCAAGGTTTTACCTAAAAGAACAATATTACCAATACCAACAATCTCTCCCTTAGCATTGTCTCCGAAAGTTACCTTTCCTCCTTTCGTTTTGATAATCTTTTCAAAGAACCTTTTGTTACCAGTCATGTGCCGGGAACATCCACTATCCATGTGCCATGTATTGTTTCTGGTACTTTCTTTATTATCCTGAAATCAAGAAGAGAATTAGACTTTCGGAATCCAAACTTGTTTGGATCCGAGATTTCCAGACAATAAAATTTTAGGAACCCACATCTTCTTAGAAAAGTAAGTTTTGTGAAATCCTAGAGATTGGGTTTTATTTAAGGAACAATTCTTTTCCCAGTGACCACCACATTGACACTTGATACAAAATGGGGCACTTTGAGGAACAAAATAATTGTTACTGAAAATAGGTTTTGCATGGGTATAACCAAATCCGGATTTATTTTTTAAAGGTCGTATTTGAGAATACATCTTATCAAAATTTTCCTTACCATGGGTAAAGTTTGATAAACACTTCTTTAAGGAAAAAATTTCGGACTTGAGTTTTACAACCAAGTTTTTATCCTCAAAATCATTAGTTTTAGAACTAGAGTTAGGCTCGAAAACATTTTTCATAGAAATTACTTTTTCTAATTATTTAGAAAGTTTATTCTTCTCAGAACTTACTTCCTCAAGATTTTTTGAAATATTTTCAAAATCAGCATTTTTTTTATCAAGATCTTTAGAAAGATCTTATATCTCTTTAGTAAGAATATAATTCCTAGAGTTTTCCTTATCAAGTTTCTTATTGATTTTGGAATTCTCAATCTCAAGAAGTTCAGCAAACCTAGAGACTTCTTCATAAGTAGGTAAAGTATTTTCCTCATCAGAAGATGATTCTTCATCAGAAGAGTTATAATACTTACTATCATTAGAATTTAAAGAAACATTGGTCAATGATTCAGCATTTCGTACCTTAGCCATAAGACAATGATTATCAATAGGTAATCTGGCTATAAGACCAAGATTCTTCTGTCCTGAAGATTCATAATCAGAAGATTCATCTAAAGAGTCACCACCACTGGCACTCCAGGTGTCATTAGCTTTCAGAACTTTCTTAGCTTTGGCTTTATAATACTTCTTTCTGTTCCTGTCTGAATGTCTTTCTTTCCTTTCTTTCTTTTTCAGCATAGGGCAATCTGGTCTAATATGTCCAGCTCTTTTGCATTCATAACAAGTAACTTCTCCATCTTTCTTATCTTTCATATCCTTCTTCTTATACTTAGATTGAAAATTTCTCTGGCCAGCTATCTTGTTCATCCTTCGAGCAAGATTGGCTAATTCATTTTCTGAGACTTCACTCTCACTAGATTCGGATTGGAAAATGACTTTCTTCGACTTAGATCTGGTCACTCTTTCAGGAGTCTTAGCTTTCATATGATTTGAAGTTGTAGAAAAAGTAACAGTACCATTTCCATTCTTTTTCTTGATGTTATCAGCATCTCTCTTCATTATTGTTTCATGTTGTAGAAGAGTTCCAAATAATTCATCAAGAGTAATTTGAGTTACCTTCCTGTTCTCATCTATAGGTGTTCTCTTGGATTCCCACTCATTGGGCATAATATCAATTATCTTGTCCAAAAGAGCTTCGTCATCTAAACCTTTTTCTCCCATAGATTGTAGACTGTTGACAATAGTCATAAATCTTTGTTGAACTTTACAGATAGGTTCTCCATAAGGAAAATTGGAGCCATGATATTCAGCTCTAAGCATAGCTCTTCTAGTCTCAATCACTTTAGAAGTCCCAAAGTGTGTAACCTCTAACTTCTTCCATATACAACTAGCTGCTTCACAAGAATAAATTTTTCTATATATATTTCTGGTCATTGAACAAAGTAAATTATTGCGTACCTTATAGTTGAGTTGATATTCTTGCTTTTCTTGATTAGTGAAAGTTCTGAGTTCCTTGTCAGGAATTTTATAATCACCAGTAAGTATAACAAAGTTGTCTACTCCAGTATTAATAACAAAAGTCTTCATACGATCTCTCCAGTATTTATAGTCATTACCATCAAATATAGGTGTTCTTGTAGGATTTAGATTGTCAATTGATCCAACATTAATTCCTGCCATACTTAATATAACTTGGATACAAACTTGTTAGTAGAAAAGAATCGTAATAACAAAGTTCGGAATGAGAAAAGTTTGGAATGGACAAATTCGGAATGACAAAGTTCGGAAGGATAAAGTGAGCAAGAAAAACTTATTCGTGAGTATAAGTATTTCAGAGACCTCCTCTGATACCAAATGTAAGATTGGTATAGAGTAAGAGGTTCCCAACCTCTGATACCAATTGTAGGATCGAAATATAGTATGAGATTCTCAATATACAAGAGGGGGGGTGAATTGTATACTTTAAAAATTATTTTGGAACCTTTAAAGTTAGTTAAGAATAACTATGTTTTCCTTAAGAAAAGGAAAAGGCTAAGTTTAACAAAGTTAAACTTAATAAAATTCACAACACCTCTAACACCGAAATGCAAACTAGGAAATAGATTCCGAAAGTAAGTTCCGGAAATATTGAAACTTAACAAAAGATTACAATATAAGATTCTACCTTAAAGCATATAGAATCTAACTTAATCAGAGTAAAAGTAAGGAAGTATAAGAATGTTATACTTTCCTTATAATACAAAATGCAGCGGAAATAAAACAAGTAGTTAAACTACAAGTAACAAGATATAAGTCTTTTAACCCAAAGAGAAGGGTATCCAACAACCTTGGATAAAGGTCCCTTGATTTATACTTTCAAGCAAGTCTGTCTTTCCCACACCAGGGTAAGCCCTCGATACGAAGATCGGAGTCTCTGTCTTGCTATCCCCGCAAGCCCTCAACTTCAAGGTAGTTGGCAACCTCTGTCTTCCTCAGCAAGGAATCCCTCGAACTTTAAGGTAGTCAACACCTCTGTCTTCCTATCCCCAGAAGCCCTCGAATGTAATCACCAACATTCGGAGTCGCACGAAGCTTTGAGAGTTAATAAGAGCCTCTCTCCCTAGAAATCACTTCAAGAAAATTAGTCAGCCTTTTAGTACGTTCATTAGCCATCAGCTACGAGCTCTTTCAAATGAGATCCTATTTATAGGTAAGGTCGGCTCCTTCTCCAACGGTCACATTTTCCTTAAAGATCGGAGGGACCTGTACACGTGTCACTTAGACAACGGTTAGTTTATAACAAAACAGACGACATCGTTTTATAACAAAACAAGTGTAATAGAATGTACGACATCGTTTTAAACTCTAACATAAAAGTTCAGAATGAAAACTTCGGAGTGAAGGTTAGGAGTGTAATGAAAATAATAAAGAGTAGACAAATTATAGAAATGTAAGCAATATAAAAGTTCAGAGTCTAACAAAGATATTTTTCAGAGTCTGAATTAATTTAGAGTGTATAAAACAAATATACTCAAATTCTGTTTAATAGGTGAATTCGGAATGTGAATTCGGAATAGGAATTCGTCATCAGAAATCGTAATGAGAATTCATCATCAGGATTCGTAATGAGAATTCTTCATCAGAATTCGTAATGGGAATTCAGAATGAGATTTCTTCATTAGAATTTGTAATGAGAATTCTTCATTAGAATTCGTAATGGGAATTCAAAATGATATTTCATCATTAGAATTCGTAATGAGAATTCTTCATTAGAATTCGTAATGGGAATTCGGAATGAGATTTCTTCATTAGAATTCGTAATGAGAATTCTTCTTCAGAATTCTTATCCTGAATCTGGAATTGAACTTAGTCAGAGTTCATATCCAGAATTCGGAATGAGACTTCCTTATAGTTCTTATCCAGAATCCGAATCCTAAAACAGAATGCTTTATATCAAAGTTTTAATGATTCCGAGAAAATGAATCCGAATCTCATACTTAAGAAAAATATGGATGAAAATATGATAAGGATAATTTTTCTTATAAAAGCGAATTTCCTTAAGAAAACAATTTTCCTTATAAAAGAGATTTTCCTTAAGAAATCAATTTTCTTAAAGATAAGGTGTTTGTGATTTTCAAAACAAGAAGGAATGGAAAAGTCATAAGGAAAACCTTATTGACTCAACAGTTTCTAGGTTATTTTGGATCTTAAATTTATGGTTTTGTACATTTTTAACCCAATTTTTCTCTTAATGGTTGTAATTAATTTTAATATCCTTCCCTAATATTTTTATTCAATTTTTTTTTGACCATATATGACCTTATAAATATTTTTGAATCCAAATATGGAATTAATTTTTCCAAATTATAATCAATGACGTGTAAAAAATTAATTTAAAAATAATTCTGCTGACGGGACGACGCAGTGAGTTTTTAAAGTAAAAACTTCAAAAACGTTTGCCAGGTTTTTATACCTAGTTTCAATATATTTTTTATTACAATGACAAAAATAGGGTTAATTTATAAAATTATTATCTAATTACACATTACAACCAGTTTAATCTATAATTTATCTTTATAAATGAATTAGATGAAAAATTATTTTTGAATTAAAATTCAATATTTTTAACTATTCATTAAAAATGAAACCTTATCGAAAAATACCAAACATTTATCCTATCCAAATTTTTATTCTTCTATTTCAAATATGGTGTTTATTTTGACATATTAGATCAATAAATTTTCAATAAATTGTAATTTAAAATGGATTCTCTATTAAAAGATGGTAAAACTACCTTTATAAAAATATAGGTTTTAACCATAAAATTGGGTTTGTTCTTATCTTATATCAATCAAATATATATTATTATTATCAAAAATATTTTTTTAAATATATGACATATAAAATTAATTAATATCATTCAATATTAGTAATTAATTTTAATTATTATTATATATTTTCCTTTTCACATAAAAATAGACTTTAACAAAATGAGTTTCATTATATTCATTTTATTTTTATATTAATTTATAATTATTAGGTAACCAATGAATTCAAGTATATATATTCAAATGTTAGTTAATTATATATTATTCTATTTAATGTCCATGTTATATCCTTTTAAATAATAATATTTTAATAATGAATTATTGTTCGGTATCACTCAACCTTGCGTGTTATATAAGCCAATGAGGAAATCCAGTGTTACGTGTAAAGTAAGAAACCATCAGTGTTCCTTGTAGAGAAATATAAAATTTGTATTGTGTATAGTTCATAATTAACTTCCTGTTTTGTATAACGCAATACTGACATAGTGATTTAATATAAAATAAACTATTTTTAGTGTTGCATGAAATGAAATATATCAAAAATATTAAATTAATTAAAATAATAATAATTTATAAAATCTTATGGTGTTACATTTTACACCCCATAAAATGAATTTCACCCTCTAAATTATTATAGGTTATCAAAGGATTATTTTTTGAATGTTTGTAATGCCCCAACCCTAGAAGTCCAATGTTGGTGCATTATTCTATATCATTGGAATGATAACAAAAGATCAGGTCTCAAAAGGCCGATTAGTTTAGTAGACATGGAAGTACTAGATACATTCATAAGGTTTACATTACATCGTAAAATGGAAAACTACAAAAATATTGTTTCCATAGACAACAGTGAGATCACATAGACTATCCCTACAGGTCAGTCATAATATACTCCTTCGTATCCTTGAAAAAATGAAACCAAGAAAGGGGTGAGCTCAGATGTTCAGTAAGGATAACAATATAGAAGAAAATTTCATAAATAAGAATAAACATTTAAGGAAATGTATAAGACTAAAACAAAAGCCTTTTAAACATGAACTTCAGCATAATATGGAAAAGATAAAATCAAATAATTCCATTTACTTATTCCCATGGATATTCTACTTGTCAAATAATCACATGTAATATCAACACCCACTTTCTTAATGATAGAATGCATAATGTCAGACATTCATAACCACATAGCCAAGGCCTTATTCCAAGAGTACAAATACAATTTTTTCAAGGCCTTGTGCCAAGACACTAGGTTGTCTTATGTGACCTACCGATTCATCGAGGAGCTATAGCAGGCTTCGCCCATCACTCACTAAGTCCAATGCATTCCTCATATGAACAGGTTTAATCATAACATAAATATTCTTATTAAAACTAGCATAAAAAATGTCAATAATTTATCCATTAACCATTAATGGTATGAAATAACACATCCACATTCAAAAATATCACGAAATCTTAAATACTATATGGAAGGTTTTAATCATAATAAATCAACTTCAAACAAACTTAAAATCCATCAAAGGATGTTGACATAGATGAAATCAATAACTTTTTAGAGAAATATATATTTCTATTTTAAAATCATTTAAAATTCATTTAATTGTAAAAGAAAAAATTTATTTTTGAAAATATTCTTATAAGCTTGTACGGGAAGCCTCAACGATGTAATAACAGTGGAAAATAGCCGCACCCGTCGTATAACTTAAAAAAATACATTCTTACCATAATTTTGTCAAAAAGGATATAAAGGACCTTGTTTGGAAAACTATAGAAAGATTAATTTATAAACATCTTATAAAAGTAAAACAAGGGTATAAATGACTTAAACCCATATTCTATAAAGTATTTAGAATTTTTTGGAATACATTTGTAAGAAACATGGATGTGGATGATAAAGAGGTCATAGTAGATAATTACGTATAAACAACCTCGGATAATGAAGGGATTGTGAAATTAACACTTACCTTGTACTTTTCCTTGGTCGAGGGTTGGTTAACCTCTTGTATAATGGTGATATAATTGTTATTAAATTAGAAAAGAATCATATACATTAATATGATATCATATATGACCTTTTAACATTTCATTGTTAATAATATCTTAGTATTATCATCGTTTCAGGTGTTAACAGAATTGTTTTCCTTTATATTATTTATTATGTGATTCATTTTTGTTATGGATGGGATGTATCTTATTCATATCCCGAATGATATTAAGTCTTTAAAAATTATTTTTAATCATCAAATGAAAATTAGTCTTGAATGGATACGACGGAGAATGAATCTCATCGTGTTCGTGGAGACGGTAATCCGTACGTACATACGAGCGACAATTAAATTCTTTTGATATTAAAATAATATATAATTGGATGGTAAATCATATATACAGAATCATTATCATGTTATATTTATTATTTACATCAATTACACATCATTATTATACACATCCAAATAATAATGTATTAAATAACAATTACACCACGATGTGGAGACGGTAAGCCTTACGTATGCACGTATGGTGACATGTCATTCAAAGGATGGATAGAAAAATGAATATGGTTATACCATATTTATAATAAAATCACAATAAATATAAGATACTATAGTTATTAGTTTAGAATGGAAACAACAAACAAAGAGGAAGTGGAAGAAGAAAGGAGCTTGAAAGAGGTGATGAAATATTTACCTATTCTTTGGGTTCTTCCTTTTGATTTGATCAAAAGGGCTCCTTAGGTTGGATTTCTGACTAAAGTAAGGCCTCTAGGATGAAGGGAGGATAGTTTAGAGTGTATTTGGGATGTTGTTGGTCGATACAAAAAGATTTTATGATGCGAATTTGAGGTAAGGGGGAGTTCCCTTTTATAAGAGGAGTGAGGGGCACAATAGAAAAACCTAGAAATATTATTTTATAATAAAATATTTTTTTATTTTTAATGGCTCAAAAATGTATTTTTTAATGGATAAGGTGGTTATGGGTTGAAAAAACTCAACCAATAGGATTTAAACTGGTTTGGGTCACTATATAAACCTTATCTTTTAGATTTAACTCTTAGTTAAATAGTTTGATATTTACCATGTCTCTTTGTATTTTTATATAATATGATTAATAAACGTACTATATACTTCCACGAGAATATCAAGTGGTTAATTAATGATAAAAATATCATTATATATGTCTTTTGTCTGAACCATATATTTTTATAAATGGAATATCAATTAATAATATAACATTTGTTTTAAAAACACTTTTATGCCTATTTGACACTATTTGGTATTTTGTTTTTGCTAAATTCATAACTGCATTATTAATTTAAAAACAATTCATACGACCAACCCTAATATGTCATATTAACCTAAAAAATTAGTGTAATTCATAAAAAGTCTCAAATTTCATTTATTTGGATATTTATAATATCAATTATTTTAATATTTCATTAATTAGGTAATTACTGCATCATCATTGTGTCAAAAAATAAATTAAATAATTTAATGTCTAAAAATATAAATAAAATACCACTATGTAGGAAATATTTTTTCATTCTGAAAAATATTTATATTTGAATTTATCTTATGTGTAAACCTATATTAATGATTTTTTAGTTATTAAACATTGATTTTAACTCTTTTAACTCATCTTTGAATTTAATAATAATAAATGTCCTAATCTAATCCAAGTGGATCAAAGAGGTTCATATCTTATTCCTAAGGTTTTTTTGGTTGAATAATACTTATCCAATAGAATTAGGACATGATTTAGGGTAATAATAATATCATTTTTACCCTTAATTACCCTATTTACTTTTAACTGTGGTAAATAAATGAAAAAACGTTATTATTCACCAAGAAATATTTTCATCTTATTGAACCACATTTTTCATGACCCGAACCTACCTGAGATCGAGCCGCAACTACCCCAAGCCCGCCTCCATAGTCCAGAGGATGGCGACCAGCGCCGAAGGCACAACAACTCGGGGAGGCCTTTGCCTAAGAACCTGTACACACACACGCAGCACACTCCACGCAAAAGAGCAGAGTAAAAGAAAGAACAAGCAGAGTAAAAAGAAAAACTGCTATATGTATAAACCAAAGATGTGCATCGACCTCTAAATAGTACAAAGTACAAACTGAAAAGAAAAGGGGAAAAAACACGCGCCCAAACAAAAAGTTCCACAACTCGGAAAAAGGTAAACAAAAGAAACAGCTGACAGGTCCCTCACCTGGAACCCAGCCACGACCACCACACGCGGTCTAAGATCCCAAGCTCCTACGCTCCACTAAAGTCACGCTCCACCTGTCCTTCGTTTTCAAGTTCACACCAAGTGTGGGAAAAGCCCAAGCAGGGGTGAGTATTAAAATATTTAGTAGGATACCCTGAAGGCTCGAGGGAGCAAAAAAAGGAGGTACCGAAGGGTGAGCAGTAGACCGAACAAGAAAAGTAGAGTACAAATGAAAGTACAGTAAGGAGTCCAGCTCAACCCAACAAAAGAAAGAAGGTAGACTCGTCCAGACACAAGGAGCTGGAAATGGTAAGAAGATGAAATTCTCGTCGAGTCTTCGCTACCTATAGCAGGAGAGTAGACTCATCCCACCACGAGAATCTAGACACGGAAAGCACGTGGCATACCCCGCGTGTCTTCGCCTCTCCTAGTGGGAGAGTAACCAAACCCATGAAGTGAGTACTATAACAAGGTATATACATATCTTTATGCTCAGCAAGAAGCCCGAACAACGTCGTAAGGTGATCTCCATCCCGTAGCTCAGCCTAAGAAAATAGTCGCCAACAGTTACAGAAGAAAACTCCATCGATGCCCAGCATCCCGCACATCTGCCCCAAACCTAAATCCAAGGGGCTCAATCACCGCACTTCGACACTATCGGCTTTGTGTGACACTGACTCGCCCGCATGGTTTTAGATCGCGTCACAAGAACGCGTCTCCATTGGGAAAGCGCCCCTCGTACTTGAGAGTTCTAGGGGAACGTCAAACCACAACTCGTCACTGCCCTGCAGTCAAGAGGTCTTCTCAAAGTAAAAGTCGTCACAACATTGACCCGAATAACCAAGGGTCCCACTCCGGTAATCACGGAGGAAAGCCACAGACTAGCCTAGTAGAAAGGACTGAGCCTGGAATAACAACGGTTGTCCCACTGCCCAGCCCTACTGGAGGGTAATTCATAATAGGATATCGGGTGACCCACAGCCCAGCCCTGTTGGAGGGTAAACCATAATACATCATCCGATGACCCACTGCCCAGCCCCGATGGAGGGTAGAATATAATACATCATCAGGTGACCCACTGCCCAGCCCTGCTGGAGGGTAAACCTGGGATAAGTCGACAGGCGACCCACTGCCCAGCCTTGCCGGAGGGTAAACCTGGAACTAGATGGCGGGCGACCCACTGCCCAGCCCTACTGGAGGGTAGACCCTAAGAGGTCGTCGGGTGACCCACTGCCCAGTATCTGCTGGAGGGTAGACCCTAAGTGTGTCGGGTGACCCACTTCCTAGTCTCTGCTGGAGGGTAGACCCTAAGAGTGTCGGGTGACCCACTGCCCAGTCTCTACTGGAGGGTAGACCCTAGAAGCCGATGAGTAACCCACTGCCCAGCCCCGCTGGAGGGTAAAACTCAGAACCGCTCTGGCCATATCCACTGGAGGGCACAACACTGGCCAACCGAACACGGAGTGGGTATCACGCAACCACCCAACTCCAGAACAACTTTCCCAAAAGTGGTTTAGCGCCTGTTCCATCACGAGGTTCCACTAGCACTGCTACGGACTGATTCATCGAGAGTGAAACCAGGGGGGACCACTCAACCCTGCTGGTCAACAAACACACAGAGGGACCCTCTACGTCTGTTTCCGACGCTTTCGTCGGGGTGCGCGTGTCCGTCCACCGGGGAGGGCGTGCTTCTTGTGGCCCCTCATTCCCGTTTTCCAAAGGCGGGCGACATCCGTTCCTTGTTCAGGGACGTCTGCTCCTTGATCGAAACCGGGATGATGGGATGTCGGTTATTCCCTCCGTGGATTCCTCCTCAGAGCTCATTACCTAGTCCGGGTCTCCTTCAAAGATTTAAGACGGGTTTGTGAAGCTCATTCCCGGTGCCATATCTACATGGATTCCAGTTAATTACGTTTCTTCCGTCAAGACGCTCCAAGGGGTCTTGTCGGGACAGCAACCTGCGGTGAGGAGAATGGTCACGTTGGGGCATCGTCGGCATGTCTGTCTTGGGTCCCTCATCACAGGGCTTCTCGAGGGCGCGGAAGCCCGAGGCATCCCACATCGAACGCGGGGAATGTGTACCATCTGAAGTGTTCCTCAACTTCCCATGTTTAACATGGGGTATGCCACGAGTTTAACGTCTTGCGAAGACGGACCGGGTTAAAGGATCCCTAGGGGGAACACCGATGTTGGGGCCAGCACGTGGGCGGCTTCCCATATGTCATGGAGTGGGAAAGGGTTTCATGATCTCACTAGGATGTGGCAGCCCCGGTAAGGATCAGGATGGATGGTGGAGTGAGACATGGGGCTCACGTTCTGAGACGGCCCAAGAGGGGGGATACAGTTTAACGTCATGTGGGACAGGATACAGTTTAACGTCATGCGGGACAGAATACAGTTTAATGTCATGCAGGACGGAACACGGTTTAACGTCATGCGGGATGGAATACAGTTTAACATCACGCGGGACGGAATATTTGGGGCTTACGCTCTAAGGAAGCCCAAGGTGAGGAACACAGTTTAACGTCATGCGGGACGAGGGCATACAGTTTAACGTCATGAAGGATGAGGGCATGTGGGGCTTACACTCTGAGGTGGCCCAAGGTGGTCGGGGAACCGACATGGAGAGGTCGGGACGACCGGGTGGTGGGCTTGAACCTCGTGGAGGCTTCCTACGTACCATGCGTTAGCACGGATCAAAGTCCACGTAGTTCTCTGGGATGGGGATTACGCTCTCCAGAAGCCCATAAGAGGATGTCATGGTCGATGCGCACTCTAAGCCCACGTGAGTAATGCTCGGTGTGGGAAACAAGAGGTAGCAGGGACCAGGCGATCATGTCGCGAAGGGTGTGTCCGTGAGAAGCGGAATGGGGCTTACGCATTGAGCAGCCCAAAGAGGAAATAAGGACTTACGAATGGTTAGCGGCCCTTGGTGTCGGGGCTTACTCCAGGGTGGAGGCCCATGGTGAGACAAAGCGCAGTGGGAGAAGGACTCCACTGGCCTTGGCAGGGGGGAAGTATGGAGATGCACGGGTGCATTCATCTGCAAGAAAGGCTAGGGGCTTACGCTCTGAGGCAGCCCTTCCCCCACGAACAAACGCCGCTCCGATAAGGAGGACCTCATTACATGTGAGGAAGTGTCCATTCCCGTGGAGACAAGTGGGCATAAAAAATGTCCGAGCTGGGGGGACCCTGCATGCGAAGCACGAGGTCGGACCACAGTTTAACGTCTTGTGTTAAGGACGAGGTGCTTAGCAGTTTAACGTCCTCCAGCTTGGACAAGGTGGGTTTGCTCCACACCCATAGGGCTTACATGCCCAACGACCTCTACCCCTAGTGGGAGAGAAGGCATCGGCAAGGTCATGGTGAGGGGGGCCGCAGGGCAAACCACCGGGGGGTCCACGTTAGCGTGGCTATGCGAAGAAGCAATTGCCGTTAGCATGCCTATGCGGAGAAGCATAAGGCAATGCAACGCAACAGGAAACACAGCCCAAGTTACCTTGAGGTTACTTCGCAAGAGCCTGGAAGGCCATGAGGGAAAACAACGCATGGCGCGCATGCCCGACAGGGGAGACATCAGGTGCCGGTGCAGGGGGCAGCCAAGGGGCGTCAAGGTGAGGGGTCCTCAGCTTTACGCGCACAAAAGGGGCGATTTACGCGCAAAACACCGGGACGTTGCGCAATCGGAGTAATGAAATTGCGCGCGAAGAGGGAATTATGTGCAAGGTTTTGCGCGCCAGGCAGGGTATTGCGCGCACGGACCACGGATTGCGCGCAAGTGGGGAAACCGGGGGAAGGGGGAAAGTCACTGAAGCCGGTGGAGTTTCGCACAATGGCGAACTCCGGGGCAAGGTTGCGTGGAATTCAGGATTACCTGGATGTCATCTTTCGCACGGGGGGAGCCGAATTGCGCACACGAGAGTCGCTTCGGATTCCTCAACTCCCAAACCGTTCGGGGTCACCTTATATTTATAGGCGTCCTCCGGCGCGGAATCCAGGCGACGCGCGAAATTTTCCGCACCGGGAACCGCTTGCGCGCAAAATCTCACCGCGGAGAATCAGGGCGCGCAATTATTGCGCGCCTCACCGGTCCAATTCCACGAATCCCGGGAGTACTTCACGCGCAAAACATTTTTTTCGTGCGGATTCTCCTTTATTTCGCGCACCACTTCCCGGGCCTCCGGATCGGGCCTCTGACTCCGAATATGACTTCGCTTCGTCATTTCGAAACTTCCTCCGAGAGTTACGGGATTTTTTCAGCGTTAATAAATGCCCCCCTTGGAATTGGATCGGCGAGAGGTCGCAATGATCGGATTCCAAGGGAAACGCCAAAACACCGGAATGCTGAGTCCCCTGATCCAATTGCGCGCAACATTTGGATGGGGCACGAAAAATGCCGGATTCGCGCGGAATCCTCTTTCCGCGCAGCGCGGAACCCTGGACTCGCCTATAAAAAGGGGCACTGGGTCCCAACTCCATACATCTTCTTTTTCCTCGTGATAAGCTATTCGCTCTCGTGTGCGAAATTGCTCCGTGGCTGCGCGTAATAACGCTCTGGCAGCGCGGAATTCCTTCCGAAATTTGGACATGATTTCGTGCAAAACTGGTATCTTCCGCGCTTTGCATGCAGATTGCGTGCTCATCTCTCGTATTTCGCGCAACTCTTTTAGATTTTGCGCCTAACTCTCCAATTCCGAGCAGTACATCCTGATTTCTCCCAACTCCCGAAAAATTCGAGATGGTCGCAAACCGAGTCGATGAGGGGGAAGCCGCTGCCCGTAGGACAGAAATGGCGGCAAAAGAGGAGGATTATGGCACCAAGGTGATTGTCTCCAACAATCTGACCTTGTTCAATCTGCTGACTCTGGACCAGAAGACGTATCCCCTGTCTGACAACCTCCCGCTCTGGAACTTTGGCATCCTGGAGGAGGTTCCACTGCCGGGCTTCGAAGTGGACACGCCGCGGTCTTGGGTGACTCGGGAGGACGAACTTCCTCGCTACAACATCACCAACAATGGTCATCCTGCCAGGGAAAATAGAAACATGGATGTATATGTCCTGAACCCGAGGACTAGGACCATTACCGGGGACGAGCCTTTGGCAGAGGATTCTCCGGCCCTCTACGTGAGCACGTTCCGTCAGAGCATCACGGATGACATGAAGGGCTGGCTGAAAGATTGGGACCTGTGGTCTGGGGGTAACTTCACCAGCGAATGGGCCTGGGCATTCTGGGTTTGCCATACCTATGACCAGTTTGGGGACAAACTGCGGTATATCGGCTTGTTCGAGGTGGTATGGACATCGCAGTTCCATTTCCACCGTCAGCCTGAACTCAGACCAGAGCTATTCACCCGGTGGTCTCCTGACAACAACATGTTGCACCTTCATCATGGGGAAGTCGGAATCAGTCTATGGGACGTTCACTACATCGGCAGTATCCTACTAGAGGGTTACCAATACGACGAGTTCGTTCCTCCAAACAACACCTGGGGAGACAGGTCGCGGATGCCCATGCTGACGTGGCACCTGCTGCAGCTGGCCAAGGAGAGGCTGGGGGTCAAGGACTTCCTAAAGGACATATCCTACTTGGGCTGGTTCAGCCTGTTCCATGAGAGGGATCCCGGCATCAAGATGTCGGGACGGGGAAAACGGCGCCCAACCACGACTCAGAGGAGCAAGGACGGGTCATACTGGATGACCCTGGAGGCATGGAAATACCAATCATGGGGCTACCACGTCATTGAGGCCCGAGACCCGAACGTCCGGTATGCCGGGTTCCTTGCTGCCTTTCTGAGCGGTTGGCTCCTGTCGGTGCGGTACGAAAGGATGGGTGTTCGTCCAGCGACTTTGGTGATGGCGGGCTCCATGGCCGCCAACAAACGGTTCAACTTGGGCGTCCCCGTGCTGGACAAGCTGTATACCATCCTAGGGAGCATCTCACGAGGGGGGTCTCCTCAGAGAGTCTATGGTCCCTTCCAAATTTTCCATGGCTGGGTGGTGGCTCATTTCAGCGGGTATACTTTCCCAAACATCATCCGTCCTCTGGGAAATGGCTTGCCACCGTCCTTGCTGAACATTGCAGGGGTGGCGCCATTGAAGCTAAATGAGGAGGGCGTAAGGATCCGCATTGGTAACCATGCCAACTTCAACTTCAGCCTGTTCCCCACCCCGGTTGGCCAGCTGGTGGACAACGGGCGAGGCTCTATGGAACAGCATGAATATTTCCAGAGCATTCGGGGCGAGGTGCTCGTGGATCGGATCGACGGGATGGTGATCTGCAAGATGTACGTGCCATCCCGATTCGCTAGGCAGTTCGGGTGCCTCCAGCGAATGCCGAAGAAAGTATTCATGGCTGTCTGGCAGCATAAGAATCCATGCGTCCTACGCCGATGTGGTTGATGTTTACCACCTTCAGATCTGGCGACGTCGTTACTCTTCCTCCCACGGGGGCCGATGCCGACCTAGCAACCGAATATGATGAAAACTGGACCATTGCGTACCCTGAGGGGCTATTACTCAAGCGCGTCCGGCAACTTGAGGTCACTCGCACGGAAACCTGGCGATGAGAAAGAAGGCCCGGTGCCATCGGAAGTGGGGAACCAAGGGCGCGTCAGGCAGCGAGGCCTACGTAGGCCGAGACTTCGGCAGTGAGGACATCACATGGTGCCTCCACGTCCTCGTTACCCGTAGGGGGGTCACATGAGGCGGCCAGGGAACTGCCCGGGAAGAAGATAAGATATCTGTTCGAACCTTCCCAAGATGCAATTTTCCCAGCACTGTGGTCGGCCTGGATGACCCTACGGCAATCGCTGAGCGTCGAAGCTCTCTGGCAGAAGATAATGCAGAACGGGATCCAACTGCCGATGGTCGGGCTCGTTTGGATTACCGATCGAGTGAACTTCCATCGGAAGCATGCTTATGTGACGGCCATGGACGCATACACACGCCAGAGGGGGCGGCGTGCAGAGCCAACTTTTCTAGTGAAAGTGATGCTCGTCCAGGAGCATGATCCGGAAGCGATGCCACCTGGAGAAGGCGACAGTGATGAAGAGCCGGAGGGGGAGGAGGAAACCGGAGAGGACTAAGGCAAGGGAGAAGACGAAGAAGAGGAGCCCAAAGGTGAGGGTTCGCAAGGGGCAACCTACCAAGGGAGTCTTCGAGAGAGAGGCGAGATTTCTGACTCTGATCTCGACATAACCGAGATTCTCGAGGTTTGTCTCTGCCTTCATTCATTTACCTCATTCATCCATTCTACTTTCCAAATTCTAACTCACTTCCCCATCCTACTCAGGAGTAGCTGAGCTGTGGACGGGCGTCCCCACCAGAGGAAGACGGAGAGGAACCCGTGGGACATGATGGGGATCCGACACCCATCATTGAATTAACCAGCGCAGAGGGGTATCCCCTTATGGCGGCTCTTGTAGCGGCCAGAACACTGGGGACCGACACTTTGGATTCCTGTAAGTCTCACTCTTCACTACTGGTGCTTGGGGTCAAAAGATCCCATCTGACCAGCGTATTCCCTGCGCAGTGATCTCAACACTGGAGGCACATCAGGCTGCGGAGCCCGGCCCGTCCGTGAGTGGACTAGCAGCGGACACACCACCTCATTCGGAATATGCTCTCTATACTGAGTTGGCCTCGTCAATAGATGAACAGAGGGTGGCGGACATCAGCGGCGCCGTTCCTGAAACGTGGTCAGATGCTGTTGGACGCATCATTGCTGCTGGGGCGAGAGAAGGTCGCCCGAACGTCGAGGATTCTATTCCTCATGAAGACATCCCTTGGGTGGATCCTACTATCGATCTGCTGGTGGCCTTCCCTATATACCGACCTGCTAACCCTGAGGAGATAGATGACTCAGAGGCGGCCAAGGAGAGCCGGATGACACGGCGCAAGGGGTGGAAGTGTCTCCAGCGCTTTCTCAGGAAGCCCCAGTCCGATTGGCTGAGGCGGAAGGGATCACTTGAGACCTGGCTGCGCTTCCTGTGCGCCGGAGGGGCTGACGCTTAGCGTCTTCAGCTAACGGTCTGTGATTACATGGCCGAGAATATACGTGAGAGAAGCTAGCGCACTGACATTTCCCAGTGCCAAGAAGGATCGGCGAGCACTCAAGCGTTGCTGAGGGCGGAGTAGGACGTTCGGCACCTCGAAGTGCAGGTGGCAGATAAAGAGGCCTTCATCGCAACATGCTCTGAGCTTGTGGAGCAACTGACGGCCCAGCTGGCTGATGCACAAGAACAACTGGTGGAGGTGAGTCACCAGATGACCGTGCTTTGAAGCTATCGGGCACATTCACAAGCTAGGGCTAATGAGCAGTGCTCTGTTGTGGCCGATGAGGAGAGAGTCTTCGAAGAGCAAAAAGCGGTCCTGGAGGCTACCAGCCAAAGGGTAGCAGTGCTGGAAAGATCGCTTCAGCACACTGAACCCTGAGGGCTTTGTTTTTCCCATCTCATGAACTTTTTGCTTGTACTGCTCATCGTCTCAGTCCAATATATGTCCAAATCCACTCATTTGTACCCTTGGTTTAATGCACTCAACCATAGTTTCGAAACGAATAACAACTCACCCCTAGGCTCCTGTGGGAAATGCCCAACGCAAGAAGCAAGAGATGCTCGTACCATCATTCCGTTCAACTGTGGGGCATTGACCAAGCTTCAGGCGTCCAAAATCGGGCCTGTACTTTTGAGGAGACCCCGGGCCGATTGATGTGTTGAATTTTCAATGTGCCTTAACACACGAGCGGGGCAATGCCGGGGGAATTGAAATCAATCCGAACACAGGGGGGTGGAGAGAAAGGGTGCATCACGCTGCCCAAATTCAGAACCCAGTGGGGCGCAACCATGGAGGATAACTGTCAACCATGGCGGAAACACAACATCCATATTATGCTGGATCGGAATGGGAGGACAATAAATGAGGGCCAACTGCTGACCATGTTCGCAAAACGGGGCCTAACTCAGATATCGTTGGTCAGTTTTTTGGAACATTGGCCTAGGACAGTAGGCAGACCATAGGTCGATCATCCACACTGTTAGGGGGTCCCATAAAACAGGACCAGTTCTCCGGAACATTGTCCCAGGATAGTAGGCGGAACATAGGTCGAGCATCCATACTGTTAGGGGGTCCCGTCAAACATGAAAGGAAATGAGGGTCCGAACAAGGGGGAACGCAAAGCACGGGAGGTGGAGTGGAGGCTTGTTGAAACAGAGTCCAACACTCTCGATATTGCACCACCATGGCGAAGGCGCATTAGGCAGACGTACCAACCTGATCACGGGTCGTCCCAATTTCTAGGCAAGTCCTCTTTAATGAGAGAACTCCCACTTCCCATTATTACCATGGGGCATCCCGAACATGCTCGGGGTAGATATACCGATTACACCACTTCTCATAAAGTCGGGCTGAGGGGCCAACAGTAAGGAAGGACGGGGTTTAGCTATCCTTGGGGCTGGACCCAAGACGAAATTCCCAGGCGGTCCTACGTATCTCATTAGGATGAGAATCAAGTCACACGTAGTTCTGAAAATACAGTTTAACGTCATGTTGGACGAAATACAGTTTAACGTCATGTGGGACGACATACAGTTTAATGTCATGTGAGAGGAAATATGGATCTTAGTTTTAGGTCTTAGAGCTCAGACCGTATGGATCTTAGTTTTAGGTCTTAGAGCTCGGACCATAGGGATCTTAGTTTTAGGTCTTAGAGCTCTAACCATAGGGATCTTAGTTTTAGGTCTTAGAGCTCGGACCATAGGGATCTTAGTTTTAGGTCTTAGAGCTCGGACCTTAGGGATCTTAGTTTTAGGTCTTAGAGCTCGGACCATAGGGATCTTAGTTTTAGGTCTTAGAGCTCGGACCATAGGGATCTTAGTTTTAGGTCTTAGAGCTCGGACCATAAGGATCTTAGTTTTATGTCTTAGAGCTCGGACCATAGGGATCTTAGTTTTAGGTCTTCGAGCTCAGAATGTAGGGATCTTAGTTTTAGGTCTTAGAGCTTGGACCATAGGGATCTTATTTTTATGTCTTAGAACTCGGACCATAGGGATCTTAGGAAAAGGGGCCTACGAGGGTTCAACAATTAGGGAGGGGCAGCAGATGCTGGCTCCCAGCTATGCCTGGCCCAAAACGCAACGTCTGGGCGACTCCTCACTCCCCCAAGGGGATGAATGTCAAGCTGCACACAACCTGTAAAGAAGAGACCCAAGCACATACTCTAGCGCTCAGATCGCGGGAGCCTCGAGAGACACCGTCACGCAGCTCGGTCTGTCTGATGTGCGGGGGTGTACTGAGGGTTAGTACAAGGAGTGTCGAGATTCCACCTTGACACGGCGGGGCGGAACATGACATAAACCATGCCACCAACATTCAGGGCCTGGGGAACCGGCGTGATGACTGAGGATTACTGTTGACCATGTTCGCAACACAGCATCCTGTCGTGTTAGCCATGGGGACAAACAAATGAGCATCAACCACTGACCATGTTTGCAACATGGGATTTGTATCAATTTGTTGTATGAAACCCTCGGGGGCGTTGGTCCATGATGGTAGGAGAGCCCTTGGGCGTTGTATCTAGGCCGCTCTTAGGGGTCCCTCCGGGTATGAAGGATGACGGGGGCCCGAATGAAGGGGAACAAGAATCTTGGCAAGTGGATGGAACTTGCCTAAGTCGAATTTGGCACTCCAAGTTCTAGACCAGAGTGCCTTGAGCACATCAGTAGACCACTGGAAAGGGTCAGAGGGCTCAGTCCGAGAGCGGCCAAGAGATGGCGGATCCCTGGGCAGAGGGGGAGTAATGCCAAACACCCTGGGCATCAGGAGATCGTGGGATCTCCTAAGAGATGGGGCTGGACCTGACATCTAGGTGTTCAGGCGGTCCAACGTATCCCATAAGGATGGGAATCAAGCCACACGTAGTTCTTGATATGCGTCTTTAAATGCCATTGGACATAGGAGGGCTCAACCTTGAGGACAGGGTATGCAGGGTGCAACTATCGCAAACCCCACGTGAATGGGGACATACTCTCACACCACGCCACGTGAACCTATGGTCGAAGTCCCAAAGGTGAAATAGACGTCACAGCGGACCTCATGCTGGACCAAAAGACGAAAGGTCTGGGCGTTCCTACGTATCCCATTAGGATGGGAATCAAGCTAGACTTAGTTCTATCAATACAGTTTAATGTCATGTTGGACGAAATATAGGTCTTAGTTTAAGGTCATAGATCTTAGACCGTGAAAAGAAAGGGTGGAGTTTGGTCACTCCTGGGCTGGACCCGAGACAAAATGTCCGGGTGGTCCTACATATCTCATTAGGATGAGAATCAATCCATACGTAGTTCTTGAAATACAGTTTAACGTCATGTTGGACGAAATATAGATCTTAGTTTTAGGTCTTAGAGCTCGGACCATGAACATGGCAGAACCAAGAGAGGATCTTAGTTTTAGGTCTTAGAGCTTGGACCATGGTGCCCAGATGCAGGGCAGAGTGTAGTTTAAGGTCATGTTGGACCATACAGTTTAGGGTCATGCTGGACCGTAGAGCCCAAATGTAGGGCAAAATGCAGTTTAAGGCCATGCTGGACCGTACAGTTTAAGGTCATGCAGGACCATCTTGCAGTTTAACGTCTTTCAGTAAGGACGGGGGGAAGATCTTAGTTTAAGGTCATAGAGCTCAGACAATTTTGTAGTTTATCGTCTTGTAGGACGAAAATGCAGTTTAAGGTCGTGCAGGACCTTACAGTTTAAGGTCGTGTTGGACCATACAGTTTAAGGTCCTGCAGGACCATACAGTTTAAGGTCATGCAGGACCATACAGTTTAAGGTCATGCAGGACCATACAGTTTAAGGTCATTCAGGACCATACAGTTTAAGGTCATGCAGGACCATACAGTTTAAGGTCATGTTGGACCGTACAGTTTAAGGTCATGCAGGACCATATAGTTTAAGGTCATGCTGGACCGTATAGTTTAAGGTCATGCAGCACCATACAGTTTAAGGTCATGCAGGACCATATAGTTTAAGGTCATGTAGGACCACACAGTTTAAGGTCATGCGGGACCATATAGTTTAAGGTCATACAAGACCATACAGTTTAAGGCCATGCTGGACCGTACAGTTTAAGGTCAAGCAGGACCATACAGTTTAATGTCACGCAGGACCATACAGTTTAAGGTCATGCAGGACCCTACCTGTTTAAGCAAAGTACTTCTTGAGGAACCTCGAATTGGTGGGAGGAGTGATACGCTCACCATCCATAGTCACCAGGGAATATGCACCATTGGGATAGACCTTATGGACAATAAAAGGTCCCTCCCAATTGGGTTCCAACTTAGGTGGTTTCTTGTCGGGAATCATTGGTGCTCTGAGAGCCAACACCAGGTCACCTTGCAGGAAGGAGTAGAGGAGAACCTTCTTATAGAAAGCTTTAGCCATCCTACTCTGATGCCTTTCTAGGTTATGTAAAGCGCAAAGCCTACTTTTGTCCAGCGCTTTCAATTTGGCCATAGGGATCTCGACAACTCTGTCCGGCGCTTGCTGGTCGTAGAACTCCGTGTGCAATGAGGGCAGCTGAACCTCGATGGGAAGGATGGCCTCAGCTCCGTATACCAGGAAATATAGAGTCACCAGGGTGGAATTGCGAGTCGTCGTCCTATAAGCCCAGAGGGCGTTGGGGAGCTTGTCCGGCTAACTTTTCTTGTTCTGAACAACCATTTTTTGCAGAATGTTAGAGAGAGTTTTGTTAAACGCCTCAATCTGTCCATTTACCTGTGCTTGATAGTGGGAGGTATGTTTAGAGAAAATTTTGTAATTGGTGTACAATCTCTTCAGCCCGGCCGCTCGGCAGTTTGTTCCGTTATCCGTGAGGATAGCGTGAGGTATTCCAAACCGGTGAATGATATTGGCACTAACGAAGTCGGCGATAGAACCAGCCTTGAATTCCCTAAGCGGGGCTGCCTCTGCCCACTTTGAGAAGAAATCCATGGCGGTTAAGATGATCCGCCACTGGCGGGCCGTCACCAGCGGGTAGGGCCCTACGACATCCAACCCCGAGACTACAAAGGGCCAAGAATACTTAGTAGTATGGAGAGTCTCAGGTGGCCGATGCACAAAGTTATCATGGACTTGGCACGCATGAAACCTCTTAGTGTACTCGATGCAGTCGTGGATCATGGAGGGCCAGAAGTATCCCAATCTCCGAATCTGGTGGGACAACTTCGACCTGGCCTAGTGGGCGCCACATGAGCCAGTGTGCACTTCCTGCATGACCTGCGGGATCTCAACTCCTTGAAGACAATGGAGGAGAACACTGTCAAACCCACGCCTGTAAAGGAGCTGCTCATGACTGGGACCTCTTTGAAGGGTGAACTGCGGTGTGCGGCACCGGATTCGTTCCTGCTCTGCTCGGTCCGTTGGAAGATTTCCATGCAGGATATATTCAACCAGAGGTGTCCTCCAGTCAGGAACCGTCTCGATCACCATGCCTGGAACCCCAAGGGGTCCTGACGCGAGGGCACCAGCGGTGAGATGGATCACTCACGGGCCACGACTGCCCTCCGGGATAACAGGAGAAATGACTCTTCGGTGTGCCACGTGGATGATTAGGTCATCCTATTCAGGCTTCGCGAGTGATACGACCAGGCTGGCCAAAGCATCTGCTCGACTGTTCTGCGACTGGGGAACGTGAACGACATCTGGTCGGGATGGGAACTTAGCCATTAGATGGAGGGTGCACTCCAGAAACAGCATGAGTTCTGGCTTCCTGACATCGTAGTCACTATTAACCTAATTGACGACTAGCTCAGAGTCCCCTGTCACACACAGGTGGGGTACGTCAACCTCTAGAGCCAACTCGAGGCCGGTGATGAGGGCATGATATTCTGCCTCATTGTTGGTGAAGCCTTCTGACAATAAAAAATAATATGGTAGAACGGCTTGCTCCAGGGTGATGAAGACGATACCCAGGCCCACTCTGTTAAGCCTAGGATCGTTGAGCCTTCTACCGGTAGGGCTTCGGGAGGCACCATCAATGTGAATCTACCAACATGAGGTGGCGTGATTGACTGAGAGGATTGCCTCATCAGGAAATCCCAAATCCAGCGGCTGGTCCATAGAGGTTGGATGAGTAGCTAAGAAGCCTTCCAACGCCTGTCCTTTGACGGCCTTCTGAGGTACGAACCTAATGTCGAACTGCTGGAGGATCACCGCCCAGCGTGCCAATCAGCAGGTTAACATAGGCCAACTCAGGATGTATTTCAACGGGTCTACCTGAGAAACCAACTGTAACTCGTGGTGCTGCAAGTAGTGCCGCAATTTCCGTACGGCGAATACGAGCACTAGGAAGCTCTTCTCGATGGGAGAGTATCTAACTTCCGCGTCGAGGAGAATGCGACTGAGGTAGTAGAGGCTATTCTCTGTTCCCTCGTTGTTCTTCTGGGTGAGAAGGGTGCCGAGGGATCGCTCCAGGGCAGTCACGTAAAGGACCAACGGTTTTCCAGGAACGGGTGGCATTAGGACTGGAGGATGAAGCAGATACTGCTTGATTTCGTCAAAAGCGGTCTGGCACTCTTCATCCCACCCATAGGCGGCTCCTTTCTTCATGAGCCGAGAAAAGGGCTTACACTTGCCGACCATATTCGCAATGAATCGATGTACATAGGCTAAGTGGCCTTGGAGGCCTCGAAGCTCCATAATATTACTCGGGGGAGGCATCTGGCTGATGGCCTTGATCTTCTTGGGGTTGATCTCGATACCTCAATACCTGATGATGAAGCCAAGAAACTTTCCGGAGGTGACCCCGAAGACACACTTCAACGGGTTCATCTTCAAGTGATGAGAACGGAGCAAACCGAACACTTTATCAAGGTCTTTGAGATGGTCCTGGCACTGATGAGATTTAACCACCACATCATCTACATAGCACTCCCCCAGGGTCCCGAGGATCAGCTTGAATATTTGGTGCATAGCCAGTTGATAGGTGGCACCCGCATTCTTCAGGCCGAAGGGCATAACCCGATAGAAGAAAGTGCCCTGGGGGGCCCTGAAGGAAGTGAACTCTTCATCCTCGGGGGCCATACGGATCTGGTTATACCCGGAGTACCCATCCATGAAGGAGAGGGATTGGAATCCGGCCGTTGCGTTGATCAACAACTCTGTCACGGGAAGGGGAAAGTCATCCTTCGGACAATGGCGATTAAGATCGCGGAAGTCGATGCAGACCCTGATCTGCCCGTTCTTCTTCCTGACGAGCACTATGTTGGCTAGCCACCTAGGGTACTGGACTTCCCTGACGAATTTGGCCTTAATGAGCTTATCAAATTCAGCCTCAACCATGGCACCGTGTAAGGGGTGCATTCTTCTGGGAGGCTGCTTGAACCCGCGATGGTTTGCTGGGAGGCCAAGGCGGTGGATGACTACCTGGGGATCTAGTCCCGGCATCTCATCATAACTCCAGGAAAACACATCACGGTGCTTTATGAGGAAGTCTATGTACCACTGTCGTTCCTCGGAAGGCATAGCGGCGCTGACCAATGTGGGTCTCGCGTCCGCCTCACTACCGAGGTTCACCTGTACGAGCTCATCGACCGTGGCGGAGACGCCCTCCTCAAAGGAAGGGGGAGCATCTTCCATGTCTTCTTCTCCGCTTGGGGAAGGATTGTCCATAGGGGGAGCCGTTTCGGGGATGCTTGACCCTGATGGGGAGCTAGCACCGGCTTGGGTGGCAGAGGTCGTCACGACTGGAGACTCATGCACCGCGGAGACCGTAGCGACAAAAGCAGTTGATCCAATCCCATCCGGCCTGTGGCCCAAGGGGCCACGCTTTACGACATCAAAGTAGTGGTGTCGCGTTGGCTTGAGCCGGTCGATCCCGGCTCGGCGAAACAGGCACGCATGACATACTGCCATTGCCATAAGCCCAACGTCCCGTTATCGTACGGGGGTAGGAGGCTCGAGGATCACCCGGGCCTGGTCAGTGTAAGAGTACGAGGTGATTTCCTGCCATCGCTTAGACCCAGAAATATTCATTCCTCTAGTACCTGAGACAACAAAGCAGTCTCCTATATCGGGAGTCGTGGCCTCCAACCGATGGATTGGGAAGACATATGCGTCATCCAAACCTGCCCAGGGATCACTCACGACAGCGGCGGGCTCAACCTCTCATGCCAGGATCTGCTTTTCCTTGCTCTTGTAATAGTCAGCGTCCAGGTAACGAGATTCACAATAGGCAAACGGGGACGCATATCCTTGGAGCACACCCACTCGAACCTTAAGGGAGTATTTGAGGCACTAATGGTATGATGAGGGAACAACTGCGTGAAGATGGAGCCACAGCCTACCGATCAACGCGTTATAGGCAGTGTCCTAAGAGACAACCATGAATTCAGTATTGGCAATTAAGCCCCCAAACTGGGTCTTCAAAATAATCTTGCCGAGTGGAGTTTGCTCGGTCCTGTCATACCCCCGGATTCTGAGGTCGGAGGGAGTTAAATCATCCTCGGAAAACACCAGTTTTCGCAGTGTCTGATTTGGGATCAAGTTAATCCCAGAACTCGTGTCGATAAGACAGCGAAGGACCCCCCCTGCCATTGAACTGGCCGGTGATGTACAGCAGGCGGATGTGCCCCTGTATGGGAGGGTCTTCATCTTCCCTGAAGAATGAGATAACCGCCTGACATTCGGCGTTCTCAACCACCTTGGCGTGGAAGGCTTCTGCGGACGATACCTCCGTTTTAAACTGGAGGGGGCTCCTTAGAGCCTCGGCGAGCACCTCACGCATTTCAGACGACAGGGGGAGGGCCTCAAGGATGGAAAGCCTCACCGGAATGCTGGACAGATGCTTCCGGACATCATACTTTCGTGCCAAACACGAGCTTCTTCTTATAAGGGGTCGCTCTGCGGTGGGGGGCATGACGGGCCCTGCTGGCGGGACCGATGACTGATTGGTACTAGGCACGTCCTGCTGTTCACCAGCTGAAGCATGGGAGGTGGCTGCCATGCTAGGACCAGAAGTCCGTAGTCGGCTAGTGGCAGGGCTGGGCTGGTTGCGACGCAGGAAAGGCGATTCCGCCCGTTCCAGCAACACAAACGGTGGTGGAGACGAACCTGTTGTCACCGGGTGAGGGAGCCGCGAGCGCTTCTCTCTATACCGAGCCTGCTTCCTGGTCTCGGTAGCGTGCACAGGATGACTGGAGGTGATGACTGTCGTGCCCCTGTGATTCATGTAGCTACGGCTCCGTCGACGTTGGCGACGACTGGGGACATTGGGGAGGTTCACCTAGCGCTCCTCGTCTACGCGAGCCACAAAGGGATTTACCAACTCTATGGTGTTAACCGAAGCATACCCCAGGCTCTCGGGGAGATTCACCCGGCGCTCATCACCGTCGGGAGCTAAGAAGGGATTTACCAACTCTACGGTGTTAACCGGAGCGTAGCCCGAGCACTTGGGGAGATTCACCCGGCGCTCCTCATCGTCGGGAGCCACAAAGGGATTTACCAACTCTACGGTGTTAACCGAAGAGTACCCCGAGCTCTCGGTCAAGGAGTCATCCATTACCGGATAGGGTCTCGGAGGGATCCCCATTTCCGGGGGCATGAAATCGCCAAGCGTGCAAGAAGACGACGGCAATGGCAGGGCGCGTTCTTTCTTCTTGTGTCGTCGCCTGCTCTTCTGGGAAGAAGTAGACTGGGACGACGATGCCGAAGCGGCACTCAGAAATTCCGAGGGCTCTGGCTGGTCTAGGCGGGCACAGATAATTCCATGGGCATGGGCGACCGTCCTGCGGGCCATCCCTTCATTATACTTCCGGGACCCACGATCGGAAACCTATTCCCACCCATCCCCGTCGTCACTACTGCCATCTGATCCCACGAAGACACTTGCCACCTGTGTCGGGGCTGGGCCCAACATGACTATGTTGTTGTCAATCTGGTCTTGGAGCCAGTCCTTTTACACATATCATTTCTAGATGGTGTGTCCCAGGAACCGATGATAAGGGAAGTAGTTAGGGTGATCCGTGAGACACGCCTCTTCTAGCTTCCGGCACTCAGGAAGCCGCACGATCCTCTGCTCCAAGGTGCTATGGAAATAACCGAGGACCTGGGCCTCGCCAAACGAGTAAGACTGATTCCTTCTGCCTGGAAAGGGGACTCTTGGGGTATTACCATGGCCAGGGGCCGGAGGAGTAGGCCGAGGAGGAGGAGCCGGATTACCTCGCCTAGGTGGTGGCGGTGCGTTATGCGGAGGCGCCTGCTGATTTTGAGGCGGTCTCTGCTAGGTCGGAGGCTGTGGGGGTGGACCCCTATGAGCCTGCTGAGTTGACCTCAACGGCAGCACCTCTAGCTGTATGGGGGCCTCTATCTATGCCACAACAGCGGGCTCGGCTCTAGCGGCTCTCCTTGCAGAGATCACAGGAGGCAGCGGGCGTGCCTGAATGGCCTGTTGCAGGGCTTCTTCGAGGCACTGAGCCTTGTCCGAGAAGTCCCGGAACCCTCCAGGGTAATTCTGCGTGATCAGGGAAGGAACTAAATCCTCCTTGACGTTCCCCACACACATCATCACTAATTGCTCCGGAGTCAGTGGCATGTCAAGGGAGTACGTGAGCCCCTTCCACCGGGCGACGAAGTCCGCGACTCGCTCGTCAGGCCTTTTCTTGCACCTGAAGAGGTCTGCAATGTTCGTCTTCTGGGTTGTGGAACTTAACTGGTAGAGGAATTGTCAGCGAAGGTCCTCCCAGCTAGTCACTGATCCAACAGGGAGCTGGCTGTACCAAACGAACGCTGGTCCTTCCAGTGTTTGAACGAAGCACTGGATCTTGGCATCCTCCTGCTACGCCGGAGTCCCCAACATAGGCCCGCACCTCGAGTTGAAGTGGTCCAAGTGTTGTTGCGGGTCTCCGGACCCGTTAAAGAGGGCAAAAGTGGGGTTCCCAAATCCCGGTGGGGCCGGTATGTCATCCACCCATGCGGGGTACGGCTTGCCATCCAGTGGGATCGCCACCTACAGAGTTTCCAGGGCCTCTAAGCGAGCGATGAGTACTTCCATAAGATTATCCGGATGCGGATTCATGTCTTGACATGGATCTCTAACCACAAGAACATTTCCAGGCTCTTCGATACGATAGTCACGCTCAGCAGCTCGAGGGGCAGCTGGCGGAGCGACTCTAGGAGCGGCGGGAGGAAACCGAGCAGGGTCTCCCAGGTTGCCTCGCTGCTCGGGAGGGTTTGGAGAAACATATCGTGCCCTCTTGCCATGGGCTCCAGTGTCTCCCCTGTCGGCGAACACGACACGGTCACGGTTGCCCGGGGGGATCTCAGCAAGGGGTAGATGCTCCTGCTCCTGCTGTCCTGGTCTAGGGTTGCCGTAGAAAGGCCGCCGCTCCGCAATGCGTTCGGCCAGGAGCTCATCAACCAGCCTCTTTTTCTCGGCTAGCTATTGGCGCAATGTGGCCTTCTCGGGATCTTCCTCTGCCTTCGGCACTGAGGCAGATGGGTCGGCGAGTTTGACAGACCCGATGGGATCTTTACCCTTGCCGATGTTTCGGCTCAGCACCAGTGCCTCCGTGGGTACAGGAAGGCCTAGTAGGCTCCTCTGTTGGGGAGTAATTCTCCCAGATGGGTCCAATAGCAGCCTGTCCTCGGGGGGTGAGTCCCCGTCGAGGGGCTCCACAATGTTTCGATCATCTGAAGGTTCAGCCATGTTGACCGTGACTGCCCTTGGCGACATTCCATCAGGGTCGCCTAGTGGATCGGGCTACCGGCGGATCGCACAAAAGAGGAGAGCAGCGTACTTCCACAAACCACGGACGTGCACGTGGGGGGTGGCCTCCTCAATAACTCTACAGAGTACTTGAAAACTCTGGACGCATTGTTGCTGAAGGGCCTCGTGGAGGCCCAGCGACTCGGGGTGCCGGACGGCGGGGAGTGCTGTGAGGTCAACTCGGAGGCACTGCTCACCAATCTCCTCGAGATGCGCTTGGCTCCCAGGATACGGTGCTAGCTGATGACGGAGGCGAGAATGAGTCACCCGAAGAATCTGGCGGAAGCATTCAAACTCTCCCGGGGTGAGTGACTCTGGCACATCAAAATCGACTCTGCGACCGGCCAAAACTTCTCAGGGAAGTGTCCCGCTGCAAGAACGGTCCAAGAAGATCCACGGCTCCGACTCGTGGTCCAGAAATTTCCGCCCCTGCTCATCCACCGAGGAAAGTCGGTGAATTGGAAATGGAGCCGAGGCAGGCCGTCGGGGCGGTGAGCTGGCTGGCGGGGAATACGGCGAACAAGCCGATTGGCCGCCGATCCCTGGGTCATCCTCCCGGGGTTGCAGTACCCTGGCCGCCACGTCATGATAGGATGGGCCTCTTGATGGGCCTCTTGTCACAACGTCGGTGCTCGCCGAGGGTGTGTCGCCTCACGATCCTTCCATCGGTCCCCAGATAAGCTCCTCGCCCTCCCCAACAGGGGCAGGAGGTGCTTCTGAGGAGATCAGCGGCAACTGCGGGCTTGATCCCTGGCAGTATGCCAAATCCTCGTCCTCCTGGATATACCTTCAAAGGGAGGAGGGAATCATATGGATCTCGGATTCGGGGAGTACGAGACTGATGCGCCACATCCCCATCCCTACCCTCAACTCGAAAGGTTGGGTGGTAGGTTATATCGTCGATTCGTACTCTACCTCAGAATCCGAGAAACGGACTGGTCTGATTCCCGTCCGAAATCCCCTGACATTCCTCCTACGGCGACGACGCCCGGCGTTCCTGCCCCTGGGTAGCTACTCAGGTTAAGGATGACTTCCATCATGGGGTCCCCTGGCCATAATAGAGCTGGAGCAGAGGGGACCGAAGGCCGGGGTGCGAGCAGCACCGGGACAGATGTCGAAAGGGACATGGGGATGACCTCCATGTGAGTGATCGAATGGATACACAACGGCTCCATGCTCTCGACCGGTGGTAGGGGGAGTGACCTCATACCCCATGCGGTGAGTGCTGGAAGGAGTCATACCCAGAGCATGGCCGTCGCGAAGAAGCTTTCGGCTTCCCAGATCGGTGGTACGGAATGAGCCTTCATGGTGAGCGGCGCTACCAGGAATTGGTCCGCAGTGGCCATTGCCAGTGTCCGCGACCGGGAGATTCGACCCAACCTGCCTGCAGGGCATTCGGGGTTTCGATCCTAGTCGGCCATGCAGCTACCCCTGCTCAACATGCGCAGGGATCTGGGAACAGGAGTCAGGAGTGGCTGGGGCCACAATGGTTGCCGATGCTGGTGCCCCAGGACATGCATTCTCCCCCACTCGCGCACGACGTTGGCATCGAGTCTGATGGGAAGGATCTGGCGGTGCGAGCATGAAGATTGCCTGCTCCTCGGCTCGGGGAGTCGGGCGGCGGCGTCAACAAAGCCTGGCGGGGGTTCTTGCCGGTAACCCCTGTGATGGATCGCTGATCGGGTGGACCCGGAAATCCCCCACCTCATTGGCGTAGGGGAGGGATGTGTCAAAGATCTCCGAGGATAGGCTCCCGAAGCAGTTGAACGTCGGCGTGGGGAACATCGGCTCCCTGCGCGGCCCTCGAGGGCGGTGATGGTGGTGAGGCGCGGCCACCTCTAGATCCAAGCGATCCATGCCCCTGGTGGGGATTACCCCTTCCTCCTCATACCTACGGACCAGGTTATTGGTCACCCTCCGTTGGATGATTTCTGACGGGGAGAGGTGGCGCAAGCGCCCGGATGCTACGACGGTCGAAGTCGGAGCGACCGTGGGATGGGTGGGACCACGCGGGGTAGCCGCATCGGTACTGCCCCTGCCCCTGTGCCAGTGGGCAGGTGGCGATCGATCTCCGAATGCAGTGATATGATTCCTGGAAACAGGGAGATGAACCCATTAGTATCAACAGGAAAGGAGATCAACAACCAAGGCCCAGCATCATTCCGTCTTCCATGGTCGGCGAGAGGGAACCATGCTAACGACATCACAGAGCGGAGTAGTCAACGTCTTAACGGCCTCGACCCCTGGCGTGTTCACGTCCCGGTGAGGGTTACCCAGATCTGGGGACATGCTATTATTCCGATGCTCCAATGGCTACCATTACCCGTGTTAAGGAGAAGAGCTTCACGTTGGGTTCACCATTTTTTGTTTCCGAAGCTTTCGCCGGGGCGCGCGCGTCTATCCGCTGGGGAGGGCGTGATGCTTGTGGCCCCGCATTACCGCTTTCCAAAGGCAGGCGGCATCCGTTCCTTGTTCAGGGACGTCTGCTCCTCGATCGAAACCGGGATGATGGGATGTCGGTTCTTCCCTCTGTGGATTCCTCCTCGGAGCTCATTACCTAGTCCGGGTCTCCCTCAAAGATTTAAGACGGGTTCGTGAAGCTCATTCTCGGTGCCATATCTACGTGGACACCAGTTAATTACGCTGCTTCTGTCAAGACGCTGCAAGGGGTCTTGTCGGGATAGCAACCTGCGGTGAGGAGAATGGTCACGTTGGCGCATCGTCGACATGTCTGTCTTGGGTCCCTTATCATAGGGCTTTTCGAGGGTGTGGAAGCCTGAGGCATCCCACATCGAACGCGGGGAATGTGTACCATCTGAGGTTTTCCTCAGCTTCCCATGTTTAACACGGGGTATGCTGTGAGTTTAACGTCTTGCAAAGATGGATCAGGTTAAAGGATCCCTAGGGGGAACACCGATGTTGGGGCCAACACGTGGGCGGCTTCCCATATGTCATGGAGTGGGAAAGGGTGGCATGATCTCACCTGGATGTGGCGGCCCAGTTAAGGATCAGGATGGATGGTGGAGTGAGACATGGGGCTCACGTTCTGAGACGGCCCAAGAGGGGGGATACAGTTTAACATCATGCGGGACGGAATACAGTTTAACGTCATGCGGGACGGAATACAGTTTAACGTCATGCGGGACGGAACACGGTTTAACGTCATGCGGGATGGAATACGGTTTAACTTCACACGGGACAGAATATTTGGGGCTTACGCTCTGAGGCAACCCAAGGTGAGGAACACAGTTTAACGTCATGCGGGATGAGGGCATACATTTTAACGTCATGCAGGATGAGGGAATGTGGTGTTTACACTCTGAGGCATCCCAAGGTGGTCGGGGAACCGACATGGAGAGGTCGGGACGACCGGGTGGTGGGCTTGAACCTCGTGGAGGCTTCCTACGTACCATGCGTTAGCACCGATCAAAGTCCACGTAGTTCACTGGAATGGGGCTTAAGCTCTGAGGCAGCCCATAAGAGGATGTCCTGGTCGATGCGCACTCTAAGCCCACGTGAGTCATGCTCGGTGTGGGAAACAAGAGGCAGCAGGGACCAGACGATCACGTCGCGAAGGGCGCGTCCGTGAGAAGCGGAATGGGGCTTACGCGTTGAGCGGCCCAAAGAAGAAATAGGGGCTTATGCATGGTTAGCGGCCCTTGGTGTCGGGGAATACTCCAGGGTGGAGGCCCGTGGTGCGACAAAGCGCAGTGGGAGAAGGACTCCACTGGCCTTGGCAGGGGGGAAGTACGGAGATGCACGGGTGCAATCATCCACAAGAAAGGCTAGGGGTTTATGCTCTGAGGAAGCCTTTCCCCCACGGACAAACGCCTCTCCGACAAGAAGGATCTCATTCCATGTGAGGAAGAGTCCATTCCTGTGGAGACGAGTGGGCGTAAAAAATGTCCGAGCTGGGGGGACCCTGCGTGCGAAGCATGGGGTCAGACCACAGTTTAACGTCTTGGGTTAAGGACGAGGTGCTTAGCAGTTTAACGTCCTGCAGCTTGGACGAGGTGGGTTTGCTCCACACCCCTAGGGCTTACATGCCCAATGCCCGCTACCCCTTGTGGGAGGGAAGGCATCGACAAGGTCATGGTGAGGGGGGCCACAGGGCAAACCACTGGGGGGTCCATGTTAGCGTGGCTATGCGAAGAAGAAATAGCCATTAGTGTGCCTATGAAGAGAAGCATAAGGCAAAGCAACACAACAGGAAACATAGCCCAAGGGACCTTGAGGTTACTTCGCATGAGCCTGGAAAGCCGTGCGGGAAAACAATGCATGGCGCGCATGCCCGGCAGGGGAGACATCAGGTGCCGGTGCAGGGGGTAGCCAAGGGGTGTCAAGGTGAGAGGTCCTCGGCTTTGCCCGCGCAAAATGGACGATTTGCGTGCAAAACACCGGGACGACGCGCAATTGGAGTAATGGAATTGCGCGTGAAGAGGGAATTACGTACAAGGTTTTGCGCGACAGGCAGGGTATTGCGCGCACAGACCAAAGATTGCGCGCAAGTGGGGAAACCTGGGGAAGGGGCAAAGTCACTGAAGCCGGTGGAGTTTCGCGCAAAGGCAAACTCCGGGGAAAGGATGCGTGGAATTCAGGATTACCTGGATGTCATCTTCCGTGCGGGGGGAGTCGAATTGTGCGCATGAGAGTTGCTTCGGATTCCTGAACCCCCAAACTGTTCGGGGTCACCTTATATTTATAGGCGACCTCCAGTGCGGAATCCAGCCGGCACGCGAAATTTTCCGCACCGGGAACCGATTGCGCGCAAAATATCACCGCGGAGAACCAGGGTGCGCAATTATTGCGCACCTCACCGGTCCAATTCCGCGAATCTCGGGAGTACTTCGCACGCAGAACATTTTTTTCACGCGGATTCTCCTTTATTCCGTGCACCACTTCCCGGGCCTCCGGATTGGGCCTTTGACTCCGAATATGACTTCGCTTCATCATTTCGAAACTTCCTCCGAGAGTTACGGGCTTTTTTTCGGCGTCAACAACGTCACAAGAGGTCAACGTACACAAAGAAGAACATGACACGCACATGGGGCCCACACGACATGTGGCCCCACGTCAACCCCAATTGAGTGCACAAACGTTCTCAGGTACAAACCACATGCACCTCCAAGCGCTCTCTTATACTTCCAGAGTATACCACGTCTCCAGCCCTAAGGCTATCATGCACACGACACCCAACGTCAACGCGAAGGCATGACGTAACAACTCCACCTCAAAGGCCCAGGCACGACCAACCACATCTTGTGAAACATTTATCACTCTCCCAAGAGTGCGCGATGACACACCAAGGGTCCGCTACAAACATGGTAGGATGAACCACCACCGGAGCACCGTTCATGCTTCCACATTTAACAAGATTGTGTATGAGGCTCCGCACAACCAAACGGATTGCACCGTTGTAATCCTTGCTGAAAAGCACGTGAGATAGACTACTCACTCACTTGAAACGTTCAACCAGTGAAAAAGGTACTATTCACCGTGACCAAACCCGTGTGGGGACCACCCCAAGATCCCGAAACTGAACTAATGGATCTGGCCCCTGCGATCCCCTCATAAAAACACACGGGATTGAGTACTCAATCGCCCAAAACGGACACCAGGTGAAAAGGGTAGTATTCACCGTAGCCGGGTTGGGTGGGACCCACACCATGTCTCCGAAAAAGGTCGGGCGAACTGTACCATCGCAATGATCTTGAAAAAGCACGTCAAATTGACTGCATACTTGCGTGGAATAGATATTCGGAGAAAAAGATGCATTTCCGCACACCGCACACGAGTGGTGCCACATGGGACCCGCATCTCGGGTCTGAAACTCAACGAACGGATCACACCATTTTGATCCTCTCGAAAAAGCACACAGGATGGACTATTCACTTGTCCAAAATGGTCGCCCGGTGATAAAGATGGAAGAATCACCGTCGGCGCTCAAACGACCCTCGTGGCCCCCGCACCATCGTGCGAAATTACAGTGGGCAGACTGCGCCAACGCGATGCCCTCGGAAAAAAACACAACATCGACTGCTCACATGCCTCGAACAGACGTCCGAGGAAAAAGTCGCTAAAAGCTGCATGCAGCTCAAAAGACGGGCCTTGGGGCCCGCGCCTTAACATTGGCCTCACGCCTGAAACCACCCTGGAAAGCTCCGCCTCGATGCCAGGGTCCCAACGCCACTGGCGGCGCTCAAAACGGACATCAGACGCATCCGCGCCGTCCAAAACAAGATCCGCCGAAGGAACGACTAAACCCTCGACGTACGTGTCGCGCCACCGAGGCCCCTCGTTTCTGGAATAAAAAATTCCTAAAACCATCTCAAAAACATCGCCTCGATGCCAGGAATGCTCTTCCGCAGAAGACACTCAAAACAGACACCCGTAGCGGAAAATACGGGTGTCCGAACACCGAGGGGGCAAGGCCCCTGCGGCTGGACTGGCCTGGGCCGGCCCGCGGCTTGGCCGCGCGGGCCAGCGGTGGCGCGACGACCTGCACGACGCGGGTTGTGCCTCCTCCACGGGGTCGCGCGCTGCGACCCTGGTTCCCCGTTGCGCTCCGGTGAGCACTGCCCCGCGCCGGCGCCCAGAAAACCGGCCGACGCCGCACGACCTGGCCGACCCCGGACGCTCCCCCTCGCCGCCCTGCTGACCGGCTCCCCTCTCCAGAACCCGCAGCCGCGCTGCCGCCTGGAGACCGCCTGACCACCGCGCCGCCACCGCTGGAAACCCGCCGGACCACCGTGCCGGCCAGAAAACCCCAAAAACCCACAGATCTTCGCCGGGCCCCTGCGGAGGCTTCAGAGGTTAGATTTCGAATCTGAAATATGAATTGGAAAGCTCGGAGATCGTACTACGTGATCATGGGCGTTGATCGACGATCAAATAACAATTTGACTCTATAAATTAAGCTCAAAGATTGCGGGAAATTAAAAATGAAACAAAAATGACTCCTACCTCTTGGGCGATCCCTGGAGCTTCACGGGGAGTCCGCCGTCACTCCGCTACCTTGCCGGAATTGGCTCTCCGGAAGTGCCTCACCGGAGTGCTTCGCCAGAGATGGAGAAGAGGGGGAGGGTTTGAGTTATAAGGAGAAGAAGAAGAGGGTGGGGGGGGGGGTGCGTTTAAGTAGAAAACACTTAAACCCCCCCCCCCCCCGCTCAGCACACCCTCGACTACATTGCCGATGCAGAAAAAAAAGAGGGTGCCCCTGGGGTGAAACCCTGGGGTGAAAACGACCTCCCGAGCACAACAGTGTTCTCATAATTACAATATGATACCCCGTTCAAAAGTTATAAAATTTAACATCCGTGGCCACTAAATTACGAAAACTCCCCTGGGGAAAGTTTTCACAGATGGCTCGTGCCAGCAAAAGTTACACCCCTCCTATGGTAAACGGCACGCTCCGAACTCAACGGCGCCCTTAGTTTTCCAATCCAAGCCATAGTTTAAGAGATACCTGCGTTTCAACATTAAAAGAATTAATTACTTTATTTAATCTGTTTAACGTTCCAGAAGCGGGCGAGGGGTCCAAACGTCCCGCACCGACAAGGTTTATGTCGTTCCTAGGGTAAACACCCCATTCCGGACCCATCCGTACACTCAAATCTCTGATTCGAAGCACATTTTAGGAGTTATCCCATTTATTTGACATTTCCAGTGTGAACGCACTGAAAATTTAATTCTGGCCACTCCGGGGCTCGGAATCACACGCCGTCTGAAGGTGCTGCTCTGGAATATCATCAAAAATATTCCAAAGTCTTTTGTAACAAAAACCAGGTTCTTAAATCATTCCCTCCTTCAAGATTTTTATCCCCGAAAAGAAAAACTAGGGAGCAACATAGGGTACTAAGCCCACACCTGGCTTTCCCATACCCAGATGAACCCACGCACCGCTCTGCGTCACCGCACACAGACCAAATGATTGATCCATTCATGCGAGGTCAGCCCTTGCCGATGTCGTGCACCCACTTTAGACATTGGGTTTAGGGAAAGGCGGTAGAGAACCTCACCATCCCTCTGCACGGTCTCAAATGGTCTAAAGGACCTCGTGGGAAGCTCCCGTCCCCGACCATACCTCTACGTCGCATGCCACGAATGGAATCACTGCCCGCACCTGGAACAAGGCCCGATGATTCCCTCCTTCAGAATATCTATATAGTGCAACACCCAAGGATATCTAGTCATGCAAGATTCCACAGTCGTTGTCCCACGACCAGGACTCTCTTACATGCTCAGGGAGCGAAGGATTCAACACCATCGACTAGAGAATAAGGTCCCATGCTTTTTTTATACCAACACAGGGTTACACCCGACGCCCTGCACCACCCTGATAACACCACAAGAAAGAAGCAGGGAGGAAAGAATTGCACACCCATGGTCTAACAATTCTACTGAAAAGAGTAGAAGAGCTGTAGAGCGTACCTCTTATCACCTCATGCTCTGCATGATTATAAACATCCAAAGCTCGTGGCTATCTGCAGTCCCAACTGTCAGCTCCGGGAGCCAGATGTGGACCACCTAGCGGTGATGGGAAGACCTCATAATGTCGTCCCCCACCTCCAGCTCCTCCCGCTCCTCTTCTATCACCACCTCTCTGAGCACTACTCCGATCATGGTGCTGCCTTTGCCGTGGTGGTGCGCCTGCTACATGCCCGAAGCTCTCAGCAACTCGGGTCGGGCAGTCTCGTGCCAAGTGACCTCGCCTGTCACAAGCATAGCACCGACTCTATTCGGGATGCACTAGTGCCCTCCGACGCCACTGTGGTGTATGACCACTCCCCTGAGTTAGGTTGTTAGAAAGCCACCTGCATCGAGGTTTTGCTTGCTGATGCCCACTAGCTGCGGTAAACGTCTTGGCTCCAACGTGTCTGCTGCCACCACCAACTCTAGAATGTGACAGGATTCCCTATGTCACCAGCTCCTACTCTAGCACCCCGACGTATGTGGGAATGCCCAAGGGTACTATGAAAACACGAATATCTTAGCGGAGACCCTGCTCAAACTTCCACTCTCGGATGTTGTCGTCACGGACCAAGTTCGGGTAAATGCGTGCACGGTCTATGAAACTAGCCGCATACTCGGCCACCATCATCCCTCCTTGCTGAAACTACAGGAGCTCCTAAATCCTAATGGAGCGCAAGCAGGAGGGAAAAAACTCCTCATGAAAAAACAACTGAATGTCGCCCCACGAAAGAGACGACTCGTCAAGAAACCAGGTCACCAGACTCCACCAACGCCAAGATGATCCACGAAAAAGGCTGGATGCCAAAGACACCCTATGATCTGTCGGCATCTTCATAAGCATGAAAAGGTAAACCACTACCTCTATCCAATCCTCTGCTGCCTAAGGGTCTGGCTCACCACTGAAACTCAGCGGTCTCTGCCGCTGGAACTCACGGAGCGCGCTCAACTCGCGCTGAAGATCAGCCTGCTCTGCTAAAACTGCCTTCCACCCAATAGGTGGGGGTGCTGCTACCAGCCCACCTGGAGAAAGGGGCTCACATGATGGGTCCTGTACTGTGGCCTCGTAGCTCATAGGGTCGTCATCACACACCAAAGTTGGTATCTGGGATGGCTGTCTTCGCAGAGACATCCTGAATATTATCACGGAGTGTCGCAGTCAGATGAGCATATATGTATATACCAATAACAACAATGATGGGGAGATGAATCAAGAAGGAAAGTCAAGACACAGTCCTATGTGATGCAAAAACCAAAATATTCCCTGCAACAAATGTCTCAGCATGACGAGTCAACAAGTGGGTTATCGAGGTCCTAGTGAATAGATGCGTCGGCCGCCGCACCATCACTGGACTCCCTGGCCTGAGAGCCGCTCTCGTGACACGTTAACACTGTTTCCCTAAATCCCAACCAATTCCTATTTTAGGGACGTCCGCACAACGTCCCAAAGAACGAACCACCTTTGATACCACTTTTTCACGACCCGACCCTACCCGGGCTCGAGCCGCAACTACCCCAAAACCACCTCCATAGGCCAGGGGCTGGAGACCAGTGCCGAAGGCACAACAACTCGGGGAGGCCTTTGCCTAAGAACCTGTACACACACACGCAGCACACTCAATGAAAAAGATCAGAGTAAAAGAAAGAACAAGCATAGTAAAAAAGAACAACTACTATATGTATAAAACACAGATGTGCATTGACCTCTAAACAGTACAAAGTACAAACTGAAAATAAAAGGGAAAAAACATGCGCCCAACCAAAAAGTGCCACAACTAGGCAACAGGTAAACAAAAGAAACAGCTAACGGGTCCCCCACCTGGAACCCGACCACGACCACCACACCCGGTCCAAGCTCCCATGCTCTTACGCTCCACTGAAGTCACCCTCCACCTGTCTGTCGTCTGCAAGGGCACACCAAGTGCGGGAAAAGCCCAAGCAGGGGTGAGTATAAAAATACTCAGTAGGATACCACGAAGGCTCGAGGGAGAAACAAAAGGAGGTACCGAAGGGTGAGCAGTAGAGCGAACAGGAAAAGTTGAAGAGTACAACTGAAAGTACAGTAAAGAGTCCATCTCAACCCAACAAAAGAAAGACGGTAGACTCGTCCAGACACAAGGAGATGGAAACGATGAGAAGATGAACTTCTCATCGAGTCTTCGCTACCTATAGCAGGAGAGTAGACTCGTCCCACCACGAGAAGCTAGAAACAGAAAGCACGTGGCATACCCTGCATGTCTTCGCCTCTCCTAGAGGGAGAGTAACCAAACCCAAGAAGTGGGTACTATAACAAGGTATATATATATCCTTTTCTCAGAAAGAAACCCGAAAGATGTCGTAAGGGGATCTCCGTCCCGTAGCTCAGCCCAAGAAAAGAGTCACCAACAGTCCCAGAAGAAAACTCCATTGATGCCCAGTATCCTGCACGTCTGCCCCAAACCGCAAGACAAGGGGATCAATCACCACACTTCGACACTATCCTCTTTGGGAGACACTGACTCGCCGGCATGGTTTTAGATCACGTCACAAGAACGCGTCTCAATGGGGAAAGCGCCCCTCGTACTTGAGAGTTCTGGGGGAACGTCAAACCACAACTCGTCACTGCCCTGCAGTCGAGAGGTCTCCTCAAAGTCAAAGTCGTCACAACACTGACCCGAATAACCAAGGGTCCTGCTCTGGTAATCACAGAGGAAAGCCACAGACTAGCCTAGTAGAAAGGACCGAGCCTGGAATAACAACGGGTGTCCCACTGCCCAGCCCTGCTGGAGGGTAATTCATAATAGGATATCGGGTGACCCACTACCTAGCCCTGCTGGAGGGTAAACCATAATACGTCATCTAACGACCCACTACCCAGCCCCGCTGGAGGGTAGACCATAATACATCATCCGGTTACCCACTGCCCAGCCCCGCTGGAGGGTAAACCCGGGATAAGTCGACAGGCGACTCACTGCCCAGCCTTGCCGGAGGGTAGACCTAGAACTAGATGACGGGCGACCCACTGCCCAGCCCTACTGGAGGGTAGACCCTAAGAGGTCGTCAGGTGACCCACTGCCCAGTCTCTACTGGAGGGTAGACCCTAAGTGCGTCGGGTGACCCACTGCCCAGTCTCTGCTGGAGGGTAGACCCTAAGAGTGTCGGGTGACCCACTACCCAGTCTCTGCTGGAGGGTAGACCCTAGAAACCGATTAGTAACCCACTCCCCAGCCCCGCTGGAGGGTAAAACTCAGAAATGATCTGACCATATCCACTGGAGGGTACAACACTGGCCAACCGAACACGGAGTGGGTATCGCGCAACCACCCAACTCCAAAACAACTTTCCCAAAAGAGGTTCAGCACCTGTTCCATCATGGGGTGCCACTAGCACTGCTACTGACCGATCCATCGATAGTGAAACCTGGGGGGACCACTCAACCCTGCTGGTCAACAAATACACAAAGGGACCCTCTACGTCGCGAGAGGTCAAAGTACGCAAAGCAGAACACGGCATGCACATGGGCCCCACACGACTTGTGGCCCCACGTCAACCCCAACTGAGCACACAGACATTCTCAGGTACAAAGCACACGTACCTCTAAGCGCTCTCGTATACTTCCAGAGTATACCACATCTCCAGCCCTAAGTCTATCGTGCACACGACACCCATCATCAACGTGAAGGAGTGACGTAACAAATCCACCTCAAAGGCCCAAGCACAACCAACCACATCTTGTGAAACATTTATCACTCTCCCAAGAGTGCGCGATCACACGCCAAGGGTCTGCTACAAACATGGTAGGACAAACCATCACCAGAGCACCTTCCATTCTTCCACATTTAACAAGATCGCATATGAGGCTCCGCACAAACAAACGGATCGCACCATTGTAATCCTTGCAGAAAGGCACGCGAGATAGACTACTCACTCGCCCAAAACGGTCAACCGGTAAAAAAGGTACTATTCAACATGACCAAACCTGTGTGGGGCCCACCCCAAGATCCCGAAATTGAACCAACGGATCCCGCCACTGCGATCCCCTCAAAAAAACACATGGGATGGAGTACTCAATCGCCCAAAACGGACACCCGGTGAAAAGGGTACTATTCACCGTAGCCAGGTCGGGTGGGACCCACACCACATCCCAGAAAAAGGTCGGGCGAACTGTACCATCACAATGCTCTCGAAAAAGAACGTCAAATTGACTGCTTACTTGCGTGGAATGAGTATCTGGAGAAAAAGATGCATTCTGGCGCACCGCACACGAGCGGTGCCACGTGGGACCCGCATCCCGGTCCAGAAACGCAACGAACGGATCACACCGTTGCGATCCTCTCGAAAAAGCACACAAGATGGACTTTTCACATGTCCAAAACTGTCGCCCGGTGATAAAGATGGAAGAATCACCGTCGGCACCCAAACAACCCTAATGGGCCCCGCACCATCGTGCGAAATTACAGCGGGCAGACTGCGCCAACACGATGCCCTCGGAAAAATACCCAACATCGACTGCTCGCACGCCCTGAACGGACGTCCGAGGAAAAAGTTGCTAAAAGTACCATGTAGCTCAAAAGACAGGCCGTGGGGCCCGCGCCTCAACTTTGGCCTGACATCTGAAACCACCCTGGAAAGATTTGCCTCGATGCTAGAGTCCCAACGCCATTGGCGGTGCTCAAAACGGACGTCGGACGCGTCCGCGCCGTCCAAAACAAGATCCGCCGAAGAAACGACTAACCCCTCGACGTACGTGCCGCGCCACCGAGGCCCCTCATTTCATGAATTAAAAATTCATGACACCATCCCAAAAACATCGCCTCGATGCCAGGAAGGCTCTGCCGCAGACGACACTCAAAATGGACACCCGTAGTGGAAAATACGGGTGTCCGAACACTGAGGGGGCGGCCCCTGGGGCTGGACCGGCCGGTCCGCCAGGCCTGGGCCGGCCCACGGCTTGGCCGCGCGGGCAGGCGGTGGTCCTAGTCCACCGCCCGGCTAACCGGCTGAGGCCGGTCACCGAGCGACGACCCGCACGACGCGGGTCGTGCCTCCTCCACGGGGTCGCGCGCCGCGACCCCGGTTCCCCGTCGCGCTACGGTGAGCGCTGCCCCGCGCCGGCGCCCAGCAAACCGGCCGACGCCGCACGCCCTGGCTGACCCCGGACACTCCCCCTCGCCGCCATGCTGACCGGTTCCCCTCTCCGGAACCCGCAGCCGCGCCGTCGCCTTGAGACCGTCGGACCACCGCGCCGCCACCGCTGGAAACCCGCCGGACCGCCGTGCCGGCCAGAAAACCCCAAAAACACGCGGATCTTTGCCGGGCCGCTGTGGAGGCTTCAGAGGTCGGATTTCGAATCCGAAATAAGTATTGGAAAGATCGGAGATCGTACTACGTGATCATGGGCGTCGATTGACGATCAGATAAATTTTTTGATGCTCTAAATTAAGCTCAAAGATTGCGGGAAATTAAAAACGAAACAAAAAAGACTCCTACCTCTAGGGCAATGCTCGAAGCATAACGGGGAGTCCGCCGCCGCTCCGCTGCCTTGCTGGAATTGGCTCGCCGGAGGTGCCTCGCCGGATTGCTTCGCCAGATCTAGAGTAGAGGGGGAGGGTTTGATTTAGAAGGAGCAGAAGAAGAGGGTGGGGGGTGCGTTTAAGTAGAAAACACTTAAACCCCCCCCCCCCCGCCCGGCACGCCCCCGACTACGCTGCCGATGCAGACAAAAAAGAGGGTGCCCCGGGGGTAAAAACGACCTCACGAGCACAATGGCGGTCTCATAATTTTAATCCGATACCCCGTTCAAAAGTTATAAAATTTAACGTCCGAGGCCGCTAAATTACGAAAACGCCCCTAGGGAAATTTTTCACAGATGGCCCGTGCCTGCAAAAGTTACACCCCTCCTAGGGTAAACGACAAGCTACGAACTCAGCGGCGCCCTCGGTTTTCCAATCCGAACCACCATTTAAGAGATACCCGCGTTTCAACTTTAAACGAATTAATTACTTTATTTAATCCGTTTAACGTTCTAGAAGCGGGCGAGGGGTCCAAACGTCCCGCGCAGACAAGTTTTATGTTGTTCCAATGGTAAACACCCCATTCTGGACACATCAATAAACTCAGATCTCTGATTCGAAGCACCGTTTAGGAGTTATCCCATTTATTTGGCGTTTCCAATGTGAACACACTGAAAATTTAATTTCGGCCACTCTGGGGCTCGGAATCGCGCGCCGTCTGAAGGCGCTGCTCTGGAATATCATCAAGAATATTCCAAAGTCTTTCGTAACAAAAAGCAGGTTCTTACTACATTTTACTTACTGATATCAATTGTGTCTCTCAGATTTTGGAAATTTAACTCACAGAAGCGGTAAAATTATGTTTTATGTAAATTTTCAAATGCTCCTAGGAGGTGGGTAAAAGATGGTAAATAGTTCAATAAATTTTTTATATATATAAAATTATTATAAACTAACTCCAATAAATTACTATGAAATTATATAGGTATTAGGTATCTATTTTTACATAAAATAATTTTTTTTTGAAAAAAATCCTATTTAAATAAAAATTTGGTTTTAAACAATAACTCACTCTTTTTCACTATTCATCAAAAATTTAATGTTTTAAGAAAAATACCAAAAATTTACCCTAAGCTAATTTCAATATTCTAAATACAAAAATGAAGTCTATTTTGAATGATAAAATTTATAAAATTTCAAAAAGTGGTTATTACTATTCATAATGGCTAGTATGATTGCTTCTGGTGTGTTAGAACTCGAAGTTGTGTACAACACACACTATTGTATTATTCAAAGAGAAGCGTATTGTGGAAACTTGGGGTGTTAAAAAGTTCATTTCATAGAAACCCACATTTTACAATTGAATCCTATAAAATCTTCTAAAAATGGATTGATAGAACCATAACAGTTACCCAATGTAAAATATAACTAGGTTTCCTCATAGGATAACGTAGTGTTCAAATTAAAATATGTACATGGAAGATAAATATAACTATCGTGTTCTTAAGTAGAGTGATAGAGAACTTGGTTAAAATAATGTTAATAATAAAAAAGCTGTAAATCTATTATTATATAAGGAACCATTTGATTCATCAGAAAATAAGGTACAAAGAAATCATTTTCTGTTTCAAAATCCTTTCACCAAGGTTAACGAATTTTCATGAGAAGTTATAATTACTTGATTCCATTCCATTTAATATGCAAAATATTACCCTTTGGTCATGTCTTTAAAAATTTACACTTTACCTCTTTCTATAAAAATTAAGGTTAATTTTTCACTCATGAAGCTCTATAAAATAATGTGATCCATGATACGTCATCCCATATATCTTCAATTACCATCAACAAAAAATTGGTAGATAATGTTATCGAATATGCACAAATCCCCATGTGGCGAGATAGTAATTTAATCTAACAAACTACATCTGAAGTTTAACTTGAACAACACATAAATAGTAAACCTTATAAACCTTATGAATTATGAAAATCCAAAACATTATAATGAAAGTTATGAAATCAACATAACTTTGATTCTCAAAATATCACAAAGTACCACTTGGTTATCACATTCCGAACATGTTAATACCCTCATTATAAAATCTATTAGAACATGGTAACAACCTTGATTAACATAAATCATATTATAAAACATGAATGATTCCTTCTTCCAAAGATTACTGGATATATTCATTAAATCAATGAAGGTATAGACCTCATTCTTGATGACATAGAACCCATTGTTAATAATCAGTTCTAGGGAAATCCATACTATCCAATTTAATTATTCATATCCAACTTATTTTTATCCAAACATCAGTATCTCGATGCCAAAAATTAATTAAGGGCATCCTTCCCCTAATCAAAATAACACATTTCTATTAAATCACGTTTCTATGTCTTCATCACCATGAAACATGTCCTTTTTAATACTTAATGAAAAATTATAATAAAAATAATTATATATTTTATGATTCATATAAACAAATCTTCAAATTCCAAAACATAAATACTTTATTAATCCAACTTTATTCATAATCCATTACTCAGGCTTTATCAAATTATTCCTTAATAACTATTGCAAAGAATATGAAATATGAATCATTCTTAAGTTTCCTCAACATCAATACAATCCTGATTTCTATGCATAATGTTTACAATATTGGAAGAACATCACATACCTTTTACAAGTCATTTTCAATCTCATAATCATTAAAAGTATAACCAATAATCAAACATCATTCCTGATTCTCTTCATGATATTTCACCTTGGGAAATTAATTCTCACAATGCCCATACTTTACACATCTGAAATAATAAATTTTTACCATGTTCCTTATAGTTCCCTCCATTTACTAAAACTAGAATGAATAGTGTGAGAAACATTCGTCATATTGGGATAACATATAATCAAGAAAAATTTCATATATGGAACCTAAATGATGAATCCAACTTCTTAAATCTATAAAACATTTGGTTTATCATAGGTTATTCATAATTATCCTCAATTTAAATAGTTCATGATGGGTTTTAAAGACTTTGTGAATTCCCAAAGTGCATCCCCCTAGAGTGTCAAACCAAATGTGTAGTAGGGCCTATTTTCATGTACCTGATTACCCCGAGTCGGGCCCGTAATATCTTATCGGAGTTGTTACTCCTAGGTACATATGTTCCAGATCCACATCCACATGGAGTATCCATATAGATATGTATTTATATTAAACCACTAACTCTATACTTTACCAATATCCCAGGAAATATTCCTATGCTTTTCCTTATCCTTATACATATCCCTGAACACGTAATTAGGGTTCTCACTAAGGTTTTCTCACCATGGATTCTAAAGGTTAAATAAAACTTTTCTATTATACCAAATATATAAACCCTCACTTTTCATACATTAAAATTACATAAATTTTTTGGAATACTTGAAACATTATACAAAGATATGCTTAAAAACTATATTAGTCTAGTGCCTTTAGAAACATGAAAATATAAAAACTGGTACAAAAGTGAGATACATTATCTCAAACAACGTTCTTTATGACTAGAACCCTTCTTGGACAAATAAAACATAATACATATCTTCATAACCTATGGACGGAAACATAAAACTAGGTGTGCTCAGATGCACTAAAGGGTAAACAAGGGATACTTGTAATCATAAGCATGAGTATAATGGTATGAGAAAATGATCATAACATTGGAAGATCATACCCTACATATCAAAAGATCAAAAAGATCAATCATGGAATAGTGTTTTGAAGTTCATAAGACATAAATCATAATTAAAAAATGAATGTAAAACATAAACCATAACATAGGAATAAAATGTGGAATTATGGTAGACACATAAGCATATAATATGATTTCCATTATAGCCAAGACATCGTTTCCAAGACTATCATGGTAGTATGGGTCACTCTCCATTACATATTTGTAGTAATGTTTAACTACCATGTCCTTCTTGGTAGTATGAGTTCACTCCTCATACCATCTTGGTAGTCATGGTTCACTCCCATGGCCATTATAGTAGTCAAGGTTCATTCCAAAGATCATATTAGTATATAACATGAGATATAAATCATTAACCAATGAATTGGAGGGACATATAGGTCTCACCCATCTCATATTGAAACAATACATACATGTTCCACAAGATCGTAAATAATCATATCATAACCCATTAATTGAATGGGTATTATAAATATGTAATCATATCATAACCAGTTAAAAAATACAGGCTTCATAATCATTTAATCATAAAAAAGAACCCATGAAAAGTAGCGGGTTTCAAAAGCATATAAACCATGAAAGAGAAAATAATTTAATATACAAAATTTCATAAAAATATAATCCATTTAGGGAAATAATATGAATAGAAAATTTGAATAATTTCCCTAGAAAGGCACGAGTAACACCAATAGATGTTTTTTGAGATGAGAAATAATTTTTAAAGATCTTTTAAAAAACATTTCATGATAAAAATATCATTTCTTATTTGAAAAATAATTCTAATTCATAAAAATATTTGAAAATATTTTTTGTATAAAATACATTGAAAATTTATAAAGAAGAATTGAAATAGTTTTGAAAATCTTTTTCCTTGAAAACTTATATAATATGCTCGAAACCAATTTAAAAACATTTTTCTTTGAAAAAACATTGGAAAATTTAAATGAAATCCTGAAAAAATTTTAGAACCATTTCTTTGAAAATACTTATAAATATTTAAGTAAATTCTTGAAATTTATTTAAAAATCATTTCATTGAAAATACACTGAAAAAGTAAAATAAATATTGAAAACCATATAATTGAAAATACTTTGGAAAAATATAAAGAATTATAGAAATTATTTAGAAAACCATTTATTTGAAAATAAATTTAAAAATGCATAAATAAATCTTGGAAATATTTTGAAAACATTTTTACTTAAAAACTTATCAAAGAAGTGTGAAAAAGGTTTTGAAAACAATTTTCCATGAAAACTTATTAAAGAAGTTTTGAAACCTTTTGAATACCATTTTATTTGAAAACTAATAAAATTAGAGACAAAAAATTTTAAAAAACTTTTTAATTTAAATAAAATTTAAATTTTATTAATAATTTCTGAGAATTTTTTGAAAACCTTTTTATAAAACATAGTTTTAAAAGAACATCGATTTCTGAAAGAAGAGAGGGTAAATTCAGTTTTTCTTTAAGACACTTTTATAAATATATTATGTAAAAAAAGTGAAAAAATGGTACAAATTCATTAATATAATATAAATAAACATTTTAAGATAAAATTCATTAGTTTTTTTTGAGATATGGATCATAATATTTCATTAATTTAAGCATAAAGATATACAGTCTCTAAAAGTGATGATATTGTTTCAATAAACTCTTTTAACTTGGTAACATGGGATCATAATATCCATATAAGAAAAAGAAATTACATGAATATTATAAATATAATTAAAATAATTAAAATAATGAGATTAATGATATTACATGTAAAATGATAGCATATACACCTTATAAATTCAGTTTCATAACACAACATGAGTCTCAAAGAAAGCAAAATGAGACAAAACTATTTTACCAATTTGGTAACATTTGAAAATTAAAACCCATGAAAGAAATATCATATAATGGATATTTAAATACCAATAAAACTAAGTATAATAATCATTTAACACATCTATATTCAGTATACATACCACACAAATGCAATTGGTGGTGAATGAAACATGTATCTCACATAAATAAAAAGTGAGATGAAATCCCCTTACCTTGTGTCTTGAATCTCATCATACTCATTAAAAAAATTGTATATAAATACACGTTTATTATAAATTTTTCACAGAACCATAATCTTATATCCATTAGCTTTTATGGTTTTATTATAAACTTATATTACCCTCTTATTAACAATTCTATTTTAAGGTTTCATTTTAGGTAATATCCGCTTTATTCTCTGCATGTGTCTTAATTTGTTATATATTTGGTCCTCATACTTATATAATTATTTCCAAAATGTAAAAAATGATAATAATATAATTTATATTCAGAATATATACGTTATTATAATCTATATAATATACAAGTATGAAATGGAATACACCATTTATGGATACAGTAGGCCGTACGTACAGATGAACATTGTTTCCGTTTAATAATCGTATTGAAAGAAAGAAAGTAAATGAAATATATATTTATAAATATATCATTATTAAATTAAAATTATCATATCATATATAAAATATTATATCACTTACACCATCTTTACTACATTCCATGTAGTGTGTGAACGAATCACATCACTTTGAGGGGGTGGTGGTCTACACTTCTTCAAACAAAATTAACGTACGTACAAAAAATGTAAAGTATAAATTTATTTGTTTCAAAGGATTAATGATGCTTAAATACATAATAAATATAATATATAAAAAATATAAATATAGTTTCATTCACAATTTCCACCATGATAGACAGTAAGGGTAAGAGAACAATCATTTTTTTTTGTGAGGCGGTAGTTTGCTATACACATAAACAATATGTTCGTTACCCATTCGATGGTGCTGAGTGTAAGTGTTGGTTTAACAATTTGTAAAAACAAATACTAGTATATTGAATATTATATAGTTTTTATGTGATCATAGAATAAATATTCTGGAGGGGGTGGCGAAAAAAATTAAAAAAAGGAGTTCGTGGGAAGCCGTTACCTCGTAATTGGGTAACTCCTTTTGGTTTGTGCCAAAAGCATTCCTTGGATTTATTTATTCCAAAGGGGGGGATACTAGGAGAAATTTATGGATTTTTTAAAGTTTATTGGGAATATATTGTCTAAACATAAGTGGTTTTAGAGGTGTAAAGAAGAGTAATAGGTTGTGGCCTTTTATAGAGAAGGGAAAGGGCACACTTGAAATTTTTGAAAACAAGTTAGGTGTACCCATGTTTTTACCCCAAGTGGTCATAAAAAGCCATAAAAACTCCAGAATGTAATGTTAATGGTCTAATAGTTTCCATAAATGGGTTTTTTTAAAATATTATATGTCTTTTTGGGTCCTAAATTTAAGGTTTAGAACATTGTTAACCAATCATTTCCCTTAATCGTTGTAATTAATTTTAATAACTTTCACTAATATTTTTGTTAAAAACAAATATGAACATATTAGAAAATATAAATCATGATGATTACCAATATGGAATAAATTTTTCCAAATTCTAATCATATTATTGGTAGAAATTAATTTAAAAATTATCTCATTAAAGGGACAACACTTTAGTTTTTTAAAGTAAAAACGTCCAAAAGTTTTCTATGTTTTTATACACAATTTCAAAGTGAAATTGATTCTAATGAACTAAATTGGATGAAATTATAAAATTATTATCTAATTAAACTTTATTGTAAATTTAAAATATAATTTATCATTAAAAATGAATTAGATAAAAAATGGTTTTGAATTAAAATTCAGTATATTTAACTATTCATTAAAAAATAAAAATTTACAGAAAAATACCAAAAATTTATCCTAACATAATTTTTATGTTTCTATTTAAAAGATTAATTTTATTTGGAACTATTAAATCTATAAAATTTCAAAAGAATTAATTTAAAACGGGTTGTTCATTAAAAGGTTGTAAACTACCTTTATAAAAATATGAGTTTTTAAGAATAAGATTGTGTTTGTTCTTATCTTATATCTATCAAATCTATTGGATGGTTATAAAAATATTCATTTGAATATATAAAATATAAATTTAATTTATATCATTCCTTATTAGTAATTAATTTAACTTATTAATATAAAACATATTTGACACATTAAATAGACTTTTATAAAATCTGTCCCTTTATATTCATTTGGTTTCTATATTATTTTTTAATTATTTGGTAACCAATGAATTAAATTATATATATTAATATTTTATTTAATCCTATAATATTAAATTTAATATTCATGTTATATCCTATTAATTAATATATTTTTAATAATGAATTATTTTTCTATATCACTCAGTCTTGCGTGTTACAAAAGCCCTCACGGAAAGTTAGTCTTGTATGTAACAGGAGTTAACCACTGTGTTCCTTATAGATGAAGCTAAAATTTACTTTGTTTTTAGTGCATAAATAACATGATGTTTCATATAATGGAATCTAGACATAGTTCTTCGATCCAAAACAAACAGTTTTCAATGTTTTATAAAATGAAAAATATCAAAAGATTAAATTAATTAAGAAAAAATAATTCACAAATTCTTAGGGTGTTAAAAACATAATTTAACAAATGAAGAAGAAGATTATAAAGTTTAATTGATGGAAGATGAAACTTTTGAATATAGTAAACTATTTACTCCATAGATAAGAACATGATATGAGGAAAATTATTTGAATATTATTGGTGATAAAACTTCTATAAAATACTCATTAAGGATCAAAACTATAAAAAACAATCCCTATTTTTTGATTTGTAACAAACCTCATTTATGGATGATATGAAATATGATTCCTATGGATGATGTGTTATATTATATAGAGAAAAATTAAACAAGGGATATAAATAATATTCTATCCGATTATAATTTCACAGAAACAATGTGTGTGTTCTATAATTAGAATGGAGAGCATGGTAAAATGATCTAAAATAAAGAATGATTGATTTAAAAAGATTATGTTCAAGTAGAAGAAATTTATATATAAAAAACCATTGGACATGTGTCCATAAATGAGTAAATATGATTATTTAATACAATATTTCCTAGTGAAAATACAAAATCTACCAAAAGGATGCAAAGATACAATTTTTAAATAGGATTCTAAAAGAATATACCTCCATCAAACAACTAGTGGGTTTTTTGATTGGTGATGTTGAATTAAAAGCATGGCGGTTAAAAAGGGCCTTGTATGGACTGAAATAATAACCATGAGACTTTTGAACATTCCTTGAAACATTTTTATGGAATATGGAATTTAGGAGCAGGGGATTCGATCATAATATTTGAGTGAAATTGATAATGGAAGACCGCTCCATCATGATTTTCTATGTGGATGAAATCATATTCAGAGAAAACAAGTATAATTAAGTGGAAGGGATTTAATGTTTTTGAGATTAATGTATGAAATGATAATTATTATAGAATTAAAAAAAATTATGTCTAACAAATAATAAAAAAGTGGGATACAAATTAATTTTTCTTGGAAAATTATGCATTGGACCTACTGAAGATGTTTGAGATACTTGAGAGAAAACTAGTTTGAACATTTATTTTGGTTTAAATCATTCATAAAAAACATAACTAATTAATATTGGCTTATCCATTAATTTCTAAAATTATTTTCATAAGCTTATTGTATCACATAATAACATGAAATGAAATATTATTGTTAATATGTGTCGCTACCTACTATTAATGTTGTCCCAAGGAGGAACCTCTCTTCATTATAAAGTATATCATGTGGTAAATTTGCGACACACTTGATTTCAATTTAATATATTTGTGTAGGGAATGAGAAATAATTATATACTTACTTGGATACATATTAGGATAAAGATATTATGGATATAAAATCGTTGAGTGGATGATCCTTTTTCATTAGAATCTAGTGAATTGAGTGGTTAATAAAGAGGTAAGAGGGAACCTATCCCGATATTGCTAAATTAGAGTATATATTATAAATAAAATATTATAATCAACTAGAATGGATTAAAAAACCACCAGAGGATCTTGGAGAGGAGGTGATATTACCTATGGCAGTACACTGTGGAAACCAATGTGTGATAGAGCTAACCTATAATCTGGTTCAACAATCCTGAACAAATCATATTGAGCTACAATATCAATTTATTAAAGAAAAGTTTTTGTAAATCATTATCAATCTCAAGAATACGGGTAAAAATAAAAAATTGTTAGATATACAGAAAAATCCATTTTTTAAATTGGAATTTCAAAATCGTCAGTTAAACCTAGATATTCAACGACCTCCATTCACTTGACCATGTTCAGATGATCCCCTAGTCCTATATATATGTGTATGGACACCCAATACAAGAGACTTAATATTTCCATAAAACATAATTAGTCATTATGGAATGGTTATTTCTATTTACATATAAATGAACCTGTGTGTGTATATATATTTATATCACTCTATAAATATATTCACATATCCACATGTGAATGTGAATATCTATTTATATATACATATACATATATGAATGTGTATAACTACCCAATAAAAGTAACTCCATAATGCTAAATCATTTTTAGATTTTAGAAGATTCATTTCAACTGTATCTTTTAAAGTCGATGTAATGAAAATCATTTCAAAAAATATCATTTAGACGATTTACCAAAATCCATTCTAAATCTATAAATTATAGTATTTAAATCAATTAAAATTTCTTGAAACCCCTTTTAAACATAAAAAATTATTAATCAATCATTAAATAAAAATCCAATTTCTCAACATCATACAACATAATATCAAGAAAAATGGGACCATTGAATGTGAAATAATTTGACCCATGGCATGGTGAAGCACTATACAACCAAAGGATAGTCATTGAGAGTAACCCAAAACCATGAATGTGGGATCTATATCAGTTACCAAACCATGTGAGCTCACCATTTACTACCATATGAACTCTTATTTCACTCCAAAACATAATAAATCCAAAAAAAAGAACAGCAATATAAACCAAAATACCATCAATATAAAACATATGATAAGAAAATATTAAACAATTAATTGAAACCCATCTTCCCATTTAAACACAAGGTTAAGAATGAATAAGAGGTCACAATTCACTTCCTGCTTCTACATTTGATGTCCCAATAATCCCACCTCTATCTACCAGACACACCAAAATAACAAAGTGCACTTTGAAACATAGTTACCCTTAAGAAACATAAGCTATGAAACCTCTTGTAATGAATGAGACTATGATAACACCCAAATAGGCACTCGACCCATCCCACACCTACTAGGAGGGGTGTTTTTAATCTGCACAATATGGTGATAAGTTCTATGGAATTTGGGTAAACTGGATGTCAATGATTTTTTCAATATAAATAATATTTAAAGGGTTAAATATTTTTATTAAAATTACATAATGACCCATTGATAGCCCCGATATCCATGTAATAAAAATTAAGTGGTATGAAATAATTTTTAACAATTTAATCAAACATTAGATCAAGGACATGTAAAATAAAATACCTCACAACACCCTCTAATTCCTCACATAGAAACTACCTTTTTTTATTATCCATAATCTTATGATATAGTCAGACAAAGAACAATGTAATGAAAATAAATAATGTCATAGTTGGTTGAAATTACTAAATCACTATAGAAAATAGACATTGACATTTCTGATCAAACTATCCCATGTGACCTAAGGTCATCTACAATCAATCCTATATATTATTCTAAGAATCAGTGAAATAATCTATAAAGCCACTCTATCTAAAAAAATTGAGTGGTGCGAGTAATATGTGTGATCAATATTCTAGTATCTAATAACCATTGATTTTATGATTTTATTATCCAAAACAAATAAAAAATTCTTATCTGAAATACATATAGAAAATACATTTTACACCTATCACTATATCCCAAATTGTTTTTAATAAGCTTTTAGAAACCTTTCCTGAACGAATTATTTTTAATAAAATTCAATTTAAGGATAGATTAAAAAAAACTATAAATATAAAACCATTTATAAATACAATTTTCAATAAATTAATCCATTGTAATGTGTTTTCAAATTCATGTAATACCTGCGATTCTATTATAGAAGGTAAATGCTACCTGTAAAAACTATTACACCAATGGGCCAATTAATGATCCTTTATTGAACAATTTATTTAAAGGTTAAATGTTTTTATTTTAAATTTAAAAAACTAATTCCATTTTTAATTCGTCATTTTGAAATTATCTCAGTATGAATTTTAATGTTTTTTTGAAATGTGTGATTTTTTGTCGAAAATTAGGGGTTTCAAGAAACTTGTAATATGTATAAATTTACTATTGTATAAGATTGAATCATAATTTTAGATCACCTTTAAAGTAATAAAAAATTATTTTAAGAAATAACATTACACATTTTTCAATATTATTTGGAGTTATAAAACCTATGGATTTTTTTAGAATGAATTGTAATGTTACATTAATATTAAAATCATTTTCAATATTTTCATAAATCAAGTATATTAAATTGAGATTCAGTTTTGGATTACCTTTAAAGAAAAATAAAATTTATTTATTTTATAAAAAATCAATTTTTTTCATTGAAGTTAATATTCTGGAAAATTTTGTCATATATATAGATTTAAAGGTGAAAAATATTATTTATCTGAAAAATACTTTTACGTGATTAAGTATAATAACTTTAAAATTAACTTTTTAAACATTTAGAAATAATATTTGATTAAATTATTTTAGAATGTAAAAATATTATTTATTAAATTTTGTAAAATGGAAAATATTAATATTTCTCATTAAAATAAATTTCTATGGTTAGAAATTAATTACCAAAGTAAATGTAAATTTGGGGAAAAAATAAAAAGTTAAAACCAAAATCCCTAAGGCAATCAATGATGACTAAAAAAGGAGTGGTTTAGGTTTTTTTAACCCAATATCATTTTAATCTCTTCCTTTTTCCATTTATATCCTTTGATAGTTCAATATAATCCATAACTTATAGATAATGTAAGGTTTACTCCCAAAACTACCATCCCCATAACTTATACAAGGGAAACATATTTAGGACTTCATGAAAAACCTATCATTCGAATTTATGTTTGAAATATTTCAATATTTTTCCTCCCTATATCCTTTTACCTCATTAAAATTCTTATGTAAACCATTACTTGGCATAATGGATTCATTTCTAAGGAGGTCTACAAATAAAATTCATCTCCCCAAAGTGAGTACTATCAGCTAATTATCTTATATTTTGAATTATATTTTATAACATTCATTCTAGATACACTAATATAATAATGTTAATATCATTTATAAACATTATTATTATAATATTTATGTGATTACCAATTTTTACACAAATACCACATCTATTAATAAAAAATTGGTGTTCATATGTTGTGTGAACAACGTCCTCCATGACATAACATATTTCATTTTCCTTCACTAATTTACAATGCTTGATAAAAGGATGGTACTAAAGGATAAATATGATGCCTATGATTTCATTATGGTTATGGTATGAAAATTTTTAAAACCTATTAATCATATTATTAACAATGATAATCATTAATTTAATGATTTAAAATAATCATACAAAAGGATAAACAATTATTCATATTGTGTAATGTTATATTATACAAATTCCTTTAAATTATGAGATATCTCACTAATAAAAATTATCAAATATCATTATTAATTTAGTATAATTATATTATAATAAATCCACCTCATAATCATTCATTAAATAAGGTTATGTTCTTGTTTTTGTCGGTTTAACCCCATACCTGAAAAATAGTTTTAATTTATACAATGAATAAACATGGGGATATAATTAATAGTATAGTGTGATAAAAATTTGTAAATAATGATTTTTTTGGTTCCATAGATATTATATCAATACATAATTTGGAAACCCATCTGTTTTTCAAAAATCACCATAACATGTTTATTATCAACTTCATCTTAAAAGATAATGTCTAAAACACCCATAAAAGGAATTTAGAAAATATTAAATTATTTTAAATAATCCTTAAATGTAAATTTACCAGCATAATATTAATAAACATTATAATATGAATGAATAAAAACACCACTATCATCATCATAATCATTTATTCATTTATTCAGAGATAAAAAGGGGGGAAATCACCTCCAAGGGCAAGAAAAAGACTACCACAAGCCTAAGGGGGTCTGAAATAATTTAACCCAAGGGCATCCCCCTGAATGAGATCCACACTCTCAAGTTTCAAGAGATCCACATTCGAGACGCAGTAAATGTTGGAGTTGGGATCGGCCACAGAGGCAAGGTGATCCACCACTTTGTTCCCTTCACACCATGTGTGAAGCACTTTGGTGTTGTTTTTGAGAAGCATGTTGAGACACCTTCTAATGATATAAGATATTGACCATGGGAATGAACCTATACCCTTGAGAGCATTATGCAGAATGAGGGAGTCAGTCTCCACCTCAAAGAGAGTGATTTTGGCCTGTTGGCAAAGGGTGAGGCCAGAGAGAGTGGCCTTGGCCTTTGCCTGGATGGAGGACCCACTACCGAGATAGGCAGAGAAGGCCATAATGACTGCACCTCTAGAGTCACGAACAATCCCACCCCCACATATGGTTCCAGAGCGACATGAGCCATCAGTATTAAGTTTCAAACCGCATGCTGGAGGATTTCACCGCACCAAAAGGGATCTAGGAGTATTACTTGGCTGTAGAGGCACTGGTACATTGATAAGAAGGTGCTTCAAGGTGGGTGCCTCCCGCTGTCTAGAAAAAAGCTTAACCATATCCAGAAGCAAGTTCCTGATACGCACAATAATGGAACTACCGGAGGATTGGATACCCTCAAAAATCATCTTTTTCCGAGCATGCCATAAACACCAGCAGGCCGAATGAAGCACCAGAGTGCGGGCTGTCTTCTCCGCACCAGCAGAACCTGTGCCACTGTACCAGGACTCCAAAAAGGAGGCCTCGGTTCTGGAAGAAGTCGAGAATGTGGTGAATGAGCTGAAATAATTCCAGACCTCATTTTTCCAATCACCCTCAAAGAAAATGTGCACCACATATTCTTCCCAGTGATTCTTGCAACGACAGCACCTTGACGCCAAGTTGATGCCACAACGTTTGATATTGTTTTCTGAGGGAAGGGCATTGTTACTGATCTACCATAGGAGGATGTTCAACTTCATTGGTACCATTTTGAACAACAGAGTTTCATTCCAACCATCTGATGGAGGGAGAATATTCTAGACACGACGAAAGTCCTTTAAAGAGAAGGTTCCTGAGCTGAATGGACTAAAAAAACACCTCTCCTCCACATCGGTGATAATGATGAGATAAAATAGTACCTTCTGATCCTTATCAAGCACATCAGAAATAAAGGACGAATGTGTGGCCACTTGTTTGAATGTGATATCAGAAACATGGCACCCCGCGAAGCCAATGGGAACACCAGCCCAGTTTCGGTGCCAAAATGATAAGTTTCCATTCCCCACGATCCAGTGGGTAAGGGGATGAATCTATGGAATAACGGCAAGGATACTGGACCATCAGGGAACACCACTATTATGAAATTAGTATAAACGATCAAAACTATAAATATGTGATGTGGAAAACATGAAGAATTCATCTAGAAAAATAAAATTTATGAAGAGTATGAATGGAATTGGATATGAATATGGTTATGACTTAAGTTATTAAGATATATATTTTTATAATATATGAGGTTAGAGTACATTCATGTAATTATAAGATAATGGGAAGGGTTTTTCATCACAAATTCCTCTCTTTGAGACATGTTTTATAATGTACACCTAATTTCCTATAAGTGGTGTACATAATACCTATTTAATCTGTTACATCATTAAATTATTTTATAAATAGTATTTAAAGATAATTTTTAATCCACTTTTTCAAGATGTTATGATTGAATTTCTTCCCATTCCATAAGTCAGGTTTTTTGTCTCATTTTTCATTCTTTGTGACTCATGTTGAAATAACCACTTAATTTGAATTTCATGGTTCATAGTACTACATGGAATAAATTTAAAATTTTACTCATTAAATTTATGGGATTTAAAAGCCTATATATTTATCACTCTCTCATATTCTTTTTATTCAAGAATTTACTTTTCCATTGTAGAAATATCAACCTTAGTTTTTATAAAGATAAAGACTGTGAAATTTTATAAATATAAATCCCTTTCTAGATACTATAATGTGGAAGAGTCTATGAAATATATTAACCTATGGGAAATCAAACCAAAATTGTTTGATGATCATTGAATAAATCATCGCCCAAATATGCGATGAGGGGCCCTAAGACTACTCATTTGGGAGACACTCCTAGTGGACATGATTTGGAATATTCACATGATCTTAATGAACAATGATGAATTATTTTTCCTACCTATAGCTTGGTCTCATATTAATTCATTATATTGAATAAAATTAATATCTACCATGTATAAACTAACACATTTTTTATACACTCACCGTTAATTTTATTTAGTAAGGGTACATCATGTAACTTTGATGATACCCCATAGCTTCAAGTCAATTTAGGCATGTTATCATAGACATCCACATTCTTTTACTAAATGGGGAATTATTTGATGTATATATTTCTCACTATATGGATAACAAAGTTTTATTAATCAATTGGTTCCTTAGGGAACAAAATGGATTGTCTGTGAGAATATTTTTATGAATTCATTGTACTCAAACAAATAATTGGTGGATCCCACCATTACATATTATCTTGATGAATAAAAAGGTATTAGGAACTGGAAAAGGGTTTGGTTTTGGTGTATTCATCTTTCCATGATAGGAAATTATATTTGCATAAGGCCTAAAAACAAGTTTCCATGTGGACGATATTATAAATTAAATCAGTAAGTGATAAATGATTATTATTATCCATGTTTTATTTTATTATTATAGATATATAATTACAATAATTTTATTTTATTATGGATTCATGTTGTTCATTTGTTTTCTACATATCACTTATCCCATGTTTATATTATGTAAGGTTCTATTGTATGATACTCCTTACTGAGAATCTCATCTCACCCATATTTTTTTCCTTTCCCCATGAAACCTATAAGAGACTATGTGTAATTTTATAGGATTTGATGGAATCAATAATAATTTCATTTAAATGTGTTTATGTTATATATCATGTTTTCATGTGAAATTTATGTATGTATCTATTCTTCTAAGACTACAGTACAATTTAATCCTTCAAGAATTCCTATAATTTGTACTAATAATGTAATATAACTATCAGATCAGGTTTTTTGGATTCTGAAATATTTCTACTCCCCTATTGGTTACTTTAAAAATGGTAATAAGAAGGAATCCTATAATAATTAAATGAATCAATAGTAGAAGTAAAAGATAAATAATTTTTATAGAGGAATAAAGTGAAGAAGAATTACAAAATAATGGCAACTAATGGTAGACAACCATAGTCAAAACATCATAATGAATGAGAGTGGGAACCAAACAATGCATAACCTCAAAAATATTACTCATGATACATGGATAAGAGCTTTGATGTATATGTTCCAAAGTTATCTGACATGCTCATGAGACACTAGCTGGAAATATGTACTAAAAAACTTATATAACCTAGGCCTCTCAAGGACCAGGGAAATGAACCCTAGATAATACCTCAACTATGCTAGTGTATCAACCATTTTATTACCCACCATTCTAGGGTATCTGGTCTATCGTTTCACTTATGTTATGTTATTAGTGTCCCAAATTGATATTACCCACTCTTAAGCTAGTATAGCGTAAGTTAGGGGTCGATCGATAGGGAACCGGATGAGTGCTTGAATTCGATTATGTTTGGAATTAACATAGAGATAAATGCTAAATTTAGAGTGGGTTTCTTGTTTTTAATTATGACAACTGTTTTGATTACTGAAGTAAATATTAATGTTTTAAGGTAAAGAAATCAAAAGTGGTTTTTAATGTGGTTGATAGAAAGAGGAGTGTATTGGGTCTGTGGTTATTATGGAGGTTATATGAACTTCTTATTAGGTTGTGTTGTTCCTAATAACCCAACACTCAAATCTTAAATAGTAACAAGGTTCCCTTGGTCTGGTAAACTATGTCTGGAACTGAAGAAATTGACTCCTTCATCTGGTAGTCAGTGTATCACAATTATTTATGTAAACCATTCCATTTGTGAGTCGACGAATACATCCAATGATCATGATGGTATTCATCATTAATCTTTGTTTGAGTCCCTAAAAATTCTGCACTTAGTTTGGATCATAATTTTCAGTGATACAAAGAAATGATTGAAGAAGAATAAGAAGAGTTAAACAAAACCAACACAAACAAAATAATTAATCAAAATTACAACACTATTTCATCACCCACAGCCCCAACACACAGGGTGTTTAGTTACACATGGAAGGAAAGATGATAAGGAAATCCTCACTACCAAATGGGGTCATCGTAGATTCTTCGAGGGGAGGTGATTTTATTGATAGGATGGGGGAATTGTGGGGTAGCAGAACTATAGTAGCATGACAGCCAGGCAGCGAAACCTCCCTCCTTCGAATATTGTCTAATGACTCCCAAAACCAGAGTCCAAGACCACTATTTATAGAAAGTAAAAATACTTGGCATGTATAGAAATTACACGCCATGTAGTGTCATCAACACACTTTTGTTGCATTTTTTCTCTGGTAGGTGGAAATCTGTGCCACCCTTGACTTCCGTGGTGTCGACGGTTGGTTGGTTAAAGAGACACAGCGTGTGGCGTTGCCTCACATGATGTGTATTCTCTGAAAAATGCCACCAACTGCATCTAGAAGCCTATAAACATCATGTAGGTATGACCCACATGGCGTGTTGTCTCTGTTATAGAATCATGGTCTTGTACTCGTCCAACCGGTCCATGTATGAGTCTAAATGTATATAGCCTGTAGGTATATACGTGCCGTGTATTTGGGAATTTTTCTAAGAGTTCACCCTATTTGTGTGTTTGGCCATAAAACACCTGGAAATGAACAAGATCACCAAAATCAAAGTATTTGTCCACTAAGCAGTATGTATTTGCTGAAAAGATGTTCTCTTTTTCAAAAATATATGTGGAAATGTATACACAAATCAGTTGTATCAAACTCCCCCACACATAGTCATTTTCTTTCCCTCAAGAAAATCTCAACATCTAATTAAAAGAGTCAATATTTTAAAAATAATTCATTTAATTAATCATAAGTGTAAATGATACAGTCACAAGATAAAATTCAGAAAAGGTACAAAAAAATTCAATTCATTAGATATTCTAATCACTCCTCATATATAATTCAATTAACTACTTTCATCCTATTTTAAAAAACATATTTAAACCTTTCAAAAATAAGCATGCCACTTGATGATCTATCTCACCATTAAATTACACTATCAAAACTCAAGATATTTTTAATCAAATTTATGCTTAATCAAATGTATATACAATCTATCCATAGGTTTTCAAGAAATATGTTTATTTACGTTAGAAAATTGAATTAAAAAAATCATTATGGAATTTCAATAAGGTTCAGATGTCTCTGTGGAAAAGGGTTGGTAGGTAATGATGTGAAAAACAAGCTCCAAGGCTTGAAAAGGGAGGTTAAATTATTTAAATAACACAACATGATATTCAAAATAAAGCTCAATCTAAAAAAATACTCAACAAGCTCTGTCGAATTCTCTCATCACCACCATATACCTTAAGTTGGTAGAGATCACAAACCATCAAGTTAATATAAGGTCCCATTATATTTATCATTTTTTTAAAAAAAATATAGGGGACCCCTTAGGAATTCCAAGAATAGGGTTTTGGAACCCATTCTTCCATAAATAAACAAGAGGCCCTCCCCCAGTCTTAATTTCATGACTATTTAAAAAAATGTTCCATGTACTCCAAATCCCCTATCTAAAGATCATGTTAATAATCACAAAAAGTAAAAAAATATAAAGGTAGGAAGGGAAATAGGTTTGTAATGTGGCTTCCTATCAAGGTTGTTCGTGGTTTCAAGGGGCTTTACGAAGATTAGATTTATTGTATGCCTTACGATAAAAGGGGTTAAAACAATATAATGCCTCAATCATTTTAATGTAGATCAAATATTATTCTGGTTTTGAAAAGAAAACATGAAAATTCTGGTATTCATGTACATCCTAAGAATCAATCAATAAATAGGGTATTATAAAGAATACGATGAAGGGTTTTGAATACCTCTTATGAGTGGAAAAATACAATAAAAAGACAATCAGGTTTTGACATGAATATAAATGATTAGCCTAATTAGTGTAAGTTCCTATGATTACAAGTTGCAATTTAAACTATATCAGCAATCATTTTAAAACACTTAAGAGGCAAAATAAGCATGAAACCGTTAAAAATTTCTTACTTATATCTTTATTATTTATAAATACGACTAACCAAAATTTCTTCACATTTTCAAATATATATTCCAATAATGTTGGTAAGGGAAAATACTAAGGTGGTTGAGAGAATCTCCCCTACACTTAATATTGCACATGGTCCACCAAGTGCACTACTAAGTGGAAAAAGAGGATGGAGACACAAAGAGGCATAGGTGAGGAGGGGACTGAAAAAAGAAACGAAAAATAATGTGAAAATCAAATGAATACTCCCCTCATTCCATAGTAAGAATTCAAGACATCTAAAGGTTTCTCCAGTGAACCTATGACTATCGAGGGAAAAGAAAATCGCAAGCAGGCACATCATCACAATGCATGAATGGAAAATAGACATATATAGAAGGAAAATAAAATGTCACAGTCACGGGGAAGCCTTTAGAGAGGCACAGTCTAGTACAAGTGGGGAAACATCATCAGATGTAGTATAGGGTGGAATAGAGCCCTCGTCCTCTGATAGGGATTCCGTAGAAGGGGCATCCGTGAAGGCGATCTCGACAAGTGGAGAAGGGTCAGTACCTATAGTAAATATGAGTACATAGACTATGGACAAGAAAAACTCAGTAGTGGGGACGAAAGAAGCTGGATGCACAGAAGGAGAAGTAGCATCTAGTGGAATGGGGATCCCCTGATGTTGTAGTAGTAGCTCCACCATTCTATCAATGCGGTCCAGGCACTAAGTATATGTAGTCTGTCGTTGGAGGATAACAGCTTGCCAATGCTGCAGATGAGCCAAGAGATACTCTATCTTAGCCAATCAGATGGTGATGGGGGGGGGGTCCGCCAATGGAGTGGAAGGTGAAGGGGTAGGGGAAGGTCCAAGAGGGGGAATGGGAAGGAATTAGGGAAGGGTGTGGAAATGGGAAGGGGTGGGGAAGGAGGTGCCGGGGTAGCCACATGGGTAGTAGGGTTGGCAGGGGTGGTTGTAAGGCCTGAACAAGGATGTATGTTCCCCTGCTTCTAGACCAATCCCATGCAAATAAACATGAGAAATTCCATCTACTTGGGGGAACCTAATCATTCGTGGGGAAGGGAAGGCTTGAAAATGCTGAGGTGGTGGGAAAGGCGGGTGGCATAGAACCCATCGTTCCGGTTTCCCTGACGGCCAGTGAACATGGGGTCGAAGTAAGAGGGGGAAAGGTAGGGGAGGTCTGGGTAGTTCTGCGGGATGACATAGGTGAGGAGTTCCATGTCACATCCTGTCACAACCCCCATATCCTCATGGCGGGGAAACAAGATGGTGATAAAGCACCGATGGGTGAAATAGAGGATAGGGTCAATGATGAGGGTACTCTTATGGATAGTGGGGGGGTGCAATAGTTGTCAGGACAAAAATATCCCACCACATGGTGATGAGCTCAGAACACTCAGGGTGGTTCATGGTGGATACAAGGGGTGGGGTGACTGGATGAGGATAAAAGCCACACCCTCGGCCCAAATCGATCATGGTAAGAGAAAAAGGTTTACCACCTAGCTGAAATCGGACCACTGAGACTGTGTTGCTAGGTGTCACCGGGTACTCTAGCCCATCAAACTCAAAGGAAGCAGCGAACTCCAAAAATAAATCTCTAAAAATAGGAGTGCTAACCTAGAAGATCGCAAGTAATGGTGTGTGCCTGAGGAGATCCTCCAACTCCCCCAAGATACCTTTCTGCTAAGGCACGCTACTGTCAAGATACCGGCTGCTCAACTAAATAATGCGGTGAGAGAAGCACTAGACTCGGTTGTGTGCCGGGTCAGTGACCAGAAACACCAAGGAAGTATAGGGATCACCTTCAGGGGCTAGACTATGGGGGGAAATAGTAGGGGCTGGCTCTGGTGGAAGAGCAACCTCAGTAGGTGAAGGTTCGATGGACGGGGTGGTCGGTGAGGGATCAGTTTCTACTGAGGAGGGATCAGAAGGTGTGGCAGTTGATATTGAAGAAAGGGTGGTACTCAGAGTCTCTGTGCGAGGTGGGGGAGGTGCGGTACTAGGAATGGCCTTTATCGGTGTGGTGAGTGGTGGAAAGATGGCCAGAGGTGGAGGCTCGTTCGCCGGGAAGTCTTCAGATGGTGTTTTCATGGGTTAGAGTCGTATTCAGTGAATAGTGGGCCTATAGCCATCAGTAATGGAGGTGGGCCACTTTACAGGTGTAGGGTCTCGGTATTCCATATCCTGAAGAAAAAATGAAAACAAAACAAATGAAAAAAAATGGAAGAGAATAAAATGTGAGAAAACCAGAAATGTAAAAGAACACGACACATATATCCAGAGTACACGACGTGTAGTGTAAATGGCTTAGCATCCCGTGTTCTCTGGATAGACATGCCGAGTGAGCATGTCACCGAATATGGAAGGATACACTTCTTGTATTGAAAATACATGCTGTGGACATGAAAATGGGTTCCTGGTTATGGGGTCCAAAGACACGACCGCTGTCTCAGTAGAGCAAAAAACGAATTACACGCCGTTTGAAGGTATGAAACGGCATGTTTAAGAACACAGTGCATATGGCCCCGTGGAGTGCAGGAAATGGGTTGGCCCATAGAAATGGGATAAAAATTGTGTTCTGAATATACACACCTTGTGTGTAAACATGGGATGGGTGGCCTTGTGAAGGAAGTACCCGGGCATGATTTTGGATGGTACACAATGTGTACAAAATAGACACACCGTGTAATTTAAAATTATTAATTGTCTACTGTGTGGTTGTGTACGAAATTACATATAATTTGTTCTCTAATTCATGCACCTGTACTGAGGGAAGCTGAACTGGTGACTGATTCGTCAAAAACCCTAAAATCTACGATAATTGGGAAATAAGGAGTGAAAAATGGCGTACCATGATCAAGGAATGAAATGGGAAATAAATTCAGACCTAAAACACCTGAAAATGGCATATTGGAGGAGGGGAGGCCATGTGCCTGTGGGAGAAGAAAACGGTGGGGGGGGGGGCAAGACACGGGGTGTGGTCGCGTAGGGTTTCTGGGTTTTGTAGCCAGAGTACATGGCGTGTACTCTAGAAGACACGCTATGTAGTACCTTTTTTTGGTTTATTTGTGTTTTTACTATAGTATGTAATATAATTTTTATAGTAAAATATATAGTAATTAATATTAATAATTAAAATAAATATAAATATATACATATATATCATTTATAACAAAATATATACAAGTAATGTATCAGTAAGTACACAACATGTGTTCGAAATTTGGAAAAAGAGAAGTACAATCTTTGGTCCGGTTTTTGGGGTGAGGTTCGAATCAAAAACCGACCGATCCAAACGCAAGCCCTCAACCACTAGAGAAAATGTTTTACTACTGCTCCTGTTTATGAATTATATATATTTAATGAATAGGGCAAATACTTTAAAGGATGAGGTAAAGGAACGATGTGTGGTTTTTAATTAGAATGAAAGGGTTGAAGGAAGGATATTAGCCAAGTTTGAACCCAGGTATTTTGAATACAGGGCCTAGACTCTGCCAATCTGTCAACTTAACTCACAAGTATTCCCTTATTTTGAAAATATTTTTAGTTATTAATTAAAGCATGGCACACATTCCGTATATAAAAATACACACCGTGCGGTTTTATTAAAAGGACAAATGATGGAAATGGGTCGATTGTTAGGATTCGAACTCGGGTCTTTTTGAATTGGGTTATGACCTTAGCCAAATTATCCATCCCCATCATGGGGTTTTTTTATTTAAAAATATATATATATTATGAAAAATACCACACACGCTATGTATGTTAACACGAGTATATAAAAATGAACCCCATGATGAAGGTAGGTATGGAGGGAGTTGACTCGGTGATGGCCTGGTTAAACTCCAATGACTTTACCATCGACATAATCCTTGTTTATTATTTAGTAAATATTTATATGTATAATATTATCAATATAATATAAAAGGACTTAGTACATGCCGTGTATATAGGTGGTACACCCTGTGTGACCTTTGGGTTTCCTAGCAGGAAGAAGCTTTGTTTTAGGTTGTTGGCATGACTTACATACATCTTCTTACCTGAGATGGATAGTAGAGAGTGTTACCACAATATCTTCCAGGTGATGGTATATCTTGAGCCACTTTCCGTTCACTTTGAATGGTTGACCATCCGCCCTGGAAATTTTCATCACTCCATATTGAAACACTCATATGACTCAGAATGGTCCTAACCATCTTTACTTTATATTTCTTAGAAATAATCGAAGACGGGAGTTAAAAAAGAGTACTTGATCACCGGGTTTGAAATATTTTCATGAAATAATCCAGTCGTGGATTGCTTATGTCTTCCCCTTGTACATCATGTAATTCTCATATTCCTCCCATCAGATTTCATCATGTTCTGATAGTTGAAACATACGCTTCTCTTCAACTGCTTTCTGGTCAAAATTCAAGGCCTTGAAGACCTAGTAAGATTTGTGCTCCAAATCTACTGGTAGATGGCATGGCTTGTCATAGATGATGAGGAATGGGGAAATACCCAATGGAATCATAAGGCGGTCTGATATGCCCACAAAGCATCATCTATATTTCTGAACCAATATTTCCTTGAAGGGTTCATTGTTTTTTCCAGAATCTTCTTGAGCTCACTTTTGGAGAGCTCCACTTGTCCACTGAACTGGGGATGATATGTTGTACCCATATGATGCTGCACTCCATAAATTGACAGTACTCCTTCCATTAATGAATTATTGAAGTGGGTACCTCTGTCGCTGATAAGAATATGGGGAATGTCGAAACTACTAAAAATTTGTTTCATTAAAAAGGCCATGACCACCTTTTTCGTGTCGTCTGCTATAGCGGTAGCTTTCACCCACTTGGAGATGTAGTCAACGCAGACCAGAATATAAGTGTTCCCGAAATATGGGGTAAATGGAACCATACAGTCTATGTCCCAGACATCGAAGATCTCCACCTCCAAGATGCTGTGCTGGTGTATCTCAGCTTTGCGCTCCACATTACCTGTTCTTTGGAAACAATCACAATGAGAAACAAAGGCTCCAGTGTCTCTATGCATGGCAGACCAAAAAAACCAAGACTACATGATCTTTTCTATAGTACGGTATGGCCCATGATGTCCCCCAACTGGCGAGGCATTATATAATTCTAGGTCTCCATGACCTTTAGTTTCTGGGATGTAATGTCAGATCACCCCATCCCCATAGGACTGGAACTGTAAAGGATCTTCCCAGAAGTACCTCATGATATCAGATAGAAACCTCTTCCTCTACTGGAAGGAGTGGTCAGGGTGGATAACACGTGTGACCAAATAATTGGAAATATCAGCCTACTAGGTCCAAGGTGATGTTTTGACAGAAAAATGGTGCACATTAAGGAAATCCTGCATGATCTCTTGATCTTCTTCCCTCTGCAAATTCGGCAGCTCCAAGAAGGAGAGATGATCAACAATAATGTTCTCACTCCCCTTCTTGTCTCTGATCACCAGATCAAATTCATGTAGGTGGAGTACCAATCAGATTTTTCATGGATGCACATCCTTCTTATTTAGAAAGTACTTGAGTGATGCATGGTCAGTATAAACAATTACTTTAGATAGCACTAAGTAAGAACGAAACATGTCAAAAGAGAACACCACAACTAGCATATCCTTTTCTGTGGTAGTGTTGTACATATGTGCCTTGTTTCACATTTTAATAGCATAATATATGGGTCAGAAAATTCGATCAAGCCACTGTCCTAGGACTACTCCCACTCTGTAGTCGCGTCCATCACACATCACTTCAAATTTCTCCTCCCATTTGGGAGAAATCATCACTGGAGATTCCACTAGGCGCTGCTTCAGGTGATCAAAATCTATGGTGCATGCCTCATCGAACTCAAAAATGGAATCCTTGGTTATTAGGTTGGTGAGGGGCTGAGATATCATCGTGAATTCCTGAAAGAACCGCATGTAAAAACCTTCATGTCTAAGGAAACTACGGATGGACCTAAAGGAAGTTAAAAAGGGGAGTCCTAAAATGACTTCTATATTTTCTGGGTCCACCTCTGCCCCCTTAGCTATGATTATGTGGCCAAGGATGATTCCAAACTGCCCCATGAAATGACACTTTTCCCAGTTCATAACAAAATTAGTGTTCTTACATATTTCTAGAACTAGCTCCATGTGTCACAAGAAAGTGCTGAATGATTTTCTGTAAATAGAAAAATCATCCATAAAAACCTCCAAGATCTGTTCTGCCATGTCATGCAAGATATCGAACACGCATCGCTGGAAGGTGGAGGGGGCATTTCATATTCCAAATAACATCCTTCAGTAAACATAAATAACACAGGGGCATGTAAATGTGCTCTTCTCTTAATCCTCTAGGAAATGAAAATATGACTGCAGCCGGAATAGCCATCGAGGAAGTAGTAAAACTCATTCCCTGCTAGTCTCTCTATAATCTAATCCATGAAGGAAATGGGGGAATGATCTTTCCTCATGGCATCATTCAACTATCTGTAGTCAACAAAGACTCTCCAGCCTGTGAAAGTTCATGGGGTGATGAGCTCGTTCTTGTCATTTGAAATAACAGTGATACCCTCCCTTTTGGGTACCACTGGAAGTGGACTCACCCACGGACTATCTGAGATGGGGTATATAATTCCTAAATCTACCAACATTATTACCTCTTTCTTCACCACTTCATTCATGGGGGGGGGGGGGTCAGGCGTCTCTGTGGTTTTCGAGATGGCTTCTCTCCTTTGAGCAGCACCTTGTGGGTGCAAATGGTAGGCTTGATGCCCATCATGTCTGCAACTGTCCACCCAATATCTTGCTTCCACCACTTCAAAACCTACAACATAACATCCTCTTGATCATGCCACAATGCTGTACTAAGTATGACGGGCAATGTATGATGGTCCCCCAAGTACCAGTACTTTAGAGAAGACAAGAGAGGCTTCAATTCTAGTTTTGGTGGCATTAGAATTGAAGGTACAAGTGGTGGTAACTTTTCCCTCTCTAGAATGTCGGGAGTAATAGTACACTACTAGTAATGGTCACCCTGGCCTTCAAAGAATTGCAGGTCCTATGGTGCTTCATCAATTGGATTTTTTGGAAAAACCGGGTCATCTGAGGTGGAAGAATATACCAGATCATCTGCTTTTATACTCAAGTGGTCATCCATGGTGGTCACTACATAACAACCCTCATTCTTGGGTAATGATTCTTGTTCGATAGCTTTGAGGAAATTGTAGGAGACTCGTTCTCCCCCTACTATAAAAATCAGATCCCCCAGGTGTACGTCGATCAATACCTTCCTAGTGGCTCAGAAAGGCCTTCCTATAATGAGAGTCGCCTCCTGGTCTTCCTCCATGTCGAGGATGATGAAATCTATTGGGATAATGAGCCTGCCCACCTTTACCAGCACATACTCTAATATCCCCTTCAGATATTTGATGCATTGGTCGACAAGAAGAATTTCTACTTAGGTTGGATTTAGGTCACTGATCACTAGATTCTTAAAAAATATAATGGGCATGATTTTGAAACTAGCCCCAAAGTCGCAGAGGACCTTCCCAAAGCCACATGGTCCAATAGTGCATGTTATAGTGATGCTACCCAGGTCATGGAGCTTTGGGGGAATTGAATGTTGTACGACTAGTGATCACACCTTGGACAGTGTAATGGTGCCTAGATCCTCCATATTCTTTTTGTTGGAGAGGATCCCCCTCATGAATTTCACATATGTCAGCATCTGTGTTAGTGCCTCTACAAATGGAATGTTGATGTGTAGGTTCCTAAATATTTCCATGAACTTGCTGAATTGGTAGTCCGGCTTTCTCTGCTTCATACTCTTTGGAAAGGGTAAGGTAGGCTCAAAGGGTTTGACAAAATTCTTTCTTTTTTCCCTGTGGGTCCTCTTTTGTTGGGAATGTGGATGAGGAGGGGTCTGTAAATGTACCTTCTTTATTATCATGGGATGTAGGTGCACCTGGATGTTCCAGTTCCTTCTGTTGTATCTCATTTCCACTACGCAGTGTGATGGCATGGGCCTCCTCCCTCGGTTTCTTCCTAGTTTTACATGGTAGTGTACCAGGCTGCCTCCCCGAGAGTTAGTTTTCTAGCTGGCCAATTTGTTTCTCTAGGATTTGAATGGAAGACTCATGATTCTGGAATTTAGTCTCAGTAGTAGATATAAACTTGTTCATGAGATCCTCTAATCTAGAGGTGTTCTCCTGATGAGGTGGCTGTGTAGATGGTGGAGGTCATGGCTACCGTGTCTACTAAGGGAGAGGGTTTTGATACCCTTCATGCTGGTAAGAGCCATGATGATGATGTTGTTGCCTCAGGTACTAGCTCTAATATTGGGGATGACTGTAGCCAGGAGGTCACTGGGGTGGAGGATTCTGCTGTTGTGGGCCGCATCCCGTGTTTTGGGGATCACGCCATGTCAGGTTCTAGTACCGATTCCTCCCTCAGTTTTGATACACATAGCTCACCACAATCATCGAAGGACCTACTATAGGTCCCATGCATTCTCTCATGATGTGGTTGTTACCACATTCACTGCACATCAGATGATTCACTGTATGTACTTGGGACATGCTCTTCATATTCAGTGCATCGATCTTTTTAGAAATACCATCCAACTTGGTAGCAAGAATAGTAGTGGAATCAATATTGTTCATACCACATTTTTGTGTGCCCCACTCAGAATACCACTGGATGTTATTGGAAGACATGTCTTCTAGTAGATCTAAAATCTCTTTGGGGGACTTACTCATAACTGTACCTCCATAATAAGCATCCACCATGGACATTGTGTTCTTCGTCAGTACTCTATAGAAGGTATGGATCTACATCCAGAGTGGGAGTCTGTGGTATGGGTATTTTCACATCATCTCTTTGAAATGCTCCCATGAATCATACAACGACTTTGAGTTGTGATGCTGAAAGTTGTGTATTTCATTCTGTAAGGTCATTGTCTTTGAAGGTGGTAAATATTTTGACAGGAAAACCAACACTAGCTCCATACAGGTGATGATAGATCATTGTGGCAAAAATTTTATCTAGTCCTTCACCTTATCCCTTTGAGAGAAGGAAAAGATGCGAAGATGAATGGCATCCTTGGATACTCCGTGGTAGCAGAACATGTCACAGACATCCATGAAATTGGAGAGATGAGCATTTGGGTCCTTACTCGATAGGCCTCTGAACTAAATTGTGTTTTGTATTTGCTATATGATATTAGGCTTGATATCAAAATACTGGGCCTACCCTGGCAGATGAACAATGCCAATGTCAACTCCATGAATAGATGTCAAGCCATACTCCATGAGAGTATGTGTGGAGGTGATCTCTGAGGGAGTGGAGGCGGCATATAATGCTGCTCATGAGGGGCGAAGTATGGTCGCTGGAATATTTTTTGTGGCTACAGGGGATGGACGTACTCCATAGGGGGTTTTTATGGCAGCCTCTGGTAATCCCTTAGGAGGATCTCCATAAAGCCTCCTTGTGGGGCTTGCTCAGACACACCAGTAGTGAGATGTTGATGGTCCTGGTACGAGTGTCCCACTACAACTTTAGGGACCGACTCTCCTTTCACCTTTTTCATTATGGGTGGTGAGTTTTGGTTTTTCTCTTCCACTAGTGCACATCGATGTCTTGACAATGTCCATTAGATTTTCGGATCAATCGGAAGAATGTATGATGACTCAGTGCCCCTAGACCATGTGGGGCATTTTTCCATGCACCTATGATCCTGCACACACACAAAACAAAACCCAGACGTAAAATGGAAAAAGAATGATAAACATAAATGATATTACAAAAGATATTTTTTTTTATTTTTTATTTTTATTTTAAAATTAAATTGGACACTCAAATCGAGGTCCCCGACAATGGTGCCAAAATTTTGTATTTCGTTTCACCGAAGGTATGTTATCGATGTCCCAAATTGATATTACCTACTCTTAAGCTATTATAGCTTAAGTGAAGGATCGACCCATATGGAACTGGATGAGTGAATGAATTTGATTATGTTTGGAATTAAATTAATTAAAAATGATGAATTTATAGTGGGTTTTTTGTTCTTAATTATGACAATTGTTTTGATTACTGAATTAAAGATTATTGTTTTATGGTAAAGAAAAAAAGTGATTTTTAACATGGTTGATAGAAAAAGGAGCGTATTAGGGATTTTGTTATTATGGAGGTTATACGAACTTCTTATTATGAGGTGTTGTTCATAATAACCGAACACTCTGGGTTTCAATAGTGAAAAGATTCCCTTGGTCCAGTAAACTATGTCTGGAATGAAAGAAATTGACTCCTTGGTCCGATAGTCAGTGTTTCAAAAATATTTATTTAGTTCATTTCATTTGTGAGTCAATGAATTCTTCCAATGATCATGAAGGTATTCATTGTTAATCTTCTTTTGAGTCACTAAAAATTCTTCCCTTGGTCTGGCTCAGAATTTTCAGTGATACAAAGAAAGGATTGAAGAATAATAATAAGAGTTAAACAGAACCAACAGAAACATAATAATTAATCCAAATTACAACACTGTTTCATCACCCACATCCCCAACACATGAGGTGTTTAGTTACAAATGGAAGGAATGATGATAATAAAATCCTCAATACCTGATGTGGTCATCACAGAAACTTCGAGGAGAGGTGATTTCTTTGGTAGGATGGTGGAATGACAAAGTAGCAGAATAACAGTAGGAGGACAGTCGGGCAGTAGAACCTCCCCCCTTCAAATATTGGCTAATGACTCCCAAAACTGGAGGACAAGCCCTCTATTTAGAGAAAACAATTGTACACGATGTGTATAGAAAGTACATGCCGTGTAGTGTCATCAATGCCCTTTTGTCGTAATTGTTCTCCAGTAGTTGGCTAGCTGCGCCGCCCTTCACTTTGGCGGCGTCGATCGTCAGTTGGTAAATTAAACATGACATGTGGAACCACCTCACACGACGTCTAGTCTCTGAAAAACACCACCAAATGTATCTAGAATACTGTACACAACATGTAGGTATGACCCCACAGTGTGTTGTCTCTTTTTTGGCAACATGGGCATGTACTCGTCTGGCCTGTCCATGTCTGAGTCTGAATGTACATGACGTGTCGGTATGTACACTCCGTGTAGTTGGGAATTTTTCTTTGAGTTCAACCTGTTTCTGTGTTTGGCTATAAGACAACTGAAAATGAATAAGATCACAAAAATCAATGTATTTTTCCACTAAGTAGTAGGTATTTCCTGAAAACATGTTCTATTTTTAAAAAATATACATGGAAATATATACAAAAATCAGGTGTATCAGTATCCTATTCACCAACTACAATATAATCCACATATAAATCTTTATTTTCATTAAATATAACATACCGTAGTCAATAATGTAATTCTAACTCAATCTATCTTCTTAAAACCCCTTTGAAATCAACTTTTAAAATCAATCATTTATCGTGAGGCAATTTCACATATACTTAGTAATTATATTTTTACATAATCATTATATACATATGTAATTACATATATATATACACATATCTTAAATACACATATTCATATATTATCTTGTGAATATTTGGATATATATATATACATATATAAATCCATATATATGGTCATACTAACTATAGATGATAAGAGGATACCATAATATTTTATATAAATAAATAACATTGGAAGAAATAATTAAACTCAATTTGACTTAATAAATTTGGAAAACTTAATTAGTTAATTCTTTTAACTAATGAATCCCCAAATAAAATTAAATAAATAAATAAAAATAATTTTTGAACACCTAATTTCACTTTGAATACCACAATAGGTACATTATAAATCAAAGAATAATTTAATTCCTAAGTGCAGAAAAAACCACAACCAAATTCCATAGAACCCATTTATAAATATATTATAATTCATTAAAAACCATATGAAACATGATTCTTCAAATCATATATAACCCAAAAATATATATATAATTTAACAAAAATAAAATTTAAATTACCCAAGAACATGAGGAATATTAAGGAAAAATGAACGCATAAAAAAATATTACTAATAATAGTATAGAAGATCTAAATACAACAATAATAGAAAAAATAAGGATCGAAGAACCCAAAAAACAACCTATAATAAATAATGAAGATGTTTTACAACAAAAAAACCCACTTTAGGTTTAGCTAGAGTATATATAACAACATGAGAACATTGAAGTGGAAAGAAGAGGTGGGAGAAGAAAATGATGAAGGGGAATTACTTGGATATAAATCCAATTCAAATCACTAATGAACTTCCCAATTATATAGAGAGGAACAAATGAGGGTGGATCCTTGGGGTCCCTTGGTCATTGTTCATGAGAGGGATATGATAGGGATAGGGTCTTAATTTGGGATAAAATAGGGGTAATGATGGTTTCATGATTTTATGAAAAGTTAATATTGGGTGTATCACATGATTAATACATGGTTTACCCAAACTATATACCAACCATGTTCCCTATACTAGGATAACACATGCACTTGTGTGGTTGGGTATCATGGTTAGACAAATAATGTGTAAAAGTTTTAATATAACTCTATCAGATTGCACACAAAATTCACATTGTCTCCATATGTTTAACACTAACCATGAGATAAACATTCGACATTGTTTTTTTTAAAATATAAAACATTTAAAAAATTTGGGGATGAATCTTATCATAAATTATATTAGAAATAAATAAATTGAAAAAATAAGAAATTAAATTTTTTTTGACATCATTAGGAGGCTTACAAAGATAGAACCCCACTTCAAATGGAATTTAAAATCCCACAAGAACCAAGGAATAATGAAAGAGAGAGGTTCTAGGGGAACCTTTGGACAAGCTTCATGATAGGGTTAGGGTATGAAAGTATGGGTATTGAAATTGGTTTAAGTAGAGTTTCTTAATATTTATAATTTTTATTGTTTGGTGTATCACACTCTTACTGCCCGGTTTACACTAACCATTCACCAACAATGCACCATTCACTGGGCATAGAGAGGCACTTGCATGGTGGACTCACACTATTAGGCTAAAAATTCACTAATAAATACATATATTAATTAATTAATTGAAAATCAAGGTGTAAAAATTTTAGTTTTTGGAGTGTGTTAATGTAGTGGAGTATCTATTGGAGATCCCTCCTCAACTTTATTTGATTCATTACATCATCGATGGTCTATAATGTTAAATTTATCATCATAATAATTCCCATGTCATTAGTTTTGGTATGTTGGATATTGAGGATGAGATTATTTTCATGGTTCATCCTATAGAGATTCATAATTTTTAATATATGGGTTTTCAAGTCTTCATCATTACTTTGATTCATATCTTTTGAATTCATGGAGGTTTATAAGAATGTACATGGGAACATGAATAAGGTATGTCATCTCAATATCTTATTTTTTTCATAATATTTCTGATTTTTTATGCTTATTTTAGTTTTATGTTATTTTTATTGAGGTCATTCTTCTCCTATTTTTGTTTTGTTTTTGATTTTTTGATAGATGGATTCTTATTTGAGAGGTGTATCACAGGCTGTTGATAGTTTATATTGTTCTATTTTTTGTGTTATTAATTATACTATAGGACAATAATCATTTGATAGGAATCTAATGTGGAGGTCTAAATTCCTCTTAGTCCTCCACATAGTGGTTTTAAGGCATTGGATGTGTTTGGAGTGGGTTTAGAGGTGAAAAATGGAGGAGAAGTGGAGTTTAGACTAGGATTTCAATTTTTAATGAAAAATTTCACCATGATAGTGTTTGATGAGATATGGTTTTTTGGTTTACATTTTTATGTTATTATGTATATGTGATTGCACCATGATTTATGGGGTTTTTACATGATGAGTTAGGTTGTATCGTGAATCTTGAATAATGATATTTTTTCACCTCAAGTTAGTGGGGGTTGTTTATTACACTATGGTTTTTGATATTGTTCCATAAGTGTTGTATTACACCGTGATTCCATGAGAAATTATATCACGAGTTTCCATTGTTTTATTTGCTTCACTGTGATGATGGTGGTTGTGTGGTGATGATGTCGGTGTGGTTTTTGAATTTAATTGGTGCAGAAATTATGGATTTGAAAGAGGGGAAAATGATTCACTATGTAGCCTATATATATGGAAATTTCAGTGTGAAAAATCTTATTTCAAAATGATTTTATTCTATATCAATAATTTTAAATAGACATTGACCAATTATTAAGGTGTATTATATGGAATATCACATCATGGTTCCCTATTTTTCGGTGGAACCAACACTCTTAAACCATAATGAAATATTCCATGGAATGAGTTGGTCAGTCCAAGTTATTTATAGGGTTTGTTTTGGTTTCTTACAGTATCTCTGAATCATTTGAAACCCAAGGTGTTTATATCATTACATGTAACTCCCCTAATATATTATTTGATATGTTCCATCTCTTGAGGTAGGGAATTTAATAATGATGGAAATTATTTAATGTTACTCATTATTTTTATTATTTGGTTCTTATTCCAAAACTTCACCTTGATTACTTATATTTCTGGGGATGTTCTAGTCATGATTTCGGAGTTTTTTGAAGATAATTGATGTATTGTAAGGTTGGTTGAATATCTTTAAGAGTTCATTAGTGTTTGATCATTGATTTACTTTAGTATTTTTGTATTTTCATTTATCCTTCATTTTGATGTAGCTAAATTGAACATTCTCTTATTTTATTTATTTTTGAATATAAAATCATAATACTTTTGTTTTATATAGTTAGATAGTATGATATGTCCAGATGATTATACTAAAAAAGATATAAATAAAATAAATGGAATGTGTAATGATCATTATTTACTTTATTTTCCTGTTCTTACATTGGAAATGGTATATTTTTGGGTTTATTCTTTCTACTATTATTTTTCACATTTAGATGATAAATATGGTTTAAAATATAATTAATAATTTGAGTTTCATAATAATATAAAGGGTTTAAAAACTAAAATTGTTTATATTTGTATTATTGTTCTATTTGTGATAGAGAAGTTGACCAATATAAAATTGGATTTTTGTTTTGGAGATTTCAAAATTTATCTGTGTTGTTCTCACTTGATATTCATCACATGGATATTGTCTTTATACTACTTTATAGAGTTTTTAATAGATTTTGTGGTGGAATTTTTATGTCTTGTTTTATATGGAAGAGGAGGTGGAGATGGTACTGTGGTTGGTGTTGATGTGATTTTGATGAGATATCGATGATTGTTTGTGTGGTATCCTCCCATGTAATGGATTAATGTCAAATGTTTTGAAGATGATGAATATTGGGAATGTTTAGTGATGATATAAATGGTGTGTTAAATATTGTAAATTAATTTTTGGGTTAATGATATGTGATAATTCAAATATAAATGATGAAATGAATGTAGTTGTGTAAAATAATTATGTATTGAATCTAAATATGGTTAATGAATGCAATATTTTTGGTAAATTTTTAACTTAGAATTTGTTTTGTGATATGAAATGAGATTTTTTGGGGAATATTTTAGGTTTTTATATTTATTTTGTGGCGATTAATGAGTTAGGAACTGTTATGGTTAAACATGCAAGTAATTTTTGATTGGAGGTGGTGATGTCATATCGATGTATATGGTTGTATTAGTATTATGATTAGATAGTAGGCTCTAGGGTGGGTATTAGGTTTTTACAATATTCTATATAGTTTTCTTACTTCTGATAAACCACCACTAAAGTAGGTTAATTTTATTAACACCCATATAAGGTATTAGGTTCCAAGTTCAACCCTAACATCTTGTATTTGGGTGTCATAGATAGTTAAATAACACATAAAAAATGTACTGTATTTCTTTATATAAATTCAAAAGAAAAATACACATAGCATTTTACATACCAGGAACTTTTTTAGTCTAGGTTTTGAAGAATTAGACAAATACATTACATTTTATCAGAACATTACAAAAATAAAATAAAATGAAAAAATTTCTTCATGTAGGATAACTCTTTAAGAGAAGTGAATGACTTCAGATAATCTTACTAAAACTATGGAAAATAATATAAAATAAAGGGTGACCATAATTACCAAGTTAGAAGTTTTCAAAAACTCTTGTAAAAAATACCTTCATAAAAGAACTTTGTAAAATATTATAGTACATTGAATATAATTGTAGTTTGAAATTTCATCAAATATAATTCATTGATTCTTTTGGGTAGCATTATGCATGTTATTGAAAAAAACCATGAGGGAACTTGAAACATTAAAGGATATATGGTCCTACCCACTTTCTTGAGGGACTGGTTCACTCCCACTCCCTATCATGTTTATAAAATCTAATTGCCAATTTTTATAGAAACATTTCAAGATTTATTTACATATATATATATATATATATATATAATTTTCATGGGATTTTTTACTTTATAAACATAATCATGAATTTAAAACACATACACACTCTTATATATATATAAATATATAAATAAAAATGAAAGTTCATTAGAAGTCACTTGTGTGATTTAGTAAAACCCAAAATCATGTCAATTACCCTTTTCTTGGACTGTTAATAAAAATAATTAACATCTATGTATTTAAATTATATTTAAAAAACTCATAAAATTATTTTTGGAAGTGTTTTTCAATAAAAGATTAATTTATTCAATGTACACATTTATATATATAAAAAGCATATAATAAAATATGTATGGAGTGTCATGAATAATCAATAAATATAACCATAATTTAGATCATGAATATAAAATATGATGGCATGATTCCATTTCATAAAATTATATAATTATTAACATTTACTTTCTTAAAAAAATTAATACATGTTTTCACCTACAGAAATGATCACAATAAATTTATTTAAGAATAGTTATAAACGTGAAAATAATAAATGTCTAAATGGTCGTATAAATTGAAATTGGAAAATTAATGTATACATGTATGATTGAGAAATTTAGAATATAGAGTACTTATATATGTATATATATAAATATACATGAATTAGTATGATTCGAGAACTTTAAAATATTATATATATATATATATATACTAGGGCTATAAAACTATATTTAATCAATAAAATAATAATAATGATTGATTAAAATATAATTTTTTTAAACATAGTATATACTATATAAATTGAAGTAGTGTAAAAAATACTAAGATAAAAATATTTTCATATATAAACTATTTGAATAAAAAAATGGATTGTTTGAGGCATTGATATCGATGAAAAAATAATAAACATGACAAGAAATAAATTTCAAACTGAAAACATTTTTTATTTTGAAATAAAAATACAAATGTTTGAATATACTACAAAATAATTTCGCTTACTAAAAACATAAATTATATACTTTAATAAAAATAAAAAAAATAATCTTATCCCATACCTTAATCAAATTGAACCAGCTATTTTTTCTATGGCTTGGACATAATAGAAGAACCCAAAGGAAAAAATATTGTAGTGTTTTTTACAGAATGAAGGGAATGCCCTATAACACATAGTGCAACACTCTTACTATAAGTATTCGAGTGTCCAAATTTATATAGCCGATTCTTCTATATTTTATTTTTGTTATTTTACTATTATAAATATATTTATATATATGTAATCAGGTATATATTAAATGGATCTGAATATATCTAGATCCTATGATTTTCTTGCCAAGAAAGTGTATGTTTTGATTAAGTAATAAATAACCATTGTAGGAAATGGAAAAAAGAAGAAGAAATTAATGATTTGGAAAATTAAAAAAATGAACAAGAATTGGTTTAATTTTATTTCAACATTAAAATAAATTAATTTAAGTATCTTCATGAAGCTTCAATGAAATGTGAAAAAATACAGAAAACAGTTGACAGAAGATACACTAATTAGTTATTTTTTTATTATTTAATAAAAAAATGTGACAACTAGGTGACAATAGATAAAGATCAAGGAATAAAAATCTAAAAAGATGAATAATAGAGATCTGTTTTCATCCTGTGTAGAAAAAAAATCTGTATAATAACAAACATCATAGTTAACAAATCATGGAAATGATTCAGACACCTAAAATGTAAAATAAACAAACACCCACCCTAGATTTGAGGATGAAGAATATAAGGAGATGATCAAGATCTGAAAAACATTTGATTCCACCCACAAATTTCAAATTCCATGAAACTTGTCTACCTGAAACAAGCCAGAGTCTTCAACTAAATCCCTTCAACCTTTGGGAGCCCTTGTTGGTGGTCGACGCTCACTCAGACTCCTCACCTGCAACTAATCTCCCTCGATAGGACGCCCCCATTTCTTGAACTCCATCAATGCTTTACTCAAACCCTCTCCCTAGGATGCACTCAAGTCCCCTTTCCAATACTCCTATCCCGATTGATGGGTCCACTAAAACTTAAACCCAATTTTTAGTTTTTTTATTCTTTTTTATCGTTTTATTCATTTTTTAACATATATGTGAAATTTAGTCTTTTATAATTATATCATTATACATATTAATGATAAAAAAAAATTATTAAAGAAAATCATAATATATTTATAGAATATATTATCTTAAAAATAATAAAAATAGTTTTCTTAAAAAAATATTTTTTACCTTGAATTATTATTGTTTTTATTATTATTATCATCATTTGTTTTAATAATATGTTATCTCATTAAGAAAAATTCTTATTGATTTAAAAATAATTATTTATAATGATTCTATACTCTCAAATAAAATCTTGATTTTTTATACAAAAATAATCAAATAAATCAATTTATAATGAGATATTATTTTAAATAACACCATCTTTATAAAAGTATTATTTATAATATAAAATATTAGTTTAATATCTAATATTATTTCATGAAAATAAAAATTCATTTAAAAATATTATAACATAAGACATAAAAATAATACATTTCATAAAATCTTATTTGATCAGATAATTTAAAAGTACTATTATTCAATTTTAAAATATTTGAATTAACCAATAAATTAGAGTTTGTTTTGATTATAAATTAATTAATTAAATAAATTATTTATAAAAATAAAATTAATCTTATAATTTATGGGATATTAAAAAAATCGCACTTCCTATTTCGTCCGTTTAGACATAATACATTTAATGATGGCATGAGGTTATGATATGTGGTGTTATGGTAGTGATCAAGTGACGTGGTTAGTTTTTCTATATAATGTGGATGTCTGGATAGGATATTCATGGGTATGAGGACTTGTTGATGATGTCCATAATAATGCATATCCTTAGTATGTGGTATTCAGTTCTGGTTATAAAGATGTTGATGACTGGTTTAGTGTGTGTGTGTGTGTATATATGTGATGGAAGCACCATAACATATGTTGTTGGGGGAGTGAGGGTGGATAGTTATGAAAAGAAGTTGGTACAATTTACCTTTACATATATATTATATTTTTCAATATATTGTTATGTTTTATAAGAATATATTGATTGTTCCTTGCTACGGTTGGGTGGTAGTTGATCTGATATAGGTAACGAGTCAGTTTTACTATTCATTCACCGAGGCTTTAATTTCCTCTTCTAATTTTTCCCAATAGTCTAGGGAGGAACTTACCAATTATATATATATATATACATATTACCATACTAATTCTCTATCTCTCTCTCTATATATATATATATAAAATTTTTACAAGAATTTTAAATGAAGTAGGTGATCGGGATGGAAATTACTGGCCTAGTACATGGAGTTGTTAGAGTTGGTGCTGCTACCATAGAAGTGATTCAAAATTTTATTTCCTTTTGAGACTTTGGTTCCTAGATTACATAACATGAATTTATATTATGGATTATATTTATTTTTATTTAATATAATTTATACTGAAGAAAATTGGATGAAAATTTATTTCCATTATTTGGTTGATGAGGGTGATGCCTTTCATTATGTGTGCTTTCTATCTCCGTTACTAGTCTCCAACCTAAAACCCATTATAAGTTTCATTTATGGAACTCAACTTCACTAAAATATTAGGATAGAATCTATCATGGATATTTCAATAAACATTACATCTCTAACTAATATTTTTCTAATAATTTTCTCTTAGTATATAGAAAACAACCCTTTACTAATAGAATTATGAAATACCTCACACAAGAAACTACAAATATTGTCCAAGAATAAAATCATATTGTTTCATTTATAGTGAAAAATATTTTCTAAAACTATCACACACTTATGAGATACCCCAATCAACATTGATCAATTCCAAGTTGCATTAATCAATACCAGTTTCCTATGATGTCTTCCTATAATAAGATACACAACTTTCACAGGGGATGGGGTAACAAATTTATGTGAAGTACTACCTCATTGTGTCATTTATAAATCTATACATTAGAATAAGAACACCAAAACATCAATAATTATTTCTTCTAAAAATATTGTAATGAAAAATTACATGAATCATAAACTCTTTTCTATAATGTTAGTGCCTACTAAACCTCCTGATCCTCATCATGACCGTGAAGTACTGATACTTATTTTATAAGAATATCTCAAGGTGACATAAGTATTTAAGGCTTCACCACATAGACATAGATGTGTAACAAAACACATTATCCCATTTTCCAACACATATATACCATTCTTCTATCAACATCACATGTAATCATGATAACCAAAAACCATGTGAATAATGTCAATGGATGGTATAATACAACAAATATTGTAAACTATACCTTTATAATAGTTAACAAAGAATCCCTTCTATACATGAATACATTAACTATAAATATACATAGTTATTTTCCATGGTTTACAATCCATCTAGAGTTCAAATATAATATTTCCATATTTTCTTAATGAAAAACCACACTAGTGTGTATAATAAACTCCATTTTAGTATAAAAAACTCATTTTGATGTAATTATTTTTTTCCACCCCAATAGGAATCCACTAGAGATAAAAACAAGATTCTATTATGACTCTTGAAGTCCACCTCTTGTAGGCCTTGAGTTTGTTACTGGACCCAATGGTATTAATTAAACACAATTAGGTAGGCATTACCCCTGATAAATGAATAAATTTAATATTTAAATAGTCATAATCATAAGTTAATTATATGAAATAATAAATTCATGATAATATAATTTAGTATAACACTCCCATAAGAAATAGGTGTGAGGTTACAACATAACATCTCAAGTCATAAATTGATTGAAAATTGAAAGGAACTCCAACAAGCTCCAATGATCTAGTAACTGAATCTAACAACCACCAAAACTACTATGAACTTATTTATATAAATATGAAATAATATTATATATATACTAGATTTGACCATTAAATTTTTAGGTTCCTCCCATGTATCATCGTATGTCCTTGCGTATAGGGAGAACTAAATCATTTGTGTGATGAAGAGATAAAAATAATAACCTTAAATAAAGATCCCAAAGTCTACCAAATTTTCACCATAATCGCCTTACAAAAATTATTATATATATATATATATATAAATATATGTATTAGTTTACACACATTTCCAATCCACCATATGGGGGTGTGGGTGAATTAGGGTGTTCAATTCTATTTCTCTTCCTACAAGATAATGTCCTTGTATTAGTAAGAAAATTTCAAACCTCTAAACCTCTATGCACAAAAATGATGTTTTCATGAAGAAATTAATTCAAGGACACATAGATTTTACATTTTTCAAAAAAATAGTCTAGTGTAAGGAGGTTATGCTGAAAATGTGTCAATGTACCTTGGGTTAACAGTATGTTCTGCAAGAGTTTTTTTAAAGATCCAATATCAATATAGGGTTACTCACTATTCATATAATTTTTTTTTGTAATCTAGGATTACTAAAAAAATATAAATGTAATATTAATATTTCATAAAACAATTCTTCATAAAATAATAACACCCATCCAGCTGGGGTGTTGCTGTTTTGCTTCAGTCCTTCCTCAAATTCCAAATCTTCAAATCCATCAAACAACCATCCCCTTTTTCCTTATTTTTTGTATTTTTCAATATTCTAAACTCTCTATTTTTTATTGTCATTTAAATTAGGTAATAAATTATTTAGAACTATATCCTATAAATTTTCACATACAACCCCATAATTGGTCTTCAAACTGCTCATTATCCACCCATTAAGTTGATCATTTTCTTTCTTATGATCTGCCCTATGAAATCACGAGGAGATCCTTTTTTTCATTTTATTAGATTGAAAATTTATTTTTCATAATTTATAATTGTACAATTATATTCATTGGAAAACACTCCACAATAGAGCTTTATCAATGCCCACATTCCCGTTTTTTCTACAAATCCCAAAAAATATGATAATAAACATGCCTTCCCCCATTGTATTTCACTTGTCAGATTCATGATTTTAATTGGTATTTTGTAATCATAATATGGATTACTCAATTCCTTTTTTAGGACTCCTCATGTTTTAAATGAATTATTCCAATGAAAAAGTCCACGTCCCATGAAATAACACACAACTCCTCCCTATTTTGGATCCAGAATGACCTTGAATATGATGTGGAACTCCGAATTTTAAATACCAATATAAAAAAAATTAAAAAAATAATATTACATATAAAAGGATACCTATATGACTTTGAAATTTTACACAACTTTAAAGAAACATACATAGAGTGTTTCCTTACAATTACATCCTTCTACAGTTTAAGGAAGATTACATATCCCTCAAATATATTATAGGACAAATATCGTAAATAAAAGAACTATGGAAACAATCACCATTAATTGTATAGGATTCCAATTTAAAAAAAAACTTTTATATTTTATATAGGCAGACTTATCAATCGACACATCATCTACCACAAAATAAAACATATTTCATTTGAAACCCAAACATTTCAAGGCATGACCCATTGGGCCATGCCTAGATGATGGTAAGTTGTGTATCACACCCTTATCCCACTTATAATAGAGTAGGGTTAACATATTAACACTGAGTAGGAATTACACATATGTGGTGGGACTTGTCCATAAATACCTACACACAGTCACACATCTCTATAAAATAATATAATATATAATGGATAAGAAACCGATATTGTAAATGATTATATAATATCTATCCCACATCAGAGTACGAAAAAAGTATGAGAAAGGGGAAAAGGGAAAATTTATATCCCTTTAATAACTATAAAAGAATCAAACTTTCTAAAGTACGGAATGGATTGCTGATGAGAATGAAACTCTTGGAACTAGTTGTGGGGTATCTAGATCAATTATTCTCTTCTTAATCCTAGTCCTCCTAGGACTCCATAAAAAAGTATTTCATCTACATAAGGAAAAGCATGTGTGGGAAGAGGACATGAGGGGGTGAGTTCCACAAAATTAGTAGGACACCCTAAAATAAAAAAACCATGATCATAAAAATAGAACGTCATATCAAAAAAATAATTATATGTTAATAATAACACGAGACAATATAAATTTAACCACAACACAGATATGAAGAATATTTACACTATGTATCAAAGTAAGGTACCATCCTTACATCTAGCCTATGATTATACTCGAGTCTCTAAGGTAACTCATTTTTCGGAGAACTCACTCTTCAAGTCTTGATTACACTAATGGAAATCATCTGATATGTCACTTATATAGGATATTTCCTTGAATAGGTACATGTGAAAACTCATTGTATATTAATAAAATGGTAGAGGATCAATCCCAAGTCCTTTAAGGGAAACTTTAACCTAACTAGATTAACATTATAAATAAAAGATTAAATTCCAATATATATTGGTCACATGATACTTGAACCTACCTAGGGAGAATGATGGGAATGATGATCCAATGTAGATCCTTGTAGAGGGATTCATTCTCTATTACAATGAGGAGATCTTACATCCAATAATCAATACTATATTTTGTATTAAACCCTCGTAGAAGGGTATTGGGATAATCATTCTAGAACAAGGTATCTAATGCACAGTGAAATGGAACAAGGGAACACATCTAAATGATATTCTTATAGAGTGAAGAGGAAAATGTATTAAATCTATCATAGTTATGGTGAAAAAATGTGGATATGATGTAAAAAACATTTCTTCGTAGACCAATTCCAAATCACGTCCTTCAGACTGTGAATTTTTACTCTGACCATTCTCATGTTCATAGGTAGTGTTTGTGTACCAGGTTGTGTCTGAGTACTCTAGCTAAACCAACATAGCTTGTCTTTCCACTTGTAACCTAGTCATGCATGTGTAACTATTCATATCTATTCCCATGTACTCATGGATTACATGCCAGGATGATAACTATGGGTAACACAGTATGTGGAAAAACCACATAGTGTGCGATAGTTAAATATACTCGAAACCTTATCCTCCATATAAAGGGTCCACACATATGTGTTTTACTAAATAACACGCTATATAACTCATAATTTCACAATATGTATAAAATGTCTCACATATATCACCCGCACCACATATGGATTCACTTTAGTCTCAAATCATGATGAATAATGAGGATCTATGTTGATCATACTCTAATCATCACTAATGGATAGATTTCGACCACTCGAATCTAATTATGAAGCATCCCCATCATGACATGTTAGTTTCATGAACTAGCAAGCAAATGAGGACTCCAGATACAATCTTGATCCTATGTTATCTCCATGAACCAAAATCATGGATGTGATCCCAGACCTAAGACTATAGTAATGACCCTTTGTTCCAAATAATGATTATGCAATGGTCGTTCACCAGGTATTTGTTAAAATATTGGATAAATAAAATATCTACAATTATCGTTTAAAGAGAAAGGTGAGAAAAGAAAAAAAACATGAGTAATTAACCTAAAGCATTGTTTGGTTTGGCCTCAATCCATTGTTGTGAAGGATTTGAATAAAGATGACAAATAATGGGAGACAAAAAATATCAATTATTATTTTAAGAAAATAAATAAACACCCATAAATCAAAATTGACCTACAAACCAATTCATTAGTGGAATTCATTCGTATTAATCAAGTAATAAACAAATAGTGATTAAAACATTATAAATAAATGTACTCCTTTGATTATGTAGTGATCCACAATTATTAAGAGTTCAACATCATTGTCATTAGTGAGATACATGAACTCCTTTTCTGAAGATGAACTCTTTGACACACCGATCGTCCACCCATGATCTCAATGTTCATCAAGGCTCTCCTCCACAACTCCAATAAAAACATAGGGTTATATAGAAAACACTTGGGGTTTTACATAACATGGATTTTATAATATTTGGTTATAAAATAGTTATTAAATGAAAAATAAATTAATAAAAAAATTTATTTGATTATTTTAACCCAGGACTTCCCTTAAATGAGCCATCTGACAATGATAAGGATTATTTCACACCCAGGTTAAAACATGTATTATCAAATTTATACCATTCGAGGACACATTTGTGAGATACATCATTATTTCTAAAAAATTGTGTGCATGTGATATAATAATAATATTATTTTTATTATATACACAAGAAGGATCAATAGGCCTTGGAATCCCACAACAACTCAGTGTATGGTTTTCAAAATATTCCTTCATATATTCCAAAGAATGATAAAGGAAAAATATAGTTGTTAAATCTTCCCCATAATAGAACATTTTTTCCCAAAAAATTAAAAATCTAACTCAAAATGATAAGGTTACTGAGCACACATATGGTTCCCCCACTCCTGGGAGATCTCCTAGATGTTCCTGTGCTGCAATCAAACACACACCAAGGAAATCACTCAGTGAAAAAGGATTATCTCCTTCTGATCCTCGATCTCCACCAAGTACTCCATGAAGTTATCTCCATCCTTGATGTATATATCACCTAATTTTATAACATGATATGGTTCAATCACATAATTCTTTAGCTGTGACACGTGGAAGACATCATGTACCCATTCAAACTATGGTGGTAAGTCTTAGTGGTTTTGCACCTCACCCACCATATATAGTATCTAAAAATGGGCCTTCAAAAATTACCATAATCCTCACCAAGGTGGTATATTTAGGAACACATGGTATCCACATTCAAAATCGAATGTCCACCATCATCGATCTGCATAAGACTTATGATGGCTCTAGAAAGTCCTCATATGCTCCTAGATGATCTTCACCTTCTGTATCGTAGATATTTCCAACTCTAGTATAATGATTGCATGCTCTCCAAGATAATCCATCACTTTGGGGACATGCATGGTCTTTCATAAAATGCCTCTAATGGTGTCACACTGAAGGTGGAGGGTATCTGTTGTTGTATGAAAACTCTTCCAAGGGAAGTTGATATGACCAGCTATCACCATTGCTTACATGAAATCATGAAGCATGTCTTCTAGAACCTGAATTGTCTGCTCTATATTGCCACAATTCAAGGGATAAACATTTTGCTCAAATGAAACTATTCCCCAAAGTCCTACTATAATCCTATCCATAATCATGAAATTAATTGAGAATCACGGTCTAAAATAATTTTTATGGAACTTTGTAAAGCCAAACAATCTCTTATATGAAATGACATCCCAATCACTCAACCAAACTCTACTCACAGATGGTTAGGAAGTAGGCCGACTTGGTGGGAAGGTCTATAATCAACCAAATAACATCATGAACTCTTATAGATTATAGATGTTCCATCATGAAATCCATGGATATAACATCCCAGTTTCACTACGACACCTCATCGTGTTGGGATAAACCCACTAGAACTTGTTTATTGGCCTTCACCTGTTGACAAGTGAGGAATTGGGAGAAAAAATAAGATACACTCCACTTTATCCCTAGCCACCAAAACTGATTCCAATGGTCGTAGTACATCTTCTCCACTTTTTGATGTACCACAAAGGGGTGTGTGTTAAAACCCTTCAGCACCTCCTCTAATAGTGGAACTAGTACCATCCTCTTTCCATGAAAAAGGATAGCATGATCCCCATCTTTAGAAAACCTATCACGGGACATCCCATTTAAATATAAACATGCATGGCCATGAAATACATACATCCAATCTGAGCCTACCAATTTTTTTTGAAGAAGATGAGGGGTATTAACCATCAACCTGGGATTATACAAAACATCCTCATCCACTAAGAATAACTACATTGAGGAAATATTCTCTTATTTATCTCCCAAAAACTATGAATACGATCTCTAGCTAAGAAAATAAGCCAACACATTCCTCTTCTTATGAGTATAGAATATATAAATGTCATAATATTATAGAAACTAAACAAATATCCTCTTCCAATAGTTAATGAATTTATATCAAAATATATAACTGAGACTCTTTGGGTCAGAATCGTTGATAAACCACTCACCCATAAGGTAATTTCATGACATATTTAGGGTAAAAACCAAATATTCTATCAATAGATAATGGGTCACATAGTTATTTTAATAGGGGATCAACTGCCATGAAACATAATAAATCACTACTAACCTCTTTATTAGGATGCATAAAATCTTAATATTAGGTGCATCATATAAAACAACATACTCAATACCCTCCTCTAAAAGTCTCATGATTGGGGGTACTTGTCAACCTCTACTGCAACTCCTGAAAATCCTACTAGCATCATTCCATCCATATGAAAGGATGCTCTTTTTGGGTCAATCATTCTAGGGGTGGTAAAAATATAGATAATATATGTGTGAATCTATACTTTCCTACCATCACAAGGAATATCCACACTCCAAACAAAATCTTGGGCGGATCCAAATCTAGCACAGTCTTGACCTTTTCTATATCCACTGTTTCTCCATCTTCAAAGATGACATGTCCCAGGAAGTGTATCTCTAGAATCCGTAATTGAAACATTAAGAGATTCCCACAAATCTAGACCTCTTGTTGTATATCATGAACTATCCAGAAATGTTTTTCGTTCTCCACCTATGAAACTGAGTACTCTAGGATGTTCTTGATGAATACCACCATGAACCGGTCTGTGATGGGATGATATAGCTAGTTCCTGAGTCCCATGAACACTTTTTGGGTTTTAGTCATCCCAAAAGGCATAGAAAAGTACTCATAGTGACCATATCATAATCATAATTTCCACTTAAGTATATCCTCCTCACGAACATGGAGATGGTGATAACCCTACCTAAGGAAAATATTCAAGAAACACATCACCCTTTTAAACTAGTTGAAGAGGTCATTGATTTTTTTAAGTGTATAATTATTCTAGGTGATCACCTGATTTAGGAAATGATAATCAAAACATAACCATAAGCTCCAATGTTCCTTATTAGCGAACAACATCAAGTCTACCTAGGGGACACAATAGGTCTGACAAATCCCTTGCTCAAAAAGTCCACCAACTACACCTCCATCTCAAAACGATATGTGAGATCGATCCTATATACTTGAATAGATATTAAGTACTTCCCTAGGTGTCAATTTATTCTGAAAACAGCCTCTCTGTGTGGTGGTAGTCCCATAACATCATCCAGAAATATGTCATCATACTCCTACACCACTACGGGAATCTAAAAGACTACAACAACCATTTTTTCAGGGGTAATATTAGAGAAATCATGAGTATTAAGCTATATCCTCCTTCTCATGAGACCATATTTCTCTACATGGACTTCATTATCTCTACTGAAGGAAAACCTTATCCCATCAACGTAGACACAACACATCCTCTTCCACAAATAGTCAATCTGTACAAGAACAATGGAGATCCAGTCCGTACCAAGAATGAAATCCTAAGGCAACATCATGGATATAAAATGGTCCCATGGGAATCTATCTCACATGATATTCATGTAACATATTAAAAAAATTGTGTAATTATTAAATTTCCCCCTGTAGGAGTCTCCAAAAAAAGGTTGAGCTAAGGGCTCTACCAGAAGTTCTAGATCTCATACAATGGATACGGCAAGAAGAGAGTGTTTCACATAATTTTATATCAATACTATACATAATTTAGAAAATATATAGATCATAATTCTAATCATAACTGGAGCCTTTGGTTAATAAGCCTCCAGTGATTGCAGTTACCTACATCCCTAACCACATACTCCATGAGCCTAGCGTAGACCACATGGGGGTAGTGGTGGAAATAGATCAAAACGTCTTCCACCTCCCAGTGATCTTCTAGACCCTATTCAATGTCTTCCACCCCACAAGCCTCCCTAATAACTAATATACCTCTGAATGGGTGGTCTATAGGCCATCTCCTCATCTACAACTTGATGGGTCAGACAATATTGCCTAAGATGACCTCACTGATCACATGAGTAACATCATCTCTCCCTTGGATCATATGATATGTCCTGATATCCATAAGTTACAGACCCTATATCATGGGGATATCTTAAAAAATGAATCTCTCTCCAATATATTTGATACTTCCATAGACTACCTTCTGGTGAAGACTCCGCTTTAGGGTTCCCACTGCCATCACCAATGGTTGATATCTGCTCAGCTAAATTTCTATCTATAATGAGGACACACCCTGACAATATAGTGCACGAATAGATAACGAGATGTATCAATCTAGCTCAGATATATCCATGATGTACACACTCAAAGGCCCGTGATTAAAATTACACATCATGAACCAAACCCATAGAGTATAACAAGAGGTTAGTGATAAATGATTCATACTGACCAACTGACATGCTTCCTTTTTGTAGTTCTTGATGCTCCAGGATGCACACATATGACAATATCACTAGATAAAACTTCTCTAGGAAGAGTTAGTTAAGCTCTGTCCAAGTGAACATCACCTAACCATTTATATGAGTCTCCAAACAACACCATCACCCTATATGGTCTTGGTGAAACCTCACTTCTTGAAAGACCACATGATTGGGAGGTGTTATAACAAGGTGGAAGATTTCACCGACTATCTCAAGAAAGTCCTCTACTACTAGGGGGACATGATCTCCAAAAAAACATAGGTTTATTTTCCATTAAAACTCAAAAAGTGAACTTATCCAACACATGTAATCTTCTAATTACACTGGGATAACTTCCTGCTCAATGGGTGGAGGTAGGATCTGTAATCCGCCATGAGGTACTACCTCATGAACAAGTCCCTTAACTAAAACATCATCTCTAGGAGGATCATCATCATGATCATATAATGGAATCATAGATGGATATAACTGTAGATGCATACTGAAAATTAGTGACCTACCACAGTCTATGAGAATATCTGGAGAGATAACTAAAGAAGGACATGAAAACCACAAGGCATTCCTATATGGTGGATACATGGGTGTTTTTCCTACAACCAATTCCTATTTGAACTAATTCAACAAGAAGGTTGTTAGAGTCTTAGTGAATGGATACATCAGCGACCACACTATCACAGGGTTCCCTGGACTGAGTTACAAAGTCTAAAAACATTAACACTATTTCCCTAGTTCCTAAACCAATCCTCATAGATAAACTATTTACAAAAAATAGTTCTAAGGTAAAACTCTTCTAATACCACTATATTGAGACCCAACCCACCAGGGCCAACATGGCTAGAGATACTCTTAGTGTGACACCCCAACACAACCTCTAATAGCATAGGGTCCAGTTACTAGAATTTATTAGTTATAAAACAAACATGGGAGGTATTATCATAATGTACCTATACACACGAATACGTATCCGTATTCTAGTATAATGATGAATGGATAAGAAAATGTTTCTAAAAAAGCATGCATTACATCTATCCCATATAAAATAATGAATCAAGTATGGGAAATTATAAATAAGGCCATATACAAGCCCACCAAAAACTGTATAAGACTCCATACTACTAAATTAAGTAGGGGAATATGTTTGAGAATGAAAATCCAAGAACCAATTGTGGTCTTTCTATCTCAACCATGTTCAACCTACTCCTATTCCTACTAGGACTCCATCAAAATTCCATTCATCTCCACAACACAAGAAATGTGTGTGAAGGTCCAATACATGGGTGAGTACAACATACTTGGTGGAACACCGTGAAATCACAAAACACAAATTATCAAGATATAAGGCCAGAACAATATTATGAATATATGTCAATACGAATATGAGACAGTTGAAAAATGACCATAATCAAGACATTATCAGTACATACAACAAAAAGCAAAGAAATTTCACACCCTTAATTCCAGCTTAGGATTCTTCTTGAGGATCCAAGGTAATGTCAGTTTGGGAGAACTCCTTTAGTCTTTCTATCACTGATGGTTCTTATATGAGAGGTCATTCCAGTTGGGACATACAACAATTAAGTACACACTAGAACTAATAAGATACAGATATATATGTATGGGATCACATCTAGGCCATATAAGAGATACATAAATCTAACTGGAGTAGGGTTATATATAGAGGATTGAACACCTATATATATTGGTCACATGATACATGACACTACCTATGAAGAATGATAGGAATGAGGATACAACCTTAAGCCTCAATAAGGGATTCCTAATCTGATCCTACAAGATAATATTACATCCAATACCTATGAATAGATTCCATAATTAACCCTCATGGAAGAGGATTTATAACCTCATAGTAGAATAAGGGAACTCACCCACACTAAAATTGAAAGAGGGAACACATCAAAAAAATATTTTTCAAAAAATAAGCGGACAAGGGTGTCAAATTTTATTGGATAGGGTACATGACATTTATATGATGTACACAATGAGACTTCCATGGACTAGGTTAACACATATCTTTCAGTTCGTGGTTGTGTACTCTGATTAGACCCCTGTTCATTGGTTGTTACCTTGTACCAATCTTTGTCCAAGTACTCTATTCATACTTGCATAGAATGGCCGGGCCAGTATTACCTAGCCATTCCCATATACATGGCCATGATGGTTCATGTTTACTCCTTGAGTACAATTAGAGTTTCTAACTATGGGTTTCATGGTGTGCAGACAAAATAAAAACCAGTGATATTTAATTTTATGTGAAACCTTAGTATAGGTAGAAAAGGTCCACATGATCAATTCTCATGTGAACTAGAATATGTGTAGCTTGGAATTTTAAAAAAAAGGTAACATGTGTATCGACTGTTACACCACTACCTCTACCACTATTGCAAATCACATAGAAAAATGTGATCTTGAGTTTACCACACTTTGATTACCACTAGTTGGAGGATTTGAGCCACCCGAATCCACTCATAAAGCATCCCTATTCCATCACGTTTTTCACAAAATCAACCCATGAAACGAGAACTCCTAATATAATATTTATCTTCCATCATTCTCACACACCGCAACCATACCTTCTATCACTAAAAATAACCCATTGTATTTATCTATTTCACAAAAGAGTGATTATATAGTTATACTTAAATGGGTATTTGTCAAACCACATGATAAGTGAAATACTATGATGTTAATATTAAGAAAAAGTTGAGAAAAGAACAAAACAAAAACACGAGGAATGAACATCAACCATTTTTTGAGTTGGCATAAATATAATGTTACGAAGATAATAAAGTAACAGGATAATCAAGGATAAAATAATAAAAAAATTGGTATTTCTACGAAGATATTTCAACACCCATAAATCATGATCTACCCACTAATCAATTGGTTAGTGGAATTTATTCACTTTCATTAAGGAAGAAACAAACGAGGATTAAGCAAATATAAAAAAACACACAACCTCAACTTTGGATCTATCATTTATGAATAGTGGTTCTTTCTAAATGTCATTGGTGAGATCCATAAACTAATTTTTTAAATATGAACTCCATGAAACACTGATTATCAACCCATGATATCGACATTCCCTAAGGATCTCTTCCATATATCCTCTCAAATCCCTGGGGTTTGGTGAAAATACCATGCGATTTTTCATTATGGGGATTTCATAATAGGAGGTTAGGACACAATAATTAAATAAAAAATATATTAATAAATTTATTTATTCTATTATTTATTCCTATTACTACATATAAATGAACCACCCAATACCGACAATGATTATGTCACTCATAGGGTAAAACCCCTATTCAATATTATTTTTATTATATCTACACCAACGCTTCATGAGCCCTAGAATACTGCATTGACTCAGTTTCTAGATGTGAAAATATTCTTTAAAATATTCCAAATTCTTAAAAGATCAAAAATGAGTCGTTAAAAAATGAATATATTATAAATTATAATATAAAATTCCGATACCTTCTTCCCTACAGCTGTTTCCCAAAAAATAATCTATTTTTTATTGATCGATTTACCAGTCAAAAACTGCACAAAAAATACAAATATAAACAATTCTATCTTTTACATACTTTATTTTTTTACAAAATTGTAATTATTCCGAAAATTTTAAAAATTATTTATCATAAAAATAAAAACCCAAACCAAAGTAGAGATGTCAAAAAATAAATCAAGTGTTACCAATGTACTAATAATAAAATCATGAAATGTATTCCCGTTACACATCCTATTTAGTTTATGTCTAGTTTATTTTCATTTTCAAGATATTACATACTATCCAACAAAATAAAATAATATCATTATGATATATTTTATGAAAATAAATAAAATAAGATAAAGTAAAAATCATCTCCCTAAAAATGAATCCTGAATGAAAAAACATAAAAAATACAAGAAACCAATGATTAACACTGATGAACACACAATGATCTTCCACCAACTAGTGAACACATCATTTGTTTTTCAAACAATTTCCTCAAGATTGACTAAATAATCCCTCAAAATATAATGAATGATAGAGAATAATAGGGAGATGAAGAAAATAATAATAAATAAATAAAATCATTAAAAAATTACCTTCTCTGTTGAATTACAACCACAAGAAAAAGAAAGGATTAAAATATATAAAAGAGGGTGTTCTATGAAATAAAATATATTCCTATAGTTATAAATGATTGAGAAATAATTGAAGAAACTAATATAAAACCTATAACCAACTAATAGAAACAAAATCTTGGCATGGATCCTTTCATCATAGTGAAATAGGATGGGGTCCACCAAAACTATGGAAACCATGATGTGATCTTCCTTAATCCCCCTTTAATAACCATTCAAGGTTCATTAAAAATTAATTATTAAAATTTTAAATCATTGTAAAAAGATATTTTTCACACAATAATGGCCATATTTAATTACTAAAAAACATCCCCCTTGAAATGAATAATTTGTACACCTCTTCAATTAAAAAACCACACAGGCATCATAAATATAAAACCACCACCATCACTATGAAGTACATAAAATAGAGGAACCCCAAGAAATCATTTCCCATGGCTTTATGGTTTTAGACAAAACTAATTCCACTATCTCAAAATCCATAGTGAAATAGACTACAACTACTGAATAGAGGTATACAAAAATACCATATGTCAAGCATTAAGATAAAAATTAACTCATTATGATAGAACCACACAAACCATGGAATAATCACAAATCCATTTTGACCAAAATATATAAACGAAAAATCCAAAGTTCAACATAGCCTATCATGAGGATAATTTTCATTGAGAACTAAAATACTAGCCCAAATTCCATTTCTCCTCCACTACTCACCTATAAACCCACACTAAATAATTTAAAAAATGTATTATACTAAGATAGATTCAGAAATATATATTAGATACCTCTGCAATTATTATAACTCGAGAGGATAAAAAACCATAAAAAATTTGAAGAACCTCAAAAAAACCTTATTAAACAACTCTCAAAAAATAATCCCACTATCATTAAATCATAAAAATAATTTAAAAATCAGAAGACCAACCATAATCACAATATCATAAAACTAACCCGAACATCAAAAAATGAATAATATTAAAAAAATATAGATATTCATATCAAAATAATTATTCAAATTATAATGTGTAATTATTTAAGAATGCATTCATTCATAATTCATCAACAAAATAAAGGATGCCTCCACGATAAAATATCTCTTGAAAATTATGAAACTCAATTGGATGCACCATGAACATCACATGATCCTTAATATCCAACTCACCCAAATCAATAACATGGTAATCATTATAAAAATATTTTTGAAGTTAAGATCCATGGAATATGTAATCAATTTAATCCAATTGAGGAGTTAGAACTAATTGATACTATACTACACCAACACACTCCAACAATGTAAATTTCTACACCCAAATTTATAAATCTTCAATTAATAAAATCATTTTTTTAAAAAAAAAATTTATCAGGAGTTTTAGGCCTAGCCCTTTTAAAATTAGGAAAATTTAATAAATAATAGCCATCATCACAATTATTACATGGTTAGTGCTATCCATATAGTGACCTTGTGAATGGGTCTTATAATGTGACTAATCCCATTTTAATGGTTGGTGTATGGTTTGTCTAATACTATGAGAAAATTGTATAGATTCCCCTATGGGACCAGTGAAGGGTGAACAATTGGTGGAACATTTAGGTAAACCATGAAATACACCCATTAATATTTTTTAAAAAATAAAAAAAATCCCCTACCCCTATTTATCCCAATTCGACCCCTCCTTATCCCACCTCTCTCTCTTATGAAACATGACCAAGGGGACCTCAAGTGAATTACCCTTTATTCTTATCTGGTGCTCGGGTGATTTCACATGATCTTTCAAGCAGAATTTAGTTTGGGTAAGACTCATAATTATGACTCCAATATTTTTAACTCCTCATTTTATCATGTTATTTATGGGTACATAAATTTTATAAGAAGTTTTAGGCACAAACAATTTAATTTTTTGAAATTTTATGAAATATTATCATATAGAATAGTTAGCACATAATTTGTTCTAACCATGTAGTGACCTTACAAAGGTGGTCTATAATGTGAAAGATCTATTTTACACATTGTTTTCCAGATTTGTTTAACCATGAGAGCCAACCATGTTCGTGAAATATTTTTCCAAGTAAAGGGGAAATGGTTGGCACTAAGTTTGGTTAAATAGTGTAGAAACCATGTGATACACCTAACATAAAATATTCATAAAATCAAGAAATTTATCTTTCCCAAATTTTATACCAAATAAATCACACTCACTCCTACACATATCCTTATCATGAAGAACAACTAAAAGACCCCTAGGAATTACCCAGTTTTGTTATTCTTCATATCATAGATGATTTAACTTATTATTCAAATATGATTTTTTCTTGGTATGACTCATTTCCCTTTTCCATTTCCATCACCTTATTTCCTCTTCAATTTCCCATTTTACAAAATGAACCATAGTTTAACCCCAAGAGGTTTTTTTGTTATAAAATGTTATGGATCTTTATTCTAGGGCATGTGATGGGTCCTTCAAGCCTTCCTATTTCAATGATTGGATGGTTTAAATCATCTATGCCAGTCGTAGGTAGATGTTTTCATGATTTGTCGTTCAATTAATATTCCACATGTGCATGGGTGTCTCAAATTTATATATGTTGTGTTGGTTCAATAGGATTTAATGAAGCATGTTTTTAGGGTTTTTATAGAATTAAAATATATTTTCAAATGAAATATTATAGATTTGGTCATGAATTATATCTACACTCCCAGAATAAAATATTTTTTTGATTTATGAAATACCTATAATGGGTTTAAAGAGTAAATGGGTGTCTCAAAAATATTATCTCTATTTATGAAATTTTATTTAGTGACAGATGTGTTAATTAAATTAATTAATTGGATTCCTTGTTTGAGAAGTTTTATTAAGTTTAATTGTTTTTTCTTGTGTTATTTTATATTTATACTATTATGGTTTCTTCATGACATGTCTAGTGTTTATTCACATATGTATGTTAATATATACATATATAAACATATGAAAATATTCACATGAGAATATTTTAACAAGACGATTTGAGATATGTTTATATATATATATATATGAAATTGCATATGTGTATAATGTTAATATGGGATGATCTGAAATTTTAAATTGATATTAAATTTTTTTTGAATATGTTTTCAATGATTTATTTTTATATGTATTTCTTTCATTTAAAAATCGGATTGATATTACTAAGTATTTGTAAAATGGCCTCAAAAAAGGTTTGATTTTATAGGGTGTTTTAAAAGGGGTTTTTGAATGGAGTCTTGGATTCAAATTACATTATTTATTATGATATGTTCTTATTAATGAAAATTATGATTTCTATGTCGATTTTGTTTTGGTGAGAACAAATGAGTATGTAGGTTTGCGAGTAACTATATGGTTGTTTCTCTAGCATAACTAATGTAGTAGATAAGTTTTATGTCTTCTATCCTCAGTATGAATGGATTTTATTAGTTGTTTAGGTTAAATATCCATCTATTGTTCTATGATAATATCTTTTACCTTTAGAACCTACAAGTCATTGCTCCTACCCATTCATCATGGACTATATTTGTGATTTGAAACATTGTTTGGTTCCCACTATCATTGTTTGGATAATATTGTGGCTATTTTTTACATCCTTTGGTTACCTTTACTATTTACTTATTCTTTACTATAGTCTATTTTATGGCCTTGTTTTATTCATTAATTATATTATTGTTTCATTTCTTTACTCTGGGTTTCCTTCTTAATACTATTTTTAAAGTAAGAAAAAGGGTAATTTCAAATACATGACTTAAAAATGATTAATTTTTTGAAAATGTTAATTCTAAATTGGTTGATTATTATAAATGGTCTCCCAAATTCTGACTTTAATGTATGCGTTTTTAAATAAGTCATTTACAAAAGGTTTCTAAATGATTCTTAATACCAAATTTGGGTTCAAAAGATTGGTGTCCAGGAAAATATGCTAGTTCATTTTTCATAAAAAAATAAAAATATATTTTATATAAGTATTGTAAACTATAATTTTTTGTTTAATTTGGAAAATAATATCATAGGCTCTATAGTGATAACTTACTTGGATATAAATCTCACCCCCTAACAACAACACTCAGTGTTTATATATGGAGTGGATTTGCTGCTTTTTTCTTTTAATCTCTAAATGCGATCTATGTTTAAATGGAGCAAGTCCTTAGGTCACATGAGATAGTATGGTCAAGTATTTCATGGTTAGTTTTTAGTGTTTATGTATTTTGGACCATGTATGACTTTCCCTCTTTCCTTGGATTTTATTAGTGGTAAACTATATCATTGGAGATTGGATGTTGAAAAAAGGGATTTCTTTCTCTGGTAGGTATTGGAGGGTGAGCTGAGGGATTTTATTTTTCATATACTAGATGTAATATTTGTTTAAATAGTTTAAGAATATTTTAATGTAATTATTTTATTTCATGGACATTGACCTTATGGATTGGTCATGTATAAATTTTGATAAAATACCTATTTTTCTTACAAAAAATTTATATGGGGGAATTCATTCCCATTTAGTGTATTCTGATTCCATGGAACATGGCCCCAACCCATGTGGATTATGAATTCACCTCAGGTTAGGGATGGCATAGGCTAGGTTCCCATTCCGGTAGAAACCCATACTGATTCATTATAAGATGTATCATATCCTATTCTTCATAAGGGGATGTAGTATTTAAAGTGCCATTTGGTAATTGCGTGTGTATAGTAGATAAAGTTAGTTTTAAGATGACTTGGGAGGTAGGAACAGGAAGAGTGTCATGAGATCTTATTAATTATAATCCTTGAGTCTCCATAAAATTTTGGTTTGGACTCACGATTTTTTTATATATGTTATATTTATACAGATGGAATTTATATTTTTATTGGTGTTCTATTGATTGATGATGTTTTAGGACAAAATAAGAGTTGATATGTAGAACACGATGAGATCACACAGCATGGTAAACCTTGTAGAGCCTATATAAATATTATTAGGTTAATTCATGTGACTTTCATGTGGTTCGAACATGGTTCACAAAACCATGTGGCCAATTATTAGACAGATAGTAGTCCCTTTTGGATTATACTTATGTTGTATAATCTTGAAAAATTGGATTATTTTTGCTATTTAAAAGAATATTTATAGACATTAAAAGCCTTTAAAAGAAAATTTTAATGATTTTTAAAATATAATGTATGAATTAAAAATAGATTTTGGTAATTTGTCAAAAATATGTTTTGGAAGTGAATTATTATGGATAAATTTTAAAAGAGTCATTTGATGCAAGTTTTTAACTGACTAAAAATGATTGGGAATTATGGAGTTTCTTTTATTTGGTAGTCACACACATTTAAATAGGTATATGTATATATACAAGGATTCACACATTCACATGTGGAGATGCAAAGGTGGGCATATATTTATGTATATATATATAAAAGTAAATGTATATGCATATATTAATAAGAATTCCATAATGATAAATTTTATCTCATGGAAACATTGAATCACTTTTATTGGGTGATCATACACATATATATAGGTATATTTATATATACATGTTTGTATGCATTAAAATTGAGATATGTGGATATTACGTAGAGTGGTGTATATAAATACATGTCAATATATATGTGTATTAAAATAAAGGGATTTGATAGAATTTGAATGTTATTGTTGATGTCACGACCCGCCCTCGGGTCTGTGCCGTGACTACCCCAAACCCGCCTTCCATAGGCCAGGGGCTGGTGACTAGCACCAAGGCGTAATTCCCGGTAAAAAGGGAAGGCATTGCCTTTGTAAAGTAAACAAACACCACAGAGAAAGCAAGTGGAAAGTAAACACTAAGAAAAAGCAGAGTACAACTGGAAGTGCGGAAAAGTAAATGGGCCAGTATACAAACCCAAACTGAAAGTAAAGTACAACTCGAAAGGGAAAACAGCAACTGTAAGTAAAAGCCGCTACACCGAGATGTCCACTGGAGATCCCACCTGAAGGGTGGGTACAGATAGCTCCACTGATCCACGGGTCCCACCGTCCGCTCCGAACACGTCCCACCCAATGGTCCACCTCCAGGTACCGTCCTGCTCTGCAAGCCTCAGCCAAGATCAACGCTGTCCGTCGTCTGCAACCAACACAACGTAGTGCGGGCATAGCCCGTGCAGGGGTGAGTATAAGATACTCAGTAGGGACCCTGAGACCCCTGTAGGTCTCCCGAAATCCACAAAGGATAAACCACAAAGAAAAATACAAACACGAAGTAACAACCGACAATGCTTAGGTATATGCCCATGCATATACCTAAGTCATCAATTTCAAATACGCTCCAACCTCCGAGCCCATGTACAACTCAGTCCACACAGGAAAGTAAACGTATTCCACACAGGAAAGCAAAACGTATTCCACACAGGATACCACAACACAATCCACACAGGAAAGCAATTAGGATTCAGCTCACACCAGGATTTTCATTATCAAAATCGTAACTGCTGAAGAGCCCCATCTCTGAAGTGTACAATGGTCCTGTCACGACTCTGAGGTACTGCTCACTAACCTAAGACTGCTGAAGTACTCCTCCTGTCGAGTACCGCGGGTCTGCTGCCAACTACCGGGCGCTCCGTCCGCTGAGGGTCTGCTGCCAAATACCGGGCGCTCACCCAAATAGCCTACAGAGGTACTCCTCCAGTCGAGTACCGCGGGTTTGCTGCCAACTACCAGGCGCTCCGTCCGCCGTGGGTCTGCCGCCAAATACCGGGCGCTCCGTCCACTGGGCTAGTCGACTCACTCCATGTCGAGTCGGTCGAGCAGTCTTCAGGTCTCAGCCGGCTACACGGTCTCCGTACTCCGTATGCTCGTCTCCAGAATCGCGGGTCTGCCGCTACAACCAAGAGCACTACCTCTATCGAGTAAAATAGAAGGCTCAGGTCACACAGGTATACTTCTTCGGATGACGGTGAAGATGATCACTGATCCATCTAAGTCGTCGGACCCACGAAGGATCGATAGGTACTAACCCCCGCAAAGACCCACACAGGACCGTAGCACTGATCCACGTAGGATCGCTGAGTGTTGTAGTCGTCGTCGTCGAATCCACACAGGATCTCTGTACTGTCGTCGTCGCAGTCACAGTAGCAGTAGCAGTAGTAGTCACAGTCGCAGTCGCAGCCAGCACTAGGGTTCCCGCACACAGCAAGCTCGTTCGGAGGGTCTGCTCCACGAGCCGAGAGGCTGATACATCAACTGTCACAAAGTCCAGAGTTGATGTATCCCAAAGTTCCGTATCGTCAACAGGAACTCAACGCAACAGACGGCGCGTCGATCGGACGCTCGGTCTGAGAGTTATTGGCATTTTCGTCTCCGGGGCCCGGTTGGTTTTTAAGGCAAAACCAACCCGACCGTACTCCACCTGCGTCCAAACCTCGGGCGGAGTATGCCAAAAGATCCGTCTCACTAATAGAAATACAACAAAGCTGACGGCCCGTCAATCGGACGTCCGTAGCTCAAGATATGAGCGTTTCCGCTCCGAAGGTCCGGTTGGTTTCGTGTACGAACCAACCCGGCCGAACTCAAAGTAATCCGAAACCTTGAGTGCGATATAACGAAACGACCGTCTCGATCCAAGGATCGCATCGCCGCTGACGGTTCGTCAATAGGACGTCCAGTCTGAAAGATATCAGCCTTTCCGTCTCACACCCACCCTGGGAAACATCCCAGGAGGTCACTCATCCTGATCACTACTCTAAGCCAAGCACGCTTAACTACTGAGTTTTAACCACGTAGGCTCCCGAAAAAGAAGGTGCGCCTTGAGTATAGTATACCAAAACGACCGTCTCGATCCAAGGATCGTGTTGCCGCAGACGGTTCGTCGATCGGAGGTCCGTGGCTCAAGTTATGGCCAAAAGACCGAAGTCGTCTCGAAAACGGGGGGGTCCGGGTCCGGGCCGACCCGGCCCGGCCGGCGGCAGACCGGCACGGCGGCGCGGACCGGCGCAGCGGCGCGGTCCGGCGCGGCCTGGCGCCGCTAGGGTCACGCGCGGGGGGCTAAGCCCCCGCTTCCAACAAGCCGGCGCGGCTTAAGAGCCGCGCCTTTTTGGAGACCGGCCCCCCCTCGTGGGGGCCTGCTTTGAAGGCAACCGGGGGGCCGCCTGCCCCCCTCAAGGAAACCGCCCCCCTCTCTTAAATGAGGGGGGGTTTTGAGCTGGCCGGGGAAATTAAATTCCCCCGGCCTTTGACCTTCCGGCCGGCCACCTGGCCGGCCGGTTTTTCTCCAACCGGACCGGAAAATCCGGTCCCCTTTCCGGCTTCCGACGCCGGCGGCCCGGCGTGCCGCCGGTCTTCCCGTCTCGCCGCGGCCCGGAACCGACCGCGGTGTTCGTCGTCCGGCGCGGTGCTACGGCACCGCGCCCCTTCGCCGCGCCTTCCATTCCCCTCGACGCGGCGCGACAGCGTCGCGTTCTTGATGATTCTTCCACGGCGCGGCGCGATGGCGCCGCGCAATATAATCGGGCGAATAACCGCGTGGTGCGACGGCACCTCACCACCATGTTTCATCTGCAATATAAAAACATCAAGAACGAAGGAGGGGGTTCGGCCGTGTTCATGCGGTCCGGCCCCCTCATGTTAAACAATAACACATATTTAAAAACCTCACATTAGTCACGCTAGAACCACGAACAAGGATAAATAAATAAACAATTAACAACCACCCCTACCTTGGGTATAAGGTTCGAAGATTTGTCAACGTCCTGCGGAAGACAACGTTGCGGAGGTCTGGCGTCGCGGTAGTCGTTCGTCAAATCCGTTGACGAAGAGATACGCCCGAAGAGATACGTCATTGGCGAAACTTCGTATGCCGATGAAGGAAGTCCGAGGAGGAAGCGGCGTTCCCTTTCGTTGACACGGAAGACGAAGAAGAGAGGAGCGGCGTTCTTCGTCGGAGCTTGACCGTTCTTCGTCAAGCTTGAGCGTTCTTCGTCAAAGTTTGAAGAAGAATGAAAAGCTCTCAAATCCTCACAAGATGGCTAAAGAGTTCTAACCCAACAAAATAAGATAAGAGCTTATTATATTCACAAACTTAACAAAAGAATTTCAAAGGTTTGAAATTCAAAAAGGATAACTCCAAAATTAAATAACAATTGTCATGTCATTTAAAGAGGGGTTAAGGGAGTTTGAGAGAAGATGAAAAGTTTAGAGTTCGTGTGGGCCCCACCACACTTAATCCTCTCAAGGGAGGTTAAGTGGGTGTGGGTCCCACCCCTAACTTCTTTGAGAGAAGTTAACCAACAAGTATAAATAAACATTTGTAATCCAAAATTTTTATTTAACTTATTCTAAACTCCCAAAAACTAACTCTCAACCCGAAATAAACGCAACCTCGGAAAAGGTCTCCTTAAGAGAATATCGGCGCTGCGAGTTCATCGGTGCCCTTAGATTTCAATTCCAAGGACCGGATCAAAAGTTAGAAATTCCCGCTCGTTCGTTCACTGAACGTACCCGAGCCAAACTTCGGAAATTGATTCTGGGCACTCCGGGCCTCGGAATCAGGTGCCGTCAGAAACCGCGCTCTTGTAAAATTCAAAGAAAATTAAGAAAAAATTTCCCTTGAATTTTACGGGTCTTTACATTACTCCCACCTCAGGGATTTACGTCCCCGTAAAGATACAACAAAAACTAGGAGAACAAATGAGGGTACTGAGCACGCATCTGAGCCTCCCGCTCCCATGTGCTCTCCTGGAGGTTTCTGTGCTGCCATCTGATGCGCACAAGAGGAATCGATCGCCCACGTAGGACCCGCTCCTGTCGATCCTCTATCTCCACCGGAACCTCTGTAAAAGTCGCCCCATCGTCAACGTCAAGCTCCCCATGGTCAATGATGTGCGTCGGGTCGTGCACGTATCTCCTCAGCTGAGATACGTGGAAGACGTCGTGCACCCGGTGCAACTGAGGTGGCAGAGCCAGGCGATAAGCCACCTCGCCAACCCTGCTGAGGACCTGAAAGGGTCCGATGAAGCGCGGAGATAACTTGCCGCCTCGGCCAAATCTATGAATACCACGTCGAGGTGAGACTCGCAAGAAGACGTGGTCGCCATCCTCTAACTCCATTGGCCTCCACCTCCTGTCAGCATAAGGATTCTGCCGGCTCTGAGCTGTACTCATCCGCTCCTGGATGACCTGGACCTTCTCTGTCGTGGCCTGGACCATCACAGGTCCCACAAGTGCTGCAAGATTTCTTCTTTGCCGACAAGATAAATCTGGTCTCATCCCCTGGATTAACCACATTCTTTGCCTAATACATTCAATCCTAACATGGATGATACTAATCCATACCAAGGATGACGTCGTAAGGCCTCGACGCTACTACCAAGAGATCCAACCATTACTCTCGCCTCCAAGAGTTGAGTCACACTGTCGGCATCAGTGTGTGGTAACTGGGTCTCCTCCAGTAGATGTCTCACAAGTGAGGGTCAAGTCAACAGTCAAACTGGAACCTCTTAGTAAAAACACAAAAGAGGACAGGAATGAAAACATCACAAGGTATGCGTCTTTTATTATTGCAGCTCATAATACAAAGACGCTACACAATAGAAACAAGGAACTAGAAGTACAAAGGACGTATCCACTAGTTCTGCTCCTGTCCATCTGCTCCCAGAGCTCCATGATCGAAGGCCTCGGCTGCCTGAAGCTGAGCTCTCGCTTGTTCACCTACTCCCTGTGGTCGGGGCGGACCTCCTGGTGGTGGTGGTGGCAGAGCCTCAAAGCGTCGCCCACCACCTGCTGCTCGGCCACCTCCTCTGCCTCGTCCGCCTCCTCCTTGCGGATCGCCACAGTCGAACCTCTGCCTCTGCCTAGGAGGTTCTTCACTTAACTGCTGATCATCAGCATGGCGGGTCGGACAGTCACGATCCATGTGACCAATCCCGCCACAAGAGTAACACTGCCCACTCTCGGCACGCCTGGCTCTGACTCCACCCCGGATCCCTCGCACAACTGAGCCTGAGTCGTGCAGTCGGCCACCGGTAGGTCTGGTATGCCTGGAACCCTGAGTCATCCGTCGGCTACCTGCTGCCGAAGACTTCGCTATCTGCTGCCCTACGGTAGGTCTCGCTGTGGACTCAGCCAGGAAGCTCTCGATCACAAGAGCCCGCTCCAGTACTCCTGTCTGAGTCGATATGCTGAGGGAGATCAGCGATGCCCTGATCTCGTGTCTCAAACCCTGCTCAAAGGTCCGGGCCCAGAAGAATGGGTCCCGTACCATGTCGGTCGAGTAGCGCGAGAGATCAGTAAATCTCGTCGAGTACTGAGCGACCGTCATGCTGCCCTGCCGCAGCTGAAGAAGCTCCTGGATACGCACCGTACGAAGGGTGGCTGGGACGAACTCTGAGCGGAAGAGGCTCTCAAAGTCCATCCAAAGTAGAGATGCCTCATCGTGCACCTGGAGCATCAAGATCCACCATCGTCCTGCTGCTGCGTGTAGTAGGCTCGCAGCGAGGATCACCATGAGGTTTGTCGGGGTCCTCACTAGCCTAAACACACGTACCACTGCCTCCAGCCAGTCCTCAGCTGCCTGGGGATCCGTCTCCCCGCGAAACCTGGGTGGTCGTTGGCGCTGAAACTCATGCAGTGTGCTGAGGCTACGTGCATCGTTAGCGGCTGGCGCTGGAAGCATCAGGGGCTCGACGGGTAGTGCTACCGCCGGTGCCACTGCTGACAAAGGGCCCTGCACCGAGGCCTCGTCGCTCGGTGGGCTGTCATCACACTCGACTCTCGGAACCCTAGCTGGCTGCCATCGTGGGGCCATCCTGAATAGGAAACAGGTGTGCCACGGTCAAACAGTATACTTGGTGAGCTGATATAAAGAAATCACAAAGAAAACTTTAAAACACACACGCAATCAATGTTTTCGTGCATTAAGTCAGAAATCAGAAGTCAGGGTCCTGGTGTACGGATACGTCGGCCGCCGCACCAACACTGGACTCCCTGTACTGATAACCACACTCAATACGCTAAACATTATTGCTTCACATAGAAAAGATCAGAGTTCGCGGTAGAACCGAACTCCTCTGATACCAATTTGTCAGGACCCGCCCTCGGGTCTGTGCCGTGACTACCCCAAGCCCGCCTTCCATAGGCCAGGGGTTGGTGACTAGCACCAAGGCGTAATTCCCGGTAAAAAGGGAAGGCATTGCCTTTGTAAAGTAAACAAACACCACAGAGAAAGCAAGTGGAAAGTAAACACTAAGCAAAATCAGAGTACAACTGGAAGTGCGGAAAAGTAAATGGGCCAGTATACAAACCCAAACTGAAAGTAAAGTACAACTCGAAAGGGAAAACAGCAACTGTAAGTAAAAGCCGCTACACCGAGATGTCCACTGGAGATCCCACCTGAAGGGTGGGTACAGATAGGTCCACTGATCCACGGGTCCCGCCGTCCGCTCCGAACACGTCCCACCCAATGGTCCACCTCCAGGTACCGTCCTGCTCTGCAAGCCTCAGCCAAGATCAACGCTGTCCGTCGTCTGCAACCAACACAACGTAGTGCGGGCAAAGCCCGTGCAGGGGTGAGTATAAGATACTCAGTAGGGACCCCGAGACCCCTGTAGGTCTCCCGAAATCCACAAAGGATAAACCACAAAGAAAAATACAAACACGAAGTAACAACCGACAATGCTTAGATATATGCCCATACATATACCTAAGTCATCAATTTCAAATACGCTTCAACCTCCGAGCCCATGTACAACTCAGTCCACACAGGAAAGTAAACGTATTCCACACAGGAAAGCAAAACGTATTCCACACAGGATACCACAACACAATCCACACAGGAAAGCAATTAGGATTCAGATCACACCAGGATTTTCATTATCAAAATCGTAACTGCTGAAGAGCCCCATCTCTGAAGTGTACAGTGGTTCTGTCACGACTCTGAGGTACTGCTCACTAACCTAAGAGTGCTGAAGTACTCCTCCTGTCGAGTACCGCGGGTCTGCTGCCAACTACCGGGCGCTCCGTCCGCTGAGGGTCTGCTGCCAAATACCGGGCGCTCACCCAAATAGCCTACAGAGGTACTCCTCCAGTCGAGTACCGCGGGTTTGCTGCCAACTACCAGGCGCTCCGTCCGCCGTGGGTCTGCCGCCAAATACCGGGCGCTCCGTCCACTGGGCTAGTCGACTCACTCCATGTCGAGTCGGTCGAGCAGTCTTCAGGTCTCAGCCGTCTACACGGTCTCCGTACTCCGTATGCTCGTCTCCAGAATCGCGGGTCTGCCGCTACAACCAAGCGCACTACCTCTATCGAGTAAAATAGAAGGTTCAGGTCACACAGGTATACTTCTTCGGATGACGGTGAAGATGATCACTGATCCATCTAAGTCGTCGGACCCACGAAGGATCGATAGGTACTAACCCCCGCAAAGACCCACACAGGATCGTAGCACTGATCCACGTAGGATCGCTGAGTGTTGTAGTCGTCGTCGTCGAATCCACACAGGATCTCTGTACTGTCGTCGTCGCAGTCACAGTAGCAGTAGCAGAAGTAGTCACAGTCGCAGTCGCAGCCAGCACTAGGGTTCCCGCACACAGAAAGCTCGTTCGGAGGGTCCGCTCCACGAGCCGAGAGGCTGATACATCAACTGTCACAAAGTCCAGAGTTGATGTATCCCAAAGTTCCGTATCTTCAACAGGAACTCAACGCAACAGACGGCGCGTCGATCGGACGCTCGGTCTGAGAGTTATTGGCATTTTCGTCTCCGGGGCCCGGTTGGTTTTTTAAGGCAAAACCAACCCGACCGTACTCCACCTACGTCCAAACCTCGGGCGGAGTATGCCAAAAGATCCGTCTCACTAATAGGAATACAACAAAGCTGACGACACGTCAATCGGACGTCCGTAGCTCAAGATATGAGCGTTTCCGCTCCGAAGGTCCGGTTGGTTTCGTGTACGAATCAACCCGGCCGAACTCAAAGTAATCCGAAACATTGAGTGCGATATACCGAAACGACCGTCTCGATCCAAGGATCGCATCGCCGCTGACGGTTCGTCAATAGGACGTCCAGTATGAATGATATCAGTCTTTCCGTCTCACACCCACCCTGGGAAACTTCCCAGGAGGTCACTCATCCTGATCACTACTCTAAGCCAAGCACGCTTAACTACTGAGTTTTAACCACGTAGGCTCCCGAATAAGAAGGTGCGCCTTGAGTATAGTATACCGAAACGGCCGTCTCGATCCAAGGATCGTGTTGCCGCAGACGGTTCGTCGATCGGAGGTCAGTGGCTCAAGTTATGGCCAAAAGACCGAAGTCGTCTCGAAAACGGGGGGGGTCCGGGTCCGGGCCGCCGGCGGACCGGCACGGCGGCGCGGACCGGCGCGGCGGCGCGGTCCGGCGCGGCCTGGCGCCGCTAGGGTCACGCGCGGGGGGCTAAGCCCTCGCTTCCAACAAGCCGGCGCGGCTTAAGAGCCGCGCCTTTTTGGAGACCGGCCCCCCCTCGTGGGGGCCTGCTTTGAAGGCAACCGGGGGGCCGCCTGCCCCCCTCAAGGAAACCGCCCCCCTCTCTTAAATGAGGGGGGGGTTTTGAGCTGGCCGGGGAAATTAAATTCCCACGGCCTTTGACCTTCCGGCCGGCCACCTGGCCGGCCGGTTTTTCTCCAACCGGACCGGAAAATCCGGTCCCCTTTCCGGCTTCCGACGCCGGCGGCCCGGCGTGCCGCCGGTCTTCCCGTCTCGCCGCGGCCCGGAACCGACCACGGTGTTCGTCGTCCGGCGCGGTGCGACGACACCGCGCCCCTTCGCCGCGCCTTCCATTCCCCTCGACGCGGCGCGACGGCGTCGCGTTCTTGATGATTCTTCCACGGCGCGGCGCGATGGCGCCGCGCAATATAATCGGGCGAATAACCGCGTGGTGCGACGGAACCTCACCACCTTGTTTCATCCGCAATATAAAAACATCAAGAACGAAGGAGGGGGTTCGGCCGTTTTCATGCGGTCCGGACCCCTCACGTTAAACAATAACACATATTTAAAAACCTCACATTAGTCACGCTAGAACCACGAACAAGGATAAATAAATAAACAAATAACAACCACCCCTACCTTGGGTATAAGGTTCGAAGATTTGTCAACGTCCTGCGGAAGACAACGTCGCGGAGGTCTGGCGTCGCGGTAGTCGTTCGTCAAATCCGTTGACGAAGAGATACGCCCGAAGAGATACGTCGTTGGGGAAACTTCGTATGCCGATTAAGGAAGTCCGAGGAGGAAGCGGCATTCCCTTTCGTTGACACGGAAGACGAAGAAGAGAGGAGCGGCGTTCTTCGTCGGAGCTTGACCGTTCTTCGTCAAGCTTGAGCGTTCTTCGTCAAAGTTTGAAGAAGAAAGAAAAGCTCTCAAATCCTCACAAGATGGCTAAAGAGTTCTAACCCAACAAAATAAGATAAGAGCTTATTTTATTCACAAACTTAACAAAAGAATTTCAAAGGTTTGAAATTCAAAAAGGATAACTCCAAAATTAAATAACAATTGTCATGTCATTTAAAGAGGGGTTAAGGGAGTTTGAGAGAAGATGAAAAGTTTAGGGTTCGTGTGGGCCCCACCACACTTAATCCTCTCAAGGGAGGTTAAGTGGGTGTGGGTCCCACCCCTAACTTCTTTGAGAGAAGTTAACCAACAAGTATAAATAAAAATTTGTAATCCAAAATTTTTATTTAACTTAGTCTAAACTCCCAAAAACTAACTCTCAACCCGAAATAAACGCAACCTCGGAAAAGGTCTCCTTAAGCGAATATCGGCGCTGCAAGTTCATCGGTGCCCTCGGATTTCAATTCCGAGGACCGGATCAAAAGTTAGAAATTCCCGCTCGTTCGTTCACTGAACGTACCCGAGCCAAACTTCGGAAATTGATTCCGGGCACTCCGGGCCTCGGAATCAGGTGCTGTCAGAAACCGCGCTCTTGTAAAATTCAAAGAAAATTAAGAAACAATTTCCCTTGAATTTTACGGGTCTTTAAAGTTGACTTTGAAATTTAAACTTATTCTTTAAAGTGGATTTATAATATGTATTAAAGGACCATTAAACAATTTTAAAATGTGTTTTATGTGGGGATTCATATTATAAAATTTAAGGCTATGATTTTTATAATGTTTAAAAAATGGAGAATTTGATTTATTTATTGATGTGGATCTCTTATGTGGTTTTCTTGGTTGGTTTCAAAAAAATTGTTACCTTGAATGGAAATATTATTTTAGATGAGGGAATATGTTTTATTGAATATATTTTATTGGGCCTTGTTTACTATAATCTATTTAGGGTATGCTCTCAAGAATAGTCTGGAGAATTTTTATATTTGTGTAATTATCCATTTCTGGGCTACAACCATTCGATTTTCTAAGGTAAATATTTTTTCAGTAGTAAATACATCATTTATTTTGAGGTCCTTTTTTTTGAATTCTATGATTTTGGGTTTTCTCAGGTATCATTAGAGTGGTTTCATCCTTGGGAGTCTTGAATGTGGTTATGGATGGTGAGGTAGGATTTCAGTTTATAAACATTGTGGGAAGACCATGGGTGTGATTCGGGTACCAAGGAGGGATACTGAACTAGTTTAGATTATGTACTACCATGTATTCATATTCTTTGCTGGGACTACCATTGGGGTGTGTATTAGAAATAAAGTCCTAGGTTACACCATATTTTTTCATTGAGACAATGTTTTATGCCATGCCAGTTGAAGGGGCCTGCCATAGTTTATGCCTTATTTACATCTATTCTGTGTTTATTGATTTCGAGATGATTATTATATTTTATTTTTTAGAGTGTTATTAAGGTAATAATCTCCTTTAAGAGTTATTTTGTTAGAATTTTGATGTATTTCTTCATCTATTTTTCCTATCGATGACCAGATTCTTGTATTTGAGTTTCCTCTTTGGGGTTGTTTATATTTGTTCATATTTAGAGGGTAAGTAGATATTTATATGATTCTAAAAGTGTTCCCTTCATTGACTGGTTTTCCAAGTATCTTCATTCAAGGGTTCAGGTTTTAACTAATAGAAATCCTTTGGAAATCCTTTTTTTCCTTTTGATCCACCATTATACTTATGTTCTTAAATGGTGGGGAGACCCATTATGGTTCAGGTTTGAGTTGTACTTTGAGGGTTATTAGTTTCTTATAAATTTACGAATACCTTTAATGTGATGAGTAAATTTTTTTTTTCAGGTTGAACTGAAGTCTAAGACATCATGTCCTATCCAATAATATCATTCTAATTGAAATTATGTTTTATGTCTTCTCTTTGAGTTTAGGGGGTTTCTATGGTAAGAAAACATTATGGTGGGGATGATTATGGAACCATAATTTTTAATTCCTTAAATAATGTATTTATTTATTGGTATTTATTCACATAAATGAGTTTTGGTTCCAATTTGGATTTTAAATTTATAGAAATGCTGACCTACCAAAAAGCTAGCACACTATAAGTGATAACAATGAGGTAAAAATATGAAGGGGTATGCAATGTGACATAGACATTTTACAAAGTTGGTCACATTTTTTATAATCATGTGAGCTAAACATGTGGGTCCCTTTTTGTTCCAAGTGAATGATGAATGGTTGGATTATGGTTTGGGTACACCTTGTGAAAACTATGTGATACATCTATCTTTATTTATTATAAATTACATAAAAATCCATACCCCTATTTTACCCAAAATTGAACACCCTACTTCCATAACCTCCACTCTCATGATTCCCAATAAAAGGCCTCGTAAGTGACTCGCTTCTTCATTCCTATCATGTTCATGGGCGATTAAAAATTTTATTTGAAGTAGATGTTAGCCAGCGTAAGCCTCCAACCTCTTTTCATTATCTATCCACCTCTTTACTCTTTTTTTATTTTACCCTATTGGTATGCACAACCTATCCAAACCAAATGTTTGTTTTTGGTTATAAAACATTGATTTTATTTCTTAAAAGGTGTGTGATATCTCATTCATGTCTCTATATTTCCATTTTTTTTTGTGGATTTTCAGAATTTTTTCTAGCCCTAAGTAGGTGTGTTTGTGCTTTGAATTTTCTATAACATGTCAAAAGTTCCTTAGTTCTAGAAATTTGGTTTCCTTGAAATTATATTTGTTATGTGGGTTTAATTTGATTTAAATATTCATTTTTCCTTTTGTTTTTAAATAATTACAATTTATTTCTAAATGGATTCTTGTTGATTTGGCCCTGATTTTTTTTCGCACTAAAGGAAAAAATTGTTCTTTTAATTTGTAAAATACATATAGTGCTTCTGAAAGAGGTATTTGGTGTTTTAAAATTATTTGGGGCTATTTATGTAATTTTATTTGGTGATGCATGTGGGAAATTAATTAATTTATTGTATTATCCTTGTTTGACAATTTTTATAATGTTTAATTATTTTTTCATGAATTATTTATTTATGTCTGATTTTGTGGTTTTCTGTTTTCATATTATGTTATTATGCCCATATGTGTGGGTTTATTTACATATAGACATATGTGCATATTAACATGATATTATTTGTATAAGTGAATTTGAGGGAAGTTTATATATATATTTATGAAATTTCATACATGTATAATGTTTAAAAGGTATGTATTAAAATTTGAACATGATAATTGAAATTGGATGTGATTAATTTTTCAATGAGTTATTTTATGTGGTTTTGTTTACATTTATAGAATATGTTTGAACTTACTAAGTATTCTTGAAACTCCCTCAATATTTTATTTATTTTCAAGTGATAATTCAAATAGATTTTCGAATGGAGTCTTGATTTCAAATTATTTTTTTGATTATGGGAGGCTAATACACTATGGGTAAAAGGCTTTTGTGATGGGATATTTGTGAAGGGAAAAATTTCCCGTCACAAATAGTGCTTCATAAAAAATAATTTGTGACGGGAAAACCAATCTTTCGCAAATACCTTTGGCACGACCTACATGCCAAACTGCTGTAAATATATTTGTGATGAGAATATACCCCCATCATAAATATGTTTCATCATTATTGTTATTTGTGATAGGTCCTTTTACAAATACTCTTTTAATCGCCAATGGGGTTATTAATTTGGCTACTAATTACAATGAGTTCCGTCACAACTAAGAATATTTTCTACGTGAATTCCTTCACAATTAGTCTCATTGCTAGTAATCTAACCAATACATATCTCCAAATGATTTTTTCTCAAACTCTTATTCTTTTAGCTCTCTGATTTTCCTCTCTTACCCACTTATTCTTCTTAAACTTTTAAATGTTTTTAATTTTTTAGGGAAGCAAATTTTCAGTTTTGCTGCTAATAAGAAGTTCAGTTTTATGGTATTTATTTAATGTTTTTAATTTTTAAATAATTAAATTTATTATTAATTATTATTATTAGTTATCTATAATTAGTTTATATTAAAATTACTTAGTTTTATTTTGCATCAATTAGTTTTAAGTAGTAGTAATTATTTTTAATTTAAATATTTAGTTTTAGTTGTTAATAATTATTTTTAATCTGAAGTAATTAGTTTACATTAGTAGTAATTAGTTTTAAATATTAGTATATACTTTTATTTATCAGCAGTTAACTATAATTATTAATAATTTTTTATAATTATTAGAAATTATTGATAATTAGTATAAAAAAGAAATAATTAGTAAAAATTAGATCCAACAAGCGGAAATTAGTCAAAATGAACAGAAATTAGTGAAAATTAATGGAAGTTATTAATAATTTATAGATAATAGAAATAAATAATAATATTTTAAAGTAGTTTGTATTAATTAATAGTAACTAATAATTTTTAGTAATTAATAATAATTTTCATAATCAATTTTAAATATTAATAATTCTAATAAAATTAGTAAATATTATTAGTAATGAGTAAAAATTAGCGATAATAAAAAAGAGTAGTGATAATTAGAGATAATTATTAAAAATTAGCGATAATTAATAAAAATTAGCAATAATTAGAAATACTAATTAAAAATCAGTGGCAATTAGCGGTACTTCATAAAAATTATTGGTAATTTGTAAGAAAACAGTTATAATTAGAGGTAATTATTAAAAATTAATGGTAATTAGTAATGATTGGTGCTAATTATTAATAATTAGTGATAATTAGTAATCATTTGTGATAATTAGATCCAGTTACTAAAAATTAAAAACAATTAGTGATAATTAGTGATAATTACTAAAAAATAGTAGTAATTAGATGCACATAGTAAAAATTACCTGTAATTAATAAAATTTAGCTTTATTTAGTAACATTAGTGGTAATTACAAAAAATAAGGGTTAATTTTTAAAATTAAAGGTAAATACTAAACATTAGCAGTAATTAGCTATAATTACTAAAAAATGTGAGGTAATTAACAATAATTAGTAAACATTAGTAGTAATTAGCAGTACTTAGTTAAAATTATCGATAATTTTCAGTTCCTATAAAAATGAACAGAACATAGTAAACATTTGCAGTAATTAAATAATAATTAGAGACAATTAGTAATAAATATAAGTAATGAGTAATAATTAGTGATAATTAGAAGCCATTAGTGGTAATTTTTAAAAGTTAGTAGTAGTTAATAAAAAATATCGATAATTAGATGTATTTAGTAAAAGATTTAGATAATAAGGTATAATTATTAAAAATTAATGGTAAATACTAAAAACTAGCAGTAATTAGTAGCAATTAATAAATATTAGCAGTAATTAGCTCTACTTAGTAAAAAATATCAGTAATTTGTGGTACTTTGTAATTTTTTTAGTAATTTAAGGTTCTCAGTAAAAATAAACGACAATTAGTAAAAAAATTTAATTTAAGGTTCTTCGTAAAAATAAATGACAATTAGAAAAAATTAGTGATAGTTAGTAACAATTAGAGGTAATTAGTAATAAATAGAAATAATTTGTAGTAATTAGGGGTATTTAGTAAATGTTATCAGTAATGACTAAAAATTATCGATAATTAGCGGTATTGTGTAAAAATGTGTGCTAATTAGCGATACTTTGTATGCATTTGCGGTAATTAGTAATAATAAAATGCACTTAGTAACAATTAGCAGAAATTTGTAAAAACGTATTTAGTGAAAATTAGCATTTAGCAGTAATTAGTGGTACTTATTAAAAATTAGTTGTAATTAGTAGTAATAAGAAATATTTAGTAGTAATTTGTAATAATTAGTGATATATAGAGGTAATTACCAAAACATACAGGTAATTAGTAAAAATTAGTGGTTATTAGTAAAAATTAGCAGTAATTAGTAAATACTAGGGGTACTTAGTAAAAAAATGGTCATTTGTAACACCGCAATGTCTTGAAAATAAATATTGAATGAACGAAACACTAAGTCCCTACAAAACAAAAAAATTATAATCTATGTCGTTAAGAATAACTTTGCCTCTATTATGTTTTGAATTTTGAAAAACCGTAATCTAGAGTTTGGATCAGTAATTCATTTGGAGTCTGATAGAACCAATATGATTTTTGGTGAATAGTAACATACCCTTAAGAATAGTAATATGAATAGTAATATGAACATTATGAATAGTAAATAATAAAAATATTATATTTTCTTAAGGTAATAAGATAATGAGATCTTAATTAATTTTTCAATGTGATATAAAACTCATTTTACCTTTAAAATTGTTATTTTTCAAATTAATTATGATTTTATTTAAAAATTTAATTAATAATATTTACAAACTTTTTTGTGAAAAATGGAGTTCATTTTTGAATTCTATATGTATAAATACGGTTGGGGTATTTTTTTGGGATTTTTCTGAAATTCTTGAATTTTTGATGAATAGTGAAATACTGTAAAATACCATATATATATATATATAAATTATTAGTTAAATACACAATTTATGACATCATGAGTGATGTAAGACCACTTTTTTTGAACTCACATGCACTTATTACTATTAGGCATAACATGAAACAACACTATTGGATGTCTTAAGGGAAAAAATAAAATAATGAATAGAATATTCAAAATTTACTCCTCTCCTCCACTTCCCCCCCCACTCCCCCTTTTATTCACTCATATAAGCGTTGAATATCCTCAATGTTCTTCCCAATTTACCTTCCCTGGTCACTCCACACGTCCACAAATCTCTTGGTCTTTCCAAAATACCAAAAACCCTTCCTTAAAGAGAATCTCAATGAGGTGGATTCAAGAGGTAAATTCACATTTTATTTCTTTCATTTCCATTTTGAGTTCCTTTTATATTGTTATATTCTTTTCAAATACTCTATCAATATGACCATGATAAATCCATTATCATCTATATACTAGAATTATACATGTTAATTTAAGATCCATCATCGACACTCTTACTCTCTCTCTTTTATTTTGTAAACGAAATCATCGTCCGTGAGGTTCCAATTTACAGCCTTCATGGACGACGAAGTTTCCTTCTTCAATTTATCCTTCATTAATGGCCAAAAAACAATTTTTATGGTTGAAACAGAGTATAATATATTTACTATAACCTATTTAATATTCAATATCCATTAAAGTTACATAATATTAAATCATATGACTAAACTAGTTCATAATAATCAAAATGCTCCTTAAATATACTAAGTGATTATCATTAATATTCAATCTAATGATTCATCCTCATGAAATGTAACCAAATGATATAAATTAAAATTAAAACTTATATGTTTTCATATATAATATTTAATTTAAATTCTGGATATTTACATCAATTCCTCAATAAATGAATGACATAAAAACAGGTGAACCGATTATGAAAACCAAGAAAACGAACCCTCCAGAATGACAGAATTTAATCTTATAACTAATCAATAAGTACCTAATGAACTTAATAAAATTATGATAAAATAAAAAATTTATATAAGTTCATAATTTAGTTATAAATAAGTCTAATTTCATATTCTAGGACATTAAGTTCAAGAGGGGAAAACATTCAGAATTAAGGTAATGGTGATCCACCCGAACCATCATTTTAATTCTGGTTACTTTCATCGTATAATTACCCCAATGGAATTTTTTTTGTATTTACTCCTAATAAATTCTCTCTGTATATTCTATATATGTTCACCAACCACAATCCTTTCGTATTTTATAGATAGCTATATGATTTAAAAGGAACTTTCAAAATTGTCTCCGATGTACAAGCTCGATTCAGGGGAATTTCTCAAATTCTTACCTATTATCAAGGAAAATCTATAATCTATTTTTGGAAACCATTATCTTTATATAGTCACTCATTTTATTATTAAGAAATACCTTTCTTCACTTCTAGTTTTATACAAATATTATTCCAATAGAACTCTTCTATTCAAATTAGTAGAGTAATTATCTCAAGAATTACTCGAAGATTTTATAAGTGTGTCTTTATCTATTTCAACACTCTCATTGACTAAAATGTATTAATGCGATTTATATTTCATGTTATAATATACCATATTTAATTTAATGGTTTATGACTATTTTGTCTATGGATGTAATATCTTAAAACCATTCATGTAATTATTTTGAATGGTTAGTGTTCATGCTTAATATTTGGCTAAAGATATTTACATTTCATATATTAGTTTCAATATGAATTTTTATATTGTTTCTGTTTATTCCCATTCATATGAGGAATGAATTCAACATAGTATGTATTAGGTGGGGCCCACTATATCCCCTTGGAACAATGGTAGGTCTCATGAGACCAACTATTGTCATGGGACAAGGCCTTGAAAAAATTGATTATTTATGGTCTTGTCATGAGGCCTTGACGATATAGTTATGATATCATGAATTACTCATTCCCTCATTATGAAAATAGTACTAATGGTTCCTTTGGTTATTCGACTAGTAGAATACCCATGATTATGTTTTATTATGGTATTATTTAATCAACTCATATTCTTGCTGTAATGTGTTCAAGTTTATTTTTTGTAATGGCATGTGTTTTCAATTATTCACCACACCTTATGTTTATGTTATCTTCCGATGTATTTCTTACTCTTACTGAGAATTTGAGCTCACCCCTTATGTTTCATTTTCTTAGTACATGAATAATTTTATTATCAATGACATGATGAAATAAACTAGGAGTTATGGATGTGGTCGAAGAAATTTATATGTTGTTTTTAGTTTCAAGTTGTAATGTTGAACATATGTATGTATATTGCTTCCAATGTTACTAAACGAATCGGTCCTTCGGGATTCATATTACTAATTTATATTAAAATGTAATTAAATAAGGCACCTGCTTCGGGAAACTGGGTCTGGGTCCTTACAGTTGGTATCAGAGGAAGTTTAGTAGAGAACATGGAAACTAGATTTAGAAAATATATATTAGGGAAAGGATCCCTAAGATAGTTGTTGAGGATAAGAATACAAGGAAATCCTGATATTTTGGTAAGGAATAGATTATGATGATATTTCTAGAAAACACATCCCTTCCTAGATACTACATGTGAACATTGTCCTGACACAAATGTACCTTGGAGTGAAAAATTCGACAAGGAGTTTCGGGCTTAACCCGAGGTAGCCTAGTACACAAAAATGGGGCTTACTACACACTTTATTTGACACTCCCAAGGGATAATCTTATGATAATTCAAATTTTATTTATAATACATTATGAAGTATTTAAATGTAAATATTTCCTCAAAGAAACCATGTTTATGGTTAAGAGATTAGAAATGTATTGAATTTTAATTTATGATAAATTTTTCTCTACATTGAGATTATAAATTATGATTATACCCTAATTTAGTGTATGCCATTATTTAGAAATGGTTCCTATTAGAAGGAATGGAAACTGCATGAATGCACATGTCCCATGTTGGGATTTCCCTCCGATATAAGATAATGATGTTGGATATGATGTTGTTACTGGTACTGAGTACGTTATAACTATACTGGGGAAACTTACTCAGGTTATGAACAATAACCATACCTGTATGGAGCATCCGGATCCACCAAATGGAGGAAATTTTTTAGATTGATTTATTAAAAAACGGCCTCTATCATTCAATGGGACTAAAACCCATTTGTTGCTGGTCAGTGGATAAGTTCCCCAGATAATATATTTATCAATTTGGGATGTAATGAAAGAGAGAAGGTCGTCATGACAGTTTATCATCTATCGGGAGATGCAGATCAGTGGTGGTCATTAATCCAGATCACAAAGTAGGAGGAAGAGATAAACGATATGTAATGGTGGGACTTTATGAAAATCATCCAAGAAGAATACTCTATTAGTTTACAGTGATTGTATATAGAAAGGATATTCTTGAATCTGAGGAAAAAGGAGGACGAAAATATTTCCATGTATAAATCCTGTAAGGCCACGACTCCAGTTACCCAGAGTCGGAGCATTATTTTAATACATTGGAATGATTATAAGGAATCATGTCTCAATGTACCGATTAGTGTAACATTCTTTGAAAATAGATTACATACATAAAATTCACATTACAATTTCAAACATAAAATACAACTTGGATAGTTATTTGAGGACTCCATTAGTCCCTTAGATTAACCCTTCTTTTCAAACATAAAACACTTCTTCGGATCCCAGGAAAATAAAACATAAGAAAGGGGTGATCTCAGAAGCTCAGTAATGCTAAATAATTTAGTGGAAGCTATAAAATTTTATGGAAAGATGTGTAATAAAACCCACAAAATTTTTGAATATAAACTTGAACATAATATGGGAAAAATAAATCAAACATTAAAATATGAACATGCACATGGATATTCTAATAGTTGAATAATCACATGTAGTAACTAATTTCATAATGAGGGAATGTATAGTACTGGAATTTAATTTCTATGTCAAGGCCTCGTGCCAGGACCTAGAGGCTAACTGTAACCAGACTCCATCCTGGAGAGCCTCTGTAATCAGACTCTAACATAGAGAGCCTCTGTAACCAGACTCCATCCTAGAGGGCCTTTGTAACCAGACTCCAACCCCGAGGGTTTGCTGTAACCGGACCCCAACCTAGAGGGCTTACTTTTATCGGTCCCCGTCCTAGAACATACTAGTTCAATACATTCTCCATAAGAAAAGGTTGAAATAAAACAAAAATATTCGTATTAAAACTAGCATACTAAATTCCAATATTTTAACCATAAACCACGAATGGCATAAAAAGTACTCATCCATAGTCAAACATATCACAAAAACTTAAATACAATATGGATGATTTGTATCATAATAAATCAAATTCAAACAAACATAGAATCCATCAAAGGATGTTGATATAGATGAAATCAAAACTATTCAAGAGAAATATCTATTTCTATTTTGAAATCATTTAAGAGTCACATAATTATAAAAAAAACATTGATTTCAAAAATATTCTTATAAGCTTGTATTGGAATCTTCAAAGGTGTTATAATAGTAGAGAATAACTACACTCGACGTATAAGTTAAAAAAACATTGTTACCTTAATTTGTAAAAAAGGTCATAAAGTAATTTGTTTGGAAAATAATGTAGAGATTCCTTTCAAAACATAGAATATAAAATAAGGGTATAAATTAAATTAACCCATTTTCAATTAAATAGTAAAATTGTTTTGAAATACATTTTTAAGAAACATGGAAGTGGATGATAAAGATTTCCCTGTATATAATTATGTATAAACAACCTCAAATAATGAAGAGATTGTAATATTTAACCCCTACCAATTTGGTAACATACGAAACATACACCCCATGAAAGATGAATAATACAATGAAGATGTAAATACACACAAATTAAATTATATTAAACAAATAATACAATTCTGGGCAGTACATACACCACATAATAGGAAATAATGACAATATAGCATGAATCTCATGGGAATAAGAAGTGAGATGAAAACCACTTACCTTGTACTTTCCTTTAGTCGAGGGTAAATTTAGCATCCTATATAAAAACCATAGCATGTTATTTGATTATACCGGTACCGCATTAATTTTTATGATATCATACATGATTCATTTATGAATTTATACTACCCATTTAATAATAATTTCCATGTTAAATTAACATTTCGGGTAATAACCGCTTTCGTTATCGTACACGTTTTAACTTGTTACTATTGATTGTATCACATATATCACGATTTAAATACTTCCAAAGTATAAAACATGATATATATATCATATATATTTAGAATATAAATATTTATAATATACATATATATGAAATGTAAAACACCGTTTATGGAGACGGTAGGCCGTTCGTACGCATAAACGATGATTCCGTTTTCATATTGTATTGAACAGAACTAAGTGAATAGGTTATATGTAAGTGCATAAATATATATAAATATATCTATAGTAGAATTATTATTTCATATATTACATACTTATTAATGATATATATATTTTTATAATCATCGTTGAATTGTGAACACGGAAATGAATCTCATCACGTCGTGGAGACGGTAATCCGTACATACGCAAGAGCGACAATATCATTATATTGATTGATAAATCCTATGTTATTGGATGGTATATAATATAAAAAAAATAATTAAAATGTTATATTTATTATTTAAAATAGTTATACTCATTATTATACCCATCCAAATAATGATGTGTTTGAATAACAAACTACACCAAGAAATGGAGACGGTAAGCTGTACGTACGCACGTATGGTGACTTTCCATACATAAGATGGATAGAAAAATGAATATGGTTGTGCCATATTTATAATAACATCACAGTATATAGAATATACTAGATTTATTATTTTAGACTAGAAACAACAAAGAAATATAATGTGGAAGAAGAATATAACTTGAAAGAGGTGACGGAATATTTACCTCTTTTTCGGGTTCTTCCTTTTCATTTGATCAAAAGGGCTATTTAAGTTGGCTTTAGGACTAAAGGATGACCTCTAGGATGAAGGTCAGATAGTTGGTAGGATGTTTGGGTAGGGGTTGGATGAACCAAATGGCTTTGAAGGTGTGAATTTGAGAAAAGGGGGAGTGCCCTTGTATAAGAGGGGTGAGGGGAACCTTAGGAAAAACATAAAGTATTATTTTATAATAAAATTATTTTTCAGGTTATAATGGATCCAAAAAAATTTATTTCGAGTCTTATGTGGCTCTGGGTCGAGATCCACTCAACCAATAGGTTTTAGATAGGTTTGGGTCACTACATTAACCTTATCATTAAGATTTAACACTTAGTTAAAATGTTTGACATTTACCATGTCTCTTTGCATTTTTATATTATATGGTTAATACAAATAATATAAATTTCCAAGAGAACCCAAAGTGGTTCATTAATGACATATATAATATTTTTTAATCCCTTTGGCTGAACCTTATATTTTTAGGAATATTATATCACCCAATAATATAGTATTTATTTCAAAAACTATTTTATGTCAATTTTGACACTATTTGGTATTTGTTTTTTGATAAAATCATAACAAAATGATTAATTCGAAGTAAATTCATTTAATCAATCCTAAAATGTCATATTCACCTAAAAAATTCATGGATGTCATAAAAACTTTGAAAATATATTTATTTTAATATTTATAATACCTTTTATTTGATTCTTTCATTGATAAGGTAATTACTGCATCATCATTATGTCATTAATAAATTTAATTATTTAATGTCTAAAAATTAAAAATAAACTACTATTATGTAGGATTGTTTTTATTTTTAATTAATATTTATAGTAAAAAATATAACTTATATAACACCTTGTAAAAATTGTTTTACTAAAAGATATAAGTTTATGTCATTTTTGTCTTTATTTTAAATTAATTAATATAAAGAGTCATTATCAATCTCAAGTGGCTCCAAGTGGTCCCCCAATCGACTCAAGGATGACCATGGTCGAAAATTTATCATAAAATAGGAATATGACACAATTTAGGGTAATTTAATATTATTATAATATTATTTTTTTCTTTATTTACCAGATTTACCCTTCAACCATGGTAAATAAAATATTTACTCAAGTAATTATTCCTTAGTATAAAAATAAAAGTTACCTATTTACATAATTTGGACCTCTAGATTTCAAATATGGAATCCATTTTTCTAAATTCAAAACACATGAATATTATAATTTAATTTAAAAGTAATTCTCACTGTTAAAAAAAATATTGTGTTTTTAAGAAATAATAACTATAAAAAAATTGACACTTGTTTATGTCCAGTTTAAATATGAAATTGCATCCAAGGACCTAAATTATATTAAATGATAAAAACATAATCTAATGAAATATTAAAACCTCACAAATGCATAATTTAACACTATAAATTATTTCTATTAATAAGGTTGTTTTTAATTAAAATTTTGTATTTTTCATTATTCACCAAAATATGAAAATTATCAGAAAAATACCAAAAATTTATTGAAACTAAATATTTATGTCCCGGTTATAAATAAGTTGTTTATTTTCTCAAATTGAATATATAAATGTTTCAAATATTAGATTTAAAAATGTTTTGACATTAAAAGGTGGTAAAATTGCATTTTCTTAAAAATAATTCCTTTATTTGAAAATTTGAATTTGTTCTTATATTATGTCTAAGAAATAAATAATATGGATTTTACAATTATATGGAGTATATTAAATCCATAATTCATTTAATAATATTTATAACCGCTTTTTGAACGGATAGTTTGGTAAGTCGTGGTGTGCTGGAACTCGGTGTTGCGTGTAGTGCAAGTTATTGAATTACATTGAAGAGATAACGTACTATGAAATCTTGAGGTTTTACATTCTACCATATTTCAATAAATTGTTTCCTAACAATTTGAAATTGTTCTTCCAAAATAAATGGTTAAATATTGAAAAATATCTTTGTGGAAAACCCACATCAGATATTGGGTTAATAAAATTTATCCATAATAAGAGGGAAAGGGAAATGAAAAAGTCACCACCAAATTAGGGTTTTGAATAGGAGAATATTAGTGGGAATCAAAGAAACATAATTGTAGAGAAAATGTAAATATTTACAGGGAGAGATTGAGGTAATCAATCACAATCAAGTGAACAATAAATGGAATACTGAGGGTCTTAAAGCCCAAAATCTATGATGATTTAAATACCATCGGTTCAACAAAACATAAGGCATTAGGATCACAAATTTATGGTTTTAAGGTCCTTTCCATATTGTTTAAGAATTAATTTATTCATAGAATAAGAGGAAAAAAAATACATGATGGGTAGAGCTTTATCCTTCAACTAATTCCCACAACGAACTCATCTTTTACTCAAAAAGATAATAAAATTAAAAAATATTCTATTTATCCTAATCATATATGGTTCCAAAAATAATGAACATACAATTAATTTTTCAGACTATTTAAAAAAACTACAATATACAAACCAGGACATCACGTAGGCCAGTGGTAGGTGATGCACCCATGTTGCCCTTCAGTTGTGGGTTCATGTCTTGTGGCCTTGCCGGACACGACAGGTTATCGTCCGACCTCTGGGTTGTCCTTTTTATAAAAATCCAAAAATAATATTAATAAATTCTTTAATCTTAATAATATTATCCAATTTCAAACTTAATCCATTACAAACTTTAGATTTATCAAAAATACTTCTATCCAAACATACAGTCCAAAATTTGTAAGGAAGGTAAACACAATGGTGATCTTTTTTCACATAATAACATGTGAATACCTTCATCATATATTATTTTAAAACATGATAACACCCTGAATTACCATAAAACCTTATTTATTACATTCATTCTCCCTTATGCCTTATAGAATACTAGATATATTCCTTATATCCAAAATTTTTGAATATTCCAACAATAATGAAATAAAAAAACCATTAATCTGTTCCAAGGTAGGCAAGAATATCCAATATAATTTATCGAAATCAACCATCTCTTATCCCAAAATCACTACCTCAGTATCCGGACCATATTATGGTTTATCTGTCCCTCAACCATGTATTTTCCAAGAAGTTTAACTTTTTGTTGAGTCACTTTTCATAGTACCATATAATCTCAAATCCTCAATGAAATAGTACTGCAGTACAATCCTTACTTATTTCAATAATTCTTAAAACCAACACATCGTTGATACAACAATCAAATGAAATAATTATTTAATAACTACATAAGAACACCAGTCATTCCTCTTCATCTGTAGTAGTATCATAACTTGATTATTATCCAGTAGCATCATTTGGGTCATACTCTGATGATCCAGACATTGATTTGTGTAGTGTCCCAACTCCTTGCAAATAAAGCATTGCACCATTGAAACCTTTTTCTTACCCTTTAAATCACATACTTGGTGTCCTTTTTCTCCACACTTATAACAAACTCTCATTCCCTTTATGCATTTAACAATTTTATTATTTCCACAGTTATCACATGTGGGAAAATCTTTCTTTCCCTTCTTCATTTTATACATCTTTCTCTCTACCATTCTTTTCTTCTCTTCCTTCCCTTCAATGCCATAAGACTAAAATAATTCTTTACTTATCTTATTAACCAATGATACAATTTTTTCATATGTTGAGAATACATGAGAGACTATTTCCATTCTAAATGTTGGCTTAATACCATAAAATATATGATCCTCATTACACTTTGGATAATATGTATTGTTGGAGTTCACATTCCTTATACTGGGCTCCATTTCTAAACAATGGAATACACTAGATTAGTTTATGAACCATATTACATAATTCCAAACTTGTAAAACACTTAACATAAATTGAATAATTTATGGATATAATCCATAATCATAAAAATGTTTTCATTGAGAACTTATATACTCATAAACCCTTCATAATGGTTTGTATAGAAATTGAGAATTATCCAAAGCATATCCCCTGGGAGTGTTGTAACCAAGAGTGCAGCAGGGCCCATTGTCGTGCACCAGTTCTCATTCCAGTCTAGGTCAAATAGGTGTTTTCAGGTTTTAACCCAAGGTACATCTGTGCCTGAGCTGCCTTTACTTACCCTTATCCAGATAGGGATGCATTTCTTGGGAAATCATAAAATCTCTACAGTACCAAAATTCTAGAAAGTTCTTATTTACTAATCCTCAACATCTATCTTAGGGTATTGTTCTCTAATAAGAGTTTATCTAAATCTAGTTTCCAAGTATTGTACTAAACTTCCTCTAATACCAACTGTAATGCCCCGACCCCAGTTACCCAGAGTCGGTGCATTATTTTAATACATTGGCATGATTATAATGAATCATGTCTAAAAGGACTGTTCAGTTTAGCATTCATGGAAAATATATTACATACATGAACTTCACATTTAAATTTCAAACATAAAATATAGTTTAGATAGTTATTTTAGGACTCTATTAGTACCTTATCTTAACCCTACATCTCAAACATAAAATACTTCTGGGGATCCTGGGAAAAAAACATAAGAAAGGGGTGAGTTTAGATGCTCAGTAAGGGTAAATTATTTAATGGAAGCTATAAACTTTTAAGGCAAGATGTGTAATAAAAACCACATCCTTTTTAAACATAAACTTGAAAATAATATGGAAAAAATAAGTCAAACATTACCATATAAACATTCACATGGATATTCTACTAGTCGAATAATCACATGTTATAACTAATTTCATAATGAGGGAACGTATAGTACCAGACATTATTTTCTGTGTCAAGGCATCTTTCCAGGACCTAGGGGCTAACTATAACTGGACTCCATCCAGGAGAGCATCTATAATCGGACTCCAACCTTGAGAGGCTCTGTAACTGGACTGCACCCCATGAAAGAAGTATCATACAATGAAGATGTAAATACACATATATTAAAGTGTATTACACAAATAATACAATTATGGGCAGTACATACACCACACAAAAGGAAATAGTGTCATTATAGCATGAATATCATAGGGATAATATGTGAGATGAAAACCCCTTACCTTGTACTTTCCATTAGTCGAGGGTATGCTTGACCTCTTGTACAAAGACCATAGTATGTTATTAAATTATACCAGAACCATATTAATATTTATGATATTTTACATGATTCATTTATGACTTTATACTACCCATTTAATAATAATTTCCATGTTAAATTAACATTTCGGGTAATAATCAGTTTCTTTATCGCAGGTGTTTTAACATGTTACTCTTTATTGTATCACATAGATCATGATTTAAATAATTCCAGAATATAAAAAATCTTTTATATATACTATATATTTAGAATATTAATATTTATAATAGACATATATATGAAATGAAAAACACTGTTTATGGAGACGGTATGCCGTTTGTATGCATAAATGTTGTTTCCGTTTTCATATCGTATTGAACAGAAGTAAGTGAATAAGATATATGTAATTACATAAATATATATAAATATATCTCTAGTAGAATTATTATGTCATATATTACATACTTATTAAATATATATATAAATTTTTATAATCATTGTTGAATGGTGAATGTGGAAATGAATCTCATCACGTCGTGGAGACGGTAATCCGTACATATGCATGAGAGACAATATCATTATATTGGTGGAGAAATAGTATGTAATTTGATGGTATATCATATATAAAGAATAATTAACATGTTATATTTATTATTTACATTAGTTGTACTCAGTATTATACACATCCAAATAATGAAGTGTTTCAATAACAAACTACACCACGACGTGGAGACGGTAAGCCGTACGTACGCACGTATGGTGACTTGTCATTCATAGGATGGATAGAATAATGAATATGGTTGTTCCATATTTACAATAACATAACAGTTTATAGAATATAGTTGAGTTATTATTTTATAATGGAAACAAAAAAGAAAGCGGAAGTGGAAGAAGAAAAGAACTTGAAAGAGGTTATGAAATATTTACCTCTTCTTCGAGTTCTTCCTTTAGATTTGATCGAAAGAGATCCTTAGGGTTGATTTCTGACTAAAGGAATGCCTCTAGGAGGAAGCGAGGACAATTGGGAAGATATTTGGGTAGGGTTTGGCCAATCCAAATGTCCTTGATGGTGGTAATTTGAGAGAAGGGGGAGTTCCCTTTTATAAGAGGGGTGAGGGGTACCTTAGGAAAAAACAAAAAATATGATTTTATAATAATATAATTTTCAGTTTATAACAGCTCAAAAATAAATTATTTCAAGGATAAGGTGGATATGGGTCTAAATCCACTAAAACAATAGGTTTTATATAGGTTTCAATCACTATCTAAACCTTATAATTTAGATTTAACACTTAGTTTAATAGTTTTACATTTAACATGTCTCTTTGTATTTTTATATTATATGGTTAATAAACTTACAATAAACCACCAAGAGAAACCCAAGTGGTTAATTAATGAAATATATAATATTATTTAAGCCCTTTGGCGAAACCTTATATTTTTATGTATATTATATCAACCATTAATATAGTATTTGTTTTGAAAACTATTTTATGTCAATTTTGACACTACTTGGTATTTGTTGTTTTTAAATCATAACATCATGATTACATCGAAATAAATTCATAAAATAAATCATAACATGTCATATGCACATATAAAATTCCTGGATGTCATAATTTTTTTTGAAAATATATTTATTTTAATATTTATAATACCATTTATTTTATTCTTTCATTAATAATGTAATTACAACGTCATCATTGTGTCATTACTAAATTTAATTATATAATGTCTAAAAATTAATAATAAAATACCATTATTTAGGAAATAGTTTTATATTTATAATTAATATTTATATTAAAAAATATAACATATATAACATCTTGTAAAATTATATTACTAAAAGATATATGTTTATGTCATTTTTGTCTTTACTTTAAATTAATTAATATAAAGTGTCATTTTCACTCTTAAGTGGCTCCAAGTGGTCCCCAAATCAACCCAAGGATTTCCCTGGTCGAAAATGTATCAAAACATAGGAATATGACACATTTTAGGTAATTTAATATTATTATAATATTATTTTTCATCCTTATTTACTGGATTTACCCATTGACTGTGGTAAATAAAATATTTACCGAAGTAATTATTCATAATGTCTTAAAATAAAAGTTACATAATTACACAATTTGTACCAAATGATTTTGAATATCTAATCCATTTTTACAAATTCAAAACATAGAAGTGGTATAATTTAATTTAAAATTAATTCCCACTGTCAAAAAAAAACATGTTAATAAGAAATAATAACTATCAAAAGATTGACACTTGTTTTTGTCCAGTTTAGATGTGAAATTATATCCAAGGACCTAAATTATATTAAATGATAAAAATATAATCTAATTAAACGTTAAAACCACTCATATTTATAATTTAACACTATAAATTATTTATATTAAAAAAGTTGTTTTTAATTAAAATTTCATGTTTTTCACTATTCACCAAAATATGAAAGTTACCAGAAAAACACCAAAAATTTATTGAAACTAAATTTTTATGTCACGAATGTATATATGATGTTTATTTTGTAAAATTTAATTTATAAAATTTAAAATTTTATATTTAAAAAGGGGTTTCCATTAAAAGGTGGTAAAATAACATTTTATGAAAATACTTCCTTTATCTGAAAATTTGAATTTATTCTTTTATTATGTCTACGAAATACAAAATATGGATGTTAAAATTATATGGAGTATATAAAAACCAAAATTCAGTTAATAATATTCATAACCGCTTTTTGAACGGCTTGTTTGGTCAGTCGTGGTGCACTCGAACTCGGTGTTTCGTGTAACACAAGTTATTGAATTACTTAGAAGAGATAACATACTATGAAATCTTGGGGTGTTACAAATACAAATTTCCAAGGATGAAAAGGCATGTTGGGGACATCATACATTATTGAAATAGAAAAATATATCAATTCTTTGATGGTTTAAAACCATTCTTCTGTAGGGCTCTTGTCTCCCAAAGTTTCTCATCTTATGAAGATTTAGTATCAACTGATATCAAGATAGAAAAAGATTTTTATAAGGCAAATTAATTTAAAGGAAAACAAGAGAATGAGAGGGATTCCAAAAGCTCTAGAAAAGGAAATAAGGAAATGGTGAAGATGTGAGGATTTGAACTTCCATCCTTTAGTAATTTTGGGAAGAAACACCCTCGCAGTTTCCTGAAGGGAATGGGAGTATGTTACTAGTATGGAGAAACAAATCCACCTATATCAAGATTGTAAGGGTAAGAAATAAGCTATCAATATTAAATTATAGAATTTCATAGATATGGGACATTATGTACATGATTGTCATAAGCATTATGGAAACATTCCATAAAGATGGCCAATGGAGGAAGGCCATGCTTATGCGATCACAACGGTAGAGGTTGACGTTCCTAAAAAAGGGTTGTCATGTACTTTAATCATTTCATAAAACATATAAAATTATTTATTTGATACTAGATCATTTCATTATTCCATATCTTTCCAATTTTCCAGGAAAATAAGATATTTTCTATTCTATTTAATAAGGGAGTTATCAGTAAAAACTCCAAAGGGAATTATCATTGCAACAATGTGGTGTTAGGAGATCCTCATTATTGCATATAAACTTGCTTTATCTGTTGATTTTATTATCATACCCATGATTTACTTTGATATAATCCTCAGTATGGATTGGATTTCAAACCATGATGCAAAAATTTATTGTAAGAAGAAGGAGGTTACAATTTTTGAGGATGATGTGGAATCCCTTATCTTTAATGTAGAAAGATCACCATCTGATTCTAATAATGATCCACCCCCAGTAGCTATACTAAATTAATTTATTAGTGATGAAGGGAATGAAATAAATATGGATGAGGAGAAGAATGATCAAATAGAGGATATACCTGTTGTACAATAATATGTTGACACCTTTCCAGAGGATTTACCAGGAAATCCTCGTGAGCGGGAAATTGATTTTTCCATTAATTTAATTCCTTGTTCATGGAATATATCAAAGACCCCTTATAGAATGGCCATTTTGGATTTTGTGGAATAGAAGAAACAACTGAATGAATTGGTTTATAAAGGATTTATTCTCCCTAGTGTTTCTCCATGGGGAGCCCCTGTTCTTTTTGTTAAGAAGAAAGATAGATCTATGAGGTTGTGCCTTGACTAAAGGGAGATCAATGTTATAAAAATAAAGAACAAGTATCCCCTACCCCACATTGCCGATTTATTTTATCAACTTCATAGAGCCAAATATTTTCAATGATTGACCTTCGATTTGGATATCATCAGTTTCTTGTGAGGAACGAATGCATTCTAAAAATATCATTTCGAACTTGGTATGGGAATTATGGGTTTACAGTAATTATTTTGGACTGACTAATGTACCCTATGTTTTCATGGATATAATGAATAGAGTTTTCAAGGATTATCTTGATGACTTTGTGGTGGTATTTATTGATGATATCATGGTATACTCTAAAATCTATAAATATCATGACAATAACTTGCACACTATTATAAAGATTCTTAGAGGAAATGAATTATATGGGACGTTCAACAAGTATGAATTTTTTATTCAATTAGTTACATTTTTGGGCCACATTGTCTCTAAATAGGGAATATTTGTTGATCCTGCTGAGAAAAAGGATATGCAAGAATGGAGTACTCTAATGAACATAACTGAGGTACATATTTCTATAAATTTAGTAGGTTATTATCGGTGTTTAGTTCAGAACACCACCCATTTAGCCCACCCAATGACCCAGATTACATGTAAAAGGGTTATGTTCGTATGGAAAAAAGATTGTGAGGACTATTTTGAAGAGTTGAAGAGGAGATTAGTGAATTTACCGATCCTAACCCTACCATCGGGGAATTATGGGTTTGTTATCTATAGGGATGAACCAAAGAATGAAATTTGGTTGTGTTATTATGAAAAATGATGTAGTTATTGACTGTGCATCAATGCAGTTAAAAATTCATGAACAAAAATATCCCACTCATTATCTTGAGTTAGCAGAGGTAATATTTTCTCTAAATATACGGAGACATTATCTTTATGGAGAAAAGTGTGAGATATATAACGATCAAAAGAGTATGAAGTATATCTTCTCATCGAAATAACTCAACATGAGGCAATGAAGATGGCTCAAATGACTAAAGGATTGTGATTATACTATACAATACATCCCAAGCCAAGAAAACATGGTAGTTGATGCATTGAGCAATAAGGATCATGGGGTTATCAACAAGATTTGTATTGCTAAGGATTATTTTTATATGGATCAATTGAGGATGAATATGCGAATTATCAAAGAAGGTGAAACATCACAACTTTTTCATTTTGTTTCCCAACCATCTTTATTAAAAAGGATTAAAAGTTCTCTGCCTGACGATGAGAACCTATAAAATAAAATTAATACTGTGAAAAATGGGAAGATGGATGACTTTGTCTGTGACGATAGTGTTCTAAAATTTGGGGAAAAGTTTGGGTTCTAGCTATACCTGAGATAAAAAGGGAGTTATTGGATAATGACCATAGTTCGAATTTCTCCATACATCCAGGTAGCACTAAGATGTATAGTGATTTGAAGAAACATTTCAAGTGGGATAACATGAAGAGGGAAAATGCGGATTACGTATCAAGATGTTTAGTCTATCAACATGTGAAGGCAGAAATGAAACATCCAAAAGGAGTCATGTAACCGCTACTAATTCCTACGTGGAAATGGGATGATTTAACCATGGATTTGGTCACTAGAGTACCCAAAAATCCAAGGAAGAATGATTCAATATGGTCAATTTTGGATCAACTTACGAAATCTACACATTTCCACACTATAATGGAGGATTTTCCACTAGATTACATGGGAAGAATCTATATCAAGGAAGTTTTGAGACTCCATGGATCATCTCTTTCAATTGTGTCTAACTATAATCCACGATTTATTTCGAAATGTCTTCAGAATGATTTTGATTCCAAAATTTGATTGAGTACTGATTATATCCCAAAAACAAAAATGCAATCAGAGAGGATGATCCAAACCTTATAATACACGTTGTGATCATGTTTAATTGACTTCCAAGGTATGCGAGATCAATACATAACTTTAGTGGATTTTTCCTACAAGAATAGTTTCCATTCAAGTATTCAAATGGAACTATATGATGTATTGTATGGGAAGAGATTTCACACACCATCATGTTGGGATGAAGTTGGAGAAAGGAAGATTTTGGTACCAGAGCATGTTGAGGAAACAACAGTGAAGGAAAAGACTATTCAAGGTCATATCAAAGTATCTCAAAGCAGGCAAAAGAGATATTCCGATAATCAACGGAAGGATCTAGAATTTCAAGTGGGAGATCACGTTTTCTTGAATGTATCTTCATAGAAGGGCATTATAAGATTTTGAAGGAAAGGGAAACTGAGCCATAGGTACATTGGCCCTTTTAAAATTATGGAGATATTTGGAGCTATTACATATAGTTTGGCTATTTTTGCAAGCCTGTATAAAGTACAAAATGTGTTACGTGTCTCATTTCTGAGAAAGTATATTCCAGACCCATTGCATGTCCTCACTTCTAAAGGTATTGAGTTGGAACTGACCTATCCTAATGTGAAGAGCCTATCCGAATTCTGGACACTAAATAACAAGTTTTGAGGAATCTGACAACTTATATGGTAAAGATACTTTTGAGAAATTAGAAAATTGAAGAGGTAACATGGGAGCCTATGTCTCTTATGAGGATGACCTACCCAAATCTTTTTGTGTGGTAACATTCTTTGAATTTAAAGAATGAAATTTTTGTAAGGAGGGTAGAATGTAAAACCCCAAAGTCATGAAAATAAATATTGAATTCATGAAACACTGAGTCCATTAAAAACAAAAAATTTTATAATCTAGCCATTAAACACAACTTTTCATCTACTATGTTTGGAATTTCAAAAAATGGTCATCTAGAATTATGATTAGTAAGTCATTTGGAGTCTGATAGAACCAACACGATTTTTGGTAAATAGTAACATACCCTTATAAATAGTAACATGAATATTAATTTGAACCTTATGAATAGTAAATAATAATAATATTTTATTTTATTATGGTAACAAGATAATGAGATCTTAATTAATTTTTCAATATGATATAATACTGAGTTCACCTTTAAAAATTGTTTTTTATTTAACTATGTTTTTATTTAAATATTAATTTAATAATATATAGGAAATTATTTTTCAAAATTTGAGTTCATTTTTGAGTTCTACACATCGAGAAATTGTTGGGTTGAATTTTTGAGATTTTTTGTCAAATTCTTGAATTTTTGATGAATAGGGAAATACGGTAAAATACCGTATATACAAATTATCCATTAAATACGCTATTTATGACATAATGAGTGATGTAAGGCCACTTTTTTAGAACTCAGATGCACTTATTACAATTAGGGGTCAAATGAAACAACACAATTTGTTGTCTTAGAGGAAATTAAAAAATATTCAAAATTTACTCCTCTCTTCCACTATAACCCCCTCCATCACTCCCTCTTCTCTTCACTCCTCTAAGCCTTGAAGCTCCTCAATGTTCATCCCAATTAACCTTATCTAGTCACTACCCACATCCAATATTCTCCTGGTCTTTCCAAAAGACCAAAACCCCTTCCCTTAAAGAGATTCCCAAGGAGGTGGATTCAAGAGGTAAATTCACATTTTATTTCTTTCATTTTCATTTCGAGTTCTTTTTCTATTCTTATATTATTCTAACCTCATCTATAAAAATGACCATTATAAATATAATGTCATATATATACTGTAATTATATCATGTGAATGTAAGAACTATCATCGATAATCTTACTCTCTCTCTCTTTTATTTTATAAACGAAATCATCGTCCGTGAGGTTCCAATTTACAACCTTATTGGATGATGATGTTTCATTCTTCAATTTATCTTTCATTACTGGTCATGAATCCATTTTTATGGTTTAAAAACACAATAATATATGTATTATAACCTATTTAACATTCATTAAACAATATATGTACATAATATTAAATCATATGACCAAACAAGTTTCTAATAATCAAAATACCGCGTAAATAATCTAAGTGATTGTTATTAATATTTCATCTAATGATTAATCTTCATGCCATGTAAACAAATGATTGAAATGACCATTAATGCTTCTATATATAAATAAATAATATTTAACTTTAATTATTTATATTTAAATCCATTACTCATGAACTCCATTACATAAAAACAAGTTAACTGATTATGAAAATCAAGAAAATGAACAGTACAAAACGATGAAATTCAATCTTATAACTAATCAATAAGGATATAATGAACTATAAATGTTTTTTATAAACTAAATATATTTATAATTGGATCTTAATTGTGTTATTAATAAATATAATTTCATAATCTATGATCTTATGTTCAATAGGTGAAGACATTCAGACCTAAGGTAAGGGTTTTGCACCCAAACCTTCATTTTCATTCCGGTTAATTTCATTGTCTAATTATCTCAATGAAATTCATATGTATTATTATTTACACCTCATAAATTATGTTTTCTTTCTTTTATATATGTTCACCATCCATAATCCTTCCTCATGTTATGGATAGTTACACGTTTTAAAAGAAACCTTCCAAATTTTATCCGAAATACACGCCCCATTCAAGGGAATTTCTCAAATTCGTACCTATTTTCATGGGAAATCTATAATATGTTTTTGGAAAGAATTATCTTTATAAAATCACTCAATTTATTATGAAAATTCTATCTTACTTAACTTATAATTTTATAAAATTATTTTTCCAAAAGAAGTCATCTTTTCAAATTAAAAGATTATTTATCTCAAAAATTACTCGAAGATTTTATAAGAGTATCTTCATCTATTACATCACAATTGTTGATTAATATGTATTAAAGGGATTTATATTTTATGGTACAATCTACCATATTTAATATAATGGTTCATTACTATTTTTGTTGTGGATGTGCTATCTTAAAACCATTCACCAATTTACTCCAAGTGGTTAGTGTTTATGCTTAATGTTCGGGGAAAGTTATTTATATTTCATATATTAGTATCAATATGAATGTATATGTTGTTTATTTTTATCCTTGTTCATAAGAGGAATAAATTGGACATAGTAAGTGTCTGGTGGGGACCTCTATATCCCCTCAGTGCATTGGTAGGTCGCATGAGAAAAACTGTGGTCTTGGCACACGACCTTGAAAAAATGATTGTTTATGGTCTTGCCACGAGGCCTTGACAGCATGGTTATGATGTCCAAAATTATGATTTCATTAATTATGAAAATAGTATTTATGGTTATTGTGGTTATTCTAATTGCATAATACCAATGATTATTTTTTATTATGGAATTATTTACTCAACTCATATTCCTTCCATAATGTGCTAAAGAATATTATTTGTATAGGCATGTGTTTTCAATTATAAACCATGCCTTATGATTATGTTATATGCTGTAGTATTTCTTATTCTTACTGAGTGTTTGATATCACACCTTTCTTATGTTTCATTTTGTCAGCACATGAAGAATTTTATAATGAATGACATACTGAAATAACCTAGTAGTTATTGATATGGTCGAAGAAATTTCTATGTTGTTTTTCATTTCAAGTTGTAATGTTGAACTTATATATGTATCTTGTTTCCAATGCTACTAAACCAATTGGTCCTTTAGGATGCATATTCCTTGTTTATATGCCAATGTAATTATATAAGGAATCTCCTTCGGACAACTAGGTTTAGGTCCTAACATAATTACTAAAAATTAGCATTGATTACTTTAAAGTAGCGGTAATTGTAAAAGAATAGGGCCAATTACTTAAAATTAATGGAAATTGGTAAAAATTAGTATTATTTATGAAACATTCACCTTAATTAGTGGTAGTTAGTGAAAATAAGGAGCAATTACTAAAAACTGGCATAATGTACTAAAAGTTTGCGATAATTAGTAATAATTAGCAGTAAATAGTAATAAATAGAAGTTATTAGTAATAATTAGAAATAATTAATAATAATTAGAAATAATTAATAATAATTAGAAATAATTAGTAAAAATTTATTGCCATTAGTTGTAATTACTACAAATTAGTAATAATGCATAATGAAGAGTAATATTTATTAACATTTAATGATAATTTGTGAAACTTAGTAAAAAATAGTTCTAATTAGCATTACCCAGTAAAAATTAAGGATAATTGTTGGTAATTAATAAAATTTATCATTAATTAGAAAACATTAGTGGTAATTAGTATAAATTGGCTCTGATTACCAAATATTAGTAGTAATTGTTACAAAATAGTGGTAATTAGTGATAATTTATATTTATTTGTAATAATTACTGATAATTAGTACCAATTTATGGTAATTAGTATTGATTATTAAAAATAATGGTTATCAAAAAAAATTAATTTTAATTATTAAAATTTACCCGTAATCCATGGTAATTAACGGTAATTTGTAAGAATCATCATTAATTAATAAAAATCAGTAGTAAATAGTTAAAATTAATAATATTTACAAGTGAATTATAAATTTTACATTTTAAACTCTTTTTGAGATAATATTTTTCTTATATCAATTTAATTATAAGTATGTTTTTTATTTTTTATTTTTTTAGATAAATATAAAACAAGGAAGTTGACCAATATGTCTATTACATGATCAAAATTGGATAAATAATCATGGGAATATAAGTGGTTATTCTTTAAATATTGTAGATATTATGGTAGTTGAAGCTTCTTAATCATTTGCATCATCAAAACCATAATTTCTTTTAACAAGGAAAATAATTTTTCCATGTAATAAATGATATCTTAGGAGGTTTGACACATTTTAAAACATTGGGGGCTATTTATTACATTTTGGAATTTTAAAATATCATGTTTTTTGGTATCATCATGGTGAAAAAGTTCTAGAGATGTTAAATATAATTTTTTTTCCAAATCTATCAAGTTTTGAAACTTTAGTACATGATCTTACCAGTCTGTATTTTCAACAATTGAAATTTAGGAAGATATTGATTTCACTCCTGACTTAGAACCATATATATTTTATGAGTTGTTGAAGTATATTGAGGATTCTTTATATATTGGTTTTAATATAATAGAATTTAAAGTGGTTGAAAAATTTATGGCTATTATATTAGATAATGGAATGTCAAATAACTATTTTGGTTAAATATTTTTTTTGGATAAAGCATTATTACCTAAAGAAAACGGGTTGCCTATAAATTTATAAGAGGTAAATATGATAGTTTTAAATTTGGGTCTTGGTTATTAGAATATTTATGCATGTTCAAATCATTTCTTCTTATATTATGGTAAAAATGAGTGGATAGTTAGTTATCCTACATGTATACAATCGAGGTACAATGAGGCTCAAGTAGAGAAGAATGGATTTTTTCCTGTTAAAAAATAGAGTAATTTCTAGCTTACAACAAGATAACAACATTTATTTATGTCTCAAAACAAAACTTTATTGATTTCATGGAATAATATGAATATTTTAGATGGTAAAATCATAAATCTTCCTTGTGATGGTGATTCATGGAAACATTTTGACCAGGTACTTCCATCCTTTTCTTCAGAATCCTAAAACTTATGATTGAGTCTTTCTATTGATGGTTTCTACCACTTTGACTCTTATGGTAGCCAATATTCTTGTTGGACCATATTTAAAATTCACTATAACTTAACTCCTTGGATGTTGATGAAGGATCCATATATCTTTTTGACATTATTAATTCTATGAAATCCAAAAATAATATAGATGATTATTTGAAGAAATTGATCTTTGAGTAAAATTTATTATTTAATAATGGTGTTATTACAGATGATGGTTTTGTGAAAAAAATTTCCAAATTAAATATGAATTAATGAGGAAAATTAGAGACATCCCAACATATGGCATGTTATTTGGGTGGAGTAGCCATGGTCCAAAATTGTAACACCCCATGATTTTGAAGATAAATTTAATATTCAATGAATGAAACACTAAGTCTCTACAGGACTCCACTTTGTTATAACCTAGTTAGAAAAAATAATTTTACCCCCCCTATGATTTGATTATCAAAAATATAACATACACGGTTGCAATTAGTAAGTTATTTAGAGACTGATATGAGTAACTTAATTTTTGTGAAATACTAACATACCCTTATGAATAGTAATGGTACCCTTATGAATAGTAACATACACAAATGAATAGTAACCTCACCTATGATAGTATATATATAATATTTAAGTGAAATTATGATGTACCTATGTTTTGGAATAAGTAAATAAATATTTTAAAAACTGTATTTTTCAAGTAAATTATGAGTTTAATTAAAAAAAAATTAATCATATTTTATAAACTATTTTTGAAAAATGGAAATAATTTTTGGATTTTAGAGGTCAAAAAATGGGTTGGGTGAATTTTAGGGATTTTTTCTGGAATAGTTGAATTTTGGGTGAATAGTCAAATACAATAATTTACCATAAATGCGAAATAATCGATTTATTGAGTCATTGATGATGTTCATATCATATAAGAACCAATGGTTCAAACTCACATGCACATATTACTACGTTTGGTCATGGAATAAATAATATTTCTTATCTTATGGAAAAATAATTAACTAATGAATAAAATATTTAGAAAACCCTCCTCCCCTCCACTATAAATACCACCTCTTCTACCATCTTCTCTTCACTACTGTCTAGCCCTGTTCCATATCCAAATTCGACACAAATCTCTTATCAAGGTCCTCCCCCATGATCAGAAGCCCTTTTTATCAAAATAATAAAAAATCCTCTTCCCTTAAGAGGCTCTCAAGGAAGTTTAATTCAAGAGGTAAAATTCCTCTTTTCTTTTCTTTCATTTTCATGTTCCTTTTTCCTCTTTTGTTTCCAAACATATTCTCATTAAAATGGTATGAATATTACAGTAACATACATGTACTTGAATTTTTTTTATTCTAATGTGATAATTCATCTTCATCTCTCCATTCCCCCTCATTTATGCTAAAAATGAAACATTGTCTGGGATGTGTTGATTTATTATATTCAAGGACGAAGATGCTTTCAATTCGATTTCCCTTCATCAAATATGGTCATGAAACAATTTTAATGGTTATACCAAACTATTATAAATTTTTTTTCTTATGTAATGTTCTTTAATCCTTATTCAATCATAATGTAAAATAATAATACAAAACAATGTAATTGTGTGTAAAATCACCAAATTAATCCAAGCATTTATCATTAATATTTTATATAATGATTCACCTTCACTAAAAATAACCAAATGAATTTTATAACCATGTAATATTATTAATGTTCAATAATAACATATAAAATCAATTATAGACTTCAACTCCCATTTTACATGAACTACCACTCTTTAATAAGTGAACCGACCATGAATATTATGAAAACGAGCACTCACGAACAATGAAATGGAATAACTTAACCCATCTAAAACGACATGAATGAATGTAATAAATTAAAAATAAACCAAATGGTTCGGGAATTGTTAATTAATGAACCTAATTTGGTAATTTATATCATTAAGATCATGAGAAGAACACCCTTATATTTAATGTAAGTGAACCTCTCTCTCACTTTTATTCAAGAATCCCCCTATGTTGTGTCCTTTTATTTTTAATTCCAAATGATGGGGTATGTTTGTGAACCTACCCCATACATACCATATGATATATAGAGTATGGGATACCCCTTTACCACTCATTAATCCCTCACAAGAACACTCGTTACCATACTTAAATGTATGTAAGGGTTTCTTCATCTCACTTCCATTTTTGTGAGATATTCCATATTCATTTCTTCTACATGTGTATGGGGTATGTATAATTCCCAATGTTGTTTAATATCATTAATCAATTTATTTTAATTATATTCATTGTATCATTATATGATTATTAATTTTTGGGCATACGATTCAATTGATTACAATGTTTTAGTATTTTCTACCCGAACTTCCATTTTCATCTGGGTTTCTCTTATTCTATACAATACTCGATGAAATTATTATTTATTCCTATGTAAACCTCATAAATTCTGTGTGAATGTTATATATATCTATACCAATCATAATCCTTCTTTATTTTATGGAGAGTTATATGTTTTAATAGAATCATTCAAAAAATATTCTGGAATGCAAGTTCTATTCAAGGAACTTCTCGAATTGTCAAATATTTTGAAGTTCTCTCTATAATATGTTATATTCCATATTTATCCTTATAAAATAAAAAAAATTAACAATAAAAATATATTTTGGTTCATTTATGGTTTTACGAAAGCAAACATGTCTTGGATCTTTTAAATCCATTAATATCTTCCTTAAACTGCACTAAAATGTTGTATCTCTAAAGATTCATTACAAACTCTTTTTTAAATGATTCCACGTCAATAAGACTTATTTAAGCCTCAAAAATAATTTCAATGAACTTAGATTAAATGTTATGGTATATAAATGTTCACAGTCTAATTTCCTGACAAATAAAAATAATTTTCCAAAATAACTCTGCTTTCCAAAGTAAAACATGATTTTTCTCATCTCACTTTAACTTTTATGAGATATATGACTTATTACCCACTTATTTAATTCTTGGGGTGTATTTAATTCCATTTGGAATATCATATATATATTCTCCTTATTCTCATGTTATTCTAAGGGATTATGATTTTAATGTTTCAAGGTGGTTTGATACACTTTGGAATGTTTAAGGATTATTTACTCAAGGATTTTTCAATGGTATATCATTGAAAAGTATCTTCATCTATGTCAAAGTCCTCTGTTGAATCTTGAAATTCATTTTGGTTTATCTATTATTATATCATACACCATGTTATATTGAATGGTTTATGATTAGTTTGACTATGGATGTTCTATCTTGAAACCATTCCCCATATTACTATGAATGGTTAGTTTTTATGATTAATGATTGGGGAAAGCTATTTACATTTCATATTTTAGTTTTAGTATGAATGTTTTTATTTTTTATGATTATTAATGTTCCTAAGGGGAATTAATTAGACTTAGTAAGTGTTGGATGAGGACTGTTATATCCCCTTGGTGCATCAGTAGGTCTCATGAGGAAAACAATGGTCTTGGCATGAGGCCTTGACTAAATAGATATTTATGGTCTTGGAACGAGGCCTTGAAGGTATGGTTATGATGTCATTATTATGCATTCCCTTGTTATGAAACTAGTAATTGAAAGTTCATGAGTTTATTCGACTAGTAGAATATCCATGTTTATGCTTTAATATGGCATTATTTCTTCATGTCTTATTCGTTCAATAATGCGTTAAAGTTCATTTTAAAGGCTTGTGTTTTTAGTTTTTCACCATGCCTAATGTCTATGTTTGTGATATCTTTCACTGTATTGCTCACCCTTATTAAGGATTCGATCTCACCCCTTTCTTAGGATTTATCATTCTAGGTTATGAGGATGATTATATTATGAATGACTTGTACAGATAAACATCGAGTTTTGGATGTTCTCAATAAAAATTATATGTTGTATTTCATTTCAATTAGTAATGTTGAACCTATGTATGTATATAGTTTTCCAAAACTACCAAACTACTTAGTCCTTTAGGTTTTGATTCATTGTAATCATTCCCACATAATAAAATAAGGCACTAACTCTGAGATTCTAGGGTCGGGGTGTTAGAGTTGGTATCCAAGGAAGTTTAGTCGAAAACTTGATGACTATATATAGAAAAAGTAGATTATTGAACAAAAATCTAAGATAGACTTTAGGGATAATAATACAAGGACACCCTAGAATTTTGGGAAGGAATAGATGATGTGTTTGATTAGGAAAATTCATCCCTATCTGGATACAAATGAGTAGAGATAGATCTTTCATAAATGTATGTAGGGGTAAAACCAGAAAACACAACTTTTTGCTAGAATTGAACGGGAAATGGTAAATGAAAATGGGGCTTGTTGTAGTCTTGGTTTGACACTCCCTGGGGACGATTTTTTAGTAAATTCATAAGATTATTACAAACCATTATGAAGAATTTATGCCCCCCAATGTAACCAAAATATATATTTCTAGGATTTTGATGCATTAATTTATGAAATGTTTAGAGTTATAGAGAGTTAATTATTTTATGAGCTAATATATTATATGGAATTGATTAGAAATGAATCTTAGTAGAAGGAATGAAAAATTCACTAATCCAAATGATGAAATGAGTAAGAAGGTTCATATATCTTCTGGTTTTAAGCCATCATTTCAAAGGAATATGGTCTCCCATGTGTCCTCATCATATGTGGAAATAGTATAATGTGTTAACAAGGTATGTAAATTTCTATTTGAGTCCTATTTCTTTAAATGAATGAAAATGAAGAATGGGATGGTATAGAAAAATATGGATAATGGGAATAAGGGAAAGAAGGGTTTTCCCACAAGTGATTACTGTGGAAAGAATCACCCTGGTAAATGCTTGATGGAAATGGATGTTTATTATAAGTGAAGAGAAAAAGGACACCATGTTCATGATTTCAAGGGCAAGAAATAGGTTTCCAATGTACAGTTCTTCAACTGCAAAGAGATGAGACACTATGCGAATCAGTACCCCAAGCGTCAAATGCATATTCCCCAAATGATGTTACTCAATAATTATATAGTCATGATATTGTTGTAGATGAAGTGAAATTATTAATATGCCTCTTCAAGAATCAAGTCATTTGAATATTTTATCAGCAATTTACTGTTAATAAGAATTATGGAATATATGATGATTGTACTATAGTATTATTTTATTATGTATTTGAGGTTCTATGATGATTTATACCAAGGATAATTGACTCAGTAGAAAGTTAATATCATGGGAAATAATATGGTTGAGGGAAAGATGACCATAAGTATATTACTAATGATTAAGATAATAATGAAGAAATGATTGATTTGGATAAGTACTGACTACATTAAAAATCATTATTGAATCATAGAAATGGGGTCTATGATATCATTAATAGAGTTTACAACATTTTTAGATATATAGAATATATACAATATAATTTTTAAGGATGGATGAATGTTTCCAATAAGGTTTTATAGTCATTTAAGTTATTAATATATTTTAAGAAGACACATGATGAAGATATTCACATGCTTGGAATGTGAAAATTTTATGGTTTCTTCATGTAAATTAAAGGAAAATGAGGTAGTAGATTCATTAAGTTGGATAGATTACCGATTTCTAAACAAAATGAAACTTTAGAAGTACACTATGTTCATGGATCTAGCAAGGATAGATATGGGAATGATTCTAAAGTATTGGGTCATAATCTTTTGGAATGTTAAAAAATTTATGAAATGGTTTAAATTGATGTTTGTATGAGGTTTTTGAGGTTAATGATACCACATGATGAAACTTATGCTAAGAGATGAAGTATTCTCAAAAAGGCTCAGAGCATGAGTTAAAACCCATGCTCCCCAAAATTTATTACCAAAATGTAAAGGTCAGGTGATTACATGAGGTACAATGAGTTTTTACCACCAAGAGAAAACACAATAAGAAGAGAAGGTGCCAAGAAAAACCTATAAGTCATCCCTGAGAGGGTGAAAGAGCTCAGCAATTATTAACCCCAATGCCTGGGTCGCCATTGAAATTTTCTTGAAAAATCCAAAGGCCTACAATCGTACTTGTGTTTGTCTGAAAAAATTGACAGCAACAACAGAAGATTTCAGGGTGTAGATTCTTTATGAAATGCCGGATCAAGAAATAATACTTGATGCATTAATTGATGGAGGCTTTAGCTGTACATTCATATGTTGAAATGAAGACTTCAACTTTGCACAGTCTAGTTGACGTTTCCACTGTAGGGTCATACATTTTCCATAAATTTGAGCATGGAGTGGGCAGTCTGTAATACAGATTAATTCTCCTCATACATCCAATGTTATCATCAAGTAGCATGAGGGAAATCCATCCACCAGAACATGAAGGTGTATGGCACAATCTACAAGAAAATTACAGAAACCAAGGCTGTGAAAAACTGTAGTCAGTGGCTTCACATGACACAAGTGAAAACATAATGCAGACTAAAATAGATCGTGAAGATCAATATAATTAATCATGAAATTGAAATTGTGAAACTTAAAGAAAAATACTCCGGAAATGTAGCCTTTTGGATCTTGATTGCAAATATTCCTCCTCAGAATGGAGAACATGACCAAGATCATCCTGATAAGTTTCACCAGAATCCAGGCATAAACACTACTGGAAAGTAAAGGAGAATGTCAGCCACATCACAAGATACATGCTTCTGTGAATGAAGAGTATCTAGATGATATCCCCCTAAAGCATGTGAACAATATTGATGAGTGCCTGATCATTTGATCCTTTGTTCGATCATACGCTTCACAGATCACACAAAAAAAATATATAAATAGCACAATCACAACATCTTAAGGATAGAAATCAGAAACACATCTATGGATCAACTTCCTTTTAGAGACTCATCCACGTACATATATTCCTAGGAAAGCTGTTGAAAATCAATATCAAGATCTCTATCAAGTTCAAATTCTACCCTATCAAACATCCGCTCTCTGATACTCAAATACTCATCTATGGTAATATCATTGTTAGTATATCTTTCAAAGGAATGTCTCTCTTTTTCCTCGATCCAGGGGTAAAATTCCTCTTTTTAACCTTCCTTGATAACATGAGTGAAGTTCCTGATCTTAATAGCATCCTCCGACTCATCTGAATCCGAAGGTGAGGAGGAATACTCTTCATCTGATGAGGAGGAGGGATCCCCACAAACATTTTGGCAGAGGAAGGACCATAGGTTTTTCCAATTTAATCCCTAAGGATCTAGTGAAAACATTTCTCACCAGATTAGAATAATCGATACATTTCTGGGTGTTCTTGGATGGTGGAATAAAAAATATATCAGGGTCAAAAAACGTGTCCGTCCCTTTTTTAGCAGTCGATTGCAGATACGCATCCTCAATTTGACATACATGATCAAGTTCATCATGATTAGGTTCACTAGATTCAGATTATGTCACATGTTTTTCTGTCTGAAAAGAAGGTGGGACTTTTGAGTTGACAAAGGTGGGCAGGGCATTATTAAAAACATCCACAAAGCTAGAGGAATCATCAACATTAGGGTATAGAGGTAGGGGATGTTTAGAATGATCTGCCACATCCGTATTTGGTGTGAGCCTCATTGGGGCCTCCTTATCCACTACTTCAAGGTTTGTTTGTGCATTATCCATCTGTACCGTCTCCTTGGGGGGGGGGGGGTTGGGTATCAACAAATCCATCAAGGGACATTTTTCCTAAGGACCAGTTAGCACAATCATTAAATTCCTCTAGAGCTAACATATGCTTACCCTTTTCCACCTATACTGACTTGTTGTGGGTGAGAGGGAACGGAAGAGTGAATTCATGGTTGAAATCTTTAGAAGAACAACCAATCTTATGACATTTGTTATAATAGACTTGTAGGTTTTCATAAGTTATCTCTTGATAAAATCCCAACTCACCATTTTGTATCCAAACAACAGATGGAAGAGGTTGAGAGATGTCAAATTCAGTGGAATCCCTCGCAACTAAGGGTCTAGAATGATTGTTGGTAGCATAGTCCATTTTAAGCGGATGACCAATAAGGTAGGAAATTTGGAAAATGGCTGCTCATTTGAACATATGAAGAGGAAGGCCATCAAATCCTAACCAGATTTGGATGATGGGTGGTTCGAAATAAGGATCAAAATCCGGGGTCCATTTAATAAATTTCATGTGGAATCCCCCAAACACCCATTAATTCCTCATCCAAAAACGATATTAATAATCTTCATAAGAAAATCAAGAAACAACATTTGAGGAGTTCAACAAACCAATATGACAATTAACGAACCCGATAGCTTCCAGCGTGTTTCTTAAGTAATTCAAAGAGGGCTTAAATTTAAAGAACTTACCAATAAGAATGAAATGAAGATCCAAGGAGAGTTATAGAATCTCATTCAGTGAGAATGATATTGCAGCATGGCTCGATGTCAGAATGATTTCGGTGCAATATAATGATAAACATTCAGGTCTACAGGAGGCTACTTTGGCTCAATAGCTCGACCAGCAACCACATCCGCAAAGGATCAAGAAGTAGAGTTAGGGTCTCTTGAGTGCTCTCCTAGAGGCACTTTCGTTGGTGCTCGCGATTCCATCAAGTAAGGTAAAGAGATAAAGTATAGTTAGTTCAAGGAACAATCAAAGGATAAGATATTGTATATTAAATACAAACGTATATTTATACCCTTATAGAGTGGAATCGTCCCTCAAATCTATGAAAAGTGTCTTAAATGTTGTGATGTTATTGTAATATTTGAAAATGTTAATGAAAATTTTCAGAACTATAGTTTATCATTTTGTGGTAATCTACTTTCATATAAACCTGTTTCTATCAATTGAAATTAGTTTTTGATTTTTCTTCTATGCCCACGTTTTCAATTCCAATCAATGTCACTCCATTTGAAAGGATAATTTATTTATTTATTTATTTATTTAATAATATTATTATTTTTCCCACCAATTTTCACTTATCCTTTTAAGGAGGATATTCAATTAACCCTATTTCTAATATGGTTTTTTTCACAAGGAATGTTTCAAGTAAAAACCAATAAGTTTTTTTTGTTAAATATCAAATTTTGAGGATGAAATTTTTGTAAGGATTGGATAATGTAACACCACAATATTTTGAAAATAAATTTAATATTGAATGAATTAAACACTGAGTCTCCATAAAACACCAATTTTTTATAAAGTAACCAGTAAACATGATTTTACCACCCCTATGATTTGAATTTCAAAAATCTAACAATGACAGTTGCGACCAGTAAGTTATTAAGAGATTGATATGATCAAATTATTTTTTTTCGAATAGTAACATACCCTTAAGAATATCAATGATAACATTATTAATATTTACATACCATTATGGATATCAACCTCAACTATGAAATTATATATATATGATTTAAGTAAATTTATGATGTACTTATGTTTTAGAATAAGTAAATAAATGTTTTACAAACTGTATTTTTCTAGTAAATTATTATTTAAATTAAAAATTAAATTAATCATATTTAGAAAATTATTTTTGAAAAATGGAATTCATTTTTGGATTCTACATGTGGAATAATGGTTAGGGTGAATTTTTTGGATTTTTCAGAAAGACTTTATTTTTGGTGAATAGTAAAATACAATAATTTATAATAACTGATAAATAATTGATTTATTGAATCATTGATGATGTTCTACTGATATAATAAATAATGGCTCAAAATAAAATGGAACTTTTATGATTTTGGATCATTGAATCATCACTATTTCTTGTCTTCAGGGTAAATAATAAACTAATGATTAAAATATTAAGAAAACCCTCATCCTCTCCACTATAAATACCACATCTTCCACCCTCTTCCCCTCACTCCTTTCAAGACTTTTTCCTTATCCAACTGATACCCAAATCACCTCCCTATATCCTCCCCCACGACCATTAGCCATTGGTCTCAGAAAAAGACAAAATCCACTTCCCTTAAGAGGCTCTCAAGGAAGATTAATTCAAGAGGTAAAATTACTCTTTTCTTTTCGTTCATTTTCATGTTCCTTTGTTATCTTTTCTTTCTTAGTATCTCCATATCCAAATGGTATGAAACTTCCAGTACCATTAATTTACTATAATTTTGTTATTATAATGGGATAATTCATCTTCATCTCTCATTTCCCCCTCATTTATGTAAAAAATGAAACTTCATCTGAGATGTGTGGATTTATCACATTCAAGGACGATGATGCATTCAATTTGATTTACCTTCTTCAACTCTGGTCGTGAAACCATTTTTATGGATGAACTAAAATATTATACATGTATTTTATATTACTTAATTTTTTATAATCCTTATGTACTCATGATGTTTAATAATAATAATAATAAAGGATATTATGAGAAAAAGGACCAAATTAATCCAAGCATTTATCATTAATTTTTTAAATAATGATTCACTTTCACTTCAAATAAAAAATTGAATTTTAGAACCCTGAAATATTATTAATATTAATTAATAAAAAATAAAATAAATTATGTACTTCAAATCCCATCTTACATGAACTACCATACTCTTTTATAAGTGACCGAACCATGAATATTATGAAAACGAGCACTCATGAACAATGAAATTGATTCCCTTAACCCATATAAACGCCCATGAATGAACTTAATAAAGTAAGAATAAACCAAACTATTCTGAAATTTTTAATTTATATACCTAATTTGGTAATTTAGGGCATTATGATCAAGTGAAGAACACCCTATGATTTAATGTAAGGGATCATCTCTCTCACTTTTATTCAAGAATACCCCCAAGGTTTTGTCCTTTTATTATTAAATCCTAATGATGGGGTAAGTTTTATCACCTACACCATACTTTACTTATGATATATAAATGATTATATACCCCTTTACCACTCATTAATCCCTCATAAGAACACCCATTACCATGTCGAAATGTTTGTAAGGGTTTCTTCCTCTCACTTCTATTTTTGTGCGATATTCCATATTCACTACTACTAATTTTGATTGGTGTATGTATACATCCCATTTTTTATTTAATATCATTAATCACTTTATATTAATTATATTTAATATATCATTTTATGATTATTTATATTTGGGCATTTTATTCAATTGATTACAATGTTTTAATTATTTCCCTCTCAAACCTCCTTTTCATTCAGGTTGCTCTTATTCTCTAATCACGTCAATTAAATTCTTATTTGTTCCTATGTACACCTTATAAATTATATTTTAATTTTCTATATATGTTCAACAATATTAATCCTTATTTATTTCATGACGAGTTATATTTTTTAATATAATCTTACATTAACTGTTCAAAAATGCATTTCTGATTCAAGGAACATGTTGACTTCTTACTTATTTTGAAGTTCACCCTATATTATTTTTGAAGCCATATTTATCTTTATAAAATCAAAAACAATTGACGAAAAATATTTTTTGGTTCATTTATGGTTTTATGAAAGAAAACATGTTATTTCTCTTTGAAATTATTTAATATATTCGTTAAACCGCACTAAAATGTTTTATCTCTAAAGCTTCTTTAAAAACACTTTTAAAACGATTTCACCTCAATAAGACATTATTTAAGAAAAAAATATAATTTCAATGAACATAACTTTTAATTTATGGGATATCCATGTTTATAAACAGATTTCATGAAAAATACAATTGATTTTCCAAAAGAACCCTTCTTTCGAAAGTAAAATGGATTTTTCCCATCTCAATTTTACTTTTATGAGATCTATGAATTGTTCAATGATTATTTTTTTCTTGTGGTGTATGTAATTAAATTTGGAATATCATATTAAGAGTATACTTATTCTCATGATACTCTAAGGTATTTTTAATGGAATGTTTGAAGGTGTTATGGGACACTTTTAAATGTTTAAGGATTATTTCCCCAAGGGGTTTTTTAGTGGTTCAATAAAAAGTATCTTAATCTATGTGAATGTAATTTGTTGAATATTGTACATAATTTAGATTTATATATTATGATATCATCAACTATGTTTTATTTAATGTTTTATGATTAGATTGACTATGGATGTGCTGTCTTGAAACCATTCACCATATTACTCTGAATGGTTTGTGTTTATGATTAATGAATGGGGAAGGTTATATACATTTCATATGTTTGTTTTTATATGAATGTGTATGTTGTTTATGTTTTTTCCCATTCATAAGGGGAATGAATTGGAATTAGTTGGTGTCATGTTGGGCCTGCTACAACCCCTTGGTGTATAGTTAGGTCTCATGGGACAAACTATGGTCTTGGGACAATGCCTTGACAAAATGGATATTTATGTCCTTGGAACGAGGCCTTGACAGTATGGTTATGATGTCAGGAATTATGAATTCCCTCACTATGAAACGAGTAATTGAAAGTTCATGAGGTTTTTCGACTAGTATAATATGCATGTTTTTGCTTTAAAATGGCATTATTTACTCAACTCTTATTCCTTCCATAAGGTGTGCACGTTCGTTTTTAAAGGAATGTGTTTTGAGTTATTCTCCATGCCTAATGTTTATTTTTATGATATATTCCACTATATTTATTACCCTTACTGACCATTTGAGGCAACCTATTTCTTATGTTTTATCCTTCCAGGTTACGAGGATGATTATATTATGAATAAACTATAGGGATAAATATAGAGTTGGGATGTTTTTAATAAAACTTATATGTTGTATTTAATTTAAATATGTAATGTTGAACCTTTGTATGTATCTAGTTTTCCAAAACTACTAAACTACTCGGTCTATCAAGATTTTATTCCTTGTAATCATGCCAATGTAATAAAATAAGGCACTAACTCTGAGACTCTTAGGTCAGGGTGTTACAAAAATCATTTTCAAACTGTATGAGTGACAATAAAGCGTTTATTCTCATATTGGGAGAAAAATATGTTTTTTGCTATCATATAAGATTTAATCCCATTGATAGTCCTATCCAAAGGAACATAAATCATTTTATAAAAGTGAATTTGAAAGAGATGGACCTCTAAAAATTATCATAGGTACTAATTTAAAATCTATTGTCTTTTCATTACCTCCCATTACCTTTGAACCGACTATAAACTGATAAAAATTGATGGATTTGAGAAAGATCACAATTGGATTAAAAGTAACATTTTTTGGGATCTTCAATATTGGTTTGATTTTTAGTTCTTTCACATACTGGATTTCATGAATACTTATAAGAAATATTTTGATAATATATCTTATATAGTTTTGGACACACCTTGTAAGACCAAAGATAATGTAATGGAATGATTAGATCTTTCCCAAATTTGAAGGCGATCGGAGCATGAGATTTTTGAAAATGATAGATCATAGAATTAATGAATCCAAAAGTGTCTTATACACATTCCAAAGAACATAATTTATTATTTTTTCTGTGTTTTGTAAATTTGAGACTACCAGATGGTTATGTTTTAAATTTTTCTAGATGTATAAGGAAAAATCATATTACGGGATTAAAAATTCATGATTTTAATGTTATGTTGGAAATACTTATACCTAATGGATTTAGAGATTTATTGAATTCTTAGATTTGGGATACGCTAATAGAAATATCAATTTTTTCCAATACTTATGTGAGATGACAAAAAAATATGATGATATTAATAGAGTTCAAGAATGTTTTTTTAATTTGATTTAAATTTGATTTTTCTCCACTGGATTTCTTGGATCTAATGAATCTTTTTATATTATATTTTACACATGAAAAAAATGTGGAGGGATGATACAATTTCGATTTATTTATCCATATGAGAGATGTATGAAAAAACTTGAATAAGGTACATAAACAATCATCAATTGAAGGTTCAATTACAAAAATTTATTTACAGGAGGAATTTTTTTACTCCCATTATTTCCAACCTAAATATCCTTAAAACATAATTAAAAGGGTTGTAATGAGGGAAATGTTAACGATGCAATGAACACTAAATTATTATTTTTAATCGTCCTGAACTTAGCATTGGTGGAGTTCATGAATGATGATTTCAGATGACAAGCATCACATGGATCATATATATGTTCTTCTAATCTATATATAAATGAAAAAACATATACAATTAGTGCTACTAAAACGTATTATTTAATGTTTTTTAAAAATAAATTAATATTAGTTTTTTTAGATTATGGTATAATAATATTAAGAAACAGTTTCATCAAATTACAACTGCTTCTCTTAAAGAACATTGGCAATGTAAATTTTACTACTGGTTTCAAAGAATGGTAAAGTAAATTTTTAATAGCTTAACATATGAATTCTATTTTTTATATTCTTAATTGTTTCTAAAATTTTCAGGTGTTGAAACATATCGATAAATTTGATAATGGATTGTGTGTATTGAGTAACCCACCATCCAAAATGGTTAATTTTTATAAAGCTTATGCGGTGAATCAATTTTGATTTAAGACATGTGCATATGGTGAATAAAAAAACAATGAATATTGGTCTTTTAATGAGAGGATATTATCATAGAGAATGTAAATTTAAATTTTATGGAATACCCGAAAAAATAATTGATCTATGTTATCTATGAAAAATTATCTAATAATGTATTGATGTTATTGGGTTTATAATGATATAGGCATGTGTATTCATTTATGCCATGGAATTGTTGATATTAAATATAAATTTTTTCTTACAATCAATGAACCATTTCTATTGGCTAATAAAATAAACCAAATATACTTTTCAGTTATTATTATGCTTCAAGAGAGTTAATTTATTGGTGGACAATTATAAAAATCAACTCCAATGAAAATTAATTTATGAAAAATGAATATAGTTTTATTGAAAAGAAATGAATTGAAATTTCCCAATAGATAGCTGAAAAAACATCTTTTCAACAAAGATATAATAATATTGGTGATGAAACACCACTGTTACGGGTCAATGGTGGCAAGGATATTGATGATGTAACAAATGAATCTGAATTAAAAAGTGATGATGAAGTTAAAAATGCTATTGAAATTGATGACACTGAGGAGGAAGATGAATATATTGACACTATCAAATATGAACATGAGAATGCAAACGAATCATGAAACAATTTTTTGTTAGTTATAGTCAACATATAAATATATATATATATATATATAATACATGTTTCTAATTATTTTTTAATTTCTAATTTAAGTGTGATCATTTTCATCGTATTTTTACAATCTAAAGAGGAAAACCATGAAGAAAGTGGGAGTCATATATTTTTTTCAATATTTTGGAACCCACTAAATGAATTACATATAATCATAGGTTTGGGATGGATTATGTTCATATTGGATTATATATAGTTTGCAAAGGAGGAAATCATTAGGTTGGCAGAACAGGAGGTGGAAGGATGTGACACATCGAGCTAGAATTCGTACATTCAGAACTCATAGAAGACAAATGATATGTACTTTTTTTAATAAATTACATAACTTTAAATGTAAATTGATTATTCTATACTCATATAGTCAGTTTAACATCCAAATATTACAGATTTTAATATTTATATGAGGATGTCCAATGATCCTATCACTATAGAGATTACCGGTGGTCTCCAACATCTGATTGTGGTAAGTATATTTTTTAGTTTTAAAATTAACAAAAAAATATTTTAACTCTATTAATTTCATGTTTCAATAAAAAGAGTCATATGATTGCATTAATTCTCAGAATTATGATGAGAATCAGGCATAGACTGAGTGGGTTTCTCTAACTTTTAAATTGTTGCCTGGATCAAAAAACTAAGGTAACTGTTGAACTCATAGTGTTGGTATTTGTTTAGGAAGGGCCTAAAATCAACCGTCACGGGTCGATTGAAAATGATAGGTTTCAGTACTTTGAGAAGAAAAATAAAAAAACTTTAAAATGATGTTTTATTATTTTATCTTCATTGTTACACAATGACTCATCAGCATTGCATTAAAGTTATGAGGTGACATGGAATCCATTAACGAACCTCTTTAATGAATCATCATGGAGACACTGCAAAGCGCAATGCATCTTGCTTCTATAATTAAACATGGATTCAGGGTTGATGAACAACCTTATAATTTTTCTGATGAACGATGTTGGAAACCTCTCCAATGATGAACATTGGCGAATCGAAAAGTAAAGATGATGCCCATGGAGAGAGAATCAGAACCGGAGATCGAAGGATGGAAATGAGAAATATTCCTCGACTGATCTCCCTTATATAGGTAGAGTTTTAATAATAGTGATTTCATTCCCCCCGTACTCCCCTCAAAATGAAGAACACAGATCAATTCTCAAACAAGTTGATAAGTGGATAGATTCTCCATGGGGGATAGGTAAATATTTATTTTGGGATTTTTTATGGGGATTAAATCTCAGTGATTTATATTTATGCTTTGTGATTCCACTAACAAGAACAATTTCGGGCCGACATGAACAAAGGCGGGTTTGTTCATTGTATGTTCACTATGATCCCCCCTCTCTCTTTATTTTTCACCGATGAACCCACGAGGTCACGTCAGATCTTGGTGGGGGGATTCCAAATGAGGCTGGTCCCCCATAATTATGTTAAAATGATGAGGAGTACCCGGTAGTTATGGTGACACACCAAGAATCCCAGAAGCAGAGAAAGATCAGGAAACAGACTAGGTGGTGGAGGTCGTGGCCAGCAGGGGCCACAGTGGTGCAGGGTGGCGGCGCCGACCGGGCACTGCGTCATGTGGAGCAGCCCATGGGGTGGGATATGGTGTACGCTGTCACACATTCCAAACTAGACCGCATATGGAGGGAGGTGGAAAGCCTCATATGGATGTGTGGCTGGGTGGACTAGATCCCAGTGGGCATTCGAGATGGATCCAAGTTGGCCCACCAATTCGGGTTGAGCCAATGGAGTAAACTGGGTCATTGGCCTTCTCAAGCTGGAGAAGATATGGGCTACAAGATTGTGTGCCGGGTGAAAGGGAAATTGGGCCACTGGTCGGCCCAGTTGGTCAGAACCGGTATGACTAAATTAGACCAGATCAGATGAGAATCGGGTCACCAGGAGACCTGGTGGGCTGGACCCCTGGCCGAACCAGGTCGGGTCCATCAAGGCCCAATGGGCCTGACCACTATTCCAGTATGAACCGGGTCGGCCTAGACCCAACTGGGTCGGGTCATGTGGGACCCATGTGTCAAGTTTTTCGGATCAGTCTAACCATGTTGGACATGGCCCAGACACAATTGACCCCGGTTTATTAAAACACAAATATCTTTCATACTGGGAATCCGATTGACGCACCGTCTATGGAATTTTGACCCTTGTGACTAGAAGGATCTCTAGTTATAATCTAAGTGTGTTTTCAGGGTAGTCAAGATACGAGCGATGTATTGAGGATTATATTCTCCCAGAATAAAGTGCACCTGAGTGCGGGAATATGATGGCTGGATATGATATAGAAGATATCATGATTGTACCTCAGTGGTCAACTAGCCAATAAAAATTTAGTGGTCTAGTAACTGAGTGGACCTCAGTGGTCCATTACCTGGGCTGAACTTAGTGGTCCAATAACTGAGGGGTCCTTAGTAGTCCAGTAGCTGAGCGAATCTCAGAGGTCTAGTAGCTAAGTGGACCTTAGTGGTACAGTAGCCCAGTGGACCCTAGAGGTCCAATAGTGGAGTGGACCTTAGTGGCCTAGTAGCTGAGCGGACCAAAGAGGTCCAGTAATCTATTAAACCTTAGTAGATAATCATGACTGACTCCTTAGTATTACAAGTTGATTCATCTTTACGAGTGATAATATTACTTTTTATACTTTGATTTATAAGTGGGGTGAGCTGTCTTTTATTTATGGTCTTGCTTTGTGGTCTTATTTTGTGGTCATTCCTTTTTGGTTTGGGGACCCTATTATGTATTGAGTTAATCACCCCTAATCAGGATTTCCCTGAACATTTCGTGTATTGTGCAGGTGATCGAAAATTCGACACACACCTTGGTGGTCCTGGAATAGGTGGTGCACAGTGAGACTGGGTACACATGCGTACTTATTTGGCTACTGGCAGCTACCCTTCCCCTACCTCTTCAGGTAGGGTCTTGATCAGATGGACCCTGGAAGTTGTATGTTAATTTGTGGTTTTGGGTTTGTATTCTATCCCCTTCGTACTTTTATTTTGTAATGTACTCTTAGTACTTGTCTTAGTGGTAGTTGTGGTTTACTTTGTGTTTACTTTATACAGTTTTAGCTTGGTGTGTGTGTATATGTTTAAAGGAAATGTCTTTCCTTTTTTGGTATATTCCTACTCGGTGATACTCTCTATCCCCTAGCCAATGGAAGGATTTTCTGGGTTAGTCACGATATGGACCCTAGGAGACAGGTAGTGAAAAAGTGGTAACAAAGGGTGGTACATTATACCAGAAGAAATAAGTGTCTGTAAATTTTAATGTGGCAATGGTGTTAAGTGTTTCAAGTTCAGATTTCTGTCTAGAGAGTCCAGTGTTTGTGCAGCGGCCAACATATCCATATACCCAGACCCTGGATTATGCTTTCTGAATTATTACAGGAATACATTGGTTGCATGCATCTTTTAATGATTTATCATTATCTTTATGAGTCAGACTCAGCTCACTAGGTATAATCTATTAATTTGGATTCATCTTGATCTCATTCAGGATTCCTACAAATAGATACCAAGCCAAGATTCTAGTGTGTGACCACAAGGATGGTCTATAATGTTATGAGGCTTTGGTATAGAGAAAGTTACCTAAGACGGAACCTTCAAGATGTGTCTAGAATTTACCACTACTGATTGGTTAGTAATTACTACTAGCTCTACTGGTAGAGGACGCACATAGGATTAGTTCCTTAGATGATTTATAGGGATATATACCTCCTAGGTTCAGGGGAGAGACAGATCCAATGATTTCTAAGTATTGGATGGTGGTGGTTACTGGAGTATTTCACTTCGTGAAGATGCCACTTGACCAGATGGCAGTTCTAGCCTCGAGCCTTCTGCAGGGCCTGGTAGGTAGGTGGCGAAGTTTGAAGATCCAGACGCATGAGGAGGATACCCTCACCTGTTCTAACATTGATAAAATTTTCAGGGAGGAGTTATTCCCAAAATATTTTCACTCATTGTGCATACAAGATATGGTTCACCTACAGTAGGGGAGCCTAACAGTGGGTGAGTGCTTTGTGAGGTTCAGAGACCTCTCCTATTGCTCTACGGATATATTACAAGACCCTTTATTCCAGACCTTGTCCTTTGATAAGAGAATCTAATGTGAGATCTGAGAGTTCATTATTTCCCTCAGCATCTACACGTAGGCTGGGGTGTGAGAGTGAGGTCTACTAGTGGAGAGCTTCCTCGTAGAGAAGGCACCAATGGTGGGAGTTACCATCGGGCGATACGTGGCCGAGTCGTCCGTGGTGGGTAGCCGACAAATGATGTAGTGGTCCAAATGGGCCAGACCAATCAGAATACGACCCCAGGACTCAGGATTAGCGGTATGAGGCTCCCGGTATAGAGGGAGTCATCACAGGAGTAGAGTATGCTATGCATGTGGTGGGAAGGGGCACAAGGGTCAGGATTGAACAACTCACCATTTGTAGGACTGACAGACAGTCAATGGACCGTCGAGGTAGTGGAAGAGATAGGAACAAGGTGGTCTTCCAGGAGAAATACATGACAAAGTAGTAGGACAAGTGGTAGGAGGTGGGAATAGGTATGAGGTATTACCACCACCACCCCTAGGTGGTCTACCAAGGGCTCCAGAAGTAGGTGGACAAGGGGGCCCATCTTCAGCCAATCAAGGCATACAATCCCGATTTCCTAGATATGATTTGAGGTAACATATATGTCTTCTCAACATTATTTTTTCTTTTTATAAACACATGTTCAAGTAACTCTCTCTTTTCTGGGGACCTTGTTCGGATCACAAAGATTCTGATCGAGCTGTTGGCTTGATCCTTACGATTAGAGGCTCAGACGGGAAGGGATTTAATGATCACACACTATTGCCGACAATGTGATCTTAATATTGTAGGTGATTGATTTGGCTGGGATCTACTAGTATCAGTGTTAAGGTGTTATAATTTCATTCTTCGTATGGATTTGATATCAGCAGTTCATGCTCAGATCGACTGTTTTAGTCACATAGGGCGGTGTGTCTGCGCAGATGTGAACCGTTTTTCCTTTGTCGGCGAGAAGTAAAAAGAGCGGCGCATGATGGACTCACACATATGAGGGTGTAGCTGATACCTCATAATTTGGATAGAATGACCCTTAGGGTAGTGGTTAAGATGAGTCAATAGTTTCATACAGTGGTGGATGAGTACAATGATGTATTTAGAGAGGATGTTCTAAGACTACCTCCTTATAGTGAGGTAGACATCTGCATTGATATGTACCTCATTATGGCACCAATATCTACACCTACATATTGGATGGTTCTTTTAGAGGTCCATGAGCTATGGGTATAGTTAGAGGAATTTTAGAGGGAGGGGTTAGTAAGGCCCAAGATTTCCCAATGGGAATCCCTAGTGTAGTTCTCTAAGAAGGAAGACATAAGATTGAGATTATGCGTGGAATTATGGAACCTAAAAAAGTTGACCATGAAGAAAAATTATCCTATACCGAATATTTATGACCTATTCAATTAGTTGAATGGTGTGATAGTGTTCTCGAAGATAGACCTCAGATCTAACTATTACCATCATCGAGTACGAGATGAGGACATCTTGAAGACAACATTGATATGTTGTTAGAGATAGTACAAGTACATAGTGATTCCATTTGGAATGATGAACTCCCCATCAGTGTTAATGGGACTCATGAACATGACCTTCCAGCTGTACTTAGACCAGTTTGAAGTGGTCTTGATTGTTGACATCTTAGTGTATTCAGCATACGTGGTGGAGCACACGATACACCTGAGGATGGTTCTGGACACACTCTAAGAGAACTATATTTATAGAAAGATCTCAAAGTGTGAGTTCTGGATATGAAATGTCCACTTCCTGGGACATTCCATCTCAGAAGCTGGAGTTATAGTGGATCCAGTGAAGATCGAGGTGGTGGTTTCTTGGGAGCCACCTAAGAGCATTATCGAGGTTCGATGTTTCCTTAGGTTGGTTGGGTACTATCATAGGTTTGTACTCAAGTTATCCAGAGTGGTAGTACCCATAATAGAGTTTACGAAGAAATGAAAAACATTTGTGTGTATAGAAAGATTCCATCAAAGCATTCAATAGCTGATGAAGAGCTTGTAGACTGCTCTTATATTGAGGCTACCAGAGGAGGACACCGACTATGTGGTGTTCTGTGACACATCAAGAATCAGTCATGGTTGTGTCTTGATACATGGGAAAGTAGTGATTTCTTATGGATCATGACAATTGAGACCACATGTCCAGAACTATGTGAATCATGACCATGAGTTGACAGCAGTAGTCTTTGCATTGAATATGAGGAGACACATCCTTATGGGTGAAAACTTCATCGTCTAATCTAACCATAATAGTCTCAAGTATATATTTTCTCAGAGGGATGTGAATCTTGGAAAACAACAATGGATAGATTTCCTCTAGGACTATGAATTCGAGATAGTATGTACTCTTGGGAAAGGGAACATGGTGGAAGATTCTCTCAGCTTGATATTGAGTTCCAAACTACTGAATGAGGCCTCAGAGGAGTTGGTGTCACATTAAATATCCTTTTTGAATATAGAGGAGATATATTTTCTCCATTATATTCTAGTTTCCCCTCCAATAATACATAGATTGAGGGAGCTGCAAGTTGGAGATGCTAGCTTCGAGACTACATGTGCCCAGATGTCCACAGGGCATGCCCCTGATGGATATTCGAAAGGTGGGGAGCACATCATATTTTTTAGAGGACACATCCCAGTACGAGTAGAATTGTGGGAGGAGGTTTTTATAGAATTCCATACATTCCCTTTGGAGGCACATCTATGTCTAGAGAAAATGTACCCGGACCTCCAACGTCAGTACTGGTATTCGGGGATGAAGAAGGCAGTATCAGAGTTTGTCTCGAGATTCCACACTTTTCAGAATGTGAAAGCTGAGCACCAGGTTCCTACAGGTTTGAAACAACCCCTCGAGGTATCGGAGTGGAAGTGGGATGGGATATCAATGGACTGCATGATAGGTTTACCACATATATCCAGGGGAATGATACCATCTAGGTGATTGTAGAACGACTCACCAAGTCAGACCACTTCCTACCCATTTGAGATAAGGGTACAATATAGGGCATGGGATGCCTATACATACAAGAGATAGTTCGAATCCTAGGAGTCCCATCTATGATAGTCTTAGATTGTGAGGTAGGATTTACATCCTGATTGTGGAATGGATTTAATGAGGCATTTGGGACTCAGCTGCACCTGAGCACAACCTTTCACCCACATATGTATAGTCAGATGGAGTAGACCATAATGACCTTGGAGGACATGTTTCATGCTTGGATTCTTGACTTTGGTCACAATTTGGAGGACCCCCTACCACTGGCGGAGTTTGCATACAACAATAGTGACCACTCCACCATCAGTATGGAACCGTTTGAGGCATTGTATAGAAGACCCTGAAGGTTACTGTTATGCTAGATAGACCCATGGGAGTCAGCACACATGGATATAGAGATGGTACATACTACCACTAAGAAAGGGATGGTCATATGAGAGTGGCTAATGATTTCCTAGAGATGATAGAAGTCTTATGTTGATAGGGGATAGAGACCCTTGGAGTTTGAGTAGGGGGTCATGTATTCCTATGGGTCTCTCATCGATGAGGTATAAAGATATTTGTCCAGGGAATAAAGTTATCTCTAAGGTTAATTGGACCTTTCATGATACTAGGTGAGGTGGAGTAACCTTTGGCTCTACTAACATAGTTAAAGAGGGTGAATGACAACTTCCACATATCCCAGCTGAGGAGATACTTGCACGACCCATCTCACATCATCGACCACAGTGAGCTAGAGATTGACGATGAGGTGACATTCACAGAGTACTTGGTGATATAGAGGATCGAAAGTATAGGATCATTCATGGATATTCAATTACTTTGGTGCATGTTTTTTGGAAGCACATGAATCTCCAGGAGAGCATCTCGGAGCGAGAGGATCATATTCGTGCTGAATATGCAATTTATTTTATTAGCCTTTGTATTGGATTTTGGGGACGTAAATACCTAAGTTGGGGAGAATTTAATACCCCATAATTCAATGTAAAAATTTTAAAAAATTAAATCGGGTTGTTTAGAGGGAAATCTATGATAATACATGTTATTCTGAGGCCTGGAGTTTTCAGAATGTATTTTCAGTCTATTTTTTAAATTTCATTAAATAACCATGCGATATGGTTTTTCTCTCTTTTAAAATAGTTCCTTGATAAAAAATCAAAGGGAACCATTGAAATCAAAACTTTTAGATTCACCTAGGAAGGTCCTAACATGGACCGGTGCAGGTCTACAAAAAAAGTTAGTTTTTTGATTGTTGAGAAGAAAAATAAAATAACATAAAAAATATATTGTACTATTTTCTCTTCATCGTTACGCATTGGCTCCTCAGAACTGCGGTATAGTGATGAGGTGACACTGAATCCATTAATGAACCTCATTTAATTAATCAGTGTGGATACCTTTCAATGCACAACATGTCTTTTTTATTTAATTAAACATGGATTTAGGGTTGACGAACAACCCTGGAATTCCTTTGATGAATGACGAAAGAAACCAATCCAATGAAAAAAACTAGTGTATCATAAATCTTCTATGATACCCTTAGAGAGAGAATGGGAACTGGAGACCAATGGATGGTGGTGTGTGATCTTCCTCGAATGATCTACTTTTACTAGGTATGGGTTTAATTCTTAGTAATTTCATTTCCCCTGTTCACCCCTCTAATCGATGAGAAGACTGACTCTCTAACAAATTGATCTACCGATGGATTGTCCTTATTGTAATGGTAAATATTTATTGGGGGATTATTTATGGGAATTAAATCTTAGTGATTTAAATTAATGCTTCGTGATCCCACTGAAAATAACAATTCTTAGCCGACAAGAAAAAATTCCATTTTGTTTATTGGATGTTCTCTATAACCCCCAATCTCTCTCTTTATTCTTCGTCGATCCATAAAGTGTAGTCAAATTTTTGCAGGGGCATTATAAATGTGGTTGGACCCCTGGAGTAATGAAAAGTGGTGAGGAGTATGTGGAGTTGATAGTAATGCCCCAAGAATCTTAGAAGTGCTGATGGATTTGGAAACAGACCACTGGAGAAAGTCTGGTTGCCACGACGGCAGCCGCGGGAGTGAGGCGGTGCACCGAGGGGGTAGAGACCCTGGATAGTAGTGGTTGCGGTGGTGAAGGGTGGTGGAATTACTCAGGTTCCATATCAGGTTGAGTGGCCAGTGGGATGAGTTGTAGCACGCATTGGCAGGAAATCCATGTTGGACCATCTGCAGAGGGAGGCAGACGACCACAACCGTCCACGTGGCTGTGCAAACCAGAGGCCATCATGCGTTCGGGTTGGACCCAAGTTGGTCTGCCAAATTTTGGGCCGGTCAGGAAGGGAAATATGGCCACTGGGTGGTCCATTTGGTCAGAACTGGTCCGACTAAGTCAGACAGGACCAAATGAGAACCGGGTCACTGGGCGACCTGGTGGTATGGACCCAGGACCGAACTGAGTCAGACCAGACCCAACCGGGTCAGGTCAGGAGAACTAGGTCGGGTCATACAGGACCCTGGGGGCTGGTTGGTCAAGTCGGTCTGACCAAGTCAGATCGTTTCAATGTGAAATAAGTCATTGTTTACTAAAACGCCAATATCTTTTAATCTAAGCATACCATTGACATTCCATCTACAACGTTGGGACCCTTGTAATGAGACAGTCCATTAGGTATACTCTACGTGAGTATTCCTGGTAGTCGACATATGATTGATGTCTTATGGAGTAGATTATCCCTGAATTAAGAACACATGAGAGCATGAATCCTATGTATGGATGTGACATGAAGGATATGATGAGTGGACCTCAGTGGTCCTGTAGTCGAGTGGACCTCAGTGGTCTAGTAGAGGAACAAACCTCAGGGGTATGGTAGCTCAGCAGACCTCAATGGTTGAGTAACTGAGGAGGCCTCATAGGTCTAGTAGCAGAGAAGACCTTAGTGGTCTAGTGGATCAGCGGACCTTAGTGGTCTAGTAGCCTGGAAGACATCAGTGGTCCAGTAGTTGCGCAGAACTTATTAATCTTATAGTCGAGTGATCCTTAGTGGCTCATTAGGGATGAGTCCCTTAGTAGCACAAGATGATTCATCTTTATGACTGATAATCTTACTTTCTATACTTTGAGTTATACTAGGTGTGAGATGTATTTTCTCTGTGATATTTCTTTGTGGAATTGTTTTGTGTAAATTATATTGTGGTTTGGTGTCTCTACAGAGTATTGTGTTACACACCCCTGGATGGTCATCGCCCGCACATGTCATGTCTCATGAAGGTGATAGACACTTCAACAGAGACCTTGGTAGTCCAGGACCAGGTGGTGCTCAGTGAGATGGGACGGATAGACATACATCTACATCTACAAGAATCAAACCATCACCTACCCTCCAAGTAGGGTCTCGAGAAGATGGACCATGTTAGTTGTTGTTTATTTTGTGGTTTTCGGTTTTTATTCTGCCCCCTTTGTACTTTTAGTTTGTACATTAATCTCAATAGTTATCTTAGTGAGAGTTGTGGTTTACTTTGTGTTTTCTTTGTGCAGTTTGAGCTTGGTTCGTGTGAACAGGTTTAAAGGAAATGCATTCGGTTTTTCTAGGATATGACAACTCGGTTTTAGTCACCATCCCCTAGCCTTTGAAAGGTGGGCATGGGGTAGTGACAACACTGGCCTTGGGGGACTGGTCGTGACATTGTATCAGTTCTCAAGCGACACATGGTAGTTATTAGGGAACAGTTTCACAGTCAGTGTCCAGCTTGAGGTGAGATTACAGTGAGTCAACATCATAGAAATCGTAGTATAAGGAGAAGCTGTAATATCAGAGTGAGGTTATAGAGGCCATGTGTTAGTAGTAGTAAGAGATCTGTCGACAGCACCACCAACAACATTAGGAGAAGCGATGAAAACACTAGTAGTAGAATATTCAGATGATATAGTACATGCAATGACTGGATCAGGCTGTATGGATAAAGTTACCTCCCCAGCTTTTCTTTATGACCCTACCCCTTCCCCCTCCAAATTGATGTACATATTTATTATGTTAACATTTTAATGTAAAAATTTTGTGTTATATTTGTATTATTTGATATGTTTATATTTTTATTTATTTTAATTTTTGAAAATATTTTGTCGTAATTTTTGTAATATATATTTATTATGTATTAATTTTTTTAATTTTTAACGTAATTATATCGAGATATTTTCTTGTAATAAAAAATATCTATGATGGGTCAAATGGTGCATTATAAATTAATATTTAAATAATCTGGTAAAAATCTATTTGCGACAGGCTTCCCTCTCATTGTAAAAGTTAGTTTTTTGCAATGAAACTTCACAAAAAATGTCTTTTGCAATACTGTATTTAGCAACAAGGTATTTTCTACTAGACCCCATAAAAACATTTATTGTGATGGGTTCAGATAGAAAATACCCAATCTAAAATAATCAATTTTTCATTTATGATATTAAAAGAAAGTAATATTTCTATATGGATTGATTTTTGGGTGGCCCATGGGAGGCCATATGTAGGTGGGTAGCCAGAAAAGTGCTTCTCTATCTTAGTTGAGGCACTAGAGTTGGGTCTCTTCCAATTTCGTCAAGATGCTTGAGTTATATTAATTATTTAGGTCAAATAACATTCTATAGTTTCGTGAGTGAGTCAGTTACCTTCGGAACCTATAGGTTGGAGCTCAACCCAATGTGGCATGGATTATAGTTTTGATTTTACTAATTATTTAGTGCCCACCCATGTTTTTATTGATGAAGTTGTGATGTGGATTTAATTTCTATGGACACATTTATTTTTAACTTCTTATAAACTTCATCCCATTACCAAAACTTGTTTTATTTTTTCCTTATAATTCTGATTCATTTAAAATTCTAGGATTCTTTTTCTATACCATTTTTAAGGTATGATAATGGAGGATTTAAATGGAATGTTTATAAGTTATTAGTATATTCAAAAATTTAATTGTAAAGAGGTTGATTTTTATAAATGGATTTATAAGGATAACATTTTAACGATTTGTTTTGAAAATAAACTATTTAATAAAGGTTTCTTAATAAATATTTAAAATAGTTTTTGGTGTTAAAGATCAGTGTTATATAAAATAAAAAGGATTTGTATTATTAAAATATTAAAAAAATATTTGCTATATGAATTTCCAATAAATATTTTTCTATGTTTTAGAAATTGAAAGCACAAAATCTGTGGTGATTACCTGTTAGAGTGTTAAGGTCACACCAAAATCACACTAATTTGTGTTTTTAGACTGAATTTATTTATATTTTATGGCTTTGATTCATGGAATAATATTTCGGTTGGGATGAAGCATGACCTCAGTTCATATGGAATAGTTTTTTTAAGTATGACAGTCTTAATTTATATATAGTATTTTAGTATTTTTGGACAAGTATGCATTCTAACTTACCTAGGATCGCTCAATATATAGAGTTTGGATTTTATAAATGGGGGTTTTTCCTTTGTTTTCATTGTACAGTGAGCATAGGGAATTTATTTTGTATCCACAAGATCTGCTGTTTGTTAAAATTGTTTATGTTTATTCTAAACCTCTAATTTTTTATCTTGGAAATCTAACATACAGATGTGTAATGCTATATTTTTTAATCTTCTTTTTCCATTTAAATATCATTTTACTTGGTAAAATCATTCCCATTTTCTTTATTGTGATTCTTTAGATCCTACCACCAGGACTTGGTGATAAGAAACGAACATCAAGGTAGTTTCTAGACAGGTGAATTACTAGTTTAAGTAGCATCCTGGACCGATTCATTATAGGTATATTTGAATTAATTAAAGTGAAATATTATGACCTATTATAAAGATTCAATTCCCATGAGAATATGAAACTTTCTGAGTCACATGATCAATAACCTAAAATATTATAGGTTTCCTCCTCCATTCGACGTACAACCTATGATAATCGGGAAAAACCATTATCTACTCATGGATCACCTATATCTTCTTTATTATGATCTATTCCAAAATTGGTCCATGAATTTCCAAAATTTTAACCTCAAACCAACATAATTTATATTATTGAGGGTGCCCATACAACACCTAAAATTGAGATATACAAATGCATTGGTGACATAAATTATTATAAGAAAACTAAACCAATAGAAAATATTTCATCCATGAACCTCCAAAATCAAGAACACAAGCTCATGACATGTCCTCAAGCATATATATAGTCTATGTGGTCTCAATATCATTAAAAGGGGGAAATTATGTGTAAAGGAAAAAAATAAGAAAAACGGTTATATTTAAGACCCTTCAACACATGTGAGGAAAAAGGAGGAACTTGATTAAAAAATATTGTCCTTATAAATCAATGTAACTCAACCACCTCATCTATATATTGAATTACTAAATAATCATTCATACTTTAATACCTGATCAAGATGAAATGAGTTTTCTTCATCATTGATCCATAACCAACCAATATTTTTCTCTTCCTCCATAATATTGATGTAAACAGATAAGTAAATTATTTGAAATGTAAACCCATTTTTACTAATGGACCTCCAATGGATGTAATATACCATTCTATACTTCTCAAACTATGATTCCATAATTGAATGTACTACTCCAAATGAAATAAGGAGTAAATCACTATCATATCACAGTGTAAAAATACATCACCAAATTCCTATATATTTTGAATAAAACTTGTAAATTCCTTTATAATTATACATAAATAATCATTCTATAGAGCTACACAACTATGTGACTTTCTGATCAATGCATTATATATGACATTTAATTTTTATCGATTATTGGCAATCTCAAATTCATAATCATATATGAACTCCATCAACATATACTAACAAAAATTAAAATCCCACTGAGAAATCATTGTCCATAGGCTCTTATGATTAGTGAAATCTATAAAACACTCACAGATAAGATAATTCCACTATAGCTTGGAGTGAAAACCATTTCTAAAATACTGACATCATGAGTATGATAATTAATCTTTTATAGACATAATTATCATGGACTATAGGGTATTTCCATTCATTAATATACAAGAAAGAAACCTAAGATACTATGAGAATCATTTTTCAAGAACTTAAACATGAATTGTCCCTTCGGAAAATAGAGAATAGTAGAACTGATCAATTTCCCCATCAGATACGAAAACACCACTTATTAATATTCATTCTAAAGAATTAAATGATCCATTCAGGTGAAATCTATCAAATAATATAATAATCATGATAAATAAAATATTAAACTCATGTAATTTCATGTAGGACCAAGTAAATTAGTCATGTCTGTATGTTTCATAAAATAGATCCAAAAAATTATATATCATTGAATAATCTATAAATACAACATTCTGACACAAAATATCCCCCAAGAAATTTACTTCATACCGAAAAAACATAAACTTTGTAAAATTAAAAAAGTGGTAACATCATCAAGGATCCTCTTGGAAAATTCACATATGATCTTCTTGGTCCTCCCATAATAATAAATTCATGATAATATTTTTAATAAACACTACCATAAAATGATCCAAGAACTCATTAAATAATCATTTCATAATACCCTTGAAAACTATTGGGGGGGTATTTGTGACATCAAACACAATTACCACTAAAATGTCTATATAATGATAAATAAAAGAATTATGATGGATTGCTTCATCCTACACACTAATATAATGACATATTTCTCGAAAATAAATCTTCATGAACTAACTAGATCACTTAAACTAATTGAACAAGTAATGAATTCCTAGAAGAGGATGGGGGTTCTTCACCATCACTTAATTTATCTTTAGATTGACTAAATTGTACCATAGACTATAATAATTATTCTAGATAAATAACACTAGATCACCATAAGGAGACACAATTGCTTCAGTGAAATCATTTAATAAAAGAAAATCAATCTAAATTATCAGCTCCATTATCTTATAATGATTTATTAAATAATAAGAAAAACAAAACCAAGCGACATGAGGATGGCAGTCAATAACAAACGCAATATCATGTTGACGTTGAAGTTTCTCAACATATTAAGGAAATACATTAGGTAACTCATCCAAAATTTCTTGAAACTAATTATCTTTCATAGCTATTAAACACAACAAAAATCTTATAATATATTAATAATGATTCCACTAATTCTAATGATCATTACAATTCTCTAACTCACAAAACATATGACATGTTCACTATATATGTCAGATAAACCTACATTACTTAATATAAAATCATTAATGGAATGAAAAAAATACATAAAATAAAAATTTATAATGATATCGTATGTATGTATCTGAAGTAAGAGTATTTAATTGAGTAAATGATGTTTCCCAACCATATCCTCACACTAAATAATGACCTCAAATAATCTATATCGACCTCTAACTTACATAGATAATACCATGGGTAATAGATATATCTCAAACTTTTACCCCAACTCTAAAACTATAGGCAGAGTAATGTTATAGTAAGAATATCCTAAATTAGAAAAAATATAATTTAATGTTCAATGAAGGGAAGTTTTTCTTGAAATGATATCTAGGCCTCCTAATTATAATAAATCCATCATATACATCTGACCATGTGCACCTCATATATCTCTTTTCTCTGGTCAAAGAACAACACCTCATCCATGATCATCCCTACTTCATTAAGGATTTGGAATATCTCAGGGAATACCTATACTATGTCAACCTCATTTACTAAACCCTAAATCTTGAACACCATATATTTATTATTGATAAGACATTAGAGGAAACTGCTATAGTGGCTTCACCAAATATGGATTCCAACTCCATGCTCACCAACAAGGGATGTCAGACACTAAAACATCTAATTTTATTATACACTATAGAGATATTGGAACACACTAGAGTTCCCAATATAGGTATGTGAATTTATTATTCTAAAAAAATTAAAGATGGAATATTTTGGTTGATTACCCACTAATCATATCATTGATTTCATAGATGAAAAAAAACCCCTCTTGAAAAAAATAGTCCACAACTATGTATTCCCTAGAACCTCAACCACATAAATACTTAAATTTACATAATAATCCTAAGAAGGATGACCTAATGTTAGATATTTGAATGTAGAGGTTCCATGAAATAATGCACACTTACCTCATAATTAGGAATGAGATAAAGATAATAGTGATGAAGATTGATATATTAAAACCTAAAATGTCATTCACTGGATATCCCTTGCTAATGTGTGATAAAATATTATCACTTATCTTCCCTCAATTCAAAATGATAAATTAATCCATAAAATAACTCAATAATTTCTCCCATGTCTCCATGTAAATCTCATGATCACCAAGGAATATAATAGAATAATGACAAGTAACACCTCTCTGCAAGTTGACCGCCTAAGGAATCTAATGATCTTTCATTGTGAAGATCCAACGAAATGAAATAATCAAATCCAACAATGACATTATAATATTTTTATTTGTGTCCATACCCTCACACTTAAATAATATTTGACACTAAACATCTTCTGTTTCCATTATCTATGAAACATCTCTATCAACATAAATCCTTTTATGATATGTCGGAGCATATTATTATACTTACCCAACTCAGATCACATGGGGTTAACATACCCCAATCATCTCTATTATGTAAAAACCATTCCTAATCCAAGGAATACGGATTTTAAAAAACATAGGGGATTATTGAAGCCATTTTGAGAGGGGGAAGGTATGTAGGGTCAATGTTTTCTAGAATTCATTTCTTTATAGAATATTCAAACCTCTTCACCTATTTGGATATATGGATATCATATGTATCAATTAATAATTTCAAACAAATGATATATCAAATGTTATGAGATCCCAAAACATATTATTTGTACAATGTTCACACCCAATTCGGGTGACTCTGTTCTTGAGGTGTTTGGGTTCAGTCTAAGGCACGTGTGATTCACTAATTTCATTTAGTGAATACAAATGAAGAAATTTTCATCAATAACATCAAGAATATCAATTGAAAACATTAATATCTCATTAATAGTTCTTTATAAAATATCGGTCCAGTATAAAATTATACTCCAAACACCACACTTGATCATGATATTCAGTATAATCTAACCTTTCATAAAATTAAAATGAATTATTTATTTCCTCTTCCTTGGAATTCATTTTCAATTTGAGGATTACAAATGAAAACATGAACATTGTCTTTCAACTAAATATTTATAATTACCAACACATAGTTATGATAGAACCTCTATTTTTCCCTCTTCCTCCTAAAATTAAAATCCTTCATATTATGAGCATTGATCAACGATTCCTTTAATACAGAACAATATTTAGCCATAATGGCACCTCATTCTCATTTTCTTCTTTTTCTCTTCTAGTTCGATGAACAAGGTATAATATAAAAATTATTTGTTTAACCATAAATTAATCCTTAAGATATTTTAATGTTATATGAAAATGTATTATTCGTTAATTCAATGATAATAATATCTAAAATAAGTTACATGTCAATATCTCACTCTATCTTATCATTTACATCATATTTTATAACTCCAAAAAATGTCCGGCCGATATTTACTATATCGCAAATATCAAAACCAATAATAATTGTAGATTTTTTTTATCTTCTAATACACTATTTCATATTCAACCTAGTTTTTCGATATCATGGTAATCCGCTATCTTTAAAAATAATAATATGAGTAAAACTATACTTTTTTAAAATTCAATAATCATTTCATTGATGATATTTAATAATATTTAATTTTTATTACATATTAATTTTCTCATTCAATTATCTATTATTATCATCTTATATTTTCTTTGAGATTCATTAAATTCCACATTATCGTTTTATATAGTTCTATATAGGTTCACATATAGAAATAAAATGGAATTATGAGGTTATATCGCAATGAATGAGATAATCCTCACTATCCTCCAATTATTGAATGAATTTCACCTATTTTTAATACTATTATGTGATTTTATTTACCATAAAAATATTGATTTACACTATATTCTCATGGCCTATTATTATGGCATGACACCATCCCATAATTCCGAATAAAACTCAACCTTAACTCCCTCATAGCATGGATGCATTCATCATAGTGTAATAAAATCCATTTTATATTTAATATAATATATTTTCCAACATAATATTCTTGAATAATTCTAATATAAAAATCATTTAATAATAATATATAATCATCTAATTTAAATCTCTTCACGAAATGTCATTTTTGAAATTAGAAAAAATCTATTATTCCTTCAGATATATTACTCTTACATAATAAATAGTTTTTCTTATATATCCATTTTCATTCTCATATTTTTAATTTTAATGATATATTTACTCTTATGTTAGCGTTGGATGCCTCAGATTATTATTAAAAATAATCCATTTAATATTATATGGGATTCTGATATCTATTTTATAGCATTTCAAAATTTGTAGTTACTTATAAATAGACTTTACAATATTTTTTTTAGTATTATAAAACATTAAAATTACTCATACATAACATTATGAAATATTTATATACAGTTAATGTAATTTTAATTACATTTATACCGCAAAATTATACTCATAGAAACCCAATGAATGCTTATAGTTACTCATATATAACTCATTTTTGGAAGATATGTAATACCACTACCTCAGAATCATTAAGAATATATATCATCCTTCTCAACCGACCTCTAAACATCTTAATGAAACTCAAATCATTTCATTTTATTTAAATAATATTCATTAAAACTCTAAAAAACTATTCAGTATAATTCCCAAATCGTAAACCACATATAACCTTCTTGATTTTTTCATTATACTTTTATTTCATTAATAATTTATTAGAGAAAATTCATCATATTTACTCAATTTTTAATTACGTAATAAATTATTCTTAAATTATCCATATTTATAAAATCAATATAATCACAACTCTCAATATTCAAACAAATGAATATTTCACACCATGATTTTTAAGGAAACACGTGGATGAAAAGTAAAAACATTTAGGTATAAATGATTTATCCTAATAGATTATATTTTTTAATAGACATCCTATAATAATGAAATTGAAGTTCCCATGGAGTAGTTCCACCTCTGAGGGGGGGGGGGGGGAGGGGGTGAATCAATGGTGATTTTTACAATTTTTATTTCTTTTAAAATTAACCTATGTTGACCTGTTAGGATCCAATAAAATATTATAATAACTCATCCACTTCAACATATATTAAATATAAATATAATAGAAACAAAATATTATAACAAGGTTTAGTATTAATATGATACTAATCCTTTCTATTTTTGGTTAGACTCCCCAATCACAAATTCTCTAGTATATTCTAAAGCAGTTACGACATACATTTCTTTACTAGCATAGAGTCCCACTATGATTTATAGTGTCCCAATGGAACAATAGTTTCACACTATCAGTTAAAAAATGAATATAAGAAACCCAAGAAAGATCAATCCTGAATGTGGGATACTTCTTTAACAATCGATTATGATATTTTATTTTAATCCTTCAAGATAAATAAAATATCAAATGATCACTTTTGAAATAACATCACTGAACTGGTTCTTCCTCAATATCTAACTTATGACTTCTAAAAGATATTATTCTCATATATTATGAAAAATGATCATTATGTGCCTAAAATAATTATCTCATACCATTTCCACATACATTCTAAAAAACATTTAATGATTTTCCAACTAGTATTTTAATTGCGAGTGATAAATAATTAAATCATATATTCACATTAGTGAACTCACAATATCTCTATATATTCCACCAAATTTAATCTGGGAATTATCCTAGTATATATAGGTAACATTCATGAGTTATTTAATTAGTTATTGAATTATAATTCTGAAAATGTTGAATGATGTTTAAATTCATACAATGTTATCCGCATAGCATCCTCCCATATAATTTTTAATCATCTCCACGTTTCAATTTTTCATTATTTATATCTGCATTAAAACTTCCATTTCATCACCACAAACAATAACCACAATGATTTTTAATTACTCTCCAAATGTCAATTGAAAAACTATCCAAGCGTACTACATGCATATCTGCATCACAAATTCATTCACAAAGCATGGTGTCCACAATAAAATATACCACATACTATTGGAATCCACAACATCACATTACCACAAATCATCATCCATAAACGAAAAAAATCTTGCATATAATTTTATTTTCTATGTTTATTTTCATGGAGTCACCACATACCACCCCCTTTGAACACACAATGCATGAAACATTTCACCAAAACTCAACTTGTTCATCCATATTGGAGCTTTACCACCCGAAAACACTACTTTTCCACAAAGCACATTATTTAGAATGTGGATTCATATAGGATATTCATGGAATACTACATGGTTTCTTTTGTAGTCATGGAATACTAGTTTATGAGGAAAAAATATACTCTACTTGTATCCACAAATTATTTCAATTTTGAATAGAATGTATGGATTAATCTCATCATCGCAAAGCACCTGGTTCATCCATGTTGTGCCTATCGTCATGTAGAAAATAAAACATCATCCATATAATTTTCTTGGGAGTCTTAAAATCTCATGTCATATGGTGCTTCACATATTTTCTTCACTACTTAGAACTAATCCACTCAAACTCATTATCGCAAATCATTTTTATGCTTTTTTTAAAATCATCCTTACCCATTTTAGACTCCCCACATGATTTGTAAGATCTCGTATAGCGTTTAAACTAATACACTGACATTTATTGATAAATAATTGTCTACATAAGGATTCATATAAGGTAACACAGGATACAAATTAATGTTTTTAAAGGGATCATATACAAGAGGAAGAAAGAATATGTCACTCTTTTAAATTTATGAGCACATGAGATCAAACGAATTAGATGATCTGCATCATCCAACTGATGTTTCATCTGTATTGAATGCCTCATGGGATTTGGACCACTATCAGACAGGGCCTCCACTATACACCCATCACATCCTCTTATAGACCTACACAAGTGCTTAGCATGTTTTGTACACACATGCACATACTACAGGGCTTATACACAACCCCTTCCCCCATCTAGCTAGCTCGGGATGGTTCCCTTAGTCATGGTTAATCTTAGAGTTCCACATGTGGCTTGGGTTGATATGACCATGGATTTCATAGATGGTTTAACTATTTTTTAAGTAATTCAACAATTAAAATACATCCAAATAATTAGATAATATTCCAATTGAAACACCTCATATTATATTCTTCATAAAAAATGTAAGTGTATGTTGCATGGCATTCATTAATCATCCAAAAATTATTGTAAATAACATTTCATTCTTAACACATTTCTTAGACATCAAAAATCAATGGAAAATCTGTAAAATTGTAAATATTTACAAGTGAATTATAAAATTTACATTTAAACTCTTTTTTGGATCATATTTTTCTTATATCAAATAAATTATTTGTAATTTTTTATTTTTTATTTTTTAGATAAATATGGAACAAGTTGAACAATATCATTATTACATGATCAAGACTAGATAAATAATCATAGTAATATAAATGGTTATTCTTTTAATGCCGTAGAGATTGTGGTAATTGAATATTTTTTTGACATTTTCATCTTCAAAACCATAATTTCATTTAGGAGGGATAATTAAGTGTCTATGTAAGAAATGAGATCTTAGGAGGTATGACAGATTTTAAAACATTAGGGGTTATTTATTGCATTGTGGATTTTGAAAATATTATCTTTTTTGGTATCATCATGGTGAACATAGTTCTCGAGAGTTTATATATAATTTTTTCCAGATCCATCATGGTTTTAATCTTAAGTACCTGATCTTGCTAGTCCACCTTTTCAACAATTGAAATTTAGGATGATATTTATTTCACTCCTAATTTAGATCCCTCTATATTTTATGAGTTGTTTAAGTATGCTGAGGATTATTTATATACTGGTTGTAATAGAAGAAAATTCAAAGTTTTTGAAAAATTTATGGCTATTATATTAGATGATGGAATGTGATATAACTATTTTGGTTAGATATTATATTTGGTTGAAGCACTGTTACCTAAAGGAAATGTTTAGCCAATAAATTTATAAGATAGAAAGATGGTGGTTTGAAATTTGGGTCTTGTTTATCAAAACATTTATGCATGTTCAAATGATTTATTCTTATATTATGGTAAAAAATGAGTCGCTAGTTAGTTATCCTATATGTAGAAAATCGAGGTACAATGAGGCTCAACTATGGAAGAATGGATTGTTTCCTATTAAAAAATAGAGTTATTTAAAGCTTACAACTAGATAACAACATCTATATATGTCTCAGAACAAAAAATTATTGATTTAATAGAATAAAATGAATATTTTATATTGTAAAATCATAAATCATCCTTATGATGGTGATTCATGGAAATATTTGGACCTGGTACTTCCATATTTTTCTTTAGAATCTTGAAACATATGATTGCGATTTCTACTGATAGTTTATGTCCATTTGGTTCTTATGTTGACCAATATTATTGTTGGACCATATTTGAAATTCATTATTACATAACTCCAAGGATGTTGATGAATGATCCATATATCTTTTTTATATTATTAATTCTATGACATCCAAAAAGAATATTGATGTTTATTTGAAGAAATTAAATTATGAGTTAAATTTATCAATGATTAATGGTGTTAGTACAACTTTTGTTTTTGTGAAACAAATTTTCAAAATGATATGTGCATTAATGTGTACAATTAGAGACTTCCCAACATATTGCATGTTATATTGGTGGAGTAGACACAGTCCAAAATGTTAACAACCAATGATTTTTCAAATAAATTTATTATTGAATTCATGAAACACTAAGTCTCTATAAGACCCCACTTTGTTATAAACTATCCAGTAAATATAATTTTACCATGCCTATGATTTGAATTATTAAAATCTGACATACATGGTTACGATCAGTAAGTTATTTAGAGATTGATATGACCAACTTATTTTTTATTGAATAGTAACATACCCTTATGAATAGTAATGGAACCATTATGAATAGTGAAAAACACTTATGAATAGTAACTTCACCTATGATAGTATATATATAGGATTTAAGTGAAAGTATGATGTACCTATGTTTTAGAATAAGTAAATAAATGTTATAAAATCAGTATTTTTCATGTAAATTATGACTTTATTGAAAAATTAAATTAATCATATTTGCAAAATTATTTTTGGAAAAAGGACCTCATTTTTGAATTCTACATTTTGATAAATGGTTAGGGTGAATTTCATGGATTTTTCGGAAATAATTGAATTTTTGGTGAATAGTAAAATACAATAATTTACAATAACTGATAAATAATTGATTTATTGAGTTATTGATGATGTTCAACTGATATAAGAACAAATGGTTAAAACTCATATGCACATTTTAATATTTTTGGTAATTGAATCATCAATATTTCTTGTATTATGAAAAATAATAAACTAATTATTAAAATATTAAGAAAACTCTCCTCCCCTCCAATATAAATACCTCCTCTTGCACCCTCTTCTCTTCAATCCTCTCAAGCCTTTTTCAATATCCAAATTATACAAAAATATCATCTCATGCTCCTCCCCCATAACCAAAAATCTCTTGGTCACTTTAAAATATCTAATTCTCTTCCCTTAAGAGGCTATCACGGAAGGTTAATTCAAGATGAAAAATTACCCCTTTCTTTTCATTCATTTTCATGTTTCATTGTTCTCTTTTCCTTCCTAACCTCTTTTCATCCAAATGGTATGAAATTTATAGAAACATAAAAGTACTTTAATGTTGTTATGATAATTGGATAATTCGTCTTTATCTCTCCTTTCCCCATCATTTATGAAAAAAAGAAACATCATCCGAGATGTGTTGATTTATTGCATTCAAGGATGACAATGCTTTATATTTGATTTAACTTCTTCAAATGTGGTCTTGAAACAATTTTTATGGTTGAAAAAGACTATTAGAAATGAATTTTATCGTATGTAATGTTCTGGAATCCTTACTCACTCTTGATGTAAAATAATAATACAAAACATGGTAATTGTGAGCAAAATCTCCAAATTAATCCAAACATTTGTAATTAATTTTTTATATAATTATTCACCATCACTCCAAATAAAGAAATGAATTTTATAACCATTTAATCTTATAAATGTTCATTAATAACATATAAAATCAATTCTGGACTTCAACTCCCATCTAACAAGAACTACCGTACTCTTTTATAAGTGAGCCGATCATAAATATTATGAAAATGAGCACTCACGAACAATGAAATTGGGTTATTTAACCCATATAAAAGGACATTAATAAACCTAATAAATTCAGAATAAAACAAAGGTTTCTGGAAATGTTAATTAATGAACCTAATTTTCTTATTTATATAATTAAGATCAAGAGAAGAGCACCCTCATATTTAATGTAAGGGATCCTCTCTATCACTTTTATTCAAGAATCCCTCTATGTTGCGTCCTTTTATTTTTAATTCCTAATGATGGGGTACGTTTTTTAATCTACCCCATACATCCATTATAATTTATAAACTATGGAATACCCCTTTACCACTCATTAATCCCTCACAAGAACACATGTTACCGTGCTGAAATGTTTGTAAGGGTATCTTCATCTCACTTCAATTTTTGTGAGATATTTTGTATTCACTACATATACTTGTGTATGGTGTATTTATGCTTCCCATTTATGTTTCATATCAGTAATAAATTTATTTTAATTATATTTATTTTATAATTTTATGATTATTAATTTTTGGGCATACGATTCAACTGATTAAAAAGTATTAAGTATTTTCTACCCAAACATCCATTTTCATTTGTGTTTCTCTTATTCTATAATAACCCCAATAAAATTATTATTTATTCCTTTTTTTTGCTAATAAATTATGTGTTAATGTTCTATATATCTGTACAAATCAGAATCCATCTTTATTTTATGGGGAGTTATATGTCTTAACGGAATCATTCAAAAATTGTTCTGAAATGAATGTTCGATTCAATGTACTTCACGAATTATCACCTATTTCGAAGTTCACTATGTAATATTTTTTAAGACAAATATTTCTTTATAAAATCAAAAACATTAACAAGAAAAATATATTTTTTTATTTATGGATTTATGAATGCAAACATGCCTTTGATCTTCGATATCCTTCAATATCTTCCTTAAACTACACTAAATATTTTTATCTCAAAAGCTACTTTAAAAATGATTTTTAACTGGTTCCACCTCAATAAGACTTTATTTAAGACAAAAATATAATTTGAATGACCTTTTATTTTAGTTTATTGGATATAAATTTTTACAATCTCATTTCATGAAAAATAAAAATTATTTTCAAAAATAATCTTCTTTCCAAAGTAAAAAGGATTTTTCTCATCTCACTTTAAGTTTTATGAGATATATGACCTATTAACCACTTATTTATTTCTTGTTGTATATGTACGTCCATTTGGTATATCATATCAAGAGTCTCCTTATTCTCATGTTATTCTAATGGATTATTATTTTAATGTTTCAAGGTGGTATGGGACAATTTGGAATGTTAAAGGATTATTTATTCAAGGATTTTTCAATGATATCATTTAAAAGTATCTTCATCTATGTAAAATCCCTTTTTTAAATCCTGTAATTCATTTAGGTTTATCTATATTTATATCATACACCATTTTTTATTGAATTGTTTGTGATTAGTGTTACAATGGATGTTCTATCTTGAAACCATTCACCATATTATTCTAAATGGTTATTGTTTATGATTAATGATTGGTGAAAATTTATTTACATTTCATATTATAGTTTCAATATGAATGTGTATGTTGTTTATGATTATCCATTTTCATAAGAGGAAAGAATTATACTTATTAAGTGTTGGGTGAGGCCCTCTATAGCCCCTTGGTACATCAGTAAGTCTCATGAGACAAACTATGGTCTTGGCCTGAGGCCTTGAATAAATGGATATTTATGGTCTTGGCACGAGGCCTTGAAGGTATGGTTATGATGTCATACATTATGGATTCCATCTTTACAAAACTAGTAATTTAATGTTCATGAGGATATTCAATAAGTATAATATCCGTGTTTATGCTTTAATATGGCATTATTTATTCATCTCTTATTTCATCCATAATGTATTCAAGTTTATTTTTAAAGGAATGCGTTTTTAGTTATTCACCATGCCCAATGTTTATGTTTATGATACCTTTAACTGTATTTCTTACCCTTACTGAGAATTTGATCTCACCCCTTTCTTATGATTTATCCTTCTAGGTTATGAGGATGATTATATTATGAATGACCAGTGGAGATAAAAATAGAGTTGTAGATGTTCCCAATAAAACTTATATGTTGTATTTCATTTCATGTAGTAATATGGAACCTATGCATGTATATAGTTTTCCAAATCTAATAAACTATTCATTCCTTCAAGACTTTATTCCTTGTAATCATGCCAATGTAATAAAATAAGGAACCGACTCCGAGCTTCTAGTGTCGGGGCATTAGAGTTTGTATCAAAGGATGTTTAAAATAAAACATGAAAACTAAATATAGAAAAAGTATATTATTGAACAAAACTCTAAGATAAACTTTAGGGATAAGAATACAAGGACACCCGAGATTTTTTTGAAAGAAATAGATGATGTGGTTTATCAAGAAAATTCATCCCTATCTAGATACGAATGAGTAGAGGTGGCTCTGACATAGAAGTATCTAGGGGTAGTATATGAAAACACCACTTTGAGCTAGAATCGAACGGGAACTAGTGCTTGAAAGTGGGAGTTGTTTTAATCTTTGTTTGAAACTCCTAGGGTATATTCTTTGGTAAATTCATAATCTTATTACAATTTCCCCCCCAAAGTATCCCAAATATATATTTCTAGGATTTACGATGCATTAATTTATTCTCTTTTTAGAGTTATATAGAGTTCATTGTTTTATGTGTTAATATATTATATGGAATTGATTAGAAATTTCTCCTAGAATAAGGAATGAGAAATTCACTAATTCGCATGATGAAAAGAGTAATAAGGTTCATATATCTTCTGGTCTTATTCCATCATTTGAAAGGAAGATGGTCTCCCATAGGTCCTAATCATATGAGGAAATAGTATAATTTGTTAACAACGTATGTAAATAATTATCTAGGTCCTGTAGATTTTAAGGGAAGCAAAAGAAGAAGGGGATGGTAGTGAAAAATATGTATATAGGGAAGAAGGGAAAGAAGGGGTTTCCCACATGTCATAACTATGGAAAGAATCACCCTGGTAAATGATTGAAGGAAATGGGTGTTTGTTATAATTTTGGAGAAAAAAGACACCATGTTCAAGCTTTCAAGGGCTAGAAAAAGGTTTCTAATGAACAGTTCTTCAACTACAAGGAGATGAGACACTATGTAAATCAATACCTCAAGAGTCAAATGAGTATTCCCCAAATGATGTTACTGGATAATGATCACGTCATGATTCTTCCATAGATGAAGTGTAATAATTAATATACATCTTCAAGAATCATTTCATTTGAATATTTTATCAGCAATTTACTGGTATTAAGAATTATGGAATATATGATGATTTTGCTGCAGAACTATTTCATTAAATATTTGAGGTTATATGATAATTTGTACCAAGGATATGTGACTCAGTAGAAAGTTTATATCATGGGAACTAATATGGTTGTGGGAAAGAAAACCCTTAATATATTTCTGATGATTATGATAATAATGAAGAAATGATTGATTTGGATAAGTACTGAATACCTCAAAAATCATTGACTTATAGAAAAGTGGTCTATGCTATCATTGATAGAGTTTAAAACATTTTTAGATATACAAAATTTGTCAAATAGAATTTTTAAGGATGAATGAATGTTTCAAATTAGGTTTTATAGTAATTTAAGTTATTAATATATTATAAGAGGGAAATTGATAAAGATATTCACATGATGGGAATGTGAAAATTTATGGTTGATTAATGTTGATTAATGGAAAATGTGGTAGTAGATGCATTCAGTTTTATAGATTATGGATTTCAAACCAAAATGAAAATTTATAGGGACCCTATGTACATGGATCTAACAAAGATGGATATGGGAATGATTCTAATGTATTGGGTCATGATTTTTTAGAATGTTAAACAATTTATGAAATGGTTTAAATTGATGTTTGTACGAGGTTTTAGAGGTTAATGATACCACATGATGCAACTTATGCTAAGAGTTTAAGTATATGTAGTTCAAGGAACAATCAAAGGATAATATCTTGTTTATGAAATATAAACTTATATTTATACCCTTATAGAGTTGAATCATCCCTCAAATCTATGAAAAGAGTCCAAAATGTTGTCTTCTTATAGTAGTCTTCGAAAATGTTAATGATATTTTTCATAACTTTAGTTTATCATTTTTTTAATCTTCTTTCATGTAAACATGTTTCCTATCACTAGATATTCATTGTTTGTTTTTCCTTCTATGCCCAGTGTAACGACCCAGAATTTTGAATAAATCTTGTTTCCGAATTTTGTGTGTTATTTTATTTTATTTTTTATACTCAACAAAATGTTTCATTTGATAACATGAGTATAATTAAAATGAGATCGTTGGGTTTTGACTGTTATATGACCATTGGTCAATATGACCGTTGGAAACTAAACATTTTGATTATTGTCTCTAAATACAAGTAATCTTGGTTAATTAATATAGAAAGAAGATTCGATGGACTCACCCAGTAGTCTTGGACCGATCGAAGCCCATATAACATAACTTGGGAAGGAGGTAGCACCACTGGGCTTTGCTCTAGACCAAACCGAAGCCAAACATAATCTTGTGAAGCTAGAACGGAATCGCCTTCGCGAGAAGTTCAAACTGATAGAAATTACTACTCGTGCGATGTTGGCTGAGCCTCCCTCCGATTCTCTAAACCTTAGCACACCTTACACTTCGGTCCTATGCTGGTGTGATAAGGGGCTCTGTAAGGAGACTTTAACTTCCTTGTGTAATCCTTTGTTTTAAATAAAAATTGGGATTTCTTCTTATGATGATGTTTATGAATTTTTAAATGTCCGGATAAATATATTATGCATATTTTTGATGAATTTTAGAAAAATGCTATTTTAAAAATGTTTAGGTAAACCTTAAATAATTAAAAATGTGTAATGATATTCAAAAAATGGTCTTCTACAATTACGTCCAGTACGAAATTTAGAGTCTAATAAGATCAACTTGATTTTTGATGAATAGTAAATTATGAATAGTAATTTTATGCTTAGGATTAGTAATGTGACCAAATGGATTAGTAATCTCAATTAAAGAAAGTATTAATATAATCTAGGCACCTTGATTAAGTAATGTGATTCAATAAAATGGTTAAATAACGGTTTCATAAATTCTTATTCAAGTATTAGTTTTTTCAGGTGAATAGTGTTTTTTAATTAAAAATTAAATTAAAAATATTTAGAAAATTATTTTTATAAAATGGATTTCATTTTTGAACTCAAAGCATCAATATTATGTTAAGGTAATTTTTGGTGTTTTTTCTGAAAAGAATGAATTTTCGGTGAATAGTGTATTTATTAAAAAATTTAATTAAAAATATTTATAAAAATATTTTTACAAAATGGAGTTCATTTTTGAAATCAGAGCATTTTTATTTGGTTAATGTGAAATTTTGGGTTTTTTCTAAGAAAGTTGAATTTTCAGTGAATAGTAAAAATACAGTTTTAGGGTTTCGGTATGTTTAATGACATCATAACTGTGTCATGATGATTACATGAGATATTTTAAGGGATGGTCGACCAAAGGTGATGAATTACTGTATGGGGGCCCCCATGTGGCCTAACTCCATGGGAAATACCATGGGAGAGCACATGGTTTTGAGAAAACCACTTTTGAGGTGTCCCTTGGCCATTAATGCCTTGTCCCCTCACTTTCCCTATAAATACCAAGCCATCCTCTCATCCATTTCGACTCCCAACACTCCCCCAACGAATTTATGGTCTCATTACCTCCCAAGGAGTCCTCCCATGGTGCTCCCATGTTCTCAAGGTCCCAACCTTTGAGTTTTAAGAGTTACGTTTTAAGGTAAGGGATCCGACCTCTCTCTTTCTTTTCAAGAAATCTCTTTTATGTCATTTATTTTAAGCTCCATGTTCTTATGTTAAATTATGTTCTTTTATACTACTCTTACTTTCCTTTTCATGTTCATATAATGAGATATCCCCTCTTACTCTCATTAATTCGTTTTATGAAGTTATAAGTGGATTCGTTAGGCTGCCGAAATTTTTGTAACGGATTATTTCTCCCTTCTCATTTTCAAGATCTATTTTCATGAAAAGTATTTCAAGTTCCTTTTTATTATGTTGGGTTATGATGTCTAAATTTATCATACGGATCTTTTATGATCATATGATGAGATACCCCATTTGATCTCTTCAATTCAGTATTTTGATGTTTTAAGTGGCGCCGTTAGGCTGCCGAATTTTTTTTTGTTCTTTCACCTTTCTCCTTTTTCAAAGTTCTAATTCCATGTCAGTCTTGCAAGTTCCTTTTCATCATTTTGGGGTATGATCTCTATATCTATCATACTGATCATTTATGTTCATATGATGAGAGACCCTATTTGATCTCGTTAACTCATTTTTTTTGAAGTTTAAGTGGCACCGTTAGGCTGCCGAATTTTTAAGGGATTCTTTCACCCTTCTCTTTTTCAAAGTTCTACTTTCATGTCAAGTCATTAAAGTTCCTTTTTATTATGTTGGGGTATGATCTCTTTATCTATAATACTGAAATTTTATGTTCATATGATGAGAGACCCTATTTTATCTCGTTAATTCATTTTTGTTGAAGGTTAAGTGGCACCGTTAGTCTGCCGAATTTTTAAGGGATTCGTTCACCCTTTTCTTTTTCAAGTTATATTTTCTAGTCAAGTCTTTCAGGTTCCTTTTCATCATATTGGGGTATGATCTCTATATCTATCATACTGATCGTTTATTTTCATATGATGAGAGACCCTATTTGATCTCTTCAATCCATTTTTTTAAGTTTTAAGTGATGCCATTAGGCTGCCGAATTCTCATGATAGAAATCTATTTTTTTGTCTCCCTTTAAAGTTCTTCGTTTCATATGGTATATCATTAAAAGTTGATTACCATGTTCTCAAATACTTTATCTTTTGTTCCCCTACTGTTTTATGTATCATTTTTTAGTGGGTGGCCCATTTCCCCTCTCTTTTCAATGTTTTCTAAAACCATGTATCATAGACGTTATGTTGCATAGTTTTCGACTCAAAATGCCTCCCTCTTTATCTCAAAATTATTTTATGTTATTAAGTGAATACTCAAAGATCTTATTTCTACAGGGTTATTCACATATATATCAAAATATTCTATTTTGAATTCTGGGACTTACATACATGAAACCCGCTTTCCCTTTTCTGTGGGTTTAAAGTGACGTAAGGATCTTGTCTTTAAAGCAGTTTTTAAAATGTTATGATTATGAAATGAAACCAATTTATTTTATGCTATATGGGTTATTTATGAAATGTTTGATGATGATATATGTGTATCACATGATAATAAAGACAAATTTAAGGGTGCGCCCTGATAGAGCTCCAATGCATTGGGTAATGATGTAACCACTAGAGATTACAATTTTCACGATATCTTGGTGAATAACCTTGGTAATCTTCAAATGACACCTTGGGGATGGACCTTGGTGATATTTTCATGATTTTCTCTGTTAAATGATGTACCCACATCTTCAAGTTATGAGAAATTTTATTTTTATTATGATATATCTCATGATTTCTTTCTCATGCCTTAACGTTCTTTTCACGACCTTTTGAATTATCTCAAGTTCACATGTAAAATGTTTCTCTTGTATCCCTTACTGGGCCTTCTTCTCACCCTTTCAATTGATGTATGTCCCCAGGTTATGAGATGCAGTAATGAACCTAGGATGAACATGAGGAGAAGCCTTTCAAGTGTTTAAGAAGAATGTTTTATGTTTTCATGTTTTATGTTCCTGGTTTCCAAGACACTAAACCTTAAAGATCATCAGTTTTGTAAAATGTAATGAAAGTTTTATGTGATAAAAAGGGGGGATGCTATAGTTGGTATCGAAGGATGGTTTCGTTATTTTTGGAAATTAGGATATTAAAACTTTAGGAAGAATCCTATAGAAAAGTTTATATATAAGAAATCTTCCTGGTATTTTGGTGAGTATTGAGTAATGTGTTTCCAGGAAAATACATCCTTGTCTAGATACGAGCAGGTAGAGGTGGCTCTGGCCCAGATGTACATAGGGGTAAAACCCAAAAACATCACTTTGATCTAGACTCAAACAGAAACTGGTACATGACAACGGGCCTTGCTGCACTCTTGGTTATGACACTCTTGGGGGATATGCTTTGGTAAATTCATAAGCTTAGTATGAACCTTTGTTAACGGAACAAAGATAAAACAAAATAAAGATTCACATAAGAATATATGATCATGGATAACCTAGATGGGAACCTAGGGGATCACAAGTTAGGGTATACTTTTCTTCTACAAGTTATCCACATATGCTTTAAGTTCCTTTTCATGATTATTGGCTAATTATTTAAGCCCCTAATTATACATTCTCTTCTTAGTTAATGTTGGAAAATGGAAGAACATGTCCCAACAAAAAATGTGATAGGAAATGCGACGATTTACGTATTAATATGATAGAGATGATTAGGGGATTAACAGATGATTATTATTTTGGAAGACGTTCACTATTTTGGGGACCCTATATGATCGAGGTAAATAGATTACTACAATATTTTCATTGAGGAGTAAGGTTGAATTATATTTTGAAGAATCGATGAATTTAAGGTGGACTTATAGTAATTTAGGTTACTTATGGGAATGATTAACCTATCATGGGTAAAATATGTTTAGGTTAGCTAATTTTGTTATAAGATGTTAGGAGTGGATGATGTTGTTTGGAGATGAACAATGATGTTTTTTTGGAAGACTATGTTGTCAAATCTATCTTGTATTTAGGTTTCAATCTTAGTTTGGTTTATTTTGAGGAATATTAAGGACAATTATTTATTGAATGTTCTATGATGATCTTTGGGTAGTACCATGTAACTTTGAAGATTTAAAATTAGTTTCCATTCCTATGGGATTCTTTATTTTTGAAGAGTTTATTTTTACCTTACCCTTTCTATTTTTGGGATAATGTTTAAAGATAGAAGAAATAGATAGTTAATCTTTTGTGGATTATGTGATTCTCTAGAAGACGATTCTTGTGTTTTGATGAGACCAAGTAGTTTTGAATGCTCATAGTTTGGAGAAAAGATTAGTTTTGGTAGAAACTTATTACAGGATGAAACTCTACATGAAGGTGGGTATATTTCCTTACGTGTTTGTTCTATGTAGTAAATGAATTCCTCAAAATTGTTAAAAAGAAAGGTAAAACAAAAATGTTGTTGGTTTACGTTTCCTACTAGGTAATCAAAGGCTGTTTACACACATCATAAGTTTGGGATTTTCTCATGGATAACTTTCTCCTAATCATGTTTTCTATCAGTCTCCCCCAGAACTTTACCCTTTTTTTTCATCCATATCCATGTTTTCCTCCATGGAATCCTATTATGGGTTAACTCGGGTGACCTTTGTACTTCCCTTTCTTTCTTTTAAAGTAATAGTTTTACTAACTCCTTTTCCGATGTGGTACTTTCAATGAAATTTCAAAACCCCATTTTAAAAATTGCGAGGACGCAATTTCTTAAGGGGGGAAGATTGTAAAGACCCGATATTTTGAATAAATCTTGTTTCCTAATTTTGTGTGTTATTTTATTTTATTTTTTATACTCAACAAAAATGTTTCATTTAATAACATGAGTATAATTAAAATGAGATCGTTGGGTTTTGACTGTTATATGACCATTGGTCAATATGAGCACTGGAAACTAAACATTTTGATTATTGTCTCTAAATATAAGTAATATTGGTTAATTAATATAGAAAGAAGATTTGATGGCCTCACCCAGTAGTCTTGAACCGATCGAAGACCATATAACAGAACTTGGGAAGGAGGTAGCACCACTGGGCTTTGCTCTGGACCAAACCCATGCCGAACTTCATCGTGTGAAGCTAGAACGGAATCGACTTTGCGAGAAGTTCAAACTGAAAGAAATTACTACTCGTGCGATGTTGGTCGAGCCTCCCTTAGATTCTCTAAACCTTAGCACACCATACACTTCGGTCCTATGCTGGTGTGATAAGGGGCTATGTAAGGAGACCGTAACTACCTTGTGTAATCCTTTTTTTTAAATAAAAATTGGGATTTCTTCTTATGATGAAGTTTATAAATTTTCAAATGTCCGGATAAATATAGTATGCATATTTTTGATGAATTTTAGAAAAAGGCTATTTTAAAAATGTTTAGGTAAACCTTAAATAATTAAAAATGTGTAATGATATTCAAAAAATGGTCTTCTAAAATTATGTCCAGTACAAAATTTAGAGTTTAATAAGATCAACTTGATTTTTGATGAATAGTAAATTATGAATAGTGATTGTATGCTTAGGATTAGTAATGTGACCAAATGGATTAGTAATCCCAATTAAATAAAGTATTAATATAATCTATGCACCTTGATTAAGTAATGTGATTCAATAAAATGGTTAAATAACAGTTTCATAAATTATTATTCAAGTATTAGTTTTTTCAGGTGAATACTATTTTTTAATTAAAAATTAAATTAAAAATATTTAGAAAATTATTTTTATAAAATGGATTTCATTTTTGAACTCAGAGCATCGATATTATGTGAAGGTAATTTTTGGGGTTTTTTCGGAAAAAAATGAATTTTCGGTGAATAGTGTATTTATTAAAAAATTACATTAAAAATATTTAGAAAATTATTTTTATAAAATGGAGTTCATTTTTGAAATCAGAGCATTGATATTTGGTTAATGTGAAATTTTGGGTTTTTTTCTGAGAAAGTGGAATTTTCAGTGAATAGTAAAAATATAGCTTTAGGGTTTCGGTATGTTTAATGAAATCATAACTGTGTCATGATGATTCCATGAGATATTTTAAGGTATGGTTGACCAAAGGTGTTGAATTATTGTATAGGGGTCCCATGTGGCCTAAATCCATGGGAAATACCATGGTAGAGCACATGGTTTTGAGAAAACCACTTTTGAGGTGTCCCTTGGCCATTAATGTCTTGTCCCCTCACTTTCCCTATAAATACCAAGCCATGCTCTCATCCATTTCGACTCCCCACTCTCCCCCAACGAATTTCTGGTCTCATTACCTCCCAAGGAGTCCTCCCAAGGTGCTCCCAAGCCCTCAATGTCCCAACCTTTGAGTTTTAAGAGTTACATTTTAAGGTAAGGGTTCCGACCTCTCTCTTTCTTTTCAAATATCTCTTTTATGTCATTTCTTTTATGCTCCGTGTTCTTATGTTAAAGTATGTTCTTTTATACTACTATTACTTCCCTTTTCATGTTAATATAATAATAGATCCCATATTACTCTCATTATTTCGTTTTATGATGTTTTAAGTTGCGCCATTAGGCTGCCGAAATTTTTGTAACGAATTCTTTCTCCCTTCTCATTTTTCAAGATCTATTTTCATGTAAAGTATTTCAAGTTCCTTTTTATTATGTTGGGGTATGATCTCTAAATTTATCATACTGATCTTTTATGATAATATGATGAGATACCCCATTTTATCTCTTCAATTTAGTATTTTGATGTTTTAAGTGGCGCCGTTAGGCTGCTGAAATTTTTAGTGGTTCTTTCACCTTTCTCCTTTTTCAAAGTTCTAATTCCATGTAAAGTCTTGAAAGTTTTTTTCAAAATATTGGGGTATGATCTCTATATATATCATACTGATCATTTATTTTCATATTATGAGAGACCCTATTTGATCTCGTTAACTCATTTTTGTTGAAGTTTATGTGGTGCCGTTAGGCTGTCGAATTTTTAAGAGATTTTTTCACCCTTCTCTTTTTCAAAGTTCTACTTTCATGTCAAGTCTTTCAAGTTATTTTTTATTGTGTTTGGGTATGATATCTATATCTATCATACTGAACTTTTATGTTCATATGATTAGAGACCCTATTTGATCTCGTTAATTCATTTTTGATGAAGGTTAAGTGGCACCATTAGGCTGCCGAATTTTTAAGGGATTCGTTCACCCCTCTCTTTTTCAAGTTATATTTTCTGGTCAAGTCTTTCAAGTTCCATTTCATCATGTTGGGGTATGATATCTATATCTATCATACTGATCATTTATGTTCATATGATGAGAGACCCTATTTGATCTCTTCAATCCATTTTTGTATGTTTTAAGTGATGCTGTTAGGCTGCCAAATTCTCATGATAGAAATCTATTTTTTTGTCTCCATTTCAAGTTCATCGTTTCATATGGTATATAATTCAAATTTCATTACCATGTTCTCAAATACATTATATTATGTTCCCCTACTGTTTTATGTATCACTTTTGAGTGGGTGGCCCATTTCCCCTCTCTTTTCAATGTTTTCTAAAATCATGTATCATTGACGTTATGTTGCATAGTTTTCTTCTCAAAATGCCTCCCTCTTTATCTCAAAATTATTTTATGTTATTTAGTGAATACTCAAAGCTATTATTTCTACAAGGGTATTCACATATATATCAAAATGTTCTATCTTAAATTATGGGACTTACATACATGAAACCCGCTTTCCCTTTTCCGTGGGTTTAATGTGACGTAAAGATCTTGTCTTTAAAGCGGTTTTTAAAATGTTATGATTATGAAATGAAACCCATTTATTTTATGATATATGGGTTATTTATGAAATGTTTGATGATGATATATGTGGCTCACATGATAATAAAGTCAAATTTAAGGGTGCACCCTAATAGCGCTCCAATGCATTGGGTAGTGATGTAACCACTAGAGATTACAATTTTCACGATATCTTGGTGAATAACCTTTGTAATTTTCAAATGACATCTTGGGGATGGACCTTGGTGATATGTTCATGATTTTCAATGTTAAATGATGTATCCACATCTTCAGGTTATGAGAAATGTTATTTTTATTATGATATATCTCATGATTTCTTTCTCATGCCTTAACGATCTTTTCATGACTTTATTGAAGTACCTCAAGTTCACATGTAAAATGTTTCTCTTGTTTCCCCTACAGGGCCTTCTGCTCACCCTTTCATTTTATGTATGTCCCCAGGTTATGATATGCAGTAATGAACCTAGGATGAACATGAGTAGAATCCTTTCAAGTGTTTAAGAATAATGTTTTATGTTTTCATGTTTTAAGTTCTTGGTTTCTAAGACACTAAACCTTAAAGATCCTCGGTTTTGTAAAATGTAATTCAAGTTTTATGTGATAAAAAGGTGGGATGCTATTCCCAGGTTTTCAATCCCAATAAATGTCACTCCATTGGAAAGGATAATTTATTTATTTATTTATTTATTTTTTATTATTATTATTTTGACCACCACTTTTCCCTTATCCTTTTCCGGAGGATATTCTCTTAACCCTATTTATAATATGTGTTTTTTCATAATGATGTTTTCAAGTAACAACCAATAACATTCAAAGTAAAATATAAAATTTCGAGGATGAAATTTTTGTAAGGAGGGAATAATGTAACACCTCAAAATTTTGAAAATAAATTTAATATTGAATGCATGAAACACTGAGTCCCTAAAAAACCACTTTATTATAACCTAGGAAGTAAACATAATTTTACCACCCCTACGATTTGAATTTTAAAAATCTAACATACACGGTTGCGATCAGTAAGTTATTAAGAGATTGATGCGACCGATTTATTTTTTATTAAATAGTAACATACCATTAAGAATATCGATTTTCCTATTATGAATAGTGACACACCATTATGAATATCAACCTCACCTATGATAGTATATATATATGATTTAAGTGAATGTATGATGTACCTATGTTTTTGGAATAAGTAAATAAATGTTATACAAACTATATTTCTCAAATAAATTATGATTTTTAAAAAAAATCATAATTAATCATATTTAGAAAATTATTTTTTTAAAACGGAATTCATTTTTGGATTTTACATTTTGAAAAATGGTTAGGGTGAATTTTTGGGATTTTTCTGAAATACTTGAATTTCTGTGAATAGTAAAATACGATAATTTACAACAAATGCTAAATAATTGATTTATTGAGTCATTGATGTTGTTCTTATGATGTAATAAACAATGGTTCGAACTCAAATGAAACTTTTACTATTTTAGGTCATTGAATAATCACCATTGCTGGTTTTATGGAAAAATAATAAACAAATGATTAAAATATTAGGAAAACACAACCCTCTTCCACTATAAAAACCACCTCTTCCTCCCTCTTCCCCTCACTCCTTTAAAGAAATTTTCCATATCCAACTACTACCAAAATATCCTTCTAATATCCTCCCCCATGACCAACTGCCCTTGGTCTCATAAAAAGACAAAATCCTCTTCCCTTAAGTGACTCTATAGGAAAGTTAATTCAAGAGGTAAAATTACTCTTTTCTTTTCTTTCATTTTCATGTTCCTTTATTCTATTTTCATTTTTAACCTCTCATCATCCAAATGTTATGTAAATTACAGTACCATAAATGTACTATAATGTTGTTATTCTAATGGGATAATTTATCTTCATCTCTCTTTTCCACCTAATTTATGCTTAAAACGAAACATAGTCTGAGATGTGTTGATTTATCATATTCATGGATGACGACGCATACAATTTGATTTACCGTCTTCTTATCTGGTCGTGAAACCATTTATTTGGATGAAAAATAGTATTATACATTTATTTTATGTTATTTAAATTTATTATAATCCTTATTCACTCATGATGTTAAATAATAATACAAAAAAATGTAATTGTGGGAAAATGTACACAATTTATCAAAGCATTTACCATTAATGTTTCATATAATGATTCACCTTCAATAAAAATAACCAAATAAATTTTAGAACCATGAAATATTATGAATTTTTATTATTAACAGATAAAATCAATTTTGTAATTCAACTCCCATCTTACATGAACTACCATACTCTTTTATATGTGAGCTGACCATGAATATTATGAAAACAAGCACTCATGAACAATGAAATTGAATCCTTTAACCCATATACAAGGCAATGAATGAACTTCATAATGTTAGAATAAACCAAAGGGTTCTGTAATTGATAATTAATAAACCTAATTTGGTTATTTAGGTCATTATGATCAATGGAAGAACACCTTCAGATTTAATGTAAGGGATCCTCTCTCTCACTTTTATTTAAGAATCCCCCTATGTTGTTATATTTTATTTTTAAATTATAATGATGGTGTAAGTTTTCTCACCTCCAACATACTGAATTTATGATATATAAATGTTGAGATACCTTTTTACCCATCATTAATCCCTTACAAGAACACCCATTAACTTGTCAAAATGTTTGTAAGGGTTTCTTCATCTCACTTCTATTTTTGTGAGATATTTCGTATCCACTACTAATAACTCCGTATGGCGTATATATACTTCCCATCATTGTTTTCTATCATTAATCAATTTATTTTAATGATATTATATATATAATATTATTATTATTAAATTATTGGCATTCGATTCAATTGATTACAATGTTGTAAGTATTTTCCTCCCGAACCTCTATTTTAATTAGGGTTGCTCTTATTCTCTACTCACCACAATTAAAATGTTATTTTTTCCCATGTACATATAATAAATTAGAATATATTGTTCTATATATATTTACCAATTATAATTCCTCTTTATTTCATGGGGATTAATATTTTTTAAAAGAATCTTTCAAAAATTGTTCCGAAATCCATGTTTGATTCAAGGAACTTCTCGAACTCTTACCTATTTTGAAGATCACTCTATAATTTATTTTAAGCTCTGTTTATCTTTATAAAATTAAAAATTTTAACATAAAAAAGATATTTTTGTTCAAGTATGGTTTTATTTAAGCAAATATGACATTGCTCTTTTAAATTCTTTAATATCTTCCTTAAACTGCACTAAAATGTTTTATCTCGAAGGATTCTTTAAAAACACTTTTTAAACAATTTCACATCAATATGAATTTATTTAAGCCAAATATATATCATTAATTAAAATCCCTTTTATTTTAAGGGATATCCATGTTTAAAATCTATTTTCATGAAAAATATAAAGGATTTTACAAATGAACTCTTCTTTCCAAAGTAGAATGGTTTTTTCTCATATCACTTTAACATTTATAGGGCCAATCATTTTTTTTTCATTTTAGAATGCCGGTTTAAGGGTGGCTGGGACACCAAAATAAAACATCAAACAAGACAAGAGAACATCAAGAAACAAACATCACATAGAACACATACTTACACATCATAGTAGCCAATGTATTCTCCATAACCCATGTGGGATTCTCCTTCGCCAGTAGCCGATTCCCACTCTGGATGCCTTCAAAAGTGATTCCTTGGCACCCTAATCCTAATCTATTCAAGTGCAAGAAGATCAGGTAGATTTTCTTGACATAACTTCCCTTTTTCAAAGCCAAAACCAGTTATCCCTTGCGCTTGGATGCCGATCTAGTCCGCATCGGACTTAGAAGGGAAGAATAGTCTCTCCTAGGCCTCCTTCTTGGTGTAGCAGATGATGGTCTTTCGCCAGCCTCCATATTATGATTCCCACTCTGAACAATTTAACTAAAAGAATGGCCAACTGGACCACTCACATTTTCTGTACCTCCTATAGAGCTTTCCATTCCCTTTCTATCTTGTTCCAACAGAGCAGAAACAGGATGCCCATTGCCATTACTCAACCTCTGGACTGGGGTATTACACTCCATCAACATGAGATACAAATTCTTAGTAGAAGCTCCCTCCACCATCATGGGAGCAGGATTATCCAAAGGCCTATAACCTTCCCCTTGGCCCAGATTTCCAGCAAGTTGTTCTTCCCTATAATCCCCACCGTTCACATTCCTTCCTCCTGGGTTATCACTTAAACCAAGTTCAGTATTTCCATTATCAAGGCATCCAATCCTATTGCTTAATGAAATAAAAAGTTTAGCCGAGGAATTCAAACCACTACCCTCCCCTGGAGTAGCAACGTCCGCATTGGCGCTGACTCCTGCACCCCTCACTGCCAGATCCGAAGGCATCACTCCACCGCTGTGCATCTCCCTCCTAATCACCATACTATTGGGAGCCATAACACCTTGAACAACTTCAATCATTCCACTGTTGGCATCCATCTGTTGAAAAACCACCAATGGAGGTAGAATCTCCCAACCCCTTCTATCTGAACCAATCTCCTCTTAAACCAAGTTGACCCTCGAACCCACCTCCTGCACCTTCCTCTTTCCATCTTCCTCCCTTCGAGCAAGTACCAGATCACCATTCACCAACACCCTACTGAAATTCCCATCTGCCACCTGCAATTGCGTCCCCTTACCACCTCAACCGATTTAATCTTCATCCACCCTAAACCATCCCCCAAACGACCCTCTGAAATCCTTCCCTGTGAAACCTCCTTCTTTCGAGTGGGAGCCCGGCCATCCGGAAGATGAGACGTCATGGTATCTCCTCTTCGACAGTTCTCAACCGCATGACCCAAGCGATGGAATGCAAGACAAAAATCTGTCCATCCCTGGTAAATCACACATTTCTTGTATCCGTACTCCTATCTGATCGTGATACATACATAGTCAAAAGGTAAATGAGAAGCATCCATTTCCACGCAAATCTGGGGGTTAACCGAAGGACACACATCTTCAATATGAGTATCAGAGCACAAATACCTTCCAACAAGGTTACCAAGCATAAACATAATAGATAAACTCTGGAATGGTAGCGGAAAATTGGGAAAGATTACCCACACTGGTGCTGCCTGTGAATCGTGGTTCTTGTGCAAATCAAATGACCAATGTAAAAGGGAAATTTATGGTCTTGGAACGAGGCCTTGACGGTATGGCTATGATGTCATGAATTATCAATTTCCTCACATTGAAACTAGTAATTTAACGTTCATGAGATTATTTGATTATTAGAATATGCATGTTTATGCTTTAATATGGAATTATGTATTAAACCCTTATTCCTTCCATAAAGTGTTCATGTTCATTTTTAAATGCATGTATTTTTAGCTACTCTCTATCTCTAATGTTTATTTTTATGATATATTCCAAAAAATTTCTTACCATTACTGAGAATTTAAGTTCACCCCTTTTTTATATTTTATCCTTCTAGGTTACGAAGATGATTATATTATGAATGAACTACAGGGATAAACATAGAGTTGTGGAGGTTCCTAATAAAACTTTCATTTAAAGATGTAAGGTTGAAAGAATGTACGTATCTAGTTTTCCAAAACTACTAAACTACTCGGTCCATTAGGAATTGATTACTTGTAATCATACCAGTGTAATAAAATAAGGTACCGACTCCGAGCATCATGGGTCGGGGCATTAAAAAAATCATTATCATACTATATGAGAGAAAATAAAACATTTATGGTCATCAATGGGAGAAAACCTTGTTTTTATACTATCATAGATGATTTATTCCCATTAAAATTCTTATCCAAAGGAACATAAATCATTTTAAAAAAGGTGAATTCGAAATTGATGGACGTCAAAAAGTTATCTTATTTACTGATTTAAAATTTATTTTCTCTCCATTACCTCCCATTACCTTTGAACTAAATATAAATTGATAGAAATAGATGGATTTGGGAAAGATCACAATTGGATTAAAGAAAATATTTTTTTGGATCTTCAATATTGGTTTGATTTGTTGGTCTTTCACACATTGGATGTCATGAATATTTAGAAGAACTATTTTGATAATATATCTTACATATTTTTGGACACACCTTTTAATGCCAAAGATAATGTAAAAGAATGATAAGATCTTGCACAAATTTGAAGGCGATAAGATCATGATATTTTTGAAAATGAAAGAACATAGAATTAATGAAGGAAAAAGTGTATTATACACATTAAAAAGAACACAATTTATTATTTTTTCAGTGGTTTTTAGATTTGAGACTAACAGATGGATATGTTTCCAATTTTCCTAGATGTATCAAGAAAAATCATATTATGGGATTAAAAATTCATGATTATCATGTCATATTGGAAACACTTCTACCGAATGGATTTAGATGTTTGTTGAATTATTATATTTGAGATATTATAATAGAAATATCATATTGTTTTCAAGATATATGTGCAGAGACAAAAAAATATGATGATCATTGTATAACTTAAGAAGATTTTTTTTAATTTTATTTAAATTTGATTTCTTTCCACTGTATTTCTTAGATCCAATGAATCATTCAATATTTTATTTTCCACATGAATAAAATTGTGGAGGGACAATTCAATTCCGATTTATTTATCTATATGAGAGATGTATAAAGAAACATGAATAAGGTACATAACAAAAAATCAATTGAATTTTCAATTACAAAAATTTATTTATATGAGGAATTTTAGTTTTTTACTCCCATTATATCCAACCAGAATATCCTTAAAAACATAATTAAAAGGGTCGTAATGAGGGAAATGTTAACGATGCACTGAACACTAAATTATCATTTTTAATCACCCTGAACATAGATTTTATGAAGTTCATGAATGATGATTTCAGATGGTGAACATTACATGGATCATATATATGTTCTTATAAACTGTTAAAAATGAAGAATCTTGTACATTGATTTCTACAACAACATATTATTTAATATTTTTTTAAAAATAAATTTATTTTAGTTTATTTTAAGATAATAGTATAATAATATTAAGAAATAATTTCCTTAAATTACAGCTGCTTCTCTTAAAGAACTTTGCCAATATAATATTTCCTACTAGTTTCAAAGACTGAAAAAGAAATTTTTATATAGCTTAACATATGAACTCAATTTATTATATGTTATATTATTGATTGTTTTTCAATTTTTCAGGTGTTGAAACAAGATGATAAAATTGATAATCGATTCTGTGTACTGAGTAACCCACCATCCAAAATAGTTAATTGTTATAAAGCTTATGCGGTGAATCATTTTCGATTTAAGACACGTGCATATAGTGAATAAAAAAAATATTTGTATTTTTATAAGATAATATCATGATAGAGAATGTAATATTTAATTTTATGGAATACTGGATGAAATTATTGTGCAATGTTATCCTGGAAAAAATTATCTAATGATTTTTAAATGCAATTTGGTTGATACTGATAGAGGAATGAGTATTCATTCATGCCATGGAATCGTTGAAATTAAATATAAAATTTGTCTTGAAATAAATTAACTAAGTTTATTGGCTAATAAACTAAACCAAATATACTTTCCAATTATTGTGATGTTTCAATAGAGTAAATTTATTGGTGGAACATTATAAAAATAAACCCCCATGAAAATTAATTTATGAAAATTGAATATAGTTCTATTGAAGTTAAATGAATTGAATTTGTCAATATACAACTGTAAATATATCTTTTCAATGATGAGATAAGAATATTGATGATGAAACCCCACTATTACAGGTCGATGGCGGCATTGATATTGGTGATGTAACAAATGAATTTGAATTGAAAAGTTATTATGAAGATAAAAATCCTATGGAAATTGATGATACTGTGGAGGAAGATTAAAATATTGACAATATCATATATGAATATGAGGAAGCAGGTGAAGAATAAAAAAAATTCATGTTAGTTCTAGTCAACATAAATAAATATATATATATATATATATAATACCTGTTTTTAATTATTTTCTAAATGCTAATTTATGTATGATCATTTTCATTATAGTTTTTACAATCTAAGGAGGAAAACCATGAAGAATGTGGGAGTCATAGATTTTGTTCAATCATCTGGCACCCACTAAATGAATTACATCTCATCTCAGGTTTGGGATGGATTATGTTCATATTTGATGAGAGATAGTTTCCAAAGGAGGGAATCATTAGGTTGGAAAAACTAGGGGAGGTAGGATGTGACACATCAAGATGGTATTCGTACATTCATTACTGATAGAAGAAAAATGATATGTACTTTTTTCTAATAAATTACATAACATTAAATGTAAATTGTTTATTCTATACTCATATTGTCAGTTTAACATCCCAATATTTCAGATTTTAACATTTATATGAGGATGTACAATGATCTTATTAGTGTAGAGATTACAGGTGGTTTCCATCATCTGATTGTGGTAAGTATATTTTTTTAGTCTTAAAATTAACTAAAAATAATATTTTAACTATTTAATTTTGTGTTTCAATCAAAAGAGTCATATGATGGAATTACTTCTCAGACTTAGGATGAGAGCCAGGATGAGACAAAGTTGGATTTTCTAACTTTTAAATTGGTTTCCAGATTATTAAAACCAAGATCACCATTGAAGTCAGAGTGTTGAGATTAATTTAGGAAGGGCATAACATAGACCGTCGTGGGTCGATCAAAAAAGATAGTTTTGAAGATGTTGAGAAGAAAAATTAAATAACATAAAAAATATATTTTATTATTTTCTCTTCAACAATACACATTGGCTCATCAGCATTGCGGTACGAAGACAAGGTGACACTGAATCCATTAATGAACCTCATTGATGAATTATCATGGTGACTCTACAATGTGAAATGCATCTTGCATATTTAATTAAACATGGATTCATGGTTGATGAACAACCCTATAATTCCTCAGACGAACGATGATGGAAACCTTTCCAATGATGAAAACCGTCGAATTGAAATGTGGCAATGATACCCTTGGAGAGAGAATCAGAACCAGAGATTGAAGGATGGTGACAGTAAATCTTCCTCGATTGATCTCCCTTCAACAGGAACGAGTTTAAATAATATTAATTGCTTTTCCCCCATTATCCCCTCTATAGTAAGAACACATATCAACTCTCTAACAAGTTGATAAGTGGATTGATTCTCTGTGAGGTATTGGGAAATATTTATTGTGGGATTTTTATGGGGATTAAATATTAGTGATTTATATTTATTCTTTGTTATCCCACTAACAAGAACAATTTCGGGCCGACACAAACAAAGGTTGGTTGGTTCATTGGATGTTCTCTATGATCTGCTCTCTCTCTCCTTGTTTTTCACCGATGGACCCATGAGGTCTTATTAGATCTTTGCTGGGGGGGATTGAAAATGAGGCGGGACCCCCAAACCAATGGTAAAATGGTGAATAATATGCCTTAGTTATGCTGACACCCCAAGAATCCCAAAAGAAGAGATTGATCTAGAAATTGACAACCAGAGCATGTCTGGTGACCCGTAGAGGAGAATATCGGTGTGCCTTAGTGGCGCACCATGGTGGTGGAGGCCATATATATGTGGGTAGCTTGAAAAGTGCTTCTATATCTTAGTCGAGGAACTAGATTTGTGTATCTTCCAATTTCTCCAAGATTCTTGAGTTATATTAATTATTTAGGCCAAATAACCTACTAGAGAATCAAGAGTGAGTCAGTTGCCTTTGGAACCTATAGGTCGGAGCTATACCCTATGTGGCATGGATTATAATTTTTAATTTACACATTATTTATTGCCCACTCAAATTTTTATAGATAAATATATGTTGTGTATTTCTTTCTATGGAAACCTTTAATGTTAACTTCTTCTAAACTTCATTCCATTATCAAACCTTGTTTTATTTTCTCCTTCTATTTTTTATTCATTTATTATTCTAGGATTCCTTTTTAGTACCATTTTCATGGTAATAAAATAGGTTATTTAAATTGAATGTTTATAAGTTATTAGTTTGTTCAATTTTTTTTGTAAATGTGTTTATTTTTATAAATGGGTTTATAAGGATAACATTTAAACATTGTGTTTTTAAAATAAATTGTTTAAGAAAGTTTTCTTAATAAATATTCAAAATAGTTTTCTGTTTTAATGACCAATGTTATGGAAGATAAAAAGGATTTGTTTTATTAAAATAATAAAAAAATATTTTCTATATTTATTTCTAAGAATTTGTTTTCTATGTTTCATAAATTAAAAGGAAAAATATGCGGTAATTAACTATTAGGGTGTTATGCTCACACCATACTCACACTACATAGTGTTTTTAGACTGAATTTATTTATAGTTTATGGCTTTGATTCATGGAATAAGATTTAGGTTAGGATCATGCATGACCTAAGTTCATATGGAATAGTTTTTTAAGCATGATAGTCTTTATTTATATGTACTAATTTAGTGTTTTTGGATAAGTTTGAAATATAAATTTCATTTAATCATAGAATCACTTAATATATAGAGTTTGGTTGATAAAAATGGGGGTTTTTCGATGGTGTTCATTGTACAGTGACAATAGGGATTTTATTTTGTATCCACATGATCTGTTGTTTGTTGAAATTGATTATGTTTATTATAAGCCTCTTCTTTTTTTATCATGGAAATCTAACATACAGATGGGTAATTCTATAATTTTATTAATATAATATTTATATCTAAATATTACTTAACTTGGTAAAATCATTCCCATTTAATTTATTGTGATTCTTTGGATCCTATCACTTTTCCATGGTGATCAGAAATGAACTTCAAGGTAGTGGAAAGTCAGATAAAGTACTAGTTTAGGTAGAATCCTAGACCGATTCATTATAGGTGTATTTCAATTAATTAACGTGAAATATTAGTACCTATTATAATGATTCAATTCCCATCAGAATATGAATCATTCTGAATTAGAAGATCAATATCCTAAAACTGCATAGGTTTCATCTTCCAATCAAATTACAACTTATGATAATCTATAATAGACATTATCCACTCATGGATAAACTATATATTATTTATTATGATCTGTTACAAAATTGGACCATGAATTTCGAAAATTTTAACCTCAAACCCACATAATTTATATTATTGAGGGTGCCCATACACCACCTAAAATTGAGTTATACCGATGGATTGGTGACATTACTTATTATAATAAAACTAAACCAACAAAAATTGTTTTATCCATGAACCTCCAAAATCAAGAACACAAGCTCATCACATGTCCTCAAGAATCTATATATTCTACATGGTCTCGATATCTTACAAAGGGGGAAAAATGTGTGGAGGACTAAATAATAAAAGAAGTTATATTTAATACCCTTCAGCACATGTGAGGTAAAAGGAGGAACTTCATTAAAAAATATTGTCCTTAGAAATCAATGAATCTTGACCACCTCATCTATATATTGAATTACTAAATAATCATTCAAAAATTAATCCCTAATCAATATGATGTGAGTTTTCATCATCATTGATCCAAAAACAACCAATATTTCTTAATTCCTCCCTAATATTCATGTAAACCGATCACAAAATTACTTGAACTGTACACCCATTTTTACAAATGGACCTCCAATGGATTTAATATACCATTCCATACTTCTCAAACTATGATTCATTAACTGAATGTACTACTCCAAATGAAATAAGGAGTAAATCACTATCATATCATAGAGATGAAATACATCACCTAATTCTTACATATTTTGAAGAAAATTTGTAAACTCATTTATCATTATACATAAATCTCCATCTTATAGGGCTACATCACTATGCGACTTTCTGATCAATTCATTATCTATGACATTTAATTTTTATTGGTTATTGGAGATCTCAAATTCATAATCATATATGAACTCCATCAACATTTACTAACACAAATTTAAATCCCACTGAGAAAACATTTACCATAGGGTCTTATGATTAGTAAGAACTATCAAACACTCCCCGATAAGATAATTCAACTATAGCTTAGAGTGAAAACCATTTCTAAAATACTAACATCCTTGGTATGATAATTAATCTTGTGTAGACCTATTTATCATGAACTATAGGGTATATCCATTCACTAATATACAAGAACAAAACCTAAGATAATATTAGAATCATTTTTCAAGAACTTAATCATGAATTGTCCCTCTGGAAAATAAAGAATAGTAGAACTGATCAATTTCTCCATCAGATACAAAAACACCAATTATTACTATTCATTCTATATAATTACATGATCTATTAAAGTGAAATATATCAAATGATATAATAACCGTGATAAATAAAATATTAACCTCATATAATTGAATGTAGGACCCTGTAAATTATACAAGTCTGTAATTTTCATTAAATACATCCAAAGAAATTCTATATCATTGAATAATCTATAAATACACCATTTTGACAGAAAATATTCCCCAAGAAATTTACTTCACACCTAAAAACATAAACATGGTATGATTTAAAAAGTGATAACATCATCAAGTATCATCTAGAAAAATTCACATATACTCTTCAGGATCCTCCCATAATCATTCATGATATTTTTTTTAATAAACACTACCATGAAATGATCCAAGAACTCATGAAATAACGAGTTCATAATCCCCTTGAAAAAAATTGGGTCTATTTGTTACATAGAACAAAATTACAATAAAAAATTCACTATAATGACATATAAAAGAAGTAGAATGGATAACTTCATCCTTCACACTAATCTAATAACATATTTCTCGAATATAAATCTTTATGATCTAACTAGATCACTTCATCTGATTGAACAAGTAATTAATTCTTTGAAGAGGACGAGGTTATTCATCATCAGCTAATTTATCTTTAGTGTGACAACATTTCACCTTAGACTATAATAATTATTCTAGGTAAATAAAAAAAGATCACCATAAGGAGACACATTTGGTTTAGTGACAATATTTTATAACAGAAGATCAATCTAAATTATCAGCTCCATTATCATATAAGGATATATTCAATAAGTAGAAAAAATCCAAGTGACAAGATGATGTCACTCAATCACAAACCCAATATCATGTTCATGTGGATGTTTCTCAATTTATTATGGAAATACATTAGGTATCTCTTCCAAAATTATTGGAAACTTATTATCTTTAATATCTATTAAACATAACATAAATATTATAATATATAAATAATGATGTCATGAATTCAAATGATCATTATAATGCTCTAACTCAAAAAAATATGTCATGTTCACTATATCTATCAAATAATCCTATATTACATCATATGAAATCATTAATGGAATAAAGAAATACATCAAATCCGTGAGTAAAATGATATTGTATGTATGTATCTATAGTAAGAGTATTTAATCGAGTAAATTATGTTTCCCAACCATCTCCTCACACTAAATTATTGCCTCAAATAATCTAGTTTTACATCCAACTAACATAGGTAATACCATGGGAAATAGACATCTCTTAACCTTATACCCCAACACTCGAAATATGGGGAGAATAATGATGTAGTAAGAATATCCTAAATCAGACCAAAATAATTTAATGTTTAATTAAGGGAAATGGTTCTTGAAATTATATCTTGACCTCCTAATTATAATATATCCATCACATACATCTGACCATGTGCACCTCAAATTTCCCTTTTACTAGGTTAATGAACAACACCTCATCTATGATCATCCCTAGTTCTCTAAGGATTTAGAATGTCTCAAGGAATACCTATACTATGTCAACCTCATTTACACAACCCAAAATCTTGAATACCATATTTTTATTATTGATAAGACAATATAGGGAACTACTACAATGGATTCACCAAAAATGGATTCCAACTCCATGCTGACCAATAAGGGAGGTCAGACACTTAAACATCAAATATTATTATACACTATAGAGATATTATAACTCAGTAGAGTTCCAAATATAGGTATGTGAATTTATTATTCTACAAAATTAAATAGAGAATATTTTGGTCGATTACCCACTAATCATATCATTGATTTCTTAGATGACAGAAAACCCCTGTAGAAAAAATAGCCCATTACTAGGTATTACCTAGAACCTCAACCACATCAATACCTAAATTTACATAAGAATCCTAAGATGGATGACCAAATGTTTGATATATGAATGTAGAGGTTATTTGAAATGATTCACCCTTACATTATAATTGGGAATGAAATAAATATAATTGTAATAAATATTTATATATTAAAACCTGAAATATCATTCACTGGATATCCCTTGATAATGTGTGGGAAATTATTATCACTTATCATCCCTAAATGAAAAAAAGATAAATTCATCCAAAAAATAACTCAAGAATTTCTCCCATGTCTACATGGATATATCATGATTATCAATGAATATAATAGACTAATGACAACTCACACCTCTCAGCAAGTTGACAGCTTATGTAATCCAAAGATCATTCTTTGTGAAGATCAAACTAAAGGAAATCATCAAATCCAACAATGGAATCATTATCGTTTTATTTGTGGCCATACCCTCACAGTTAAATAATATTTGACACTAAAAATCATGTGTTTCCATTATCTATGAAAATCTCTATCAACATCAATACTATTATGATATTTCAGAGAATATTATTATACTTCCCCAACTTAGATCACATGGGGTTAATATCCACCAATAATAAATATTATGTAAAAACCATTCCTAATCCTAGGAATATGTATTTTAAAAAACTTAGTGGATTAGTGAATCCATGATAAGAGGGTGAAATTCTGTAGGGTCAATGTTTTCTCGAATTCATTTCTTTAATGTCTACTCAAACCTCTTCACCTATTAGGTTATATGGATTTCATATGTATCAATTAATATTTTCTAACCACATAAAATATCAAATGTAAAGAGATCAAAGATCATATTATTTCTACAATGTTCACCCCCAATATGGATTACTATGTCCTTGAGGTGTTTGGGATTAGTATGAGGCACATGTGATTCACTAATTTTATTAAGTGAATACACATGAAGATGTTATCACCCATAACATCATGAATATCAATTGAAAAAATTAATATCTCATTAATTGTTCTTTATAAATTATCCCTTCAGTATAAAATGGTACTCCAAGCACCACAATGGAACATGATATTCAGTATAATCTAACATTTCTTAACATTAAAATGAATTATTTAATTCCTCTACCAAGGAATTAATTTTCAATTTTATGATTACAAATGAAAACACAAACATTGTATTTCCACTAAATATTTAGAATTACCAACACATAGTTATGACATTACCTCTATGTTTTCATCTTCCTCCTAAAATTAAAATCCTTCATATTATGAGAATTGATTAAAGATTCCTTCAATACATGACAATATTCACCCATATTGGCACATAATTTTCATTTTTTTCTTTTCTCACTATATTTTAATGAACAAGCTATCATATAAAAATGTGTTTTTTAACTATAAATTAATCCTTAAGATAATTAAATGTAATATAACAATATAATATTCTTTAATTCAATGATAATAATATCTAAAATAAGTTACATTTCAATATCTCACTCTATCTATTCATTTACATCTTATTTTATAACTCGAAAAATATCTGGTTGATATTTACTATATCGTGAATATCAAAACTAATAAGAATTGTAGAATTTTTATCTTCTAAAACAATATTTCTAAGTCATCCTGGTTATTCGATATTTGGGTAATCCTCTACCCTGCAAAAATCATAATTTGTTTAAAACAATCCTTTTTTAAAATTTTATAATCATTTCATTAAAGATATTCAATAAAATTTTATTTATATTAATTATTAATTGTCACATTTAATTATCTATTATTATCATCTTTTATTTTCTTTGAGATTCATTAAATTCAACATTATCATTTTATATAGTTCTATATAGGTTCACATATAGAAATAAAATGGAATTATGAGGTTATATATCTAGGAATGAGATAATACATAATATGATCTAATTATTGTATGAATGTAACCTATTTTTAAAACTATTATGTGATTTTTGTTACCATAAAAATATTTATTTACACAATATTTTCATGTAATATCACTGTGGCATGACACCATCCCATAATTCAGACTAAAAGTCAGCCTTAACTCCCTCATAACGTGTCTACATTCATCCTTGTGTAATGAAATCAATTTTATATTTAATATATAAAATATTGGATCAAAATAATCTTGAATAAATATAATATTAAAATAATTTAATAATAATATAGAATCATCTGATTTAAATCTCATCATGAAATGTCATTTTTGAAATTAGAAAAAATATATTATTCTTTTAGACATATAATTCTTACATAATAATGTTTTTTCTTATATATCCATTTTCATTCTCATATTTTTCATATTAAAGATATATTTACTATTATGTGAGTGTCTGATGCTTCAGATTATTATTAAAAGACTCCATTTAATCTTATATGAGAGTCTGATTTCTGTTATACAGCCTTTGAAAATTCATAGTTACTTATAAATAGACATTAAAATTTTTTGTTTAGTATTATAAAACGTTAAAATTACTCATAAATATCATTATTAAATAGTTAGTAACACTTATATATAGTTTTAATTACACTTACACAACAATATTCTACTCATAGAATCCCAATCAATGCTTACATTTACTCATATATTACTCATTGTGTTTAATATATGTATTTCCATTGACCTCAGAATCATAAATAATATATATAATCCTTATAAACCGATATCTAAACTTCTTAATGAACCTAAAATATTTTCATATTTATTCAAACAAGATTCATTAAAATTCTAAAAAACAATTCAGAATAATTCCCATATCATCAACAACATATAAAAACACTTCTTGATTTTTTCATTATACATTTATTTCCTTAACACATTATTATATAAAAGTCATCGTATTTACTCAATTTTTAATTCCATAATAAATTATTATTAAATTATTCATATTTTAAAATAAATATAATTTCAACTCTCAATATTCATGCAAATGAATATTTCACAACATGATTATTAAGGAAACACATTAATGAAAACTAAAAACAATTAAGGCAAACTGATTCAGTCTAATAAATTCTCATATTTAATAGAAAACCTATAATAATGAAATTGAAGTTCCTAGGGAGGAGTTACACCTCTGAGGGGGGGGGGGGGGGGGGGTTGAATAAATTGCATTTTGTACAATTTTTTCATTTAAATTTAACCTATGTAGACCTGTTAGGATCCAATCCAATATTATAATAACTCAACCACTCCAAAATATAGTAAATACAATTAGAATAGGAACAAAATATTATAACAAGGATCAATATATATATATATATGTGAATAATCCTTTATATTTTGGTTAGACACCCCAATAAAAAATTCTCTAGTATATTTGGAAGAAGTTACAAAATCAATTTCTTTACTAGCATAGATTCCCACTATGATTTCCAAAGTACCAATGGAATAATAGTTCCATGCAGTCAGTTTAAAAAATGACTATAAGAAAACCAAGAAATATCAATTCCGGAATGTTGGATACTTCATTAAAAAATGATGAAGATATTTTCATTTAATCCTTACAGATAAATAAAATATATATGATCACTTTTGGAAGAACATCACTGAACTGGTTCTTCCACAATATCTGACTTATGACATCTAAATGATATACTCCTCATATAGTATGAAAAATGATCATTATGTGCCTAAAATAATTTTCTCATTAAAGTTCCACATACTTTCTAAAAATACATTTAATTCCTTCCAAACTAGTATTTTAACTATGAGTGATAAATAATTAAATCATATCTTTACATCAGTGCACTCACTGTCTCTATATATATTCCACCAAATTTTATCTAATAATTAGCCAAGTATATATAAGAAACATTCATGAGTTATTGAAGTAGTTATGAATGATAATTATGAAAATTTGGTATGAAGTATAAATTGGTACAATGTTATCCGTATATCATCCTACCATAGAATGTTTAATCAACTCCACATATCAATTTTTAATTAATCATGTTCGTATTAAATCTTCCATTTCTTCACTGCAAACAATAACCAAAATGTTCTTTAATTCTTATTTACAAATAAATTAAAAAACTATCCTTTCATACAACATGCATATCTTCATCACAAATTCAATCACAAAGCATGGTTTCCACAAACTAATATAACACATACTATTGAAATCCTCATCATCACATTACCACAAATCATCATCCATAAACTAACAACATGTTGCATATAATTTCATTTTCAATGTGGATTATCATGGAATCACCACATACCACCCCCCATGAACACACAATGCATGAAAACATTAACCAAAAACTCAACTTGTTTATTAAAATTGGAGATTTACCATCTGAAAACACTACATTTCCACAAATCACCTTATTTACTATGCGGATTCATTTAGGATCATCAAAGAATACAACATGGTTTCTTCTGTAGTCATGGAATATTAGTTTTTGAGGAAAAAGATACTCTACTTGTATCATCCAGCTGTTGTTTCATCTGTATTGCATGCCACATGGGCTTCGGCCCACTAGCAGACATGGCCTCCACCATACACCCATCCGCTCCTCTTGTGGGCCTACATAAGGGCCAAGAATGTTTTTTACACACAGTCTTGTACCTCAGGTCTTATACACAACCCCTTCCCCCTTTTATCTTGTTCGGGATGGTTCCCTTAGTCCTGGTTAACCTCAGAGTACCACATGTGGCTAGGGTTGATACAAACATGGATTTCATAGATGGTTTGACTATTTATTAAGTAAACTATTAAAATACATCCAAACACTTAGATAATATTCTTATCCCAACACCTCAAATTCTATTCTTTATAAAAAATCTAAGTGTATGGTGCATGGAATTCATTAACCATCCCAACATTGTTGTAAACAACATTTCCTTCTTAACAAATGTCATAGACATCAAATATTAGAGCAAAATAGGTAAAATTGATAATATTTACAAGTGAATTATAAATTTTACATTTTAAACTCTTTTTTGGATCAAAAGTTTCTTATATAAAATAAATTTTAAGTAAATTTTTTATTATTTATTTTTTAGATAAATATGGAATAAGGAAGTGTACCAATATCATTATTACATGACCACGATTGGATAAATATTCATAGGAATATAAATGGTTATTCTTAAAATTTTGTAGATGTTATGGTAATTGAATCTTTTTTTATCATTTTCATCATCAAAACCCTAATTTTTTTAGGAGGGACAATTAAGTTTCTATGTAAGAAATGTGATATTAAGAGGTTTGACAAATTTTAACACATTGGGGGTTATTTATTTCATTTTTTCATTTTTAAAATATTATGTTTTTTGATATCATCATAGTGAACTCAGTTCTAGAGAAGTTATATATAATTTTTTCCAGATCCATAATGGTTTCAAACTTTAGTACCTGATCTTGTTGTTCCTCCTTTTTGACAATTGAAATTTAGGATGATATTGATTTCACTTTGGAGTTATAACCATCTCTATTTTATGAGTTGCTTAAGTATGCAGAGGATGCTTTATATTCTTGTTGTAAGATAAGAAAATTAAATGTGGGTGAAAAATTTATGTCTATTATATTAGATAATGGAATGTAAAATAACTTTTTTGGTTAGATATTCTCTTTGGTTAAAGAACAGTTACCTAAAGGAAATCTGTTGCCTATAAATTTATTAGAGAGAAAGATGATGGTTTTCAATTTGAGCCTTGGTTATCAGAATATTTATGCATGTTCAAATGATATCTTCTTATATTATGGTAAAAATGAGTCATTAGTCAGTTATCCTACATGTAGACAATCGAGGTACAATGAGGCTCAACTTGGGAAGAATGGATTGTCTCCTGTTAAACAATAGAGTTATTTCCAGCTTACAACCAGATAACAACATTTATTTATGTCTTAGAATAAAACTTCAATGATATCATAGAACAAAATGAATGTTTTATATGGTAAAATAATAAATCATACTTGTGATAGTGATTCATGGAAATATTTCGACCAGGTACTTCAATCATTTTCTTCAAAATCCAAAAAATTATGACTGGGTGTTTCTACTGGTGGTTTATGTCTATTTGGTTCTTATGGTATCCAATATTGTTGTCGGACCATATTTAAAATTCATTATAACTCAACCCCTTGGATATTGATGAATGATCCATACATTTTTTGACATTATTAATTCTATGACATCGAAAAAGAATATCATTGTTTATTTGAAACAATTGATTTATGAGTAAAATATATTGTTGATTAATGGTGTTAGTAAAGATGATGTTTTGGTGAAATAAATTTTCGAAATGAAATTTTCATTAATGTGGACAATTTGATACTTCCCAACATATGGCATATTATATGGGTGGAGTATACATGGGCCAAAATTGTATCACCCCAAGATTTTGAAAATAAATTTAATATTGAATGCATGAAACACTGAGTCTCTATATAACCACACATTATTATAACCTAGCCAGTAAAAATAATTTTACCACCCCCATGATTTGAATTTCAAAAATCTGACATACATGGTTATGATCAATAAGTTATTTATAGACTTATATAACCAACTTAATTTATATTGATTAGTAATATACGGTTATGTATAGTAATGACACCCTTATGAATAGTTACATACACTTATGAATAGTAACCTCACCTATGATAGTATATATATAGGATTTAAGTTAAAGTATGATGTACCTATGTTTTGGAATAAGAAAATAAATGTATTATAAACTGTATTTTTCATGTAAATTATGAATTTAATTAAATATTAAATTAATCATATTTAGAAAATTATTTTTGAAAAATCGACATCATTTTTGGATTCTACATGTCAAAAAAATGGTTATGGTGGTTTTTTGGGATTTTTCTGAAATTGTTAAATTTTTTGTGAATATTAAAATATAATAATTTATAATAAATGGTAAATAATTGATTTATTAAGTCATTGATGATGTTAAGATAATATAAGAACCAATGTTTCAAACTCACATGCACATATTACTATTTTTGGTCATGGTATCATCACTATTTCTTGTCTAACGGAAAAATAATAATCTAATGATTAAAATATTAAGAAAACCCTCCTCCCCTCCACTATAAATACCACCTCTTCCACCTTCTTATCTTCACTCCTGTCAAGCCTTGTTTTATTTCCAAATTCTACACAAATATCCTCTCAATATCCTCCCCCGGGACCAGAAGCCCCTGGTCTTATAAACATATCAAATCCTCTTCCCTTAAGAGGCTCTCAAGGAAGGTTAATGGAAGAGGTAAAATTACTCTTTTATTTTCTTTCATTTTCATGTTCCTTTGTTCTCTTTTCCTTCCTAACCTCTCCTCATCCAAATGGTATGAAAATTATAGTACATAAAGGTACTTTAATTTTGTTATTATAATGGGATAATTCATCTTCATCTCTTCTTTCAACCTCATTTACGCTAAAAATGAAACATCATCCGAGGTGTGTTGATTAATCTTATTCAAGGAAGAAGATGCTTTCAATTCAATTTACTTTCTTCAAATATGGTCATGAACGAATTTTTATGGCTAAAACACAGTATTAGAAATGTACTTTATCTCAATTAATGCTATGTAATAATTACTCATTCATGATGTAAAATAATAAAACAAAATAAGGTAATTGTGAGAAAAATCACAAAATTAATCCAATCATTTATCATTAATGTTTAATATAATGATTCACCTTCACTAAAAATAAAAAAATGAATTTTATAGACATTTAATATTATTAATTTTCATTAATAACATATAAAATCAATTCTATTCTTCAACTCCCATCTTACATGAACTACCATACACTTTTATATGTTATCTGATCATGAATATTATGAAAACGAGCACTCATGAACATTGAAATTGAATCTGTTAAAACTTATAAAAATACATGAATGATCTCAATAAATTCAGAATAAACTATAGGGTTCTAGAATATTTAATTAATTAAATAAAGTTTCTTATTTATATCATTAATATCTCATGAAAAACACCCTCAGATTTTTTGTAAGCGATCCCGTCTCTAACTTTTATTCTAGAATCCCCCTATGTTGTGTCATTTTATTTTTAATTCCAAAGGGTGGGGTATGTTTTTGATCCTAACACGTACATCCATTATGATATATAAATTATGTGATACCCCTTTACCACTCATTAATCCCTCACAAGAACACATGTTACCATGCTGAAATGTATGTTAGGGTTTCTTCATCTCACTTCCATTTTTCTGAGATATTCCGCATTCCATAATTTTACTTATGTATGATGTATGTATACTTCCAATTTATGTTTCATATCAGTAATAAATTTATTTTAATTATATTCATTGTATCATTTGATGATTATTAATTTTTGGGAATACGAGTCAATTGATTACAATGTTTTAAGTATTTTATACTTGAACTTCCATTTTCATTAGAGTGGCTCTTATTCTATACTCACCTCAATGAAATTGTTTTTTATGTACTAATAATAAATTCCGTGTGAATGTTCTATATAGATATACCAATGATAATCCATCTTTATTTTATGGGGAGTTATTTTTTTTAACAGAATCATTCAAAAATTGTTCTGAAATGCAAGTTCGATTCAAGGAACTTCTCAGATTCTCACATATTTTGAAGATCACTATATAATATATTTTTATATATATTTATATCTATAAAATAAAATATTTTAACAAGAAATATATATTTTGGATCATTTATTGTTTTATGAAAGCAAACATTCCATGGAGCTTGGAAATCTTTTAATATCTTTCTTAAACTGCACTAAATTTTTTTATCTCTAATGATCCATTAAAAACTATTTTTAAATGTTTCCACCAGAATAAGACTTTATTCAATCCTAAAATATAATTTCAATGACCTTAATTTTTTATATGGGATATAAATGTTTATAATCTGATTTCATGACAAATACAAATTATTTTGAAAAAGAACTCTTCTTTCTGAAGTAAAATGGGTTTTTCTCATCTCACTTTAACATTTATGAGATATATGACCTATTCAGAACTTATTTATTTATTTTGGTGTATATACTTCCTTTTGGTATATCACATCACGAGTCTCCTTTTTTTCATGTTATTCTAATGGATTATGATTTGAATATTTCAAGGTAGTATGGGTCACTTTGGAAAGATTATGGAATATTTCAGCAAGGATTCGTCAATGGTATCTTTCCAATGTATCTTCATCTATGCAAAATTCTTTTGTTGAATCTGGTAATTCATTAACGTTTATCTCTTATTATTTCATAAACCATGTTTTGTTGAATGGTTTATGATTAGTTTGACTACGGATGTCCTATCTTGAAACCATTCACCATATTACTCTGAATGGTTAGTGTTTATGATAAATGATTGGGGAATGTTATTTAAATTTCATATGTTAGTTTCAATATTAATGTGTATTTTTTTTATGATTATCCATGTTCATAAGAGGAATTAATTAGACTAATAAGTGTCGGGTGAGGCCCGCTATAGCCCCTTGGTGAATCAGTAGGTCTCATGAGGCAAACTATGGTCTTTCCATGAGGCCTTGACTAAATAGATATTTATAGTCTTGGCATGAGGACTTGACTGTATGATTATGATGTCCTACATTATGCATTTCCACATTATAAAACTTGTATTTTAACATTCATGAGGTCATTCAACTAGTATAATATCCTTGTTTATGCTTTAATATGGAATTATTTATTAATCCTTTATTCCTTCCATAATGTGATCATGTTAATTTTTAATGGAATGTGTTTTTAGTTATTCACCATGCCTAATGTTTACATTTATGATATCATTCACAATATTTCTTACCCTTACTGATAATTTTATCTCACCCATTTCATATGACTTATCCTCTCAGGTTACGAGAATGATTATATTGTGAATGACCTGCAGAGATAAACATAGAGTTGTGGATGTTCTCAATAAAACATATATGTTGTATTTCATTTCAAGTAGTAATGTTGAATCTATGTCTGTATATAGTTTTTCAAAACTACTAAACTACTAGGTCCTTCAAGATTTTATTCCTTGTAATCATGCCAATGTAATAACATAAGGCACTAAAACTGAGGTTCTTGTGTCGGGGTGTTAGAATTGGTATCAAAGGAAGTTTAATTGAAAACTTGAAAACTATATATAGAAAAGGTAGATTATTGAACAAAACTCTAAGATAGACTTTTGGGATAATAATACAAGGACACCCAATAATTTTGGAAAGGAATAGATGATATGTTTTATCAATAAAATAAATCCCTATCTAGATAAGAATGAGTAGAGGTGGCTCTGACATAGATGTATCTAGGGGTAAAGTCCAAAAACACCACTTTGAGATAGAATCAAACATGAACTAGAAAATGAAAATGGGACTTGTTGTAGTCTTGGTTTGACACTCCCTAGGGATATGATATGGTAAATTCATAAGCTTATTACAAACCATTATAAAGGATTTATACCCCCCAATGTAACCAAAATATATATTTCTAGGATTTACGATGCATTAAGTTTTTCTATGTTTAGAGTTATAGAGAGTTCATTATTTTATGATCTAATATATTATATGGAATTTATTAGAAATATCTCCTACCATAAGTAATGATAAATTCACCAAGTAAGATTATGAAAAGAGTAAGAATGATCATATATCTTCTTGTCATAAGCCACTGTTTCAAAGGAAGATGGTTTCCCATTTGTCCTCATCATATGAGGAAATAGTATCATGTGTTAAAAAGGTATGTAAATAATTATCTGAGTCCTATGGATTTAAAGGTAAGAAAAAGAAGAAGAGTATGTTAGAGAAAAATATGGATAAATGGAATAAGGGAAATAAGGGTTTTCACACATGTGATAATTGTGGAAAGAATCAACCTGGTAAATGCTTGTGGGAAATGGGTGTTTGTTATAAGTGTGGAGAAAAAGGACATCAAGTTCATTATTTCAAGGGAAAGAAAAAGGTTTACAATGTACAGTTCTTCAACTGAAAGGAGATAGGACACTATGGAAATCAATACCCCATGCATCAAAGGAATATTTCCCATATGTTGTTACAGGAAATGATCAAGTCATTATAGTTATGCAGATGAAGTGTAATGATCAATATGCCTCTTCAAGAATCATGTCATTTGAATATTTTATAAGCAACACACTAGTAATAAGAGTTATGGAATATATAACTTATGTACTTCATCATTATTTCATTAAGTATTTTAGGTTCTATGATGATTTGTGCCAAGGATATGTGACTCAATAGAAAGTTAATATCATGGGAAATAATATGGTTGAGGGAAAGACAACCCTAAATATATTCCTGATAATTAATATAATAATAAAGAAATTATTTATTTTGATATATACTGACAACCTCAAAAGTAATTATTGAATTATAGACAAGTGGCCTATTCTATCATTTATAGAGTTTACAAAATTTTTAGATATAAGGAATATATATAATATCATGTGTAAGGATGAATGCATGTTTCCAATAATGTTTTATGGTAATTTGAGTTATTAATATATTTTAAGAGGACATGTGATGAAGATATTTACACGCTTGGAATGTGAACATTTAGGGTTGCTTCGTGTTGATTAAAGGAAAATGAGGTAGTAGATGAATTGAGTAGGATAGATCATGGATTTCTAAACAAAATGAAAATTTCCAGGGACCCTATGTACATGGATCTATCAAGGATAGATATGGGAATGATTCTAAAGTATTGGGTCGTTATCATTTGGAATGTTAAAAAATTTATTAAATGGTGTAAATTGATGTTTGTAGAAGGTTTTAGAGGTTAATGATACAACATGTTGAAAATTACGATAAGAGATAAAGTATAGGTAGTTTAAGGAACAATCAAAGGATAGTATCTTTTTTATTAATTATAAACGTATATTTATACCCTTATATAGTGGAATCATCCCTAAAATCATTGAAAAGAGTCTTAAATGTTGTCTTGTTATCATAATATTTGAAAATGTTAATGAAATTATTCATAGCTATAGTTTATCAGTTTGTGGTAATCTACTTTCATCTAAACAAGTTTTCTATCAATAGAAATCCGTTGTTTATTTTTTCATCTATTCCCAAGTTGGAAATTCCAATCAATGTCAATCCATTTGAAAGGATAATTTATTTATTTTTTTATTTAGTAGTAGTAGTAGTAGTATTATTATTAAAATTTTTACCACAACTTTTCCCTTATCATTTTTAAGGAGGATATTTTATTAACCCTATTTCTGATATGGTTTTTTCACAAGGAAAATTTCAAGTAACAACCAATAAAATTCAAAGGGAAATATCAAATTTTGAGGCTGAAAAATTTGAAAATAAATTTTATATTGAATGAATGAATCATTGAATCTCTTACAAAACACCAATTTTTTTATAACCAAGCCTGTAAACATAATTTTACCACCCCTATGATTTGAATTTTAAAAATCTGACATACAAGATTGCAATTGATAAGTTAATAAAAGACTGACATGACCAAATTAGTATTTTTTGAATAGTAACATTCCCTTTAAAATATTAATTTTACTATTATAAATAGTCAAATACCCTTATGAATATAAACCTCACTTATGGTAGTATATATATTGGATTTAATTCAATGAATGATGTACATATGTTTTGGAATAAGTAAATAAATGTTTTAGAAAATGTGTTTTTCAAGTAAATTATGATTTTAATTAAAAATTAAATTAATAATATTTAGATAATTATTTATGAAAAAATAAGTTCCTTTTTGGAGTCTACATGTTTAAAAATGCGATAGGGTGACTTTTTGGTATTTTTTTGAAATACTTGAATTTTTGGTGAATTGTAAAATACGATAATTTACCATAAATGCTGAATAATTTATTTTTTGAGTATTTGATGATGTTATGCTGATGAAATAACCAATTTTTAGAACTGAAATGCATATATTACTATTTTTGGTCATGGAATTATAACTATTAATTGTCTTATGGAATAATAATAAACTAATGATTAAAATATCAAGAAAACCCTCCTCCCCTCCACTATAAATACAACCTATTCCACCCTCTTATCCTCAGTCTTACAATGACTTTTTACTTATCCAAATACTACCAAAATATCTTAAACATCTCCTCCCTCATGACCAGAAGCCCTTGGACTCATAAAAAGACCATATCCTCTTTCCTTATGTTGCTCTTAAGGAAGGTTAATTCAAGAGGTAAAATTATTCTTTTCTTTTCCTTCATTTTCATGTTCCTTCATTATCTTTTATTTATTAACATATCTTCATCAAAATGGTATGGAAATTTTAGTACCATACATGTACTAGAATTTTGTTATTATAATAAGATAATTCATCATTATCTCTCCTTTCCCCCTCATTTATGCTAAAAATGAAACATCTTCAAATATGTATTGATTTTTCACATTCAAGGATGACGATGCATTCAATTTGATTTACCTTATTCAACTCTGGTAGTGAAAAAAATTTTATGGATGAACCAGATTATTTTATATGTATTTTTACCTTATTTAATTTTCTGGAATCCTTATGCACTCATGATGTAAAATAATAATACAAAAAATGTAATTGTGAGAAAATTGCCAAATTAATCCAAGTGTTTATCATTAATGTTTTATATAAAGAATCACCATCACACCAAATAACCAAATTAATTTTATAACCACTTAATAATCTGAATTTTCTTTAATAACATATAAAATCAATTCTGGACTTTAACTCCCATCTTACATGAACTACCATACTCTTTTATATGGGAGATGATCATGAATATTATGAAAATGAGCACTCACGAACAATAAAATTGAATACCTTAACCCTTCTAAAAGGACATGAATGAACTTAATAATGTTAGAATAAAACAAAGTTTTATGTAATTGTTAATTAATCAACCTAATTTGTTCTTTAGATCATTAAGATCTAGTGAAGAACAACCTCATATTTAATATAAGTGATCCTCTCTCTCTCACTTTTATTCAAGAATCCCCCCTATGTTGTGTCCATTTTATTTTCAATTCCTAATGATGGGGTAAGTTTTCTCACCTCCCAAATACTATTCTTATGATATATAAATTAATATATACCCATTTATCACTCATTAATCCCTCACATGAACACATATTACCATGCCAAAATGTTTGTAAGCGTTTCTTCATCTCACTTCATTTTTTGTGAGATATTTAGTATTCAATACAACTAATTTTGTATGATGTATGTATACATACCATTTCTGTTTCATATAATTAATAAATTTATTTTAATGATATTCAATATATCATTTTATGATTACTAATTTTGGGGCATACTATTCAATTGATTACAATGTTTAATTAATTTCCCCCCGAACCCACATTTTTATTCGGGTTTCTCTTATTATCTACTCACCTTGACTAAATTATTATTTGTTCTTATGTACTCATCATAAATTATATTTTAATGTTATATATATGTTTAACAATTATAATGCATCATTATTTCATGGTGATTTAGACGTTTTAAAACAATCTTTCATAAATTATACCGAAATGCATGTCTGATTCAAGGAACATCTCAAATTATCACATATTTTTAAGTTCACTATATAATCTATTTTAAGACATATTTACCATTATAAAATCACAAATTTTAAGATTAAAAATATTTTTTGGTTCATTTATTGTTTTATTAAAGAAAACATTCCATTGAAATTTGAAATCCTTTAATATGTTCCTTAAACCGCACTAAAATCTGTTATCTCTAATGCTTCTTTAAAAAAACTTTTAAAATTATTTCACCTCAATAATACTTTATTTAAACCAACAATATAATTTCAATGAAAATACATTTTATTTTATGTCATATCTATTTTTACAATATTATTTTATGACCAATACAAATGATTTTCCAAAAGAACTCTTCTTTCCAATGTAAAATGGATTCTTCTCATCTCATTTTAACTTTTATGATATATATCCCTTGTACACCATGTATTTATTTCTTGTGGTGTATGTACGTCCATTTGGTATATCATATTAAGAGTCTATTTATTCTCATCATATTCTAATGTATTTTAAATTGAATGTTTCAAGGTGTTATGGGACACTTTGGAATGTTTAAGGATTATTTCCTCCGAGATTTTTAATGGTCTCATTTAAATGTATCATTATTTATGTGAAAGACCATTGTTGAATATTGTACTTAATTTAGGTTTATATACAAAGATATCATCAACTATGTTTTGTTGAATGGTTTATGATTATTTTGACTGTGGATGTGCTATCTTGAAACCATTCACCATATTACTCCGAATGGTTTGTGTTTATGATTAATGATTGTGGAAAGTTATTTACATTTCATATGTTAGTTTTCATATGAACAAGTATGTTGTTTATGTTTATCCCCAATCATAATAGGAATGAATTGGACTTAGTAAGTGTTAGGTGGGGCCTACTATATCCCCTCAGTGCATTGTTAGGTCTCATGAGACAAACTATGGTCTTGGCACGATACCTTGACAAAATGGATATTTATGGTCTTGGAACGAGGCCTTGACGGTATGGTTATGAGTCATGCATTATGCATTCACTCACTATGAAACTAGTAATTGAATTTTCATGTGGCTATTCAACTATTATAATACACAGGTTTATGGTTTAATGTTGAATTATTTTTTTAACTGTTATTCATACCATAAGGTTTTCATGTTCATTTTTAATGCCATGTGTTTTTAGTTATTTTCCATGCCTAATGTTTATTTTTATGTTATATTCCACTATAATGATTACCCTTACATAGAATTTGATATCACATCTTTCTTATGTTTTATCCTTCCAGGTTATGAGGATGATTATATTATGAATGAACTACAGTGATAAACATAGAGTTGTGGATGTTCCTAATAAAACTTATATGTTTTATTTTATTTCAAGATGCAATGCTGAACCTATGTATGTATTCAGTTTTCCAAAACTACTAAACTACATTTTCCATGAGGATTTGATTCTTTGTTATCTAGACAATTTAATAAAACCAGGCACCGACTCCGAGCTTCTTGGATAGGGGCGTTATAAAAATCATTTTCATACTGTATGAGGGACAATAAAGAATTTATGCTCATCAATGGGATAAAAACTTGTTTTTTACTATTATAGACGATTTATTCCTATTTAATTTCTTATCCAAAGTAAGATAAATCATTTTGGAAAATGTGTATTTGAAAGATATGGACCTCTAAAAATGATCTTAGACTCTGATTTAAAATTTGTTTTCTATTCATTACCTCCCATTATCTTTGAACCAACTATAAACTGATAAAAATATATGGATTTGGGAAAGATCACAATTAGTTTAAATGAAATAATTTTTGGGATCCTAAATATTGATTTGATTTGTTGGTCTTTCACATGCTAGATGTCAAAAATATTTAGAAGAAATATTTTGATAATATATCTTCTATAGTTTTGGACACACCTTGTAACACCAAAGATAATGAAAAGGAATGATTAGATCTTTAAAATTTTTGAAGGCAACCAGAGCATGCGATTTTTGAAAATGATAGATCATAGAATTAATGAACCAAAAGTGTCTTATACACATTCCAAAGAACCGAATTTATTAATATTTCAGTGGATTGTAGATTTGAGACTACTAGATGGGTATGTTTCCAATTTTTCTAGATGTATCATGGAAAATCATATTAAGGGATTAAAAAGTCATGATTGTCATGTTATATTGGATGCACTTCTACTCAATGGATTTAGAGGAGTAGATTATCCTGGAACCAAGTGCACTGGAGAGAAGTAATCCAACCGCTAGGTTTGATACAGAGGATATGACGAGCAGACCTCAGTGTTCGATTAGTAAAGAAAAACTCAGTGTTCCAGTATCCAAGCGAACCTCAACAGCCAAGTTGCTTGGCAGACCTTAGTGGTCCAATAGCTGAGGGGACCTTAGTGGTCCAGTAGCCGAGCAAACCTCAGTGGTCCAATAGCTGAGTGGTCCTTAGTGTTCCAGTATCCCAGTGGGCCTCATTTGTATAGTAGTTGAGTGGAACTCAGTTGTCCAGTAGCTGAGCAGACCAAAGTTGTCCAATAGCCAGGAAAACCTTTGTGGCTCATTAGGCATGACTCCCTCAGTAGTAAAATATTATTCATCATTACGACTAATAATATTACATTATATATATTGAGTTATACCTGGTGTGAGATGTCTTTTCATTATTGTCTTGCTTTGTGGTCTTGTTTTATGGTATTTCATTTTATGGTTTCTATTCCCTACTAAGTATTGTGTTACTCACCCCTACACGGGATTTTCCTGACGTGTCGTCAATTGTGCAATTGATGGAAACTTCGACAGAGACCTCAGTGGTCTGGGACAAGGTGGTGCTCAGTGAGACGAGATGGAAATGCATACTTATACGGCTACAGGATGCTACCCTTCACCTACCCATTAAGGTAGGGTCTCGATCATATGGGCTGTGGTAGTTTTATGTTACTTTGTGGTTTTGGGCTTGTATTATAGACCTATTGTACTTTCATTTTGTACTATACTCTCAGCAGTTTCCTCAGTGGCGGTTTTGGTTTACTTTGTGTTTACGTTTTACAGTTTTATCTTGGTGCATGTTTATTGGTTTAAAAGAAATGTATTTCCATTTTTGGGATATTTCTACTCGGTACTACTCTCTATCCCCTATCCTATAGAAGATGGTTTTGGGTTAGTCACGAAATAGGCCCTGGGATATGGTTAGTGACAAAGTGGTATCAAAGGGTGGTTTTTCCTACGAAAACAACTAAGAGTCTTTAAATTTTAATGGGGTGATGGTGTTAAGTGTTTCGAGTTTGGATTTCAGTCTAGAGAGTCCAGTGTTGGTGCAGCGGCTGGCATATCAATATACCATGTCCCTAAATTCTTCTTTCGGACTCGGTACATGAACAAACTAGTTGCATGCATCTTTGGATGTTTTATCATTATCTATATAAGTCCGATTCAACTCCCTATTTATAATTTATTAATCGTGATTTATCTTGATATCTTTTAGGATGCCTCAAGGAAGACAACCATCTAGGATTCTAGTGTGTGACCATTAAGATGGTCTATAGAGGGATGAGGCTTTGGTATAGGGAATGTTACCCGAGAGGGAACCTTTAGGAAGTGTCCAAGCTTTACCACTACCCATTGGTTAGCAGTAACTACTTGCGCTACCAGTAGAGGATGCACGTAGGATTAGTTTTTTAGAATAGTTCCAGAGATTTAGACCTCCCAGGTTTAGGGGAGATAAATATCCAATGGTTTATAATGATTGGATGGAGGTGGTGACTTGAGTCTTTCACTTAATGAAGAAGACACTTGACCATATGGCAGTTCTAGCCTCGAGCCTTCTGTAGGGATTGACAGGGAGATGGTGGAGTTTGATGATCTAGACACATGAGGAGGTGACCCTCACCTGGTATAACTTCAAGAAACTTTTTATGGAGGAGTTATTCCCCACAACATTGTAATCAGTGTGCATACAATATCTAGTTCACCTATAGTGGGGAAGCCTGATAGTGGCTGAGTACTATGTGATATTCACATACCTCCCCCGTTACTCTACATATATGGTACCTGACCCTTTCTTCAAGACACATACCTTTGAGGTGGGACTCTACTGCGAGATCAGTGCATCAATTATTTCCCTCATCATCCATACATTGGTTGGGGTGCTAGAGTAAGCTCTATTGGTGGAGATATTCCTCATAGAGTAGGCACCAACGGTGGGAGCTACCACCGGGTGATAGGGGGCTGAGTCATCCCTGGGGGGTAGCCTAAGGATTATGCAGTGGTCCAAATGGGCCATACCATTCTAAAGACGACCCCCGGACTCAGGGTTGGTAGTATGAGACTCCCGAGTCAGAGGGTGTCATCAGAGGAGCAAAGCATGCTATGCGTGCAGCAGGCACGGGCACAGGGTCCAGGATTTCTGGACTCACTATGCAGATGACTGATATATGGTTTATGGACCACCGAGGTATTGGAAGAGACAAGAACATGGTGGTCCGTGAGGTGGTTGACGTGAAATAGGAGCTGGATGAGTGGAAGGTGGTGTAAATAGGTACGAGATACTACCACCACCACCCCTAGGTGGTCCACTATGGGCTCCAAGAGTAGGTGGATAGGGGCAGTCCCATCTTCAGCCAATCGAGGCATATGGTCCTGATGTCCAAGATATGACACGAGGTATGATATGTGTCTTCTCCACATTAAATTTTGTTCTTATAGACATAGGTTCCACCCACCCTTTCTTTTTCAGGGACCTTGTTTGAAGCGCGGTGATTCTGATAGAGTTTTTGGCTCGATCCTTAAAATTAGAGGACCCTACGAGAGGGGATTTGACGATCACATATTGTTGCTGCTAATGTGATATTACTCTTGTAGGCTAGAGCTTCAGCTGGGATCTTCTAGTTGCAGCGTTAATGTGTTATAATTTCATTCTTGGTATGGACTAGATATCATCAGTTCATGCTTAGTTCGATTGTTTAGACACACAAAGTGGTGTGTCCGCTTTGATGGGAACCAATTTTCCTTTGTTGGTGAGAAGGAAAAAAGAAATGCATGGGATGGACCTGCATATAGGAGGGTGCAACCGATCACTCATCATTTGGCTAGCATGACCCTCAGTGGAGTGGATGAGATGAGTCCACTATTTCCTATAGTGGTGGATGAGTACATAGACCTCTTTCCAGAGGATGTTCTTAGACTAACTCCTCACAAAGAGGAAAACATATATATTGATATATACCTTAGAATGGAACAAATATCTACAACTACATATTGGGTGGCCATTGTATAGATTCAAGATCTATGGGTACAATTGGATGACTTTCGGAGGATGGGGTTTCTAAGGCCCAACATGTCACCATGGGAATCCCAAGTGTAGTTTTACATAAAGGCAGATAGAAGATTGAAGTTATTCATGGAATTCTATCACCTGAAATAGGTGACCATGAAGAACAAGTATCCTCTACTGATGATCGATTACCTATTTGATTAGTTGAAGCGATCAAGATTGTTCTCAAAGATAGACCTCGGATCTGACAATCACTAGCATCGAGTATTAGATGAGGACATCTTGAAGAAGACTTTTAGATATCATTATGGAATGTATGAGTACATAGTGATGCCATTTGGCATGAAGAACTCCTAATAAGTGTTCATGGGACTCATGAACATGATCTTCTAGCTATACTTAGACCATTTTGTAGTGGTCTTGATTAATGACATCTTAGAGTATTCATCGTATGAGGTGAAGTAAGAGATACACCCAAGGTTGGTTCTTAACACACTCCAAGAGACCCATCATTACAGAAATATCTCAAAGTTTTTGGTTTGGATATGAAAGGTAAACATCCTGGGACATGTCATATTAGAGTCTGGAGTTGTTGTGGATCCAGTGAATATCGAGGTGGTGCTTTCTTAGGAGCCACCTAAGAGCGTTACTGAGGCTTGATGTTTCCTTGGGTTGTTTGGGAACTATCAGAGGTTTTTACTCGAATTATCCAGATTGGAAGAACCCATGATAGCATTGAAGAAGAACGGAAAAACCTTTGTGTGGACAGAAAGATGCCAACAATGCTTTCAATAGATGAAGAAGAGATTGTAGATTACTCTAATACCGAGGCCTCCAGGGGAGGGAACTGAATACGTGGTGTTCTATGGCGCATCAGGAATCAATCTTGGTTCTATATTGATACATGGTAATGTAGTGATTACTTATGGATTATGAAAATTGAGATCACACGAGATGAACTATGCGACTCATGAACTTGAGTTGGCAGCGGTAGTCTTCGCACCGAAGATGTGGCGACACTACCTTATGGGTGAACAATTCACCGTCATCTTTGACCATATGAGTATAAAGTATATCTTTTCATAGAAGGATATGAATTCGAGAGAACGAAGATGGCTAGAGTTCTTCCAAGACTATGACTTCGAGATAGTCTATACTATTGGGAAGGGGAACATGGTGGAAGATTATCTCAACAATAGATTGAGTTCACAGCTATTGAACAAGGCCTTAGAGGAGTTGGTTTCACATTAGATATCCTTTGTGGATATAGTGTAGAAAGATTTTCTTCAGTCTTTGGTAGTTTCCCCTCCAATAATACAGAGAGTCCAAGAGCTGCAACTCGGAGATACTAGCTGCGAGACTACATGTGCCCAGATGTCCACATGGCATGCCCCTGATGGATATTAGAAAGGTGGAGAGTACAACATATTTTTTAGAGGATTCATCATAGTCCTAGTATAATTGAGTGGGGAGATGTTGAGGGAGTTCCATACATCCCATTTGGAGGTACATCTATGTGTGGAAAAGATGTACGAAGACCTTCGACGTCAGTACTGGTATATGGGGATGAAGAAGACAGTATCCGAGTTTGTCTCAAGATTCTTATCTTGTGAGCATGTGAAAGCTGAGAACCAGGTTCCAACACGTTTGAAACAACCCCTCAAGTTATCAAAGTGAAAGTGGGATGGTATATTCATTGCCTTCGTGATAGGCTTACCACATACATCCTGGGGAATGATACCATCTGGGTGATTGTAGACTGACTCACCAAGTCAGACCACTTCCTACCCATTTGAGAGAAGGGTTCATTAGAGAGATTGGGATGCCTCTATGTAAAAGATATAGTTAGAATACATGGAGTCTCACCTATGATAGTCTCATATTGTGAGAAACACTTTAGATCTAGATTGTAGAAGGGATTTCAGGAGGAATTTGGGAATCAACTGCACTTGAGCACAACCTTTTACCCACATATGGATGGTCAGATGGAGCAGAACATACTGGCCTTGGAGGAAATGATTCATTCTTCCATTATTTATTTTGGTCACAATTTTGAGGACAAACTACCATAGGTGTAGTTTGTGTACAAAAATTTCTACCACTCCACCATCAGTATGGAAACATTCGAGGCGTTGTATGGATGAACACGAAGGTTACAGTTATGCTAGATATACCCATGGGAGTCAACACATATAGATCTAGAGATGCTACAGACTACCACTAATAAGGTGACAGTCATCCAAGAGTAGATAAAGATTTCATAGAGCCGATATAACTCCTATGATGATATGTGATGGAGAACCTTGGAGTTCAAGTAGAGGGAACATATTCCTATGGGTCTCTCCTCGATGAGGGATGTCGAGATTTTTTCAAGGAAGCAAGTTATCTCCAAGGTTCTTTGGAACTTACATGATATTGGGTGAGGTGGAATACAGTTTGTCTATATCATCATAGTTAGAGAGGGTGAACAACGTCTTCCACATATGCCAGCTGAAGAGATACGTGCATGACTCATCTCACGTCATCAACCACGTCGAGCTGGATATTGACCAATATGTGACATTTGTGGAGTACCTGGTGAGATAGAGGATCGAAAGTAGGGGATCCTTCATGGATAGTTAATTCCTTTGGTGAATGTTTTTTGGTAGCTCGAGAATCTCTAAGAGAGCATGTGGGAGCGAGAGGCTCATATTTAACTGAGTTCCACATTTATTTTATTATCCTTTGTTTGGATTTTTGGGACGTAAATACCTAATGTGGGGAGAATGAAACACCCCATAATTAATTGTAAAATGTTTTGAAAATTAAATGGGATTATGTTGTTACCATGATAAGATACAACATCTGATTCCGAGGCCAAGAGTGGTCATAATGAATTTTTGAACTATTTTTTAATGTTCATTAAATAACATGCGATCTGGTTTTTCTATCTTTTAAACTGGTTCCCAGATAGAAAATCCAAGAGCACCATTGAACTCAAAACAATGATATTCACATTGGAAGGGACTAACATTGACTGGCGAGGGTCAACCAGAAAATATAGTTTTGGGAAGTTGTGAAGAATAATAAAATAACTTAAAAATTTATTTTATTATTTTCTATTCATCGTTATGCAGAGGCTCATTAGCACTGTGGTATAGTGACGAGACAATGTTGAATCCATTAATGAAATTCATTAATGAATCATTGTGGAGACCCTCAAATGTGCAAATAGTCATCCATATTTAATTAAACATGGATTTAGGGTTGAAAAAACCCTGGAATTCCTCAAACAAACGATGAAGGAAACCTCTCTAATGAAAAATTCCAGTGAATCAAAAAGCATCGATGATACCCTTGGAGAGAGAATCATAACTGGATATCGATGGATAATGGCGAGTGATTTTCCTCAAACGATCTTCTTTTACCAGGTAGCGGTTAAAATCTTAGTAATTTCATTTCCCCTATTCTCCCATCTAAACGAACAATAGACCATCTCTGAAACAAGTTGATCTACAGATCAATTTTCCTTATGGTATTGGGAAATATTTGTTGTGGGATTAGTTATGGGATTTAAATATTAGTGACTTAAATGTATTATTCATGATCCCACTGAAAAGAAAAATTCTGGGATGATACGAACAAATGTCGTTTTTTTAATTGGATGTTCTATGTGATCCCCACTCTCTCTCCTTGTTCTTCATTGATGGACCCATAAGGTCTCGTAAGATCTTTTCAGGGGGGACTCTAAATGATTTCGAACCCCCAGAGTGATGAAAAATGGAGAGGAGTATGCGGCAGAGATAGTGATGCCCCAAGAATCCAAGAAGTGCAGAAATATTGGGAAACAGACCACCAGAGCAAGTCCGGTGGCCCACAATGGCTGCTGCAGGTAGGAGGGGGTGCAAAGATGGGGTGAAGGCTTCATATGGTAGTGGTTTCGGTGGTAAAGGGTGGTTTCATTGGTCGGGCGCCATGACAGGTTGAACAGCCAGTGGGATGAGTTGCAGTGTGCGTGGGCATGCGGTCCACACTGGACTGTGTGCTGAGGGAGGCAGCTGACCACAACCATCCATGTGGCTATGCAAAGCAGATGCCAGCCGGTGTCCGGGGTGGACCCATGTTGGGCCGCCAAACTTTGGGCCAGTCCGGATGGGAAATCGGGCCTCTGGATGGTCTGGTTGGTTAGAAACGGTCTGACTTAGTAAAACATGACAAGATGAGAACTGAGTTGCTGGGTGACCTGGTGGTATGGACCCACGGTCGAACCAGATTTGTCCAGACCCAACTGGGTCAGTTCCGGTTCGGTGAACTAGGTAGGACATGCAGGACCCCTAGGACGGGTTGGTCGGGTCGGTCCGACCAATTCAGATCGTGCCCGGGCACAATCGGTCATTGTATTCTAAAACACCAATATCATTCAAACCAGACGTCCCATTGATGTTCCATCTATAGTGTTGGGAAACATACCACTATAAAGTCCTTTTGGTATACTCTATGTGAGTTTTTGTGGTATTTGACATATAAATGATGGATTGTGGAGTAGATTCTCCCTGAATTAAGCACATCGAAGAGCATGAATCCTTGGCTTGGCTGTGACACGAAGTATATGATGAGTAGACCACAGTGGTCTAGTAGCTAAGAAAACCTCAGTGGTCAATTAGATGAGAAGACCTCAATGGTCCAATATCTCAATAGACCTCAGTGGTCAAGTAGACGAGTGGACCTCAGTGGTCCAGTAGTAGTGTATACCTTAGTGGTCTAGTAGCTCAGCAGACCTCAGTGGTCTAATAGCCCGACAGACCTTAGTGGTCCAGTAGCTAAGTGGACCTCAGTGATACTATAGTCGAGCGAGCCCCAGTGTCTCATTAGGGATGAGTCCCTTAGTAGAACAAGATGATTCAACTTTACAACTGATAATATTACTTTCAATAATTTGAGTTATACAGAGTGTGATCTGTCTTTTATTTGTGGTTATTCTTTGTGGAATTGTTTTGTGTACTATCCATTGTTGGTTTTAGTCCCTACTAAGTATTGTGTTACACACCCTTGGATGGGATTCTCCTGCATGTGTTGTGTCTCATGAAGGTGATCGATGCTTTGACGTAGAACTTGGTAGTCTGGGACCAGATGGTCCTAAGTGAGACGGGACAAACAATCATACTTATATAGCTACAAGTAGCTACACTTCACCTACCCTTCAAGTAGGGTCTCAAGTAGATGGACCACAGTATTTGTACTTTATTTTGTGGTTTTGGGGTTGTATTATGTTCCCTTTGTAATTTTAGTTTGTACTTTACTCTTAGTAGTTGTCTTAGTGATAGTTATGGTTTACTTTTTGTTTAATTTCTGCAGTTTGAACTTGGTGCATGTGTACATGTTTAAAATAAATGAATTCACTTTTTCTGGGACATGACTACTTAGTTCTTGTCGCCATCTCCTGACCTTTGGAAGGAAGGCTTGGGGTTGTCACATCACGGGCCCTGGGGGACAGGTCATGACATGTTATCAGTTCTGAAGTGACACTTGGTAGTTATTAGGGAACACTTTCATAGTCAGTGTCTATTTGAGTTGAGATTATTAGGAGTCAACATCATAGAAATCGCAGTATGAAGAGAATAAGTAAGATCAAAGTTAGGTTATATAGGAGATTTGTTGGGAGTAGGAAGAGCTCCGTCAACGGCACCACCAACAACATGAGGAGATGTGACAAAAACACTAGTAGTAGAATATTTAGATGATAGAGTACATGCAATGACTTGCTAAGGTGGTAGGGATGATGTTACCTCCCCCACCATTTCTATATAACCCAACTCACACCCCCTCAAAAGTGATGTACACATTTATTATTTTAATATTTTATGTAAACAATTTTTGTTATATTTTTATTATTTCATTTGTTTACAATTTTATTTGTTACATTTTTTTAATTATTTTGTTATTTTTGTTATTTTTTAATATATATTTTTTATTTTTTATTTTATTATTTTTTAACTTAATTCCATATGGATATAGTCTTGTAATAAAGAATATCTATGATGGGTCACTTGGCCCATAATAAATTAATCTTTATATAATCTGGTAAAAAACTAATTGCTAAGGTCTTCCCTCCCATCGTAAAAGATAGTTTTTTTTGCAATGAACAATCACAAAAAATGTCTTTTGCGATGTTTTATTCACCAACAAGGTATCTTCTTCTAGACCCCATCAAAAATATCTATTTTTGATGGGTTCCCATAAGAACTACCCTATCTAAAATAATCAATTTTTTATTTGTGATATTAATAGAAATGAATATTTCTATATGGATTGATTTGTGGGTGGCACATGGGAGACCATATGTAGGTGGGTAGGCAGAAATGTGATGCTCTATCTTAGTCTAGTTACTAGATTTGAGTCTCTTCCAATTTCATCAAGATGCTTGAGTTTTATTAATTATTTAGGTCAAATAGCTTACTAGAGTTTCATGAGAGAGTCTGTTTCCTTTAGAACCAATAGGTTGGGGTCCAAACCAATGTTAAATGTATTATAATTTTGATTTTACAAAACATTTTGTTCCCACTCACATTTTTATAGATAAATCTATGATGTTGATTTACTTTATATGGATACCATTATTGTTAACTTCTTCTAAATATCAGCCCATTATCAAAACTTATTTTATTTTTCCATCTATTTTTTATTCAATAAATATTCTAGGATTCCTTTTTATTACAATTTTCAAGGTAAGAAAATGGGGGATCTAAATGGCATGTTTATAAGTTATTTTTTTATTCAAAAATTTATTTGTATATAGGTTTATTTTTATAAATGGGGTTATAAGGATAACATTTAAACAATGTGTTTTGAAAATAAAATTTTAAAGAAAGGTTTATTAATAAATATTTAAAATATGTTTTTATTTTAAAGACTAGTGTTATGGAAAATAAAAAGAATCTGTTTTATTAAAAGAATAAAAAACTCTTTTCTATATGTATTTATAACCAATTGTTTTTCTATTTTTTAGAAATTAAATGAAAGAAATATGTGGTGATTACCTATTAGGTTATTAAGCTCACACCATACTCACAATTATTGGTGTTTTTAGAGTGAAGTTATTTATAGTTTATGTCTTTGATTCAGGGAATAAGATTTAGGTTGGGATGAATCATGACCATAGTTCATATGGAATGGTATTATTAAGCATGACAGTCGTTATTTATATTTACTATTTTAGTAGTTTTGGACAAGTATGCATTCTAAATTTCCTTTAATCATATGATCACTAAATATATAGAGTTTTGATGTTAAAAAATATGTTTTTTTGTGGTGTACATTTTACACTGAGCATTGGGATTTTATTTTGTGTCTATATGATCTGCTGTTTATTAAAATTGTTTATGGTTATTCTAAACCTCTAATTTTTTTATTGTGGAAATATAACATAGAGATGGGTAATGATATATTTGTATTAATATTATATTTATATTTAAATATTATTTAACAATGTAAAATCATTTCCATGTTATTTATTGTGATTCTTTGGATCCTATCACCAGGTCACGATGATCAGAAATGAACCTCAAGGTAGTGTCTAGCTAGGTAAAGTACTAGTTTAGGTGGAATCCTGGGCCCATTCATTATAGGCACATTTTAATTATTTAATGTGAAATATTATTACTTATTACAATTCTTAAATTACCATGAGAATATGAATCTTTTTTAATCACAAGATCAATAACCTAAAACTTCATCGGATTCCTCCTCCAATCAATTTACAACTTAATTCAAATAAATCTATCACATACATCTGACCATGTGCACCTCATATTTCTCTTTTCCCCGATCGATGAACAACACCACATCCTTGATCATCCCTAGTTCTCTAAGGATTTGTAATGTCTGAGGGAGTACCTATACAATGTCAACCTCATTCACACAACCTAAATTCTGGAAAACCATTATTTTATTATTGATAAGACATTAGAGGGAACTACTATAATGTCTTCATCAAAAATGACTTCTTACTTCATGATGACCACCAAGGGAAGTAAAAAACTGAAACATCCAATGTTCTTATACACTATATTGATATTAGAACACAATATATTTCGCAATATAGGTATGTTAATTTATTATTCTACAAAAATTAAATAGGTAATATTTTGGTTGATTACCCACTAATCATATCAATGATTTCATAGATGATAAAAAACACCCACTTGAAAAAACCAGTCCACAACTTCATATTCCCTAGAACCTAAAATCACATCAATGCCTAAATTTACATAAGAATCCTAATAAATATTATCTAATGTTTGATCAATGAATATATAAGTTCTATAAAATGATGCACCATTTCCAAATAATTGGTAATGAGATAAATACAATTGTGAGGACGATTGATATATTAAATCCCGAAATGTCATTCTCTGGATTTCCATTGCTAATGTCTGAGAAATTATTTTCACTTAGCTTCCCTCAATAAATAAATGATAAATTCTTCTAGAAAATAACTCAATAATTTCTCCATGTCTCCATGGAAATATCATGACCACCTAGGAATAGTATAAACCAATGAAAAGTCACAACTCTCAACAAGTTGATAGCCTAAGCAATCCAAAGATCTTTGATTGTGAAGATCGAACTAAAGTAAATCATCAAATCCAACAATGACATCATTTTATTTTTATTTTGGGCCATACCCTCAAAATTAAATAATCTTTGCCACTAAAAATCATGTGATTCTATTATCTATGAACCATATATTTCAACATCAATACTTTTACGATATGTTAGAGCATATTATTACAGTTCTCCAACTCAGATCATATGAGGTTAACATCCACCAATCATCTCTATTATGTAAAAACCATTCCTAATCCTAGGAATATGGATTTTAAAAAACATAGTGGATTAGTGAAGCCATGTTGATAGGGGGAGTTCTGCAGGGTCAATGTTTTCTAGAATGAATATCTTTATAGACTATTCAAACCTCTTCACCTATTAGGATATATGGATGTCAACTGTATAAAATTAATATTTCAAACCACATCAAATATCAAATGTAATGAAATACCAACATTTATTATTTTTACAATGTTCACCCCCTATTTGGGTAACTATGTTCGTGACGTGTTTGGGTCCAGTTTGAGGCACATGTGATTCACTAATTTCATTAAGTGAAAACACATGAAGATGTTATCATCCATAAAATCAATAATATCACTTGAAAAAATTAATATCTCATTAATTGTTCTTTATAAAATAGCCCTCCATTATAAAATGGAACTCAAAACATCACACTTGAACAAGATATTCAGTGTAATCTAACATTTAATAACATTAAAATGAATTATTTACTTCCTCTACTAGGAAATTCTTTTTCAATCTGATGATTACAGATGAAAACATTAAAATTTTCTTTCCACTAAATATTTAGAATTAACAACACATAGTTATGATAGAACCACTATGTTTTCATCTTCCTCATAAAATTAAAATCACTTATATTATGGGAATTAATCAAATATTCCTTCGATGCAGGACAATATTCATCCATAGTGGCACATCATTCTCATTTTTTCCCCTAGTTCAATGAACAAGGTATCATATAAAAATTATATTTTTAACTCTAAATTAATAATTATGATATTTAAATGTAATAAGACAATATATTATTCTTTAACTCAATGATAATAATATCATAAAGTATGTTACATGTCAATATATTGCTCTATCTTTTCATTTACATAATATTTTATAACTCAAAAAAATATCCAGTTGATATTAATTATATTGTGAATATAAAAACCAATAATAATTATAGATTTTTCTTATATTCTAAAACATTGTCTCTCATTCAACCTGGTTATTCGATATCCGTGTAATCCTCTATCCTACAAAAATCATAATTTGAATAAAACTATCCTTTTTAAAATTCAATAATCATTTAATTAAAGGTATTGAATAATATTTCATTTATATTACATATTAATTTCCTTGTTTATTTCCTATTATTATCATCTTATCTTTTCTCTGAGATTAATTAAATTCCACATTATCATTTTCCAATGTTCTACATAGGGTCACACGTAGAAATAAAATGGATTTATGAGGCAATCTCTTATGGAATGAGCTAATCCTTACTCTCCTCTAATTATTGTATGAATGTCTCTTATTTTTAGTACTATAATGTGATTTTATTTACCATAAAAATATTGATGTACACTATATTCTCATGGCCTATCAATATAGCATGACACCATCCCATAATTCAGACTAAAACTCAATCTTAACTCCCTCCTAGCATGAATTAATTCATCGTATTGTAATAAAATCCATTTTAGATATAATATATAAAATATGGTAACAAAATATTCTTGAATATTTCTAATATTAAAATAATTTAATAATAATATAGAATCATATGATTTAAATATCTTTCTGAAATGTCAATTTAGAAATTAGAAAAAACATATTATTCTTTTAGACGTATTATTCATACATAATAAATAGTTATTATTATATATCTATTTTCATTATAATATTTTTCATAGGAATTATATATTTACTCTTATGTGTGTGTTGGATGCATTATATGATTCTTAGAAAGACTCCAATTAATCTTATATGGAAGTCTGATTTCTATTATATTGCCTTTGGAAATTCATAGTTAATTATAAATAGCCTTTAGAGTCTTTTTTTAGTGTTATAAAACATTACAATTACTCATAAATAACATTATAAAATATTTAGTTACATTTATATATAGTTTTAATTACACTTACAAAACAAAATTCTACACATAAAAACCCAATAAATTCTTAATGTTACAAATATTTGACTCATTTTTTTGAAGATATGTAATACCACTGACCTCAGAATCATCAAGAATAAATATCATCCTTCTAAACTGATCTCTAAACATATTAATTCACCTCAAATGATTTTATTTTATTTTAATAAATATCTCATTAAAACTCTAAAAAACTATTCAGTATAATTCCTGAATCATAAATAGTATATAAAAAATTGTCTTGATTTTTCATTATACTTTTATTTCATAAATACTTTCTTAGATAAAAGTCATAATATTTACTCAATTTTGAATTCCATAATAAATTACTATTTAATTATTCATATTAATAAAATCAATATAATTTAAACTCTCAATACTCATGCAAATGAATCTTTCACACCATTATTATTAATGAAACATGTGGGTGAAAACTAATAATTATTAGGGACAACTGATTCCGTCTTATAGATTCCTTTATTTCATAGACAACATGTAATATTGAAATTGAAGTGCTTGAGGAAGAGTAATACCTCTGATAGGGGGGGGGGTGAATTAGTGGTTATTCAGATGGACGGTGAACAAAATTACACATCATGTACTCATCCAAATTAATAATATTTATCAAAATTTATTATTATATTATACAAAACCTTGAAACATGTACCGTGGTGCAGACGTAATGCTAAGGCACAACATATGATATGTGTTTTATATAAATGAGTTTAATTTAATATCTACCTAATATCCATTTATTCTCATTAGGTAGTTATGAATGAGAAATCAATAGGTTGTCTCCAAGAAACATGTTATGTACAAAGATAATTTTAAAATAATTAATATGTTTAAAATTATGATGGATGCGAATCTCAAGGAAATTCAAAAAAGAGTTTAAGATAAAATGATTGATTAATTAAAGATAATTAATTGATTTGAACGTGATTTATCTTAAATAAGAATGATTAAACTGTTCAATGATAGTTTTATTTATTCATAAATATCACTGCATGTATGGATGATCATGAGCTAGACTAATACCATTGTATGTGAATGATTTATTTTAATATATTTATTTAAAATAAATTTTTTAGACTCTGAGCCTTCTCCTCATTAATATGTAGGGACAACATGGAAAAGGTTTATTTTATGTAAAACCCCGTTTTAATCCTCATCTGGGTGTGAGATAAAAGCATATGTAATGGATGGAGCTCCCAATATGGTTGAGGTGGCTCCTGTTAGGATCCAAGGAGAAACCAATCTACGGAGATATAAAGTTGAATAGATGGAATGCTGTAAACAAGAAACCAAATGGTTCAAGGAGTCTCTCCCCTATGTCTTGGGAGAGTTTATCAACCACTAGATAAAATAACCAATAGAACATGATCATGATCATACTATTTATTTTATTTTTGTCAGCTGCATGGTTTATTTATTGTGGGTGTATTTTCATGATCACCAAATTAATGAATTAAACAAGCATGCTAGATGGAACTAAAATAAGACCAACTTATGTGTAAATATTATATTATACATGGTTAATCACTTATATATATCCCAATTAATATTAACAAGAATTTAATAATAGATAATAAAATGGAAATTTATGTATAAGGATAAAATCCCTTAATGAAAATATTATGTCGGTATGGCCTTCCATAATTTTGGTTAGAATCAAACCATAGTTCAAAGTGCTTGACCAACCATAGTTGAGGTAATTTCAATTATTAGGGAATTATAATTCATTGTTTTGGGTTGAATTGACTTGGTTTGCATCAAGGGATAACTGACATAGTAGGATTTGGTGTGACCAAGAGGCCAAGGTTATGGAAATCCAAAATAAAATAATTTCAAGATTGGGGAGTCCACTCAGTGGATTAAGGAGCCGTGATTTAATGCAGTTGGCATTTAGAATGCCTACCTAAAACCCCTAAAGTATCTTGACCAACCATAGTTGGGGTAATGTAAAGGAAAATATGGATCCTTTCCACTAGAATATTCAGGAAAAATAATATTCCTTGGTCAATGGTTCGGGCTATTGGATATCTATAAAATAGTGGGAGACTAATAAGTATTAATTTATTTATTTTTCTTAGTTTTATCCTAATAATGTATTGAAATTTTGATCATCTTAATTTGTAGAAATGATAAGAAAAACGACATCAAACATATCATTAAGAACCATACTCGAGAAGGAAACCCTTTTAACTTGCACCAATTTCTAGGAATGACAGAGGAGTTTACGCGTTATCCTTCGCCACGAGAGGAAATTGTACGTGTTGGAGGATATTATTCTAGTTGCGCCTAGAAAAGAGGCCAGTGATGAGGAACTATCTATCTATATTAAGCATATTGATGATTCCATATATGTTAAATGTTTCATGATATCAGCCATGTCTAATGATATCCTGAAGAAACATGAAAACATGGACGCGTATAGCATGATGTCTCAACTTAATGATCTCTATCAAGAGAAGGTGAGACATGAGAGATATGAGATATCTAATGCTATGTTCACAACTATGCTTGGAGAGTATGTGCCAGCTGGGACTCATGTAGTCAATCTTATTGGATACATTGAATTACTAAACATCTTAGAGATTATGTTCCCGGATGAGTTGCATACAGATATCATCCTATCATCACTGCCCAAGACCTTGTCTAGATTTATTGTCAAATGCAACATGAGAAAAAAATGAGAAGATTCTATTGGAAATTCTGAACATAATTCACCAAGTTGATAAGGACATGGGGCTTGAAAAACCTACAATCCTTATAGTGAATATTAAAATGAAGGACAAGGAAAAGCGAACAAGGACTCATAAATGGTCTGATGTCCCTGAGCATCATCCTTCCAAGAATGGGAAGATCCAAAGGCGGGGAAAGGAATGATATGTGGCATGTTTTGAATGAGGCATAAAATTCCACTGGAAGAGGAACTGCATCCAAAAGCATGGGGACACTAAAGGTGCAATCATTTTTTAGTGTAATCATTCCATTTCTAAACATTGGGAATTAGATATAGCTTTTGGGGTTGACATATGTATTCAAATATAGGAACCAAGTAGATTTATAATGATTTCCAAAGGAGAGGTGGATATTCGAGATGCCAATGGTTCAATGCTGGCTACGTTGGCCATTGACGTTTACCATCTCTCATTCTAACTGGGATGATTTTGGTTTTACATAACTATTACTAGGGGCCTAATTTAATAAAAACATAATTTCTATATCATATTTGGATACATATGGATTTTTTTCATGTTTTGAAATAAGGGATTCATCTTTTATAATAAGAACATATGTTATGGTATGGAGCATTTAAATAATGGTTTGTATGTATTAAATTATGAGAACCTAGTGTTAGAAATCGATAAAGAAACAATCTCACATGACTCATACAACACCCAGTTGTGGCATCACCGTCTTGGTCATGTAAACGAGAAGTGCTTGACAGAGCTCTACCAGGAAGGCTATTTAGACTCTACTGAGCTAAAAACACATGATAGATGTCAAGCTTGATTACAAGGTAAAATGACCAATCCCCCTTTCAGTGGACAGGGTGAAATGGCCATATTGTTTCTAGGATTGGTGCACACGGATGTGTGTAGACCATTTCCAATAGAAGCTAGAGGTGTATTTTCTTACATCAGAACATTTACAATTGATTTGAGTAGATATGGCTATGTATATTTAATGAGGTATAAGTCATAGTCCTTAGAGAAATTTAATGAAGTCAAGAATGAAGTATATAATCATCTTGGTAAGAAGATAAAGACAATTTTATTGGATTTTGGTAGAGAATATCATAACCAAGAGTTCATCATTCTTCTACAGGAGTCTGAGATTCTATCTCAACTCACTCTTTATTATACACCACAATGGAATGTTGTTAGTGAAGGGATGAACCACAACTTGTTGGACATGGTGAGGTCGATGATGAGTCATGCAGATCATCCATTATACTTTTGGGGATATGAATTACAAAATACAACATACACATTATACTGAGTACCATCTAAGGCGGTAATGGAATCCCCTCAAAGTTATGGAATAGAAATAAACATATTTTTATGCACACACGTGTATGGGGATGTGATGCGTTTGTTAAGGCCTTATCAGGAAACAAACTAGCACCTTGGGGCACAGGGTGTATCTTTATATAATATCCCAAGGAAAGGAAAGTATATTACCTATATTACCCATCAGACAAGAAAGTTATTGTCTCCAAAAAATCTGCACATCTTGAGAGGGGGAAATCCTCAAAAAGGATAGTGGGAGCATGATTGAATTCGACCAAGTTGATTCTCAAGACACACATGAGTTGGTACAGGAAAAAGTTCTACAGGTCTCGGTGAAAGAGGTTCTAGAAATATATGTACTGTTTAGGAGCTCAAGAGAGGTAAGGGAACTAGGGAGATTTGGTTTTCTAGTAACCGAGGATGGTGAATCATTATTGTTTGATAATGATGAACCTATCTCCTATAAGGAATCTGTAGAAATATTAGAAGCTGTAAGATGGCTAGAAGCTATGAATTCTAAGATGAATTTGATGTATAAGAAGCAAGTATAGGTTCTGTTCGATGATCCCGTTGATGTAATGCATATTGGATGCAAATGGGTATTCAAGTGAAAACTGGACATGGAAGGTCATGTTAGCACCTATAAAGCAAGGCTGGTGGCTAAATGATCCAGATAGTATCAATGAATTGGCTAGGATGAAACTTTCTCGCCAGTTTCCTTTTTTAAATCCCTAAGAATCATACTTTCCATAAAATCTTACCATGACTATGATATTTGGAAAATGGATTTCAAAACAACATTCCTTAACGTGATCCTTTAGGAAGATGTCTATATTACACAACAAGAAGGTTTTGTGACACCAGGTGAACCCAAATGGGTTTTCAAGTTGTAGAAATCCATATATGGATTAAAGAAAGCATACAGGTCATGGAACATTCGATTTGATGAAGCCATAAAGGAATTTGGTTTCATTAAGAATGAATCTGAGCCATATGTTTATAAGAGGTTCAATGGGAATTCAATTGTTAGCCGAGTAGTATATGTTGATGACATATTACTTATTGGAAAAGATGTACTAGTATTACAGTCAATTAAGGATTGGTTGAACAAGTGTTTCTCCATGAAGGACTTGGGTGAAGCAGCCTACATTCTATGGATCATGATCATTCATAATAGATCCAAGAGGCTGCATGGACTATATCAGGGTACATAGATTGACCAAATAATAAAGAGATTTCATATGGAACAATCCAGGAGGGGATTGGTTCCAGTGTCACATGGAATACATATTTCTAAGAAAATGTGTCCTCAAACACAACAAAAGAATGATAGAATGAGTAAGATACACTACACTTCATCTATAGGATCCATCATGTATGCTATGTTATATACCAGGATTGATGTTTCCTATGCACTGAGCATGGTAGGAAGATATCAAGAAGATTCAGGAGAACAACATTGGGCTGTTGTTAAGGCAATCCTTAATTATCAGAGAAGAACTAAGGATATGTTCTTGGTGTATGGAGGATATGAGGAGATTGTCATTTGGGGGTATGCTGGTAATGGCTTTCAGAAGATCAACACGATCTAAATTCGCAATATGGATATGTTTTCTATCCCAATACTAGAGTTGTGAGCTGGAAGAGTTCAAAGTAACATGTTTTCGTCGATTCTACAGTAGAGTCCAAATATATAACAACTTTTGATGCATTCAAGGAAGCTATCTGGATTCAGAACTTTTTACATGAGCTTGATGTGGTGCCTAGCAGTAAAGATACTATCACATTATATTATGATAATACTGTAGCAGTGGCACATTCAAAAGAACCAAAGTCATATCAACAGATGAATCACATACTATGGAAGTATCACCTCTTGAGGTATTTCTATAAATGTGGTGATGTTTTAGTGAGTAGGGTATCCACAGAAGATAATGTGGAAGACCCCATGAATAAAGGTCTATATTAGCAGAAACATGAATATCATGTGAGAGCTAGTGGGTTAAAGGTTTTTAGTAGTTGTCTCTAGTCCAAGTGGGTGTCTATTGGAGAAGGTGGCCTATAACCAACTACTTTTAACTTTATTAATTAATAAATACATTATAAAATTATGATTTTTCTTATCTGTGATAATGCATGTGATAATGTCTTAACGATAGTTGTTGCATTAAAGGGTCATAAAGGATCCCTTCTATGATGAGAACCCAGAAGTTTCATAAAACTATTCTTGAATATATGTTCTATGACCAGATGATGTTATTTTAGGGACACAAATAATACATGCCATTAGGGGGGAGGACTGATAAAACATCGAGGTACCTTCTCATGGTGTGCGCCCTTGGTAATATCCAAGAGGATATTATGGGAACGAGACCCACCATTAGGAAATCCACATATCGTAGTTTCATTGCATGTTCCTATCTATATACATGTGTATTGGTTCGTAGACTTTATGATTATTATTAGTTGGTATTACAACCTGCAAACTTAGATGTATTGACAAAAACTGTGTTGACACACTGTTCGCAGCGAGGTGGGATATGTTGGGTGCGTCACGAGTAATACTGCATTAATAGATAATATGAGAATGGATTTTTCTCTTCTATTCCATAATTCAAGTAGATATCTTATTCCATTTGATGGAATTGATATAGCCTAAATAAATCCCTGGCCATGGTAAGGAATGGGTGAGTTCAATTTCAGGAATTCAAAGAAGGAATAATTGAGCACATGGGTTGATGGCTGTAGCGTGCAACCCACTTGATTCGAGATATCGTGACAAAGGGATTACATTACACGGTAAGTGTTCGTAGGAGGTGACATGTCATTATGGAATTAACTTATTTTTTTATGGGTACCATGGCGTGTTTCTAGATTCTAACATTGGACTATAGGTAGGATCCACCTAATTCCACTGAGAAAGAGGCCTAGAGGGTCACACACTATGTGTGTCCAAGTATCTCAGTTAAATATTAATTTAACATGTTGAATAAATATTATTCCCGATTGTGGTTTAATAATTATTAAAGGATGCCTGGTTGCATTTATTTCAACACTAGTTATTCGATAGAAAATATTGTGGTAGAAATAATTTATTTATTAGTGAGTAATGTCGAGATATTTATTTGAGAAATAAATAGCCATTATTCAACTTCTAATCAATGTGGTGGAGGAAATAAAGAGATTGGAAAAACGTACACGCCGTGTAAATTATTATACATGCTGTGTATTTTTTTCTGGGAATTTATGAGAAATAATATTATTTATTTTATTAAATAATATTAGGTGTAATTTTTTGGGTGCATTTCAGGTAATAATAATAGTCAACTATTTTTATTATACATGGGTTATTACTAAGAATTAAATGAAATGAATAAATTTGTTTCGGGTAATTAATTCATTTTATTATTCTAAGTAGTTAAAATGTTATTATATAATTCTCATTAGCCTAGTAATTTTTGGGGGTTGTGTACAACAGATCTATAACAATCTCTCAAGGAAAGAGAGAAATCTTTTCTTCCAAAAATGCTCTCAAGCTACAAGAGGGAGATCCTTCTCCACCGAATCAAGGTGATCAAAGGCAGACATCGCAAGAAAAGGTTCTTCCATGATAGCACCCGAATATCCCTTAGGAGACATCCATAGATACGTGGAGTACATGTGGATCACCGCTAGAGGAATCTGACACATGGATTCTTCGACGGAATGACGGATCACATCAAATCATGACTGGAATCATCAACAGAGAGAGAATTCCATCAAGGTAATTCTTGTCTTTTAATTAAATTAATTATAACCAACATATGATGATCCTCATTATGGTTCTAAGACTCCCTTCATTTCTTTCATTATTTGTTCTATTCTAAAGATCCGGAGTTTTATTATCATGGTGGATCTCAGATTAAACATCATTAATGGGAAAAAAATCATGTTGTGTACACCCACCAATGCGCTTCCACGATGCATGAAACCTACAAGTGGTATCTTAAGGAATGATCTAATCCTCACTATCCTCCAATTAATTTATGAATATCACATATTTTTAATACTATTATGTGATTTTATTTACCATAAAAATATTGATTTAAACTATATTCTTATGGAATATCACTGGGGCATGAAACCATCCCAAAATTCAGACTAAAACTGAACCTTAACTCCCACCTAGAATGGCTTTATTCGTCATAGTGTAAAAAAATACATTTTATATTTAATATATAAAGATTTTCATCAATATATTCTTGAATAACTCTAATATTAAAATAATTTAATAATAATACTGAATCATCTAATTGAAATATCTTCATGAAATGTCATTTTTGAAATTAGAAAAAATCTATTTTTCTTTTAGACATAGTATTCTTACATAATAAATAGTTATTCTTATATATCCATTTTCATTTTCATATTTTTCATATGAATGATATATTTACTCTTATGGGAGTGTTGGATGCATCAGATTATTCTTAAAAAGACTTCATTTAATATTATATGGAAGTCTGATTTCTATTATATAACCTTTGAAAATTCGCAGTTACTTATAAATAGAATTTACAATATTTTGTTTAGTATTATAAAAAATTAAAATGACTCATACATAAAATAATTAAATATTTAGTTACACTTCTATATAGTTTTAATTACACTTATAAATCAAAATTCTACTCATACAAACCCAATGAATGCTTACAATTACCCATATATAACTCATTGTTTTGAACATATGTAATACCACTGACCTCATAATCATCACGAATAAATATCATCCTTCTAAACTGATCTCTAAACATCTTAATGCACCTCTAGTAATTTTAATTTTTTTCAGATTAGATTCACTAAAATTCTAAAAAATTATTCCACATAATTCCCAAATCATAGAAAACATATAAAAACCATTCTTGATTTTTTTACTTTATACTTTTATTTACTCAATAATTTCTTACAAAAAATTAATCATATTTACTCAATTTTGAATTCCTTAATAAATTATTATTAAATTATTCATATTTATAAAATCAATATAATCTCAACTATCAATATTCATGTAAATAAATTCTTCACACCTCGATTATTAAGGAAACACATGGATGAAAACTAAAAAAAATTAAGGACAACTAATTCAGTATAATAGATTCTCTATTTTCATAGACAATATATAATATTGAAATTGAAGTGCTCAGGGAGGAGTTAGACCTCTGAAAGGGGGGGGGGGGGGGTTGAGTCAGTGGAAATTTTTAGATATTTTTTCTTTTAAATTTAACCTAGTTTCACGTGTTCGGATCCAATCCAATCTTATAATAACTCAACCTCTCCCAAATATAGTAAATATAAAAAGAATAGGAAAAAAATATTATAACAAGGCTCAGTATCATTATGACACTACTCCATTCTATTTTTTTGGCTAGACTCTCTAATCACAGATCCTTCGGTATATTCCCAAGCAGTTATGACAAACATTTCTTCACCAGAATAGAGTCCCACTATTATTTATAGACTCCCAAGGGAACAACAGTTTCACACTGTCAGTTAAAAATGACTATAAGAAACCCAAAAAAGATCAATATGGAATGTTGGATACTTCTATAACAATTGATAAAGATCATTTATTTTGATCCTTCATGATAAATAAAATTTCATATGATCACTTTTTGATAAACTTCACTGAATTTGTTCTTCCTCAATATCTGACTTATGACCTCTAAAAGATATGCTGCTCATGGAGTATAAAAAATGATCATTTTGTGCCTAAAATAAATATCTCATATAACTGACACATACTTTATCAAAAAAATTTTACCACTTTGCAAACTAGTATTTTCACTGCGAGTGATAAATAATTTAATTAGATATTCACTTTAGTGCACTCATTATCTCTCTATTTATTCCACGAAATTTAATCTAAGAATTAGGCTAGAATATTTAGGCAACATTCACCATTTTTTGAAGTATTTATTGAATGAAAATTCTAAAAATGTGGTAATAAGTTTAAATTGGTACAATGGTCTCCGCATAGCATCCTCCCAAAGAATTTTTAATCATTTCCACTTATAAATTTTTAATTATTCATGTCAGCATTGAAAATTCTATTTCTTCACCGCATACACTAACCACACAGCACCATATTTACTATACATTTTCATATATAATTTTGACGGGATACAACATGTTTTCTTCTGTAGTCATGGCGTACTAGTTTATGAGGAAAAAATATACTCAGCATGTATCCACAAATGACTTAACTTTTGAATTGCATGAATGTATTAATCTCATCATTGCAAAGCAGCTGGTTCATCGTTGTTGTGCCTATTATCATGTAGAGAATAAAACAGCATCCATATAATCTTCATGCGAGTCCATATTAAATCTCATGTCATATGTGGCTTCACATATTATCTTCACCACGTAGAACTAATCCACTCAAACTCATTCTCACAAATAATTTTTCTTCTTCGTCTAAAATCAACCTTGTCCATTTCTAGAATCCCCAGAAGATTCGTAAGATCTCTTATAGTGTTTAAGCTAATACACTGCCATTTCTTGATAAATCATTTTAGGCATAAGTATTCATATAAGGTACCCCAGACTAAAAATTAATGTTTGTGAAGGGCTAATATGCGAGAGGAAGAAATACGACGTCGCTCATTTAAATTTATGATCACAGGAGATCAAATGACATAGAAGCATGCATCATCCAGCTTTTGTTTCATCTATATTGCATGCCACATGGGCTTGGGCCCACTAAGAAATAGGTCATGTACCATACACCCATCCGTTCCTCTTGTGGGCCTACACAAGATCCAAGCATGTTTCTTACAGACATGCATGTACCACTGGGCTAATACACAACCCCTCCCCCCTCTAGCTAGCTCAGGGTAGTTCCCTTAGTCATCAAAACTCACCGAGAACATATCGACACAATAGTGACAACAAATGCAACACTGAGGTTCAACAATTTTTCTCTGTGTATTTTTTTGTTATTATCCATTCAAATAAAAGTTAATATGTGTGTGTCATATTTACTCCCCCTTAATGAAAATCAAATGAAAAGGGTAAGTGGCGTATTCTTATATCATCTTTCATCTCAATAACCTCTTCTTCAATTTTTATATCAGTTTGAATGAAATCACATGATACTTGAAAAAGAGATTTTAGTTAATCACCTCTATGTTTACCTGTGAATACCTGGTTTAGAAGACAAGAGATATATAATCAAGGGTATCTAATATATGTTTCAAATTTCCAAGCATGTGAAATCAAGAATAGAAATTTTGAAATGATATACAAGATCCTTTACACACTTGACCAAACACATTATAAAGTTAAGGTGCATGGAAATAATTCCTCATTTTCTCAACATTTCACCAATTAATAACTCCCTTTAAATAAATACAAATTATAATGAGATGAGAGTGTGACTAACTTATTCAATCCTTATGAAGGCTCCCCCTCAATAGATTAATTCACTTTCATCACCATTGAATTAAATAAAATCCATGATGATCAACACTTCTACTTCAATTCCCTACATTGTAAGAATAATACAGACAAAATAATTGGTAATAAGGAGGTACCTATTGATAGTCATCATGTTAAAGGATAAGGATGAACATTAAGTTTTAGCCTTAACTCGACCAAACTCTTTCTTGGCATTGCCTTAGTAAAAATATCTATAATCTGATCATTAGTAGAAATTTATTATGGTCTGATATCTCCACATACCTATTTTATCGGAATGGTGATGAAGAAGGGAAAGACACAAGAGGGGGGGGGGGATTATGGTCATTCAATATTTTGATAGATTCCGAACACATCTCTTGTTAAGTAGTGACCCTTTACTTTTCTCTCAATCATGAGTGAGAATAATAAATAAATAAAGGGAATGATCACAATGATTTATAGTGGTTCAAGGCACAAAGATCACCTAGTCGACTCCACCACCACTCAACAACATGAGCTTGGTGTTTTCACTATCAGGTCCCCTTATCCAGAGACCTTTAAAATTACAAATGAGTGTAGGTAGTTGGCACCTTAAAAGTATTTTATATGGTTTTATTTTTATTTTATAGGGAACTGTATATTCATAGATTAGTACAAAAATCTAACCCTTCACCACATATGAGTCTGAGTTGTCAAAGTTCCACCATCAATAGAGATTGATTTTTTTGAGAAGACATGTTAAAATTCATAGTAGTATTAGCAATCACAAAATGTATTTTGATATTTAACATTTCACATGATTTACATCAGCAGAAAACCCCCCATATATATGTTTAAACATGTATATATCCAAAGTGTATCATCAAAAAATGCTTTATCATTCTTTGAGAATAAGATGTTATAATAAAATAAAGTAGAAATCACAGTAACAATAGTGAGTTAATCAGATAGACCAAAACATTTATGTCACCAAAGTGCGGCATTAATGGCAATGAAACACATCTTTTAATTACTTATATCTACCTTTATATATAACTTATACCTCTCCATATGAAGAGTAACTTGATATTTATATTTTTGGTCAAATATTTCCTGGTCAAACCACCTACAGAAATATCGCATAGTAAATCATGACTATTTGAATTCATAACATTGAAGAGAGTCATAACATCCCATAAGAATAGTAATGATTTACTCCATTTAATAGGATAATTTAAAAAAACATAATGATAAATTTAATTAGTAGCAATGAATCTTTGAAATGATCATTACTTCTAACAAGACTATTGAATAAATCATGGATAATATTTTGGATTTAAAACTCCATCATTGAATAGTTAAATATAGGGTTCCATCACATAACAAAAAAATTATTAGCATTGGGTATATAATTTACGGTTGATCATATAAGTAGGAATGACTTACCATACATGTTTTCATCAAATTTAGGTTTGATTCCAAATTTACGATTGTTGAACCATACTTTCCAAGAAACATAGGGTATATGATCTATACGTGATATTAGAAACATAGGGTTTTTGAATGCCATGTTACAATAACACACGTAATATTTGAACAATGTTTCTAGATTACACTTAAACACATCCCAAATACATGAAAAAATATTCCCAATAGATCAATGGCATGAATATAATTCTAAAATACATATCGGACAAAAAATAATTTCCCAAAAATCACTAAAATGAAAACTCATTAGTAACATAAATTTTGGTGTTTGTGAGAATTGAAATTTAGAAAGAAATGAAGGTAGTTTTTTAATAACACATGGAAAAAAATATCCCCCTTTTAGATGATAAAATCCCCATGATAAAAGATATAATTTTTTTAAAAAAATTAGAAAAATACAAAAATAAATACTCCCCTCTATAAAATTATTTTAATATTTTTCTCATAATGGAATATTCTCCCCATTATTTATTTATATAATTTTTATTAAAGAGAAATTTTCCATGATCAAAACTTCTCCCCCATGTTGTGTTATCCAAAATTTCAACATGATAATAACATTAAAAATATAAAATAACCCCCTATAATGATAATAATATATAATAAACCAATAATATTCCCCCTTTTTGCAACATCGAAAAGATAAGTGTAATAAAATAAACTCCACCTAAATTCATGATTTCTTAAAAAGATACAATTTTTTTTAAATAATGATTATAATACAATATTTAATGAATAAACAAAATATTTTCTTAAAAACAACCCCTGAATCATATCATATAGGATATTCAATGAATAATTTTTTTTTGAAAAAAGTAACCTTTAAAAATAAAACTGCTACTACTACTATTATTACTTACAAAAATAAAAATATTAAATATTAAGTTCATACTATTATAAGATAACTTGAAAATATTAAAACAAAATTACAAAACAACTTATTACACTATTTATACAAAAAATATACTATAAATAGTGTATAACATTTACTATAAATAAATAGAAAATGGATCATGGTTAGTAAGGAGAATACTATTCGTTGGAGCTTTCCAAATATCAAACTTTCACAATTACAAAAGCTAAAAATCTTAACAGTTCAACTAATCTTCTTTGAACATTTATTTCTATTTCATATGAAGAAGATGAACATTGTCTGGCCATAAAAAATTTCTACTTTCCAATATTTATCTTTTTAACAACTTCCCTTCTAATCAACTCTACATGACATAACATTTCTATCTTGAACAATTCAAACAATTACTTTGATATCAAACTATCCTTCGTATTATGATATTTATTTCATAATGAATAAAAAACCATTTTCGATACAGAGACTTTCTATATTTCATCATATAACTTTCTAGATACATCCAAATCAGCTTCTAGTTTCACTTTTTCATCAATTAAGGTTCTCACTTTGAACAGAAGCATTTCATATGTGTTTTGAGAGTTAAGAGATTTACAATTCTTCAAGAATTTTATCTTTTTTATTTCTTTAAAAATATTTTTTCAAACAATTCTTCAACATAAAAAATTCAAATTTCTTTTAACAAATTAGGATTATTACCTTTTATCCTCTTGTAAGAGTCATTTTCATTCGAACTTGAAGTATTTGATTGCTACATCTTGTTGTGTTTGGTTTTCCACAAGCTTTTCAACAAGATATTATGAAGATGAAGAAGGGTAAATAGAAATATTTTAAGAAGAATATGATATGTTAGGTTCTTAAAAAATGCATACAATGTTTCATTTTCTTTATGAAAAAAATTCACAATAATCAATGTAGATTTTAATTTTTTAAAAAGAAATACTATGTAAGAAAGATGTTTCAGTATTCATAAACAAAATATGTTATAAGAATAGAAAGTCCACATATTTCAAAATAGTTTAAATATGGAAAATATAAAATTTTCATAATTTTAAAAAATAATTTATTCTTCAAATGATTTAAAACAATGTTTTAAAGATATCCAAAATTTTTATCAAATCATTTATATAATAAAAATATTCTAAGGCATGATTTAATGAGTAAATATATGCATTTTTCAAAATTTTAAGAGATATATTTATCCTCCTAAATAAAATAGGTAATACATGATAAGAATATATATATATATATATATATAAGTACTTATTCCTTGATAAGTGGTTTTAGTACAATATATTTTTGATAATGAATGACATAATATTTGTTAACTCCTTTAGAAAGGATATTCATATATCAATCCATTTACCAATTAAATATTTATGGATAAACATTTGTGGTATAATACTATAGAACATAAAATAAATGTTATTTTTTGGTACCCATATTTTTTGGGTCCCACAGTGTTAGAAATTAAGATTGTATGTTAGAAAACATGATAATTTTGAGTAGAAATTATAATATTATAATAAAACAATTATTATGAGCAAAAGAAAAAATTAACACAAGAAATTTGAGGTTTTATAAAGCATGATTAATTTACATAATTTCCATTAAAAACATAATAAAACATTTAACAGTAGACACGTTTTGGATGTTTAAACTAGGTAGAAAATAATTCTTATATATTTTAGGTCTTTCACCATTGCATACTACTCAAAATTTTTTTCCCAATATTTTGTTTAAATATTTTTATCATTTATTTTCATACTATATGATTATTTTAAATTATCAACTTCATAAATAATTCTTTGATCTTAGTATCATCCAAATCACAATAAATTTTAGAATTATTTGACATTGAATCTATAATCTATTTTGAAAAATTATCATTATCTAATAGAGAAGTATCATCATATTTTTTAAAATTTATTTTATCATTATTTAAGGATAAAATTTTTTCTTATAGAATAAGGAAATTCATATTTAATTTATCATAATATAGTTTATCACAACTATTTATTTTTGATTAATAAGTTTGTACCTCATCAGTATGAGCCAAAAGACATACCATTTGTATTTTATTCTTGGCCTCCGATTCTGTAGAAGATTTATCATGTGAACCAAAAGTTTTACACCAATAATATTTTATAATATTTATTTCCTTTCTACTGTAATTAGATTTCCATTGATCTATCACTAAATTAAAATTATCATTTTGGGACCCTTTTTTCTTACATTCAACTTATCTATTTTTTTTAGTCCTTTTATTTTTATTTCTATAAAAATTATAAAGTATTTTGAAATGATATGATACTTCATTGCCCAAATATGGATGAATTTTATTAAATTATTCATCCATGGTTGTTTTGAGAGGAGCTTCTTGACATTGTATATGATATTCACCTTTATCCTGCACCACAACATTATAAATCAATAAAGTTCCAAAAGATTACTTCATATTCAAATATTTGACTGAAAATGATTATTATATAGTTGAATATATTCCATTCAACATAGAGTGTAATACTCTGAGTACTTTTAATGCTTGATTTAATTGTGAAGTCAAATCTCCCAACACAGTAGTCTTGTGGAAAATATCTGTCAATCATAGTTGTATTATATATTTAGTTGCTTCATAGGTAACATTAATAGTCTTACACATCTCATATAAAGTTGTTCATTGAGATAATAGATTGAATTGATCAGTTGCAAAACCACATACAATTACATTCATGGCATTTGAATTGAGATTAAATACCCTATCTGGATCATTATTACAATCTACCAAACCTTCCTTAGTAAAATCATAATGTTTAATTGTCTATAAATAAACCATTAATCTATGATTTCTCAAATAAATAACCATATAGGATTTCCAGCATCCATAATTGTCACCATTAAAATAAGGATCAAAGATCATTAACATACCATCTCTAGAACCTGTCATTTCAATATTTCGTTGTCAGAATCATTAACCCAGGATTGTTAGAGTTAGTAGAGACTTATAATATAACTTTTTTATATCATATGGTGAATATAATTTTCAAAATTAAAATATACCAATAGATAACTTCATTGATACCAATTTTTAGGTCGATATGTTTATGATAAAGACAAGGACCCAAGATTGTGGGGGTGTGTGGGGGGGGGGGGGTTAATTGTGGTTTTTAAATATTTTATAGATAGAGAAAACATGTCTTGTTAAGTAGGGAACCCTTCATTTTATCTCAAGGATGTGTAAGAATAAGAAATAAAAAAAGGAAATGAACACAATGATGTATAATGGTTCAGGTCACAAAGATCCCCTAGTCTACTTCAGCAACACTCAACTCTACAAGCTTGGTGATTTTTACTATCAAATCCTCTTATCTTGAGACCATTAAATATAAAACTGAATGTAGGTATATGACACCTTATATGGATTTTATATGGTATTCTAGTTTTTTACATGGATCCGTTAATACACATCTTAGTACAAGAAGCTAACACTTCACCATGACTAAACCTGAGCTATCGAAACTCCACAAAATCAATAGAGACTGATTTTCCTGACAACACAAGTAAAAAACACATAGTTTCAGCAGAAATCGATAAATGTATTCAGATCTTCAACATATGATAGGCTTTATAGAAGCAAAGAAAACACTTGTTAGTTGTTTAAATATATATGTCTCTAAAGCGTATCTTTTCCTAAAGTTTCCTCATTATTGCCAAAAAATATGTAACAATAAAATGTAGTAGAAATGATAGCAACATCAGTGTGTTGATTAAATAGATCAAAAACTTTATGTCTCCAATGTTTAGCTCTAAAAGAAATGACACAATACTTTTCGTTATATATAAATCCACTCTCCTATAATATATATATATCATGATGAGGTGAATCTTGATTTTTGTACTATTGGTCAAACAACTCTTGGTCAAACCATATCCTAAAATATTTCATAACTAATAATGAATATTTTAATTTAAAACCATTAATGAAAGTCACAAATTCTTTTAAGAATAGTACTATTTTACTCCGTTGAATATGAGTGGTTAAAACAGTCATAACAAAACATTGAATCAGTCAGAAAAGAAAATGGAAATATTTTTTCCAATAAAGAGATCATTTAATAAATCCCAGATTATATCATGGATTTAAAACACCATCATTGAATAGTCAAATATAGGGTTCATTCACATGACAAAAAAACAACAAACATAGGGATGTAAATTGACGGTTGATCATAAAAGTAGGGTTAATGTACCATACATTTTTTCCCTCAAATGTAGGGTTGATTCCAAATGTAGGGTTGATGCGCCATAATATCTAGGAAATGTAGGGTAAATTATCCATATTTGTTGTTTAAAAAATAGGTTTTCGGAATGATACATTATGCTTACACACATAGGGTGTCAAAATATTTTGCAGATTATGCTTAAACATGTTCTGAATACATCAAAAAATATTCCTAGGGGATGAATGACATGAATATAATTCCAGAAGAAATATTTTTAGGAATATTAATTTCATGAAGTTCACTTAAAATTAAACTCATTAGTTACATAAATTTTGGAAGTTTTATGCATCAAAACCAAAAATAAATTAATGATATTATTGAATCAACACATGCTAACGACTAACACCATTTCATTGATGAAATGATACCTCATATCAGTATTCTTGGATGATGAATATTTTACTAGATTTTCCTATAATCCAATATCACCTTGATTATCGCATGAAATTTACATTGGTCTCTCAATTTAAATTTTCAAATCTTATAACATTACTTGCTTCCAAATCATTGGTGTACAAGAAGGTGTAGTTGCAACATATTCAACCTCAACCATGCCCAGTGTTGCTGAATCATATTTTTTTATATTCCAACTAACATATACTACTTCTATAAATAATTTTCCAAATTAATGTGATCTTATGTCTATAAAATTTCATACCCAGTCATCAACTGTAAATACCAACAATCTTAAATATGTATTTTGTCTGTATAGAATCCCATAGCTGAAAGATCCTTTCACATATCTTAGAATTATTTTAGCATCCAACAAGTGAGAGAATTTAGGGAAACTCTAAAATATATCATATAAATTAAAAAAATGAGTTATATCTATCCATGATACTGTTAGATAAAGAGTACTTCTAGTGATTCTTCTAAATTCATTCGGATTAACACGGTTTCTAGCTTCTTCCTTGCCTAATTTTTTTCCTTCTGAAATGGGTGTTAAAGATTCTATTTAATTTTTAATTCCAAATCTTAGAATCATTTTCTGAGAATAATTTTATTTGGATATAAATATGGAATTTGGTATCTTCTCAATATGAAATCCAAAAAAATGACTTCTTACCAAGACTTGAAATATCAAAATTCCTTTTCATTTTCTTATAAAACTCTTCACATAGACCTTCCTTGTAACCAGTAAATAATATTTCATCTACACAAATAATTACTATGAGTGTAACTTTATAAATATATCTCACATAATGATTACCATCAAAACTAACTTTTAAAAACTTCATATCCATTAGACAGGAATCTAATTTGGAATACAAGGATCTATGAACCTATTTCAAACCATAAAAATATTTCCATAATATTCATTACATGATACAATCATTTTATAATATAAAAACATTAGGTAGTTTAATATATACTTCTTCTTTAAGATCACCCTTTCGAAAAGAGTATTCCACATCCATTTGATAAACATTATATTGTTTTTTTGCTACTAGTTACAAAAAAATTAAAATAGTTTCCGTTCTTTCTACTGGTGCAAAAACTACATCAATGTTAATTACTTTGATTTGAGAATATATTTTTCACACTAGACTTGATTTTTCTCTTGAAACATTACCTTTTTCATTTATATTACTTCTTCAAACCAACTATGTGGTAATAAAATTATTATTTTTAGGTCTTGATACAAGATACCAACAATGTGTTTTTATTAATATGATCAATTTCCACATTCATATCTTGTATCTATTCTTAATGATCAACTACTACTACCATAGTTTGAGGTTAAGGTTGCGAAATGAGTACATTTTGGTCTTTAGATATAAATATTCTTCTACTCTGAACCAGAGCCTATTGATTATCACTGATATTTTCAGCCTCTATATGTTTCTTTGATTTATTGTAATGTGGTTATGTTAATTACACCACCTTCATCTTCATCACTGGTATTTTAAAACTCAATATAAAAAAGTTTTAACCATTTATTAATAACTTCATCATTATTCTATTCCATTTTCATTCTATTTTTTTCAAATTTATTATATCTCTATCAAAAAGATATCTAATTTTTTTTGTTCTCAATAATTTTGACATCAATATAGTCAAATGACATGTGAATACTCTTTTTATGACATATTTATCCACTTAATTATATAGATACACCATAAAAATTCCATCCCCTAATTTTTATTGATCTTTTAATAGATTTATGTTATTGATATTTATAACACAAGGTCTTTGAAAAACACTAACGAATTTAACAACTGTTTTTTCCTTGTACCACATTTCATATGATATATTTTATATTTCTTTTCTCAGTAGACACCTATTATATATGTGTATGGTAGTAAATAAAACTTATCACTAGAAATACATTCATATGTTTTGTTTTGATAACATAGTCCTTCCCATCTCTACTATGCTTCTATTACTTCATTTAGCTACCCCATTTATCTTTGGAGTATATGACATGCTGTGATGATTATTAATTCCACATTTGGAAAGATAAATTTCAAAATCATCACATGTAAACTCCTTAAAACTATATGATCTCAACTTCTTGATATAAAGACCCATTCCCTTCTCAACTTTCCTTCGAATGTTTTTAATCATTTTAGTTTCCTCTGAATTTTTCTTGATAAACATGAAATTAATCAACCAAGTTTAGTTTTCATTAAATATAATGAAATACAGATCACCTCTGGTATAATTTTGTCCCATTGGATCACATAAGTCAGTAGGAATAAGGTCAAGGGGTATAGATGAAAGAATATCCACCCCTTTGTGTAACATTGAGATAATTTCCCTTTTCGAAAGGTTTCATAGATCTCATCCCTTTCTCTCATTATCTTATGAAAATTTCTCACAATTTCATTCTTCTATATTATACTTATACTCCATAGAAAATTACGGCCACGCCTTTTATACTAGTGGTTTTTTATCTTTGACACATAAGTAAAAATAATTGATAGAATCCCAAATTTGAAATAGATTACCATTGGTTCTTTGTTTCCTTAAGTGATAATAATTATATTCTTTTTTGGATGATACATGAATCCTTTTCTAAAAATAACTCATGTACATCATCACATTGTTTGATTAATATAAGAAAATTGTTCTTCATCCCTTAAATAAATAACATATTATTATATTTTATATTTTGGACTTCAACATAAACTTTTCCTAATACATTAATTTGAATAGAAAAATATTTTCCAAAAGTTACTACTCCTCCTTCATGATTGTCAATGTTGCGTAAACCTTTTGTGTCACTAGTCATGTTTAATGAAAATTTACTATCAATAATCCATGAATTGGTTTTTCTACTAGATTTAAAATAACCATCAGGAAAACATGATATTTCATCATTCAATTAATAAACACCCTTTACTTTATGATTATTGGATGTTTACTCAAGGAGAATACCCATGAACATTTTAGAAATATGGACATGATTATCAAATATACTAGAGAATTCTTCTAAATAGTCACATTTGTTTTGAGATGGATGATAAGTTGAATTTCAGATAACTACTTGTTTACTTTGAAAAGTTTCTCACCTATTATTAGGATTTCATATCATTTATTCATATCTCTTCTCTGGTAGGTACATGTTATACTATAATAAATATTTTTTGGCCCAAACAGTCCAACACACCAGTAAATAACTCTGAACCTTGATCTTCCTAATAGATAGTTTCACTATATTTAAAATTATTGTTGTTATATTTCCATATACTGATATTTTATATGCTCTGGGGGGAAAATCTTCTTTGATAATTTATTTCATCAGTTGAAGATGGATTCTCACCAGAATTAAGGCTCCATACTTTCCCAAAATATATTTTTGGACCTATATTGTTAGAGATAATAGGTTTATTTTGATATTTATAGAGTGTCGAATTTACCTATTTCATTGAACCCGTCTTTTAACTAGTTGTGATGATTCTGCCTTATCCACAATATAATTTCTATAATATTCACAAATATTTTTCAAGATATTATATGTTTCAATAGATTTAGACTTAGTATATGGCTATCCTTCTTCATTGAGAGAGAGTTTTTCTTCAAGTAACTTTACCATCATTTCTGTTTTAGCCACATTCTGTTTTTGTCTTTTGATTTCATCAATGAAATGAATCTCTTTAATTTTATATTCTTCCTTTTCTTTATTTATACTATATTTTTTTCTTTCAACAAAAATCACTTTTCCTTCTTTATATTTTTTATCTCAATATAATTATTGTTCATTTTTTAACATGTTCTCTAGCTCTATTCATTCAATTACATCATCTTCACTATGAGAGATGTCAAATCCTTTTTCCACATGATCCATGAAGTTAGTTTTATATTCTTATTGGCTAAATGAGATGGAGTTAACATAATATCCTTTCTCACTAAGCTTATCTTAATTAATTATTTCTTTCTTCTATCAAATTTGGTTATGCATTTTGAGAACATTCACCATTTTTTTGTTTTTGTTTTTTATCAGCTATCTTAGATTCCACAAGCATATTTTTAGGAAACTGTACAACAAAATTCATGATGTAATTTCATTTTTATCACCTTGGAGGTAATTTACTTTTACCCCTAAAAGTTTCCTTTATACATAATTTTGATACCAGAGAAATGATTCTGTTAGATTCATTATCTTCATTTTCACCATCAGATTCACTTCATTATCACATTTCATCATCTTTGATTTTGAGCTTTCTCATGGATTCAAAATTCATCTCATCTTTGATTTTCTTCTTGAAGAGGGGTATATTTCACATTTCATTTTTAATGAGCATGTTATGTAATTTTTTGACAGAATTATTGTTTCTATTATCCATAACTGGTACTTTAAGATCAAACCTCTCATGAAAGTTTTTCATTAATTTGGTTTAACAAAATTTGATCATCCAACTTTTCCAAAAAACCCCAAATAATAATTGAAATCTCATTAAATATTTTCAAGAAGTCATAAATATTTTCTTCTTCACCCATCTTGTTATATTAAATTTTAATCCTCTAATGTTTAAAAATTTTACTCTGTGACTTTCATGTTTCCTTCACAACTACTTTATAATTTATCAAAAAGTTTATTGGTATTCTTGAGTCCCACTACCTTTGTGTATAGTTACTCTGAAAGATACATGAAAAATTAAATTTTGAGTTTTTCCATCAACTTATATACAACTCTTATCAGTAAAATTCATAAGAAAATCATCAATAATAAGTGGGAATTCAACATTAACTACCTCTTTGACATCAGGTCCAAGAGATAAAAGATAGGGTTACATCCAATTCTTCAAAATATGAAATTTCTTTCCATAGAAATTAGGAGAACCCGAACTATTTAATTATTTTAGATTATCCATATTCAATAATTTGTGGATCCAAAGAGAGGGAACCAACACTCTAATACTAGCTGAAGCTACAAGTGAGGATTTAAACTACTAAGAGGGGGGGGGGGGGGTTGAATCACTTGTGTTTTTTCATGTTTTTTCTATTGATATAATCCTCTTTTGATCTGTTAGGATCCAGTACACTCTTATGATAACTCAATATCTCTATAAATTATTAAATATAAATAGCACAATAACACAATATATTTATGATGTTTGATCTAAATACGAGCGTACTCATTACTCTGATTGGTTAGACTCCCCAATCACATATTCTATACTATAATCACAAGCAGTTACACCATATATTTCTTCACTAATATAGAGTCCAATATGTTTTCAGAGTCACACGTAAAGTATCACACATATAGTTACAAAAATAAATACAATAAAGACCACTTCTAAATGTTGGAAACTTCTCTAAAAATTAATGATGATATTTCGTTTTGAGCCTTGAAGATAAATAAAATATAATATGCTCACTTTTTGAAAAACATAACTGAGATGGTACTTCTTCAATATACGACTTCTAAATTCTCAAATATATGATTATCATATAGAATGTGAAATGATAATTATGTGTATAAAATAATTACTTCATAGATACTATCTGAACAAAAACTTTTATAGGTTTTCAAAATTGATATTTTCACTTTGATCTATAAATAATTTTCTCATAAAATCATCTTTGGACTTCAGCACAATCAATGTCTATTTATATATTCCCTGAAATCTAGTCTAGGAATAAAGTTAGTATTAATAAAGAATAATTAAATAGTTATTAATGGATTTATCATGTGATAATTCTGTAAATGTGGTAAGTGAATTTAATGTGGTCTAATGTTCTGTACATTGAATTTTTAATCATATATGCATAAAAATTTTCAATTATTCATGTCCATATAGTAGTCCCCATTTATTCTCCAAAAACACTAAAAACAAATAATTTTAATTCTTCTCCATAAATAATTTTAAAAAATATATGGGAACAACTTTGTATGAAAATAAAACATTTAGGTTCAATAGAAATTTCACCACATGTGAATTTATTATAGCATCCACAATAACCATATCCATAAACTAATCTCTAAGGGGGTCATCAATCTCTCCTTTATACGGAATAGTTCATCAATCCTGGGGAACATAAATCTATTAACACATTGCCATTAATAATTATTTAATCCATGTTTATCATAGCATATAGTGAATTTTCTTCTTATTGTAAACAAATAAATCACTATTCATCACAATCCATTGGGCACTCTAGTCTTTCCAATTTTATTTGAGGTCAATAACTATTTTATGTCTAATATAAATATATTTATTCACACCATTATTGGTAATAAAATCAATGGATCCATTGATAGGGGTAGTATAACATTTCTCAATGAAATGGGTCTGGAATTTGTCACCACTAATTATACATGAGCTACCTTAGTGTGTTAAATTATAGAAATTAACTCAGATATTAAGTATATCCATAATTTTGTTTTCATTTGATCATAAATCAAAACCTTTCTTCCATGGTATTTTCATGAATACATTAAAGATATCACATGAAATCCTCTTAAAAAACAAATTAAATCATTTATGGACAATTATGATTCTCCCATATAGGACACTTTTCTTGTTATCTGTATCATAAAATTATCCCCCTTAAAATTAGAATGTATTTAATTAAAATAAGGTAGGGAAACTATGGGAAAAACCTAATTAACGAAAAATTCAAATCATTATCCAAAAAATATAGATTCACAGACAACATTAATTTTTATTAATATTTTCATTACATTCTCCCCATAAATAGTTAAATCCCATTAACTAATCATGATTGATTATTTGTTTTTAAATGAACACCATGCTTCTTCTTCTAATGTATCCTTTAAGAACTGATGAAAAATGATATATGTCACTCCATGAGAATAATATATCCCTACCATAATATATTAATTGATTTTCAGTTATCCCCATAATCACAACACTATAAATTATATTAATAAAAAAACATAGGATTTATGTGAATAAGTTTGTTTCCGTCTTGCCACTTAGTGGGAGAAACAATGTTGAGAGTTTCTTTATAACCCAAAAACTGATTTATTTTATGCTGTAATTTTGTGTGACATTTTTATTCTATATCCATGGACACCCTAAATGAAGAAATTCACACGAATAATTATAGTCTTTCGATATTAAAAAAAACCATTTTATTGAATTAGATTTTTCACATAATCCAAAAAATCACATGTAGTAATGACCCGGAAATTCCAAGGAATTTTCTTTCATAATTTCTTTTGAATTTTACGAGGAAGCAGTTTCTGACGGCACCTAATTCTGAGGCCTGGTGTGCCCGGAATCAATTTCTGAAGTTTAGCTCGTGTACGTTAAGTGAAAAAACGGGCGGGTTTTTTTCTAACTTTTGAACCGGTGCTCGGAATTAAAATCTGAGGGCATCGATGAACTCGCAACGCCGATAATTGCTTTAGGGGACCTTTACCATAGTTGTGTTTGCACAGGTGGAGAAGTTAAAAATTGTGTATTAAATGAGGAATGAATAAAATTGTAAAACAATTTTATTTTTATAACTAAGGTGGTTTTAACATACATAGGGGAGTTGGGGTGGGAGCACCTAACTACCCATGTGAGGATGAATGTTAGGTGGGGCCCATATGAGCCCCAACCTTTCACATTACCATAACTCACTTTTAACTCTCATAAACTCCCACCTTTAATAATGTAACTCTTCCTTTTCCTTTTTAATTTTTCCAACCTACATCTTAATTAATTTAAACAACTCTTCATTTAATTAATTAAGAGGATTTATTTCCCAAAATTGGAATGGATTGGAAAGTTCAATTAAAAAAAGGTGGAAGCTTATTCTAATTGGGTTGGCACTTGTGTTGGGAAAAATCATTGGGAGAGAGAGCTCTATAGTTTTGAAGAACTTCTTCCTACGACGATGAACGATTCATCTCCTTTGTCAAAGAACAACCATCCTTCTCACCGAAGAACGTTCCCTGGATTTCCATCAAGGGAGGAGACACCACCGTGGGGAATTCGCAAATGACGACGTCACCTTCCGATGTCAACGGATGATGCTACCTCTCCACAGATCTGTCGAGTGATCACATCACAAGGTAGGGGTTATTTTGTTCAATTCATTATCATCATTATTCATTGCTTAATGTTTGGCCACATGATATCGTCATAACGGGAGGAGATCAGACCACACAAACATGGCCGATTCTCCTCACCTCTTCTTTGTAAATTTTCAACAATGTCGAAGGTGTATGCACACGATGTCGTTGCACCATGCGGTGATTTGCAGAAAATAGCGGTCATGCAAGGCTGCGACGAAGGCGGGGTGGTGTCGTTGCACCGCACAGGGACGTAGAGGACCGCAGCCAAAGCGGGCATCGGTGGTGGTACGCGGTGCCGTCACGCCTCGCTGAAGAGGCCAAGGAAGACCGTGGCCAGAGAGGGCTGCGGAGGTGGTGTGAGGCGTCGTCGCACCGCACCAGAGAAGCCAAGGAAGGTCGCGGCCAGAGTGGGCCACTGCGGAGGAGCACCGCACCGGTGAGACAAGCCGCGACCTAAGGCCATGGTGGACCAGCAAGGGCAGCTAGCCGATCCGGCCACCTGTGAATCCAGGTGGCGGGACCCCCACTAGGTCCCGCGACGCCTCACAAACCAGCCGTCCTTAATGGCCGGATGTTACCCAGAAAACCGGGGGGGGGGGGGGGTTGTAACCCCCATGACCTGCTGCTAGGGCGGACCCCACAGGGTCCACCATTTCCAGTAAAAGGGGGCACACCCCTTGCCTCCCGCTCTGCCAGCGCTGAGCCGCGACCGGCTTCCGAGTCGGGCTGACCGCGCCCAGTCGGCCCGGGCCACGCCAACCAGGTTAGGTCACTCCCACTCGGGCCAGACCTAGACCCATGTCGAGTCAACCCGGTTCGTGCCGACCAAGGGGGTATTGGGCTGGGTCGGACCGGGCCCAAACCCCCTATTTTCTGACCAGGTTCGTTCAAACACCCATATCATGGGCTACGGACCTCCGATCTACACACTGCCAATTGCGTAGGGATCCTTGGATCGAGGCGGCAGTTTCGGTATATTACACTCAAGGTTTAAGCGAAGATTGGGTGTGACTGGGTTGGTTCGAACCCAAAACTAACCGGGCCCTCAGAGCAGAAATGGTTATAATTTGAGCTCCGGACGTCCGATTGACGTACCATCGACTTTGATGTTTTTATATTGAAGATAAATTTCTTTTTGTATACTTAACCTATGATTTTAACCCAGTTGGAGTATGTCTGGGTTGGATTGTACCTGAAATCCAACCGGGCCCCAGGAACAGAAAAGCCAATATCTCTCAGATCAGACGTCTGTTTGACGAACAGTCAGCGATATTGGTAATCACGTTGAGAAATGGTCTTTTTGAGTATACCCTATGAGAGTTTAGTGTATAGTTGAGATACAGACGTGTTGGTTCGTACACGAAACCAACTAGGCCCCCGGGATGAAAAGACCAATACCTCACAGACCGGGCATCCGATTGACGCGCCCTCTATTGTGTTGAGACCCCTATGACGAGGAGGTACTTTGTGATACATATTAATGGAAATTTTAGATACTCAGATTATCGACCAGTGGATTGTGGAGCGGACCCTCCTAGAGACAAGTGTATAGATTGTAGAGACCTTTTAGCTATAGACTGAATGACTGCTTAACCGATTCAAGTCGGCGTGATTCGATTAGTCTAGTGGACTGAGCACCCAATATTTGGCAGCAAAACCAGGGGGACGGATCGCCTAGTAGTTGGCAGTATACCCACAGTACTCAATATGAGGAGTACCTCTATCGGCTATTAGGGGGATCACACGATATTTGGCGGCAGACCCATAGTGGACGGAGCGCCCGGTATTTGGAAGCATACCTGCGGTACTCGATAAGAGGAGTACATCAGGAGTCTATGGTTAGTGAGTAGCACCTTGGAGTCATGACAGGGCTACTGTACTCAACAGAGGAGAAGTTCTCCAGCATTTGTGGTTTCGATAATGAAAATCCTGGTTTGAGCCGAGTCAATGTTCTTTGTGTTTACCTCACGATTGAGATGGGTTACTTGATAACTTAGGTATATGTATGGGCACATACCTGGGTAGTGTTTATCCATTGATTCCATACTTATGTGATAACTCATGATTGATATGGGATATTTGATAACTTAGGTATATGTATGGGCATATACCTAAGTAAGGGTTATGTGTTAAGATCCTTATTTGTGGTTATCCGTGTTGGATTTAGTGAGACCTTGAGGGTCTCGGGGTCCCTACTGGGTATCGTTATACTCACCCCTACACAGGTTATGCCCGCACCCTATTCTATTGGTTACAGAAGATGGATAGTGCCTACAGAGGCCGAGTGAACAAGGACTGGACAATACCTTGAGATGGACCTCACGGCGAGTCAATACCCGGAGGAGGTTGATGGACAAGGGCGTTGAGGAGGCCATATATACCTACCCTTATTGTAGGATTAGAGGTGGACGATCCAAGAGCTGCACTATCTATACCTACCCTTCTGGTAGGATCTGAGGTGGGCGACCCAGGAGCAGCATCCATCTTTCAGCTATTTGCCTTCTTCAGAAGTACTTTCGTTCAGTTTTAGTTGTACTTTTCAGATGGGTTTGTATTATGGACCATATACATTTTAGCACATTCTTTTTTACTTAGTGTTTACTTCCTCTTGTACTCTATGGTGTTTGTATACTTTTATAAAGGCAATGACTTCCCTTTTTATCAGTATTTATGCCTTTGGTTCTAGTCACCATCCCCTGGCCTATGGAAGTAGAGCTTGGGGTAGTCACGACACGGGCCCCAAGGACGGGTTGTGACACATTGATTCTGATGTACATACTAAATCATTGTTGAAGTAACCAACTAGGCTATCTATATAATAATAAATTATTTTGGAGTATGTATAACATGTTCATTTCATTCACAATGATTCTCTAAAATTGTTTTGTATAATCTCTTTTAGAATCATTTAATGAAATTTTAATTCTTCTTCCAAGATGTGTTTTAATAAACTAACAATTTTATTTCTTTTTAGGATTTACTATATTATTTATTGTATAATATTTTAAGTCATAATGAAACCCTATCGACACAAAAATATCCCCCTATTTGGAAAGCAAAAAATTATTTACAAAAAAGAGTATAAGGACTTAGAATATCAATTAAACTACAAAGTACGTAATACTTTGTTGTGTTCCATGACCAATAATATATATAGTCAGATTTCTTCTTGTGAAGCTGAAAATTGTGTCTGGAAGAAATTGGATGTTATACATTTTGGTACATCCAATGTGATTTAAACTATAAGAGCTATGCTTAGAGCAGAATATCAAGGATTTCTATTTATTTATGGAGAACCTGTATGTAAGGTACAAAAAAGGTTTATGAATATTGTCAACAGTTTACAATCTATGGGAAATAAAGTCCAATATGATGATGCTCTTGTGGACAAGATTATAGATATCATGCCTAGTGAGTGGGAATATAATTGAATAGCTATCGATGAGAATAGGATAGTATTTCGAATTAATCCTGATGATATTTTTTGAACTCTTCTTAAAGATGAGATGAGAAATAAAAGAGATGATGATATAAATAATTAGAATAATGGAAATGGAAGTGTATCCTTTACATCTACTAAATCGAAGACTCCTGAATGGGTTACAAGATTGAAGTCGATGAAATTTACTGTTTTATTTAAATATAGTGAATGTGAACATAGTGAGAATGAGGTAGCTAATCTAGCTCAAAAGATTAACATGATTGCTTGGAAGAAATACTTTCTATATAAATATAAAATTAAAGAAATAAAATATAATAAAGACTCATAATGCACTTGATATGAATGCAAAAGAGCAGGGCATATAAGGCCGAATTGTCATATGATTACGAAAAAGTATAGAAAGTAAAATCATTATTAGAGGAATAGAAAGAAGTTTTATAAGGATAAAGTTAAGAATGTTTTTAAAGCTAATGACACATGGAGTGCCAGTGGCATTTACTATTTTGATGAATCCTCAAATTACAATTCATCTGGTCAAAATAATCATGGTCTAATAGCTAAACTACCCATTTAAAATCATCGTCTAATTGACATGGTACACAATTTCGAATCTACCACTAATGTATCTTTGAATGAAAATTATACTGACGATAAATACTATGAATCTTTAGATGATGAGTCTTCCTCATCAAAAGATAATGCATTACCTTCTTATGAAAAAGTTTCTAGGTTTGATAATCATCTTGAGAATGAAAATTCTAAACTCAAGAAAAATCAATATAAGGGAAATTATGGATTATCTATTTCAATCAAAGAATTATCAAATATTTCTAAAGATCATGATAAGAAAACGTTTTTTTGAATGTATTTCCAAAAAACATATAGAACTTAATTTCAAGAAGGATAAACTTTCTAAGGATCTTAAAAATGTAATTTATAAGAAAAAATATTTTAGAGGCTAACTCTAGAGCTAAAAAAATGTTTTTAAGGATAATAATCTGGTTATTAAACTAATGTTAGAAATATTTTCCTTAATGAAATGTGTGTCAAACTTTTCCTTAGGTAAGGAAAATTTTGAAAATAAGTATTATCAAATTCGACCTTTATGAAATTATTTTGGATTTGGTTATACCTAGTCTAAACTAGATTTTAGTAGTAACTATTTTCTTCCTCAATGTGCTCCATTATGCATTAAATCTCAGTGTTGTGGACATTGGGTGAAAAACAATTCATTAAATAAAAATCATTCTTTAGGTTTTCATAAATGTTATTTTTATACGAAAATATGAAAAACTAAAATATTGCTTTCTGAAATTTTCCAATCCTATAATGTTTGGATTCTGAAAGTCTAAAGTTTTAATTTCATGGAAAATAATGAAATTACCAACAAAAATAAATCATACATGGATAGTGGATGTAACTAGAATATAACTCGAAACAAAAACTTCTTTGAAAATATTATCAAGGAGAAAGGAGGAAAAGTATCCTTCAGAGATAACTCTCAAGGAGAATTTTTTGGTATAGGTAACATTGTTCTTCTTGAAAAAACATTAATTTCAAATGTATTATTTGTCAAAGGTCTGAAGCACATCTTCATTAGAATAAGTCAATTATGTGATGAAGGTTACCATGTGAATTTTAGGAATGATAAATTCTTAGTACACAATTCCAAAGATGAGTTTATTATTTCTCTCCATAGGAAAGAGAATGTATACACACTAAACATAGAAGACCTTTGGGGCCAAGATCTACCTTGACTTTGTGCAATGGAAGATCAATCTTGGTTTTTGCATAGATGGTTAGGACACTGTAACCTTAGGAACCTATGAAACCTCTCAATGAAAAGGCTTATTAAGGATATAACAGAGCTTATATTTGATTCTTCAAAAGTTTTTAATCCTTGTTAATATGGAAAGAAACATAAATCAAGTTTTAAATCAATCAGAGAAGTCCATACTTCTGATTCATTATAATTAGTGCATATGGATATTTTTGGTCCAACACAAACTAGAAGCATTGGAGGAAAATATTATGTATTTGTCTTATTTGATGATTACACTAGATTTACATGGGTTTATTTTTTAGAAAAAAAATATGAAGATTTTTCTTATTTAAATATTTCATTATCTCAAGATAAAAATGAGAAAAATATTTCATTGATAACTATTCATAGTGATCACAATGGAGAATTTAAAAATTCTAATTTTGAAATTTTTTTTAGTAAGAAAGGCATTTCTCATAACTTCTCAGCTCCAAGAACTCCTCAACAAAATGGTATTGTTGAAAGAAGAAAATAGATTCTTAAAGAAATAACAAGAACCATGTAGTGTGATTATTCTATAGCTAAACAATTTTGGGCTAAAGCTATATGTACTACTTGTTATAATATAAATCATGTTTTTATTAGATCTTTTCTTAACAAAACCCATTACTAATAGTGGAATGGTAGAAAATCTAGACTATCCTACATCAAATTATTTTGTTGAAAAGTATTCATTTTGAAAACTAAATATAATTTACTTAATTTTTCACCCATATATGATGAAGGAATTTTCCTAGGATACTCCATAACTTCTAAGGATTATATAGTTTTCAATAAAAAAAACGTGTACTGCTGAAGAAGTAGTGCATGCCAAATTTAATTAAACTAATCATTGTGTTTTTTAAAACCTCAACCTATATCTTTTGGATGTGTTTTAACAAAAAAAAATTTAAGCCCTGATAGAAAATCTTTCTGATATGGAAAATTTTCAAGAAATATTTTTTGAATCATTTACTCTATAATATATTATACCATATGTTGATGAACATGTTTTATAAAACCCTAATCGGTTGTTTCATAGGAATCATCCCGGTGATAGTATCATTGTTGATGTAAATAAATATGTGAGTACTATAGAATCTTTAGGAATTGAAGTAGAACATATAGAATTCCTTTCCAACATATAATAGAAAAGAACTGTAGAACCTTTAGGTGATTATTATTGGATTAAACCCGTACAATATGAGCTGAATGAATTTGAAAGGAATAAAGTCCGTACCTTGGTTGAAAGACTTAAGGAAAGATCTGTTATTGAAGTAAAATGGGTCTTTATAAATAAGTGTGATGAAAATGGAATCACTGTAAAAAATAAGGCTAGAATAGTTGCAAAAGGCTGTAATCAACAAGAAGGAATAGACTTTGAAGAAACCTAGTCTCCAGTAGCTAGGATTGAATATATTCACATTTTACTTTCCTTTGTAGAATTCTTTAATTTCAAAATTTTCCAAAAGGATGTAAAATGTTCTTTCTTTAATTTATGTGTCCGAGATGAATTTTTTGTTGACCAACTTCCTAGTTTTGAAGATAAAAAACATCCTAAACATGTTTTCAAACATACCCATGCATTACATGGACATAAAAAATCCCCTGGAGCCTGGTATGATAGAATTATATGATTTTTTATAAAAAACAACTAAGTTAAGGGAAATGATGATTCAACCATTTTTATATTTAAAGATAAGAAAAATGCGTTTATTGTTTAAATTTATTCAGATGACATTATATTCAGTTCAACTCAGTATTCTTTAACTGATTCATTTGTGCATATAATAAAATATGAGTTTGAGATGAGTATGATGGGTGAGTTAACATTTTTCATAGGTTTTAAAATTTCTCAAAAACAAGAATGAACATTTATATATCAATATAATTATATTAAATATCTTCTTAAAAAGTATGTATATGACAACACTTAGAGTATATGTACTCTAATTGGTACCTCAATTTCACTTGTTCTTGATAAAGCTGGGAAAAAAGTAGATCAAACATCATTTAGAGGTATGATAGAAATTCTAATATATTTGATAGCTAGTCATATAGAAATAATGTTTTCAGTATTATTATATTGAAGATATCAATAAAATCCTATGGAATATCATTCGAAAGTAGTGAAAAAATTTTCTCTATTTGAAGGGAAGCATGGATCTAAGACTCTTTTATACTTCTGGAAATGATTTTGTTTTAAAATGTTTTTTTAATGCTGACATTAGTTGATGTTTAATGGATTGGAAAAGTATATCTAAAACTATTCATTTCTTAAGAGATTCATTAGTTTCTTGGTTATTCCAAAAGAAACACTATGTAGCACTTTCCACTGCTGAAGCTGAATATGTAGCAGCTAGAAGTTGTTGTTCTCAAGTGTTGTGGATTCAACACACACTCACAGACTAGGAATGTGTTTTACAAAAGAAAAGTTATGTTGTGATAACACTAGTTCCATTTACCTATGTAAAAACCATTCACATCACTCTTGTGAAAATCACATAGATATTAGGTATCAATTTTGTAGGGATCACACACAAAAAGGAGATATCAATATTCAATTTATTAGAATAAAAGATCATCTTGCTAATATTTTCACAAAATCTTTACCCTCCATAATATTTTATTATATTAAACAATAGTTAGGAATGATAACTGCAAGGTAATCTTCCATATTAACTTTTTTTTGAAACCCATCTCTCAATAGTAAGATGCTCATTTTCATAAGGAGAGTACATTTTCATAGTCAAAATTTTTTTTAGATAAAATATTTCTTAATGAATTTTTCTATAATTAAAATTGTTGTACTTAAAATTTTCGTAATCTAAAGTTATTCATGACGAATTTTCATTATTACTAATAATTTTACTTGAATTCCAGAAGGTATGATTCCTTTATTAAAATATAGTAATCAATTTTTTAATTGTTGGTATTTTCATCTTTTAAAATAACATTTTTCATAATTTTTAACAAAATTTTTCAACTTCACTTTCCATAAATACGAATGTTTATCTTAAAAACCTCAAAAGATTGGAACCTATCAAAATACATCTTCAGGTGTCATCTCAACCTTCAGATCAGATCAAGCTTATTTAAACTGTTGGATCCTTTTGGGAATATGAATCATCCCCTCAAACAACTATATAAAGTCTCATCGATGTTTTTACCACATCGGTTATCAATATTTGGCATGATGAAACTCTGCTGCTTTACTTAATGAGAGTTCCAAATTTTCGAGTTTTCCTCAAATTCGAATATCTTTAGAATATTCTCCTGAGAAACAAATGTTGTCAATTAAGGAAATTTCTGAATGGGAGATCTAAAGAGAAATATTAGTAGATATCAAGTTCTTTGCTAATTATTATTCTATTATTTCAAATAATATCAAGCTTAATGGATGGGAGAGCTTGTGTGTGTCCAACCTGAAGGCACATGACCTAGTTTATCCAGAGTTTCTAGTAGAATTATATGAGTATGAATGTTTCATTAATGAAGGTGGGAGAGACAATTTTTGGTTTAAGAGTTACAGAAACCCTTTTCTCTTTCCTATAGTAAGGATACAAACTTATTTGTAATTTCATATGAGGGTGAAGCTAATTTATGTACCCAAAATCTATCAGATGTAACCAATTTTTTTATAAGGATAAGTCATTTTTGTTCCTTGGTTTGAAAGAAGTGAAGATTCCAAAGAAATTTCATCACTTTACATATTTTCAGATTCTTGAGTTATGGGTTCAGGGTTTTCTCATTCCGAGAATAGGAGACAAGGGATCCTTATATAAGAGAGATATCTATATTATGGATTTTGTGTTGAACCTTAGGAAAATTAATTTGGTGAAGTATGTCTTGATTACAATCATGAATATCTAGAATTGGACTCTCAAATGTCAAATCATCATTTTTCGGGTTATTCTTTCCAATATCATAGTCATTTATCTTGAATCATTCAGAATCCATTGTATTTCTAAGCCATGGGATTTTAAGGTTATGTTGTTAAGTGATGATATACTGAAAAGAATGAATGATGGATTCTCTAGTGAATCCAAAGAATTATATGATTTATCTAAATATGAAATCCAGGAATTATTAATGAAATTGGAAGTGGTTGAGACTTCCAATAAAGGTGGGAAGAAGAGAAAGGTGAAGGAACCGGAGGGGAAATAAAAAACTCATGTAGTTCAGGAAACTCAATCCACACCTCTAAAATTTAAGAAGAAAAAGACTTATCTAGATGAAGTAGTTTCCAAGTGGGGAGAAGAAAAGAAGTATAGGAAGGAAGGGGAGCCTAGTTTTGTCTTAGACCTTGATGAAGGTATATCCTTGAAGATTAAGTCTAATGAGGAGGATGAGAAACAAAAAAAGCTAAAGAACCAAAGGAAGAAGATGTTGGAGGATGAAATAGTTCAATATCTTCTCAAAGACAATGAGAAAGCCTCTAAAAAGTCTATGTATCAGAATCGTTTATGCTAGAATCAGTCCCAGTGAATCTGGGAAATAAAATAATGACTCTAGAACAAGAAAAAGATAAATAAATTGTTCATGAAGAGGATGTCAAAGAAGATGAAGAGGAAGGAAGTGATGATACAGAAGATATGATAAGAAAAGTGGAAGAATATAATGAGAAGGAGAGTACTTCTAAAAAATTATCAATCTGAACATCTCAGTATAAATCTACTAAAATTATTTCACAAGGAACAGAGGATAACGAGAAGGAAGAAGTGAATAAACTATCTGGTGATGAAAGCATCAATCTTGATTTTGTTCTACCTGAGGGTCTAGTGGCAGATGGTGAAAAAGAAAAATTTGAGGAAGATAAGATATTTTAACTATCAGATAGTGAACATAAATCTCTAAAATAAGTAGAGATAATTCAAAGAGATGTTAAGGGAAAATAAGTGTTGGTTGATACACTGAGGAAAGTCGTGGTGGTAAAAAAAGATGTTGGTGGATTGTCAAAGATAAAAGATAAAGAGATAGAAATAGAATCCCCACAAACCAAAGAATCTGATTCAGAATCGTCCTCTATGGGACATGAAATTGTGGTCCAATCCTTAAAGAAGTTGGTTCATACAATTCCATTGTTTCTGAGTATATACTTGAGGTTTCATATCCTTCAACTCTTGTTTAATAAAAAATAAGATTATATTTTTGTGCTTATGGATATGTTTTTCAAGCATGAGGCTGATTTCAAATATTTTAATATCAGGTATGTTGCTCACAAGAGGACATATAAGAAAATTACTATCTGTTCTAAGAATACAATTGAAGAGCTGATAATCGTTGATGAATTTTAAGATAAGGTTAAGGATACTTTTGATACCAAAGATGTCAAGATCAAGGTTCTTACAAAACTTTTTGAGGAGAGGCTTAGTATGAAACAAACAACCCAAAATAAAGAAGTCAAAGTTCTGAATGGGAAGATTAACTCAATCACTTTGAATTAGAAAATGGAATGAGATCTCAGGATTGAGTTAAAAGAAAATCTTAGTATGCAAGAAGAGATTTTTAATGCTCAAGACAAATTTATCAAGGCGTAGGAAGAAATGATAAAAGCTTTGGAGAAGAGAAATGAAGATTAGGATCAGTTGTATAATGACCCATAATTTACATACATGGTTAATACTTCAAAATTGAATCATACTTATTATAACATATAACAAAACCATTAAAGGACCGTATAGGTATAGTGTCTTTAGAAACTGGGAAACATAAACAACTGGTTCATAAAGCATCTACACTGTCTCCCATTTATTTCATCATATCAACAGTCCCTTTTTGGCATATCTTACTTAATACCCTTCTTCTTGACCCGGGGAAAGAAAAAATACAAAAGGGTGAAATGAAATGCTCAGTAAGGTTAAAAATAAGAAATATCAATTACATCAAATTCATAATAACATAACATTTTGAAAATATTATCCAGCAAAAGAGATCATAATTTCATAACATGGGATAAATCATGGTAGTGATGTGTAATCTCAATAATCATAACTTAAAACATGAAACTTTGTGGAATACACACATAATCATAGATACTCATTTCTTATTAGTCAAGACTCATTGCCAAGACTATCTTAGTGGACAAAGTCCATTTCTAAACCGAGTTCACTCCTAGTTTCAGTCCTATTTCACTGAACTAGTTTAACCTACCGTTCCAGCCATGTCCATATCATGAGATATAAAATATTTACCCAATGAATTGGAGGTAGATATAGGTCCTACCCATCTCATAATTATACCATTCTTATGTGTGCCACAAAATAATAAACCATACATCATAGCAAAACCCATGTAATAAAAATGGGATTTTTAAACATCGTGACATCATAAAACAATTCATATAAGATAAAGGAATTCATAAAAATATATCCATCACAACATTATCAAATAAATGTAATAATAGGGATAGAAATAGAACCCTATATTTTCTTAGATGGGAAATAATTTTGATAAAACACTTGCACTCCATTCTTGAGGAAAATATCCTTTCTACTTCAAAAACATTTTTCCTTTCTTAACATGTCATACAATTTTAAACTAAAAGACATTGATTAAAAATAAACGTGAAAATTTGAAAAGGAATATTCTTGGAAATAATGTTTTAAAAATCTATTCATGTCGTATAATTTAAAAAAAACATTCTTCTCGTACTTTAGTCGGAAAAGTCAAATAAGTACCTCGTACGAAAAACGACAAAATATTCCTTTCATATCGTTTACTAAAAACTCACCAAAGTGTAAAATTTGATATAAAATATTGTAGAAGTATATAAATATTACATATTTAGGAAACATGGATGTTGATGATAAAATACACCCCAGTAAATACCAAAGTATAAACAATCTCTGATAAAAATGAGATTGTGATATTTCCCTTACCTTAGGTCCGATTTGCTTCGTAAGTGTCCGAAACTCCTGTATAATGATTTAAATAATGTTAATGACTTATTCCATAATCATAATTATTTTTATGATATCATATATGATCATATTATTATCTTCTTGTTAGTAATATTTCGTTATTACTTGTTATTCAGGTGTTTATTAATTTTTGTTCTTATGCGTGTTTTGTCGAATAAATTCTTATTCTTATCTTTAGGTTACAGATACCTCATTTCCAAAATGGTATTAGTGTACTATATTTCATATTTATTCATTCAATTCATTTATATAATCATTATGAAATGAAGATCATGTAGAACAAGTCGCATCACATCGTGGAGATGGTATTCCGTACGTACGCACGAGCAATGATATCGTTCTAATGATCGTGGAATTGTATTGGAGTGTATGTATACTATTTCAGAATCAATATCACTTTACAATAATCATATATAGTTATTATTTATACTATTATACCCATCCAAGTAAGTTGGTGGGGGAAAATAAATTACACCACGGCGTGGAGACGGTATTCCATACGTACGCATGCGCGGTGATTTTATTTTCCGTAGGATGGATAGATGATGAAATAGGGTTGTTTCATACTTATAATAACATATAAGTATATGAGTTATACGGATGTTATTACTTCATAATGAAACAACTAAATAAGAATAAGTGGAAGAAGAAATAAAGATGAAAGAATCTGTAACGGGCATTACCTCTTCTTTGAAGCGCCTCTTTGAGATCTTATCTTAGGGCACTAAAATTGGTCTTTGTAGAAGACCAGGACCATTATATTGTTTCTAGGGAAGTGGGGATGTGAAATGGGCAGGGTTTGGCCGAGCTTGAAGGCTCAAATTGGTGTGAGGAGGAGAGGGAGGAGGTGCCCTTTTATAAGGGAGGAGAGGGTCACCTTTAGAAAAACTAAAAATATTATTTTATTATAAAGCCAAATTCTGTTTTAAATAGCTCCAAATTGATTTATTTCGAAGTTAAGGTGGGTATGGGTCGAAATCCTCTCATCCGACAGAATTTAGACAAGTTTAGGTTCCTATTTTAACCTTATCATTTATATTTAACTTTAAGTTAGATAATTTTACTTTTACCGTGTCTTTTTCTGTTCTTACACTATAAGGTTAATAAACTTATTATAAAAAGAAAAAAGAACCCCAAGTCGTTTATTATTAATATATATAACCTTATATAAGTAATTTGGCCGAACCATAGATTTTTAGGAATAAAATAAAAAATAATAATATAATATTTATTTAAAAACTATTTTTTGTCAATTTTGACACTATTTAGTAATTGATTTTTTTGAAAATCATAACAGAATGATTAGTTCTAAAACAGTTAATTAAATCAATACAAACATGTCATATAAACCTAGAAAATTAGTGGAATTCATAAAAAGTCTCAAATTACATTTATTTGGGTATTTATTTCATCAATTATGTCAATATTTCATTAATAAGATAATTGCTGCATCATTTTGTGTCATAAATAAAATAAATTATATAATGTCTAAAAATTACAAATAAAATACCATTACGTAGGAAATATTGTTATCTTTCTAATTAATATTTATATTGAAATTTATCTTATGTATAAACCTTAATTAAAAATAATTTAGTTATTAAACTTTGATTTTAACTATTTTAACCCTTCTTTAAATAAATTAATAATAAAAATCCTAATCTAATCCATGTGGGCCAAAATGGTAATATTTTATTCCTAAGGCTGTTTTTTGTCGAATTACACTTATCCAATAGAATTAGGACATGTTTTAGGGTAAATATAATATCATTTTTACCCTTAATTACGCAATTTACTTTTAACTGTGGTAAATAAAAGTAAAAAGATACTATTCAACAAAAATTATTTTCATCTCATTGAACCACATTTTACTTACTAACATCAACCGTGTCTCTCGTATTTTTGAAATTCCACTCACAAAAGCGGTAAAAGTATGTTTTATGTAAATTTGCAAATTCTCCTAGGAGGTGGGTAAAAGACGGTGAAAAGTTCAATAAAATTTTTATGTATCTAAAATTATTATAAAATTACCTTAATGAATTGAATTGAACTTATATAAGTATTATGTATAAATTTTGAGCTAAAATAAATTTAATTAAAATAAATAATTATTTAAATAAAAAGTTGGTTTTTAAATAGCAATCTAGTGTTTTCACTATTCATCAAAAATTGAAAGTTTTCAGAAAAATACCAAAATTTCACCCTAGGCTAATTTCGATAGTACGAATCCAAAAATGAAGTCAATTTTGAAAAATAAAATTTATAAAATTTTAAAAAGTTGTTATTACTATTCATAATGGCTAGTTTTAATAATATTTTAATAGCATATCATTTTTTAGTGAAACTCGGTATTGCGTATGATAGAAGCTATCGAGGAAGGTCGTGATTACGTGTAAAGAAAGGCAACCAAGTGTTGTGTGTAGTGAAAGATTATTTTCATGATTTATATAACATAAAAACAAAATATTTCTCATAAAAGTCTCAGGTGTTACATTTTACCCCCCTTAAAATGAATTTCGCCCTCGAAATTCGTCACTTTTGTAACAAACAGATGAGGATACCTCTCCCTCATCATATCCTCAAGCTCCCACGTAGATTATTATAATTGGTGGTTCCTCCATAAAACTTTCACCAAGAGAGTGGTCTTGTTTCATAGGACTTTTTCGCTATAATCAAGAATCTCTACCGGCTGCTCTTCATAAGAAAGATCTTTCTCCAGCGGTACAACTTCTGAGCTGATTACATGTGAAGGATTAAGTATGTACTTTCTCAGGAGAGATACATGGAACACATCGTGAACATGAGAGAGATTCGGTGGAAGTGCCAATCGGTAAGCTACCTTCCCAACACAATCCAGTATTTCGAAAGGACCGATATATCTAGGGCTCAACATCCCCTTCTTTCCAAATCTCATGACCCACTTTCAGGGAGATATTCGTAAGAACACTTTATCACACACTTCAAACTCTAGGTCATTTCTTCGGTTGTCGGCATAACTTTTATGTCGATTCTGAGCTGCTCTTATGTCTTGTTTAATAGATTGGACCTTTTCTGCCATCACATCAACAATATCAGGTCCTAATAGCTTTCTTTCCCCAACTTCATCCCAGTAAGTTGGAGTCTTGCATTTTTTTCCATAGAGAGCTTCAAAAGGAGCCATATGAATACTAGAGTGAAAGCTATTATTATAATCAAATTCCACCAATGGTAGGTGTTGATCCCAACCACCTTTTAAATCCATAGAGCAAGCTCTCAACATATCTTCTAGAGTTTGAATTGGTCTCTCAGACTGACCGTCTGTCTGAGGATGATAAGCATTGCTGAAACTCAACTCTGTATCCAGAGTATGCTGAAGACTTTGCCAGAACATTGAGGTAAACCTCAGATCCTGATCAGATATAATAGAAATTGTTACTCCATGCAATCTTACCACTTCCTTTACATATATCCTGGCAAGCTGATCTAGAGAGAAATCCTCTCTAATAGCAATGAAGTGTGCAGACTTTGTAAGACGATCAACTATGACCTAGATAGAATTATTTCCTTTGGATATTTTAGGAAGTCTGGTGACAAAGTCCATAGTGATGTTTTCCCATTTATATTCTGGTATGGGTAATGGTTGTAACATTCCCTTAGGCTTCTGTCTCTCAGCGTTAACTTGCTGACAAACCAAGCATCGAGAGACATATTCAACAACATCTCCTTTCATGCCATCCCATCAGAAGTACACTTTTAGGTCCCTATACATCTTCAAGATTCCAGGATGAATAGATAATGAATAACTATGAGCCTCATCTAGAAGCTCCATCTTTAATTTGGGGGTGGGAGGAACACAAACCCGATTCCAGAACTTTATTATCCCATCACAATCAAGGTTGAATTCAGGAACATTTCTCACCTTCTTTTGTAACTCGACATCTTCCTTCTGTGCCTCTTTAATCTTCACATGTATAGATGGCTGAAAATTAATTTGAGAAAGATAATATTTTTCCCCTTCCATTATAATTCCAAGATCCATCCTTTTTAAATCCATAAATATTGGATCTTTTGTGATCCTCATCATGGATAAACTGGCATGGTCTTGTCGACTTAATGCATCTTCCACCGTGTTTGATTTCCCAAGGTGGTAATGGATTGAGCAGTCATAATCCTTAATTAACTCCAACCATCTTATTTGGCTCATATTCAGCTCCTTCTATGCGAAAATATACTATATACTTTTATGATCAGTATAAATGTCACACCTTTCTCCATAAAGATAATGCCTCCAAATCTTTAATACAAATATTACTGCAGCTAACTCTAATCATGAGTTAGGTAATTTTTCTTATGGATTTTCAACTGTCGTGAGGCATAATCTATCACCATATCATTTTGCATAAGAACAAACCCCAATCCCTTCATGGATGCATCACTGTAGATCACAAACCTTTCTCCACTACAAGGAAGTGTGAGCACAGGTGCACTGGATAACCTTCTTTTCAACTCCATGAAATTCTCTTCACATTCCTCCGTCCAGACAAACTTAACTCCTTTCCGAGTCAACTTGGTCAGTGGAATAGATAATCAAGAAAAATATTTCACAAAACGTCAATAATATCCAGCCAAACCAAGAAAACATTGGATCTCAGTTACTGTTGTTGGTCTCGACCATCTTTCGATAACCTCTGTTTTTGCTGGATCCACAGATATCCCCTCTTTTGAGATTATGTGACCCAAAAATGAAATTATTTGAAGCCAAAATTCACACTTGGTAAATTTGTCATAAATCTTATCATTTCTCAGGGTCTTCAATACAATTCTCAAGTGATCTTCATGTTCTTCCTTGATCTTTCAATATACAAGAATATCATCTATAAAGACTACCACAAACTGATCAAGATAGTCTCTAAAGACTCTATTCATCAGATCCATGAAGATAGAAAGGGAATTAGTTAGACCAAATGGAATCACTATAAATTCATAGTGTCCATACCTTGTACGGAAAGCTGTCTTTGGTATATCCTCCCTTTTGACCCTTAAGTGGTGATACCCTGAACGAAGATCAGTCTTGGAAATGTATTGAGATCCACGTAGTTGGTTAAATAAGTCATCAATGAATGGGATATGATATTTTTTCTTGATAGTGATCTTGTTAAGTTCTCGATAATCAATGCAGAGTCTCATTGATCAATCTTTCTTCTTAAAAAACAGAACAAGTTCTCCCCAAGGTGACACACTAGGGCGTATGAACCCCTTATCAAGATTCTCTTGGAGTTGCTTCTTCAAATCCTACAACTCAATTGGGGCCATTCTATAAGGTGTCTTTGAAATAGAAAAAGCAACCGGTACGAGTACTATTGAAAACTCAACTTCACAATTTGGTGGAAGACCAGGCAATTCCTCCGAAAAGACATCATCAAACTCCCATACAATGGGAATATTCTTAATCATGAGTTTCCCACCAACCATTTGAGATAAATAACATTCATTTAGGGGAATCAAGACCCATAAGATGGAAGAAATTTCCACTGGAAGGTTATGTTCATCCTTTCATCGATAGACGATCATAGATTGATCTCGAATATGAAATGTGACTTCCAATATTTGGAAATTGATATGAGCTCCATATAAAGAAATCCAATCCATGCCATGAATCACATCAAATTTCACTATAGGAAGTATCACAAGATTTGCATGAAGCACTTTCCCACAAACTTCAATCGGAGAAGAATTAAAAGCTTTTGATGCGACTGTTGTGCCATTAGGGGTTGTCACAGCTAACTCTACATCTAATTGTTGAGGTAATACGGTGATACCCTTAGAAATTATTCCGAAATAAAAGAGTGTGTGGATCCAGAATCAAATAAAACATTTTCTACTTTAGAGTGGTTGGTAAGTGTACCTTTCACCACATCGTTATCATACTCCACATCATTGATAGAAATTGCATGTGACTTTCCATTGTCATTAGCCTTAAAAGTTTTTTGACGTCGACCATCATCATCAACCCTTGGATTTGGGCATTGATTGGCATAATTCCCCATCTCCTTGCATTTGTAACATTGAAGTGTAGGAGGTGCACTATGTGTAGCCTTTTCATTGTTCGCATCACTAGAAATATTCTTCCCATCATTGCATCATTCAAATGCCTAATGACCTTTCTTACCACATTTGAAACATTTACTTGTCCCTTTAAGACAACTCCCTCCATGTTTCTTTCCACACTTTGAGCATAAGGGAAAACTCATCTTTTTTTCAGTGTGGTCTTTAGATTTTCCTTTGAATTCCATTTTACTCTTCTTATCAAACCCATATGACTGATGGGTTACTCTAATATCCATCTCTAATTTGAGAGCACATCGAACGATTTCCTCATAACTATTGAAGTACCTTATGGCTAATGGCTTTCGAAGACTTGGTTTTAAGCCAATAAAGAATCGATCAATCTTACACTCAGGATGGATAATAATACCAGAAGCGTACCTTGCATGTCTTGTAAAATTTGCTTCATAGGTACCAACAGATTCATCATCATTTTTCTTTAGTTCAAAAACTCCTTCTCCATATTTGTTCGGAGAATACGAGGGAAGTACTTATTGAAAAATAAGTTCTTGAACTCATCCCATTCCATGGACTTAATTTCATCCCTTTGCCTAGTATTTTTAATAAGATTCCACCATTGATCAGCATCACCTTCAAAATGATACACTGCTAAGATGACTTTATCATGTTCTGAAAAATGAAGAACTGAAAATATCGTTTCAATAGTACTGATCCATTGTTCCGCAACTAATGGATCAGTAGACCCACTGAATGAGGGTGGACGCTGCCTCATGAAGGATTCAACAGAATGTTGCTCCTTCCTTTTCTCTTTTGGAAGTCCTTCATGATTCATAGCTTGAGAAAGATATGTGAGCATGGCTAAAAAAATTTCATTCCATTTCCCATAACGTTTGGTTGCTCACGGGGGCAATCATTGCATTGCCCATCACATTCCGCATTAACACGGTTCCTTCAGGTTCCAGCCATTGACTAAAACCAAGAAGAATAGTGTGAGCAACACTAATTATAATCGGAAAACTGGATAATTAAGAATAAAATTTCACACTTAAGGTCTTAACATAGGTTGTTCATGGCCATTTTGAAAACACTATGATCGTGTTCTCTGCTTAGCCTTATCCTTAGGATTCTTACTAAGGCTTTCACATCCTAGTTTGCAAAGGTTGACTATACCTTTCCTCTGATACCAACTATAATTACCCATACATTACATACATGGTTATTACTTCAAAATTGAAGCATACTTATTACAACATATAACAAAACCATGAAAGGACCATATAGGTATTATGTCTTTAGAAAATGGTAAACATAAACAACTGGTTCATAAAGCATCTACATTGTCTCCCATTTATTTCATCATATCTATAGTCCCTTTTTGGAATATCATACTTAATAGACTTCTTCCTGACCTGGGGAAAAAAACATACAAAAGGGTGAGCTCAAATTCTCAGTAAGGGTAAAAAAAGAAATATCAATTACATCAAATTCATGAGAACATAACATTTTTAAAATCTTATCCTGCAAAAGAGATCATAATTTCATAACATGGGATGAATCATTGTAGTGAAGTGTAATCCCAATAATCATAACATAAAAAATGAAACTTTGTGTCATACACACATAATCATAGAGAATAAGTTCTTATTAGTCAAGACACATTTCCAAGACTATCTTAGTGGACAAAGTCCATTTCTAAACCGAGTTCACTCCTCATTTCAGTCATGTTTCACTGAATCGGTTTAACCTGCCATTCTATCCATGTCTATCTCATGAGATAGAAAATATTTACCCAATGAATTGGAGGGAGATATAGGTCCCACCCATCTCATAATGATACCATTCTTATGTGTGATACAAAATCATAAACCATACATCATAGCATAACCCATGTAATAAAAATGGGAATCTTAAACATCGTAACATAATAAAACAATTCATATAAAATAAAGGAATTCAAAAAAATATATCCATCCCAACATAATCAAATCAATGTAATAATAGGTATATAAAAATAACCCTATATTAACTTAGATGGAAAATAATTTTGATAAAACACTTGAACTGCATTCTTGAGGAAAATATCCTTTCTACTTCAAAAACATTTTTCCTTTCTTAACATGTCATAAAATTTTAAACTAAAAGAAGTTGATTAAAAATATACTTGAAAACTTTTAAAGGAATATTCTTGTAAATAATTTTTTAAAAATCCATTCATGCCGTATAAGTGAAAAAAAAACATTCTTCTCGTACTTTTGACGGAAAAGTCAAAAAAGTACCTCGTACGAAAAACGACAAAAGATTAATTTCATATCTTTTACTAAAAACTCACCAAAGGGTAAAATTTGATATAAACTATTGAATAATGATATAAATATTACATATTGAGGAAACATGGATGTGGATGATAAAATACACCACAGTAAATACCAAAGTAAAAACAATCTCGGATAAAAATGAGATTGTGATATTTCCCTTACCTTAGGTCCGATTTGCTTCGTAAGTATCTGAAACTCTTGTATAATGATTTAAATAATGTTATTGACTTCTTCCAGAATCATACATATTGTTATGATATCATATATGGTCATATTCTTAGATTCTTATTAGTAATATTTCATTATTACTTGTTATTCGAGTGTTTATTACTTTTTGTTCTTATGCGTGTTTTGTCGAATAAATTATTATTCTTCTCTTTAGGTTATAGATACCTCATTTCCAGAATGGTATTAGTGTAATATATGTCATATTAATTCATTAAATTCATTTATATAATCATTATGAAATGAAGATCATGTAGAACGAGTCGCATCACATCGTGGAGACGGTATTCCGTACGTACGCACGAGCGATGATATCATTCCCATGTTTGTGGAATTGTATTGGTGTGTATGTATAATATTTCAGAATCAATATCACTTTAAAATAATCATATATAGTTATTATTTACACCATTATACCCATCCACGTAAGGTGGTGGGGGAAAATAGATTACACCACGGTGTGGAGACGGTATTCCGTACGTACGCACGCGCGGTGATTTTATTTTCCGTAGGATGGATAGATGGTGAAATAGGATTTTTTCATACTTATAGTAACATATAAGTATATGAGTGATACTTATGCTATTAATTCTTAATGAAAAAACTAAAGAAGAAGATGTGGAAGAAGAAATAAAGATGAAATAATCGGTAACGGGCATTACATCTTCTTTGAAGCGCCTCTTTGAGATCTTCTCTTAGGGAACTAAAATTGGTCTTTGAAGAATAACAGGACCATTAGGATGTTTCTAGGGAAGTGGGGAAGTGAAATGGGTAGGGATTGTCCGAGATTGAAGGCTCAAATTGGTGTGAGGAGGAGAGGGAGGAGGTGCCCTTTTATAAGGGAGGAGAGGGGCACCTTTGGAAAAACTAAAAATATTATTTTATTATAAAGCCAAATTTGGTTTTAAATAGATCCAAATTGATTTATTTCGAAGATAAGGTGGGGATGGATCGAAATACTCTCTTCCAATAGAATTTATACAAGTTTAGGTTCCTATTTTAACTTTATCATTTATATTTAACTTTAAGATAGATAATTTTACTTTTACCATGTCTTTTTGTGTTCTTAAAATATATGGTCAATAAACTTAATATAACAAGACAAACGAACCCCAAGTTGTATATTATTAATATATATACCCTTATCTAAGTCATGTGGCCGAACCATAGATTTTTAAGATTTAGATAACAATTAATAATATAATATTTGTTTTAAAAACTATTTTATGTCAATTTTGACTCTATTTAGTAATTGATTTTTGTGAAACTCATAACAGAATGATTAGTTCTAAAAAGTTAATTAAATCAATAATTACATGTCATATTAACCTATAAAATTAGTGGAATTCACAAAAAGCCTCAAATTACTGCATCATCTTTGTGTCATAAATAAATTAAATTATTTAATGTCTAAATATTACAAATAAAATACCATTATGTAGGAAATCATTTCAGATTTATAAATAATATTTATAGTCTAATTTATCGTATGCATAATCCTATATTAAAAATGATTTAGTTATTAAACTTTGATTTTAACTATTTTAACCCTTCTTTAAATAAATTAATAATAAATGTCCTAATCTAATCCAAGTGGGCCTAAATAGTCATATTTTATTCCTAAGGTTGTTTTTGGTCGAATTACACTTGTCCAATAGAATTAGGACATGTGTTAGGGTAATAATAATATCATTTGTACCCATAATTACCCTATTTACTTTTAACCGTGGTAAATAAAAGAAAAAAGGTACTATTCTCCAAAAATTATTTTCATCACATTGAAACACATTTTATTTAATAACCTAAACCGTGTCTCTAGGATTTTTGAAATTCCACCCATAGAAGAGGTAAAATTACGTTTTATGTAAATTTGCAAATTCTCCTAGGAGGTGGGTAAAAGACGGTGAAAAGTTCAATAAAATTTTTATATATCTAAAATTATTATAAAATGACTCCAATGAATTGCATTGAACTTATATAGGTATTATTTATCAATTTTGACCTAAAATAAATTTAATTAAAATAAATAATTATTTAAATAAAAAGTCGGTTTTTAAATAGTAATCCAGTGTTTTCACTATTTATCAAAAATTGAATGTTTTCAGAAAAATACCAAATTTTCACCCTAGGCTAATTTCAATATTCCGAATCCAAAAATCAAGTCCATTTTGAAAAATAAAATTTATAAAATTTCAAAAAGTGGTTATTACTATTCATAACGACTAGTTTTAATAATTTTTTAATAGCATATCATTGTTTAGTGAAACTCGGTATCACATACGACGCAAGCTATCGAGGAAGGTCGCGATTGCGTGTAAAGCAGTCCAAGAAAGTGTTGTGTGTAGTGAAAGATTCCTTTGATGATTTATATAACATAAAAACAAAATATTTCTCATAAAAGTCTCGGGTGTTACATTCTACCCACCTAAAATTGAATCTCGCCCTCCAAATTCGTCACTTTTGTAACAAACAGATGAGGATACCTCTCCCTCATCATATACTCAAGCTCCCATGTAGCTTCTTCTAATTGTTGGTTCCTCCATAAAACTTTCACCAAGCGTGTGGTCTTGTTTTGTAGGAATTTTTCGCTATGATCCAGAATCTCTATTGGCTGTTCTTCATAAGAAAGATCTTGCTCCAGTGGTATAACTTCTGAGCTGAGTACATGTGAAGGATCAGGTATGTACTTTCTCAGGAGAGATACATGGAACACATCGTGAACTTGAGATAGATTCGGTGGAAGCGCCAATTGGTAAGCTACCTTCCCAACACGATCCAGTATTTCGAAAGGACCGATATATCTAGGGCTCAACTTCCACTTCTTTCCAAATTTCATGACCCTCTTCCAGGGAGATATTCGTAAGAACACTTTATCACCCACTTCAAACTCTAGGTCTTTTCTTCTGTTGTCAGCATAACTTTTCTGTCGATTATGAGCTTCTCTTATGTGTTGTTGAATAGATCAGACCTTTTCTGCCATCTCATCAACAATATCAGGTCTTAATAGATTTCTTTCCCCAACTTCATCCCTGCAAGTTGGAGTCCTGCATTTCATTCCATAGAGTGGTCCAGAAAGAGCCATCTGAATACTGGAGTGAATGCTATTATTATAAGAAAATTACACCAAAGGTAGGTGTTGATCCCAACCACCTTTGAAATCTATAGAGCAAGCTCTCAACATATCTTCTAGAGTTTGAATTGTTCTCTCAGACTGAACGTCTGTCTGAGGATGATAAGCAGTGCTGAAACTCAACTCTGTATCCAGAGTATGCTGAAGAATTCGCCAGAACATTGAGGTAAACCACGGATCCAGATCAGATATAATAGAAAGTGGTACTCCATGCAATCTGTCCACTTCCTTTACATATATCCTGGAAAGCTGATCCAGAGATAAATCCTCTCTAATAGCAATGAAGTGTGTAGACTTTGTAAGATGATCAACTATGACCCAGATAGCATTATTGCCTTTGGATGTTTTAGGAAGTCCAGTGACAAAGTCCATAGTGATGTTTTCCCATTTCCATTCGGGTATGGGTAATGGTTGTTACATTCCCTTAGAATTCTATCTCTCAGCTTTAACTTACTGACAAATCAATCATCGAGAGACATATTCAGCAACATCACTTTTCATGCCATCCCAATAGAAGTACTCTTTCAGGTCCCTATAAATCTTCGTGCTTCCAAGATGAATAGAGAATGAATAACTATGAGCCTCATCAAGCAGCTCCTTTAATTCGGGGGTGGGAGGATCACAAACTCGATTCATGAACATTATTTTCCCATCACAATTAAGGTTGAATTCAGGAACATTTCTCACCTTCTTTTGTAACTTGACATCTTCTTTCTGTGCCTCTTTTATCTTCACATGTATAGATGGTTGATCATTCATTTGAGAAGGATAATATTTTTTCCCTTCCATTATAATTCCAAGATCCATCCTTTGTAAATCTATAAATATTGGATCTTTTGTGATCCTCATCATGGATAAACTGGCATGGTCTTGTCGACCTAATGCATCTGCCACCTTCTTTGCTTTCCCAGGGTGGTAATGGATTGACCAGTCATAATCCTTAATCAGCTCCAACCATCTTCTTTGGCGCATATTCAGCTCCTTTTGTGTGAAAATATACTTTAAACTTTTATGATCAGTATAAATATCACACCTTTCTCCATAAAGATAATGCCTCCAAATCTTTAATGAAAATATTACTGCAGCTAACTCCAAATCATGATTTGGGTAATTTTTGTCATGGATTTTCAACTGTCTCGAGGCATAAGCTATCACCATATCATTTTTCATAAGAACAAACCCCAATACCTTCGTGGATGCATCACTGTTGATCATAAAACGTTCTCCACTACAAGGCAGTGTGAGCACAGGTGCACTGGATAACCTTATTTTCAACTCCTTGAAATTCTCTTCACATTCCTCCATCCAGACAAACTTAACTCCTTTCTGAGTCAACTTGGTGAGTGGATTAGATAATCGTGAAAAATATTTTACAAAATGTCGATAATATCCAGCCAAACCATGAAAACTTCGGATCTTAGTTACTGTTGTTGGTCTCGACCATCTTTCAATAACCTCTGTTATTTATGGATCTATAGATATCCCCTATTTTGAGATTATGTGACCCAAAAATGAAACTTTATGAAGACAAAATTCACACTTGGTAAATTTGGCATAAAGATTCTCATTTCTCAGGGTCTTCAATATAATTCTCAAGTGATATTCATGTTCTTCCTTGATCTTTGAATATACAAGAATATCATCTATAAAGACTACCACAAACTGATCAAGATAGTATTTAAAGACTCTATTCATCAGATCCATGAAGAGAGTAGGGGCATTAGTAAGACCAAATGGCATCACTATAAATTGATAGTGTCCATACCTTGTACGGAAAGCCGTATTTGGTATATCCTCCCTTTTGACCCTTAATTGGTGATACCCTAAACGAAGATAATTCTTGGAAAAGTATTGAGCTCCACGTAGTTGGTCCAATAGGTCATCAATGCATGGGAGAGGATATTTTTTCTTGATAGTGATCTTGTTAAGTTCTCGATAATAAATGCAGAGTCCCATTGCTCCATCTTTCTTCTTAACAAACAGAACAGGTGCTCCCCAAGGTGATGCACTAGGGCGTATGAACCCCTTATCAAGATTATCTTGGAGTTGCTTCTTCAATTCCTACAACTCAATTGGGGCAATTCTATAAGGTTTCTTTGAAAGAGGCAAATCACCTGGTATGAGTTCTATTGAAAACTCAACTTCACGATTTGGTGGAAGACCCGACAATTCCTCCAGAAAGACATCATCAAATTCCTGTACAATGGGAATATTCTTAATCATGAGTTTCCCACCAAACAATTGAGATAAATAACCTTAATTTAGGGGAATCAAGACCCATAAGATGGAAGAAATTTCCACTGGAAGGTTATGTTCATCCTTGCCTTGATAGACGATCATAGATTGATCTGGAATATGAAATGTGACTTACCTTCTTTGGTAATTGATATGAGATCCATATAAAGAATGCCAATCCATGCCAAGAATCACATCAAATTCCATTATAGGAAGGATCACAAGATTTGAAGGAAGCACTTTCTCACAAAATTCAATCAGAGAAGATTTATAAGCTTTTGATGCGACTGTTGTGCCATTAGGGGTTGTCACAGCTAACTCTACATCTAATTTTTGATGTAATACGGTGATACCCTTATAAAATTTTTCAGAAATAAAAGATTTGGTGGATCCAGAATCAAATAAAAAATTTGATACTTTAGAGTGGATGGTAAGTGTACCTTTCACCACATCATTATCATACTCCACATCGCGGATAGAAATTGCATGTGATTTTCCTTTTTCTTTAGCCTTAAAAGTTTTTTGACGTCGACCATCATCATCAACCCTTGGATTTGGTCATTGATTAGAATAATGCCCCATCTCTTTGCATTTGTAACATTGAAGTGTAGGAGGTTCACTATGTGTAGCCTTTTCATTGTTCGCATCACTAGAAATCTTCTTCCCATCATTGAGGAATTCAAATGCCCAATGACCTTCCTTTCCACATTTGAAACATTTATTTGTCCCTTTAAGACAACTCCCTCCATGTTTCTTTCCACACTTTGAGCATAAGGGAAAACCAATCTTCTTTTCAGTGTGCTCTTTATATTTTCCTTTGAATTCCATTTTCCTCATCTTATCAAACCCATATGACTGATGGGTTACTCCAATATCCTTCTCAACTTTGAGAGCACATCGAACTAATTCCTCATAGCTATTGAAGTCCCATATGGATAACGCCCTTTGAAGACTTGGTTTTATGCCACTAAAGAATCGATAAATCTTACTCTCAGGTTGGATAATAACACCATAAACGTACCTTGCAAGTCTTGTAAAATTTTCTTCATAGGTACCAACAGATTCATCATCCTTTTTATTTAGTTCAAGAAACTCTTTCTCCATCTTTGTTTGGAGAATACGAGGGAAGTACTAATTGAAAATAAGTTCTTGGACTCATCCCATTCCATGGACTCAATTTCATCCCTTTGACTCGTATTCTTAATAAGATTCCACCATTGATCAGCATCACCTTCCAAACGATACACTGCTAAGATGATTTTATCAGGTTCAGAACATTGAAGAACAGAAAATATCTTTTCAGTAGTACTGATCAATTGTTCAGCAAGTAATGGATCAGTAGACCCACAGAATGAGGGTGGACGCTGCCTCATGAAGGATTGAACAGAATGTTGCTCCTTCTTTTGCATTTTTGGAAGTCCTGCATGATTCATAGCTTGAGAAAGCTGTGTGAGCATGGCTACAAGATTTTTCATTCCATTTACCATAACGTTTGGTTGCTCAGGGGGACAATCATTGCATTGCCCATCGCATTCCACATTAACACCGTTCCTTCGGGTTCCATCCATTGACTAAAACAAAGAAGAATAGTGTGAGCAACACTAATTATAATAGGAAAGCCACATAATTAAGAATAAAATTTCACACTTAAGGTCTTATCATATGTTGTTCATGGCCATTTTTAAAAAACTATGTTCTTGTTCTATACTTAGACTTATCCTTAGTGTTCTTACTAAGGATTCCACATCCTAGTTTCTAATGGTTGACTATACCTTTCCTATGATACCAACTATAATGACCCATACTTTACATACATGGTTAATACTTCAAAACTAAAGCATACTTATTACAACATATAACAAAACCATGAAAGGACCGTATAGGTATAATGTCTTTAGAAACTGGGAAACATAAACAACTGGTTCATAAAGCATCTATACTGTCTCCCATTTATTTCATCATATCTATATTCCCTTTTTGGCATATATGACTTAATACCCTTCTTCCTAACTTGTGGAAAGAAAACATACAAAAGGGTGAGCTCAAATTCTCAGTAAGGGTAAACAAAAGAAATATCAACTACATCAAATTCATAAGAACATAACATTTTGAAAATATTATCCTGCAAAAGAGATCATAATTTCATAACATTGGATAAATCATGGTAGTGAAGTGTAATCCCAATATTCATAAATAAAAACATGAAACTCTGTGTCATACACACATAATCCTAGAGAATCATTTATTATTATTCAGGACTCATTTCCAAGACTATCTTAGTGGACAAAGTCCAGTTATGAACCGAGTTCACTCCTCGTTTCAGTCCTGTTTCACTGAACCGGTTTAACCGGCCGTTCCAGCCATGTCTATCTCATGAGATATAAAATATTTACCCAATGAATTGGAGGGAGATATAGGTCCCACCCATCTCATAATGATACCATTCTTATGTTTGCCACAAAATCATAAACCATACATCATAGCATATCCCATGTAATAAAAATGGGAATCTTAAACATTGTGGAATCATAAAAAAATTCATATAAGATAAAAGAATTCATAAAAATATATCCATCACAACATAATAAAATCAATGTAATAATAGGGATAGAAACAGAACCCTATATTATCTTATATGGAAAATAATTTTGATAAAACACTTGAACTCCATTCTTGAGAAAAGTATCCTTTCTACTTCAAAAACATTTTTCCTTTCTTAACATCTCATACAATTTTAAACTAAAATAAGTTGATGAAAAATAAACTTGCAAACCTGTAAAGTAATATTATTGGAAATAATGTTTGAAAAATCCATTCATGCCGTATAAGTTAAAAAAAACATTCTTCTCGTACTTTTGTCGGAAAAGTCAAAAAAGTACCTCGTACGAAAAACGACAAAAGATTCCTTTCATATCTTTTACTAAAAACTAACCAAAGGGTAAAATTGGATATAAACTATTGTATAAGGATATAAATATTACATATTGAGGAATCATGGATGTGGATGATAAAATACACCCCAAAAATACCGAAGTATAAACAATATCAGATAAAAATGAGATTGTGATATTTCCCTTACCATAGGTCCGATTTGCTTCAGAAGTGTCTGAAACTCCTGTATAATGATTTAAATAATGTTATTGACTTATTACATAATCATAATTACTTTTATGATATCATATATGGTCATATTATTAGCTTATTATTAGTAATATTTCATTATTACTTGTTATTCGGGTGTTTATTAATTTTTGTTCTTATGCGTGTTTTGTCGAATAAATTCTTATTCTTATCTTTATGTTATAGATACCTCATTTACAGAAATGTATTAATGTACTATATTTCATATTTATTCATTCAATTCATTTATATAATCATTATGAAATTAAGATCATGTAGAACGAGTCGCATCACATCGTGGAGACAATATTCCGTACGTACGCACGAGCGATGATATCGTTCCCATGATCGTGGAATTGTATTGGAGTGTATGTATACTATTTCATAATCAATATCACTTTACAATAATAATATATAGTTATTATTTACACCATTATACCCATCCAAGTAAGGTGGTGGGGGAAAATAAATTACACCACGGCGTGGAGACGGTATTCAATACGTTCGCACGCGCGGTGATTTTATTTTCCATAGGAAGGATTGATGGTAAAATAGGGTTGTTTCATACTTATAATAACATATCAGTATATTATTGATAGTGATGTTATTACTTAATAATTAAACAACTAAAGAAGAATATGTCGAAGAAGAAATAAAGATTGTAGAATCGGTAGCGGGCATTACCTCTTCTTTGAAGCACCTCTTTGAGATCTCCTCTTAGGGCACTACAATTGGTATTTGAAGAAGAACAACACCATTATAATGTTTCTAGGGAAGTTGGGAAGTGAAATGGATAGGTATTAACCGAGCTTGAAGGCTCAAATTGGTGTGAGGAGGAGAGGGAGGAGGTGCCCTTTTATAAGGGAGGAGAGGGGCACCTTTGGAAAAACAAAAAATATTATTTTATTATAAAGCCAAATTTGGTTTTAAATAGCTCAAAATTGATTTCTTTCGAAGCTAAGGTGGGGATGGGTCGCAATAATATCATCCAATAGAATTTAGACAAGTTTCGGTTCCTATTGTAACCTTATCATTTATATTTAATTCTAAGTTAGATAATTTTACTTTTACCGTGTCTTTTTGTGTTTTTACACTATAAGGTTAATAAACTTACTATAACAAGCCAAACGAACCCCAAGTTGTTTATTTTTAATATATATAACCTTATCTAAGTCATTTTTCTGAACCATAGATTTTTAGAAATAAAATAACAATTAATAATATAATATTTTTTGAAAACAATTTTATGTCAATTTTGACACAATTTAGTAATTGATTTTTTTTTAAAATCATAATAGAATTATTAGTTCGAAAAAAGTTAATTAAATCAATAATAACAAGTCATATTAACCTATAAAATTAGTTGAATTCATAAAAAGCCTAAAATTACATTTATTTGGGTATTTATAACATCAATTATGTCAATATTTCATTAATAAGATAATTACTGCATCATCTTTGTGTCATAAATAAATTAAATTATTTAATGTCTAAATATTATAAAAAAAATACCATTATGTATGAAATCTATTTATCTTTCAAAATAATATTTATAGTCAAATTTATCGTATGTATAATCCTATATGAAAAATGATTTAGTTATTAAACTTTGATTTTAACTATTTTAACCCTTCTTTAAAAAAATTAATACTAAATGTCCTAATCTAATCCAAGTGGGCCTAAATGGTCATATATTATTCCTAAGGTTGTTTTTGGTCGAATTACACTTATCCAATAGAATTAGGACATGTTTTAGGGTGCTAATAATATCATTTGTACCCATAATTACCCTATTTACTTTTAACCGTGGTAAATAAAAGTAAAAAGTTACTATTCACCAAAAATTATTTTCATCTCATTGAAACACATTTTACTTACTGGCATCAACCATGTCTCTTGGATTATTGAAATTCCACCCACATAAGTGGTAAAATTATGTTTTATTTAAATTTAAAAATTCTCCTAGGAGGTGGGTAAAAGACGGTGAAAAGTTCAATAAAATTTTTATATATCTAAAATTATTATAAAATGACTCCAATGAATTTAATTGAACTTATATAATTATTATGTATCAATTTTGACCTAAAATAAATTTAAATAAAATAAATAATTATTTAAATAAAAAGTCAGTTTTTAAATAGTAATCCAGTGTTTTCACTATTCATCAAAAATTGAAAGTTTTCAGAAAAATACCAAAATTTCACCCTAGGCTAATTTCCATATTCCAAATCCAAAAATGATTTCCATTTTGAAAATTAAAATTTATAAAATTTCAAAAAGTGGTTATTACAATTCATAACGGCTAGTTTTAATAATATTTTAATAGCATATCATTGTTTAGTGAAAACTCGGTATTGCGTACGACGCAAGCTATCGAGGAAGGTCGCGATTGCGTGTAAAGCAAGGCAAGAAAGTGTTGTGTGGAGTAAAAGATTGCTTTGATGATTTATATAACATAAAAACAAAATATATCTCATAAAAGTCTCGGGTGTTACCAGTTGCTCAAGTGATTTGAAAAAGATCACAAGGAGAATAAGAAGATAAAAACCATCATGATGAAATTAGTGCTAAAGGAGAAAGAAGGATGATTTTTCCCAATATGAAATTTTATTGTATTTTCTTCTGTGTACAAATTATTTCAATCGTAATAAAATTTTTGGTTGTTCCTCATATGTTTTGTTGTATAGTACTAATATTTCATATACCATTTTTTCCATTCCCTTTATTCCTTTTTGAAAATCACAAAGGGGTAGAAAAAAATGACTTATGGTGATGATGTTGGTGATTGAACAACCGTAACTTGCGGGGTCACTATATTTTTATCCTCCTGGATATAACTATGGAGGGAGGCATGAATCTGATGGACGTCACATTCTAGGAGTATTAGGAAGATACCCCTTATTCATACCCCAGCCCTCGACTCGGATGAGCGAGGGGAGTGTTATCGTTCTGATTCATACACTGATTCAGATTCTGAGAAGATGACCGATTTGATCTCTGTCCGGTCCTTCCCATCATTCTTCTTTTGGCAGCGATGAACTGCCTCCCTTCCCATGGGTGGCTCTTTGGGACATGACTGATTTCTGACACGAGGTTCATCGGCCGCACTGGTGTTTGGGCAGAGAGGGTTTCCATCTGAGAAAGACAGGGTGTGAGGAGCACCAGGAAAGATGTCAAAGGGGACATGAGGAGGACCTCCATAGATAGCGCTGGAGTGGAAAGGACCTCTGCTGGAACTGGTAGAAGCATGGGGAGGTCCTCCACACTTTTTTTCCTGGCGACCTCAATACGAGTAGGGTCCTTGTACCAATCTAGATAAAAAGGGGTAGGACCTCCGAGCTGGGTGTGGGTGGAGCAAGGCTGCCATTCACCCCTATGGTTTCCAAGGTGAGGAGGACCTTCACTGGATATTGAGGGGACATGGGGAGGATCCAAACATTGAACACAAACCACACTGGTAATGTCCCTACACCGGTATTCGGGGTCAGGAGGAATGACTGCATACCCAGTTTTGTGGGCATGAGAGAGACTTCTGTACCAAGTGTCACCGTCGTGGGGAAGGCCCTCATATATATTGAGGGTGGCATAGGACAGACCTCCATGATGGGCCTTAAAGTGGGGAAGGCCCGCGCTCTTCATGGTAATAGTATGGGAGGACCTCTGTACTGGGTGACTTCGCTGCGGGTTAGCTCGCGGCGACCACTGCTCAGACTGGCGACCAAGAGAGTAGACCAAGCTTGCCTGTGGGGCGGTAGGGACCTCGATCTTGGATGGCCGTATACGTTCCCCTAATAAGTGCATGCAGGGAACTAATGATATGCTTCGGCAGTGGCTCATGCCACAGTAGCTGCCGACATTGATGCCCCTTAGAGGACGTCCTCATCAGTTTGCGCCTGATGCAGGCGTCAGGTCGGACGAACTAGAACGGGAGGTGCAGGAACATGGCTTACCTGCTCCTCATCCAGAAAGACTAAGCAGCAGTGCTGACTTGGCCAGGTGGGAGCCCTCACTGGGTGCCCCTGGAATGGGAATCTGACTGGGCTGGCCCAGACCTCACCTACCTCATATTCTTAGGGAAGGGAGTCGTCCAAGTATTCTGGGGACATGCTCCCGAAATAATTGTATGTCATGGTGGGGAGAAATGGCTCCCAACGCGGCCCTTGGGGGAGACATTAGAGATGAGGCACATATACCTCTTATCAAGTCAGGCCATATGTTGGGTTGGCATTATTCCATCTTCCTCGTAACAGCGCACAAGGTCGTTGATCACCATTCGTTGGATGACCTCGGATGAGGAGAGGGTACATATGTGCCCTTTGTTTGTAGATGTAGAGTTCATCGTGGAAGAGGCGAAGCCACGTGGGATGGCTAGGTTGGCACTGTCCTTACCCCTGTGTCGTTGGGAAGGCAATGATCGTATCCCTGGTACAGCAACCTGATTCTTGAGAAGTTGGGAGATTAACTCATCAGTGCTGAAAGAAAAAAGGAATCGATGACCAAGTCCCCAACGCCATCCCATCTTCCATGACTAATAAAGAGGGATCCACTCTGACAACATTGTATAATGGGATCTCCAAAATTCTATTACCGCAACATTTGGTGAGTTTCATTCCAGGCCAGCTATTTTCTTCACGGGACCTAACACCAGATAACTGGATCGGGTGACATGTCAATCCATTGATACTCTCAGTGCTACTAATCTCCATATTGAGTAGAAGAACTTTACATAGGGTTAACCATTTATATTTCCAACACTTTATCCAAGGCATTAACATCCATCTCGTTTGGAGATGAAAGGCGTGTTTTTGTTGCCCCACATTCTCGCTTTCCAAAGGAGGGGGACATCCGTCTCTTGTTCAGGGATGTCTGCTCCTTGATCAAAACAGGATGAAGGGATGTTAGTTCTTCCTTCCATAGATTCCTCCCCATAACATGTCACCTAATCTGGGTGTCCCTCATAGACATACGATGTTGTTCGTGAAACTCTTCCTCACACAATATATTCATGGATACCAGTTAATTACACTGCTTCTGTCAAGACATTTCAAAGGGTCCGGTCAGGGTAGAAACCTTCGGTCAGCGGATTATTCACGTTGGGCATCACTGGCATGTCTAGGCATCAGAACACTGGAGCGTCTGGGTTTACTGTCCTTATTATAGGGCTTCTTGAGGGCATGGAAGGCTGAGTCACTCCACGTCGAACGTAGGGAATTATTTTTCGTAGGCATGTATCTAGGGTTTTCCTCAGCTTCCCATGTTTATCACAGGGTATTCCACAAGTTTAGTATCCATCAGAGACCGACCAGACTGATCAGAACACTGACTAGAGTGGATCAAGTGGGTGAAACCTCTTGAGGGAACACTCATGTTGGGTATAACGTGTGGTTGGATGATCGAATGCTATTAAATGGGATGGGGGATGAAGAGTCATGATCCCAGAGCGATGTGGCAGCCTGGGTAAGAATCAAGATGGATGATGGTGTGGTTTAATGAAGTGGGTGGTGAATGGGATGGAACCGTCATGTGGATGATGATGGTTTTGGGCTTATGCCTCTAATAGGATTCCTACGTATCCCCATGGCAGGGAATCAATGTCCTTGTAGTTCATCTGACAATGGCTTACCACCGATTGGGGTTTCAAACGTCTTACCGCTGGATGGGGATACAATGGCTTACTCTTGGATAATAGTGTCAACGACTTACCACTGAATAAGATCACAATGGCTTACCGCTGATTGAGGTCCCAACGGCATAACACTAGATGGGGGAGAACCTACGTGAAGATGATCGAGACAACTGGGGGATAACGGGCAGGAACATCATGGAGGATTCCTACGTACCTTGCCTTGGAAAGGATCAAATAACTCATAGTTCGGGTGGTGGGAACTGACTGGAAGATGGTAGGGACCAATGGTTGTTGGGCTTGAACCTCATGGAGGCCTCCTATGTCCATGCATTGAAAAGTATTAAAGTTCATGTAGATCGGATAGGGGTCAGGGGTCGGTGAAACGACGTGAATAAGGACCTAGGGTCCAGGTGGTTGATGGGATTGAACCTCATAGAGGCTTCTTATGTACCTTTCCTTGGAAAAGATCAAAGTCGATGTAGTTCAGAATGGTGGGGGCATTTGGGGTTTATGGTCTGAGGCAGCACAAAGTGTTGGTGAACTGACGTGAGGGAGGTCGGAACGAACAGGGTGATGGGCTTGAACCTCGTGGAGGCATCCTACGTACCTTGCCTTGGCAAGGATCAAATTCCACGTTGTTCAGGTGGTGGTGGTGGGGGGGGGGGGGCTTATAATCTTGACTGGACAAGGAAGATGTCATGGTCGGTGCTCACTCTAATCCCACATGAGTCATGCTCGATGTGAGAAACAATAGGTAGCAGAGACCTAAAGACCACATTGCGAAAGGTACATCCCTGTGAAGTAAAGTGGGGATTACGCGTGATCGCAGCCTAAAGTGGAAATATGGGCTTATGTGTGGTTAGCAGCCCGAGGAGGTTGGGACTTACTCCATGATGGAGGCCCTATGGTGACAAATCCCAACAGGAGATGGATTTGGTACCGAATAAAGGAGGGGTCTAGTGACCATTCCCCCGGGTCCTTGGGACTGAAGAATAAAGGAGGAGCAGGGAGCCTACCTCCTACAAGAAAGCTAGGGGTTCACACCAGGGTGGTTTCCCTTTCCACAAGGACAAAATCCACTCAAATAAGATGGATATCATCCCCTATGAGGGATGATATCATCCTCGTGGAGACCAGTGGGTGTGGAGAATGTCCGAGGAGGGGGCACCCCGCATGCGAGGCACGAGGCGTGGCCACAGTTTAACGTCATGTGCTAAGGACGATGGTGCTTGTCAGTTTAACGTCCTGTAGCTCAGATGAGGTGGGTTTACTCTGCACCCATAGGACATACATAACCGGTACCGTCTGAACCTTGGTGATGAGAGGGGACGGGAAACACCATGGTTATGGGGTGTTATGGAGTGAACCATTGGGAGGTCCACATTATCTTGGCTATGCAATGAGGCAATAGTCTATAGCGTGCCTGTGAGAAAAAAGAATGATGTTATGAAACACAACGGGAAATATCATCCAAGGTACTTTGAAGTTACATCGTGTAAACCATGAATGTTGCACTGGAAATGAGTATATGGAGAAGGGGCTTTGGGTGTAGGAGGAGCTTGAAAATGATTCCTGGAAGAGGGACATTAAGGGCGCACAAGGTGGGATCCTTGCGCGCAAAAGGGGCAGTTGCACAAAAAATGGTGGGACTGGCGCGCAATGGAGTGGCGGGTGCGAAAAAGGCTGGGCCAGCGCCTAAATAGGAGGCGAGTGTGAAAAACCCCATTGCGGCAGACAAAAGGATTTTGCGTGCGAAATCAGTCGGGGCACGCACAAAAGGAATTGTGTGCCAAATAACTGATCACGCACAATTGGAAATAATTGTGTGTGGTGGAAGGGGCTTTATGGGATTTAGACAAGGATCAAGCTCGAGTGGTCGCATGCAAAGATGGACCCCCGGGAAAACTGGCTCGAAAAATTCAGTACCTAAGAGCCATCGTTTTGCGTGCATGGGATAAGAATTTCGCACAGGGGATATGGTTCAGATTCTTCGGCCTGAAAGTCAAAGGGGTGGCCTTCTATTAATAGGCGCTCGAGATCGTGGGTCCGCACAGAAAATATGATGGTGAAAAGTTTTCACTCTCCCGCATCGGTAGCATGTAAATCATCTGTGTGGGGTGGTTACATGAAAATTTCTATGCTCGCATCGAAAACACTCATGAATCCTAGAGTTTTTCATGTGGGAGTTTTTTTTCACGCAATTGTGAAATGTTTCGCGCCCCCATCTAGGCCCCCGAAATGGATCGCTGGTTCCAAATATTGCTTCGCTTTGTCATGCCCCAACATTATTCATATCTTGAGCATTTTTCGGCGTCTACAATCATAGTACCACATAGTCAATGAAGTATAAGGTTAACCCAAAAAATGGAAATTGGGTTAACAAATCCCTTATATTTGGTTCATCTTACATAAAATGTGACCAAATATCCTGTATAATGGATTAAATATTTTTAAAAATAAAATAAATAACCATATTTATTTTTATAATTAAAAATATGATATTATTATAACATCTTTCCACCCTTTTAAAAATAATATTTTTTAATTTACATTGTTTTGGGTGAATTTATTTCATGATTTCCAAGGTTGGATCATTATAGACTTTATTCTGAAATGGAATAACAACACAATAAGTAGAATGAAATGGTTTTAATATGTTTTCATAATTTTAAATGATTCTATATATCATTTTTTATGATATGATGATTGATAACTATATAAAACATTAATGAAAATCATTTAATTTAATTGGGTGGTTTTTATGATGATCGCGGACTTATATCACATTATTAAATATCATATTTATATATTGGTTCCAGAACATTAAATAAAATATTATATGTACAGGAAAATATATTTTTACCATAATAATGGTTTTAAGGAAATCTTTGAAGGTGGTAATGAAAAATGAATGTTTATCTTCCATGATTATGGTAAATTAATACATCATGGATGACGTTCTCAATTTTAGAATTAAGAAAGAGGACAAGTAATTTGATGTCACATTTTTTCATAAACATGATAATAATATAGTATATATAAGATACTATAGTTTTCATTCCACATGGATAAGGGGAGTTAAAGATAGTATAATAAAATAGAAAATAATATAAATTAAAATAAAAGAAAATGAAATTGGATATTACCTATTGATTCTCCTCTAAGAGAACCTCCTTAAGGCCCTTTTTTCACATTTCATGAGACTAAACGGTATTGGACATAGGGAGGAGTCATGGGAGTAGAATTTAGAATATATTAAACAAGATTCAGAGCTTTGAGGTGTGAGGAGAAGAGGTTGTGAGAGGTGGTATATATAGTGAATGAGAGAGGTATTTCCTCATAAATGTATTCATTTGTATATTAATTTTGCTTGTGATTGTGAATAGTTTTATAATTATCACTAATTGTATTAAAATAATGAATCGGAGTTATAAATTTTTATCTTACATTATCTATGAAAAAATAAATCATATATTTGTTAAATACCGTAAATTATCAAATTTTACTATTCACAAAAAAATCAAGTATTTCATAAAAATCCCAAATATACACCACAACCATTTTTCGATGTGCAGGATTAAAAAATAGACTCCATTTTTTAGAAATATTTTTTTTCTACAAATAATAAATTTAAATTTTAATTAAAATCATAATTTATTTTAAAAATACAAATTTAAAAAAAACTATATCTAAATTTTTTACACATTAAAAAAATATTTTTTCACTCATTATAATATCTTATTATAATAAGAAGATAAAATATTAATTTATGAATCTATTTTTTTAAATTCCATTTGAATTATTAAATTAATTAAAAAAATTATAAATAAAAATTTATGTGTTTCAAAATTACCAACTCCTAACTCATAATTTTCAAAAAAAATTCAAAATATTCCATGATATAAATATATCAAGATTATTCTAATAAGATACATAGATTTTTTTACTCTCATAGAAGAGGTGACTATTCATTTGTCCATATTACTCTTCCTAATTGTCATGTTACTATTCCTAAGGTCAAATTACTATTCTATCAGTATAAATTCCATAATTCCTATAATTCTGACGTATTCATTATACATTTATAATTAAATTATATATTTAATTATAAAATGAAAAAATTATTATATAAGTACCTGGGTCTTTACATTCTATGCACCTTCTATAAAATTCAACCTCATAATTTTTATTTACATATTAAACATGTTGGGGTACTTTTCCCTCATTGAATTTTCAAATTATAATGTTGCTTCTTTATCCATGTGGTTTCTCTACAGAACCTTAACATAATAAATTTGATAATTCCATAATACATGATCTCTATGATCAAGAATCTAAATTGGATTCTGTTCCTAAGAATGGTTATCTTCCAGGTAAGCTACTTCTAGGATCAAAACATTAGATGAATCTGGAACATACTTTCTCAACATCGAAACCTGAAAAATGTTGGGTGCCTAACATAAACACGAAAAAAAAGCTATTTGATATGAAACTGGTACATATCTGTCAACAATTTCATATGTTCAAATGAACCATGGACATATCTTTCCTTTAATACCAAAATACATAACTCTTTTCCATGGTTATATTATAAGAAAAATATGATCACCTACCTAGAAATAAAAGCATTTCCTTCTATTATCTATATAACTTTTTTGACTTCTCTAAGCTATCCTCATGTGTTGCAGGATCATATTCACTTTCTGAGCCACTTCCTTAACTAATTTTTTTCCCATCGACTTCCTCTCCATGAATTCATCCTAATATTATGGCGTTCAATAATGATTTAGATATAATTCTTCAAAAGGTACCATCTGTATATTAGAATGAAAAATATTATTATATTAAAACACAACTAAAGAAAGTTGTTGATCCCAAATTCCCTAGAAATCAACAAGATCAAAGAACAAAATCCATGGTATTAATTTTTATCGCAGTATATCCATTAGATTGAGGATAAAAATTATTACAAAAATATTATTCTATGCCTAATGAATTCTGAAGGTATTTAACAAAATTATAATTGAACCTTATATCATTATTAAATATATGTGAAAGAGGAACTCCATGTAAACTGATAAACTCTTTGAGGTATAGCCTTGAAATATGATCCAAATACATAGTATCTATAATTGGATAGAAATGTTATGATTTAGTTAGTAGTTCAACAATAACCCAATTATTTTTTACCATGATAAGTCATAAGTATTTCTACCATGATGTCCATAAAAATAGTTCCCATTTTCATCTCTGGAACATGAAATAGATAAACTTACAATTTAGTAATTTTCACTCTTCTTTAATCTATATACTAATAAAATATTTCATGGTGAAATATATAATATATTTTTTCATTCCATTTGGCCAGTAATACTCTCAAATGACACTACACATATTTGTGCTTCTAGGATGATCATTAAATGATGAACTATGAGGATGACATAATAAATCATTCATTAACTGTTAATTATAGGGCACAAATAATCTCTTACCATATATAAAATATAAAATTATTGACATTAAATTATAGAAACTTACCCCTTTGACCAATTGTACCTTTTTTATAACTCATATTCTTCCTTCTATGGTTTCTTAATTATTTATGATAGAGATTACTACACTAAAACCAAAAAAAATAGAGGAGTTTATGAAACCAACAACTTACAAGAAATTTTTTTTAAATCATTAATCAAGGGGTCATGTTACAAACCTAACATGGCTAATGATTCATGATGTTTTTTGACACAAGTAATCCACCAATTTGTTTTCTTTTCCATGATCGTAATTGATCATATAATATTAATCCTTTATCAGTTCAATCTATCTTCTTGAACTCATGTTTAATTCCTTTTATGTATATTTATAGTTAAGACATTTATGGTATATTTTTATTTCACATTTGGCTCAGTATAAATGATTCCTTAAAATTTTCAATGAACCAAAACCACATATTCTAATTCCATATCATGTGTTATAGAATTTAACATATGGGGTTATAATTCCCTTAATGCATAAGGAATATCCTGACCATTCTATATCCAAAAAAACCAAGTCCCTTTTCTAAAGCAACACTGTAGATGAAAAATTCACTCTTTATATAAGGCATGTCCAAAGTTAATGTATTCACCAATATCTACATCAATTACTAAAAACAAACATAACATTCTTCCATAAAACTAAATTTTACCCCTTTTTCATTAACATTTTTTGTCAGATAGATAACATTGCTATGATTTCAAAAAACATATTCTAATGACCTAGTAATCCATGAAAACTGCAAATCTATTTAATATTTTTTGTTCTTTTCCATTCAAAAAAATCATTGTTTTTGGCATGATCGGCTTGTATAGAATTCTGAATTATAATATTTACAAGAAAATAAATATATTGCAACCAAAAATAATATTTGATAAATTTACCATATAAGTTTTTCTTATTTGAGAGTTTGCAATAAATTCCATAAATGTTTTTTATGATCCTCATCAAATTTTAAAAAGACAATGATTTCATCAATCAAAAAATTATTAAACTTATAGAAATATTCAAAGAAAAGTCAATTAATAATGTCCATTAATACAACATGAGAAATTTTCAACCCAATTGGAATAAAAACAAACTCATATTTCCCATATCTAGTACAAAATACTATATTCAAAATTTCATCGTCTATCACATTCAACTGATGGTACCCATGCCTCAATTTAATATTGGAAAAATACTGGTCTCCCTAGATATAATCAAACAAGTCATTGATATGAGACCGTGGATAGTTTTCATTAACAGTAATGTAAATCAAATATATATAGTCAATGAAATATATCATGGTAACATCTTTCTCCTTAATGAACTAAATAGGAGAACACAATGGTGATGTGATAGGAAAAATGATGAACTTATTATGAAACTATTGCAACTAATTTTTCAAATCAAGAAGTTACACATTAGCTATTTGTTAAGGGTGTTTTGTAATTATCATACAATCAGTAACCAATACAATAGTAAATTGACCTTTTGGATTAGGTGTAACACCATAAAATTCACCAGGAAAACATCCAAGTATTCATTTTCCACTAGATCTTCATTAATCTGAATATTTCTTTTTGTTTTAAACAATATGAGCAATATAACATACACTTTCATATTTTAACAGTTTCTCATCTTCATGATATATTATCAATTTTAGGGGTTCATTCATGATTATAAACTCAAAATATTTCTAAAAAACAACATCATTGCCTCGATAATCAGTCATAGCATTAAAAAAATTCCAATACATACCTATAATGACTTCAAAATATGCTATGGGAAAAAAAGAAGGTGTATAGGTAATTTATTTTCATAAAAAAAGAGGATGATTCTTATAATTATAATTTGTTTTAATATTCCCCCTGGTGTTTTAACCATAAGTTTTAATCTCATTTCTTGAGGTGAAATATCATATTTACCATAAAAGGTCTTAAAAAATAAATCAATGGGTAGAATCCACGTCAAACTAAATGTTAGAAAAATCTATGTAAAAACAACAACGAACCTGATACCACTTCCTTAGATGGTTCAAAATCTGATGAAATAGTCTTAAAGGATCTCACTACACCTTTCTACATATAATTTGGAAGCCTTACATTATTAAAATCTAAAGTTGGGAAGTTATTTTCATAAATACTCATCTCACTACAGTTAAAACACATTATAGTTATCTTATCCTAATTAATCTTAAGATAATTTCCATTATAATCTCATTCCATATATCTAAACATAACACATAAAAAACACTTCCCAATTTTTTCATGTCATTCACTAGAGTACTTATAACCAATGTTTTGAAAACTAGAAACTAGACATTATTACCTTCAAATTTCATTTATGGATTCTTACCCATTTATGTCCAACTGGATCTTTTATTTGAATTTTTTTCAACATAAAAGTGATCATCAATAAAAGACATTTCTAACAACTCAACACATTGGAAAAGATTCTCATAAAATTCTAATTTACTAGAGGCCAATTCCCTTCCATATAATGGATTCAATCAAGAGTAAAATTGATTTATCATTCTATGAAGATCATGAATAATATTTGGAGGATACCCTGCTAATCAGGTAATGTTTACTTCATTTGTGACCACTGAATCCTTATCATTTTTTTTCAATTAATGTAATTTATTTTCCATCCTAATTTGAACTACCTTAGGAAAATATTTTTTGAATAATTGATATTTAAATTCCTCCTAGTCCAAGGAATCAATATCTTCACTATACCTGATATTATTGACCATTGACCACCTATTGTTTCTCCTTCAAAATGATAAATTTCAATACTAACCATCTAATTATTTGAACACCCCATGCCATCGAATTTCATTCCATGGTATTTAATCCATCCTTTAGCATTAAATGAGTAATAAAATACAATAAATGTGTGAGGGTGATACCTCATAAAATGATACAGTAATTTCATGTTCCATTGTGTTATCTCTAGTTGTTCTCTTACATGGATTCCACCCCCATTTAGAGCCTGCATCAACTAATCCATTACTATCACAAATAGTTCGGTTCCAACTTCCACCATTACAGGTATCATATTTTGAAAGACATGAACCTCTTAGTGCCTTCCTACATCAAATTCCCTTTTTCATATATAGAAAACAATTCTATGTAGACAAAACATAGATGAAGAAACATAGTAATATTTAAATTCTATATAATTTCCACTTATCCATAAGGTAAAAATAATTCATGGTGTTCTATTAACATCATTCTATCCCCTAGAGTTATTTAAATCCTTCTTAGATACTAATAAAAATGACCCAACCTTAGAATTAACATCCTTACACACATAAAAATATATTCAGTTTAGAGTTTTAGAGTATTAGTACATAATTCATAGATATCATCCCACAAGCATAAAATTTATGCATTTCTAAACCAATATCCATTTCTTCCATAACAAAAAAAAATTTAAGAAAAATAATAATCTTTCAATGAAAAGAATTCATGACATTAATCATGGATGATCATTTTGTCCTACATTTCCTTAATCCCTATGAAAAACATTTAAAAACATGGGATGAAAACACAAAACTTAGTAAGGGTCATAAAAAAAAGGATAGAAACTATTAGTACATGAATACTTGTAAACATAGGAAATCTTTTTCATAATGACATTCTTCTTCCACTAAATAAAAATATTAATTATTTATGATATAATTTGATTTAAATAAAATATAAAAAACATTAATAAAAAATATAGGTATCTTGGGGAATTAATTACATAATATTTTAATGCTCATGGATACTGTATGATTTTAAACCCTCCTGGAAACCTTACAATGTATCCATCACAGCTAACATATGTTGTAACCATCGTTGTAAAACTTGGAGTAATTGTACAACGAAACTCAAATATAGAAACACCAAATTCATTGTAGAGAGGTATAGGTCCCATATATCCTTATAATAAATTCCTAACAACCCTAACATAATCATAAAATAATAATACTTTTATAAAAACATTCAATTTATTTTTGAAAAAATAAAAATTTGAAACAGAATTTTTAACGAAAAGGAACATTCCAATTTCATATTATTAATGTTATAATTGATTAAAATAAGGAATATTTTTACACACTATATATCCACATAATAATAAATAATATAATAAATGTAAATTTCACAAATAAGTCCTAGTACCACATAATCAATGAAATTGATGGTTACACCAACAAAAGGAAATTGGGTTAAGAATTCCCAAACCATTGTTTCATTGTACTTAAACTGTGTTAGAAACTCATGTATAATGTTTTAAAGACTGTTATTAATCTATTAAAGAACCATATTAATATTTATAATTAATTATATGACATTATAATATCATATTCCCACCCATTTATTAAAAATATTTTATTATTTTCATTGTTTTGGGTGCATTTATTTCATGGCTTCCATGGATGGCTCATTATGGGTTTTAATGTCGAATGGAAGAAAACATCTATAAGTTGAATGATATGGTGTTATTATGATTCTATAATTTAAAATGATTACATACATTTTTTGGATATAAATAAGAATAATTAGATAAAACATTAATGAAGGTCATTAAATTTATTTTGGAGTTATTTATGATCAGAAAAATATTATATCACTATATTCAATATCATATTTATATATTATTAAAATAAAATTAAATAACTTATAATATGTATAATAAAATATAATTTAACTATAATATTGGTTTTATGACTAACCTTGAAGGTTCTAAAGAAAAATGAAAGTGTATCATTCATGATAGTGGTAAATCGACACATCACGGATAATGTTTTATATTTTAGAGTAAAATGAAGAGGATAAAAACAATGATGATGAATATTTACATTAACATAATAAAATTATATTATATGGAATATAATATATTTCTCATGACACTTGGATATAGGGATGTGAATATATTATAATAAAATAAAAATAATTGAAAAGAAAATAAATAAAAATCAAAGAGGATTTTACCACTTGAATTCTCCTCCTCGATAAACTCCTTAAGGCCCCTAGTTTTGCCCTTTTGGGGAGACCAATTGGTCATGTATCTCTTGAATAAGATTGGTATTTTAATAGGGTATAAAATAAACAAAAAACAAGTATTTTATGTGTTAGCAGAAGAGGTGGTGAGGGGTGGTATTTATAGTGGAGGAGAAGTGTATTTTCACATTATTATATTTATTAGTTTATTATTTTGGATCATGAATATTAATGGTTTAAAAATAATCACTAAATAAATTAAAATAATAAAAGAGGGTTTGATATTTTTGACAACTAAAATTCTTCCATCATCTAGGACTCAATAAGTCATGTATTTGTTAAATACCATAAATTATCAATTTTTACTATTTACCAAATATTCATGTTATTTAGAAAAGTACAAAAATTCACCCCAAACATTTTTTGATTTTTATAATATAAAATTTTATTCCATTTTTAGGAAAATTATTATCTAAATATGATAAATTTATAATTTATTTGTAATCATAATATATTATAAAAGTACCAATTTTAAAACTCTAAATGAATTTGTAACACATTGAAAAATAATTAAGGTCTTATTGAATTATCTTATAATCATAAGACAATAAAATATAAATTTATTAATCTATTTTATTGAATTAAATTTCAATTTAAATCAATTAATTAATTGTAAACTAATAAATAAATATTTATGTGTCACAAAAATACCAACACATAATTCATCATTTTAATAAAATATATATTAACATATTCCATAATGTAAAGGTATAATTATTACACTTATAATATACATATATTTTATTTATACCCACATAGATGATGTTATAATTATATTACCCAAATTACTATTCCTATTGGTCATGTTACTATTTCTAATGTCATGTTACAATTCAATCTGTATAAAAACCATAATTTCATTAAATTCAACTTATTCATTATAAATTTATAATAAATTTAAGTATTTCATTCCAAAATGAAATAAAATTATTATAGAAGTACAAGTGTCATTGAAAATAATGTCTCTATCAGTGAAAACCCTGAACCACTATAGTTATCTTAAGATCGTGTATTGGGTAATAATACTCTTGAGGCCTCAACTAATGAGACTTGTACACAATGACTCATTAATCCTATATCATAATAGATCAAATATGAATTATTAAGGTATCATGAAATCTATAAGCCTCAAATAGGATCATATAAGATCATGGTCATCACAGAAGTCAATAAATATTTCCTCTCATATAAGGCAACCTCACATGCTTCAGACCATATAATCCTAAAACCATAATAATTAAAGTCTATATCTTCTTGTTAAATATGTGTCTATTCATGTATTTAAAACCATTAATATCCATATATATCCATGAAACTCCATAGAAAAAACAGGTTATTGGGATTCCCCTTGGAAACTATGGCCCTTATTTTCTCTAGGATAATTTTTTGTCATACTTATAATATAGTATTACCCAGTAAGTGAACATTATCAATTTAAGAGAGTTAAATTGTAATGTTGATATATAACTAGTTCTCTATCAATGTATAAAATATTACATTGATACTTTTATCATTCTCATATCAATTAAGATAATCAAACAACATATCAACCCTGAATACCACCATAATTAAATTCAAATACAGGTGGAAAAAAAGATTCATTAGGTCCATAAAAAATGATGGTGTATTCTTAAGGAATAATGTCATGGAAAATTCTCATACTATCCATATCTACTATAAAATGTTGTTAAATTTTATCTAGTGGTCTAACACACACCAGATGGTAACCCAAAATCAAATAAAACGTGCATAAAACCATCACTCCACAAATATAGTGGATAAGGTCATCTATATATGGAAGTGGAAAATGGTTCATAACTATAAGTATGTTCATCCAATATAAATTCATAAAACAATTGAGGTTAAAATCCTCTTTCATTGAGAAAAGGACTATTGAACCACATGGAGAAGTATTAGGTCATATAAAACCCTTATAATCTAAATTGTTTAGCTCCCTTTCAAGGTCCTATAATATGGTAGTATCCAATATATAAGGGGTAATTTATACTGGGGTATGTAAAAACACAATAATGATAGAAAATTCTATCTATCTTTGAGTAGGTAACCATTAATATTTGTCTATGATGACATCCCTAAAAAATATACTACTGATGAGATGTTGGACTATGAATTCCCTGATCATCTAGATAAAATATAGAAATATTGTATACTATCACACCCATCCCATTATGCTTGAGTCTGGATTGGCTCTCCAGAACATCCCATTAACCGTTGTGAATAAAATGTCCACCCACTTGTGATTTTAAAGACACCATCTAATGATATATATTTCCATAAGAATGATTAAGAACAAACTAGTACATCCAATGAATGTTGTTAAAATCATTAATCTATATGAAGAAGAGGTCATCGAATTCCAAATTGAGTATCGAGCTTCATCAAACCACAGAAACCCAGAATATCAATCCTAAGGATCTACAAAATTGGAATACAAATTATGTAGAGAGAGTTTCCTATATGAGAAAGAGAAGATACTATAGTATATGCTAAAAAATAATACCTATCCCCACAAAAGGTGTGACACCCTAATCTTCCTGATTTGCTACACAACATACATCCTTCTCAATTAGTATCCTTGAGATACAACCTTCCGTCCATGCAAAGGTCCACTCTTCAGGAACTATAGTTGTCTAGATACCTCTTCCATGACCAACACCTCAGTTTCATCAGTGTTTTGTAATCATTATCCCTACTAGATGAGAATCTCCTGACCCCACTCCCAAATAAGTAGTTTGTGAATACCCTCCCTCACTGTCCATTGGAGGGAGATCTCTATAAAATAACTAATAATGACCCATATTTCTGGAATCCTGATATTCCATTGTGTCCTTAGTACACTAGGGTATCATATGTCCCATCCTACCATAGTGATAGCATATCACGCGACCACCTGAGTGTACATAATGGATGTTCCTATCCCGCATAAATTCTCCATGTGATGGTTTTATTCACTAGTTAATGTAGCTTCAGGTAAAGGTGTTGAACCACCCTTTCTCACATCATCATCCCCTAACATAGGTTACACTGAGTGAAAGATCCTAGTTCATTATCCCAAATATGGTAGTTAGCAAAAATAATTTCACCTATCATCATATGCTGTACTTGATCCCATCCTTGATTTGCACAGCCTAGAAAAAATCATCACCTAACAAGATAGGGTTGAAGTGCAAGAGATCCATAAAATGGGTGGAATTGGCCAAATTCAATGAAGATCTCTACTCCATGTGCATAAACACTCCATCTATATCAGCCCTCAACATCAAATTATATAAATAATCAGAAAAGGACATATGAAAATCCCACAAAGATATACATTGATAACTATATGCATGTTTCATAAAGATATATCATCACATGGATTAATAAAAATTTATATTTTTATTTAGATACATTATCCTCTTAGAACATGTATCAATATTCTATAAAATCAGTATGATGTACTCCATCCATCACTCTACAGCCGGTGCTCTGCCATCCTTTTAAAATGTGGCTAGATGATCCTACTAAATATCACATGTAAACTCTACCATAATTGGGTAAGGTTGTGGGGAACCCCGCATGGTATTCATGAAGAATAATAAAACCTCTCAAAACTAATAATTTATTCCTTTATTAGGTATATAATCTGGTTTCATAAATAGAACTACTAGAGGTTCAACTAGTAGATCTGGGCCCACCACATCTAGATCATGGTAATTTCCACCCTGCTGGATCATGACACGATTTCATCATAGTGTAATGTCTCAAAAAACTACAAAAAAAATTCATTATTGAAATATTATACATCATTATAGATCGTCAATATAATAATTGGAAAGGTTCTTAATTAATTATATAAGATTTAAACATCTCTTCATGATCTTAAATCTTGTTCTAAATGATGTAATGATCATAAAGATGCAGAAAATACATTTCCGACTACTCACTAGTAAGGTTGATTCAGGGTAAGGTTTCCAATTTGTTACAAAAGTCTCAATATACCAAGGGTAAATTTATTGATAATGAAAAAAATACAAATTATGTTCCATTAACATCCCCATTTACTGCAAACCATTCCATTATAAGTTAGATCTCATATTTTCATGACCATTTATATAGATATATACATATATCAAGGTATAATTATGTGTATTGCCACTGAAATTTATAAAGGCCCATAAACATTATGTATTTTTATTAGAATCCTTTAAATTGAACCATACCCTTTAAAAGCATCTACAGATGTAGCTGGTGATAAATAATTGCATGCTTAGATGAATAACTATTTCCAATTTATAAATTCCATTACTATTTATAAATTTAAATTGGTATTTATGCAATCAAAACCAATTAAGTATCCTATCCCTACATGAAATGATATAAAAATTTCATTGATACAACAATCAAGGCAGAATATCATGTTTTAGGAAATACACACATTAATATAAAAATGGAATGGAATATTCATTGGATATAAATCCTCAAGTTCCAATAATATTGAATGTGATAATACTTAATTTCCATATCCGGACAATGGTAAAAATCCAAATACGTTTGTAAAATTTATAATCACATTTGTCACCCAATGAGGATGTTATGATAATCATAATAAGTGAAATCCATAACAACATGGCCCATCAAGGTAATTTTTATTTTCACCTAATGTGGATTAGATACTCATAGGATGAGGATCATAACCAAATCCCTAAAATTCATAATTTACTTTCTACCATCCCAAATTATTAGTTCAATGAAAAGAACCCCTTGATACAACTTTTTTATGTCATGTACTAGGAAATTTGAAAAAAATATCCAAACAAGTGGTCACATGACCTCAATCATGGCTCCCCATACTCCAAATTCTTTCGACTTACATTGAGGGTCAGTAATAGTTTGATGGAGAGATTATAACATCATAGTCATAGAATAGAACAACATTATAATAATAAAAGTAAATTGTGAAAGAATTATAGAAATGGAAATAACAAAAGAGAAAATCATCCAATAATATGAATATCTAAAGGAAACCATATCCATGAATATCATATTCAAAAAATAATGATCATGTCATGATATACAAAAAAATGGAATAAATGGGTAATAGGGGAACTATCTTATATAGAATGTTGTAATATAAAATAAAAAACATTTCCCAGGAAATCTCTATTATAATCTCTATCATAGGCTCATTCCTTTTCTCTTGTACTCCATCCTAGTATATAAGGTATCAATAATCCATAGCTTGCCACTTACCCTTCTCACAACCTGAATCCATTTAGGCTATTCAGGTACCCAATAATGGCCCAAATATGGTTTGAGATATACTTAGTAGGCCACCACCAAGGTTGTCTAATTCCATCAAGTATGTGAATATAAAATAAACAATTTATAGGTAATAGGGAATGATATAAATGAAATATAGTAAATAAATTACCAATATAGCTTAGAGTTCCCATGAAACGCCCATCCTCTGCCACCAACTTTTTCATAAGAGGGATTGTCTTAGAGTGATAAGTTAGTGATGATTTGACTCATAATAAATTCTCGTGACTTGGCTTATAGCCAAGGAATCCCCCATTGCTCATTCTCATATAACTGTTTCATAAGTCCCACTTCATTACATATCCATAGTAGATATAAACAAATCTATAATTAATGTAAAGCATTGGCTGAATCAAAGTTTGTTCTTTGACAAGGAAGACAAGTCATATAATCAATTCATAAAATAAATTTATAACTTTATCCAATCCATGTATTTACTCATAGGGAATCTAGGTATCATCCCTAGTGATACTATGAACCCATCACTTTACAAGCCCATATAAGGAATTCCTCAATAGAACATTAGTATCGAATTAGGTGTAGTATTATGACCTAGCCTTCCGAGTCTATCCTTGGACTTCCATGTTAGGATCCCAACTATCACTCTTGGAATAATATAATTCATGAACACTTAAGTCCTTCCTTCGAATTCCTCAAAGAGAACCAAATTATCACTCATGTTATTATATAATAAAACATCAATGTGGGTTTATCGATAGAGTTTATTTGAGAGATCATGTGTCACTTGATGTAAAAGATAGTTCAATTACTATTTATTTATTTAAATTACCATTATGATCGTGTTCGTGGAATTTTGAGTGGTAACACTTGAATAATTCTTGGATTGGCATCATTTTATTATAATAGTCCCAAATTATATGCCTATTGTATTTTAATACAACAATACCAATTTTAAAATTCATTTTAATGGTTATCTTAAGCATAAGAAAGAAGGAACAATGAATAGGGGCCTAAGGGCATGTTCATCCATTCCTTCTTTCATTCATATCAAATCAAATTTGAAAACATTCTTTTAACAACCCAAAATAGGGGGTAAAGGTCACACCCTAAGAGGTGATTTAATTTCATTATCCACCCATAATGGTTTTATATCATTTAGAAACACACCATAATATGTTGTTCAATTTGAGTTCATCTACCTTAAATTATGGATAATGAGTCTATTGGGTTATATATGTCAATAGTATTCATGACATTTATGAACAATTTCATTTATTAGGTGATTCTCAAAGAACCCATTTTTTGGAACAATGAAATTAAACATAAACACCAAGAATTTATGGGAAAATCATGAGACCACATAACATTGATAGGTAGTCCTCCCCCCTCTACTTTTAGCCTTTAACTCAAGATATAATGGTAGAAATAAACTAAATAGATAAACAACATACAAATTGGGCATATTTTCTTTCACGAAAAAACATCCCATCTATTAAATGGAATGAATAATGGAAGGAGTATGAATGATGTTCTTGTTAGTGGATAACCAATGAAACATATTGTGTCTTATTCAAAGTCTAGATGAAGAACTAAGCTCAGATACCATGTGATAGAATGTATGAGCTCTTTAATGTTAGATTTGGGATACTATGCATGGGAATAATAAAGAGGAGAATGTGTTTATATTATATGTCCAAATAGAAAAACTGGAAATTTTTAAATGGATTATTATGTGGTATATAGTTTTGCAACATTATTGACCAAACTAAGAACCAACCTTGAAAATAACACTACCTAAGAACGAGGCTCACATGATTGATGTTAACATTTTTAGAAACTATGTTAAAACTGTGTGTTCCCCTCTATGAGAAACCTATAAAAAACTGAATGGTCGTGCATATTTTTCCTCAGGGATTCAACTAATATCACATCACCAACAAAATATTCACACAAATGGAATCCTACCATATACCCACAGTTCTAAACTCTGAATATATCTCATAAAATTTAGGGGGTAGGCTATACCCATAATTTTTATAGAAATGATGGGTATATGATATAAATATTTTTTAATACCCACGGTTCACATAAAACTGTGTGTATAAATGGATATCCATAATTCATTTATACCCTCAATTTTTTGAAGCATTTGTATATTCTCCTAACCACATTAGAAAGCTTCAGAAAAATCCATCCCCTCTTAGAAAACCTTGAAATATGTTAGTTCCCATGGTACAGAATTAATGTAGTACACTTATTATATATTTTTCATCCACACATGAAATTATAAATAGTATTCAAAGTATTTAGAATACTGTAACATACATATACAATCTATATTATCACTTTTTTAGTCATCTACACATGTCTCTAACTAAAAAAATATATGGGATAAATATTTCCATCATCACCACTAGTTCCATAATAATCATCACCAATATCATCCCTCAGAGCACAATCATCGGCACCACCACCACCACTCCCACCAACAAAATCATCTCTACCACTATTAGGACCCTCATTAACATCCCATGACCTTCAGGTCCCAGGGCCTACTAAAAATGACATTAATTACTAGAATAGTACATTATTAAATAATAAAAATCGAGAAACTTGGCATGAAATAAATATTGTTCTCTTGGACAATTGGTTATTTGAAAATGTTTCCATTTGTAAATTTCACTAATTATTTATTTGGAAAATTTTCCAGTTTCAATTTTGTGTATTTGGGTAATTATCCATTTATCAATTTCCACAATTTGATAATTTTCCATTTCTCTATTTAGATAATTGACCATTTAGACATTTTCACATTTGACCAATTTTCCATTTGGAAATTAAAGGGGAATTTATATCCCTATAAATATAGATTTATTTATATTCATATTAATGTACCTAGAACCTTTCATACTCAAGAGTTTTTTTCTACTCCAAAGAGTGAAAATTATTTATATATTGTTTTTTGTTTTTTTATCCATTACATACCTAAAATGAAAATTCAATAAAATAAATAATATTTACTCCATGTTTTCTTGATTGAAATAAATATAATTAAATTCAATGATTACAAACAATACTAAAATAAGAATATCATTTCAAAATGATACTAAATCAATGTAATAACAGTAGTACCAACCTGAGGAAACTACATCAATGAAAACTTAATGAACTATGAAATTATATGGTTGCATCTATATATTACCAACCAGTACATCATGTTAAACATCAACTCTCACAATGGGACAATTAGAGATATCAAATATGATATTTTTTCAACAACAATGGGGGATTAAATATTTACAATTTCTTTCCTGTCATCATGAAGAGTATATCTTGGCATTACACATTTTAGGACACTGTAATCAGGTCTCAGATGATCTTTCACATAAAACACATTTTTTTCAATTAATTAAAAAGTATATAGATCATCATTATCTAATAATCAAATCATGTAAATAACTCTAATTTTATATTCATAAACTAATACCCCAGGTTTCAACATTAAATCAAACCATTTTCATTTCATTATAGTGACTCATCCATGACAGTATTAAGCCAATATAAATATTTTATCAACACATATATAATAAAACATGTTTTCAAATTGAGGACCATTATCTAATATAGTAGAATATAATTCCATTATAGCTGTTAATATTAATATATCATGTTGTGTTCCAATTTTCATAACTCAATTTTTTATAACAAAATATTACCCATTGTTTTTAATGTTATTCTTTTACAAAACCAATAATTGAGACCAAAATCCAATGTTCATAATTCGTGAGACATGAAGTCAATAGGTAAACTCAATAACAAATATATATATATATGTGTGTGTGTGAATAATAGGATTAAATTAATATCTATATTTCATTTTAATTAGTTTAATGGTCTTACCATTAATTTCAACCAAGATAGAAATTGTTTTCTATGAAATTCCTCTCTTATTCTCAATGGAAAATATTGATGAACTATACTTATTATTTTTTTATGTTCCCTATATAAAATTACAATAACATTTTATGTTAAATTTGAAATGACATTGTATGATATAAAATATAAATGTTCAAATTACATAAATGATGTTCATCACAAACACCACAATTAAAAAAGACTGTGTGATGATTCATATCTCACTCTTCAAGTCCCAATGAAACTAATGTATATGACCAATGAACTCCTCATTTTTGTAGAAGATATGGAAATGAGGTCTCAATTTCCCTATACTTTTCACCATCATTTCTCATTGGCTGGTTATGTCCTGTAATCTCATCAGAAAAAGAAATATTGAAAAAAATCCATATATTCTTGTCCTATGTAACCTATTACAATGGATCCTTCAGGATTATCATTGTTTTATAGAAAATATTAAATTTTTAAAATATTTCTTTCAGTGTTATAAGTTCACCAAAATTAATGGGTCCACCATGAAGTGTTTTAGTTGGAAGATGAACCCTTAAATGCTACCTGTAGGTGAAAAATGACGGAGGAACTTTTTTTTTCAATTGACACAAAATAAATATTGCCTATTAATTAATTTTTATCAAGAAAACATGGATAATATTTTAAAATAGATCTCTGTATAAAAAAATAAAAAGTGAATCAATGTCACCCTTAAATTATTATATAGTATATTCAGGATTTAATTTGGAATAAATTCCGGATGAATGATGTGATAATAATGTGTTTTTAGGGATTTTAATTTCAACTAAATTAAATTTAATCATTTAAATATTCCATTGAAAAATTCATTGGTAATTATGAAATTCTCCTATAATTCCAAAAAATTACTTTTCTCTAAATGATCCATCACATAAAAATCAGAAGGAATATTCCTTTTTTTTCACCGATACACACTGGATGTGGTTCTGGTTGAATACCCCAATAAAAAAATTTCCAGTGAGATATTAAGTCATATTTTGAGTTTAACGTTATATTTAAAAAAATTGAAAGAAAAATTTCACATATAATATTCTCAATGTGAATTGTATCTAAATAATAATGTAACAAATTTTTAGACCAATATTTAAACAAAAAAATGATAATTTTGTTATCTAATTGTATGTGGATTCAATTTCATCATTCTTATAATTTTTAGTTTTCATCTATCCTTTACATAATGGAAAATGATATATTTCAATTCATTAATCACATAATATCATGATATGAACCGAGGTGGTTGTTCAATGTCAATAGTGTTATTCGACATCCAGAGATTTCTCTTGTATAGATGATCTATTTGAATGAATCATCGATTCCCCATAAAATGGAAACTATGATGACATTTAATTATTCTTGATAGTGTAATATTATTATAAATAGGACATGGTACGTTTCCTTTTATTCTCCATCTAGAACCCATTTCATAACCCGAAAAATAATTAGTAGTCTATAGTAGTGGATAATGCATATGAAATACTTTTCCTGAAGAAGCATTGAACCTGTGCGTAATCATAACCCAAATTTACTTCAACTCAATTATTATATGTTTCAAGAAGAAATCTATATCATTTTCAGGATCATAAGTACTATATATTCATATAATCAGGAAAGTGAATTATATTTTCATACACATCCGTAGTGGAATATTATAATCATTACTAAAAACTGTTCACGTTCTTTGAGCAATAAGCATTTGACAAAATAGATTAGAATCATCACAGGATATACCAAACGTGGAATTACCCTGTATCACTCCAAAATTGCTATGTTATGCATCAATTGAATTACATGGTAATCAAATTGCATTATGAACCAAACCATTCAATGTATTTAATTATGTCATCCTTATTCCATCATATATTAGTTGATATTTCTATAGATATGAATATATTTTGAAGCATGGGAATTGTAAGTGCCACATAATATTATGTGGCACATGAGATGGTATTCCTTCATCATTTTACTTCATTCAAGATCTACTATATTTATTATGTTAAATAAGTTCATCTATTTCCTCCCAAAAATAAATTGCAATATTTTATAAAATCATGAATTTTATTAGTATAAAATCAAGAATTTTAGTAGTATAAAATCCTGAATTTTATTGGTATAAAATATTAGATGTTTAATTTACTCTCATTAATTATTACGAGTTAAAGTAATGTCTACACCATCATGAATCAATTACTTAAAAATGTAATAATAAAATAAATTTAGGTATTAAAAATTATATACAAGGTTTTTTCATTATATAATCAAAATAAAAATTCCATATTTTTCATTGTAGTACATTCTGGATATATAAGAGTTCTAGAATCATCCAATAATTTTTGGACTCTCTCAATATCACCATATTTAATATGTTCCTCATGTGTATTCGTATCATTTTCTTATTAAAATTTAATATTATATCTCTCATGATGATGAAAAAAATGAAAACCAAAAAAATATAAAATTCCACTTACCAATTCTTTTTCAATTCATGAATTGTGGAATGTAGTCATATCTCTAAATTGTGATGCCAATGTTTTTTTTTGAAATCCATGTTTTTTAGGTGACCCTAAATAATAATTTTATGAGTTTCTATTTTCAATTAATTTCATTAACATCATTACAAGGAATGAAATCCTAAAAAATAGTGAATTTAGTATTCCTAGAAAACCAGATACATACATGAGCCTTGTATTAAAAATTATTACACTAAATAAAAAATATATTTTTTCTAAATAATATCTTCAAGTGTAACATTATTCAATAGAGTATATACCTACACATCACTCATATACGATTCTTGGATTCATGGGTAAGGGAAACATAATAGGGTTAAGATCAAATTCATCGTTAGGGTAATGTATAGTGAAATAAATAATGAAACAATGTGAATAATAATCATGGAATAGAATATAACTAAACACACATACCATGTAATGAATAAACGAAGACGTAATTTCAAGAACAATGTGTAATGTTAATAACCCAAAACACATTCCATTAAAATAACTAGATAAAGAAATATCTATTAGGTAAGGTAAGAAACTAAAACACATTACATTTAATCAATGAACTAAAAATAAAATGTATCCATAGATATGTCGACAAATAACATCATGGATGAATAATAACAGAAACTAAATGAGGTAAATTATTGATTATTGGATTCCATGTTTCCTAGGTACATTGTACCTTTATTGTCAAGACCATTAATAATATGGTTTACAACATTTCAAATAAAAACCCATCGAAGGTGGCTATTAAAATGACTCATCCCAAGAGACTACTGATTCATCATGGGGGAATCTATAAACGTGACCCACCCATGTCATAAAAATCAAAAAAAGTCATCATATATCAAATAATATTTTTACATTGTGCCTTATCAAATATTCTTATGGAGTAGAAGGTATGGATTCATCAATGTTTTCCAAAATAATCAAATGCATCTCATTGTAAACTCTGTTTGAACCATGGAATATATTTTTGGAAATTTATATATTCCTAATAAATTATATAGATAATTATGGGAACTTAAATGTTATTTAATCAACAGAAATTGAATATTTCAAGGTTGGCTAACTATCACACCACGATTCACTAATACATTTTCCCCATTACACCACTATGCTAAACTTGATTTCTATTGTATATTTGAAATATAATAACCAATTTCACTTCTTGTTTGATTAATTTATTTTGTTTTTATCAATTTAAATGGGTAAATTATACTTGTTTTGATGTTTTCATTGAAGTTTGAGGTGATTTGGAGGCCCCAAAGAAGATCTTGAAGACAAATGGCCCAAACTGCATGACATCACATGGAAATATATCCACATTTTTGGGAATTACGAGCTTTAAGTGCATCCAAATGTGATGAAAATTCGTGTTCCTATCCAAAACATCATGATATTCAGATCTTCTCAAGGAACCGAAGCCCAATTCTGCCATCTGGTGGCCCTTCTGAACCATTCATTCCATAGGAAAGAGTCAACCCAAATTCAAAAGTTTAGTTCAATCATTTGACCATATCTCTGAATCTAGATGTCTAATGGCCACCAAAATTGACATAGAGATAGAAACTAGGCTGTAAAACCAATCTTATATTTTGGTTATGTCATGATCTATCTTTATATTATTCGAAAACCGAGACACGAGTGGTATCAAAAAAACATGATTCTCAAAACCATGTCCCATTTTGGATATAAAAAGGAACCAGAGTAACCTCATTAGTACGTTCAACCAAGAGAGTGGCGTTATTGAAAAGTGAAGTTCAATAGGAGTCTTTAAATCCCATTTGGGGTTCTAGATCTCCTTATCCTCATAGGAAGAGTTGAAATGAAGAAGGAGATGCACCTGTGCATCATCCTCCTCTCGATGATGGGAAAAACGATATGCATATGTTGTGAGGTATCTACACACATTTCAAGGGAGTTCCGATGCATTTATTTGGTATTATTTTGGATTAATTTGGTTTTATACAAATGTCATTCCATCTACCATAAATTATTTCATATTTTAGTGCTTGTTTTCCAATGGAAGTAGCCTACTTCGGTCACTTCACAAGGTTCTTGGTAGAGGTTGAACTAGGTTTGACACTAGTTGATAAGGTTGTTATTGCAACTAATGATGATATGATTGAGTTGAATATTTTTGATGAAAAATTTCCAAAATTCTACAAGGATTGCAATGCTATTGGTCATGAGTCATCAACCTGTATGCACTCCACAATATGCAGCTTCTGATCTTTGTGAGGGAATGATGTGGACAATTGTCTCAGGAAGAATAAAAATACATCTACTCGAAACCATGATTTACAGTAGCCTAAGGATAATAAGCATAAGATCCCTGATAGAATTGACATTGCCCCTGATAATGTCAAACAAATGAAAGAAGAACATAATGTTTCTCATAAGGATGCATTCAAGCCAAGAGTTGATGAGGAAAAAGGCAGGGTCTATGCCACCACATTGGAGAATAAAACAAAGTTTCGGGCCACCATATTCTCCGAAGAGATGAATATCCACAATGATAACACATAAATAAAAGGCAAAGGTTATGACTTGTCAAATTTTTACGTTCTAGGAAGCATTTATGGCATTATGGGTGAAAAACTGATTGAAGACGAGATTCAAAAAGAAGTTGATCTCCAACTCTCATATGAAACATTGTCTACCTCTGGTATCAAGGGAATGAAAATTTTAAAACATGACACTCCAGTTAGTTCTAAAAAATTTCATGATTCTCCGAAATCCACTGTGGATAATGATGTAATTTAGCTTGTTTCTCACAAGAAGTCAAAGTCTTTGGTGATGTTTCAAGAAGTTATTGAGCAACCATTTGATGGTAACACTATCCCTATTGATGGTAATTTTAATATGAAGGATGAAAATGATAGATATACCATGAAATTTCATTCTTAGAAGGCTTCGAATAAGAAAATGGAGGCTAAAGGGATGTTCACTCTATTGACAAGAGACACTTCCCCAGAAAAGGAGCAATAGGAGGACACCACTTATTCTGACAGTACTGATGTTGAGACACTTGTCAAAAAACACCAATCACTACCTCCAAGTAGAGGGAGAGAAAGAGGTCATGGGCATGGTCACGGAAGGGGAACATGGCTTGTAATGTGAGGAGAAGAAAGAATTCTCTATAAACTGCAGAAGAATAATATAGGTACCTCGCTTTTCTTTGGTATTTGGCTTTGTTTTCCGGCATAATAATGGGTTCCTATATTTTGTTTTCATTTAATAAAAGAGGCATATCATCCATCTTTATACAAAAAAATATATTTCAACACTTTTTTTGATACATGTGAATGTTATGAAATTAATTTCCAACTGATTGGTGTGAGGTTTTCAGTGTGTGACTTATGTTGTTCTGGTTGGACAATAGAATAATCTATTTCATACCCAACATCTTGAGATTTCAATATGTTTGGAATATTTTATTCCATTCATAAGTTATGGACAATGACAATATGATTGTTATGTCATGGTTTGTTTCTTTAAGCATTGAAATAAAAGCTTATGAATTAATTAGGATTCCAATTAATTTCATCAAAATAATTACACTAAACCAAAATTAATTTCTATGGAAAATGATCTTGAAATGTTTGTAAGGAAATAAAAATGAACCCTTTGACGCAATTTTTTTTAAAATACACTTGGTTTTTCAACTATTAAACTCTTTAAGTTATGTTATTTTCTTAAAAATGTTTTCAAAATCACCCCCTCTTTTAGTAATATTTATTAAAAATATGCACTATAAGATACCAACAATCATTGAGATATGAACTAGGGTCTGCCATAGAGTATACATCAACTTTAAAATCATAATACATTTGATGTGCCATGACGCAATGTCAAATTTTGGATCCATTTCCAAGGATCACTTTGGGTTTTAGTGAATGTTTTTATAAGATATTTGTATATTTTGTGAATATTTATCTTCATTTTCAATACTTATGTTTTCTGATCTAGTTTTTGTGTAGGTTTGGTGTATTACATGTTATAATCTTAGAGATTTACATCATTTTGATCCCGAACTGGAGAGGATCCTACATCAGTGACACTGAGACACAGAACAGATCCCATTAAAGGAGGACACACAAAACAATGACATTATTCATGATACATCTACTTCTTATTCTTAAAAAAACATAAAAAATAGAAATAAACATTAAGTCATGGATGAAAAAAACAGAACACTAAAAGAACTAACCTAAACTGATGTCTATATCTGACCCATATACACTCAATTACAAAGCAAGGCACCAAATTTTGAACTAAATTCTTGTTTAATATATCATTTTCCAATATTCAATGGACTTCCTAGAGAGGATCCACATAAACATTTTAATGAATTTAGTATTGTGTTTTCTACATTAAAACCTGAAAATATTGATGAAGAACAAGTAAAGATTATGTAATTTCCTTTTTAATTAGAAGAAACTGTAAAATATTAGCATTATTATGTTTATTCCCCAATAAGAGGTTTGGAAGATATGAAATTCCTTTTTCTTGAAAGTTATTTTCATGCCTCTCGACCTAAAACAATAAGGAATGAAATATGTGATATAATAAAATCTCTATTTGAAACACTTCATGAATATTGGGTATGATTTAAAATATTATGTTTAAGTTGTCCATGCCACCAAATAAGAGATAAAATTTTAATAAAATATTTTTTCTGAATGTTTAATACTAATTGATCATAGCATGGTTGACACTACTATAAGTGGTGGACAAGAAGATAATACCCGAATCGCTGGAAGGAACCTCATTGATAACATGGAATAGAACAATCAAACATTTGGTACAAGGTCTAGTATAACAAATCTAGGTGCCCATGAGGTGAAATGTACCGAATTCGATAATAAGGTGGACACAAAGTTCAAAGAGTTAAGTACCCATCTTAGAAAACATTCTCTTTCGAAAGGGAAATACCAATATCCTCCTCCCATCCATTGTGATATATGTTCTTCTAACACCCACTACTCTGACCAATGCCCCAAATTGAGCGAAACTTGTATTACTTGTGAGGAAATATTTATCTGTCTCCCCTATAACCAAACATTTAGATAAGAACCATTCTATCCATCCAACTCTAGGTGTAAAGAAAACCAAGCTTATAGGAAAGGGGGTATTCAAACCAACATCAACAATAATGAAACCAACCGGGGTAGAGTATTCATCCACCACCACACAAAATCCCCAACCACAACAACAACCTTTCCAAAAACACATCCAAAAATCGAGCCTAGACAAGAAGATATGATTAAAAAAATTGATTCCAACAATATCCAATTCCACCAAACCACTCAAGAAACCATACGAGACCTAAAAACCCAATTAGGCCAACTAGTTAACTCGGTGGGGGGAAATTCAATGTCATGGGTCGGGTAAACTACCATCTCAACCAATAGTAAACCCTAGAGATAATGTAAATGGTAGTACCATCACCTTTAGGAGTGGAAAATAACTACAAAGTCAAATGAATCCTCTATTAGAGTCACATTCCACTGAGGAAACCCCCATCACAACCATTAAAAATGTAACAAAGGTTAAAAACCCATGTCTTTAGAGAATCCCTTCCAAAGGAAATAGTGTGTATGTCAAGGAGTATTTTATCCAACCCTTTCTTATTCAATTTCAACAAAGGTCCACAAAACCTAGAAAACAAAATTAAAATAAACTCGATAAGGAAATTTTGGAGACATTCAAAAAAATTATTGTAATCATCCCACTGATTAATGTTGTGAAACAGATTCAATGATATTCAATGTTTTTAAAGGATATGTGTATGCATAAATGGATACTTTTTGGTGATGAGTATGTAATCTTGGGGAGGAATTTATTGGCATTGATAAAACCATCACTCCCTACTTAATGAAATGATCATGGAAGATTCTCGATTACATGCACCATAGGGGAGTATTCATTTTACAATGATATTATTTATTTAGGTGATTCTATAAATTTGATGCCTGGATATATTTACTCTTCATTATAGGTTGGAGAATTCAAGACAACTGGGATAGTTGTTTAACTAAAAATCAGATCTCCACACACCCTTCTGGTGTGTTCAATGATTTTATTGTGATGGTTCAAAATTTAATTTTTCATGCTAATTTTATCAGCTGAAAATGGATGAAGATTGGATGAATGGCCATGCCCCAATTATATTCTAGAGAAAATTGTTAAAAACAACCAAAAGAATAATTAATTTCTATAATGGAACATTATGTATATATTTTGGTGGTGACATTGTCCACTGAAACATCCTTGATTCCTTGCAGAACCCTTTAGAAGAACATTCCTCTCTTTATGTTAATTCTATATATGTACTCCCTTCCCTTGAAAAAACATTAATTCATTTCCCCAATCCCTAATCGGTGCTTTCATAATTGATAGAACTGCTAGGAAATGAATAACTCATTGATTGTTATAGTTTTCTAGAAAAATGGTTTGCATGTTTGCTGATTGTTGATTTCTTGAACACTGAGGATAATTTAACACTCAATGATACTACTATGCTTGTAAAAGTTCATTCCTATATTGGGGACGATACCATTGAGTAGCTAGATAAGATCAGTGACCTCTCACTTTAACACACACTCCTAAAAAACAAAAATCCACATAAATTGGAACTGAAACAACTACCTCAATATTTAATATATTCATATCATGATAATGGAAACCAGTTTCCCATCATCATTTCTGGTTAACTCCCTCTTGAACATGAATTCATACTTCTTGATCTTTTTAGCAAGAATAATAAAATGTCGGGATGTAAAATTTCGGACATTATTGGTGTTATCCCATTAATTTTCACACATCATATTTTATTAAATGATGATGTTAAACTAGTGATGTAGGTATAACTTCGACTGAACCCAATCCTCCATGAATTTGTCAAAATAGAGTTAACACAATTATTGGAAACTGGAATCATTCACCCCATCTTTGATAGACAATGGGTCAGTCCCATTCAAGTATTTCCTAAAAAACTGGCCTTATAGTAATGAAAAATGAAAACAATGAATTGGTTCCAACTAGTGTTCATAATAATTTCCATGTCTGCATAGACTATCTCAGACTAAACCAACAACATAGATTGGACCATTTCCCCTTTTACATTCATCAAAAAAATTCTAGAGAGTCTAGCAGGTATGTCCCACTACTAGTTATTGCTGGTTATTCTGGATACTTTTATATCCATATTTCCCATGAGGACCAAGAAAATATGACATTTACTTTCCCCTTTGGCACATTTTCATATAAGAGGATGCCATTTGTTCTGTGCAATGATCTGGGAAAATTCTAGGGATGCATGGTTATTATTTTTTCGAATTACCTGGTAAATTTCATCGATGTTTTCATGGTTGATTTAACTATATATTGATACTCTTTTTATTAATGCTTAAGTATTTTTGGTTCATCACTCATAGTTGTACTTAAAATAATCTCATATTAAATTTTGAGAAATTCTATTTCATTACGTGACAGGGTTTATTTTTGGGGCATGTCATTTCTAGGGATCATATCAAGGTATATAAATCAAAAGTGGATGGAATTTCTTACTTACTATTCCCTACAAATGTATGTGATGTGCGATCCTTCCAAGGCCATCCTGCATTTTACCATCGTTTCATTCTGGAATTTAGAAAAATTACACTCCCCCTATCCCAATTTCCCTAAAAAATAGGATGTTTTTTGATAAATAATTTGAGGAATATTTTAAAAAGAATAAGAGGTGTCTCACATCACCCCCAGAAATCCAACCACTTAATGGGATTTACCAATTGATATCATCTATGATGCCTCTAACTATGCAGTTAGGGTAGTCTTATCACAAAGTGTAGACCTAGATCCACATGTCATAGCATATGCCTCACACACTTTGGGCCATTCCCAATTAAACTACACCAAAATGAAAAATAATTCATTTCCATAGTGTTTTCCTTGGATAAATTTAGGTCATACCTTTGAGGTTCCAATTCCATTATTTTCTCAGACCATACACCCCTCTGGTATCTCCTTTTAAAAATGGATTCCAAAGAATGTCTCATTCACTGGATGCTCCTCCTTCATGAATTTAATTTTGAAGTTAGAGATAAAAAAGAAGTAGATAATGTGGTGGATGGCCATATATATAGGATCCACCCATCCTCAAACATTGGATCATCCCCATATATTCCAATAAATGACATGTTTCCAGATGAGAAACTGTAATGAGTGCAATATTCTTTTCCATGGTATAATTAAATTGTAAATTATCAGGTATCATCCTGCAATCCTGCTTATTTCAACAAAAACCAGGATGATTATATGAAACATGAGTCTTTTTGGTACATTTGGTAAGACCCATTCCATTGGCGCACATGTAGTGATCATGTCCTCTGGTATTGTGTTCTTAATAGAGTGTTTTAGTTCTTCCATAGGTTATTCCACACTATTACTTGTGGGTCAACTTTGGTCTCTAATGGAATGCTATCAGGGTCCTTGATTCTAGTCTATATTATCCCACATTATTTTTGGAATCCCATAACTTCTGTTAATCTTTCCCTCACTATCAAATAATGGGGAATGTCTCCAAAAGAAATGATATGCCACAAAAACCCATGCTCTTATATTAATTTTTTTTATGAATGTGGAATTGAATTTTTATGACCATTCCCCAATTAATTTGGTAACCTATACATTATTTTGGAAGTGGATTATGTTTCAAAATGTGTAGAGGCACTAGATATAAGGACTGATGATTCTAAGGCAGTTGTGTAATTTTTAGGAACCAAAATTTTCAATAGGTTTAGATTACCTTGGTACATCATCAGTGACTAGGTTTATCATTTCTAAAACCAATCAATGAAATCTATCTTCCATCACTATGGGGTAGGGCATAGAGTGTCTACTGCATATGACCCACATACCAATGGTCAGGCTGAGGAGTCAAATAGGGAGGTAAAACATATTATTTAAAAAAAATTCAACCCAATAAAAAAATATTGGAGTATTATAGTCAATGATTCATTATGGGATTAACGTACTTCTTTAAAACCCCGCATTGACATGTCACCATATCAGGTAGTGTTTGGAACGAGTTGTCACCACCTTGTTGATATTGAGCATCGAACCTACTGGGTCATCAAACAATGCAATTATAATCATTCTAGTTCATGTGGTCAATGAAAGTTGTAGATTTCAGATATGGAGGAAATGATAAGGGATGCATACAAGAACTCCAGGATTTATAAAGAGCTAAACAAGGTTGTCCATGACTGTCTCATCCTTCATCGTAATTTCAACGTTGGGCAGAAGGTTCTCCTCTAAAATTCCAGGATGAAGGTACATCCATATAAGCACTATTCCCACTGGTTTGGACCATACATCATTACTAATGTCTCTCCATTCGGTGTTGTCTAGGTTCAAAATGAAGAATCCAATAAATCATTCATTGTTAATGGACAACGCTTGAAGCACTTTCATGGAACCATTATGGAGAGCCCAATAGAGGAAATACATGTTCAAGAAGCAGTTTATGAATGAAACCCATCATATTTTATCCTTCTTTCCCACATTCTATTTTATTACAGTGATTTCATTGCATAATTTAGGTGCCGGGGATAGGTACACTCTTGGGTTAGGTAGGAATTTTCATCATACTTCTAATGTTTTCTATTTTTATCCTATTTAATTGTATTGTTACATTCCCCCTTTCCATCTCCCTCACTTTTGTTCCGAAATATTACTATTTTTTAACCCACTTTATCAAGGAAAATGATGCCAGTTAAATATTAGAAATTATTGAAAATCCACGTGGAATATCATTAATTCATGTGGTTTTAACATTCAATTTTTTTGATGAAATTTTCAATCCAACAAGAATTCAACATTGTGGTGTGACTTTCTTTTGAAATTTGTTTCTTTTTTGATGATATAAATGGTTTTATAATTTTGAAACACTATAGAAGAGTGGTTCCCTTTGTGTGAATAGTTAATGGAAACTTGTTTCACTTAATCTATCCACACATCTTTTCACCCAACCATGTATTCTGAAAATTTATTACTTAATGTATGGTAAATATAAGTTAGTTTTATTTTTCTCTATATTCAAAAATCATTTTCCATATTTTAATTCCTTGTCCAGTCTATTTCATTTCTATACCATATTTCTCTATGTGTGTGTACTTGTTATCCAACTATTGTACACCCTCCAAAAAAAAAGGTTTTGTCTAGTCCAGGTAAAAAAACCACCCTCCCTCATCTTTTTATCATGTTATAACTGTTACATTTATTTGAGGATCTCAAACATGGTTTGTGATAAAAGAGTGAGATTCGTTCCATGTGAAACTTTTGAGAAAAAATAATAAATTATGGGAGTGGTGAAATGTACAACATATGGGGATATCTTGGTTCGGAGATTATGGTTTGACTTATGAGAATGTTTTAGTGAGTGGGACTTCAAATTTTATTACTAAGGATTTGGTGAAGGTTTGGTGGAAAAGATCATGTAAGTAAAAATTTTAAAAATAACTTATATTTACTAGATATAAATTAGAAAGTATAGCATTAAAAGGTTGTCATAGAAACATGTGATGATTTAGTAAAATTATTACCTTTTGAATTATTCTCTTCAATTGGTATAATTAATCTCTTGTAATTTCAATCTGATAAACTATTTTAGATGATTTTTTCTATGCTCGTAGAGAATAACTCCTCAAGGTGATTTCTTCTTTGATAAAATATATATTACGAAATAAATTTTCATTGAATGTTAAATTTTTTATGATGTTTGAAATATCTACATGCATAATTTCTATATATGTAACTATTCCTAGAAATGAAAAATTTTAGGTGTGGGGGTGTGATTGCACTGTTATTCACTGTAACATTTTCACCCATACACCACTATGCTAAACATTTTTTGTATTGTAAATTTCAAATATGATAACAAATTTCAAATCATGTTTAATAAATTTATTTTGAGTTTATAACTATTAAAAGGGGAAATTATACTTTTTTTGATATTTTCAATAATGGTGGAGGTGATTTGGAGGCCCCAGATATTATCTATAAGAAAAATGGGCCAAACTGCATGGTATTCCATGGACATATGTACAATGTTTTGAGAATTACAAGAATAATGTGCATCGAAATGGATTGAAACTCTTTATTACACTCTAAAACATTAGGGGATACAACTATTCGCAAGGAAACAAATATCATTTCGGCCATCTACTAGACCGTAAAAACCATTCTATCAAGAGGATAGAATCTACAAGCATTCAAAAGCATAGTTCTTTCTTTTGACCACATCACTCAATCCTGATGTCTGATGGTCTCCAAATTTTACATGGAAATATTAAAGAGTCCAAAAAACCACTATTAACTTTTTCCAAGTCATGATATATCTTTATACTATTCCGAAATGGATACACAAGTAGTATATTAAAAATTGGGTGCTCAAAACCATGTCCCATTTTGGCTATAAAAAGGAACTATGGGAACCTAATTTGAAATATCCACAAAGAGAGTGATGTACTACCGAATTGATTTTCTATAGGAGGCCTTTCATAAAATTAGAGTTTCTGGATCCCCATATCTAAATAGGGAGAGTTGAAATGAATAATAATATGCACTCCATCTTCCTCCTCCCCTCGATGTCAGTCTAAATTGTTTGCGTTCATTATAAGGGAGCTACACACATGTCAAGGTAGTTACAACACATAATTTAGCTACTGGTTTGGTGTAATTTGGATGTTTAAACATTTAATTCCATTTACATTACAGGATTTCATATTTCAATTATTTTTTGATACATGTGAATATTATGCTCTTAATTTCTAACCAATGGGTGTTAGGTTTTGAGTAAATGACTCATGTTGTTTAGATTAGACAATACAAGAATCCTATTCAGACCCACTATCTTGGTTTTTCAATTTTCATTAGAATATTTTATTCTATGCATATGTTCCAGACCTTGACAATACAATTTTTATGTTAAGGTTTGGTTCTTTGAGAAATGAAATAAAATCTTAGCAATTAATCAGGATTCCAATTAATTTCAACCAAAGAATTAATCAAAACCTAAATGAATCTCTATGAAAAATGAACATTAAATTTGTGTAGTAAAATCAAAATGAACCCATTTTCTCATATTATTCAAAATCTACTTCTTTGGTCAACTATTGACCACATCATTTTAAGTTATTTTCAAAATAGAAGTTTTCTAAATCAACCCCTCTATTAATAATATTTATTAAAAATTCACACTATAAGATACCAAAGATCCTTGAGAGAAAACCTATGGAATTCCCTAGAATATAAATCAACTGTAAAAACATAATCAATTTTATGTGTAATAACAACATGGTCAGCTAATAAAAACCAAGGAACCGAATGTGAATAATGTCCTCAGAAAATTAAATCACAAAACATCCAGAGGAATATTAAGGATGGTAAAGATACAAAATACCCCAAGTAGAGTATAATAAATGGAAATATTATAAAAAATCATTGAAAAAAATCTTTAGGAAAATATCCTCTATTTTGAAATTCCTTTTAAAAAAAATATTCTATGAAAATAAATTTTAAAAACAATTTCATTAAAAATTTCCATTTTAAACATGAAAAGGAAGCATCTATGGAATGAAATTTGGTAAATCAGTAAATGTCATACATGTTAAAATGAACATTCCTTTGTCAATATAAAAATATCAGAAAAATTACTTATTCAAAAAATGAAAAAAGGATTCCATTTAAAACAATTGTAAATGAAAAAGGTTGAAAATCTATTTAAAAAATAAATATTTAAAAGTTTATACTATATTAATAAAACATGATTTTTAGGAGAAAATAGATTCTTTGACTAAAGAGAGAAATAATGTGGGGGTTTCTTAAAATCATCTTCTAAAGCACGTTGAGTACAAAAGAGTAGTAAAATGGTAATAATGTTTGAAAAAATCCATGATTAACCAGAGGAGAATATAATTAATGGTTATATTGAATAATAGTCATATAATTTCCATGAATCCAAATACAATAAAATTACCATTAAATTTATTATTAAGGAAAATAATCATTAATCATACCAAAATGTCTCAAACCATTTGGAAACATTTTAAATAATAATCTTAATGATGTAATAATATTAAATGAAAGATTAAAAAAACCATAAAGATATTGGAATTAATTATATAATATATATAAATGGTTAGCAGATACACTAAAAAATATAAGTAAACTGTGAACATGAAATTTATCTCACATAAGTAAAAAGTGATATGAGAAATCTTCTACATTGCATTTTCATTTCAGGTGAACATCCCTTAACATCCGGTTTAATAATCTTATGTTAATTTTTTACCTTCATGATATCATTTTCTATGATTATTATTACATTTATTTCACATATTTCCATGTTGTATAGAACTATTGAATGAATTATGTTTATGTCTGTTGTTTGGACCAAATTCGGTTTATGTGTCAAAAAAAACCATGGTAGGTAGACTAAGTTCAAATGGATCAATATAAAACATCTATTTAATAATATTCATGGAATAATTTTCATAGTTATACATAAATTATCCATTTAAAAATAATAATTAAATATGTTTATGGGAAAATTAATCAATGTTGAAATCATGGAGATGATAGGTTGTATGTATGCATGGGTAACATTATAATTTTTAATGATATTTATGGAATAAAGGTAACTATAGTGATCATTATATGATTATTACCATATTATTTAATCAATTATACTTATATGTATAATTATTGTGATGTAAAATGAATCACATCATGTTGAGGAGGTGATAGTCCACATGTCAACGAATGACGTTATCACTTTTTAAGTGTGTGAAATGGTAACAAAAATGATATATGTTACATTTATTGAAAGATAATTCTGTAATTAATATTATATATTGTTTGATTATTTCAAATATTTTTAATTAAAACCATCTTTTATATGTTCCATGTATAGTGTAAATGAATCACATCAGTTAGAGCAGGCGGTAGTCCACACATCCACTAACTATGCATCATATTTATACAGATTGAAAAGGTTTATGGTATGTGTTATAAAATAACTATATATGAAAAAATACATAATAAATATCATATATAACAGATATAAATATAGTTTGCATTATAATTGACCCCACAATAAGTGGTAATGGAAAAATGAATAACCATCATTTCCTGAGGTAGTATTTCACCATAAATAAAAATGGTAAGTTTGTTACCCATTAGAAGGATGTTTGTGTAAGTGTAGGTATAAAAAATAGTATAAAAAAATACTAGTATATTTTGGATTATTTGTTTTGTTATATAATCCTATAATATTAATATTTTAACGGTTTCATAATGGAAAGAAATCTAAATAGTTTTTGGAAAGATATAACCTATCAATCAGGTAACATCTTCTTGTTTGTACCAAAAGGATCCATTGATGGATTTATGGTCAAGGGGAAACTTCTAGGATTTGGTGAGGGATTTCATGGAGATATTTTTTGAGATATCTTCCGAGACAATGTGGATTTATAGTTGTGGGGATGTGGGATGTGAGGTTGTGTTTTTATAGTGTAGGAGGATTGACTAACTTATAATACTTTGAAAATGGAATTCCATTAACGTTTTTCACATTATAATTGACTCCAATAATGAAAACATATATAGAAAATAATTAATGTGTCTATATATGGATAAAAAATGTATATTAGAAATTTTTATATGTTATCTGGGCTATAATGAATAATGATTCGTTAATTATTAAGATTAATTTTACCTTAATCATTTAATTTATTTTAATTACATTGACTACTATTTTTTGTCAAAAACTAATTTGAAAATTTCAAACATCGTATATTGTTTTTAAAAAATATTATATTTATTGTTACCAATAATAATCACATAAGTTATATAAATTGGTTTGAATTTAATCCCACAGAAAGGAAACCAATGTGGGTTTTTAATGTAATGATTTCCAAAAGATTATTATGTTTATATAGTCAATTTCAAAGTGAAATTTATTACAATTAACTAAAATAGATTAATTGATAAAATTATTATCTAATTAAATTTAAAAAAAATTTAAATTATTAATTATCCTTAAAAATAAATTACAATAAAAAGTTGTTCTGAATTTAAAATTCGTATTATTTACAGTTCGTTAACAAATGATACTTCAAAGAAAAATAACAAAATATTAATCTCTCATAATTATTATGTTTTGATTTCAAGTATTATGTTTATTAAAATATATAAAATCTATAAAATTTTGAATAATTAGATTTAAAATATGTTCCCCATTAAAAGGTGACAAATGATCTTTAATAAAAATATTGGAATTAATATGAAGTACTATGTTTGTTCTTATCTTATTCTTATCTAATCAATTGGTTGAATATCAAAAATATCATAAAAAATATAACATATATTTATATATTAAAATAAAATCAATCACTAATTATAATTAATTTAATTTATTATGGTAAGGCAATTATATGATCATAAATATTGTTTTCTTTAAAATATTCCCTTTATTTTCAATTGTATATTATATTAATTTCTAATTAATATGTAAGTAGTGAGTTCATCATATATTTCTGTGAGAAATATATTTTCATAATCTAGTTAATAAAATTGATAATTTCTAGTTTATGTTTTATTATATTAAATAATAATATATTATTGTTCGTAAAACATGGTCTTCCATGTAACGCATCAAATTGAAGAAACTTGTTGTTGTGTGCATCATATGATAACTCAGTGTTGACTGCATTACAAGAAATAAAATGTATCTAATTTGTTTAAAATAATTAATATTTTATAAATTATTGGTATATTATATTCCCTAATAAGCTTGGTGTCACGTTTTATACATGCTATCAAATAAAATGTGCCTATATTATATTTTTGGGGCGATAAATTATCCCAACCTTAATTAAATTATGTCCATGAAATTTAAACATTGTCATGGTAATATATTGTTTGATCTTTTTTTGTGTTGAAATCTAAAACCATTGGAAGGGTTTGTAAAAAGTCATCTAAATAAGATAGAATGAGAAGTACAATGGTCACTTGGACTAACATATACCTAGGTCTCTATGTATAAGAACATTTGATTCATGTATAGATACATATATAGAAGGAAAGTGTAATAATTTATAGGGAGTGATTGAAGTCATAAATCACAAAATTTTAATTGATAAATTTAATGTTGAGGGCCTCAATTCCATAAATAATTTGTGATTTAGAGACAATCGGTTAAACAAAAATTAAGGTATTAGGACATAATTTTATTTATAAGTCAATTTTTTAATTTTGGGTAATTCACTTACTGCATATGAATATAATAATGTTTAATTAAATGATACATTTTAATTTAATGTGATAAATTAAATCTTTTGTCATTATTTCATCATAATCTAATTCACCCCTAATTTCATGAAATTTGTATCCACATATTAACATTGATGCTTGAAGTACTAAAATAAACATTTTACAGATCTTAAGAACCATAAATTGATAACAAGTATAACTCAATGTCTCTAACGTTTCATCAATGTCAATGTGATTAATACATTAATATATAATCCTAAAAAGGTACATTACTAGTTTATCATTAATATTTATTCATAGAATTTAAAAAAACAATGACTTATTAAACCAGACATCTCATAGGTTAGTTGTTGGCATGAAACCCTTATCATCCATTAGTCATGGGTTCAAGTGCCTCTTCCTTTCCATATTTGGATGTTTTTCACCTAGCTTATAGGTTTTACATTTCCAAAATCAAATTTATATAATTTGCAAAATAAATAAGATGGAAATTTTGGATTTAAGGTAAATAAAAAATGGCTTTTTAATTTAGATTTTCAATACATTCCTAATACATTAATACTTCTTCTGTTTTAAATTACATAGGTAATTACTTGGCATAAGGTTTATCCTAATTCATTCATTGTCAACATAAATAAAAAATGATTTAAAATAAAATGTAAATGATCATAAGAATATCCCATGAGATTGTAAAACTAGGTGCGCAGCAGGGATCATTGTCATATACCAAGTTACAATAATTTAGTCTCAACACACCTTGTTGGAGTTGTTAATCCTATGTAAATTTGTTCCAGAACTGCATCCACATGTAGTATCTTGAAATGGATTTATTTCTTGGAAAAGTATATATTCACCATAAAACTTAAACTTTAATAAATTATTCTATACATATAATTATATTCTAATTTATGTATTTGTTACATAATCTATTTTTTCATAAATATATTTCCCACATTTTCTACTAAATATCATATGATTAAATTTACAGCTGCCCAACCCAAGAAGGCCTAAAGACGGTGGCTTTTATCTATTACATTTGTATGATTACATAGAATCAAATCCTGATGGACTGAGAGTTTAGATATTTTGGTAAACTAAATACATACATGTGACTTGTATAAAAAACTAATACACTATCCACAATATAATTTATTTTTCAAAATAATTAAATTTAAGGAAATTTTATTCCATCTATTATATCCCTTCATATGTTTCATAGTACGCTTCATCAATTTCCTGGGAAAGGAAAGATAAAACGGGTGATATCAAATGCTCCATAAAGGTATAGTATAGTGGAATAAAAAATTAATAAATGAGAATAATAATTATTCCATGGTAAAAAACTAAACACAAAAACCATGTAATAAAACAAAATTAGAATGAAATGAATAAAAATACTAACAGTTAATAATTGGAAAAACATTCCTTTCAAAAAACAGGATAACGAAAAATCAATGTGGCATGGTAAGAAACTAAAACACATTCTATTTAATAAATTAAATAATAATTAAGTGTATCCATAGATATTTCAACACAAAATATCATGGATAAATAATAATTAAAACTAAATGAGTGAAATTCTTGATTGTTGTATGCTATGTTTCCAAGGTACATGATACCATTACCATCATGAACATTCAGAAGATGGTTCATAACATATCTGGTAAAAACCCCATATAAGGCATCTAGTAAAATGACTCATCTAAGGAGACTATCGATGCATTGAGTGGATATCGATATTCAGTATCCACCCTTGTCGTAACATTCCAAAACATTCCTCATATATCGACTAATTAATTTAACAACGATCCATATCAAATATCCATATAGGGTTGATTGTATATAGTCATCTATATTTCCCCAAATAGTCAACTAAAATACCATGTATAAACCTTATGAATGATTTTATATCCTTTAAAAAATAGAAATATCCATTATAAATTATATGGTTAATTAGGGGAAATTCAATGTTCAATAATTTTAAAAAATTTATTATTTCAAGGGGGCCAACAATGAAATCAAGGAATTAAATGTGAATATTATCCTAAAAAAATGAATCATAAACCACAATAAGAAATATAATTATGGTGCCATACAACATACCCCAATTGGATTCAATAGAGGATTGTTGACATTGATGAATGGAAATATTATAAAAATAACTTCTAAAAACATTCTTAAAGAAAATATAATTTTGTTTGGAATAACCTTTTGAAAACCATTTTGAAAACCCATTTTTTAAAAAATAAATATTAAAAACAATTTATATTAAAATTATCATTTTAAACATGATGATGAAGATTCAATGTAATGATAGTGGGTAAATTTGTACTTGTCATACAAGGTAAAAAGAACATTCCTTTTGTACGGTAAAGAGGCTAGAAATGGCCTGTTTGGAAAGTTAAAATAGTGTTGAATTTAAAAAATTGGTAAAAGAAATAAATTTAAAAAAATTAGAACTCATTCAAAAAAAATTAAATCATTTTAATAATACATGATTTTTAGATCAAAATAGGTTCTCCGACTAAAGAGAAAAATGAAGTAGGGTTTTCTGGAAAAATAATTTCTAGAACACCTTGGGGACCAAAGGTTTGAAATTGGTATTAATTATTAAAAAATTTGATCATTAACCATAGGATTTTAAATAAAATTTATTATTGAAAAATGGTCATATAATTTCTTCTAATGGAAATACCATTGAAAGACTGTTGAAGTCATTGTATCGGAAAACAATCTTTAAACATTTCAATGTGTCCTATACAAATTTGAAACATTTTAAATCATAAAATTGGGAAGGAATAATATTAAATGAATATTTTAAATACCATTAATATAATTTAACTCATGTAATACTATATAAAAATTTCTAGTGGATACATAAAACAAAAAATGTAAGTTGGGATCATGAAAATTTTCTCACATAAGTAAAAGGTGAGATAAAATATTCCTTACATGCAATTTCTTTTTCCGTTGAATGTCCTTGAAAAAAATATATAATAAACTAATATTAATTTTTTTACTTTATTTATAATGTTTTTCATTTTTATAAATACTTTTATTAGCTTATTACCATGTTTTATAAAACTACATAACCAATTATATTTACATCAGCTGTTTTGACCAAATTCAGTTTATATGTCAAAACAATTTTGTAGGTAAACTATGGTTGAAGTGGTAAATCTATATCATATGTAGAGTAATAATAATTGGATAATTATGTTATTAGTACCTCAATTAAACATAAAAAAATATTCATTAAATAATTTTATGAAAAACTGAATAAATGTTATAATATTGGAGATCGTAGGTTGTACACACACATGAGTAACATTCTAATTTTTCAATGATTGTTAAATAGGATAAGTAGCTTATTATATTTCCATAATTATAATTACTTCTTAAATACCATATCATTTAATCATATATACTATATATATAATTCTAGTGATGTAAAATGTATCATATCATTTCGAGGTGATGGTAGTCCATCCGTTTATGAACAACATTATCACTTTTTACGTATTTGAAGGGGTAATAAAAATAATAATACATGTTATATTTATATAAAGGGAATTATTTCATTTATATACTTATTGGTTCTTTATGTCACATATTTTTAGTTAAAACCATCATTTATATGTAACATTTATTCAGTTAATGAAACACATTCATTTGAGTAGGCGGTAGTCCACACTTCCACAAACGATGTTATCGTTTTTATACAAAATAGCAAGTAAATGGTATATATTATAAAAAAAATTAATAACTAATAAATATTTAATAAATATCATATATTAAATATATAAATATATTGTAAATCATAATTTTCACTATGAGTTATGGTAATGGAAAAATTAACAATCATTATTCTCTGAGGTAGTAGATCGTCGTACAGATAAACAGTCTGTTCGTTACCAATTAGATGGAAGTGTATATATGTGTAATAAAACAATATTATAAAAACATACTATTTTCTTTGGGATACTATATTTTTAATAAAATAATTGACTAATAATATTTTAGTGGTTTGAGAATGGAAGTAAAACTAAATAACTTAAGAAAAGATGTTACCTCTTCATGAGGTAACTGGTTTTGTTTTGTACCAAAAGTCTTCCTCTAATGGAAATATATTCAAGGGGAGTCTTATAAGATTAAAATATGTATTTATAGGTTCTATATTTTATTATATTGGTCAAGAAAACATATCTCTATAGTAGTGAGGAAGTGGGAGGAGAGGATGCCTTTTATAGTGGAGGTTGAGTGACACACTTATAATATTAGGACAACGGAATTCCATACTGGTTTTTCTCATTGAAAGTGTCTCCAATAATGGAACATAATAAGAAATGGTAGTACAGGGTCGACATATGGCTATAAAATTTCTATTGTTAATGTTTCTAGGTCATTTGGACACTTAAGATTAATGTTTAGTCCCTTGATAAAAAACATTTTACCTTAATCATTGTAATTAATTTTAATTGATTTCAGTATTATTTTTTGTCAAACACTCAGATGAATTTTATAGATTTTATAAATTAATATTGTTCAAAATATTTAATCCATTTTTTATATTCATAACATAGTAATGGAATAAATTTAGTTTACATTAATCTCACAGATAAGACGATAATGTGGGTTTCTAAAGGGAAAACGTCCAAATGTTTGGTATGTTTCTATAGTCATTTTCGTAGTGAAAATGATTCCAATGACCAAAATTTGATTAATTTATAAAAATATTATCTAATTAATATTTAAAACTAATTTAAAATATTATTTAACCTTATAAATAAATTATATGAAAGTGTATTTTGGAATTAAATTTCAGTATTTTTTACTATTAAATAGAAATGAAACTTCACATAAAAGTAAAAAATATTTACCCCAATCTAATTTTAAATTTTATATTCTAAAGATGAAGTTTATTTTTAAATACAAAATCACGAAAATTTTAAAAAATAATATCTAAAATATGATCTCTATTAAAATGTGGTAAAAGTTCTTTAACAAAAATATAGGTTTTTATTTGAAATATTGGGTTTTTTCTTATATTTTCATATAAAATAAATTTTATGAATATAAGAAATATTATATTGAATTATACATATATATAATTTATTAATATGACTCCCTAATTGTAATTAATTTAATTTTTTAGGGTAAAAATTCTTTTTGATCATAAAAATAGTTTTCTAAAAAATATTCCCTATATTTTCAATTGGATCTTATATTCATGTTTTATTAATTTTTTTACTAATTATTTCAGATTATATTTGTGTAATTCATATAATTTTTTATTTTTTTATTACTATTCATAACGAATAATTTATGTCTCCATATATTAAATAATAATATTTTAATGATATATTATTGTTTGGTAAACTTCATCTTGCGTGTAATGTGAGCCATTGGAGAAAATAGTTTGTGTGTGCATCACAATCTTACTCAATTTCATATGAATTTCAATATATAAAATATATTTAATTCATATCAAATAATAAATATGTTATATATTCTTGTGAAATTATATTCCCTTACACGTTTGGTGTCATGGGTCAAACACGCTATCAAATACAATGTTCATACTTTAGATTTTTGGTTTGTTACATTCGTTATATTGAAGCTAAACTCACCACAATATAACCAGAGTATTGAATCACTATTATAAAATAGATATTGCATAAAAACTCCTAATGAAACATTATAAAACTAAATATCCAAAAAATATCCAAATTTTTTTGATACTCAATTGAATTCTAATCGGTTTGATATATCCATCTTCTATCCATCACATTACTGTGATAATAATATATATTTAAATCCAAAATATAAAGAATAATTTAAAAATAGATTAAAACCATTTTTAATATGTAATTCCTCAAATCATCATAGTAGATAGAAAAAAAAATTATAAGAGAAATAATATACTCTATATGTGATTATTACAAATAATGGACATGATAATGTATAAGACATCATATGAGATAAAACGGTTACACAATACAATTAAATAATTTTTTATTTATGATTTTTTTCAAATCATGTTTTCAATATGTCATTTATCCAATTAAATACAGATGTGTTTTTGATAAAAAAACTATATTCATGAATAACATCAATGTGTCACAAAACATAAAATCATAAAAACATGGGATAAAAATATCATTAAAATTATACAAAAAATGATATAAATATATCTAATAATCGAATCCTAATGTAATAGAAAATACGAATTATAAAATAATAAAATATAACCATAATTTAATAATGGATATGGATGCCTGAAGTTCCATAATATATGAAATGGGAAACTGTATATAAATATTAGACTACTTTAAGATAATTTCATAAGAATACCATGGATTGTTATATAAATTAAAAAATTATAATTAAAAAAGTTCTTATTGGAATTTAATACACTATATTTGTACTCTATTAGACTATAAATTTGAAAACATTATAAATTAAGTGCTTCTAATATGATCCATTAGAATCACATACATAGATAAGGAAAATCGAAAAAGGTATGAACAATTACAATCATTAATCCAGAATTAAAACCAATTAGGAAAACAAAAAACAAGACTCGTAAATTCCCATAATATAACCATCAACTAGATCCCAAATATAAAATAGTTGATTTCCAATGCCTCATCTAAATTATAATCATTAACCCAAAATCCTAAAAATAAAACATCACCCATAATGAACATTATTTAAAATAATTTGGATGAATTGTGACCTAACTATATCATCATTATGATTTTGTACATAGATAAAAATAAAAACAATATTTATAATAATAGAATAAGGATTCAAAACATAATAATCTAATATATAATAAGATCATAATATAAAATGTAGAATTATTGGAGATTGAAGAGGGGAGATGTTGATCATCGATTGAGTGAGGGGAGAATCTCAACTAATGGAGGGGAGATAGGGCTCGAGTGAAGGGGATGATGGGGTAAACATAAGGGAACCTTTCCCATGTATTTTTAAAAATCCATTGGGATATCATATCTATAATCATTGTTTATATAAACAATGGGTATAAAAAAATTCTATCGAATCTGTATATTCTATAAACTGTTGGTATAAAATTTGGTGATTTAACCAATTTCTAGTAGTGAAATAGTTTATTGTATAGGTCTTCACTAACCATGTGCCAATTTTTCACCCTTCCATGTCCTTCCAAAATTTCAAAATTCAGGAAATGAACAATATCATTCTCTTTTGAATCATTTCTTACAAATAATAACATCCATACATGGGTAAAAACATTTTAAAAAATAAAATTTAAGGATATTTACCTCTAATAATTGATATTTATTAAAAAGGGTGTTGCATAAGTTTAAACTTGTTTTATGATAATTCACCTTATAGATATCTGGTAAGGGAATAAAGTTACCATTATGAAACTATTGGAGGAAAGCAAATAACCTTATGTAGATTTAATATATTGTCACAGTACATTGGATTACCCTTACGAAATTCTAGTGACCCTTACTAATGTTACCCAATACCTTAACACAATTCAGTGTTTCCTTATGTAAGTTACACAACACTCTTATGAAAGTGTGGTTACCATTACAGAAGTTGTATGTTACCCTTATGCAAATCAGTCCCCTTACACAAATACTCTATCGCATGTTGGAACCATTATGGAAGTCTTGTGTTAACCTTATAAAGAACAAAGAATATCTAATATACCCATACATAGTTCATGATGTACCCTTTAATAGCATCTATTTACACTTTCATGTACCATAAAAAGGAAAACTACACTTACACGTGGATTTAAAAAGATGACAATACACTTATTCTATAATGGAAAATTTAGGATGACCCATACAAATCCAATTAATACTCAGTTTTTACCAAACAATGCAGAATATATATCTCCTATATATTGGGATAATATGATTTCCATTACATGGAACCATAGATATACATGAGGGTGAATAATAATCATGAATTTTTTTAATTCATAATTAATATACATTAATAAATAAAAGAAAAATGGTTTTTTATTTTTTATAATGAAGAGTGTGGTATAATTCTCCTATCTATAAAATAGTTTACCCCTGAATGAAGTCATGATTATGGACAGAAAAAGTGACAAGGGAAGTATCTCACAAAACAAGATACTATGTTAAGGGATACCTACAAACGGTTGTCGATATCAACACTAATGATTAATCATCTTGTTTTGTTTGAAATCTAGAGTGAAGACCATTGTATACTAGAATACCTCCACCTAGGACATATTATCATTGTTTTCAACACATAAACATTCATGGATTATCAAGGATTCCTAGTGACAATTGTTTTTTATTTTAATATAAATAAAATTCTACATATGATAATATTATTCTATCTCCTGGATAATCTAAAATAATCCTGACAATTCTATAAGACATAGTCCAACTAGACACTATTCACCTACCCGTTCTTTAAATCATAAAATTTAAAAAGGACTATCATACAGTACTACAGATTGAATCTACTTAATTTTATAGTAGGAGAAATATGATATATAAAATCCAATGAAAAAACAAAAAATTTAAAGGAATCATTAGGAATTTAATGTTTCTTCTTGACTAACCATCCATCTAAAGATAGTAGGACATGATTTCCTCATCAATGATTCTATTGCATGCAAAAATTTCTTTCAAAACTGTGGTGTTATGAAAATTATATCTATAATAACACCATGGAGCTACAAAGCCCCTTGAACATAATATTTATGCTTTTATAATAAATATACATGGAAGGAACATGAAGTGAAAAATCCCAAAATCAATTTATGATTAGCCAAATCATATCCCCTTCCCCACTAGAAGTCTTAGGTGGTCATGTATGAAGCCCATGAATTATTTTATCCAACTTATATAATGGAATGGATAAGGATACAACATTATGGTTGGTCTATGGTGTTATGATCTAATTTTTTTAATAGTCATGGAATCATGACATAAACTATGCAATTTACCATATCTATAAATGAACGATTATATATTACAAAAACCCAAAATATCCAAATAAATTTTCAATGGTCATAATAACTAGACCTATATCAAGTATTTCAAACTCCTCTATTAGAAAATTAAAAAAACCAACTACATTTTATGAAACATGGAAACATCGAGAGGTATAAACTAGGAAACTGATGTATTCCTACTATAATGGTTTACATTACAAAACTGCCAATTGGTATCCAAATTGTTTTCAAGAATAATATGATTACCATATAAGAATTATGTTGATCAAAACCAGAAAACACAATAACATTATATACTCCAATAAAACCATGTGTATTTCTACTAAAAGTTTTCTTAATGATCACTCTTTATTTAATTCATCGCTACCTGTGTTGGTAAAACTACGCACACAGTGTCTGTGAGAACACCAATGACTCTTATATTTTATCCAATATGAAATAAAATAACTGTATATTTATTTTTTAGGATCATATTAATCTAGGTAAAAGTACACTTTAGACTCTTATCAATTTAATATATTATAAACTCCTCTATGAGGGACTCAAGTGACAATTTTCTATGAGAATTTACAACATTAATAAAAATAGGGTCTTCATGAGATATATTATTTCTATTATGTAATTTTTTGTGAATCCTTAATATATCACCAATTTTCCTTCATTGATAAAAATCTAAACCACATGCCTCTTGTTCTTAGTAACACATTCAAGATCAAACAAATATTTAACATGAAATAACACTTGAATTGAAATTTACATCACTTATATATTTTTAATGAACTAATAGTTTCAAAACATTCTTGCATGAGGATCTATAAAAATAGATACCTAACATTAGTTTCCATAACATTGATACATAGCATAAAATGGATTGGTGATATGAAAATTTATTGATACAAGAGTGCATCAAATAATTATCTAAAGATCCTCATTTCAGAAAAAGGGAACATAAATGTTTTATATCTAAACCAAAATAGAAATATATTATATCTCAACATACATCAAAGAAAATGGAACAACATCAAGCAAATTAAAATAAATCATCCACAACAAATGTCCAAAATATCAAACTCAGACATTATTAAGAGGGAATAGAAAATACCATCAGATCCACCATATATTTTATAACAATATATAACTCAAAAAATAAAATCCTAAAAAATAAATGACTTGGATATAGTCCGGGGTTATGAAAAAATTGGCATTTAAACTCATTTTTATAAATATCAACCCATTTTCCCCACTATCCAATAAAAATAAAATATTTCCAATTTATCCAACAATATATCCAGTCATGAAACTAAGGCCTCTTACCAATGGACTAACCCAAGCATCACTAGGTCAAATCACAAAGCCTAAATATATATTATTGATCTCAAAATATTTTTACCCTATGGAATAAGGTTCACATATAGAAACAAAACAATGATCACTCATAAAAGATTACACATAAAAAAGGAAATCAAAAAACCATTCCCTATTTAATACTAGAGAGTGTGAACATGAATATAATAGTAAAAAACTCACTAGATTTACCCATGAGAAGACCCTTCCTATAGAACCCAATATAAATATAAAAACTATCCCATAAGTCACAGAAACCAAATACAACAGTTATTGTCTATGGTCAGCTTACTAAATGTAATTGTCATATTTCACATCAAGACCTTCTTAAAAGACTCACCCAAACCACAAAACAGAAGAAATGAATCGGTTTATGTCCCTTGGAAAACACCAGATACCGCTATATATAAGAAATGGACAATAAAATCATAATTTTTTTAAAAAATTAACTCTTATATAAATTATTGAAAATCATCTCATAGAGAATAAAGATCTTTTAAAAACTGTTTATATAGTAAAATTAAAACAAAATTTGAAAATTATTCGCCAATAAAATTTCATAAGAAATCATCTTTGTTTATTTATAAAATGATTTAAATAATGAAACATTTACCAAATTTAATATTACAAGAATTTAAGAACATTTTCCATTAAAATTTGGACTATTTTTTATATTTATCAATCCACTTTCAACAACTAGTTATTATTCTAGATTTCAAGTTTGTAATCATCCATAATTTTCTACTTATTACCAAAAACCCTCCATATAAAAAAAAATATGATACAAATTAGAAATCACATCATAGAAAATAAATATATATATTTTTGCAATAAAAAATAATTTTCTTGAAATCCATTCTTGCATAATATACCGGTAATACCTTACCTTTATAATAAAATCATTCAATAACTCTTATTCGAATTTGATATTGATATTAACATATCCAAAGAACCACCTTCATTATTTTCATGTCATTGAGAGTAACTCAAAGAATCCAAGAATCATGGTTTGTAAAAAATAAAACAAAGGGATGAGGATCCCTGAACATCCTAGGGCCTTGGATATGTGGTTATGATAGTCTGGCATTATGCATTCCATCATTATGAATGTGAATATTGATATTGCATGTTACGTAAGACGTGTTTGTTATGGATAGGTTGTATCTTATTCATATCCATATTTACATCAAGTCCTTAAACATTATTTTTAATCATCAAATGAGAATTACACTTGAATGGATACGATGAAGAATGAATCTCATCACATTCATGGAGACGGTAGTCCGTACGTACGCACAAGTGACAATATCATTCTTTTGATGTTAAAATAATATATAATTGGATTTTATATCATATAGACAGAATAATTATCATGTTATATTTATTATTTATATGAATTAAATATCATTATTATACCTATCCAAATAATAATTTATTGAATGACAATTACACCACGACGTGGAGATGGTAAGTCGTACGTACGCACGTATGTTGACATGCCATTCAAAGGATGGATATAATACTGAATACGGTTGTACCATATTTATAACAACATCACAGTATATATAAGATACTGGAGTTATTATTTTATAATAGAAATAACAAAGAAAGAAGAAGTGGAAGAAGAAAAGAACGTGAAAAAGGGTGGTGAAATTATTACCTCTTCTTCGGGTTCTTCCTTTTGATTTGATCAAAAGGGATCCTTAGTTTGGCTTTATGACTAAAATAAGGCCTCTAGGATGAAGTGAGGGATGTTGATAGAGTATTTGGGCAGAGGTTCGCTGAACCAAAAGTCTTTGAATGTGTGAATTAGTGAGAAGAGGGAGTGACCTTTTATAAGATGGGTGAGGGTCACCTTTGGAAAAGCTAGAAATATTATTTTATAATAAAGTCATATTCGGTTTATAATGGCTACAAAGTAGATTATTGAAAGATTAAGGTGGGGATAGGTCGAAAACCACTCAACCAATAGGATTTATACAGGTTTGGGTTACTATATTAACCTTATCTTTAAGTATTAATTTTAGTTAATTAGTTTGACACTTACCATGTCAGTTTGTATTTTTATATTATATAGATAATAAATTTACTATATACATCCAAGCGACCCCCAAGTGGTCCATTAATTAAACACCTATCATGATATAAGTCCCTTTTCCGATCCTTAGTTTTTAGGAATTTAATATCAATTAATATTATAATATTGTTTTAAAAACTCTATTATGTAAATTTTGACACAATTCAATAGTTGATTTTTGTAAAATTCATAACAGAATTATTACTTTTAAAAAAGTTAATTAAATCAATCCTAACATGTCATATTAACCTAGACAATTAGTTTAATTCATAAAACGTCTCAAATAATATATATTTTGGTATTTATAATATCAATTATTTTAATTTTTCATTATTATGGTAATTACTGCATCATCATTGTGTCATAAATAAATTAAATTGTTTAATGTCTAAAAATAATAAACAAAATATAATTAAGTAGTAAGTCTTGTTATATTTATAATGAATATTTATAGTTGAAAATCCAACATATATAACCCTATGTAAAAATTATTTTGCTAAAAGATATATGTTTTTGTCATTTTTGTATTTATTTTAACTTAATTAAAATAAAGTGTCCCTATCACCTACAGGTGGCTTAATGGGGTCCCAAAATCGACCTAAATATTCCCATGGTCGGAAATGTATCCACCAATAAGGTTAGGACACGTTTTAGGGTAATTTAGTATTATTATAATATTATTTTTTAACCCTTATTTACCGGATTTACCCTTAACCATGGTAAATAAAATATTTACCGAAGTAATTATTCAAAATGTCTAAAAATAAAAGTTACCTATTTACGTTATTTAGAAATCCTGATTACAAATATGGAATCCATTTTTCCAAATTCAAAACACAGAAGTGGGAGAAATTAATTTAAAATTAATTCCCGATGTTAAAAGAAAAAGCGTGTTTTTAAGAGATAATAACTATCAAAAGATTGGCACTTGTTTGTGTCTGGTTTAATTGTGAAATTATGTACAATGACAAACATTTAATTAAATTGTAAAAATATATTATAAATATACTTTAAAACTAATCAAATTCATAATTTATCAATATTAATTATTTCGGTTAAAAAAGTTGTTTTTAATTAAAATTTAGTAATTTTCACTATTCATCAAAAAATGAAAGTTATCCGAAAAGTACAAAAATTTCACCCTAGGATAATATAGATATTATGAATCCAAAAATGAATTATATATTTAGAGATATAATTTATAAAATCTCAAAAATTAGGTATTACTATTCATAACGGCTAGTTTGATTGGTTGTTGTGTGTTAGAATCTCGAAGTTGCGTACAATGCAAGGCATTTCATTACTCAAAGGGAAACGTACCGTGGAAGCTTGGGGTGTTACAAATGATCAGAAATTTTCAACATTAATTACACTATTTAGTTATTAATTTTATAGGAATTATAATTGTAATGTTTTTATAAAACACTCAAAAAAGACATAAAATCATTAAATGAAGAAAAAATTATAGGTTTCTATTACTTCCAATATTTGAATGTTATAATGGAATTAAAATTGATTTTTTTTTGTAAAAAAAGAAATTTAAATGTGATTTTATTCAATTTTCACCCATAATAGGTGTTGTATAATTTTAACATAGTTTTAACCTTTTACATAACATTGATGTCGTTCATCGATACTATTTTACACAAACTCAAATATTGAATGAAATAGTATACTCTTATATAGATATGGGTTAACCATATATTGGCATGAATTACCATTATTCATATTTGGAAACCATTATGAATCTTACCATTTACCCTTGAAAAAGTTTGGATACCATTAAACATGTTACCCATTACCCTTACACATGTCTAGTCACCCTTACACAGGTTACCCATTATCCTCAGAAAAGTATGTTCCCTTCAAGAATATTTGTACCCAATCTAGTACCCTTAAAAAAGTCCTAGGATACCATTGTGTAACTCATGTAAAATCTATTATACACTTATATAAACCTTTTATAACCTTATATAGAATCTATTCAACCTTACACAAACTATATAAAAGTACACCACCCTAACACGATAAAGGAAACCCTAATCTCAACCATACAATGAAAACTATCCTTTGTATTATATATAAAAAAAATATTTCATTTTGTAGGTATAAGTTCTTTTACATCATATAAGACCTAGGACATACATATTATAATTAAATATATTTTAAATTTATTAGTTTTTTAGTAAAATAAATCTAAATTTAAAACCAAAACGTTTTTAAATGATTATAAAACATAGAGGTTCTCACATATCTATTAAAACAATTTTATTATATAACTTAGGTTATAAGGTTATTAATTCATATAAAACTTTTTAATATTTTTATATAATCATTTAGTATGTATAAATTAGTTACATATTGCTTAATTTCATTTTCAGATGTTTTAATTCATACTGTTTCGCACAAGATTTATAATGGAAACATAAAACCCATTATTTGATTGTAAATTCACCATTAACATAATATAATATATATATATATATATTTAAACCATTATGTTTAAATTATTCATGAATCCCCATGTTCATTTTATTGTAATTTTGGTCACTATTAGATAGAAATAGATGCATAATGATCTTGTTTCGAGTAATCTTCCGACAAAAATAGATTACATCATAGTGATTCTTAATTTTAATTTCATTACATCAAAAAATTGTTAAGGTTATATATAAATTCTTTATGTTATATATATTTATAAAATATTTTTTATAAGTAGCTGTGTAAGGTAGTTATGAAAACCATAGCATATCGATCCAGGATGATGTAGTCTACACATATGGGTGGATGATATTTTTGTTTCCAATAGAAAAAAATGATGTTAGAAATTTAATTATGATTTATAAATCTTAAAAACAATATAAATAATATATTATTTAAAAAATACCTAGTTTCATCATTCTTGGAATGGTAATAATGAACCAAAACATGTTTATTTTTGGTGGCAGGAGTCCACACAAACACATAGAAAACATTTTATTTTTTAAATGAGAAGTCATAGATAATATTTATTCCATAATCATAAAAACATATTATTATATAAAAATTACATAAAAAATCATGTTATAAAGTGTATGATATGTTTTTACATGAATTATAGAGATAGGAAATATTAGAGGATGATATATTATTATGTTAATAATTTGATCATTCTCTTGATGTATTTATTTAGAATTGAGGAATTAAAACAACATTTTTATGACCAAATAATTTTTTAACGATAGGGGGACTATTGGGGAAGTATAAAAAGAAAAGTATTAAGAGAAAATAAAAAAAATTACTTCCCTTGAATGGGTGGTCGAAGTACCCATTTATAAGTTTGGAGAGAAGGATTTTTGAAATAATATAAAAGGTAAAATCAAAATTTAATAGTCATGTAGATCCAATACTAGATAATAATGAAGTGTGAGATGTTATGATATGGATTCCTCCCGAACATTAATTTTTAGGAAAATATTTAGTGTTTTCTTATTTTTTATTTAATTTTATCTTTTATATAAAATTACATTTAATCAAATCAAATCATTCTTATCATTGTTTATTAGTTTTAATGAAAAAAGTAAAGTTGGGCTGATTAAATAATTTAAATATTTGGATTCATAATTTGAATATGATATTTTAAATTAATATTCATAAGGGTGATGTAGGTATTTTTTAAAATTAACAATAAAAATTCATAAATATAGTTTTTTTTGGAAAAAAAATATATTTTTGTGAAAACAATTGTTTATACTGTATAATTATCATTTTATATGATTATCAAGACATTAATTGATTTATTAAAAAACAAATAATTGTAATGTTTATTTAAAATAATTCAATATCAAAATATTATTGAGATATATTTAAAAAATATAAAATAGAAAAATAGTTTATTTTTGTTTTAAAATATTACTTATGTTCATAAAATATTTAAATTAGGTGTAATAAAATCAACATAGAATTTTTAAATATTTATTTACTACAAAAATTATTATTTGATCTTTTAAAATGTGTTGTAAATTTTAATTTCATTTTTATTTAAAAAATTTCAAAAAATTCATAGTTTTTGGTAGACACTATTTTTTAATATTCCCCCAAAAATCAATTATTTCCGAATAATATAAAAAATAAATAATAATATATTTTTTAAATATTTAATTCTGAAATGAAATTATAATTTATATATTAAAATTATATAATTTAGTGATTTAACTTAATGTTGAAATGATAAATAAAATAACAAAATGTTTTTAAAATGAAAATAACATTTTTTATATTAGTTAATCTTAATTTTATTTGCTTTTAATTTCTAAATAAATTTTATATAATCTATTATTAATATAAAATTTAGTTTTTCTTCATTAAACCATAATATATTAATCTTTCTAAAATAAATACATACAGTTCCTATGAAGATAATTTTTAGGAAAATACATTTTTTTTATAATGTGATGTTATTAGATATTAAGTTATATAATGGAATTTTATCAATGGGTTTCTATTAAAATCATTACATTATTTTTATAAAGTCATCATATAATACATTAATAAAAATTATAAAAACAATAATACATAATATATATATATAATATTGTATTTTAGTTATTTTTTATTGGTTAATTGTATTATTTTAAATTTACAACTTGTAATAGGGAACATATGAATAACTATTGGATACATTCACATTCAACAACTATATGATCAATGACCATATTTAAAATTACTATATTCTCCATTATTCTATTGCTAACAAACATATTTAAATTGTAATATTTTATTCCTATATATATATATCCTAATATCATCCATCCCATTTATTCACTTATTTCTCACCATTTCTATAATAGTGTTATTCCCTTTCCTTCATTCCATTGAAGTTTCCAGGTAATGATATTGATTGAAAACCATAAGGATATAGATCATATGTACATTTTTCGTATATCTTTGTCTTCATTCTTCTTTTAGTTTTCTTATTTATAATTGTTATTTTTTTATCATAATTTATTAATGTTTATTTTGATTTGTAAAATCTTATATCCATAAAATGAATCCCTTTTTATTATTTTTATTACATGTGATACAAGATATTTTACATGATATATATTTAAATGATATTTAGATATTGAATTATTGGGTATTACATTTTCCCTATATAAACAAATTGCAACCTCTAAATTTAAATTATCACTTTAAAATAGAAATAATGAACAGTATTGATATAATAGACACATATTAATATAAAAATTATAATAAGATATCATCATCTGAATCATGGGTAAGACTATGATAATGATTTATTCATTCAAAATACACATAACACTAGTATTTTGTTTTTTTCAAAACATTTGATCAAAGAGTCTATCATCACTCGTAGTATAGAGTATTCTTCCTAGGGGTGTTTTTTATCATCCTTATATTTATATAATATAATAGATTGATATAAAATGTTATTTACTTATTCTAAAAACTAATATTGTCTCTATGAAGAGATAACCAATTGGTTTCCAAATTAATGTTAAATTCATCTAAATTAAATATAATATGATTTGGGACATTCTTATTATCACAAACCATATTTTGGGATACAATAATCTTACGAATTAATACTTAATCTGGTAATTCAATATCAAATCATTTTTGTGTTCCTTAAATTACCATATATAATATCCATAAAATGTTTTAGTAACTTGATTCAAACTCTATCTAGATATCCATAACATGATTTACAGATCATAAGTGTCCCATAATTATCACAATCAAGTTTAGTTGTTTTCATAACATATGTATTTCAGGGTTCCATTTGTCAAGGAGGTTTTTGATACAAATTGACTTCTTAGTAATTTAAATAGAGAAATTATTCACTTGTTCTCAAAATTTAAGACACTAAAAAATTAGTGTTTTCTAAGGATGAACTTTTATTCCCTTCATCATCTTTACAGAACACTTTGATATTTTCCTTTACAATTTTTTTTTGTATTTTCTCCATTCCCACATAAAATAATATTCTATTTCCTTGAATACATTTATCTGGGTTCTTTTTCGCATAGTAATGTCATATAATAAATTTAATTTTATTTATTTAATCATATTTTTTACCCAAACCACCAAAATACTCTACCAATTTACTCCTTGGTGTTGTGGTAAATCAACATTATCCATGATGTTAATCATAATTTTTAATATATAGTTTGGTATAATGAAAAAAATTCCTTACTCAATCTAATATCTCATTTTGTTACTCATTTGAAAAGTCAATGAATTAGACATTCCTTATATTTTTAATGCATTTAAATTTTCTTCCATCATTTTTATAAATAATGGAATGTTGAGGAATGTTGAAATTAAAAAGTTCATAAAAAGGGTAAATATAATTATATAATAATTAATTCATAAATTTTTTTGATAAAATAATTTTAAAATTTTTATGATTCTATATAAGATCTCCTTGGACATCTCTTATTGGGTTCTCGATCCTAAATATATTCAAATTTATAATAATGGTCTATTAATATAATGTTAATTAACCAATTTATAACACCAAGGAGTTTTAAAACTGATGTTCAGTAGGGCCCACATCGTGTTCATCGACTGAAGATCGAGTTATGACCCAACCCCCATAATTTAGGGTTATTACACTAGGCTGCATCTATTCTAGATCCTGTATAAATGTTTTGGTATCCAGATATGTATTCTGATTCAATGAAACCCCATTATATCAAATTTATCAAAATATTCAGATATTATCATTTACATAAAATTATCCCCATATTATTTCATAATATAATGTTTTCTAATATATGTTTTATTAAATCTAGTTCTAATTTTTTATACTAATCATACTTTGATGTATACTATAAGGAACTGACACCATTAACCTAGATCTGTTTACTAAAATATTAATTTTTTCTAAGATACAAGGTATCAAATAACTATATAACACATAGTTTTATAGTTATTAGAGTGTCGATATATATATGATTCCCACATTACATATGGAAACAAGAAATAAAACCTAATTTCCTATGATAATATTATAATTTCATCTAGAATATACCCAAATTAATTTAATGTTCAATATTAGGTACCCATGGGTGTAAGAGGAAACCTACAAATAAATTTATCATGGAATAAATAATTAAAGAATAATATAGATAGATAAATCATTATCAATTATTCCATGTAACTAATATTATGAAATAAAGATATATCAATTTATTGCATGACAACATAAATAATAACATTAAAATAAATAACTAGTTTCCTATGATAAAATATATAATGTCAGACCATATAATATATTGCAATAGTATTATTGCAAGACATCATAAAAAAATAGGTAAGGCATGTATAAAATATAATATAAATCATGTCTAATTAAACCTATCAATTCTTAGAGGGGTATCTAATATCAGGCCACACCTATCACTTATTATGTTCAATGGTTTCCTTATATAATATGAATAAAAAATAGTACAATTCATAATTATCTTTGAATATCAATCAATAACATCCATTATTAAAACTATCATCTGATATGTCAATACATTCCCCTATCATTAAATGGGAGTGCATAATCATAATAAATCAATGGAATAAAGGTGAATGGTTAAATAATACATAATAAAACTTTTATAGTAGTCAATAAACAATTTTATTGGAAATAATAAAAATATGAGGTATCAAATAATTAAAATTAAATAAATAAAATAAGATAATCATAATAAATTATAAGAAATAATTTTTATGGAATCCTTCGGTAATATTTGAGGTGAAAAAAATCATTGAGTTCTGTTTACATAGATGAAAAAACAAAATTTTAAGAAGAACTCTATGAATAGTATAATATAATAAAAGATTATAAATAGGATCACTTGTTAAACAAATTTCAATCACCTAATAAAAATATTACACAAGGGATTTGAAGGGTTGATTCATGTAACAATAATCCATAAGAGATACATATTATAGAAATAAATAGTAAAATACAAGAATATAGGTGACTTAGAAAAATAAAATTAAACAATTATCACTATAACCGAAAGGAAAATATTTTAGAGTTAACAAAATACCTTATAAATATCATAATCATTAATTCCTCAATCTATAAAATAGAATTTCCTAAGATAAAATTATAAATCTATTTAATGGTAATAGTAATTATAATTTAATATATTTATATTATGAAATAATCATACTTTGAAGAATGGAGTTCAAGAAAAATAATTATATGGTAATGGAAGTAAATTGAGTTATTAAAATTACTTATGACTTTAGTGACACACAAATCAAAAACCATAAATTTTTTACATTATATGGTTTTATGATTCACATTAATTCAATGAATGTATGATAAAACCACCATATGAAAATATATGAACCAAAAAAATTAAACAATGGGTGGATATGGAACAGTGCTCAAAGAACAACTAACTATGATGAAAAATACATTATAATTCCTCTAATAGTATATTGCATAGAATTATAGAAATGGAATCATGAAACGGTTTTTATGTTACATTTTGGAAACATTAATAATTACAATATTAGACAATATGGTATTAGGAACACCATATAAAATTAGAATAGCTTCTTAACATTAAAATATTCTTCAAGTATTGTAAATTTTTATGAAAAACCATACGACATTTATAACATTTGAATTGAATACTCTTGAGAAAGGGGAAATGATATGAAATAATAAATAATATGAATTATGTATTTAATTAATATATTATTTGTCAAATAGGTTTTACACAAACCAAATAGTATGATGTTTGATCATAATATAAAAACATTTCTAAAAAAAATTTTTGAGGGAGGAAACCATTACCTCAATTATCAACATCCATTAAAGTGTTTTATCATAATTTATATGAAATATAAATATCATAATAAATAATTTTGTAACTATATTAATATTTATAATCTTTCTTATTCTTTTATTATAATCATTTATTATGCATTCATTAATTAGTTATCGCTTATTTTCATTATCAGATGGTGTTATTCTGATTCATTCACACACATTTCATTGTGTAAATATCAAAAAAAATATTTCACAAAACAATTTATAATTAATACATGGTAAAATATATGTAAATAATTGTTTTTATTATTATTTAAATCCTTATTTCATTTTATATGAACTATGGGTTCAATTTGAGAGAATGCTATCTTGGACGAGTTCATATCAATTCATATACCGATAACAATGAATCACTTCATAATGATCATTAATTTATATTTAATACTATCAAAACCATGTTTATAATGAATATATAAAAACATGATATGATATAAGTTCATATAATAGTTTTTTAGAACCATCCATGTAAGTATATTTTGAAAAATGGAAGTTGTTACTAATGGAGGTAGTAGTCTCCACATAAATGTGGTTAACGTTTTTGTATCCCAATAAATGAATGGAAAAACATTAAATTTAATTAATTTTGTATAATCCTTATGATTTTATAGATATTATTTTATGTCATAAAAATAATTTTCTCACCATCTGTGAGAGGTGGGGATGAGTAATTAAACATGATTCTGTAAAGATGGGGTAGTCTACATCTATAGGGGAGTGATGCTTTTATTTTTACATAGAAGGGGGAAATTATACATTTTATTAATTCATTAAACATAAAAACAAAACAACATATTAATAATACTTTTGTAATCATGTAATAAATGGTAATATAAGTTTTTAGTTGAATGATATGGAAGTAATAGAGATTACTAAGTGGTTAGTACTTACATTGAGAATATGAAATTTCTATTAACGTACTTCTTTGAAATGGAAGTTATAGGAAAATTAAACGATCACAAAATGTTAGGAAAATGGAACTTCATTCATAGGGAGGATTAAAAAATACAAGATAAAGGGGTAATTAAAAATTACAGTTCCCCTTAAGGGGTGGTGGAAGTGCTCTTTTAAAAGTGAGTGTTGGTTTTTTAATAACACTAAAGGTAAAGTACCAAATCAAAGAACCAGTGAATCCAATAATGGAAAATAATAGAGTTTTGAAAACATAATCATATAAACTACTCTCAAGAATTGATTTTGGAGAAACAATTGTCTGTTTTTAGTCTTTTATCATTACTTTCATCTTTTATTAAATTTAAATCATTCTTCAAACTAGATGTTATTTTTGATAAATAAATTAATATTTAAATTATTATGTAACATGTAAATTTTGACCTAAAATTTTATATCCACTTAATCATATAATATTGATATGTATGAGAATTTTTAATAAAAAAATTACATAACATGAAAAAACAGTTATTTAGTTAAAATTTTATAGTTTTATTAGAAAATGTATATATAGGACAAAATATTCATTTTTATTTTCTTGAAATAAACTGATTAATTATAATCAAAATTAATGTTACATTATTTTAAAATTAATCCAAAATAGAATTATTCAAATAGAAAAATAATTCAAAATAATATAAAAAAATTATTGATAAATATTATATATGTTATTAAAATATTTACATTAGTTTTATAAATTATGAATATGATTTAAAAATCTATTTTCGATAAATAAAAAGTATATTTGGTCAATAAAATGGTTTATAGGATTTTATGTTTTTATTATTTTATAATGATATCATAAAATTTATAGTTTTTGATAAAAACATCATTTTCATACAATCACCGGTAAGTCAACTATTTCAAAATAAAAACAAAGAAAAAACATTCTAATATAATTTGGAATGTGGAATTTATAAATGAAATTATTTTTTTATATTCAAATTCTAAAATAAATTTATATGAGTTTTAAATTTAAATCAATAATACGATGAAAAATAATTTTATAGGAAGATGACATTATTGATATTGACATCTTTTACTCTTATTTCCTAATAATTACTTACTAAACTACTATTAACATGTAACTCATATAAAAGATATATTTTTCATGGAAAAAAACAATATATTATTTTTCCAAAAATGAAACTACATAGACCCTAAAAAGGTAATTTTCATGAAAATAAATTTTTAGACATGATTGATCTTATTAGATATTTAGTTATACTAATTAAATTTTATCAATAATTTAGTATTAAATTCATTACATGAATTTTATGAAGCTATAATATCCAAAATTAATAATAATATTAATATTATTACATAGAATTTAAATCTATATACATTTTTATGACATAGTATTTTTATTATTTTTAATTTATTAATTTTTACTATTTAACCATATTATTTTAAAAAAATTAATAAAAATAAAAAAAATTATTATACATATTGGATATATGTATATCTAATTATCAAATCTAGAATGGCCAAATTTTCTAATGACCAAATTTACCATGGTCAGATTTTAATCTTATATATATATATATATATCCTATGATCATTCATACCATTTACTCACTTTTTTATCAATATTCATATAATTCATTTAGTTATTATCCATCTTTCCATAGTACTGATAATGATTATAGTCATCATAGAGCTCGATTAGGTTAAAAATATATTTTTAAGGAACATTTATATTAATTTACATTTAATTTACCTGTATATATCATATTGATGATTATTATTGAAATTTTAGAATCTATTACTAGTTATTTGGCACTTTAATATTTTATCTCAATAAAATATAACACAATTTAGCATCACTTCGTGTTGTGTGCGTAAAAACCGATTATACACAATATTTATTAAATGAAATTTTACATATTTGAATCTCAAATGTTATATGAAATAAATATTTTATATGTATATTTATTTACAATTATTTTTGACATTCATATAAATCCATTAGAAAATGTTTTCTGTGATGAAACTATGAATTCATAGAAAATGGGTTGGTATAATAATATTTTTCATGAAATGAAAAAATATATCACAAATAGTATTTTCAAATATTATTTGTTATAAAATGGTGAATCCATGAAAAATATTTACACTGTAATGTTATTTTTAATGATCCATCAAAAATAGTATCCATTTCAACAAACATTTCTAAAACAAACATTATCCAAATAGTTCCCATTACAATTAGGTTTTTACAACATGATTCTATATCAAATAACCATTATCAAAGGAAACTTTATTGTTCACCAACACAGTACCATCAATCATTAAGATATCAAATTTAGAATAGGGTATACCATAAAAATATTTATTATGTTCTCACCTAGATAAACATGTGTCCATTTTTATTAAGTATATTAATGTATATATGAGATTATGATATAAAAGGAATAACCACCATTAAGGATTGAAAAGTATAATAAATTTTAACTATAAGAACCCAAACTAAAAAAGTGTAATATATATATATATAACTCAAACCATGAATAATATCCAAAATAAGGAAGGGTTATGACATACTATCTTCTAATAGATATATCACTATAGCTCTAAAAATAAATTTAGAGACTCTTAATCTAAAATATGGACACGGGAAATGGGGAACATAAAATAGCGTAGTTTTCAATATAATAACATAAAACTCCCCTAGATATTGATCATTACAATCCTTAATATTAATTCATGGTTGTAGAGTAGAGGTTGAGTGCATTCAGTGGTCTAAAAATATTAAAAGACAAGTACACCCACAATTACAATTTTTAAATAACCCCCGCAAGCATAACTCTCTACTCAACATCATGATGCACTATTTGTTATTAAAGCTACATGGAATTAATAACATTAATCAGTTTTTAGAGATTTATTAGTATTTATCTTGAATTAATTCACAAATTACGATTGACAATTCCCTAGAAAACTATTGGTAAAAAACTAAACTTCAACCATTATGCACCACTTGTAATTATCAGAATGTACTTTCTTTAATTTCACTATAATTACCATTTTCAAAACCCTATTAAACACTTTTTGGTAACCAAGAAATACCAATAGAATCTAATATGTAACACATTCAGTAATTAAATTGTTACACCATCAATTATTTACTCGAAACACCGTAGGTAATTGTCTATTATTATAAACACACTACAGATTATAGAACCCTAGATAAATCTATATAAAAATAACTATATAGGTAAAAAACATTAACATAAACCATTATTATGACTATTTTAATGTTTAATATAACCATTAATATAAATATATCCATAATTTGAATATGATATTCCACTCAAAAGAGAAACAATGCCCATGTCCTCAACAATATCTATATCCATCCCAGGTATAGTTGAAAATCAATCGATGCAACATTGGTGATTGTATTGAATTTTTTGAAACTACCATTACTATTCACCATTGATAAATCTATTTAATAGTTATCTAATATTATAGAGTGATAAATAATTTTTACTCCCCTTTGTAAATACTAAATATTATTTTTAACACTATGTTTAACTCTATTATGACATATTTACTCCCAATATCAATCTTAAAAATTCTATCTCATTATAAAAGGAATGCATGAACTTCCCCTAGTAAATATGTGGAATTTCACAAGAACCATTGGTAATTACTCCTTAATAATTATTTGAACAAATAGTTCATCTTGGTTATCTATGACACCCTTTAATATTGTATAATAATGATTATAAAACAATATTTCTATAGATGGAAAGTAATATGAATAATAACATTCCACACCAATCACATGTCATATTTCACATAACCCATTACAAAGTGGCACGATCGCATAAAAAATCTATATTTTCCAATATAACTCACTAATTAATGTCCCTCTATCATGAAATTTGTTTTAAACCCAATCTAATTTAGAATGACCCTAATATGACTCACCGCCACTTTATTTCCCCAAACATGGAACCAATTTCTAGTGAGTTTCATGACCCCATACTAAATTTTTATAGCCCAAGGAAAAACATGAAAATTATATCACATCACAAATTAATGTTTTTCACGAAAAAATCAAAACATTATCACATATCTTAATAAAGACACATTACCAAATAAGTCATATATCCACATGAATAATATTTCATTACCAAAACCATTATATAAGAAAATCATAAATGTATTCATTATTTTACAGTATCATAAATATATATGTCAATATTCGATTAACATGTAAATTTATATTTAGTAAATTAACATATTTTAATTTTCACCATTGGGAATTTTTTTCAAAATTATTATATTTTAATTTTACAATTCAATTTAGTAATATTTACATTATATGTAATATTTATTGATGTTATTTTATTTATTTTATCATTGACAGTTAACAAAAAAATTATTTATACACGTATATAAATAATTATTTTGAGGCCTATTGTAATATAACTCAGTTAAATATTGAGAACCACTTAATATACCAATGGTCATCAATTTTTTCTCACCTAACATCATTCATTATCACAATTCGATTTTTCTCACCTAACATCATTCATTATCACAATTCGATTAACCATAACATGCCAATTCAATGAAAGGATCCGTTCCATGAGTTATTAAAATGGATAATATAATGGAATCAATAGGAAAAGATATTCTTAGTGGAGCCAAAAAAATAATTGTACAACATAATTTTATACAATAATGTCCTCCATAAATTCCATAATTATTTTCACATTGACTGTTACTTTCGATTTATATTTCAAGAAACTCATTATTAAATTGAATAATTTATATTAACTAACCTAGATACCCCCATATTTTGATACCCAAGCATACTTTGACAGGACCATAAGGGCGTTCTTGATCCCTATGAGCTGGAAAAAGGACCCTATAATTATCAAACATTCATAGTGAATGGTTTTTCCTCAATAGTAGATAAAAACCATTATAGAGGTATATAGATTGTAAATAATTTATATTAAAAATACTCTTTAAGGATAAATTAACATATTTAGTCAATAAAGAGATTCCCAAAAATGGAAAATCATAAAAAGAGAAAACATTTATCAAATAAAAGGAACATAAATTGCATATAACAGGTGGATAAAATCTCCCCTAGTCATCACCGTTACCAAAATTTCTCACTAATAAAGAGAAAATTTAACCTTCTAGTGGTACCTTCCATTTTCCTAACCTCAAAATAATAATAATACACATCTATAAAAAGAAAACAGTATGGTGTGCGCTAACATCATATCAGGATTCCACCAAATGTTTCATACGATATTATATAATAATAAATCACTTACAAATTTAATTTTAATAAAACTAGGCATGAATTTAATTTACAAATTTTTAATCCAAAACATGAAATAAAATAAAAAATATGACACATATGTCAAAAAAATACATATATGAACATTAAAAATATTTTTTTTATAAAATATATTTCATAAATAAAAGAAATTTTATAAACAATGTCATGAAAAATATATCCAATAAAAACTTTGAACCATATTCATATGCCTTGAGTTTTGTTAGTTACAATATCTATTCATCCTCATAATACTCAATCATCAATCATGGATCATGTATGTGTGAACACATCCACAACTTTAAGTACTTTAGGAAGAATCAGTCAATATCCCCTTATGGACAATAATTCATAATAAGGTATTATATAGAGTTTTCATTTTAAATTCATTTATAGGGAGTTAGAGTCTGAGAATGATTATTCTGATCACTCACTGACTACTATGGATTAGATGTGAATTAATCAAATCATTAATCATTCAGTCATCATAATATAATTATCTTTAAATCAATTAATTATTCACAATTCAATTTCCAAATTTTATGTTCATCGTGAAATTTTTATTTCAAAACCAAATAATGGGTTTTTATATAATTCATGCCTCTAGAAATGAAATTTTAACTAAAAATGATATTCTCAAGAATTAATGTCAAATATTTTCATCAAATCATCTTTACATTCCTAAAATATTTTTCTTGTAATCTAACAGAAAATTTAAATTCTATTGATATTTGTATTTTTCATAATTTCAATTCCATTTCAAAATCAATCAGCGATTCATCTCAAATCATGGTTAAAAAATAATTTGAAAATAAATTTCAAATCAATCATATAAATATGGTTTTCAATTTTAGTGTAATTATTTATGGATAATATTAACATCAATCACACAGTCATTTCAAGAATATCCCACAATAGGGATCACCAACATTAAGAAGTGAATATAATTATTTTCATTGTAGAAAACCTGGAATCCATATCTTCAAATCAATGATCCAATTCATTAATAATGTGATTATTTTATGTTCCCACACACCTTATTTTATTCATTTGTGTTTTGGATTATATTAGACATTTATTGTTCCAAACTACACATACAACTATGGCATAATGAAGCGACAATGAGTGGTTGACCCAAAGGATTCATTATTTAGAAAAAAAACACTTGAAGTAATTCATATGAAAGTATTCCTCATATTCAATATTACATATTAGTTTTTTATAAAACTATGTTGGTTGGATTTATTTAAAATGATTATTTAGGGATCAAATTCAATTTTAGGGGGCATCGTAGAAGTTAATCCTAAAACTATAGCTTGGAATGGTCTTATAGAGTTGGATACAAAGCCGTAGATGATTAACTAATAGGTTTTTTTCGAACAAATTGGATCTATCTATGATGTTACTATCTCATTTTATGGGTATAAATAACAACCTAGATGCATGTCATATGGATTTTATGTAGAAATAATCATAGGCTAATGGTAATAGTCTGCTTAACTTCAACTAGGACAGGTTTAAACAATTACACCTCCCAAGGTTAGGGATAAGCAATAAAATTTGAGTAATAATTAATTTTAAAATAATTAATAATCATAAGACATAGATTAAATCATAGATTCATTAGGCCTTGAAAACCACATCGCTCAACCCCTAACCATATGCAAGTTATCCACACATGATAGTGTTGATCAAAATTAAGGAAATACTAAAAATTCTAAACATAATAATAAAACTAATGAAAAATTAGAAATTAGTGATTAAAAAAATTAACGATCTATGTTCAAATTATTGAAATCGATTTAAATCCACTCAAATTCATACTTATTTTGAAGAAGAAATGAAAAATAGAATGTGTCAATGAATAACATCAAACAATATCGAAAATGAGTGTTTAAAATGACGTGAAAGTGAAACAATAATGAATAAATTAAGAATGATTAATAACTAAAAAGGATTTGATAATGAAATGAAATGAATGAATTAAAACTAATATTCAATAAAAAAAGAATAAAAAATGTCAAAAAAATTAGAGACATCATAGGTCTGGCCTATTTTCAACATGGTGTAGCTACAATAATATAATTTGTCTAGAAGATACATGACAGGTAAATAATTCAAATCATGTATTTTCTTTAAGTGAAATTGTCCTGAAATATTCACTCTAACTATGTATGGTTACACATTTTTTATTTGAGATCCAAAATTTCCAGTAAAAATAGTTCGATATCATTGATTCAGTTGACTCTAGAACATTTCATGTCATATAATCTCTACACTAAATTTAGTTGATTTAATTTCAGAAGAATTATAATTTAAAAATATTCATGATGTCTAAGGAATTCAAAAATCATGAAAAAGAATCAAGAGCGGGTATGTGGCTCTATATGAATTTTTTGAATGAGGAATACATGTCGTTTATGATGTAAAAATCTATAAATTCTTCTTTTTCCACATTTCAGTATTTCATCCTTTATGTCCTAAATTCATAATTAATTTAAAAAAACCAAAACCAAGTTCATTTTTGAATAATAAATTTGTTGAAATTAAGTAAATTAAACAGATATTTAAATATAATTTCATCTTATCAAATTCCCCCACACTAGAACAATTTCATGTCCTCGAGAAAAATATCATCTCAATAGTGATTTATTATGAAACATGTTTTAAAATACGAAACATTATTTAAAACTAGGAAAATAAAACTAATTATAATAAGAGAAGGCTAGTACCCTAGAATCACTCCATTAGATAATAACAGTCATACCTCATAGTTCAGTACATTATCCATTCATTCATCCATTAATTATAGTTTTTGAAATGTTACTTAAATATTATACCCACAAAGCTTAAAGGCCAAACATACATTTTCTTATTTTGGATACTCCCATTTTAATGGTTGAGGAGGAACCTAACATGGAACGTAGGCCCAAGTGGCATATGTAACTTCTTACATGATACTAAGGGAACCAATTATCTGACACTGCCATTAATGGGTACAAAATAAAATAAAATGAATGAAAATCATGAATATGTCCATGAAACATCTCATCCTAAAAAATATTTACACAATCCAATAGCTCGGCGTGGTTCCATGAGTATATCATGTAAGTATCAAATATTTACCCTTATTCCTTTCGTTTTTAATTTCTTTTATTTTTGAAAATATATTTTTAGGATAGGTCTCTCATTTGTCCCCTAACCACTTGTGATCCATCATAAAATTAATCAGTCTGGAAGTGGTGATTTATTCCATCCCTATACACAAACCATTTTTTTCTTCTATATTTCTCTTCTAATAAAAATATGTTAACAGAATAAAATTCAAAAATGAATCATAGACCACATCATATCATTCTGGTGAAAGATTTAATATATATCTCCTCAATGCTAACATACCCTATGCATCAGTAATGAAAATTATCTGTCACATGTTCAATGAAAAGTCATTCATAATATGAAAAGGAAGTTAGGAAGTTATATTCATCTTTAAATGGCTCCATCATACAAATTATATTCATATATAATAGAGGTCTATTGAAAGAAATATGTACATGTGGGTCTAAGAAAAAAGTGTCTCACAAAAATGACCACAATCATTTAAAAATTTACATTTACAATAATAACCTTAATAAGATCTCAATGCATGTATCACCACGACCCTAGTTACCCAGAGCCGGTGCATTATTAAATAACATTTTCCTGATACAAGGAATCATATCCCGAAAGACCGATCATTTTAGTAGCCTTGGAAGTAATAGATACATACAAATGTTTTACATTAAATTATGAAAATAAAATCAACAAAATTGTTTCTCTTTTTAACACATTAATCTCCCTTAGACTATCCCAGCTGGTCAGTCAAAATATACTTTTTCTCATCCTCAGAAAATAAAACATATAAAGGCTTGAGCTATGGTGCGCAGTAAGGATGAAAATATACCAGAAACATTAATAAATAAAAATAAACTTTTAAGGTAATGTATATGACTAAAAACACATGCCTTTTAAACATAAACATCAGCATAATATTGAAAATATAAATCAAATAATACCATTTACTGATTCACATGGATATTATACTAGTCAAATAATCACATGTAATTTCAATATCCAATTTCATAATGATGGAACGCATAATGATGGACATCATAACCATATTATGAATGACTCATGCCCAGACTACAAATAATATTTTTTCATGTCCTTGTGCCAAGATACTAGTTTGTCTCATGAGACCAACCAATGCATCAAGGAGTTATAGCGGGCTTGATACAACACTTACTAAGTCCAATGCATTCCTAATATGAAAAGGATGAAGCATAACATAAACATTCATATTAAAACTAGCATAAAAATGTTAATAATATAACCATAAACCATGGTTTGTATAAAACTAAAATATCCACAGTCAAACATATCACAAAATCCTTAACAAAATATAGAAGATTGTATCATAATAAATAAACTTCAAAGAAGTGTAATATACGTCAAAAGACGTTGACATAGATAAAAATCAATTTGAGAGAAAAATATCTTTATATTTTGAAATCAGTTAAAAGTCACATAATTAATAATGAAATTTTTTTTTTGAATATATTCTTATGATTTTGTATGGGAATCTTTGAAGGTGTTATAATAGCGGAGAATAACTGCACCCACCGTATATGTTAAAAAAATTCTTACTTTAATTTTATGAAAAGGTCAGAAAGTACATTATTTAAAAAATGATGGAAATATTCATTTAAAAACATTTTATACAAATTCAATCAAGGGTATATCTTAATTTAACCCATATTTTAGTAAATAGTAAATTTGTTTGAAAGAAATGTTTCCGAAACATGGATGTGGATGATAAAGAAGTCCATGTTGATACTTATGAATAAAAAAATCGGATAAGTAAAGAGATTTTAAAATCAACCCTTAACTTGTAAATTTCCATGATAGAAGGTAATTTAACCTCTTGTATGATATTTAAATCATTTTTTTAAATTATACAATAACCACATAAAAAAATACGATATCTTATATAATCTTCTAATATTTTTTTATTAAAACTATTTTAGTACTATCATTGTTTCAAGTGTTAATTGATTCGTTTTCCTTTATATTCTTGGTTATATAAGTCATGTTTGTTATGGATAGTAATTATTTGATTCATATCTATAATCATATTAAATTCATAAAAATTATTTTTAATCAGGAAATAAAAATTATTCTTGAATGGTTGTGATGGGGAATGAATTTCATCGCATTCGTGGAGACCGCAATCCGTATGTACGCACGAGTTATGTTATCAATATATTTATGGTGAAATAATATGTAATGGATGATAAATAAAATATAAATAATCTTTAAAATTGTTATATTTATAATTTAAAAGAGTTAAACTCATTATCATACCCATCCAAATAATGATGTGTTTGAATAACAAACTACTCCACGATGTGGAGACGGTAAGCCGTACTTATGCATGTATGTCGACTTGTCCTTAATAGGATGGATATAATAATTAATATGGTTGTACAATATTTATAATAAAATAATATTATGTATATGGTATTGGAGTTATTTTTTTATATGGAAACAACAAATAAAAATGAAGTGGAAGATGAAAAGAACTTTGAAAGAGGTGGTGAAATTATTTCCTCTTCTTATGGTGTTTTATTTTGAGTTGATAAAAATGGATCATTATGTTGGATTTCTGATCCAATTAAGGCCTATAAGAATAAGTGGGGGGTATTTGGGAGGATATTTGAGTAGGTTTTGGCTGAGCCAAACGTCTTTGGAGGTGTGATTTTGAGAGAAGGGGAAGTATCCTTTTATAAGAGAGGTGAGGGTCACTTTATGAATAGTTTTAAATAGTATTTTATTATAAAATTGTATTTGGTTTATAATTTCTCACAAATGATTTATTTCAAGGCTATAGTGGGGATAGGTCATAACCCTTTCGAAAAATAAGTTATAGATAGGTTTAGGTCACCCTATTAACCTTATCTTTTAGATTTAACTCTTAGTTAAATAGTTAACTTTTACAATGTGTTCATGTATTATTAAAATAAATGGTTAACAAACTTACTATAAAAGAAAATAAAACACCAACTGGTTCATTATTAATACACCTAACCTTATATAAATATTTTTTCTGAGCCTTATATTTTTAGGTATATTATATCAATGAATAATATTGAATTTTTTTGAAAACTCATTTATGTCAATTTGGATACTATTTGGTATTTTGTTTTTGTGAAAGTCATAAAAATTTATCACTTCAAAAAAAATTATTTAATAAATCCTAAACTATCAATGTAATCAAGATAATTATTGGAATTCATCAGAAAACTAAATTTACATTTATTTTGATATTTATAATATCAATTATTTTAATCACTCATTAATAAGAAAATTACTACATCATCGTGGTATCATAAATAAATATAATTATTTAATGTCTATAAATTATAAATAAAATACCATTTTGTAGGAAATAATTTTATATATTTATGGAATATTTATAGTCTAATTTATCTTATGTATAACACTATATTAGAAATTGTTTAGTTATTAAACATTGAATTTAACACTTTTTCCACTTATTTAAATAAAATAATATAAAATGTCCAAATATAATTCAAGTGAAAAAAAGACCAAATTTTATTTCTATGTTTGATTATGGTTGAAATACACTTATCCAATAGTATTAGGATATGTGTTAGGGTAATTATAATAACATTTTGAACCTTTAATTACCCAATTTACTTTTAACTGTGGTAAATAAAAGTCAAAAAGATACTATTCACCAAAAAAAATCAGCTTATTGAACAAAATTCTACTTACTAATGTCATCCTTGTATCTCATATTTTTGAAATTCAATTCATAGAAATGGTAGAATTACGTTTCATGCAAATTTGAAAATGCACCTAGAAGGTGGGTAAAAGACGGTAAAAAGTTCAATAAAATTATATATATATAATATTATTATAAAATGACCCCAATGATTTATATTGAACATATATAGATATTATGTGTCTATTTATACATAATATAAATTAAAATATTATAACTAATTATTTTAATAAAAACTTGGTTTTTAAACAATAACGCAATGTCTTCCAGTATTCATAAAAAATTGAATGTTTTCAAAAAACCCCAAATTTTTTTCCTAAGCTAATATTGATATTATAAATCCAATACATAAGTGAATTTGGAATAATAATATTTATAAATTTTCAAAAATTGGGTATTACTATTCATAATGGATAATTTGATTGGTCATGGTTTGTTAGAACTCAATGTTGCGTAAAGCACAATCTATTGTATTATTCAAAGAGAAGTTTATTGTGGAAGCTTGGGGTGTTATATTCTTCCCACTTTCAAATAATTTCATCCTCGAAATTTCTAGAATATTACAACATAATATTATTTGAATGGTTCTTCATCATAAGTTCCTCAGGTTCCCACATTTCCTCTTCCATCTTATAGTTCCTCCATAGAACATTCACCAGACGAGTCATCCGGTCTATCAGCACTGGCTCTCTATTATCAAGAATCCTGAATGGATCTTCCCAATAAAAAAAATCGGGTTTTAGTTCTATTTCATCATAGGTGAGTACATATGTTGGGTCAGGTATTTATTTTCATAACATTGATATGTGGAAAAAATCATTAATATTGGAGAGACATGGAGGCATTTCCAAATGATATGCTACACCTCCAATTTGTTCTAGATTTTTGAATGTTCTGATGCACCTCAGACATAATTTACCCTTCTTACCAAAATGTATAACACCATTCAATGTAGATTACTTCAAGAAAACATGATCTCCTCCTTGAAATTACAAATCCTTCATTCGTTTATCGACATTGCTATTTTTCCTACTTTGAACTACTTTGATGTGGGATTGGATAATCTATACCTTTTTCATTGTTTCCTCAACATGTTCTGGTCCTACGAGTTTTCTTTCACCAACATCATCCCAACAAGTTTGTGTGCGACATATCTATCCACATAAATCTTCATATAGTGACATCTGAATACTTTAATTGAAGTTAATGTTATTGAAAAATTCTACCAGAGGTAAATATTGATCCCACAAACCTTCAATGTCAAGTGAGCCAGATCTCAACATGTCCTCTATGGTTTTAATAGTCTGTTCTGATTTTCCATCAGTTTGAGGATGGTAGGAAGTGCTCAAATGAAGGTCAGTATCCAAGGCCTTCTGAATACCTTTCCAAAATCATAATTTAAAACAGGGTTCATGATCCGAAAAAATTGATAGGGGTATTCCATGAAGTCTTACAACTTCAGTAATATATAATATTGCTAAACATTCAAATGATACATATTCTATTATAACACAAAAATTTTATGAATTGGTAAAACAGTAAACAATGAACCATATTGAATCATTCTTTCTAGGATTCTTTGGTAGCCCCATATTAAATTCCATTAAAATATAATCCCCTTTCTACTCAGTTATGGGAAGAGGTTTCATGACTCCTATTTGATTTTTTATTCTATCCTTCACCCGTTGACAAACCATATATCTGGACACATAATAAGCAATATCCCTCTTCATGTTGTCCCGCTAAAAATGTTCCTTCAAATCTATATACATATTTTTGCTACCAGGGTGTATAGAAAAATTGGAGCTATGGGCATCATCCAATAATTACCTTTTTAGATCAGTTACGTCAAGAACACAAAGTCTATTCCCAAATCTCAAAATTGCATCTTCAAAAAGTAAGTTAATAAATATACCATCATTCATAGCTTTAATTTTCATTAGAAACTCCCCATCATCAGTCTATGAAATTTTTATCCTTTCTAGTAATGATAATATGGAAATCATTTGAAAAAGTATTGATGTTTCACCTTACATGAATATTCCTATATGAATCTTTACTAGATCCATGAAAATAGGATCCCTTTCAATACTCTTCTTGTTCAAAACTCCATGATACATTCTTCTCAATGCGTATTCCACCTTATTTTCCTTCTCTGGGTGGTATTGTATAGTGAAATCATAATCATTGAGTATTTAAAGCCATCATCTTTTCCTTATGTTGAGTTATTTATGTGAGAAAATATACTTCAATCTCTTTTGATCAGTATATATCTCTAATTTTTTACTATAGAGATAGTGTCTACATATCTTTTTAGAAAATATTTCAGCTGTTAACTCAAGATCATGAGTGGGATAGTTTTTTTCATTAATTTTTAGCTATCACGATGAATAGGCAATAACCCTATCATTCTACATAAGGACACAACCAAGTCTGTTCTTTGATGAATCACTATAAATGACAACCCCACCATTCCTCGATGGTAGAGTCAAGATGGGAGTATTGACTAATAATCTCTTCAGTTCTTCAAAACATTCTTCACACTTTTTTGTCCAAAAAATTTAACTCCTTTACGTGTGATCTTGGTAAATGGGTTAGCCAATAGAGAAAAATTCTGGAAAAAACACCGATAATATCCTCCTAAACTAAAAAAATTGTGTACCTCAGTTATACTCGTCACTGCTGGCCATTCTTGAATTGCTCTTTTCATTTAAGGATCAATAGATATTCCATCCTTAATGACAATATGGACAAAAAAAGAAATTTTCTGAAGAAAAAATTCAAAATTTCTAAACATCCCATATAATTCATTTTTTTTGAGGGTTTTCAGAATAGTGCACAAGAGATTTTCATGAACTTCATAGATTTTGGAGTAAACCAATATATCATTGATAAATATCACAAAAAATTCATGAAGATATTCTTAAAAACACTATTCATTATATCCATGAAAATAGAGGGTGTGTTTGTCAGTCCAAAAGACATTATTGTACACTTGCAATTCCTGTACCTAGTTAGAAATTCTGTTTTCGGAATGTCTTCCTTATTCACATACAGTTGATGATATCCAGATCGAAGGTGAATCTTTGAAAAATATTGAGCTCCATGAAGTTGATTGAATAAATCCTCAATGCAAGGTAGGGGAAACTTGTTCTTTAATTTTATAGAATTGATCTCCCTGCAGTCAATGTACAACCTCATAGATCCATATTTTTTCATAACAAAATGAACAAGGGATCCCCATGGAGAAACACTAGGGTGAATAAATACTTTTTTACTCAATTTCTCTAGTTATTTATTTTGTTACACATATTCCACAGTGGTCATTCTTTAATGGGACTTCGATATAGGCCTTGAAACATGAATTAAATAAATGTAAAACTCAATTTATCATTCTAGAGTATGTCTAGGTAAATCCCCTAGAAAAACATCAACTAATTCTTGCACAATAATAACATCATATATTTGAACATTCCATTCCATGCCCATAGTTATTCCATCTCTTCCACCAAAATAATTTAATTTATTACAGCTACTAGGGGTGGATCTAGTTAAAAATTAGGTGGTGACGTTTCTTCACTAAAGATAAGGTACTCCATATCATCATCGAAAATTGTAACCTCCTTATTTTGACATTAAATTTTTTCACATGGTCTGAAAGACAATCCATAACTAGGATTATATCAATTTAAATCATGGGTATGATGATGATATCGGCATATAAAGAACATTTATATACCCTAATGGGGACTGATTCAAAAAAATTGGTTTCAATGATACTTTTCTTAAGAGTTTTGACTAACTAGTACCTTATTAAATCACATTGGAAATATGTAATCTTCATATCATATATTTTATATGTGAAACAATGTAATGATCTAGAATTAAATTAAGTATTGGATAAACATGGGGAAATAATTAAATTACCTGCCACCACATCTTTCGGAACTTCATCCTCAGTAGTAATGATCGAAAAATCATGGCCTTTCTCCCTTGGCCTTTTCTGAGATTTGTTTACTTGGTTCTTTGGACATTCATTTTCATAATTTCCCATTTTTCATCAATTGTAGCATTTGACATTGATATCCTCTTTCTTTCCCATACAATCACGAGCCCAGTGGATTTTTCACCACACTTGTAATAGACTCCCATTCTCTTTATGCAAGTACCTTGGTGTTTCTTCCACATTTACCAAATGATGGAAATTAAACATTTTCCTTCCTCCCCTTATTTTCATTTTCAGAGTGTTCAGTAGATCTATTCTTCTCATGGTTTTCTCTAAAGTTATAAGAGTTAGATAATTCTGTTTCTATCTTAATAGCACATCAGAAAATATCTTCATACAATGAAAATGATTTTTAGAATAATGCTAGACTAAGAAATGGTTTTAACTGATAAAATTATAAATAAATCATAATCCTTGGGTTATGTATATAACCTGCAACATTCCATGATAACCTTTTAAATTTATCCTCATACTTTGTTATATTCTCACTTATTTTTTCCACAGTAATAGAAATTGTCTTTTCATATCTACTCGATGGTCACGAGGAAAGTATTTTTCTATGAAAATCTCTTTATACTCCCTCCATTTTTAATTTGATACATCTTTATCTTCCTTTGTTTTTTGAATTAACAACAAAAATTGATCTTCATCTTCCATGAGGCCATAGAGTGCCATGGAAATTTTTTACCTTCAATACTCCCCAAAGCATGAAATATTTCCTCTAAGGAATGTATCCATTGCTCAGCTACAAATGGATGTGTAGTCCCATTGAATTTTGGTTTTTGTTACCTCATGAAGCGGTTTAACATTGATCCTCCACATTGTGGATCCGGGTGATCCACATGGATAAGGTTGTTATTAATAACCTGAGTGAGTTGTTTGAGTTTGGTGATAAGATGATCAGCACCAGTTGAATCACCAGCTCTACTATAATTTTCTTGAGTAGGAGGGAAATCCCTACCTAGATTTTGTGCATTGATATGGTTTCCATTCCTTCCTCTAGGAGCCATTTCCAAAAAACGTCATACACTAGATTAGTTTATGAATCACAATACATAATTCGAAACTTGAAAAATACATAACATAATTTCAATAGTCTATAGATATAATCAATAATCCTGAAAAAATTATTTATTTGAATAAGTATTTACTAATAAATCCTTCATAAATGATAGTGACGAAAATGTGAATTATCCTAAGCATATCCCCCAGGATAGTCGTAACCAACAGTGCAGCAAGGAACGTTTTTGTGTACCAGGATACCCTAGGTCATGCCCGAAACTCCTTGTTAGAGTTTGTACTCCATGGTACCTATGTTCTAGATCCACTTCTATCTACTCATATCTAGACATGGTTGTATTTCTTGGAAAACTCACAAAATCTCTACATTACCAAAATTCTAAGATGTTCTGTAATAATCCTCAATGTTTATCATTGGGAAATGTTCTCTAATCATAGTTTTCCTAAATCTAGCATCCAAGTTTTATATTGAACTTCATCTGATACCAACAATAATACCCAAACCATTGTTACCCAGATTTGTTTCAGTATTACATAACATTGGCATGATACAAGGAATCATGTCCCGAAAGACAGATCGGTTTAGTATCCTTGTAAGTATTAATACATACATAAGTTTTTAATTACATAGGGAAAAGAAAAACAACAACATTGTGTCTCCTTTTAATACATTCATCTCCCTTACACTATCCCTGCTGGTCAGTCATAATATACTTCTTTACATCATGGGAAAAATAAAACATAGAAAGGGGTGAGCTCAGGTGCTCAGTAAGGATAACAATATAGCTGAAGCTTTCATAAATAACCATAATCATTTAACAAAATCTATAAGACTAAAAACACAAGACATTTAATCTCAATATTCATCATAATATGGAGAAGATAAATCAAATAATTCCATTTACTTATTCACATGTATATTCTACTAGTTAAATAATCACATGTAATATCAATAGCCAATTTCATAATGATTTAATGCATAATGTCGGACATCGTAACCACAAATTAAAGGCCTCATTCCAATACTACAAATAATATTTTTTCATGACCATTTTCTAAGACACTAGTTTTCCTCGGTATATTTACAGATTCATCGAGGAGCTATAGTGGGCTCCGCCCGTCACTTACTAAGTCAATGAATTCCTCATATGAAAAGATTAAAAAAACATAAACATTTGAATTAAAACTAGCATACAAAATGGTAATACATTAATCATAAACCATGAATGGAATAAAAATAACACATCCACAGAAAAAAATATCAAAAAAACCTTCAATATAATAATGAATATTGTATCATAATAAATCAACATCAAACAAATGTAAAATCCATCCAATGATGGTGACATAGATAAAATCAAAACAATTTGAGAGAAATATTTATTTCAATTTTTAAATCATTTAAAAGTACCATAATGATAAAAAAATTATATATTTTGAAAATATACTTATAAGATTGTATGGGATGCATTGACGGTGTTATAATGGTTGAGAATAGCCACAACCGCCATATATGTTAAAAAACATTCTTCCCTTAATTTCCTGAAAAGGTCATAAAGTAACTTGTTTAGAAAATGACGGAAATATTCATTTCAAAACATTTTATAGAAATTAAAACAAGGGTATAAATTTATTTAACCCATATTCAACGAAATTGTAAAAATAATTTGAAATACATTTTTAAGAAATACAAATGTGGATCATAAAGAAGTCCTAGCAGATATACTTACGTATAAACAACCTCGGATAACTAAAGAGATAGTAAAATTAACCATTACCTTTTACATTTCCACGATTGAGGGTAGATTAACCTCAGGTATAATAATTAAATAATTTTTTTAAATTATACAAGAACCACATACATAAATATGATATCATTTATGATCTTCTAATATTTCTTTGTTAATAATATTTTAGTAGTATCATAGTTTTGTGTGTTAATTGGTTAATTTTACATTAAATGCTTGGTTATGTAAGACATTTTTGTTATGGATAGGATGTATTTGATTAATATACAGAATTATATTAATTTATTAAACCTTATTTTTAATAATAAAATGAATATTATTCTTGAATGGTTATGATGGGGAATGATTTCATCCTGTTCGTGCATATGGTAATCCGTAAGTACGAATGAGCTAAAATATCTTTCTATTGATGGTGAAATCGTATGTAATTGTATGGAATATCATCTATAACTAATCCTTAACATTATATATTTATTATTTAAATCATTTATATTCATTATTATACTTATCCAAATAATTAAGTGTTTGAATAACAAACTACAGCACGCCGTGGAGATGGTAAGTCGTACGTACGCACCTATGGTGACATGTCATTCATAAGATGGATAGAATAATTAATATGGTTGTAAAATAAATATAATAACATAAAAATATGTATAATGTATTGGAGCTATTATTTTGGTATGGAAACAACAATGAAAGAGGAAGTGGAAAAAGAAAAGAACATTGAAAGAGGTGGTGAAATTATTACCTCTTCTTCGGGTGTTTTCTTTTGAGTTGATAAAAAGGGATCATTGGGTTAGATTTATGATCAAAGTAAGGCCAATAAGTCGAAGTCAGGGTAGTGGGGAGGATATTTGATCATGGGTTGGCCGATCCAAATTCCTTTGCGGTGTGATTTAGAGAGAAGGGGATGTGCCCTTTTATAATAGAGGTGTGGGTCACTTTAGGAAAAGTATGAAATAAAATTTTATTATACAATAATATTTTGTTTATAATGTGTCTAAAATGATTTATTTCTAGGATAATGTGGTTATGGGTCAAAATAATCTCAACCTATAGGTTTTATATAGGTTCAGATCACCATATTAACCTTATCTTTTAGATTTAACCCTTAGTTAAATAGTCTAACTTTTTCCATGTATTCTTGTATTGTTATAATAAATGGTTAATGAAATGACTAAAAAAAGAAAAAAGAACCCAAGTGGTTCTTTTTTAATATATATAACCTTATATAAGTCCTTTTTACACACCATATTTTTTTTTGGAATGCTATATTAATTAATAATATAATATTTGTTTTAAAAAATCATTTCTGTCAATTTTGACACTATTTGGTATTTTGTTTTTTTGAAAGTCATAACAGATTTATGAATTCAAAAAAAAATATTTAATAAATAATAATATGTCATATTAACATATAAATTTATTTTAAATCTTCATATGTCTCAATTTACTTTTATTTGGATATTTATAATATCAATTATTTTAATCTTTCACTAATAAAGAAATTATTACATCATCATAGAATCATAATAATTTTAATCAATTAATGTATGAAAATTATAAATAAAATACCCTTATGTATGAAATATTTTTTAAATTTCTAATGAATTTTAATAGTCAAATTTGTCTTATGTAGAACCCTATATTAAAAATTGGTTCGTTATGAATAATTGAATTTAACACTTTTAACTCTTCTTAAAATAAAATAATAATAAAAATCCAAATCTAATCCAAGTGGAACAAAATGATAATATTTTATTAATATGGTTTATTTTTGATGAAATAAAATTATCCAATAGAATTATGATGTGTGTTAGGGTAATTATAATTTCATTTTTTACCTTTAATTTCCCTGTTATATTTAACCATGGTAAATAAAAGTAAAATGTTACTATTCACCAAAAACAATTTTAATCTCATTGAACCAAATTTTACATATATATGTCAACCTTTTATATAATATTTTTTAAATTAAATTCATAGAAGTGGTAAAATTATGTTTTATGCGAATATTCAAATGTGCCTAGAAGGTGGGTAAAAGACGATAAAAAGTTCAATAAAATTTTATATATCTAATGTTATTATAAAATGACTCCAATAAATTACACTGAACATATATAATAATTATGTATCTATTTTGAACCAATATAAATTTAAATAATATTACTAATTCATTAAATAAAAATTCATGTATTAAACAATAGCTTAGTGTTTTTCACTATTTATAAACAATTTAACGTTTTCAGAAAAATACCATAAATTCACCCTATGATAATTTTGATATTCTGAATCCAAAATGAAGTCCATTTTTTAAAATAAAATTTATAAAATTTTAAAAAGTGGGTATTATTATCCTAATGGCTTGTTTGATTGGCCGTGATGTGTTAGAACACGATGTTGCATACAGATCATGCTGTTGTATTATTCAAAGAGAAGCATACCATGGAAGCTTACGGTGTTACAATTCATGTTTTGAAATATTTACATTCCCTATGTATCTCTAATGAAATATTAAAAAAAAGGATATAACAGTGTAATTTTATAATCCTATCCAGAATAAAAGTATCTGATACAGATATAAATTAGTCAAGGCATAATATCCAGTAATGAGTCATTCAAAATCAATTTCAAGAATCATAAATTTTAATTAAAATACTAAACTAGATAATCCTGATAAAAACTATAAATAAGTACTAAAATGGATTTCAAAAATCTATACCCTATCTATATATTTTATTTAATAGGGTTTCATGATATTTCAGGTTTAATGCATTATTTTATTGAAAAATGGGTCCTCAATAATTGAAAACAAGCAATAATCCTAATGCGTCGACAATAAATTTCATGAAAGACTCCACCACACATAAAATGATATAATGTTTACATTTCTTTAAAAATAATCATGAGGGAGATATCAATATAATGTTAGAGAAAAAAAATTAAATTTAATATTTAAATTTGGGAATCAAGAGATCCCTGTATTAAAAGTCATTTCTTAGAGAAACTTATTTTATGGTGATTTAATATTGAGGTTCCAATAAAAAAGTTTGAAATAAGATACCTTCACTAGATGAAACATTTATCTATAGGGTTAAAACCATATGGAATAAAGAAAATAGTAGTTGAAAATAGTTAACAGTAAGATAATTCTGTTTATATAAATGCTGTAATGGAGTTCAGTGAAGTCTTTGATGTCCAATGAAGAGAAATTTTAGAAAGTGGAAAATAATTATCCAAGTTAAACGACTAAATTAAAATAAAAGAAAATACGAGTTTCTTCCCATAAAAAACATACAATAATGTCATCATTCCAGTGGATATAAAAGTGGATTGGGCAGTGTTGTCCATCGACTCAAAGATATGCTTTCTTTGATGGAACTGGTGGTATTGTCATCAAACTCATGTGGATGCATGGTTAGAATTAACAACATAGGATAATAGAATGAATGAATCTTATGTTTCATGAATATAACCAATACACATAAGGGTGGGGACCCCTATTAAGAATGGATCTCAAGTGAGAGAACCCGTAGATGGATCTTGATATTAGCTAGATGCTAAGACTCCAATGTTGGATGGGAGATCATATTGGGATATGCATTTAAACAACCTTATAGGTGGTATAATATCAAAAAATGTATAAAGTAATGTAGTAGTGAAATGAAAATAAGAAATAAAGTATTGAGGTAAAACATAGTATTCCATCCACATATATATATATACGTAATATTACTATAGGGGTAAGAGGAATAAAACAAGTAGAAAATATGGACACCAAAACATAGTAAAAATGAGGGATATGGACTCAACTAGAACTATGAAGTAAAATCCCAGTCATAAAGGTCTTCATTAATAGTCCCCTACTGAAGAGTGAGTGCCTAAAAATACCCAACCTAACAATTTCATCAATGGATGATGGGGCTGGAGGATCCACCATCACGGTGGATATTGTGTTTCCTGTAGATGGATTGGACGTGAAATCATGAGGTGAGTTGTCAATCTATATGGTGGAAATGAGTCTAGAAGCTAGAACTATATAGGGTAACCTAGATTGTGATGGAATTGGAGGGACCTTTCCCCACCTGGTGTGTTCTGTTAAAATATCATGTTCTGTGATAGAATATTTAATCTTATAGTTTCGGTTAGTTAAGATATGTGGTGGGGCTTGGATGGATATTGAGGCGATGCCTACATAAGTAATTGGGTGGGTGTATGAAGTGGATGGTTGTGGATTTGGGGTGGTTAAATAGGATTGTTCACCGAAGGAAATTCCTAGATGAAGGGAGATCAGGCGCCAGATCACTATAAGAAACTGCATAGCTGGCCATATGACAAATGATGGAGGATGGAAGGTGAAGATGTGGTAGGGACAATGGTGGTGTTCTTAAAAAAGGTTTATGTGATGTGGGGGTGATAGATTTGGTAACATGGGCATGGGCTATGATGGTGTAGAAACCTGATTAGTAGTTGCGGAGGCTAGGTAATTGATTAGTGATGTGGGGTTTGCTTCATGTTAGGAAGGCGACTCATAAGAATCTCATGATATATCGATGTCAACCATTAAATTATTATTCTATTTATGAGAATCGCCATATTATGGGGTAAAAGTATCCAAATAATCTCCATCAGGATAAGGTAGGTGTGGGTCTGGGCTGCCTCAAAGGTACCAAGATTCCATGTCAGAGGGGTAATGAAAGAGCATTTTATCAATGTACCTCAATAACTCCTCACATGGGTCTAGTAGAGATGAATGAATGGCCTGTACATGTTGATAGTTTGGACACACATGGATGATTTGAGGATGATCAACTCAATGTAGAGGATTCACCCATGAGCATCACCTTGGGATAAACAGGAATGAGCACTTGATTTTTGTGGAATTTTTATGGTTTTACCTTAGATCTGGGTGATCTACATCATTCGAGAATAAAAAATACTCCAAAAATGTTTGTTGATCCACACCCAATGTCCTATAGAATATTCCTTCTTCGGCTCGAGTTGTAGAGTAGGGAAGACTGGAGAGATAACAAATTCATCATTGTTGATGCTGAGGCCAATGGAAAAATAACCAACGATGAGATCCCAAGGCTTAATGTTGTGCTGAATCCTAAAAGAGTCATAGTAAATATCAATGGTGATAAGGAACTAGAGGAATATCTCCATGAATGTCTCCTTGTGATCCTTGGTGATACGTGATAGTTGCAGTCAGTTGATTAGTTTACGTACATGATGGTGTATGAGTTTCCACTCCAAACCAATGAGTTCTATTGTCTTGTTGGTCCTCAAATTATTCACCTATGTGTAGACGAACATGTCATAGTTCTCAGGTGCAAAGAAGTAGAGGAAAGGTGGAGTTGTGAGAAGCCGTCAACCAATAGCTATTGTATTTAAATGATGAATCTTCAGAGATGGAATCAGAGGTAAAGGAAGAGGTATATAAGGAGGATGAAGGATCTGGATGTGGTGTAGGAGAAGCAGTCGTCCGCCACATTGGTGGAAGTGTGGTATCCTTATGCTTGCAGATGGGTTTGGTAGGTTAAGTGTTTAATATCTTGGTTATATGCATTTCAGAGTGGAAAAATTTACCATGCATGGACATGTATATGAGTATATTGGGGGAGGCATGATGGTGAGGGAAGGAGGAGAAGAGGGTTGGTCGATAGTGGAGGAGGAGAGGGTTTGGGAGGGGTAGGCCTTGTGAGAAAAGAGAAGAGGGGTAGGGGTGGGCGATTAACCTGAATATTAATACTACCCCATCAATTAAATTTCTTATATTGGATACAAGAAGTGTAATTATAGCACCCCAAAAATTTTATGGTATGTTTCTCTTAAATACATTCGAGTCATAGCTTATATTTCCTAAAGCTCCAAGTCTCTATGAAACATCACTTGGTTATTTAGGAGATAGTCATATTCAAGCCATTGAACTTAAATTTTCCACTTGTGCATTTTGAATATTGAAAACATTACATTCACAATTGTGTTTAGGATAATATTTAAAGACTGATAGAATGAACATAATTTTTTTGAATAGTAACATACCCTTATGAATAGTAATATGACTCTTATGAATGGAATCCACACCCATGAATGTATAAATAAATCTAGGCACCTTTAAAATAACATTTAATATTTTATTTGTTTATATTTTTCAATTAAATAGTGATTTTAATTTTAATATTTAGTTAATCACATTTATAAAATTATTTTTGAAAAATGTACTACATTTTTGGATTCTGCACGACAGAAAATGGTTTCGGTGAATTTGTGGGATTTTTCAAAAATACATGAATTTTTGTTGAATAGTAAAATGCAATAATTTATGATAAATGCTAAATAAGGGATTTATTGAGTCATTGAAGATGATATGATAATGTAATCCCAATTGTTTCGAAGCCACATGCATATATTACTATTCTTGGTCATGGAATACTCACTATTTCTTGTCTTGAGAGTAAATAATAAATTAATGATTATAATATTAAGAAAACACCTCTCCCCTCTACTATATAAACCACCCTCACCCCCTCTTCCTCTCACACCAGAAAATATTCAATCCTTGCCTAATTTCTTCCAAATAATCTTCCCAATCCCTCTCCCCAAGTTTTTGACCTCCTGGTCTCATCAAAAGGCCAAAAACGTAGACCTTAAAGAGATTCTCAAAGAGAAGTACTCAATATGTGAACCTTCCTTCTCCTTTCTTTCAATTTCTTTTAAAAAGATCCATTCTTTTTTTCTCCCTTCTCACCTCACCTCATCAAAATGCAATGATAATTCCAGTACCTTTCATGTACAATATTATCATTATGCTAATGTAATATTTCATCATAATTTCTCTTTTTCACCTCCTTTTATAAAATAATGAAAACACCATCTGAGATGTGTTTATTTATCACACTCAAGGAAGGAAGGTTTTCTATTTGTATTAATATCATCAATACTGGTCATGAAAACTTTTCAATGGATGTTTAACCATATTTCAAACAAACATTCATTCATGAATACAAGTAAAGGGATCATGAAAACCAAAGAAGAAAATTCTACCAAAACAATATAATTGAATCTCTTAAACCATAAAAGGACATTAATGAACCTATTAATGTAATAAAATATCAATTACATGTTTATGAGGTTATGGAATTATTAATTAATGAAGATAAATTTGATTATTCAGGTCGTTGGGAATAATCAAGAACACCTTCGAGCTTAAGTTAAGGGATCCACTCTCTCACTTTTGTTCAAGAACCTCCCATATGTTGCGCACTTTAATTTATAATGTGTAGTGATGGGGTATGTTTTTGAACCTCCCCCATACATACCTTATGACATATAAAAAATGTTATACCCCTTTAACTCTCATTAAGAGTTCGTAAGAACACTCGTTACCATGCCAGAATGTTTGTAAGGGGTTTTCTCATCTCACTTTCAATTCTGTGGGATTTCCATTGTTTACCTCTTATTTATTATATATTGTATTGTTGTACTACCATTTGATATATATTATCATGATTCTCTTAATATTCATGGTATTATGTGATTATTTTTTTTTGTTATTATCTTTTGGTCATACGGCTCAATATATTACAATGTGGTAACGAGCTTTGTCTCAATTTTGACTTCATAGTGACTTGCTTAGTATTATGCACCCACTCTTTCTTATGTGGTGTACCTAATGACCATATGAGATAAATTTTCAATTGGAATTAATTTCCATTTAAATAACCATATTCTAATATCATTTATATGATTATTTTCAAAGTCATATACCATTTTACTTAAGGTATTTATTTTGAATGTCGTTTTTGCTCTGGAAATATTGATGAATCTATATCCTCTATTCCATATGGATAATTTAAAGTAATTTTTCTCTTTTTATGAATATATTTATAAATAATTATTTGTATGTAGAGGTAGATGGGCCCTGCTATATGCCCTTGATGCATCGGTTGGTCTCATGAGACAATTAGTTTAGCGACAAACCCTTTGAGTTTGTTTCCAAAAATCAGACAGGTTTCTATCCACAGAACTAAACTATTTCTACTGTATTATGGTATCGTGTTCCAGATACATGACATCCAATTAATAATAATTATCTTTTTTCATTAGAAGTTATTACTATAAATGAGGTTTTCACTATGAAAAAATCTATGGATGCAGTTTCATTCTCAGTTTATTAATGGCGTGAGATTTTCAATTACTCACAATGACATATTAATTATGTAAAGTTTTTTATAATTAAGTTATTATTAATTCATTCTTCTTCCATTTGTAACCCTTATAGATTTTTTGAGCTCACCCCTTTCATTTTTTACTTTTAACCGGTGATGAAGAGGAGATCATTTATTGAGTTCTTGTGGATGCAGTCTGTAGTTATTGTTATCATTGTAATTTGTAACATTTTTAAATGTAATTTGAGTTACATCTATGTATCTTGTTTCTTCAAGAATACTAAACTGATCAATCCATTAGGATTTTCATTCCTTCTAACCATGAAAATTTACATAGTAAGGGACTGTCTCCACTCTGGAGGGGTCGGGGCCTTAATGTTGGTATCAAATGATGTTTAGTAGAAAACGTGGAAACTGGAGTTGGAAATTTATAGTAGTGAACAAATCCCTAAGGTAGTATTTGAGGATAAACATACAGTAATATCCTAGTATTTGGGTAAATAATAGATTATGTGAATCCTTCTATCAAATACACCCCTATCTCAATATGATCAGGTAGAGGTGGCTCTAGCATAGATGTTCCTAGGAGTGAAAGCTCTGACAAAGAGTTTCGGGCATGAACCAAGGTATCCTAGAACATGAAAATGGGCCTTGATACACTCTTGGTTATGAAACTCTAGGGGGATATGGTTAGGATATTTCAAAATTTTTTTAAAAGCCATTATAAAGGATTGAAATGTAAATTAATCCTCAAAGAATGCATTTTTATCATATTGGGATCAACCATGTGTAGGATCTCAATTTATGCTAAGTATTTTGTTAAATTAAGATTATTCATTATGATTCATACCGTAGTCTAGTGTGTGCCATTAATTAGAAATGATGTCTAATGGAAGAATGTAAATCAATACTCGTGGACAATGTAGGGATATCTCCAATGAGCAAGTCAACACAGTCGATGTTGGAGCAGATCAGATCATGACCATTTTAAGACAACATACTCAGGTTGTAATGAATAACCATTCCAAACATCTATTTGATCTTCTCATTCAGAAGAATCCCCCTTCATTTTATGGGACTACTAATCCAGTGGTTGCTGAGCAATGGATCAAATAACCAGATATGATATTCATGGCATTAAGAAGTAATGAAAATGAAAAGGTAGTATGGGCAATATATTTTCTTAAGGGCGACACTGATCATTGGTGGTCCTTGAGTTAGAATACCATGGAGGAAGAAGAAATAGAAGATATATAATAAAGGACATTTAGGGAAATATCTTTCGAAAAATATTTCCTTCTTGAGAAATGAACCGAAATGAGGAGGAAATTCCTTAGCATAATCCAAAGGGAAGAAGGAAATATTGCAGAGTATGAGGCTTCCTTCATAAGGATAGCTAGGTATGTTATAGATTTCATATGTGACTCAACATAAAAGATTGATCATTTATTTAAATGTATTAATCCAAGTCATCTAAGGGAACAAGCTTCTCAAACATTTTCATCATATGGTGAAATTGTATCAAGTTCCATCAAAATAGAGAAGGAATTTTCCTGATCAAATTTTTTCAAAGGAAAACATGATAAAAAATTATAATCTAATAACCGAGGGAAAGGTGAAGTTCCAAAGAAGAATAAGGGAATGAAGAAAATACCATTATGTGAGAACTGTGGAAAGAATCATCTCGAGAAATCCTAGAAAGGCATGGGAGTCTACTATAAGTGTGGAGAAAAGGGTCATCTATATCATGAATTCAATGGGAATAAAACATTTAATGATTTTAAATTATACAATTGTAGATATATGGATCAATATGAATGTGAGTATCCTAGACTCCAAGGAAACATGCCTTAGAAAAATCCACAAGAGCAAGGGAGAGCAGATACGATTAAAACCATGGGAGTTGATGTTCCTAATGATGTGGTGACATGTACTTTAATTGTTTCTCAAAAATTATCCAACACTGTATTTGAATCTAGATCATCACATTCATTTAAATATTCCATTTTTTCCATAAAAATTAGACATGTCCAATTTGATTTAATGAAGGAGTTATCTATCAAAACTCTTAGGGGATGAATCATTGCAGTAAAGGCATGTCAATTAGTCCCCCTCGTGACACATAAATGTTCTTTGTTTTCTAGTATTATCATCATACCAATGAATAACTTTGAAATACTTTTTAGAATGAATTGGCTGTCAAACTATGATGTGAAGATTTATTTCAAGAAAAATAAAGTGAATGTTTATGAAAATGGTGTAGAATATCATATTTTTAAAGCAGAGACCTCACCACCCAATTTTTATCTAGATCCTCCCCCAATAGCTCTATTGAATTCAATTCATGTAGTGGAAGAGAGCCTAATATATATTGGTGAGGAATGAAATATTCAAATTTAAGATGTGAATATAGTACAAGAATACATTGACGTATTTCAAGAGGATTTACCTGGACATCCTCCTGAGCAGGAATTGAGTTTTCCATAGACTTAATTCCTGGTGTAAGACCTATATCAAAGTACCTATAGAATGACCACCATGGAATTAGAGGAGATAAAGAAACAACTAGACTAATTGAGTGAAAAGGGATTTATTCAACCTAGTGATTCTCTATGGGGAGCCCTTGTCCTCTTTTTGAAGAAGAAAGATGGATCCATGAGGCTATGCATTGATTACGGGGAAATCAATGCTATTACAATTAAGAATAAGTATCATCTACCTCGGATTAATGATTTATTTGATTAACATCATTAAGCTCAATACTTTTTGATGATTGACCATTTTTTCGGATATCATCAGATGCATGTGATGATGGAAGATATTTCTAAGATAGAATTTCAAATCAGGTATGGGAATTACGAATTTATTGTGATGCCTTTTGGATTGACTAATGCACCCTCTATTTTCAAGGACTTAATGAATATATTTTTTAAGAAATATATTGATAACATTGTTATGGTATTCATTGATTATATCTTTGTATAATCAAAAAGCTATGAAGACCATGAGGGTCACTGGTAGATACTTCTGAAAACTCTTTGAAGAAATGAATTATATTAGATGTTTAGCAAGTACAAATTCTGGATTTAATCCGTTTCTTTTCTAGGACATATTGTCTCTAAGGGTGGAATACTAGTTGATACTGCAATGAAAAAGGCAATCCTATAATGGCCCACTCCAACAAACATAACCGAAGTGCGTAGTTTTATTGGCTTAGAAGGTTACTATCGGTGTTTCGTTCAGAAGTTTTCCCGACTGTATAACCTGCTAACCATGCTCATATGTAATGAAGTTAAGTTTGTGTGGACAAAAGAATGTATAGAATGCTTCGAGGAAATGAAAAGAAGATTGGTCAATGCTCTAATATTGACTCTTCAATTTGTAAGTGATGGATTTGTAATATACAGTGATGCATCAATGAATGGACTGGGTTGCATCCTTATGAAAAATGATAAATTAATTTCTAATGCATGATGATATTTGAAGACCCAGAATCAAAATTATCTAACTTAGGATCTTGATTTAGTAGCCATAATTTTTTATCTGAAAATATGGATACAGTATCTCTACAGAGAAAGATGTAAGATTTATACGAAGGAAAAGAGTTTGAAATACATTTTCACACAAAAAGATATCAACATGAGGCGAAGGAGATGGCTCGAGTTACTCAAATATTATGATTTTTCAATACACTGCCACCCAGGAATGGTGAATAAGGTGGCAGATTCATTAAGAAGGAAAGGTCAATGACTTCTAACTGAAATGAGAATTAAGATAGATCCTATATTAATGGATCTACTGAAGAAGGATATAGGAATTTTTAAGGAAGGGGAAACATCATTACTTATTCAAATTATTTCCAAAACCATATTTATTAGAGAATATAAAAAGATCTCAATCTATTGATGAGAATATTCACAAGAGAATGATTGTTGTTAAGGATGGGATATTGGAAGACTTCATGTATGAGGAAGGGTTTTTGATGTTCGGGAATAGTTTATGTGTCCCATCAGTACCTGAGCTAAAAGGAAACTATTAAATGAGGATTATAGCTCGAATTTCCCTATACACCTGGGTAGCACAATGATGTATATAGATCCGAATTAATATTTTTGGTTTGATAATATGAAGTGGGGAATTGATGAGTATGTTTCAAGGTGTTCAATTTGTCGACCATTGAAGGAAAAGAGAAAACACCCCATATGTGTGATGCAACCTCTTCCCATTAATATTTGTAAGTGGGATAATATTACGATGGACTTTTTCACCAGACTATCGAGGACACCAAGAAGGAATGATGAAATATGGGTAATTGTTGATCATCTCACAAAATCATCACATTTATTTCAAATAAGAGAGGATTTTCCACTTGAGTGACTAGAAAGATGTTATATTAATGAAGTTGTAATACTTCATGGTGTAACCCTATTGATTGTATCCGATTGAGAGACCGAGTTTACATCAAAATTATGGAAAAGTATACAGAAGGCTTTGAATACTAAGCTTCGTATGAGTACTATGTATCACCCCCAAACTGACAGGCAGTCTGAACGGACTATTCATACTATGGAAGACATGCTGAGATCATTCACTCTTGACTTCCAAGGTATGTGGGATCAATACATGCCATTGGATGAATTTTACTACAACAATATTTTCCATTCTATTATTCTAATGGATCTATATGAAGCATTATATAGAAAGAGATGTCTATCTCCAACTTGTTGAGATGAAGTTTGTGAGAGGAAACATATAGGCCTGAAACTTATTGAAGAGACCAAGATAAAGGGGAAGACAATAAAAGCCCATGTTAAAGTAGCCCAAATTAGCTAGCATATTTATCCTAAAAATGGGAGAAAGGATTTGGAATTACATGTGGGAGATCATGTCTTTCTAAAATTATCTCCATGGAAGGGTTTCTTATGGTTCAGTACGAATGGGAAACAGAGCCCCCGGAACATCATAACATTCGAAATTCCAGAATGAATCGGAATTGTAGCTTACTATTTAGAAATTCCTCCAACTCTCACCAAAGATCATGATGTGTTCCAAGTTTCATTGTTGAAGAAATACATTCTAGACCCAACACATGTACTAACCTACAATAAAATCAAACTGGAACCAGATTTGTTATACTCTGAAAAGCCTATGAGGATTCTTAACACAAGGGAGCAGGTATTGAGGAATCAGACGACTCTTCTAGTAAAGGTTCTTTGGAAAAACAAGAATATGGAGGAAGAAAAATGGGAAAATTAGGATTTTATGAAGAGGAACTAGGCACATCTTTTTGGTGGGCTTTATAAAATAAAAATTTCAAGAATGAAATTTACAAAGGAGGGAATAATGTATCACCCCAAACATTTTATGGTATGTTTCTCTTAAATACATTTGATTCATAGATTATATTTAAAAAAGAACTAAGTCTCATTAAAACAACTCTTGGTTATTTAAGAGATACTCATATCCTAGCCATTTAACTGAAATTTTCTACATTTCTATTTTGAATTTTGGAAATCTAACATACACGGTTAGGTTTAGGATGATATTAAGAGTCTGATAGAATTAAATTAAATTTTGGTGAAATGTAACATACCCCTATGAATAGAAACCTACCCTTGTGAATAGTAACATACCATTATGAATATTAATATGAATCTTATGAATGGTATTCATACCCGTGAATGTATAAATAAATTTAGGCACCTTTAAAATAAAGATGAATATTTTAAGTGTTTATATTTTTTATTAAATAATGATTTTAATTAAGTATAAAACTAACCATATTTAGAAAACTAATTTTGAAAAATTTAATTCATTTTTGTATACTACTTGTCAAAAAATGATTATGGTGAATATTTGGGGTATTTTTGAATTACATGATTTTTTTGAATATTAAAATGCGATAATTTATGATAAATGATAAATAAGGTATTTATTAAGTCATTGATGATAATATTCGGAGGTAAGACCAATTAGTTCTACTTCAAATTCCTATATTACAATTCTTGGTCATGGAATAATCAATATTTCTTGTCTTGGGAGGAAATAATTAATTAATGATTATAATATTAAGACAACTCCTCTCCCCTCTAATATATAAACCACCCCTCACCCCATCATCCTCTCACACCACTCAAGCTTCAATCCATTCCTAAATTCTGACAAATACTCTTCACAAGCCCTATCCACATGTCGATGATCTTTTGTTCTCATCAAAATTCCAAAAACCAAGGCCTTAAAAATATTCTCAAAGAGGAGTACTCAGGAGGTGATACTTTCTTCTCTTTTCATTCAATTTCTTTTAAAAAGTTCCATTATTTTGTTCTTCCTCCTCACCTCCCCTCATCCAAATTCCATGATAATTCCATTACCATACATGTACTTAATTTTCATTGTCATAATGGAATATTTCATCATAATCTCTCTTTTTCCCCTCCTTTTATAAAATAAACGCAAACACTGTACGAGATGTGTTAATTTATCACACTCAAGGAAGATGGGTTTTCATCGTGCATTACTATCTTTAATACAGGTCATGAAACCTTTTCATGGGATTCAACAGGTCATAATATATGTATTTTATCTTGATTAATGTTATGGAATCCTTACACATTCATAATATGGAATAATAATACAAACCATTTTATTGTGTATAAAACCGCCAAGCCAAACCCAAACATTTGTTTTTATATCATAGAATGATTCATACACATGGTATATAACTAGATTCATTATAATATCATTTATATCTCTTTAATTTTAATAGTAATTTATATTAAAAGTTTCATATGTTTAACCATATTTCAATCACATATCCATTCATGAATTCAAGTAAACAGACCGTGAAACCAAAAAAGAAAATGCTACCAAAACAATCAAATTGAACGTCTTAAAACATAACAAAGAAAATTAATGAACATAATAAGGTAATAAAATATCAATTAAATTTAAATGAGTTTTTAGAATTATTAATTAATCAATGTAAATTTGAATATTCAGGTCTTTAAGAACAATCAAGAACACATTCGAGCTTAAGGTCAGGGATCCTCTGTATCACTTTTGTTCAAGAATATCGCCTATGTTGTGCTCTTTTATGTTAAATGTAGAATAACGGTGTATGTTTTTGAACCTCCCCCAAACCGCCCTTATGGAAGATAAATAATGTTATACCCCTTTACCTCTCATTAAGCCCTCATAAGAACTCTCGTTACCATGCTGAAATGTTTGTGAGGGGTTTTTTCATATAACATTCAATTCTGTTGGATTTCCATTAAATGCCTCTTATTTCTTATATGTGGTATAGTTGTACTGTCATTTGATATATATTATCACGATTCTATTTATATTCAAGGAATTCAGTGATTCATTATTTATAATTCAGTTACTATTGATTCATTCTTCTACTTTTTTTTAACCCTTACCGAGAATTTGAGATCACCCCTTTCATTGTTTACTTTCAATAGGTGATGAAGAGGAGATCATTTATTGAGTTCGTATGGATGAAATCTTTATATTATGTTATGTATCATATTTTTTAATCATTTCCAATGTAATTTGAGATAAAACTATATATCTAGTTTCATCAAGAATACTAAACTGATTGTTCCTTCATGATATTCCTTCCTTCTTACCACCCCAATGTACTTATTAAAGCACTGGCTCCGGTCTAGAGATGTCAGGGAGTTACAGTAAGGATTGATTTATATTTTTTCATCTGTGTGGCGTTTACATTCCTTGTAAAGGCTAAACAGAGTGTATGTGTATTTTCCCCCTTTTTTGGGCTAGTCCCTTTATAAAATACTCTACCTTTGCTAAAACTATCCTAAATACTAAACAATCATACTTTAAACTATTGAACTTACACTAGTTTCCACCCAATCATCCTATTATTTATTTTCAAGATCTATACATGTTTCAATATTAAAGGCTTCAACTATTTAGAATCTCTATTTGTAGAATGGTTCTTCAAAAATGGGGAAACTGTGGGATGACATTCCTCATTATAGGTGTGGTGATATTTATGTTTTTGTGAGAACATATCATTTTCAATAGGTGGAATATTATTTTATTCTTCCCTTATTGGTCATATGTTCCTATTTTTAATCAGTAATAGATAGACCACAACAATCCAATGACTCATCACATTTCTTAGTGGCCTTATCCAAAGAAAACATGACCAATTATTTAACTCCATTGAATATTAATCTTCCCTGTTTATCATCAATTATTTACATTCAAGTCGAATGAAATGATATTCAAAAAATTAATGGAAAATCACCTTATTATTCTATGTTTAGGTTAAACAAATCATTAGGGAATATAAATTTTCCAACTTTTAGTAAGATGACCTTGAGTAATCCTTGAGGATTCTTGAAAGAGTGGTCTTCAAGTTGGAGTGCTACCATTATTGGTTTTAGTTCATCGATCCCCAATTCTATTAAACCCTAATGGGCATGAGATGGATACTTCTGACTAGATTGCATAATATTTTTTCAAAAGTTTTTGTCCATTTAGTGTAGGTAATTAAGAAACTTATGGGGTCTATCATTTTTGTAGTCATCTTCCACTGAACAGCTATGGAGGATTACTAATTTATATATATGACTCTTAATTCCTCCATATTCCTTCTACATGAGATGAATTCCTTAATAAATCATCTATTAAAAGGTATGTATGAAATATTTTCAGAAAAATGAATGTTAATATGAATTTTGTTATACATTTCAATGAAGACATTATATATTACCCCCATTTTGGATAGTTTCATCCTTTAAATAAGGGAAATGTTGGCATGTATGCTGGTGGTACTATATATTTTTATTTGTTTTCAAGAATATCTTTTTTTATCTTTCTCATTTGGTTCTAGTTTTAAAATTTTCTTTTGACCAGCATTATTAGATTCTTCCAACTATTTTTTATTACCAAATCATAAATACTAAAATTTCACCAAATTTCCCCAAATAATAATTATATCTTTAGTCTCTTCCCATAGATGATTTTCATAATTACTAGGTAATGTACCATGTAGATGATCATATATGGTCCTAGAAATCATCCCCATTTGATTCTCAAGGTTTCATGAGAAATCCTTGGGGGTTTTGACTATATATTGTGTGATTTAATCCTTTTTCTTGGTTTCTATGTGAAGGGAGTGAGAATGTTTACAATATTGGATTGGAGTGGTTGGTCTTGTTGCGGTGCTCTTAGAGAAGCATGTTTATATTTCTTAGGTTGAGATGGTGGATACTGCTGAGGTCTAGAAAATGGTTGTTGAAATTTTTTTATGGTCAGGGAGATGAACTTTATTATGGGTGACCATATGGACCCGGATTCCTTGGTGGATTCTTCCTACTCTTCTGCTGAAAAAAACATTGGTTAAACTAATGTTATAGCTAAGTTGGTGTTTGTGGAAAATTTTATTATTGATATTGTTGGGGATACTGGTAATGTGGATTTTGTTGATTGTAGTTGATGTATTAGAAATCATGGAATTGGGTATCCTAGAAATTTTAACTATATTCTTGGTATGAGTGAAGGCTTTAGAAAATCATGAAATATTAAATTTCTCTTGTCATAGATGTAGGGGGTTATGGTATAGAAGATAATTGGAATGACTCAAGATTCATCATTAGGGATTGAACATATGATACAAGGAAAGTAAATTCCACAACTTAATGGAGTTCACATTTGGGTGTTCATAGATCACATTTCCACAAACTATAATTTTCGTAGAATTCATCTATAATGGATCATCCAACTTAGGGTGTTTTAATTACAATTAATCTATCAGCAACGGTATTTACTATAGTTCCTATGGTGGTTTGATGTCCCTGATATATTGTTTTATGTTGAATCTACACATCTAGTTCGTGATGTGGGAACATTTTGGTGAGTTCTTAGAATATATCCCATGCCTCCTAGTCTAATTATCCATCTTTATAGGCTATGTTTTGAATGTCATTTTTTATTGTCCTCCTTCCAATGGGTGATGAATAATTTTCCATAAACCGTTTAGCTATATCCTCATATGTTGTGATCGATTCGTGAGGTTGTATTTTGACCCAAACCATGGCACACCTGCAAAAGGAAAACAAGAAGAAACAGAGTATTATTGTCACTTATGACACACCAAGGATGATAAAAGCTATCTGAAACCTATAAAAAATTATTACTATATTCCTCGTGGTCTTCACATTAGAGCCCACAATAGTAAACCTAGCTCATGGTCATGTGGATGAGTCCAAAGTTAATTTAAAAATTGTATTAACAAATAGGTTGGAAGATAATTGTTGTAACAACACTTATAATTGATAGAAATCCATAGAATATTGTGGCATGCTCCTAAATCAAGGGTTTCTCTTCTAGATTGGCACATGACACAATTTTCACATTTTTCTATTTGGGATATGTAATATTTCTATAATATATCATTATAAAGTGGCGACATACGGTGAAAGTATGATGAATATTGGGATAAAAAAGAATCAATTCATGGTCTAAATGAATCATTGAATGTTTCATAGGCATCTGAGGCATGAAATATCCTAGAAAGAGAGAGATAGAGGGTGCAAGTGCACCCGATAGAGAAAAAATTAAAATTAAATTGGGATGATAAATAAGAAATGGGAAGTGAGTTAGAAAATATTACGTTTAACCCCAAAGATACAATTATTATTGTATTTAATCCACAAAACAACACCAAAATTTGATGAACCTTCACACTTCGTTAAATTCACACAGGGTTTAATCTGATTAAAAATTTATACTCCAAAAATACACTTACTACTAGGGTATAGTAAGGTGATAGTGCGGGGTCAAACATATAGGGATCATGGATAATAAAGAAACCATTTTAATAATACCCTTTGAAAGGATTCCTCTCATTTAGTATTCAATGATGGGTTTCTCTAAAACTAGGTAGTTTATATTTAATTTATATGATTTAGAAGGGATCAATGTCAATTTCAGGTCTCTTAGAAAATGATAATCATAAATCTATCTTGGGATAGTCCTCTGAATTAGGGTGTAAAGTAGTGAAAGATTCACCGGTTAGTTTTAGTCAAACTAATGGGATCTAAATATGTTAAAACTATCCATTTTTGAGTATTACAAACAACCTATATGAATTACACTTATATTATTTGTAGAAAGTTTCATAGGATAATGGCCATAGCCTAAAAAACTCCAACCATGTCTGGTTCACACAATTTCACTTCCCATGTTCAAGGATATGAAATAAAATGACATAAACGATTGTTTTATAATATTTACTAGTTTTACGGTAACCATAGTTTATCTCATGGATTAATAAGGCTTCGAAATACAATTACTCTCAACCCCCGACCCAAGGGGGAATATCCGCACTTGGAGGTGTTGATCAAAATCCAAGAAATACTAAACAAGATATGTGTAATCATGAATCAATTGAAAAATTGGAAAATAATGATTAAGAAATTAAAAATCATTGTTCAGACCACTAAAATCAATGAAAAATCCAATCAAATTACTACTCGTAATGAATAAATAATGAGGAAATAGACAACATAGATGAAGAATAGTAATTCATATCGTAAATGAGCATTGAAACAGAAGAGGAAGAACAACATATGAAAAACGATTAACAATTAAATATGATTTTGCAATGAGATTAATGGAAGGAATTTAAACTAAGTTGGAATGAAAAAAAGATGAAATTAGAGGAAGAAAAACAAGACGCATCATAGGCATGCACTTTTTTTCTACGCTGTAGTGCTATAAATATATAAATTGGATGAAATATATGTGACATGTATATAATTCAAATCATATATCTTATTTATGTGACAGTTCACCAATATATCAATATCATGTAAGTTTATTTCACTCCCTATATTTTAGTTCCAAAATATCCAATGGAAAAACTGTCTGTATATTTGAATAAGTTGGATCTCAATTGGTTTATGTTTTTTCGTCTCTACACACCCTATATGTGATTTACATTCATCAGGATTCAAATTTTTATATATTTATGATGTGTATTAAATGTACATATCATCTGTGAGATTCAATTCTTGTAAGGTATTCATGGTTTTTTCTGTGGGTCTGTATGCATCTTGTGAATTATGATTACACATCAGGTGTGATGTACATACCATGTGATGATTTTTTTCACTTCTCAACTTTACTACAATTAATTCCATAATTAAAAATTCCTCCAAAAAATAATAACCCATTGAATTATCAAATAAAAAATGAATAAACGTTATATAATTGCATGCAATATGTATATATGAATTCAGTTTATCAATATTCACCACTCTCAAAAAGGATAGAATGAATGGAGATATAAACCTTAGTCAAGTGAGAAATCAATTTTGGGAGAGGGATTGAGATCTTCCACTGACACATTGATTTTCAAGGTAGGATGTTGGAGGAGAAAATAAAACCTCACAGGGGCCTCCAAAATACAATTGATCAAGTTAGGGTCAACTATGAGGCGTTTAGAACCGTAAAAGTGGTCCATATATTTTTATGTAAAATTTTAGAAGATAAAAAATCCATGCACATAGTTTTGTAGTTGGTCCTTATAGTTAGTAGTGCCTATTCTCCCTAACCATTCACTATAACTAGGCTTCTAGAAAGGATACATGATTTGGACACATGATAGAACTAACCATGTATCAATTTAGAATCTCCCATTGTCCATGGACACATGGTTTTAGGAAGAGGCTACATATTTTTCCGAATAGTGTGCCTCTTCAATGCACCAACATAGGGTGCACAATTTGTTAATCCAAACCCCCCATTTCCCCTAACATATCACCATCCCTGAAAATACCCAAAGGTCACCAAAAAATTATTAAAATTTTCAAAAATAAACATTAGATAATATAAAAAAATATTATTATCAAACTAATTGTATAAAATTAATTGAAATTTGGTAACATAATGTTACTAGTTCACTAGAATAAACACCTTCTATCCCTGAAGGACCTATCAGGAAGATTCAATTTCAAAGAGATGTGGGAATTTCTACCTCATTAGTGTGTTACAAAACCAAGTATCATTAGAGTCCAAACCATGCTACCATATCACATGGAACAAAGTTATATACTTCCCATGAAGAACCTTCATCTTGGAATCAACAATATGAACTTGATACTATATGATGGATAAATAAGGTTCCACATCAAGATATTACCATCTGAAGACAAGATATTAATCAAAGACACTTCTTGGATTATGATTCATAAAGTACATTGTATATCGATGAGAACTGAGTTCGATGTTCCAAATAAAATGCCACCTTAACATCCTTCTCAGAAATCTCAAAAGGACCCACAAATCTCGATGTGTGGTCTCCGTGATTTCCAAGACATCAATGGCCTAAATGTGGTATAACACTCAATACAACATAGTCACCATAAAAAATTCAAAAATTTCATCATAAAAGATTAATATAATATTTATACTAACTCTGTGTCATGACTATTATACAATGAATTAATAGAATCATTAATGTCTTCTCTTGGACCAAGCTCAGTTCAATCAAAGAAGATTTGTCATCCTTCACCCAACAAAGAGAAGATTTATAAATCCTTCCACACAAAGACTCAAAAGAGTCATTCCAATAGAGGACATATAACTATTATTGTAAGAAGATTAATTGAGTCCCATGTGGTTATCCTATGATCCACCATAGTTGATAACGAAATCCCTAAGCATGTATTTAAAAATATATATATCCCATTCTATCTGGCCATCTGTATGTGAATTGTATTCATGGATAAATCAAACTGTGGAACTAATTACTTCCTTGAGGCCTCTCCAAAATGTGAGGTAAAATTGGAATATATATAAAAAAATATATCATATAAGACTCTTTGAAATTTTACAATCCATTTCAGATGGAGTCTTCCAAAATTGTAAATATTGAACATTTCTCAAATGGGAAATATATAATAAAATATTTTCAACAAATCAATCATTTCACAGATCAAATTTATTTATCGAGGGGTATGTGGAATATAATGAAAGAAATCCATGATATCATATCCCACCTCTATGTATGAAATTGAAGTGGAAGAAGAAAACCCAATGTCCTCTACTATTATTCTTTGACCAACTAACAATTACAAAAATATAAAAGAAAGTCAGGGATGTATTATTTCCTACATGGACAATAGAGTCATCACCACATATAATAAAACATATTATTAGTATCTTGTTGCACGTCCTAGTGTAAATTAAAGAATCCAACCATCCGATATTTTCTCACAAGTAGAGGTATGATGTACAGATTCTGAAAACATAGGATACCCTCAATGGAGAACGACTACTCATAAATGGTCTTCCCACAAAAGAAGCATTCTATAATTTTATGGAATTCATTATCAATATGATGATCCTAAATAATCATCTCATGAAAAGTAGAGGTAAACTAAATACTTTGTTTAACAATATCATTATCATCGTCCCATGCTCCCAAATGAAAATGATCAAGAAGATAAATAAAATTCCATTCTTCCAGTGATTATTTCATGGTCTGGTTTAGAAATTTATTACTCAAAAAATTAGAAACACCATTTCCCTTAACTATGGTGTAATAAATTTCTATATCAAAGGATTCTAGGTATTCCACCCTTAGTCTATGTAAAATATTGAAAATATATTAAGAGAATATATAACATGGTTTTTTTGTGATTAGAGTTACTGGTAAAACATTATCCAAAACAAATTAATTCCATTATATCATAAGAGCATGAATCACATCAGTTATTTCTAGATAATGGTTCAAATAGTTCTTATCATGTGGAATGAGAATTATGGGACCACATGCCACTATATGATTACATTGATTCAGAATGTACCCCAAACCACAACTAGATGTGTAACGAAATACCAAATATCCATACCAGCCTCTAGAAGAGTCATCCTAGTTTAGAATTCAAAAGGTGTTTAAACTCCTAAAAAAACTATAAAATTTTCAATCGCGTAAGAACATTACTCCATTCTGAGTAATATCAATCATTTTAGATGATGGCATGAAGAATACCTATACAAACAAAAGGAAATACCCAACTATAATAAATAAATTCCATATCTTGAAAACCTTAGATGGTGACTCCTAGGTCATACCATCCTCCATCATACCTAGATTCACTAATATACCATGTTTTGATACAACATGTCCAAAAAACAACACTTCCTGCATCCATAGATTCCGTTTCAATTCTTAGTAATTGAGTCAATGGCATATCAATATTTCTATAAATTATCTATGAAGAGGAACATGAACCTTCCCATTATTATCATAAACAATGATATAATCCAAAAATACTTCCATGAACATATTGATATACTAGTGGAATATTTTGTTCATATTTTCCTTAAAAACAAAAGAATAATTGGTCAACTCAAAAGGCATAAAAAGGTACTTATAATGGCCATCCCTAATAAAAAAGTAGTATTTGGAATATTTTCCACTTTGAATATATGATATTGATAACTAGACTGATGATCAATCATTAGTAATCACTTTACCCATTTTAATTAATGAAAAAATAATCACTAAAAAATCATTATTAGTTTTGTACAATTAAACTATTGAGTTTTGGGTAATATACATATTGGTGATGGTTCACATCATCTTTGTTCTCTAAGTGATTTATACCTACCAAAGTTAAAACAATCATGAAAAAGAATAAATTTCTCAAAAAATAATCTAATTAAGTGTTAAAATAATTCAATTAAACTGAATCCATATGGTAAGAAGGAATATTTATTGGTTGAGTGTTTGACAACAAATCATTGGAAAAATAACCTCTATTACTATTAAAAACTAATAAGTTGAAATGGAAACAGATAAAGAAATTTGATAAAAAAAATGTATGTATATCACCAATCAATGATTCCAAATCAATATAAAAAGAAAAAACCAATAACACTTTTATTAACTATGGAAAAGAAGGTCGGGATATATTCAACCTCAGGTCTCAATCTCCCTACAATACATGATACAACCCATTAAGTACAATAATGAAGAAATTCCCAAGATAATTGTCATTTCGGGATTAGTGGTAAATGAGCTAATTCATCCAAAAATATATTTTAGAAGGTTTCTTGTGGAAAATAAGAAACTATAGGTAGAATCAATATTTGATAAGTAGAAATAATGAGAAGTGAATCAAATAACATGTTATATCTTTATTTTTAGGGGCATAAAAATATCCATCAAATAATAAAAAATATCAAAAAGAATGTTTAGAATGCTCACAATACGAGTCCACATGAAATACTGAGATGAATTAGTGTAAAATAATGTAGTTTCTAAAGATGAATCTATATTCATAGAACCTCTTACATTCACTATACTTGTATGAGATTCATCTAGAGAATTTCCCAACACATAAAGATGCTTTATTTTGTATGTCTATGAATAGAACCCCTTAGATATTGAATCATATTATTACAACATAGAAATTTTTAGAGTTTATGGGATCCTTCCACCAACCATTCTAGAAAATAAATTATAGAACTTCTATAAGTGAATTGAGTGTATAAATGAACAATCTATCTTGGTGTCCTTAGTGAAAAACCATTTAGAATTCAAAACATTGTCACACTAGAAGAATGTCAATGGGCCTCTATATGGAACTACATGATGGCTGGATAAAGATTTATATACAAAACCACCATGTGACTCATCATTCATCCACTTAACATTAAATGATCTAACATAACATAAAATAGGGGAAAATGAACACTAACTAACTCTAACTAACCAACCTGGTCAAGCCCATCCATTAATGATTTTTCTGGTACATCCTAATAATAGATGAGATTCCACATTAAATAATGAGATTATATATCAATGAAAAGAACAATATTAAATCTACATGCCTTTATTTTCACCTTCCCCACTACGTTAAAATAAAAATTAACTAGTTTTATGAAGATATTTTCATACGAGGTCACAGTCATGTCACCCTATTTGTGGATGAGAAACTCAATGGACTTTTCCAAAACTATAGATTCTAGATAGGAAATTATGTGAAATAAACTCTATAGCCACTTTTCACCAGTCCCTTATTTTTCATCTTGTATCCATTCAACCCCAATATCTATTTCTAGTCCATTCATGATTTATGTTATTAATTTTTACATCTCTAAAATTCGTTATTTATATTAACTCAAGAAGAAAATCAATCCATTCCGACCAATTCTCTGCCTCTAGATGATCATTTTATCGTTTAAATGGTGGTGGTTTCTATCGAATTAACTCCCATGTATGGTTTTGAGTTTCATCACATTGAGTTTCCATTATAGGATAATGAATGGGAATATGTTCATCTAACTTTCCCAGATTAGCAATTTCAAAAACAATAATTTTGAAGGGATTTATGTCGACTTGAGGATTCTTTTTCGATGTTTCATCAGAATCATTATCTATTATCATATTCAAAAGTTTTCATAGAAACATGATGCTTTAAAATATAAATATAAAACAAAAAAAGATAAATAATATTTCTCGAATCATCTATATAATAATGAGATACCGGAATATCATTTTTAAAAATGGGGTTCAATCATTTGGATTTCAACATACTTATATAGTGTTGGTAGAAATACTAGAATCAGATAAAATCATTCATCAAGTTAACTTTTCCAAAACAAACACGGTGACTTATGTATTATTACAATAAGAGATATCCAAGGGCATGTATGTAAACTACCCCCTAGGACCTTAAAATATAACCCAATATCTACCAAGACATCCAAAATTGTATACAGACAGCACAAACGGTGAAAACCTTTAATACAATGATACCAAATAGTCACAACCAACCTAGATACCCTAAAAAATTGATACCCGAGTATGACATAACATGAATAGAAGGGAATTATTAATCCCTACAGGGTGGTGGCAAGCACCTAGCATAATGAAGTAGTCAAACAATATGTTTTTTCAACCAAATAATACAAAAAAAAAAGATAACCGTAAAAGATAAAATAGTAAAAAATTGATATTCCAAATACAACTCAAGGAGAAAGTACTATAAATAGATAGAAAATGAAAATCCAAAAATTTTACATCATCAAAATTCAAATAATTTATCAAGTAAAAGGCTTATAAATCCTCTATAAAAGGTGGACCACATATCCATTGATCAATACCATCACCAAAAGGTCTCGCTAATCATGTGAACTCACCACCTCAATATGGTTCTTTCCCTTTACCAACGAAAAAAATCATAATATACATCAACCCAAAGAAAAATTATTGTATGATCTAACAGCCTTATTGGATACCATAAATTATTTGGTAATAAAATCCATATTTAAAAGGAATTTTTTTAAATTATAATAAAACTAGTTATTTAATGGAATATGTATAATTATAAGACTATACATTCTCTCAAATGAAAAAGATATAATATATGTGAAAAAATTCATAAATGAAAATTTTATATAATTTTCTTTATAAAATAGTTATCATGGATAAAAAGTATCTATAAACAATGGAATGTTTACACAAATAAATAAAAAACAAGTTCTATAGTCATATTTACTGATTTAAAATAGTTTTAGGCTCCAGTATCCTCACACTACTCAATCATAAATCATGGATAATATATGTGTTCACATGTCTCTAAGGATGAAAACATATAAAAAATACTTAAACATCCCCTCAGGAGAAACCTCTCTGAACAAAGTATTTTTTTATATTTCTCATCATTAATGTATTTCTAGTAAGTCAAAGTCCTATCAAGATTGTCTTAATCACCCACTAACATACTGATCCCATTTTTATTCATTAGAATCATCATTCATTCAATCATATGAAAATAATTCATTTCAAATCATTTCAATATTAACAATTCAATTTCCCAATTTCCTCTTTAATATTCCTTTTTCAATTTCAAAACGAAATCAATGGTTTGCATTAATTTTATTTCTTGTAAATCTATATTAAATGTGAATCCAATTATATCAAGAATAAATTTCAAATAATTTCATCATATAATCTTTAAATTCAACCCATTATGTCCTCATAATACACTTATCAATTTCAATTACATTATGAATTGGGGGTTTTCACAATTTATATTTCATTTCAAAATAAATAAATAATTAATATTAAATTATGTTTTAAAAATCATTTGAATACTCTTTTCGGATAATTCAATAAAATCATATATTGGGTTGGGAATATCATTATGTTTAACCTAATTTATCAATGATTGAGAAAACATATCAGATTTTTTTTCGGAATGAATGTTCTTTTTCTAAATTATAAACATTAATTACTGTGTTATAACACTATCTTTCTGATTCTCATGAGACATGGGAGTTTGAGGCACTGAATAGGGAATAGTGGCCTAATCTCTTTGACAAGTGATTTATTTGAAATTATTTCTAGGGATTAGAAAGTGTTTATGGTTGAGTGGTTATAATATCATGTTACATGGTTTCATGTACTTTTATAAACATATTTTGTATATGGTTTTTTGGGGATTTTCTAATATCTTCTAAGGTGACTTTTGAAAACCAAATTTAGAATATTGGGGCTCCGTATTATTGGTGCATGGTTTGGAAAAATCATATGTTTTAGACTTGAAAATGGTGTTCCTTATGTTAGTTCACTTTAGGGGGTCCTTGGACAGAAAAAACTATTCAAACATCCCCAAAAAATAGGAATGAATAGTGGGGGTTTCTATGGTTGGAACATGGTTCACATAACAATGAATCCAAACCGTTTACCCATTCTAGGATCCCAGTGGGGCTATATAGTTACTACTAATGATGTGGCCTTGCCTAAAACTATGTACATGGGTTTTTGATCCCCAAAAAGGTAATTAAAATTTTTCTACCAACATTAAATGTTCCAAACAAATCCAATTCAACTGTAGATCAGAAATTATACTTTTAGCGAGTATCGATATAATTTCATGGCTCTTACATCCTCCTCTGTAGAGAATAAAAATCCCAGTTGAGGATCACAATCCCTCTCTAGTATGTGATTAATCACATGATTTGGGTTAATCTATAATTTTGTTGCCATCTTTTTTATTGTACTGAATCACCACACTGTTAATGGATTGGATATTTTTTTTATGTATCTTTATTCTAGGGTTTCTTCTTTTACCCTCCCATTAAAAATTTATTTCTATTGGTCTATTATCGTTGATTATTTATTTGACTATCTGAATAATGGTAGCTAGATCCATGAGGCTGTAAATTTCAATTGAAACACTAATTTTATTAAATGATTTTAAAATAGTATTATAATTATTTATAATTTTTTTTTTTAATATTACTCAGTGATTGTTTTTGAAAAGGAAATTAAATTGTTGAAAACCCCCGAAACCAAATGTAACTAAAATGTTTTGTGGTATTTTGAGATAATGATGGAAGAAATTGAAATATAATTTTATGAAATGATTTTATGTTTATTCATGAGAAAAAATGTAAATAAAGGAATACTTATATAGGAATAAATTTTATGAAAACATGCTATTTGGTTTTGAACTTGAAAATACTAAACTGTATTGTGAATAATGAATTTGTTTGAATTGAATGATTTTCAAATTCTTGAATTTTTGATTGTTTTAATGAAGATAATGTGACACCAAGTAATTAGGGTCTAATTAATATAATAATTATAGGACTCTGACTCCACATAAATGGATTCATTTTTACAACTCAAACAAAAACCTATGTTGGTATGATTGTCCCCGAGGGGATGTTGAATTATATTTCCTAAAGGCATTACCCTTAGGGACTTGTGAACACATACTTGATAAATGATTGATTATCGGGTAGTGTGAGGACACAAGATACAAAAGCTAACATAACTCGAGGTATATGACCATAATTCATTATTTTGATTTATATAGTTATGTATGAAATTATTTATACAACATTTTTATTCATGCCAACTATTTTATATTAATTTTTTATAAGACATTATTTTAAGCCTATTTTGACTTATATATCATCTTTTGGATTTAAAATAATATATCGGATTAAAAAATGTAAATTCCATGAAAGTAATGGATTTTTATAAATTTAAATTATAATTTATTTGTTTTCATGTAATTTATTATTGAATATTTGGTGGAATCCTTATAACTTATTATCTTTCACCCTATATTTTCCTTTGGATGGTCTTTGATTATTTTTTTCAAAGGTTTATGTAATGTAAAAGATGCACATTGAGGTGGATGTTGTGTTTGATTAGTATGACATTCAGGTAATAGTGGAAACTAATGGAAAGGTGATCCACATGTTACATATCATATTGATTATTTTACTTGATAAATATTATGTATTTTGATGATGTTTATTTTGGGTTTTTATGTCACTACTTATGGTACATTCTCTATTAGGAGTATTAAATGTTTTGACGATTTACTATTTAATCGTCACCTATTATATTTTTTCTTCTTGTATTGAGAAACCATTCCCTTTAACTATTTAACGATGTCATGAACTTGTCTCCAACTAGTTGGTATTATGAATTCCCTTCACATCTTTTTAGGGATGGCTCGGGAATCAAGGTACGAGGGTATCTGTGTTGGTCTATGACACTAATTCCATTAAAAAAACAAAAAATTCACACCTCATAAAATATTCTATGTCATTTCCAAACCATTTAACATCTAACAAACCAAATAAAATGTTTATAAAAATAATTTAAAAAAATAACCAATTAAATTATTTTTTTAAAATTTATTTTTCTTTACAACTGAATGTTACTAAAATTTTAAAACTCTTAATAAAGATATAAAACGTTTCCCAATAGTAAAAATGATTTCATATATCTAGTGGTTCACTCTAAAATTTATTTAAATATTAGAAAAAAAATTGTTTTCTGTTCAAAGATAAAAATTCTCAAAATATCATAAAATACAAAACTATATTTTTTCAGTCTCTACCGTACATTCCTCATTAAAAAAATTTAATCTAAAAATATTTATAATTTTGTAAAAATAGTAAAAAACACAAAATAACTTACATTACATGGATGTTATTCATTATAATAAAATCTACATCAAAACAATAGGAAAAATTCAAAACAATTTTGGATTCAAAATTATTATTTATAATTTTTACTCCATAACATTCTTCAATTTTGATAATTATCTTTCAAACCCAATAAAATGAGTTATATAGCTATGTAATGGTCTATAAATAGGTGGGTTTTGTCATTTTAAAACTAAATCTCACCTATATTATATTATATGGGTGAAAAAGTTTCCAGCCAACATTAAACAACCCAATAGGTCATTTTTAATAAAACAAAAAAATACAGTTGTGGTGGTTTAACGGGGTTTTCAGATTTAGTCAGAGAAAGCTATAAATATAAGTAAAAATAAATAAACAATATAATTAATAATTTTTCAAATTTAAAATTTATTTTAAATATCACAAAAAAATGAAATCATTTTCAAATTCCTTATGATTAAATATATGAATTCAATAAAATAATATTTTTTACTTATAAAAAAGGGTTATTCTGGTATAATTTTATAAAAATAATTAAATTAGATATAATAAAACATGTTTATAAATAATGACGTCGATTTGGGTCAACCCAAATACAATAAATGCTAACCCAACCCCACCTAACTAAATGAAAAAAGTTCCAACATTGTTTTAAGAGGTCTTATTCTTATTAATGAGGTCAAAATATGGTGGGAATTTTTTTTGGAATTTTTACTGAACCCTATATAGATATAGAACATTATTCATACAATATTTAATATTAATTGGATTATATATAAATGGTTCAACATATTTTAAATATATGACTCCCCAATCGATCCCATTAAACGGTTTATAAACATAATTTTTATGTTGAATAAAATGGAACACATCATGAATCTGACTATACTGAGGGATAATCACAAAATTATAAGAAAAATATTCAATAAATCCCATTCATAAAAAATTAAAAGTAAATAAACATGAAAAATTAATATATAATTCAATCCTATGTTACTAACACATAGGATATAATTTCAAAAATACATGACCACCAACAACGAACTCTAATGGTCTCCACCTTCAATTTTCATGCTACATATTTCTACTATGATAACTTTTCATTCAATAAAAAGTCATCTATACAAACTCCATTATATACTTAACCACCATTGGTTGAAACACAGTTAACTCTACCTTGTTAATTACTCATAATTACTCTATCACATTTTATTTGTCAGATGACTCCATATGAACATCGCCATGAAATATCCATCTCAAAGAATCAATCACCATACTCCTATTAAAAATATGTACAAAATATCATAAATATTATCATGTATAATTTTTATATAATTCATTCTAAACAATTATTTCATACATTTATGAACCCTAAAATCCAAAAACACCACCCCCAATATGATAATGTGTCCATAAAGTAAGAGTAAAAACCAATTACAAGGGATTTAAATTTTGAATATATTATTTATTTACATTGTAAAATAGCATCCTAGAACCATAATAAATAAAACCAAACTCATAATTAAGTAAATATCCCATCCCTTTTTTAAACACAGAAAAATATGCTGATTGTGTTATCGAACAAGTCAAATTATTTATTACTTTTTACTATAATTTCTATAGTAAAGTAGGGAATCCTTAATCATTATTTGATTCAAACATTGACAATAAACCCTGAAAATGAAATATATTATTTAATATATATATTTATATATATGAGTGGTGAAAATAATGAGTTTTATAATCAATAAAATGAGAATTTATATGTAATGTGGGAAAAAGGATGTGTAATTTCATTATTATTATTTAATGTGATCACCTTGTGAAATCCCTTTAGGATGATCCTACATCATCTCAATATAATATTTTTAGATATTTTAATAAATGATTTTCATGTCTAAAACAATGATTTTATTAAATTAATATAATTTTATATCCCAAAGTTTGGTCAAAAACACAAAATTCTTTATTGACTACCACCGATGGTTAAGTGACTTTTGTCTAACTTCAAAACCAAATTTCATCAAGTATATAAACAAATAACTCAATATTTTGGCCATTTTTTCCTTAAATTATCATGGTATCACGACAAATAGTCCCAATCTCATACATAATATCACATGAATTTAATCTAGTGATATGAAACTTATAAATACCAAACATGAAAATAGGAAGAATAAATACTGAATGATGTGTGAAACATCAATTTAATTAGTATCTCTAAACATGATCATTTGAGTTTGAGTGTGAAATACCAATAATCTAATTATTAAATAAATTTAAATTAATGAATAAAATCAATATAAAAATTTTTAGTTATAAATTGTAATCAAAAAATACAATAATAACTCTAGAAATTTAAATGAAATAAGTCTATGATTGATCACAAGGATCTTAAAACACCTTGAACATTGAAAAAAATGAAAATATAAATAGTGGAAGATACCAATGACTCTCAACTCTCCATAACCATTCCTAGATAATTAGTAAAAAGAGTTATTTGATTAACATTACATTAAAGATAAATGTATATGAAATATATGTTCTAGTGGGGTAGGTGAGATGCCAAATTTATGTTATCCCCTTGAATATAAGTAACATTAATGATAATTTTGTTGTCAAATCATTCTATGAAATGTTATAGGATTCTTAGGATTTATGTTTTCTTTCAAATTCCTCTATAATTATCCCATTTAGGGCCACCAAGACTACATTAGGGACCATTTATCTTAGGTAGGACTAATATTTCTTTCCCATAACTTCTTCAAATTATGAACCACTTTTAAATATATTATTTAATCCAAATATTTCTCCACGTGAAATTTTTTCCCATTTAATTATTAATTCCAAAAAAATAATAATTTCCCTATTAATTGGTATAAATAATATTATGAAAAAATAAAAACAAAATATAATATTGAGTTATATATTGATGCATTCAAAATTTATTCAAGGGATTAAAAATATGATATGTGAGAAACAATATATTTGAAGACCCAACCTATGATACCCCAAATGCAACTACCCTATCTATCCTATGACATGGAGTTAAAAACATTATCAATCACCTTAGGCTGGAAAGTGGTTCCTAAAAATCATATAAATACTCATGGGAATTATTTCACACAATAAGCAAAAATTGAAAGAGAAATCCACCCCAGAAGTCTGAAAATACCACTCCATAATTAATAAATCCATATATATGAAATTGGTAGTTATATAATAAAGATAAAACTATACAGAAGCCTATAAATATAACTCCTTACCAATAAATGAAACCAATAATTTAATCATACCAATCTAAATGATATCAAAACTAACCATTTTTTACAAGACGAATGATTTTAAAAAGAAATATATGAGAAAAATATAAAATTAATCAATAAAATATAAATAAATATACCTACTAGAAAACAACGAACACAAAAAAAATTAAAATGTGAATGAAAATAATCTATTACGTTGAACCACCACAACCATACTAGAATATGAAACAAAAACATATACTATATCCGTATGAATCCTATCATATAATGAAAAGTAGTAACATTACAAGAACCCCACTAAAAAATTATAATTAAATATATTCATGGATATTTCCAATTCAAAAAAATATTTAAATTTTTATATTCCGAAAAAAGAAAATTAATAGAGTCCATTACACAAAAATAATTCATTTTTGGAAACCAAGTTCTTATCCAATTTATGTTAATATTTTTTAAATTATTTACCAGAATTAAATAATAGTTTTAAATAAGAAAAAATATAAAAAATATAATTCGGAAATAGGTTAGAAAACAAGGATAAATAACATTAACATGAAAATGAAACCTTTCACATTACACAATGTGGTCTCAGGTGACTTGATTTTTTATTTTTAAAAGGGAAACACCAATGTAAAAAATCATTGAAACTAAATATCCCAAAAAATAGGTATAAAAATAAAAACAATCATATAAATAACAAGGAATCATGTATAATTTCTGGTTCAACACATATGTAAATGTCATCATATTGTTTCCTTATGTGATTCAACTTCCTAAAACTCATTTTCTCCCTATTTGAACTGAGTGAGAGGAAATTCTATGACAAATAAACCAACATCCAAACTTATGGACACTTGCTAGAGTGACATACTAAATACACCAATATTCATACATATATTACATACATGGTTACATTTATTTTACCAAGTCATAAATGGACAAGAGAAATAAATAAGCTATATATAACAACATTTATTAATCAAGCGTCATAACACACATTCACCTAGGAACACCCTTCAAATAAGTTTTTTTTTTCAATAATAATGACTACAAAACCAATATATCCCACATCTAGGAATATTATGTCTAAATTAGAAAATAGTAACTACATTATAAAATATATAAATCAATACGAAGGGCCATAAATCCGAATTATATTTTCATTATTATGATTATTTAGATAAATATCAAACAAGTACATTAAATATCATTAGGGAAACTATGTAATAAAACTATATTTTAAAAAAATCATGAATGAAAAATTAAAAAATTAAAAATATTCAAAGAAATAGAAAAATAGTTTAGATGAAACTATATATTTCATAATATTTAAAGTAATCCTTTTTATTTTTATGGAAAACCAAAACATCACATAAGATTATAATTTTTTTAAATGAAAATTAGAATTTAAAAAAATTCAAGATGTGAATATTTTTTATTTAAAATAAATGTTGGAATTAAAACATGAGATATCCATTTTATGCCAAATGAATACTATGTACAAAACTAAGATGGATATCTAGGAATTAATAAGTAGTTTTATTAAATTATTCTAATCATAAAATCATGTGTTAGAAAGAAAATTATAATCATAAATTTAAATATAATTGTTTATGGATGATGTAACATACCTCAATTGATTTATTTCACTATTCACATTGTAAATCCTCCAAAGATTGTTATAGTAATTATTATGAAGATCACGAGTAATTATAGAATAAGAAAACCACCAATAAAGGTAAATTAACATTAAAACCTATTTTTTATATCCAAATTAGTGTTTGTATAAAATATAGAAGGTTGAAAAGGAAGAAAGGGGAGTGTTTAGATTACTTATTGTAAAAAAGATTACTCAAAAGTAGAATACTAGCATGGAAAATCCATTAGGTAAGGGTGGAATGAGTTGGAGAGGTTCTGGATTTTGGTAGGAGTCAAATTTTATGAGAAATGGGACCCCAAAGGGTTTTATTTTTCTAAGGTGAAACATTGAAATTCTCACTTTTAGAAATATGGGTCACTCAAAAGGTATGTGAACATGGTTAAAAATGCATTATTCCAACCATCAATCATCCAATTGAATTAAGATGTACACCATTATACAGTTTCCTCAATTTTTCCCTAAATGATGCACCAATTGTGTGAAATATACTAATGTACCCCATAATACATAATAGGATCACATGGAATCACTAATATATTCAATTAGTTTACTAAAACTTTGAAATAACCATATGCTATAAGGAAAACAAATAGTTAATTCTAATTTGAATAGTGTATTGCTGACTGATCCTAACCTATTTCCCATTATTTATAATAGTAAACCACATGAATAAAGGTAAGTTTCATGTTTTAATTTCATAGTTAACATTAACTGTGTAAAAATCATGAAATCTATCCCGCCTCCCCATTTTCTCCAAAGTTACAATTGAATATTACCGACAATCATGAAATGATAACTTAAATAAAGAAACTAAAATATAATATTTGATGTTGGGGGTGTGACAACAGTCCCCACTATATCAATTTTTGTATCTATTATTTTTTAGTAGACAATATTGATCACAAGAATATTATGTTTAACATCCAACTTTCGACAAATGATTCTAAAAAATTGAGTAATTCCATAAAAATCACAACATAATCGTTATAAAACATGTTCAATTGAATTCCTTGTGAATATAAATGGTTATAAACAAAGTCCTTGTATTCTATCATCAAAATATGAGGTTGAGTGGACAATCCTCACCAAACACAATCAAACACGGGTAAATTTAATGATATCTATATAATATTACTTAAAAACAAACAAGTCTAACAATATATATTCTTTAGGAAGGTTAGGTTATATTTGTGTGACTATATACCTCTCTTAATAGTCATATATTTATTCCCCCTCAATTATAATAATGGAAAGATATAATAAGATATTCCATACTACCGTGGTATTTAATTACCATAAAAAACAATATATCCAATGGATGTATCCCCACTATATTTAGAATTATTATAAAAAAATGTTTCCTAAAAAGTTATTAATCACACTAAGATTTTAAATATAAAATAAAGGGACTCATAGAGGATCTATTATCACATATAGAAAACACTTAGATATTTAACATCAATTATTTTAAAATACTAGAGAGGGGAACAACTAACAAATTAATTAAAAATTTCACAAAAAATATATTTATTTAAATACCGTGACCAAAAAAATCAATTGAAATAAAAAATAGATAAATTTATACTAATGTGAAATTAATATAATAAAATTTACCACAACTAGTAATCGGTCTAATGGGTTTTACATGAGTATCCTTTATTAAGGATGATCTAGATCCACATATTATATATGTAAATTTGTTATAGAACCTTTCTATCTACCCAAATTCCCCCAACCATGGTTTTTATTTGGTTATTCATAACAAGAATTATTTTTATGACATAGATTTATGCACTGATGGAACACCAAAGTCTCACTCTAAGAAGAATATAATGGAAAAACATGATTATATTTTGATACAAAAATCCATGTAACAATGTAACCCAAGCCATTAGCTAGGGAAGGACTAGTGTTCTACTATCCTGAGTGACGTCCACCAAAAACCCAAGTCGTCCCACTGATACCAAAACCCAAATAAGATCATGGGTTATGATTCAACATTTCATACAATACATCCTATAATAGAAAATTTTTTATGATATAATATGATTCATGGTAAAAAAAAATAAACAACTCTAGAATAAAAATAATAAAATAATCAGAGTATCATTTAAATGAAAATAAATATAGAAATATACATTAAAAACCTACCCAAAGACACCCAAAAAACCCAAGGCACCAAATTTTCACTACATCCAACTCCATGAAAAGACATCCCCAAGATACAACTCCAAACGAATATAATTCTACATCCTAATGCTCCTACTAGAAATGTATGATTCCTCCCCATACAAATAACATGGGAAACATGGTTTGAATATTCAATAAATTCTATATTTTTGGGTGAGTATATTGACTTAGTAGGAAATCCTCTATAATCTTACCACACACACCACTAATAAAATCAAAATTAAACTCATAATATGTACATAAATATATTAAAAACCCGATGATTGAAATCAGGTTAACAAGAAATTACTAAAACAAGAGTGAAAATGAAACACACATGATGGTCTACCATTTCATGAATATACATATATAGAACTCAAAAAACCAATGCACATCATATCTATTCCAAACCACTCGATAGACCATACACATGAGTGGTACCAATCCATTTGTTCCCATACTATCATTGGGAGGAATAATAAAAGGATACCAAATTGACCCTATGACTATGTCTTACCCAACATTTCCATTTCCATTTCCATGTGAATTAAAAACACACCCCATGTCATTTCATAGTTCACACTACCATCTAATTATGTTAAATATATTCTTATTTAAAATTCTATCAAACACATTGATTATGTTTCACACAAATTTATTTTCATAAAACCATAAAATAACGGGTTTTTCAAAACCAATTATCAATTAATTAAATTCAAAAATAAAAAATTTTATTTATAAAATTCAATCCATAATTTATAAGAAATTTGATATTGTGAGACAATAAACCTACCTAAAATAATTTTTCTAATGAGAAAAAAATTGTTTCATCATAGATCCAAGCTCTCTCAATCCTTCTTTAATGGATTGAATCCAAAGCCACAACGAAGAATACATTGAACCCCATGTTTTTCAATAATAACATTGTTCTATGGCTCATCCGAATAGAAAAAAATGATATCACCAATGAGGAAGGTAAAAATAACCCTAACTATCAATATTAATGTTTTGATATTTGAGGATCTAATGTATTCATCCTCCAGAATAGATGGATTCCCATAATTCACCTAAAGTAGAACTAGTTTTTAATAGGAATTATGGAGAGCTATTGTGGACCAAAAAATATTGAACTAAAGTAATTAGGATGTGACATAAATATTTTACATCATGAGATAGGGATACTTGTTGTGAGTGTTTGGATGACTACTTCAGTTGAAATTCAAGGCACTTAAACATTAAAATATGAATCCATATTTCCACTGTGAATACATATATATTCTATAAAATGGATCTTGAAACCATATACAATATTTTAATAAATATTTATCTCTTTACTCCCATGATGACTACATTAGTCATAATACCCCACTTCATAACCTCTTTGAAAGAGGATAGGATAAAAAACCCATCCAATTTAATATAAAAATTAATATATATTACAAAAAGATATTAAATGAGTCTTCCAATGGCTGATTTGGTAGAATGGATAATAAGATAATGATACAATGATAATTCTCTAAAACATAATGATCATGATTCCTAAGGAAATAAATATTATTTTTTTTTGTTACCTTTAATGTTTTTCAGAAGTTTGGTTGATTGAAAAAAATACATGAAACCTTACATGTAATGGTCATTATTTGTTCTAGTTTCAATGGTGGATCTACAAAACTTCAAACTCATAAAACTGAAAATCATATTATAAAATTTAATCTAAATTGTTTTATGATGTTCATGATGATTGAAAATCATCTCAATATCTTATTACCACTCTTTAATTTCATTGGGATCTAGATTACCATAGAAGCGTTAAGGAATTAAAGAATTCAACTTCTAAAATTAATCTCTAGATTGTTCTAAAACATGAATAAAATAATGAATCATGGTTTTAGTAGATATAAAAACTATATTAGAAAATAATTATTCACTCAGAGGGATTAATTATGGATACTGAACCATATATCCCTCTTGAAGTTCCATATATACATGGTGGGTGAGTAGTAAAAAATTATTAATTGTAAATAAAATCAATACAATCCTCATGGTGTTCAAAATTATAACACCAATGTTAGGTTCAAAATACATGAAAACCCCTTGAAATATCAAGGAAGATCCATTCATACAATGATAGCACCAAACATTTACTCATTAAAATTAAAATACAAAAATACCCTAAACCCGTTTTACAAAATAATCTTAACCACCTCATTAACATGGGTTCTAACCTGTAAAATATTATTTTTTAATTACTATAACATTTAATAATATTTTTTATGTGGTATCCATTTGAAACAAATCATTTTGGATCCAACATAAATCATACACCACATCATCTCATTTGAAATAAATATATTGAAATAATTTAAAAATAAATATACTTAATGAATCCTATGGTAATTTTACCAAACCCCAATTAAATTGCATAAAAAATCCTTACATAACATTCGTCTTCATTATAAAAACCATTTTAAATATGATTTAATTTTCAAAATAAAACATTTAACTTCCGTTGAAAATATTATAACTATACCTCTCAAAACATAGAACTAAAATATCATCATAAAAAATAAATTCAACTATGTTAATAACATAAATAACCAAAAAACTACACCTCAATTCATCTTAAATATGTAATGTAAAGGAAAAAATAATTATTCAAACTCAACAGGATTAAACATTTAAATTGTTTCTAAATTTTCAAACATTTCGTGGTTTGCTCGCATGGTTTGGCCACATGGTCTAAAAAACCATTCACTAACCATGTGAACCACAATAGAAGTTTCATAGAATATGTATCTCCATCTACGTATGGTTTTTCAAACCATGAAAATTAAACATGTTCCGCTAGTTTTATTCTAATTTTATTTAAAAATCATATATGTTCTCAAAGAAACATTAAATTCTGCAATTTAATGCATAAATACTGAAACAATAACAAAATTATTTATAATAATGAAGAATAAAGCGTGAACTTGAGACACACACTTCTATTAACATAAGGACCAATAAAAAGGGGTATTCTATATGAATACTCAACCCTAGATCTTATTCATATAATGTCTTTTATTCTATATACCATAAGTCCATGAATAATAATCAATATCCAATACCATTTTTTCATGAACTAACATATCCACCCATGATCATAATTCCCAATCCAACCCATTATATAGCCCCTGGAATATCACAATCCCCTTGAGCAGAAAACCTATTAATGAGAAATAAATAAATGCATCTGTGAAACATTTTACTGATGAGGAATACTCAAAATGAGAAACCATCCATGAAAACCATGATGAATACTATATAATTAAAATTTACAGACATGTTTAATAAGTGGTTCCAATAAAAAATAGATATTCCATAAATATTTGAATAAAACCAATAAACAAAAATGAAACAAATATGTTCTTACAACACATCACAATGAAATAATAAATAAACACTAATTACATAACCATCATGAATCAAATTTGATAAATAAGATAAACAAAAAATGGATGGGTATTTTATAAAGAAAAACACTAATAGAAAAATTAGGACTTTAGATATAAAACTATGCATGTTAGGAAAACCAGTTTATTGCTTGGAACCACTACAACCATAGGTAAGAAAGATATCATGAAAGTCTACTACATACAAGAAAATATTTTCATGTAATGGACATAAAAAATCCTATTATTTATTGTCCCCACATCCCATAAATAGCCTCTATAGGTAAATTCATTCATTATAGTTTGAAACAAAAATAAAAAATAAACCATTTAATATATATGTAATTAAATAAAGAGAGGTAATTATAAAAAACCAATTTATTTTATGAAACATAGGTTCCATCCAATATTTGTTAAAAAAAATTCAATTATTTAAATAGAACCCAATTTTATTAAAATATGAAAAATAGTTCAAATTTTTTACTTTCAAAAAGTAACATTATTGATGTTAAAAAAAATACCAATATTTATTAAAAATTTAAAATAAATAAATATTTCTCAAGTGAGATGGATTTTTAAGAGAAAAATATAACTTACAAAATCCTTCAATTAAAATATATTTAACCAACAGGTATTGAAATAGATAAACTACAATAATCATGCAAACAACATAGTGATATTGAGAAAATATTGGGAAAAATATATATATAATTGATCAAATTTATAACATAAGAGATCCAAATGAATAACACCTAACTTTAACCTTCCCAACTTGATCGAGAGGGAAACCCCACTATTTGAATTATAGTCAAAACCCGGGTCTACTAGAGAGAGTATGATTATAACTACTGTAGTACTCATAATTATTGTTACCATCTACCCACTCATGGTTTACAATGACATAAAATGGATCTAAGCAATGGATTTGGTATATCTAAAAAATATAATGTACTCAAATAATAACACACCCACGCATTAGAAAAATACTCAAAGAATCATTCCCTTTATGTATAAAAAACTATATAATAGACATATTACCCAACGATGATAATAATATCTCCTTAATACAACATTAATCGAACTTTAGAATTTATAAAAACATAAAAATGTTATCACTTCATGGGTTTATCTACATCAAGATGACTTATTTTATAAAGTTCCAACCATTCCATTAAAAAACATTACATAAACTAAGTTATAGATCCTTTATTAAAAATAAAATCCTGGATTAATTATGAGAAATACTAAAATAGAAAAATTAAAACAAAAACTATTAATTCTACAATAAATACTAAATATGTTTGAATGTAATAACATTTATTTATATTGAAAAAACACCATCTTTGGATATAAAATTACTTTGTAAAGGGCACTATTAATATGATCATCCACTAAGATGCAATGTGTATATAAAAACTATTTTTTGATATTAAAACAAGATAAATTATTTTTATAAAACATAAAAACCATGGAGAAATCTTGTGTGATTGATAAGTAGTATGTAAGTATTTTTATATTATTATTTTTGCATTCAAATCATGCATTAGAAATTAGAAATTAAATTTTCATGCAAATATAATAGTCCAAGCCTGGAGTAGTTGAAATAAATTTATAATTTCATTAAAAAAATTATAAAACCACTAAAAACATTTAACAGACACTTTCTGATGGTAAATAAGAAGCCCAAAAAAGATAAAAATAAAATAAAATATAAGAATCATTAAAACATGGGTATCTATGATCATATTAGTTTCATAATAATGGGAAAAGAGATTCATGGAAAAGAGGGATAAGTTTATAACACATACCTTGAATTTATATCCTCAAAGAATAAGAAACCCTTCTAAATGTACTGAATTAATGTTGAAACAATATTGGGAGGTTCCTTCTACTACATGAAGTATAATGTGAGGAGAAAGGGGCCATTAAAGGATTTAATTCATGTAATGAAAAACATTGAAATTAATAATTTTAAAAATCTCAACAATTCTTTGGGGTTATTTTCATATTCGAAGAAACCATCTTCCAAACAAGCTATCTCTACTCAAATTAATTTACAACCCCTCATATGGTTTCCTTACCCCATTAACAAATCTATATACAATATAATAATGAACTCCACCATTAAAAATATCAACACTTATGATTAAAAATACAACTCAAATATTTTACCAAAAATATTGTGTAATACATTTGTCACATGTGAAATAAATATATAAGGGTATCTAGACTTCTGTTTTTTGAACCATGCCTATGACATGTCCCTCTTTACATAATCATACATGACACGTGTAAAGGTAATATGAATAGATTATATGCATGGGTAACAATAAATATGTATTAATTGTGAATCTATTTATGATTCCCATTTATTCCAATATTTGAATGAAAGTAAAATGAACAAATAATGGAATAATCATAAAAATAAGTAAATTAATAAAATAAAAAGAAATATTATGGTCAGGGGGGTGAAAATATAGTCTTCATAATTGATAAACATTTTCATAAATTAAATTTTTATTTATTTAATTATCAAATAAAAACATCCAATCATTTCCTTTCAAGAACAATAATAGTAACATTTCTATTTTTATTATGTTCTCAAATAATAATTTGAAAATGTATGTGGTATGAAAATAATTTTCATAATGGGATACTAAAACATTTAAACAATGTGATAAATATTTATAAGGTGGAAATAAAGAATATTTCAGTATTTGATCACACCCCACACCTAAACATTTTTAATCTTATTAAAATTAATATATATAAATTAAATACAACTAATAATTCAATTTTTAAAAAACTAATCAAGATTATTTCCAAATTAAATTCATCTTTCCTGAATTTCTAACTCATTTTACCAATACGTTTCCTCCTCCAACATTCAAATTCAATCAATTTATTTTGTTCACCCAAGAAAAATTTCCTTACCTACCATCTATGTTATTTATAATAGTCTTATATCAATAATAAATATATTAAAAGTTATTATCAACCCAAAATCATGTAAAAAATAACATAGTGTTTATTAAATCATAAAATTTACGTATAAGATAAAAGTAATCATGTTTTAATTATGACAATATTTAAGGGATCACATTGAGTCTTAGGGTTGGTGGCTTTAAAGTAAAAAATATAATGTCTCTAACTAGACGTCTTTCTATTAAAACATAATACATTATAAAATATTACAAGGTAATTATAAATTTTCACTCAATAATACCTTAAAAATGAATCACCCTACTATATTTGTTTTTTTAAATAATGTTCAACAGCCAAAACATATAAATTAAAATAAATTATTATTGTTTTTTTTCATTTTTCCATTGTTTCAAATATTTTGAAATTATTATTTTTATTGAAATTCTAGAAAAAAAATCATTAAAACATTGAATAATAATTTTTTACATTTCACTAACTGATTACTCCAACCCATATATCCATAAAATATTTCTCAATATAGAGATAAAAAAGAATTAATTTTATTTTTCCCACAATTATAATATCCTAAATGAACTAAGATCATACATTTTATACATGATTAATGATATATTGGGAAATGGTCTTGTAATTTTACAACTATTAAGATCATTATTTGATTCTTGGAGTATAAAAATTTACTGTAAGGTAGTTCTCCAATTAATGAAATTCCTCAAAATCAATTAAATCCCTCAATAACACCAAAACATCATTAAAAATTTCTAATGAATTAATGAATGATAAAACAATTTTTTAGTTATTAAAAATATGTATACACTAATAAATTTATGGTTATTTAAAAAAGATAAGAAAAATTGTTTAAAATACATCCTAATACATGAGAATTAATATTATTAATTACTAATGAGTAATGGGATTTAAAAATCCATCAAACCCTTATAAATGTATTGATAATATGAAATCTAGTTAAAAATTTTATATCAACATTCATTTGAAACTTTTTTTTACCAAAAATGAAGAAAATACCTCATAAGATACTCAAATATATTAAATGATTTTTAATATTCCATTTAAGAACAATGTTTGACTAGACACCCAACATAAATAAAACGAAAATAAAATAGAAAAAATATAAATTTTCAACTAAAAATATATGAATCCACCACAACCTTAATTTTACATAATCCTAAATGTATTATATTTAAATAAGTATACATGGAAATAAATTTAGGTGTATAGGGAGACATGAAATTTTGTGACATAGTTGGAATCATTCATTAAGATATCATACACCATATGCTTTGGAAAATCCATGGAGAAGTGCTTTAGTAACATCGTCATAATGAGAATCCATTATCCTACCAACTCATTTAAACTTTCTTATTCACTAAAATCATAAAAGTAAGTAACACTATAAGAACAATTAAATTGATAATAAATGTTACATGGGAAGAACATTACAATATAATTGAATATGAGTACCTCTACAACAATATGAAACTTTAATAAAGAATCAAGATACCATTGATTGATAAGATCCCATAGGATTTGTCCATGACAATGATAGGTTGGGTGATTTATTATTAATTAATTATATAAAATTAATTCATTTTTTATTTCTTACCTATAAACCATTTCAATTAATGGATCACTCTTTCCTTGCACTCTACTAGATTATATAGTTATAGAATAAAAACCGAACCAAAACCAAATGATGCACAAGATTTTTTAAAGAGGTATGCCTCCATGATGAGTGTATATTTACCTGATGTATGGTTTTTACTACCACATGGACATATATATTCATTTTTTTATCATGTTAAATATAGGTAATGTCTATATCATTGGACCTATACTCCTGGATCCAACTTGTTATAATACATGAACCAACTTTTTTCTAATTAAGAACATGATTTGGCCTATACCAGTATGATGAATGATTTATACCCATTAAGTCTTCTGTCATCCTCAGACATCACATATCTAATATCCTCCCTAAAACCCATTGAATTTAAGAGGATGAATCTTCTATTTTTTGACCACAAAAATGTAGAGATATTGTTGGTGTAGATCCTTTATCCCCTTCGCTATCCTAAATGATTGTTAATATAAATAAGATAGCTCATTTGTTATCTACATTCTCTTTAATACACAAAGATAAAGGAATTCATTCCAATTTCAGAACTCCTTCTCTTAGATACAAATGATATCATTGGGTAGAAACTTTTTATATATTTCATTGATACATTGTATTCTCTTTAGGGAAGCATTATTAGTTCTCTTCGCCATTTCTTATTCGACTAACTAAATATATAATATATAAACCAGATTAGAAAACTATATTTTTCTCATGTTTTTTTGAATATATAACCATTTAACTTCATGATTATTTTCACAATAACATTAAATAAGTTAATTTTATATCCCTTTCTTTTTTGGTCAAATAATTCTATAAATATATTCGAATAAATAACTTTCATATTCATTTATTGTATATTATTCATGATTTCCATAGTTTTATTTTTTTATACTTTACCATCTTTCCTTATGATATATTTTTAATTATAATCGCCTTTTTTTATTTCATTACATTATCCAAAACATTTACACCATTATAATCAATATCTATAATGTAATATTTATCATTACCAATTCTAGTGGGGAATAAATTTATCAAAATGTGAAATTTTTAGATATTACTACTCTTGTATCATGAAATATCTTATAACATTGTGGAAGAGTTCATTTTCTAAATTTTAGTTTTAGACCAATATCCATGGGATATAATTTTGGAATTTAGTTATCTTATAACATCACCATCATCATTCTAAAATGAATGTCATTTGTTATAACATCTCAGATATTTTTACATCTTTTGTTATCTTTCTTCCTTAAAATATCTTTTTGATTTAGTTCAATTATAAAAGTCATATAAACCCTAATCCTATTGTAAAATGGGTCATTTTAAGACATTAACAGTCATGGATTGAATCATCTCTTGATTAGAATCTCATGATATTTTTAATATTTAAGAATATATTATACATCATTAGATTATTGTTTCGAAATAATATTCCAAAAAATATTATTCTTCTCAAACTATTCTAAAAATAGATCATGAAATATCATTTGAATTCATATTTACATATCCAAAAAATAGGTCAATTAATATGATAAATTTTATGTATAAAACTATTATATAATATTAAACAAATCTTACAAATCCAATAATATTTCAGTACGTCACCAAATTTCATTGAAAAACCATTACATAGTAGCATGATGTTACATTTCCATATAATCATAAAGAAAATTATGTATCTATGAGAGAGAACATACATATTAAATTATGATATTATTCCCACTAAGTGTTTTAATTTTACATAATAAAAAATTAATTTTTACATATCATTATGTCTCCAACACATGCTAATATTCTTTTTCTTCAATTGAAAGGTAATTTTACATAACATGGTGTGTGATTATAGAGAGTTTATCACATCATTAAATTCAAATTTTTAGGGAGATACATTTAGAAAATAACCCAATAATGGTATTGGAAAAAATATGGGATCCAAAAAATAGATCAACAAAATTCGAATCAGATTATATTTAAAAAAATACACGAAACCACATAGCAATCAAAATATTAATCATAACATATCAAGACACATTGTATAGCTCACTAATTCACATTGTGTTCACCCCTAAAATGAATTTCATTTTATTATTGAAGTTTTACCACTAATATTTATATAAATTATATTTTATGGAATAATGATATCATTCTTCTTTTCCCCCTATAAATAAATAATTTACAATATGGGAAATTGATTTTTACCAAACTGTATAGCATCTGATATGTTACGCAAGCAGCCATTCTAGGTAAGAAATTTTTTCTTAAAACATATATAAATACCTAATTATCCAAAAAATAAAGATATATATATTGAGAAGAAATGGATATATTCTAATGTTGAGATGAATAAATTACCATTTTTGAAAGCTCACTATAACCCATAGGTAACCCACCGACTATAAAGGAAGAAAAAACCCCCAAAATGATGTAAATAGATATAAATTTACCACAAACTAAATCCTTCATAAAAGGGGACTCTTATTTGTTTATCCACAAAGTAGTTTCACTCTTTTCAGAGCTATCCATTCACGTAGTATTTTCTTTTTTGGATGACCCCCTTAGCAGTATAAGCCATTTTTTATTGCGAGACAACTGTACGAAATGGTGTATCCTTATAGTATTTATCCATAATATATCAAAACCCTCCTTAAATATTTTCATATGGATTAATATTATCCTATTATAAAATTTATAAAATGATTATCTCAAATTAACTCTAAATACAATGGAATACCATATTAATACCTCCACAAAGTCCAGCAGACCTATATTATAGGTGTATATACCACACTAACATGCCCCCTTTCGATGATGCAATAACTTGGTAAATGATTTCCCACAAGTAAACTTTTTAATAGGTGGGGTTTTAAATATATTTTCAATAATTTATCCACATAGTAATGTGGTCCCAAATCCATGATGCATTGTTGGGAACATTCAATGTTTTGGTATCCGAACATACCTCCCACATGTTTCCTAAAACACATAGAAAAATTGGAATAGAAAAAAATTGGTTTCCAATAATTTAATATGTAATTAATAAAATACTATCTATAAAAAGATAAGAATATTATCTAGGTAATCCCTCATATAGTAATCCCTTATTCATTATTATTGGATTCCACATTATAACCCCTCTATCTTATATCAAAGGATGATGAGATTATTTCTTAGTAATTACTTTTAATGTAATCCTGAAGACTTTCCTTTATGATTCAATATCACTTATACATTATGAAACCCCCTTTCTCATATATTAATGGATGAAGATATAAATTCAGCTATGGCCCACCAGTTCATGTTTATGCCATATTTGAATCTAATTATGCAATGAGGATGATCTGTCAGTATTCCATGTCTCTCACACCGATCATGACTCATGTGGACTTAAAGAATATAGTTGATCACCCCATTAGAATAATAAATATTATTTCCCTTGAACACATTCATATGTGTAAGACACAATCATATTATCATCTTTATTGGGCCATATTCTATATAAGATCCATCCACATATAGGGGACTAAATTCCGTTAATATGCATCTGTTATAGATTTATAGACACATACCCCTGATGGGGATCCATATTCAAAGATCTATATCCCTTATCCTACTAACCTATTATCGTCATTCCACATTACATATGAGATATACCTGAAAAAACCACTCATACATAATCCCCACACCAACAATTTCTTAAAATCCTTCACCTCATAGTCCTTTCAAAAAAAAATTAAACTACATGGATTGGTCCTATTAAAATGAACCTAAAATGTAGAAAATGTCCCATTAAGTGGTAATAAACAATATTTCCCTAGATTCGATTCATGGGGATAAATTGTAATCCATTTCAGGGGCTTGATCCCAACGTCAAAACTATCAACCCCTTATTTTATGGTTGTAAATTGAAAAGTACCTAGTGATCTCTATATAATACATATTTACCAGAATCAAAGTATTACAAAATAATAATAATATAATAATTCAAAACTCTGATAAATAGAGACAATTCCATTGATAGATAACTTCTGGTACATACAAATAGTATCATCAATGTATAACATCTAATAAATATAGATGGTGTCATTGATATTGAACCCTGGTTATATACCAATGATAGAATCAATATATCATATTGATTGATTGCTAATATGATGGTGACTAATACCATGATGGTATTTATAAAATATTCATTAACATGTCTAAAATCCTTATGAGAGTCCCAAAGTAGGAAATAATTCACCCCAATAGGGCATTATGAGCCTTACCTCCCATCCTCTCGACCAATGGGACTTCCTAAGCGTCATAGGGAGAATTCTACAGTGACCTCCTATCATTAAGAAGTTGGATAATATCCTATCACAAATGCATGCACAATTGGGAATTTCAAATTCCATTAATTAATCCAATTCAAAACCATAAAAAACAAAATTGGTGAACTCATCCTAAAGCATTTGATAACCAAAATAACCGACTCTCTTACACATCATGCCATTTTACATTATAAAACAAAAAAGGACCAACGTGGATCCTTTAATGTAAATAATCAGACATTCAATTTTTTAATTGTGATTCTACATTGATTAGACAATTTTTTTTGTTTTTCTAATTTCTCAATAATTCATACACCATATCTATATTAAATAAAAATAGTATTTTTTTCAATAATGGAAAACTTATGGATTGGAAGTTGTGTGATTTGAAACCTCATCAAAATATATGAAAATGTATCCCCCTAATGCCATTAATTCCCTATTGGAAATGCACTAATTTTGGAGTGTTATATTAATAGTACTATCCTAAAATTATATTTCATATGACAAGGAATACAAAACATAAATTTGGACCAACTATACCACCAATATGAGTGGTGTAAAAAGAAGAAAATGACATCAATTTATTTTTCAAACTATTTTAGGAACCTCTCAGAAAAAACATCAACACATACCTCCTTTATCTTATAATGGAAAACCATAAGGTCGACTGTAGCCTCATGACAATACAGGAAACCCTCAAAGAGATCCTACCAAAAATATCTACTAATAAAATCAAATTAATTCAATCCCTCATACTATTGAGGTCTTCACCACATGGTTCGTGGCTTAGGGCACCCAACCTAGGCAACCATAATTGTGAGTTGATCATGAAACCCCATCAAGAACCTAGAGTGGATAAATTTCCCCACATCCACTAAAAAATATCACAAAAATTATATTTTGGCATCCCATGAGAACTCAAATATTCTAAACCACACCCATAAGTCCTTTATGACATTATGATGTCACCACGATAAGTTTTATGGAATATCTAAAAATTAGCAGAGGCAGGCACCCATTCTTCCCCTTGTACATGAACCCACCGATATATTCTGATGGTAAATGTAGGATAAGATCATGAACACATCCCCAATCCTACAATGAATTGGGAATACATTCTCATTTAATTCATAGAAGCCTATTATTATATTATTGTTGAAATAGTGGGCTATGCTTACTTCCCTACACAATTTTTAAAAAGTTGTCAATAAATCATGGATGTGACAAAAACTGAGGAGAATACATACATCCCAATACCAAAAAGGGATTTTAACATAATAATACTATGAAGGGAATTTTTAAAAATTAAATCATGCCATATCACATCTAGGAGGGTCGTTGTCATAATACTGTGATAAATGAAAAATAGGATCAAACGTGCATTCCATTTCAAATTAGATTTGATCATCCCATTTGAATGGCCACATCAAGGCATGAAGGAATTTATGATAAAATAATTTAAGTATTGGGAAACCGTAAAAATAAAATGGTACTCACACATGATGGCTCTCATATATGAAATTATAATTCAGAACATGTGAATCCAACCACATGATAGATAATATATAAGAAGAAATATCACAAATAGATATGTAAAACCAAGAAGTAGGTACATATATCTAATATTTTTACCACTGGTGTTCATGATTCCATCAAAAAATTATCAATGTAATCCCAAGATCATTGTGATTAACTATCAGTGTAAGGAATTTGTAGTTTCTATTATGATGGTCCTCCCTGAAATTTTTCTTCTATCATCTTTGGAGGTCCTTCCTAAAGAGTTCACTATAAAGGATTACTTCATGGAAATACTAAGATCAATCCAGAAAAATTAATTCATGATAAGTTCTGTAGAATCCCTCATCATGTTTATAAGATAAATAAACTACAAGTTCATCCCCATTGAATATGCCTTAGGAATCCACCATATGTCCAGACATTGGGTCATGGTAGTATTCATAACCATGATTGTTTTCCCTAAAATGGTCATCCCCAAAATAATATCTCATTTAGATAATAAGTTATTCACATTTCCATATAAACTATGTGAAAACCCTCCTATGGAGAGCAACATGACAAGATAATTATAACCACATGTTATGCTTATAATTATAAAATGAATGTTATTTGTCTATGGGAATATAGCATAAGGAAAATCTCATTAACCAAGAAACCCATCATATTATTATCTTATATTATAATAGAGAATATTCATTTCAATCCTGCCTTCTACAACAAGGTAATTTTGGAAATAACCCCTTTTTTAAATAAAATAATTTAATCTCATACATAATATGAAGAAAATATGATGAATGTGAGGAAATAACTGGCTAAATATGACGTACCATTTTGGTTCAGTCAAAAACCTACACCTCAGTATATCATTAAAAATATTTTATCAAAAGAATTAATATATTAAATTCATATATATCTATGTTTTACTCTTCACCACTCGACAATGGAATTTCATTCTCAAAAAGGTTATGCAAATCAAACTAATGTAAATAATAGATTATTTTATTAGATTTAATTGGTTTCCCTTCCTATCAGACAATAGAAAAAATTATGATAGTGTTAATGTCTCTAATGTTCATGTTTTAATGATCTGTGTAATCTATGTTAGTTGATCACTACCATAAAATCAGGTTACTATATCAATGTATGTTTTAAATATAGAGATTTGTATATCACTTCTCTCGACGTTAAAAAAAAGAGCCAAAATTGACAATGTGCCACATCATTATTGTTGTACAAAACTCATAATCATGATCTACCCATAATTGTAGGTATACGCAGTGGGGATTCATCAGGAAAAAAATCCTAGAATAATATATTCTGATGAGATAATGGAATAAAAATAATATTACATAAAGTATATAAAAATATTTGAGAAGATTATCATTCAAGGAGAGTCAAACCATAATTTAAGACATTTCCTTTAGTAGCATGAATCTCATGTTGAAAAATTGTTTTTTCCCATCTCATGAATTCAAAAAGATATGAAATATAAAGAGGGAAGCAACAATAAATATTGTATAGTATAATCCATAACCTATAAGGAAGAAATTTTATTACTATAGACACCTCCTTCACGGTCATCACATATGATGCAAAAATGTAGTAGGGATATATCATAAGTATAACCAACTATTAGTGTAAGTGATTTTTTACATACAATTTATTCCCATAGATATCAGGATTTTATGATTTAGGGGATGTTTTAGAAAAATGAGTCTTTGAAATTTTCTTTAACTATTGACCCATATTTATCTTGGGGATTTTGTATAATGAGGGTTTCAAAAGAATCACATCGAATTTACCTCTACTATTATATATGGGGAGAATCCAAAAAACCTAATATAAATACTTATAGAGTCCCCAATCTAAAGTGACCCATCAAGAAGGAAACCACTACATTATATCATAACTTTTCACTCAATAACTACTATAATGTTTAAAACCCATTTATATTTAAAACGGTGATTCGATTCCTAAAATTGATTATGCATGGGAAAATGTCATCCACACTAGCACGAAAAATGCTAAAAAACATGAATTTAGTACAAGACAATAAGAGGAGGATGTTACTGTTCAAATCATGGTCTACACCGAAATGAATAATGTTATTTATCAAACCAGAAATTAGAGGCTGGATATAAATTTTGATATCGCTCAAATTTTTATTTTCTATATCGTTGGATGATAAAAGTAATGAAAATGTAAATTGTGTGGCTATATTCCTCCTACTACCCAAGGAAGTTGATACTCCTATATTTTCTAAATAATTTTTTTCAATATGAGGTAGAAATGAAGAAATTGAAAATACTAAATTCGTAATTACTAAAATGAAATATCTATACAGGTTATATTAGTTAGGAAGACCCTCAAATTTATCATTCAATATATGTCACTCAATAGGAAGAGTATTTCATTCCATCAGAGGTAGAGCAGGGAAAATTTCCCAATATAGGATTTGGGATTCTGATTTACTTAGGTAAAATGATTGATTTATATCTAAAATTACCTTCATTTGAATAAATGTTTTGAGAACACCAAGGGAACATCCAATTTATGTTAACACTAATTAGTTATTATCCACAAATGCAAGATAGAAAACCATGTCAAGATCTACATGTTGCTGTTCTTACTCAAGAATCTTCAAAACTAAGTATCCCATTAGAACTCATCGACACCATTAGGTTACTAATATACCCACTTGTAATTATGGAAGGATGATGTGGTCCTATATTATTCGGGAGAAATCCTTACCCCATGTGGAAAGATTCATCTCTTCTCCCACCTAGTTTTTAGAATCCTAAATTTATATTTCCCAATGTCATATGGGATATATAATTATTCCTAATGCATTTATTGTACTAATATACTTCAATTATGGGATCCCGTGAAAAAAGAGATTCTTCCATAATAATATTCTTCGTACATACTCTATAAGGAATATATTTTTGCTAGAATAATATTTTACCATCCATGACAATCACTGGATAAGTTGAACTCCATTATAAATTTCATTTTCAATTCTATTTCATGTTATAAAAGGAAATAAGCCTCAACCTCTTAGATTGAAAATATCGTGATAACTATATAGTCTTGGATTTAAGGTTTCTGTTGATTAATTTAAACTAATCACTAAGAATGTACCATAAATAAGAAGAATTATTATCTATCTTTAAAGATTAACTCCATCATGAGTATCATGAACTACATGTTCAAATGAAATATTATTATAGTTTTTATCATCATTCTATAGGCTAAAAAATATTATAAAATTCCATTTGGTTAACCAAATCCTTGTCTCAACAAATACCAGTATATCAAGGTAAGATAACATGTAAAGTTGAAATGGAAACCATCAAACATAAACCTAATATTATATTGTCTCCAAATCATAAGACCGTAAAATATAGTGTGACACCATTGCCAGAATGAAAACAACACATGTAAAGTCTCTTTCTGTATTAGATAAATGTAGAGAATTACACTATAATATGATAAAAAATTTATTCATTATAAGATGATAATGTTCAAATATATTTCATAGTGTCAATAAATTTTTTTTGAGGTTTCTAGATCCTAGATTGCCTCATCGGGTTAGTCACATTGATCTCCAAAATTATTTCCCTTTTCCCCAAAAAATGGGCGACCCCATCATGGTGTGTTTTTTTCATGTAAATACTCTAAATGATGTCTAATTATAGAGAGGTGAGACTAGTCAATCCATTGGGACATGTGGTATGTGTTTCCACTACTGTGGATTAAAGAATCAGATGGAATGAAGCTACAATTAATGGTGCACTGATATTAGATAACAAATGATCAAAATAAAATAAATCGAATTCATATTATCCAAAGGGAATAACTAAATCAACTATTAAAGCACCGAAATTCATCTGTTAAGGATAAATCATCTTAAAAAACAATATAATCTCCTACTCTATGGTTTTCTAAAAGGTAGTTTAATAATAATTGAAAGGGTAATATATATACATAATAACCCATATTGACTCCCATGTATGTATGATCCCTCTCAAACTTCATAACATCAATACTGAATGAATAGGAAGCTCCCGACCAAATGGAACCCTCATTAGTTGAAGAATAATTATTTATTTTAATTAATTTAATATTATTTAATAAACATATTCTCTATTGACTAATGCTGGAATAAGCATTATTCCCCCATACCTAAACAATGAATAAGAGAAAACCCCAAAGAATTTGAGGTAATGGGGTATGAAACGGTTTTGTATGAGCTCAATATCGCATACACACCCTTTCAAAAGATATAAAAGCGAATGAGAAACATTTTAAGGCACTTCAGTGAGAATCTAATGATAATGGGGACACATTAGGAACATTGAAAAGTTATTCAAACGAAATTATTTTGGAATACCAACCAATGAATGTGAAATTGTCCAACCAATTTACAGAAGTTGGAAGACTGGTGTGAACCAATTCACCAGTGACTTGTGTGCCTTGAACTTTTGTTTGGGAACATGATAAATCTTATTAGAATACTCCAAACCCTATGGTACATTATAAGGAACAACCCCACATTAGTTAATTTAGACCTTTGGCAAGAATAATATGTAATATCGAAATAATTGATTATTGTTCCACCAAGATCTCAATCATAGACACCATTAATTTACCAATAAAACTCTATGAGGCACTTCTATAGGCTCTGTTGAACCCTCAAGAGTTTAAAGATGATGTTATCACTACTGATGTGTGTCATGAGGAGATAAATTATATAGAATATCAGGCAGTAAACACATTCATAAATAATTATTGTGAAATTATCAAACACGGTAACATTGAACCATTATATGTATATTTTAAACTAGATGACACCGAAATCTAATGATATTTTATTGACCACAACCATGGAATCAACCGCATTTTAACCTGGATTATATATTGAATAGGATACATCCATTTTGATTTATCCCATATTCTTTAACACTTCATGGTTTTGATAAAATTTGGATGAAATCCCTTTTATGAATCAAGATAGAAGGCCAATTTGCGGACATCATATCCAAATCCAAATTATTGGTTTTTTAGTTGGAAAAAACAATCAATATCTAGTTTTGGAGTATTTTGTTTCAATAGATTGGGACAATTCCATCATCATAACATCAATTTCTAAAATATAGTGTTAATGGAAAAATTTGGACATTGTATATTGATAGGGATCTAATTAAATATTTTGAGTCCCATCAAATTGATGTGGGGTTCTACATGACAGAAGGAAACCTACCCATGATTGATTATTCCACATGGGTTACTACTCCAAAGAGATTTGAAATTACCCTAACTAAACTATTTAAAGAGATTTGTGATGAATATTTATTTCCCATCAATCAAATTGGTGACATGTGTTCGGATTTAGGTATTTATTCATCAAATATAATTTTTTTAGTTACATAATCCAAACCAAATAACATGGAAGAACCATCTAATCTCCATAATTGTGGAAATAGCTTCGGTGGAAATTCCCTTTCTTTATCCATTGAATCTGAGAAGATTATTTCAACATTGACTATCATAAGTGTCTATTATATCCTTAATAATGAGTGATAATTCCTTTTCTTTACCTTATAATGGTTGAGAAGATGTTTCCACTTCTTCCCCTAATGTATTTAAATTGGAAGGGAAATAAGAAAAGGATGATCTTAGAAATTCCTCACCATAATTTGAGGATTGTGTATCCAATTCTATTAATGATCTTAAGTAACATAAATATTTTCATATAGGAAGACTCCAAACCCACATTCATCTATTTTTCCTTGTCTTCCAATGAAAAATATTTGAAAACCACATTTTGAAGGAATCATTATTATTTTTTCCACTAGAATTATATATAAATTAATTTCCTTGTTCACACTATATCCACCCACTAGTTTGGATTTCTATATTATCACTAATGTTAGAAGTATACCGCAAGAAGAACACATCCAATTTACACTGCTAAGGTCAATGAAATATTTGACAAGATTATCAATGCTAACATCATTTTGGAGCCCAAATACCTAATATGGATCACAAATATTTTCCAAATCAACTAAATGAATATTATTATTATAGTTTTTAATTATTTTAAATATATTAACAAGCATTCTCCAAAATATTATGTCCATGTACGCATGAAAATATTCTTATCGATGCAACTATCTGTTATCATGCCCTCTCTTTTATAGATGGATATTTAGGATAGAACCAAATCTAAATGACCCAAAATGGTTATGAAGCCAACAAATTCCAGGAAAATAAAGTTATATACTTACATCATGTTACTACTTTTGGTTTTATGAATATTGATACCACATTCCAATGCACCATGCACAATATTTTCAATCCCTTCATAGGAAAGACCCTTCAAATTTTCCCCAATGGTGTGGTCTTAAAATCCCCCCTGTATTGTAACTATATTACAAATATTATAATTTTAAATATATTTATGAAAAGATAGTATGAATATTACCCCTTTGAGGTGTTTTTTTAGTGGTACCTTTGAAACTTTCCTCAGTTTCATATTACACCATAACAATATTGATGTCAATTTTGAGAAAACCAAGTCTATACTTGACATGTCACTTCCTCAGAACCTCCAATAATTTATAGGAATATATGGTGAATTAATTACATATAATGATTCATATATAACCATGAAAGAAAATGTATAACCTACACCATATTTAAAAATAATGGATCTACCTTTTAGTGAACTAATGATTTTCTGGAAAATTTTAATGGTGTCAAGAAATATCATTTGATACAACCCCTAATAATGCCACCCATTGAAGTAATTGCACTAATTTTATATTTTATACCATAATAAAAATCATTGGGAACATTTATTGCATTGAAGAATGAAGCGTGGATTTAAAATAGTCTTTATAACCTCGGTTGAAATATGATTTTTATTTTGGAATTATATTCCAATATAAATAATGATTTAATTAAATTAATCATTGATGTTCATAAACTAAGTCACTAAATGTATCACCACACAATCCACTTGTTCCATCACAATGTTCTACTCAAATATATTCCCATCCAACATCTGTTTACTGGTTATTTGGAATAGTGGGTAGCTATTATAAAAAAGTTTATAATCATTTTATTCCAAAAATGTAAATAAAATGGAAGAAGTTTGAAGATTTTATCACAAAGTTTCCTTGTAAATAAAATTAACCATTATAAATTGGGGTTCTTAATAAAGAATTAATATTTTTCAGGGACTATTTCCTATAACGGGCTTTTTATTCCATGGTTATTCCAGAATCTCAATTAAGAAAATAATTAAAGACCACAAAATCAATATGGTAAATTTTGGATTTCTACTTATGGATTCATCTAATGAATTTATACCTTAATACTTATTATTGTTAAAATTTTGATCTGATAATGAGGTTGGATACCAATCCCTCATTATTGGTTCGTAACTATCACGTCAAATTATTGTATCCCACATAAAGGAAAATTTTGATTTAGAGTGAGTAATTAAAAAGATTAATAGAGATTATTTCATCATAACGGAAGTGCTCATTTCCATATAGGATTATATATGTGAGTTGATGGTGGAATTCCCATAAAAACAACACTTACTCAAATATCACTTTCACCTAATGACATAGAAGATGCATTATCTGATGTGTTTATGTAATTGGAAGACATATAAGGGATGGAACTATCATCATCATTCCTCATCATTTAATGATATAACCATTCATTAGTAATAGAATATAATTTATCATTTAGGTAAATTATATCCTTTAATACTATGTTTGTGTGAATTGATGGTTTTATTCTATATTGTAATACCTCTAACATGTGATTCTTCCTTCATAAAATATATGAAAACAAAACATCGATTTAAAGAAAATCAAATTTACCCATTATAATGGCCAAAACTCTAGAATGATCTTCATAAACAATGCATTGATGAAGTAATCCTTAGATTCATTGAATGAGTGTAAACTCTAATAGTTGTATAGAAGTATATACATGTTCATGTGGTTCTCACAAATCATGGATCTTGATTTTCTATAAAATTATAATTCTAGGGTATTTTTTTCCATCAATGATATATGATTGTAATGATATAACCACAAAATTCCATTTCTATAAAATAAATTCCACCATTATTCATCATCCACCAAAAATATTGAATACTAATAATGTGTCACATACATTTTCTCATTTGAGAATATATTTATTGGGGCCATATCCCCCACTAATATCTAGGTATTTCAAATACATCGTTACTTACATTGAATTCTTCTCTATATGTATTGAGGCTATATCCATCAAGGAAGATGAGACAAACTATTTTTGGAATTTTATGAAATAAAACATTATTAATTGATTAGGTTCACCTCATAGAGACAGATAAATGGTGAAACTAACATCTAATCGTATAAATTAAAATGGTCATATCAAGAATATGTAATTTAGTATAAACACTCATCCCACTACTATGTAGTGATAAAAATATAGATATATTCCTTAGAAAAACTCATTCATATATACTATAAAAGATAATGGGAAAATATTTAAAATATAGTTTCAAAAAATTCTCTATCAATTATACACATATCACACCACAAATTTTTTGGCTATTCCTGAAACCCCATTTTGACTTGTATGTGGGATAAATGATTTTCTATACATTGAGGTCCAATTACCTTCCCTCTATATTGAAATTTGAGATCAATTTTCCTTAGATGATATCAAACCCTGATATTTTGTGAAATGGTTTTTTGATATTTTATATGTTTTGAAATATTTATTTTTTCACGTGTTTCAGAAAATACGGATTCTAGCTTGCATTACACAAAACACCATGTTTACCTTGAATTGCACGCAACACCAATTTCAAATGAAACTTGTTATATTATTATTATATTACAATTAACAACTAGAAATTTTATTATAGTGTATAAACATAATTAAATATTTTATGAAAATATGGTTTACACATGTATGTATAATATTATATTTTTGTAAAAATTAATTATGAATGAAAAAAATATATTCAAAATAAATCAAAATCCTTTTCTAAAAAACTGTATTTATGTGTAGAATTCTGTTTCATGCCAATAAAAAATCACTTTTGGTGATTTATGATAATGAAATTTATATATTTATATTAAATACAAGGTTTTAAATTTATATTATTTTAATAAAAAATAAACGATTCAATCCAATTTCAAGGTAAAAAATGTCCATTTTCTAAAAAATTGTTTTTCCGCCTTTGGCGCACATATTTTAAAACATATTATTTAAAATTATTAAAAAACAATTTCATAAATTAAAAATAATTTTTTAAATTATCATGTAAAAATTATCTTAAGGAAATTTTTTTTATACTTTTATTAAAAGATTCATTTTTTTGCTGAATAGTGAATCTTAATAAATTTTAATTGAAAACTGCAATTTAATTTATATTTTTTATAATGTTATATTATGTATTAATTTTTTTTAAAGTAAAATTATTTCAATTTTATATCAATTAATCATCTTTAGGTCATTGGTACAATTTCATATTGAATTTTAATTTAAAATATTTTTAAAATTTTTAGGGCCTCGTTGTCCACTTCCTTTTCCCTATAACCTGGAGACAATGATAGACATTGGATCCGACCCTCCCCCACCAGTGGACGATGAAATTTAATCACCCCTAAAGGATATTATATCTCTTTATATATCTCTATTATGAAACTCTGGTTTGATTCTTTCCTTTCATCAGATTTCCATCAGCCCAAAGGGTTTGGAATGGTTCAATGGCTCTGGGAAACTCTTGATCTAGAAATTGGAATTCCTTAATGCATCTTTTCTATTATATTATATATTGATTAAAAACTTACAGAAAATTTGAAATAATGTGGAATACATATACCTACATATTTGTGGATCATGGGGATTACATGATTGTGTTACATTTGGGCTTCTTAACACTAAGTATATTATGATTAGGATTGATTAAAAATAGGACATGGTCTTAGCCTGGTAGAAAAATCCTCACAAATAAAATGTATATTTACTTTAACTTCAACTGTATGTATGAAATATACTACAAGATAAAATCACCATCAATAGTTATTTGGGTTATACTCGATGAACTACCAATTCCTTTTTAGAATATTTTGCTGATTCATATGTTAGGAAATCTGGTAGTGCATTATATTTGTTTAGCTAGTAAGACCAATTTTTTGTTACACCAGATCTCATGAGGAATAGGTGTTTAAGAGGATGTGATGAAGCCACATGTTGATTCCTTTTGGGTTTATATTGGTGAAGATTTTTGGTAAAATTAATCGGTTATTTTTTATTCATGGTGTGATTTATATCTATTATGCAAGAAATTGGGGCATACATAAGATATTTTCAAATGTGTGAAGTTTTAGTGGAAGGTGTATGGTTCAGTTTACATTAATATGAATCTGGATTAATGTGGGGTGTCCATTGATCAATGATTTCTCTTGAATGTGGATCACACTGAATCACTTATGGTTTAAGTTTTTTTAGGGGAAGATCTATGTCATGTTGGGGGAACTTTCCTCCCATGTGAGACGGTCAAGGAAATTAAAAAAATCAATTGGTATTCGTAATCATCCAATAGTGAATGATATTTATTATGTGGTGAAATTTTATTAGTGGTGGATTATTCTATATTAGTATTAGAGATTCTAATGACTACATAGACTTGTGATGTAGTGGATTCTTGATTGGATGCAGTATCACATACTGCAATAAGGAGATTGGGGTGTGTGTGTTAGTAATGAAATGGGGGAAGCATATGATGATTATGGAAGAATTTTGTAGGTGTGAATTTCTGGTTTCTGAACCAATAAATCAATATAATGAAACTGAGGTAAATGAGATAATTCTTACTAGACAAGGTATCCAATATGTGGTCGAAGAGTACATTAATATGCATCCTCTATTTATGCGATGAGGATTTATATAACTGAGAGATTCTGATATGTCAGTAGGGGATCCAATATATGGGGAATACAACACTGATTCTCAAAATACATAAATTTATGAGGAGATCTAGAAGATTTATGGCTTTCGAATATATATTATTTATTGGAAAATTCTATATATGATGAGAAGGCAGCTGAGAACATCAATACTAAATCTTTAATTCATGGTAAATAATCATTCAAGGTTATCGTCACACATGTGGGGAAAAAGTTGATTTATAGTTAGGGATTCATATTTTTCCCATCCCCATTGAAAAGAAGGTTGAGGAAGGAAAACTGCAATATTCCAAGGGCTATATCAACCAGGTCTCCTCTATGGCACGAAGGAAGATTGATGATAAAATTATTATAAAATTCAATCAAGAAAATTTTCTATCTAAATGAGGAATTTCCATTGAGTATAGTTATAGAAATTATTTTTCCAACTATGATATTAAATCTTGTTTCTATTGGATGGGGGAAATGTTGTATTCCACATCATCTTTAGTTTTTAAATTTTAATTTTTTATAAATTCCCAGAATCATTTTATTCTGACCCCACATTCCTAAAAAATTTGAATTTTTTAACTTTTTCTCTTTATAACCTCACTTTAATGTCGTGTATGTGAGATTAATTTCAAATCACAATATTTTCACTTATATGAATGAATTTATGATAATTGGATTTTATAATTTTAATCATCATATATTATAATTTATAATATGTTAAAATTAATATTTTTCCAAAATTAATATTAAATTTAGTGAAAGATAATTACCACGGTTAAGGTAAAAAATGATTTACAAGGGGATTAAACATAGAAGGTAAGGGTAAAATTAAACTATAAACAATTTTAAAAACTATTTTTGAACATATTTGACTATATAAACTATAAGGATAAATAATAGTCTATTTTTTATCCTTTTGAATTTGTAAAAACATGGGAGTACACAATTCCATTCAAAAATACCAAGTCTGTCATATCCTCCTATTATAAAAGGGCACCACATCTCCTCACATATTTCAAAATTAACACATACTTTAATTTTCCAATACCTAACCAAATAAAATCCCAAATTACATCTCCATATAGTATAATACTTATTTTTGTTAGAAATACTTTCTAGAAATTCATTTTATAGAAACCTATGGAGGATACCCAAATAAGAGGTAACATTCATCAATAAGAACTTGTATTTTTATTCTATCACCACCCAAAAAATTATTTTTATGTCATATTTATATAATAAAATTAGTATATTCCATATAATTAGTTTTTTTATATCAATATAATTTACCAAAAATCATATCCACTTCCATCAAATTGGTTTTGAAATCATTATTCATGTGTATGGTGGAATGCATCCTCACGAACTGATGTCGTTCGTTTTTCCAACATCGCCTCTCAATGATGGTCATGAAAATGTATTTATTATTTATGTATGATATTTATTATATTCATGATGTTATTATGATTATTTAACTTTTATATCACACATACCTTCAAATATTCCATTTTGTGGGAATACGATAAAGATGCACATGTCTATGGAGGAATACCACATCACGAAGTAATGTTATTCATTCATTGTTTACATGGATGGTGTTAAGGATGATTTTAATAAATATATGTGATATATATGACATAAAATTATTTTTAAATGATATTTTATCACTTCCTTTTCTTTCATTAAACCAGAAATGAAAATGAATAATAGCGTTCATGCATATGTACGATCTTCCATCTCCATGAACTGTGTATTTCATTTCATGTCACTGAATTTTATGGATTACTATAAATACTTATTAAATGAATTTATATTATATATTCATCGTGTATACATTTATAGAGATGATCAAACCGTGATAAAATTACGAGGACCAAAAATATATGTAATCAAAACATATGTGAAAAACAATGCGGTTATTACCCGAAACATAGATTTAACATTGATTTATTAATAAAATGCCAGAATTAAATCATGTATGGTATGATATATATATATATATATTTATATGGTTATGTTATATATATTTATAATAAATATATATATAGTATACAGTATGTTTGAACGATTATGACAATATTATATACTTAAGGTAATGGATTGCCTTCTCAGTTTTTACATCTGTGAGAAAAAATGCCATATTCAACACCTATATCGTTAATGTGGTGTGTATAATTACCATGAATGTATTTCCTGATTCTTATAAATTCAAATATTGGAATTTACATTTTCATTTTAGGATCACTATTTCATGGGGTTTATAGTTATAACATTCCAAATTGGTAAGGTATTTGTTTGAAAAATTTTCCTTCTTTGAGACGTACATTTTGTTATTCACCAATACTAATTCACACGGTTTACACAGAGTCCCTTTTACATTTTATATAATTAATCAATTCAACCTAATTAAAATTTATGTATCATTTTATGTTACCGATTCACTGAGACTATGATTCTTGGTTTCCAATGTGTAAAAACATTCATGTTACAATCTCATCATTTCTATGGATTGCATATGATTATGTTTCCATTGATAAAATATTATGATATATTTCTCAAGAATTTGGAATAATTTTCTTATCATATAATTATTCTATATATCTTCATTTAATGGTACCATTTTCCCATGGTTTCAAATGTTAAAATAATTATGAATGTTTTTATGAAATTATGAAATTATTTCTCTCTTCAGTCATAAATATATTTTCATTCAAAACCATTATTTCTAAAAAAAATTAATTTTTTTATTATCCTATTATTTTTAAAATAATTTTTTACACATGTATAACTTTTTTCAAAAAAATTATAAAAGTAATTATCATTTTGGTTTCAAAAAAATTCATGTTTAAATTTTACCAAACATTTGAAGAGACTCTTTGTTATTAAGATGCACAAAATAAACGTTATTTCCCATTTTAATGGGCACTATATGATTTCAACCATGCCTTGAAATTTTTTAAATTTATTACCAAGAATAGTTTTTTATAATATTTTGGAAGAATTAAATTTTAAATAATTTTTTAAGAGGAAATGATTCTGAAAATTATTAATGATAAAATTAATTCATTCCATAGTGTAAAGGTTATTGTCCTATTGAAATGTTTTAAATTATCTTTCCAAATTATTATCCATCTAATATGAAATATTTTGGTGTTAACTATAACTTACTAGGTAAATGATCAATGTATTTAATTCATATAAATTCTCATAATGTTTTATGTTTGGATGGCATGATGTTTAGGAATACTATTTCAGTTCCATGTGTTATACCATGATAGAACTCTTATGAAACCTACTTTATTCATGGATTCTGATATTGTGATATGATGAAATTTTTATGAAAATATTTTTATTTTGATGGTTTTGATATTATAAAGGATTAATGAACTTGTTCAAACGTATGTATGATTCTCATTTTGTGTCAGTCATTGTATTTTTACCAAAAATAATGGTCAGGTTATATGCACATATGGGTGGGACCTACATCTCCTTCAAATGAAATAGGTAAATTTTTATACCTCATGATATATACATTAATTGATTGGGTAGTGAACCTGGTTTATTATGAAATGATTGGATAGGGTAGTTAACTAGGTTTAGTGACATATGATTCGAAGAGGTAATGAATTTAGTTCAGTAAGACCAGAATTAAATTGGTAGTGAACTCGGTTCAGTAAGATAACACTATAATGGGTAGTGAAATTAGTTTAGTAAGGGAATTTGTTTCTATGATGGTCTTGGTAGTGAAAATTTACTCTTATAATTGTTTGGGATGTGAACACATTCCACTGTGAGGTGAGACATTCCACTAGTGATGGTGGTGAGTCCTACCCTAAATGTGTTTAAACCCATAAAGTTCCATAACAATTTTCAACAATGAACCTTTTCTACCGTGGAAATGTTTTTCTTTTCATACGTGAAAAAATATTTTTTATCTATTATGATAATTTTATACTCTCATAAAAAATGTTATTTAATTTCGATATAATTCGTATTTTATGAACTTTGAATATTTATGTGATGACTCAAGATTATGACCTCTGATACATAGGGTATATTTATCAAATTTTATTCTCAGGTTATCGTACCCTTTTGTTTATGTTGTGCTTATGTGTCTACCTTGTTTATCCATGCTAATCAACTGAGCTAACCTTTTCTTGTGTTTCCTTTCCATAGTTTATGAATAATGGTTTTATATAGGGTATACATATAAAGAGTACATAATGGGAATATCTTTATGGGATACATTGAAGAACTTTCATGAAATTAAGATATTTTGTTCTATGTTTCCAATGTCACATAACTATTATGATCTTCATTTGTGTGTTTGTGTAATGTGATTAATATTAATAAAAAATGATGTAATATATATGAAAGAAAATTCTCGGTGACTATATCTGGTATCAAAGGAAATGGTTAGTTAACATTTAGACACTAGTATAAGAGAACTTTTGTGAGATCCGTAGGGATATTTATAAGGATATGTTAAGGGATATCTCAAAATATAAGTTAAAGTATTATTTAATGTATTGGAAAATGTCCTAGAATTTTGGATAAGGATAGAGTAATTTTATTTCAATAAATTACATCCTTTTATGCATATACACATTGATGTGGCTCTATAATAAATTTACCTACGGCTGACAACCCAAAAAACACAACATTGAATTGGACTCGGTTAAGAACTGTTATGTGATAAAAGGCCTTATTGCACACATGGTTTGGCACTCTCTGAGGATATACATGGGAAATTCCCAAACACCTTATGAATAATAATGAAGGATTTAAATAAATTATGACTATGAATATATTATTATAAACCATATGGTTTCAAAGATTGAAATAATTATATAATGATTTAGACAACATATAAGTGAGTTTTTATGATCATATGATTTTACACCATGATAAATGTTTCTAACAATATTATTTTTGGTTTTGGTTTATTGAGGTAACCATAAAAAAGTGGGTTTACATTGAATGTGATGGATAATTTCATGATTATAAGACCAATGAGATGAGGACTAGAGTAAAGGATGATGTGATTATACCTAATCAATTTTGATGGAACACAATTAAAGGGAAAATGATGTAATGATTTTGGAAAATAAGGACACAAATATTTTTTAATGAGAAAATAAAAATTAAAGTAAATGAAATGGATGGGAATATTGGTATCCCAAAGATATCATATGTTGTTTAATTATTTACATGTGGAATTTAAGGGTATTATAATAATTGATTCCTTATTAAGAATTTCATGAAAAAACATCATGGTTGTATGGGTGGTTATATTTCTAATGATGAAGACAATACAGATGACATGATAAAGGAAAGAGGTTTAAGGAATAATATAATGAATTATATATAAAGGTTTAATAATGTAGGGGGAATAGTTAATTATATATATGGGAATTTATTGATTGTGTAAACTGAATCATGAAATATATAAATATTTCTTCATATAAACTCTTCATTAATTTTTTTAAAGAATATTTTGAATGATGTCGATGGAATGGAAGTGTGACTAAATGAAAAGGTGATATTTTTTCTATGTAAATTAACCATTAATATGTTCATAATGTTGAGAAAATGGTTCTTAGTTTGGATAAATAGATTATTTATATGGATAAAAAATCAAATAGTATTGATTACCTAATAAATGATAAGGAATATATTTTTGAAAAAGTGGTTTATGTGATCATTGATGGAGTTTAATTTTTTTTTTGATATATGGAATATATTAAATAATTAGTGGTTTCATTAAAGGATAGATGAATCATTCATTTATTCATTCAATTTTTATGTTATTTTCATATCCAAGTTAATTTATGATGAATGTATTCATAAATATGGTATGTTAAAATTATGAAATATTTCATGTTGTTTGGAGGATTAATTATAAGTTCACTTTGTAAATTTATTTACTTTATTTATAATGTTTTGGATACTAATTTTTTATATGTTTCATATGGTCAACAATTTTTGAAATGGTTTTTGTGTAACATTGAACTAGATTTTAGATATTAATGTATTATTTCACTATATAAATATTAATGAAAAACATGTTTTATCAATTTTATGTGATTGTTAATAAAGATAGATGGAACAAATTATCATTTTATTTATGGATCATATGATACATTAGTTTTTTTCTAGAATTAAAAATTCACCTACATCTCATGGAGTATGAGATGAAGTGGAAATTGATCAAGGAACAGCCCAAGGGTGAGATTGTGTTTATGAAATGTAATGAAATAAAATAAGTATATATTTTCTTGGAAATTATTCAAAATTATAAAAAGTTTCTTGAAATAAAATGGTATCCTAGTATCGACATTTTTTTATTTTAATGAACTTTTTTATTCTCATTTTTATTATGGTTTTCTGCTTGTTAACATTCTATGGATCACATACTTTTTTAAGAACAATGTTCTCCATCACTCTCCATCAGTATTTTGATAATAGTTTTCTCTAATATGTCCATTTTTTCAATTCCTAAATATGTTTTCTTATTTAGAAACATATCTTTGATTTACATTATGGAAGCAATATGTTTCTAAATTTCCATTATTAAAGGATTTTTTATAATTTATTTTTATTATTTGGGTTGTTATGTAAGAATTTTCAAATGTTAAACAATTTATCATAGAGACAAATTTCAAGGAGGAAATTAAATTTTAGGGGGTAAAATATAACACCCTGAGATTTTGTGAAATATATTTTTTCAAATATTTTGTATATGTTGAATCATTGAGTTCTTATTTTGTTACAAGCAACACTGATTCTTTATTTTATTACACGAAACAATAAGTTTAACTTGTGTTGCACATGAACAATACATTTCATATTATTATTATATGATACTTATCACCAAGCTGTTAGAATGGTGGTTATGTAAAGTATTTTCTAAATTATAAAAATATGGATTACATAATCATATATAATTAATTATTTTTAAACAAATTATTATAAATAAAAATAAAAAACATTTTGAAAATAAAATGACATTTTTTTCTGACTTTTTTTGAGTGAAATTGTATTTCATATCAACATATTAGAAAATAAATTTTGGGGATTAATTTTAATTTAATGTATATATTATATATTAAATATAATTGTTAACATTCATCTTGTTTGTTTTCTAGGAATGTGATAATAATAAATTAAATTTCACGTCTAAAAATATATTTTTCTAAAAGGAGATCTCACTCCTTTGGTTTATTTATTTAAGAAAAATTATTTTAATTTTTGGAAAATTAAATTCATAAAATTAAATTCTATTATTAAATCAAATTTCTGAAATTATCTTATGGGGAATGTTTTTTATTTTTCTAAATAGTTTCATTTGTGGGAGATTAGGGAAAATTATATAATTTTACTTGAAAACTGTCTTTTCATTCTAATTATTTATAATGTTAAATTATATTTATTATTTTTTAAGTATAATTTGTTAAATTTTATGATAAATAATAAAAGTTACTCCATTTGAATCATTTTGATTTTGAATTTAGATATTAATTAATTTAATACTTTTGAAACTTTTATCTTTAAAGACCTTCATTCTTATCTTGTCTCTGGGATTAATTTGAAATTAAATTTTGAAACATGTCTGAATTAAATTTGAATAAATTTATTACATAATTGTAATCCAGGTGATTTTTAATTTATAATGTAAGGACCCAACCCCGGTTTCCCCGAGCTGATGCCTTATTTGAATATGTTGGAATACATACAAAGATTATGAATCCCAAAAGACCGAGTAGTTTAGTATTATTGGAAACAAGTTACAAAAATAAGTTTATCATTACATCATGAAGGTTACCAAAACACTATTTTACTCCAGTAGAATCATCAAGTCTCCTATATTATTCTTTTAATTCATTCATAAATTACTTCTTCTTGTCCTGAAAAAATGAAACATAAGAAAGGGGTGAGCTCAAATGCTCAGTAAGAGTAAGAAATACAGTAGAAGATAATATAATCATTAGACATGGTGAATAATTGAAAAACATGCCTTTAATAATAAACTTGAACAAATTATGGCAGGAATACGAGCTGAGTAAATAATGCCATAATAAAACATAATCATGTGTATTGTACTAATCGAATAACCACATGAACATTAAACTAATAGCCTCACAATGAGGGAAGTGCATATTCCGGAAATTCTAGAACATTTTTTCATGGCCTCGGCCAAGACATCTCATGATTAATGCCTTGGCCAATATCCATATCACATTGGGAAAGGCCTCGGTCAAATTCCACGTCTAGTTGTCTCATGAGACCTACCGATGCATCAAGGGGATATAGCGGGCCCCACCCAACACATGATAAGTCTAATTGATTCCTAATATGAGCAGGGATAAATATAAACAACAAATAAATTCATATTGAAACTATCATATGAAATGTAACTATATTTCCCCAATCATTAAACATGAAACACTAACCATTCAGAATAATATGGTCAATGGTTTTAGGATAGATCATCCAAAATAGAGTTATTCATGAAAAATTAAATAAAATATGGTAGATGAATTCAGGAATTATTAAACCCAATAACACCATGGAATCAACAAGAATGTTGATTTAGATGAAAACAGTCTTATAAAATCATTAAGCAATTCTAGAGTTAAATACTCATTAATTTTGAAAAGAAGAGTTCTTTTGAAAAAATATTTTTATAAAACCAGAAATAAAGTAAGATAGTATTTTAATAATAAAATGAGTGATTTTATAAAGATAATGGTTTCCAAAAACATAATATAGATTTCCCTTGAAAATAGGTAAGAATTTGAGAAATTCCATTGAATCAGGTTTGTATTTTTGAAACAATTTTAAAAGTTCATTTTAAAATGTGTAAATATCTATAAAATAAGGAAGTATTATAGTTTGTGAACATATATATGATACCCACATAGAACATATGATTAGAACATAACAATACATAATAATTACATCGAGGTAATTAGATAATGAAAGTATTCCGAATGAAAATGGAAGTTTGGGTGGAAAAAGCATTTACATTAACTCCAAATGTGTTCCGCTCTGGTAATTAAGCTCCTATAATATAAAATTATGCATTTTAATAAATTATTTCAGAACCTATTAGACAATTACTTAGTTTACCATAATTCTGGATAGTTCATTTGTGTCTTTATTGATAAGTTATTGTATTGAATTTCATCGTTCTGGAGTGTTCGTTTCCTTTATTTTCATATTCGGTTGACATGTTTTTATGTAATTTAGTTCATGTGGAATGGTTATAAATCTCTAGGATTGGAATTATATATTACTAATGTACATAAATAACTTATAATAGTCATTTATATCATTTGGTTACATGTAATGACGATGAATCATTAGATGACAACCATTTCATTTATTCAACGGTATTTGGAATATGATGTAATAGTTTTGTCATATAACATAATTATATGTACATATTCTAGATCTTGAATATTAATTTGGTTATAAAACATATATTATAGTCTATTTCAAACATTAATTAAAAATAAATTGAAGAATGAATCTTTGTCGTCCACTAAGATATAAATCCGAACCTTATGGATGTCGATTTTGTTTATAAAAATAAAAGGGAGGGAGTAAGAGTATTTATGATGGTTATACCATTAACATGATATAAATCCAGTATATAGATGTTACTGGAGTTATCATGGTCATTTAGACATATGAGGTGAGGAGAGGATAGCAAAAAATGATAAATTGAAATGAAACCAAATGAAAAAGAAGGGTGCTTTGCCTCTTGAAATAACCTCCTTGAGAAACTCCTTAAGGGAAGTGGTTTTTGTCCTTTAGAAAGACCATAAGTTTCTTGAAAGTTGGGAGAGACTAGGTTAGGGTAATTGGGAATAACATTGAGGAGCATCAAGTCTTAGAGGAGTGATGAGATGAGGGAGTGGTGAGGGGTTTATATAGTGGAGGAGAAGAGTATATTTTGAATATTTAATTCATTATTTTATTATTTCCCTCAAGACAACCAATAGTGTTGTTTTATGTGACCCCTAATAGTAATAAGTGCATGTGAGTTCGAACCAAGTGGACTTGGATCACATATGATGTCATGAATAGTGTCCTTAACTTATAATTTGTAAATACGGTATTTTATCATATTTCACTATTCATTAAAAATTCTAGAATTTCAGAAAAATAACAAAAATTCACCCCTACCATTTTTCGACATGTATAATTAAAAAGTGAAATCCATTTTTCAAAAATAATTTTCTAAATATTGTTAATTTAATTTTTAAATAAGGTCATAGTTAATTCAAAAAATAACAATCTTGAAGTGCAATTAGTTTTATGTGACATTGAAAAATTAATTATGATCCCATTATTATATTGCCTTATGAAAATAAAATATTATTATTATTTACTATTCATAAGGGTCATATTACTATTCCTATTACTATTCATAAGGGTATGTTACTATTCACCAAAAATCATGTTTGTTCTATCATACTCTAAAAGACTTACTGAACACAACTCTAGATGACCATTTTTTTAAATTCAAAACATAGTAGAGGCAAAGTTGTGTTTAATGGTTAGATTATTAAATTGCATTCTATATTTATTTTCAAAAACATGGGGTATTACATTCTCCCTTAATTAAAAAAACTTCACCCTCGAAATTCATAGAAAATTACCTAAAAATATTCGGGTATGTCTTTAACAAAAGATCCTCAAGCTCCCATGTTGCTTCCTCAATCTTATGGTTCCCCCATAAAACCTTTACAAGTCGAGTAGTTAGATTTCTCAATACTTTTTGTCTTGTATCAAGAATCTTGATAGGCCCTTCACAATAACATAGATTTGGCTCAAGTTCTACTTCTTCATAAGTGAGTACATGTGTTGTTTCTTGCATGTACTTTCTTAATGTTGACACGTGGAACACGTTGTGAACCTTGGAGAGACTTGGTAGCATTGCCAAACGGTAAGCAACAACTCCAATTCGGTCCAGAATTTTCTAAAGTTCGGATGTACCTGGGACATAATTTTCCCTTCTTACCAAATCGTATAACACCTTTACATGGCGATACCTTTATGAAAACATGATCACCTTCTTGAAATTCAAAATCCTTCAGTTGGTTGTCAGTATAGCTCTTTTGCCTACATTGAGCTATTTTGATATGGTTTTGGATAATCTTCACATTTTCCATTGTTTCTTCAACAACTTCTGGGCCCACAAGCTTTCTTTCACCAACATCATCCCAGCAAGTTGGTGTACAACATCACCTCCCATATAATGCTTCATAGGGTTCCATTTTTAGACTTGAATGGAAGCTATAGTTGTAGGAAAAGTATACAAGAGGTAAAAAATGATCCCACATTCCTTGAAAATCAAGTGAACCAGACCTCAACATGTCTTCCAATGTTTGAATAGTCCGTTCTGATTGTTCATCAATTTGTGGGTGGTAGGCAGTGCTCAAACGAAGATCAATATCTAGGGCCTTCTAAAGACTTTTCCAGAATCTTGATGTAAAATGGGGATCATGATCAGAAACAATTTATATGGGTACTCCATGAAGCCTCACAACTTCATTAATATATAGTATTTCTAGACGTTCAAGTGGTAGATCTTCTCTTATAGTAAGAAAATTTGTTGACATGGTAAGACGATCAACAATGACCCATATTGCATCGTTCCTTCTAGGAGTCTTTGGTATTCCCATGACAAAGTACATCGTGATATTATCCAATTTCAAATCAGGTATGGGAAGAGGTTGCAATACTCCTCCAGGCTGTTTCCTTCCATCTTTCACTTGTTGACAAACCATACATCTTGACACAAAATCTGCAATCTCCCTCTTCATGATGTCCCACCAAATATTTTCTATCAAATCTCTATATATCTTAGTGCTACCAGGGTGTATTGAGAAATTTGAACTATGGGCATCATCCAAAAATTTCCTTTTTAGATCATGTATATCGGGAACACAAAGTATCTTCCCAAATTTCCGAATTCCATCTTCATATACGAAGTCACTCAATCACCCATCATTCATAGCTTTAATCTTATTTTGAAACTCCTCATCATCAACCTTAGAACTTTTTATCCTTTCTAGTAAAGATGGTTTGGAAACCATTTGTAAATGAATTTATTTTTCACCTTCCATGGTTATTCCCATTCCATATTTACTAGATCCATGAAAATAGGATCCCTTTCAACTCTCATCTTGTTCAAAACTTCATCATCCTTAATACTCAAGGCATCTGCCACCTTATTTTCCTTACTTGGGTGGTAGTGAATCGTGAAATCATAATCCTTGAGTAGTTCAAGCCATCTCATCTGCCTCATGTTGAGTTCTTTATATTAGAAAATATACTTCAAACTCTTGTGATCATTATAAATATCACATTTTTCACTATAGAGATAATATATAAATATCTTCAAAGAAATTATTATAGCATCTAACTCAAGATCATTAGTTGGATAGTCTTGCTCAGGAAATTTTAGCTATTGTGATGAATAAGAAATAACCATATCAAATTTCATAAGGACACAACCAAGTCCTTTCTTTAAATAATCAATATAAATAACAAATTCACCATTCCTTGATGGTATAGTCAATATAGGAGCATTGACTAATCATCTATTTAGTTCTTAGGAATATTATTCACAATATTGTGTCCAAAATTTTTAACCCCTTTACATTTGAGATTCATTAGCAGGTCAGCCAGTTGGGAAAGAGTTTACATGAAACGCTGTTAATAACCTGGTATGGCAATATAACCGCGTACCTCAGTTATGTTTGTTGGCCTGGGCCAATCTTGGATTTCCATTGTCTTCACAAGATCACCTAGGATTCCATCCTTCGAGGCAATATGGCAAGAAAAGAAATCTCTTGAAGCAAGAATTCACACTTGCTAAACTTACCATATAATTCATGTCTTCTAAGAGTCTTCAGGATAACGTGTAAGGGATTTTCATGATCTTCATAGCTTTTGGAGTATACTAAGATTTACTCAATAAATACCACTACAAAATCATCAAGATATTACTGGAAAACTATTTTCCTTAGATCCATGATGACATAGGGTGCCTTAGTCAATCCAAAAGGCATCATTGTCATCTCGTTATGCATGTACCTGGTTCAAAATGATGTTTCCGGAACTTCTTACTTCTTCACACACAACAGATGATTTCCAGATCGAAGGTCAATATTTGAAAAGTATTGAGCTCCATGAAGTTGGTCAAATAAATCCTCAATGCGAGGTAGTCGATACTTGTTCTTTATTGTTATATCATTGATCTCTCTGTAGCCGACACATAACCTCATAGATCCATATTTCTTCTTAACAAAAAAGACATGGGCTCCCCAAGGAGAACCACTAGGGAGATTAAATTCATTTTTAATCAATTCTTCTAGTTGTTTCTTTAGTTCCAATAATTCCATAGTGGCCATATTATAAGGGTTATTCAATATGGGCTTTGAACAAGGAATTAAATAAATGGAAAACACACTTTATCATTCTGGAGGATGTCGAGGTAAATCTTCTAGAAACACATAAACATATTCTCTCACAATAGTTATATCCTCTATTTAAACATTTCTTTCCTCTCCCACAATTATTTATTTCTCTTACTCCCCAATAATTTAATTTTGTTGAGCTACTGGGGGTGGATCCATATAAGAATCAGGTGGTGAAGATTATGCTCTAATGATAAGGTGTTCTTTATCATCATTATCAAAAATCATAGCCTCCTTATTCTTACAATAAATTTTTGCATCATGGTCTGAAAGCCAATTCCTACCGAGTATTATATAAAATTCAATCATTAGTATGACAATGAGATCAGCAGATAGAGAACATTTATATGCCCTAATGGGATCTGATTCATCGAACTTTGTATTAATGATACTTATCTTATGAGTTTTTACTGACAACTCCCTTGTTAAATCAAATTGGAAATATCTAATTTTCCTAGAAAACTGGGAAGATATGAAATAGTGTGATGATACAGAATCAAATAAAGCATTGGCTAAACTTGAGGAAACAATTGAAGTACCTGCCACCACGTCATTAGGAACTTCAACCTTTGCTGTTGTGATTTCATAAGCTTGTCCCTGATCCCTTGACCTTTTCTGTTGCATATTTCCTTGACTTTTTGGAAAATCATTTTCATAGTGTCCCATCTCCTAAAAATTATAGAATTGAAAATCATTGGCTTCCTTCTTCCCTTTGCAATCACCAGCAAGATGGCCTCTCTGACCACATTTTTAGCATACTCCTTTTCCTTTTCAGCATGTACCATGGTGTTTCTTTCCAAAATAGTCACATGGTGAAAATTCAACTCTTCCTTTCTTCTCGGTTTCCTTATTTCCTTTCCCATGGTTTTCAGCATCCCTATTCTTTTCTTGCTTTCACATAAAGTCATAAGACTTAGAGAATTATTTTTATGTCTTGATGGAACATGAAACTACATCCTCATATGATGAGAAACTTTAGGAGACCAGTGCCCACTAGAGAAATGTATTTAGGCCATCAAAGAATCGATCAATTTTTCACCTTGGATTTCATATGTATTCTACATCATGTCTTTCTAATCTTGTGAAGGTAGCTTTGTACCTTGCAACATTCTCGTCTTCCTTCTACCTTAGAATCAATAATTGTCTCTCCATATTTACTAGCTGCTCACGAGGGAAATAATTTTATAAGAAAATTTCCTTAAAATCTCTCCATTCCATCTCTTCCATTTCTTCCTCCTCCTTTGGGTTTTGGATTAATGACCACCACTGATCCGCATCTCCCGATAGATGATATACTGCTATGATAACCATCTCTCTTTCATTACATCTTAAATCGAGGAATATCTTTTCAAGGGAACATATCCACTGCTCTGCTACAAACGTGTTTGTAATCCCATTGAATGATGGAGGATGTTGTCGCATAAAGCAATATAGCATGGCTCCTCCACATGGTGGATCTGGATGCTCCATACGGGTAAGGTTATTATTCATAACTTGAGTAATTTGTCCCAGTATAGTTATAAGTTGCTCATCACCAGTCACAACACCTGATCCAACATCATTATCTTACGTCGGAGGAAAATATTTATAGGGGACACGTGCATTCATGTGATTTCCATTCCGTCCACTTGGTGCCATATCTAGATAATGGTAGACACTATATTAGGTTATGAATCATAATGTATAATCTTAAAATAAAAATACTTAGAAAAATTGTGATCATACGCATGGATAATCCCATATTCACAAATATGGTATCTTTGTGGAATATTTTACATTCAAATCCTTCATAATGGCTTGTAAAAAAATCTGAATTATCATAATCATATCCCCCAGGAGTATCGTAACCAAGAGTTTAGCAAGGACCATTAATGTGCACCAGTTCCCGTTCGAGTCTAGCTCAAAGCGGTGTTTTCAAGTTTTAACCCTAGACATATCTGTGCCAGAGCCGCCTCTACTTGCTCGTATCCAGGCAGGGATGTATTGCTTGAAATATCCACATAATATATTCCTTACCAAAATACCAGGAGTTTATTGTATTTATATCCTCAAAGACTAACTTAGGGATTCATCCCCAGTTCTACATTTTCTAAATCTAGTTTCCAAGTATTCTACCAAACTTCCTCTGATACCGAATGTATGGACCCGACCTAATTTACCCAAAGCCTGTGCCTTATTTGATTACATTGGAATACATACAAGGAATACGAATCCCGAATGACTGAGTAGTTTAGTATTATTGGAAACAATTTACATACAGATGTTTATCATTACAACATGAAGGGAATCAAAACACTATTTTATACAACTAGAAACATCACGTCTTCTAGATTATGCTTGCAAGCCATACATAAATTACATCTTCATGTCCTGAGTAAATGAAACATAAGAAAGGGGTGATCTCAAATGATCAGTAAGATTAAGAAATATAATGGAAGATAATATAAACATTAGAAATGGTGAATAATTTAAAACCCATTCCTTTAATAATAATCTTGAACACATTATGGCAGGACTATGACCTGAATAAATAATCCTATAATAAAACATAATCATGGGTATTCTGCTAGTATAATAACTACACGAACATTCAACTAATAGATTTATAATGGGGGAAGTTCATATTCTAGGAATTTTGAAAAAAAAATTTCATGGCACCAGCCAAGACGTCTAGTGATTAATGCCTCGACCAAAATCTATATCACATTGGGAAAGGCCTCGACCAAATTCCACAACTAGTTGTCTCATGAGACCTACCAATGCATCGAGGTTCTATAGCGGGCACCACGAATCACATAATAATTACAATACATTCCTCATATGAGCGGGGATAAACATAAACAACAAATACATTCATATTGAAACTTTCATATGAAATTTAACAATCTATCCCCTATAATTAAACATAACTCACTAACTATTCAGAATAATTTGGTGAATGGTTTTAGGATAGATAATCCACAAAAGAGTTAGTCATAAAACATTAAATAGAATATGGTAGATGACTTTATAAATGATTAAACCTAATAATAATATCGAATCAACAAGAGTTTTGAATTAGCTGAAAACACTCTTAAAAAATCATTAAGCAATTCTGGAGATAAATACTTGTTTATTTTGAAAAGAAGAGTTCTTTTGGAAAAATTATTGTATAAACCAAAAATTGAAGTAAGAGAATATTTTAATAATAAAAATAGTTATTTTATAAATATAATGGTTTCCAAAAATAGATTATAGAGTTCCCTCTAAAATAGGAAAGAATTTTAGAAATTCCCTTGAATCGGGCTTGTATTTTTTAAACAATTTTGTATGTTCATTTTAAAACGTTTAGCTATCCGTAAAATAAGGAAAAATTATGTTTTGTAAAAATATATATGGTACTCACACAGGACATATGACGAGTAAATAAAAATACATAAGAATTATATCGAGGTAATTATACAATAAAAGTATCCCGAATTAAAATGGAAGTTCATGTGGAAAAACCCTTACCTTAACTCCAAATGTTTTCCTCTCATGTTATTAAAGTCCTGGAATATGAAATTATACTTTTTAATAAATTATTTCAGATCCTATTATGCATGTATTTAGTTTACCATAATTCTGGTTAGTTCATTTACGTCTTTATTGATAAGTTATAGTATTGAATTTTGTCGTTCTGGAGGGTTCGTTTCCTTTATTTTCCTATTCAGTTCACTTGTTTTTCTGAAATGAAGTTCATGTGGAATGGATATAAATCTCCAGGATTAGAATTATATATTATTAATTAATATAAATAATTTAAAATTGTCATTTCAATCATTTTTTTACATGGAATGAGGATGAATCTATATATGACAACCACTTCTGTTATTCGGCGGTTTTTGGAATATTATGAACTAGTTTTGTCATAAAACATAATTATATGTACATTTTATTGTTAATGAATATTAATTAGGTTATAAAACATATATTATAGTCTTATGCAATCATTAATATGGTTTCATGACCAGTAATGAAAAAGAAATTGAAGAACGAAACTTCGTCATCCACGAAGGTTATAAATCAGAACCTCATGGATGTCGATTTTGTTTATAAAAATAAAAGGGAGGGTGTAATAATATATATGATGGTTATTCCATTAACATGATATAAATCTAGTATATATATGTTACTGGAGTTATCATGGTCATTTGGATAGATGAGGTTAGGAGAGGATAGCAAAAGAAGATAAATTGAAATGAAACCAATTGAAAAAAAGGGTGGTTTACCTCTTGAAATAACCTCCTTGAGAAACTCCTTAAGGGAATGGGTTTTGGTCTTTTAGAAAGACCATACTCTTCTTGAATGTGGGAAGAGACTCGAGAAGTGTATTTGGGCAGAACATTGAGGATCTTCAAGGCTTAGTGGAGTTAATAGAAGAGGGAGTGGTGAGGGGTTTTTATAGTGGAGGAGAGGAGTTAATTTAGAATATTCAGTTAATTATTTTATTATTTCCCTCAAGACAACCAATAGTGTTGTATCATGTGACCCCTAATAGTAATAAAAGAACGTGATTTCAAACCATGTGGCCTTGAATCACTTGTAATGTCATAAATAGTGTATTTTACGGATAATTTTTATATACAGTATTTTATCGTATTTCACTATTCATAAAAAATTCTAGAATTTCAGAAAAATCCCAAAATATTACCCCTACCATGTTTCGACGTGAATAATTCAAAAGTGAAATCCAATTTTCAAAAATAATTTTCTATACATTATTAATTTAATTTTTAAATAAGTTCATAGTTAATTTTAAAAAAAACAATCCTGAAGTGCAATTAGTTTTATGTGACATTGAAAAAATAATTAGGACACCAATGTTATATTGTCCTAAGAAAATAAAATTATATTATTATTCACTATTCATAAAGGTCATATTAATATTAATATTACTATTCATATGGTTATGTTACTATTCACCAAAAATCATGTTTTTTCTATCAGACTCTAAATGACTTTCTGAACACAACTCTAGATGACCATTTTTTGAAATTTAAAACATAGTAGAGGTAAAGTTGTGTTTAATGGTTAGATTACAAAATTGCATTCTATATTTATTTTCAAAACAATGGGGTGTTACATATAATAAAACTTAATGTTTTTAAAAATATAATTAGTGAATGAAAAAATAATAATTACTATAGTTATGATAAAAATGGGTTTACCATAGGACAAAATTAAAATATAAATATTAAAATTACATATAAACTTTTCTAAAAACAATTTTATGGTTATATTTGGACTAATAAACATATAATAATTTTTAATTCTCCATTCTGGACCCTTTATACATAATAAAAATGTGGTACCACTCAATTCATTTCAAAAATACCATGTGTGTCCTCTCCTCCCCTTATACAAGGACAACACATCTCTTAGCCTCTTTACATATTTAAAAATATTTGGTTTGTCCATGAACTAAGAAAATTAAATATTTAACTTCTTAAACCATTCGTCAATGTCTTATTTAGGTAATAAACCCATCCTATAAAGGTTTTTCGTGAAATCATTTGGAGGATACACGAAGAAGATGTAACATTCATGAACAAGAGATTTTATTTTAATTCACCCACCACCCTCATTAAATAATTTTTATATAATGTTTATATAATATAATTATTATATTAAATAATATTAAATTGTGTTATGTTATGGTAATTACCTAAAAAATACCTAATTATATCGAATGTGTTAGAAATAATCATTCATGTCTACAATGGACTATTGTCATGCCGATGTCTTGTTTTTTCATTACTATATCTCACGGCTGGTCATAATGATGGATTATTTTATTATATATGAAATGTATTTTATTTTGGTTTAAATTATGATTGTTAAAGTTTTATACCACAGATAACTTCATTCTATTCTATTCTGTGTAATTAAGATAATTTCGCTCGTGTGTACAGTAGACTACCGCCTCATGAAGCGATGTGATTCATTCAAATTTTAGATAAAAGGTTTTAATTATTTTTTTAATAATGATATGTGAAATATGTTGAATAAATATGATTATATAATTTTAATATATAATTTAATTTTCTTTCTATCAACCCTACAACAAAATGGAAAATATCGTTCATTCGTACGTATGGCCTACTATCTCCATGAACGATGTATTTAATTTCCTATCAAAACAATTTATGGATTACTATAAATAAATATATAATGAATATATATAATATTTATATCATTATTATGATTCTATAGATTATATAAATAATGTAAAAATGGGACACATACTATAATAATTTAAAACATTTAAGACAAACACATATGTTATTACCTTAAATGTGACTTTTTCATGGAATTTCTAATAAACAACTAATAAAATATAAAAATAAAATTATATATGGTATTATATATTTATTAAAAAAATTTCTTAATCTATTTATACAAAAAATCATTATACAAGCGTTTTGAATGAGAAAGAAGGATTTTAAGACTAAAGGTAATGGATTTTCATCTCATTTTTAACTTCCTTTAGACACATGTCATATTCATCGCCTATTTATTTTTTGTGGACTATATAACTACCATGAATATATTATATAATTATTATATTTAGAATAATTGGGATATAAATATCCACTTTATCTTCTGTCTTTCATGGGCGTTATATTTTAATATTTAATGAAGTAGTAAGGGATATTTATCACAATTTACATTCTTTTAGATGCACCGTATGTTATGAACCTATATTATTTCACATGGTGTCTATATAGAAAATGTTTCATGTAATATCATGAACTAATTAATCATCATTCAAATTTATTTTTTCTTTTTTTACTCCTTCATGGGGCTTATGATTAAAGGAAACCAAAATGGAAAATATTTCATTCTACAATCAAATCAATTATCAAGATTATTTTTGATTTTGTTTGCAAGGATAAAATAACAGGATCAAAAACATAATAATTCTAAATAATTTTATTCACCCCAGTTTATTCATGATATCTTTTAGTAATGTTACTATTTTCCCTATCAATGGTAGTTAAAATAATTAGAATATATTTTTAAAAAATTTTGACTTTTTTTCTATCATCAGTCGAAAATATATATTTTTTGAAAACCATATTTTCTAATAAATTATTTTAGAACATTTAATTATTTTTTTATAATTTAAAAAGGTAATATTTACCCATTTTTCACTTTTGAGAGTTTTTTTGAAAATTATCTTTTTGTCATCTTGAAAAAATGCATATTTTTTAATTACCAAAAATGAAAAAAGAGTTATGTATATAAAATGCATGAAAAGAATTTTATATCCTACATAAATGAATTCTAAATGATTTCATGATTACTATAAAAAATTTCAATGTTATTTTCCCGGAAATTTGTTTCCTTAATATTTGTGATTTTTCAAAGTATACAATATTAAGAAGAATTGTTTTTGAATTTTTTTTGTTTAAAAAAATTATTTTCAAAGTGAAAGGGATATTTTCCCCAAGAAAATTTTGAAATGATATTAAAAAATTATTTTCCATCTTATATGACATATATTGGAGTTACCTATTCCTTAATAGGAATATGATCCAGGTATACCATTCATATTATTTATCTGAATGGTTTATGTTTTTTTGGAAAGGTGTTTATGATACTTGTTTCTCTTCCATGGGTAACCCATTGATAAAACTCTTATGAAACCCACTTCATTTCAGAGGTTATGATATTATCATATGATGAAATTTTTAGGAATCCTGTTTCATCTAATGGTTGATGATATGATGATTTTTTATGACCTTTTGGCACACATATGTATGATTTTTATTATATGACGATGGTGATTTTGTAACCAAGGATAGTTGTTATGTTATAACTAATTATGGTGGTTACATTATAACCAAAATAGATGGACCAATATATACCTCAAATTAAATGGGTAAATATTTATATCTCCTGAGATAGATATGACTTGAATGGGTAGTGAACTCAATTCAATAAGACATGACCAGAATGGGTAGTGAAATTAGTTTGTTAAGATATGACTAGAATAGGTGTTGATCTATGTTCAATAAGATAGGTCAAGAATGAGTTGTGAAATCCATTCCGTAAGAGAGGACTTGAATGGGGAGTGAACTCTATTTAGTAAGTAATGTTTTTTAATATGACTTCCATTGGATATAACATTACCTACTAAGATGGTTTGGGTAGTAAACCCATTACACTATAATGAAAGGGCTACCAATGGAGATGGTGTAGTGTCCTTCCCATGATGTGTAAAATCCCATAGATTTTACCAATACGTTCCACCAAAGTGCCATGACTACTAATAATTTAATTTTATATTCTTATCTATATGCCATAATTTTAAAACTTATTCTAATGTTATGATCTCATGGATCATGTTATTTATATTAATTATAATTCATTTTTTATGAACTATTAATATATTTTCTACAACTCAAGCTTCTGATCTCTGATATATAGTGAGTGCTTATTAATTTTAATTCTCATATTCTCACACCCATATGTTCATCTTATGATTACGTATCTCCCTTAGTTACCATTACATAGAATTGTATCCCATCATTTGTTGTGTTTCCATCTCAATGTTTATGAATTAGGGTTTTATAGTTGGTATATCTATGAATTGTATATAATTGTAATGTCATTTTGGGATACAATGGTGTTCATTCACCAGATTAGATGAATGTGTTCTAAATTTCCAGAGGCACTAAACTATTACGTTACTCGATTTTTTTGTTGTGAAATAAAAGGAATTTTCATAAAAAATGATTTAATGTACATGTATGAGAATCCTAGGTCACTGTAGTTGAGTAATCTCAAAATCTATTGGACTCATTGTAATTACTCAATGAAATCAGGTACTGTACATTACACCATTTAGAGGCTCGAAAAAACTGAGTAGCATGGGACTCTAGAAAAAAAGATCACATCTATTTTCTCTTCAATGGTGAAATATTATTGGATCTCATAAGCCAACTAATACCTAAGTATAAAAATCTAAATATTGAACCAAATGTTAAGGGACCTTCTATAAAACCCACGGTCTACACAAATAGATCCATTTATAAGATTGCAATGGATTTCTAGAACATCATGCCGCTAGAAATTTATGGTTTTCCATGAAATATTTTTCGTACTCTACCTGAAATACTCATGTCCCTATATTAAAAAGATAAAATATATTTCCAACAAATTTATCACATGATTTTCAACTATACGACCCAATGTTTTCAATACGTATGACTTTAATGATCATAGAAAAAGTCCTAAAAATAAGAAATTAAATTTATCATCACCAAGGTATCAATTGTATGATGTAAAATTGTATAGAGACACCTCCACCAAAAAACAACATAATAAAACACATAGTGTGTATCACAGAAAATACATGACACAAATCATAATAAATTATGGGTAATATTCCAATTACCAATTATTTATCACACTGATCATGGCTCAGATGGCTTAGAGGATTATCAAATTCATTATAATTATCATGAATTTTTTAAACTATGAGAAACGTCATTGATCAATTGGTCTATACAGATGGACTTTAAACTACTTAGAGTGGACTCTCTTATATGGAATACACATTCCTTACATATGTTCCAAATTAGAGGAACGATATTCCATATAACTACATGTGGCTTGAATATTATTCTAATTTTTTCTGTAGTGATTCCAAGACTTCTTATCCAAGAACAAACATACAATAATAAATTCCCCCTCTCATTTTTTTAAATCAAATCTACATATGATATTTTTAACACATGTACTCTCATCTATAGACTATTAATTAGAATTAAATTCCACATTACAATTTATAAAATTTAAATCTATGTAGATTTCTTTTTATTTCTATGAACTATATCTGGCTTGATTCTCAATTGATGAGATACATAGTGATATATCGACCCCTTTTTCTAGTCCCAACACCACAAAACATACTCTATATAAACATGCATGATATATAAGGTGATTCATTCATATAAAACTATGAGTGTCTTGATTATTATTTAAATGATAAACATAGCGATCCCTTGATGTAATGTACTTCGTCATGATGAAAACATTATAAAATTCACATTTCCTGAAATATGGGTCGAGTTTAAATTGTAAATTCTTATGATATCAATATGAATTTTTCCTCTTCCTCTTGATAAGATAACAACCACCCAGTCCAGGAAAGATCATGTTTTATCTCATCCATCATGGTTTTTAGACATGTTATTTTCAAAAAAGAAAAAAAATTATTGAGAAACATGTGTCATTGAAAACTGCCCATTTTCACCAGTGATAATATTGTCTGACTCCAAGGGAATCATGCTTTTTTGGAAAACGCATACCATACCCCCCCCCCAAAATGAAACTCTATCCAGAGGCCTCTACATTATGAGGATAAAATCCTATTATTTTCATACGCCCTAAAAACATCACAACGGAATTCACATATCGAATTTGGTTTATGTTTATTCCTCAAATACCTAACCCATACCACCTTTCCATACATGATAGACCTAAATTATGATTTAAATTTTATATCTTCAATTTTGAGACGGCATTGGATCATTATTTTCCTATAATCATTAATTCATGTAATCATTTCTATTTCATTCTTCCAGTAACTATAAACATGAATTATGTGAATTCATTCATGAAATTAGCATCATTAAATATCTACCAACATTAAATTTTTTTTTTTATATGTAGTTATATATTACTAGGTTGTTTGTATTCATTTGAAACGATCCACTCACCACAATCCATCAATATGAAAAATGAATTTAAATCCCCACAAACCAATCCTGGCTATTAGTAACATGAATGTCTAACTCCAATAGGCAAATCTATTTTAGCATTTCAAAATAATCCCCAAACATAGAACTGCCTATGAACATTATAAATGGATCATCATCTAGAGGGATATTTGTCTAGAATAGATAGTTATTTTATATTCATATGCCATAAAACTATTACAATGGATTCCATATTTTGTACCCGGTTTATGGTAATCCTTGAAAAACATTTCCCAACCAATAAATCCTATTTTATATTTCATGATTTGCAATTTAAGTCATCCTTTTTACATCTAATTGAGTATATTTATCTCCATGTATGTTACACAATTATGTATCATTATCCTTTTCTGGATAGTTATATTATTTTACACATGGTTGGTCATCTTCAAATGACCTAAAATCATATCTCACAATGGTTTGGGCATCATTATCATAAACTAAATTCCACATCCTCTTCCTCTAACAGTTAGTATATAATGACTTCAACCTAATATTGGACAATCAATACTTATAATACTCTTGGTGAATTAAATTCAATATCCAATAACAAAATTGGTCACTCAAATTGGTGTAGAGTGTCTATAGACTATATGCACCTATCAGCGAGGCTTCCCATGACCATAACATTTTCCTTCACCAATATGTTTTGGGATAATCCCATCCATGCCAATGAGTTTCTCTCCCCAAACTCTTTTTCAAAGCTATAAGACATTAAAAAAATATAAATCATTGAAAAACAAGTCAGACCCTAACCATCATCTATATCTGTCTAACTTTTAGAATTTCTAGTTCATATATATGAGAATTATTAATTATCCTAGAAATGATTCCAAATCCTATTGTTGAGTCGGCACAATATTTCGGGGCATTAATGCCCTTGTAATGGTGATATTAATAATAATAAATATATTTTTTCAACATCATGTTGTTTTTTAGTAATAGGGGAATAAACATTTGGTGGAGACTTATATCAAGAAAATAAATCATTTATGGAGTCCCTAATGTTGTTTCTATCATAAAAACAACATAATGTTTTTCAATGTCAAGCCCCTGTTTGGAGGTGACCGTTTTTTTGGTGTTAAATTTTAGTATGTTAATTTAATAAAATAAAATTAATAAATGCCTCAACACCATTGGCTGAAAATGCACAACATAGAAGACCCCCCCCCCCCCAGCGCGATTGATGACCCATGGTTGAACCGAGGTGAGGAAGTACCAATGATCCCCATTATTGACATCAATCGTCACCAGATCGAGTTATGGTAGATTTTGGGAATTATTTTGAATAAAATTCTAGCATTTTTCTCCGTGGGGTAGGTGGATTTCAAATGTTTACATTGTAATCCGAGTTTATGTTTTTATGGTATAATAGCTCTATTATGACAACTAGAGATCACATGGAAGAAAATATTTGGTTTCAAGTGGAATCATATAGATTTGAGTGGCTTGTGGGGGATTCCCATTTGGAATTCCTAATCACATGGAATGTTGTGTAGGAGAACATGTCATGTATTCTTATTATCCAAGGAACAATATCCTTGGTTACTACACACAATGTACATGGGGTATACTTCGTATAGGGATCCTATGTCATGTGGCCAAAATATATGGATAGGTATTCCATATCAAGGGACATGGTCATGTGGAAGTGCATGACCAAGTACACAAACAATGGGGTGCGTACATGGGAAAAAACACAAGAACAAAACCATGGGTCCAGAAATCCCAGAAACAATGCTTACCATGGGTGCACGCCATGTGTCATGACTTTACCAATAGTCATGTATATGTGAGGACATATCCTAGAGACTAGATAAGGTTACAAACCATGTGACATAGGAAATACACTATTTAGATTTATTTTACTCACTTTATACCAATTGGGGATAGGTCTCGGGGACAAATTATTACGAAATGATATGTACTCCACTTTTAGACTTATCCCATACACATCAATATGTTTAGGACTCAGATAGAGGCCCATCAGAATCTTATCATGTTACTTTTCTTTATGGGATGTGATTCTCTATGTGGTATTGGTATACAATATGTGATGTGAGGCGAGGTTAGTGGGACACTCGATAGATATGCATATACCAACAACATTTGAGTGAGTAACCATATTTTATGGCCATGAGGGTACAATATAGAATTACATCCTTATCATAGGATTTGGATCCCCACGAAAGGATGATATCAGATAGAGATGGTATATCCATCTAGGAAATTGGGACTGGATCCACTATGATGATGACTTCTTTAGATTATGGTTCTGGTGTCGTTATTATCAAAAATACATGGGAGGAGATCCCCTATCCAGTAGGATAACTATTTAGGGTTTGTGGAATGATTGCATTTATGATTACCAAGTTAGTAGGTGTTATTAGTAGGGATTGATGAATTTTCTAGATTACAACCCAATTCTCAGAAGGTGGTTAATGTAGGATTTTTGTTATAATCAGTTATAGAATCCCCTTCTTAGAGGGTTGTTTTAGATTTCGTTTTAGGAATAATTATGACCAACACTACATGAGATATGATCTTCTATATGAGCGATATTATCTCGTGGCTGTAATATTTGGTTCATGTTGTCCCTTAGTGATCTTGGTTATGATCCCTTATCCATGAGATGATATATTATGAGTTTCCAATAGTTTTAGTTGATTTACAAATAAGGTATGGGTGATATACCCAATTTAATTATCAAGATTGGCATGGTTATACTTTGACTCTTTTCATGTTAAAACTCTATGAACGTGTTTTCATAGATTCTTCACAACATTGATGGTGGTGATATTCCATTTTCATAGTGATACATGATGGATTGTGGACCCTCGAAGGATTTACATCAGGTATTGAATATTTTTCCTAATGTGTAATTTATGAAACGCATAAAATGAGGCTTATCATGGCACATGGTGTTCGTTTTCCCATATAACCATTTCCTTTTAGAGCCAAATTGGATCATGCCGATGGATGTGAGGTTGGGACCTCATTATACATCGAGTATGGGATGTGTATATCTGTGTTATTTTTGTATTCCTTATAGTGATGACACATCTATCGACTGTGACAACATTTTTATTAAGTTGACAAGATAGATATATATGATGAGAGATCAAGATGCTCTTTCTTATTCTCTCTCATCGGAGTTTCTTCATCTAGATTTGGGATAAGAGGAATGTTTACTTTTAGTTTCACCTTTCTGTTTTGATTTTTTTGGTTCCTAATCGGAATTATTATATAGACCCATGTATGGGATCTACATGAACATGTCATTTTTTATATGTATGATTTATCATTAAAATGTGTCCTAAGAGGTCCTATAGTATGAATAATATAGAGAGATAGACATACTAAGGTGAGTAATTATAGTTTTATTTGACAGAATTCCCCTCTTATGAATTTGAATAGATTTTTTTTAGTTTTGGTTTTACTTTATTTTTTTCATTTTATGCTTTCTAGTTTTATTCTACTCCATTGTGGGATGTATATGTATACATTCATTATTATATAAATTTTTTTTATTATTGCTTCACTATTTCATGGAGATAGATGTGTGTGCATTCATATAGGTATTGTATTCTAGGGCCTCCCATGTGAGTGATATGCCTGTTAGAACTATTTTCTATCCCATGGCCAATTGGTGTTATTGTTGGGGTAGTCACACTAGGCTCATCCCCATCTAGGTGGACCATATTGGGTCAATTAAAGATATAATGGTAACATAGGAGGTCCTTCCTTAGGACCAGATTTTCTTTCTAGCTTTGACCTTTGTTTGGGTTTTATAGAAGTAGAGTTAAAGTGTCTTGATTCTGGATTTGAGTACAGGTACACTATTGTTGGTGCGGTGGCTGACATATCCAGTCACCAGTAATTTGACAACCAACTTATTAACTCAAAATATTTTGGTATTGGTTGATTGAAAATCATCTACATGTATTATATACGACTAAGTTGTGGTTTCCAAATTCTTCATGAGTCTGCTCTTTAGTTATACACTTTGAATGTGGTGAGTCTTGATTTTATTTCAATATGCAACCACAACTACATCCATACATGGAATTAAATAAGGATTGTGAGGATGATCTACCTAGAGATGATAATTTAGTGTAGGGAACTAGTCATGAGATGGTATCTTAGATATGTTTTCTAGTGGAGTCATATCTTATTGAGCAGTAGGTTGTGCTGGAAGATGAGGCTGAGTATCTATGAAACCTCAGTACCCTCCATGAGTTTCATAAATGAGTTTTTAAACCAACAGGGGGTCATGGGTATGTTTTATACCTCCAGCTTATTTGATAAAACTCAATTTGTATGGGTCATGTTTATAATTCTCTATGAGAGGTGGACGGTAGGTTATGGATGGCAGAAGCTCAATTATTTTGGGTTTCAGTGCTTTGTATGGAATAAGTAACTCTCTTGGAGTATCTAGAGTTGAGGTCGTTGATTAGTGTCCTCCAATTATGAAAATTATATAACATTGGCCTCAAGGAAGTGGAATTTAATTCCAAAGTTCATGTTGGCATGATGCATGTGTAGGTTGTGGGAGCAACGGGAGCACGTGGATGGGTGTGCCCAACATTAATTTTACCGTTAAAAGTGATCAATCAGAGACCCACCATGATGATAAAATTCAAAATCTTCAGAATCGAACAAAGAATAAAAATGGAAGAGGGTTGTATTAGAACCATTGAGGTGATCATCTTATGTTGGTTATAATTAATAGAATTAAAGGACAAGAATTACCCTAATGTAATAATCTCTTCATGGATGCTTCTTGTCAAGATCCAATGTGATCCATCATTGCGTCACAGAAGTCAAGTGTAAGATTCCTCTCATGGTGATCCGCACAAGAAACACATATCTTTAGACGTTGTTGAATGTATCTCTGGGTGATATCAAGGATGATTATTCATTTGTGATATTCACCTTCGATCACCTTGAGAGATGCTTCCAAAGTGCTCTCCTTATGCCTGTGGAGGAGGATCTCTCTCGTAATGTGAGATCATTCATTGGGGAAATGAATTCTTTCTTATCTTGGATCATTTTCTAGATCCATTTTTCACAACCACAAATAATGAATACTCTCGATGAGAATAATGTTATTAGAATTTACAGTACATAGAATAATGAAAGAAAATAATTACCCATAGGTATTTATATATTTAATTTAATTATTAGTAATACCCTTTGTCAAAAAATAGTGTTTTACTATTATTATTACTTTACATGTAATGCCACGACCCTAGTTACCCAAAGTCGTTGAATTATTACATAACATTGGTATGATACAAGGAATCATGTACCAAAAGACCTATCAGTTTAAAATCCTTGGATGTACTAGATACATTCATAAGTTTTACATTACTTCATTAAATAAAAACATCAAAAAAAATATGTCCCCTTTTGAACACACTTATATCGATAGCATATCCCTACAGGTCAACCATAAAATACTTCTTTACATCCTGGAAAAAATAAAACATATAAAGGGGTTTGCTCATATGCTCAATAAAGAGAAAAATATAGTAGAAACTTTCGTAAATAAGCATAAACATTTAAGGAAATGTATAAGACTAAAACAAAATCCATATAAACTTGAACATAAACATAAAATAGAAAAGATAAAATCAAATAATGCCATTTAATTATTCACATTTATATTCTACTAGTTGAATAATAACATGAAATATCAATAGACACTTTTATAATGATAGGATTCATAATGCTATACTTCACAACCACATAGTCAAGGCATTGTGCCAAGAATACAAATTAGATTTGGTCAAGGACTTGTTCAAAAACACTAGTTTTTCTCCTGAGACCTACCAATTTATCGAGGAGCTATAACGGGATCCACCCATCACTTATTATGTCCAATGCATTCCTCATATGAAAAGTATTAAACATAACATAAACATTCATATTAAAACTTACATATGAAATAACAATTATTTATATATAAACCATGGCTGGTGTAAAAATAACACATCAATAGTCAAACATATCATAAAAAATTCAATGTAATATTTATGTTTTGTATTATAATAAATCAACATCAAATAAGATTAAAATCCAATAAAGGATGTTGACATATATGAAATAAAATCTTTTTTACTAAAATATGTCTTTCTATTTTGAAATAATTTAAAAGTAATATAATTGTAAAAGAAAACATTTATTTTAAAAATACTTTTATAAGCTTGTAAGGGTATCTTCGATGATGTTATAATGGCAGAAAATAGGTGGACCTGGTGTATAAGTTAAAAAAACATATTTACCTTAATTTTGACGAAAAGGTCATAAAGTACCTTGTTTGGAAAACGATGGAAATATTCCATTAAATAACATAAATGGTCAAATAAGGGTAATAATGAATTTTACCAATTGTCTATTATATAGTAAAAATGTTGTGATTTTTTTTACGAAACACGGATGTGGATGATAAAGAGGTCCCAGTATATACGGACGTATAAAATAATCTCAGATAATAAAGAGATTGTAAAATTAACCCTTACCTTGTACATTTCCTTGGTCGAGGGTAGGTTAACATCTTATATAATGGATAAATAATTGTTATTAAATTATACAAGAACCATATACATTAATATTATATCATATATGATCTTCTAATATTGCTTTTTCATTGATATTTCAGTAGTATCGTTGTTTTAGGTGTTAACTGATTCATTTTACATTATATGATTTTTTAGGTAAGTAATGTTTGTTATTGATAGGATTTATCTTATTCATATTCATAATTATATTATGTCTTTAAACATTATTTTTAGTCATCAAATTAAAATTATTCTTGAATGGATACGATGGGGAATGAATCTCATCGCCTTCATGGAGACGGTAATCCGTACGTACGCACGAGAGACAATATCATTCTTTTGATATTAAAATCATATAAAATTGGATGGTATAACATATATAAATAATAATAATCATGTTATATGTATTATTTAGATCTTTTATCCTCATTTTTATACCGATCCAAATGATGAAGTTTTCGAATAACAAAATACACCACGATGTGGAGATGGTAATCCGTACGTATGCACGTATGCTGACTTTGTCATTTAATGGATTGATAGAATAATGAATATTGATATACCATTTTTATAATAATATCACAATATATAAAAGATACTATAGTTATTATTTTATAATGGAAACAACAATGGAAGAGGAAGTGGGAGAAGAAATGAACTTGAAAGAGGTGATGAAATATTTACCTCTTCTTCAGTTTTTTCCTTTTGAATTGATCAAAAGGGCTCCATAGATAGGATTAATGACTATATTAAGGCATCTAGGATGATAGGGGAACAGTTTTGGGGATATTTGGGCAGGTTTTGGATGATCTAAATGGCTATGAAGGTGTGATTGTGAGAGAAGGGGAAGTACCCTTTTATAAGAGGGGTGAGGGGCACCTTAGGAAAATATTGAAATATTATTTATAATAAACTTATTTTCATATTATAATGGTTCCAAAATGATTTTTATCAAGTATAAGGTTGGGATGGGTCGTAAAAGACTCAACCAATAGGTTTTAGATAGGTTTGGGTCCCTATATTAACCTTATCTTTTAGAATTAACTCTTAGATCAATAGTTTGACATTTACCATGTCTCTTTGTATTTTTATATTATATGGTAAAAGACAAACTATAAACTTCCATGATAACCTCAAGTGGTTACTTAATGAAATATATAATATTATTTAATCCCTTTTTCTAACCTTATATTTTTATAAATAGAATATCAATAAATAATATAATATTTGTTTTAAAAACACTTTTATGTCAATTTTGACACTATTTGGTATTTTTTTGTTAAATTCATAACAACATTATTAATTCTAAAAAAATTAATTTAATCAAACCTAAAATGTCATATTAACATAGAAAATTAGTTTATTTCATTAAAAGTCTCAAATTATATTTATTTGGATATTTATAAAATGAATTATTTTAATCTTTCATTAATAAGATAATTATTGCATCATCACTATGTAATAAATAAATTTATTTATTTAATGTCTAAAAATTATAAATAAAATAAATTAAGGTAGGAAATAATTTTAGCTTTCTAATGAATATAAATAATTGAATATAACTTTTGTAAAACCCTATATTAAAATTTTTTTAGATATCAAACCTTGAATTTAACTCTTTAAACTATTCTTTAAATAAAATAATAATAAATGTACTAATCTAATCCATGTGGTCCAAAGGGGATCATATTTTATTCTTAAGGTTTATTTTTGTCGAATTATACTTATTTGATATAATTAGGACATGTGTTAGGGGAATTATGATATCATTTTTATCCTTAATTATCCTATTTATTTTTAACCGTTGTAAATAAAAGTTAAAAGTTACTATTCACCAAAAAAATTATTTTCATCTTATTAAACCAAATTTTACAAACTGATATTAACTGTGTGTCTCATATTTTTGAAATTAAACTCATAGATTCAGTACAATTATTTTTTATGAAAATTTTACCGCTTCTCTGAGTGGAATTTCAAAAATCTGAAAGACACGGTTAATATGAGTTTGCAAATGCTCCTAGGAGGTGGGTAAGAGATGATAAAACGTTCAAAGAAAATTTATATATCTAAAAATATTATAAAATTACCTCAATGAATTAAGTTAAAAAAATATAACTATTATGTTTCTATTTTAAGCAAACATTAACTAAAATAAATTAAGTAATTATTTATATAAAATGTCGATTTTAACCAATAACGTAGTGTTTTTTAACGATTCAACTAAAATTGATTGTTTTAATAAAAATACAAAAACTCACCCTATGCTAATTTTGACATTCTGAATCCAAAAATGAGGTCTATTTTAAAAGATAAAATTTATAAAATTTCAAAAAGTGGGTATTACTATTCATAACGGAATGTTTCATTGGTCGTGGTGTGTGAAAAATCCATGTTGCGAACAACACAAGATATTAAATTATTCAAAGGGAAATGTACCGTGGAAGTGTGGGGTGTTACATTCTCCCCTCCTGTAAATATTTTTGTCCTTGAATGTTCTAGATTATTACAGCATAATTATATTCTGGTGGTTCTTCATTATTAGTTCCCTGGGTTCCCACATTGCATCTTACCTATTATGGTTTATCCATAGAACTTTTACCAGATGTGTTGTCTAGTTTCTCAACACTTGTTCTCTTGTATCAAGAATCTTGAAAGGGTCTTCACAATAAGATAGATTGGGTTCCAGTTTTAATTCCCCATAGGTGAGTACAAGAATTTGGTCAGGCATGTATTTTCTCCATAGTGATACGTGGAACACATCATGAACTTTGGAGTGACTTGGCGACATCGCCAAATGGTAAGATACATCCCAAATTCGTTCCAGAATTTCAAAAGGTCCGATTTAACTAGGAATTAAATTACCCTTCTTACCAAATTTTATAACACCCTTCTATAGAGATTCCTTCAATAAATCAAGATCTCAAACATGAAATTCCAAATCCTTCCTTCATTTATCTGCATAGCTCTTATACCTACTTTGAGCTTCTTTGATGTGGTTTTGAATAAGCTTCACCTTTTCCATTGGTTCTTCAATATGTTTTGGGCGTACGATTTTTCTTTCACTAACATCATCCAAACAAGTTAGTGTGTGACATCTCTTTCCATATAACGCATCATATGGTTCCATATGAATACTTGAATGGATGATATTTTTATAGGAAAATTATACCATAGGTAAATACTGATCCCACATACTGTGGAAGTCACATGAGAAAGATCTCAACTTGTATTCTATGTTTTGAAAAATCCGTTCTGATTGTCCATCAGTTTGAGGGTTGTAGGCAGTTCTCAAATCAACTTGTATTCTATGTTTTGAAAAATCTGTTCTGATTGTCCATCGCGGTAAGAAAAAATTGATAAGGGTACTCCATGAAGTCTTAAAACATCATTAATATATAGTCTCTATAGATTTTCAAGTGGTAAATCTTCTCTAATAGAAAGAAAATGTGATAACTTGGTAAGACGATCAACAATGAACCATATTGCATTATTCCTTCTAGGAGTCTTTGGTAGTCCAATGGAAAAGTACATCATAATATTATCCCATTTAAACTCAGTTATGGGAAGAGGTTTCATGACTCTTCCAGGCTGTTTCATACCAGCTTTCACATGTTGATAAACCATACATCTTGACACAAAATCAGCAATCTCCTACTTCATGTTTTCCCACAAAAAATGTTCCTTCAAATCTCTATACATCATGGTTCTCCCAGGGTGTATTGAGAATTTAGAGCTATGAGAATCACCCAACATTTCCCATTTTAGATCAGGTATGTTACGAACACAAAGTCTCTTCCCAAATTTCAAAATTCCATTTTCATATACAAATGTGAACAATCTCCCATCATTAATAGATTTAATATTCTTTTGAAATTCATCATCATCAGCCTGAGAAGATTTTATCCACTCTAGTTAAGATGGTTTGGAAACTATTTGAAAAAGTATTAATGTTTCACCTTCGATGATTATTCCCATATCCATTTTCATTAGATCCATGAAAATAGGATCCCTTTCAACTCCCATCTTGTTCAAAACTCCATGATCCTTTTTGCTCAAGTCATCTGCCACCATATTATCCATCCTTGGGTGGTAGTGTATTGTGAAATCATAATCCTTGAGTAGTTCAAGCCATATCCTTTGCCTCATGTTGAGTTCATTCTGTGAGAAAATATACTTCAAACTCTTGTGATCAGTATGTATCTCATATTTTTCACCATAGAGATAATGTATCCATATCATCAAAGTAAATATTATAGTTGCTAACTCAAGATCAGGAGTAGGATAGTTTTTCTCAATAATTTTTTCCTGTCGTGATGCATAGGCAATGACCATATCATTATGCATAAGGACCCAACCACCTCCTTTCATTGATGCATCACTATAAATAACAAACCCATCATTCCACGAGGGTAGAGTCAAGATAGTGGAATTTACTAATCTTATTTTAAATTCTTCAAAACATTCTTCAAACTCTTTTTCAAACCAAATTTAACCCCATTATGTGTGAGCTTGGTTAATGGGTTAGCCAATCGGGAACAATTCTGGATGAAATGTTGATAGTAACTTTCTAAACAAATAAAACTACATACCACAGTTATAGTCATTGGTGCTATCCATTCATGGATTTCTCTTTTCTTAAGAGGATCAATGAATATTCCATACTTAGAGACAATATGGCCAATAAAATAAATCTCCTAAAACCAGAATTCACACTTGTTACACATCCCATATAATTCATTTCTTCTGAGGGCTACCAGAATGGTGTGAAATTTATTTTCAGGATCTTTATATCTTTTGTTGTATACAATTATATCATCAATAAATACCACTACAAAGTCATAAAGATATTCCTTGAAAACTCTGTTCATTAGATCCATGAAAACAGAGGGGCATTAGTCAGCCCAAAAGGAATTACTACAAACTCATAATGCCCATACCAACATCGAATTGTTGTTTTTGGAATGTCTTCCTTTTTCATAAACAATTTATGATATCTAGATCATAGTTCAATATTTTAAAATTTTGATCTCCATGAATTTGGTCGAATAAATCATCAATGTGAGGTAGTGGGTACTTGTTATTTATTTTTATAGCATTTATCTCCTTGTATTCAATGCACAACCTCATATATCTATCTTACATTTCAATAGAAAGGACAGGGGATCTCTTTTGGGGAACACTAGGGATGATAAATACCTTATTATTCAATTCCACTTTTTTTTCGTTAGTTCCCCTAATTCCCCAATGGCCATTCTATAAGGGGTCTTCAATATGGGCCTTGAACCAGGAATTAAATCAATGGAAAAATCAATTTCTCATTCTGGAGGATGTCTAGGTAAATCTTCTAGAAACACATCATCATAATCTTGCACAATAGGTATGTCCTCTATTTGAACATTCTTTTCCTCGCCCACAATTATTTCATTCTCTTTCTCCCCAATAATTGAATTTAGTTAAGCTACTTGAAGTAGATCTAGATAAGAATCAGGTGGTGACGTTTCTTCTATAAAGATAAGGTACTCTTTATCATCATCGAGAATTATAACCTCTTTCGTCTTTCAATAAATTTTCACATCATGTTCTGAAAGCCATTCCATACCTAGGATGATATCAAATTCACTAAGGGGTATGATGATGAGATCAGCAGATAATGAACATTTATATGCCCTAAGGTGAACTGATTCACAATACTTTTTTGAAATGATACATCCCTTAAGTGTTTTGGCCGAAAACTACCTTATTAAGTCAAATTAAAAATATAAAGTTTTCTTAGACAACTAGGAAGATATGAAATAATGTGATGATCCAGAGTCAAATAAATCCTTAGGTAAACTTGAGAAAACCATTAAATTACCTTCCACCATGTCATTCGGAGATTCAACCTCAGCAAAAGTGATTGCATAAGCTTGGCCTTTCTCCCATGGACTTTTTTGAGATAAGTTTCCTTGGATCATAGGAAATTTATTTGAATAATTCCCCTTTTCTCTACGACTGTAGAATTCAACATTGACATCCTCTTTCTTCCCCTTGCAATCATGATCTTGGTGGATTTTTTCACCACACTTGTAATAGACTCTCATTCCCTTCAGGCAAGTACCAGTGTGTTTCTTCCCACATTTACCATAGTATGGATATTCAATATTTTCCTAATTCCCCTTATTTCCATTTCTAGAGTGTTCAGTAGATCTCTTCTTCTCATACTTTTCTTTAAGGACATAAGACTTAAAGAATTATTTTTCTGTCTTGATAGAACATGAGACGATATCATCGTATGATAAGAAGGATTGTGAGACTAATGCTCGATGGAGAAATGGTTTTAACCAATCAAATAATATACCAATATTACTCCGTGGGTTATGTATATAATTTTTGGCATGCATTTCTATCCTTGTAATGTTAGACTCATATTTTGCGACATTATCATCCTCATGTTGCTTGAGACTCAGAACATGCCTTTCCATTTCTGCTCGATGGTCCCAAGGAAATTATTTATCTATGAAGATCAATTTAAACTCCCTCTATTCCATATTTGATACTTTATCATCATCATTTTTATTTTTAATCAACGACCACCATTGATCTGCATCTTGTGTGAGACGATAAACAACGATGACAACTTTTTCCCTTTCGCTACTCCCAAAAGCATGAAATATTTTCTCTAAGGAATTTTTCAATTTCTCAGCTACTAATGGATTTGTACACCTACTGAATGTTGTTGGTTGTTGCCTCATGAATATTTCTATCATTTATCCTCCATATTTTAGATTAGGGTGCTCCATACGGGTAAGGTTATTATTCATAACCTAAGTGAGTTGTCCCTGTAGGTTTATTATCTAATCAGCACCAATTGCATCACCTGCTCCACTATAATTATATTAAGAAGGAGGGGAATACCTACGTCGATTAAGTTCACTAATAAGGTTTCCATTCCTCTAACTCGGTGAAATTTCTTAACAATGACATACACTAGATTAGTTTATGAATCGCAATACATAATTCCAAACTTGTAAAACACTTAATATAAATTAAACAGTTTATGGATATAATCCATAGTCATAAAAATGTTTTCTTTGAAGAAGTATATACACATAAACCCATCCTAATTTTTTTAAATAAAATGAGAATTATCCTAATCATATCCCACAGGAGTTTCTTTACCAAGACTGCATCAAGGCCCGTTGTCGTGCACCAGTTCTCGTTCAAGTCTATCTCAAAGTGGTTTTTTCGGGTTTTACCCCTGGGTACATCTGTGCTAGAGCTGCCTCTACTTGATCATATCAAGACATGGATGTATTTCTTAGAAAATACATAAAATCTCAACATTACAAAAATTATATGAAGTTCTTCTATAGTAATCCTCAAATTCTGTCTTAGGGTAAAGTGTTCTAAACCGAGTTTATCTAATTCTAGTTTTCCAGGTTTGTACTAAAATTCCTCTAATTCCAACTATATCACCCTAACCCGAATTACCCAGAGTCGGTGAATTATTTTATAACATTGGCATGATACAAGGAGTCATTTACCAAAAGACCGATCACTTTAGTAGCCTTGGAAGTACTAGATACATTCATAATTTCTACATTACATCATGAAATAAAAACATCAACAACATTTTGTCCCCTATTTAACACACTTATATCCTTATCTTATCCCAGTAGGTCAACCATAAAATACCTATTCACATCATGGGAAAAATAAAACACAGAAAGGGGTGAGATCAGATGCTCAGTAAGGATAAAAATATAGTGGAAACTTTCGTAAATATGAATAAACATTTAAGGGAATTTATAATACTAAAAAAGCCTTTTAAACATGAACATTAGAATAATATGAAAAAGTTAAAATCAAATAATTCCATTTAATTATTAAAATTGATATACCACTATTCGAATAATCACATGAAATATCAATAGCCACCTTCATAATGATGGAATCAATAATGCTGGACTTCAAAACCACATAGTCAAGGCCTTGTGACAAGACACCAAATAATATTTTTTCAAGGCCTTGTGACAAGACACTGGTTTGTCTCATGAGAGCTACCAATGAATCAAGGATCTATAGCTAGCTCCACCCATCACTTACGAAGTCTAATGCATTCCTCATATGAAAAGGATTAAACATAACATAAACATTCATATTAAAACTAGCATACGAAATGTCAATACATTATACATAAACAATGAATAGTGAAAAAATAAAACATCCACAATTAAATATATTACAAATCCTTCAATACAATATGAAAGTTTTGTATCATAATAAATCAACATTAAATAACCTTAAAATCCATCAAAGGATATTAACAAAGACGAAATCAAAATTTTTTTGTGAAAAATATATATTTCTATTTTTAAATAATTTTAAAGTAATATAATTATAAAAGAAAACATATATTTTTATATTATTCTTATAATATTGTAAGATAAGCTTCAATTGTGTTATAATGGTTGAAAATATCTTCACCCGTCTTATAAGTTAAAAAAACATTCTTACCGTAATTTTGTCTAAAAGGTCATAATGTACAATGTTTGGAAAACGACGAACGAATTCCTTTCAAAAAAATATAAGGTAAAATAAGGGTATAAATGAAATTAAACCATTTTCAATTAAATATAAAAAATTAATTGAAATATATTTTTATGAAACATGGATGTGGATGACAAAGAGGTCCTAGTAGAAACTCACGTATAATACAACTTTGCATAATAAAGAGATTGTGAAATTAACCCTTATGTTGTACTTTTCCTTAGTCGAGAGTTGGTTAACCTCCTCTATAATGGTGAAATAATTGTTAATAAATTATACAATAACCATATACATTAATAAGATATCATATATGATATTCTAATATTTCTTTGTTAATGATATTTCAGTAGTATCACCATTTCAGGTGTTAACTGATTCGTTTTCCTTTATATGATTTGTTATGTAAGTAATGTTTTAAATGAATAGTATGTATCATATTAATATTAAGAATGATATTTTTTTCTCTAAAAATAATTTTTAATCATAAAATAAAAATTATTCTTTAATGGATATGATGGGGATTGAATCTCATCGCGTTCGTGGAGACTGTAATCTGTACGTACGTAGAAGCGACAATATCATTATTTTGATATTATAATAATATATAATTGGATAATATATAATATGTAAATAATAATTATCCTATTATATTTATAATTTACATAAGTTATACTCATTATTATTCCCATTCAACTGATGAAATGTTTGAATAACAAACTACACCACGACGTGGAGACGGTAATCCATACGTACGTACGTATGGTGGCTTTGTCATTTATATGACAGATAGAATAATGAATATGGTTGTACAATTTTTATAATAACATAAAATTATATATAAGTTACTAGAGTTATTATTTTAGATTGTAAACAACAAAGAAAGTGGAAGTGGAAGAAGAAAATAACTTGAATGAGGTGATGAAATATTTACCTCTTCTTCGATTTCTTCCTTTTGATTTGAACAAAGGGGCACTATAAGTTTGATATCTGAATAAAGGAAGACCTCTAAAATGAAGGTAGGACAGATGGGAGGATATTTGGTATGTTTTGGACAAACCCAATGGCTTTGAAGGTGTTAATTTGAGATAAGGGGAAGTGCACTTTTATAAGAGGGTTGAGAGGCACCTTAGGAAAAGATTGAAATATTAGATTATAATAAAATAATTTTCATTTTCAAATGGCTCCAAAATAAATTATAGAGAGGAAAAAGTGGGAAGCGTCAAAAACCACTCAACTAATAGGTTTTATATAGTATTGGGTCCCAATATTAACCTTATCTTTTCTATTTAACTATTATTTAAATAGTTTGACCTTTACCATGTCTCTTTGTATTTTTATATTATATGGACAATAAACTTACTATAATGTTACAAGTGAATCTCAAGTGGTTTATTAATGAGATATATAATATTATTTAAGCCCTTTGGAGGAACCTTAGATTTTTAGGAATATAATATCAATTAATATTATAATAACTTTTTTAAAAAGTATTTTATGTAAATTTTGACACTATTTGGTATTTTGTTTTTGCTAAATTTATAACAGCATTAGTACATTGAATAAAATTTCATTAATTAACCCTTAAATGTAATTCTAACCTATAAAATTAGTGGAATTCATTAAAAGAATCAAATTATCTTTATTTGGATATTTATAATAGTAATTATTTTAATCATTAAATAATTAGGTAATTACCACATCCTCATTGTGTCTTAAATAAATTTAATTATTTAAAGTATAAAAATTATAAATAAACAAAAATTATTTAGGAAATATATTTATATTTCTAATGAATATTTATAGTCTAATTTATATTATATATATCCCTATATTAAAAATGATTTAGTTATTAAAAATTGAATTTAACTCTTTTAACTCTTCTTTAAATAAAATAATAATAAATGTTCTAATCTAATCCAAGTGAATCAAAGGGGATCATATTGTATTTCTAAAGTTTTTTTTGGTCAAATTATTCTTATACAATAGAATTTGGACATGTGTTATGGTAATTATGATATCATTTTTACCCTTAATTACCCTATTTACTTTTAACCGTGGTAAATAAAAGTCAAAAGATACTATTCACCAAAAAAATTATTTTCTTCTAATTGAACCAAATTTATTTACTTATATTAACCATGTCTCTCAAAGTTTTTATATTAAACTCACATTAGTGGTAAAATTATGTTTTATGAAAATTTTCAAATGCTCATAAGAAGTGGGTAAAACGTGGTAAAAAGTTCGATAAAATTTTATATATCTAAAGTTATTATAAAATGATGTAAATTAATTACATTGAACATATATAGGTATTATGTATCAGTTTGACCTAAAATTAATCAAAATAAAATAACTAATTATTTAAATAAAAAGTCAGTTTTAACCAATAACGTCGTGTTTTTTCACTATTTATCCAAAATTGAATGTTTTTAGGAAAATATAAAAAATTCACCCTAAGCTAATTCCGATATTCAAAATCCAAAAATGAGGTCTATTTTGAAAGATAAAATTTATAAAATTTCAAAAAGTGTGTATTTCTATTCATAATGGCTGGTTTGATTGGTCGTGGTGTGTTAAAATTCCAACATTCCTACAACGCAAGCTATTACATTATTCAGAGGGAAACGTAGCTTGGAAACTTGGGGTGTTACATTCTCCCTTCATTAAAATAATTTCCTCCTCGAGATTTATAGAAGATTACTCCATAGAAGGATTTGGGTGGTTCTTCATCATAATTTCCTCAGGTTCCGACATTGTCTCTTTCATCTTATGGTTTCTCTATAGAACTTTTTCCATATGAGTCGTCTGGTTTCTCAGTACTTGTTCTCTTATATCAAGAATCTTGATAGGATCTTCGCAATAAGACAGATCAGGTTCCAGTTCTAATTCCTCATAGGTGTATACATGCGTTGTGACAGGCATGTATTTTCTCAACAGTTATATATTGAACACATCATGAACTTTGTATAGACTTGGCGACATTGTCAAACGGTAGGCTACAGCCCCAATTCATTATATAATTTCGGAAGGTTTGATGTACATGGGAATTAATTAACCCTTCTTACTGAATCGTATAACTCCCTTATGTGGAGATACCTGCAAGAAAAAATGATCACCTACCTGAAATTCCAAATCATTCATTTTGTTATCAACATAGCTATTATGCCTACTTTGATCAGCTTTGATGTGGGTTTGGATAACCTTCACCTTTTCCATCACTTCCTCAACAAGTTCTGGGCCTATGAATTTTATTTGACCAACATCATCCCAACATGCTGGTGTGTGACTTATCTTTCCATATAACACTTCATATGGTGCCATCTAAATACTTGAATCGAAGATATTGTTATAGGAAAATTCTACTAGAGTTCAATATTGATCCCACATACCTTGAAAGTCATGTGAGAAATATCTCAACATGTCTTCTAAGGTTTTAATAGTCCATTCTGATTGTCCATCAGTTTGAGGGTGGTAGGATGTGCTCAAACGAAGTTCAGTATCTAGGGATTTCTGAAGACTTTCCTAGAATCGTGATGTAAAATGTGGATCACGGTTAGAAACAATCGATAAGGGTACTCCAAAAATTCTTACAGCATCTTAAATATATAGTCATTCTATACATTCAAGTGTTAAATCTTCTCTTATATCAAGAAAATGTGATAACTTGGTAAGACGATCAATAATGACCCATATTTCATTATTCCTTCTATGAGTCTTTGGTAGTCCCATGACAAAGTCCATCATAATATTATCCCATTTCCACTCATGTATAGGGAGAGGTTTCATGAATCATCCACGTTGTTTCCTTCCATCATTCACTTGTTGACAAACCATACATCATGATAGAAAATCAGCAATCTCGCTCTCCAAGTTGTCCCACCGAAAATGTTCCTTCAAATCTCTATACATCTCGTTGATCCCATGGTGAATAAATAAATTAGAGCTATGAGCATCATTCAACAGTTCTCTTTTTAGATCAGGTATGTTAGGAACACAATGTATCTTCCCAAATTTCAAAATTCCATCCTCATATACGAAGTTGTTCAATCTCCCATCATTCAAAGAATTAATCTAATATTTAAATTCCCCATCATCAGTCTGAGAACATTTTATCCTTTCTAGTAAAGATTGTTTGGAAACCATTTTAAAAGGTATTGATGTTTCACCTTCCAGGATTATCCCTATATCCATTTTTAGTAGATCCATGAAAATAAGATCCATTTCAACTCTCATCTAGTTCAAAACTCCCTGATCATTTCTACTCAAAGAAACTTCCACATTATTTTTCTTCCCTAGGTGGTAATGTATTGTGAAATCATAATCATTGAGTAGTTCAAGAAATCCCCTCTACCTCATGTTGACTTCATTATGTGAGAAAATATACTTCACACTCTTCTGATCGATATATATCTCACATTTTTCACCATAGAGATAATGTCACCATATCTTCAAAGCAATGATTAAAGCTGCTAATTCAAGATCATGAGTAGGATAGTTTTTCTCATTAATTTTATGTTGTCGTGATGTATAAGAAATAAAACTAATATTCTATATAAGGACACAACCAGGTCCTTTCTTTGATGCATCACTATCAATAACAAACCCATATTTCCCCGATGGTAGAGTCAAGATCAGATCATTGAATAATATTCTGTTAATTTCGTCAAAACATTATTCACACACTTTTGTCCAAAAAAATTTATCCCCTTTACGTGTGAGCATGGTTAATGGGTTAGCTAATCGTGCAAAAATCTGGACAAAATGCCGATAATATCCAGGTAAACCAATAAAACTACATAACTCAGTTACACTCATCGGTGATTGCCATTCTTGGATCTCTCTTTTCTTACAAGGATCAATAGAGATTCCATCCATAGAGAAAATATGGCCAAGAAATTAAATATCATGAAACCAGAATTCACACTTTCTAATCTTCCCATATAATTCATTTCTTCTTAGGGTTTTTAGAATGGTGCACAAGTGATTTTCATGATCTTCATAGATTTTTGAGTGTACCAGAATATCATCAATAAATACAACTACAAAGTAATCAAGATATTCCTTGCAAAATATGTTCATTGGATCCATGGAAATAGAAGGCACATCAATCAGCCCAAAAGGCATTATTGTAAACTCGTAATGCCCATACCTGGTTCGAAATGCTATTTTAAAAATGTCTTCCTTCATTAAGAATAATGTATGATATCCAGATCAAAGGTCAATATTTGAAAAATATTGAGCTCCCTAAAGTTGGTTGAATAAATAATCAATTCGTGGTAGGGGATACTTGTTCTTTATTGTTATAGCATTGATCTCCTTGTAGTCAATGAATGACCTCAAAGATCCATATTTCCTTTTATAAAAATCACAGGGGCTCCCCATACAGAAACAATAGGGAAAATAAATTCCTTATAATTCAATTCCTATAGTTTTTTCATTAGTTCCACTAATTCCACAGTGGCCATTCTATAAGGGGTCTTCGATATAGGCCTTGAACTAGGAATTAAATCAAGGGAAAACTCAATTTATCATTCTATATGATGTCCTGGCAAATCTTCTAGAAACATATCAACATGTTCTTTCACAACAGGTACGTCCTCTATTTGAACATTCATTTCCTTACCCACATTAATTTCAATCTCTTCCTCACTAATAATTGAATTTAGTTGATCTACTGGGGTGGATCTTGATAAGAATCAGGTGGTGATCTCTATTCTCTAAAGATAAGGTACTCCTTAACATCATTGAGAATTGTAACATCCTTCTTCTTACAATATATTTTTGCATCATGGTCCGAAATCCAATCTATACCATAGATTATATCATATATAGTCATGGTTATGACAATGAGATTAGAAGATAAATAACATTTATATAACCTAATGGGAACTGATTCACAAAACCTTGTTTCAATGATACTCGCCTTAGGAGTTTTGACTGACAACTCCCTTGTTAAGTCAAATTGAAAGTATCTAATTTTTTTAGTAAACTGGGAAGATATGAATCAATTTAATGATCCAGAGTCAAATAAAGAATTGTATAATCTTGAGGAAACCATTAAATTACCATCCACAACGTCTTTCAGAGCTTCAACCTCAGTATTAGTGATCACATAAGCTTGGTCTTTCTCCCTTGGCATTTTCTAAGATAACTTCCCTTGGAACTTAGTAAATTAATTTTCATAACGCCCCTTTTCTCTTCTATTTTAGAATTCAACATTGACAGCCTCTTCCCCTTGAAATCACGAGCATGGTGTCCTTTTTCACCAAAATTGTTAAATACTCCTATTCCCTTCAGGAATGTACCAGGGTGTTTCTTCCCACATTTACAATAGGAAGGATAATCATATTTTTTACTTCTTCCCCATATTTCCATTTCTAGAGTGTTCAACATATCTCTTCTTTTCCTTATTTTCTTTAAAGTCGTAAGACATAGAGAATTATTTTTCTATCTTGATAGCACATTAGAAATATCTTTGTATGATAAGAGGGATTTTGAGACTAATTATTGACGAAGAAATGGTTTTAACCCATAAAATTATCGATCATTCTTACTCCTTGGGTTATTTATAAAATCTGATGCATGCCTTGATAACCTTTTAAAGCTAGACTCATATTTTTTGACATTCTCATCCTCCTTTTGCCTCAGACTCCAAAATTGACTTTTCATTTCTGCTCGATGGTCACAAGGAAATTATTTATCTAAGAAAATATTTTTTAACTCCCATAATTCCATATTTGATACTTCATCATCTTCCTTTTTTTGAATCAATGAACACCATTGATATGCATCTCCCGTGATGCAATAAAATTCCATGGAAACGTTTTCCCTTTCGGTACTCCACAAAGCATGAAAAATTTTATCTAAGGAATTTATCCATTCCTTAGATAATAATTGATTTTTACTCCCCTTGAATGTTGGTGTTTGTTTCCTCAGGAAGAGGCCATACATTTATCCTCCGCATTGTGGATCAGTGTGCTCAATACGGGTAATGTTATTATTCATGACCTGAGTGAGTTGTCCTAGTATAGTGATTTGCTAATCAGTAATAGACGCATCATCAGCTCCACTATAATTATCTTGTGTAGAAGGGAAATCCCTATCTATTCATTCCACTTGGCACCATTTCAAAATAATGGCACACTATAGATTAGTTTATGAATCACAATACATAATTCTAAACTTGTAAAACACATAACATAACTTAAATATTTTATGAATATAATCTATAATCATAAAAATGTTTTATTTAAGGAAGTATATAATCATAAACCCGTCATAATGGTTTATAAAGAAAATGAGAATTATCCTAAGAATATCCCCCAGGACAGTCGTAACCAAGAGTGCAGCAAGGCAAGTTGTCATGCACCAGTTCCCGTTTGAGTCTACCTCAAAGTGGTGTTTTCGCATTTTACCCTTAGGTACATCTTTGTCAGCCCCACCTCTACCTACTTGTATCCAGACAGGGATGTATTTCTTGGAAAATTCACAAAATCTCTACATTACAAAAAATCTAAGAAGTTCAACTATACTAATCCTTAAAGTATATCTTAGTGTATGTGCTCTAATAGGAGTTTATCTAAATAGAGTTTACAAGGTTTGTATGAAAATTCCTGTAATATCAACTTTAATGCCTCAACCCTAGTTACATAGAGTTTGTGCATTATTACACATCATTGGCATGATATAAAAAATCATGTCCCAAAAGAAAAATCTGTTTAGTAGACTTGGAAGTAGTAGAGACATTCATCAGTTTAACATTACATCCTGAAATAAAAACATCAACAAAATTTTGTCCCCTTTTGAACACCCTTATATGTTTAGAATATCCCTACAGGTCAACCATAAAATTCTTCTTGAAATTCTGGGAAAAATAAAACATAGAAAGGGTTGAGCTCAGATGCTCAGTAAGGATAAAAATATAGCAGAAACTTTCATATATATGAATAAAAATTTTATACAATGTATAAGGCTAAAACAAAAGCCTTTTAAACATGAAATTATACATAATATTGACAAGATAAAATGAAATAACTCCATTTAATTATACACAAGGATATTCTACTTGTCGAATAATCACATGTAATATCAATAGCCACTTTCATAATGATGGAATGCATAATGTCAGGCTTCATAACCACATAGTGAAGGCCTTGTTCCAAGACTACAAATAAGATTTGGTCAAGGCCTTGTTCTAAGACACTAGTTTGTCTCATGAGACCTACTGATGAATCGAGGAGCTATAGTGGGATCCACCCTTCACATAAAAAGTCTAATTCATTCCTCATATGAAAATGTCTAATCATTTCATAAACATTTGTATTAAAAATACCATACGAAATGTCAATACTTTATCTATAAACCATGAATTGTATAAATTAAAACGTCCACAATCAAACATATCACAAAACCTTAAATATAATATGGATTTTTTGTATCATAATAAATCAACTCAAATAATCTTAAAATCCATCAAAGGATGTTGACATAGATGAAATCAAAACGTTTTTTTACAAAAATATCTCTTTCAATTTAGAAATCATTTAAAAGTAATATAATAAATAAATTTTTCTGAAAATACTCTTATAAACTTTTATGGGAAGCTTAGATGATGTAAAAATGGGAGAAAATAGACACACCCACCGTATAAGTTCAAAAAACATTAATACCTTATTTTTGTTGAAAAAGTCATAAAGTACCTTGTTTGGAAAACGACTGACTGATTCGTTTAAAAAACCTATAAGGTCAAATAAGGGAATAAATGACTTTAACGCATTGCCTATTAAATAGTAAAAATGTTTTGAAATAAATTTTTAAGAAACACATATGTGGATGATAAATAGGTCCCAGTATATACTCATGTATAAAACAACTTTGAATAATTAAGAGATTCTGAAATTAACACTTATATTGTACTTTTCATTGGTTGAGGGTTGGTTAACCTCATGTATAATGGTGAAATAATTGTTATTCAATTATACAAGAACAATATACATTAATATGATATCATTTATGATCTTATAATATGGTTTTGTTAAGGATATTTTAGTAGTATCATCGTTTATGGAGTTAACTGATTCGTTTCCCTTTATATGCTATGTTATGTAAGTAATGATTTTTATGGATATGATGCATATTATTCATATTCAGAATCATATTAAGTCTTTAAAAATTATTTTTAATCATCAAATGAAAATTATTCTTGAATGGATATGATGGGGAATAAATCTCATCACGTTCGTGGAGATGGTAATCCATACGTACGCACGAGAAAAAATATCACTATTTTGATATTAAAATAGTATATAATTGGACGGTATATAAAATATACAGAATCATTATATTTTTATATTTATTATTTACATCAGTTATACTCATTATTATACCCATCCAAATGATTAAGTGTTTTAATAACAAACTACACCACGACGTTGAGACGGTAATCCGTACGTACGCACATATGGTGACCTTTTCATTTGTAGGATGGATAGAATAATGAAAATGGTTGTACCATTTTTATAATAACATAACAGTATATAGAAGATACTGGGGTTATTATTTTAGAATGGAAACAACAAATAATGTGTAAGTGGAAGAATAAAAGATCTTGAAAGAGGTGATAAAATATTTACCACTTCTTCAATTTCATTCTTTTGATTTGATCAAAAGGGATTCTTAGGCTGGATTTATGAATAAAATAAGGTCTATAAGATGAATTTAGGATTTTTGGGAGGATATTTAGGCAGGTTGTGGCTGACCCAAATGGCTTTGAATGTGTGAATTTGAGAGAAGGGGAAGTGCACTTTTATAAGAGGGGTAAGAGGCACCTTAAGAAACGATTGAAATATTATTTTATAATAAATACCTTTTCAGTTTCTACTGTCTAAAAAATAAATTATTTCAATGATAAGGTGGTTATGGGTTGAAAACCACTCATCCAATAGGTTTTATACTGGTTTGGGCCACTATATTAAAAATAGGTTTTAGATTTAACTCTTAGTTAAATAGTTTGACATTTACAATTTCTCTCTGTATTTTTATATAATATGGTTAGTTGTTATTTATATAATACGGTTAATAAACATACTATAAAAATCCAAAAAACCCTCAATTGGTTAATTATTGAAATATATAATATTATTTAAGCCCTTTGGAAGAACCTTATATTTTTAGGAATATAATATCAATTAATAATATAATATTTTTTCTAAAAGAATTTTATGTCTATTTTGACACAATTTGATATTTGGTTTTCTGTAAAATTCATAATAGTATTATTACATCGAAACAAATTTATTTAATCAACTATAACATGTCATAGTAAGTTATAAAATTAGTGTAATTCTTTAAAAGTCTCAAATTATATTTATTTGGATATTTATAATATCATTTACTTTAATATATCATTAATAAGGTAATTACTGCATCATCATTGTGTCATTTAAAAATTTAATTATTTAATTTCTATAAATTATAAATAAAATACCATTATGTTGGAAATATTTTTAATATACAAGATGTGTACTTTTGTTTTTCTATTTTCTATTATTTCCTCAATAACATTTATTAGACCTTGAATATTGACTACTTATTTCTTAAAAAAATATCACTGCATTATATTCTAATAAATATATTATCTCTCCCATAATATATTATCTCAACAAACTAGTGTTGAAGTAAATGTGATCATGTATCCTTGAATAATTATTAAACCAAAATAGGGAATAATCTTTATTTAACACTTTATATTAATATTTAACCGAGATACTTGGATACACATAGTGTGTGACAATCTATGCCTCTTTCTCAGTGGCATTAGGTGGAGCCTGCCTAAATTCCAAGGATAGAGTCTAGAAACATGCCAGTTCACCTATAGAGAATGATTTTAACGCTACAATGACATTTCACCTCCTATGAATGCTTAATGTGAGATGTAATCCATTTTTTCGATATCTCCAATCAAGGAGGTTTCATTCTAGTGCCATCAAACCATGTGTTCAATTATTCATTCGTTGAATTCCAGAAATAGAACTTTCATATTGCTCACCATTTCCATCGATTTATTTAGGCTATATCAATTTTATCAAATGTACTAAGATGTCAACTACTTTTATGGAAGATAAGGGACAAATCTATTCTCACATTATCTATTAATACGATTTTACTCATGATGCACCCAACAAATCCAATATTTCTATGAACAGTGTGTCATCACAAGTTTCATCAATGAATCTTAGTGCATGATTTATAATACCCATTAATAACAATAATAATTTATAAGGAACAATACACATGTCTGTAGAGAGGATAATCCCATGACACCATGAAATGTGAATTTCTTACTCGTGGGTCTCGTTCCCATAATATCCTCATAGATATTACCAATGGTGCACACCATGAGAAGGTACCTCAAAGATTTATGATTCCTCACCCCTAATGGCTTGTATTATTTGGTTCCTTCAAATATCATCATATGTCCATAGAACATATATTCAAGAATAGTGTTATGGAACTTCTGAGTACTCATCATAGAATGGATCTGCATTGACCCTTTAGTGAAGTTGCTATCCTTAAGACATTATCACATTCATTGTCACTCAGATGGAAAATTAAGATGTGATAAGGTATTTAATGATATTAAAATTCATGAATAAATTCTAATAATAATGTACATTGTAGTTGGTTCTAGGCCACCAACTCCAACAGACTCCCACATGGACTAGGTCCAATGGCTAACAACCTGTAACCCTCTTTCTCTCACATGATATTCATGATTCTTCTTGGATATGCATTTAGTCATCTGGTCATCCATGTTCTCTTCCGTGGACACTCTGATCACTGCAACATCACTAAATTAATAGAAATCACTTAAGATGTGATACTTATTGAGAATGTTCCTTGTCCATTGATGTGACCATTGTTCTTTTTTATGAGACACTGTTGATATATTATCACAATACAATGTGATATGATCTTTATTACAATGAACCACATAAATCTATGGGAAAAATTTTAAATCCAAATGACTATCATGGAAATATTAGAAAACCTCTATATATTCAGACTCTACTTTAGAATCAGTGGAAACTGGAAGCATTGAACTCTTTCAACTCACATCTCCTCTGATGAGACATAAAACATATCATGATTGAAACTTCAGATCGTTCTGATCTGTCTGAAAACAAACATCAACATACCTCTGATGAAAAGATCTTTGTATCCTCCATATAGTAGGAACATATCCTTAGTTCTTCTATGATACTAAAGGATTGTCTTAATAGCAGTCCAATGTTTTTTTCCAGGATTTGCATGATATCTACCTACCATGATTAGTGCAAATGAAACATCATGCTCTATACATAACATGGCATACATGATGGTTCCTATAGCCTAAACGTATTGGTTCTTTCTCATCCTATTTTTCTCCTGTTGTGTATGAGGACACATTCTCTTTGAAATATGTATACCATGTGACACTACAACCGATCCCCTCTTGGATTATTGCATACTAAATCTCTTTAGTTTCTGGTCAATGTATGTACCCTGAATTAGTCCAAGCTACCTATTGAATCTATCATGAGTGATCTTGATCCATATAATATATGTTTCTTCACCTAATCCTATCATGGACAATCACTTTTTCAACCAGTCCTTAACTGAATATAAGATTGGTACATCATTTCTAATAATTTATATGTTGTAAAAATATACTACTAAGATAACGATCGCATTACCATTAAACAATTTATAAACACATGGCTCACATTCGTTCTTAATGAAACCAAATTCCTTTAGGGATTCATCAAATTGATTGTTCCATGACCTGGATAATATCATTAATCAGTAAATTTATTTATGAAACTTGCAATCCTGATTGGCGTTACCTGGTGTCACAAAAACTTCTGGTTGTGTCATATAGATATCTTCTTAATGGATCTCATTATGGAATGATGTTTTTACATCCATTTCCCAAATCTTGTAGTCATGGTAAGCTTCTATTGAATATTATTATTCATATGGGTTTTAAAATGGAAACTGGTGATTAGGATTCATCATAGTCAATTCCTTGATGCGGTCTGAATCATTTATCAACTAGCCTTTCTTTATAAGATCCAACATGACCTTCCAAGTCAAGATTTCTCTTCAATACCCATTTACATCTAATAAGATTTTTATCAACCTTCTCATCAACCAGAACCCATACATGGTTCAGATAAATGGAATCCATCTCAAAATTCATAGCATTCAACCAATTTTCATCTTATAAGCTCTAAACTGATTCCTTGTATGATAGAGGTTCATCATTTTCCAACAAATAATGATTCACCATAATTGGTGAATAAGAAACCAAATCTCTCTGGTTCCCTTACATCTGTTGACCTCCTATGTAGTACTTGAGTTTCTGAAACCTCTTCCATAGGGAACAGTGGAACAAGTTCCCCTACCAACTATTGTGTATCGTAAGCATTCACTTCATCAATATCAATATTTCTACCATGATACTTTTTGAGTATGTTCTTCCTCTCAATAAAGATAGCTTATATGGGGAAATTCACTTTCTTAAATGAAGGTTTATATAAGTAATATCATTTCGTTTCCTTGTGATAACCTATTAAGATATGCCTTATTCCACTGGGTTCCAGTTTGTTGCCTGAGAAGGCCTTAAAAATGCCTTTTATCCCTATTAACGTGTGTGTGAAAAATGGGTTTCCTTCAATTAAATAATTCAATGGGAATTCAATTTTCTACCTTATTTGGTACTCTGTTTAATTTGTATTCTTTAGTTTGTAATGAATATCCCCAAAAGGATAATGAATGATCTTCATGACTCATAATTGACCTCACCATGTCCAATAATGTGTGGTTCCTTCGTTCACTAAAACCATTCCATTGTTGTGTATATGAATGAGCGAGTTGAGAGAGAATCAAAGACTACCATAAAAGGTTGATGAAATCTTGGTTCTGTTATTCTCCTCCTTGATATGATCAAATATTTTTTATCTTCATACCAAGTTGATTCTCTACATCATTCTTTAATTCTTTAAATTTCTCCAAGTACTCTGAATTTTAAATCACTAAGTAGATATATCAAATCTACTCAAATCATTCGTAAAAGTAATGATGTAAGAATATCCACCTCTAGCTTCTACATGGAATTGTCCATACACATCCTTGTGTACAAATACTATAAACTCTGTGTCCCTTTCACCCAATCCACCAAAAGGGGGCTTAGTGATTTTCACTTGTAAACAAGTGTGACATCAATTAAGTGGTTTTAGATCAGTAAACTAAAAAAACCATCTTGGTGGAGCATTTTTAAGAACATATCATTTACATGACCGAGAAGGTGATGGAACAAATGGGTATTGCTTGAGTCATGTGAGTTGGTTTCATTATCGATTTCCAACACGGGGTTATTGTAATTTAATTCAAACAAACCATTATTTAAATGTGCCACTCCAAAACAGACATTATTCTTATAAAAGAAACAACCCATCATTCCAACCATGAAAATAAATCCATGCATATCCAAACTTGATAAATAAATTAAGTTCATTATAACACTACATACATTATAACATTCATGTAAATCCAAAAGCATTCCAGTTTTCAATGAGAGATAGTAATCGCTAATGGCCAAAAAAGCCAACCTCACGCCATTGGTAGCTTGAGGATCCTCCTCTACTCTAAATATCATTCTAAATATACGTGTTTCTTACATTTGAATGCAAATTTTAGCCCCACAAGCAGTATATAACACCCAATGTGTAGAAATGGTAATATTTCAGTCGATATCAAACACAAATTTAACATCCCCATGCTTCTATGTGTAGTTTCTCTTCCAGTGTCCTGGATTTCCACATGAAAAACATACTACCTCATATTCCTTGCCCTACCTATGGATCATCCCATTTATAGAGGGGTAGTTCTCATGGGCTTCAAACTATTTATAAATCCTTAGACCCTTTGTCTTGTCCTTTCTCTTCTTATTCATCATAATGATTGTGGGTTTGTCATTCCCCAAGTCGTTATCTACCTGGTGAATTATGTTCATAAGTTTCGATGGACTCTTCTCACTGTTTCTCATGTTGTAGTTGACAATAAAGCAAGAGAAGGTGTTGGGAAGTGATGTTAGGATGAGATCTGTATGCAACTCATCCAGGAACATAATCCCTAAGATGTCTGGGCATTTAATGTAGTCAATAAGCATGACTACATGAGGCCCATCTAGCATAGACACTCCAATATTATTTGTTCACAAAGAATTGGATATCTCAAACCTCTCTTTTTTGGACCTCTCTTGATATATATCCTTATGGTTAGACATCATCTTATACAGGTCCTTATTTTTATGTTGCTTCAAGAGCTCATTATACATAGCTGGTAGCATGAAACATTGGACATATGTGGAATCATCCAAATGTTTCATATGGAGAGATATTTTCCCATCTTTGGAATAATTTCTATGAACCACTAGAATAGGCTCCTCTAGCACATGAAATTTCATCTCATGTAAAAGGGTGATGCGTAAACGCCTCTTCTACACCTGGAAATTGGTGCTGGTAAGAATATATTCCTTCTCTAGAATTGTTCTCAATGATATGTTTGATGTCATTTTTCATGGAATTTCTAAAAAATAGGATGTGAAAATATTTAGTAAATTATCATGATAACACTAATAATTAAATATAAATTAATACTTATTATTCTCCCACTATTTTATCAAAATCGAATAGCCATCGGAATATTTTGTTGCCTGAATATTTTGGTTGAAATGATCCATATTTCCCTTCACGTTACACAAACTATGGTTGGTTAAGCAACATGAAGGGTTTTAGGTAGGAATTAAAATTCCAAATTTATGAACACACAGATCCTTGATCCGTTAAGTTGAATCCCCAATTATGAAGTCCTTGTATTTTGAATTTCCTCAAACATTGCAAATTGGTCACACAATACCATGTTGTAGCAGTCAAACCTTGATGTGAACTATGTCATGGAAACCCAAAACTTCGAATTAGAATTCCATGATAATTGAAAGAACCCCAACTAGAGTGGGTTAAGCACTTTGATGTATTGTTCGATTCTAACTATGATTACGTAAGTCTATACTGAAATAATATTTTCTTGAGGGATTTTATCCTTAAATGTAAATTTCCCTTTTTTATCTTTCATACATTCATTTTAATATTAAGTGGGATATACTTAAGTGACTAACCATGTCCGAGATAATATTTACGCATAAGACATTTTTATTTTGGGTCCATATTGCATGCTTTTTTAATTTATTAATTGTTTGATTGTGAAAAAAACAAATTTAATAAACCATGCCAAAAAGATAAATAAAATAAATTTCATGATCATGATCTGGTTCTATTAATTAGTTTATCTAGCGGTTGATAAACAAAACCTAGACCAAGGATAGAAAACACCTTGAATCTTTTGGGTTCGTGTTTATATCTTTCAACCTATCCACCTTTATATCTTCTTGGATTGGTTTTTCCTTGGCCCCCAACTTGAGCTACCTCTACTAGCTTTGGATCTCCTTCCATTATGTATTCTTTTTTCTCACACGCCGGTGTGGGGTAAAATATGATTTTATATAAAAGAATCATTGGGAACACATGCCCAACATATTAATGAGGAGAAGGCTCAGAATCCCACAAATTTAATTTAAATAAATAAATTTAATGAAACCATCCACATAAAAAAGGTCCAGGTATAGCTCAGGATCATACATACATGGAACGATATTTATGTATTAATAAAAATAGCACTAAATTCATTAGTATATATTGTTTAAGATAAATATTTCACGAATCAATTACTTATTACCTTTAATTAATAAAACCTTTTATCTAAAAGATTTTTCTAAATTTCCATGAGATTCTAATAAATAATAATTTTAAACAAATAAATTGCTTTTAAATAATCATGGCACATAACTTTTACCTTGGGGGAACTCAGTGAATTCTCATTTATAACTACCCAATGAGTATAATTTAACATTACAAAAATGTTAAATTAAACGGATATATATAGAACACCTATAACGGGTGTTTCTCCAGCCTTACACCCTCACCATGATACATGTCTGATGGTTTTTCATAAAATAATATTAAATTTTAATAAATATATGTAATTTGGATGAGTACACAGAATGAAATTCCTACTAAATGGCATGTACTATCATTCATCATCCATATTTAGTACACACATGAGGATAAAACATGTATATGTACATCATAAATCTTTGTATTACACGATGTGTCTAGTGGGAGACACACCGTGTAGTATCTGTGTTTCATGGTATCCAGCCAAGAAAGATGTGTCTGATGTACATGGTCTGACCCTAACCCGAAGGGACTACACACCATGTCCAGTTTTTCACAATGTATGTAATCTTTAAATCATGTTCCAGATATTCTTGGTCAACACACAGGGTCATAAATATATATATAAACTATAACATATGGATTGGTATCATGGAACCGTCCCAATGCATTGAACCATGACTATAGAGTGTGTATTGTCAAATACACACTATGTGTTCTGGAGTTGTGTTGAAATGAACCTTTAGAACCTTTAGATGACATCCTTATTTATTTTATTTTAATAAAAATTTAAAAAAAGTTCATTTTTGTAAGGTGAACAACAAAAGAAATTGGAGGAATAGATCTCGAGATTCAGATTTACAGAATGATTAAATTGAATTGAAACCAATAAATTTTTAATTGCGAAAATCAAAAATTAAAAACTAAATTATTATAATCAATGATATTACCCCTATGATACCATTTTTATGTTCCAAGCTTGGCGGAAGTGCATGGATGGGTTTCACCAACTACAATTTCACCCTTCACAACAATCAATCAGAGATCCATCATGATGATAAAAATCCAGATCCCTAGAATGGAATGAAGAACAAATAAGAAATAGAAAATTCCTAGAACTAGGGATAAGATCATCATATGTTTCTTATAACCAATTTAATTTTATGACCAGACTTAACTTGATGGGATTATCTCTTCGTTGATTCATCTGGTCATGATATAATGTGATTTATCATTGCATCGCAGAAGCCAAGTGCCAGCTTCCTCTAGTGGTGATCCACAAGTTCTCCGTGTATATTTGGAAATTACTAAAGGGAATTCTAGGTGTCATCATGGAAGATCCATTGATTGTGATGTCCACCTTCAATCACTGTGAGAGTCGCTTCAAAAGAGATCACCTTGATCCGATGGAGGTAGATCTCTCTAGTAACATTAGAGCATTCTTGGAGGAAAGGAAATCTATCATAGATTGAGTTCTTTATCTAGATCCATTGTGCACAACTTTAAATAATGGTTAGGCTTAATTAGAATAATTTAATTGGGATTCATACTACATAGAATAATGATATAAAATAATTACCCATAGTTGTTTATTTGTTTCATTTAATTATTAGTAAGTCCCTATGTCTAATAATAGTGTTTGACTATTATTATTACTATATATGTTCCCCTCGAATTCAACCTAATATTATTTAATTAAATAAATAATATTATTTCTCACAATTTTACTAAAAAACCACATGGCGTGTATATTAATATATAGGGTATGTAATTTTGTTTTCCCATATTCCATTATATTATTGATCACATTTATTAGAACATGAATAATTAATATTTATTTATTAAAAAAATAACACGACATTATTCTCTAAGAAATATATTATTTCACCCACAATATATTCTATCGAATAACTAGTTTTGAAATAAATATGATCACACATCTTTGAATAACTATTAAGCCAAAATCGGGAATAATAATTATTTAACATGTTAAATGAATATTTAACTGAGACACTTGGATATACTTAGTTTTAGACTATATAGGAATCTTTCTCAATGGAATTAGGCAGCTCCCGCATAATGTACAAGTTTGGCATCTAGCAACACGCCAAGTCACCCATAGGGAATGAAGTTAATGTTGAAATGATGTGTCACCTCCTATAAATTCTTCCCATGTAATGTAATCCCATTTTCCCAAAATCATCAATCAAGAGGGTTGTATTATAGTTCCATAAACCAATGTACTCGATTATTATTTCTTTGACTTCCCAGAATTGAACTTTACCATTTCTAAACAAGGGCATGGATTTATTTAGGATATATCAATTTTATCAAATGTCCTAAGATAATCATCTTCTGTTATAGAATATAAGGGACACACCCTTTCTCACATTATCTATTAATATGGTATTACTCGTGTGACACCCAAAATATTCTACCTTACTACAAATAGTGTGTTGTCACAGTTTTTGTCAGTACATCTAAGCGTGGAAGTTATAATACCCATTAATAATAATAAAAAATTGTATGGGCCAATACACACATCGGCAGATTGGAACATCCCATGACACTATGGAATGTGGATTTCCTACTAGCTTTTCTCGTTCTCAAAATATCTTCCTAGATATTTCCAATGGAACATACCACTATAATGTGCCGAAAAGTTTTATGAGTCATCACCCCTAAAGGAATGCATTATTTATGTTCCTCTAATAACATCATCGGGCCATATAACATATATTCCAGAATACTGTTATGGGTCTTCTGGGTTCTCCTCAAAGTTGGGATCCACTATGAGCCTTTAGTGTAACATCTATCCTTAGGACATTACGATATGAGTTGTCACGTAGAAGAAAAATCAAGACGTGATAAGTTATTTATTTATATTCAAATCCATGACTACAAGATTATCATACAGTACAAAGTAGAGGGTTCTAAGTCACCAACTCTAACAGAATGGAAGGAAACTGGTCCCATGAGTGTTGGTTTATTTAAGTAGAAAGGGGAGGGGATTTATGGATCATGGAGAAAAAGTCTATCATATATGGAGAGAAGGTAATGGCGCAACTAACTGTTTAGATAATAATATTATCCTACATAATACCCTCAGAGAATTTTTTAGTATAGGATCCTTTCTAAATGATTGTAATCTTATTATTCAAGGAGATTCCCTAGGCCTTCTTTATTTTCATATGACCTTAATTTTTCCCTTTTTTCTCTCAATAATAAAATATTCTGATTTTTAGTCAAGAATAAACCCACAAAGAGTTAACACTCGCATGATAAAAGTTTCAATATATCTTCAGGGGAAAATGTTATCCATACACATTCACATAAATTCAAATCCAATAGATTCTACAAAATCAGAATGATTTCATGACCATAGCAATGTATTCATTGAGGTGCACATAAATTTCATGATACTCCCTAGATATAGATTGAGATATGTTCTTCAAATCACATATATTATTGTATGGATTATGTCAATATATAAGGGAACAAATGAGAAATGATCTTGACATCTATTATCTACTTATAGCCTTAAAGATCTAATCATGTGAGATGCTTCAGGGGACGATCCTATTATGGGGGTATGTGGATCTGGGCTCTCAGGCTAGTTCCAATTAGCTATGGGAGTGTCAATGTTTCACTAGTTATGTATGGGTACATATCTCATGATACATTTCTTCCCACCAATCTATTGAGAGGGATATTTTTTATGGATCCCACCCCCTGTTAAAGGAAGAGACAAAATCATGGATTTCTTCATGATAACAAATATGTAAAATGAGTAGGAATAGTAGTAGCATGTGGGAAACTATATGATATGTTTCTACCACCACCCCTAAGCGGTCTGTTCCAGGAATAACGAGATAGAGGATGGGGTGAGGACAACATCAAATAATATAGACCTATAAATCAGAGGCTCTAAGTATGATTAATGATGTTCTCTATGTCCTTTATATTTTTTGGTGGTATTATTAGACCCTATTTTGAGGTACTCTATTTTTACCACTTTTTATTATGGATTGTCTGGGGTAAAATTAGGAGTTAGTAGAACCCTACGGTGGTGATTTATGATATTGATTTTTTTACTTTCAAGAAGGAGGTACACTTCCCCAAAAAATACATGTTCACGTGACATTTTAAAAAACCTTGTAGGCTAATCAATATCTACCAATGAGTATAGTGTCAATGTGCGGAGGATGAGTTACATTGAATTCAATTTTTGGAGATACATGCTTTTTTATATCAAGGATATCATTGATAGAGGTATACAAGAAGGTGATGGATTGAATGAGCTTCAGGTTGAAGGTGGGTTGTTCCCTTGAGACACAAGTGTGGTTTTATGTATGACATGTGGTTTTGCAACCCATGAGGGTTTTTCAAAGAGTAATGGGCAATTTTTTCCTAAGTATAACCCATGTTCGAGGCCTATAATTTCCAATGGATTCTTTTTTCACCCAGTATGCTTGGAGGAACCGTTAGAGATGATCAGAGGTAATACATTTTTATTTTTGGTGAAACTTGACTATGGTGGACTAAGATCCTCACATAAAACCTTCCTATACAAGGATAGATAGACCCTAAAAATATTTCTCAGTGTGTATTGGTTTCCTACCATCCATTCTCTGTTTTCTGATTCAAGTTGGTGTAGAAGCGTTTCAAGATTTTGTGATGAAGTACCGCCTCTAGGTTGCAGTGATCGTAGCCTAATCTGAATGAACTCATTTTTGGGAATATAGAACCAATATTTACAAGATGTCTAGAATGACCTATGGAGTAATAATTCTATGTGTTTTCAATTTCCTACTATATTTGTGGAATTTAAGACATATATCGAAGTATTGTTTTAATATAACTCCCTACTAAGAGTTATCTTCTTAATAGACTAGCACCATGGAAATACCACAATATTACCATCATTATATGAGTTGACTCTCATGGAGCAACATGAGATATGGTGAAGTTGGATGTTTTTCTAGGGAGGGCCTAGTACGACCTAGTGTGTATTGTCGGGTATCCCTATATTATTCATTGTTACACAAATATTATTGTGATCATATATTTATGAATGATAGTTGAAGATGATGTATCATGTATCTATTGGTAGCAGATCATCCATCCTTTTTAAGTGAGGCATTGTTACACTGAAAGAATATTTTGGTCATGTAGTATTTAAAGACAATATAATCCATAGAAACATTCTTGGTGAGATTTATGAATCTGGTGAGTACATCTAACTCTTTAGAACCTAAATCTCCAATCATGTTGTGAGATGATGTCCATTATATGTTTCATTACCTCAATAGTGAACCATGGTGTGTAGTGGTTTTCCTAACGAGAGATAACATTTTGGGTTCTGGAGGACAGGATTCATGTTTTCATATTGGCATGGTGTATTTACCCTGGTGGTGTATTAATAATTCCAGGTTATGTCATTATATTTATCGAGTAAGAGAGATGTTATACCCTTGGACTTGGTGACTATAGATGGACCAAAAATTTAGTTTTTTCCCACCTATCACAATCAAGGAGGCATGTACATTCTTTGTAGAATGATAAAGACATTGTTTTAATTGGATGTTGGGTACAGTTTTCCTTTTTTGGTTTCCATGAGTGAATTTTTATAGATATCATGGGATCCCTCCGATGAGATCACTAGACTGGGAGACCGTATTGAGATATTATTTCCCCCCTTGTTCCTAATATTTCTCTTTCCAATAAAAAATCATAATGATGGGGATATTGTAGTAACATTGATATTTCTATGTAACAATTATTTATATAAATAGGCATATTTATAAAGCCAAGAAATGAGTAAGCATGGTATTTTTGGGCACAAAGAACCTTGTTGTGGTTATGTTAAAAATACTAAATATATTTTATCATTTGTTAGGAATGTTTTATTAAATGTGTAACAACTCTGGAGTGGAATCTCCGATTAGAAATCAAAAGCCACATTTGAATCCAGAATATGGGGTTCACCCTAAATGTAACATAATTTTCTTCAGCATTAGGTGCTTGGTTGTAGGCCACCATTGGCAAGCTGTTAAAAGGAGGGTTATTAGTTTAATAAAATTAAATTAATAAACCCCTCCCCCTTGGGTTCTCTGATATGTTAGAAGAGATCCCCCACCATCTGAAACAGATGACTTCTGGATGATCCAAGGTAGGTTGGTGTCATTGATCCCTATTTTTTATGTTGAGAATCATCGAATTCATATTCAACAACATATATGCGTTTTTATGGACCCAAAAAATAAACATTTCTCCAAAATATAGGGAGCTTTATGAACATTACATCATTTTATACATTTATGAATTTTTTATGGTTTTATATCCCTATAATGAATCTTAGAGATCCCCTAAGAGTATATCAGTGGTGTTAGGTAGAAATCAGGGATTTTTGGTTGGATTGTAGTGGATTCCCATAAAAAAATTCCCCATTACATGGCGAGTAGTGTAAGAGAATATGCCTTGTTTTATTCCTATTAAGGAGAAATTCTCATTGGGAACTATATGCAATGTACTTGGGGTTCAGACCATGTAGGAATCCTAGGTCATGTGGACTAGGGTTTTGGAAAGGTTTTTTGTGTTTAAGGACATGGTATTGTTGAAGTTCATGGCCAATGAAACGAACATAAGGTGTCGTATAAGTCCATGCAATGAGGAAAAAACCATGTGGAAATATATCCATGAAACAACATTTACCAAGGGTACACCGCCTATGGTGTGACATGGAATATAATTGTGTATGGGAAAGAATATTCATGGGATACTGGATAAGGTCAGACTCCATGTGTCATCGGGTATATACCCTATAATATTCTTTTATACGTCGAGTACTGATAGGGGACATGGAAAACCATCAGCTTCTCAGGACTCACCATGTACTACATGTACATACTATGTACTCCCCTAAAAAAATCCCTCTTGGACATATTTATCATGAAGACATTAATGGAGGACCACACATAACCTATCCTATGTAGTATTCCATGTAGGATTCATTTGTATCCATGGTTTTGGTGTTTTATATACAAAATTAGGTGAGGATATCATATATCATAGTAGATATTGATAGAATTGAATCAGCTAAGTGATCCCCCTTGGTCAATCCCTATGAGGTTATAGTGTGGAATTCCATCCCCAAGAGAGGATTGTGATCACATTAATAGGATGATATTTCATATAGCTGTTCTATCCAAATGGGAGGTTAGGGGTTGATCTACTATCATATAGACAATACTAGATTAGTTTTATGGTATCTTCCTGACCAAAACTACATGGATGGTGATCAACTATCTAGTATGAAAGAACTTTAAGGATTGTTTAATCATAAAATATAAAACCCCCAACATAGAGGGTGGTATCTACATGGTTTTTGGAATCATATCATATACAATCCTCTACTTAGTAGGCAATTACAATAGGGTTTTGGTGTCATTGGTTATACAATCAGTTACATAGTGGTTTATTCCATGTGAATTTTTTAGAATCATCCTGACATATAATATAATGTCTATGATCCCCAATATGAGTGATATGATCTAAAAGGTTTTAGGTTGTGTTTTTGGTGTCCCCCAGAGGTCTTGGGTGTGATCCCCTATCTTTTTGATGATATATGTATAGTTTCATATATAGTTAGTGGTGTACCCCATCAAGAATCAGGGAGACCCCCTAATTGATTATAGAGATCCACTTGGTTCTTGTCTGAATTTATACATTGGTACACCCAATGAGTGTGTTTATAAAGATTTATTCCATCAGGGACAGCGAGGATATGTCATATGATTATAAAAACAAGATAAATTGTGAAATCTTATGAGATTTGTAGAAGGGATAGTAGAGTTTTCACTAATTATTGATATCTATGATGTGTATCATCAAGTTTGTTTGGTCTCATGAAGTGAGTACACCTGGACGACCATGATCTTTGAGTTTCGACTTGGATCTTATGGTTGGTTGTGAGATTGGGACATCATGAGAATCTGAGTCTCAAGTAATTATAGATGGTTTATTTTTAGGATTTTTTAGAGATTTCTTGTACATTAATTGATATACCATGTGAATTAAATTACAAGTCATTTAATGTCGATGAGTTTTTGAGATGCAGTTTCTCATTCTCTATCTCTCTTGGGTTTCCTCTTCTGAATTACAGCCCAGATGATTGTTTTATTTCAGTTCCATGATTTTTTTCGGATTTTTGGGATCTGATTATGTATTTTTATACTCTATATTACATTGGACCTTCTAACACATGTCAAATATTTTTTTAAAAATTATTCCTTTCAATATAGACCTTGGAGGTCTAAGAGGAAGAGGATCTTTGAGAGCTAAACAGGGAGAGGTGTGTGCCAATAGTTCCATTTTATAGTAATCCCCTCTATATGACTAGGTTAGACACTTTTTTATATTTTAATGGAATTTTATTTTTCCATTTTATGAAATCTAATTAAGTTTTAGTTTATTGTGGGATTTAGATTTATTCATTCATTATTGTATCATTTTTTTATTAGACATGCACTATTTCATAGAGATGGGTGTGTGTGCATGTGTATAGGTATCATAGTAAAATTCATCTCATTAGTGTAATATTTGATGTTGGAACTGGTCTCCAACCACTATATTATTGTTGATAATCTTTGTGATGTCACAGTCATCTCATTGTTGGCTTAGAGATCCATTTTGGGTCGGGTTGTGACATGAATTTCATTAACCGAAACATCCAAAATAATGATACATACAAATCATTGGAATAAAAACCCATAAAAATAATTCTAGTAAAATTCCAATTCTCTACTCTCTATACATTAATTTTCGATGATCTATGAAAAATTGACCTCATGGTATTGAATGGAACACAACTTGTTAGGATGAAAAACTTGTAACGTGTGGCCTAATAAAAATACAATAGTTTATTTCTTAGTCTTCTATAAACGAGAAATAAATTTTTTTTCGGAAGTGAAAAACAATCCATAAACATTTTATGGACTAGCATGTGGAACTATAAAAAAAACAAAAGTATATATGATTAGTCCCTTGGCTGTGGAAATTTTTTGGGAATTCCTTTATTCCTAAAATTTCTAGTATAGATATTTCCATAAAATTTAAAAAAATTTGATAATGGATCATCATTAAAGTGGACCAAGATTAGTGTTAAGGCGATGGAAAATTGTACTTATGGTTTTCATTTAACCATCCTAACGAAGATATAATTTTTACTCTTGTATTCATAATTATGTATGAAATCATTATCTGATAAATGCATAAAAATTGTTATGGAATGACATTTAGGATGATACAAGAGATATATAACTAAGAGAAACTATTTTTTCATTTATTCAAAAAATGATGATTAAGGAGAACATAACCAAACTATAGTTTTCCCACATAAAAAATATTTCTATTATTCTATATTCTTAATATATTCATAATGTACATTCATTCCCTAATTATGATCATTAATTTCTTGGTATAGCATAGCTAATGTTACAATTTTTGTTTTTTTCATCAGAATGTAGTACTTCAACACTCTCAACAAAATCTTATCATTATTAAACATACTCCTTTACTAATTGATTCTATTCATAAACCAATCTTTCAAAATTTTCCAATTCTAATTTAATCCAAAAAATCTCCCAGAAATGATGGTCTAACAATTGATAAAGTATTTCCACCATGGCCATATTTTTTTGTAACTCATTAATTCCATCCTTCATCCACTCTAATATATTTAACATTTTCACTAAGAAGAATATTTCTAGATACTACAAAATATTCCAAAGACTCTCTATTCACATGTCTTTATTAGAGTGAACTATCTCTCTCTCAAGTGGTAATGTCTTCTTTCACTTTACTATGTATGGAATGGTTGAAAAATAATACATATACTTGAAGGGAGAAAATGTTATGTAACATATAAAATTTCACAACTATGTGTGGTATTGGAATTTTAAAGATAAATTTCCATGTATCACTCTATACTGTTCACAATAAAATGTTAAGCCTATGAATGATTTCTTGATCCACATCAAAATAATAATTGAATAGAACAACATATTTAAGTACTAACTCAACTGGAGTACATTATTCTACCACACATATAGAAATAATTGTTCCACTTACATTCTATATATTTATATCCTCAATTAACTTAGATATTGAAAAAGCAATTTGTATCAGGAATGATTATAATATTGGTCATCAAATTGAACATTAAAGAAATATTCCATACAATGAATGAAATAATATAAATAAAAAGGTATAATACTTACTTTAACTGATAGAAATACAAAATTATAATTTTTTTTCATCCTCATTAGTCGCATAAAAATATATATTTTTTAACTATAAGATTCAACTTATTGAAATTTAACTTTCATTGATGAAGGAAAATGAACTTATATTGAAAACTGAGACTGACTCTCCCTGGACCTTGGTCAGCGCTTCCTCCCTGGCTGTACTATCTAGGAGAATGAGGCCAGTTTACCCTAGGGATGTTGGTATTTTCAAATAATGAAGCCATGAAATGATAGACTCTCGTATCAGTTCGATAAAAATAATAATTTTTGTACATGAATCTATTTTTTCATTCCCTTCATTGCTATAAAACCTACCAGAACCCCCTTATGGAGGTATAATTGGGTCCTCTATGAAATCATCCAATAGTTTCATCTCATTACAAACAGAGGTGGATACAATTGGGTTTTACAATCTTTTTAAATCACTCATCATCCATTCCACAGATGGACCATCAGGAATGGAAGACACTAAGATTTATAGGGAAGCAAACATATTAGGATCCTCCATTGTTGCAGGGTCAATCACTTTCCCTAGATTCGTAAGAGAATTTATTGGTATAATAGGATCCCCATGAGACATAAATCCTTTTATAAATCCTACCACTACTGAATCCTTTTGAAAATGATAAGGAGATGTATGATCATGGATGATTGGTGTTCTTGGGAATATAAAACTTGTTCTAATATATTCGCAAGTCAGCGTATCAAGAATATACCATTAATATTTTTTGATTATGTGATAAATTATAATACTCACATTGTATTCCAAATTTGTTTCATATCATGAACCTCTTCACAGTCCCTATCCTCATGGTTTACCATGAATATTGTCTCATTTGAGGAACAATTATCCTTGGTGGAGGTGGGAAAACTACTATAGGATTATTAATCATCACTCGATTATGCTATAATTTTTTGAGATAACCATCTTCCATAATTGTTTCATTGTACTGAATATTTATGCAAATGTTTTCCCCATTAATTTTTTTAATTGAATTAATATGTGATTACTAACATCCTACCTCCTAAAAAATGGGGGATTGACAATCCCAATAATTTTTAAGGAAGAAAACTAGAATGAGAATATATTCCACCTCTTCCTAAGATTTTGTTGCTTCATCTCTTGTTGTTAGAATCTCTCATACTCTATTGGAGTTATAAATTTTACATTAAAAATAATTTATTAAAAAATTTATCTCTTTATGATAGGCTATCCACCACCCAATATAAATTTTTATTAAAAAGACACTTTAAGGTAAAGTGGAATACCATAGTCCACCAAACTAAAACTGCTATGTGTTAAAAGAGCTCACCAAATTATTAAGCTCCAGTCTAAGATTATTTGAGTCAGAAAATCTATATAATTCCCATTGTAGAGTACTAACATGGATGTCTGGATCCTCCCGGATATGATCTTCAAGGTTGGTAACCATTCTGTCCGTTGTCTAAATTATGTCCTCCAAGGCGGATCATTCAATCCATGAATATAGATATGTCAACCAGATATGAATTAATAAGGAAAAAGGTGAAACTTTCATTAACATAGAATAATCTCAATAACACTCCTACATCCATATAATATATTATACATGAGTGTTTAATGGAGCATTGTGTTAATGTGAGTACCAATTAAATATGAGGAAGTGAATCCCCAGATTAATCAATAATAGGAGAATCCACCTCATTGGTCTCTTGTAAAATGGAGAAGGGAAAAGTGGGGTTAGTTAATTATGAAAATTCATGATATAAGGAAAAGACATAAATAATGAAATTCCCTCACATACTATTCATGATAAGGGTTTCCATTTCCATCTCCCTATTAACTCTCACTGACATAAGTCTTTAATATTTCATGTAACCAACTATGATAAATGTGTTGATAATTAAGTGAGTGAATAGAAGCATCATAGTCATGAATATAACCCTCCACCATCTAAATATAATATACATAATAAATAGTTTTAGGCATAGATATAATCATGTATCTAGCTAGGATGATGTACATCCCTTGGAAAAATCACCATATACCCAAAAACAATTATATGATTTTTTTTTGTTTCTTAGTCCCTACAATCCTTTGGTAATACAACCTATATATGGAAAATTATCAGGGTGGTTGTTCAATAGTTAGTGTTTAGGGATCGAAACCAGTAATTTGGGATATGGATGATGAATCATTATCCCAATTCATAGTAACTAATAAATTTAAGGTTTAATTGCATTACATTTTTTTGAGACTGAATCACTTAGTTTCTTGCCCCATTTTCTTCTTTCCTTGAATAACTATTAGAACCCCGATTATAGTTACTATTTTAGCCATCATTCTATTTGAATATAAATGAATCCATGCATTAATATAATACTTTGGAGGCCTATGAATGGATATATTAGATATAATATTGGTCTAAATCTTTATTTTTTCCCTTGTGAACATCATAAAAAATTTATGGGAGATTGTTAAATGTTTTTACATCCGCACATAGTTAATTAATGATATCTTTTCTGGGAAAAAATAAATTTACAACCAAACCTAGAAGGTGAATATAATTTGTATATTTTCACCCCATATATCATTGAAACTAAAACATCCCATATGGAAATATGGTGTCCCCATTTTTCATTGCCACATGATGCATCACTCACCAAATAATGGGTCAGAAGTGCATAAGGAGCATAAAAATGATCATAATGGTTGAGAAGACCATTCATGTTAGTTGGATATGGTTCCAATTAGTTAAAACTTATAATACATTATAAATATTGTTAAATTTATCCAATATTATTGGTTTACCATTGGTAATTTCATAACACGTCATATGAGCCTCTATGTAGCCCCATAGAACATAAATGGGTCAATGAGTCTATATAGGGATTTCCCCTACTAATATTTCCCAATAGATGATACAGTTTCCCCAGTATGATGAATACCAGATTATTATGCATTCCTATTTTCAATTTGGATTCCATAAACAATATCATGACCCTTACACCACAACTCAACTCATGTACCGGTACTAACATTGCAAAAAAGAAAATGTCTAGAAACACTATTATCTATAACAACTGATTAACACCTAGGGAAATATTCCATCCCCAATGAGTAGAGATTCCATCATATAATGCTGTCCAATAATCCATAGAAATCCTACAAGTCTTGTGGCTCCTAAAATTCCTTGGTATTCTTTCACAAGGATTTTGACCGTTCAATATGGAAACTACCATGATTTAGTCATGGAAGGATTCATTTAGGTTATGATGAGGCTATGTTCCCAAAAGTTTTTGTTTGATAGTAGGTAACTATTTCTTGAGTGGAGGACCCCTCAAAATATCATCCCATATATAAGAAGGATGGAGGAATTTATCATACATGTTACCCATGACTGGAACCTAATATATCATCCAAACATCCCAAAGGCTTATCCTAATTTCTACATGTACCAAATGGAATGTATTGGTATCTAGACTATATTTTCGATATATTATTTTTAAAAATATGTTTTTTATAATGGGATAACTTTTTTATTACCCTGATGACTTCATAATTCCCCATTACTTTCATCTTATATTTGAATTCATCACAACATTGATAAACCAAAAAGGAATAAACCTGTTCTAAGGAAAATTAACCTCTAAATGAATGATCCCACATTGTTGATGACACTAAATTCTTGTCAGTTGTAGCTATTATTATAATATACCTATAATATTAGATTCATAACTATGATGCCCATAGTTTTTCCTCTATATGAATAAAGAGTTTTCAAAAAAATCATTAAAACCACAATATTCTCATATATGCTCTCTATAGGGATATAGTTCCTCAAGGTGTATGATTTTGGATATTTAACCAAATAACATGTCAATTTATACAAATAGGCATAGAAAAAATAATATCAAACATCTATAGAATCTATAAATATGAATCCAATCTATGATAGTATAATCCTAGAAGCTGGTAAGCATGAGAATTGACAAGAATTAAGAGCATGGAATGAAATCTCTTTTTTCCATCATCTTCAACACTCTCAATCATTCCATTTTTAATCTTGTGTGAAATGCATAATTTTTTTGGATCCATATCCTTCTCACTATAACATGACGCAGTTTTCAATATTAAGAAACATAGAAATAATTATTCTAAAATCAGATATTTCAAGAATGATGTTAGGAACTATATATACTATATAGTATTCTGTGTAGACCATACACCATCTAAATTAATATGTGAGTTTTGGAATTGAAATGCATTAATATTTTGACCAACAAATGAGGGATATAGTTTTAATAAATTCTATTTTATGAATTAATATATTTACTACATTGAAAATATCTTCTAAAATATGGTATCTCTATGTGAATTGGGTCATGGACAATGTTCAATGACATAACCACAAAGTGGTTGTTCACGTTCCCCAAAAAATGAATTTTCCTAGATCCTTTATATATGGTGGGTCTCCCTATTGGCACTTTAGTACACCAAAAATATCATATATACGATGCAAGTTTACTCCTTGAAACTGTCACCATTTGGTGGATGTTTTTTGGAATTCTGATGGGGAAATTTATTGGGGTCCACATCTTTCCAAATAACATGATAATGGTATTGAAATTTTTTTAGGATCCAATAATGTGATCAAACGAAAAAATTAGAATTAAATTTTGAAAGGGACATGAATCTACATAATGATCAATGTCTTCTACATAACATTTTAGGATATAATGAAGAACTGACACATTCACATAGAACCCACCTTTAAAATGAAAGTCGTTTGAAAATTGAGGATATAGTAAAACACCCCCTTAGTATGAAATTCATTTGTGAAGTGATTATATAGCTCTATGACCCCTAAAAATTAATTTCTTTTTCTAAGAAATCTAGTTCATCTGTTTCCCATACTAAAAAAATTTGTTTGTGGTCCAAGGCATTTATTTTTAGTTCACTGCAAAGAATCATATATATTACCCTACTATACATTTGGGAATGTCGTTTTTTAATAATCCTTCATCAAATTCCCAATTACCTCTTAAAGAAAGAGAAATAAAAAAAGATACATATTTTGAGATAATATATAAGGATAATGACTAAGATTGAGATTAATAATTTTCCATTTTGAGAATCTCACCACAAACCATAGATAAAAAACTCACCATAAAGAAAGAGAAGACTATATATATATGATTCCATTATAAATTTTTTTGTCCTCAATGGTTTTCCATCATAAAAGGGGAATCTCTCCTAGTAATACAAAAAGGATATTCTATCGTTCATTAAAAAATACGTTCATGAAGGAACATCAATTATAGTGGAGCCCCTCTTGGGTATCCCCTATTTTTCATTACATGAAAACAATTTGAAATAGGATATATAATGTGTATTTATCTCAGTACTCTCAACGCTGTTTTTTTGTTTAACTATTTTCTTTATATTATCATCTCTAAAAGTATTAAAATAATTCTCTCACATCAACCCAAAAACCCATTTAAGATAAAATTATGACCTCCTTCAAGACCTTATGAATAGTATTATCAAGGTATCAGGTACACCAGTATGATTCCCTTTCAATAATAAATTCCATTATTAAAAGTTTCAATATTTAACACTCCAAAATAGGCAGGGTTCTTATGATTTTTTCAACAATTAATCCCCTGGGTAATGATGACCTCAATCCTAGAGGGAGTGATGGGATCCTTCCAAATTCAATAAGTAGCACTTACCTCCAATATACTTATTAAAACATTAAGAAAATATGGGAATATCTCAACCTTGTTTCTAATTAATGGATTCTAAATCCCTAATCTAGGGTATATGAATATAAATTAAGATAAATAAAGGAATATACCCTTGAATAATTCCATAGTTATTCTTACTGGATACCTCTCCATAGCCCCATACTCTTGCATTAATGTATGTGCAGTAGATATAAAGGGAAGCCCTCCTAGATTAATCCCATATCCATTGTTACAAGATGTTATATCACTCTTTCCAGATACAAACCCCTCCTTTGTTCATCAATAGATGAAAATATTAATTAGATTACATGCCTCTAGTTTTTTTAATTCCCATTTTAAACCAACTATGAAATGTGACTAATATTCCGATATTCCATGTTCCTCACACTGATAATGACACACATGGGATTAGGGGCTCCATTTGATCAAGTTAGAAGTACAATCATAATTCCATCATTATTCCTTATAATTTTTTATAGTCTCCAACCATACCATCATATTTATTGGGACATATTCTTGATAATATTACCCAACCCAAAGGACTACATTTCTTCTAGATCATTTCATCACACCCTCATAAGGACAAACCAAAAGTAGGATTACATATTCATATATTTGTATCCCATGTGATGCTAACACAACCTTGTTGTGCACCATTTCATGCTTCAATAACCCAAATTTTTATCTAATGTTTTTGTTCCCACAGTACACCTTTTCAAGAATATCTCTCCTAGTAGTTTTCAATGCATGATGTTAAACATAATAGTTTGGTCCTTGTCACATCACCTTAAAATGTACGATGTGTCCAATTAATTGGAATCGAACTACATGATTTCTGGTTCTTTTGTGATTACAGATAGGAAGACCCTTCATGCATTTCAAAATATATTCAGAACTATTATTTCATTCCTGGATGAAAATAAATTATAATGGGCCCATTTTGTGGAATTAAACCAATATTAATTAATGAAATGAATCAAAAAATAATAACAAACATGATAAAGAATCCATGATATGTATAGATGGTTCCATTAATGGATAACCAATAATATTTAAAATTTGTACCATTTCTGGACATCCTTTAATACAAAAAGTTAGTTCCATTAATGGAGATCCTTTGAATCATACAAATGTTCACTTCCATCCATGTTAATAAATGATTTCTATCATGGAGGTGACCAATCACATACTTGGATTTGGTAAGAATTCACAAACATATATTAAATATATAAGATATTATGGAGTAGGAAATAATTCCCCCCAATATGGTATGATGAGCCTGACCTCTAATCCTCTTAACTAATGTGAGTTCATTAGTGCCATGGGAATAATGCCTCAGCAACAACCTACCTTTGGATAATAGGTCTATAGCCTATCACATATTCCCAAAACATTGATATCATAATGTTCCATGAATAAATTCAATTGGAATCCTTGAAAAAAAATCTCATTGATAAAATTATTTTCCCAAGTGTCTAATTCTGGGTACATCAAAAATATTCCTCAAAACATATTTTTACTTATATTTATGTGTCATGTTGTTTGAATTACATTTATAAAACACAAGATATTTTGTTCTATTGTTTTCACTAACTATGGTAACATTTAAATGTCTTAATTTCTATTCTTGTTCATATTTTATCATTATCATTATAGTTTCCACACAACAAGTCTTTCTTGAAAAATTCGAAACACTATATAATTGAATTGAAAAAAGATACCATCAACTTCAATAATTATCAAATTTATTTCAATGCTCAAATGAAAATATTTTATATTTAAATAAATGTTCTAACATTATCCACTGTAATTTATATATGGTGAATAATCCTAATTACAATATATACATTGATGGATCATCATTAAAAATTAAAGGTAGATGTTATGCTCACCCAACTTCTTGGCTTCTACATGAAAATATTATATCAATAATCCCTATACTTCAATGAACCCAAATAGGATTTTATTCTTACCTAAAACTCAATGAATGAAACATTCATCCACATTAATTTTTACCTATAATTTTTCATATCTTACACTTCATCATAATATATATTTTCTATAAGATCAACTCATTTACTTCTTCAAAATCCATTTAAATCTAATTTTCAAAAAAAGTAACTCAATTCCATGAATCAATTTGGATACCCACATATCACACATTTTTTATAGATAAATGTACAATGAGAAAATTATTAATAATTAATTAGAATATACTTGATTACTTTAGTTTCATTTAAGCTTCTGAAATCTGCTCAAACTATTTTTCACATGAATTTCCAAGAAACTACCTCATTCATTTCCATTTGAATCGATCTCCAATAGTATCATTAATGATATATTCAACATCAAATATTCTTTTTGATATTTAAAATTAAAAAAACTCAATAAATCAATGAATATCATTTTTTCCTTTTTCAAATGTATAAAGATATTACCTCTGTTACTTATTCCAACACCAAACGAAAAGATATTTTTTAATATTATCAAATCAGTATATCTTAACTTAGTGCATGTATACTACATAAAATATATTCTCTGTATTACACTCATCAACAACCATATTGACATCATGACATATTTACTTTATTCATATTAGGAAAAAAAATATAAATTAGGTTAAAATCTCACACCGTGTGTTTTTGATCAACATAGACCAATAATATTAATGTCCATCCAAATTCATCACTCCCCTATTGATAATTAAAACAATGAACCATGATTTAGGATGTTATAAATTCACTTAAAGTATTTTTAAAATAATTATTACACAATTTTTCTATTTTATCCATGATCAGTTTATAATATAAGTTAGACATATCTGGATAAATAAGTTGTCAATAAATAAACTATAATCTTATGTCTACTCAAATAATCATTTCTTAGCGGTTTTTAGGAAGACTAGAAAGACCGAACCAACTGTTGAACATATTATCATAATAATTAGAGCGTTAATTCCAACACTCATTTCAAAAAAAAATTAAACATTCATAAACTTTTACGAGGATTATATTCATTCTAAAATTTAATTTTATAATGTATCTTCATATTTATCTAAGTAAAAAAAACATCTCATCCTAAGCATTAGAACTTCTTCTTGAGATGTTTTAATTATAGAATAAGAAAACATAGATTTACAATTATATATCTATATCCATTTTATAGAATTTAAGATTTCATGAAATGTAATATTCAATAATTTTCTCACACACCTCTCAATTGATGGATAAAATCAGTATTTATTACATCATTGTTGACCCTTTTCCAATTAATATGTGTGATATAAAATTAATATATCACTCTAAAATGGAATCATTGAATATTATATCCAAATTTGATATCATACACATCTTCCTCAGTTATCCCCTAGAATATATACATTCTATATAGTTCCCTTCATATAATGGTCAAATATAATATACTATAATAATATAGAAATCGTAGTATCCTTGGTGAGTGAATCAAGATTGTGAGTTTTTTCTCAATCAATATTGTCATTTATTTTCATTCTTATTTTTTAAATCTCTCTTCATTACTGATACTATAGATTTATAAATTCTATTCTTCATTGGAAGCACAATGTCCCTAACAATATCAACAACCACCTTGTATAAATCTATCAACTTTATTTTTTCCATAAAAAATGTTTCTTTTGGTTATAGCTTCAAATTTTCTATTTTTCTTCTTGATATGATGGGATGATCGAACATGTTTTTGATACATGAGAAAATATTATTCACATTCCACATAAAAACTCTTGAGATACCAAGTTTTCATTTTTAGAAAACCTCTTAGGAAAATTAAATTCTTTTTATGAAACATAATATCTACCTTTAGAACATTCACATTATTATACATTCATCATATTTATTTACATTTATAATTGGTACAGAAAATTGATCACAAATTCAATATATTCATGGTATGCTATTATGATCTTTACACATGCATTCTCAAAAGTCTCGTCCACCAAACATATCCTTTAATTTCATTCTTAGTTTGATTCAATATATTTTGTCAACCTACTTCCATAAACACCAATAGTTGTTTTTTTATTATATATTGTGTCTTATTCATCCAAGGAAGATGATTCTCTTTTTCCCAAGTGTGTAACTATTATAAGACATCCTTGTTTTTCTTTTACTGACATTATTCTTTTAATTATAACCCAATAATGACTCATATTTTTTAAAACATGGATATTTTTTGGAATTTTAGTTCTTCTCACATTAGAAATAACTGAAACATTCTTAGTTGAATTATAAAAACATTATTCTTTAGGGTGAACACTCTTTCTTAAACATCCAATGAATTTGAAAATAACTTCCAATACATTTCATATACATAAATTGTGATCCATATTTTTTGTACTACGTTGTGTATCATCCATTATTCCCTTATTTTTTTGTGTTTTAGTAGTCGAAATATTTTGTGAACAATCCTATTCATTATTCCTAAACATTCAACTACACCAGAAATAGTAAATAAATATCAATATTTTTTTAGAATCAAACTAAATATCTTTTTCCGTATATTTTTATGTCCATTTTCCATTATCTAGGATTATTTTTAGGGGAAAATTCTATTATACTTGTTCTCATCCACCATAAATGTAGTGTTTGGATCATGGCTAATTTCCTCAAAACATCTTTGTCCATAATTTGAATATAGACATCAACTATTCTTGTAAATGGATTAAGTGAGAATAATAATTTTTAAATAAATGGATACACTTTTATTTTTTCCTAAAATATATTAGACATCAGAAAATCTCACTCTCTCCTTTCCATTATATTAGGATATTTTTAAAAGTTCCCCTTTCAAAAACTATGATTACAGTTCTTCTATATGTTTTTTTCGGTGTAATTCATCTTATATTAATTATAGATTTTCAATTTAACATCCAGTTAATAACTCATAATATTGAGGATATTTTTCATATAGTTTCCTATATTTATTCTATCTTCACATTCATTCTTGATCTTCTCAACTAGAATGTAATTCAATTTTTTCTTATCTTGAAATAAAATCTCAATCACCTCTATCTTGTTTTCTATATAATATATATATGTATTCATGTCATCATTTAAAGAATTTTTCTTCAAATCTCTAGATATTATATCCAAAACATTTCAAAACCTTACCTTTACTGAGTTTTTTATCAAATCCATTACAATTTTAGTGAATCTTACAACATGCTTTATATTCGATATTATTTTGACCTCAACATTTGGTGATTTGTTCATAGAAAATTTATTTTTGATCCAATGACTTTTCAATTATGTATGATTATTCCTTAATTTGGATTATCTCCTCTTTAAAGAGTAATAATTATGAAATATCAAAACCAAATAAACATTAGGAAGAAAAAAGTTATAAAACGAATCCTGATTTTATTTATCTAGTAGATCATTTTAAATATGATTTAACTTTATTATTAATGGGTCTTCAAGGGGGAAATAGTATCTATAAAATTAATTACTTATCCTACATGGAATATATATAAAATAAATGCAGTATAAACAATTTAAACCTTCTTTCCCGAGAATATCTCATCATAATAATCACTTTTCAAGGTACATCTTATATAATTTTGATTAAAACATATAGTTGTTATATTTTATTCATATGTTAGTTGGAGTAATGTTTTAGTTAACATTAATATTACTTTATTTTTACTCATTTCTAGAGTCATGGAGGAGGTTATACTATGAGAAATATTTGATGAATCTTTTCTTAGTCCACAATTAATAGTACTGTTCTATGAGAACTAAAAAGTTCAAAAACATTTAAATTTATATACTATTTAGAATATACATAAAATGTAGGGGAAAAAAATTAGATTCATCGAATATTTTATCCTTATTTTGGAATAGAACATGGTCCATATTGTATAAAATGTGTTGGAAGCTAAAAATATTAATGAATTCAATATTGGATAAAAACCGCTGAATAAAATGGTATCTAAAATCCTCAAATATTAAAATAAATAAATACTAAAATATGAGATAGTTTATTGGGCTTATAAGCTTTTATAGAACTAAAGTAGACATGACACTAGATGCCTGTAAATAATTAACCATATCCACATAATAATGCGTGATGTCCACTACATCATAGTGTTTATCATGGATAACTAACTAATGGGGAGGTATGGTTCATTATGGTGCTCTGATGGTGGGGTGAACTTACTCAAAATCTAATAAACCACAATTTAGACTAATCTATTGTCTTAAATATCTATGTGAAACTCATTGAGAATAATTAGCCACCATATGATTTAGGTATTAACTATGGGGTTATTTTGAAGAAACCAAAGAGTATGATGAATAGAAATTTAAATATACTTTGAAAGAAGAAGATATGAATTGAATTTTTCAATTAGAAACTATAATAATAATATCTTCTTCATTGGAAATTTATTTTTCGTTTTAGGGTTCAATGGTAAACAGACCATAAGTTATTATATGTGGATCCCATTAAAACGTTATGATGAAGAAACCCAATCTTTATAAAATTATGTTTCATACATGAGAGTCAATGTCAAATTTAACCCAGGAGGTTGAATAATAGTAGGGTATACAATACTCATTTTTAGTTAATTATAAGCACCAATATATTCATCATTAAAAAAATTGAGAAACCAAAAATTTTCAAACATAAATATTATAACATTTTATACAAATATTCAATACATATCATTAAAATATATGCACCACAACTGATATTTTTTATTTTATTTAGATGCTAGATACATTAACACCTGATTTAATGAAATATCAATATCATCAAAAATTTTATTTTTCCATAGTACCATTCATTGAAATTTTAAAACTATTAACATTATTCATTTCCATTGGAAAATGAAAACATAAAAAATATTTAGATCAGATTGCAAGTAGAAATAAAAATAGCATGTATTAATCAATGATCAATACTGAGCATAAAAATAATAGTTTGATAACATAAGAATGTTTTGACAAATTAATTAATGAACATTAGTCACGAGTAATGGAATATGGTTTTATAGTAAGAAAATATATAAGTTATAAGGGTGTGGAATCCCAATAATTAATAATGATTCCTGATAACATAACATAATCATAATACATAATTATGTAGAATACAGAAAATGTTTTAAAATAATATTCATTGTCATGGCTCACAGCTAATACTATCATAGTGGATATAGTTCACATTCCATTCCATCATTTATATATTCAAGGATCACACTAAATATTAACATATATCACATAGTCCCTTAATGAAATGGGATCAATCCCCATTAAATAACTTATTATCTAATTATATATCATTATTTTACACATGCATTGGAGGATTATATAATTCTAGGCCCTCTTTTCACAAGGTGAAAACCACACATATGTATTCCAAAAGATATAAAAACTATACTCATATTATCAAAACATAGAATTAGGAAAATAAATAGGTTTCATAAACCTTTCATAAAAAATAATCATAATATATATATAAAAGAAGTTTATGGTTTTGTACAGGAATTAATAATCTCATCATAGAATAATTAGCATGTGCGAAAGAAATAGATTTCATGTGATCAAGTTAATATCATCATCATTATATGTCAATAAGAAAAGTAGATGGAATCATAAGTGAATAACCCAAGTGAAACATAAATATCCTTAATGGATGTGGAAATATATGTAAAAAATACCTTAAAATGATATTTTCAAAATTTCATTGTGAATGTGAGAAAAATATACTTTACTTTTGATAATAGCTTATCCAAAAAATAAATGAAAATAATGGAAATTATTATCATTTCATATAATAATTTAAAATTATAAACGAGTAATAAAATAAAATTAAAATAAGGTTTTTTAAATTCATTCATGAATTATATGTTAAAAGATCAAATTAATCAAATAATTTTGTAAAAAAGTTTAAAATGGCATGTTTAATTAATTTTAAAAAAAAATATTCCTTTTAAACATTTGTAAATAATGTAAAAGGTGGTGAAAATTTAATTTTTGAAACATTTCCTATAAGGGTAAAAATATTTATAAAAAATTTAAAGAGTAAGTAAAATTAATAATAAATTTGTCTTTGAAAGCAGATATAATGTCAGTTTGTCATTAAAAATTATGTTCTCGGTCAACTTAAATACCCATAAGAGGAAATCAAGAACCATCTAATATCGTACGTGTTCAATAAAATTTTATAAAAGATATAAATATTTAATAAAATTATATTCATTCGTAACATAATATTCATCATTGCATTATTATTTCCAACATTCCTTTAATGAATGATATTTTCATTAAAATGAATATTCGTGTGAAAACTAGTCCATTTCTGATGCATTTCTCAGTTCAGTAGTTCTAATACATAATCCTAGGATAGATTTTCATAATATATAGAATAATATCCTATAAATAAGTATCATAATTATTCATTACATAAACATTTAAAATCATTAATATAATTCGTCCATGAAAAATGAAGTGTGTCACATTGTAGAGGTTGTTGTCCACACGTACACATAGGTAACATTTTCAATTTTTGATTAATGGAAAAAAATAAAGTTATTCAGTATTTAGCCATTTTAGATTAATAATTAAATTATAAATATAATATATATTCATTAATTATATCCATATAACCACAAATATAAAGAATAAGTGAAATAAAAATCAGATTGCTTTGTGGAGGTGGTAGTCCACACCTACACAAAAAAAAATTATTATTTTCAAATGGATGATATGAAGATAGGAAATTTTAGGTCTATAATCATAAAAACATATCAGTATATTTATGATACTATAGTAATTATTTTCTATTATATATAATATTTTTTTAAGATGTGTAAAAAGAAAAAAACTTTATAAGAGTTGGGAGAGACAATTACATATTTTTTTCAAAACCTCCTTTAACTTACACTTTCATCACTCATATGGTGGTATTATAAAAACAACAAGAGCTGAAAAAAATGGAAAAATTTACAAAGGATTTTGAGAGGTATTATAGGAGTTATATGGATCAAAGTTTGAGGATATGGGAGGATAAGAAGTTCCCATTTATAAGAGAGGTGAAGAAAACAACTAGAATAACTTATATGGATTAAATAATATAGAGTCTTCTTCTTGAGATAGTGGATCCATATGTATAATAAATAAAAAGTTTAGTAAGATAAGGTTTAAATAAATTCAAAAAAAAAAACATTTATACAAGTTTATGTAGTATTTATACACCTATATCATATTTTAAACCCATCGGTAAACTCATTTAAACCCTAACTGTGGTAATATATTTCATATATTTTGATTATGAATTATTAAAAAAAATTAATCCAATGGAATTATATTAATTATGATAATTTGGAATATTGGGAAATTTTTAAAATAACCATTTAATATAATTGTAGGAATCACATTTTAAATTAAGTGTGAAAACGCATCAAAACCCTATTTTAGAAAAATTCATTTTTAAGAAATTAAACAGAATTAGTACTTATTCAATCACTAGTAAAAACTATTATAATAATGATAAAATATTTTAATGAATATATAATACAAAAATTAATTAAACAAGTACATTAAATTATATTAGTTTATTCAATTAACATAGAAAAATTGTGTGCTCTTAAAAATAGATTTATTGAAAAAACACTTTCTATCATAAAATGATTTTATTTTACATTAAAACTAATTTATAATCCATAAATTAAATATATAAATATGTAAAAATATTTTTTCGTATTTTATCGATTCTTATTCATAACCTCTAATCCAATATCTTCACCAAAACTATCAAATTAAATAATAACTTGTTAATATTATATCGTGGTTTATTTAAACTCTTTGTGGCATATAAAGAAAAATATCAAAGAAATACTATTTATTTAAATAAATATATATCACATAATATAGGTTTGTTTCATTAAACCTCCCTTATAATAATTTCTCCCTCAAAAGTTCCTCACACTCACGCAAAATAATGACAATACTTCTACCTCGTCACATTCTTAGGTTCTCATATACGTTCCACAAATTTATGTTCTCTCTATAAAAATTTGATTTTTTTAGTGGTCTTATTCCACATAACATTCTCTATTTCACTTTTAATCACTAAAAATTGATCAACATAATATATGTTAAATTCTAATTTATGAATTTTTAGTTTGGTATAAGTGAAGGGTCAAGTATTTTATTCCTTAGGAGACATATATTAAACACACCGTGAACTTGAGAGAGATTTGGTTGATCTTCCAAGAGATAAAAAACATTCCATATATACACAAGAATTTAAAAAGGGAGTATTATATATTGGGATATAAATTAATTTTTTTCCATATCTCATAATCTTCTTCTGATGGGGTATTTATAAGAATACCTTTTCATCAACATAGAAAACTATATCTCACTAAATATCATCACCATAACAGTTTTATCAATATTGAGCTACTCTAAGGCGTTATTGAATGGATAAATACATAACCACCATTTCCTCATCTTGTTAATAACCTAATATATTTTCTTCTCTAACTTCACCCTAGTAGAATGGAGTTTTACACTTACTTCCATACATGGATTCATAAGGATCCATTTAAATTATTGAGACAATTCTGTTGTTGTAAGGAAACTAAATTAGTGAAAGGTGTCAATCCAAAACATCATTAAAATACCAAATACATACTATCATCATATGTTTTAGGGTTTAAATAGACCATTTTTTATGATATCTAGTTTAATTTTAAACTCTATATTAAATAATGTTTAAGACTTCTCAAGAACTTCTTCAAGAACCTCAGATATTGATCAGGTAAAATAAAATTTTTTACTCCATAAAACCATACCCCCCAATAATTAATATCCTTTATATATTATTAGAAAATAAATATTCTCTAAATATAATTAAATGCGCCATGTCCCTATGAAAATAATCTATAACCCAAATAACAATATGTTATTTACATGTTCTGGGAAGTCTATTTATGTAATCCTTGGTGATATTTTCGGATTTTCATTTTACTGTAGGTAATGGTAGTAACAACCCCTTAGCTCTTTTCACTCATCCTTAACGTATAAACATAAATGGAATCTAGATACGCACTATGTAATATCACTTTTACTATTTTACCTAAGAAAAGACTCTAATATCTCTAAATATATTTTTACATCATGGATGGACAAATATTTTTTAGGGTTTAGATTCATCCAACAACACATTGTTAAATTATAGTAAAAAAGGGTCACATAATTTGTTCTTTAAACTTTTCATTTTATCACATTTAATGTTTAACTCAAGAAAATTTCTTATGTTCTTCTATATTTCAACATCTTATTTTTATGCCTCATTAACTCTAACATGGATGGATGGTTGAAAAAGACGTGGAATAAAAAGAATATCATATTTCCCATGATTTTAAGATCTATATTCTAAAAATCAATAAGTATTGGATCTCATTCAGTTTTCATCATGGAAAATGTGTCATGGTCTTTCTATCTTAGAGCATCAACTACTTTGTTCTCCTCCTTATGGTGGAAATTTATAGAGAAATAATAATAATTTATCAACTCCAACCATATCTTTTCACACATATTCATCTCAATTGTTGAGAATATATACTTCATGAATTTATGAATGATATATATATAACATATTTCACCTTAAATATAATTTCATTTATTTTTAATGAAAACCATATTTATTTCAAATCTAAATCATTACAATTTTATGTCTAGTAGCGGTATTTTAATTTATATGAGAGTTAATCAATCACCACAACATTTTTCATCAGGAAACATCCCGTCCAAATCCATTATGCATCACTATGAATAACAAAACATTCTCCAATGTAAGGTAGTTTGAGAAATGGTGAACTGACCAACCTTCTATTTAGTTCCTTATCATTTTATGAAAATACATTTTTCCAAATGATCCTACATAAAATCTAAGCCAATGTGGACATTCTATAACATAACCTTGATACATTCCTCAAAAATGTCAGTAGTATCCTACTAATCCCCTAAAACTAGAGATCATGATACCATGGTTGGGTAGGTCCATTACTAAAAAACATCCATCATAGAAATATCTTCCAATATACCCTTTCTTTAGATTATATGGACTAAAATGTAATCATTATATATCCAAAATTATCATTCTATTCTTTTATATTATTGATTATCCTTCCTATTTGTTTTGAATATAATCTTCAAATGATTTTCATTTTCTTCCATTATATTGGAGTATATGATATTGTAATCTATAATGAATATATTAATTAAATAGATGAAGATACCAAAGTAATTGGAAAGTCCAAATGGAATAACTAGAAATTCATAATGATCATACCATGTATAGTAGCTAGTGTTGTGTATATCCTCCTTTTTAACGAATAATTGATTATATAAAAAACAAAGGTCAATCGTGGAATATTATTGAACTCTAGGAAGTTTATCAAAAAAAATACATTAATATGTATAATGGATATATTTCTTGATAATCATTATGTCATGTTACTGATATCAATGAAAATACACATCAACCTATCTTTTTTCTTAACAAAAATAACATGTAAAACATATGGTGATACATTCAAGAATATAAATCCATTTTCTAGATTGTCTTGGTTTAATTTCAACCATTCATGAAACAAAATTAGTTCTATTATATATGGATTATTTTAAATATATTTATCATTGTTTATGAAATATTTTGAAAAATATTCTTCACAAATTTAGGTGAGTATATGAACTTCTTAATTATTTACATTATTTTTATAACAAATAGTATGCATATCATTGATGTTTGTTTTCCTCACATCCATTTGAATTAAATATCACTCAAGAATATGAACTATGTCCCATATAAGGAAAGTAAATTAAATTTTAAATTCGTATTCATCATAATATAGAAATGAACAAAAATGTTGGTTCAAGCTATAAAATGTGATTTTATTATTATGGAAAATTATATAGAATCTATGTAGAGAGATTTAGTTAATTATAAATGTCACATAAAATTATAAAAAATCATAAAAATTAAATTTTACATATAAAAAATTCTTACAATAATTTAAATGATACCCCAATATCTGGAGTGAATGATAAGTGTGTCGTACGTTCCTGATCCACTTCAATGATAAACATATCATAAGACCTTCCTTGTTTTATGATTTCTCCATTATATTAGGTCACTAACTTGGATACCTCTCATGTTTCAAACATATAAGACATAAAATATTAAAAGTTACCTTGGGGGTTTTAGTATTTTCTACTAACTATGCATTTTAACTCAACAATTACATCCACTATGCCCTTGTTTTTCACAAGTAAAACATTTTTTCAGTCCTTTGAGACACTCCCCAATGTGATTTTCCCACATTATCATGGTAATTTTCAACTAAACTCCCATGAATATCCATTTATATATTATTATGTGTGTTATTAAGCACACCCATACTATTATATAAAATAATATATTGAGCTAGTTGGTTAAAAAATCAAAATATTATTTAACTCGATCCCAGAATTTCTTTAGTTTCTCAGTAAGACAGTTGTCACATTGGAATTCAAAATTATAGTTCACATGAATAATTTTAGCTCCATGCAATTACATAAACCAAAAATATTATGTCATTATTAAAAATAAACAATCAGAGTAATCAATCATTTTATTATGAAAATCATCCTTATGAGGTCATAAATTATGAAACCATACATCAACCCATGACACATTATGTTCATATAATATCATCATGGTTTCTCATTAGTGGTATATTTTTTTCCTCTCATTCAGAATAATGGTTCATAAGGAGAATTTGAATTAACCAATGCAAATCCCCCAATAGTTTCTAGAATGGTTTGCGTTGTTAGGCCCGAAAATCAAGAACCAGTGAAGATGGAGTTAAAACCAAGTTCATCCTATTTAGTTTTGTAACCCCTTGGAAAATATTATTCATAATTGGATCCACAATAAATTATCCAATTAGGGATGTATTTTATATTTAAACCAAACTTCATTATTTACTATAAAATAGTTTTTTCTCTTATTCATTGGATTATACTAAGGGTTATCACTACTGTTTTCTAGTTATAATATCCAATAATAAATAAACCCATATTCGATTCAATATAAGGTGAACCAATCATTTAATATATAAATAATTCATTAATAAAGATGAAATTTTAATATATATCCTAACAATAAATTCTTACTATTAATAATTGTTACAACATGATATTTTTTTATATATTTATCTCTAGATAAATGTAAATGTTTTCGATAACTTTTGATACTCACACCCAAGTTTCTAAATGAAACGTACTGTTATAAGCTAAAATTTAGTTTTTCAGGTATTAATAGTACTACCTATATTAAGAAAATATTATTTTAAATTTTTTAAATTAAACATGTTTTCTATAAATCCAATATAAATAATAATAAAATCATTTTAATTAATAGATATTTTAGTCCCAAATAAATTTTCTTATGAAAGAAATGATTTATTATATTAATAAATTAAATGTATCGGTAAAATTTATTTATTTTAATGAAATTTCTATTATATATATTAAATAAATTATTTTAACATTAATATAATATATTTTCTAGGCGTGCAATAATAATAAATCTATCTTTACACATAAAAACTATATTTTTATAAAAAATTGTATTCATCTATGATTGTACAATTATTTTAAAATTAATTTCTTACAATTATTCAAATTAAATCTAGAAAATGGGATTCTAAATTTGGAATCAGGAAAAGTGTTTTATAAATACATCCATCTTATTTTTAATTATTATAAATAGTAACTTTGGAAAATATTTCATACCCTTATAATGGTAAAATAGGTAAAAAAAAGTTAATCACATTGGATAACGAATTAAAATATCTCTAAAATTTTCAATTATCTAATTGGATGAGTGTATATTATACATTACTATATATTTCTAGATGATATATCAACTCAGTTCTATTTTTGTTTGATATATACAATTATATTAATTTTGGTAACTAAAAATGAAAAATATCACTCTCTTAAATTTAAAAATATCATTTAAGATCACATTAGGGGTACAAATACGATTTTTTAAATTATTAAATTTTTTTTGAATAATGAAATTATTTTTATTATGGACTTTTAGTTATAGTGTTTATAGATTAATTAATTATGATAGACACGTATACAACCCCAATCTGGTATGTATTCAATTAATAGAAAAATAAAACTAATGATTTTAAATATTTTAAAAGTATTAAAATTTGGAATACTTTTTATGTTCCAATATGATTATTTATTAACATATCATATTAAGGATTTATAAAAGGATTATATTCAAACTTAAACTTTTCCCTATTGAATTTAAAGTTCAATTAAATTTATAGTGGTAAAAAATGATAGTATAGATATTTTATTAAAGACAATTTTTAATTAAATTAGAAAACATAAAAATCCTGAATGTGGGAAAGTGGGATAACATATTTTCTAAAATTTCATCAATTATTCTTATATTATCTAATTTTTACCTTATATATAACATTATATCCTTTAATAATAGAAGTAATTTACCACAGTTATGGTTAAAATTTTCTAACAAAGGTCTTAATCAAAAAATATGGTTGAAAACTACACCAAAATCTATTTGAATTTCATTTAATGATTATATTTTGATCATATAAAACTTTTAGTCAAATATATGCCCATTTTGAATCATGTTATTGATTATATTTTAATCTTTTTGTAATTCCATGTGTGTTATTCCCCCCCCCCCCCCCCTTATAAAAGGACACAGATTCCCTCTCTTATTTACCCCACATTTAGGAAAATATCTCAACCAAGAAAAATACATTTACAATATAAACATAATTCCCCTCGTTTTATAGGTGTTAGGGATCCCAAAATACCATCCTTATAGTATTTTAGGGAATATCTCAATGATTTCTTTCAAAGAATAGGAAATCACCTTAACCAATCACTTTCTTTGTTACATGATTTTTACTTCATAAACATATAAGGTATTAATAAAACGATAGTAACATAAGTAATATAAATATATTTAAATGTTTTTATGATTATGAAACCACCACTATTTACCATTTTTCCCGAAAATTGTGTAGTTAACGTAGCACTCGTGATTACGTAGGGCATACAATTTCCATGTCGTGATACAATTCATTTTCCATCAACATCATTACTGAATGGTTATTATGATGTGTTTAATTTTTATTTCATAATTATTCCATAATTGTTATATTGGATTTATAAAATCACATCTAATTTCGTACCTTTAAATCCATTATAAAATGTTAATGTTTCTCATGTGTACGTGGGGACTGCCACCTCCCCAAAGCGATTTGATTCATTCCACACGTACACGTTTCATGGATAATAATAATGATAAATTTAAATATTGTACATAATATATATTATAACACAATTATTCCTTAATGGTAAATTATTTTTTATGTTACTTTCATTCCATTTGTCAAATTATGAAAACAACATTCTAAAGTATAGAGGGGCTACCGTCTCCATGAATGATGTAATTTATTTTTATCTCTCAACCATTTCAGAGGACTCAAGATATATATATATATATATATATTTATATAATATATTAGATTTATATCATCATTAAAATTATATATATGATGAAACCATGATCAAATTACAAGTTCCAAAACTACCCAACCAAAATAGACATGAAAAATGAAGCATTTATCACCCAGAACAACAATTTTAATGAAGAATAAATTATCAACATGTGATAAAATATTTTAGGTAAATAATATATAGTATGATATAAATTATTATGGTTATTTATCATATCTATAATACATATATATTTAATATACATGAGGTTCAAACATGTATAATATAATTTGAACTTGAGGTATTGGTTTATTTAACAATCTCATCATTATTCAGGATTGATTATTCTTCAATCTCTCCTTATGTAATTATGTGATATTTCTATCTAAAAACATATTTATTTTATTCTCTTGTATATATTTATATAAATTAAACATTTTCCTTTCATTTGATTCTCTTTATATAAAATAATTTGTCATATAATAGTTTTAAGGAAAACATACTTTATTTATCACTTCGGTCAAAAATAATTTTTCTTCCATATCCATCTTTTCTTAAAATGTTTTCAATAATGTTTTTAAATTTTTACTAATATTTTTTCAATATTCATACACATTTTTTAATTTTTTAAAATTTGTTTAAAAGGACTCATTTTTTCAATTTCTGAAAGAGTTATTTTTTAATGTTTTACCAAAGTGTGAATAGAATTTTTTTTCTAACTCATACATCACGAATATAATTTCCTCCAATCATGGAAACTCTATGATTTGAAGATTCCATTAGAAAATACAATGATTATGTTCAAATAATATGTTTCTCTTTATATTTGGGATATTTTTATACTTTTGATAAACGATATTAAAATTAATAGGGCATTTTTGATATGATGTTTTTTCTAGTGATCTTTTAAATGTATTTTAATATATTTCTACCTCATTATTTTAAGAATATTATTTAATAAGTATATATTTAGAACATACCAATCACCATATTTTTATATAATTTTTATGTTCAATTTTATAGGGGATATTATTGACATTCTGTATGACAATTCTACCAATATAGGTTGTTATTTATTATTATAAAATATTGAATAGGATGTATTTTTTATGAATTTGATAATATAATTGGACATATTAAGTAATAGGTGGGTCCCAGAACATCATATCCCCTTGATGCATTAGTAGATCTAATGGGAGAAAATAGATTGAGTTTTTTTTCAATGCCTTCCCCATTTTTGCAGATGTCATAGAATGAGACCTTAACATTGTTTTTAGTTTTCTTTGCACAAAAAATCTAAAATAATTTGAAGATGTTTGAAAATATAAATTCAGTCATTATGAAATTAATTATTCACATCCATGTGATTATTTAAATTTTTTTTTCTTCTATGGAAAGTTTTTAAGCTCATGTGTTTATTTATTTGGAATTATTTGGCTATCATTTATTCTTTCAGTATTATTCATTCCTTATTTTATTTTCTTGAAAGAATGATTTTGATGAGCCTCCAAGGGCTACCCTTTCTTTTGTTTCATTTCCCTTGGATGCCATAAAAGTTATTATTTTTGATATTTCATGATTTACTAAATAAAATAATTATGTTATCAACAAAAATAATATGTTTTATCTTATATTTATAAATTCAATATGAGACTCACGTATGTATCAAGTTTACCAATAGTACTAAAATATTTATTATATTGGGACGAGATAACTTGTATCTAATGACAGTATAATAATGTTATCACTATATCTAGGCTATTAGGGAAGGAGTATTTATACTAAGTGTTTAGTGAATATGGAGACCATATAAATAAAAATATTATTTCTTGAAAGAGCATTATTATTTCCCAAAACGTTTTCTCTCATAAAACCCTTATTATACTACTTAATACCTTTCTTCATAGCTTATTTAAAATTGAAAATTAATAAATGGTGATCTCAAGTGATCAATAAGGGTAAATATAGGAGATATCAATCAATTATTATATAAGTGAGTATAAGCATAATGGGTTAATAACTTGGTCAAAACTTATAAAATTCATACCCAATCAGTCAATTATCATTAATAATGAATCATATAATAATGATTTGTAATAAAAAAATACATAAGTAATAAGTGGGTGGAATTATCAATAATCATTTATCATCATTGAGAAACTATCATAATATTAAAATATATGTTTATGGAATACACATAATAATAAAAAATCATTTCATTGTAGATGATCATTGTTAAGGCTATCATGGTTGATTGGGTTCACTCACCATTCCATCATTTCCTTAGTCAAGGATTTATCCAAAAACTATAATAGTTTTTACATTCCCATAAGGAAATTGATTTACTCCCCATTATGGGCCTTATTATATTATGATATATCATTATTTACCTAATTTATTAGTGGGATATAAAATATTCATCCCATCCATGACATAATTAAAAACATAAAAATATGTTCCATTTGATCATAAATCATTTTTCATGTTATAATAGCATAAATCATGAAAATAAGTGTTTTTTTGTTAATATTTTATCATACACAATCATAATACATCCAAAAATTGAAGTTCATTATATCATGAAAGAAGTTATTATCTCATGGGAAGTAGAAACGTTTCATGAAATCATCATATTATCATCATCATCACAATTCATATATAAAATGGGTTGAAGTAAAAATATATTATACCAATAGATGCATATAAAACCTCAAATTATTTGGACATAGATGAAAAAATACTACAAAAAAATCATTCTAATGCTTCTTTGAAACAACGAAAAAATATCATTTTCTTTTGTTAACATTTTATCTAAAAATTCACAAGAGATATGGATTTTTTTTAAATAAAAAGAAAAATTCTAACATGTATAATAAGGACCATGTAAAAGAACATTAAATATAGTTGTAATATCTATTTATACTAATGATGTTGAAAGTGAACACTCTTTTAAAAATTTTATAAAAATGTCAAAATATGAATTATTAAGAAAGATATTTAAAAAAACAATCTATCATATCATTTTAAATTATATTACATTTATTAAATATTTTCTTTTAGATAATTAAATTTAATGCTAAATACAAAGCTATATCAATTTTTAATAATATAGACATGAAGGAAAAAGTTCATCGGCCTAAGAGGAACAAAGGTAGGATTTTATTTAAAGACATTTTCCCATTCATTTAATATACCAACTAGTATAAAAAGAAATATTAAATAAAATATTCATGAATTAATAGAGTATACATAAGTATATGGTGTTTATATGTTAATAACTATATGTGTACCCTCAACCAAAAAATTTCATATACAATCAAAAAAATAATTGTGATATTAACATAAACCCTTACAGTATGTCCCATATTCCATCATACATATTAAATATATATATAATATAATGATGATACATATTTTAGTGAAACAAATTTTATATAAATTACTATGTATCATTATTTTACAATTTCTAGTTATCCGTTTATTAATAATTTATTCAGTAAAGTGAACATTAGTGTGTAACCATGTCTATTTTCCATGTATTTTATGGATTAACCAATTTATTATATTCACCCAGGACATAGTATAATCATATATAAAATAAAAATCATGAAATTAGTGTAATATTTAGTCTTATATACATATTTATAATAAATCCTAATTTATTTGAAGAAAAATAAATTTCATCCCTTTGTGGAGGTGGTCGTCCACACATATGTATAGGTGATGTTTTCACTCATTAATTGATTGAATTGAAGAAACATATACTGTAATTAACAATTAAAATAGATAAAATATACTAAAAAAACTTATATTAATTAAATATGTCCTTATGACCGTCCATGTAAATATAAAATGAAAAACGATTCACATCGCTTTATGTAGGTGGTAGCCCACATGTACGCATGAGTAACATTATCACCCCCCAAAGTATATAAATGAGATATAAAAGGGGTATACTAGTATAATATGAATATATCAGAATATATATGGTACATTATTTCTTATTTTATTACTGAAAACACACATTTATAGGAATAAGAAGAATATATTAACTCTGAAGGAGTCGGGTAAGTTGATTAACTCTTCTTTGAGAATTATCATTTTTCTTACACGATAATATTTTTTTGATGAACATATCTTAATAATAAGAGATCAAAAAATACTTTTATGACTCTATAAATTTTTTAATGGGATTTTAAATGATATGTGGATTAAATATTTTGATTAATGGATGATAAGATGTTCTCTTTTTTATGTTAGGGGTGGGACACTCATGAAATTAAATGATATATTTAAATAATATAATGTCATATGATTTTAAAATGAAAAAAATAGATAATAAATTGAATATAATATAATAAAAGGTCTAAATAGATATAATTAACATTATTTGAACAAGTTAATGTTACATTTCTACCCTCATACCATCGTTTAACTTCAAGTAAACCATTTATATCCTGAACTATTGTAAAAAATTGTTTAATAAGTTTTATATTAATTATGGAAAATAAATTATGTTTTACCAAAAACATTAAATTACATATAGTTATTACTAATATAAAATCCATTTTAAAATATTAAATTTCTGTAATTGATTTAAATTTATTTCAAAATAAGTATGCAAAAGACATGGAAACACATTTTTTGAAAAACTTTTTATTGACCCTAAAACAAAATATCATCTTATTCCTTGCCTTGTAAAACAATTTATGAATGATATCTTATTTTATTGAAAATATTATATTGATATTTTATGTAAATAATTCTTCAATATATATTAATTTGTTTTTTGTGATAAAAACACATTATACGCATAAAATGTTTTTTATAAAAACATTTATTTTTTACCTTAAAATGATTTTATCTTAAATTATAACCCACTTAATTCCAATAGATTAATTTTATACATTTAAAAAAATAATTTTTATTAATTTATTTAATCATATTCTTACCCATTAGTCCAATTGGAAGGTGATATCTGCTATAATAAATAATAACATTTCAATATTATATCGTGGTTTGTTTATACTTGGTGTTGTATGTAAAGAATGATATTGAATAAAATGAGTTACTTTAAATTTAAATATTTAATAAAATCTATAGTTTTTCAAAATAAACTCTTATTTTTATAATTACTTGGATATAGTAAGTGTGATTTTAGATAAGTATTTAACGATTCTATATTAAAAACTACCGTGACCCAAGATAGATCTCACCTCACAAATGTATCTAGCATCACAGAGGGAAGAAATTAATCATATTTCTAAGTTACAAACATACATTCCTTTAATAGATATTAAATTTAAAATAACTATCCCATTCCTTATCCCTAAATAGAATTTTCATAATTTAATATGAGATCATTTTGATGCATTCAAAGCGGATATAACATAAGAGTATAAATATATCATCAATGTGAGAGACATTAATTGTGAAATAATATATAAAAAATTCTTAGTAGTGTTCTAGATTATAAAAGAAAATAAAAACAGTATAATAAAGGAAGGTTCTAGGAGCATTATAGAGGCCTATTTTCATCCTAATATTTAAAAATGTGCCAAATATACTATCAAATATAGTATTTTATAAATCTTCAAGGGAAAATGGGTTTGAAAATAACATAAATCCAAGAAAAAGAAGTATTTATTATGTATATTATTTAATATTTATTATATTTATTTAACAAAATATTTGGAAAATGATATTTTCAAAAGTATTAATTTAGTACGTTCCTTTAGATATAGACACACCAATTATTTTTTACATGTGTTAGAACTAATTAATTTCATTCAATTTATACTACCATTAATATAAGTTTTCATCACATAAAATGTCACAAGGTAGGGCCATTTTCTATGAGATATGGGATACATGATCATAGTGTTAATTAACTTACTCAAAATTATTTTTATCACCTCAAATATATTGGGATTTTGAAAGTGTTTATCTTTAATTAATTATTTATAATTTTCAAAAAAACTATTATGGGAATGAAAATTTATTTGATAATTAAAGAGATATTGGAAAAATATATTTTATATAAGATTTTACACTATATATAATTTTTAAGAAGTCTAAATTCCTTTTATATAGATACTTTATTTGGAATTGTGACATGTAGTTGATCAATAAACTTGATATCAACATATTTTAAATTTATGGGATTTGGAAATAATTGCAATTCTAGTGTTTTTTTGATTAAGGGAATATATTTTGGGGGAGTGACGTTAATGAAACACTATCTCTACTCATTATTATTCAATATAGAATGAGATTCCATAGAAATTATTTTTAAGAGTTTTAAATGATCTAGTGTACCGTAGATATAAGAATATCATTATTTAGAATACCCCATCTACATTTATATAAACCATGAAACAAATAAAAATAATAACTTTAATGAATAAATAAATTATCCATGAATTTGATGAATATGTTTCAATGCTAAAATTATTTTTATGTTATTTGAGGGGACCTCTATTGAATAAAATGGAAGAGTGATGTTCTCTTCATATAGGTGCCTAATTATATAAAAAAATATTAGAACCAACCATTTATCTATCAAATATAATGGACAATGTTCCATGGTGAAGGTTGAAGAATTTTTTCACCATTTTTTGAAATAAAAAACCTTGAATGATATGTGAAATTCCATGGGTTTAGGTATCTTAAATATCAAAAATATGAAAGTCTTCAAAAAATAGAAGACTATTAAATCACATTCTAAATTAATTAAAAACTTAAATTGGGTGTGTTATACTCTATTTAGTAATATTTTCCATATAGAGTACTTGTTCAATCTCCCTATCTAAAAAATAAGTATATAAAATTTGAGAAATTAAATTTATTAAATTACATAAATCATGAATTTCATAGGAAAATAAGTCTTCCTTGTTGTTCAATGTATCGAAAATGTTTCTATTTATATTAAATTAGTTGTTATTACCTATTGTATTAAGGATGCAGAATTCCTCCAATGGTTTACTATCTCATTCAATATTTTTCGTCATCGATGGTTGAAATGATAATTTTTAACATTTTAATGGATTGTAATTTGTTTCACTATATACAAAGTTGGAATGTTAACTTATATCAATTTAAAAATATACATGTTTACTTAGTAAATTTTATTATAAATTGTTTCTTTTGGATTGAGAATTACATTGAGGATATATAATTGAAATGGATGGTTTTGGGGAATCTAGAATTTTATCCTATTTTACCATTCCAGTTTTATTATCTTCTCATGAATATTTTAGTGATTGGTAAGAAGATATTTTAATAGGTGTATATAGAATATTGTTGTGAACATTTGGAGGAATAGATCCTTTCAGGTATAAAATTTAATCACAAATACATTAACATTGTCTATAGGATTGAAAATAGTTTGGGGTGGTAGTTTTCCCATATCACCCACATTTATCTCACCAATTGTTCTTTTTAGTTATGTAATATGACCCCAAAAGTATTTGATTTCTAATTGTGTCGTCTGTAGGAATTAGAGGTTCTGCAATGAAATTTTCCTCACCATATCATCATGGGTTTATTAATATATTGGATTAATAGGATGAAAATTTTACGATTGTGGAGGATAATGATGTATACATTGTCCATGATGATAGTATGTTCAGTTAGAATATCTTGAGTTTCATCCTAATCAGTACAATTGATTTCATTTCAATCTAATATTTGGATATTCCCAATAGTTTTATTTATTTGAAGATATTTTTTACTAAGGTTGATACACATGAATTACTTCTATATATGACTTGAATTAATCCTTATATTGGGGGAATTAATTGGATAAATAAGTGTTTTTATTAAAAATAAATAATCATAATGGAACATGTGCAGATCATGAATTATTCTGTTATTGGGCTAGTATTATCTATAGTCTTCTCATTTCATCATGATCATTATATAAATATTTTTCAAGGTATTATTGGTTTATGTGATATCCCCAAGAATATTTTATCTTTAATAAAAGGGTACAAAATCTATGAAAAATATTAAAATTTCTAATTTATACTTTCTTGAGAAACAATCCTTTGTCATTTTATAGATATAAGGATCTCACTATTTAACGATTACACAATAAGGAATGAAAAATAAAATGATCACATGTTTTATAGGGTTCATTAAATAAAATGTTCATATATGAAATATAATTATCTAATAACCTAAGATTATACAGTCCAGTAGAATCAGCATTATAGATACAATTTCTATGTAATATTCATGAATCATAATATAACAATATCAACAATGATATCTCCTTAAAAGTATCCTGATAAGTTATGCTATTTTACTATAATTATATGATGAAGGGATAATCAATAATCCATTTATTTTATTATATTTCAATAATATACCGCGATATCACAATTTATCAATATATAATAGATGTGAATTATTCCAAAATTCTACCACTTACATAAAATGACGTGAAAAACACTCTTACAACAAACAAATTTGGGTGGTTTATACTAATTTATATAAACCATTAATTCTACCCTCTTACATTTTACTAATTATCCTTTTTTGTTATCCTATTATTCTATATAAAAATTATTTTAGGATCCTTGTTCAAATTATTAAATATAAAAAATACTTTTCCCCTCTATAAATTTTGAATTTAAAATTCCAAATACACATAAATTGAATATGTTAACTACTTCTTAGCTTTCTCTCTACCAAATATATCTCCTCATGTTCTCACAACATTATTATATTCCTTTTGTGTACTCTAGATAATTTCTGTAATGATTTTCATCCTATTTGAGTCATCTATTTTGAAATTTATATTTTCTTAGGGTTTTCAACAACACTTTTTATTTATGAAACACTCAAAAAAATTAAATTTATGAAACCATACATATAAAAAAATACCTTATATATTAAAAAACCACAAATTTTTAACATAATTAATTTTTTATGAATTTTAAAACTATATATATTAATGATAAAATATTAAAGACTTAAGATAAAAACCTTATATAATATAGATAAAAACCATACATATGAAATACTTTCCCATTTTTTGACCCAACTCTTCTCAACCCAAAAAATCTCAAGATATAATCCAAACACCTTAGATACAATAAAATACCTACAGTCATAAAATGTACATTATCATAGAATAATATGTTTTATTTTAAGTGATTTGGAACATGATTTTTATTTTAGAAACAAAATACCGCAAAAATATCTTATCCACATTATCACCAAACATATATTCTTCACATTGAAAATAATTCATAATATATGGGATAGTTCGTCAATTATTTATCTCAATAATACCTCCTTTGGTAACAATGAACTCTCCAAGGTTACAACACATCTGTATCTCACTATCACCCATAACTACAATTTTTTCTAAATAATATGCCCATTTGGATTCCATTTTCATCCATTAATCATAAATAAATTTTCAAATTTTGAAAACATAGAAATTAATTATCATTTAATAATTATAAAAATATGTGAGAGATCCATTTTTAAGGAACAATAATATTTAATAACAAAGACATGTTTCCCATTGAAGTGAATTATATTCACTACCATAGATTAGATTCTTGAATTATGTTTTCTTATAGTTTAAAAAAGTTTCCTTTTATCGAGTTTATTTCATGTTCATATATATATTAAAAAACAACATACTATAATAGTTCAAAATTTACAACCATACATGTTTTCTTTATAGATTTACCCCTTTTATAAAAATCAACTAAATATATTGCCCCATTAATTAATAGATCTCTCCCTAATTAGCTTAAACAAATATCATTAAATATCCCACTATATTTATCTCACCCCATGAATTAATGGATAATCATAACAGGATTTATTTTTTTATTTATCCCCCATCTATATTTAATATCCAAAGAATAAGTGATATAAGGAAAACTCACCATAACATAGCTTTCCCTAAGAGAAGACTGATATTTCTTCACTAACATCAATGACTTGGTATTAAACTCCCCCTGAATAATAACCACATTGATCCTTTAAATTTTTCTAGTCCCCCCATTTTTATTTTGATAACTCATTATCTTATTTACATTCTCAATATGACATACCGAATACTCATTAATCGTGTTACACTCCACCTGACATCATCATCTAAATGGTGAAATTATAATCTATAAATATCCAAAACATATTCTTTAATATTTATATATCGTCTTATACATGTGGTAACTCTTTTCCATTATTATGAGTTGATATGTTTTCCACCAATTTTGAGTCAAAAATCATTAATGTCTTCTAAAAAAATTCATTATTTTTTAATCATTCTAAAATAAAAAACATTATATTTCTTCACATTTTTCTAAAAACTAATTAACTCATATTATTTGATATGTTAAATTATTATCATAACAAGATACACATCGATGATTTTAACCTATTGAATAAATATCTAGAAAACATCATACAATTACTGTAAATGTTTCTTCTTCTTCATATATTATTATTGAATAAAATTTTTAGAAAATTATTAGATTCCAAGGGTTGTGTCCCACTGTATTAATTTATTTCATTACTCTTAACATTTAGAGACTGGGTTCCAATGAAATAAAAACATTTCATCATATTACTGTATCATCCAAAAATCCAATAAGGTAAAAAGTCATAACCATTTTTTTGGAAACTATTTTTTTCCATAAATAGTAATTTTATAAAATTTATCATTACGAAATACTTTAATACATATTTGAATAAAACATGAAATCTAGGATAATATAAACTTGTTCCTCCACTTGTTAGATAATATTATTTATATTATATCTTCAAACATAATAGAATATTTTCATTCAATTATATATTATTCATAATAAAATACATTATAAATTGTCTTCAATAGTTTTATTATATTCACTTTTCTATACTTTCACTGGGATTCAACAGTTCCATTAGTGATTCCATCAAATTTATGAATCATTGGGTGAGATATTTTTCCTTTAGAATAATAAAAAACTCCCACTTCCACCAAAATAACATCATCATTCATTCATAAATATCCAAATTCTTATATAAAAAAAAGAATATTTGTAATTTTTAATATAATTTTCATTCTCTAAAAATCCCACTTTTAGTGATTCAAATTATTTATACCATTACAAAATTGTATCTTTTATCATTGAAAATTTATTATTCTACCTAGTGAGTAATTATCTAACATAATCAAAACAGAAAAGAAAACTAGTTTTCTTCATTATAAATTCATAATTTTCCAATTCAACCATATTGGATAAATTATTCATTCTCATATTTTCCTTCCCCATTTTACCTAAAATGATAATTCATTCATCATTTACTTATTAAAAAAGAAAACATATTTAGATTCATGTATATTTTTATAACTAATTACTGATACCCATGATTATTTATTTATTTCAACAATAATAGATTAATTCTTCTGATCAATTATTGCAATGAATTTATTACCACTTATACCACAAGGATAAAGGGAACTCTCATTATCATCATTTTCTATTGAATAATTATTTATATGTAAATCTATTGTTTGGAAAATGATTTTTTTTCATTAAATTAATTTATGAAAACTAACCTCATTTACAATTAAAATAATTTTTCCTTGAAATTTATTTAGAGAACTCACCATTATCTTCACTTCTATTATAATGCATTTTTTGAAAATTTATTGAAAATTTCCAATTACACTAAAAAATAAAACACTAAAATTTTAAATTAAATTGAAATTTTCCATTACACTTTGGAAATACTTTGAGGTTTGTGACATGAGAATGTTTATCCTCTAATAAAAATCATCAATTGAAACTAAACATACAACATAATCAGTCACAGATGACACAATTTCCATTGATTTCAAATCATTATATAAGGCATTGAATGATTTTTTCTTCATACTCAAATAATTCTTATCTAGAGTGAATTAATTTGTCAAATCTAATGAAATAATGATGTTGTGAATTTCATCCATAGGAAGCGTGTTAAGATCATGATCCTGTAGAGATAAAAAAATGGAATAAAATCCTTTTAGAAAGACATTATATACCGTATTTACCTCCATTTAATCTTTAATATTAAAATTTAATCCATTAATTTTTTTATAACCACATTACCCATTGTAATAAATTTATAAAATTATTTTCAAAATATCATATAGTTATATAAATAATTTAATTTAAAAATTTTCAACATTCCCATTTTGAATTCATAATTTACATCATAGATATTTTATAGCATATCCCAAATTCCATTCTCAATATTGATCTAAAAAACATTTAAAAAGACCTTCTTTGAATTTAGGGTGTTATTAAATTTATTCTAAACCCAACAATATAAAAAAATTATATAGTTTTAAGACTATTTAGATCCCATTTAAATAATTTTAATTCCATTAATCATAATGTATATACCCTATGTAACTATGTTGCATTGCATTTTTTTTAAATAGTATCCTTTTTTTCATATTGAATGAAGAAACCCAATTTCTATTCACAAAAATAATATTATCTATCATAGTTATAATGTTTTAGATCACAACATCAACATCACTAAATTATCCCAAAAAATAAACTTGAAAACATTCATTATTATTAATGGGAGATAAGAACTCAAATACTGTATAGATACAATAACCTTCATATATGTTCACATTAAAATTGTAGATATTCAAATGAAATGTGGAATCCACTGATTCTACTAGAGGTGGACCAAAAAATATTTTCGATCTTCCAAGAGGGAAATAAATTAGTATCTAATATTTAGTTTTCCCTTTTATAATTTCATATAAAATCGACCTCGATCACTAGTTCAAGTGAACGATCTCAATAATACACTCGCACACATAAATGAAAGAAATAAGACAAATGACACATGATTTATAAGGTTAACTACTAAAAATGAGTATCTAGTACACTATATTTTCATGAAAAAAATAATATGACTAAGTTTTCAAGAATCCTCATTGTCGATACAACATTAAACGCATATACATGACTCGTAATATATGAATTTCAATAATTTGTTCTCTTAATGATTTATAATGTTGTATTTAATATCAATGTGGTTGGGATTTTAATTATTAATATGATATTATTATTACTTGATAATATAAAGTGATATCATACCTATTCAATGTAGAATGGGTTTGATTTATTCTATTCTTCTTCATCACACACAGAAACAATAGTGTGATGAACACTATACCCTTAGACAACCTTTGTTTATACTCTTCTTATTCTTTTCCCTCTTCTCTTCCAATAATTTACCCATAATATATCTTCTTCATAGTTGTCATATACTTCTCTATTATCATCTTTTTATATTTTTAAATCAATGAATAACAAATATTCATTATATTTAAATCAATAATCACTTTTTCCCTTTTCATATTCTACTATAAAATCTGAAATACGTACATGTAACTTCCTTTTTCAACTTATCATCTTCTTATAATTCATTTTTATCTATCTTTTATATATGTTTTATAAGTTTCCTTTCATCTAAAGTAGAGAATTATTAGAATTAGTTTAATTTGCTTTGATTTATTCATGATGAATTTGATAATTATAATTTTTTTTGTTTAATTGTATTACTTCTATTAAATTCAACTAATTATACTGCTATGAAACCTTATGTATTACAGAGAAAACCATATTTATATTAAATCATTAAATATTGAAAAAAATACATATTTTTTAAAAATAATAATTCTGTATTTAAGGTATGGCCATATGTACTAATGATAAAAACCTTACATACTAATGATTAAAACTGTACATATAAATTAAAATACATTTTTTAAAACCCAATTATCCTCAACCCCAAACATGTAAAAACATAATCTACACACCTATATAGTTATCTCAAACACCTACATACTCCCCATAATACTTATCTTAAAATTTTAAATTTTATTTTATAATACTTTTAATTTTATTTATCTATTGATAATAAAATTAAACACAAAAAAGTTAAATTCCAATTCATCTCGTCAAAGTCCACATTTCCTTTGACAAAAAATAATAATGTAATGGATTTTTCTTTATCTCCGGATACCATTATTAATTTCTTTTTTATAAAGAACTTTTAAATGTTACAAAAACTGTAGATCTTTATTTCTTCATCAATCATCTATTGCTATTAATAGTTCACCTCTTGTACTTTATGAGTATATTTTATTTCCCGTGTTTGGACATGTGGTGCATTTTAACCCATTTTGGATATTAATATAAAACTATTAATATGAATATTTAGAAATAGGGGACCATTATAAATTGAATCTATTGTGACAATATCAAATAGAAAAGTCCCTCCTATAATTATTCATTAAATTGTTTCTCTTTAATTGGGTGCAATGGGAAAGAGGAACAGAATATTTTAAATTTGACTCGATATTCATAATAGATAACTCCATGTCCTTTTATAATGGGTTAATTTTAATTTCAATTGATTAATATTTGGAAAAATTGAAAAGATATTAAGAATGAATCATTAAAGGATTGTGTGTATTTGGATATTTAGTAAATGAAAAATCTAAGATGTGTTTTGTTAAACAATATCGTTTTGTTTTTTGAAATTCACTACAATGTATTAAGAAAATTTATTCAATGATGACATGAATTCTTAGAAATTTTATTAGATAATGTGTGGGAATCAATTAAATTAATCTCTAATAACTATTATTCTCAGTAATTTATCACATTATTATAAACATGTAGAGTTTGGATATATTACATGTTCATTTCAACATTTTAAAATTTTATGATAAATTAAATCGATTTTTTTTTGTATTTTAAGGATTGTAAAATGTTTTTAGAATCATATCATACATATATGGAAGGATATTTTGTTCTATCTAGCCCATATAGGTGTTTTTGTCTTTAGGTAAGACAAAAGTTATTATTATTATGTTATATTTCATCATTGTAGAAAAACATTATCGCTCATTATCTCATATCATTAAATATGGTTCAAGTAAATAATGATGAAAAGAGTGAAACATCCTAAATATTGAGTGACTTTGGAAACCTATGCATACCATATAATGATGTAACCCATTCATTACTTTTCAATGACTAACATTAACCACATTTTTGAAGCTCATATCAATTAGTTAATGTTATTTTTCATCATTTCTTTTATTACTCATTACAAATCAATAAATTGTTCTTAGGTTCTTATGTGTTTTAATTTTATATTATAATACATTTGAGATACTATTAATCCATCATAATCCATTATATTATATTTGGGGAATTATATCGTTGTTTGGTTTGATTTTTTTATGAATGTTGAAATTGGAAAATTTGGTTTTCCAGCCCCAAAACTATTTCTGGGTGTGAAATTTATATTTATTTTCTTCAAATTTATGTTCTATTACATAATTATTATGTTAAATAATTATTTTAATTCATTATATCATAATCTGATGTTATAAATCCTGTCATTTTTGTGAAATTATTTCCATTAATGGTAGAAGATAGTTTTCATTACTTTTATTCAATGTATTAAAAGGAACAGTGGTATGGTGGCCTTAACCATTATTATTGGACAAGAAATATTTTGTTTGACCAATTTTTTTTGGACTTATGATATCTATTATAAAATTATTATGGTATGTGGAATGACTACCCTTAGAAAAAAACCATTTTCATCCAATATAATATATAAAAAATTAATTATACTTATAATATATTATATGTTTATAAATCTGGGAAAAATAAATTTTATTCCTTAAATGGATATCCTAATTCAAAAATAATTCTACCTAGACCACTATAATAGAAAATTGTGATGCAATACACGGGGGGAATCCATTTAATTATTTGATGAGATACTAAAAACAGTATAGTATATATGATCTACATTTAATGGGAATTTATATAATTAAAATAATTTAAAATATAAAATATTTTGTATTGATTTATGATTATATCATAAATAATAATATAAAATGTTTTTAAAAGTAACATTGTGTGAAAATGTTTAATTTATATAAGTTGTTATATAAATTATAAAATGATTATAATTTTATAATAAACATGTTTATAAATGTTACACATTTCTAAAAAAAGATGATGTTTGTATTAAAATCTAATAAATGATAATATGAGAAGTTTATATTGGAACATTTCTAAAAAATATGAAGTTCATATTAAAATCCAATAAATGATACTATGAGAAGTTCATATTGGAATTTTTTTTGATTTTCAGGTTTATCCACGCCTAAATTATATATTATTTATTATATATTACTAGATATTCATAAATGTTTATCACATGCCTTAATTTATGATTTATACATTAATTTATTATTACTCCTTTCTTTATCCATACATATTAATTTGTTTTTTAGTAACTATGAGATCTTATTTACATTGAATGTGTATAAATTTATTCGTCAAATTATCATACATAGATTTAGGGAGTTACATTAATGTTATTATGATTTATTTAGTTTTATTCTATATTAATTTTTTCATGAATTAGGTTATAAAATTTAATTAATAAGATAATTATAATTTATAAATTTTAGATGTAATTGGGATTCAAATCTCTCTTACGTAATAAACCTTGGTTAGAGGGACATTGGCTGTGACTACTAACAAGTCCAAGGGGTTAGGATGTATAATGAAATGATGTGTTTGATACCAATCTTATCATACATAATCATTAGTGGATTTTTTATTTCATTTGATTATAATCCTTTAAATAAAATTCTTTCATATACCATTCACATGGGATACATTTTGATATGTATAAATATAGTTGTTTTTTAATTTGGTTTTGTAACAATAGTCATGAGTTGTGTAATGTGTTTGAATTAAATGTTTTTTGAACATATTTATTTTCATATGTAAATATGCATTAAAAAATAAATATTTTTTAGAATATATTCTTGTAAATGGATCAACATTTGAAAACATGGTGAAATTAAATGCTATTTAACAATTATAAGTGTTAGATTCCACCCATAGATAATACTTTTCAACTCCTTTATCAATAAAAATTGTAGACATTTCAAAAACAGGGTTCCCTAGGGTTATATTGTGTTGGGAAATAACGTAAGGAGGTAACCCTGTGAGTTAGGTTCCTTGTTTATATATTATTATTTTTGTTAAATTAATAGTTGAAATATTTATAAAATATAGAAAAGCGGTAACAATTATTTTGTCGTTAAAAATTATTGTGAGAGGAGTTTTATTCCCAACTATCTATGATATCTATACGATATGATTAGCATGATGGAAAACATAAATAATTAACCATTTATATAAATTAAAAAGAAAACATATCATATAGTGGCTTTTAGATGATTGATCATATATGAGTATGATGTATTTCAATGGGGGATGCTTCCTTTTTGGGAGAATATTTAATAAATATTTATACTTAGTAAAGGTAAAATAAAATAATCATATAATAAAAGATATATTTAGAAAAATGAAACTAAAATCACTGAATATTAATTTGATACCAATCATAGGAAAGGATACATGTGTAGAAACATAATAATTATTTTCAACAATAAAAACAATTGTTTTTGGTATACCCTTATCTAGTAAAAAAATGTTGAATTAGGTTTATAGGTGGACATAATATAAGCATACAATAAATAAATATTGAATTAATTAAGGTATAAAATTAATTAATTTTTATTATATATGAAAAAAGTAATTTCATTCCCTTCATAAATACTCAATGTGTTTGATTGTTCTAATGACTTTGTAAGACAAAATATATCCGCTAAGGTATTATATATATATTCAATTTATTTTATATTTTGTTATAAGGGCTATAAAAATCGGAATGAGTTCAATAACATATTGAACCATGTTTTATAATTTTGAATATAACTGAGAATGAAATGGAATGTCTAGGATTTGGTATTCTGATGATTGTTTGAAAGTGTAATGGTGTAATCTTGACAAAGAAGATTAGATTGTCCAATTGTCATCCTTGGTAACTGATTCCTAAAGGAAGTTTCAGGAACAGGGGGTTTAATTTCCATTGGTTTGACTTTAATGAATACCATATGGGGTAAAAGAATCTTACTGGAGAGTCAATGTTAGGAATTGATGTTATTGAAATTAATTTATAGATTTTAATTGGTATAAAATACTGAATATAAATTGAAGAATGTTTTGAATAAGTATATGTGTTTATATTTAAATAATATATTTTGAATATATCATTAACTATTCATTCACATGATGTAGTAATGGGGTTTCTACATCAACTAGTGGAATGAAAATGATTACTTTAATGTTTAGTTAAATCAAAAATAAATTATCTATATTTTCATATCTCTTTTCATTATATGATAAGAGAACAATAAATAGAATTTTTATTTTATGAATAACTATTATTATTGTATGATACACATATTTTAGGGTTAATCATATTAAATAATATTTCTAAATAGAATATATGGACAATGGATTTTTATTTTTTATTATTGTGTTCTCAAAATATTGCTTTAAAATATGAGGGAATGAGTAACCATCACATTTCAGTTTCATATTTTAATGATTACAATGTTCTTTTTGGTATATTCCTCCAAAAACATATAATAAATTATATAATATCTATATAGATATTTATTTTTTAATTATTCAACTTAAATGAAATAATTTTTTTCTATTTGAAAGAAATAGTTCTGTATCATTCAATGATATTATTATAAAAATATTGTTTCTAATAATATAATGAAATTATATTTGGACATATATAATTTCATGTTGTGAAAATCAAAAAAAATATTATTGTCGAATTCAATTTGAATATAATTGGCTATATTAAATGTGTTTAGGGAACTGTGGCTGGGAAAATGTATATAGTTACATTTACATAGATCAATTCATTGAATAACACACTATATCCAAAAAGTGTTTATGATTTGTTGGTAAAAAGTGATATCATAAAGAATTATATTTATTTACCAAGATTATATCAATATAAATGTTGGAATGGAAAAGTTTTATGATGATGAACATGAATATAGAAAGAGTTCTAATTATACAAAATAATTTAATAACAATTTAAAATTATTAATCGTGAAGTAAACTAATTTTTATACTACATTCAAATATTAGAACATGAAGACTATGATTTGGAAATATAATCATTATTTAAATATGTTATCTGCATATTTGTAACATGCAGAAATAGTTTAATGAGTATTTTCTAGTTGGTTAGATAGTTATGTTGTAGGAATTACATAGAGTTTAAATGGGTTCATAAAAACATTAAATGTGTAAAAAAAGGGCTCAACGGTGGAATATACTATAATATAGGTAATGATATTATGTTTAATATGGATTTTCTATCATTCTTGAAAGAGTTTATGAATATAAAATGCATCATGTTATACAAAATTAAATATACACTATGAATTATCTCATGTTAGATTAATATGTATTATAAACTAAAATGATAGTTGATCCTTAAAGTATGCCTCTGAGTTATCCATAACTAATGTTATCAATGATTTATTATACTTTCTAGTGAAATTTGATAGTTGGCATGGGAAATTTTTTATAGATCTATAAAATATGATCATGAATAAAATATTGGATTTTACATTATGGATGGCCCAGAATGTATATTAAATGGATTATTATATATCATCTATTTCATATTCTAGGTTTTCATGTCTAAAAATTAATCTATAACTACGTTTATAATGATACATATCTTGAGGGCCTTTATAATTTGATCCCTTTTTATTATCCTTGTGGATTATCTTTTTGAGTATTATTGGGTATGACAGTAATCATGTTTTTGATAGACACATTTGGATTCATCCTCTCCTATCAGGAGTACGGAATTGGATCCCTATAATGACATTACTTGAGAAAAATTATTACTATGTATAGTTAAGTAATAGTTTTTTATATAATATGATGAGGGACCTGAGATGTGTTAATCTACATCAGTGAATAAAATATGCTTTTCTCACCTAACTAGTCATTCTATACATTGAGAATACAGAATTTATGGGTATGATATATTGTATTAACTTATGCCATGTATCTTTGTCACACAATATCATTGAATACTTATTTATCTTATTATGAATAGGTGTATATGATAAATTTTTTAAACAAAGGAAAATAGAAATCGTTTTTAAAGACGATCAAAATAGATCTATATATAGATTGAGTAGTATTTATGATTTTTTGAGAGGATACTCCCTACATACACTTATGTATTCAATAATATATAATTTTTTCCAATGACACAGTGTCATGTTGGGTTAGTCGTTGGGATTTTTTGAATAAGGATAATTTTTATAAAATAAGAATAGCTACACAAAAAGTGATTTGGAGGATATTTGGAATAATTTAAAGATATATTTCTAGAAAAAATTATATGTTTTTTAATATATATAGAAAATATATTAATGATTTTGAAAGGGATTTTTAAATATATCAAAATTTATATTTTGATATGGTTTCTCAAGGTTTTATATTTTTTTTGACATGATGTGAATGTATGTTATGTATATAAGTAATCAATGGAAGTTTGAGATTGTTAAACTATGCAATAAAGGTTTAATCCACACTGTGCTATCTTAGATAGTTTTTCGGTTTCCATTTCAATACACCATGATTTATTTAGAGTCAATATATCATTATAACATTCCAAATCATGAATTTTATGTAATATCATGTGACACTCAATAAAATTCATATCCAATACCTTTTATAATCAATAGTTAATCATATGATGATGAATTTCAGAAGATTCAAAATCCAATGAATTAGCTTTAATTTAATTTAAAATAGTTCAAAGTATATGTAATTTTTTCAGGGATTTGGATCAATGGAGATCATTTTGAGAAAAACTCAATAAATATATAGAGAAAATTTTTGTTACATGAAACCTATATTTGGGGTTTGATTGTAACATACCAAATCCTAATGGGTTAAAAATCAATAAAGAAATTTAATTTTCAATTACATGAAATTAATGTTTTTGGATCAATACAAGAACTTGGATTATGAGGGCAGTCATTCCTCAAAGTGATATTTGTTAAGAGGATTGATGCTCCGGAGGTAGAACGATTCATTGGATGATATTTGATGACTTCAGGTTATGTTTAAGATGTTTTGGAGTTTTCTCGCTATGGTGCCCAGTTTTTTGTACCCAATTTATTGGAAACAATGTGACAAATTAATGACTAGGGTGTTATGAGTTCATTTTTAACTAGTCATGGTTATGATACATGGTTACCATATGGATTAGGACAAACAATTTAGGGGTCAAGGGAAAACCATGTGAGGATGAGTATGTAATGGGACATCGTGCATGGCCTACGCACTGTTACAGATAAAATGTGTGTCTTATTACAGAAGTTGTCTAGTGGTTTGTGTAAATAGGGTGTATAGTTTATCAAAATGTGCTTCCAAATAGAATATGTGAGATGGCTAGGAAATTTCAAAAGAAATGATTAGTGCATAGTTTATCAAATTCGACTACAATACCATTCTGTTTCTTAGAATTTACTTTATCGATGGATTTTACCAAAGCACCGTCTAGTTTTTAAGCTACTCCAACACTCCCTGCCCAGTTGGTGCACAAGAATGAGAGTGTTCCCAAACACCTTCCTCCCCCAACCCTCCAAATTTGGGGTAATATCATGGTTTTAATTTGTAATATTAGAACATATTTCTCTTTATACACCTTTCCTAACTCTCTTTACATGCTTCTTTGTAATTTCAAAATTATGGGTTTAGGGATTTGGTTTCTATTCCACCATATCATGGTGGAATATTCCAATTATAATGGGGAATTTAGTTGTCTTTCATTGAGGATATCATGAGACAACATATGGAAATCATTAGGCAATATATCATTAAGGTTTGAAACCATGGTGAATTTTATTAGATTTTTCTAAATTTAATTAATTATTTTAATGGTATATCCTCTTACTTATTTTTATATAAATGGTTTCTGGAGTCCATTGTGGGCTGCCCATTACGGTTTAACAGAGGTGGGATAAGGATGTGAGTGCCCAGTAATTTTTTATATATATTGCCACATGAATTTTAATTTCCTAATTAATTATATTTCATAGAATTTAATTGTTTTTTATTTACTAATGTGATACTAGAGATTTTGAATTTTAGATTAGATCATTTGGAAACCATGATGTTTGAATGAGCCTTTTCCTGACCATCATTCTTTAGAAATTTTGTGGAAATATTAATTTATAAGGTATGTGGTCAAAAATATTTACCCATAGACTTGATAATTTGTTTTTAGGTGGATATTTCATGTTCCATAAAGACTATGTGTGATTATCTTATATCATAAATTAATGATATTGTATTAGGATTAAAATTATTACCTTAGATCTTCCACGGACCATATTGGATCTATGGGTTATTGTGATGTCAGGATTGTGGCCAGCCATGCGGTATAACAACCTTTTAAAGTGGGATATTTTTATGTTTTTCGCTTTTTCAAATTCATATGAGCGTCTTGAAATGGATTCATATATGAATGATGGCTTTTAACCTAGTTTAGGGTATCAAATGAAGATATTCAATATTTTCGAATGGTTATTGTTTGAAAGAGATGTATTGACCTCGAAGTGTTTATATGAAAAAGTAGTTCATAAAAGGATTTCAAATACAGATTTGAAATGAGTGTGTGTGGAATCCATTTTGTTAAATTATATTAATGATTCTTCAAATGGTCTTAATGGAAATAAAGGCATTGTACTTTCCTGAATGTTAAAGGGAAGCCTCATATTTTTTAATGGTGGAAATGAAATGTTTTAAATAGAAGGGTGAGATTCAAATATTTCTTAGAGTGTATTGGTATAATGATGATGATTATTAATGGATCGATTATTCAACCGACATTTTAGTATTAATGGTGTATTGGTACCTAGGTAAACGATAACTTCTTAAAAGTGACACTTTCTTCTTCAAAATTGATTGAGATAATAGAAAATTGTTATGTTTATCAATAAATTGTTTAATAGACTAGTTTTGAATGTAAGTTAAAGGTTTTAAATGTGATAAACCATAGAAATGTTTAAAAATAAAAAGGCAAACCCATGTTTTTAATATGATAAAGAGTTAATGTGTTAGATATTAGTAATTTTTTGATAATGAAATGGTTGAGGGTGTTGGAAATTGTGTTTCACATTGATGGTTTGGGTGACAAGACATGAACATCGTCACCCATTCGTTCAGATCATTGACATAGTGTTTTATAATGATGATAGTGGTGGTTGGACATGGTTTTTCCTCACTCTTTAGTTGAGGTATTGGACATGATGTTCCACATAGATTATTATGTTGGGCCAACAAGATGTTCCTCACTCTTTGGTTAGGACTATGAACATAGTGTTCCATTTTTTTTGATTAAAAATAGAAGTCATTAATGACGAAGATCAGCAGAAGTATATGTGCAATGCCATGAAGTGAAATTGTCCAACCAGAGCCGGTTGGAATCAAATGGGCCTAAGGCCGCTAGCGGATGGGCTGCGTTGTTTCCTCCCATTTTGGTAAAGGACGAGGATCATTAAGAGAAGCATTGGAAATGTGAGAGAATTCACTTGATGATGAGGCCAAATGACTGGAGCCCACCATCGTTGTGGTTAATACCATCAATTACGATAAGGCAATCAGACACAATAATAATATCACCCCATCCACATTACAAGGCGAGCATCATACCAACAAGGATGGTCATGGCCTCAGCAACTGCGGGTTCCTAGAATACCTGACGTTGTTCATATTTTGCAGAAAATATTTCCCCTAGAGGATTTCAGGCTAGGAGGCCGAGGGAAATAAGCCCATCATTTGGAAGAGACACGCCCACGTTAATCTTAAGAGTCCCTTATATTGGGGTATTCCAATGAGAAGGATAAGAGGAGGTAAAACCTAGAATATAATGTCCAATGTGGTATTTTTATCCCTAAATCTATGAAGTGTCCCATTAAATCAAGAATTCAGGAGGTTTGTGAGCTTGATGAAAAACAACATCGTTACGCCAGAAGCAAATAATCCATGCCAATATACAAAGTGAACCTGAAAAAGCCGAGGATAGAGAGGAGAACCAACGCATCAGAAGATTGGGAAGGTAAGAGGCCAAATCCAGTGAAGCAGCAGAGGTCGAGCCACATTTATTCCAAGTTTCCTTAGCTCTAGGGTAGTGAATGATGGCGTGCAAAGAAGTTTCTGGAATGTTCGGGTAGAATGGTCAAAAAGCAGTACTATCCATATGTTGGTAAGCGAGAAGTCTCATGGTTGGGGGAGTACCTATGCATACCGGCCACCAAAATTTGCATATTTTAGGGAGAACGTTGAGTGTCCAAATAATTCTTTGATCCCTTTCATTAAACTAATCAAGGATCTATTCCAAACACCACACCTGTCCCTAGTTAGAAAGGATACAGATGACAGTGGCATCATCAAGACCTGGTTGGATGGGGGATGTATCCCGCATACCTTCCTTATCGATTAGCCAGGGATCAGTCCTGATATTGACAGAGGAACCAGACCCAATCCTCCAGCCCAATCCTTTTTCTAGGAGCTTTTTATCCCCTAAATTCTTCTCCAAAGGAAGCTTGGATGAGGACTAAGAGAGGAAGCATTTATTTTTGTGTTGGGAAAGTACGTAGCTCGGAGAACCCGTGCACAAAGAGATGATGGCCGATTAAAAAGGCACCATCCTTGCTTGGCCAACAGTGCATCATCGAAGAGAATAAAATTCTAGAATCCCATCCCTCCCTCTGATTTGGGTTTGAATATTTTCTCCCAGGCCATCCAGTGGGGTGGATTCTTCCATCATTCTTCTCCCACCAGAAATTGGCAATGCGTGTGTGGATCTGGTCGATTCTTTCCACATCATCACATGGGATGGTCGTTCATCGAATTCAGAATTTCTGATATGGGTAACTAGGTGATGGACCCAGCTATATTTACAAGATATAATAATTAATGAATTATCATATTATTAAATGTGGAAAAAAATTATATGTTTTTGGACACTAAAATGGGATGAAATATGTTTGATTGTCTTGCGTTTCACCCTAGAACTTGGTGAAAATATTGTTAAATTACCAATAATTTGTTCAAAATGAATCATTCTTTATAAAATATTTTATTATCCCACTATTTCTATAATTGGTGAATACTTTTGATTAATTTTTGGTGATTTATAGAATTATAATCAAACACATGTTCTTATTCCACAACACATGGGTACTTGAGAATTTCACACATGTTTATTATAGGAATAGGTTTGACCTGAGCTCTATGTTGTTTTTTTATGTTTAGGTAGGATAGTTCTGATTATATTGGGTGACTGCTTCAATGTAAAATCAGAGATATAGTGAAGCCTTTTTTGGGTATGTTAATTGGGTATCATTTTTCATACCAGTGAGAACTTAGTATTATATTTGACTTGGTTTTTCAGGATTTATTTCATTTCATTTTAATGCAACATGTTTGGTTGGTTAATTAATTATATGCACTATAAAGGGTATGATGATTGGTTATTTATATTGTTATTTCACAATATAATATTATGGTATCTACTAATCATAGTGCCAACTTTGACCCCCTATTCAAGTCATTGGCTGTTGGAAAATTTGGAGGTTTGACAGTGGTCATATAGTGAACCGGCTTAGGGAACCGGTTTTGTGGCTCTGGGAATGGGGTGTTACACTAAGCCTCCTGTAAGATAATTCATCATATACATATGTTTGAAGATATAAAATCTAAAATTAATTTGATATTATTCCCTGTTATTATTAAATATGGTTCAAGAAAACCATGATAAAGTGTGTGATACTTCTCAACCATTTGTAGACTCTTACAACCCTTGGATATCCTTAGAGGATGGTGTTAAGTGATTTTGATTTTGATGAAGACACAAGATGGGGAAAATTTTGATAATTTAAATCCATTAAATAGCATCAATGTAATTATATTGATATGAAATGTATCATTCATTATCATTTAATGACATGTGATTAGTGGAAATAAATAAATTAAAAACATAGTGATATATAGTGATGTGGGGAAAAAATATACCCTTCACCACTCAACCAATGATCTCTCTATGTGATTGGTTCTTTTTAGAGGAATTTTCTTTTATTAGGGACTTCCTCAAATGATTAAATGTGGTTAATACATTAATAATAATGATTTTACATGGAAATATTTTTCTTTTATAGGAATCCATAATACATAACTTAGTCTATGAAGCTAATACTACTTCAACAACATGGCTGAGTTCGAGCATATGATATTTGAATGATACCATAATGATCGAATAGACTATGAAAATATGTTTCTCTCATATTTGCAGTATGGAATTGATGTTTTTGTTTCTCTTCAACAGTGCGTGGTAGTGGAAACAATAATCTGCAAAATTTTTGGAGGATTTCTTCAAACAATGATATAGAAAACACCTGAAAGATGAATAAACATTTATTTACCCAATGTTTATCTTTCTAAAATCCTCTCTTGAACTTATAAATGATTGAAAAACATTCTGATATAGAAGAATTCACAACAAAAGTAGTTAGTCGATTTAATAGATCCAAAAATATATGTCTTAAAATTGCAGCTCTAAATATAACATCACATTGTTATTTTACCAACACAATATTTTCTTTTCTATGCATATATTCATCTATATTCAAATTATTAAAGTCTTTGTATTTATTTTTATGGTTAAACAACTCTTGGTCAACGAATCTTGAGATATACCCTCCAATAAATCCAAAATATTTGAATTAAAATCATTTAATTTATTCAATTCATTTAAAGAATGTTGAAAAATCACTTTGAAATAGAAAGTATTTAACCCATTGAGTATGAACCTTTGAATCAGTACAAAGACAAATTTAAAGAGATATATACACCTAGAGTGTCCGTCATAGAAAACATCAATAATATCATTAAATTTAAAACCCATTTGTTGACCAGTCTAACCTAGGGTTCTGTTATGTAATGAGAAATATAAAAAGTAGGGTTAAAAACCTATTACTATTTATAAAATAAGGCTTGATAAAATATTCTTTTATTCCTAAAATGTATGGTTTCTTATAAACATTGGGTTGTTTTTCCATAATTTTCTAATAGATAAGGGTATAGGATTCATACATCCTCTTATAAATGTAGGGTTTCTGAACCATAGGTTATGCTTACAAACATAGGGTATGTATAGTGTTTCTAGAATACTTTGAGCAACATCTAAAATACATAAACAAATATTTTACATTGGATTATTGACTTATGAATGTTTCTAGAATGGAAATAAATATTATAAGGAATATCATCATCTAAAAACTCAATTAAAATGATCTTTATTAATAAAAAAATGATTTTTTAGTGATCATAAAAACCAAAAGGAAAGTAATGAAATTTTCGAATAAAAATATTATCAAAAATCACCCCTTGTAATTTTCACAATGCCCATACAATAAATATTAAAATTAAATTAGTTTTAAGAAATTTTCATAAATAAATAAATAAGCTTTGTTCACACTTATCAATTATATTCACCTAGCATTATCCACATTAATATAAACTTCCTATTAAATTTATCACATAATATTCTCATATAAATTTCTCACTATTATTGCGACATAAAAAATATACATTCAACAATCCATGAGAACTTATAAAGTATTATTCAATGAATAATAAGGGTTTGTAGTGAATTTAATAAATAATTTAATTCCTTAAATATTAATAAATTTATAAAATTAACTCCCCCTGAGACATAAGATAACTATAAAATAAATTAATGGAATTAAATATTTTCCTGGAAACAAAAGTATTTTCACTGAAAATAAGTGATAAAAAATTGTAATATATTAATAGAATTACTTACTAATTAAATTAATAGAATAATTTACCATGTTTAACCAATAGTCAACCATTAAGTATATGTTTACATGTATGATAAATTATTTACATAAAATACGAAGAATATAAAACATAAAAATAAATTATGAAACAATATATAACTCATATTTTTACATATCATATAATTTAAATATATATATATATATATAATATTGAAATTATATAATCAAAAAGTATAATGAAAAGTTAGGGTGTTAAAAAGTATTAAAAGGATCATCTGAAATTTCCAAACATTAAACATTTTCACATAAAATCATTAATTTTTTTTACAGATGTTCAATTCTATTTTTAACATCTATAGATCATTGATACAATGAGGAGGGTGAAATGTTTTTGACCAGAACCACCATCATTTCATCAAGATCCATTTAGTTTCAGATTCACTTACAATCCACACCATCTATGACATCATTTATATTTTAAATGATTAAAATTAATCTTTTGACATTGAATTTATTTCAAATTTAGATACTCTTCTTCTGTTATATCAAATACTATTTTAAAAGAACCCACTTTTTGTTCTCGTCATATGCCATTTTAGATGGATTTATATAAGTATCCAGCTTTAATATTTCATCATTAAAAGTATTATCGTTATATATTAGTTTTTAAATGAAATTTCACCTTAAATAATTTGAGATAATGAAACATCTGGTTCTTCATAACCATGAACATCCAAATAATTTTTAGAAGATTTTTCAAGTGAATAATTAACATATGAATCTTACTATTCCCTAAACATAATAAAATAAGAATTACCATATGTTTTTTTAAAATTTGTTTTATAATATAAAATTTCAAAATCAAGTAAAATTTCTCAAAATTGTTTTTAAATGTTTTCATACAAGATAATACGAAGAAAAAAATAATTAATTTAAGGGGTTTTGAGAATAATTCATCATGATTCTAAAGAGTAATTAAATATGTTATTTTTACAAAATTTGTATAAAACGCTCCAACTTCTTCAAACAAAAATACATAATAATGATTTCATATTTTAAATTTTAAAAATATATTTTTTTAATATATTTATTCTCTTTGAAAAGTTATGTGAATTATTAAAATGTCTACGAACACAACAAAATTAAAAAAACAATATCTTAAAAAGATTAATCAAATAATATAGATTAATGTAATACTATTTTTATAATTAAATAATTAATGTATATTCGAATGTTTTTTTCAAGTGGAATATACTAAAACAATGTTTATATAATTCTAATGTTTTAGAAATATCATTATAAAATAATATATCCTAAATATAACAATTTTAATTAAATAGGTGAGGAAGGATTTAATACATAAGCATAAAAATTAATCTCCTACTATATAAAATATATAATTTCACAAATATATATATATATGATAAAATAGTAATTAAACAATTCATGAATTATTGGTTTTAGTTCTATGTATTTGTTCGATAATGTACTAATTTAGTGTAGATCACTCCTTTTTTTAGATAGATACTTCCCAATATGACTCATATGACCTCATAATGATTAAATGGTGTTTTTTAGTGTTTTATTCTTAAAAAATAAAAAATATAGTTTCCTTTTGGAACCCATATACATTTTGGTTTGGAAATATTAACCACTATTATTTTGGGTAAACATATCTAGTAATTTTCTATGGAGATTATACTATTCATGTTAAGGAATTCTATTGAACAATAAACATTATTAACAAAAAAATTGGATTTCATGTAATGTAATAATCATTTGAATATTGACCATTAATACCAAAATAAAAAAAGTAATATTTTACATGTTTTTTTATTTGAACCAAGAACATAATAATTCCTATATAATTTTATTCATTCACCATTTCTTTTTATACCACATTATCCTTTATTAATATTATTTTTTCCAAATAATTTTGTCATTGGATAAGAATACATGGGTATTTTTTAAAATTATCAACTTCAAAAAATAATTTCATAATTGTAGTTTCCTACAAATCAAAAGAAATTTTAGAATAATTTAGTTTTTTGTTTTTTATTTTTTTGAAAATCATTCATTATAAATTGATATTGCATCATAATATTTTTTGAATATTATATAATCTTTCTTTAAAGATTCAAATTTATCTTTAAGTATAATAAAATACATATTTAACCCATTATATGATTTTTTGGAATTATTATTTTTAGAGTAAAAATATTATTCCACATCATTATGATTCATAAGATATACCAATCAATTTTTATGTTCACGCACTAATATTTTATAATATTATTCAATTGAACTAGAAGAACCACACCATGTTTCCTTCATAATTTTCATTATTTTTCTTCTATAATTTATTTTCTATTGATATTTATGTAAAGGATAGATAAACATTGTATTAACCTTTTCTTTTCATTCATATAATATACTATCTTTAATCCCCTTCATCCTTTTGTTCTATAGTTTTTCAAAACATTTGAAAATATTTGATAAATATTTATCTTGATATGAATAAATTGACTAATATGATTCATACATACTAGTTTTGAGATAGTATTCTTCATATTTGATATGATTTTCATCCATGGCCTATATCTCTAATTTATACATTATCAAAGTTCTAATCATTTATTTAATTGAGAAATTGTTAACTGGTGTGGGTCGATGTATAACAGTAGATATTCAATTCCACTTAGAGGGTAATACTCTCATTACATTTAAATATTGATATATTGGATTAATTGGTTCTCTAAAAGTATAAAAAGTATTAAACATTTGTGTCATTCTCCCATATCTTAATGATATATTCAACTTCATGCATTATAAATGTATCAAAAATTAACTATGATGAATTGTATATTAGTTTATTGATATTTTCATTTCTGTCATTGGAAACATAAATAGTCTTCCACATATCATATACAACAGAACATTTAAAAACAAGATTAAAAATATCATTACTTCAACCACATACAATACCATTCATTTATTTTTAATCATGATCATATAATTTTTATTAATCATAATTATAATTATTCATATATTCCATAGAAATTTCATTACACTTGATATAATTTAAATAAAAAATAATTAAATGATTTTTAAAATAAATAATTATTTTTTGATTTTTATCATCCATATATATAACCATTAATGTATAGAGGAAATATTATCAACATATCTTCTTCAAGATCATCCATTTGGACATTTTTCAATATTTAAATCATTAACACATGGTTGATAGAGCCAAAATAGGCCATTGATATTACATGAGAGCCCAAATGTTTGATGCAATTGATAGTATCAAAGATAATAATATAGTGATTTAGAAAAATATCACAACTGTTGATATTACTTGTTAGTTTTAGATAAAAACCGAAGAATTTTCTAGGATTTCAAACAATAAAAATATATAAATAAGGCCCTTCCTATGATACAACTTGTTGGTATCAAAATATAAAAAATTTAATATTGAAGGATTTTACTTAAGAGAAACATTAGAATAGATCCCTTAATTTGACACCACTAGTTAAATTAGTTCGATAATAATGAATAGAAGATAGGTGGATGAATTTCGATTCCATACGACCTTTCTTTAGATTAATAATAATCAACTTGATATAATACATATCATTCATTCTATCCTAAAGATGAGTGAGAATGAGAAATAAAAAAATTAATGAATGTAGTGATATATTGTTTTTTCGGGGACAAAGATTCCCATGTCCACTCCACTAATGCTCCCTCCATGATCATGGTCTTTTTCACTAGTATTTCCTTTTACCAAGGAATTACACAACAATTTCTAGGAAGTTGATAACATTATAATAAAAATTTTATAAGGCTTTATGGTTATTATATAGGGAACAACAAATCAATAGAATAATTTAAGAATCTGTTATTACTTCACCACTGTGACTGGTTTTGGGCACCTGGAACTCCAATCAATTAATATATATTGATTTATTGAGAAATTATTTCTCAATAATAGTTGTATAATTAAACTGATAGATATGTTGATTTTCAATAATGCACACCATTAGAAAAAATAATCTTTTATATTTTAATAGGTTGACTTCATACAATAATATTGATTATAGTGAAAACACTTGATAGATGAAAAAACATGTATTTACAAAAAGTGTAGCACCATAAAATGCTTTTTCGAAGATGAAGAAATGGTATAATAATATGATATAGTTCCAAGGACTACAACATCATAAATTTTGTTCGATAGATCAAAAAATGTAAGCATCCAAATTGAAACTCTAATTATACTAACACACTATTATTTTACAAGAACACATCTTTTTAGTTTCTATGAATATATTCTTCTATATTTATGAAATGGATATATTGATAGTTATTCTAATGATCGAATAGTTAAAGGTTATACTAGCTCCCAGAAATTTCGAATAATAAATCTAATTTTTTTTATTTATAATCAATAAAATAAGTCAAAGAGAGTTTTAACATCCCTTAGAATAAGGAATGATTTTACCCATTGATTATTATCCTTTGAATCATCCATAAAATTTATTTAAATATATATTTACTCTTGGAGGGACTGTTTCATAAAACATTGATAATATCTTTAAATTTAAAACACTACCATTGACCAGTCAGATGTTCTCTTCCATCATGTAATGAAAATTTTGAATGTATGTCTGAAAATTTATATTTTTCTACAAAAGAATGGTTGATTAACCATACCTATATTCTTAAAAAATAGGGTTTCTTCCCAATGTATGGTTGTTGATCCATACTTTTACAAAATTGTATGAAATGTGATCCATAGGTTTTCTTCCAAACATAGTGTTCCCAAACAATAAATAATTCTTAAAAATGCAACATATTAATAGTTTATCTAGAATAGATTCGCACACATCTATAATACATAAAAAATTCCAATGAATTAACGGCATATGACAGTTTTATCAATAAAAATATATATTCTAATTAATATCACCTTCATAAAATTCACATAAAAGAAACATTATTGTTAATATAAATGTTGTTTTTTGTGATCATAAGAATAAAATATAAATTAATGGAATTTTTGAATCAACACATTCTCAATAGAAGGAACCTATTAGTTATTTCTACGTGATATAAATTAATGGAATCTTTGAATCTGGGATTACTTGTGAAGGAGAAATATTTTTTTACTATTTTATATTTAATAAAAATTACATATATAGATTAGGGGCTTGTTATTTTTAATTTTATCTTCTATTATGTTTTTGATGATGGTTATGCTTTGAAACAATTTTAGTCCAGCCACTAATTATGATATGTAGAAAATGAATCCAATCTTTTTGTACACAACAGAGAGAGAAAAGAAATACCCTAAATTTGATAATTTCCTAAAACACAACATGAAATATCATTTTGTATAAAACTATATGATATTCCTTGAAGTATTTTTGTGGGTCCACACTACGAACACCCTAAATTTTTTGGAGAAGATGGATGATTCCAGACATTGGGTCAATGTGGGTTGGTTCTTCATGTTATTATAGTTTCATAGGTTGGTACTCCATATTAAAATTGGTCACTTCTATTATGACCCAATTATTTTCAACCATATATTCTATAATCTGATTAATTATACTCTTATCTTCATTTCAAACACATTCAAGAACCAGATTGGGTTCATAAATGTTACTTGATGTCCCTAATCTAAAGGATTCATTGTGTGAGTGAAGGGAGTTTTATTTTTTCAGACAATTTTAAGTATATTTTCTTTTATAATCGGTCATGAAATGAAAATTAAATTAAGAATTTATTTTTTGAAAAAAATGATTTCAAAATTTTAATTATATAAATATTTGAAGGATAATATGAAAAAAAAACATTTCTTTAAAATTCGAAATGAATGACTAAAATGAATATATGGGAACATAAAAATAAAATAATTAAATTAGGAAATTTCCCCACAAGGATAATTTAGAGAGTGAATGACCTGAGGAAATAAAATAATTTAAAAAAGATCTTGATTCTCTAAAAATGGTGATGAAATTCTATCATTTTCTCAAATGTGTCCATGTAGTTCTTTATTTTTTTATAAAATTTCGTTAGTATAGAATGATCCCTATACCATCTCAAAAAAATGATTAGGTAATTACATTATAAAAAATAATAAATTATTTCGATGAATGGTAATTTTAGAAAATGGTTAGTTTTGCTAATCAATCAAAAATAATTCAAATGAAAATAGGGGTAATGAACTAAAATATTAATGTTACAATTGTACATGGTCATATTGGAGACACTACAAGATTCTCTTCCTTCATCAGTTAAGGATAGTGGATTTAGATCAATAAATATTTGATTATAACATCCAAATAATTACTCTAGATTGTTTAAAAATTATACTAACTAGGATTTCTTCATATATGTTATATTATTAACTGGGCACTACTAATGATTAGATGACTTCTGTCCTACCTCATAACCAAAAATCGTCATTGAAAAACATGAGGAATTATATGTATTGTTTATTATTTTATACTCATTTTTTTATTATTCCATGAATATTGTGTGTATTTTCATAATATAGTTCTTTTGGATTCAGTCTACTATAATGAATCACATAAACCCTACATGTGGAAAAACGAATAAGAAATGATCAATGGTGTGTAAAATGTCACATGAATGGGCATACCCAAAATTGATAATTTGAGTATTATTGTGACATAATAAAAATAAAATAAACAAATAAGAAATAAATATATGAGGAAAATCTCATTAAATTATGTAATTATATACAATTCAGAAAATACAAAAATTATATTCAAATTTATATCATATTCTTCCAGAAGTTATCACACCAATATTAGAACATTATGTATTGGGATAGAATCAAAAGATGAGTAATGGAATAAAAAAACACTCTCCACCCTCCCTTTGGAAAACAATAACTTAATATTTATTTAGAATATCCACTTTATTATTATTTTTATTTAATATTAGTCAAAATGAAATCAAACTGATATTAGGTCATGTGAAGTGTTCATTATAAAAAATCCCCAGCATGTTATGAGTTTTGATATATTAATTTACTGTAAAATATTTATAAAATATTTTATTAATTATTTTAAATTACTTTTCAATTAAATTTATTCCTAATTATTAAAAATTGAAGTCTCTTATACCATTTTTGGAACATTTTTTAATGGTCATCCAATTCGTCTAACCTATAGTTTGTTCACATTATATGCCACCATTGATCTTATAATAATTCAATGTTGAACATTGTCCAAAAAAATACATTTTATTACAATAAATATTTCATTTTTAAAAAATATTTTTTATTGGGAATATTAAAAAATATTTTGTGAAAAAATTCATGCATGTTATCTAATTGAGATACAATGTAAACAATTATGATTTTGTATAATGTCCCAAAATATAGTGATAAAGTAATCAAAAATCACAAACACAAATCAATGGTAAACATAGATACATAAAAATATTGTAAATATGATTATTAAGATAAAAACATCCAAACATTCCCAAACGTGAATAATAATTTTATGTTTCAATTTTAAATGTGTTTTGAAATAAGGAAATGAAAATACATATATATTGTAAAAGAAATTAATAATCTGGTACTAAAACCCATAAATAAAATAAATATCAACTATATGGGTAAAAATATTATAAATAATTATATATTATACCAATAAAAGGGATACCCTTCGTCAAATAATCAATGAATTAGAGAACATTCTAGGATCTCTTTCAAATTCTTATAAGTTTGTTTGAACTCATTTTCCCTAACAAGGACATCGATTTTATTGATTTAAATAAATAAAATTAGTGTCTATAAAAGAATACAGATTCAATAACTGTCAAAATTACCTAGTAAAACTTAAAAAAAATAACCTCAAATACCTTCTTTTTTCTCTCCAAAAAAATTCGTTCAATCATAAATTTATCTACCACATCACCTTACCTTGAAAAACAAATCACATGAAAGTAACATCAACATATTTAAAGAGGCACTTAAAAAAATTTCTCACAGTTTATATCTCCTAAAAAATTATAAAATGTTATTAAAATTCACTATATAATCTTCTATATTATTTCAATATACAAAGATTACATCATTGAATACTAAAAAAATTATTAAAATGAGGTTGAATTCTTGATTCATCATTCTTATAACCATATTGAGATAATTTTTAACTCCAAATAGATATATAGAAATTTGAGATTTATATAATGAAATTTATCAATTGATTATTCTAATAACTCATAGTTATCTAATAATGTCCACATCATTAATAAATCTTCAAAAAACAAACATGAACCATTTAACTAATTAAATAGACTATTATTTAATGATGTATGATAATTATTCCTCATTTTTTCATGGTTCCACCATCAAAAGTAATTCCATATCCTTAATATACTATCAAAATTCATGGAAAACAATTTTAGATCTCACCATTGAGTTATAACATTTTTATAGAATGTAATCAATCAGAATAGTCAACACCGATAAAAACTTATGTTATATTAAATTATTTACTATTAATTTTTTTGAAAAATATGAATAATTATATATATAACTGAACGCAACTATATAGATTAGAACACATTTTTTACTCTATTATCATTCAAAAAATATTGTAAAACTCTAGGAAGATAACATTTATAATCATATGTTTCATGAATCATGCTTTCCCACTAAGTGGAAATAACTAGATACCAAAATATATAAGTTCTCATATTAATATTTAATTTATATTCCCTACTATAAAACCTATTGTAATTATATAAATGAAGAATATATTCCCCAAATACCACTTCTATAGGTCACAACATGAAAAATATAACTTAGGGTCACCCTAATACGTTTTTATTATACATGAATAATTTAATGTGTAAATGATTCATGACATAGATATATCAAAGACTTGGAGGAGGGTTAATATTGAGTTTGATTCTGGGAGCTGTTGATTGCATTATTTTTCTTCGTAAGAAAATAACTCACTGAATCATAACATGTGATATAATCAAAGGGAATACAAAATGATTTAGAAGGTTCCAAATGGCCTAATTCAATGACCATGATAGTATACGTAATGTATTTAAGTAATTGTACATGGATTTCAAGGTAGAGTCCTTGTTCAATTACATATATCATAATTTTGTTATCCTATTTTGAAATTGAGGTGATTAAGGGTAAAAAACAAATTGGAATGAAATTTAAAATAACATAGTTTATATAGAATGTGTCCTATTGATTTTTATGAAGAGTATATATATTTTTTCAATAATAATAAAACTTAATATAATATTAGATATTAATTGAGTAAATAAATATTAATGGAAAAGGGTGAAGATATTAATGTTCCCTATGATTTAAGAAGTGCCCTATTCTAAGCTGATACTATGTAAATAATTGAAGTGTAGTTTAGGGTGTTACTTATCAAGGATGTAGTAATACATTCTCTTAAGGAGACATTGTAATATATTATGTTCTATATGATTTTATATATGTTTTTATACTGATTCAATTGGATCTTATGTTTATGAGTTTTCATCCATGTGTTTTCGTCGTAAGAGATATGTGATCATTTCACTTGAATTAAAATTGAGAGATTAGATTATCCTATGTTTATAAGGATAATATATTTATTATTAATTTAATGTGGAATAGAAATTTATGAAATATGATGATTTTAATAGGAGAATGCTTTGAGGTAGTAAATGCAGACTATAATACCTTAGTAGAGTCTTTATATGTTGTATATGATTTGGGAATTTTACTGTAGAGTTTTATTGAGGATTGAGGAATTTATGGTGTAATTTAATTATTTTTTATATTATATAACATGTTTAAATAATTTTAGAGACGTTTTAATAATGATATAACTATGTTATAAATATTCTAAGGTCAATGGCATTGAAGATATTCTAAAATCATGATCTATAAATTGGAAAATCTATGAATTCACTAGTTATTTGTGAGTAAAATAGATCTATGTAAGTGTAATGAAAGATATTTTTTAGAGTAACTCAACATTTCAAAAGGTTATGTATAAGTTAATCAAATATTTTATGAGAGTAAATTGAATAGTTAGAATCATATATATAAGTAACTGCTATGTTGTAAAATCTATATAAGTGTAATAAGACTCACACGTATGATTAAATAGAGTTTTACTAAAAAAACATGAATCATCCAATACTATAATAAGAGAAAATATATCTTGTGTAAGAATAATTCGATATTATTAAAGGATACATTAATATAAAAATTCCTTAATTAGGTCTAATCCAATTAATTGAATTATATTTTTTATAGAATTTCAAATTGAGATTCTCTAAAGACATTTAATCTAATAAAAGAAATATTATTCTTAAAGTAAGATAACATAAAAATGAATCATAATTATTTTTTTACAATAATAAATTTCATTGTGATAAAAGAGGATATTCTTATATGAATAATGAAGCCATATCAAGAAGGAGACAGAGTTATGTTTAAATCTAAAATATTGGGTGATATTGTGAAATGATTATAGTCCATTAGAATATAGTGATTCTTGGGATTTTTATGGTTAATGGAATCATTCCATATTAAAAACATCATATCACATCGATAAAAGACCTTGAAAAGAGTAACGATTATCTCCCAACAAGATATCTATGGCCACAACACAATGTTTTTTAGTTTTATGATCCTCCATGAAAGCATAGAAAATTATTATTAACAAATTAAATTATACCTAAGAATACATAATTAATGAATGATCAAGAATTTATTTTGAAGGGAATCAAGAATAACAATGAAAAATTCATGAAGATATTCAATGTGATAATTATAGAGTTTCTAAAAAGAACATTTGACTCCAATTATGACGATTTGACACTAATTGAATTATAATATATGGATTAAAAAGTTGGAATGTGAAAAATATTATTAACTACGAGATAATTATTCTTCCATTTATCTTATATCATTACATATTTAAAACCTTATTAATATTTATGTGATATATTTTGAAGTTTTTATGAGATAGTGATGAATAAAAGGTCAAGTAAGATCACAACATATTACTGCCTATTAAATATTTTGGTTATCAATGTAAAGAAGAAGATAATTTCTTATGGATTATAAATATGATAATGTTTGAAAAGGATATTTTCATAAACCAATACAGACTAATTACAAGAAAATGATATTAAAGTAGCAATTTGTTATTTGGTGGATTTAGTAGATTGGATAATAGAACATTCTGGACTTGAGAGATATGTATGAAAAGGAATTAATTAATAAATACTCGTTCTGGACCTTCCATTTCTATGGGTAGTCCGGTATTTGTGTATTTGGATTTGGTTTTTTTGTTTGTCAATAAGGAATGAAAATGGAGTTCATCCAGTGTTGTGATGTTGTCTCATCTGGAGTAGTGGCCCATGTACCGCCCAAGAGCATGGAATAAGAGAATCCTTTTACTTGGTCCTTTCATAGGGCATGGTCCACTAACCATGTCACATAGGGATGCACAGATACCTATATTTATTCCAATAGTTTTTTAGGAGATTTTTTTCTTTCGGATTCAGTTAGGTTTATTGGATTTTAAAAAAGAATTTGTTTTTGGGAAAAAGAGTTTTCAAAAGAAAAATGATTTTGGGTTTTGTTTTTTTTAATGTGCATTGGTGATTAAAGCTAGATTTGAAAGGAGTTTTATTTATGTGGATGATGGCCTTGTGACAAGATGGATTGGAGATTAGAAAGAAACATTGGTTTTTGAGAAATGAATTCTGCTTTTGTTCATGATGTTTGTCTTAGGAGCAATTTTTTTTGTCTTGATGTGTTTCTTGGTTGAGTTTAGTCTGGATTTTAATCTTATTTTGTGTTCCTAATGATTTTTAATATTCCACCCAGAATGGTCCATATGGATTCTACCAATTTTTTCCTCATTTTTTTATTTTTTCATACTCATATTAGTGTGGTGGTACCGAATTATTCTCAGTGTTTTCGTGTATTTCATGGTTATTGAGGTATGTTAAAGGATTTAGAGTGGCATGAGGAAGTAGAGAGTGTATTCAGGATGTCAGGAACTCCCAAAGCTGGGTGATTCCATGCTATTATGGATGTATTTGAGGGTCTATTATTGCATCGGTGAAAGGTTATCATTCTAGCGCCACTGCATTTTGGGATGTCCTCAGATGTTTTTAAGAGCACATTCATTTGATATTCCTTACCTATGGAGGTGAAGGTGGAGAATGTTGAAAAAGTCATGAATATTCAGTAAGTCTAGGGGGTAATGAAGGATTATATTGACTATTTCAATGGTTTTGATTTCTTATCTCCAGATAGAGGGATGGAGGATTACATAAAAGTTCCTCTCTCTTTTTCGAGTCATCCACCAGAGATCAAGGATCATTTTCTCTCATCTAGTGAGGTTATATTTGAGATGTTGGTTGATGAAACTATCATGGCCAAGTTAGTAAAATCGATAGTAATTGGCACATGTGAAGGTTCCCTTTCTAAAAAGAGGTTTATTTCAAATGAACATATTCTTGAGAATCCCGTAACATTAGTTTGAACATTCTAATAATCAGACTGTTTTCTAGAATGTTTCTACTGTGGCTTAATTGGGTATTTGAAGTCTTCTTGTCATAATCCTATTAAGTCATACCATCTTTGTGGCTGTTTGGGTCAAGTGTAAAAGTTATTTAAGGAAGGGTTTCTTGATTAATAATATATAATTGGATGTTATCAGCTAATTATTATGAGACAATAAATGCTTCAGGATATCAGGGCTCTGGCCATGGGCCCAAGAGTGAAGCATTTCACATAGACCTTATTTTTTTGTTGTAGGGTATTCTTGGAACACTTTTGTCTCTAGTATTGTAATGCAGAGAATTGATGGTTAATTTTTTTATTGTTCCATTTTGTTGTAGGACTCTTTTAGATATGAATGAAGCATTATGGTATTGTTTTCTTTTAAATTTAAGTTTGTCCTTTATAGATTTGGATTTTTTAATGGATGATTCATATAGATTGGTTTTGGTTTCTGGATGTAATCTTCTTGGAAATGTTTGTGACTTTTGAAAATGATTAATTGAATATTTGTTTCATGTAGAAAATTTGGTTTGATCTACACTGATGGGTTTCCCATTTATTTGGGGTTTGGTTTTTGTGAGGACTTCATGGTCCGAGTGTTGGTCGGTGTTGGTCTATTTCTTTTGGTGGGGATAACCCTCCTCCTTTTCCATGGTTCTTTTCATTGTAATATTTTTTAAATATGGTTGGGTGTGACTTTTGGGGAAAAAGGCCATGTCAACGTTGGTTGTTCTATTTTTATTCATCCCTTTTTGGGTTTGATTTTTGGTACTCATTCACCTGGGTAACATTCTAGGGGTAGAATGTTATTATGGTGGGGAGAATTTTCTCACCCCAACCTCATATTTTATTTATTTACTTATTTTTATATTCTTATAGATTCGTGAGACTATTATTTTATGTTTGGGTTGAGTTATCAGTTGGAATGTTTGAGTTTTACTATTTATGGGTGGTTTTTTGGCATGTTCATGGTTTGTGTGCGTTGTTTAGAGGAAAATTGTGTATCTAGATCGGGATGAGGCTGTTTCTAGGTCATATTATATTTGAACAATTTGGATTTCATGGATTTATATTGGATTCACCCAAACCATGCGATCCAAAAGAGAAATTGTGTGTTTTATCTCATTTGTTCGAGCCTAGGTACATTCCTTGCACATTGGTAGTTGAAAGCATGTGAAAATCATATGAAATGGCTCTATCATTTTATAAGGATGTGTTTTATAGTTTGTGTAGGCTTTTCCAATCCATGCGGCTTACCCATGCTTGGTTTCCCTTCTCACGATTAGGGAGTGCATGATTTTTTAAATTGTGTGTCCTAATAGTGTGAGTTTCCTATATTTATTAAAAATATTAGATTCCAAGTTTTCCCCCTTACGTTTTATACCTATTTCAGGATTTCCTCCCCCTTGTCTTATTTTTGGAACATAAATGGGATCCCAAATTCCCTTCCCTTGGATCCTATCGAACATGAAATTATCCTCCTTCTAATAGATGGTTAATTCCTTGGTAATTTTGGTAGATTTCCTCTCCTCCTCTTCCTCCTCTCTTTATTTTTTTAATTTCCTTTGGTGGGTTATTTCATGGATGAAATGTAGATGTTAGAGTTTGTGTGGTACGATTTCATAAAGGTTGGGGTGTGTGGATCTTTCCTCAACCATGGATATTCTTTCTCATATTGTTTTGAGGAATTATCTTGTCTTTGAGGAAGGAATTTCATTACATATTTTCATCACATTTCATTGATTTTTGATTATTCCTATATGATCTATAAATATCATTCTCATTCATGTGATGTGATAGTTTAAATAGTTTTGGTGTTTTCATAATACTATGTTGGTGAGAAATGTTTTTCAATTGGATTGATTAAATTTTCCTATATATATGTGTATGTAATGTGTTTGATGAATTGTAAAATATTTTTTTTAATGAAATATTGGGCTCATTTGTAGGTGTTTCCCCTTGCTTATGGGGTGGAACTTTGGTTGGTATTTTAATTTGGTGTTATATGTGTATTTGGGTTATTTTATGGGTTTTTTCTTATGTGTGTCTTGTTGTGTGGAATTGTAAATAATTTTGGATTTCAATAAAATGTTTCTTGGATATTATCACAGTTTGGAATGATTGTTACATTGAATGTGGACACATCTACATGTTAATAGGGTGCAAAAATGGATGGGAACAAAAACTATAATGGTATTATATAACCTTTATCAACCTAAAACCCTGATTTCAAAACACTTATCGATCTACATTATTTTTACGTCAACTATATAATTCTATAATGGTTCATCCAAACCATTGGAGATGTACTAGATGTCCCTTAGATTCAAAAGAATCAAATTTTGTTCAAATTATTGTTTAAAATTACAGCTTCTTTGGTACATTAGAATATGTGTGGTTTTTATATGGTATAAAGGGCCGTTATTTATTTTCATGTATATTATTGGCATTAATCTTATTTTTTTAAATGGTTTTGGAAATAGAATTTCACTTGGAAATGAAAGGACTGGTTAGATCTTTGAGTTGTTTTGGAGATTCGTCTTGAAACTCATGTGATGGGAAGTCTTGATTGAAACTTATGTATGGCTTAACAAGTGACTTGGGAACCATTATGGTAGATCCTCTTAGAAGAGGTTCATCACATAGGTAGTGTCGATGTTTGGTCCAGGAAAGCATGGTGGTAGTGAGTTTTACTTCAACCACCTGTTTGAGGACCTCCCATTTCACTTATTACCATTATAATGGGATTCATGGGATTCATCTAGAGGGTTGAGTGATGGTTTCTTATCTAACCTGATTGGACGGGTTGGTACCCCCATTATTTTATGAGGTCAGGTGGGATGGGCCACTATATTGGCTATTTTAGAGCACCATTTAGTTATTAACTATGGAGCTTCACTTTATGTCGACAAGGGAGTCGAAATTGAGTATGCTCAGTTATTTATTTTAAATATGTTTAGGAAATACCCATGATTATCTATTTATATATTCTGCATAACATATGTTGCATGTTGTTTATTATATCTTCTATTTTGTGATTTCTTGTTTTATTTTCCTTTACTCTTATCATATAATTTTTTATCATCTATGATTTACTTATAATTCTTTTTTGGTTTTGAATTGGCATGTTTTGAAATGGAAACCTATTTTAAAAAAGGAAACCAGTGTTTTTCTCTAAAAACAGGTTTTCCAAAAAAAAAATGTTTTGAATTTGAAATTCTAAAAACATATCTTCCCAATTTGTTTCAACCTTGTTTTTATGTAATTCTATAAGATAGGTCACGTATGTTTTCAATGGTGAATTCATACTGATTTTTTATAGGCAAACATCCTACATGTTCCACTCGGCATTAGTAGACAAGATCTGTTTTTCATGATTTGGTTTCTAGTTTGGTTCTCCTTGTATGAAGTATTTATTATGGTTGGTGTTCCCCAAGAAGACATGTGTTGATAATTTTATCATGTTTTTTATTTATGTTTTTATTCAATTAATTTTTTCTTTTTTTCTTCAGTTCTTAAATCTGTATCAGCATTATATATTTATTGATTTCCAATCATTGTGGGTTTTATTGCTTCATTTTTTGGTTATTTTATCTTTTTTGTTTATCGAGTGAAATTGACCCCTCATTAAATATCATTTTTTATAGAAATTAGTCCCCATCTGGGGAAGATAGGGAATTCCTCTCAGGTCTTATCCTAGATCAAGTTAGGTGTCAAGTTGGATGGAATCCCAACCTTTTCTGTGACAGATATGATCCAATAAGGTTGCGATAGAATTCCTTGTGTTTTTAAGATGAATAATAAATAAAAAATAAGATAATTAGTTTAATGTGATACTATTTATAAACATTTTGCCATATTAAAGTAATTTATGATGATTGATACATATTTAAAGGATTTCTATTTAAGGGGGAATAAGATAACATGATAGTTCCTATCAGATCTATGATTTGATATTTTTTACGATTTTTAAAATGTCTAAGATTATTCTATGGTTTGTAATTATCTTCTGGTAGTTGAAGTGCATGGTTTTGGATTAACTATCCAAAATAAGATATGATATCTTATAGTATAATAAAGATATTGTTCTAAAGTTAGTCTGGGCATACTAATGAAAACTAGCGGGATAATGTATAATAAATTATACAGAGATACCAATATTGTTAAGAGATTTCTCGATGATTATGGATTTTAACCTCCCCATATGTATTAACATTATGATGTTAGTGAATCACATGTGCATTGGACTCAACATGAACATATAAAGGGTAAAATCACCCAAATTAGGTTTGATCCTTATAAAAATATTATGTGTTACGTATTCTTTAATTTTTTATACTATGTGGTATTAATGTGTTTATTAACTGCTATAATATATATAAATCATAAAAAATTTATAGCTTTAAGAATTGTTTAAAAAATGAATTCTGTACAAAACTTACAACAATGATTCACCCTCTTAGAGTGAGGTATCACTATTCCATTAGCTATTTAAATAGTTGTGATATCAAATGAAGGGATATATAATCTGTTAAAATTCTAACACCTTATGATTTTATGATATATCACTCTAAAAATATATTTTTCTACTTTGTGAACATTATTTACAAGCCACACCAAGTTCAAACAACCCACTATATACTATTAATATATATTTTTCTAATTTGATAGTTATCACATAGACTTTGTATATTTAGGATTTAATATTATTGTCAAAATTATTTACATTTATATTTTACAAATATATAAAATTTATTCATTAAATTTTGATTAATTATGAATAAAAATAAAAACATTTGAATGTAATCTGAGATGATTTTGTGAAAATTAATATTTATGCACACATTGTGTTTTTACCTTATACATTAAATTAATATAAATTAATAAATGTTTAATTAAATATTTATATAAGATATTCAGTAAAATATTTTTTCAATCAAATAATTCTTTTTACGTGGAATGGAATAAGTTTAAATTCCGTTTTTTGCTTAAATTGCATTTTTATAAAAAATGATTTTTCTGGGATTTAGAACAAATAATTTAAAATGAATTTAATGAAAAAAATAGAAATTGAATCTTGAAAAATGGATTATATATTTCTATATTCACAATTTGAAAAATTACTTAAGAAAACATTATTTTTTTGAATAATGAATAGTTAAAAAAATATTCATGATTATGGTTAAAAACTATTTTACTAGGCGGTAGTGTAAAGACCTTGAACTTGAAAAACCAGATTCAGTTCTTAAAACATAAACATTAAATTTTTTATTTGGACACCAAAATATGGGGCCCAATTTTATTTATCCAAAATTTACAACATCAAAAGGAAATATTTATTCACATAAATACCCAAGGAACATTCTAGAGTAGTTTTTTAGAGAATTAGGAAGACGCTATTACATAAATAAAACCCATGACATAAAGGGATTATTTTAACATTGTAATAATATTTTCATATCCCATAATATTCCTTAGACATATCCCATTAGGTTATTTACACATTAATCATTTCTAAATTATTTCAAAATTATTCTTCAAAACATAGGGAAAATGACACATAAGAAATGTGAGCTTAAACAAGAAGTAAGGATTATAAAAAGCATAAAAAAATTAATTTCATCAGTTACTATAAAATGAGAATTACGGTATTATGGAATAATAAATGTGAAAAATAAAAAAATAAGATAATTCATTCACATCAGTTCGATGATCATCAATCATGAAACATGGCATATATATTTTACATATAAAATGGTCATATTAATCAATAATCATGAACTATGTAAAGTCAATCATGATGAAATGAAATATTAAAATCCCATAGAATGTATAAATAAGACATGTTGGATACATATAAAATTATATTCATAGAACCCTTAAAATAACCCTTATAATTAGAACAACCAAATAGTTTACTTCCAACATAATCATTATTCAATGCATTGATAAGGTATATTGGGGGTCAACTATTGAATAATCTATACTGAGACCACCTGTGAGATATAATAAGTATCAGTCTCTCATATAATAAGTATTATGATTACCCATGAACAATAACAGGACCAAAACACATTATATGTTGTATTAGGATCACCTATTATCATAAACAATGTCCATGTACCTTTCCTGAATAAATAATTTAGAAGCCCTTGGTTTTCAACATAACACCCTTGAAAAACCACCATCATATATTACTTAACCCTTGAATAATAAATGGGCTTGATAAAAATCACTTTAAAATAATCATCATAATATATCTAGGAAAATAATATTGATGGTATAATAGGACCATAATCCCATTGAATTCTATGAATCATTTGTGTATTTTAATGGAGATAAAAATACCTTTAAAATAATATTTAAAATGATTCATTGAAATTATGTGAAATACCCTTTTCTTTGAGTAAAACATTATTAAAAATAAAAAAAATTTGGAAACATTTGTTTGAAAATAAAAATGGTATCTCATAAATAAATTTTCAAAAAAATATCATGATGTAGGAAAACTTCATTTATGAAATAAATGATAATAAAATAAAAAATTATTATTGAACATTTCTAATGGACATTCATAATGACCTATATAAAAAAAATTAATAAATATCCTCCACAATAAATTTCAGATGAAGTTAAAAGATCAAAAAAATATAATTAGGAAATTATTTATGTTTATAAAATAACATTTTGTAAAACATTACTGAAAAATGGTTCTAGAAGATATATATTCCTAATCTGAAAGCAGATATATGATTGGAATAAAAAACCATTATTAAAGTTTCATTAATAAAACATTATGGAAAAAAATCATACATACAAACCATAATCATATATATATGATAGGAAAAGTGTTGTGTCTCATGAAAGTAAGAGTATATGATTCTTTAAAGAAACATTGAACATAAAAAATCTCAAAAAGAAAAAATAATTCCTAAAAAACCCTTTACTGATTTGGTAACATTTGATTCCAAGTTAATTAATAGAAATATAGTGATATTTCATAGTAAAAACTATTAATTACATGTTTAAATATTTCAAAATTCATTCAGAATTTAGTAAGGTCACAATTCAAGGAAATCATGGTCCATTACATGAATTATGTCTCAAATATGAGATTGAGATAGAGAAAACCCTTGTATCTTTCTTTAATTATCAATCAATATATCAAGAAAAAAATAACTAAAAGTATAATTTAATATAATAAAAAAATATTAATTCATGATATAATTTTTTATTGGTATTATATACACTATATAACATTGAGTTGGTTTATAACACTAAAATATGCCTCATTGAATGTAAATTTAGACAAAATCCATTACCTCGAGTTTGATTTATCACATATGTTATTTATCATCATCAGTAATAAAATTATTTTAATTATTTACATTTTAGGAACATTATCAATTCTATAGTTCTTTTTACCACGTTATAAACGGAATTAATCAATTAAGTTCACATTAAAGGTTTTAGTGATATTCAGTATATATGTCTAAAATGACTTTAGTACGTTGACTATGGCCAAATTGGTGATTAATTAATCATATCTGAAATAATAATCATTAAATAATTATCAATTTTAGACAAAAAATATAGTTTAAAAAATCATTATTGATGGTTATGAAAAATGAACTACATTACAATCAGGGAGATGGTAGGTTGTACGTACGCATGAGTAACATTTACATTTTTCAATGATCATTATGGAAAAAAGGTAAGAATAATTTTACATTTTTATAATGATAATTATCTCATAAGTATGATAGTATTTATTTAAATATACTTATAAATATTATCTATGAGATGTGGTGATGAAAAAGAAACTATATTACTTTATGGAGGTGGTAGTCCACATGTACGCACGAATGACGTTATCATTTTTCAGGGAATGGAAAGGTAAAAAATAAATGATATATTGTCTATTAATAATTATAAATATGTCATAAATATAATTTATATATATACATTAATTATATAATTATAAAAATTTATTACAGTCAGGGTTAAAAAAATGAATTACATCAATTCGTAGGGCGATAGTCCGCCGTACACATGAATGATGGTTTTGGTTCCCATTCTGATAGAGGAAATACATATATAGATTAAATAATTATCATAATAAAATCTATGTATATGTTAGATACAATTAATATTATTTTATTACAGTTGAATAACATTTAATGTGGTTAAAAGAATAAATTAAACTAAAACACTTGATTAAGAACTATACATATTCTTTGGACAACCAGCTTTGTTATAGAAATTAATCCCTCTATGATTTGTATTATTACATAACTAAGATATCTAGAACATGGGGAGGGATGTTTTGGGGGTATTGGGGTAGGTATTAAAAATAAAAAAAATTAGTGTGAAAAAATTATGGCAGAAGGTGCCCTGTTATATGGGAAAGGAGGGGATCTTTTGGAATTTCAAAAACTATTAAATTAATATAAATTAATTTCTATGATTAAATGGATAAAAAAAAGATAATTCAAAAATATTAAATGATATTGGGACTAAATATTTCAAAAAAATACAATTTAGACTATTTTATAGTTCACTATGATCCTTATCTCTTTGTTTTAATCTCGCATTGAAATTTTTGACTATTACTATAAAATACTGTTTTCTACCCTTTAACATTTAATAATGTTATTTCAAGAATACATGTAAAAATATATGGACCATTTTTATTTTTTAAATCACATCCCATTAACTTTTATTAATATTTGTTTTTTAGTAATTTTATATATTTTAATAAAATATTATTTTTTATTAAATATAATTACGGTTAATTTTGGAACTATTCATTTATTTTCACATTTACAAATACCATAAAAATTGTATTTGGATATAATGAATTCAAAAATTTCTAATTTTTTAATCTAAAAAAGTTATGTACCACAATTATTAATTTAAGTCATATTAATTTACATATTAAATTAATTTATTTTATTCCCCAATTGATACAATAATTGTGGTGTCAACATGGTGTAAGCTCATATGGTAATTTTTTCATCACTAAGAATATTAATAAGTTTATACTGTAAAGAAAAATCATGTATGATTAAAATTATGTCATATAATTGAACATACATTTTAATACCCGTAATTTTTATGAAATGGTTTCAAGAAAAATTCATTTTTTTGATAACTACTATTATATGGAACAATTTTTTTTAACCAACCATAATATACTAATGGTATTATTATATATACATGATCATTATAACCTAGAAATTTAAATTGTATGTAAGAATAGGAAGAAATTAATTTTTAAAATTTATTATGAAAGTTATATAGATATATAATTAATTTATAGATATGTTTTTAATTCTTAATAAAGTCTTTATCATCTAAAAATATATTATTTTCAAGAACATTATTTTCTATTTATTTTTATTACTAAATGATAAAATTAATTTTTACCACTTTTAGAATATTTATTTTATTAAATAGTCTTTATTTTTTGAATCAACATATCAAAATTAATATGGAGTTAATTTTTTATAATTTTTGGAAGAGTTGAATTTTTTGATAAATAGTAAAAAATACATTTTTCATATTGAAAAATAACTTTTCATTTAAATTAGTTACATGGTTATATTTTTCTTTTGAATTGTTTAAAATAATATTAGTAAAATTTTCTTATTTGTTAATAAAATTTCAATAATTGATATAAATTTCATGTCAAATTTTGATATAAAAAACATTTTAAACTTATAAGAACTCCAAATAGTTTGATCCATGGATTTTAAGAATGGAATCTATAAACTAGGATAAATTTATTGAAAAAGCATACAACATTCATAAACTTTTCAAAAATAAAATGGTAAAAAGTACCAAAAACATAAAAATACAATCCATATAGGCCCCTTAAAATATAAATTAACTTACCCACCACCTTCTTACATGAATCCATCATAAAATAAATCCAAACACACATGAATTCACTATTCTTCCATTCCACCATACATCATGTTTCCAAAAAAACACTATACCTTCCAATCATGATGAGGATCAATGATTTTTTTTAATTAAATAATATTTAGATAAAAAATAGTGTAATATATTACACTCAATCAATCATGTTTTACAACATTCTAATAAGATGGGTAACCACTTCTAGTTATTTTAGTGAATTTCACATAACACTGTAAGGCTTATCTTCCACTCTTTTTTCATTATATTTATGAGTTTAATTTTAACATAAATTATACCAATTAACTGAATTAAATTTTGAAAAATGGATTCCATATTATTAATAATATTAGTTAATATTATCTAATAACTTCTACTCAATTATTGACAATAATGAATAGCAATAGTATTAAATATTATTTCCCTTGGTTAAGGTGAAAATGGGATTATCAGGGTTTAAACTCAAATGATAAGGGTTAAAATGACATAAAAAATTTATAACTCCCCATTGATAGAAATATTTAAACTTTATACACTCTATTTATATATAAGGGACCACTTAGTAGCTTTTTGGAACATAATAATGTGGGTATAACATTTTCTTTTAAAAAAATCCTAGTTTGTCCTATCCCACTCTTATAAAGGGTCACCCCCTCTCCTATCCTCATCACACATAAAAATTTCATTGGTTCAGGAAAGAACTAACCAAATAAAATAATTTCATTACTTATCATGACATAGATCCTATGGGTTGATCATAAAACTATCATTATAATTCTTTTGGTATAAACCTATATATGTTAAATAAAGGGAGGGAAATGTTCTTAAACATGGATTTTTATATTATGTTTTCTTCAACCTCCATAAAATTTTATTAAACCATTATAATATAAATTCATTATTATATTTAATATTTTTATATTTTATTATGTTATTTTCATGGCCTTTATTAGTTTCCTCTACCCTTAAATGGGTAACGATAATGTCGCTCTTGTGTATAGTGGACTACCACACCGTTAACCGATATGACGTATTTTCCATCAACACTGATCAATGATGGATATGATCATGTATATATTATTTATATTTTATAATTTTAACAAAATTAAGCTTTTGAAAAAATGAAATCACGTGATCCTCTTTTCTTTCCATTCAATAGGGGATACGATTGTATCGATCATGTGTATGGTTGACTACCACCTCAAAAAAGTGATGTTATTTATATTTTACATATGCATTAAATATAATTTAAAATGAATAAAGTTTATGAATATATGTGATATATATTAAATCATAATTTTTATGTAAATGTGAATTATTAATGACCTTTCTTTCTTTAAGTCTATCAAATAATGGAAACATCGTTCAGGAATATGTACAAACTATTATCTCCTTGAACGGTGCATTTCAATTTTTTGTCTCAAAATTTTTTATATTGATATAAATATGTATATAATGAATATATATTATATTAATATCATGAATAATATTCTTTATATGACGCCAAAATTATATATTAATAAGGACCATTATTACCACACTAAAACTCTCATGATAAATATAAGAGTTGACACATAGAATTGAAACCTTTAATATGGGTTTTTTAATAAAAGTGTATTGAAACATTATGATAGGATTATATATGATATTATAATTAGTTTTATAATTTAGGGATATATTTATAATAAATTTATATTTATTATTGAATTGTTTATAGTGATTTTAGTTTAATATAAACTCAAAGTAAATTATTTTTATCTCACTTTATTTCTATGAGACACATATCTTATTCACTACTTATTCATTTATGTGGGGTGTATACTTCACATTAATGTATTTTATTATTACACAAATAAAAATAATGGGATATATATATCCATATCATTGTTTTCTTTCATGGGTCTTATGATTTAAATGTCACTAAAGTGGTAAAGGTTTTATGGTACAATCTCATTGTTTATTGAGACTATTTATGGTTATGTTCTTGATGATGAAATATTATGATATATATTTATATATTAAAACTCATGAGTTATATTAGCATATGTTTATTTATTAATTAATAATTTTTTTCCACTCATCTTACTCTCTTTGATAACACATGAGAACAAAAATATGTTTTTAAGAAAAGAGGTCGTTTTTCTTTGTTCAGTCAAACAACATATTTCATACAATTCCATGATTTATAAAAATTTCTTAAATTGTGTTTTTACTATCATAAAATTATTTTTAAATACCTTTTAATTTTTTTAGTTGTCATAAAAAATGATTCTTCTAGTCGATTTCTAACTAATTATATTTATATGTTTTTCAAACAAATTGAAAGTAATACTTTGTTAACATGTACGACAAGTATGGACATTCCCACCGTCATTCCCAATCCATTATTTTATGCTTCCATTAAAAATTTTAATTGTTATTTTCCGTGGAATTTTTACCTCAAAATTTTGGATATTGTTATGTTTTAAAATATTATTTCAAATTGAAAAGAATATTTTCCTCACGAAATGTTCCATGTGACCTATTATAATAATTATCCACCTAATATAACATCCTTTGATGTCTCTTATGTTTTAATGAGTATTTGATCCAATGATACAATCATTATTCTTTATCTATATTTTATACACATATGATGAGGAGGAGGAGATGTTTATAAAACATATTTATAGTCAATGGGTTGTGATTATGATGAATGTATTGTGTATTTTATTTGAAATCATTATGTTAATGTGAAATTAGTGTCTACTATAGACCTCCGATGAATTGGGTAATTATGTATACCTCGTTAGTTAATTATCTTATATGTGAACCAAATTTCATGTTCAAAATATTATCTATGGACCTAATATTATATCCATATAGTTCGGTGTGTACCGTGTTTCAAGTATGTAATATTATGTGTGGACCTGGATTTAATATCTATCAGTTTATTATATGGATTCGTTTTATGTCCTTAAATTAATGAGTGAACCCATTTCTATTTTAACATGATCTCATTTCTATTTCCATATGTTTTTTTTTTGAATTCCTAATAGAATTTTATGATATCATGGTTCATTAATTTCTTTATGATTCATGTCTTATGAAAATACAAACATTATATCATGACACAAGATTTTGATCAATGATATGCAGGTTAGGGTATATAAATGTTAATATTATGTTCACATACCCTTATGATCAATTTATGTTTATGTTATGATTTATATCTCCTATGTATACCCTTATAGAGCATCTAATATGACCCTTTCTTATGTATCCTTCCCCAATTTATGAAAAATGTTTTGATTATGGTATATCTAATAAGATTACTATGTGGGAAGATATTTTTGGTATATGTTGAAGATCATTAAAGAAATAAGAATATTTTTTATCAACAATCTATAGGAACAATATTATTATAGTTCCTTGGAAGGTATTGGAATAATTTAATTAATATTCATCTAGAAAGATTGTAGGGTCCTGAAATATCCACAAAGGAGAATGAAGATCCCCTTGAATACAAGGGAGATTCTACCCAATTTCTCCCCAAAAGAATTGGGGAAGGAGGAAACATAAAGGATGGCACAAGATGAACTGGTTCGCAGAATGGTCCCATGAAAACGCTACGCGGATGGTACCGTGAAGCACCCCCTTCATGGACCGCTGTCGTTTGCGGAATGGAGGCGGCGGTCCTCTGTGGGTGCGAAGCAGGACGGGTGCCTGACCGGTCCACTGTCACGAACCACCCCAGCAGTGGACCGCGTCGACCGGCCCAAACCGCATAAGCTATTGTTTGCGGAAAGGAGGCAGACCCCTCCGTGGTCGTGAAGCCCTCCATAATATTGATTTGTTTTGAGGGGGGATGTTCAATTCCCCTGTGAGTTGCAGATTGACCAAGTCATCCTTAAACCTGGTTTTCGGACATGTGCCTCTACAAAAGGTGTCACATGAACATAGATACATCTCTTTCCCCACTATATAAAAGGAGACCGAGGGGGAAGAGAAGGAAATTCAGAGAGATCGATCTGATTCTGGTGGAAGGATTTTGAAGGAAGGAGTTGTGGATTTCGCAAACCGTGAAGTTCCAATCCAGGAACCAGAATAGGTATGAAGTTGGAAGCAAATTAATAAGGAACTGAAAAGGAATAATAACTTGGTAAACCGTGAATGTAAAATAACAAACAAAAGAATATAGCTAACCATGGCCCCTCCGCGGATGCACTCCCCATGGACCAAGGTGTTTATGTCCCTTTTTCTGATCCATCACACCGCGTAGCACCCTCATACATGGGTGAAGCCCCGACCGATGAACCCCCAAACAGTGCCGCCCTCGGCTGCCGCTGGTCGCATGGATCCCTCCACGTACAACCCTAGTATGCGGGCTGAACTCGAAGCCACGAACCACCCTGATTCCCGGGATTCCCTCTAGTCCGCAAACCACCCTAGTTCACGGGATTACCATCAGTCCGCAGACCACCCTGGTTAGCGGACGACCTCTCTAGCCACATAGCACCTCCCTATGTGAAGGGCACCACCACTCATACATGTGAGTGGCCGACCAGTTCCTTCAGAGTTCCCATTCCCCAGGTCAGATAAAATCCTCCCAATCCGGCCTGACCCTCTGCAAACATTTCATTGGCCCATTCATCATTCCTGAACCGAGGCCTCCACCAGAGCCACCAGACCCATGTGATGTAACCTTTAGGTGCATCAGCGTGCCGTTTTGAGTTCACATACCCATGGTAAGAAGGGGCAAAGGGGTTTCCCCAAACCATGACCGGATTCCCAAAGCATTCATGGGTTCATATTCCCATGGTAATTTGGAGTCCGATTCTAGGAGTCCCCATTCTTCCCTTGCACTTGTCAGGAAAGGTTCACTTATCCCCTCCCTGAGGCGTGGCGGGATACCCATAAAAAGGAATCCCCCATGCACCTCTGTACTTCCCCATGGCCACGCGCAGGGAAGGGAATAGCAGCAAAGTGTGATTCTCCATCCATCTTTGGGGTCAAGTCCCTCTCCTATTGTGCTTTCTCACCCTAGTAATTCACCTCAGAGTAATCCCCGATTTTATGGGTCGCCCTATGCGTACGCCCCACCTCAATTCCCAAGGACTCACCCTTCGCGACGTGAACGTCTGGTCCCTGCTGCCTCTTGTTTCTCACACCGAGCATGACTCACATGGGCTTAGAGTAAGCATCGACTATGACATCCCCTTATGGGCCTCCTCAGACCGTAATCCCCAATCCATTACTCTGGGCTGCCTCATAGCGTAAGCCCCAAGCCTATCCAAACTACGTAGACTTTGATCCCTACCTCCTAGGAACGGTGCGTAGGATTCCTCCACGTGGTTCAAGCCCGATCACCATCGGATCCCCGGGTTCACATTCATGTCGGTTCTTTGACACTCTCATTCGAACTACATAGACTTTGATCCATGCCTCCTAGGCATGCTACATAGGAATCCTTCCTGAGGTTCAAGCCCAATGACCAGTCGATCCGACTATCTTGACGTTGGTTCACCACACCACTCCTAGTGTCGCCTCAATGAGTTCGGAATCCTCGGGGTCATTAATCCAATGATTGATAGATAACCTTGGGCATAAATGATTCTGAATCCCTACATTCAGTTGACCATTGCCAACAAGGAGAAATCTATGGATACTATGCTTGGGTATAAACCAAATATTCTCAAATATATGAATACGTCTTAAATCTATAATAGAGTCTCAGAATAGGAAATATGTCCCCCCAAAAGGGTGTGATGATCCTAATTTCCATCCTCTCGGCCAATGTGAGTTCTTAAGCATCAATGGCCAAACCACCCAAAAAATTCTTGCCTTTGGAATGAAGGTCCACTTATCGTTGGATATGGAACCATTGGGCGTTTTTAAGCAAAGACCGGTGTACCTGACCTTAGCAATTGAGCAGGGCCCAACCCTCTATGAGATCGAAAGTTGGGCACGTCGGTCCTCCATCTCTCGAAGAGAAACGGTTCGCAACAAAAAATGGTGAACCCGATGTGAATCTTTAACCAAGCATAACGTATTTAACCTAATCCCACCCTGTTCCCCCTTATACTCTCAAGGAGGGCCATGTAAGGTCATTAGTTATGCATGTGGTCAAGAGATGCTACTTTGACGGGTTTTTGTTTATATTTGTTAAAATAATTTATAGGTACCACTCAGAACTCCCTTCGATCCAATGGCATCATGAAGGAATTCTCAAGAAAGTGCTTCCAACAATGCAATGATTGGGCACCCTCACCAATGGAGGACCCTGTCACCTACCCAGCGTCTTCAACGTTGTGTATCAGATGCGCTGATTCGAGAGTACCACATGAATGGTACTCTCCCGACGGTGGAGGTGGCCATTCATGCCCTCCAATATACCAGGACTCGTCGGTCTCTTGCACAAAAGTGACCGTAAAGGCAGATCCAGACGAATCCTATTGCCCTCTCAAACCGTTTCGGGAGACTATCCTCGAAACGGGACAATGCATACCTCCCTTATCATAGGTAGGCGGGTGAGGTAGATGATGAGGACATCATTCCCACTAAATCGTGGATCCTCTCTAAGGCCCCCGCCATAAGATGTCACCACGGTCATGCCGTGATTCAATATTTTAGCACTCTGGAGGATGTATCCCCAAGTATCTAGGCCCTAGCTCCACGAGCTCAAGCCCCTCGGACCACCCATCGAGGGCGGCAAGCATACAATTGGGGACCGGTCAACACCTTTGTCCCCGAGGAGGAGCTCCGCTGCCCAGTCACGGAGACACATCACGAACAGGCACATACATATGTTCACTCCTCCAAATCCCACCAACCAGACATGTCGGAATCATATGAGCAGTCGGGCATAGTCGCTGAGCTCCATTAAGCTCGTCACTCACACATGATGACACTTACCAGGCATGCACCTCTCCCTGCCCAGGGTCGTGAAGCCCACCAGCTTGACGTGGTGGCAACCTAATGTCTAGAGGACCATCTCCACGAATTTCCTCTTGATGCCTACCATCCCGGCATGGTGTCGATCAACAAAACCCGCCACCGATTTGTGACAACGACTCATAGATAGGCAGGCCTATCTGCCAACAAAGGCCACCGACTCGATACGGTGGGAAACCAACATATGCAGGGCCAGCTCTCTGCGGATGCATGTAAAGTCTTCCATCCTGATGTGGTGGAAAACAGAGAGATAAAACAGCATATCCTGGCCCAGAGGATGATTCGTTCACCTGCCCCGACATAGGAGAATTGTCAGTACCCAATGACCACCAGAGGACTAGAGCAGGATATTCATACTCAGATACCGAAATGGGCCTTTATACCCATTCCATCCTTATATGTCTCTCTACAAATCTTGTAAATAATGGAGGAGAAGGTATCGATCTCAAATAATATCTTGCAGACTTGCCAGAATGTAATTGCTTCAGCGGCAACAGGAAGGACACGGGCCCGTGAGCCCGTCTCCCCAATTGCGGCGACTCATTAAGAGATGAGATATCCACCTCGGAGAAAATTTGCATCTTTGCTTCCACCCAGTAGGGTCACTGACAATATTCCACGACACAAGGGAAACCAGATCGAGCAACATCATTCGTTCAAACTGGGGGACACCTGTCCATCACGGTGGATTCTCTAGAGCAGGCATATATCCCTCCTAAAATTCAAGATGTTCATCGGTGTATTCCAGAAACAACAAGAGACCCAATTAGACAGAGACCCAAAGGTGAAGGCCATTGTCAACAGTAGACGATCCCCACTGCCCTCAAGAAAGCGCCCGAACGCGCTTAAGGTAGCCGGAAAATAAAGAGCAGGTTCATGACTCCGCTCTATTGGAAGCTGGGGTTCCCAACGCCACTAAGAATGTATCGAAGGCTCAGAGCCCTGCCCACCCATTACCATATTATGGGAGTGGCAGTAGCTTTTGGGAAGGTCCTCCCCAAAATTTCGCTAATAGCATCTCTGAAGGTCCTCCCTAGAGCACCTGCGGGGGGCCTCCCTCATGGGAATATATCGATCGATCATGAGAGATCCACTTTTTATGCAAGTCACGAAAACCCTCAATGTGACCAGAAGATCCAGCAGGAAGAAGGTCCTCCACTTTCTGCGGGTCAACCTGAAGGTCCTCCCCAGGGTATATGTTGCAAACACTCTCCATGCAGTGGGACCACATTTTATGATAGTAGTCCTCGTTATCGTAGTCGTGAAAACAGAAGCCCTCCCCATAGTGATGTCTCATCATGACAAGAAGGCCATCCCCTTGACGTAGCCTGCCCCGAAGGACATCCCCAGGGGTTAAGTTGCAACGACACTTCGTGCAGCTGGGCATCAGATCACAGCGGTAGTCCTGGGCACCCTAATAACAGAGGTCCTCCCCATATAGACGTTAAGCAACGAGATGTACCTCCCCTCATTTACGGTACATTCTGAAGGCCCTCCCCTGGGTATACCCTGCAGATATTCGCCCTGCGAAAACTGTAATGTTAGTCCTCGCCATTGCAGTAGTTGTGATGGTATTCCTCGCCACCACGACCGTCATTACGAAGGTCCTCCTCACATTGGGCCCAAGTAACAAGAATTTCCTCCCCTTGTCGCAGTGTGTCTTGAAGGTCCTCCCTAGGATACACATCAAACGTCAAACCATGATGGTCATCCTCAACTTGTTGGCAGTTGTTGTGAATGCCCTCCCTGTAACAACACTATGTAGCCTGAAGGTCCTCCCCTTGCTGTGAAAGGCCTTGGAGGTCCTCCCCACATTGGCCCCAAGCAACAAGAATTTCCTCCCCTTGTCAGAGTTTTTCTTGAAGGTCCTCCCTAGGATACACATTGAACGCCAAACCATTATGGTCATCCTCACCATTATGGCTATTGTTACGAAGGCCCTCCCCGTAACAACGCTATACAGCCAGAAGGTCCTCCCCTTATTGCGACATGCCTTGGAGGTCCTCTCTAGGGTATGCACTGCAAAATCCCTCGATACAATAAAGCATCAAGCAGTAATGGCATTCCTTGCCATTACGGCCTCCATTTCTAAGGTCCTCCCCGAAGTGTCATATCATACCGACAGGAAGGTCCTCCCCCTACCAAATCAAGCACAGAAAACCCCTCGTATGCTGAGGCACTCAAGAGGACTGGATCAAGCATGTCAGATTCCCAACAAGTTTCCAACAAAGCCCTTCTTCAATCAGGATACATTCTGGGGCCACGTTCATCTTCTTTACCACCTCGGAATCGCCCATGTGACAATATGATACCTACCGGTCCCACTGCCTCCCACCACAGTATCAGTGAGCGTCTCAGTTGGGATGACCAGGTAGAGTTATCACTATTAGAGTAGTATGATGACATGTTTCACATGAGGAAATGACTAACCATGAATGATATACCAGATAGGTTTTGGACCACAACCACCTCTCAATTTGACATACCCAGAGAGTTATTGGGAGAATGTGTGCACGACATCCACCATAATATATGGACAAACCTATACTGACTGAAATCAAGCTTCCCACCATACGACGGGTATGTAGACCATGTCAAAACAGTAGGAGACCCTCTTCATCTCATTGACCTAGAAGCTCTTCCTTCAGCGCGGCAATAGCGACCCGAGAGGCGTAGTGGAAACATGAAGATAGCCTGCCTCTGTGCACTGCACCAGTTGTGTCTCCTCATCGGTGATGCACAGATGGGAGTCCATATCAAGGGATGGGGTGAACATGGAGCTCTGCATTTTACTCTGCTCCCTGCCCAGAAGAACCTATTCGACATAGTGTCTTGCAATGTCATCACGTCAACATGAAAATCGAGTGGTCTCCCTATTCAGGAAAGGCAACACACCCAACAGAGTCAGACTTTGAGTATGTCCCAGAAGCGTTAGGCATGACGGGAAAAAACCATTCAAGAACTCCTGAATCAGGCCACTTAGAGCATTCAACAGACCTCTCGCCTAAGAGAGGCCAATCAGTGGTCATTTCCTACCTCCCCAGAAGGGATTGATTCACTGAAGAACTCGACACCAAAACCAGTTCACCCCCGAATAGGGGCACACAAGATCAGGCAGGTAGCGATAGAAGTAGCCACTACCACAATCCATGGTCAACACCAACCTACAGGGTTGGGGGAATTTTTGACAACAAATTCCCCCATTAGACCAATAAAAACGGGAAGAGACTCAACGTCCAAGGAACAGAGAAAATCCCAGCCCTAAGTGCTGGGGGCATTATTACCTCCTCAACAACAACCTCCCCCATGAGAATCATTATTCTCTCATCTAGGGGGGACAGTCAGAAGAGGAGGTTCCTGCCCTATCCCATTTTTATAATCATTATCCCCTCCAACTGTAAGGGCACATCAAAGAACTCTCCACGTCACCATTTGTCAAGGGGTCCAAAAGCCATATCGGGACATGAAAAGGAAGTCCAATAAGATATGCGGGAGATCCTATTCTCATTTAGATGATGACATCTTCTCCATACCGTGATATGCATCCATCAATGCCAAAGAGACTAACCCCACGGATGCCACCAGAGATGATGCTAATCCGGATGGATCAGGAGACAATGGTTTCGGTTAGGTTGTGACTCACAACGATCTATAGGGTGTGCACACCCGGAACTAGAGGGCCACCCTAAATATGGCCGCCCTTCTAGCTAACCTTCCTATGCTCACCCTGTGAGCTCCCAATAAGGATACGAACAAAGGAGCGATCACCTTTAACCCACCTCATTCTCTCGATAAAGACGGGCCACTTATGCTCAATGAGAGGTTCGCTCGACAGGAAGAGGAAATGAAAGAATTGAGGCAGCTTAACATCAAGCTACTCCAGAGGAACCATATTATTGAAAGAACATCTCAAGATAACCACATCATGAACTCCTAGTAAGTGCACCTCAATGAACAAGGTTTTCCCTGGCAAACGAATCACGGTCAGGGCTCTTGTCCAAAGAGATGCCCAGTCCGTCCAACAACATAAATGTGGATCCGGAGGAATACTAATACTTTCCTACACTCAGGAAGCAACCAGAGCGCGTACATCTAAACCCTCCAAAGGTATCATAAACACCTCATGCACCCCTGGTGCCAACCGAGCTGGAACCTCAAGCAATGCCTCTGACTACACCTACCCAGGACCGAACCCAACAGGATGTAAACCAGGGCCTCACCAACACCATCGAGGCACTAACAACCCGATTGGAAGCAATGGAAGGTCGGCGCACTCCGATACAGCTAGAGCGAAAGCCCTACCCATATTGGGTGAGCAACACGCCTCCTCCACCCAATTTTGGGCGCCCTGTATTCCCTATCTTCAATGGACCAGGAGATCCATAACAACATTTGATGAACTATGTGTCTAATTGAAACACGATGATGGGAACTCCGGAACAACAAGAAGTAGTTAAACTCAGATGCTTCGTACAGAACCTACAAGGGTCTGCCTTCGTCTAGTATACGAGCCTGCCAGGCCAGTCCATAAAAAGGTGGGAAGACCTTTGGTAGCAGTTCCTGTTCCACTTCAGCTCGAGGATTCCTAAAACAACGGTTAGCAACCTCATGAACTACAAGCAGAGGGAAAACAAGAGGGTCTCAGATTTCATCGCCAGATGGAAAGGTCTGACCTACTCTTTGAATATGACAGTGCCTCAAGATGAGTTGATTTACATATGCATCGAAAATATTGGAGATGAGCTGCGATAACCACTAATACCAGCGGAGTGCACCACTACATTCCGCCATCTCTAAGCTATCACCCAGATAATTGAGGACTCCCTGCAGTGGACCAATTTGATGTCCTGAATAGCCTCACAGGCTCCTGCAAAGAGAGCATCTAGAGCTAAAGCGTCCTCTGTTACACTCATGCTAGCCCCTATACCTGCTCCAGCACTCATGCCTCCACCAAATCATCAAGGGCCCTTGTATATCAATGGCCGCCTCCGCCTAGGAGGGATGATCAGAGAGGGTCAAAGCAGAACCAGTTTGAGGAATGAAGACATAAAGTATATTTGTTCTAAGAGGACCATATCCGCAGCTACTTCATATCCTCCATGAATTGCACCTTACTCCGCTTCCAAGAGATGAGTAAACCCAAAAAAATCGGCCGTGATGACAGACCAAACTACTGTCCCTACCATCAAATGTTGTGGCACAATATTTAGGAATGATTCATCTTCAATGTCCTCCTATAAAGGATGTTAGACTCTGGGCAGGTTGAGCTGGGACCACCCCCAGCACATGTGACGTATATTTCTACCACCAACTCCGACAAAAGGATGGGGTGGCAGGAAGTCACCAAAAAGAAGGTGTAGATGTTTGATAACTGGATGACTCAGAAGACTATCAATCGAGCCCAGGGGATACTCCGAGCTCAACAATAGCAGCTGGTGTTGCCACCAACAACCCATGATTCCACACAGCCGATAGTATCTGCCTCACAACCCTCCATGAGCTGGTCATCCAGGCATAATTGAAGAGGGAGGAGACAAGAACAAGAGGTGTAGTCTATGACGAGGCCAAAGTTAGCCTCAATGCTGTCAGATTTCATGACCTCGAATTTGGCACCACGGACACTGACACACCAAATGGCACCATCAGGGACAACCGACTAGGTTGATTTGTCAGAGGATAAAGAGACAATATTTGGTTCCATCAACTTAATCTATCATATGGAATCGGTCCCTGGAGAAGGGCATGGTTATGAATCTGAGTTCCCAACACAAGGAGTCAGGACGAGGAAACGTAGAGGCAGGGGATATCAAAGAAGCCACAGTCACGGCCGAAACCAACCCTATAGTTGGACCTCATCCCAAACCATCAACATCGCAAAAACTTGTGGAGAGACCTTCAACTGACTCAATAAGAGAAAGGATATCCCTCCACCTCCACAAGCGTCCACTCTACCCCCATAATTCTACAGTACCCATCAGAGGAGGAACAAGTGTCTAGCCGCCTAGTGAGCACAAAAAGCCCATCTCGGCCGGGTCCCCAGATCCTGGGGACATCATCAGCATTTGACCCTACAGCCGGTCCCTCCTCATCATGTATTCCAACTCTCAAGATGCCCGATAAAACCCTCCTGCCGATGGAGAAGCATCGGCCGCTGAAGCAGAAATATGACACACTTAAGCAGCTGGCATCATTACCCACCAAACTGTCGATCCTGGATGCCCTGAGTTTTCCAGCAGACTTCAGGGAGGGGCTTATAGAAGCCTTGATCAGCCCCCAGAAGTTTCAAGCTGAGGTAGTTGCTGCTGAGATTTATCGGACGGATACTGGCTTGGATGAATGCAATGCTAGGATTTCCTTCACCGATCAGGATGAAGATACTGTCATGCAGGGACACATCAAGCCACTATATGTATCTGAAACACTAAATGGCGTTAAAATCTGCAAAGTGTTTATCGACAATGGCTTTGGAGTTAACCTCCTTCCCCTACGGACACTCCGTATGTTGGGCTATGGTGAGGATGATTTAATACCCTCATCCACAAATCTATTGGGTTATGACAAGAGAGAGAAAAAGAAAATGGGAAAAATTAAGAAAAAGACCAATTTTGGCGACCTCGTGGCCTACTCGGAATTGCTCGTGGTTTGGTAGAACAAGTAATTCAATGCCCTGTTGGGAAGTTTGTGGCTCCATAAGCACTTGGTCATTCTTTCATCCTAACACAAGTGTATTATGTACTACGTCAATGGGAAAAGTGGGACACTGCATGCCTACAAGGCCCCTTTTTATCTCTACAAGTCACACTACATTTACACCGGATTTTATGAGAAAAATAAGAAGAATCCTTTGGCTGATGGTGTCGATTAGATCCCCACTCCAAATGGTCTGGAAATGGATCCTGATGACCCCCTTAGGCAGCTTGACGGAGACTACGTACTACCCATCAACCACGTTGAGAGAAGGGATTCGAGTTCAGACACACACTCAGTTGTCCTCATGTCTTCAACCATAATGGCTATATGTAACAATGTGTGAACGTCCGCTAACCCTCAATCTGGAGGTGAATACTTGAGCGAGGATGCCCATGATGCATCGCCCTGAAACCACCAAGAGCCCGGGATGGAAACTCTCCCCCCATCGGATCCAGAAGATGAGGATTTGGGAGAAGAAGAGGAGGAAGACCTCAGGGATGCACCTCCCGTATTTGAGGAGGGATTCTCCACCACGGTGGATGAGCTCATGGAAATAATCATGTGTACCGAGGAAGACCCGAGGCCCACTCTTGTTAGTGCATCCATGTCCACCTAGGAGCATGATGTATATACCTCTTTCCTGAAGCAAAACTAGGAATTCTTTTCCTAGAATTATATGGAAATGCTGGGACTCGATTCTGAAGTGGGGACACATCACTTTGGTCGGCCAGAGGGACACCGAGGAGATAAAAAGGCCGCTAGAAGGACACAACCCTCACATGCTGCCAAAATAGAGGTTGAAATCGATGAGCTCATTAAATAATGCTTAATTTGGGAGGTCCAGTACCCCATCTGGTTGTCCAACATCATCCAAGTTAAGAAAAATAACAGAAAAAACTCCCTCAACATTGATTTCAGAGATATCAATCGGCATTGTCCGAAAGACGATTTCCCTGTCCCGATCTCCGAGTTATTAATCAATGTGACAACCGAGTACGAGGCCCAATCCTTCATGAACGGCTATTTTGGGTATAATCAAATCAGGATGGCCCGAGAAGAGGTTGAATCGACTACCTTCATATCCCCTCGAAGAATATTCTATTACTGGGTCATTCCCTTTTGTCTCAAGAACTCTGGCACAACATATTAGTGTGCCATGAATCGTATCATCAAACCTTTCCTGGGGAGATTTGTTGACTGCTACGTGGATGATTTGGTGGCCATATCCACACAACGCTCAGATCACCTATCAGATCTTGAGACTATCTTCATCAAACTTCGACAACATAGTCTAAAGATGAATCCATTGAAATGTGCCTTCTGGGTTACCTCATGGAAATTCCATGGCTTCGTCATAACCCATAATGGCATCGAAGTCGACTTGGAAAATAAAAAACTTATCCTTGACCTCGCACCTCCACTCAATATCACAGAACTGAGGGGATTCCAAGGACACATGGCCTATATCAGGTGGTTCATAGACAACCTGGCAGGCAAATGTTTTCCCTTTACCAGGTTAATGAAGAAGGAGTTTACTTTCCAAGGGACAGATGAATGCCAGGAGGCGTTCAATAGCCTAAAGAAGTACCTCTTAATCCCGCCGGTTCTCATGCCCCCAATTGAAGGAAGACCTCTCATATTATAAGTGACGCCCCTAGAGCGGTCACTGGGAGCCTTCCTCATGAAAAATAATGACATTGGCAGTGAGAACAGTCTCTATTACCTCAGTTGAACCATGATTGATGTTGAGACTCGATACTCAAACATCGAGAAGAGTTGTTTAGACATGGCCTTCGCAGTTCAAAATTTGGGACATTATCTACAGCATCATGAAGTCCACTTGGTCTCGTGTAATAACCCACTCAAATACATCCTCAACCTCCCGATGCTGACTGGGTGTCTATCCCGATGGACAGTCATCCTGCAACATTTTGACATCTGGTTTGTGCCTCAGAAGGGCATCAAGGGCCAGGAATTAGAAGATTTTCTGGCAAATCACATTTCAGAGGGGACCGCCCCACCAGATATCGACCTACTCGATGAAGACATCTTCACCATTATAGAGGAGTTCCCATCATGGTAAATGTACTTCGATGGCGCATCCCAAAGCCCAACCGGGAGGAGGATGGAAGACCCCAAATTTTACAAGGTGGGATTGGGGATAATACTCATGTCCTTGAAAAAGGAAGTCTTTCCATATTATTTCCTCCTGTCAGAAGGATGTATGAAAAATGAAGCAGAATATCAAGTCCTCATTGCAGGCCTCGAGCTCGCACTCCAGGCACAAGTACAGCACCTTAAGGTAAAAGGTGACTCGGATTGGTCATCATGCAAGTCAATGGTGACTACGCTATTAAAAAGGAGTAGACTATTCCCTTGTTTGACCAAATCAAAGGGTTAATGGACGAATTTTCCAAAGAATTGACATTGACCTATATTCCCTAGTCTCAGAATGCCCAGGCCAATTCATTAGCTAATGTAGCCACTGCCCTAGCCGACCCAGGCGCAGATGAAATAGTCATCAGTATTTATCATCATCGAATGATCTTTCCATTTGTTTAGACCAAGGCTGTGGAAATCCATGATGTCAATACTGCCCTTGAGCCATATTCTCTTGCCACCGGCTAGATGACCCCCATTACAAACTACCTTCAACAGGGAGAACATCCATCAGACATGGATGAACGAGAGAAAATACGGATAAGGGCAATCAACCTTTTCCTATATGCCGGTGCGGGTCATCAAGAGGTCCTCTACAAATGAGGCAGTGAGGAAGTCCTCCTCTGATGCATTGACAGAGAAGAAACCACCGCCTTCATGACTGAAGTGCATGTCGGAGTATGTGGATCACATCAGCTAGAGTCCAAGCTTTCCCATTAGTTTCGGAGGCTTCAGTACTATTGGCCCACAGTGGCTTGAGATTGTGAGCCCTTTACCGCAAAATGCCACTCATGCAAAATTCCTGCCAACTTCATACACCAACCCTCAGAGCTACTTACTCAGGCCAAGTACTCTTGGACGTTTTCCATCTGGGGAATGGATGTCATGGGACCATATCCTCCCACCACAGCCAACACATCTAAATTACATTCTCACGGAAACCGACTTCTTTTTCAAATGGGAGGAAGTTATACCCCTTACATAAGTCGGGGGAAGAAGCATCGTCAGCTTAGTGAAAACCAATATCTTCATCATATTTGGGGTGCCTCATATCATACTGATGGATAACAGCAACTACTTCTATTCCGATGAATTGGAAAAACTATACCAAGAATATGGTATCAAGGATAACCACTCATCCTACTACCATGCAGCGGCCAACGGAGAGATAGAGGATTTCAATAAGACCCTATCCAACATTCACTAGAAAATGTTGGACAAAGACAAAAATTCATGGCCAGATAAACTCCTCCATGCATTTTGGGATTATCAAACCACAATATGCACTACTACTCAGGCCAATCCATACTCATTAGTATACAGAACAGAAGCGGTCATGCCCATTGAGCTCTAATTGAAGTCACTCCTTGTTGCCTTTTGTGATCAATTATCAAACGATGATCGATCAGAAAAGTATCTAGGTGAATTTGAGAAGATGGACGAGATGCAGTTTCACACTTTGCACAATATGGAAGTATACCAGAACCAAGTCACATGAGTCTTCAATAAAAAGGTTCGTCTTTGGTCTTTCTTGGAAGGATAATTGGTGTTGGTCTTCCAGACCCCAATGATACCCAGAAGGAAACCTTCAAAATTAGAGCCCAAGTGGGAGGGACCATATGTTATACACAAGGTCTACTCCGACGGAGCATATGCCCTGATCTCCATGGACGGGTAGTTCACTATCGCTTCTAAAAATGCGAGACTCTTGAAGAAGTATTTCGCATAATAACTAAAAGTAGATATCGTCTGAGCTGTGGGATGTTGAACTGCCAAACACCAAACAGTCCAACCGCTATGACCCTAAACTAAGAGTATCCCATCTTCAGCAGCATAACTAAAAATTGATATCATCTGAGCTGCAGAACGTTAAACTACCAAGCACCCAATGGTCCAAACACTATGACCCTAAACTAAGAATATCGCATCCTTACCGGAATAACTAAAAATATTTATCATCTGAGCTTTAGGAAGTGAAACTGCCAAGCACCCAATAGTCCAAAATCAATGAGCCGAAACTAAGAGTATCACATCCTCACCAGCATAACTAAAAATAGTTATCATCTGAGCTGCATGGCGTTAAAATTACAAGAACCCAACGGTCCAAACTCTATGAACTTAAACTGATTGTATTTCGCCCTCACTGCATGACGTTAAACAGCATAGATAAGAAGTTTTAAAAATTCCCTCTCCCCCCGTGCATGGACCAGACCTGCACGGGGTGTATTTTCTTTAAGAGAACTACGTGCGGCTTGATTCCTGCCTTCACATGATATGTAGAGACGGTGAGATCCCCTACCCTGGCCCAACCACTCCTAAATGGAATAAAATTAAAAAAAAATGTCCCCTTCCCTTGTGTATGGACCAACCCTGTATGGGGTGTACTCCTTTTAAAGAACTACGTACAGCTTGATTCCTTCCCTCGTAGGATACGTAGTGATTCAAGGGTTCCCCATCCTGCCCCATCCATGCACAAATAAAAGTTAAAAATGCCCCCTTCCCCCATGTATGGAGCAGACCTACACGGGGTGTATTTATAAGTGAACTACGTACGACCTGATTCCCACACTCGCAGGATATGTAGTGATGCCAGGGTACCCCATATTGGCCCAACCAACCCTGAAATAGGAGTTTTCAAAAAATTCCATTTTCCCCTATGTATGGACTAGACCCACACGTGGTGTACTCCTTTAAAAGAACTACTTGAGGCTTGATTCCTGCCCTCAAAGATTACTTAGTGACACCTGGACTCTGTATCTTGGCCCATCCATTCAAAAAATTGCTCTCTCCCCCCACCCTATATACTGACCAGACCTACATGGGGTTTATTCTTCATCTGCACTGCATGACGTTAAACTGTATGGATAAGGAGATAAAAATTCCCTTTTCCCCATGTACGGACCAGACCTGCACTAGGTGTACTCGTAGTCCTCACCGCATGACGTTAAACAGAACAGACCACGTCCTCACCCCAGGATGTTAAACTACATGGACTTCATCGCAACTCACCCAATATATATGGTGGAATGAGATGGAAATAATCCTTGTGAATTTGGATGAATCCCCTCCATACATCAGACTCCACGACCTGGCCAATTATGGATATTCATAACCATTCATGGCAATTGTAAGTGGAAAGTTATCAACCCGTGGACACCTTTGCATGACTATGCATACCATGCCCTCAGTGGCTCTGCATATTGATATCCCTTGGACAGTCTACCAAAGGCAATATTTCGTCAGGCGATACTCTTCCTATCTTTATATGCTTACTGGCCTCAGATCCCCCATTCTATAGCTCCTGGTTCAGAAATTTATGGCGTAGTGGTTTTCATGTTCGTTCTCCTTTTCACATCCAAACATTTCCTGGGTGTCCCTACATGGTTAGACTATGTATCCGCCCTTGGTTCACATGACGACTTGCATCAACGAACATCAAGCTAGGGCTAGGGTACTTTAACTTAACAGAAAATTGTAGTGAAGATATTTCCTGAATGCTTGGACACCATTATCACCACATGCCAAACTCTGTAATGTGAGCAATATCAGATTTTCATAATCATTCATGGCCATCGGAAGTGGAAAGTTATCGACCCGAGGACACCTTTGAATGACTATGCATACCATTCCCTCAGTGGCTCTGCATCTTGATATCCCATGGCCCATCTACCAAAGGCATGATTTCCTTAGGCGGTACTCCTCCTAGCTCCGTACGCTCACCGGCCTCAGAGCCCCCACATCATATCTCCTGATCTGGGAAACATCAGAGTTGCAGTTTACAACCATCATCCCCCACCATGTTCAGAGTGTTTTAGAGCATGGTAACTCAGTTATCCTTTGAGTGACTGCAGCAATAGTCACACAATGGTCCAAGCTCAATGACCGAAAAACTAGGAGTACTTCGTCCTTACCACACGACGTTAAAATTCTTGGGTTGAAGGTACACCCTCGCATGCTAGACAAATCAGTGCATGGATCTCTCTAAGCTTTAACAGCAACATGGTCTGAATATGCCTGACATGCCGAGATATTTTATTTCCATATAACTGACTTTGTAGCCCAGACAATTGTAGATCCACTTAACCATTCACGGCCATCAGAAGTGGAAAGTTATCGACCTGAGGACACATTTTCATGACTATGAATACCATGCCCTCATCGGCTCTACATATTGATAGCCCCTGGCCCATCTACCAAAGTCATGATTTCCTTGGGCAGTACTCTTCCTAGCTCTTTATTCCTACCAGACTCATAACCCCCATATCATTTATTCTGATCCAAGATACCCTAGAGCCACGATTTTCACCAATCAACCCCTCTCCATGTCTTGGGCATGCTAATATTTTCAAGACCGGTTAAATTCTGATCATGAACCGCCTTTGAAACTACATCCTTACCGCATGACGTTAAACTACAGGGAACATCTTGGCCTCCTGGAAAAAATCTGAAAAGACCATGCATTAAAAATTCAGGGAAATGCCTCCAACAACAAGCTGTTTCACTGGTTTAAAAATTCCCCCCATCCTCGCTGCATGATGTTAAACTGCACAACAAAATTTAATAATGCTCCACGTCCTTACCACATGACTTTAAACTGCATGGCCAAACCTTTCATGTGTTCAGTAAGGAACATAGGCTTTTCTCTGTCCCTTAGTGCATGGGTCAGACCTGCAGAAACCACCATCTCACACCAGCGTGAGAAGGAATAACTTCACCCATTCTCGGGAAATTTATCCGATTTTGTTCCCCCGTATCTAGGAACCCTATCCTCAAAAACATTACTCTGTACTCAGAAAAATCTGAACTCTCTTAAACCACCACGACTGGACACGAATCACAACCTCCCTAAAGTTTCCCGGCTATCGGGAGAATGAAATCATTGACCCAAGGAAACCTTTGCATGACTATGCATACCATGCCCCCAACAGCTCTGCATATTGATCGCCCCAGGCCCGTCTACCAAAGGAATGATTTCCTTAGGCAATGCATCTCTCTATACACCTTTTGGCCCCTAAGCCCCCATGTCCATCCTGGGATTTGAAAACCCTCTGAGGTATAGTTTACCATCCTCTTTCATGACCCTTCTTGAGTATGGTGGAACATATTGATAAGATTATTGAGAACCAGGAGAAGTCATCCCATTCCAGATGATGTCCCAACTACATGACTTTAAACTGCGCCTCGCTCCAACCATCCTTTACGCTAGATAAATTTCTAGGACCGGGACCCTGAGTCCCTAGTCATGATTGATACAGATGTTCTCAAACACTTTCAGAAGTCACATACAATTTTCGAGTCACCCCTGGTGGTTTTCATAATTCTCCAAGCCACCTATGGTGGATTCCATAAGCCGGACTTCCATGAAGTCCTTAGGCCATTATAAATAGAGAGTCATTGACATAAGGACACATTTTGATGACTATTAATACCATTCCCTCAACGGATCAACATATTGATAGCCCCTGGTCAGTCTACCAAAGGCAAGATTCCCTTAGGCGATGCTCTTCCTACCTCTGTACACCGATACGACTCCCATGCCTTGAAACATGCCATGCATGTCATTCAAATCTAAACATTTTATTCCCATGTGCATCAAGAGGATATTGAGACATCTTTCAATCAACTGAATCTCATTTGGCCCTCTCCCCACCATATCTGGTCAAAGATATCCGACCTAAAACATTAGTAATGATAGTATTGTTGGTAGGACTTTAAACTACTCACAAAAATGGCACAAAGCCTGTTAGTCCAAAACCTGAAAAGGGAGACCTAAGGAAAAGTCACTCTATACCGACTGGATCCACACCAAATGGACCCAACTAAAATTAGGGTATTAAAATAAAAGATAAAAAGTTAGTGGGGGTTTTCTACAAAATCCTAGTAATTGTCAAACTATGCTTGTTGGATCCCATAGTCCAGGAAAAAGTTTGAGTTTGTTTTCCTGGGTTATGATTTGTTCTGATTCAGTGAGTTGTTATTTACACAACAATTGTTTAGTAACCATAAAATTTTACAGAAACAAAATATTGACAGAGATTGTATTATGTTTAAACAGAAAGGGAGTACGTCCACAAGATGGGGTCTCTCCCTCACAAAAAAGAGAAGAGGGGTAAGAAAATCAGACTGTACAAGAATAGATCTGACAATCAGAAAGGAGCATGGCACGATCTCTCCACTGGATCGGCAACTGTGTGGTGAAGGTTGTTTCAAGTCTGCTCCATCATGACCTTCTCCTTGGCCTCAACCTCGGCCACCGTACGAGTATGATCCACTATTGACTGGAGATCGTTGATCCGTTTCCTGGTGGCTTCAAGGTTACCAGTCAGAGCTAACAACTAATCCCTTAGCATCACTGCCCGTACTTCACATTCATTCAACACGGAGGATAGGATGGCCTTCTGATCTCGAGAGCTCACCTCCTACGCTATCAGTTGATGGAGCTATATTATGGCTCCCTCTAGGGATCAGGTCCCGTAATGAGAGGCAGCGAGGTGAGAATGTTTTCATTCATTAGTGGCATCATCCTAATGGGCCATGAAAACCTGGAAAGCGATAGAATGGAATTGCCGATAGTCAAATCCACCAGACCCCAAACCCAGGAAGAGTTGTCGGAGCACTTCAGTGTTAGTTGCCATCTCAGTTAGAGGAGATTCGGAAAAAATCTCAAAAATCTGGGGCTAAGAACACCGGCGCACTGCTCGGTAGTCTTATATGACATGATGATCTTTGGTATCCTTGCTAGATAGCACGGGAATGAAGTCTGGAAATGCGATCAGCACAGACATGTGCACGCCATAAGATGGTTCCAATGCTGGAAGGTCTGAAGCTTCTAACCCCGATTCTGGCTTGGGAATCAAGTGGCTGAGTCTGGTATCGGCCAGTAAAACATCAGGAATTGTCTCATTAGGACCCAAAGACACATGATCATCCTCATCCATGTCCAAGAAGGTTGGGTCTATCTGAACATTATCCACAGAGGGGTTAGGAGAGGAAAATCCCCAGAGTCACTTTGACCGATGAGCCATCAGTCGGTCCTCCATCAAAGCTGAAGAGGAAGGTCCGGTAGGCAAAATAGCCGCAAGGACTCCTGATTTGGGAATATACCGGAAAAAATTTCCTAGGATCCCATTAGGGTAATATTTTATCCACGTTCTTTCATACTCTAAGGAGAGGTTGGTAGCCGCTTCTATGCGTGGCAAGGGAATGCTTGTGTCAGATCCTTACCGCATAACCGTCAACCACCATTGACGGAGAGTGGCTGGGTGCAGTCCACAAGACCTAGGAGGGGGAAGTGAAAATTGGAGTTGCATACACCCAAACTGACGGAATAAATGATGGGTGTCATAGAAATCACATAGAGATACCCCGTCAATCCGCGTAGACTGAAAACCATCCCATATTGAAATCAGGAAAGAAAGCTCCTCCAATATCCCCATGTAGTTTTCGACCATGACTCCAGAAGGATTAGGGTAGGGAGTGAAATAAAACTGGGAGAAGTCACTCAGAAGCTTGATGATTTCATCAGAATTTATGGACATCAAATGAAACCCCACTATATCAAGTAGGGTAGGTCGAAAGGTAGGAAGCGGGATGACTATGTTATGAAAATACTCAAAACAGCAGCAATGATTCACTATCCAGCCATATAAGAATTGACATGGCCAACTCAGATGGCAGGGTGGCCTGCCCTCCTGCATGTGGCTCAGTAGTTCATAAATACGTGCCAATGTGGGCACGTCCAAGTTCACCGAGTGGCCATCTGCTAACTCAACTGCCATCATCAAAGTGCAAGCTCTGACTCCTGGGTTGATATCCTGAGAAGGAAATAGCCACCAGCTCAAAAACATAGCGAACATACCTGCTATCCTGAGAATAGGTGGCACACCGAGGCATACCTCGTAGCCCCATGAAAGCTAGTCGCCCGCTTCCAGAACCGCCCAGTAGGAACCTGGGATGGTTCGTGACTGTTGATAAGGATGAGTCTGGGGGTGCTTGATCTTTGGAATAGGACCAGTGGGGTACAGAAATAACCCTATCCAGGTGCTATAGGATATAAGAGGGCAAGCATGGAAGGCCTGACCCAGTGACCGCTCTGCCAAAACCAAAAGATCCCTCGCCAAAGAAGGCACTTGTTCGACGTCGTCCCATACGTCCGAAGTGGGCAAAAACTCATCATACATCTCAACTATGATCAGAATCCCTCCCAATTGGAATATGTCCCACAAACTAATTCCAACTTCACCATGGGAAAGGTGGAAAGTATTTGTGCTTGAACACCAGTGATTGAGTAGGTCAGGCAGAATCAGCGATGGTGGGTAAACAGCAAATTGTAAAGCCCTCAATAAAAAGTACAAATTGACTGCTTCCAGTGACTCGAGAGATTCCCGACAATGATGATGGACCAAGATGCCCAAGCCCAATCATTTTATAAAATCCCACTAGACCAAAGATCCAACCTATAAATCCCCCCCCCCCGTGTTAGGATCCACTCAAGCAAGGTTGATTATGGAGGAGTAACTATTGAGGAATGCTTCTTGAGAGAAGTCTTGTGTGTACTGATTTCTTTGGGTCCAGACAGAGCCTCTCAAAATGAGGGTATATTTCGGGTCAGAATCAAGGATTATCTACCCCGATTGAGCGAAGTTCACCTGAATACTCTTTGGCGACGCTTCCAAGAAAGGTGATGAAAGGCCTGAGAAAGTAGGGGGGGATAGGGACGTCGTCATGAAGACCGAATCTGTAAAGCGGTAGTCAATTTGATAAAGGATAACCTATGAGATCAGGAGATAGAAAGTACATCAAGACACCATCGTCAGGAATGATGGACTGACTAGGGTCCTCTTTGATGCTCTACGCTCTATGAATCAATGATAGATGTCTCGCTGAACCAGTCAAGAGAGGCTCGGTAGTAGGCCTGGGTGCAGGGTGAGGAGGAATCATGTCTTCTCCCAACATTATAGAAACCTGGAAAATGGTTAGTCCAGAATAATAAAATCTGGACAAAAATACCATGCATATGGAAAAGGAGTTGAGAGATGATTTTCCAAGCAAACACCTCATCCGCGGATGAAGGCGGCCGCGAATGAGGAATGGTTCGCGGAATTGGTAGCTGGTTCTTGGACGAGGGGTTTCGCGATGGAACGATCACGTGGAGAAAATCGAGAGAGCTCTGATTTCATGATGAATCTAGTAAAATACAAAGGAAGGCCCCCCGTATTTATAGGTGTGGTCCCCTACTAGGTCCACTCCTCTACCGCAAACCATCCATGTTTCAGGACCACTCTGCATTTGAATGGCCTCCTCTTCATTCCTATCGGACCCCATTCCGATGGGGGGTATTTGTAGGATCTTGAAAAATATTCAATGGAGATTGAGGATCCCCTTGAAAACAAGGGAGATTCTACCCAATTCACATGCCAAAAAAATTGGGGAATGGGGAAACATAAAGGATTGTACAAGCTGAACCGGTCCGCAGACCAGTCCCATGAAAACGCTATGCATCCGGTTCCGCGAAGCATCCCCTCCGTGGACTGCTGTCGTTCACAGAATAGAGGCGGAGGTCCTTTGTGGGCATGAAGCAGGACAGGTGCCAGACCGGTCCACCGTCACGAACAAACCCAGCCACGACCCGCGTTGACCGGCCCAAACCGCATCTGATGTCGTACATAGAATGGAGGTGGAACCCTGCGTGGCCGCGATGCACTCCCCGAGATTGATTTGGTTCGTGGGGGGGGGGGGGGGTGTTGTCGATGCCCCTGTGTGTTTCAGATTGACCAAGTCATCTGTAAACCGGGTTTTTGGTCCTGGGCCTCTGCAAAAGGTGCTGGGTGACTATAGATACATCTCTTTCCCCACTCTATAAAAGGTGACAGAGGGGGAAGAGAAGGAAATTCGGAGAGCTCGATCAGATTCAGGTGGAAGGATTTCGAAGGAAGAAGCGTAGGATTTCACAAACTGCGAAGTTCCAGACTGTGAACTAGAATAGGTATGAAGCTGGAAGCGAATTAATAATGAACCTAAAACGCATAATAACATGGTGAACAGTTAACTAAAATTATCAATGAAATGAATACCCTGAATCATGACCCCTCTGCAGATGCACTCCCCGCGGACCAGGGAGTTTATGCCCCTTTTCTGATTTGTCGCACCGCGTAGCATAGTCCTATGCGGGCGAAGCCTTGACCGATGAAGCCCCAACCGGTTCCGCCCACGACCGCTGTTGCTCGCATGGATACCCCTGCATACCACCCAGGTACGTGGACCAAACCCGAAGCCACAAACCACTATGGTTCGAGGGATTCCCACCAATCCGCAAAGCACCCTGGTTCGTGGGATTCCCATCAGTCTGCAGACCACCCTGGTTTGTGGATGACCTCTCCAGTCACGTATCACCTCCTTACTTGAAGGGAGACACCACTCATACACGTGTGTGGCCCACCAGATGCTTCGGATTTCACATTCCTCTGGCCAAATAAAATCCTCCCAATCCGGCCTGATCCTCCACAACCCTTTCATTGGCTCATTCAATGGCCCCGAGCTGAGGCCTCCACCAGATCCACCCAACCCATGTGATGTAACCATTAAGAGCACCAGCACATGGTTTTGAGTTCACATACCCACGGTATGTAGGGAAAAAGGGGTTTCCCCAACCCTTGGGTGGAGTCCCAATGCATTACTGGGTTTACATTCCCATGGTAATGTGGAGTTAGAGCCCGGGAGCCCTCTTTCTTCCCCTCCACTTTTTTGGACTGGGGAACTTCTCCCCTCCCAGAGGTGTGGCGGGATAACCATCAGATTGAATCCCTCATGCACCTTCGTACATCCCCACGGCCATGCCCAAGGAAGGGCATATCAGGAAATGGTGATGCTCCATCCTTTCTTGGGGTCAAGTCCCTCTCCCGCTGCACTATGCCACCCTGGGAATCCACCTCGGAATAAGCCCTGACTTTATGAGCCGCCCAATTTGTAATCCCCACATCTCTTCCCACAGACGCACCTTTTGCGACGTGATTGTCTGGTCGCAGCAGCCTCTTGTTTCTCACACCGAGCATGAATCACGTGGGCTTAGAGTAAGCATCGACCATGAAATCCTCTTATGGGACTCCTTAGAGTGTAAGCCCCAATCCATTACTATGGTCTAACTCAGAGCGTAATCCCCAAGCCTATCCGAACTACGTGGACTTTGATCCCTGCCTCCTAGGCAGGGTACGCAGGAATCCTCCAAGTGGTTCAAGCCCGATCACCATCGGATTCCTGATCCGTATTCACACTGGTTATCTAACACTCCCATTCGAACTACGTGGACATTGATCCTTGTCTCCTGGGCATGGTACATAGGAAGCCTTCATGAGGGTCAAGCCCAATGACTGATCAATCCGACTATCTTCATGCCGGTTCACCGAACCACTCCTAGTGTTGCCTCAAAGAGTCTAGACTCCTCGAGGTCATTAATCTAATGATGGAGGGTCAAACTAGAGAATAAAGGATTCTGAATCACAGTGTTCAGGTGACCATTTCCAACCAGGAAAAATCTATGGATACTATGCTTGGGTATGAACCAATGATTCGCAAACATATGAATACATCTTAAATCTATAATAGAGTCCCAGAACAAGAAATAATTCCCCCAAAAGGGTGTGATGAGCCTGACTTCCCATCCTCTCAACCAATGTGAGTTCTTAAGCATCGCTGGCCAAACCACCCAACAAATGCATGCCTTTGGAATGAAGGTCCACGTATCATTGGATATAGAACTGTTGGGCGTTTCAACGCGAAGACCAGTGTACCCAAACATAGCAATTGAGTGGGGCCCATCCCTCCATGAGATCGACAATCGGGCACGTCGGTCCTCCATCTCCCAAAGAGAAATGGTTCAAAACAAAGATATATTATGTAGTTATGAAAATATAAGGTCACTATAGTTGGTGTTAGATGAGTGGCATAGTCATCTTTGAAGATTAATACTAGATAAATTCAGTGAAAAACCTAAGGATAAATCTATTTTTAGTGTAATATCATATTGTTTTTTCATGTAATATATTATGTTATTTTACATAATATAAGTATATGTGGGTCTAGCACAATTTTAAATAGGGGTAATAACTATGAAATGGGCGCGTTGGTCAAGACCCGATCATCACCTACTATAAGATCATGATCCTTACAACACACTTAATTTGACATTCTCAGGTGGGGGGATATTATTTGGTTAATTAATATTTTATTTAGCTACCATCATAATGTATCTAAATAGATGGTGATCATGGATAACCTTATATTGACATAAGGTGTCATATATGTAAAAGAAGGTGTCTTGATTTTGATATTCTGTAAATTATTTTTCAGGATTATGTGATTTACCACTATGATTAGTGTGTCTCATGCTCTGTGTTTTTGTTTTAGTTAATGGATATAACCCAAACGAACAATGTTAATCTTTAATGTGATTTACAATGCAATGCATTTCCATATAATCAACAAATTTTATGGGAGGTGGGATGTATAAATTTATTTCTATGCTCTCAAATAAATCACAATACATGAATCATGGTAATATTATAAATGATAAAAAGGGGGAATGAACTTTTGTTAATCAATTTATGTGTAAATATCCACTTTATTTTAGTGTATTGACTGATCTACTTGTTGTAAAGAAATTTTTTAGTTCATTTGAAATGATATTTTATGTTCTTCACTCTTCGTGTCTTAACAAAGTTATTTTGGATGTTTATCATTTAGTAGGAAAATAATATCAATGGTGGACAATTATTAAGGATATAAATAAAAAATATGAAATTAACTCCATTCAGTGGGATTTTTTTAAGAGCTATTTTTTTCTATATGTAATTTCCTCTTACTCATCATGAAAAAACGGTGAAGGAATTCTTAGAGCTTGATCAGAAGGATGAGGAATCTATTGATACTTATGAGAAAACTTTTACAAGACATGATTGGTTCTCTTATAGTTTTATCATTCATATGAATGTATGTTTGATCAATTTTTAAGAAGACTGAAACCATGTCTTTTATGGGTGTTACCCATAAATGTATTTGAAAGATATGGGGAAATCATTCTATGTGAACTAAAATTGTATGTGAAGGATAGAAACCCTTATGGTAGTGTGTATAAGAAAAGGAATATGGGGTTTCCTGAAAGCTCTAATGGTATGTTACATGGAGGGAAGAAAATATATTAACCTATTATATGCCAAAAATGTGGGAGAGACCAATTAGGTTAATTCATGAAAGGAACAATAAGGTGTCCCATGTGTGGAAAGCCTAGCCATAGATAAAAATAATTTAAATGTAATGTGAAGAAGCTAATCCATAAAATGAATGGAGTGGGTGATAAATATAATTGACCACCCACAGTCTAGTGTTTCAAATGAATAGAGTTTGGGAATTATTCCAAATAGTGTAAAACTCAGAATTTTTTAATGATCAATGTAAACTACTTCCTAAGTCCAAATAAAAAGGGAAATCTCATGTGATCAGGGTTACTGATGTGGGTCACTAGAATGATGTGGCGAAAGTTACCTATAATATGTCCTCTTGAACATATAATGTATTATATTAATATGGATCTACCCACCCTTTTATATATAAGTAATTTTAATTGTATGTTAAATTCCCACCTCAATGATTAGAAATTTAGTTAGCGATGAAAATTCTTAATGGATCGATGGTCGCATATCAATTATATAGTCCCTCTTCATTAATGTATTTGGTAAATCGATTCTATTAAATCATTAGATTCTACCATTAGATGAATTCAATGTGATTTTGGGAATGTATTATCATTAATTTTATAAATAAAATATCAATTATTGATGAAGCGTAGTTTCATTTCAAATCCTAAATTAACCCATGTTTATTTATCAGTGTGGGGATTAATACACACTTCTAATGTGAATTACATCTAACTAATGGGTCTAAATTCTTATCCATGAAGGATATTTGTCTCAGATGATTGGATATAAACTCAACATCGATTATATGACTATTTTTTGGATATTGTTGAAATATTCCTAGTGGAATTTACTAGACTTCTTCCAAAATGTGAAGTTGAGTTCCCAATGTAACTCATTCTCGGTGTTGTTCCGATTTTAATGAAAATATATATAATGGAACCAATTTAGTAAAAATTTATAAGGAAAAAACTCTAACAGAATATTCATAATGTATTTTATACACCCAAGTTAGTATCTATAGGGTTCACTTGATCTCTTTGTTAAGAAGAAATTTTTTCAAATCTTATTTTCATTGAAAATCAAGAACTTAACAAGATCAGTATAAATAATATATATCTTATACCCTATATCAATGATTTGATTTAATAAATATAAGGATATCCATAATTTTCCAACATTAATCTTTGATCTGGGTACTATCAAATGAGGTTAGAGCTAAAATTAATACCTAATACAACCTTATAAATGATCTAAGATAACAATGAATTTATGGTGATTCCATTTATTATTAAAAATATTCATATCATATTAATGGATTTAATTAATATAGTCTTTAAAGACCACATTGATTATTTTTTGGTTTTCCTTATGGTTGATTTTATTATTTACTGAAATATAATGGAAGAGCATAAGGATTATTTTAGGATTAATTTGAGGACCCTATGGAAAGAATAGTTGTATGAAAATTTCACAATGTTTGAATTTTGGATTCAAAAAGTGTCATTCATGGGTTATATAATCTCATTTGTGGATATTCTGGTGGATCCTTCAAATGTTTTAGATATTGAGAAATCGAATAGACTTACCATGGTTACAAATATTCATATATTTCTAGGTTTTATTGGTTATTATTGAATATATTTGGGAAAAAAATTATTTTCTTCTAATACAAACAATATGTTTTCTAGGAAATGATCCAAGTTCATTTGGATGAGTGAATGTGAGGACAATTTGAAGAAGATGAAGAGAATATTGTTTACTGAACCTATCTTCACATTACATTTTAGTAGAGAAGGGTTTGAAATATATAGTGATGCCTCAAAAAGGGAATATGATGCATCCTCATGAAGAATTATATGGTGATAGATTATACCTCGTGCCAATTTATAGATCCTGAGAAAAATTACCCAACTCATGATTTGGAGTTATCTATGGAATGCTTTTCATTAATTATATAGATGAATTATTATTATTGATATATGTGTGAGATATATACTTACCATAAAATTTTGAAGAATATATTCTAAAAAAATTAGTTCAAGATTCACCAATGTACATGTTTAAATGTGATTAAAGATTATGATTGCTTAGTAAATTTTATCATTGTGAAGGTGAAGAAGTTAGATGATCCTTTGAGTGGAAAGAATCTTGATAGATTACCTATGATGTGGATCAAAAAAAATCCATAATTTATGTAGTTTGAAATTATGGATCTATAAATATTGAGTAAAGGGGAGAAATATTATCTATCTCAAATCTATGTTTAACCATCTACAAAGGTGAATATTAAAGAGGTGTAGAAGGAATATCTGGAGATGAAAATGAAGGTGAAAAATGTTCTTGAGTTTGAAATTGATTGTGATGGAGTGATATGGTTCTTTAACATTGTACACTTTCCATGTACATCATATTTAAAGAAGGAACTATTCTTGGAATCTCATAGTTCTTTATTATCTTTTCATCATGGAAATAGAAAGAAGTATATATATTCAAAAAACTATTTCTAGTGGGATGGAATTATGAGTGATATTGAAATTTTTTTATCTAGATTTTTGGTATATCGGTAAGATAGGGTTGATAGAAAAATGTCAAATGGAATGTTACAGCCATTTATCATACCATAATGAAAATTGGAAATGATCATCATGGATTGATTTATCGTACTCCCCAAATCCTATAATGTGAATAAATCTATATGTTCTATAATTGATCACCTTATAATGTAAGAAAAATAATCACTATTAGGTACTAATTCTATATTTATCATCTTTTAGGAATTTATATTATGGAAGTAGTAACATGACATGGAGTACTACACTATATGGTATCTGATTAATACTTGAGATTTACCTTAGTGTTATGAAAAAGATATTAACTGGATCCAGATTTGAAATTAATAATCACCACTATGTACTACCATCAGAAATATGTTATATAAAAGGGAACAATTAAATCCCTATATGAGATATTAAGATTATTATATGAGGATTTTAACGGTGGTTGGGATCAACACCTTCCTCTAGTTGAGTTTTCATAAAAAACAGCTTTCAATTGATAATTCATATGGATCCTTTTGAATTAGTTTATATAAATTAGTGTATAAATCCAATGTGTCGGGGTAAATTTTTAGAAATAATCGTATTGGGATAGATCTAGAAGATGAAAATATAGAGATAATTATACCCATTCAATTGTATATTAATGCTTATCTGAGTCGATGGAAATATTATGATGACAATATTCAATGTGATTTGGAATTAAAAGATGGTGAAAATATTATTTGTGGAATTTATCTATTTTAAAAGGTTTTTATAATCAATAAAAATGAATTATTATCCTTATTTATATTATCCATTTAAATATTCTTTATTGAGTGGGGAAAATTTATTATCACTTGGCTCTTTCATGGATCCTCCCTCAATCCCACAGTGTGTTCCATGTATCTCTCCTAAGAAGTACATACATGATCCATATAATGTATTGAACATAAATTTCATACAACTAGATCATGATATTTCATTTTAATAACAACTTTTGTAAATTCTAGATCAAAGAGAGAAATTTATATGAAACAATACCACTCAACTAGCCAACGTTTTATGGAAAACCCACAAGCTTAAAGAAGATACATGGGACCCTAAGGAAATTATGGGGAATAATTATCTAAACTTATTTATAATAAAGTAATGGAATCTTGGAAGAAATTCATTTTAAGGGGTGTAGAATGTAAAACTATAATATTTGATGAATGTTTTATAAATAAAGTTATTTTTTCACAATATCGTTACATTAAACTATGAGATTTATCAAACCATTATACAATATTAATATTATTATTTTAATGTGACCATTATTGACAAAATGTTGAATTTAAAAGTATTATTATATTAAACAACATTTAAAAAATTAAATATTAATGGTTTATATAATGAAAAAAATTTGGTAAAAAAGAAATTAATTTTTGTTAAAGTATTTATATGATTTGAAAATACTATTTTCTAAAAAGATATTTATTTAGTGAAAAAATAATAAAATTAATTTTTACCACTTTTATGAATTTTATTTTTAAAATATTTCATTTTTGGAATCAAAATATCAATATTATATTAGTGTGAATATTTGATAACATTCTCAATAGATTAATATTTCTATGAAAAATGAAAGATATACATTTTATTATAAATTTGTCTTCTCTTTTAAATCATTTTAAAAGATATTTATTTTATTTAAAAGTTATTAAAATTAAAAACATGTTATTTATGTAATTAATATCAAAATTTATTTCATTTAAATGACCTTCATGTTGAATTTGGATATAGAAACACTTTCAAGCATAAGAGAACATTATATTTAGAAAACTATTTTTCATTATTCATGTGGGTTTAATTTAAAATTAATTTATTCAAATTATATGAATTGAATTTATCAAATTTGATTTCATATTTTCAGTCATAATATATAATATTATATAATAATTTCAAAAAAAATTCCCCTTCATGAATAGTAAAAAGTTATAATTAATCACTACGGTTAATACGAAAATAGGTTTATCGAGGCTTAAACTAAATTGTAAGGGTTAAAATAGATTTTTTTACAATTATTATTTTATTGAAATATTTATGCCTTGTATAATCAATTTGTTTATAAAAGTACATTTCAGATCCGTGTTTCATTAGTAAAATGTGGGTATAACATTTTCTTCTCAAAAAATCAAACTGTCCTCTACCCCTATTAGAAAAATCCACCCCCTATAAAATCCTATTCACTCATCCAAATACCATTGATTTATCCCGAACCTAAAAAAAATACATTCCGTAAATATCTTACCATGACCTAGATTTCCACATCTGATGAAGAAATCGATCCTAAGAAGGCTTTTTGTTCAATCCTAAAAAGGATACCTGAAGAATAAGTAACGTTCTTCAACATTATATTTTATTTTATTTCTTCTACCACCTCCTTAAAATACTATTAAACAATAATAATATAAATAAAATTTAGTATTACATATATAAATATATTAATATTCTATGGTAATGACCTATATCTTTCTCATCTTCCCTAAAATGGGAAACGAAAATGACACTGATGCATACGGTGGACTACCACCATGAAAACTGATGTAACTTGTTTTCCATTAACACCACTCTTTTTTTGTTATTATAATGGATATAAATTCTGTCTTGTAAATTTTTAACATAATTATAATTATATAAATATAATACCCCATGGACCTTTTAACCTTCCATTCTATTGGGATATAACATTGACGATCGTCTGTAAACTAGTCTACTGCCTCTCAAAGTAAATTGATTCATAATTTATAAACGTTTTAAATGGAATATAATAAGGCTAAATTTAACAAATATATGTGAAACATATTATATAATAATGTATCTATAAAATTAAATTATTATTTAACTTTATTTGATTCAATCCATTGAAAAATGGAAACAACATTCATTATGTTGTAGAGCCAACCATCTCCATGAAAGGTGGATTCTGTTTTTATATCTCAATATTTTATAGTTGACTGTAAATAGGTATTAAAAGAATATATCTTATATTTAAATCATTAATAAAATTAAATAGATTAAGTCCAAATTATCAATGAATTATTATTTGAATCAGGAAACCACATCTATGTAGAAAATTGAATTAATTAACAACAAAAAATGATGATTTTAATAAAGAGTTATTAATAAAAGGTTATTGAATCATTGTAAGGGGAGAATATATTAAACAATTATTATTTCTATGATTCAAAAATTTATTTATAATAAATATATATTAATTATTCAAAAGGAACAATTCGTTGAAATCAATATTAAATTGAGGAAATGGATTTTCATCTAAATTTTATTTTTGTGAGACACATGCCATATCCACCACTTATTAGAATATGTGTACTATATACTACCCATTAATGTATTTTATGATCCATTTCATGAAATGTTTTTGATATACATGTCCATATTATGATAATTATTTAGTGGTTCTTAGGATTCAAATTTCACCAAAGCTATAATGGTGTTATGTTACAATCTCAATGTTCATCAAGATTATTTATTAGTATGTTACTAAAAAGAAAATAATATTATATATCTATCAAGAAACCCATAAAATTTCTTTTAATCTGGTTACATCATGAGAATACATTTTTTAATTTCATTTTCCTCTATTTAATCATTCAAGATTTCAAAAATATGAATTTACATAAATCTGACCTTATTTCTCTATTCGTTAGAAAGACCATTATCTTCCATGTCTCTATTTTCGAAAAATGGATTAAAAAAGGTTTTTACTATCCTCCAATGATTGTTTAAGGAAATTTTTACACATTTTTACTTTTATAAAAATGGTTCAAAAGAAATCATGGAGGGTTTTTATGAATAATTATCTTTTTACTTTTTACCATATATGTGAAAGGAATAATATTTTAATGTATATGATATGTACATAATTTTCTATCATCATGACCATTCCATTATTTGAATCATACATTACATGTTTTTAATATTTTGTTTAAATATAAATTTGCATTAATATTTTGAAAATTTTTTGGTTTAAAAAAAAATTCAATGTAAAAAATTTATTTTTTCTAAAAATACTTTCCATGTTTATTTTTAAAATAATATTCTATCTAAGATTAAATACATTAATTTACTTAAGTTTTACTGTGTTTATGATATAATGATTCCCTCATTATTCTTTCTCTAAAAATTTTAACCTTATGAATATAATGATGAGATGATTATGAAACCTATTTATCTTCTATGTGCTAGGATTATAATTATTATTATAGTGATTATATAATATTGGATTATGGTAATGTGATGGTTGGGTCCATGAATTCTCTATAATGCATAGGTTAATGATAGATAACTAATGAGTTAATGATGTTATGTGTGAACCTGAATTCATATTTATAATATTACGAATGGACCTTCTTTAATGTTCATAAGGTTATTAATGGATCTTATTTCAAGTCCATATTATTATGTGTTTACCTATGATTCATAACCATAAAATTATATGAGGGCCTAATTTCATGTCATTAACATAATTATTGACCCTTTTTCTATTGTATGAGGTTCATAATGTCATAATATTGTGTTTTTCTACATTACTATCCCAATTTTAAGATCCCATGGTTCATATATTTCATATTTATTCATTTCTTATTAATTTACAAACATTATTCGATGACATAGGGTTATGATACATTGTATATAGTGTATAGTTTTTAAATGTTAAGCTAATTTTATCATACCCTCAAGCTCATGTTATGTTTATGTGTTCATTGATATATCCTATGTTTACCTTTATAAAGAATCTTATATAACCATTTATTATGATTTATTTCCCAATTTATAAATAATTTATTTATGTTGGGTATATCTAAGATGATTAATATACAGGATGATATTTCTGGGTGATAATGAATAACATTCATTAAATAAGAAGATTATTTATCAAGACTCCAAATACACTAAACTATTATAGTCCTCAATCATTTTTGGAGTAATGTAATTAATATTAATATAATAAGTTGTAATTATTATATATTAAAATCTTGGTTCTCTATATACATTCTTTCTTTCCCAATATAAATTATTTTTAGATAATTAATGAAATATAATGACATTTTTTCATTTCCTGACATAAATTATTATGAAGGTAAAAATCATGGATATATGTTAACAAATTTACATATATTGTACTTATAGATGATTATTTATGTTATATAAACATCAAATAAAATTTCTTTGGTTATTTTTAGGACCTTATCATATTAATTTTTACCACAGTTACCCAATTCACCATTACAAAGGTGGCCAAATTATACTCACGTAACCATTCGTAGTAACAAAAAAGGGAATTATTAAATATATTTATTCCTCATAATTCAAAAAATTAAGATCATTTCTAAAATTAAATTCATAAAATATTCAACATTTAACATAATGTAAAAACCTTAAAATGTGACATAAACATTTTTTCATAAAGTTCCTTATAAATATAAAAATGTTTCTATTCAAAATTCGTGTATAAAATTCAATCCAAATACCAAAATTAAATTATTTTTAATAAAAATTATAGGTTAAATATTAAAACTAATCCGTAATATAATTTTATTTTATAAATACATTAAAATAAAATATAGTTTTCATATAAATTTTGTATTTTCACTTTTCATTGAAAAATCAAACATTACAGAAGGATCGTAGCATTTCACCATAAGAAATTTTTTTGATCTGATTATTTCAAAATTTATATCATTTTTATTTAATAACAATATTAAAATATCTAGAAATTAATTATAATACCTAATCACTAAAATGAATAAAAATAATTTTTGATGAAAACATTTTTTTGATTCTTACCCTACAATATAATTGACATGTTATAACTTTGAAATTTAAAATAATATTATTTAATGGTTAGTTTATGGTTATTATTACATGTCTTGTATACTATCAAGCATTTCTTTATTTAAAATCATGAGGTGTTACATTATCCTGCATTAATAAATTTCAACCTTTCAATATGAACTTGAACTATACAATAATGGGTTTTACATTATAATATTAATTTACACGAACCCAACTCACAAAATAATTTAATAAAACATTCTATTAATTAAGAGAAAAGAAAATATGAAATTTTTCTAAAATTGCACAGACATGGTCTCTAGATAAGAGAATATTAGATGGAATTGAAAACATGGACATGAAAGCGAAAAATAGTACCTAAAGAAAAATTTATAGTTATAGAGAACATTTTTAGTATTTTTATAATAACTAAAAAGACATAAATAATTATGGGTAAAGAGGCCATTGATTCATTAAAAATAAATGTAAAATTTAGAATTATATTTTATGATCGGTTTCCTAGAGCCGGTGAAACACAATACAATATATACTATAAAAAAAAGAAATATACTTACTAGATTTTTTTTATATTTCTTCCATTAAATAATTTCCACCACAATATCATCTTTTTCTCTAAAAGATGAGTTTTCAATATGCATTTTTCATACATGAAGCACACAAATAAACTTCTAATGAATCACATAATCCATAAAAGTAAAAGATGTTATTCCTACTATCATTGGACATTATCAATAACCAGAATGTTTAGTAAAAGGTCTGATAATTCAAATGGTGAAAAACAATTTTGTGAAGAAATAATATATTAATCTCTAAATTTAAATGGTAATACAAAAAGTTTAAACAACATCATTATATAAATTATAATCGGTAAATTCATCAAAATATTCAAAAAAATATGGAATCCAAAATATTATCCTGATATAATCACATATTATTCCAAGATAAAATTAAAATTTATCTAAAATAACATTAATCGCTCATAAAGGCTCACACTATAAATTTTTTATACCCTAATCATAAAATCTCTAGGGTAAGATAATCATTTCAATGAATAAACATAATATTTATAATGCATCATTAAGATCATAAATTCTTTTAAAGATAATTAAATATTTATTAATAAAATAAAATCCCATAACATTATGATTAACATAATAATATTATGTACCCAAAATTATAATTATATTATTTCAAAATAAAATTAATCAGAATATAAATTTCAAACATTTAAGTATTTGTTTACATATTATTCTTCTCCACTAAAATATATAATCATAATAGAAAATTTTTACCACAACCTCAAGAAATTGTAAGCAAATAGGTTTATTTATCCCTTAATAATATCATCTTAACATATTCTCTCTAAAAATTTTATTTTATCAAAATAACCGATACTGATAAATCTAAGGATCACATATACCTAAATATAGTAAAATTTCACACAAAATATCAGTAATCACCTCAAAATCTCATTATCACAAAAAACCAAAAATGGGTGTTTATTCCATTGAACATATGATCACCCATAAAATTATATACCCATGAATGTATAAATAAATATCAAGATAAATTCAAATGAAGGAATCCAAATCTCAAATTTAATAAAAAAATGTCCCCTTATACTGTCTTTAAAGACCCTAAACCCACACTCCATGATTTAGTTATAAAAGCATAAACATTATATTTTTAGATTTTATTCCCAAAGACGTGACCTAGTTTTGACCATCCAAAACATGAAATATCAAAATGAAATATTAGATCACTTATATAAGCAATGATATTATAGGTCTAGGGTTTTATAGAATTAGAAAAAACTCTTACATAAGTGATACCCATAACTTCATGCGAGTATTTTTCCACTATACCCATCTTTTCATATTAATTTTTATGTATTCAACATCTCCCATAAATTTATTTACGCATGAAACATTTATAAAACATTTAAATTCCTTACATAGAATATGGGGAAATGGAAACATAATATGGGTGAGCTTAAACACTCAGTATGGGTAAACATATTCATAAAAAATTTCATTTGTCATTGAGTATAAGACGAGCATAATTGTATTATGAAATTTTCAAAGTTGATGATTATAACATAATAGAATCCATACCCATAAATACAAGGATCATCAATCATGAGGCATGGAATAAGGATTATACCAAATAAAGAGTCATTATAATCAACAGTAATGAATAGTTTAATATCAATCTTAATCAAATGAAACGTTTAAACCGATAGTGAGCATAAAGGAATTTTTTTCATAACATGGAATGTTTTCTTCATATAACCATTACATGAACCCTTATAATTGGAATATCCAAATGGTTTACTTCTAACATTATCATTACCAATGAAATTTTAGAGCTACAATATGGATCACCCTTCATATTTCTTATATTAGGCTCACACGTGAGATAAAATGGGGTTCAACCAGTCGTATAAGATATATTAGGGTCACCCATGAGCGAAAATGGACTACCACACATTGTATAAGATATATCAGGATCACCAATGGAATATAATGGGGCTCAACCCATTATATATATTCTATCATTCACTTATTTTATAATAAACAATGTGTAAGTATTGTTAATGAATAAAACAATTATAATCTTTAACTTTTCAACATAACAACCCTGAAAAACAAAAATCATTACATTCTTAAACCATTAAGAAGAAAAAGGATTCATAAATATCTCTTTAAAAATCGTAATCCATGAAATGAAAGAAGAAGGACAGAACTGTAAGACATTAATATAATAAAAGAACAATAATCATTTAATTATATTTTCATAGTTGAAAATACCTTATAAACAATATTGAAAACATTTCATTAAATACAATGGAAAATACCATTTTATTTCAATATTATTTTATAAAAAAATTAAAAATTATAGGGAAATTATTTTCATTGAAAATAAACATGGATATATACAATGGTTTCTTCAAATTAATATTTTTCGTGAAGGATTAAATATCTTTTCTAGTTGTTAATGAAAGAACATTTATACCCAAAATTTTAAAGGTATTTTCAAATGAGAACTATGTGGATAATTTTAATAAATTTATACTTTAAAACGTTTTAAAATAAGATAAATGTTCAAGGAAAATATATTTAGGAAATCATTTATGTTTATAAAATGACATTTTGAAAAAAAAAGAATAAAGAAAAAATAGATATAAAAGATAATAATTCCAGATTTAAAAATGATACAGGATCGGTATCACATACAAACAAGTTTCATGATGTTTCATTAATCAATAATGGAGGAAATGTAAAATAAAAATTTAAACCCCATTTATATAGATAAGAGAAGAAAATATATTTGGTTAATGTATATATTATCATATTTTTCCCAAATAACTCTTGAACATAAAAAACTAAAAATAAAAAGTGATTCTATCAAAAATACTTTATTGATTTGGTAACTTTTGAATAAAAATACATTCATGAGAATAGTAAGATATGTATTATTATATACCAACACATTAATTATATAATAATTCATTATTCATTCATGGTGTATTAAGTACACCAATAAATTAAATGATGTTGAATGACATGAATTATGTCTCTTGAAAATGAAATTGAGTCAAATAAAACCATTGAAACATATCTATCATTTAAAAAAATACATAATTAAATAGTGCACAAAAAAGTAACATTAAATATCATAAAAATTAACTTTATGATTTCATTTCAATATTCTATATATATACACATAAAAAGAGAATAGGTGCATCACATTATAATATTCTTCATTGAATGGAAATTGAGATGAAATACCTTACCTCGAGAATGATTCATCTTGAGTGATATTTATCTTCCTAAATTACAAAATTATTTCAATTATTTACTTTATTAATAGACTTTCAAAGGTTTTTTATTTATTTTACATGTCATAAAAAACAACTTAATCAATTAAGTTTACATTGGGACATTTTAATGATATTCAAAAAATATGTCCAAAATGAATTAGGATGGTTGACTATGGTCTAAGAGTACATTAATAAATCATTTCCATAATAATAATAATAATTTTATAATTATAAAGTTTCTATATAAATTGTAATTTTAATACCAATCATGAAATATTGAAATGAAAAAATAATCTATGTTACAATTGTGGAGAGGGTAGACAATACGTACACAAGAGTAATGTTTCCATTATTCAGTGATAAATATGGAAAAGGGGTCATTTTATATTTTAATTATGTTAATAATATCGTAAATATAATATTATTTATTAAAATATAATTATATATATTATCAATGCAATGTGGCAAGGAAAAATTAATCAATCACTCTATGGAGGTGGTAGTCTGTACACATGCACCAACGATGTTATAATTTTTTGTGAATGGAATGGTGAGAAGATAAATGATATATTGTATTTTAATAATATTATATTTTTCACAAATATATAATATATAAACTCATTTCACAATTATAAATATCAATGAGATAAATTGATGGAAGAAAAATTACTTCGTATCGCAAGGAGTTAGTCTACTGTACACATGAACAATTATTTCATTTACCTTATTAATGGAGGAGATTGGTAAAGGATACACCATTATCATAATAACATATCAATATAATATATATAATGTTTTTATTTAATAATGGTTTTATTATATTTTAGGTACCTAGAATAAGAAATAAAACAAAAACACTCTGTTTAGAACCTTACCTCTTCTTAGGACAACCGCATTTTCATTACACATTAATCCCTCTAATATTGGTATTATTACCAAGACAATACCATTAAAACATGTTTAGGGATGTTAGGAAGTCATTTAGGATGATATTTTATAAATATAATGGGGTTTTAAATGTTATTAAATGAGGAAAGTAGGTTTCCATTTATTAATAAAATGAGGGGTACTTTTAGAATTTCATAAAATATTAAGTAAATATTTTGTAATTTCAATGAAAAAAATGTATCCAAATGAGCCATTATCAAATAATACATGATATAAGGTAAAAATTTTCAAAACAACTATACTTTTTTACAATTTTTAGGTCATTTTAATCTTTATTTATTTGTATAAACCTCCCATTATCCATTTTGTCAATTACTAAAAAATTAATGTTTTCTCCAATTTAAGGGTCAATAATGATACAATAAAAAGTAACACATCCCATAAATTTCCAATTATGAATTTGTTTAAAACATATAATATTATGTTGGTAAAATATAATTTTTTGAACTTTTATATCCTTTATTAACATACAATTTATTATTAAGTATCATTAATTTCAATTTCGGAACAATTCATTTAATTTGAAATTTAAAACTAAAATTTAAAAATGGAATTCGAATTTAATGAATTTAAACTACATAATATATAATATCTATCTATAATACATGTAACATATGTATTCACTAAAATTATATTTATTTTAGCATATTTGAAATCATTTCTTTCTATTATTTTAATATTTACTATGTCATTGTTTCCTAATATCTTAAGGTAATTATTTCATCAATAAAAATATGAAATAAATTACCAAGATAAATAATAACATTTATATTTAATATTACTACCTATAAAATAAAATATCATATATTTATCACTATATAAAATGTTTATAGATAATAAAACAATGAAAACTATATTGGTTTTACTTTTTTTTACATAAAGGACTATTGAGGTCAAAATCATCCCCATATGAAACAAAACGGCCATATATTCATATTTTTATGATTATGGATGTGATATAATCGTAAAATTAAATCATACATGCTTTATGGTAATTTTATAGTCATTATCATATTATTCTTAAACTAAATGGCCGGATTTACCGTTATCGGGGTCACTAAATTTTGGTAAATTTACTATTCATAATTATAAAAAATAAAAGGGAAATATTTACTAAATTTATAAGTCATAATTCATAATATGTAATTAATTTTTCAAAATTAAATTCATATAAGATTAATATTTTAATTTAAAATTAAAACAACAAAATGTTATGAAAAAACAATCATTCACAAATATGTCCTTTTATGTACAATACTATTTTCATATAAATGTCATGTATAATATTAATTACCATGAGAATAATTTGATTTTTTTAATAAAAATGAATAAATTAACTTTTAAAACAAATCAAAAATTTAATTTTTCTTTATACATTATTTATAATAATATATAGTTTAAAATAAATAGCGATATTTTTCATAATTCATTGAAAAATCAAAATTTTCTGAAAAATATCAAAATCATAATATTTAAAAATTTTGACATTATATTTCAAATAAATGAAATAATTTTTATCAAAAAAAGTTTCTAAAATTTTCAGATATTTATAATAACATTTTCTAAAAAAAATCAATAAAACCCATTTTTTTGAAAAAATAATTTTGATGAATAAAATGAATTTACTAAAAAATGATGGGTTATTTACTAAGAATTTATAAATAAATTTTCTTTTAGTTAGAAATTTTTAAATATTTTATACTATGGTTGGTACAATTCAAACCATCAAATTTAAAAACTAGGATATAATGATAATATTTAACGTAATATTATTTCATGATTAGTTTAAGCTAAGTGTTGAATGTCTTGTATGCTATCGAGCATTGTATTCGTTTAATATCTTGAGGTATTATAGGTAAACTATGATATCATGGTAAAAATGTCTCCTAAATGTTTATAAATATTTTTAGTTGAAGATATTTCAACCTAATATTACCATATACAAAATTATTTACCTATTTAGGGACCCAATAATAAGAAACTGACTTTATAGTATTCAAATATTTTATGTAATTCAATGTGTGTTCGTCTCTTCAATTATAAAATGGAACCTTGTTTCCCCATTTATAAAAATTGATTGAACCATCTATTTCAGACAATTCTTATAAAAAAAACATACTAAATTACCTAAACTCATTATTTAGATCCTTTTCTCACCCATAAACTAATATAATAAGTCCAAAGGTGTAACCAAAGGAGGCCACTAAAGGAATACGTAATCATCTTACTTCACTCTTTTGATAATTATATATTATTTAATTCTTATAAATATATTACATATAATATAAAATAAATCATACATTATCATAAATATTCATATATGTTGTTTTGATTATGGTTTAACTATTTTATATCTTTTCCCCATCCATTAGAAAATAATAGTGCCGCTTGTACTTACATTTGGACTACAACCTTCACAGAGCTATGTTATTCATTTTTCATTTACTGTTTAACTATATGGAAATAAAGATAGAATCAAAGAATATATATATACATATATATATATGGTATTTATGATATTATTATGATTATTTAATAGTGATTTATTTTTTACCTTTCTTTTGTTCTTTCTATAAAAAATTGAAAAATTCACTCACATGTACGCTTGGACTACCATCACCATAAAGTGATATAATTAATTTATCATCAATGATTCATAAGAATGGAAAACAAGAGAATATAATGTTTATGTATGATAATTATGAAATTACTAATATTATCTGGATGATGAAACCATGAACAAAAGAAATTTATAAGAATTATAAATCCAAGACATGCATATATTATGGAACTAATTTCTCCACAATTTTAATTTTAATAAAAAATTATTAATTGAAGGATAATTAGAAAATATGATTGAATGATTCATAGATATTAATTTAATTCTATGGTTCTCTAATATATATAAAATTAGTAATTATTTTTTATACATTAGGATAATATGAGTATGAAGAAAGATGACACTTACGTAAGTATTTATGTTATAATCTCATTTCTTTTCCAGATTGTATATGATAAATATCCAATGAGGGAAATTTTTTGGATAATATATATTGAAACCCATTTATTATTTTATTCACTTTTAATGAATGTAATTATAATGAAATTGTATATTTTTTTCTCTTTGGTACTTTAAATGATTGAGAATATTTTTCTAAGTAAAATGTGACATTATATCCTATTTAGTCTATTAAATTTTATTTCCATGTCTATACTAAAAAATATAATATAGTTATTTATACCTATAATTGAAATGTTTTTAACTGTTTGTTTTAACAACCTTTTAACTTTTTTAGAGAAACTGAATGGAATGTTTGAAAAAAATTCTGTATAATTTATTATTCACTTTTTACAATAGTGTGAAAATAATGTCATTTTTAACATATTTGGTATGAATATATTTCTCTATAGTCATGAAAATAATTTTATTTGAATATTCATCTACATTTTTCCATTATTATCTTTTAAAAGGTAATTTTCTTTGTATTTTAATATTTTTGGTTGATCTTTTTCAAAATTAAAGGATAATTTTCTCACATTTTTATATAGGTTAAAATGTTCTGAAAAGTATTTTTTATTAATAAATATCATTTAAGAAATATATTTTTCACACGCGGTATTCTTGTATGATTTCATTCGCTCTTCCAGATGACTTATGATTGTGCTGATTGTACGGTGATTACCTTAAACCAATTTTTTACCATCGGTGAATTATGGTATAATGAGATAAAAAATTCTTTTAAGGTACCATACTCTTCATTTCCCTATATGTATTATGGTAATGTGATGATGAGATTTTTAAAAAAGTAATTTTTTAAAAGTTATGTTATTATAATATAATTCATGTTTTATGATGTTGTATAACACATATACGGTTTTCAAAATGTGATGGGTGGGGCCAAAATTATATAACCCTTCAATAAATTTATTAAAAAATGATATATCATGACATAATAAAGAATACAATGGGGACTCAAACTAGTTTAGAGGTTGACTCTGTCTACTATGATAGTCTCACGGGTAAAACTTTACTGAGGAATTCATGTAATGAAGAGTGAACTCATACCACTACAATAGTATTAGTGCTATTTTGAGACTAAGGAAACGCTTTTATATACTATTTTTTATTTTAAAAACATATCACTTATGTTTATGAAATATTCTCATGGGTTGTGATTTATTATTTATGATTTTTCACATTTATGAATTTTGTATTGTATTATGAAAAATGCTTATAACATGATTTATGGTAAATGGTATTTGACTTATTGAGTATTAATTTCATAATTTATTGTCATGTTATCATATTTTTGTACTTATATTATACTGAAATACGATTATTGATTGATATCTACTATGTTATGCCTTATTCAAAATATTTTCTCACACATTATTATGTTTCTTTCTATTGGTTTTCATTAATTGTTTTAATTAATACATGTCAAAAAAGTACACTATGCGAGAAGAAAGTTTTAGGAGATGTTGAAGATCATTTAGGAAACAGTATAATTATGTATCTAGTTTCAAAATAAACTCAACCTTTACATTCCTCATGCATCTATTATTGTGAATCTTTCAATGAAAGGATGAAATATTTATGCATTTAATGATTGGGTTACCTATAGAAATATCACAAGTGATTTTGAGTAAAAACATAGCTCTTAACTCATGGATTTTGGATAAGAAAACTAATGTTCAAGATTATATATTCCTAATGGTTCCCTTATGAATGATTATGCAACTTGCATTATGATTTCCTCATAAGTAAAAATAAATCCATTATGCAGTTCCCTTGTAGGTATGTTTTCTATCCTCTTCTTTGCATTTCAGTTGGTATAAGGGAAATTTATGAAACAACTGACCCTTGGGAACTCTATCATGTGATTATGACCTCAATCGAGGCTCTAAACCCAATGGAATCATGATTCCATTCTTAGATCACAAGATGATACCATTACAATGGTTTAAATAAGTAACTAAATGATATTGACCCAATGGATTTCTCAGAAGTAAAAAATATTTCCATTATAGAGTGCTCGGACAGTTACGTCTTATTGTCTCCTTTATACATTTCAAGTGGTATTAGTTCAAAGTTATACCTCTACCATGATCTATTAATTCCTTGTTGTTTATGAATTTTTCAAATTAGAAGTGAAAATATTATGAAGCTTGTGAGTTTCCTGTTAAATAATACATAGTGTTTTCTCTTATAAAAATAATGAAACAAATATAGGAGAAGCTATGAAGTTGATATTATTATCACATATGAGAGGATATAAATAAATTTACCCACAATATGAAGGTAATCAGCGTCATAATTTTTCATACATATCTTTTATTAATTATCATCTTAATGAATATGACCTGTACAATAATTAATATGTTATGATTAAATCAGTAATTATTTTTATTTTGAAAATAAGGATTATTCAAAATGGGCCCCTTTAATGTTTTCATTTATATATATTTTATATCCTCAAGGGATTAAAATATAATAAATCATAGAGATAAATTCCTTATATAATGAAATTTTTTAGTAGATTCAACCAAAAAAATCTAAATATTTTAGTTGAAGAAATGGAATATATTTTATTATTTAATGAATAAAAATACTCAATGTCTGACGAATAATTTCATAACTAATTTGTTAATAATGTTAAGGAAATTAAATTCATTAAAGTCATTATCCATGAAATTGAACAAAATCATAATGTTCCTAATTATATAAAGAATTCTTAATTGGAATTCAGGGCTAAAAGAAATAATGAGGTAGATTATTACATGAATGAAATGGGTAATATGTATGATGATCAAATTAAGTTTATGAAAATAGATTATAATGATAGAGAAATATCAGTGAAGGATGAGAAAAAAAATACTAAAATTGATGTTCCTTCAGATATAAGATAAAATATGAAATCAAGAATTTACATAAGGTGAGACTTCTTTTGTTTTTAATATAGAATATGCTACAATGGAAGTTCCAGTTAAGGGTATTTTTTAGAGATGTCACATTATAGTGGAATAACTTGATTTAAATCACCTATAGATATATCTAATACATGATCCATGAAATAGTTAACCCATTTTCTATATGATTTTCCTTTCAATGAATTATTTTAAATGATAAGAGAATTTTATAATAGAAAATATAGAAAAATATGAGTTGAAAATTTTTTCAGAAAACCATCCATTACATCAATGATCTATTTGTACAAGGGAAAAAATTTGGTTCCCTGATATGTTGTTAAAAATATTCTTTATCATAAAAAAATGAGATAAATTCTACCTAGATTGTGACACATGTAAATAATAAATTATTTCATTCCCATTATTTTTTTCATATAAGGTTTAGATAAAATTGAATTTATTATATTATTAATATTTCAATAATTAAAATATAACAATAGCCTATATCAAGGGGGGTATGTTAGAATGAAAAATAATTTCTCTCAATAATGGTATGGTATATGTAATATGAAAAATATCTCTATCATGAAAAGAATTGAAATATTATTGAATTTATATTGAGATTACAACAATGGATGTCACTGTGATGATAAATTCTACGTAATTCCAACACAATTATAAAATTATTTTTTCATATAATATTTCTCTCTTTTAAATCCATTAAAAAAATTAATAATTTATTTTGACATTAAAATTATATTTTTTATTTATATTTTTCGATATCATGTTAATATCTAACATGAAATTATTATTATAGAATCATTATTCATTAGAGTCTATATAACATACATGTAAAATTGTTTTCATGTCAGATATTTAAATTAAGTCTCATGGAAAATCTCACATTGATATCAATTTTTAGAGAACCAATGTAATAGATTTAGCCCCAATATATTTAAATTGGTTATTAAAATATCCAATATAAAAAATATGTTCTTTAAATATATTTTAATACATAAAATTCAGAAATATATGGGGAAAATACTATACAAGTGCATAGTTTTTCCACAGAATCATGTTTAAAAAACTGAACTAATATAAAAAATATTATCTATTGGTATTACTAAAAATTAAATTAACTATACAAACATTACAATAAATTAATTAAAAAAAATATAGACAAATGACATTTCAAACTAAACAAATGGTTAATTGCACCAATAAAATAATCATTTAATAGTGTGTTTTGATATTTCCTCTCACTTTTATTAAATAGAATGTAATTATAAATAAGGTAAAAATAATAAAAATATATTTTAAATTCATTGTAACCAAATTTACACTAATATGGGGTGAATCATATTGTTATCATATTTAAACTATTCACTTATGGAACCATTTATTTTATTCCCATTATCAAATTCATCCACAAAATATATCATGAATATCTCCATAATGTAAAGAATGCAATAATAGATAGACTTTACTTCATTCACCCATATAGAGATACATCCTATGGGAATACACCTAGTATTAATTTGGTGTACCAAAATTAACTATAACATAGTTTCTATTTTATATAAATATTGTGTTATTTCTCTCATAACCAAGGTTTAGTGATTGTATAATTTTAGGTGAATTCAATCCTCACCATGTCTCACAACCTATGCAATTTTAGGCAAAATCACTTGGCCTCCCAAGGATATCTACATTTTCTCCTTTTAACAATACCCTACGAGAAATTTGTTTATCGAATTCTAGGAGACATTAGAATTTAATGAAAATAATGTCACCCTTTCATTTTCATTATAAATATATATATATATATTTTTCTTTTGTCATGCTTCATGGTAATCCTAGTGTGCTTCTTCAAGATTCCTTTAGGAGATATAACCACACTTTTCCAGAATAGCTCATCCTTTTACCATTAATCAAGCTTCACATTATTTTTAATACTTTGGATAAAATAATTTTATCATTAGTATTATCCCTAAATATATTATTTTCTGTATAAATTAACAAACCATATGTATCTTTGAAAATTAAAAAATCATATTTTCATAAATACGAACATCAACATTCAATTACCAAAATTGATATCAATTTTAATTAAAAATAGTATAAGCTAAATCCTCGTTAAATTTATATTTAAAAGAAGGATCATATTACTTTCTTCCTTCTTACCACTGGGAATATATGGTTCCAATTATTCAATATTTTCTATATTATTTTCTATGAATCTTTTCATCCATATAGTAATTCCTCTTATGTATCCGGATAATAAGAAATTAAAATACTCCCAGATATCTACCTTTCAAATTATACACTTATAAACTTTTAATCCAAAATGGGATATTATTAAAATATAACACTATTATAGGATTTACAACTGACATTAAATGTATTTACCCAAAACAAAAAACCAACTAGTGTGTACCCAATCACCATGTATGTTCATTTTCTTCAAGATTATATAATTCAATGTGTTGAATCCTATATAAGGGAGTGACATGTCATTTTCTCCTTCAATAATGTTCAAAAACCATATAAGTCATGGTATGATGTAGAGATTCATGGAGAGTTACTAATTTTTTATTATAAGTAGCCATAAAATTCAGAACCACAACCCTCTCTATTTTTTAATATAGGTATTCATGATGTGATTACACGAATTTTATAACTGATCATGCCATGGGGTGAAAATACATTCATTATTAAACACCTTGAAAAAAACATGATCTATGAAAATAACCTAAATATTATATTTCATCTTGATTGATATTTTGTTTCAAAAATGACATTTCAACATCACCATTAGTTTTTTTAATAAACCAATAATGTGGTATAGATATCTCCCTCATAGTGTGACTAATTATTTTATCTAAAAATCAAGATTAAAAATATTTAAGAACCAAAATAAAATTGTTATAGAATATCATTTTTCTACTTATTAATTAAAATAATTTTCTAATTTCACATATTTTAACTCCATTCAAGATGTGTCCTTTTTTCTCACAGTATTATTTTTTCCTAAAACATGAACTTATATAAATAATTTCAACTTCCACATAGACTTATCCACTCAAAACAAATAGTGTAAACGATACTTTCAGAAATATATATTTCATTGGATTAAAATTAAAAACTATTTAAATTAATCATATGAAATATTCAAATGGCCTCTATGAACTCATGATGTCTTATGGTTATATTCTAAATTACATAGGATCTTCCTTTAATTTTCTCTTACGCGATACATGGGATTGATCTCAGACATTTACTTTTTTTAAGCACAAAATCTATTATTTTTACCTAGTATAATATAAGACTAAAGTGACTATTATTAACATGGGTTCATAGTATACTGATCCATATAAGATCATAGACTATTATTTTTATAGATCAACTAAGTAACTATTTTTTATTCAAGTGGTAATCATTCAACACTTTTCCAAATTCAATGCATCCAACAATTCCAGCATCGAAAATACTTTTTAAAATTAAAATTATTAGTCATCAAAATATTTAACAACTTCAATAAAAAAATACCTTAAAATTTTATCACCATTATTATTTAGTAACAATTAACCATTAATGATCAATGGAAGTTAACAATTCATCTTGACATATTCAATGTATGTTAACATCTTCAGTAATTATCAGAAAAATAAATATACATCCTCTTAGTTGTAGCAACATTCCCCTTTATATATTTTTTATACATAAGTCCATAAATTATAATAAAAATAATAGATAGAGAAAATCTTTATCACATCTATATTTTTGTGGTTATATAAATATAAATAAATATTGTTTGTATGATTGGTCGTTATATACAAAACGCCAAACTAAAATTAAAAATGATATTTTTTTGATAAAATATTATAATTAATGATAAATATATTTTCATAATTAGATTACTGTATGAAATATTATTAATAAAATGAAAATTTAATTATAATCTTTATTCTTCTAGTTCACTTTAAAGATCATACTTTGAGTTATATATATAGAAAAAATGGAAAACATTTGAAATGTAATTTTCATTTTGGAAATTTTGTAAATAAAAAAATATGAATGATTCTAGATATATATGTATGACATTATATATGAATATAAGGTGACCATTATAAATTTGGTCATTGGAAATATATCTATTGAATATAAGGACATTTAGAATATAGTCATTATATGTAAGTCATTAAAATAGTTAAATTTAAATTGTTTAATTAATATTAAAAAAAACTGATATAATTGACAAATAATGAGTAATCCTAGATAGATATAAAAATATAATATATAATTAGAATATTTGATAATAAAAAATATATTTTTTACTCAATATGTATTACTAATTTTTAAAATAATGATTTTATGTGTATATAAAATTCATAGAAAATTATCAAAATAATTAATTGATAAAAATAAATGGATTCAAGATAAAAAAATTTCAAATGAGATTAAAGTAATTTAATTTTAAAAATCATATCCTTCAATGACTTTTTTTCTATATATTGGGTTTGTTTATATTAATAAATCTAACACATCACTATTGAGTATTAAATTTAATAAAATGTATTTATTATAAATATTATCAAAGAAAATAGTATTTTTCTAATGTTTATTATTTAGTTAAGAGTGCAAATAAATATTTTTTTCAGTTGAAAGTAATTTTTCCTAAATTAATTTTCTTATGTATTATAAATATATTATGTAAAATTTCATTTTTATCTATTCTAGAAATTTATACAAGTTAAATGGATTTCATATTTGAAATGAAATATTTTGATTAATTTAAAAAGTACAATTATGTGTTTTGTTATAGAAATATGTTACTGGTGTAAAAATTGGTTTTCATTACAAAGGTACAATAAGGTAAGTGTGATTAACCATAAGTAATAGCCTAAAATATTATAAAAAATTTGTCTTAACATGGGTGGAAAATGGAATTCTATACCTATTATAATCAATTATATTTTATTTATTCCTATGTTAACATTTCCCTTTTTATAATGAAATCCTTTTAAATTAAAAAAAATTAGTTATAAAATTTAAAATAATAAAATAATTATAAATGGACTCTTACTCTACACCTCCACAAACTCTTTCTTCATTCAATAATCACTTAAATTACTACCAATTGTTCCCTCTTAAATGTTTATATGATGTTTTTATACTTCTATTCCTATGAAGGAATATTATAACATTCATAATGAGAGAACATATTTTGAGAAGTAATGAATTAATAAATATTAATATATTGTTCATCATAATCATTTTAAATTAAATTCTTTTATCAACACTTATCAAATCCCATTATTCTCTATAATGATGTTCTATTTACATCATTATTATTTTTGGAAATAACAATACAATTATATGACTCTAAAAAATAATTTTTTTTATATAACTTGTCCCGTTTTGGTTTATTTTAGCCACCTAAATGAATTATTATATAAATACGTAATTATTTTTATCATGAATGTTACACCCTGGTGTTTTAGAACACATTTTTCATTAAATTAATTTCATTTTACATGTATTGTATAAGATGAAAGACAGAACTAAATATAGTCATGACATATTTGATTAACATTATTAAAAAGATTATAATAATAATAAAACCAAACAAAATAAAAAAAATTCCAATAAAGAATATTTAAATTTAGATGACATATATGTAAAATTATCGAAAATTTAAATGTATTGTTCATTATCAATTAATTCATTTAAATTTAATTCCTTAGGAAACAATTAAATACCATGGTGAAATCAGAAAATGGTATAATTGAATAATATAAGAGTAAAATAATTCAAAACAAGTTTAAATATTTCTACATTCCACAACCTGACCACAATTTATGAATTATATTATTAATTTATTTATATTTTTTTATATACAGGTCTTTAATTTATAAATTTTAATAAAAAATATGTTTTTATATTTGATGCAGATTTTGGAAACATGGTTCGTCAAAATAGACGGATGCTATGTTGGTGAGTCTATCACCTTGATAGAATGATTACACATTGTTGGAAAATATTTTCTCAAATTGAATGACCAACTAATGTGGGTTTCTTGTGTGCCTAGTGGTAGGTGATTGGTTTGGAAAACCATGTATTGAAACCATGTGAGTCTCCCAAGATTTAAAAAAATCTATTTTAATATTAAAACCTTTGTATTAATAATAATAATAATAATAATTTCATAATAACAAAAATCCTCCTCCACGTTTCTCATTTCTCATATGACACCCCCTTTCTAAGAAACCCTCACACGCACCTCGAAATCTCTACCCCTCCTCTAGTGGTTGTTTTTCCTTCCCATTTTTGTAACTTTCTCAAAGGTATGAATTTTATCTACTCAGAATTATAATTCCTTCACTTTCTCTAATCCTCTCACTTTCCACCTTCATGTGTCATGTATGGGCCAATCCCTAAAAGACTTTTTGATATATTTTTTAGTATTATTATTTTCACTAGGTGGTGTGATCTATTATTTGCGTCTCTTCAGCTTGATTTTGGTTGATTTGATACACAATTATCAAAAAAGACAAGTTCGATGAAGGGTTTCCTTGTTCTAGACCTTTTAATTTAATAACTGTTGAATTATAATCCTTTAATTAATATTCACAGAACCTAATAATTTTATTATCAATTATTTTAAAATATCTATGGATGAAATTATGTTTCAACATGGTCTTCAATAAATTATAAATCTGGTTTCATCTACTTTTGAAAAATGTGTTCAGAATTTTCCTAGAAACATATTTATGATGGATTCTAATATGGAATTGGGTATTTTAATATCTCAAGAGTTATTTATAAATTATTATATTAATTTTTAATGGAATTTAATTGATATATTTTTCTATATTCCACTCCAGGTTAATTGTGAAATATTTTAAATCATTTTTTTGTTATTAATTTCCAAAACTCTTCTAAATGTGTGTGTGTGTGGGTGTGCGGGTGTGTGTGTGTGTATTTAAGTATGTATATATATAAATATAAATATCCATGTAATCACAAAGTTTTTCAAGAGTGGTATTAATAAATTTAAAGGGATTTTTTTCAAAAGGTTTTTTATGTATTTGATGGTTATGTGTATATACATTGGAAATCATGCATATTAATGTATTCGTGTGTGTATGTGTAAAAGTTAAAATGGAATACTATGGTTTTTTTGAAATAGAAGAATATATATATATATATATATATTTATATGGTTATAAATAGTGGAATCCTTTAAAATACAAATTTATTTTTCAAAGTATATACCAATCATGTTTTTGATGGAATTTAAAATAAATAGAGTATGAATGGTTGGAAATTTATAAATAATTTATAAACATAAGGTTCACTCCAACAGAATCCCACACTTTTATGTATTTATTGGACTCATGTTTTATACGAATTTAATGATGGTATTAATGTAAGAAAGGTGGTCTTTATTAGTTGTGTTAGGAGATGCAATGTTTTTGTATTTCTAATATTCATTATTTAGTGATTGAGATTTCTTTTTTTAACTACACTAAACTTATATATTATTGTTATTGTCATGACACATGGGAATCCAAGTACCTAGGTGTCAAGAATAAGAAATTTTTTCTACGTATACTCCACCCAACCTAGAATAAATATGATACAAATCAAAATAAACTATAAGGATGGTTTGGATTTATTATGTCTCATGTATTTGAACATACCTTCAGATCCATGGTTAGGCGCCAAGAGTTTGATGACCCTTGGTCCCTACTAAAATCATCTACTTGGGGATTTTCCATTATGGTTTCTTTTATTTCGACCCATTTATGTCGTGCTATATTTATATTTGGCTATTTCTAATTTCTGTTTTCATGTTTTAAATAATAAAAATATTGTCTTATTTACTATATTATATGTTATTTCAGTCCTATTAAATTGAATTTAATTACCTATATTATGTTGCTTGAATTATGTGTCCTCTCTAAAATCTACTTTCATAGCCTAAGCTATCTATTGGCGATCACTAGTTGCCTAAAATTTTTGTATGTTAAAAAAATTCTAACTATTCAAGAAACTATTGGTAAAAAGGGGAACTGGTTGTTCTAAGATATCATGCGGAATCTTGTTTTTGATCAATGATAAACAATATAAATTTTGTCTGCTATTTTAATAAAAAAATGTTGGCTCCAAATCACTTTCTTTTATATATTTTTTTTCATTTATGAATATAAATGTTAAAATTTATAAGATATAGTTGATTTCTGATTTCCTTTGAAATTAAAACATTTTTTTATTATTTTATTTAAAACTAGCATGATAATGGATTTTTAATTATAGGTTAATTATGAAGAAATGTAGGTAGTGGCCCAGTATGAATTTGGATGCATGATACTATATATATCACCTCAGTTTTAGGTTTATCTCTTAGTTTCTCTTAGAGTGTTAGTGTTTCAACATCATTGGAGAGTGACCTTGGACCACCTAAGTTGGTTTATTTAGGTATGCCATATTTTTTTTAGTTTCATTCAATTCATATACCATGAAGGTAAAATTAATTATTTATATTATGGGAGGGTAAATATAAGTACTTGTGACTAATGAAAAGGAATTTTATGGTAGTTTATTCCTTGTGGGTTTGGGATAATTAGTTAGTGTGGGTGGTTATTGGTAATCATATTGTTAATTTAAATTATTTTTTCATTTGTTTTATTTATTATTGTCTATTTCAATAATGGATATGGCATATACAGATGGGTCATGACCTATTTTTATTTTAATTTCTTATACTTATTTAATAAATTTTTATTGGGATAAATTGTTCCCATGTGGGGATTCATTGATGTCCAGACTATTACACCAAGACCCCAGTTACCAAGTGTCAGTGCATTATTATATAACATTGGCACGATCACAATGGATCCAATCCACAAAGATTGATCAGTTTAATAGCCTTTTAATTACTAAGTACATAAATACATTTTATATTACATTATGAAATAAAAACAACAACAAAAATTTCCCATATTAACACACTTATATACCATATCCTATCCCTATAGGTCAACCATAAAATAGTTCATCACATCCTGGGAAAAATAAAATATTGAAAGGGGTGAGCTTAGATGCTTAGTAAGGATAACAATATACTGAAAACATTCATAAATAAGCATAAACATTTAAGGAAATGTTTAAGACTAAAACATAAGCCTTTTAAATTTTAATCATCAGAATAATAATGGAAAATATAAATCAATTAATTCCATTTACTTATTCACATGGATATTCTACTAGTCGAATAATCACATGCAATTTAAATAACCAATTTCATAATGATGGAATACATAATGTTAGAATTCATAACCACATAGTCAAGGCCTAGTAACAAGACTAAAAATAAGATTTTGTCAAGTACATATTCCAATACACTAGTTTGTCTCATGAGACCTACCAATGCATCGAGGAGAAACATCGAGATCCACCAATCACTTACTATGTCTAATGATATCCTCATATGAATAGGTTTACACATAAGATAAACATTTTTATTAAAACTGGCATAAGAAATGTCATTAATTTATCCATAAACTATAAATCGTAATAAAAAATTAAAACATCCATAGTCAAACATATCACAAAACCATAAATAAAATATGGAATATTTTTATCATAATAAATCAACTTCATACCAGTTTAAAATCCATCAAAGGATTTTGACATAGATGAAATGAAAACTATTTGAAATAAATACCTCTTTCTATTTTGAAATGATTTAAAATTAACAAAATTATAAAATAATACATTTATTTTGTAAATATTCATATATGATTGTAAGGGAAGCTTCGAATATGTTATAACGATAGACAATATCCAAACTAGCTATATGTGTTAAAAACAATTACCTAAATTTTGTCGAAAAGCTCGTAAAGGACCTTGTATGGATTCCGACATAAATATTTACTTATAAAAATATTATAAAAAGTAAAAAAGTTTATAAATTACTTTAACCCATAGTCTAGGAAGTTTTAAAAATGTTTTTAAATACATTATTTTACGAAAAATGGATGTGGATGAAAAAGAGGTATCAGTAGACAGTCACGTATAAACAACCTCAGATAATGAAGAGATTGTAGGATTTACCCTTCCCTTGTACATTTCCTTGATCGAGGGTACATTAAAATCTTATATAATAATTAAATAATTGTTATTTAATTATTCAAGAACCACGTACATAATTATGGTATCATATATTATCTTCTAATATTGCTTGGTTAATAATATTTCCGCAGTATCATCGTTTCGTGTGTTTAACAGATTCATTTTCCTTTATATGCTTTGTAACATATGTCATGTTTGTTATGGATAAGATTTGTAAGATTCATATCCATAATGATATTAAGTTCTTAAACATTATTTTTTAAACGTAAAATGAAATTTATTCTTGAATGGTCACGATGGGGTAATAAATCACATCGCGTTAGTGGAGACGGTAATCCATACGTATGCATGAGCGACCATACCAATATATTAATGGTGAAATCCTATGTAATTGGATGGTATATCATATATACAGAATCGATAACATGTTTTATTTATTATTTACATCATTTATACTCATTATTATTCCCATCCAAATAATGATGTTTTTGAATAACAAACTACACCACGACTTGGACACGGTAAGTTGTACATATGTACATATGGTGATTAGTAATTAATATAATTAATAGAATAATGAATATGGTTGTAAACTATTTATAATAACATAAAACTATTTATAAGGTAGTGGAGTTAATATATTGGTATGGAAACAACAAAGAAAGAGGAAGTGGAAGAAAAAAATAACTTTGAAAAATGGGGTGAAATTATTACCTCTTCTTCAGGTGTTTGATTTTGATTTGATGAAAAGGGATCCATTGGATGGCTTTATGATCAATTTAAGGCCTCTAAGTCTAAGTGATAGTAGTTGGGATGTTTTTTGGAAAGGGTCTGGCTGATAAAAATGTCTTTGGAGGTGTGATTACCATATAATGGGAAGTACATTTTTACAAGAGAGGTTAGGGTCACTTTTGGAAAAGCATGAAATATTATTTTATTATTCTATCATATTCAGTTTCTAATGGATCCAAAATAACTTATTTTGAAGATAAGATGGGTATGGGTCTAAAACCACTCAACCAATAGGTTTTAGACAGGTTTAGGTCGCCATATAAACATTATAGTTTAGATTAAACTCTTATTTAAATAGTTTAACTTTTACCATGTATTCTTTTATTATTATAATAAATAATTAATCAACATACTATAAAAATCCATGAGAACCCAATGTGGTTCATTATTAATATATATAACCTTATTTAAGTCCTTTGGACGAACCCTAAATGTTTAGGAATATTACATCAATTAATAATATAGTATTTGTTTGAAAAACTCATTTATGTAAATTTTGACACTATTTAGAAATTGATTTTTAATGGAAGTTATAAAAGCATTATTACTTCTGAAAAAATTCATTTAATCATCCCTAAAATGTCATATTAATCTATAAATTAGTGGAATGTATATAAATTCTCAATTTAAATTTATTTTGATATTTATAACATCAATTATTTTAACCATTCATTAATAAAGTAATTACTGCATTATCTTTGTTTCATATATAAATTTAATTATTTAATTTATGAAAATAATAAATAAAATACTAATATTTAGGAAATATTTGTATCTTTCTAATTCATATTTGTAGATTAATTAATTTTATGTGTAAAAATATATTAAAAATATTTTTTTTATTAAACTTTGAATTTAACACTTTTAACTCTTCTTTAAAAATAATAATAAATGTCCTAATCTAATCAATGTAGACCAAAAGAATCATATTTTATTCTTAATGATGTTTTTGGTAGAAATTAACTTATTCAATAAAATTTTTACATGTGTTAGGGTAATAATAATATCATTTATACCTTTAATTACCCTATTTACTTTTAACCACGGTAAATAAATGTTAGAAGTTACTATTCACCAAAAAAAATCATCTTATTGAACCACATTTTTCTTATTTATAACAACCATGTCTCTCGGATTTGTTAAATTCATTTCACATAAGTTATAATATTTTGTTTTATGCAAACTTGCAAATGGTCCTAAAAGGTGGGTAATGACGGTAAAAATTTCAATAAAATTTTATATATCTAATATTATTATCAAATGACACCATGAATTACATTGAACATAAATAGGTATTATGTATCTATTATTACTTAATATAAATTTAAATTAAATAACTAATTATTTAAATAAAAATTCGGTTTTAAACAAAAAACGGAGTGTCTTTCACAATTCATAAAAAATTGAATGTTTTCAGAAAAATACCAAAAATTAACTCTAAGCTAATTTCAATATTCCAAATTCCAAAATGAAGTCCCGTATGAAAAATAAAATTTATAAAATTTTAAAAAGTGGGTGTTACTATTCATAACGGCAACATTTATTAGTCGTGGTGTGTAAAACTCTACATTGTGTACAATACAAACTATTGTATTATTTATAGTGAAACGTACCGTAGATTCTTGGGGTGTTACATTCTCTCCTCATTCAAATAATGTTTTCCTTGAAATTTCTACAATATTACTACATAAATATATTCATGTGGTTCTTCATCATAAGTTCCATGGGTTCACATGTTGCCTCTTCTATCATATGGTTTCTCCATAAAACATTCACCAGAAGAGTCGTTCGGTTTCTCAACACTTGTTCTCTACTAGCAAGAATTGTGGTAGGATCTTCTCAATAAGGCAGGTCGAGTTCCATTTCTATTTCTACATATGTGAGTATATTATTTGGTTCGGGCATTAATTTTCTCTAAATTGATATGTGGAGCACATCATGAACATTGGAGAGACTTGGCAGCATTGCCAAACGGTAAGCTACAACTCCAATTGGTTCTAGAAATTCAGAAGGTCTGATGTACCTAGAACTCAATTTACCCTTCTTACCGAAACATATGACACCCTTCAATGGAGATACCTTCAAGAAAACATGATATCCATCTTGAAATTCCAAATCATTATTTTAGTTATCAGAAAAGCTTTCTTGCCTACTTTGAGCCTCTTTGATGTTGTTTTGCATAACCTTCACCATTTCCATTTTTTCTTCAACATGTTCTGGGACAACGAGTTTTCATTCACCAACATCATCCCCAAAAGTTAGGGTGCCACATCTCTTTCCATATAATGCTTCATATGGTGCAATTTAAATACTTTAATGGAAGCTATTGTTATAGGAAAATTATTCCATAGGTAAATATTGATCCCACATACCTTGATAGTTAAGTGAGCAAGATCTCAACATGTCTTCTATGTTTTGAAGAGTCTCTTCTGATTGTCCACTAGTCTGAGGGAGGTAGTTAGTACTGAAAAAATGTTCAATATCCAAGGCCTCATGAAGACTTTTCCAAAATCATGATGTCAAACAGGGATCGCGATCATAAAAATTTGATAGGGGTACTCCATGAAGGCTTACAACTTCATTAATATGTATTCTTTCTAGATATTCAAGTTGAAATCCTCTCTTATTGGATGAAAATTTGCTGACCTGGTAATATGATCAATAATGACCCATATTGTATCATTCATTCTAATAGTATTTGGTAGCCCCATGAACTTTCCATCATAATATCATCCCATTTACACTCAGTTATGAGAAAAGGTTGCATGAATCCTCTAGGATTTTGTCTTTAATCTTTCACTTGTTAGCAAACCAAGCATCATGAAACATAATTAGAAATATCTATATTCGTGTTGTCCCACCACAAATGTTCCTTAAAATCTCTATATATCATAGTGATACAAGGGTACATAGAGAAATTGGAGCTATGGGCATCATCAAAAAAATTCCCTTTTTAGAATAGGTATGTTATGAACACAATGTCTTTTCCCAAATTTCAAAATTCCATCTTCATTTACAATGTCGATCAATCTCCCATCGTTCACAACTTTAATTTTCTTTTGAAACTCTTCATCATCAGTCTGAGAAATTTTTATCCTTTCTGGTAAAGATTGTTTAGAAACCATTTAAAAAAGTGCTGATGTTTCACCTTCCATGATTATTACCATATCCATATTTACAAGATCCATGAACATAGGATCCCTTTCAACTCCAATCTTGTTCAAAACTACGTGATCCTTTCTTTTCAATGCATCTACCACTTTATTTTCCTTCCCTGGGTGGTAGTGTATAGTGAAATCATAGTCCTTGAGTAGCATGAGTTGTTACCTTTTCCTAATGTTGAGTTATTTTTTGTGAGAAAATATACTTCAAGCTCTTGTGATCGGTATATTTATAAGATTTTTCACCATAGAGACAGTGTCTCCATATTTTCAAAAAAAAAAACAATTACAGCTTCTAACGCAAGATCATGAGCCAGATGGTTTTTATCATTAATTTTTAGATGTCGTGATATGTAGGAATCAACACAATCATTCTGTATGAGGATACAAACTTTCCCTTTCGTTGAAGAATCACTATAAATAATAAACCCATCATTCCCCGATGGTATAGTCAATATAAGAGCATTGACTAATCTTCTCTTCAGTTCCTCAAAACATTATTCACACTCTTTTGTCCAAACAAATTTAATACCTTTACATGTGGGCTTAGATAATGGGTTTTCCAATCGGGAAAAAGTATTGACGTAGCGCCTATAATAACTTGATAAACCAATAAAACTACATAGCTTTATTATACATGTCAGTGCTGGACATTCCTGGAATACCATGGAATTTAATGGATCAATAGAGATTCCATCCTTAGAGAAAATATGGCCAAGAATGGAAACCTCCTGAAGACATAATTTACACTTACTAACCTTCCCATATAATTAATTTCATCATATGGCTTTAAGAATAGTGCACAAGTTATTTTCATGATATAAATAGCTTTTTAAGTAAAACAAGATATCATCAATAAATACCACTACATGTTCATCAAGATATTCCTTGAAAACTCTATTCATTAGATCCATGAAAACATTGGGTGCCTTAGTCAGTCCAAAAGGCATTGCAGTAAACATGTAATGCTCATACCTTGTTCAAAATGTCTTCCTTATTCACACACAACTAATGATATCAAGATCGAAGGTCAATCTTTGAAAAATATTGACCTCTATGAAGTTGGATGAATAAATCATCAATGCGAGGTAGGGTATAATTGTTCTTTATTTTTATAGAATTCATTTCCCTGTAGTCAATGCAAATCCTCATTGATCCATCTTTCTTATTAACAAAGAGAATAGGGGCTCCCCACGGAAAATCACCAGGGCGAATAAATCTCTTATGACTCAATTCCTCTAGTTGTTTATTTAGTTCCACTAATTCCACAATGGATATTCTATATGGGGTCATCGATATGGGCCTTGAACCAGAATTAGATCAACGGAAAACTCAATTTCTCGTTCTGGAGGATGTCCAGTTAAATCCTTTAGAAACACATCAATATATTCTTACACTATAAGTACATCCTCTATTAAAACATTATTTTCCCCACCATAGTTATTTCATTCTGTTTCTCAATAATAATTGAATTTGGTAGATCTAATGGGGGTGTATGTAGGGTATAATTATGGGGTGACCTTTTTTCCCTATAGATAAGGAACTCTTTATCATCATCAGAAATTTTATCCACCTTGTTCTTATAGTAAATTTTTTCATCATGGTCTAGAAGATAGTACATTATGAGGATTATATAAAATTCAATCATGGATATGACAATGATATCAGTAGATAAGAAACATTTATATATCATAATGGGAACTGATTCACAAAACATTGTAGTAATGAAAATTCCCTTAGGAGTTTTGACTGACAACTCCCTTGTTAAATCAAATTTGAAATATCTAATTTTCTTAGAAAACTGGGAAGATATGAAATAATGTGGTGATCCAGATTCAAATAAAAACATTGTATAAAAATGAGGAAACCATTAAATTACCAACCACCATGTCTTCCAGATCATCAACCTCGGCAATAGTGATCACATAAGCTTAGCCTTTCTCCCTTATCCTTTTCTGAGGTATATTTCCTTGTCACTTATGAAATTAGTTTTCATAATGCCCCTTTTATCTAAAATTTTTGAATTCAACATTGACATCATCTTTTTTTCCCTAACAATCGTGAGCTTGGTGGCATTTTCATCACACTTTTAACAAACTCCCATTCCTTTCAGGCAAGTACTGGGGTGTTTCTTCCCACATTTACCAAAGAGTTTCTATTCACCAAAAAATATTTTCATCTCATTGAAAAAAATTTTACATATTGATATCAATGATGTCTCTCAGAATTTTGAAATTCAATTCACAAAAGAGGTAAAATTATGTTTTATGCAAATTTTCAAATGATCCTAGAAGGTGGGTAAGAAATGGTAAAAAAGTTCAATAAAATTTTATTTATCTAATATTATTATAAAATGACTCCATGAATTACATTGAACATAAATTGGTATTATGTATATATTTTTACATAATATAAATTTAAATAAAATAACTAATTATTTAAATTAAAATTCTGTTTTAAATAATAACGCATGTTTTTTCACTATTCAACAAAAACGTGACTGTTTTCAGAAAAATACAAAAAATTCCCCCTAAGCTAATTTCGATATTCCGAATTACAAAATTAAATCTATTTTGAAAAATTAAATTTATAAAATTTCAAAAAACGTGGGTAACACTATACATAACAGCTAGTTTGATTGGTTGTGGTGTGTTAAAACTCCATTTTTCATACAATACAAGATATTGTATTATTAAAAGGTAAGTGTACTGTAGAATCTTGGGGTGTTACAATGACACATTTTCAGCCATTAGGGATAGAGAAAAATCTTCCATCCTTATCACAAACTGGTTCGGGCATCTGATGGGGGGAATGATCTGGCTCGTTAATGAAAATGTGCTATTAGAGAAATAGGTTCTTTAGTTGACCTAGGTTTTTAATGTTTCCCTTGATATTTTGGATGTTTTATGTATTGGTGATAGGATTGTTGTATCTCAGAAGGTAGGTCATGGGTTAGTGCCAGACCACCCCTTCTCATGGTAAGAACATAGTTACAATGGGTTATCCAGATTGGAATTTTGAATTTGATATTTTATTTGAATATTTTATGGTTTTCATTGAGGTGTTATCTAGGTTTGCTGTGAAAATGGAGTGGAATGGACAGAACTGGTAGCACACTTGTCTTGAAAATGCAAGTTGTTCCCTTTTGTAAGGTCCCAAGACACTCTCGGTGGTAGTTGTGTGATTATCCTATATGGTTTCAAGCGTAGCGGAACTATGCATAGGTGGGTGATATATGAAAATTTCGTTAAATATTAATTCTTTAAAAACATGAGTGATGACCTAATACATAAAATTTATTATTATTTTACATAATATTTGAATAAATTAATACACCGGCATACGAACCTTCTTCATTGGTGAATGTTGATCGTCTAAAAAGACCCTTTTGGATTTCCTTCATTTTGATGTGAGGATCCGAAGATATAATCTCTCTTGTGGTGATCTACACATGGTCCTATGAAATATGAGTAACACCAATTCATCTCTGTGTTCTTTCATGGTGAGTTGAATGTATTATGTTGTTCATTCTTGATATATCAATCTTTAGTCTTGACGAAATATCTATTTCACTTCTCATTCTTGTGAGTGAGAGATAAAGAGCTTTTGATATAGAATTCATTATGTGCAACAATGATCTATGGTCAATTTTTAGATGGACTACAAAATAGAAATAGTTTTCAATTTATATATTTAGTATTTATGTTAAAATATTTCTCAATTTCATACTAACCATTAAATAACCATTATTACCTCCAATAAACCCCATGGTACATAATAATAATTATATTACTAATATTTGGTTGTGAGTTCCAACTTGCGCAATGAAAAAAAGTTTGTAATGGTATTGTTAATGAATATTTTTCATGGGAAATTATCATGGTCCGTTTGAAATCCTCTAGCATTTATTGAACAATTGAATAATTATTTTATACATAATGAAATATTTAATTGAAAATAAATTGAAAAAATTATTTATTAAAGTATTAAATAAATAAAATGAATATTATTTTCAAAATATGGTGAATAAATATTTATATAATTTTTTGAAACAATATCACTTGAATAAAATTATTCTTTAAACAATAGGAGAATATTTATTCAATTAATTAAACACAAATAGAATTCAATCACGATGAAAGAAAATACATTGTGTGTGACCCTCTAGTATTCTTTCTCATTAGAAGTAGGTGGGATTGCCTAAAGTAAAAGATTACTATATAGAAAATGGTCAAGGAACCCAAGGGAAATAATATAATGTTGTGTTTTCAACAACCACATATGAACAATCATTGTGCAATATAATCCATTTTTCATAATATATCATCCAATAGGTTTCACAACAATGTAACCAATATATATGCCTAATATGGCTTTTTATGAATATCAGAAATAAACATGTCATTACACCATATCCATTGAATATAATGTGACTCTTTTATTCTAATTAGAAGGACAAGATATCAACTTCTATAATGATAGAAGGGACAAATCCTTCCTTGAAATATTAATTAATGACATCTCACTCATGATGCACCTAATATATACAACTTCTCCATGAATTATTATAATAATTATTTATGAAATACATATATATATATATGTGAGCTGTATCTGGCATTAAAAATAATCATAAAGTCTAAGGGTCATCACACATGATTGTAGATTGGAATATACAATGACACTGAATCATGTGGAATTCTCAATGGTGGGTATTTTATCAAATTATCCAATCATTGAGACTACCATGTGTGAATTTTAGATTAATAAGACTCATATAGTTATGATTACTTTCACCTGATAGTATCTATACTATGTGTCCTGTCATAGTACGTTATCCAACCATATGAAATTATTTTATAATACCTTCATAGCACATCAATGTTTTCATCATAGAGGGGAACTTTTATGACATTATTAATTCAGTTTGTACTCTATGAAAATATTACATTGGACTCATGAATATAAAAAATAATTTAATAATAATTTATATTTATATCCAATGCATCAAATATACAAGTAATCAAAGTACAAACAGTTTTTCCAATGACACTGACTCCAACAAACTCCCACTTAAACTTGCTCCAACTGCCCATGACCATCATTCTGCTAGAACTCACATGATAGTCATGTTTCTATTTAGTCAAGGATTTAGTCAATTTATATTCCACATTTTCATCTATGGAAATACTACTCACTTAAACCTAACCTCTCTGAGAAAAATCCCTCAAGAGATGATACTTTTTAAGTATGTGCTTTGTCTACAGATGTGACACGAGCTATTTCTCAAGAGCCACCATTATATTAATATTAAAATAGAGTGTGATAGGTTCTTTAATTCTGGATATCAAATTATGTTATTTGATGAAATTTCACATCCATGATTCTTATGTATATGTCTTAGAATCTACAATATACTCAGACTCTATTGTAGATATGTGACCACATTCTACTTTAAGCTCTTCCATCTCGGAGCATCTCTATTAAAAGTGATAAGGTATCCCATTTGTGACTTAAATTTCATCTTGGTCAGTTTGGAAACTATTTTATTCATATCCTATAATGACTAGTTCATCATCTCCTCTATAAACTAGGAATATATCCCTAGTATGACTCAGATACATAATTTTTTTTTGTATTTCGTTGAATGGTAATAACCTAGATCACCATGATATTTTCCTACCACATGTAATTAATTGGATATATCTATACTAGTATATAGAATATCATACTTGACCTTCCCAATCAATGATTTGTATGGAATAATTTTAATTTTGTAACATTCCTCAGGTGTCTAAGGAAACATTTTCCTTGAAAGCTGAATGCCATGTCCCAGTGGAAACAATCTTGCATGGATTGTTCCATACTAAATCTCTTCAGTATCTTTTCAATGTATGTACATTAAATTAGGTCTAGAAACCACTTGATATAACATGATGGATATTTATCCCAAAAATAATTGTTTCCTTATTCATGTCCTTCATAGAGAATCATTTTTTCTACCATTCCTTAATATACTATGAGACAGGTATTTCGTTTCAAATGAATAATATTTTGTCAATATATTCTATTATGAAAATTAATTAACTCTGACTAAACCATTAATAAAAACAAGGTTCTCATTTATTATTTATGAAACAAAATTAGGTTATGGCATCATCAAAAAAAATTCTATAACCTTAATGATTGAATTAATCTATAAATGGATCTTCGGACAGGGATACTATTGTTTCATCCTCTGGAGTCACAGACCCATTGGGTTTTGTCATATAGATATATTCTTGAAGTCTCCATTTAAATAAGTATATCTCAACATCCAATTTCATTATCTCATAATCATATAATCCAACAATAGAAATTATAATAATGATGGATTTCATTATTGGAACTGGTGAAAATGATTCATCATAGTCAATTCCCAGATTTTTATAAACCATTTTGAAATCGTTCATGCCTTATATATACTCAGTGTTACTTCCATGAGTATTTTATTTTTTAATATCCATTTTTCTTCAATGACCTTTATATCTACTAAAGGACATAAAAAATATCGATTTGGTTTTGATACATGGAATCCATTTTTTATTTTTGACTTATTGAAACAAGGAAATATATGTACCACTTTTTACTTATTTTGGGGTTAGAGGATCATCATTATCATCTAATAAAAATTCACAATCCTCAGTCACTAGTGAAACATACCATTCTGGTTATCTAATCTCTCAAGTACTCTTATGTAATAATTATGTCGTTGGAAGAATTTCTTCTTCCACGGGGCTTTGTGAAATTTTTTCCTCTGCTAACTCTTATGTATCTTGATACTGTACTTCATAAATATATATCTCACTCCCATTATATCATGTAGATATAATATCCTCCCCATGAAATGTGGAATATATATCAATAGGAAATTTTTTTCTAAATGATTGTATATGTAGTATCCATTTCATTCCATGGGATATCGTATAAATATAGACTTTGTGCCTCATAGTGAATTTTTGTTACCTAAAGAGTCTGTAACAAATGATTCGTAACCCCACACATATAAGTAATATAACACATGTTTCTATTCATTCCAAAATGGGTTTGGTATATTGTCTATTTGTTTATCTAGAAATTGGTTTCGTACATATGATTGTGTTTGTAGCACGTATCCCTAAATGTATAATTGAAGACACACATGACTCTTCATTGATATCACCATGTATAACAATGTGAGATTCCTATAATATCTTACACCATACCACTGAGAAGTATAAGGAGGAGTGGTTTGATATAAAATCCCAAAATCTCAAAAATAATCAATGGATTAATGATTAAGATATTCTCCACATCTTTTGAGAAAATTTATTAATCTTCTTACCATATTGATTCTAAATTTCATTGTTGATTTCCTAGAATTTATCAAAATAATATGACTTATACTTCATTAAGTATGCATATCCTTATCTACTGAAATCATCATTTAATGTTATGGGGTATGAGTACCAACACCTTTAATATGTTTTGGTATTTTTTTCTTCCTATGGCCCTTCTCACTAAATGTGAAATAGAAAACATCATATTCCCATACATTCTCCTTGATTTTCTTCTTCTTGGAAGGGTGTAAAGAAACATTGGGTTAAATCTATTCGTAGTCCCTTTCATTGTATCCACCATAAGGACAGAATGTTTTTATGCATCATATCCTTATCTACATGTATAATAAGAGTAAGATGATCATGCAGAGACCTCTAAATGTACATCATATTATAATTCAGAATAAATCTAGAGAAAAATTATGGGAGTGATGCTATAATGAGTTCATTTCCCAGTACTTCAAAGAATTTAAACTTCAGAATCCATATGTTCTCAATGAATCCAATGAGATTAATTATATTAGGACCACTCGGGGCACCCTATCCATGGTTTCTATGAAATAGGTCCTTAGAAATATGAATCTATTCCAGTCTATCTCTCACATTGTAAATACGATGGACATTCTCAAGAGTGTTATATGAATCCATGTTTTTGTGAGACTACATTAGTCAACTAGAAATAAATGAATGCCTAAAATTTGATCTTAGACCATGTCTCTAATATTTTATTCAATGAAATGAAACTCTTCATCAATCTCATCTTTAGCAGGCGGATCATGCATTAGGGATTCCACTATGTAGGATTTGTTTACATGTTGTAGAATAACCTAAAGGCGTTTAAGTACTCCTGGAAGTTAATTCTAGTTTGGAGTGTACCATTCTCCAGTGTATATTGTTTTGGATAGTGTGCATGATTAAATTTTCATCTTGATATAGAATAAAAAAAACAAGATTATTAAGAATTTTTTTTATCTCAAAAAATATAATAAATTAAAAGTTTTTATATATTTAATAAATATCCAACTATTTTATCAGGTCTCAATTTCCCTCACTATTGAAATCATAATGTCTAGTTTTTTTTTGAATTATAGTGAAAATTATCTCCACTACTTTACTTAATGATCTACACTTTTTCCCAGAAAAACATAATAAAGTAATTAGGTAGGTAGTCTTATCAATTGTGGACTTGAAACACTTTTATCAGTTGATTAGATTCCCCTATCCTTCCATCCTAAATTGGATTTCATTAACACTTGCCTCTAAATTTTAATTGAATAGACTCAGGTTGTTAAACATAATATAATTTTGGTTATCTTAACCTGAATATCTCATGATAACTCCCCCATAAAATTAAGTTTCCAAACATTGTCCAATTACTACACTAACTTATATGGTTTCATTCCAAATCAACATAAGGAAGGCATTGTCCAAAATAATATTTAATTCAGTGATTTTAATTTATTATTCTTAAAATTTATCATTATTTATCCTTTACACATCTTTTTAATATTATATGAATGTTACTTAATTAATTAACCACGATGGATAACACATTAATGTATAAATAAATTATTTAATTTCTGTCTTTCCACAGTAATTGATTTATTTATATTATCATGGTATGTCATCCATAAAATATGTAATTTCATAGGCCAAATTAAATAACTACTTCAATGACTCATTCATGGGATTTATATAATATTTTATTTATTGAGTGGACATTAAATCAACCTTTCACCTACAGTGAATAACTCGTATTTTCGGTCGTGAAAAGAGTTTCAATATTCCACTTATCCACATTCATGTCACTAGGGTTGGAATCATTATAGTTCCCTCTTGAACTACATCCATGCACCATGGGATTCTCTATTAATTAAAGATTATTATTATTAACAAGTATGTACTGAGAACTAAAGGATTAGATAAAGGGGTCTACATAAAGGTCCATAGACAAGATGATCCTACATAATAATCGAGGGAGGAATGACCAGTAGGTGATGATTTAATTTAATATTAAATAATTTAAAATTCATGAAATAAATTAAATAAAAAATTCAACATAGACACTGGTATTAGTCAATCTCATGAATGGTCATGCATTTAATGAATACGCAAAAGTAAATGTCTTCAATTCAATTCAAGTTATTCACTCCATAATTTGATTTGAATTAACATGTTTTGTATATATTAATCGTGTTCGTTAAATGTCTGATTTTATTGATTGATTAAGAACAAATAAATAATGAAATAATATTCTATCGGGAAGTTCTAGATATTATTTTGGTAAAACTAGGTTACATGGATTTCTGTCGGATTAGACTCTGTATACCCAAGCACGTTGTAACTTGATGTGTTGGGAAATTAATTAAACACAGTGATTTTATTGCACACCTCATTTTGGCCGGGCTAATATGTAACATTGAAAGAAAATACAGAGTGTGTAAATGGAATGTACACATTATGTAGTCTATCTGAATTAACATTTAAAATCCCCAAGTGTGTGACTTTTCTATAAGGAAACTGAGGTACATGGGTTTTCGGTGGATTTTTGTTGGAGTTATTCTCCCAAGACCAAAATATTTTTCCTAGAAAACTTATATATTCTGTATATTGAATATTAATAAAATATCCTATTACATATTATTTGTTTTTCAATATGAATCTAATGTATACGTTATGAGAGTATACATTCCATTGATAAGGTCATAGCAGTTCCCCGCTATGATGAGACCCTTTATGTGCTATGATGATATTCTCAAACAATGTTTAATAGTTTGATAAAGTACTATGGTGGGACACGTTGTACATATACTATCATGTGAAATTACTCGAAAGTAGATGAGGATTTTTCTCCTAAAGTTCACACATTGTAATCTTAATGTTGGGATATTATGATCACTAACCTGCCAGTATGAATATTTCATGTTTTGGTGTCATTAGATATTCATATCTAAGAGTGAATGTGATGGTACTTATACATTAATATTATTATTATTTCATGTTAGTACTCATTTACATAGATTTATTTATTATTCCAGGATGATTACATTAAATAGAGAAGTTAGATAAGCTGGGTTCATCATGAGTAACATGCCAATATTAAATAAAACGGGTAAGGATTTGTCCCTGTTATCATTATGAAGAACATATCTTGACCCTATTATTGGAATTAGACTTTCACATTAAATTCTATCCCCATTTTTTAATTACATTTTTATTTTAGATATTCCGAGTAAGTCATATTGATCTTATAGGTTATTGAAACTATTTTTTAACCTTCTTGATTATATATTGTAAAAAGGGATTATATCACATAGTGAGTGTTTGATTGGGGTTTTCAAAATTGAGAAATTAAGTTATTTCTCATGTGTTCATTGAACCATTTCTAGATAGTAAATTTGGTCTTTAGGAAAGCCTGATTAATTCCAATTAGAAGACTTCATGTAGGGCAACACACTAATTTTTTTCATTGATCATGATTTAATTGAACTAATTGACTTTATTCCACTCAATGAAAATTGTTAGTTTTTTTAAAAAAATCCTTTGTATAATACTTTTACAACACTCATATGTGTGTGTGTGTGTGTCTATATATATATATATATATATATCCAACGATTCCTAATGTATTTCAATATTGTTTTTAGTAAAGTAAATGAGGTGTACTGCATAAGAATATTTAGGTATCTAAAGGTTATGTGTATATACATGGGTAAGAATATATATATATATATATATATAAGTGTAAAACATAAAATGGAAGAAAGGATTTATTTTTAAAATTAGAGGAGTATATACGTGGGTATTTGTTTATGGTAATAATAGGGGGAACCTTAAGAATAATTTTTTAAACGGGGTAGCAATTAATTTTTTGAATGAATTTAAAAGAAATGTTTTTAGCATAGTTTTCACATTATACAGATTTTCATAAAGTTAGGTTCATAGTAAAATAAACCTAGACATTTATTTATTTATTGGACTTAGATTCTATTTGTTTGGAATGATGGTATGACTCTATGGAATGGGATTCACATTGGTATTGTTGGTTGTGAGGTGATGTTGTATGTTTTCTTTTCATAATTGTGTGATTGTGATTTGGTTTTTCTACTACACCAAACTTATGTATTCATGTAATTGGATTGGAATAGGGGAATCATGGTAGGTAGGATGGACGACTTGGATAAATATGATAGGAATAATCTACCCTAACTATTTGGATTGTGATACAAAACTAAGTTAACTATGATTATGTTGTTGATTTGTTATGGGTTGAGCATAGGAAAATACGTTCATATACATTTATTATCACCAAGAGTTTGAGGATCCTTGGTCCCAACCGACCATATATACCTATGGATTTCCCACTATACTTTTAATTATTTACTTATAATCATGTGGTTCAATATTTGAATGTTTTTTATTTAGTTTCCTTTTTCATGTTGAAATAAAAAATCCACTTTACTTTCTTATATTGTATTTATCATGCATGAAATACCATAATATTTTACCTCTTATGATTATTGAATTATAACTAGTCTCTTTTTAAATTATTGTTATACCTTATGGGTTCTATTGGTGAACACTGTTTCTCTCCCCTTTTGGTAAACTAAATGAATTTTCAACATTTATTATAACTGATGTTAAAAGATGGATATTCTTTTTCTAAAACATCATGTATTATCTTGTTTTTAAAGAATGAAAAAGGGTATTTTTTGAATGATTGTTTTAATAAAAAGGTGGATTTTCATGAAAACTATTTCTTTGTGATTTTCTCATATATTAAAAGAAAAGGTAATTGTTTTTGAAATATATTTGATTTGTTATTTTATTTGAAATTAAAACTTATTTTCTCATTAATTTCAATCTAGAATTATAATGGATCTTTAAATAGTGAGTTTGAATTCGGTAAGGTAGGTGTTAGGATACTAGTAATTTTTATGCTCATTCCTATATACATTGAAATGGTTTCAGGTTCAACCCCATGTTTCCCTTAGTGTGTTTGTGTCCTAGTTTATTCAATAGTCGCCTTGGGTCATATAGGTTATTCAATTTAAATTTATAATTTATTTATTATTAGTCTCCATAAATATATCATTCATGTAAGACTTAAAATTACACAGAAGGATGGTAGAAAAAACTACTAGTGGTTGAATCAGAGGAATCTCATGGGGTTATTTTCCTAATATGAGAGTTTGATTAAGTTAGTGAGGGAGGTTTTTGGTTATTGTGTTGTTTACTACTTTTCATTATACATCGATATTTTTTATGGATATCTATTTCTAGAATGGATTTAAAACATATGGATGGGTCATGAAATATTTTTATTATAATTTATCCTACTTATTTAAGAAAAAGTATTTCGTGAAATTATTCCCACATGGTGATTCTTTAATGCCTAGGAGCTTGTGCCTGTTTGTGGAGATCAGGAATTCTCTTACAACCTTATCACGAATGACTTTGAGCATGTGATTACGGGAAAAATCTTGTTAGTTCATGATACTGAAAATTAATAATGTACACATAATAAAAATATATTGTATACTTATATTAACCCAATTCACATTGAGATTGGGTGAATCATGTTTTTATCATATTTAATATTCTTCACTTTTTCTCATTCCATTTAGATCATATCCTATTTTTCGATGAATCACTTATTGAAAAATTTATTTTATTCACATAATCTAATTCATCCACATCATTTATCATCCATATTTTCTTAATGTAAAGAATGTAATTACACATAGATTTTACTTGGTTCATCGACACATAGCTACATATTATGAGAATACACCAAGTAGTATTTTGGTGGATCAAAATTCACAAAAACAATGTTTTTATTTTATATATATATTGGGGGAGGTAAATAATAAAAAAGGTTCTCTTATTATATAATTTCAGGTGAATTCAATCATCACCATGGCTCACTACCTATACAAGTTTAGGGAAAATCACATGACCTCCCAATCATCGCTACATTTCTCCACCTTTTCACAATACCCTACATGAATTTCTTTTAGAATTGTAGGAACCATTTAAATTTAATGAAAATAATGTCACCGATTTATTATATATATATAGATATATATATATATATATTCCAGTTTACATGCATCGTTGTAAACCAAGTTGGCGGCTTCAAGATTAATTGAGCTGATATAACCACTCCTTAACTGAATAGATTATCTTTTTTTCTTTAATAAACCTTCACATTATTATTAATAATCTAAATAAAATAGTTTCAGAATTATAATTATCTTTAAATATGTTATTTTATCAATAAATTAATTAACCATATGTATCTTTGAAAATCAAAAAATCATATTTTCAAAAATACAAACATCAAATTTCAATTACCAAAATTGATATTCATTTTTATTAAAACTGGTGGAAACTAAATCCTTATTAAATATATATTTACAAATAAAATAATATTTCTTTCTTCCTTGTTTCTGTTGAGAATATATGGTTCCCATTATTTTATATTATCTATATTCTTTTCATTGCATCTTTTCATCAATATAGTAATTTCTCTTCTATATCCTGATAATATGAAATTAAAATACCACCTGATATCTACTTTTCAACATCTAAATTTATAAACTTTTTATCCAAATATGGGATATTATTCAAATATAACTCTATTATACGAATTCAAATAGGTAGTTTATGTATTTCCCAAAAACAACCAAACCAACTACAGTTTACCCAGTCACCATGTTTGTTGAATTTATTCAGGACAATAGAATTTTTTGTGTTGAATCCTACCCAACAGTGTGACATGTCATTTTCTCTGACAACATTGTTCAAAAACCTTATGTGCCATCGTATGATGTAGATATTCATGGATCATTATTGATTATTTTTATTAATAGATCTAAAATTTATCAAGAATGACCCTATATATTTTTCAATATAGGTATTCATGGAGTGATCCAGTGAATTTTATTTTTTAATTGAACATGCCACACGGAGAAAATCCTTTCACTATGAAAAATCCTCAAAAATCATGAACTATGAAAATCCATCAATTATGTTTTTCATATTGATTGATATTTTATTTCATGAATGATATTTCAACATCACTATTTTTTTCAAGAAACTAGTTTGGTGGTGCAGATATCTCCCTTATAGCGTGACTAATTCTTTTAATTAAAAGTTTAGAGTAAAAATATTTAAGATCCAAAATAAAATCATTATGTAAAATTATTTATCTACATATTAATTAAAAGACTTTTCTAATTTATCATATTTTAACTCCATTCATGATGTGACATTTGGGCTCAGAGTGTGATTTTTTTCCTACAACATGATCATATACCAGTCATTTCAATTACACCTAGGCATATCCAATCAAACCAAATAGTCTAAACAATGTTTTCAGAGTTATATATTTCTTTGGATGAAATTTAGAGACTATATGAATTATCCAAATGAAATATTAAAATGACTTCTATGCACTCATGAAGTCTTCTGGTTCAATTCTAAATTTCATAGTATTTTCCATGAATTTTCTCTTATGCAATGCATTGGACTGATCTTGGATATTTCCTTTTTTTAAAAATAAACTTAATAATTTTTACCTTCTATAATAGAGGAATAAGTAACTATTTTGAATGTGGGTTCTTAGTTTACTGATCTATATAAGAGCTTGGACTATTGTTTGTCTATATCAACTATGTAAATCTTATGTATTTAAATAATAATCATTAAAAAAATTTCCAAATTCAATTATTACATCTATTCTAGCATCCAAAAAAACTTTTAAAATTCAAATTAGCAGTTATCCAAATATTTATTAACTTCAAAAAACAAAAAATTCCTTAAACATTTATCACATTTAGTATTTATTAATTATTAATATTTAATAATCAATGGTAGTTAACAATACATATTGAAATATTCAATGTAATGTTAACAACTTGAGTAATTATCAATAAATCCAGCATACATCCTTTTAGTTATAACAACATTCTCCTTTATATTTGGTTAAAAATAAATCCCTAAGTCTACAAAAAATAATTGAATGAGATAATATATATCACACTAATATTTTTGTGGTTATATAAATATTAATAAATATTTTTTGTATGATTCCTCATTATATACACAACAGCAAACTTAAATTAAAAATGATATATTTTATTTTGATAATTTTTTCTAATGATAGATAAAGATAATTTCATAAATAGAGTAGAATATAAAATATTATTAATAAGACAAAAATAAGAATAAACCTTAAAATAAGTAAAATTAAAATGGAAATAAAATCTTTATGATTCATGTTCTCTTTAAAGATTATACCTCCGATTATATACATGGAAAACATTTGAAATGTAATTTTCATTTTGGGAATGATATAAATAAACAAACACTACTGATTCTAGGTATATATGAATGATATTATATATTAATTTAAGGTGACAATTGTATATTTGGTCATTTCACATATAGCTAAGAAATATAATGTCATTGAAAATATAGTCATTATATATAGTACATTCCAATAATTAAATTTAAATTGATTAATTAATATTAAAAAATCTAAATATGATATAATTTACCTATATTGAGCAATCCAGGAATGATATAAAAATATAATAGCTAATTAGAATATTTTATAATACAAATATATATATTTTTTATCAATATATATTATTACTTTATAAAATAATGTGTTTGTAAAATTCATAAAAATATTAAAATACTAATTAGTTGAAAGAAATGGATTTGAGATTCCAATTGTTGGTATGAGATTAAAATAATTTAATTATAAAAATCATATTCTTAAATGAATTTTTCTCTATATGTTATGTATGTATATATTAAAAATATAAACACATCAATGTTGAATAATAAATATAATGAACTGTATTTATTATATATATATTTGAATAAATATTATTTTTCAAAAGATTATTATTTAGTAAAGAATGTGAATAAATATATTTTGTGTTGAAAGTAATTTTTTCTAAATATATATTTTTACGTATTTTAAATTTATTATTTAATTTTTAATTTTTATCTCTTTTAGAAATTTATACTAGTTAAATAGTTCCCAGGTTTCAATTTTACTTTTTAAAATGACAACCTTATACATTATGGAATGTGTATTTATAAAATTTACAATTATAGAATTCTTAAAAATATACTCATACTCTACACCTCCAAAACCACTCTATTAATTCAATAATCACTTAAATTAATACCCATTTGTTCCTCAAAAATGATTATATGATGTTTTTTACATCTATTCCCATGAAGGAATATTACATACTTCATTATAAAAGAACATATTTTGTGAAGGAATGAATTCATAAACATAAATATATTGTTTATCACCATCATTTTCAATTAAATTCTCATATAAACACTTTACCAATGTAATGCCTCAACCCAGTTACCCATAGTCAGTGCCTTATTGCGTAACATTTTCATGATCATAAAAGATCAAGTCTCGAATGATTGATTGGTTTAGTATCCTTGGAAACAATAGATACATTCATAAGTCTTACATTACATCATAAAGTAAAACAAAACAACAACAACATCTTGTCTTCATATCCCCTCATACTATCGCTATAGGTCATTCATAATATACTTCTTCACATCCTGGAAAAATTATAACATTGAAAGGGGTGAGCTCAGATGCTCATTAAGGATTACAATATAGCAGAAGCTTTCATAAATAAACAAAAACATTTAAGTAGTGTATAACTAAAACAAAAGCCTTTTAAACATGAACTTCAACATAAAATGAAAAAATTAAAATTAAATAATGCCATTTACTTATTCACATGGATATTCTCTGAGTCAATTAATCACGTGCAATATCAATAACAACTTTCATAATGATGGAATGCATAATTCCAGACTATCATAACCACGTAGCCAATGCCTCGTGCCAGGACTAAAAATAAGATTTTGTCAATGCCTCATGCCAAGACACTAGTTTGTCTCATGTGACCTACCGATGCATCGAGGAGCTGTAGCGGGCTCCACCAGTCACTTATTAAGTCAAATGCATTTCTTATAAGAAAAGGTTTAAACACATCATAAACTATAACATAATCGTATCACATAAAACATGGATAAAGGAAACATAACATTTCCACATTTAAAAAAAAGATATCAATACAACACAATGATATAATAAAAGTATTATCAAAACCATTTTCAATACCAAAATAAAAGAAAAATAAAACATGGTATTTATTTTTCATTTAAAAAAAATTATGGCTTGTAGAGGAAGCCGAAACTCAAATAATGGTCACGGCAGTGGAGAAGTCATTGTCGCCGCATAAATACGACAAAAAAACATTCCTTTTTTTTTTTTTAAAACGCTTCAAATAAAAAAATTTCCTTTTGAATAATAGTAAAAGAGAAAGGGATTTATACACCATATAAAAGAAATTTGTGTATAAAACAAAATATGCCTCAATGAAAGGAGATTGAGACGAAGTCCCTTACAAAGATCATTTTTTTACATAAAATATATCTATAATGTGTATTCACTATAAGTGCTAAAAAAGAAAGTACAAATATAAACTAGGACATAATAATATCATGACATAATTTGAATGTAAGAGATTAACCCAAAGAATAGAAATTGGGTTAAAGAGTTCCCTTACCTCGTGTCCGACTTGACACGATCGTTCTTTAATCTCCTGAATAATAAACTAGAGTTAATTTTTACTTGCTTAAGAAACGTTTTCAAGTTCATTATTCCTTTTATATCACTTATTACCATGTTATGAACATAATGTAATTATTAAAGTTAATAACGGCCGTTTTGTCGATCTTTGGTACTTAAGTCAAAAATAAAATTCTTATAATCACAAGTTGTTCATGTGGTAAAATATCCATTATATCCAAAATTATATTAATGATTTATATATCATATATATTATATATATCTAGTATATAGATGCATTTATAATATTACATAACATTTATAGGTAAGAAATGAAATGCACCGTTCATGGAGATGGTAAGCTGTACATACTCATGAACACTACTTTCATTTATATTTCGTATTTAAAGGGATGAAATCGAAATTATATAAAGGTATATTATAATTCTAATATAATATCATATATAATATCATTTAATCTATCCTTTATTCATCCCAAATATGGAATTAACGATTCAAATCACTTTGAGGTGGCGGTAGTCATCACTTCCAAAAATGAAATTATCACGTTTACCCATAATGTAAATCATAATGGTATGAAATAAATGAAAAATACAGAAGAATAAGGAAAACATAAAAATAATATACATCATATATAAAAATAGTTTCATCATAATGGCCACCCTGAGAGGTGTTAAAAGAACATTGGACAATCATCGTTTTGTGAGGCAGTAATTCGCCACCCACAGAAACAATATGTTCTTTAACCATTTGACGAAGGTGTGTGTAAGTGTAAATAAAATACGTCTCAAAACAAAATCCAAGTATATTTAGGATACTTTTTTGTTACAAAAGAAAATAATAAAATGATTTTAGGGGGTTTGTGAAGCAAAATAAAACAAAACAACATAAGAGAAGCCATTACCTTTAAATCGGGTAACTCTTTTTGATTTGAGCCAAAGGCATCCTTGGGAAGACGTGTTCCCAAAGTGAGGCTTCTATGAGTAAGAGAGGGAAGTTGAGAGAGTATTTGGGTAGAGTTTGGCTGATCAAAATGGCTTTGATGGTGTGAATAAGGTGGTAGAGGTGGGGGCCTTTTATAAGAGGAGAGGAGGGGAACTCATGGAAAGTCATGAAATGTTTCATTATTATGAAATGATTTTCGGATTTCAAAGGTCCCAAAATTATATATTTAGAAGCTATGGTGATAAGAGATCTAAATATACTCATCCAATAAGTTTTTGAAAACTTTAGTTCTTAGATTTTACAGTATCTTTTAATTTTATTTAAATCATTAATTAATGAGGTAATCGCTGCATCATCGTGGTGTGATAATTAAATTTATTTATTTAAAGTCTAATAATTTTAAAAAAACTATCATGATGTAGTAAACCATTTTATCTTTCCAATTAATCTTTATAATAAAAAGTTTTACTTATATAACCCCATGTAATAATTGTTTTAGTAAAACAACACATGTTTTTGACAATTTTATTTTTACATTGAATAAAAAGTTATTAATGTCATTTTCATACCAAAGTGGCTCCATGGGGTCCCCAAGTTGACCCATGGATTTTCTTGGTCGGCCATGACTCATCCAATAATGTTTGGATAAGTTTAAAGGTAATTTTATATTATTATAACATTATATTTACCTTAAATTACACTAATTACCTTTAATCGTGATTAATAAAACATAAAAGTTACTATTCACCAAAAAAATTATTTTAATCCCATTGAACCAAATTTTTCTTCCTAATTACAACCATGTATGTCGGATTTTTGATAATCAAATCAATGAAGTGGTAATGTTTCATTTACACAAAATATTAGTTTTTAAACTACCACTTAGTGGTTTCACTATTCATCAAAAATTGATGTTTTTCAGAAAAATACCAAAACATCACCCTAAGCTATAATTGATATTCTGAATTCAAAAATGGTGTCTATTTTACAAAATTCCAAACATATAAGTTTAATTAATTAATTTTATAATTAATTATCGCTGTCAAAACAAATAACGTGTTTTTATTAAACAATATCAATCAAAAGATTGGCAATTGTTTTTGTCCAATTTCAAAGTGAAATTAATTCTAATAACCAACATTGGATAAAATGGAAAAATTATATTCTAATTATACTTTAAAATAACCCAATAGTATAATTTATCACAATTAATTGTTTGATTAAAAACATTGTTTTTAATTAAAATTAAGTAATCTTCACTATTCATCAAAATATAAAAGTTATCCGAAAAGTTCCAAAATTTCACCCTAGGATAAATTAGATATTCCAAAACCAAACATGAAGTCTATTTTGAAAGATAAAATTCATAAAATTTCAAAAAGTAGGTATTACTATTAATAATGGCTACTTTGATTGGTTGTGGTGTGTGTTAGAACTCGAAGTTGCATACAATGAAAGTTATTGCGTTATTGAATGAGAAGCATATCACGGAAGCTTGGGGTGTTACATTCTCCCCACCTTCAATAAATTCGGTCATCACAATTTGAAATTGTTCTTCTAAAATAAAAGGTTCAAATTAGAAAATAACTTTATGGAAAACCCACCTTGGAAATAAGTTTAATAAAAATATAACTTTAAAAGAAAGAAAGAGAAGTACAAAGGATACCCAAGATAGACCATACTAGGATTCTATGAAAATATAGATATAGAGGAATAACAAACCATCAGGGTCTGTTGGAGAGTTGTAGAAAATAGGGTTAGTATAAAGTTAACTACAAGAAAATCACAAACTTGTGATTGGTTAATGGATCATTGATTCCACAGTTGGAAAATTTAACCTAAAACGTTTTTATTTTCAGTTACCTTTAATACAATTGATGAATTTATATATGAGATTTACTAAAAATATAAGGAAATATACATACTTGTCATGTATACTGTCATTCTTTAATAAATTTTTACCACAAACCCATCTTTCACACAAAATAGATAATAGAACTCAAAAATATTATATTTATCTTAATCGTACAAGGTTCCAAATATTAACACATACAATTTATATTAGGAAAACTATTTTGTAATAACCAGGGACATCCTGTAGGCTAGTGGTAGGTAATAAAGGCCCGTCACACTATGGTTCTTGGTTCGATTCCAACAGCTTTGTCCGATGATACGAGTTATCCCCCAACCTACAGGTTGTCCTTTGCCTAAAACTATAATATTATAATATTCCAAAAATAATATTCAGAAATGTTTTAACCTTAAACATTACTATAAAAAGTTCAAATTAATCCATTCTATCCTTTATAGATATCCAAAATACATCTGTGCAGACTTTCTCTAAAATGCCTCTAAATTCCAAAATCAATTGTAACATCAGATTCCCCAAATAAATTCATGTTTCTCTTATTGTCACATACATAAAATATAATTACCTTTATCATATTAAAACCTTAATGAAAACTCCAAGTACGGTAGTACAATCCTTATATATATCACATTATTCTTAAAACCAGAATATAATCATTAAGTCAATACATTAATTATTCCACTTCAACTGTAGTAATAGAATAAGATTGGCCTTTATCCCTTGGCATTTTCTGAGGTAAGTTTCCATGATGATTAGGACTTTAATTTTCATAATGCCCCATTTACCTACAATTATAGCATTCAACATTGATAGACTCTTTCTTTCCATTGAAATAACGATCCTGGTGACCTTTTTCTACATATTTATAACAAACCCCCATTCCTTTTAGGCAAGTACTTGGGTGATTCTTCCCATATTTATCACATAATGGAAAATCATACTTTCCCTTTTCCCTTTATTTGTATCTTGTTCCACCGTTCTCTTCTTCTCTTGCTTTACTTTGTTGTTATAAGACTTAGAGAATTCGTTTTCTGTCTTGATAGCACACGGGACAATATCTTCGTACGATGAGAAGGATTGTGATACTAAATCTCGATGGAGAAATAGTTTTAAACCATCAAATAAATGATAAATCTTACTTCATGGGTTATGTATATAATCTTCATCATGTCTCGCTAACATTTTAAATTTGGCCTCATACTTTGCGATATTCTAATCCTCCTTTTCTCTCAGACTCATAAATTTCCTTTCCATATCTGCTCGATGGTCACGAGGATAGTATTTTTATTTGAAAAGATCTTTGACCTCCCTCCATTCCATATTTGATACTTCATAATCTTCCTTTTTGTTTTGAATCAATGACCACCATTGATCAGCATCTCCAGTGAGGTGGTAAACTGCCATGACAAACTTCTCCCTTTTGCTACACCTCAAGGTGTGGAATATATTCTCTGAGGAGTTTATCCATGTCTCAGCTACTAATGGATTTGTACCCCCATTTAATGTTGGCAGTTGTTGCCTCATGATGTGGTCTAACATTGATCCTCCGTGTTGTTGATCAGGTTGCTCTATACGAGTAAGTTTATTATTCATAACCTGAGTGAGTTGCCCCAGTATGGTGATAAGCTGATCAGCACCAGTTTCGACTCCATTATAATTATCTTGAGGAGGAGGGAAATCCCTATATGGAGTGCGTTCATTGATATGGTTTCCATTCCTCCCACTAGGCGCCATTTCAAAATAATGGCATAAACTAGATTAGTTTATGAATCAAAATACATATTCCATACTTGTAAAACACATAACATAAATTGAACTATAATCATAAAAATGTTTTCATTGAGGAAGTATATACTCATAAACCCTTCATAATGGTTTGTAAATAAAATGAGAATTATCCTAAGCATATCCCCCGGGAGTGTCGTAACCAAGAGTGCAGCAAGGCATGTGGTCGTGCACCAGTTCCTGTTCAAGTCTAGCTCAAAGTGGTGTTCCCGGGTTTTACCCCTAGGTACATCTGTGCCAGAGCCACCTCTACCTTCTCATATCCATACATGGATGTACTGCTCAGAAAACTCACAAAATCTCTATAATACCAAAATTCTAGGAAGTTCTTCTATAGTAATCCTCAAAGTCTATCTTAGGGCTATGTGCTCTAATCAGAGTTTATCTAAATCTAGCTTCAAAGGTTAGAACTAAACTGCCTCTCATAGCAACTGTAACGCCCCGACCCCAGTTACCCAGTGTCGGTGCCTTGTTTTGTAACATTGGCATGATCACAAAAGATCAAGTCTTGAAATGCCGATTAGTTTAGTAGCCTTGGAAACACTAGATACATTCATAAGTCTTACATTACATCATAAAGTAAAACAAAACTACAACAACATCTTGTCTTCATATCCCCGCATACTATCCCTGGAGGTCATTCATAATATACTTCTTCACATCCAAGAAAAATTAAAACATTGAAAGGGGTGAGCTTAGATGCTCAGTAAGTATAACAATATAGCGGAAGCTTTCATAAATAAACAAAAAAATGTAAGGCAATGTATAACTAAAAAAGCCTTTTAAACTTGAAATTAAACATAATATGGAAAAATTAAAATGAAATAATGCCATTTACTTATTCACATATATATTCTACTAGTCGAATAATCACATTCAATATCAATAACCACATTCATAATGATGGAATGCATAATGCTAGACTATCATAACCATGTATCCAAGCCCTCATGCCAAGACTACAAATAAGATTTTGTCAAGGACTCGTTCCAAGACACTAGTTTGTCTCATGAGACCTACCGATGCATCGGGGATCTCTAGTAGGCTCCACCCGTCACTTATTAAGTCCAATGCATTCCTTAAATGAAAAGGTTTAAACACATCATAAACCATAACATAATCGTATCACATAAAACATGCATAAAGGAAACATAAAATTCCAACATTTTAATAACAAGATATCAATATAAAAAAATTATATAATAAAAATATTATCAAAACAATTTTCAATACCAAAATAAAATAAAACTAAAACATGGTATTTGTTTTTCCTTTAAAAAAATTATGGCTTGTAGAGGAAGCCGAAACTCAAATAATGGTCACGGCGGCGGAGAAATCGTTGTCGCTGCATATGTACGACAAAAAAACAATCCTTTTTGTTGTTTTTTAAAACGCTTTTTATAAATAAATTCCAATTGAATATTCGTAAAATTCAAATGGGTTTATACACCGTATAAAAGAAAGTTCTTGTATAAAACAAAATATGCCTCAATGAATGGAGATTGAGACGAAGTCCCTTACAAAGATCATTTTTTATATAAAACAGATCTATTATGTGTATTCACAATAAGTGCACACAAATAAAGTACAAATATAAACTAGGACATAATAATATCATGAAATAATTTGAAATTATGAGATTAACCCAAAGAATGGAAATTGGGTTAAGAAGTTCTCTTACCTTGTGTCCGACTTGACACGATTGTTCTTTAATCTCCTTAATAATACACTAGAGTTATTTTCTACTTTCTTAATAACCTTTTTAAAGTTCATTATTCCTTTTATATCCCTTATTACCATGTTATGAACATTATGTAATTATTTAAGTTAATAACGGTCGTTTTGTCGATCTTTGGTACTTATGTCAAAAATAAACTACTCATAATTACAAGTTGTTCATGTGGTAAAATATCCATTATATACAGAATTATATTCATGACGTATATATCATATATATCATATATATCCATTATATACATCCATTTATAATATTACATAACATTTATATGTACGAAATGAAATTCACCGTTCATGGAGATGGTAAGCCGTATGTACGCATGAACGCTACTTTCATTTCTATTTCGTATTTAATGGGATGAAATCATAATGATATAAAGGTATATTATAATTCTAGTATAATATCATATATAATATCATTTACTCCATCCTTTATACATCCCACATATGTCATTAATGATTCAAATCACTTTGAGGGGGCGGTAGTCCGCACTTCCTAAAATGAAATTATCGCCTTTACCCATAATGTAATTCATAAAAGAATAACATAAATGAAAAATAAATAATAATAAGGAAAAAAACATAATATATATCATATATAAAAATATTTTCATCATAATTTCCACCATGAGTGGTGTTAAATGAATATTGAACAATCATCATTTCGTGAGGCAGTAATTCGCCACCCACAGAAACTGTATGTTCTTTAACCATTAGATGAAGGTGTGTGTAAGTGTAAATAAAATTATTCTCATAACAACATCCATGTATATTAAGTATACATGTCTTGTTACAAAAGAAAATAATAAAAAGAGTTTATGGGGTTGGATAATCAAAATAAAACAAAACAACATAAGAGAATACATTACCTTTAAATCGGGTAACTCTATTTTATTTGAGAAAAAGGCTTCCTTGGGTAGTCTTCTGCCCAAAGTGAGGCTTCTAGGAGTAATATAGGGATGTTGAGAGAGTATTTGGGTAGAGTTTGGATGAGACAAATGGCTTTAATGGTGTGAATAATGTGGTAGAGGTGGGGGCCTTTTATAAGAGGAGAGGAGGGGCACTCTTGGAAAGTCATGAAATGTTGCATTATTATGATATGATTTTCGGATTTCAAATGTCCCACAGTTATATATTTCAAAGATAAGTTGATAAGGTTTCAAAATCTACTCATCCAATATGGTTTTGACAAGTGTATGTCTTATAATTTACATTATCTTTTCATTTTATTTAAATCGTTAATTAATGAGGTAATCACTGCATCATCATGGTGTGATAAATAAATTTATGTATTCAATGTCTAAAATTTATAAAAAATATACCATGATGTAGTAAATCCTTTTATATTTCCAATGAATATTTATATTCTTAATGTTAACTTATATAACCCCATGTAATAATTTGTTTAGTAAAACAACACATGTTTGTGAAAATTTTATTTTTACTTTAAATAAAATGTTATTAATGTCATTTTCTTTCCCAAGTGGCTCCATGGGGTCCCCAAGTTGACCCATGGATTTTCTTGGTCGGCCATGACTCATAAAATAATGGTAAGATAATTATAAAGGTAATTTCATATTATTATAACATTATATTTATCATAAATTACACTAATTACCTTTAATCGCGATTAATAAAACTTAAAAGTTGTTATTCACAAAAAATTATTTTAATCCCATTGAACCAAATTTTTTCATAATGACAACCATGTATGTAAGATTTTTGGAAATCAAATCACAGAAGTGGTAATGTTTCATTTACACGAAAAATTAGTTTTTAAACTACCGCTTAGTGGTTTCACTATTAATCAAAAATTGAAGTTTTTCAGAAAATACCAAAAATTCACCCTAAGCTATAATTGATATCCTGAAATCAAAAATGGTGACTATTTTAAAAAATTTAAAACATATAAGTTTCATTAATTAATTTTATAATTAATTCCCTTTGTCAAAACAAATAGTTTGTTTTTAATAAACAATATCAATCAAAAGATTGACAACTGTTTATGTCCAATTTCAAAGAGAAATTAATTCTAATGACCACCTTCGGATAAAATGGAAAAATTATATTCTAATTATACGTTAAAACAACTCAATAGTATAATTTACACTATTAATTACCTGACTAAAAAATTTGTTTTTAATTAAAATTTAGTGATTTTCACTACTCATCAATATATAAAAGTTATCCGAAAAGTTCCAAAATTTCACCCTAGGCTAAATTTGATATATAAAAAACCAAAAATGATGTCCATTTTGAGAGATAAAATTTATAAAATTTCAAAAAGTTGGTATTACTATTCATAACAGCTACTTAGATTGGTTGTGGTGTGTGTTAGAACTCACAGTTGCGTACAATGCAATCTATTGAATTATTTAATGAGAAGTATATTGCGGAAGTCGGGGGTGTTACAACCAATCCCATTATTCACTCTAATGATGTTCTATTAACAATATTATTACTTATGATCGAAATAATACTACATTTATATGATTATAAAACAAAATTTATTTGATTAATATAACATGTACCTTTTTTGTTTATTTTATCCCCCAACAAGAATTATGATATAAAGACAACATTATTTTTATCAAGAATCTTACACCCTGATATTCTAGAACAGGTTTTTCTCTAAATTATCTCATTTACCATACCTTATTTCAGAAGAAAGACTAAACTAAAACAAGTAATGACATATTTTATTCACATTATTAAAAAAATATAAGAATAATAAAACCCCTAAAAATAAATAAATTTTATCCAATTAAAAATATTTACCTTTTGAGGATATATATTTAAAATGAATAAATGTTTAAATTGGTTGTTTATTCTAAATTATGTAATTAATGTATTAATAAATTAATTTGAAAACTTTTTTAATTTTTGTAATGATAGTATATAATATTTCATTATATTTAATAATAGATTAATATTAATTAGGAAAGAAATTAGTATGAAATAAAAATGATTAAATATAATGCTTAAATGGTCCATTTTTCAATACAAGTAGTTTTCTATATATTATGATTTTTCATTTAAAATGAATTTTAAAAAAATAATAAATATAATTTTGAAAATTAAAATTAATTTTTAAATATATCATTATAAATTTATATTATTTTTAATTTTTTGTATTTTTAGAAAACAAAAATTTATTTTTATGTAATTAGAGAATAATACAATTTTCACTAAAACTACAACATTTATAATTATATCAAAAATAAATTATAACTAAAAAATTTACATTTTTAATGATTATAAATTAATATGTAATTGTATATAATATAATTAAAAATACTATGATGAATTTTGAAAACCGATGGTTATCATTTGGAATATTAAGAAATATTTTTATAATAAAATAAATTTCTTCTCTTTTTAATTTAATTAAGATTTATCTAGGTGAAAATTGGGTTAATAATATATTATAAAGACACATATAAATCCTTTTGTTATTAATAAACTATATAATTATATTTAATAATATCATTGATAATTCATTCATAGACATACCATGGATTCTTACAAATACATTTATCTAAAAACGAGTTATTACCTTTTACAAGCTCTAATGTTAAAAACGATTTTCTTAAATACATAATGTTTATTTGAAAAATGGATTTCTTATTTTGATGTTGTAGGTTAAAATTATGAAATAATCTCTATTTTATATTTTGTCCTTAAAATTAAATTCGTTAGGAAACAATTCAATACCAACGTGAAATTAAAAATTGGAATAACAGAAAAATGTAAGAGTAAAACATTTATAAACAAGTTTAATCATTTGTGCACAGCACATCCCAAACCTCATTTATTTATTATTTTATTAATTTATTTATATTTTTTTGTATGTACAGGTATTTTATTTTTAAAATTTAATAAAACTTCTTTTTTCCTATATGATTCACGATTTGGAAACAAGGCTTGTCAAAATAGACAGATACCATGTGGGTGAGTCTATCACCTTGAAAGAAATATTTCACATAGTTAGAAAAAGGGTTTTCAAATAGTGTGACCAACCAATGTGGGTGTCTTGTGTGACAACTGTAGGGTGCATGGTTTGGAAAACCATTTATTAAAGCCGTGTGAGTCTCTTAATATTTAAAAATTCTAGTATCCTATTCTACCCATTGTAATAATAATAAAAATAATAATAATTTAATAATAACATTAGTCTTCCTAAACATTTTTTTATTTCTCATACGACACCTCAAACCCACATGCACGCCACTTTACCCCTATTCCTCCTCTTATTTTCATTTATCATTCCTATTTTTATACATTCCTCAAAGGTATGAATTTCATCTCCTTTAACTTATGCTTCCTCATATATCTCTGATCCTCACACTTTCCTCTTTCAGGTTTCACGTATGAGCCAAATCCTAAGAGTTTTATAGATATATTTTTAATATTTTTATAGTAGCTAGGTGGTGTGATTTATTGTTTTAGTCTCTCAAGCTCGATAATGGTGGATTTGATCCTCAGTTGTCAAAGAGTAAATGTTCTATGTAGTGTTTCCTCATTCTAGACTATTAAATTTTATAACCACTTAATTCCAATCCTTTAATTAATATTCAATGCACTAAATAATTTTTAAATAGATTTTTGTAAAATAGATATGGATGAAATTATGTTTCTACTTCGTTTTCCAAAAATAATACTTTTGGTTTCATCAACTTTTGAAAAATGTGTTCTGAGTTTTCCTAGAAAATTATTTTTGATGGATTCTAATATGAAATTAGTTATTTTAATATCTCAAGAGTTTTTTATAAATTATTATATAAATTGTTAAAGTAATTTTATTTAACTCATTTTCTATATTCCACTCTATTTTAATTGTGATTTATTTTTAAACACATTTTTGTTATTCATTTCGAATACCCATGAAAATCTTTGTGTGTGTCTTCAAGTATATATATATTCAAGTTTTCCCAAAGTGCTTCAAGAGTGGTTTCAGTAATGTTAATGTGATATTTTTCAAATTAATTTTTAGATATTTGAAGGTTATGTGTATATACATGGGAAATCATATATATATGTGTGTGTGTAAGTGTAAAAATTAAAATGAAATATTATGGATTTTTGGAAATGGAGGAATATATATATGTGTGTGTTTATAAGGGTATAAATAGTGGAAAACTTTTCAATAGAAATTTTGTTTTCAAACTCTATTCCAATATTATTTTTGATTGAATTTTAAAAAAAGAGTAGTAATAGTTGGATATTTATAAAGAATTTATAAAATTAAAGTTCAATATAATAGAATATAGTGATTTTTTGTATTTATTGGTCTAATGTTTTATATGAACTTCAATATGGTATGACTGTAAGAATGGTGCTCTTCATTAGTTGTGTTGGGAGATACGGTGATATTGTATTTATACATTGTATTATTTTGTGGTTGAGATTTTGTTTTTCAACTACACTACCCTTATATAATATAGTTATGGTCATGGAGCTTTGGAATCCGGGTACCTAGGTGTGAAGACTAGGAAAATAATGTCAAGTATACTCCACCCTACCTAGAAGGATTATGATACAAATATAAATAAACTATAATGATGCCTTGTTTTTATTGTGGACCAAATCTGTAAACATGCCTTCACATCAATGGATGGTCACCAAGAGTATGATGATCTTAGTTCCCCAATAAACTCAGCTACATGGGGATTTCTTATAGTGGTTTCTCTTATTTTCTCTATTTTTTTGTGTTTCCATATTTATATTTTGTTATTCTTTGTTTCCCTTTTTCATGTTTAAAATAATAATAAAAAATTCCCCTCTACTTGGTTATATGTTATTTCTCTTTTATTCAATTCCATGTTATTATCTCTCTTACGATTTTTTACTTCTTTTCCTCTCTCTAAAATCTACTATTATGACATATGACATCTAATCGTGTCCACTTATTCCCTAAAATTTTGGTACATAAAAACTATTCTTACTATTTTATAAACTATTGTTAAAAAGGAGGAATGGGTTTTCTAAGATATCATGTTGTATATTTTTTAAGAATGATAAAAATTATTAATTTTGACTGATTTTTTTAATAAAAAGGAGTGTTGGATCAAAATAACTTTCTTAGTGATTGTTTTCATTTATGAATAGAAATGGAAATATTTCTAAGATATGGTTGGTGTGTGCTTTACTTTTAAATGAAATAATATTTTTATTATATTATTTCAAACTCACAAGATAATGTATTTTTAATTAATTTTTAATCATAAATAAATGTTGGTAGTGGCCTCCTGAGAATTCTAATGCTCACACCTATATATATCACCTCATTTTGAGGTTCATCTCTTAATTTCTCTTAGAGTTTTCATGTTCCAACATCAATAGAGAATGTCTTTGGGCCACCTGAGTTGGTCAATTTAGGTATGTAATTTTTTTATTATACATTTCATTCTATTCATATACCACAAAGGACACATTCATTCTTTATATTAAGTGAGGGTAAAAATAAATAATGGAGACTAATGAAAATGAATTTTATGTTATTTTATTCCTTGTAATTGTGGGATAATGGGGTAGTGAGGGTGGTTATTGGTTCCCATGTTGTTTACATTATTTCATTCTGTATTTTTTTTATGTTTATATATTTTTAGCATAAATGTGGAATATTAAGACAGGTCATGCACTATTTTAATTATAATTTATTAAACTTATTGAATTAATATTTTTTGGGATAAATTCTTCCCATTTTGGGATTACTTGATGTCTTAAAACTTCTTCAGACCTTGAGGATCTAGAAAACCCATCAGGCCCTATCACAAACTTGTTCTGGTATCTGATAGAGGGATGAATTTGGTTGGTTATTCAAAAAGTGCTATTAGATTAATAGGTTCTTATGTGGACTTAGTTTTTTAAGGTGTCCCTTGGTATTTGGGATGTTTGATGGATTGGTGATATGATTTTTCTGACTTTAAAAGTATCTCATGGGTTGGTTCCCACCCACCCCTGCTCATGGTAAGACTATTGTTACCATGGGTTATCCGTATTTGAATTTTGAATTTGATATTTTCTTCAACTATTTTTTTGTTTTATTTGATGTGTTCTCCATGTTTGGGGTGAAAAGGGAGAAGAATTGACGGAACTTGTAGCACTAATGTCATGAAAACCCATGTTGAGCCCTTGTGTATAGTTCCAAGAGAATCTCTGTGGTACCTATGTGATTATCCCTGATGATCTGAAGCCCTGCGGAAGTGTGTAGTGGTGGGCGATATATGAAATTTTATTTTAATAATCATTTCCTAAAACTGAGAGTGTTCATCCTGTACATAAAATTTATTATCAATTTACTTTATATTTGAAGAAATAACTACTTGGTCATAGGAAACTTTTAAGTTTGTGAATGTTGATCATCCGAAAAGACCTTTTAAAAGTACATTTATTGTAATGTGAGGATCCATGGATAGAATCCCTCTATATATGATCCACACCTACTCTTATGATTTTTGAGTAACACCAATCGATCTCTTCCTTCTAGCATGGTGAGTCGAATGTATTATGTTGTTCATTGTTGATATATCAATCGTTAATCTTAACAAAATATCTCATTCACTTCTCATTCTAGAGAGGGAGAGAGAAGGAAGAGATTATAGAGAATTCATTTTGTGCAAAAATTATCTATTCTCAATTTTTAGATGCTCTACAAAATAGAAAATGTATTCAATATATAGAGTTAGGATTTATGTTAAAGTTTTACATATTTTAATAATGACCATTAAATATCATTTATTACCTTAAATAAACCACATTCCACATAATAATTATATTATTAATATTTTTTGTGAGTTCCAGCTTTTAAAAAAAATATTATGTAACATCTTGTTAATGAATATTTTTCACCAGACTTTTTTTAACCCATTTGAACTCCTCTAGAATTTATTGAACAATTGAATAAGTATTATTTTTAAAAATAAACATTGTAGGAAAATAATGTGAAAAAATATTTACTAAAATATTAAATAAATAAAATGAATATTTTATTCAAAATATGGTAAAAGAATATTTATTTAATTTTTTGAATCTATATTACATTAATAAAATTATTCCATAGAATTGAGAATAATATTTATTCGATTAATTAAACTCAAATAGAATTTAATTGTGATCAATGAAGATTCATAATGTGGGGTCCTCTATTATTCATTCTCATTTCATGTAGGTGGGATTTCCTAAATCCCGTGATTATTATCTAGAAAAATGTCAAGGAACCCAAGGGAAAGAACATAATGTCTCAATGTCAACAACCAAATATGAACAGTCATTGTGAAATATAATCACTTTTTTATAATATCTCATCACGAAGGTTGCAAAACCATTTCACCAACATATATTATCCATATTTATTTCTTTGTAAATCCAAAATAAACATTTCATTACACCATGGACATGGAATTTAATGTTACAATTTTGTTATAATTAGAAGGACTCGATATCAGCTTCCATAATCATGGATGGGATAAATCCTTCCTTAACATATTCATTAATGACGTTCCACTCATGATGAAAACAATATATAAAACTTCTCAATGAAATATTATCATCATGTTTTATGAAATATATCTATGTATATGAGTTGTAACATGCAATAATAATAATAATCTTAAAGTCTAAGGACCATCATACATGGTTTTCAATAAGAATATATGATTACACCAAAACATGAGGAATTTATACTATTGGGTCTTTTATCAAATTATCCAATCTTGGAGATTACCATGTGTTAATTTCATGAGAATAATACTTGTATTGTTACGAGTACATACACATGATAGTTTATGTACTATGTGTCCCATCCTAGAACATTATCCAACCACAAACCATTATTTGATAATACTATCATAGTATATCAATGTTTTCATTATAGTAGGGAACATATATGACCTTATGAATGTGATGTTTACTCTATGAAAATATTACATTGGACTCATGCTTATATAAAAAATCTGTAATAAGGAAATTTTATTTAAATTTAATTCATCGAATATACAATTAATCAAAGTACAAACAGTTGGTCTTATGATAAAAACTCCAACAAACTCTAACATGAACAAGATCCAACTCAATATGACCTTCGGTATGATAGACCTCACAGAATAGTTGTGTTTCTTTTGAGTCAAGGCTTTATTCAAGGTGTATTCCACGTTTTCTTCCATGGAAATACTACTCACTTCAACTTCACCTCTCTGAGAAAAATCCCTCATGAGATGATATGTCTGAAGTATGTACTTCATCCGTAGATGTGACATGGGATATTTTTCAAGATTCACCATTATCATATTTTCGCAATAGTGTGATATAGGATATTTAATACTATATACCACATTATGATCTTGGATGAAATTTCACATCCATAATTCTTCCATTTCATCCATAGAATCTACAATATATATAGACTTTACTATAGAATATATGACCACATTATTCTTTGAGCTCTTCTTTCTTAGAGAATCTCTATTCAATGTGAAGATGTATCCCAATTGTGACTCCATTTCATCTTGATACGTTTGGAAATTATCATTCGCATATCCTATAATGACTAGTTCATCATCTCTTCTATGAGATATTAATATATACATAGTGTGGCTCAGATACTTAAGGATAGTCTTGTCTGTCATTGAATAGCGGTCACGTAGATCACATAGATATCTTCCCACCACACGTAATGAATAGGATACATCTAACCTAGTATATTGAATTTCATACTTGAACTACCCAATCAAAGATTTGTATTGGATCCTTTTTCATTTTGTAACATTCTTCATGTGTCTACGGAAGCATTTTTCTGGAAAGATAAATGGGATGTGATAGCAGAAACAATCCTACAAGAATTTTTCCATACTGAATCACTTCAGTAATTTTTAAATATATATAAATTGATGTAGGTTGAGAAACCACATGGATCTATCATGATGTATATTTATCCCAAGAATATATGTTTCCTTGTGCATTTCCTTCATTGCGAATCGTTTTTTCAACAATGCCTTAATAGACTATAAGATAGGTATTTCATATCCAATGAATAATGTTTCGTCAACATATATTGTTAAGAAAATGACTTCACTAAAAATAAACCATTTATAGACAAAAGGTTATCATTGATTCATTATGAAACAAAATTTATTTATGGAATCATCAAAACAAATGTTCTATAACCATAATTATTTATTTGATCCATAAATGGATATTTGGTACTTGCATACCGTTTATTCATCCTTCGGAGTCACAAACCCTTTGGGTTGGGTCATATAGGAAAATTCCTAAATGCTCCCTTTAAGGAAGTCTATTTAAACACCCATTTTCATAATCTCATAATAATGTAAACAAACAATTGAAAGTACAGTAATGATAGATTTTAGTATTGTAACTAGTAAAAATGTTTCATCATAGTAAATTACAAGATTTTTTAAAACTCTTTTGAAACCATTCATGCCTTATAAGTACCCAATTGTTCTTCCATGACCATTTTCTCTTTGAATACCGGTTTTTAATTAAAGATCTTTATATTAAATGGAGGCTCTACTAGAATCTAGACTTGGTTTTGGTACATGGAATCCATTTTAGATTTCATGGCTTATTACAACATGGAAATATATGTACCACATTATACATCCTTGAGGGATAGAGGATCATCATAATTATCTAATAAAAATTCAAAATCCTTGTTGACTAGAAATCCATACCATTCTAGTTCTCTAACTACTATATTTCTCCTTTCCAATAATTGTGTCTATTGAACAATTTCTTGTTCAATTGGGATTTGTGAAATTTTTCCCTCTACCAACTCTTATGTATCATCATACTAGACTTCATCAATATCTATCTCAATCCCATTATATTTTGTATAGATAAGATCTTCCTCATGATGTGTGGATCATATATCAACTAGAACTTTTTTGATGAATAATTGTATATATAGTATCCATTTGTTTCAACGAATATCCTATAAATATGGACATTGTCTAAAATTGTGAATTGTTGTTACCTAAAGAGTCCATAACAATTGATTCATAACCCCACACATATAAATATGACAATACACATTTCTTTTAATTCCATAATTGGTCTTTTATATTGTCTGACTGTTTATCTAGAACATGGATTCGTACATATTATGGTGTTTGTAGCGTGTATCCCTAAAATGATAGTGGAAGACAATCATGACACGTTATTGGTTTCATCATGTCTAACAAGGTGATGTTCCTACTTTCTGTTACACCATTCCACTGACATGTATAAGGAGGAGTGAGTTGAGATAAAATCCAAAACACTGATAAATAAAAGATGGAGTATTTATTATGATATTCTACACCACTTTTTGAGTAAAATTTCTAAATCTTTTTACTAATTTGATACTAAAATTCATTATCGAATTCCTTAAATTTAACAAAATAATACTACTTATACCTCATTAAGTATACTTATCTATATCTACTAAAATCATTATTAAAACTTATGATGTATTAGAACCCACTACTTGTATTTCTTTGGGTGCTGTTTTTATTCCTATGACCCTTCTCACAGTATGTGAAATTGAAAACATCTCGTTCCTTTGTATTCCCTTAAATCTTCCGCTTCATTGATGGATATGAGGAAAATATGGGTTAAATGTATTTTCATTACCTTTCATTGTATCCACCATAAGGACAGATGTCTTTTCAAGCATTATATCCTTATCTACATGGTGAAGAAGATTATGATGATCAGGCTGAGACCTCTCAATGACAATCATATTAAAATTCATAACAATACTAGAGAAACCCTCTATGGGTAATTCTAGAATGCATTTAGTGACCAGTAATTTAAATAGTTTCAACTCTATGACTTATAAGTTATCAATGTATCCAATGAGATTAAATATGTGAGGAAGCACCAGGGCACCCTCTCCATGATTTATATACAAGAGTTCCATATAAATCTCAAACTATTCCTCTATATCTATCTCCTTAAAAATATGAAAAATGTTCTAAAGAATGCTATATGCATCCATGTTTTCGTGAGACTTCATTAGTCTACAAGAAAACAAGGAATGCATAAAACATTGAAATTATACCACGCCTCTCTTAGGTTTTTTAGAGACAACTAACTCTTCATCACTCTCATATTTAGCGGGCAGATCAGGCGTTGGGGATTCAAGTATGTAAGATTTGTTTTCATGTTTTAGCATAACCCAAAGGCATCTAAACTACTCCTGGATGTTACTTCTAGTTATGAGTATGTTCTGCAATATTGAGTGTTTGGACAGTGTGGTTGATGAAATTCTCATTTTCTTATACATTAAAAAATAACACATTATTAATAGTATTTTTGATTAAAAAACAAGTGAGATATAATAAATTAAATTTTATTTATTTATTATAATAAATCTCCCAAATTTTACAAAGCCTTAATAGCCCTCACCATTGAACTCATAATGTCTACTTTCATTAAAATTATTGTGTTAATTACCCCCATTACTTTTCTTAACAATCAAACAATTTCCCATGAAATCCATAATAATGTAATTAGGTAGGTAGTCTTATCAATTTTTGACTTAAAACACCTTGATTCATTGGTTGGATTCACATATCCTACCATCCTAACTTGGATTTCATCAACACATGCCTCAAAATTTGAATTAAATAGACTCTATTTGCCAAAAATAATATAATTTTGGTTATGTTAACACAAAAATCTCATGATAACTCACCAATAAAATTAAATTTCCAGATTTTGAATATTTACAACACTTACATCTATGGTTTTATTCCAAATCATCTAATTTAACTCTTAGTCCAACTTAATATTTAATTATGTGATTTTAATTTATTATGCGTAAAAATTATCTTTCTTTAACATTTAAACATCTTGTTAATGATAAAGGTATATTACATAATTAATTAACCATGTTGGATAAAAAATTTATGCATAATTAAATTATTTATTTTATGTTCTTCATAGTAATGGATTTATTTATTTTATCATAGCCTTGAATCCAAAAAATAAATAATTTATTAGAAAGAAATAAACAATTACATAAATTACTCATTCATGAGATTTATCTAATTTTTTATTTAGTGAGGTACATTAAATCAACCTCTGAACTACAAGGAATAACTCTTATTGTCTGTCAGAGAATGGGTTAAAACCTTCCACTTATCAACCTTTGTGTCACCTGGGTTGGAATCTTAATGGTTTCATCTTCAACTGCCTCCACGTGCCACGAGATTCTCCATTAATTAAAAAAAATTACTCACATATTTGTGTGGGGAAGTAAAGGAATGGTTAAAGGGGTCTACATAAATATCCTTGGACATTCTAGTCATATATAATAATGGAGGGAGGGATGACTAGTAGGACATAATTTTATTGAATATTAAATAATTTCAAATTCATGTAATAAATTAAATTAAAATATCAACACATACACTGGTCTTGGACAATCTCATGAATTTTCATTCATGCAATGCATATAGAAAATTAAATTTCTAGATTTTATTTCATGTTATTCATTCTGTAATATGATTATAATTTACATGTTATTGATATATTAATTGTTTTCATTCAGTGTTTGATTTTATTGATGGTTCGTGAACAAATAAATAATGAATAAAGATTCTATTAGAAATTTCCAAATATTTTTCTAGTAAAAATGGGATACAAGGAATATAGTTGGAGCACACTCTATATACCCGAGAATATTGTATCTACATGTGTTGGTAAATTTATTACAGAAAGGTATTTTATTGCATACTGCATGTTGATTGGGAAAAAATGGAACATTGAAAGAGGATACAGGGCGTGTTAATGGAATGTACACACAATATAGCCCGTCTGGGTTAACATGTCGAAGCCCCAGGTGTGTGACTTTGATATATGGAAACTAAGGTACATGGGTTGTAGGTGGAGTTTTGTTGGATTTGTTCTCCCAAGACCAACTATTTTTACTTTGATTACATGTATATTATATGTATTGAATATTAACAAAACTTCTTATTACATATTATTTGTTCATATAGATAAATATATTGTATAATGTCCGAGAGTATACATTTCATTGATAAAGTCATAACAGTTCCCACTATAATGAAAAACATTATGTTCTATGATGGTATTCTCAAATAATGTTTAGCGAGTTGATAAAGTTCTATGAAATGACAGACTGTACATATACTATCTGGTAGGAGTACTCTTACATAGATTATGATTCTTCTCTTGAAGTTCTCACATGGTAATCTCCAAGGTGGGAGATAATGAGCACCAACCCGCGAGTAAGAATTCTTCATGTTTTGGTGTCATTGGATATTCCAATATATGAGTGTGTGTGACAGTCCTTAGAATCTAATATTATTTTTAATTCAAGTTACAACTCGAGTTCATAGATGAATTTTGTAAACTAGTACCATAAAAGTTAATTGAGAAGTTAGATAAGTCGGGTTATCAAGAGTGGCATGTCAATAATGAATAAATCAAGGAAGGTTTGGTCTCTTCCATCTTTTTGAATAACATATCTTGACCCTCTTATTGGAATAGGACATTCATATTAAATTCTATCTCCATGGAATCATGACATGTTTATTTCATATATTCAAAGAAAGACATATTGATCTTCTAGGTTTTTGACATAGTTTTGAATCCTTCTTGATGGAATATTGTGAAATAGGGATTATATTACATTGTGATAGTTTGTATTTGGTTTTCGACATTTTGAAATTATGTTATTTATATTCGGTTCCTTTAACTATTTCTAGATAGTAATTTTGGAGTTTAGATAATCCTGACTAATGCTAATGAGAAAAAATCATGTATGGTCAGATGCTATGGTTTTTCATTAATGTCGATTTAAATGATTCTATTGAATTTATTCCACTCCAAGTCAATTTATACTTGTTTTAAAAACTCCTTTATATTATTATTTTCTAACACTCATATGTGTATGTGTCTATTTATATGTATATATATAACCAACTATTCCTAAAGTATTTCAATATTGGTTTCAGTGAAGTAAACGAGGTGTAATGAAGAAATATTTTTAGGTATCTAAAGGTTGTGTATATATACATGGGTAATAATATATATAAATATATATTTAAGTGTAAAAATTCACATGGGATACAATGGTTTTTTAGAATTAAAGGAATACATATGTATTTATTTGTATATGGTAATAACTAGAGGGTTCCTTAAGAATATTTTTTTAAACTAGGTTCCATTAAATTTTTGAATGAATTTAAAGAAAATGGTATTGTCCAAGTTGTGAAATTCTACAGATTTTTATAATGTAATTTTCACTATAAAATAAACCTAATCATTTTTTTATTTTTTGGAATCGGGTATTATATGATTGGCATGATGGTATGATTCTATGGAAGGGGATTCACATTGGCAGTGTAGGTTGGTGAGGTGGTGTTGTATGTTTTATTTTCATTATTGTGTGATTGAGATTTGCATTTTCTATTACACCACTCGTTTTTATTACAGATATTGGAATGGAATAAGAGAATCCTGAAATGTATGCTAGAAGATGAGGATAAGTATGCTTGGGATTCTCTAACCTAAATATTAGAAATGTGATACAAAACTAACTAAACTATGATGATGATGTGTATTTGTAATGGGTTGAGCATGGTAAAATACCTTCGTATCCATTTTTTATCATCAAGAGTACAAGAATACTAGGTCCCAACTCACCATAGTTACCTATTTATTTCTTATTATAATTTTATATATTTATATTCATTCATGTGGTGATATATTTGAATATTATTTTTTTTAGTTTCCTTTTAATGTAAAAATAAATAAAATATTCCTCTATAATTTCTTAGATTGTTTTTATCATGCATTATATTCCATTATATTTTATCTCTTATGATTTTGCACTTATAACTAATCTATTTTTCTTCTACTGTCATACAATATGTGTTATATTAGTGACAATTTTTTCTCTATCCTTTTAGTAAACAAAAAGAACTCTCAACATGTTTTAAAACTGATGGTAAAAGTTAGAAAATATTTTCAAAAACATCATGTAGTATCTTATTTTTAGAGAATGAAAAAAAAAGTATTTTTTGGCTCACTTTTTTAATAAAAAGGTGAATTTTCATGAAAAATAGTTCGTTGTTATTTTCCCATATATGAAACACAAAAGTTAAATATTTTTGAAATATTACTGATTTGTTATTTTATTTGAAATAAAACAAATTATTTATTTTATTTCAAACTAGCATGATAATGGATATTTAATCAACGATTATAAATTTGGTAGGTTAGGTGACAGGATAAAACTAATTTTTTTGCAGATGACTATATATATTTTTATATTTTTTGGTTCAACAACTATTTTCTCATAGTGTTTTGGTTTCCCGGTTTATTTGAGAGTCGCCTTGGGTTGTATGGGTTATTCAATTTAAGTTATTCAGTTATTTTATTTTTAGTTTCCTTCATTATATCATCCTTGTAGGGATTTTTTTATTATATAGATAGAGGGTAGAAATAACTACTGGTGGTTGAATAAGTGGAGTCTCATAGGTCTATTTTCATTATTCGATAGGGGGATTAGGTTGGTGATGTAATTTTTGGGTGCTTGTGTTGTTTTCGACTTTTCATTCTAAATATATTTTATTTGTTAATATCTATTTCTAGAATGTATTTAAAACATATGGATGAGTCATGAAATTTTTTTATTATAATTCATGATACTTATTAAATAAAAAATTGTGTGAAATCATTCCCATAGGGTGATTCCCTGATGCCTGGGAACTTGTGCCCATGCATGGGGATCAAGAATTCTTTTACAGCCTTGTCACGATCGAGTTCGAGCATGTTATTGAGTGATAGATCAGGTTGGTTCATGATACTAAAAATGATTTTTTGGGGTATGATAAACATTAAATCATCCCCCAACTAATTAATGTCTATTATTGTATTATTTTTGTGCATTAATAGTGACTTGTATATTATATTATTGAAACAATTTTATTTCTCCAATTTAGAAAAGGATCACACCTCCACCCCCTTTCTATACTAATTCTGAATCCTTATATCAACCGAACATATACCCTACTATCTCCTTAAATCTATCCGAATGTCGTAGATGCCTAATTCATACAATATTACAATGATATAAGGATCCTTAAGGTGTTACCCAAGGAATAATATAAAAAGGAATATTTAATGCTCTCAACCGAGATATCCCAATGTGTTTATTCTTCTACCCCACCAAATTAATTCTATACTTGAAAGAGTGAAAAAAACTATTATTAATATTTTATCATGTTATAATTCTAATGGAATATAATCTTCATACATTCCTCAAAAACTTTATGAAAAATGAGGTTTTTTTCTTGTATACATGCATATAAGAATGCCCTATAATAGTGTAGAATATTTTTCATAACTTCCATCACGGATGTACCAAAAGATTTATTTAATGAAAAAATAAAAAAAATCACATCATTACTTTTTTAATGATACATTATTTATTTTTCTACCCCATCATATTTTTTGGAAAAAGAAAGTTTCATCTGTGTGTAATTGTAGACTACCGTCTTCATGTAACTATGTATTTAATTTTCCATCACCCCATATCATATATAAACATAAAAATGTATTTAATATAAAATATTTATATTTATTAAATAATTACTATTTTTTAGAGATAACATGGGGAATTATACAAGTGTTATTAATAATAAATGGTCATAGTAAATTCAGTTACCAATAAAATGAACATACTAAGGAAACATTCATAATTTGATCCAATTTTTTTGAATCAAGTACCATGTTATAAGTTTTTTAATTAAAAAATAAAATACATACACATTTAAAATTATGATGACAATTAAACTATTTTTGAAAATATTTCACTATTATTACTGGGAAATTGACCAAAAAATCACAAGCAACATACATAATCAAAAACTATTTAATAAGTAAATAGAATAATATAAAAATTTTAAATTAGAAATTAATATATATTTATATATGAAAAAGACAACTAAGAATTTATTAAATAAATTTAATTTGATTATAAATAATGTTATTTCCATGAAAATAGAAAATCATGACCTAAGGTCAGAGTTTTTTGAATCAAAATTCTTCTCCATTAAGATATGATTTTTATTATCTCTATGCTCTATTTTGTGGTATAAATATTTCCCTTTGATGTATTTTTACCAAATATTTATTTGAATTTAAGGTATATTAAAACCTATCTCATGTTATAACATAATTGGTTTTACATTCAAAATATAATGATGTCAATAGTGGTTTGTTGACTCAATTTTAATTTCATTTATGTCTTGAGATATCATTATTTTCTATAATTTTCTATGTTCCCATAAACAACAAGTTGTCTATTCTACAGAGTGACTCCTCTTTTTTCATTGGTTGAATTTACTTCTTCAAATAAAAAACATATTCATTGGTTGATTTCATCCTATAATTTATGACATTTTGAGGATTTATACACAACCATTATTATTTATTATTCCAATACATGCCCATAGGTTTCCATCTTATTAATTTCCTCCTTTCTTATTTATGAACCCAAATATGTTTTATCTCATTGGATCCTTATATTTCTCATTACACCTTTTCAAATATGATTGTTATTATAGATTTTAATGATGTGTGTTTCACTAATGGTATTTTAAAATATAAATCAGAATTTATTTTATGCTAGTATGTTTCGATTATACAATATATTTGGTAAAATACGAATAATTTAAATTGTTTTTCTTTTTATTGGGAATAATTTTAATTTACAGTTTTAAAAATTATTATAATCAATGTCTAAAAAAATATTTTTGAAAAGAAGCTTTAGTGTCATTTATTTTATAATGATATTTGTAAATGTTTTCTAAGAAAACTCTTTCCATTATTTCTCTTCATTTTTCTTCTCTATAAGAAAAATAATACGTCCCTACTTTTTTTGAAAAATAATAAACTTTTTACAAATATTATTTTTCTTCCAAAACCATTATTATATGATTTCCTTAAGATTTATTTATTTTATTGAAGGTTGTTCACCAAAATATACATACATTTATTAATCGGGGAAATTGTTAACTAAATTGTATACCCTTAATATATACTATTTAAAAACCATATTCTTCATCATCTTTATTAAATGGTATTTACCTATATATTTACCTAAATTCATGTGATACCCAATCAATTTCAATGGGTTATCAGGTTATGATTATCCATTAATTTGTCCTCGATTTCTTATAGGAAACCATTTGAAATGTATGTGAAAACCATTTTATTTCCATGTGTTTTTATGAAATGATAGTTTCAATGATGTGTCACAAAAATGTATGATTTTAATTTATGTGAATTGTAATCAATGAATTACATATCCCTAAAATTCATTGGAATTTGTTTCATATCATGAGGTATTATCTATGGTTCATGGGGAGTAATCTTAGTACATAATGTTTTGTTTTCTTGAAAGTGATACATGATATATGATTATGATGGCATACCTTTTTTATTAAATCATATATATGATTTCATGAAAATATGATATTATTCATTTATGTCATGTTTACATGGTAATTATACACTCTTATTCCATGGTACATGTTTATTTATTTCAAATTACATGTTATGGTATCATGGGTTATGGAATAATATTATTGATCCATATTTGTTTTTATATGTTATTTATCCACTAATCATGTTTTCTCAAATTCATATGAAGTAAGAGTTTTTCAAAAGTGGACATGTTTTACCTTTCTATATGTTCAAAATCACCCCTTTATTATCCTTTTATTTACAACATTTTAAATATGTGTATAACATATGATAACTCCATAAGGGATCATGGTGTGGATAAATTATGTATAGATGTTCAAGACTGTCATAAAATAAGTTTATTTCATAGTCGATCATTAAATAATCTAATCATTTTGTTATTAGGATTGTCTATTTCTTTGTGAGTTGTAATGTCTATATTATGAAAATGGTTTAATGTAAATATAAGTTTATCTTGGATTTCCTCACTTCGTTTCAATTATTATATGTAAATTATGTATTTTATAATCAGAAATAGGAACAGATCTAGGGTGCTGAAATTAGTATTACTATAGAGGTTAGTTATTTTTTATGAATAGTTGAGTAATTTTCTCATATTATGATGATAAAAAAATTAAATCCCGAGGGATGAGTATAAGTATATGATCGCATCCTAATGTTTTTTTTGATGTTTTTAGTATGTGGTTTTCTTGACAACAAAGTATTTTATATATAAATTCATATGGATAACGTTTTGGAATAGAAAAACTAATGGAAATAACCCTAAAAATGGAAGGTTTGGTACTAACATGATCTTCACCCAGGTCATAATGAGTGAGCCGGTGAATTTACACCTTTCTAAAAACATTAGGGAGTTATTATTTGGTTTCTCAGATGTTCTATTTGAAACATTATGAAGGGGTTTATAAAATAAATATTGTATGGTTAGGGAAGATATTATAGAAATAATAATGGATATCTTAGGACAAACCGATATAGTTTTAGGATGAACCAAGTGTGATATTATCAAATTGAAAATTTAATTGTTTGAATTTATTTTTTCCATGAATAAAAATTATTATGATTAATAATTCATATTAACCGGATCATTTATTATAATTTTATTTATAATGATAATAGTCATATTATTTTAAATATTTGGTTGGAATAAGAATCACGAAAATTGAGTTGTGAATGGTATTTCTCTAGAAACAAATATTCCATAAAATCTAACTGTGGAACAATATTTGGAAGACATATTTTTTACAAATGAAAATATTGATATATGATTTTAAGATTTAAAATATGATTTTGTAGTCTTACCTGAGATATAAAGTTAGGTATCTCATTTGAAATTATATTTTGAGTCATATTTATATTTTATATACAATTAGTTATTCTTAATTGTATAAGATAATTAAATTTAAGAGGTTGTAATTTATTTAAGTGGGAGAGTGTAATAATAATAAAACTGATTAATTAATATTATGTTTCAGGGCTTGTTTCAAATACCACACCAAATAACCACTTGTTACAACATATATGACAAAAATCATTATAAAAAATTATAACAATAATAAAACCTATAAAAAAAGTAACCAATAAAAAATGATTACATTTGAATACATTTTAACAATACTATTTTATATTTAGATGTATTGTTCATTACCAGTTTATTATTAAAATAACTAATAAATTATGTTGACAAAATTTTAATGTCAATTATTATAATATATAATGTTTAAATTTATTAACTAATTTAATAAAATTAGTAACATAATAAATTATTGTCAAATAACATTTAGAACACATAATATTTAAAAATGGAACTTTTCAATAAAATAATATTACTTTAAATTTTGAATTTTATTTAAAAAGATAATTTATTAGATTTTATAATTTTATGTCTACCAAATAAACATCCTTTTTTAATATATCATATCAAAAATATCTATGTATAATCTTTTGGAATTTTACAAAAATAAATTATTCTTAGGTTAAGAGTGAAGAATGTTTTAAAAAACATGGAATTTATTAATATATTATGTAGTATTACCTAAAAACTAGAAATCAGTTATCATAATAAAAAATTATTAATTAAGTAAAATAATGATTTTAAAAACTATCATTAATTTAGAAAAAAATTGTTTAACACATGAAAAATAATCATTGTTTTTATAATCAAAACTATTTTAGACATGATCATTAAATTATGTTCATAATAGGTGAAATTCAATTTTTTATTTCTTTTAAAGTCATAAAACACTCATATGATTTTAATACCTATGTGTAAAGTATGTTGTTTTACCACCATTCATGGGAGTATGGGTCTGAGCAGCTCATTGAATTTGTATCAAGACAATAACATCAACAATATATGATTTGTGGTGTAATTTAACTCATAAATATTGTTCTAGATTTTTAATTTAAAACAAATAATGTCCATTATAATTTAACATATTGTGATAGTAAAATTACTAGAAATATTTTCACCATGGATTCACTTCTAAAGATATATACTCATACGTTCAATCAAATGAACATAGGACTAAAGAAATCATTTGAATATAATGATTCCCCCACCTTGACTAATATAGCAATGACAAACTTATTTGTTAAAGAAAATTTATAATATAGTTGAATTGTATTTTGAAGCAATTTTTAAATTATTCCATAAAATAAAATTTATTTTCATGGAAGAAATTTAAACAAGTAAAAATAATTCAATGTATAATGAGTGTATTGGAAATTAAAAATTTATGAACAAAGGAAAATAATTTCAAAAAAATAAGGTAAAAATTGATATGGGGTTCGAAATTACCTAAAAAATGGTCCCATATATCTCCACTCATTATGAATTCATGAGAGGGTTTTAGTTTACCTTTGTTTTAAATGAGACAAGGAAGGAAATAAGAATAACGGAATCCCATGATTATGATAGTAACCAAGTACCAATAACTCTTAATAAATATTTTTTGATCGCCTAAAGAAAAATATAATGATAATAGTGGTTTGTTTTTTACAAACCCTATACAAAGATCTCAACACTATCTTCAATATATAGATGAATTTTAATGATTAATATAGAGAGATAAAGGAAGTGAGATAATATAGAAGAATATCCTTTAATAATTACAATACAAAAGAAAATGACAATTTTTAAAAGAATAGAGGGAATTGTGATTCGATTGTAGAAGATAATGCCTAGTTCACCTCAGTAAATGCATGTTTTCAAGGACATCTATTGAAAAAGATCATCCTATATGAATCAATAATAATTCGTTTGGAATTAGTTTTACTTATATGAGATATATACGATATTTTACTCACTTTAAGTCAATTCATCCCTTCAATATGATCTAAAGAATCCTTGATTAATGTTAAACCTTTAAAGAAATGAATCAAATAATTTTTAACAAAATTTAGTTGGTCTTATAATATTATAGAATGAATGATACTTTATAGAACCTATTTTTCAATGGTATTGATGGAGTAGAAATGATTCATCCATGATCCTCTTGATTAATTAAAATTTTAAAAGAATTTTTCTGTGTATTTCTAAATAATTTGACTAAAATACCCTTATAAGAAAAGGTATGAAACAATTTTAGTTATTATGATCTTAAAGAAAAAAAACGTGTCCCAAAATCACCCCCTTTTTATGATCAGAAAATTTCATTTATGATTGAAAATAAAAATAAATGAGAATAATTTTGTGTAGAAGAACGAGGGTAGAACAATATTTAAAATAAGGAAAAGAACGTTTATTTAGAAATACCATTTATTTGAAATAATTTTACTCCTCAATAAATCAAACTCTTTTTATTCCTTTGAAATAATTTCCTTTAAAGATATATCTTCCCCATTTTATGATGAATAATTTCTCCTTTTTTTAAATAAATATAATTTATTATATTTTCATGAAACCATTATCTCTTTATCCCTAAAACCGTAATAACATTTTTCCTATTTCATTGAAATACTACATTCCCATTTACATTACTCTCTCTCCGACAATTAGAAAGAAGACATATCAGCCTAAAGTTTTTGATAGATTTGATATAAATAAAATTGAGATATTAAATGTGACAATAATGAAGGATTTAAAAATTTGTGAAATATGTTTTAAATATATGAAAATAATATATTTTCAAAAAATAAAAATATTAAAATTGAAAAAACAGACAAGAAGAGATAAGAAAAATAATTACAATCATACTATTCCAAACTCTCCCCTAAAAATACTAAAACACTATAAAGAAATTTGTTTGGTTAATGTATCTTCTAAGTGATGTTACATGCCAATATATTATAGTATGATATCCACCTTTTGAAATTGGTCTCTTAAAAGGTGATGAGAAATATAAATCTCCCGGATATGTGCATATTGAACAATATTTATATAGATTCTTGCTGTACAAGATCTATAACATTTAATTGGAACACTATGAAATATTTGACCATATTTTGAGGTTGTTTATTTCATCCATATAATTTTTTCACAATAACTCTATACGTCTATATTTACAATTTTGGTTGTAGAAAGAGTAATTGAATTGTTTTTATTAGTACTCCAAGGGATTTTAGAATGTAATAGAATTTGAAAATTTTAAATTTTTCATCACATATCTAGTTGACACCCCTCCCAAATCAGTTTTATAAAATCACGAATTCTTGAAAGTGGTTATGTTAGGAAAAAACCCCATAATTTTTATAACTATTAAAAAAATACTTTCACGATATTTTAAAATAGATTCATTAGGATTTTATTGAAAATGGGTGGAAATAATAAAAACAAAACATTATATATTATTGGGTATTGATAAGGTAAATAATCCTCCCAATCATGGTTCTATAAATATTTTTTTGTATGAGTTTACTATTTTGTTCCAATAGTAAGATTAAATAGATTATTATTGGTGTATTAATCTTGTTAAGTTTTCATTATAAAAAACATTAGATAATTAGTATATTTTCTTTTGCTTATTATATAAAATCGCCATTAATGATATTTTAAAACAAATATGAAATGTTAAATCCCTAATAAAAATCATCTCAAATTATTTTCAAATACTATTTGAAAAATCATTACAAATCTATTCATCTATATATTAAATATTACATCATTAACATATATCTGAATCATTAAAACATAATTTATAACATTATTTATATATAATTTTATATTTTATTTTCCTATTTAAAAATAATTTGATAAAAAACATGATAATCATCCATACCATTCTTTAGGGTCTTATTTTAAATCATATAAAGGCTTGGTTATGTTAAAAAATGAATTTAATTTTTTTATTTTCCAAACATGGGTTGTTGTTCCATAAAAACGTTTTTAGAAATAATTCAATTTAAAAGAATCACTATTTGACATCAATTTGAAAAATATTGATATATATGTGTCATGAATTAAAAAATTATTTTCATTTATTTTATATGATAAATGTAAGTAAAGGTTTCACAATAATCAATTCCATATTCTTGGTCAAAAAAACATTGGCTATGAATTTTTATCGTTTTGGTGTGATATTACCTCGCTCATCTAAATTATTTCTAAAAACCCATTCTTTATCAACAATGGGGGGATCGGTTGGTCATCCAAAAAGATTTAAAACATTATTAAATTAGAATTTTTTAGATTTTAAATTACAATAAAAGTCCACTTTTACTCAATAATAGAATCATCCAGGATTTGATGTTCTAGAAATTAAAATAAAATAATTATGCTCAACATCTTATAAGACATAACTTCAATTATGGGTAACATTATTATGATATCAAAAAATAAATTACAATGGATAGTCTTTCTATTATTTAGAATATTTTGGTAATGTACTAGATATATATTTATCCTTGATAGACTCTTTGAGAGAAGTTGGATCAATCATATTCAAATTTTCAATGTTAACCACAAAATCATTGAATTAGGAGGAGTGTTTCAGAATATTTTCATCATATTTGAAGCGAATGGGTTCTTTGATGGTTTTAGTTGTTTAATTGGAGACTCTATGTGATTTATTTGAGTTCATGTACCCAAGAGAAATTCCTTTATTGGATTTTGTATCAAATACCATGGCTTCCTCCAGTGTTTGGAATATTACATTTATATCAAATCAATTTAAAATTTCAAACATTAATAATATTATTTTTCCAAAGAACATAAAGGCCATTTTTGAGGATGGGGTTTTCAAGAACATGTATTTTATTATTAAAATATGTATTAACTTCATCATCCCAAATGTATTGTGGTAGTATGAAATCATTTAGGATGGACATTGAGATTTCATGAAGTGTCTGACTCAGTTTTTCTAAAATAATTTTTTATTGAGGTGTTCTCATAGTAGAAATAGTATTATTATAACATTGTGAAGTAAAACAGTTCAAAAAACATTATTTCATTAAACTACAACCATGATCACTTGGAATGTAAATGATTTTGTTACATTTTTTATTTTCTTTATTCTTTGAAAATATTATAATGAATTTAAGAGCCTCATTTTTCCTTGACAATAAAATAACCCAATTGAGTTTTTATAGTCATTAAAAATCACAAATGAATATAATTTTACTCTAAAATTTTTGACTTGATTTTTTCCAAAAATAACAATTTAATCATAAACAAGGGCTTTATTAGTCAATCAATCTTGTCGAGGTTTAAATTTATTTTTTATGTTACTTATCACGTTTTCAGTGTTCACAAACATAATTATCTCTAAAATGGAATTTTGGTAAATCTCATACTAGATGATGTCAATTTCTATTAATGAGTGTCTATGTGTACTATATTCACAATGGAATATATTACAATGTTGAGACTCAAACATTTAACAAATTTAGAATAATTTTTTTTTTAATTTATAGAAAATATATTTTTTAAAATGAAATATAATAAAAAAAAGTTTTCCTTTTGAATTACAAAATTTACAAGAATCATATCAGGATTTTATTTTAAAACCATTCTCATATAATTCGATAATTCAAATAAAATCTTCTTCTAAACCATCAATGAAAAAAAATTATTTTATAAGAAATTAATTTCAATAACCTGTAGTACCTATACAGAAGAATTTATATCTTGAATTCTCTCTCAAAGTCATATATCCTCCATTGAGTTTTTTAATGATTAAATTATGAGGGGTCCCTACGAAGGTGTTGTAGGACTAAAACATCCATGAACCACATTACATTTTATGATATACTCTGTACGCATGATTCAATTGAAATTAAATAATTATGATTTTGGTACCCATATTTGCGGTTGATAAATATTAGCTAAGAGGGATGTTGGTTCCCAAATATTTGTTTTTTTAATATGGTTTATGAGATGTTATATATGATTAAAAAAATAATTTTTGGCATAACATATTGAGCAATATTTCACTACATTTATAAATTAAATACCCAGTTGTATAATACTAATTAAACATGTTTTTTTTTCAAAACACATTTTCAAAAATTTCTCTATTTAGAGGAACTAGAATTATTCCAAATACTAAATGGAAATTATTTATTTTAGTTTCATTTTAATATGAATATTATATTTGTATTTTATTCCCATTGTGTTAATTTAATGATTAAATATATCATTTATAGTCAGTTATAACTCATAAAAATATGATTGGTCATTCAATTGTTTTCTAAGTGTTTTTTTAAATTTCATGTTCTCCCTTTTCATTGATCTCTTGGAAAAACCATTTGATTTAATTCGTAAATTATAATAATTTTCCTGAAATAATTGTGTCATTTCATTGAATGATTGATGAACAAGTATTTATGGGTTCAATAACATGTTCTAACATGTTTCACATGGTTTAAAACAACACAATAAAGTGAAACAACATGAGAATATTTATTTTTATAAATAGATTTAAATATTCAGTAGAATATTTATTTTTAAGGATATTCTTGTTGAAGTAATAGAAGTGTTTTTAAATTTTTTTCATACATAATAATTACTAAGTATATATATAGTGGGATTACCCAAAACAATTCCCAGCTAATTTAGCTATCGAGTCTAGTTCAATCTCACACATACTGGAGAATGCTTATACCACATGGTATTGAAAGCTAGGCCATCCAGAACATCATCAAGAGTGTTAGTGTAATTTTTATCTCGTTCATATGGAGAGCGCAAGGGAGTTTTCATAGAGAGGGAGTAGTGCTTGCAGGGTACTTGGTTCGACCGCCCAACTGGGGCGTGGCCCGGTGAGGGGTGTCAAGACCTAATGTATAATCATATTGTTGAAGGCATGTAATCATTTACTAAGACATTATCAACCTTACAGAATAATGATTTGAGGAGAATTATTCCCCCAATATATAGACATTATATAGGTTTCATGATGGAATTGATCATAACCAACTGATCATATTATTAGATAATCTTCAACTAGTGACCGATGAGGTTTCTACGCACACTTGAGACAATAAAAGTCAATGTTGTTACCAAAATTTTGGAAAAGGAAGATCAAATGCAAATCCCTTAGGGTTACCTCGAAAAGATCATCCACAGAGCCCCGCAGCACCAAGGCCTCCATGAAGATCCCCCTTTGTGAAGCATCCATGGAGCAAGGAGCGGGGAGGCTCCATTAACATGATTGATTTTTGCGAAGCCGTTGTGGATCAAGGAAGCGGTAGGCTCCGCAAACCGGATCGACGGTTGCGAAGTTGTCACGGAGCAAGGAGGCAGAGACTCTACAGTTACAATAAAATTCCACATGTCTTCACACCAATCGATCTCTACTTCAAGATGCCTCTTGTCTATAAATAATGGGTTTTCCTAAATCCCAAAGGATGGATCCTCTGACCTTTCTCCTTCATAGCTCGCAAATCGTGATGAAATTTCTGCTCTGCAAACCATGATCTCTTTAATGTACTATATCATAACGAAGTGCCTTTCCCTTTTATAAAATTCAACCCATCTTCAAAGGGGGATTCCCATCATGGAGCTCATAGTCCATCATAATGGAAGGGGATCCCCTAGGAGTCTCATGTGTTCATGGAGCACTAATGCTTCACGAATTACCCTTAATGATCATGTAACCCACATGCTAAGGCAGGGTCACTATGCTTCTTGAAGCACTGCTCTATGAAAGCCTTTCCAATTCGTGAAGCACCTTCCATATGCACATATGCCCTATTCCTAGGCTAGGCCACTTCACTTCATGATGAATACCCCTTCATGAAGCCCCTCATCTACATGGAACACCAGGGATTCATGAGGATTATTCATGTGAACCCCTTCTCTCTGCAACTCCTTTTCCCATGAAACCCTCCAGGTTTGCACGAAATGATTTCAATGTCCCTTGGGTGGTGCTTCCCATTGCATTCCTTCTCCTCATTCTTATTCCCATAGGAATGCTTTCTCATAGCCACACTAATGTGGGACTCTCATATGATCACTACACAACACCCCCCTCACACAACATTGCTGATGCCTTCCCTTCCCCATGGGCAGGAGGGTATTAGTTATGTGAGGCATAGGGGTGTGGATTGAACCCACCTAGTCTGATATGTAGGACATTAAACTGCCAAGACCCATCTTCCTCAGCAGATGACATTAAACATTGGCCTTTCCCCATGCCTTCTACATAGGGAGCCCCATCTTGTACATTCTCTACGCCCACTCGTCTCTACAGGAGTGAGATATTCCTCACTTGGAATGAGATCCTCTTTGCTAGAGTGATTCCTATCCTCTTTAAAGGAAAAACATCTTTGTGTAAGCCAATATCTTTCATGAAGGAGGTAGTACCCTTATGCCTACTTTTTTATTCGGTGCCAAATAATGGAGGGGTGGGAATCAGAAACCTCCTCTCATCCATTCCATATCTCTCTCCCATTGGGCTATGTCGCCACTCATGCATCTATCCTGGAGTAAGTCCCAATCTACATCTCTATGGGCTATGAACCACGCTTAAGCCCCTTTTCCTCTTTGTGATTCAAACCACGCATAAGTCCCTATTTTCGCTTTGGGATATGAACCACATGTAAGCCCATGTTTCCTCTTTGGGCTATGAACCATGCATAATACCTTGTTTACTATTTGGGTTGTGAACCACACATAATCCCTTGTTTCCTTTTTTGGGCTGCTAACCACATGTAAGCCCCACTGCACATCCCACGGACGCACCTTTCGATACATGATCATCAGGTCTTTACTGTCTCTTCTTTCTCACATTGACATGACACATGTGGGCTTAGAGTAAGTATCGACCATGATATCCTCTTTTGGCCTCCTTAGAGTGTAAGCCACAACACCATTCCAGACTATGCATACATTGATACTTTCTAAGGTGAGGTACATAGGAAGCCTCCCTGAGGTTCAATCCCAACACCGATTTGTCCTCACCCCCTTCACCTCGGTCCGACAAATATTCTGAACTATGTAGATATTGATCCTTTCCAAGGAAAGCTACGTAGGAAGCCTCCCTAAGGTTCCATCCCAACACTAATTGGTCCAGACCCCCCCCCCCTTCATGTCAGTTCACCATACACCATCCCAAACTACGTGGTCTTTGATCCTTGCCGAGACAAGGTATATAGGAAGCCTCCCTGAGGTTCATGACCAACACCCATTGGCCCCTACCACTCCATGTTGGTCCACCTCCATCCTGAATGATGTTAAACCATACACCCCTTTTCCCCGCATGACACTAAAATGTCCCCTATGAAGTGGTAAGCTGTTATGATCTCCATTCTGTGGTATGTCATTGTCAACCCCGTTCAGCGATAAGCCGTTGTCAACCCCGTTCAGCGATAAGCCGTTGTCAACCCCATTCAGCGGTAAGCCATTTTGATCCCCATTCAGCGGTAAGCCATTGTCAAACCCATGCAGAGATGAGATATTTTCAACCCCAAACCAGTGGAAAGTCATTTTCATCCCTTTCTTTGGGACCCGTATCTCTGGTCCTCCCCAGTAGAGTCATACCAACTCTGGCTTCAAACCATTTGTAAGCACTAGTATATCATCTAGTTGTTGTCCTCTGTATACACCCCAATTATATTCCCCCATCCTAAACTATGTGGACTTTGATCCACGCCAAGGAAAGGTACTTAAGAAACCTTCCTAAGGCTCAATCCCATCACCCATGTCTCATCCTAGTCTTACCCTTGAACATATGTGTTTTGGGAAGGTCATACCCTAGCCTAGAGGCTCCATTTTCTTCTAGTCTCGTCTATATGGGTCACCTCTATAGGCGTCCCATCACCTCACAAAACAATGAAGACATTGATTTTCTACCATGGGGATACGTATAAAGCTTGTTCGAGGCTCAAGACCTATACTATCGTCACCTTCTGATTGTTTCGTCTCACTCCCCCACCACATCATTCAACTCTCCATCATCCATCCTTATTTTAACCTAGGCCACCAGATCTCAGTGTGTTAATGAAAATTCACCTCTTTACTACTCTTAGCAATAATCAGGGAACAAACCACACATTATTACCAACATCAGTGTTCCCTCCAAGGGTTTCACCCACCTGATCCACTATCATTGGTGTTCTAATAAGTCTAATCCATCTCCACTAGATTGTAAACTCATGGAATACTCTTTGTTAAACATGGGAAGCTGAGGATAACCTCAGAGACATGCCTACGTAATATAATTCCATGCATTTGACGTGGGATTCCTTAGGCTTCGAAGCCCTCAAGAATCCATATAATAAGTGGAAGAAACCCATCTGTTCCGGTGTTCTAGCATCCAGACATGCCAGTGATGTTCCACGTGACTACTCCCCCGACCGATGGATGCTGCCCTGACCAGACCCCTTGGAATGTCCTGACAGAAGTAGTGTAATTAACTAGTGTCCATGAAGACATGGACCCAGGAAGAGTTTCACGAACAACCTCTTAATCTATAAGGGAGACCCGGACTAGGTAGCAAGCATCGAGGAGGAATCAAAATAAGGAGAAATAGATATCACATCATCATGATTCTATCAAGGAGAAAATGTCATTGAATAGGGGAAGGATGTCACCTGCCTTTTCAAAGCGGGAATGCAGGGCAATTGTCAGCACATCCTCATCCTCCAAAATGGACGGATGCATGCATTAGGAAGAAAGCATAAGAAATAGAAATGGGGAACCCAACATGATGTTATTATCCTCAATTTCGAGATTAGTAGCATTCGAGATATCGGTGTACTAGCGTGTCACCAGATCCATGTATCTGGTGCCATGTCCCGCCATGAAAAAAGTGGTCCATGTGTGACACTCATTAGAAGTTGGGGATGCTAAAATGTTGAACTTCTCGATTTGTGACATATTCAGTGTGGATCCTTCTTACTATCCATGGAATTCATAATTTCGCTGGGGCACTGGACATCGATTTCCATTTTGCAGCTCTAATGGTTTAATCTTCGGGCCTTACAGGACCCAAACATTCGTAACAGGAATCCGATCACTACCCATGTAGTGGTAGGGGAATTGTTAATGTAGTATTCCCACATTGCTCCACCACATCTGTGATGGCCTCTACATCCACAATAGTTGGGAAGCCACTCCCCATCTCCCATTCTGAATTCATTCATTGAAGGGTGATAAATGACCTTGTCATCCGATATGAGGAGGGGGGACTATCCCGACTCAAGAAATGGACAGAAATATTTTCGAGTCATTTGAACCTCATGGACATCACCATCCCTAGGGGACACACAGGGTGCCACTTCTACCCACTCTAACAAACAACTATTTCAGGAGCCTCTCCATAGGTTTCTTCGATGACTACCTCCCTTACTCCAATGAGGGGGGGAGTCTGGGCCTGCCGGGCTAGGATGCCATTCTAGGGGTTCCCAAGGAGGGCCCCGCTAGGCTGTTCATGTGCCGCCACCTAGCCCCACGGGTCGAGAAGCTAGTATGTTATGCATCTGAACCTCAAGACCCAGTCTGGTTGAACCGACACCAGCATCGGGTGCAGCCTGAGGAGGATTCCCACCTAGGGGCATCAACATAAGAAACTATTGTGGGTCATACCAACACCGATACATACCATCAGCCCCTGTGTATACTGAGCAGGGTCTGGCATACATCCATCCCAGATCGATGCCCCAACCACCCCACGGGTAGGCTGGGTTGACTCTCCTGGTCTCATGCGCAGGGCGCACCTATCATGGACCGACCCGCAGTAGCAGCACCCAGAACGGAGGTCCTCCCCGTACTACCATCATTGATGATACATGTTCTCCCTGCTTCCATGATCTGTGTGGAGGTCTTACATGTACCACCTAAAATCAGAACAAGGTTCCTCCCCATGATGGTGACACTTAGTACGAAAGCCTCTTCAGCACTCATAATATCGATTATGGATTTTTTTCCCCCTTCCAGAGGGCACCTACGTGAAGATTTCACACATCCAATCAATCTACAGTGTGGGGGCCTTTCCCAAGTCCTTATAGAGTCCAGAGAAATCCCCCCTACCTCAAAAATTAGAGGATTGTAGTTCAACCTTGGATCATTGGTACTGAGCATGGAGGTCCTACCCGTGTTCGTCTTAACCAGTACGAGGACTCTCCTATTGATGACACTGGTAGTAGAAATAAGCATGGAGGTCCTACTCATGATCTTACCTACTCGAAAAAATCCCTTGGAGATCATTTTCACACATCATCTTATAGACACAAAGGTCCTGCTCATGTTTCCTTGGATATCTTCCCAGTTTTTCCTCACACCCCACCTCACTCAGGAGGAAGTCCACTCTGCCCCATCACCGGCTCAGCCGAAGGACCTCCCTGAGATATAAATCTACCATATCCCAATGATCCTCCCCGGGGCAAGAAGTCAGGTTTTCAGCACCATAAAAATAATGCAAGGAAGATTCATATTGAGATTAAACATTCCTGCTTCTCATCTTCTTTTGCAGAATTCAACTCAGTAATTGAGCCCTCACCTCAATCCTCCGGGTTAGGGGTCAGGGCTAGAACGAGGTGCATCAAACTCGTACATCTAGAATGTGAGGTCCACCGGATCACTGCCTCCCTCTACAGGTACATCCAAGTTGACGAAATTTTGGAAACTCTTTAGGTTTTGGCCATTCAATCTCCACAATCATAACCAGGAGTATTCTCAACCTCGACCAGAGATCACAGAGAGTTATTCTAGGGACTAATGGCGAACAAGAAACATCATGGTCCACCGTGGGAAGATTTAGTCCCTGTTCCAAAACCTACAGTCATCAGCCCATCATATGTTGACATGGTGGCCACATTGCAGCACTCTTTGGAGGATTTCCCAAGATACAGTGGCTTTTCAGCCAACTCACCGTATTTTCCACCATCCATCCTACGATCATAGTGATCTGCATCGGTACCGCTATACGTTCCCAAGCTACATTTAGTTGATGAGTGGGGAAATTAAAGGCTAGAACCAGAATCTAGTCTAAGGATCTTTTGGGACATTAATGTGGCATACCATTTCTCAGAGATGTTTTGTCCAGTCGCAGCACCAAACATCAATGCACCAGAATCCTTCAAAAAAGAGGAAGTTGGATGCTTTGGCCAGACCCTATGAGCGACACGAATCCTTCTTCATCATCTGTGGGTGTCTTACACCAAAATTCATGCACAATTCGAAGACATCATCCCACAATGTCACCTGGTTCATCTGGCCACACTCCCCTTGGCCCAGCGCCCTAAGTCACTGGGCCTCCATTAGACCGTCCAACAAAGATGTGTCCAGAGCTTAAAATTACTCTGAAGGATTATCAAAGAGGCTTCCTCTCATGTGCAGATCCATGGATAGGGGAAGTATGCTTCCCTCTACTTCAGTTCCATCTGGTGCCAGACCAACTAGCCTTGCAATATCGAGGATATTCTTCTAGGAAGAGTTGTATTTAACATGGCTAATCTATCATAGGAAGAAATGGAAGCATATGTCCTTGGGGAAAATGTACCCCAAGGATGGTGACAAAACTTTTGGACCAATCAGTAAGGTTCACTCGCTTGAAGAGAAATCTAATGGGTCTCCTTGTACCCATCGAGGTATTGGTCCTCAGCCGAAATCTCAACATGGGTAAGGAGCACCTCAGAGCTGCCAAACCCTCCGACCCATCTGGCGCAGTAAAAAAGATGGGGGATGATCTCAAGAAAGTCATGTTGTTTCAATAGCTCATATAGAATTAGAATATGTTAGATGAACTCCTTGATGATCCTTCCATTGAGCGATGGCTAGACTATAGTAATCCTTGGTCGGGAGCATATGCAGACATAGCTTCCCCCTAGAAAATTTCCTTGAGGTGACCCTGACCATCCTTCCCACGTAGATAAGGTTGAGGCAGGAAATTATGAAAATACGGCACAATATGTGTTTCTAATCCCACTGGAGTGGCGAGACAATTCCTGTGATCCCGATCAGATTCCCCCAGATGCTCAGAAGGTCGTCCTACCATCCTCTTCATGATCAGTTGGGCCTGCTTATCACATTAAAGAACCCTCCAACGAAATGGTGGTATGATATTCCAATAAAGAAATGAACCCACACCCATATGAACCCTTGGAGGCTCTCATTTCCCTCCTAGAGGCACCGGAGATGTGACAAGTGACAATAATTCCTTATGGAATCCCGTATCTGGCATGGGTGGATGGTATACCAGTACCCTTGGGTATTTGGAAATATCTCCTTCACCCCCTTTAATGGGATGGGTTGTCTACTAAAACACGTGGATGACTTCATTTCAAGGTGCAAACCAATGTTGGGAACTCTATTGTTACAGGAGGCCTCCAAAATCAGATTCTTTGTACATACATTGGAAGGGTCTGCATTTTACTGGTACGACTAGATACCCATCGGATCTGTAGCTGGCTAGAAAGATCCTCCTAGGAAATTTTTTTACTAATTTAGTTCCACTACTTGGAATATGAGTATTGTGGACCGCTTCAAGTGAAAGAAGAGGCCTAATGAAAGTGTCGCGGATATTGTCGCCTGGTGGAAAGGGCTCACATACTCCCTTGACATGTCACTGACTCAGGAAAAACTAATGAAAATGTGTGTGGGGAATTTCAATATGGAACTAGTCCCCTCTCTGATTAACCAAAACTACCTCAGGGGATTTCGAGACTTCTCTAATAAGTCCCAGCGCCTAGTGGAAGCCTTACATCATGCCAAGAAGGCACGCCCGTTGCCTCCTTTTATTCCCGCATGAATGGCCATAAAGGCTGAGCCTGCCATAGATGCATTGATAGAGGCCCCCAGGAAACTATAGTTGTTATCAGTGGAGGTGCCTCTATATCCTCATAGTGACTCTGCACCTCATGCATAGCCTCCGACCTAGTAGAGCCCACCTCAGAACCGGTAGGTGCCCCAGCATAACGTGCTGCCACCGCCCAGGTGAGATATATAGGCATCACCTCGTAGACTGGCTCCTCCATCCCCTTGTCAGGGGTATGCTCCCAGATCATCCTTTCAAGATGAGAAGATACCAGACCTACTTATTTAATGTGGATCAGGTCCACAAAAATTTCTCCAGTTACCTAGAACAGTGAATTGTAGGTTTACCTGAATATAGAAGACCATAAGTGGTGGGTCCTACTAATCACCCCAACTACTACCCCTATCACCAGATCCTCAGCCACAACATTAAAAACTATGATGTGTTTATGGAATGGTTTCAAGACTAGGTCTACAAATACGTTGTCAGGTTTTTATCAGCCCTGTCATATGTGGCATGTGCTTTCGTGATGCATGATAGTAGCAGTGAAAACGAAGGCGAGCAGCATAAGGTTTCTAACCACGAGTCTCATAAGTATGATGACTGGATGGCTTGTAAAAAAGTCTCCCACGCCCATGGTATTATCATTGTATGCCTAAATCAACCAGAGCCTTCAAAATCCACAGCTACTACTTCTACATTGTCATCTCAATCATCCCATTCTCAAAAGATCAATCATCAACGTCGAATGGGAAAACAAATTCCCCAACCAATGTAATCATCATCCCGTACTCTAGGAGACATCATGACCCCAGAGATATAAATTCCCCCCAGAGTTCTCCCAGTAGTGGATGATTATACAAGTGACATTCAGGGATACTCCTCGATTAACAATATAGAGAGGGTAAACCCATACATGATTTCTGATGGTGGGAAGCGACATGAAGATCCTCATAGTGTTACAAGGCTTCATCAGTGTCGATGGAGCCACAAAAATATGGGTCGTCAGCAATACTTAGTCAATATTTTGAAACAGGAAGTGCATGCTATCGAAACAAGGCAGCTGGCCCAGTGCAGAGCGCATCACTTGTATCCTTCTTATCTGGTGTCATTAGATCTTTTTTAACCCCTGTTTGCGTTACTTGATCAGCCAGAGCCGCCTCAACCATATCATGACTATCCATGCTCTGCTACAGACTAGTGTCAGTCGTCCTTCCTCATCTGGTGGTCACTCCATAGGATTCGACTAGTGAGCATCGGGGTATTCCCAACACCAGTCAGTTGTCGGTCTAGCCGATAGGGCCCTCAATTCCTCATGTCATAGTATTTTCTTTTGTAAGAAAGAGCTCACATCTGGAATAGAAGTATGATGTACTAAAACATCTTTCCAGCATTCCAGCAATGCATTCCATCCATGAGGCCCTTCGCCTCTCAGCAGATATGTGTGAGGCCCTCGTCGAGGCCTCAAGAAGCTCCCTCTAGTTCGAGACTATGGTAGTAGCCGTAGAAGCCTTCCACGATGGGGCAGTCAAGGATGCTTAATGTCAAGACATCATCTTGTTTTCTAGAGAAGATGAAGGATATCCCATATAATGACCCATACATTACATACATTTTTATACTTCAAAATTGAAGCACACTTATTACAACATATGCCAAAACCACAAAGGACCGTATAGGTATAGTGTCTTTAGAAACTGGGAAACATAAACAACTAGTTCATAAATCTTTTACAGTGTATCCCATTTATTTCAACATATCTAGGGTCCATTTAGTATATTCTACTTAATATCCATCTTCCTAACCTGGGGAAAAGAAAACATACAAAAAAGGGTGAGCTCAAATGCTCAGCAAGGGAAAATAAAGGAAATAAAAATCATATCATATCTTTTTGAAAATCATAACCTGCAAAAGAGATCATAATATCTTAATATGGAATAAATCATAGAAGTGAAAATGAGATCCCCATAATCATAACATAAAACTTGAAACTTTGTGGAATGCACACATAATCATGGAAAATCATTTCTTGTTAGTCATGACTCATTGCCGAGACTATCTTAGCGGACAAAGTCCATTTCTGAACTGAGTTCACTCCTCGTTTCAGTCCTGTATCACTGAACCGAAATAAAATTCCGTTCCAGCCAAGTCTATCTCATGAGATATAAATCTTTACCTAATGCATTGGAGGGAGATATAGGTCCCACCCATCTTATAATGAATCCTTTCTTATGTGTGCCACATAATCATAAATCATACATCATCGCATAACACATGTAACAAAAATGGGATTCTTGAAACATCATGACATCATACAACAAATCATATAAGGTAAATGACTTCATAAAAATAATTCCCTCACAAAATAATCAAATCAATGTAATAATAGTGATAAAAATAGAACCCTTTATTATCTTAGATGGAAATTAATTTTGATAAAACACTTGAACTCCATTCTTGAGGAAAATATCCTTTCTTCTTCAAAAACACTTTTCTTTTCTTAACATGTCATAAAATCATAAACTAAAAGAATTTAATCAAAAATAAACTTGAAAACTTGTAAAGGAAGCTTCTTGTAAATAATGTTTTAAAAATCCATTCATGCCATATAAGTTAAAAAAAACATTCTTCATACTTTTGTCGGAAAAGTCAAAAAGTACCTCGTACGAAAAAATGACAAAAGATTCCTTTCATATTCTTTACTAAAAACTCACCGAAGGGTAAAATTGGATTTAAAATATTTTAAGTGGATGGAATCAATATTACATATTGAGGGAACATGGATGTGGATGATAAAATACACCCCAGTAAATACCAAATTATAAACAATCTCGGATAAAAATGAGATTGTGATATTTCCCCGTACCTTAGGTCCGATTTGCTTTGTACATGTCCGAAGCTCATGTATAATGGTTTAAATAATGTTATTGACTTATTACAGAATCATACCTATTGATATGATATCATATATGGTCATATTCTTTGCTTCTTATTAGTAATATTTCATTGTTACTTGATACTCGGGTCTTTATTGCCTTTTGTTCTTATGTATGTTTTGCCGAATAAATTCATATTATTCTTTTAAGTTTATATATACCTTATATCCAGAATGGTATTAGTGTAACATATATCATATTTATTCATTAAATTCATTTATATAATTACTATGTAATGATGATCATGTAGAACGAGTCCTATCACATCGTGGAGACGGTATTCCGTACGTACGCACGAGTGATGATATCGTTCCTATGATCGTGGAATTTTATTGGATTGTATGTATACTATTTCAGAATAAATATCACTTTTTAATAGTCATATATAGTCATTATTTACACCATTATACCCATCCAAGTAAGGTGGTGGTGGAAAATAGATTACACCACGGCGTGGAGACGGTATTCCGTACGTACGCACGCGCGGTGATTTCATTTTTCCGTAGGATGGATAGAAGGTGAATTAGGGTTGTTTCATATTTATAATAACATATAAGTATGTAATTAATACTGATGTTATTACTTTATCATTAAAAAACTAAAGAAGAAGAAGTTGAAAAAGAAAGAAATTGAAAAGATCGGTAATGGATATTACCTTTTCTTTTAAACGCCTCTTTGAATCCTCCTCTTAGGGAACTAAGATAGGTCTTTGAAGAAAACCAGGACCTCTAGGATTATTCCATGGAAGTTGAGAAGGGATTTTGGCAGGGGTTTTCCGAGATTGGGTGCTCAAATTGGTGTGAGGAGGAGGGGGAGGAGGTGCCCTTTTATAAGGGAGGAGAGGGGCACCTTAGGAATATCTCAAAATATTATTTTATATTAAAGTCATAATCGGTTTATAATGGTTACAAAGGGTCTTATTTAGAAGGTAAAGTGGGGATAGGTCGAAATCCTATCAACCAATAGGATTTAGACAAGTTTAGGGTATTATTTTAACCTTATCAATTAGATTTAACTCTAAGTTAAATAATATAACTTTTACCGTGTCTTTTTATTTTCTTTCACTATATGGTTAATACACTTACTATAACATGCCAAAAGAAACCCAAATTGTTTATTATTAATATATATATCCTTATCTAAGTCATTTGGCCGAACCTTAGATTTTTAGGAATAAAATAACAATTAATAATATAATATTTGATTTAAAAACTATTTTGTGTCAATTTTGACACTATTTCATATATGATTTTTGTGAAAGTCATAACAGAATTATATGTTCGAACCAAGTTCATTAAATCAACACTAATATATCATAGTAACCTCTAAAATTAGTGTAATTCATAAAAAGTCTCAAATTACATTTATTTTGGTGTTTATAACATCAATTATGTCAATATTTCATTAATAAGATAATTACTACATCATCATTGTGTCATAAATAAATTAACTTATTTAATGTCTAAAAATTAAAAATAAAATACCATTATGTAGGAAATCGTTTTAGCTTTCTAATGAATATTTATAGTCGAATTTATCGTATGTATGACCCCATATTAAAAATTATTTACTTATTAAACTTTGATTTTCACTATTTTAACCTTTCTTTAAATAAATTAATAATAAATGTCCTAATCTAACCCAAGTGGGCCTAAATGGTCATATCTTATTCCTAAGTTTGTTTTTGGTCGAATTAAACTTATTCAATAGAATTAGTCCATGTGTTAGGGTAATAGTAATATCATATTTACCCTTAGTTACCCTATTTACTATTAACCGCGGTAAAAAAAATAAAAAGTTACTATTCACCAAAAAATTATTTTTATCTCATTGAACCACATTTTATTTACTGATATCAACCGTGTCTGTCGGATTTTTGAAATTCCATTCACAGAAGCGGTAAAATTAATTTTTATACAAAATTCGGTTTTTAACCTACCACTTAGTGGTTTCACTATTCATCAAAAATTGAAAGTTTTCAGAAAAATACCAAAATTTCACCCTAGGCTAATTTCGGTATTCCAAATCCAAAAATGAAGTCCATTTTGAAAAATAAAATTTATAAAATTTAAAAAAGTGGTTATTACTATTCAGAACGGCTAGTTTTAATAATATTTTAATAGCATATCGTTGTTTAGTGAAACTCGGTATTGCGTACGACGCAAGCTATCGAGGAAGGTCGTGATTGCGTGTAAAGTAAGCCAAGAAAGTGTGTAGTGAATGATTACTTTGATGATATATAAAAACAAAATATTACTCATAAAAATCTCGGGTGTTACATTCTACCCCCCTTAAAAAGAATTTCGCCCTCGAAATTCGTCACTTTGTAACAAACAGATGAGGATACCTCTCCCTCATCATATCCTCAAGCTCCCAAGTATCTTCTTATAATTTGTGGTTCCTCCATAAAACTTTCACCAAGTGAGTGGTCTTGTTTCGTAGGACTTTTTCGCTACGACCCACAATCTCTATCGGCTGTTCTTCATAAGAAAGATCTTGCTCCAGCGGTACAACTTCTGAGCTGTGTACATGTGAAGGATCTGGTATGTACTTTCTCAGGAGAGATACATGGAACACATCGTGAACTTGAGAGAGATTCGGTGGAAGCGCCAATAGGTAAGCTACCTTCCCAACACGATCCAGTATTTCGAAAGGACTGATATATCTTGGGCTCAACTTCCCCTTTTCCAAATCTCATAACCCTCTTCCAGGGAGATATTCGTAAGAACACTTTATCACCCACTTCAAACTCTAGGTCTTTTCTTCAGTTGTCGGCATAACTTTTCTATCGACTCTGAGCTTCTCTTATGTGTGGTTGAATAGATCTGACCTTTTCTGCCATTTCATCAACGAGATCAGGTCCTAATAGATTTCTTTCCCGAACTTCATCCCAGCAAGTTGGAGTCCTGCATTTCTTTCCATAGAGAGCTTTATAAGGAGCCATCTGAATACTGGAGTGAATTCTATTATTATAAGAAAATTCCACCAAATGTAGGTGTTGATCCCAACCTCCTTTGAAATCCATAGAGCAAGCTCTCAACATATCTTCTAGTGTTTGAATTGTTCTTTCAGACTGACCGTCTGTCTGGGGATGATAAGCAGTGCTGAAACTCAACTCTGTATCCAGAGTATGCTGAAGACTTCGCCAGAAATTCGAGTTAAATCTCAGATCCCGATCAGATATAATAGAAAGTGGTACTCCATGCAATCTTACCACTTCCTTTACATATATCCAGGCAAGATGATCTAGAGAGAAATCCTCTCTAATAGCAATGAAGTGTGCAGACTTTGTATGACGATCAACTATGACCCAAATAGCTTTACTGCCTTTGGATGTTTTAGGAAGTCCTGTGACAAAGTCCATAGTGATGTTTTCCCATTTTCATTCGGGTATGGGTAATGGTTGTAACATCCCCTTAGACTTCTGTCTCTCAGCTTTAACTTTTTGACAAACCAATCATCGAGAGACATATTCAGCAACATCTCTTTTCATGCCATCCCACCAGAAGTACTCCTTCAGGTCCCTATACATCTTCATGCTTCCAGGATGAATAGAGAATGATTAACTATGAGCCTCATCCAGCAGCTCCTTCTTTAATTCAGGGATGGGAGGAACACAAACCCGATTCCCGAACATTATTATCCCATCACAATCAAGGTTGAATTTAGGAACATTTCTCACCTTCTTTTGTAACTTGAAATCTTCTTTCTGTGCCTCTTTAATCTTCACATGTATAGATGGTTGAACATTCATTTGAGAAAGATAAGATTTTTCCCCTTCCATTATAATTCCAAGATCCATCCTTTGTAAATCCATAAATATTGGATCTTTTGTGATCCTCATCATGGATAAACTAGCATGGTCTTGTCGACTTAATGCATCTGCCACCTTGTTTGTTTTCCCAGGGTGGTAATGGATTGAGCAGTCATAATCCTTAATCAGCTCCAACCATCTTCTTTGACACATATTCGACTCTTTTTATGTGAAAATATACTTTAAAATTTTATGATCAGTATAAATATCACACCTTTCACCATAAAGGTAATGCCTCCAAATCTTTAATGCAAAGAGTACCGCAGCCAACTCCAAATCATGTGTTGGGTAATTTTTCTCATGGATTTTCAAATGTCGTGAGGCATAAGCTATCACCATATCATTTTTCATATGAACACACCCCAATACCTTCTTGGATGCATCACTATAGATCACAAACCATTCTCCACTACAAGGCAGTGTGAGCACAGGTGCACTGGATAACCTTCTTTTCAACTCCTTGAAATTCTCTTCACATTCCTCTGTCCAAACAAACTTAACTCCTTTCCGAGTAAACTTGGTGAGTGGATTAGATAATCGTGAAAAATCTATTACAAAACGTCGATAATATCCAGCCAAACCAAGAAAACTTCGGATCTTAGTTACTGTTGTTGGTCTTGACCATCTTTCGATAACCTCTGTTTTTGCTGGATCCACCGATATCCCCTCTTTTTAGATTATGTGACCCAAAAATGAAACTTTTTGAAGACAAAATTCACACTTGGTAAATTTGGCATAAAGATTCTCCTTTCTCAGGGTCTTCAAAAAAATTCTCAAGTGATCTTCATGCTCTTCCTTGCTCTTTGAATAGACAAGAATATCGTCTATAAAGACTACCACAAATTGATCAAGATAGTCTCTAAAGACTCTATTCATTATATCCATGAAGATAGAAGGGACATTAGTAAGACCAAATGGCATCACTATAAATTCATAGTGTCCATACCTTGTACGGAAAGCCGTCTTTGGTATATCCTCCCTTTTGACCCTTAATTGATGATACCCTGAATGAAGATCAATCTTGGAAAAGTATTGAGCTCCGCGTAGTTGGTCAAATAAGTCATCAATGCGTGGGAGAGGATATTTGTTCTTGATAGTGATCTTGTTAAGTTCTCAATAATCAATGCAGAGTCTCATTGATCCATCTTTCTTCTTAACAAATAGAACCGGTGCTCCCCAAGGTGACGCACTAGGGCGTATGAATCCATTATCAAGATTCTCTTGGAGTTGCTTCTTCAATTCCTGCAACTCAATTGGGGCCATTCTGTATGGTGTCTTTGAAATTGGAAAAGCACCTGGTACGAGTTCTATTGAAAACTCAACTTCACGATTTGGTGGAAGACCCGGTAATTCCTCCAGAAAGACATCATCAAACTCCCGTACAATGGGCATATTCTTAATCGTGAGTTTCTCACAAACAATTTGAGATAAATAACCTTCATTTAGTGGAATCAATACCCATAAGATGGATGAAATATCCACTGGAAGGTTATGTTCATCCATTCATTGATAGTCGATCGTAGATTGATCTGGAATATGAAATGTGACTTCCCTTCTTTGGTAATTGATATGAGCTCCATGTAAAGAAATCCAATCCATGCCAAGAATCACATCAAATTCCACTAAAGGAAGGATCACAAGATTTGCAGGAAGCACTTTCCCACAAACTTCGATCGGAGAATAATTTTAAACTTTTGATGCGACTGTTGTGCCATTAGGTGTTGTCACAGGTAACTCAACATCTAATTGTTGAGGTAATACGGTGACACCCTTAGAAAATTTTTCATAAATAAAAGAGTGGGTGGATCCAGAATCAAATAAAACATTTTCAACTTTAGAGTGGATGGTAAGTGTACCTTTTACCACTTCGTTATTGTACTCCACATCGCTGATAGAAATTGCATGTGACTTTCCTTTGCCTTTAGACTTAAGAGTTTGTTGACGTCGACCATCATCATCAACCCTTGGATTTGGGCATTGATTGGCATAATGCCCCATCACCTTGCACTTGAAACATTGATGTGTAGTAGGTTAATTCTGTGTATCCCTCCCTTTGTTTGAATCATTAGACATCTTCTTCAAATTATCACGGCATTCAAATGCCCTATGACTTTCCTTTCCACATTTGAAACATTTAGTTGTCCCTTAAAGACAACTCCCTCCATGTTTCTTTCCACACTTTGAGCATAAGGGAAAGCTCATCTTCTTTTCAGTGTGCTCTTTAGATTTTCATTTGAATTTCATTTTCCTCTTCTTATCAAACCCATGTGACTGATGGGTTACTCCAATCTCCATCTCGACTTTGAGAGCACATCGAATGATTTCCTCATAGCTATTGAAGTCCCTTATGGATAACTCCCTTCGAAGACTTGGTTTTAAGCCACTAAAGAATCGATCAATCTTACTCTCAGGTTAGATAATAATACCAGAAGCGTACCTTGAAAGTCTTGTAAAATTTGTAGCATAGGTACCAACAGATTCATCATCCCTTTATTTCAGTTCAAGAAAATCTTTCTCCATATTTGTTCGGAGAATACGAGGGAAGTACTTATTGAAAAATAAGTTCTTGAACTCGTCCCATTCCATAGACTCAATTTCATCCCTTTGCCTCGTATTCTTAATAAGATTCCACCATTGATCAGCATCTCCTTCCAAACGATACACTGCTAGGATGACTTTATCATGTTCAGAACATTGAAGAACTGAAAATATCTTTTTAGTAGTACTAATCCATTGTTCAGCAACTAATGGATCAGTAGACCCGCTGAAAGAAGGTGGACGCTGCCTCATGAAGGATTCAACAGAATGATTCTCATTACTTTGCTCGTTTGGAAGTTCTGCATGATTCATAGCTTGAGAAAGTTGTGTGATCATGGCTACAAGATTTTTCATTCCAGCTCCCATATCGTTTGGTTGCTCAGGGGGACAATCATTTCATTGCCCATCGCATTCCGCATTAACACGGTTCCTTCGGGTTCCAGCCATTGACTAAAACCAAGAGGAATAGTGTGAGAAGCACTAATTATAATAGGAAAACCACATAATCAAGGATAAAATTTCACACTTAAGGTCTTATCCTAGGGTATTCATGGCCATTTCTAAAACACTAAGATTGTGTTCTATGGTTAGACTTATACTTATGGTTCTTACTAAGGCTTTCACATCCTAGTTTCCAAAGGTTGACTATACCATTCCTCTGATACCAACTAAAACGACCCATACTTTACATACATTGTTAATACTTCAAAATTGAAGCACACTTATTACAACATATGCCAAAACCACAAAGGACCGTATAGGTATAGTGTCTTTAGAAACTGGGAAACATAAAAAACTGGTTCATAAATCTTTTACAGTGTCTCCCATTTATTTCATCATATCTAGGGTCCCTTTTAGTATATTCTACTTAATATCCATCTTCCTAACCTGGGGAAAAGAAAACATACAAAAACGGGTGAGCTCAAATGCTCAGCAAGGGAAAATAAAGGAAATAAAAATCATATCATATCTTTTTGAAAATCATAACCTGCAAAAGAGATCATAATATCATAACATGGAATAAATCATAGAAGTGAAAATGAGATCCCCATAATCATAACATAAAACTTGAAACTTTGTGGAATGCACACATAATCATGGAAAATCATTTCTTGTTAGTCATGACTCATTGCCGAGACTATCGTAGCGGACAAAGTCCATTTATGAACCGAGTTCACTCCTCGTTTCAGTCCTGTATCACTGAACCGAATTAAAATTCCATTCCAGCCATGTCTATCTCATGAGATATAAATCGTTACCTAATGTATTGGAGGGAGATATAGGTCCCACCCATCTTATAATGAATCCTTTCTTATGTGTGCCACATAATCATAAATCATACATCATCGTATAACACATGTAACAAAAATGGGATTCTTGAAACATCATGACATCATAAAACAAATCATATAAGGTAAATGACTTCATAAAAATAATTCCCTCACAAAATAATAAAATCAATGTAATAATAGTGATAAAAACAGAACCCTTTATTATCTTAGATGGAAAATAATTTTGATAAAACACTTGAACTCCATTCTTGAGAAAAATATCCTTTCTTCTTCAAAAACACTTTTCTTTTCATAACATATCATTCAATTATAAACTAAAGGAATTTGATCAATAATAAACTTGAAAACTTGTAAAGTAAGCTTCTTGGAAATAATTTTTTAATAATCCATTCATGCCGTACAAGTTAAAAAAACATTCGTCGTACTTTTGTCAGAAAAGTCAAAAAGTACCTCGTACGAAAAAACAACAAAAGATTCATTTCATATTCTTTACTAAAAACTCACCGATGGGTAAAATTGGATTTATACTATTGTAAGTGGATGGAAACAATATTACATATTGAGGGAACATGGATGTGGATGATAAAATACACCCCAGTGAATACCAAAGTATAAACAATCTCGGATAAAAATGAGATTGTGATATTTCACCTTACCTTAGGTCCAATTTGCTTTGTACATGTCCGAAGCTCCTGTATAATGGTTTAAATAAAGTTATTGACTTATTACAGAATCATACATATTGATATGATATCATATATGGTCATATTCTTAGCTTCTTATTAGTAATATTTCATTGTTACTTGTTACTCGTGTCTTTATTGCCTTTTGTTCTTATGCATGTTTTGCCGAATAAATTCTTATTATTCTTTTAAGGATATATATACCTTATATCCAGAATGGTATTAGTATAACATATATCATATTTATTCATTCAATTCATTTATATAATTACTATTTAATGATGATCATGTAGAACGAGTCGCATCACATCGTGGAGACGGTATTCCGTACGTACACACGGGTGATGATATCGTTCCCATGATCGTGGAATTGTATTGGAGTGTATGTATACTATTTCAGAATCAATATCACTTTTTAATAGTCATATATAGTTATTATTTACACCATTATACCCATCCAAGTAAGGTGGTGATGTAAAATAGATTACACCACGGCGTGGAGACGGTATTCTGTACGTACGCACGCGCGGTGATTTCATTTTTCCGTAGGATGGATAGAAGGGGAATTAGGGTTGTTTAATATTTATAATAACATATCAGTATGTAAGTAATACTGATGTAATTACTTTATCATGAAACAACTAAAGAAGAAGAAGTTGAAGAAGAAAGAAATTGAAAATATCGGTAATGGATATTACCACTTCTTTTAAACGCCTCTTTGAATCCTCCACTTAGGGAGCTAAGATTGGTCTTTGAAGAAAACCAGGACCTCTAGGATTATTCCAGGGAAGTGGAGAAGGGATTTTGGCTGGGGTGTTCCGAGCTTGGGTGCTCAAATTGGTGTGAGGAGGAGGGGGAGGAGGTGCCCTTTTATAAAGGAGGAGAGGGGCACCTTAGGAATATCTCAAAATATTATTTTATATTAAAGTCAAAATCGGTTTATAATGGTTCCAAAGGGTCTTATTTCGAAGGTAAAGTGGGGATGGGTCGGAATACTATCAACCAATAGGATTTAGACATGTTTAGGGTATTATTTTAACCTTATCAATTAGATTTAACTCTAAGTTAAATAATTTAACTTTTACCGTGTCTTTTTGTTTTCTTTCACTATATGGTTAATACACTTACAATAACATGCCAAACGAAACCCAAATTGTTTATTATTAACATATATATCCTTATCTAAGTCATTTTACCGAACCTTAGATTTTTAGGAATAAAATAACAATTAATAATATAATATTTGATTTAAAAACTATTTTGTGTCAATTTTGACACTATTTGATATATGATTTTTTGTGAAAGTCATAACAGAATTATATGTTCGAACCAAGTTGATTAAATCAACACTAATATATCATAGTAACCTAGAAAAATAGTTTAATTCATAAAAGTCTCAAATTACATTTATTTTTGTATTTATAACATCAATTATGTCAATATTTCATTAATAAGATAATTACTGCATCATCATTGTGTCATAAATAAATTAAATTATTTAATATCTAAAAATTACAAATAAAATACCATTATGTAGGAAATCTTTTTAGATTTCTAATGAATATTTATAGTCGAATTTATCTTATGTATAACCCCATATTAAAAATGATTTACTTATTAAACTTTGATTTTAACTATTTTAACCCTTCTTTAAATAAATTAATAATAAATGTCCTAATCTAACCCAAGTGGGCCTAAATGGTCATATTTTATTCCTAAGATTGATTTTGGTCGAATTAAACTTATCCAAAAGAATTAGGACATGTGTTATGGTAATAGTAATATCATATTTACCCTTAGTTACCCTATATACTATTAACCGCGGTAAAAAAATAAAAAGTTACTATTCTCCAAAATATTTTTTTTATCTCATTGAACCACATTTTACTTACTGATATCATCCGTGTCTGTCGGATTTTCGAAATTCCATTCACAGAAGCGGTAAAATTAAGTTTTATGCAAAATTCAGTTTTTAACCTACTACTTAGTGGTTTCACTATTCATCAAAAATTGAAAGTTTTCAGAAAAATACCAAAATTTCAGCCTAGGATAATTTCGATATTCCGAATCCAAAAATGAAGTCCATTTTGAAAAATAAAATTTATAAAATTTCAAAAAGTGGTTATTACTATTCATAACGGCTAGTTTTAATAATATTTTAATAGCATATCGTTGTTTAGTGAAACTCGGTATTGCGTACGACGCAAACTATCGAGGAAGGTCGTGATTGCGTGTAAAGTAAGCCAAGAAAGTGTGTAGTGAAAGATTCCTTTGATGATATATAAAAACAAAATATTACTCATAAAAATCTCGGGTGTTACATCCCATAGATGGGAAATTCTCCCACGATACGTCACTGACCAGTTTATTGGTATAGATGTTTTTCGTAGTCTTTTCAACATAGGATTTGGGATCAACCTAATCCCAACTAAAAAACTATGAAAAATGGGGTTCTTTGAGGATGATATGAGTCCCTGTGATCTGAAAATTCAAGGTTATGATAGGACGCTATAGACACCGGCTAGCAAGATCTGCCTGAAGATCTAGCTCAATGGCCTAGTTTCCAGCACTATGTTCATGGTTCATTCACAGGACACTCCCTACATTGCATTGATGGATAGGCCATGGCTCGACCTTCTTGCGGCATTTCCATCATCATATCACCAGTGCATCAAGTACTCCATTAATGGTTGAGTGGGAATACTTCAAGGTGACATATCTCCCATTTATTCTTGTTAAGCCTTAAATTTTAATGATGACTATTACAAGAGCAAGGAATCAATGATTCTGGCTAATGAGGTTGAGAATGCTATGACTGCGACCAACCTGTGGATAGATCTAGATGACGAAAGCATCTTTCCAATCCACCGATTGGAGGCAAAAAACCCGAACGTGGGAAAATTCTTCAATGTTTCTAGAATGATGGGGGAGCACATTCTGATGTCTAAGAGATAACAGAAGATCACCTCATACTCCTACACAAATCAGGCTCCAGTGATCCGAGAGCCCCATACACCCATATGGTATCAGGATGTCCGCCCAATGGCGACGTCAATAAGTCATACTTTATTCTTTCACTGGGCTAGGATAAACAGGATCAAGTAGATGTGACACTATTTCTATGATATCAAAAAGTGTGGCCCAATGAGCTGAAGACCAGATGGGATTGGATCAAAAACCTTCATCTCTATGGTTTCTTAAGCACAGGAGTCCCTTGATGCAAAGTATATAGCGGTTCAGGCTGGTACCAACCTCCCATCGGGATCTTTCAAATCAGTGGGAACTCCTCCCACAGAGGATCCCTCTTCCATAAGTGAATAATATTATTTAGAGGATGTCCCCAATCTTTTGAAGAGGGATTATTCACCACAGTCGATGAATTTGTGAAGGTGAACCTCTGTAGCGAGGCAGATCCGAAACCCACATTGATCAGTGCTTCTATGCTTCTCTAGGAGCAAAAATTGTACTTGGACTTCCTCAAATGACACCGTGATGTGTTATCTATTAGTTTTGATGAGATTATAGTAATATGACCTCAGGTATCCATCCAATGTCTCGGCCTCCCCATAAATCATCGTGGGTTCAGACACACTCCCAGAAAGATGCAGTCTTCTCACGAGGCCATGGTCGAACCCGATGTTGATAAGCTTATCAAATTCAATTTTGTTAAGGAGGTCCAGCACCCCAAATGGATAGAAACATTGTGCCAGTATCAAATATGAATGAATAGATCAGAGTCTACATCGACGTCCGGGATCTCAACCGTCATTGCCCGAGGGATGATTTCACCCTTACAATGACAGAATTGTTGATCGACGTGACAGCTAGGTTCCAAGAACTCTCCTTCATCGATGTGTACTATGGGTATAACCAAATCCAAATGGATCCTAAGAATCATGATTGTAAAACCTTCAGGGCACCTCAAGGGACTTTTTTCATTCCATGTCATGCCCTTCGGTCTATAGAATATATGTCCCACCTATCAGCAGTCAAGGCATCTCATATTTAAGTCAATCCATGGGACCCTGGTGGAATTCTATGTTGATGATCGGGTGGTCAAATATCGCCAGTGTTAGGACCATCTCAAAGACCTTGAGAAAGTGTTCAGCTTCCTCCGTTATCACCACCTAAGGAAGAATCCATTGAAGTGTGCCTTTAGGGTCACCTCTGGAATGTTTCATAGCTTTGTTGTTAGATATCAGGGCATTTCGATCGACACGGAGAAGATCAATGTCATTAGCCAGATGACTCCCCCGAGAAACATATTAGATCTATGGGGTTTCCAAGGACACATAGCCTACATGCACCGATTCATTGCGAATCTGGCCGGCAAGTGTAAGCCCTTTTCCCGGCTCATGAATAAAGGAATTGTCTATGAGTGGGATGAAGAATGTCAAAATAATTTCAGGTAAATCAATAATAATATGCTCTAGTCTTCGGTCTTAATGCCACCCATATCTATACATCCCATGGTCATTTATATGACCTCCCTAGAATTATCTCTCGGCACCCTTCTCGCCCATAAGAACAATGAGGGAACATAGAATAGTCTCAAATATCATAGCTGAGAAATATTTGATGCAGAGACTAGATACTGCTTGATCGAGAAGATATTCCTTGAACTGGTATTCACAGTATAGATATTACGACATTACATACAACACCATGAGGTAGAGTTAGTGTCCCGGGTGGATCTGTTGAAGTACATCCTGAACCATCCAATGTTGGCAGGCCGTCTAACTCGGTGGGCAGTAATCCATCAGCAGTTGAACGTCATGTTTTTTCCTTAGAATGATATCATGGGGAAAGCATTCACAGAGTTCCTCGTCGCCCATCCAGCTTCTACATACTATTACTTGGACATTCATTTTCCCGATGAAGTAATTCTCTCAGTAGGTCATGCCATTTTGTTCTAGCAGATGCACTTTGATAGTACCTCCTAGAGCCCTACTGATAGAATTCTTAATGACCCCAGACTCAACAAGGTATGCTTGGGAATCATCTACAACACCCCAACACAAACCATTCTACTGTATCATTCATGATTTCATAAGGTTTCAACTAATAATGAGTGAGAATACAAGGCTCTCATTACTGGCATCAAGATGGCCCTTGAGATTAATGTTTTCCACTTGCATGTGAATGGGGACTCCAAGCTAGTCATCAAGAAGATAAATAGTCACTATGTTTTCAGGAAACCAAAGCTTGTACCAGTGTTGGAACACACCCTCCAGCTGACGGACCTACTCCCATCTTGGACAGAAGTTACTCATGTCCCCTGATCCTAGAATAGTCAAGGTGATGCCTTGGCTAGCCTAGCTGCATCACTTGCAGAGCCTGAAAAAGATGATTTGATTATCAACATGACGCATCAGAGAGTCATAAATCCCCCCACCCCAGATGATGATGTTAGCCCATAGGTAAGCCACTTTAAAACTAGCACCTCAATGCCAGGACCTCCAGGTCCCCTAAATGCAGTGATTGAGGTGACTCCCAACTACAGAACCTCCTATTTCAAATACCATTAGAACGTTAATCTCCCAGTAGATTGAGCTGAGCATGAGAGAATCTGACGTTGTGCATTATAGTTTACCCTTCAGTGTGGTCACAATCTTGAGAAGATCCTCTATAAGCACATGTTTGCTAGGATTATCCCCTGTTGCATTCAAGGAGCTAGGATTCATCAATTCATTCAGGAGGTTCATACCATTTCATGTGGGGCTCATCTGACTAGGCTGAAACTATCTCACAAGATCTAGAGGCTGGGATATTTTTTGTCCCTGCATGATTCGTGACAGCATCAAGTTTTCCAAGTGGTTCCATGCATGCCAAATTCATTCGAACATTGTGCTTCAGCTGCTAGAGCTTCTCCACACTACTAAGTACTCTTGGTCCTTTGCAGTATAGGGACTCGATGTTGTGGGACCATATCCACCAGTGATAGCTCACCAATGATGGTTCATCCTAAACACTACATATTTCTTTTCAAAGTGAGAATATGTTGTGCCGCTCAAGGAGGTCAAGTCCCATTCTATCGTCGACTTTGGGAGCTCCAATATCATCTATCGGTTTTGAGTTCCTCATGTCATACACGCTGATAATGGAAACATATTTAGGGTAGCATAGTTGAAGAAATTTTATTCCAAGTACAACATCTTTTCTATCCATACCTCCCACTACCACATGCAAGAAAATTGACAGATCAAGGAGTTCAATAAAACACTCTCTAACATTCTGCAGAAAATTGCTTTGTATAAAATGAAGGGTTAGCGAGGAAAGCTACTCAATGATCTCAGGTATAATATGATGATGAATCATAATTACACACAAGTTACCCCATAATCCTTGGTTTATGTAATAGAGGCCATCCTTCCAATCGAGATTCAGTTTCCTTCATTACACAAAATTGTCTATGATCAGCAGACACAAGATAAAGTAGCTAAAATCTATCTGGCTGAATTGGATGCACTTGAGGAGAATAGACGGCATGACCTGCACAATATAAAGAGGCATTAAAACAATATAGCTATAGATTTCAACAAGAAATGTTTCCTATTCTCTTTCCTACAAGGTGACTTGGTGATGGATTTTAGAATACAAATGATACCTTTGTGGAAACCACCCAAATTGGATCCCAAATGGGATGTTCCTTACATCATTCACAGGGTTTATTCCAATGGAACATACTCCCTAGTTACCATTGATTGTGATCATATAACTCATCCCACCAATGCCATGTGTATCAAACAATACTTTTCCTGGGAAAAGGCGGTCCTAAACGGCCTTAAGTTTTTCTTTCCATACCACAAGACATCAGAATGTGTGGTTCATGTGAATTGAAGGATGTAAAACTGTTCAGCACTTGTCCAGCATGACATTAAACTATGAGCGGTAGATGTACCTCATTCCCCGCATGACATTAAACTGTATATGATCCAGCATTATGTAAAACTATATTTGGTCCTACACAACCTTAATCTATCATGTCATGCATGACATTAAACTTCATGTCACACAACTAGATGTAAAACCACATGAACTACGTATGGCTTGATTCCCATCCTCATGGGATACATAGGAATGCTTGGACGCTTCATCTTGAGTCAATCCCCCAGTTTCCTCTTTGACTATCTTCCCTGGGTATTTTTCTCTTAGAGGATCCTACATGGTTTAGTTTAGGATTTTTTGGCCCCACTCATGTCTGTATTACGATGATCGCACCATGTGCTCACCTCCTCAATATTTTATTCTCCCACGTCCCCATCTCACGATGTTAAACTGCTTGGCCTTCAAGAACTATGTATGGATTGATTCTCATCCTCACTGGATATGTTGGAATGCCCAGAAATATTGTCTCTTGGTCTAGCCCCAACTTCAAAATACCCCCTTGGGTCATAAAACATGGTGTGGTGTTGGAATTCTCCCTCCTTTACATCGGATTCATCATGACCACACCATATATCCCCTTCCCTGTAGATATCCACCTCTTTCATTGTCCATCTTGACGTTAAATTTCACAGTCACATTTATGCTCCACACACTCCATCATTTGGGTTTCCATAACATTTCACATTCAAAAGGGCCCCCAAATGGTATGGATTCTTACCCTAAGGGATCTCCTATCAATTCGGGCCAATGCCCTGGAAGACCTCGAAATAAAAATTGATATAAGTCCCACATTGCAAATATGGTCAGTGGTCTACACTCATTTGTAGTTCCCATTTAAGTCCATATGATATAGATGTTGTGTTCCGAACCTAGTCAATATCTATAATTTTTCATTTTCACCACCCCCATATGTCTCAAACATTGAGTGTAGTGGTTCATTCTGCCTCGTTGTCTCATCATACTTCAGTCTTCCATGGGAAAGAGTGTGAGTCCAGTTGTCGAACGATTATATGATGGGAGAGCATATTCCTACTCCTTGCTTCCCACACCGAGTATTGCTCACGTGGGCTTAGGATTTGCGGTAAGTCAATACCTGAATGAGGGGTCATATGACTACAGTTGGTCGGGACTCCCAGCCTCAGGTCCCTCAACCCTTTTGGCCCCCTGGCCCACTAATCTTGGATTGTGTGGTCTGTTATAGACTCATGTCCTCATACACGTTGGGAAATTTTTCCTATGCCCCAGATATCCCCTTGAGAAATCCCTCCACCTATCATCCTTTCTGCATGCACCGACCCGACCATGCATCGTACGCCCCATCATTTGGGTTTCCATCATTTTATATATCCAAAGGACCCCCGAATTGCATGAATGCTCGGCCCAAGGGATCTCCTAACATTTCAGGAAAAAGTCCTCAAGGATTTCGAACGAAAAATTAACACATGCCCCGTTTTGAGAATGTGGTCAATGTTCGATGCTCAATTGTATATCCCCAATCCTTGGTAACAAAAATACGAATATTGTGTTGTGGAAATGTTCAATATCTATCCTCTATCATAGTTTTAGTTTTGTGTATTCTAATAGGGGAAATGATTTTCCCTCTCTACTCATCTTTCTCATACATATGACGTTAAAATAGGAATCTATGGTCTGAGCCCTATGACCTTAAACTATGAGTACTATCATCCACGCCATAAGACATTACACTAAGAACTAGTTGGGACTTCCCATTTCTAGTCCCTCACCCTTTTTCCCCTTTTCCCAAGTTTTCATTCAGGATTATATGATGTGGTATGATATTATTCCCTCATTCATCTTTGGATAGTCGTCGTACCATACACATCCCTTGTTGGGCTACCTTTCCCCTTTTTGCATCCATTCCACATGACGTTAAACAGTACAACATAATTCCTCAGAACAATGTGTTGTTTTATTCCCATCCTTACCTGATACATAGGACAACCCAAAAATTTAATCATCATGTCCATCCCAATCTCTTAGAAACCTCCTTATCATTCTAGCCTCTTAGTCTGATTCCTTCTAGGGGAGGGGTCCACAGTGTGCTATGGGTTATATCCACATTCACGTCAGGTTTGTAACAACCAAACCACATACCTCTCTCTCTTGAGTTACCTTTTCTCCCTTTTCCTACACTCATCTTTTCAAGTAGGATCCTCTTAATTTGTACCCCTCGACCCTCTTCAGTGATTCACCAATATTCCAAGGAGTACTCTGGTTCAGTACCTAGAGTGTCGGATTCTACCTAGACATTCTTTCACCTGTTTTTCAGTCTTCGTGTTCCCCTTAATTTATAATTTGATTATCTTTCACATCCTAGGGGGCCCCCAAATGGCATGGATGCTCGGCCCAAGGGCCCTCCTACCACTACGAGCCAGTTTTTTCAAGGGTTTCGAACAAAAAATTGTAACAAGTCCCGCGTTGCAAATATGGTCAGGGCTTGACACTCATTTGTGGTTCCCATTCCAAGTCACAAGATATGGGTACTATGTTTTCAACATGGTCAACTGTTAACATCCATCGTCACACAATCCCCATCAAGCCTTAAATTTGGGTAACATTATTCACATCATTTTCAACCCCATCATGTCAAAGTATAATTTTGAGCCTCGTAGAACTATCCCTCAGTGCTCATTTTCATGTTAGGAGGACAATTCCTCGATAAGTTTTCATTCAGGGCTCCACAATGATTTCCCCTTCATGTGTATCCCATCTGTTTCAAAGACCTATTCATCCCTTTATTCCCACACTGAGTTTGACACAGGTGGGCTTACGGATCGGGTTGTGGTCTCTGTTCTCTTGGAAGAGTTTCGCCTCTCCATGGTCTAAGATTTAAGGCATTAATCTAATATCTCCTTAAACATATTCTCCTTATAAATATGTCCAAATTTATTCCCATCGCCATAGGATATGTAGGAAGGCCCATAAATCTCATATTTGGGTCCATATCAGGTTCCACTAACTATCTCTTCTGTTTAGGCTTTTAGTCCCCAACTCATATAGGATTGTGTGGTGTGGGGTGTGTGGACTTATGGCCTCGTTCATTACAGGTTATCTATAGTCATAGCACATAATCCCATTGTAGGATAAAGTCCCTCCCACCTCTTGTCCTGCATGAGATTAATATGTATATCATCCTCCATGATGTTAAATTGTGTATGGTCTTACATGAACTTAAAATATTACATCCTATATGAAATTAAACTTCCATTATCACAACTACACGTGGCTTCATTTTCATCCTCAAGGGATACATAGGAACACTTGGATGTTTTGTCCACTGGTTCATCCCCATATTTTCCAACCTCTACTGGCCCCTCAGTCTGAGGTTTCTTCTTTTGGATCATGCATGCTGTGATGTGGACCTCTTCCTCATTCACGTCGGGTATAATTTATCACATCATGTTAATTCCCCCTATGGTCCCACATGACTTTAAACTCTTGGGTCATTGTTCATTGATGTTAAAATGCATGCTTTTTCCAACCACATGACCTTAAACATTGACATTATCATCCTATCCACAAGATGGAAATGGAACTACATCATGGTTTCCTCACTCGAGGGGACATCATGTTGTGTATTGGTCATCCACCATACCTTTATTCCCTGCATATATATGTCTTGATTCATGTAGAAATACTAGGATTCTATGTCCTAGGTGTATCGCTTCACAAAAAGACCACATATATATCCTAAAGGACAATGAAGATCTATCAAATAACTCTTCCTTTGGTGTGAGGGCCAGACTCACACGACCTATCCCTAGCACTCTTACCTTACCATGATAAATATAGAACTATGTATGGCTTGATTCCAATTCTCATGGGTATGTAGGAATTCCCTGGCACTTTGAATCCGTCCCAGCCTAACATTAACTTTTGGTCCCTCGACCTAAATGTTTCCCGGTGAGCACATTGTGGTGATACGGACTCCTGCTATCCTCATTCACATTGGGTTTAGTAATTACATATCCATATGTCTCCCTCCCTCAGTTCCATCTATGGTACAAGCTCTATGAATGTTATCTAAGTCCACTCCGTGTCGTTTCCACATGACATTAAACTGCATGACATTTTCCAGAACTATGTAGTCTTGATTCCCATCCTCATGAGATATACAAGAATGCCCAAGTATCTTGTCTTCAGGTCCATCCCCAAGAATATTAAATCCTATCCCCTATTTTTTCCCTTTTCTTGAATGTGTTTGGGAAAATGTTGTGTGGAGTGTACCTCAAAGGGTTTTCATTCATGCCGGGTTTTGCAACAGCTGCACCATGTGCCTCCCTTTCATTTTTCCCTTCTGATTCGAGCTCTATGACCCTAAACTAAGATCTCCCTATAAGAAATACTCATCAGGATTGGATACTTTTCTTCCCTCCACACAGTCCATTAAATCAAGTATGCTCTTAATGGTCCACCCTAGGACCTTAAGTAGGAAGGGTCTGACCCCAAGACCCTTGTCCTTGGAAAGGGACTCGACTCCCTCTATCTGATGAGTCTTATTTTCATAGTCAAATGCATTGGGACAAAGAGCCCGAATTCTAGAATTTTCACAGTGATGTTCTTAAATTCCATGTACAAGAATTGTGAGCTCATTATTTTCATCCTCATCCAATTCCACATCTGAAGGTACCACCTTTATGGCCTGGTCTCATGCCACATTGTCTTACCTACCTTCTTAGTCCAACATCCCTGAGGACCTCGGACGACATATGCGACAGGTCCCGTATGACAACCTTGCTCTTTATTACCCACATAAACATGATTTATTACATAAACTATTGACTTGATACAACATGGAAGATCGAGAGGTATACTATATTTGGGTCTTAGTAACATTACATAGCAACTTAAAACATGAAACACAACATCTTTATTGAAAACAACCTTTACATGACCACTAAATTCTCTCATACTTCACATTTCATAGGATAACCTGATGACATGTATAACAAAAGGGAGAGCTATAAAACCCATTAAGGGAATAAACATGAAATAACATGAGGAATACAATACATGGTAAATGGTAAGAATATAAATGGATCACAAGAGAATCATGAACATAAATGCCTGATAAATCATGATAATCATAACATGGAGATGTGGAAACAACACTATACATGGAATTAGCATGAGCCAAGTCACATTGCAAATGAAGCATGAGTAATCCCTCATTGCACATGAAGCACAAGTAAACCATCATTGCACTTGGATTACCATGATTCAACACTCATTTATTATGATGTATCTTGATACTATACTTTACCCAATGCATTGGAGCGCTATCAGGGTGCACCCTTCTTAAACATTTCATTTCATGCATTATTGTGCCACATGGATCATAAAAAATGGATTCATTAAACATCATAATTTTTTCCATGATAAAGAAATGTTGAATTCATACATGAAACTATATAATCTATATGTAAATGTGCATAAAGGTGAATACCCTTGATAGAGGAATGGGCATGGTATTCACTACACAATGACAATGTCTTGGAAAAACATTGTGCAATTTCAGCAGCATAATGGCATGACATAAGAATTAATAAAAATGGTTGATGAGAGAGAAATGGGTGTCTCATCATGTGTACATGAAATGGACTGTAAGGGGTCATATAGATACATGCCCCAAAAATTGTAATGGAATTTAGATTCATGATACAAAATAATTTCATTAATATAAATGAGGAGAGAGAAATTCCTTTCGGAATTTCGACATTGTAACAGGTGTACATGAGAAGAATTTTATGAGAGAGAAATGGGTCTCCCATAATTAAAAAATAAAGGGGGATGTGTGGGGTTGGTGCGAAACAATACCGCAACATTTATAATTGATATTAAAAGGGAATAAAAACTTTATTAAAATTTGAAAAAAATGAAAAAGGGTGAAAACCTTTGCTTGGAAATGTGATTCCAAAGGCTTGGGAGAGGATTTAGAGAGGCTTCTTGGGAGCTTGGGGTGCCTTGGGAGGATTCTAGAGAGAGGTGGTCAGAGGTTGGACGAACTAAAAAGGTTTTGAGTGAAGAGGAAGTGGGTGCTTGGGTGGGTTTACATAGGAAAGGAGAGGGAGTTTTTAATTATTTAGGTTTGGGACACCTCACATTAAACTAATCAAAAACAGAAACAATCCCATGGTTTTTGCCCCTGATTTTTCGAAAAGGGGAGTTTAAAACACCTTTTTATAAGGAAAATGGCCGAAATACTTAAAATAATAGGGTTTCTTATGTGGACGTGAGTCACAGTATCAAAGAAGACAATTTAAAAAGACAAAATGTTTTATAAACCTTGAATGGTCCACTAAGGCTTTGTAAAATAAATCAAAAAAACCCAAAATCAAATTATTTTAATTGTAAAACATATATTGGCCGAAAAAAATATTTATATTATTTTATTAGATCACTATTGGGTCTTTATTATGTCATAAAACACAATATATATTTAGACGGTATTTAATTTTTACCCAAAAATTCAACTGTCTCAGAAAATTATGAAAAATTCACCATTGGATAATTTCAACCTCCTGATTCCAAAATAAATATTTCTTTCATCTAAATAATTTTTTAAATGTCTAAATCTTTACTTTTAATATAAAGACCGATATTTATCGAAAATTCATGGGTTTTGACAATAATAGCTTTCAAACCATAATAAAAATTACAATTGCATTCATAAAATTATATGAATTTTTGTATTTAATTAAAATAAATTTAATTATAATAATAATATTTTAATAAAATATTATTTAATTCAAAAATAAATTAACTCATCAAAATATATTTTTTTCGTTGAATATTAAATAAAAATATTATTTGAGCAATAAAAACTATTTACAAAGTAACAATAATAAAATGAATTCATATTATTTATAAAAAAATAATGTACATAGTCATAGTACTAGGGTCTTGTTACATAACCCCTTATACCACCCGCATAAGACTAAAGGGTATGGTGTACAATGGTGACAGACTCTTGGGGTGTCTTGGATAACAACGCTCGGGTGGTAATCTCGATTAACTACCACTTCTCCCATAGTTGGATCATATCAAACTTAACGTGTTCAAGCTCAGATTGGGATTGGTCGAGACAGAAACCCAATGACACCACATCATTTTCGAGCTTTGACAAATGGGATTCATATGGGGCTAGTCTATTTGATGAGGCCATCACTTCCTTTGTTTGAGTAAATTGGATTTGTTAAAGCCCTATATTTATACTAATCATGTGATCACTACTTAACGACTATATTAGCAACGGTCACAATTGATAGCATTAATTTTAAATAATTAATCATAAAAAAATGAGGTTGATATTTTATATAACCATAATAAGACATTTAATTAGATCAAGTGGAATTTTTATTAATGAACGTTTGGGTCGTTATAATCTCCCCCTTTAAGAAATTTCACACTCGAAATTTCCTCTTCCCACACTAAAAAAGATGAGGGTAACCTTACTTCATCACTTCCTCCGATTCCCATGTTGCTTCTTCAAACATGTGGTTTCTCCACAACACCTTCACGGGGGGAATTGTCTTATTTCGTAGGTCTTTTTCTCTACGATCTAAGATCTTCACTAATTTATCCTCGTAACGAAGATCATCATCTAGTTGTACTACCTCAGAAAAGAGTACATGTGAAGGGTCTAGTGTGTACTTACATAAGATAGAGACATTAAAGACATCATATAATTTGAACCTGGTAGGTGGAAGTGCTAGTTGATAGACCATAGCCCCGACATGATCAAGAATCTTAAAGGGGCCGATATACCTAGGACATAAGATCAATTTATTTTCAATCCTCATGATCTTCTTCCAATGAGATATGCATATAAATACCATTTCCCCATCTTTAAACTCATGGTCTTATCGACAGTTATCAGCAAAACTCTTCTGTCGACTCTGGGCTGCCTTGATATGTTGCTGAATGGTTTTCACCTTATCCATAATTTCTTCAAACTTTTTTGGTCCTAGTATATTATTCTCACCGACATCATCACAACACACCAGTGTTCTGCACCATTTCCCAAAATGGGATTCATATGGATCTATTTGGATGCTCGAGTGGAAATTTTTATTGTAGGAGAATTTAACCAGAGGAAGATGTTGATCCCCTCCTTTAAATTCCATTTAACTTCATCTTAACATATCTTCCAGTGTTTGAATAGTTCAATCTGATTGGTCAACCATTTGAGAATGATAGGTCGTAATAAAGATAAGTTCAGTATCAAGAGCGTGTTGAAGACTCTTCTAAAACATAGTGGTGAATCTTGGATCTTGATCAGATATAATAGATAGTGGTACTTCATGAAACTTTACCACTTCCATGATATATATCTGTGCCAGTTGATCCAATGAGAAATCCTCCCAAATTTAAATGAAGTGAGAAGACTTTGTAAGATGATCCACAACAACCCAGATTGCATTGTTTCCTTTGGATGTCTTCATAAGTCCGGTGACAAAGTCCATGGTGATTTTATCCCATTTCCATGCTGGTATGGGTAATGGTTGCATCATACACTTAGACTTTTGTCTCTCAACCTTCACTTTCAGACACACCTGTAACTTTGATTTAAATTTAGAGATCTGCTTCTTCATATTATCCAACAAATAATTCTCTCAGAGATCTCAATACATCATTGTGTTTCCTTGAGTAATAGTGAAATTTGAACCATGTGCATCATCCAAAAGTTACTTATTCAGCTATGAAATTGATGGAACATATAGAATTTTTCAAATCTCACAATTCCTTCTTCATTAACATTAAACTCTGAGGATTTCCCTTTTCTGATTGCTTACACTTTCTTCTAAATTCCCACATCATCATTTTGAGAATCATTTATCTTTTCCAAAAGAGATGGTTGAGAAATCATTTTTGAATGGATAGATGATGGTACCATCTTTATGATTCCCATGTCCATCTTCATCAAGTCTAAGAATATTGGATCCTTCTCAATTCTCATTAATGATAGAATTGTTGGGTGATTTCTACTTAGATTACCTACCACCTTGTTCGGTTTCCCAGGGTGGTAATGGATAGAGAATTCATAATCTTTGATCAGATCTAACCATCATCGTTGGCCCATGTTCAACTATTTATGTTTGAATATATACATGATGATTTTGTGGTCCGTATATATTTCACACTTCTCCCCTAAGAGATAATGCTGATTTTTTTTTAAAAAGAATATCACCACAGCTAACTCCAGATCATGTGTTAGATAATTCTGCTCATGAACATTCAATTACCTTGATTCAAAGGCAATGTCTTTGTTATTTTTAATCAACACATACCCCAGAACATTCTTCAAAGCATCACTTAATACTATAAAAAGTTATCCACTTGTGGGTAATGTGGGCACATGCGTAGTGATAAGACTCCTTTTCAACTCCTTGATGCATTCTTCGAATTCATCACTCCATGAAAATTGTACTCCCTTCAGAGTAAGCTTGGTAAAAGGGTTGAAAAAACATGAGAAATTTCTCACAAATCATCGATAATATCCAACTAACCCCAAGAAGCTACGGATATCTGTTACCGATGTTGGACTTATCCATCCCTCAAATGCATCTGTTTTGGAGGGATCCATAGATATCCCATTTCATGAAATGATATGGCCCAAGAATGAGATGTCCTTTAACCAGAACATATACTTGTTGTACATTTCATAGAGATTATCCTTCCGCAAGGACTCTAGTACATTTCTTATATGCTCTTCATGATCCTCTTTGGTTATTGAGTATATCAGAATATCATCTATAAATACTACCAAAAATTTGTCGAGGTAATATCTATAGACTCTATTCATCATTTCCATGAATATTGTTGGAGAATTAGTGAGTCCGAAAGGCATTACTATCAATTCATAGTTCCCGTAACTTGTACGACAATTAGTCTTGGAAATATCATCCTTCTTCACCCTTACTTGATAATATCCCAAAAAAATACACCAGGGAGAAGTATTGTGCTCCACGTAGTTGATCGAAGAAGTCATCAATTCATGGTGGATGATAATTTCTCTTTATCAAGATATTGTTAAGCTCACAGTAATCGATGCAAAGGAGCATTGACCCACCTTTCTTCTTGACAAATAGGACTAGATCCCCCCATGGTGAAGCACTTGGGAAATTAAACCCTTTATCTAGATTATTCTGTAGTTTTCAGCCTCTCAAGCTCCAGAACAACCATTCTAATAGAAGTCCTGGATATTGGCAATTCCCCAGGTATATGATCAATTTAGAATTCAACATCTCTTCTAAGAGGAAGACCAGACAATTCCTCTGGAAACACTTCAGTGAATTCCCTCACAATAGGAATGTCATCAAGGATGGTTTCCTCCTTAGACTCAATCATCTAAGATAGATATGTGTGCTCATAGGGCATTAATATCCATACTTGAGATAATGGAGCTAAAGAAGATTCATCTTCCATCTTGCACTTGTACAGAATCATGGGTCGATTCTCCACATGGAGAGTGATTTCTCTCTCCAAGAAATTTATGTTGGCTCTATATAAGGAAATCCAAACAATGAAAATAATTACATTAAATTACACCAGAGGGGGTTTGATGTGGATCTTTGGGAATTTCAATCCACCGATTAAGATATGGGAGGAGTTATATTCATGGGATGCAAAGGTTTCCCCATTTTTCCTACTCACTGACATCTTTACTTCCTTGATTTTTAGTGGTGCTGGGATTGTTCTAATAAACATTTATGATATAAAAGAATGTTTAGAACTAGAATCAAAAAGTATATTCTCTATTCATGAATGAATAACTATTGTACCTATCTCCATTTTGTTGTCGAGGTTGACTTTTTAAGTAATGATTGAAAAATCTCTCCCTTCCTGCCTTGGAGATTGTTGGTTGCCTCTGAAAATCCTTGGCATAGGGAACTGATTTTCAAGATTCCCTAGTTATATTGAGTTGTAGCATTGAACAACGCATTTAAGTTTGAACGAAGCATTCCTATCCTCTGTCACAGCTATTGGTTTTTCATGTCGGCATTTAATTTCTATATGTCCTTCGTTTCCACAAATAAATCATTCCTTCTTCCCCTTCATGAAATTTCTAGTGTTCTTTTTTCTGTACCTTTGGCAAGTGTGGTTCTGGATCTTCTTAGAACTGTTTGATTTATCCATCAGATAGCCAGCATTGAATTCCACCTTATTCTTTTTATCCCCATGATACCCCTAAGATTCTCTGATCTCCCATTCAACCTTGAGGGCACATGAGATAATTTTCTCATTACTGTCGAATTAACAGATCACCAACGCTTTCCGTAGGCTAGGTTTCAGCCCACCAAAGAAGAGGTAAAACATGAATTTGGGGGTAACGACAAAGCTAGAAGTGTATCGTGCAAACCTTGTAATGTTTTACTCATACACTCTGACAGATTCGTCGTCATTTTGCTTGAGGGAATGGAAGTCCCTTTCTAGATTAGGTTAGAGGGTGTGCAGACAATATTTCCCAAAAAACACTTTCTTGAAATCCTTTCATTCTAATGCCTCGATCTACACCTCCAGCTTCTTATTTTTGATCTACATCGACCATTGATTAGCTTCACCATTCATATGATAAGAATCTAGGAGAACCTTCTCTTTTTCAGAACATTGAAGGATGGAGAAGTTCTTTTCAAAGAATTTGGTCCATTGTTCGGAAAATGTGGGATCATATGATCCATTAAAAATTAGAGGTCCTTGTCTCTTGAATCTATTGATAGAAACTTGTTATTACTTGTGGGGGGGGGGGGGTTGTACGTTTTTATTGAACAATTTTTCTATTTAAAGCACGAGTTAACTAATAGATAATCATGACACAGTTCATGATTCTTATTCCCATCATATTAGGCATCTCATTAGCACAATCATCATATTGATCTTCACATCTGTTGTTATCCTGAGTCCCCCAATTTCTGGCCATTGGCCCGAATAAAAGGAAATTTAGTGGTAACACATAAAGGGTAATCCATGGACAAAACTTATGTCTTATAAGTATCTTTTATTTACTTAACTTATGAATCTATTTGCTCTAGTCTATGTTATCCATGAACTACTTCCTATCATATATTCTTATGTAATTTGTTTAAGTCCATTAATAATGGTTTATAATAAGCTTGTGACTTAACCAAAGCATATCCCTTGGGAGTGTCATATCCTAGAGTGCAGTGATGCCCATTTTCATGCAGTAGTTCTCGTTCGAGTCTATCTCAAAGCGGTGTTTTCTGGTTTTACCCCTAGCATACATATGTTCGAGATCCACCTCTACCTGCAAGTATCCAGATAGAGATATATTTGTTTGATAAACAAATTACTCAATAGTAAAAAAAATTATGGTTGTTTTTATTATACATATTATTCTCTCTAAGGCTTCACCAGGGTTTTCTAATCCTAATCCCAAAAAATACTAAACTTATCCTTTGATTCCAACTATGACAACCCTTATCTTTATTACACACATTAACATGATTTATTAAATAAGCTATTCATTCAATACGACATGGAAGATCTATAAGTATAGTGTATTTTGGGCTTAGAAACATTACATAACAACTTAAAACATGAAACACAACATCTTTAGTGAAAACATCCTTTACATGACAACTACATTCCCTCGTACTTTGCATTCCATGGGATAACCTGAGAACATGCATAAGAAAAGTGTGAGATAAAAATCCCATTATGGGAATAAACATAAAATAACATGAGGAATAAAATAAATGTTAGAAGATAATCATATCAATGGAGCATAATAGAAACAGTAACATAAAGGCATGATTTAGCATGAGAATCATAACATGGAGATGTGGCAACAACATTTAACAATGAATCAGCATGAGCCAATGCTCATTGCACATAGAGCATGAGTAAACCCTCATTTCACATGAAGCACGAGTAAAACCTCATTCCACTAGAATTATCATGAGTCAAAATACATTTCACATGACATATCATGATACTATTCTTTACCCAATGCGTTGAAGCGCTATCAGGGTGAACCCTTCGTAAACATTTTATTTCATGTATAAGCGTGCCACATGGATCATAATACAAGGATTCATTAAACATGATCATTTATTACAAGATAAAGAAATGTGGAATTCATACATGAATTTCTATAATAAATAATTAAATGTGAATAAAGGTGAAAACCCTTGATAGAGAAATGGGCATGGTATTCACTACACAATGACTTTGGCTTGGAAAAACGTTGTGCAATTTCGGCTTCATAACTGTGTGACATAAAAATTAATAAAAATTTTTAATGAGAGAGAAAGGGGTGTCTAATAATATTTAAATTAAATGGATATTAAGGGGGGTAATATAGATACATTTCCCAAAAATTGTAATGGAATTACGATTCATGATTCAAAAAAATTTCTTGAATGTAAATAGTGAGAGAGAAATTCCTTTCGGATTTTCAGCCTTGTAATTGGTGTACATGAGAGGAAATTTATTAGAGATAAAGGGGGCTCCGATCATTCCAAAATAAATAGGATAGTATGGTGGGAGGTGTAAAACAATACCCCAACATTTATAATTGAAATTAAAAGGGAATAACAACTTAATGAAAATCGGACAAAAATGAGAAAGGAGGAAAACCCTTACTTGGAAGTGTGCTTCCAATGGATTGGGAGAGGCTTCATGAGAGAATTGGGTGCCTTGTAAGGATTATAGAGGGCAGTGGATAGAGTTTTGACGAACTATAAAGGTTTTTAGTGAAGATGAAGTGGGAGCTTTGGTGAGTTTATATAGGAAATGAGAGGGAATTCTTTATTTTTTACGTTTGGGACACCTCACATTAAACTAGTCAAAACCACAAACAAACCCATGCTTCTGGACAATGGTTTCTTGGAAAGGGGATTGGAAAACAATATTTTATATTTCCAATGACAGAAAATTTTAAAATAATAGGGTTTCTAATGTGGATGTGAGTCACACTCTCAATGAAAACAATCTAAAAAGACGAAATGTATTATAAGTATTGAATGGTCCACTAAAGCATTGTAAAATAAATAAAAAAAACCAAAATCATATTATTTTAATAGTAAAACATATATTGGTTGAAATTAGTTTTTATAGTAATTTATTACATCACGATTTGGGTCTTTATGATGTCATAAAAGACATTTTATATTTAAATGGTATTTAATTTTTACCCAAAAATTAGACTATCTCATAAAATTATGAAAACTTCTCCATTGGATAATTTTGGCATCCTGATTCCAAAAATAATATTCATTTTCACTAAATAATTTTCTAAATATGTTAATTTTTAATTTCAAAATAAATACTGACATTTATTGACAATTCATGGGTTTTGACCAAAACATCTTTCTAACCATAATAAAAATTACAATTGAATTCATAAAATTATATGATTATTTATATTTAATAAGAATAAATTTAATAATAATAATAATAATAATTTAATAAAATATTATTTAATTCAAAAATCCATTAATTCATCAAAATATATTTCTTAGATGAATATTAAATAAAAATATTTTTAGTGCTTTAAAAACTATTTAAAAAGTAACAATAGTAAAATGAATGCACATTATATATAAAAAATAATGTACATAGTCATAGTATATGGGTATTGCTACATAACCCTTTATAACACCCACATAAGACCGAAGGTTATGGTGTGCAAGACTAATGAATGTGGTCAAGCTTAAAGTCGCTCGGGTGGTAACGTCACTCGGATAATGTCGCTCGGGTAACGTCACCCAATGACCGAAGGTTGGGGTGGCTCGGATAACGTCACTCAGGTGGTAATATCTATTAACATCCACATCTCCAGTAGTCGGTACTGCTCAAGATTAACCTGTTCAAGCTCAGATTTTACTTGGTCAAGAGTGAAGCCCAATGATGCCACATGCTTTTCTAACTCCAACAATTGGGATTTATATGGGGAAGGACTACTGGAAGAGGCCATCTCTTCCTTTTTCTGAGTAAATTGGATTTTTTGAAGCCCTATATTTATAATAACCATGTGATCACTGTTCAATAGCTATATTAGCAATGGTCACAATTTATAACGGTGTTTGAAAATACAGAAACATAAAACTAATGAAGTTCAAATTTTATATAACTATAATAATACATTTAATTAGATCAAGAGGAATATCCATTAATTAATGTTTGGGTCGTTACATCCCCTGTTTCGAACATGGTCTGCAGTCGATATCTGTTTTTCTATCCCCATTCCAAGATAATGCAATATGGATGCTTTGTTTTGAACATGGTCAATAGATATCCCCCATATCCATGTCACTATCATTTTGGTCGAAATTTTAAGTATCATGACTCACATCTTTACACTCTATTATGTTCAAGTGGAATTACAACCCAATCGGTTTTACACCTCTGCGCATCTTCACACATTAAGAAGACATGTCAATAATATTGGGATTTCATTAAATTATAATCCGATTGACCCTAATGTGTTCTTCCTAGTACTAGGAATGTCCCATCACTACTTCTTTTTTCCCAGATAGTGCACAAATCACGTGGGAATAGTGGTTTTGGTAGGACGTGTACTGGCACAACCATGCCACACATTCCTTTTAACCCAACATAACATTAAACTACACTCTCAGAACTACGTACGGCTTGATTAACATCTCAATGGGATGCATAGGAATGTTCGACAGATTTGCTTTGGGCCCATCCTAACATAAACTTTGGGTCCCTTGACTTAAAGAACTTCCTTCGGGGATACGTGGTGCGGTGCGGACTCCTTATGTCCTCATTGACGTTTGGTTTATAGCTACGACATCACAACATCCCTTCTTATAATATACACTTTCAGTCCTCATCCTATCACATGACTTTAAACTGCACGATTACATATGTTCTCAATTCATGACATTAAACTGCAGTTCTACCCCAAACATGTTCAGGATGCCCCATGATAACTATGTGATGCGTCATCTTCCTCGCCATAGAGGATTTTACCTATCAGCATTGGCCTCTATCCATGTCGTGCTTAAGAACTATGTTTTTCATGATTCTCATTCTCATGGGATACGCGGCGATGCCCAGGAAATTTTCCTTGGGGCCTGCCCCAGGGTCCTTAACCCTTCTGGCCCCTCGGCCACGATCTTGATCTAGGAAGTATGATCTTTAAACTATGTGCACCATCCTCACAGTATGACGTTTAAACTATGTGTTTATCCTCTTTATTGGTATGATGTAAAACTAAAAGGCATTCATGGTACTTACAGGATAGGTTATGTTCAGAACCAGGTATGATCCCTGATCAGACCGATGCTCCCACCTAACATGTCTTCACCACAGTGGTATAATTTCAAGAGTGTTGGTCTCCATTTTAACAACACATCACTCAACCCTCAATGTTTAGCATTCCCTTTATTAGGAAATTCTTCATATTTAATGTCTAAAGGATCCCACTAACAGTATGGATTATTGGCCTATGGCTTGCCTACAATCTTGGGATAACATTCTGGAAGACAAAGTGATGACATTTCGAGTAAGGCCTTGTGTTTTAAACATGGTCAGTGGTTGGCCAACATTTGTTTTTCCATTTCAGGATAATACAATAAGGATACTGTGTTTCAAACATGGTAAACAGTCATCCTTCGATTTTCATGACATCCCTACAATGTTTCGAATCTTGGGTATTGGGATTCTCACATTCCACTCTCTTTTATTCAGATTAATTTCAACACCCAAGGCTTTTCCCCGCTAGTGCACTAAAGCACATTGGGAAAATGGAAATTCGATTGTTTTGAAACCTTCAGTCTCTAGTAAGGTCTCTCCCTTTCTTCCTAGAAATACAAATTCGTTTTTCAAACCCATGATGACCAAATATTTAATTTCACTCTTATATTCGGATGGAATAATAAGGTGGTCATCCCTTTATTCTCACATCATGCCCGACCAACGTGAGCTTTGGGACTGAACGTTGGATGTTCCACAAATGTAACATAAATGAAATAGACCAAAAATGAATAACATAACTTACACACACATCCATAATAAATAATAAAATCATAAAAGGGTGTTTAAAAGTTACATGGATCACAACACCAGAAGATCGACCCCTCCCATGGACGGGTTGACCCAGTCAAAAGAGTGTTATAGCTCCACCACCCTCTAGGTTGTGGCGTCAATGATTCTCTATCACCAATTAAGTTCACACTCCTCCTTGGTAGCAATGGGGTGTAGATCTCTAGCCACGATATGGGCCCGCTCCTCGTTGGTCCGAATGTAAGTCATCTCTATGAAGTATTTCTCAATGCACTCTTCGACCTCTACTAGCTAGGCCTTCAGACGTGATATGATCTTTGATTTTTTTGTGAGGAAAGTGTAATGATCATCTACCTGTACATGCATATGTTAAATCTCATTTTAATCCTCATGGAGACTCTTGATTTTCACCATTTCCTTTGTTGACATCCCACCCAAGGCCACGGTCATGTTCCAGAATCTTCTCTACCGTGAGATCTCGAATGATCATGTGAGGATGATGAGAATCCCTTCTTCTAGAACAGAGTTCACATAGCCGGTACTGAAGTCTTCCTATATAGTATATCCATTTTTTATGAGGGGGTTCATCGATTAAGCGCTTAATAATATTATATTACTGGAAACTGGCGATTTTTCTATCCTCCTCATCGGAGGTTGTCTCATCTAGATCCGCTGGGACAACAGGTTCATTTGTGGGAAATGCCCCCAGTAACTCTTTAGCATGGTTCAGATCTAGTGTCTGATCTAGTACAGAAGGACATGTGTCGTCTGATTGATCTTCAACATTATATCCCACCTCAATCATCTCAAGCTCTGTCCGACTAGCAGTCCCACTAGTGATCGGAAGCGGGGCAGCTTGGTCAGTTTGGGCGCCTGCTTCCATGACCACTGGCATTCCCCAGGGAAAGGCACCGGCAGAAAATATAACCAACCTATCCAAGATAGCCCATGCCATTTTAATATCTATGCATACAAAAAGGTCCACAGACGTTAGTTATGTTGATCAATGGGTGGCAGTCATGAATTTCGTAAATGATACTTATAGAGATCAAATAGTCAGTCTCGCTCCTGGGTTGGTTCCATTGGGACCCAAGGGAATGTCCCTCTATATGTTGTTGGGAAGTCTAAAAACACCCGAAGAACCACCCCTGGTATCCCATCCTTGCTGGATTTGGTAATCACTATAGTTGTTACCGTATATCCTGAATGCCCCGAAACTGCATCTACTGTAGGGAAGTAATTAGTTTTGAATATGAGTCCCTCCTATACAATTCAAATTTTTTTAGGTGTCCAATGTAACCTTGAAACGGACCCCAGGGAAAGATATTAGGGTTTTACATTGAGAGCCCCTATAAACTCATCATGTTCTAGGTCTGAATTTCCAACTCTACCCACTTCTAGAGGACTCCCTCTACCGGCCTCCTCCCCCTAGGAGGATTCTTCAGATTCTTCCAAAAGAGTGAAGCACTCCCTCAATTCCACAGCTGGTAATTTTGTAGGGGTTGTTTGACCGAGAAATACTTTTAACTGTTCGATCATTGGATTTGGGGCACCCCGAGAGTGCATGATGTCCTCCATCTAAGCCAGGTATTGCTCTGCCTCTACCTGGGATACAACAAAGACAGACATGATAGGGTCGATCACTAGAAAATCCATCCCAAGATAGTTCTGTTGATGCCACATCATGGACGGGCTGAGAAATTTGAATTTTACATCCAAAATGTCCTATTATTATGGGAATATAGTGTTCTCCAGCATGTCTATGTGGCACATACACTTCCCCAGAGCCCGAGTGGATATCATGCGGAACCTCCTAGGCGGCCTCCACTCAGGATGACTCTGCTTTTCTAGTACTGCTAGTTCCACCACTGCCGCCTCCCTTTCATCTGTTGTAGTCCTCAACGCCACAATATCCCTGCCACTAAAAGATGTCATCACTACTTTCCAGCCCAAACCTCGAGGTTGGGGAGGCACCTCGTCACCAACCCGAACGGATGGCTACATCAGCAGCTCCTCGGCGTATGTCTCCTCCTAGATCTTGGTGTACTTCTTCACATTCTCAAAGATAGTCGTGGGAAGAGGGATCTCTTTCCGCATCTTCTCATCTTCCTGTATGAACATGAGCCACATATTCCTCATCATGCAAGGGTGATCCTCGTGGTACCCTCCCAAATAGACATGTGGGGTCAGGTGCTGGATGCACTGAAACTTACTTAAAAATCGGTGTAGTGTGTATGGATCATAGAGGGATCACAATCAACCTATGCCACCAAGAATCCACCCCAAAAGTCTAGGAGGTAGGACTGATGCTCTCCTGTTACCCATCCATCATTAGTGAACATACATGTTGGTAGTGGGAACTGGTGGAAATTGAACACGTCTGCCTTCTATACCTATTTTAGCACTGTCTGCATGGTCAAATTGGCCTGAATTCTCCCCAAATCATTCATAATGGATGGGAATATATTAAATTTTAGAGGGGAAATGGGGTTCATATATTCCTAAATTCCCTTTACATTTTCCACTATCTACCCTTATAGATGGTGGATTAGCCCGCATTTCATTTACGGCTTCTTCCCCTCATTGATATTCCATAGAATCTTGTATAGTATGGTGAGCATTGGGATCGTAAGGTTAACTCATCCCCATATAGAGAAAATGGAATACATGATAATCATGCTCAGTTTCACACCAATGTTCGTGTCTCTAACTGGAAGAATCCAACCGCACATGAGTGCCACATTGAATGCATCCAACCTGGCTACTAGTTTCTACTCAGTACTGACACTGAATACCCATATCGTCCACAAGTTATCCTCCAATATCCACAAGTAAGACTGTGACTTACCTCATTGATCCCACTTTGGGAAAGTACGTGTCCTCATAGGGAACTGCGTATTTTCATAGAAGTTCATGAACTGCATGAACCACCGTTTGAAATGGAATTCCCTCACCGACTGCTTGTCCTCTCCCGTAACTAGGTCCATCAATGTCGTCACCAATGGTGGAATCTGCTCTAGATCATCCCACGCACCCATGACGGGGAGGGATGCATCATACATATCCCACATTTTTGGGACCCCAAGATCTGATGCAAGTCCCATAGATTGATTTCAACCTTTCGATGGAGAAAATTGAATGTAATTGTCCTCGACGAACATCTTCTTAGCAACTCCTGTATCAGATGCTTCAGCTGATAGATATGGAATTGGGAGGCCCAAGCTGCCTCGTACATGCCCACTCTCATCATCTCTGCCCTAAATTCTTCATATGAGGCACCTACCCAGTAGGCCCATTCATCAGTGAAGGTGCCTCCCTGACTCAGATCCCACTCATCGGACCACCCCTTCTCCAGGATCAACAGATATGACTTTAAGAAAGTATGGTACATCCTGGGATATTTCCTTGGATGAAGTTACTTTCCTTCAATGTTATTCACATGACTGTATAGAAGGTCAGTGTTAACTAGCATGAAGTCCACTCGGGCATGGCCTTTAGCCTCCCTAAACCATTGGCACAAGAATAACATCCTCTTGAACTAGTATGTTTGCTCGTCCCTGCTTGCTTCAGGGATGATGAACGCATCCCTTAGGGAAAATTCATATAGAGGCAGCCACCTTCACAACGGATAGTCCTTCTGAATCCATTATAGTATATCTACCAGAAAATTATGGTCATAATAGAATTGTACGAAACCCCCTATACATGAGTTATCCACTATTTTCTCCATACGAGAAACATCTAAAAGGACACCCCTAACAGACTCATGGTGAGCAATTCATTTTTTGGTTATTTGGACCTTTTTGTTTCTGGTTCATGAATCCCTCTTGAAAAGCCCAATTAAGAATCCTATTTGTGGATTTCAGTCCCAACAAAGAAATCATGGAGCTCAGCCGCAAACATCAGGCGCAAGCTGGATAGCGCACCACTGTGGACGTAAAGACTCGTTGTGAGACACAAAGCTGAAAGCCCGATTAGGGGAGATCAATTGCGGAGTACGCAGAGCTTCATGAATCAAGAGCGCTAAATTCCAAAAAGTGAATGTAATAAAAGAAAAAGTAGAGGATATACACCCCTATTTATAGGCTATTACATAGTGTGATACATGGAACATTCGACCATGGTGATATTCGTGGCACTCTCGGCCAGCGAGTTGCCTCTCCGCCTAGCAATCCTCCTTCGCAAGCCTTCTTCACGATTGTCCAATGATTATTGGCAATTGAACCTCAGACATTGACCCTCGTTTTTTCATCAGCTCCATGTCTAAAGATGGGAGGAATTTTTTGGTGCCGAAAATTGGGAAAAGGAATAGGAAATACAAATCTCTTTTGGCTGCCTCAGGAATCTCATCAACGGAGCCCCGCGGTACCATGGTCGGCACGAAGCTCCCCCTCGGCGAAGCCACCATGGAGCAAGGAGGCACGTTGTTTCATGAACCGGATTTTCATTTGTGAAGCTGTTTCAGAGCATGGAGGAGGGAGACTTTGTGGTGTGATTGGACGTTTGTGAAGCCACCACAGAGTAAGGAGGTGGGAGGCACTGAGAATTGGTTTGATTTTTGTGAAGTTGTCATGGAGTAAGGAGGCAACATGCTCTATAGTTACGAAACAATTCCACGTGTCTTCATGACATGTGACCTTATCTTCATGGTGCCTCTTTCTTATAAAGATCAGGCTCCCCTTGATCCTAAATGGTGGATGCTCCAACCTTTCTCTCTCATAGCTCTCAAATCGTGAAACAATTTATACTCTGCGAACCATGAGATCTTTAATGCACATTAGCATCGTGAAGTGCATTTACTATTGCTTAAATTAAACCCCTCTTCAAAGGGGAATGCCATTCACGGTGCCTACATGCCTTCGTGATGCATGGGGATGCCCAAGGGGACTCAGGTCTTCACATATCACTAATAATTCATGAAGTACCATCCATGCACATGTAACCCACATACTAAGGTAGTTTCACTGTGCTTCATGAAGCATATTGCTTCGTAATTCTACGCTTCATAGGGAACCCTTTCTTCGTAAATCACTGCTCAGTGAAAGCGTTTCCACTATGCAGATCACCTTCCAAATTCACCTATTCCCTATGCCTAGGCAAGGCCACCTCACTTCGCAAAGCATACCCCTTCGCGAAGCCCCTCCACTATGTAGAGCACCAGAGTATTAAGAGTCTTCTTCATGTGAAACCCTTTTCTCTGAAACACCTTTTCTCATGTTACCCTCTAGGTTTCCACAAAGTGATTTCAATGTCCCTTGGGTGTTTCTTCCCGTTTCATTGCTTCGCCTCGTGATTATTCTCATAGGAACACTAACGGTTATTATATTTTCACATAGCCACGCTAATATGGGAACCACAGTGTATCACTCCATAAAACCCCCCTCACACGTCATTGTTGATTCCTTCCCATCCCCATGGGTGGGTAGGTAACAGTTATGTATGTCCTAGCGGTGTGGAGTGAACCCACCTCATCCAAGCTGCATGACGCTAAAATGCCAAGCACCATCGTCCTCAGTCCATGATCTTAAATTGTGTCCTCAACCAGTGCCTTCAACATAGTGATCCCCATCTCGGAATATTCTCTATGCTAGATCATCTCTATGGGAGTGATATCTTCCTCACATGTAATGAGATCCTATTTTCCAGAGTGGTTCCTGTCTGTGGGGAAGGAATACCATCTTCATGTAAGCCCCTATATTTATTGCATGATTTCATACTCGTACTCATACTTTGTTATTTGGTGAAAAATACCTGAGGGGGAATGGGCACCAGAACCTTCTTCTCTTATGTTCCAAGTCCCTATCCTATTGGACTTTGTCGCCCCCTGGGCCTCAATCATGGAGTATGTCCCAATCTCCATCTCCATGGGATTTAAACCACACATAATCCCATGTTTCCTCTTTGGGATTCAAACCACGCATAAGCCCATGTTTACAATTTGGGATGTGGATCATGCATAAGCCTGTGTTTCCTCTTTTAGCTACGAACCTTGTGCAAACACATATATCCTATTTGGGAGGGGAACCATATGTAAGCCCTTGTTTCTTTTATGGGACTCTAACCACATTTAAGCCCCTCTCCACTTCCCATGGATGCCCCATTCGTGATGTGATAATCAGGTCTTTGTTATCTCTTGTTTCTTACACCGAGCATGACTCACATGGGTTTAGAGTATGTATTGACCATGACATCTTCTCTGGGCCGCCATAGAGTGTTGTACCCAACACCCTTCAAAACTACATAGACATTGATCTTTGCTAAAGAAAGGTATGCAGGAATCCTCACAGAGGTTCAATCCCAACGCTTATTGGTCTCGACCTCCATTCATGTCGGTCAACCAAATTTTCCGAACTGCATGGCCTTTGATCCATTCCAAGGCATGGTAGGTAGGAAGCCACCCTGAGGTTAAAGATCAAAATTGATTGGTCCCGACCCCCATTCACGTCAGTTCACTATACACCATCTTGAACTATGTGGAATTTGATCATTTCCAAGGAATGGTACGTTGGAAGCCTCCCTGAAGTTCAATCCCAACACCCATTGGTCCCGACCACTCCTCGTCGGTCCATCCCCATATGGAGTGACAATAAACCATACTCCCCTTTTTTCCCTCATAATAGTAAATTGTCCCCTATTTAGCGGTAAGACATTGTGATCCCTATTCAGCAGTAAGCCGATGTCCACCCCATTTAGTGGGAAGTCATTGTCAACCCCATTCAGTGGTAAGCCATTATGATCCCCATTTAGCGGTAAGACATTGTCAACCCCCTACAGTGGTAATCCATTTTCAACCCCAACCCAATGGTAAGTCATTGTCATCAATTTCGTTGGGACCCTTATCTCTGGTCCACCCTAGTGGCGTAAGACCAACTCGAGCTGCTAGCCACACGTAAGCCCTAGTATATGATCGGGTTGTTGTCCTTTGCGTACACCCAGATTATATGCTGCCGTCTAGAAATACTTGGACTTGGATCCCTTCCAAGGCAAGGTAAGTAGGAAACCCTCCTAAGGCTAAAGCCCATAACCCATGTCTCATCCTAGCCATTCCATAGAGAATATGTGTTTTAAGAAGGTCATTCCCTAACCTGTAGGTTCCACTTCATCCTGATCCCATCTATACAGGTGGTCCCCTTAGGTTTCCCATCGCCTCACTGAAATATGAATATGATTATTCCCTACCACATTGATACATAGGAAGCCTCTTTGAGGGTCAATCCAAATACTATCATCATATTCACGATGATTCCGTCTCATTCTCCCACCCCTTCATGCAAATCTCCATCATCCAAACCGACTTTTACCCAGACTACCACATCCATGTGAGATCATGCCAATTCAACTCTTCTCTAATCCTATCAGTTATAGGGTAACTAACCATGTTTTACTCCCAGCATAAGTGTTCCCTCCAGGGATTGCACCCATCTGATACACTCCCACTAGTGTTCTGATCATTCGGATCCATCTCCGCTAGACGTTAAACTCTAGGCATACCCTATGTTAAACATGGTAAGATGAGGAAAACCATAGATACATGCATGTGGCATATAATTTCCCATATTCAAAATGGGATTTATCAAGCTTATTCTTCTTCGAGAATCCTTATAATAAGGGGAAGAAAACCAAATGCTCCAATGTTTCAGCATCCAGACACACCAGTGATTTACATCATGACTACACCCCCTACCGAAGGTTGATACCCTAACCGGACCCCTAGGAATATCCAAATAGAAGTAGTGTAACTTAATGGCATCCATGAAGACATGTAACCTAGAAGAGATTCACGAAAGACGTCTTAATCTATAAGGGAGACCCAGACTAGGTAGCATGCTCTGAGGAGGAATCCACAGAAAGGGAAACTGACAACCCATCATCATGTTTTGATCAAGGAGAAAAATTCCATGAACAGGTGATGGATGATGCCCTCTTTTGGAAAGTGGGAATGTGGGGAAACAGTCAGTGTGTCCTCATCCTCCGAAACAGATAGATTCACGCACCCTTTAAAATTCATCAAAAATAGTCACCATAACATTGTTCAACATGGCTCAGTCTAACTATCTATAATGTTCATGTTAAGATAAGGATACTTCCTCGACATCACACATTTAATAAATTCCTTGTATGCATGAAATAATATGAAGATGTTGAAATTAAACAAAATATAAATGTTGTTTGGAGAATATTTGTTCATTAATTATGAATGTATGAGTTTGATAATTTAGAAATATAACTATCATGTGATATTATAAAATGAATGTGTGGAGATCATAATAAAGGATTAATCCAGATATTTAAGGAATCCTTCCTCTTTAGTATCCTAAATGTAATTTGATATGTTATAGTCCCCCATTAAAATGATTGTAAATGTATGAACCTTCATGAACTCATTGTTTCATTATTTTAAAATATAATTAAAACTATCCTAGTCATTTATTTTTTTACATAGTGAATTAAAACAATATTTGTATTAGAGATAAAAACATATGACTCACCGATAAAAATCAACTATCCAAGGAAGAGGGTGACCACTAGTTAATGATATTGAATGATATATCATTCTTGGGAATCATGTCATTTTGAAATCCATAATTTGGGGAAATTCAGATGATCTTATGAGCGTCAATGGTTGTGAGGATGGATATGTTTCAGTTTCTTTGTACACAAACTTTTACACAAAGAATCTAGGATATTACATGATGCTTTTAATTTTGTGAATAATAAGAACTCCCACCACACAATATTATGATATCATAAACATCATTCACTATTTCTTATGTGAACTTGTATCATTACACAAATTTGGTTTCCAAGAAGGAATCAACAAACATTAGTTGTTTGTGTACTCATTAATTATGTGTTATACATGCGTATATGTATCTGTGACATTGAGAGCAGAATAATGTTTTCACCCGAGAGTAATAAATTATTCAAATTTAAGCATGCTTAAATGAATTTGAATAATTTTTTAAAATATTGAGAGATATATTTTTATTTGATATTATGACATCTTACAAAGCCAATAATATGTTTTTCACTCTCAAGAGGTTGGATATTTTTGATGAACTGATTTTATCATTATAAATAATTACATTTATTATTATAAAAAGTAGATAATACATATCTAAAACATTGTGTGTAAATTTGGATCCACTTGGGATCACTATTATTCACAGTGATATTAATATATATGAATAAACCATAAGTCAATTATGATAAATATTATGTTCTCACAATGAGAATGAGCCATCAAAAAATTTCATCTTTTATGCATGCATTTATTTTATTTCGTATGAGAGTGACTTAGTTATTAAAGATTATATCCAAACCTTAGTAAATCATATGTTTTTTATTCAAAAGTAATAATTTGAAAAAAAACTATAAGGATAGGTATGATTGATTCACATCCCACCCATCTTAGTAATACCCTTATGAAATTGGGATGTACCATTGGTATTAGGACGAGGTTCTATTTAGTTTTTACTCATCTAATGGTTATTATAGTGATTCATATTTTTAAGAAGAGTAGAGTAGTTCCATTTTTGGATATATATAATTTTCATGTGTAGAAGACTCTAATGATACCTTATTTAAAATCAGAAGTTCTAAAGATAAATGGTCTTTTCAAGGTTTGATATCCACTGATTGTAAGATATGGTTTCCTAACTTTTGAAGATAAGATAAATAATAATTTTTATGGCAATGTATGTAATGTTATACTATCATTTTTAACAGAAAAATTTATAATAAATTGGTGGGGTTATAAATAGCTAAGGAAAGGTGGTATAAACTTGAGAATATGTATGAAATAACATAAAGATATAAAAATAAAAAAACAAATAAGTAGTGAAAATATAATGATATAAGAATGGTTTAATATGATAATTTTGATGACTACTTAATAAGGATAAATAAGATTTCTAACCATGTAATAGGATATAGTGGAAACCTCGATGACTCAATAGTGGGAACTAATTATTGAAAATCATTCCTAATAGATTTGATATAATTATTTTATCATTGGAATAAATATAAGAATTATCACTCGATGAACTAAAAAATAATCACATGTTTTATGAAATGAGAAAAATAACAATCTTCAAGAAAAGTGAATTGGTGAAATGGATTTGAATGCTTTTAATAAGATAAATCTCATGAAGGAAGAACTGTTTTTCTCTAGAAGAAACTTGGATGAAGAAGATGAGTGTGTTTAGAATAATAATAAAATCCTTGATTTCATATCTAAAAATATAAAATTTTTAAAGGTTGGTATAATGGAATTATACCATTGAAATGTTCAAATTGTGGTGAAAATGGAAATTGTTATAATGATTTTTCAAAGAAGAAGAATTCATTGTAATTAGAAGATGAAGAAAAATAAAAACAACATTAAAAGTCCAATGTAAAATATACTAATAGCTAAAATAAGATTGATGAAAAAATAATACATTTAGATGGAATAAAGAGAATCATTATGTGAATAATAGAATAATGTATTCCTTTAACAAGTGATTATTAAGAGGTTGAATGTGCTAGAAAATACATAAATTTTTTTGTAAATGTTGAAAGAAAATATGATATTTGTAGTAGTGTAGAATAAGAAGGAGGAGATAAATAATATATAATTAAAATTATGAAAAAGAAATTCAGGCCATTATAAAACGAAACAATAGGATGAATATCGATGATAATGAATCTTAGAGTGATGTTCACAGAAAACAGAAATATGAAAATGAATCTCACAATGATGAAGATGATTAAATTTAAGAGATAAAATATTGAAAGGTAATATTTGATTAAAAATAATGAATTATAAGAGATTTTAAAATGATGATTACTACGTGGGAGGAATAAATTAATATGTATGAGTCAAGGTGTATCACATTTGATAATACTCTCGTAAAGATGAAGATTTATTAAATTAACATTATTTATTTAAAGGCTAAATCATATCAGTGTTCTCATATGATCATTATTGATTATCAAAAATATCCTACAATAGTTAAATATTTAAATTATTAATTTTTCATATTCTAAAAATACAGCTTTCATAATAAATATTTTGTAAATCCTATGTTGAGAAAAAACCCTAAAATAAAGCGTACATAATCTAGGGTGATATAGAGTGACCAGAAGAAGAACGGTTCCTCAAAACCTATATAAATAAATATAGGTTTTAATTCAAAACCACATGTGGACTTCCAAAGATAGAATTTTTTTTATGGAAGATCTAACTTCATGGGATACTGGTAGTGTAGTGGAATTTATGGATTTAAATATTCTATTTTTGTACAAAACACCTCTCCAAAAAAGTTGAAAAAACCAAATTTCAGGGGGTATATTCTCATATTGATGGATAAAAATAATTTTGGTAAGTCAAAAAAATATTGAAAAAACATTTGTGATATTAAAAAAAACACGTTTTATGGACTTGAGAAAACAAGTGGAATATATGACAAGAAAGGTTACTGTGCTAAAGAGTGATTGACCATGACTCCAGATCAAAAAAAACAAATTCATAAATATTAAAATATTCAATATATAGGAATGTCCAAGAAATCATTGATTATGGAAGTATCATTAAAATCAAGAAAAATAGGGAAAACCTTGATATATGATGGTGTATATTCTTAACCTATGATTGGAGGCAAAATGATCCTAAATACTAATAATGAAAATAATGATGGTAGCGTCACCTTTAGGAAATATATCTCATTAAAAATAAAATGAATTTGTTAAGCCGAAATTAAACCATCTAGAATGAACTTACATAAGGTCTTATTTGTTAATGGTATCAAATATAAATTATTGAGTTTTAGTAAATTATGTAATTAAGGAAATTAGGAAATTTTCAATAAAACTAGTTTTTTGAATAAGAGGATATTTTATGAATTGTGAGATTTGTAGATGTTAGTATATAAAATGATAATTACAACAGTCTAAAGGAAAACATTTTACATCTATCTCATTGAAAAAGGGTCATTATATATGTAGGGATAGTGATAAAACAAATAAACTCCATGTCATCCACTCATTTTTTTGTAAGTTAATTAGTAATAGAATTATATTTATAAACAAATCATTGATAATATAAATTTTTTAAGAGATCTTGTCAAGTTAGTAGTTTCATTTAGTCCTCAGCTACCATGAGAGATAAACTTGTCCATATCTAACGTCCTACACAATTATGGTGGAGTAACATTCAAACCAATATTAATTCAGTTGCTTTGACATTCCATTTGAAAAAAAAATTATTACCCCAATCATATCATCTTCCAAAGATGTGGAGAAACCACAAGAAACATGGTGGTATTCAATGAAATCACCATTGTGTTCTCTATAGATAACCTTATAGTCCTCTAGTCTGGGATTACATCTTGATGAAACATATAACTATTAGTTTTACCGTCAAATAAAATGTGAGATCTATTAGGCCTCAAGAGTTCCTAGAGGGGGTGGGATATTACATTGAATCTTCAATCACCTCAGGATAGGGAGGTCATATGTTGAGTTGCTACAGAATACACCTTGTACAGAGTTTTCATTTTGAACATCCACTATAATGTTTGAAAGGATGAATAAGAATTTAAGATGATCTCATTATGAATTCTATTATTTCTTCATATCCATATGAAATGATTGAGCATCACATAGGGAACCCTAAAGAGTTTTTTTAGTTTGTGAGAAATGAGGATGTTGAGGAAGGTAAGTACCAAAAATCACAAAAGCATCTGCCTGATGTGCGTGATTCAAAAAAAAATCAAACATAGCATTTCATATCGAAGAGGTTTTATGGAATAATAATATGAGATGATCCAAATATTCCCAATACTTTTGGAATAACACAATATATTGAATAAAGGTAAATTCTGAAACACCAAGGGTTAACATCAACTAGTACATTGTTGAAGGAAAATCTCTAAGTCATAGAAAACCCGGAGGTTGAGAACCATTTTTAATTGAATGATACAATCCATTTCGGGGTACCCAGCGATATATTATTATATTATGGCTTAGAATAAAGAATCATATTTGACTATGGTTCCCATATTAAAAGTTCCACCTGGGTCATGATATTATAATTTGAGATAATTAATTTAATTTCATCGGTTACAGAGTCCATATTTTCTAGTTGATCCCTAATTGAGATGTTGGGATATACAACATGATCAATGGAACTAGTAAATTCCATCATTGGATTTATAGTCTTGTTATATTTCCCAAATATTATGCTAGAGTTAGAATTTTCCAATCAATGACAGTGCATATAAATTTTACTAAAGATAATTTTCAAACCATTCTAGGTGGATGAATTAATGTGAATTGAGTTTCCTGTTCTCATTCTTCCCAGGAATATAGATTTTAGGAAACATAGGGAATCATATTTTTTTATCAATATGTCTCTAGATTAATTGGGATTTAAGGTATTCCTTGAATATTCAAGGATTTTTTATTCTGAAACCTCCAAGGGCATGAGGCTTGCAACATTGCTTTCAAGGTACTCAGATTATTTTTAATTCCAGAATGATTCAACTCCATAAAATGATTCACATCGAGGTATTAATTATTTTAATTAATGAGGTAGGCTTTGAATAAACCAAAAAATATAAAACCAGTTTGGAGACCACCTCATTCTTGACATGGCATGCCCTTCATTCCATTGAAAGGGATTTACCTTTCCAAAAGGCTATTGTCCTTCTAATATGAATCATAATATGAGTGAAGTGAGATTCATGAGGCATTACTCAGAACATAAGAACACATAAATAGATGAATTAAAGTGTTATATATCTTATTCCTTGATCTTTGATCATTCTCAATTTCTTGGAATCTGAGTTGTTCCTTCCAAAATAGTTAAACGGTCTTTTCCAACTTATTTCATCACCTGACGCACTTTCATAATATAGAAGTTATTTTTTGATTTTATTATATTATTCATTCCACCATGTGTAAAGATAACAATGTTAGTAGTGAATAATATGTGAGGAGAAAAAATACATCTTGTTTCCATGATAGTCTTCATATCATTATTATCCACCATTTGAAAAATAATTCTACTAAGACAATCATCTGCTATAAAAAATATGATATCTAAGAGGGGGTCTCATTTCCGTACCCCACTAGAGAATGTGTAGTATCACTCTAGAGATATATTTATTAAGATTATGATATGAGAATATCCAATATGATCACTAATTCAGAAAATAAATTTCATATTAAATCTAAAAAAAAAATGACATTACTGAAGAATTTAAAATTTATTGTATCAAATGATTTCTTATATCAATAATTTGGGGTATGTTACCTCCACTATTGGGCTTTCAAATTAAGTTCACACATTCTGAAGTAGTTAACATATCTTCTTGGATGTTACGAGCTTTTTCAAAACCGAATTGGTTCAAGGAGATAATTATGTCTGAGATTCTAAAAATTTTCTTAGCCGTAAATTTTCTTATAACTTTTTCTGTGTTTTGGATAAGAGATACTACTCTAAATTGACTAATTGTTATTGTATTTTTCAATTTTTTAATCAAGGTAATGAATTTTTCCTTGATGTTTTGTTTGAAAGATCCACCATTGAATAAATAATATGCCATCTTGTAGATATCATTTTGGATGAAATGGTAGTAAAATTGGGAAAAATGTATGGTGAAACCATGCCATCCAGGTGAGCTACATATGTTGGGACCAAATATAGATTCCAGGATTACAAAATCTAGATGAATTGAATTGGGTATCACATTTTCCTCCTCTGTAATTATATTTTTAATTATTCCATTCATTAAATATACATTCCAAAATGATCAATAGAATTGATTTAAATAAAATTAGAAAACCTGATTAACAATAGAATGTCATTCGTCCATATTTTTTCCTGCTATTCTAGGGAAGTTAAAGGGGTCTATTGGGACTTCTTGTTTACTAAATAGAATTTTAGAACATAGTGTATTCATATCCATCTGTGAGGCACCTAGTTTTGAACATGTCATTATGCATGATATCCTTATGTTTGATAATATTATGACAATTAGAGTAAATTTATTCTTCTTGATCATGATTAACATATAAATTATTCTTCAAATTTCATTCTTGTAAATAGTGAAAATTTAATTTAAGTGAATCAATCTCTTCATCAACAAAGATAATGGTATTCAGGGTACATTATTTATTTTTTACATTGAGAAAATTATGTTTGGAAATAAATCATAGGGGGTGTTCATTGAAATCTACAAAGGCGTATGTTTTATGAACTATTTTATGCATTCTGGTTAAGCATTCAATGAATTATTAAACAAGAAAGGGAGAGGATTCCTCCCTTTTTAATAAATAAGTCTTGCCATAATGGGATGATGGTCAGAGTTATGTCATTCCAAGGAAACGTAGAATATGGATCTCCATTTTCAATTTGAGGAATTATTTACACGGGTACTATAAATTATAATATATTTCATACCATTTAAATCATTTCTTTACAAAGTTATTTTTTTCTAAGAAGGTGTATCTCACTAAGATGTTCTTCCTCAACAAAGACTCAGAAGTATTTAATGGAAACATGATGTGAAACATGTCCAATTTTATCATCTGCAAAGAGGATTGAATATAAATCAATAATTATGGTTAGAGGTTCAGTGATTGTATTGGATAGATATCTAATTTTTATCCATTGGTCTCTCTTGTCAATATAATTTTTGGTTCCATAAAAAAGCTAAAAAAACAATTTCATTCCATATCAATAGAAGGAGAAGGTGATAATATGTTCCTTTTCATGTGTAGTATAGTGATTTCAAAAATTTCTATGAATGAAAAACCATATACTATCAATGTTAGTGAATGCCTAATATTTTCCTAGAAAATAATATCCACTAATATAAATGGGATCACCTGGTTTAGAATAATTTCTATTCAGCCTGGGGAGACCGATTAAATCAGCCTTTTACTTACCTATAAAAAGCCTTATAGAACTAATAGTTCCATGGTTCCCTAGTCCATATAAGTTAAAAAATAGTGTCTTTTTTTATCATGTTTTGGGGGTGTATTCCCCCTTATATTTTTCCTCCAAGGGATTCTTTCTTTCTGAATTTTTAGTTTTCCCTGGCATCTTTGATCTTGAGACTGGTTTTTCCTCATTGGTGTTAACTTCATTATTTATATTTTATGAAACCATCCCCTCATATTTTTTTAGACTAATGTAATTTCTGTCCTCTATAGATATTCTATATTGGTCATGAAAATTCAATAGACCTATCATCTTCCCTATAGAAAAATACTTTTATATCCCACCTAAAATAGTGACCCGTGGTTATTCTAATTGAATAGAAATATTTTGGTCAGAGGATAACAATTCAAGTAGAAGTTCTTCATACTACAATGAGGGGGAAATATAGAAACCTTCAGATGAGAGAGCCAATATTTGATATGTAACTTCCATGGTGGTAGATCACTACATTCCAAATCCATTATGAATATTTTTTTTTCTGGATTTTCATGTGAGTGATGATGATTATGTTGATTTTATTCCTCACAAACAAATACATCCCTTTAGGTACCATTGTTAACAGTCTTGGCCCATTTCTCACCCATTCTCTATCCATGTAAGGTGTCATTCATATAAATCTACCTCAAAGGAATGGATATATATGATAGAATAATTGACTTAAAAAAATGTTGACAGTTATGGTATCAAAATCATTAAAAACAAACACATTAATCATGATTCAAATGTATCAAATTTTAAAGAAGATGATTCCAATAACATATAGATTTTATGAATAGATTATTAAAAAACAACATTAATTTCAATCCTATGATGTATGTTTTAAATAAGATCAGATATATGATGAAGATTAGATTTATTAAAATAAAAAAAAATTATAAATGGTTGCTAAAATATTTTTGAAAAATATATTATCATTGTAAAAATAATTACCTATATAGAAAATAATAAACCTACTATATTATGGTCACACAACACAACCAAAATGGAAAAGGTTGAAATTTAAAATTGATGAATCAAATCACTCCAAAATTAGAAAAAATAATTTATAAAATCCTTTTAATATAAAAAATGGATTTATTGTATGTACAATGTGATGAGTCAAAATCAAATGAATTCTACATTGGATCTTATTCCAAGACCTAATGATAAAAATTTTATTATCTATAAGTGGTTCTTTAGAAACAAGTTAAAGGAATAAGTAATGTGTTTTATAAATAAACCTAGAAATTAATACAAGAGATACACTCAAGTAGATGGTGTTGATTTTGAAGAGAAATTATCTCTAGTTTCAAGTTGTTAAGATATATTAATGTTAATTTTTTTGGATGCCTATAGGACAAATTACATCTAAAAAATGGATGTCATATCATCATTTTTAAGTGGGGATCTTTTGGAAGTTGTGTATATTAAGAAACCTGATGGGTATTTCCCTTTTAAATTTATGGAACATGAGCATATAAATTGAATAAGACACATTATAACTCAAAACATACACCAAGTTCGTAGTATTTCATGGTATAAAAGTACATGAACAAGTTAATAATTTTTTAAATTCAAATTGGAATGCATCATATATATAATATAAAGAAAAATATGAACACATTTTTTAATTATATATGTTGATGATATCATGTTGGAAAATAATCATTAAAATGATTATTAATAATTCTCAATCTAAATAAATAATCTATTTGATATTTCAATGCATGGTGAGCTAAGATACTCCTTGAGATTAGAATTATTAAAAAAATAAAACTAATCCTTCTTATCACAAGGGAAATAATTGATAGTATTGTTGAATATGTTTTAAATATATATATATACAATCTTATGTCAAGACCAATTTAATTGGGTATAAAGTTATATAAGGGTGATAATTTAGACATTGTTAATCAAAGATAATTCAGAAGAATTATTGGGATTCCAGTTTATGACTCAACTTCTAGATATGATATTGTAGATATTGTGACTATTTGTGAAATATATCATAGAAATACAAAATAAAAACGCCTTATGGCTATGGAAAGGGTTATCATTTATATTTAAGGGAATATTAATTGTGTGGTACATTATAAGAAACTGAACAGGTTGAGTCTTTTTTTGGTATATAGATGATGATTAGACATGTGATTATGATGATCTAAGGTCTACCTATGATGTAATTTTCTTATTGGGAGATAGTTATGTGAGTTACACATTTACAAAATAGAACTCAATCAAACTATGTACTAATGAGTAAAAATAGGTTTCTCAAATATTTTTTAACTCAAATGATATGGATAAATGAAAAATTAGAGGATTTCTAGATTAAATTGATAAAGCACTTTGAATTCACTTTGATAATCAAATTAAAAATGATATTTACAATAAACCAATGAAAAACTCATGATCTATTAATATTTATTTTTTATTAAATTTCAACTAGGAGATACTCTGAAATGGAAAATTCAAATTGAAATTAATTCCAACTTGAGATAAACTAACATATATGTTCACAATGGTTGTCCGTACGTACATATTTGAGACACTAAGGCTGAAGTAGGGTGTTTATCCACATCAAGACATTAAATCATTATGTGAGACACCCCCATCCCCCCCCCACAGATAAAAAATTGAGTTCAAATTTTAATGGGGTTAAAATGTGTATACTTATTTAACTAAGGGGATTGATTTGTGAATATAATTTTTTAGTTTGTGAAAAAAATGGGTCAATATATTTTATAAATTAGGGGTAGAATCTAATTCACATGTCCAAAAACTAATTATTATAATGATATAGAATCTATATAATACATTACTTATCAATATGTGTGGTTTCATGAAATTTCCCTTTAAGGAATTTTGTTAGTTGATGACTCGATGTGATAGTTTCTGAAGCAGTGGTATTGGTTGACAGCAAATCAATTGGGTTATATTAAAGAGATGTAGGATTTTTTTTATTATATTGTAATTGTTTTTTACCAATAATTATGACATTAAATATAAATATTTATGAACTAGTAATCATTGGTTCAAAAACATGTAATATTTAGTTTCATATGGTTTATAACAATTTTAAGACCATAAAATATTAATTTTCATGAATACATTTAAATTACATTTGGAAATATTTTTTGAAAGAAAAAGTTTGATGAAGACCTAAAAATTAGACTGATAATTTTTTATACATACTATATAATTATTATTTTTATAGTGGGTCTTAACCAATTAAATTTTCCAAAAAATATATCTAAATAGTCCAAATTAATCCCACAAATGCTGGAGAAAGGAAACAACACCTGGGAGAGGTAGTCGGGCCTTTCGTTATATTGTCAGTTTTGTGAGAGGTGGCTGTATATCACCAATGTGGAGGATGAAAGGAAGTGATCATTGAAAAAACATAGCACCCACAGGGTTCTTGTGTGGACCTTGTAGTTGGGGTTGGTCTGGTGAGCATGTATGTGGAAATGTGTTTCAAGTGTTAATACTCAATACTGGATCAAGAGGTGGAAGGCGTGGATAAATTTATAAAAATTGATCGACCACAACGAAATCTGACATGGAATATTGGACACACATAGCACTATTCATCAATTAATAATATAGGAAAAAATGTGGGTCATATGATGTAATTGATCTTGACCATCTGATCAATTTATTTCAACATTTTTAACATCCATCCGATGATGTTTCTATGTGATCTTGAGACAATCATTGTCGACATACTAGTATTTCTCATGCATTAGTATGGACATATCTAGTGAGAACATAAATATAAGTTTACAAGATCAACATGTTGTATTCAATATATGTCTTTCATTAATGAGATTATTTAGATAGATTGATATTCTTCCCAATACAAATGAATTTATAGTAAGTATTCTCGCATCTGTAATGTATGTATGAGTTCAATCATTTAGAAATATGGGTAGCATGCGATATTATCACATGCATGTGTGGAGATTATTCAGATGGAAGTACACATCAATGTGATGATTCTTTATTTTTTCAACATGAAGGTTGTGTGATAAGTTGGAAAACCACATTCAACGAATTAAAAAATGAGAGATCATATGGTACTGATTGTAACAAATATTTTGGAGAAAATTTTAACAAGTCAAGATGTGACTTTTTACAAAGATACTTAAAATTGATTTTTATCAGAGAATACAGGGTATACTTATCCCATAAATAACAAGATTCCATGTATGAGAGTTATTGATTATTATATATATTTATGGAGTTCTAATTTTTGTGAATCAAATCATTGAAACTCAACATTTTCATTAAGGGAGGATATTCCCATTATCCTCCTCTATTGTAAATATGGATAGGGATGACTTTTTGGTATAAAAGATATTATGAGAATCAGATAATATATTCCATGAATATTTTTATTGTATGAATAATAAGAATTATTGTGACACTATTCTATGAAACTATAATGTTACTTCACAAAGACTTGTGTGAAAAATGAGTACATCACTCATTTGGTTTGTAAAGGGGAATCTATGTTGTTGAGTTTGTCTTATGCTTGTTATACTTGTACATAAGTATCTATGACATTGAGGAATGATTCAAGTATGAAATATATGGTAATAAAAATTTTCAATTCATGAATATTATCATGAACATGAATAATATAATTAACTCTTAAGAATGACATTTTTCTTTGATGTGGTGAAATCCAACAAATCCAAGAAGAAATTTTTCACCATAAATAGAAATGATATTCTTGATGAACTGGTGGTTCCCATATAAATAGTTTCATATATCTTCTATAGAAAGTGGATAATACATGTCTGAATGATTTTTCAAATATTGTACTCCCCTTGGAATCATTATAATTTACAGTGACAAAAAATGAAACAATCGAAAGTTAAACATAGAAGGACTAGGACCTCCTATCAAGACAAAACCATGTAAAACATTTTTGTATTATTATTAAATTTATTTGATTAAATATTATAATATGATAGTTATTCAACATTAGATCCATAAATTAATAACAGACACTAGTTTTCTTTAAAAGGTAGAATTTTTAAAAATAAATTTGATATGTACTACTGATACTCCCACCCTCTTAGTAGTAACCTAAATCACATGGGATCTAAAACTAGAATATAAGTATTTTTAAGTTCATTATTTATTGATGATTAATAAAAAATCTTCATCAATTAAATCATGATAATATTTTAGATTTTTATATCATTGTTAATTTGAAGAAGAAGAGGATGATGATGAATTGGAGGATTAAGAACAAGTGGTGTTAGATTTTACTTCATTACTATACCTGAATTCATCCATGAGACACTTGTTACATTCAGTGCTTGATTTTATTAAGGATTGGGAATCATCACTTTCACACTAGGACAAATTCTTGATGTCTTTTGTGTTTTTTTATCCTTTTCCATATTTTTATTTTTAATTGAGGGGAATTTTGGATTCACATATCCCTTTATTTTTCATTCAAAAAGAAAATATTTATTGTTCACTCTAATAATAACTCATTTTTTATTGTTAGTTTTAATTAACTATTTTGCAAAACTAAATTTATAATCATTGCTATATGATCTGATTCATCTTTATCATAAGAGTCGGAATAAATTTCTGTAAAATTAATTATCATTCCCCCTTTACTTTTATAAATTCCTTATCATCTTGTCCCTTCATTGTTATCCCATTGGTCATGAGAGATCCAAATATTTCCTTATATGGAATATTTTTTTTACCCTTCACTTCGTAGATTCTCATCTACTTGGGTTCCCATGAACTAGAAAAAAACACAAGGGATTTTCTTCACTAGTATTTCTATAGTAAGAGTATCACCAGAAGACTTTGTAACCTCCAATACTCCAAAAAACCAGAGGGAGTTGTTATATAAAATTATTGGTATAAAGGAAAGTTTTTATCAAAGGATAAAAATGTTTAGGTGTCTTAGAAGTATATACACATGCATATATTACACTTGAAAACATGACATAAAACATTTATTCATTTAGAAAACATCATTATCACTTTCATCATATCAATAAAAATTACACCTAGTCCTCTTATAGGTTTATGTGGGAATGCAAACAAACAAGGGTCAGATCAGATTCTCAGTAAGGATGTGAATAAAATGAATGCTTACTTAAAATAAACATGGTATACATGGAATTGAATAAATAAATGAACAACATTAATCCATAATCAATTAAAACTAAGGGAATTATATATCCAAAAAATATAATAAAACATGTATAAAAATAATCATTGATCTCATATGGATGTAATTCATAAGACTATAAAAAACATAATGTCAAGGATAAAATTTAATTTTTTAAATGTGGGGAGTTTGGGAATTATGAAAATTGATTTCTTATGTGGAAATCTAAAAAATGATATCAATAAGAACATGCAGAAGGATGTTTAGTAATATTTACTACCATTATGTTTTAAAATGAGTAAAATGTAAATGAAGTGAATGTATGGATTATATCTTGAATTCTGTATGGATATTATTGAATATTAGTACATGATTCCTCTTTTGTTTATAAGAATGATGTATTATGGAATAATTTTTAAAATAAAGCTTAATTAATTAAAAAGAATTGTTGAATGATTGTTGTGATGGAATATAGGGATTCCAGAGTTATGATATAGTTGTAGATTTATGTTTAAATTCTGATTCACCCCTCTTTTTTTTATTTGATAGAAATAATTTGGGATACATTTATTGAGTTTTGATATATGTTTGAGGTGTATGTAACCATTAAGTTTATCATTTGGAAAAGTTATTTGAGGAAGAATGTTATTTCCAATTTGTAGACATATGTTAAAAGGGTGTTGATAACTTTTAAGGGTTTATGTAATATTTTATCATTAAGGTTATTAATAAATATGTTCATCATATTTCTTTGTATGTTATAAGAATTATATTTTAAGTAAAATAATAACAAGAAATTTGGCGACAACTCACTGCATCTGGAATGGTCATAGGGCTTAAGCCCATAAGAAAATCGTGTTAAGGAGAAACACATACCACTAACCTACATGATTTTATAGTTATTATGAAATCATTTTTTCACTCAAATAGATTGATATATAATGATAAATTTTATTTTTTGGAATATAGGTTTTATCATATAGATAACCATTGTATGGAAAAGTGATTTGGTGATTAGGTGATTAATGTTATAATAGAAGAAGTTCCCAATTTCAGGATACTTAAGTGATTGTTTCTATCAATAATTATAGGATATTTTTCTGAATAAAATTTGAATTTCCTTTTGGAAGTATATATTATTTTACTGTTGAATTTTAGTGATTCAAGTTATTCGTTGAAATTATTATCCTATCTTAATGATAATATGGATAGAGTATATAAAATTTTTTGTATAAAACTTATTGAGTGATTAGTGTTATTTGGTGTTAAATATTAAATTTATATTGGCTGAATATGTTATTAAATCATTTTGATTTTTGGGTTCCAATATTAGTCAAGAATATTTAGAAAGATTTTATGGTTTGTTATTTAACAAATGATATATGATAATGTTTGGTTCTTACTATATAAATTTGGATATTAATTTATGAATGTTTATTCTTTTATGGATTTATCTTACTTTGTGATAACTATTTTTAGTTTTTTAATTATCATAAATAATGAAGGAATATATTTTTAAACTTTTGAATTCTTTTGATCCATTATAACTTAATTTTAACTCTATTGACATGTAACATTCATATCCAATACTAATTATTGGATAAAAGATGAGATCATGATGGAAATTGATTAAAGGAGTTAATTATACGAGACAAGTATGGAAATTTGGTTTTTAGTCAATATATAAAATTAATTCTTCAAATCTAGGAAAATATCTTGATATAAAATGTCAATCATTTACTTTAATTTCAAAAGAATGGATGGTTTCTTTAGTAATCATTCATTTTTTCCTTATTTTCATTAAAATTATCCTCACTATGTTATCTATCACTCAATATTAGTACTTTGGAATTATTTTTGCCTTCTATGTCTATATATTCACTTATCATCAATTTTCTCTTCTTTGGAAACCAAGTTATGTTTTATTTCTAATGACCTTCTTATTTACCTTTCCTTATTTTATAAGAAATTTGTATTAACTCTTTTTAAGATGTGGGTTTCCAAAAGAGAAATTTAAATTTTAAAACCCTAATTAACGAGTTATAGTTAAAATTTCATGGAATAAATTTAATAAAGGGTTTAGATTGTAACACACCTATATTTTAAAATAACTTTGTGTCCAATATTGTATTCACCACACAAATGTGAGTTTAAACAAACCAAAATACTCCATTGAAAAATAATAATTAAATCTGACCATTATAACCGTGACATTATGTTAGAAGCTATGAAAAAGATTATATAAACTATTATAATATATGGTTTTCACATATATTATTTGATTATTTATTAAATATAAATTACAATAAACCCAATTGAAAATAAAGAAAATGTTTTTCTGAAAACCATAACTGTTTTTATTTTCACAGATGTTTTTTATCGTAACAAATTAAAAAAATACATTTTGGTAAACTATTTTAATTAAATATATATATATATTATATTTTAATTAAATTGTTTTATCATTCATATAATATTTTTCCATAAATATGATAATTGTAAATTCAGTTTAGTACTTGGAAACTATATTTTTATAAAGTGTGGTCTCGTTGCATTTTGTGCACAAATAAAAAAAATTCATTTTTGTGAATTTTGTTAAATATATTTCAGAAAATTTGAATTATTTTTACTTAAAATTATCAAATTTAAATTTGATAAAAATTTACATATTTTTTAAAAAAATTATTGATTTTTTGGTGAATATAAAAAAATACAATGTTTTTTAAAACTGTCATTTCATTTCAATAAATTAATTAAATTAAATGAATGATTATTATTTGAATTTTATTTAAATTAGTATTAACATTATTTATTTATATTTAATAAAATCAACTAAATTTTAATAATCATTATAATATATTTTATTATAAGAGTTTTTTTGTTTTAAAATGGGTTTTATGACAACTATTTTATAGTGAATAATTTTTATCCATTATACCTAATTTAAAAAAATAATATGAAACTATAGAAGTAAAATATAAATATAATATATCTACAAATATGAATTTAAATTTAAATATTTATTATTAATAATCATAGATTTAAAATAAAACTATTTTATGCTTGAAATATGCATCTCTTGAAAACCCGTTTTTCGATGTATCCGTGGGTTTTGAATTAAATTAACTTATACCAATTATGTGAGTTGAATTTCAAAAAATAGATTCTATATTTATAATAATATTAATTAATATTATATAATAATTTCAACATTATTTTTACATTAATTATTACTAAAAACACTTAAAATTAATTATCATAGTTAAGGTAAAAATGAATTTACTACGAGTTAAACTATATAAACAAGCGTTAAAACAATCTAAAATCAAGTAAAAAATTTATTTCATGGACATATTTTGAACTTTACACATATATATTTTTTAATAACCAATTTTGGAGCCCTTTTGTTTTGAAAAATGTGGGTGGAATTCATCTTTTCAAACAAATCCTAGTGCATTCACCCCTCTACCAATAAAAAGCCACCCATATGCTCTCATATTAACACTATAAAATCATTTTAGATTTTAAAATAACTAAAAACAAAAATTATTTAATTCCCTAACCTTTACCTATATCTATTGTTTTATCATAAATTCATCCAAAGAAATATTGTTGTGCTTACCTCTGGGGTATCAAAGAAGATATGTTATTCCTAACAAGTCATTTTTATATTATTTCTTCTTACACCTCCTTAGAATATTCATAAAATATAAATATATAATAAAAAAATTATCTACCATATATAGATATTTTATTATTTTAATTTAAAAAACAAATTGCATCTCCACTTCCATCATAGTGGAAAATTCACCTTCTTTCTTGTGTAAAATGGACTACCACCTCACAAACTAATATAACTATTTTTCCATCATCACCTCTCATGGATTATAACGATTGTGTGATTAATGTATATATATTATATATTTTAACATAATTATTCCTCTGTAATTATTGTTTCACAAATAACATTTTACATTCCAATCTATAGGTGATACGAAAATGTCACTCATGTATACTACAAACTATAGCCTCACAAAGCGATGTGATTCATTTTAAACTAACTCATTACATGGATGGTATTATGGAAAACCAAAAAGGACATATATAATATGCATGGCATACTTATGACATTAATTTAATATTTTCATTCTTAAAACATAATATATCATTTATGTTCATAATTTTTCACTAACTTAAAAATAATAACATTGGTCATGTCGAATGTAGACTATCACCTCCATGAAGTGATGTGATTAATTTTTATTAACCACATCACATAAAAGATATAAATAATTATAAATAAATAAAAATATGGTATTTTTATTTTATAAACATTCTTGAATGATAAAATATGACATACCTTTCTTCATAATGATCATTGAAAAATATAAATGGTACTCATGTGTATGTACGACATACCATCTCCATGATAGTAACATATTTCATTTTTCATAAATGTGTTTATTAATTAGTTTAAAAATTATAATTCATGTATAAATAGGATTATTATTTCATGATAATTATAATTTATATGATGGAATAATTACCTCTCCGGCTATAGTTAACCAACTTATGTCATTTTAGGACATATGAACTAAAAATCAACAAATCATCTGACATAAACATAATTGATTATATAATTGTTTATAAAATTAAAATATTTTAAATTAAAGAAATAATAATCATGAATGAAATTATTAATAACGTAAATAATTAACATATGTTTATCATTCAATAAGATAAAGAGCCTATTTGACAAGGAAGACTCAATGTAAGGAACTTTGTCTCATGATATTCGCACTTGGTGATCTCTAGTAGTGAGATAATGGGTAGAGACCTTCCAATAAAAACACCACATGTTTTGGGTTTTATTATGTGTTCCTATCTGAAAACATGTGTAAAAATCTCTTCAAATTTAATAATTTCAAAATAATTTCATTTGATCATATATTTGAGGTAAGGAAATAACCATGATAAAGATATCATGGTGAGGTATCTTATGTTGGATGTGTCATTTGTGGCATGACATTGGTTGAACGACCAAGAAAGGATTTGACATTTCCAGGATAAGGAAGTTATATATCTCAGATTATGTTGATCATGATGGAAGTACCTTAACAGTTACTTGGACATGATAGTCTATGGAACTTCTGTCTAGTTAGATTAAAAAATTATAAATAAAGAAAGGGAGAGTTCATGGGTGTACATCGTGCTTTATGAGATATTATAGACAAATTTTATTGTATTACATAGTGTATGTTCATAGGTAGTTTGTCACCAATGTGACAAGCCTTATCTCTTTAGGGGTTATGATGGGTTTCTAGATCTCTCTCTTTGTATGTAAATAGTATTCACAACTATCGAGATAACATCCAAGAGGGTCACAAACAATTTCATGTCCATGAATCTTCTTTATTCAACCATATAGTTTTATTAAACCTAGTGGGCCCCACCATCGCGGTCCGAGATTTTTCCAGGAATATATTATCACCAAATAAATAAATAAATTAATATTATTAAAGTTAGGAAAAATAGACATTGAATTCATTTATTTAATTTAGTTACAAGTTTTAAGTAAGCACATGGAAAATAATAATTGAATTAATATTAGTTTAAAATATTCAAGGAACATTTAATATTAGAGGGAATTAAAAGTTAAATAAAGACTCAATTTGTATCACTCAATATTTTTATTATACTACCTGAAACTCATAATGATATTTTTGACTTAGATCAGTAGTCATTATTTGTCATTTAAAGTGAATTAATTATTCAGCGAACGAAGAGGAAATTTTGTGTAATTTAATTACACATTGAATATTGAAGAGGATATCATCCCAATAGTGGTTATTCATTGGCTTACTAGGTCTCTATTATTCCATCTCTTGTTCTAGAGAAAGAGGCTACAGATCTAAACAGTTTATATTGATCTCCCTCTCTTTCATTGTATGTATGGTGATGTGGTGACTTTCATGTAATGTAAGGTGTCGTCGTAACTCCGTTCTATAACTAGGATTTCGATGATCAAGGCTCCCCATGATTTTTGAAGCATGTGTGGATGATCTAGGGGATTTTGGCTTTGCATTCGTCGAGCTGTGATCTCCTATAAGGAGAAGCCATCATGAGATTCTTCTAATCTAAAACATGTATTTTATATGTTTAATTTTTTACTTAATCATCCTCACATGAGATCCTCAGCATAAAATGGGTAGTGATTCACTGACATTGCTGCTTTTATGTCGTTTTTCAGTGAAATGTTTTAAAATTCTGTATTTTGGGGATTTGGGTGTGTGTATGATACATTCAATTTGTATGAAAGTGATGTGTAAATAATTTAAATATAGAATAAATTAAATTTTGATTAAATTAAATGAAGGGAATCGTTACAGTCCCAAATCCAAAGATGGATTTCTAATCCGACCTTAGATAACAACATTATAGCCATCCAATGATTTAAATATTGATTGAAATCACTTTTTGCAACTATAAAATTGTATAACATATATATATATATATATATAAATATATGTTTCATTATCCATTCTTGATGAAGGTAAGGTGAATTATGATTAAGCTAAATGTTCTTATCAATGATATGGTTGAAAAAAAATTAAATTAAATATAATAACATTCTTTATTAAAAAAATATTATTTACCAATCCTATGTAAATTGGTTTTTAAATTTTTAGTGGGTGGCTTTCTAATTATTGAAACAAACAAACACAAGTTAAAAAGGCCAGATTCTTTGTTTTCGCAATAGGTGTGGAATCAAGACTTATGTTGGAGATAAATTTTATTAAAAACAAAAAATACAAATACAAATGTCGTATAGTATGAATGAAGTCGTTGTAGACACCCTCCCTTTTTCCCTCTACACTTTTGGCGCCTCAGGCCTCTCCACCTCGATGGGCCTCCACGACCTCTTCTGACAACCCCTTTATGCTACTGCTCCACCGAACCCCAGGGCCCGACTATCGAGCCCCTCTCCACTACATAGAGCTGACTGGAGCCCACTAGGATCCATCATAGCTCTTTCATCATGGTAGTCCATTTTTGGACCAGCCATGATCTGCTACAAGACCTATTGGATTTGTCTACTTTTCCCATCTAGAGTTTCTTCATCCCTCTCCAGGCCTTTCCTCCCCTCACTGATAGCTCATTCACACTAGTCCTGGCCCAATCAAGAGCCACCAACATTGACGGTTTCACCTATTGTGAGGAGATACTATGTCGACCTAGTGGTATAGATCTAGCTTTGTGCCCCCTATATCACTTCCTTCCCAAGAACGTCCAGTATTTACGGTGGTTGGACGGTCAAAGAAAGAAATCTGTTCAGCTATTGTGGATCGAATTGACAGAAAAATACAAGGTTGGACCCCTAAAAAAATCTCCAAGGCCGGCAAGGAAATCCTCATCAAGGGGGCACTTCAATCTGTCCCCAGCTATTTGATGTCTATTTTTAAACTCCCTGACGTGGTGCTTTCAAAGATTCAATCCAGTACATCTAACTTTTGGTGGGGACGAAAGGACGGAAAAAATAAAGTCCATTGGATCGCCTGGTCTGCTCTCTGTCAACCAAAATCTGAAGGCGGAATGGGCTTCCGGGACCTTTCTCTTTTTAATGATGCTTTGCTGGCTAAACAAGGTTGGCGTATGATTAATAACCCATCATCCCTATGCACGCGTGTTCTCCGGGCTAAATATTTCCCACATAAGGATTTTATGGATTCCCATCTTGGCTATCGACCCAGTTTTCTATGGAGAAGCATTTGGGGCGGTCGTAATCTACTGAGGAAAGGACTAGGCTGGAGGATTGGGAATGGTTCTACGGTCAAGATTTGGACCGATCCTTGGCTTGTTGATCTGACAGGCACGAAGGCGTCATCCCCTGTTTATCCAGGATCCGAACATGCCACAGTCTGTTGTCTTTTTGATGATCAAGGGGCGGGATGGTGTCTGGAAAAACTCTTCTCCTGGTTTAATGAGAGGGATAGGAGAATTATTCTGAGTATTCCCTGTGTGTCAGACGCAGGGCCAGATCATCTCTACTGGACAAACGACAGCTCAGGTGAGTATACAGTGAAAGCTGGCTACCGGCGAGCTCTTTCTGCTCAGATTTCAGAAGGAGATGCGAGGCCCTGGACATCAATTTGGAAGCTTAATGTTCCCCCTAAGGTTCGCTATTTCTGGTGGCAGGTGTGTACTGGTATCCTCCCAACTAAGAGCCTCCTTGTCTATAGACACTTTTCAAACGACAACTCTTGCCCTTTCTGCCCTTCTGTGACTGAATCCCCTTTCCATGCTCTTGTTCAATGTCCCGGGGCTCAGGAGGTTTGGAATGGCTGGGGATCAACTATAGAGCTGTTCCCGGACACCGCCTCAGATCGTACATCTCTCCTGATGCGATGGTGCTCCTCCTTTTCGCCAGCTAAAGCAGGCGCCCTGTGCATTTTGGCTGGATTATCTGGAATAGGCGGAACGAGGCCATTTTCAATCATTTCCGGAGGCCCCCCAGATTTTGGATTGACCGGGCATTGTCATGGATTGCGGTATGGCAGAACCACCCTGAACAACAAAGACTTTCCACCCACCCTCCTCTTCCCCAACATTGGTGCCCCCCACCAGAAGGGATTTTTAAGATCAATGTGGATGCCTCTCTCCCTAAGGATGGCCCAGTTGGACTAGGTTTACTGGCCCGAGACAACCTGGGAAATCTTATCGCTGCCAAATACGAAGCTCGTTATGCACTTTGGGAGCCCTCAGTCGCGGAGGCCGCCGCCATCCTTGCTGGATTAAACTTCGCAAAAGATTGCGGTTGGGATTCCATTCACATCAAATCCGACTGTCTCACTGTAATCAATGCCATCAATCTCACTGACGGCGGGCTTCAACCTTTCGGTCCCATTATCCGGTGTATTCACTCGCGGAGACAAGGCTTCAATTCCTACAATTTCTCATTTATTAGAAGGGAAGCGAATGAAGCCGCTCACAAGATGGCAGGCATTGGACCTCCCTACGAGGATTTGCTTTGGTTCAATCATTTTCCATCGTGGTTATGCTCCTGTATTTCTGCTGATCTCCATCATTAATGGATCCGTCTTATTTTGTCAAAAAAAAGTCATAACTCCCTTACATCATTCTACTTATAATAAAGTTCTGTGTTTGGGGAGCTCGTCATTCCAATGGTCAGGGTTTCACTTACTAGAGGTGAATTCATATGAGAGTGATGGGTTGACTTAACTAATTTTGCGAAAGTAAATACCAATGTCAAAAAAAATTAAAAAATATTATAGGAATGTGTTGATTAAATAAAGTTAGGATTTAAGAGTCATTGACTTCACTCAACAGATCAATGAACCTCAAGTTAATGCGGTTGGCCAGCCTACACCTTCATTGAATCCTCCTACTAGTGGAGTTCAAAAATCTTGTAGAATATTAGTGGATTTTTGTGGATCCATTCCATTATAATTGTCAAGTGACAGAGTATTCGTATTCTAGAACATAGGGTTCGTTGAAATTGATAAAATAGTGCCAGACATTTAAATGATTATCAATTTGTCTAAAATGGTAATAATATAAAAATAACTAATCTTATAAAATTTATTTTTGTAGAAAATGGTATGCCAAAAAATAATATATAATTTTGATTAATAATGGACAATGTATATATCCACACTAGCTTTAGTATCTATGAATAGTACTAGCGCTTGTGAAAAGTATTATGATATAGAAAACTCAAGGTACCTATTTCCCTAACACCAGTTGTATCACCTCAAAAAGATAGGGTTATAAATTACATACAGGGGAATAATGTATAAATAATATAATGGTAATTTCATTAATCTACCATCAATGTATGATGATAGTTGTGGTTTCTACATCAAGAAACTTATGATATAACATTTAGTCTCGTCTCCAATACGTATTCCAAGAGAAAGTGAAGAAAGATAATAATAAGGTGATGATTACACCAGTATGTGTAAATTGAATGATGGATCTTGATCTTTTTATGGATCACTTTTTCATATAAATTTCACTTATTTACTCATGTTTCTTTCTAGGTTAAAAAATTAATAGTATAGGGCAATCTCTTAATTACCTATTTAGGTAAGGATCTCTATGTAAATAAGAATATAAATAATAGTTTAATATTTAATTCATGTGGAAAACAAATTTAAAGGAAGTATAAAAAAGGCCAATGAATAGTAATTTAATAAGAAAAATTTCAATGTCCTTTAATGAAATAGGTATTAACATATGTAATTTTATTTTCATATAAAAAAATAAAATATTGGAAGTTCAAATTTAATTAACATAATTGATAAACCAAGTTATCGAATCTTCACGTTTATTCATCAACTAAAATGTAATGTTTTAGTTTTACTTCTTCGATATTTAATATAGTATTCCTGTCACATGTTTTTATTGAAATACAGCAACAAAATCTAGAAACATTACTAGAATTTAGGTGTATTCTCTATGAAACTGAGAAAGAGTTATTCCTATGTTAGTGGTGAGAAGTACACTGCTTCAAATTTCCATGTTAATGATTTAATTTTATCTTTTTTTGAGTATTACAAAAACATTTATCCTATGTGTCTTTAGGAATCATGGAGACATTATTCCATATTTTAGAACGAATTTATTATTGTGGTAGAATACTCATGTAATATTTCATTGGTACATGAATCATATGAGAATATCTAGATGAATATAAGATGTAACACATAATTTACAAAGTTGTGTAAATATAAATCAGTTTCATGAATAACATAAAGTATATATCTTAGATATTCCTGGTTTGTTATTTAATTTTTTTAGATCTAAATACCTTTGGAATTATCAACATATATACTTAGTATTTGGAAAATCAATGTTTAAAATAAAATGTAAGCCATATGGTTATTGGAATTAGTTCAAAAATTTAGAGTGAACTATTCTAAAGGGTTATTTATTTTTAAATATACATATTTTTATTCCTTTCAGTAATTATAAATGGAAAAAGTAAGTATGGTATATGCAGGGTTATAAGATATGAGTTTCTTCAGGCTAATATGCCAAAGAATATCTTGACTAAGTAATCATTGATCATAATAATACAATGTGTACCGTTTCCTAAATGAACATGACCTTATCTACATCACAGAATTTATGTTAATAATGAAGATTGATGATGGAGTCTTGCATTTTTACATTTATAAATAAATTATAGTTTGGAGTAATTCTTAAACACATAATTTCTACATCAGAGTTATGATATAATTATTATCTATTTTAAAAATCGCATAAACTTCTATTATAATTTATAATATTCATCGGAAATAATATGTATATCCCACAATTGTATGACAAACATGATGAAAAATGGACATCATATGATTTATAGTATGATGGAAATCCATTATTTCATATGTTTTATGATGGGATAAAATCAGTTTCTTTGACATTAATAAACATTAATCAATAACAAAGAAAATATGCATCTAAAGTAATTATCCTAGTGGTTTCTTAGGATATTCCCTAAATCACAATGATATAATGGTGGTACACAAAATAATGACAATATTTCTATATAAGGGCGATCATATCTACTTGAGATAGTGGTAGACCTTAGACTTCCATGCAAAATAAGATTGGGAACATATGGAAAAAGAATATTGGTCTAATAGTTAGTAAAAACTAGGATGAAAATAATTATCTTGTGATTAAAATAATATATAAACATGATTTATAAGGAACATGAACTATGGAGGTGGATCTGAAGGTTTCATGTACCATGTCAATCATACAAATAGTGATATCGTATTGGAAAATTCAAGATAGAATAATTTCGGGGATGAATTGTTGCAAGTGTCACAAGGAATAATCTCTCTAGCTTGACAGTTCTGTTATATGGGAAGAGATAAATGTTGTTAGTTTAAATCCATATTCTGATGAAATTTATTAATTTCATATTCTATGATATGTACACAAACTGGTATTTCTAAAATATACATTATAGTATGCACATAATAATTATATCAAGGAGAACTGGATGTGAGGTAATCAGAACTATCTATTTGTACTTGAGTAAGTACATAAGATATGTACCTAGTATGTGGAGATGATAGGATACTAGTTTTAATGAGATAGAAACCACTCTTCCTTAGATCCTTGTGATCTAGTATTAGAGTTTTTCGAAGGTGATGAGCGATACAAGCTCATATAATTAAGTGGAAGCCATCCCTAAACCAGTGTGTATGTTCTAGCGTTGAAGACAGTTAATAAGTTGGTAAATGAAACAATTTGTTCATGTTATTGGACTCACACCATATAAGAAAATCATTATCAGAATGTAAATTATGATATTTTTACTAGCCAATAAGTCATGCTATGTGAGTAGAAAAGGGATATACTCAAGGATAGCATATAATGATATGTTTTAGTCAATGATATGAGTTTGTAAATAGCATAACACCCACACCATAAAAGCGTGGTAGGCCCAGCAGTAAGATTTGTGACTCAGTAGAAACATGATCTTAACCATGTGATAAGATAACTAGTTTGTTTAGAAAGTTATCACTAGTGCATCTGGGATTGTTGAAATAGTGAGTGATCTATGACCAACTATAAAGTTATTTTGTTTAACATATCGTGTATACAGTTATATATACATGATGTTTACATATCATTATAGTGTAGAATATATTTTCCACTATTCAAATTGTTGTGTCCATGGATTAAATATCATATCGAAAGGTTATAGAAGATGCTATGATATATTGATAAGAAAGAGATACAAATGCATTTTTCATAAAACACGTCTTATGGTCTACATAAATATTACTGACAGGACACAATATATGTTTTAAAATCTAGTGATGGGGACTCATAAAAAATGATACTTTTTTTGTGAAGTATGAACTTGGGGATATCAAGTAGTGATATCAAGAGGAAATCCTTCCGATAGGAATACCACGTGTTTTGGCTGTCATTGGATGTTCCTATTTGTGGACATGGGTAATGGTCTCTTGAATTGAGGTCATTATCAATGTGTTCCATTTGATATTATATATTGATGAAAGGAAAACCATGATAATTAAATCATTGTGAGCTATCTTGTGTTGGGTTCATCATTCATGTCATGATATTGGTTGAATGGTGAAGAAATGATTTGTCTCTTATCGGTTAAGGAAGTTATATATCTCTGGCCATAATGATTAGGATGGTAGTACCGTGATAAATCCATCGGACTGGTAGTCCAAGGTAAATTCATAGAGTTAGATAAACAAATAATAAATCATGAAAAGGGAGATGCCACAGGTGTGCATCCAACATTATGATATATTAAATACAAAGAGATTATATTTCATAGTGTGTGATCGTAGGTAGGTTATCACCGTTGTGACAATTATTATCTCTTTAGGGGCCATTATTGGTTGCTAGATCCCGCTCTTGGTCTATTATTAGTATTCACTAATATCGAGATAAGGTCCTAGAGGGTCACATATAATATTGTATTCACGAAACATCAGTATTTAGTTGAATAGGTATATTTGACATGGTTGGCCCCACCACTAGGGTAAAGGATTTTTCCAAAAAATATAGTCACCAATGCAGTATATAAATTCATGTTAATTATATTTAAAATAATGGGAATTGAATTTATTTATTAAACGTATTTATATGTTTTAAGTAAATATATTGAAAATATCAATTAAATAAAAATTATTTTAAAATATTCAAGATTCTTTTAATATTTGTGAGAATGACGAGACGAGTTAATGATTCAATTATTGTAACATAATATATTTATTATATTATTGGAATGTGATAATAATATTTATGAATCAGATTAGTAGTAATAATATATCATTTACAGTGTGTTACTCATTTGGGAGCTGGACAGACAATTCTTGATAATTTAATTATGCACTGTATATAAATTATGAGAGCCTCCCAGTAGTGACTATTCATGGGAGGTCCTTATCTTCTTCCCTCTACAATGTTCAATAGATAGAGGCTCTAGATCCAAGGATTTATGTTTTAGCTCTCTCTATTACAACACAATCAAGGTGATTCAGTGATCGTTGGGGTGTCAAAGGCATCGTCAGAACTCGGTTCTATAACCTGGATTTTGACGATCAATGCTTCTTTTGATTTTTCAAGTGTGTGTGGACGATCTAGAGGAATTCAGCTTTAGTGTTTTTGAGAATCAATCACAAATGATGACCAGACGTCGAGTGTAGCTTCGTATCTAAACAATGTATTTTATTTTTTATTTTTTTGTTAATCTTAATCATGATAGATCCTCTACATAAACCGGGAAATAGTTCACCGATGCCGATGTGTTTATGTCAATTTTGGGGAAAAATTTTAAAATCTTGTATTTCGAGGCTTCTGTTGTGTTCCCACTACAATTAAGATCATGAATTTACTAATCCTAATGATAGATAATTTTTTTAATGTTAATTTTTTATTATTATTATGATTCAAGTGGTTCGAAAATGGTATGGGACTCCGGATCAATGACATAGTTTTTAAATCTTTTTGAGATTTACTTTCTATACATTTTTTTCCACGTCTATATTCTTAAAAAAATTGTAGATGTTTTTATTTGGACATAAATTGATTTTAGGGGAAATATAAATTCCCTTTTTACTTTTGTTAAATGGATTTAACAAGTAATCATTGCATATAATTTTTGACTTTAATTATGTAAACCAAAGGAATGTTGTATTTTAACATATATGAGTGAAATTAATTTTTCTCCTACCATGTCCATTATTTAATATTAGTATTCCATTACATGCCTTCCTTTTTTCTTAAATAATACCCCTATTTAACCTTTTATTATTATTTTGGTACTAAATTTTTTATTTAAAATGGAATTGATGATATAATATTTGAAAATTTTATCTTATTGGTTAAAGAGATATTTTAAACATATATGTTAAACTTTTCTAGCCATTATGTGTTGAGATTACGTTATGGTAATTATAAATCATTTATATTGATGGGTTTTTATATTATAAACCATGTTAGGGTGGTTATATCGCAAACCACGGATATGTGGAATCATTTTGAACCAAGGATGTGGGATTACATTATAAACCATGGACGTGTGGGTTCGTTATATCCCTCCAATGCGTTGGGTATGAAATTCAGCAATATGTTTTTTCCCTTTATAAGAGATATATGGATAAGTATTTCTCAAGATAGATAAATGTTTTATCTATTCTTTATATAAGGTTTTAGGTTAATATTATTATTTCTAAAAAGGTACATAATGTTCTTATTTTCAAAAAAAGGTATCACTACTTCTTAAGGATGAAAACTAATACGTTTTGAAAAAGTTTTCATGATTTTATTGTGTATTCAAATAATCCTTTTGAGTTTTATTTTCTCTTTATATTTTCTAATGAAATGTTTTATAAAAATATTTGGTCATGGATGATGATTTTTTGGGTATGAAAATGTTTGTCTTGGGCCCCAATCTAACTTTGAAAATGAAAATGTTTAATAAATAATTGTGGACTAATGGGTTTCATTATTTTCTTTTTTATCCCATACAAAGTATTTTTTATTATCATATATTTAAAAAATATGGGTTTTAATGATGAATAGAGATAACTCTAGGGTCAGGATCAAAACTATGGATATTCTTCATGAATAAAAAACTGTTTTATTTAAAAAAATTAAATTATGAAAAAAAGGATACTGATTGGAAGTGTAAAATTTTTATAATATTGTTTTTATGTATGAGTTATAACCTAATTATCTAAAAATGAAACCCTAAAATGATCCTTAAATGTATGATATTTATTTCATGACTTAAAACACAATTTTATGTTATATTTAATGTCAAGTATATATATTATCCTCCTATTGTAAGTTTTTTTTATCATGAAAATTATATCTGAACCATGGACTTCATCATTTTCATAATGGGACTCCTAGTGGCTCACATTTAAACACAAAGATTATCGAGCCTTAATCGACACCCATTGGGGAGTCCCCTTAGATCATAGGTCAATGTATCTCCCAATTGAACACCTAGATCGCCAGACCTTCCTCCATGGCCTGATCTCCTCACATTGCTCATGTTGATTCCATTTAGCATATTGGCCATAGATCCCACTAGCCATCTTAATGACAATATTGGAACAGCCTATGTTTCACATGGAAACTCAATACCTATCATGTCTTTAAAAATATCATGTTCTCTATTGTTTTGTTCTCCATCATGACAACAAACCATAGGGGACACTAATAGCCTCTCCAAATCCAATTTTATCCACATACCCCATGAATTTCAACAGGGTGTGTTCTAGACCGTGTTGTTATCCTACTTCTATAAAATGATAAACCCATTCCTTCAAATTACTATTAATAATATATTTTAAATCTTCTAAAAAACCCCAAAAATTCTTATTTGGTATTTCTTCTAATAATATTCCACTCTTTGGGTTTGTTGACTGCACTCTAACACTCAATGAAACGATATATTGACCATTCAAAACACAACATTCAAGATGTGTATCAACAATACACTAATCACCAATTATAATATCACACGATCCATTCTAGGTGTGAGAAACAATAGTTGAATTAATCTTTTCACATGAACACATACAATGAATTCTTTCAACAACCACACACCTCTACCTTCTGTTTTTTAATCAACATACTCTCACACTTTTCACTACTTCCTGTATATATTCTCTCAATTTAAAACACACATGGACATTTATATACTTTTTTAAATGAATTAAAAGAGATAATGTCTTTCAAAATTACATAATATAGGATTGGAAATTTAGAGACCCATATTTTTATACCTAAATATGAGATATTTTTAGATGAAAATTCAATTTTTTTTCAAAATAAATACCTGGTGACCTTATTGGTTTAATGTATTTTAATACTAGATATATGATCTTCTAATTGATTAAATATATTCAACATATCCCATATATATGTTCACTCATATTAACCTAATTAAAATACATTATTTTAAAATTTATTTATAACCTAGGGATATGGAAAATAAGAAAGGGTAATATCATATTCTTAGTAAAGGTAAAATTAAATATATCATAACTGATAATATAAAAACATAATAAAATAATAAGGGTATGATATAATGAAAATAACATAAAAAATTATCCCCAATCTATCATAAATCATAAATGTGATTCATGGTATAAAACATTATCATTACAAAATAATTGAGTCATAATAGTGAGAAGCCATCATAAATCAATCAAGAACCATAAGTTCATCTCATAAATGTATGAAAATATCATAGGTATAGTAATCATTTCATATGTAATGGTAAAATACTGATACCATCAAATCATAGTGGACCAGGCATAAACAGAGGTCTCTAAATTATAATCGATCAAGTGTCATTACTTGTTTCCCATACTAGATCAAGTGTGTGGAATTATTTCCCATAATTATCTCATGATATTTAAAACATTACCTAATGAATTAGAAGGATATATAATTATAGGACCACTAAAAACCACATAAAAACCATACATATTAGTTCTTAGAGATCATAAATCTTTCATCATATCATAAATCATGAAAATAAAACATATTTCATCATCATTTCAAAATTTCATCATGGAATAAGATAATAAAAATAAGTGGGTTTTATTAAAATATCATAATATTAATCATAAAACAATCAGATAAATAATAAGGATTTTATCATTGAAAAATATCTCTTGAAAAATGTAATTAACATCAATGGGTTTATTTCATAGTTGAAAATTCCCTTAAAATAATAATTTGAATATTTATTGAGGAACAAATCTTCTTTTTTTTGAAATCACTTATTTAAATTTAAATAATTTCAAAAACATTATGTAAAAAAGTTATTTTAAATTGTAATTGGATACATTTAAATGATGTTTAAAATCCATTGGTGGTTAATATGGTGGGAAATTTTTTTCAACTCACATAAGTTAAAATAAAACATTCCATCCATGATTTTGTAAAAAATGTAAAAATTTATCTCTTTAACAATGACATGAATATTACTTTGAAACATTACAATAGACATTAAAAAATATTAAAATTGACTTTAAAAATAATATTTTAATAGAAAATAAATTAAAACCATTCATAGAAAACATAGAAAGGGAAGAAAAAGGAGTATTTGTTGAATAGTAAAACATATTGGGTTTTCCTTCAAAATATTTATTTTGATTTCTGAGTGTATAAAGTGAGTAAAATGAAAGGAAAACATTTATTATAATGAAATAACTAAAACCGAAGAAAATTAATTTATTTTATCAGATAACGATCATATAATTTCCTCAAATGATATTCTAACATAAAAAATCTCGATTAAAATAAGATTGAAACATATATCACTTATATAGAGTCTCGTATTTCTTCATACACATATAAACCATTTATATACTAAATATTTAAATATTATGAATTTATTATATACATTAACTTATATATATTATACCATTTATGATTTACTTATTTCTACTTATCACCTATTTATTAAAAATTCGTCCTTAAAATAATAGTTCTTTGTGATAACTACTTCATTTTTCATGCATATTTCAGTTCAGCAATCTCTGTCCATATAATTTGATCATGGTCCCATAATATACAGAACATTAATTATAAAATAAATATAATTTATAAAATAAATACATATATGGTCATTTATTGAAGTTAGATATATATAAATGAATAACACCATTAATGGAGATGGTAGGTCAAAAGTATGTATGAACACTTTTTCCATTTGTTAATGGATGGGATGAAATGAGGTAAATAATAAATAATGTTTAAAGAATCTTTATTTTATACTTTATATAATATATATTCATTAATTATATCCTTATTAATATCCATGTGATAATAAAATGAAAAATGATTCATATCATTTCATGGAGATGGTAGTTCACAAATATACACGAGAAGAGTTGTCATTTTCCAATAGATTTAATGGTAAGTATGTATATACGATATTATAATTATAGAAGAATAATTATTTATTCTATATAATAAATAATATTAAACCTATAATAATAAAAAATAAATCATTGATGTGGATGGGAAATGAATTGTATTTCTATGTGGAGTTGGTAGAATTTACATATGCAAGGGTGACACTTTCATTTCCCATTTGATGGAATTATGGGTGGATAATGATGGATTCATGATCATAACAACTCATAAGAATATTAAGTATACAAATTTATTTATTTATGATGATTATCATCATTCTAGTGTATGTAGAACATGAAATAAATTTAAATAGGTCGAGGAAGGAGATTACCTCACCTTCAGTTGGCCTCAAATAGATCCACTGTTAAAGACATTTATACTGTCCTTTTAAGAATTAAATGACCACTTATTAATATATATGGGAGTTTAGAATATAATTTTTAATAGTATTTTGAATATATAAGGCACAATGTGGTTTTATGAAAATACACAGGGGGTTCCGTTTTATAATTGAGGGGAAGGGAACTATAGGAATTTCATAAAATAGAAAATTATAAACAATTTATTCACAATACAAATGATTAGAATGGAAAAATATTCAATTAAAAATTTGATAATTTTAAATTATCATCATCCAATAAAATTTAAATAGAATTTTGTGTCATATTAAATATTATCATTTTAATTGATCCCTTCATTAACCATTTTGACCATAACTATAGTAACAACTATTTCAATAATAAAGGATCAGTAATGTTTCTATAAATAGACAAGTGATTCATAAATGGATCATGGATAATAAATTAATCAATATCCCATTACCTTGTCCAATAATTTTTTTTTATTTTTAAATTATTTAATAAAATATTATTTTTATAAAATATCATTAATGTCATTTTTGACATAATTCATTTAATTGGACTTTAAATGTGACAATGATGCAATTTAATTATATTATAAACATTTAAAATAACTATAATTAGTTATATAAATCTTTAAAATTCATGGAACATAATCATTAATACAAACTTTATTAGTTTTAATAATTTTAAAAGTTATATATTTTATTTTCATATTAATTGAATAATATTATGTCATTGATGCATAAGAATATATGGTAATTATAAAATTACAAAAGAACTTTAAATAATTTACTATGATAAGAAAATATATATATTTAAAATAATAAAGTTAGAACATAAACTAACCTCTCTCTATAAATTTATCAAAAAAAGAGATATTATTGTCAAGAGAGTGGAATTTTGTATTTATTCTTTTTTAAAATAAATATAATGTTCATGATAAAAAATATGGATCTAGGTGACAATATATTCTAGAAATGGTATTAAAGAAAAAAAATAAACTCATAAAATTTTATAAAGGAATGTTTCATAGAATTTTTAAAGTCTTATCACAATGTTTTAACACTATTTCACTTGTTTTACCATTACCGATGTGACAAAATTTTACTATAGTTATTATTTATATTGTATCAAATTAAAATGAACTTATTTTGAAAATATTATTTTCTTGATTCTAGATATGGAATCCAATATTAAATTTTCAACTTCAATAATAGTATGAAATTTAATTTGAAATAAGCATGAAAAAACACCAAAAAACATCTTTCTAGAAAAATAATTCATCATGCATACAACTAGATTTATTCTTATCCAATTACGAAAAAAATATTTTATGATTGTAAAACAAATATTGAATATATAATATATACATTCAATTAAAATAATTTAAATATAATTATTTATTTATCTTTTTATGATAGAGACACATTTTGCGCATGAAAATAGTTTTTCGAAAAAACACCACATTTTCTTTCAAATGATTTTTATTTTTATTTTTAATCAATTGATAAATAATTAATTCAATTTAATAATATATTAACAATTAATGTTTGAAAAAAAATTTCTCATATTCATACCCTCCAATTCACTGTCTAAAATGAAAAAATATACTTCATTATGGTTTATTTAGACTCATGGTTGCTTGTATCATAAGTTGCTGAAAAACTGAATTTATATAAAGAAAAGTATCATAAAATCTCAATGTTTTATATTTTAACCAACATAAATGATTTTATCCCTCAAAATTACATCACTCGAAAACAAAATATTTAGGATAATTCTATTTTATCAAATCCTTATTTTTCCATGTAGCTTCCTCTAATTTGTTTCTCCACAAAACCTTGACTAGGTGAGTGGATAGATTCATTTCACTTAACCTCTATAATAAAAAATATCCTCCAGTTATTACTCATGAGAGAGAGTTCTCAATCTATAAAATCTATGAGTTATGTATAATTGATGAATAATTTTTGTACTTCTTCAAGAGAGATACATGGACTGCTTCATGAGAATGAGAGATATTTAGTGGTTGTATTAAATGATAAGTTACCATCCCAATAAGATATTTCATTAAATAAGAAGATTGTGTATCTAGTCTCCACAGATAGTAATCTTTTATTGTCATTACATATGTATTTGTGAAATGTTTTGAATATTCATCTTAAAATATGTAATATTTATGTATGAAAATTATGAGACACTATTTTAGATATCAGAGGATAATTTTATTCAATATATAGATAGTGGGATTACAAAAAATTGTTGAAAAAAATATGGATAAGTTAATGTATAGAATAACATCCTATAGTATTTATAAGGAATATATTATGTGTGTTTCATTTAAATAAATACTTTTATGGATATTATAAATGGAAATGGTTTTAGAACAAATTCATATAGATATAATAAAATCAAAAGGATTTGGATGAGTATATCACAACCCTCATTCTAGTGCATGATGACTAATCCATTACTATACACCTAGTTTGGCACTCCTATGGGATATGCTATGGTTAATTAAAATTTTCATTATAAACTATAACCAAGTATTTGAATAGATGATGTTTATGGATGACCTAGGGTAAACATAAGGTTTCATAGATTGAAAATAATGTGTCAATATTTAGATATCCTATAAATAATATTTTTGATTATGTAGTTTTCTAGTATGATAACTATTTCTCACACTATGATTTTAGGTTTTATTCAATAGATAGATCTTGAAGGAATCATGTTAATGGTGAATTTTAAATACAATACAATTTTTCCACTTGAGAAACAAAATGATATGAGGTCTAGGTAGGATAATATTTTTTCTTTTCTCATGCCACTTTCACTATATATGAATAATTATGAGCATAGAAAGTATCAAATGAAGGAAAAATGTACTTTTGATTCTGTCATGGAGAAACATGCAAGTTATTTTAAAGGATTGTTTGATCCATTTATAGATGTGCGATGGGTCAATACCACAGAGAAAGTATTTTTTGTTATCTAGTGCATGGAATATGATGAATATGTCTTATACCATTTTTTATTTGTAATGATATGCTGATCATTGGTGAATCCATATTATGAATATGAGAAAATAGAAATATATTGACTCCATGGAATGGGTTGTGCATAATAGTATATTTTCCTAAAATTATTTCCTTCATATTATGTATACAATGATTTATAAGGAATTCATTGATATGGAAAAGTGGAAGAAGAATCAATTGGTACATATGGGGAAAATTATACAAGACATGCGTGGTATTCTTTGAATTTAATCATTATCCCAAAAAGAAAAATTTACTATTTTTTGGCTTAAAACCAAGTAAACAAAATTAATTAGCTATATGATAATTTATTAGCTATGAAGAAATTATTCAATGTGTACTCAAAATAGAAAAGTAAATGGGATATTCCCAATATTCCCATGGGTTTTAACAAAAAATAAAGATTGAGTCTCATGAAAACACGAATTAATCAAATGGTGGAAATAAATTTTTTCCATCTATGTGACAAAAAATACGGGAAGAAACATCAAGGGAATCACTTGAATGGAACTGGTAGGTTCATCAAATGAGTAAAGTCTGGTCAGAAATCCCATTAATGTTTTAAGGTGATAAATAAAATTTTTAATGTAATGATGAAAATGAAAACTCCAACTATTTCACCACCCCAAATCAAATTCTTCAAATATAAGTATTTTTTTTCCTATTCCAACATGTGCATGATTATGATGTATTATGATGATGATTGATGTAAAAAAATATTAATATAAATGATAAAGGTAAATATCATGTGATTTGGATTTATGAAGTGGGTTATGAGAGTGAGACGATTAAAGGTACACTTATATTCTACTATAGAATAGATAATGTATTATTTGATTATGGATCTACCCACTCATTTCTATATAATTAATTTTCAAATGGTATCTTATTACTAGCATAATTATTTGATTTTGAGTTAGTGGTAAAAAATGTTAATGGTATAATTATCATATATCTAGTTTATAGTTAATCTTTGATTGAAGTTAATTGGAATTTTGTTCCAAAAAATCTTCAGATTCTCCATTTAGTAGGATTTTAACTGATTACAGGTATGTACTGGACTTATTTATAATGAGATAATGACAAATATTGAAGATTCTATGTCACATTTCACATTCCTAATGTTTCTATGATCTCTTATCAGTGTGAGGATGAAAAAAACATTCTATTGAAAATTACTTTTATGTTGTGTTTCTTAACTCTAGTACATGAAGGATATCAATTATTTATGGATGGGAAGAAACTAAAAATTTAAGATATGTCTATTTTATATGAGTTTCGTGATGAATTTTTGAACGATTTTAATATAATTCTTCTAAATCTAGTTGTTGAGTTTCAATAAAATTCATGCATGGTGCTACACCTATTTTTAAGATACCTTATAGAATGACCAAATTTAGTATCAATAATTGAGGAAGAAACTCTTGGAGAATATTGATAATGTATTTATACACCCTAGTGAATCCTTATGGGGTGCACCTTTTCTATTTTTTTAACTTATAGAAGAATCAATATGTATTTTAATTGATTATTGGGAACATAACATGATTAGTATCAAATAACATGTATCCTCTACCCCATATTTATGATTTGTTTTATCAATTACAAGGAGATGCATACTTTTCTATTTTTTAAATCATTATTGATATCATAAATTGATGGTGAAGAATGTTGATATAACCGCTAAATCCATTTATAGGATTGTAATTATAAATTTATAGTGATTACAATCCTTATTAGTAATTCCTCTATGAATTTGAGGAAAATATTTGTATAGATTATATAGATCATTTTATGGTAGTAGTTGTAGATGATATTATTTTATATTAAATGATAATGGAATATCATGAAGATAATTTTATAATTATGATGATGACCATGCAGAATGATAAGATGTATGAAAATTTTACAATGTTTGAAATTTGGCTTTATAATGCTTCATTCTTGGGTTATATAATCTCATGTGAGGGTATATCCGGGAATCCATAAAATATTAATTTTATTAAGTGATGTATTAAACCATCCATGGTAAATAAATTTAATAGTTTTATTGGGATAGTTGGATATTACTGACATTTTTTTAGATATGTTTCATCACTATATAATAAATCCACCAAGTTGACACCGAAGGGGGTTTTGTTCTTGTGGTTAGATGAATGTGAAGATAATTTCAAGGAGCTGAATAGAGAGTTAGTCTTTGAACACGTGATCGCACTACCCTATATTCAAGAAGGATTTTTTTATACAGTGATGCATCAAGTAACATACATGTATATTTACTGATACATAATGATATGGTGATAATATATACCTCACATAGATTGAAAATACAAGAGAATTACAAGCCAACTCATGATTTATAAATGATAACTTTATTTTATTTATATTTTTAATATGGAGGCATAATGTTTATTGTTAATGGTTAGAAATATATATGGATTATAAAATTTTGAATTATTTATTTACACAAATAGATATTAATATGTGCCATAGATGAATGATGGAGTTTATTAATGATTATGACTATTCAATACATTACCACCCTGGGAAGGAGAACAAGGTAGCCAATTATTTTAGTCAGAAGGACAAAACTAGTTTATATGTAATGAAGAATTAAAGAGATCAGATAATTAGGGATTTTCAGAATATATAACTATAAATCATAATGGAATGATAGAAATCCTATATTTCTCATATGAGTGTTGAACCATCTATCCATTTGATGATTTGAGAGGTGAGTAGGGAAGATATAGAACCAAATGAGAATGTAAGGTGTGTTCCAATGTTCAAAAATTATTGTGATGGAATAATAAGGTCCATTAATATACTATGTTACAAATTAGTATGAACTTTAAATTCAGAATTATAATATAAAGCTCATATTTCTTCATTCTCATTTATGTATTGATGAACAAATATATATAGATATCTGAAATAATATTTATGCTGGGAAAACATGAAAAGAGATATTGTAATACATATATATTTTTGGATTATATGATATCTAGTTATGTATGGGAGATATAAGTATAAGGGTATGTTACAACCATTATGTATACTTAAATAGAAATGGAAAAAACATATAATGGATTTCATCGTTTCCATCCCTAAAACATATAAAGGCCATAATTCCAATTGGGATATTCTCAATCACCTTACGAAGTCAACACTCTTTATTTCCCCCACAAAATATTTATATCTTGATCATAATTACAGGTTATACATTAAAGAAGATGAAAAATTTCATGGAGTACCATATTCTATTATATCAATAATGATTTAAAAAATAGAAAAGTATGCATCTCCTTGTAATTGATAAAAAAAATCATCCATATGGGGTAGAGGATACATGTTATTTGATACTGATCATGTTATGTTCCCAATAATCAATTAAAATACATATTGATTCTTCTATAAGATAAAAAAATAGAAAAGTTTCACCACACAATGATTCACTAGGGTGTATAAATCCATTATCAATATTCTCCAAGAGTTTCTTCCCAATTCTTGAAACTAAATTGGGACATTATATAAGGTATCTTAAAAACAGGTGTAGTACCATGCATGAGTTTTATTTGAACTCATAAACCAGATTTAGAAGAATTATATTAAATTAGTTCAGAAATGCATCAAGAAACTCATATAAAATAGACATATCTTAAATGTTTAGTTTCTTCCCATCCATATAAAATTGATATCCTTCATATACTAGAATTAAGAAACACATCATTAAAGTAATTTTCAATAGAAGTTTTTTTCATCCTCACACTGATAAGAGATCATAAAAACATTATGAATGTTAAATGTGACTTACCATCTTAAATCATTGATATTATCTCCTTATAAATATATCCAATACATACCTAGAATCCTTTAAAATCCTACTAAATTGATAATCTAAAGATTTTTTGGAACAAAATTCCCATTAACTTCAATCAATGATGAACTATAAACTAGAGATACGAAAATTATACCATTAAATATTTTTACCACTAACTAAATATAAATAATTAGTCTAGTAATAAGATACCTTTTGAAAATTAATTATATAAATATGAGTAGTTGGATCTATAATAAAAGAATACATTACCTACTTTATATTAGAATATAAGTGTACATTTAACCGTTTCACTCTCATAACCCACTTCATAAATCAAAATCACATGATATTTACCATTATCATTGAGCTTAATATTTTTTTACATCAATCATCGTCATTATACATAATAATCATGTACATGTTGGCATAGTGAAAAAACTACTTATATTTGATGAATTAGATTAGGGATGGTGAATTAGTTGGTTTTTCCATTTTCATCATTACATTAAAAATTTTATTTATCACCTTAAAACATCAATGGGATTTCGGACCTGACTTTACTAATTTAATGAACCTACAAGTTCCATTCAAGTGATTCCCTTGACGTTTCTTCCCATATTTTTTGACATATAGAAAAAAAAAATTTATTTCCACCATGTGATTAATATGTGTTTTCATGAGACTCAATATTTTTTTGTTAAAACCCATGGGAATATTAGCAATATCCCATTTCCTTTTCTATATTGAGTACACGTTGAATAATTTCTTCACAGCTAATAAATTCTCGGATAGCTAATTCCTTTTCGATACTTGGTTTTAAGCCAAAATATAGTAAATTTTTCTTTTAGGGATTATGATTAAATTAAAAGCATACCACGCATGTCTTGTATAATTTTCCCCATAAGTACCAATTGATTCTTCTTCCACTTTTCAGATCAATGAATTCATATAAGTCATTGTACACATAATATGAAGTTATTACTTGTAGGAAAATATCCCATTATTCACAACCCATTCCATTGAGTCAATTTATTTATATTTTCCCATATTCCTAATATGGATTCACCATTGATCAACATATGATTACAAATAAAAAATGGTATAAGACACATTCATCATATTCCATGCACTGGATAACAAAAAATACTTTCACAGTGGTATTGACCCATCGCACATCTATAAATGGGTCAAACAATCCTTTAAAATAACATGTATATTTCCCCATGACAGACTCAAAAGTAAATTTTTCCTTCATTTAATATTTTATAATCTCATCCTTATTTATATATGGAGAAAGTGGCATGAGAAAATAAAAAATATTCTCTTACTTATACCCCATATCATTTTGTTTCTCAAGTGGAAAAATCTGTATTGTATTTAAAATTCATCATTAACATGATTATTTTAGGATCTATCTATTGAATAAAACCTAAAATCATAGTGTGAGCAATAATGATCATTATAGAAAACCACGTAATAAAAAAATATTTATAGGATATCTATATTGTGACACCATATTTTAAATCTATGATACCATAGGTTAACCCTAGGTCATCCAAGATCATCATCTATTCAAATACATTGTTATAGATAATAATTAAAATTTGAATTAACCCTAGAATATCCCATAGGAGTGCCAAACTAGGTTTATAGTAATATATTAGTCATCATGCACTAGAATGATGGTCGTGATATACTCATCGAAATCCATCTGAGTTTATTACAACTAGATGCATTTGTTCTAAAACCGTTTCCATTTATAATATCCAAACAAGTATTTATTTCAATGAAACACACATAATCTATTCCTTATAAATACTATAGGATGTTATTATATACATTATCTTATCCCTATTGTTTTAAACAATGTTCTCTAATCCTATTATCTATATATTGAATAACATTGTCCTTCGATATTTAATATAGTGACCCAAAATTTTCATACATAAATATTACATATTTTAATATGAATATTCAATACATTTCACAAATACATAAATGAGGACAATAAAATATTAATATCAATGGAGACTAGATACATAATCTTCTTATATAATGAAATATCTTCAAAATTATTCATAATGATCTCCACACTAAATAATCTTCATAGTCATACCCACTTAAATATTTCTAAATAACATAGGGAATAGAAACATAGGAAAGTGTGAGTGATATCTCTATATTTTTATCTAAATATCTTCATCAATTTCTATAATCATTTAATTTGATTTCTGATTAATTAAATATGAAATTAATGCCTGATAATAATTTTTTATGAATTATTATTGAAGGATCGACATTTGGATTAATATGAATGAAATAGTTAATTATTGGGAAGATAAAGGCACTTCATGTCATGACCCGAAGCAACACAGTATGACAATGAAATATGATAATGAATATGTTGTTTAAAATTGAAGACCAATGATAAAAAAATTAATGTAAATTGAGAAATGGATCCAAAATCATAAATATTTCCATTTGAAGAATGTCTTTAAAGATGTTGGATTATTGTAGGATTTTTAAGAAGCACAAAACTAAAGAAATAGGAAAAGAGGATTATGGAACTAGAATTACATGATTCACATCTTGAATCATCATAAAAAAGAAATACAGTTGCAAGTAATTCACCTAAAAAATGTCCTGTAGTGGAAACAATCAAAATAGTGGTTCCTGTGATATTAATGTATGAAAAGGGGTAAAACAAAAAGCACACCTAGAAGGCATATATATTAGATTTTGATGAATATTTAAATGGATGCCTATGTTTATGAAATGGGAACACCATTAAACACCATTGTGGATAAAAAATATGTGTTTCATGAGAGAGTAAGGAATGATGATTTTAGAGAAAATTTGTTCCAAAATGGCTCAAATTTCCAATTAATGGATAGGATTAGTAAATTTCCCCACCTCCGTGGATGGTTTTTGCTCATGAAAGTCCCATTCATGATGTGTTTTGATGGTAACCTCTATGAACAATATGTCTAACTCATGGAGATCCCATTGGTGAACCCACAGATATTTTATAGTAACCATTGTGCAACATAACTCATGTTCATGGATCCCATCCCATTCGTGAATCGCCTAATGTTTCACTAAATTTTATCTTTTGTGAAACTAGTGTTGATGCCTCCGTTGGGACTATAAATACCCATGTATTCCTAATATTTTGGTGGACACGACATTTTTTCTTCCATGAAAATATATAAACTAATGATACTCAGGTCCTTCATGAATTAAAGAAGAGATGGACCTCCAAATGTAGTCATCTTTCACAAAACCACCTCCCATGTGGTTTTAAGACCCCCAACCAATGGTAGAGCTGAATTTCAAAAATATACATGGTGATTTTTTAAGATGAAAACCTCTAATGCTCTTGCAATTTCACGAGATAAATATCATTCCTGAAACCAACCCCATTAGAACCATGTCTTTACACCATGGTAGGGTCACCCTGTGTTACCAAACTAGATCCTTTTTGTGACTCCATTCCTCTATGAGATCCTAGGACTTTGAAAGTCCAAATACATTTCTGATTCCCCAACCATCATGAAACCCATAATCTAGGACTCCCAACCATGCCACTCATCAACTGATCCTCTTTTATTAAAATTGAGTTCCCAATTCCATTGTGATCATCCCAAACTGATTCAGTTACCTCACAAATCATTGTCCAACCAGTACCACTTACTCACATGTCCACCCACATTAAAACATGTGTGGTATTATCCTTAATCATACATGTTTCTACTATGAATAGGTACCCTGAATACTATTACTCCAAATAATAGGTACTATATCATTAGGCCTCTTGATTTCCACTCTTCCACTAGAGTTCCAACACCATGCCCTTACTAGAGGCATATGAGAGGTGCACACATAAGCCCTAGAGGTTTCATATGAAAGGGAAATTGATTTCCTATATTTGTGGGATTTCATATGATGAATATTGTTCCTACATTGACAATGCCTCCAAAGGTATTAATCACCATCAACTTTTGAGTCTTAAGTCATAATGTTTCCTAAATACATGTCATAGTTATTTGACAGTAACTATGCGAAAACATCTTCAACAAGTGAAATAAAAATATAGCCTTACCCTTTGAGCTGAGCACATGAATCCCCATGTAATATCATCATGGGATTCCACCTTCTCCCCCATCACCCCAATGGATGATCCTCCTACAATAGGAAACATTCATATGTAATCCCCACACCATCTCCCAATGAAGTGATCAGCTTACATTAGGCATCTTCTACAAGCACGATCTACCCCATACCTCATTGTCTCTTTATCCACGACATGATAATCCTTATTATACATTTTTAAACTGCGTGAACTGGTCCCATAACATGATATTAAACTATGGAATAAAACTATGTGGTTTTTGATACCTGTCCATTAAAACAGGGTACATAAGTTGCCTGTATGATATTCAATCCTGACATTATTTCGAGTGTGAATTATCCCCCCTAGGGGGACACAATACATTATCTCAGTGTGAAATTATCCTCCTTTGGGGATACAATCCATAATTACAGTGTGAAATTATCCACCTTGCGAGGCACCCTCCATAATTCTAGTGTGAAATCATCCCCCTTGTGGGGATAAACTCTATCATCCAGTGTGAAATCATCCCCCATGGTGGACACCCTCTATACCCCAAGTGTGAAATATTCCCTCATAGGAAAAAACTGCAACACACATCTCTACTACACTATAAACATGTGATAAGTTCCATCTCTATAATACATTAAACTCAATCCATGATCCATAATACCTACCACATGTAATATATAAGGGATTCCATGGGTCAATTTACTCAAAATACGTACACCCCATAAAATCAACTACCTTTTTATCGAAATGGGATCCTTATGTTATATGTCTAATATTCCCCTCAAATGACATTACCTGTGAATAATGAAATCTTACCAAGTTCCCAATCTACCAAATTTCCATTGATTCACACCTTTACCAATGATAATACCTCCCTTGATCTAAGTTTTCTTCCCTATAAATATATAAATATTGTAATTAACTGATTTACACATTGAGTTGTTATTGGGAACATGTTTAACAAACATTAATGAATTTTATGATGGATACCCGGATAAGGATACAAGATCTAGGGAAAAATTCATGGAAGGATTAACTGACTTCCCATCATAATTTTTAATCAATGATCAAACACTGCTAATGAATGTGATGAAATCCACCAACCCTTCAAAATTAGGAATGCGAGTCTACAGAAATTAGTGAGTCATATATAAGTGGAGGAATGAAGATATGAACTAGAAAAACATTGAAAATATAAATGGTGAATTTGACATGAAAATAGACTCCTCAACTATGGGTACTACTAGCATTTTCGGGAACTATTGGATTTTCATTTCACCAAATCCAAATATTTGATGCCAAGTCCCACCATGAAAATAGCATCTCCAGCATGGTAGAAACCAATGACATGGGGTAGATATCATTTGGTATACTTAGTCTGCAACATCATCACCATGGATACGACATCTATTTTATGAATATTGGATGATGATGGGGAATTGGGAAATTATTCATTATACTTGTACTGTCGGTTGAATCCACATTCCATACACGAATCAAGTAGGTGTAAATCAGTGACCGAGCATCGAAAGGCATTCAGGGATGGGAAAAATTATTATAGAAATACATTATGATTAAATTCCCAAAACAACTTCTTTAATGTGATCAATTTTTGGGATCATATTTCCCGTCTCTCCCTCAGCGATCTTTTAGAGTAGGGTGATCGACACCCTCATGGGTCATTATGAGTAGGAAGGGGTAATTACATTAAGGGATATTGTCATCCAATACCTTGATTAAATACAACCTCGTTGACACCACCACCCCTACGGGTTATGTAGTGTTAAACTAATCCCTCATTCTTATGTCGAACTGATTCAAGAGCACCTCGTAGAAGTGCTCTGATAGCTCACAATCATACACTATGAATGTGGGTGATGTCTGAGCCCTGATAGTTGTGACCGATTCCAGGGAGTTTTCCAAGAGGTATCCGACAAGGTCATTACATCATCAGCACCATACAGTCCCACATACCATTGAATGGATCGATTTCATCATCACACTATTAACCCTAGTCATTAAAACTCAATGCCGATGTCAGTGTCAGGACCACAACATTTATAGACAAGGGGAATCTTATATAGAATTTTTGACCCCTCCCACCATGATTTTATCCCCTCAGGTCCAATCAATAAGTGAAATGGGATCTGCATTTTCTCACCTATGATAGAGATCATAGCCACGTCTTTGGTTAGACGGGTTGACTCTCTCATTCGCTCGAACTTCAAAAATCTGTTACGGTCCATCCTATGATGAGTAAAATAAATAAAAAACTTTACTTTGAACTACCATCAACTAAAAAGGGGTCATCCCCCTGCTCTTAATAATCAACAGAAAGTTCCTCCCAACATTCCCACAGATCAAAGAATAACTTCTTCCTATATTACCATTAACCAGTGAAAAGATACTCCATGTTTCATCAAGATATATTAAATAGTTCCTCCCCGTACAGCTAAAAACAAGAATATAGGTCCTCCTCCTGTTCAAGATATTACATACCCTAAGGAGCCGTCATAGAATATGAGGGAAAAAACCCTCTATAGAGGTCGTTCTTATGGAGCAGGTCATAACCCATAGGAGAGAATTCATGAAATTTTCAACAATCCTATCTGAGAGATGTCATTCGATATCATAGGTTGAATGATGGAATGTGTAATTTCATCATTAACCTCTCAGATTCTATGGTGACAAAAGACTCAATAAGTGTTATTTCTCCCACACATCTAAATTTTTCGGTTAGAACCCCGATATTGAGCCTTATAGTTCCAAAAGATAAGGTCCAAAAGATCACCAAATACCATGGTATATACCTATATTTGAAGGAAAATTAATCCTCCATCTAGAGGATTTCAATGTAAACCATCACTATCATCTACATTTTCCTTCCTCTCTATCTCCACACAAGATATTGGAGATATTTATGTTTTTGGGTTGATGGCCTTAGATGATGGTGAATGCTCCGTTAATCCACAAATTGTCAGTATTTCCCTATATCATGATGCAGTGGTAAACATTCCATACTATATGGACATGATTTTTTATGTTGGACCCACCTCAAATAGACATCCCATCATTCAATTTCTATTTGAATATCCAAGAGTCTCATTCTCAGTAGAAAATACACAAATTGGGTATACATTGGAGTCTCAATCATTACCTTGACCTACACCAATCCAAGCTTAGGTTGAAAAAGTGTAGGAACCTTCCCCTTATAAAGAGAGACTATGGGAGTTTCTAGAAACTAACCATCTATCAGTTGTGTCATGACCACCTAAATCTATGAATTTTTACATCTAATAGACCCTCACTAAGGAAAGAGCTATTTTTTTCTACAATAATATCAGAGTGACTTTTAACAACCTCTATGATTGGTAGCTAACTTACATTGGGATCCACAAGCACCCTGATGTTGTCCACCATTATTAATGAGATGTTATGACTAAAACACTCCTCATAGATCATCATCCGGATTCATATTGTATCAACTAAATGCTCTAGAAAACATGAATCAAGAACCACATTATGCTTCATTGAGGTATGGATGTGGCATCTCCTTACATGCTGATGAGAGGCTAGGGTCAGTATGTTGCCCTCCATTTCAGTCCTATCATGTGACCGCAATAGGACCAAAAATCTATCCAAACCAATAATCATGAAGATTCCACTATGACTACCACAATGATAAATATGTTCGTCACAAACTTTCCAAGGACCTTATGAATAGGACCGCCAACATAGGGCATTACAAGGAAGACCCTACATAAGTGGTGGCATAGTACCAGAGATCCCCTGATTGGTGTCCTCATACATCAACAGAGACAAATGTTGTACCTTATAAGTACCATCTAGAAGGATGTTTCTAACTATCTAATAGTACATTAATAAAGTGAAGAGATATTTTGAACCCCTAAATGTATCAAAGGTTGTGTCTAAAGAAGAGTTAGAATCCACAATACCTTCTTTAATCCAATAGATTGAGGAGCACAAAAGGATCACCACTAATCCCATTATTGATTGGAATCCAGATCCTGTAAACTATATAATGTACCTTGTCTCCACTCAAGTGGGTAACCAGATCCTCCTTGGTCAGATTCCACCATTTGAACATAGTTGCATCATACATCCACAAAATCCAGAAGACATAAAATATTTAAATAAATAAAGTTATGATTCACCAAACTTTATTAAGTTTCCTAGTTACACGTTTTAGGACAATTTCCAAGCTTATCCACAATATATTGAACCTTTTAATTCATTTTTGTCCAGATACCCTTGCTAATATAATGTGATACTGGCTCTCAATGCTCGCCTCGAGGCTATGCAAACATGATATGTTTTAGTACCACATGATGGAAATTCGTTCCCAGCATGGGTGGACCATCTCCAAGCACCCCTATATTTCAGTAATAAAACATTAACACCTATAAATTGAATGGGATACAAGCTATAGCATATATACTAAACAGTCTCAATGTGAGTTCCAATGTTGGGATCTTCACAATAATAAGAGGTTTCCATGATCTGATGCATTGTCCTGACTTTGGAGGGGTTTGTATTTGTTTAGCATATAAATTGTCCCATTGGATATGTTTCTGTTTGGGAGGATCTTCGACAATAGTTACACTACCATTTCAACTTGACTATGAACAAGACAACCATTTTCAAACTCTTTGAGGGAAAACAAGGGCCTAATGAGAAAATCACCAAATTTTTTACTGGGTGGACGGGACTCCAACAATCACTCATCATTCCATTTTTCATGGAAAATATTCTCATGATGTGAATATTTAATTACAAGAATAACCATGTCAAAGCCACATTCTACTTAAATTACATTTGTGAATTCTGAGATTTCTCTAAAAAGACTCAGCATTTAGAAGAATAATAACTGTTTACTACACAACAGTAATGCCCATTACATATTTCAGATCCCATGAGAAGTCATGTGAAAGAAAATATGACCATTTTGGTTCATGCCAAAGTCCCTAAGCTAGTATAATTATTGTATCCTTTACAGTATGATCCTCCCCAAGTGTAACACTACAAAGAGTAGCCTTTCCTATCATAGCCTCGCCAAGAACAGCATCACTGTGTGCTGCCACCTCTATAATATAATGTGGCTGTAACCCCTAAAAATGATAGGAACCCATGGATCCTTTATTAGAAAATATGAATATTAAATACTACATAAGTGGTTCACTGGTTCTATGGAACTCCATTTGTGCCCCTATGAATTGAATCTATATGTTTTCAGAAAGCAAGAGACCCCAGGAGGCCGAACTCGTAGGTGGTTCTTGTAATGCTCCGACCCCAGAAGCCTAGAGTCGGTGCATTATTTTAATAAATTGTCGTGATTACAAGGAATACTTTCCCAAAATACCGACCAATTTAGTAGTCTCAGAATGTATATTACATACATAAACGTTACTTCAAACATTAAAACATAAAAAAATAACCTATTGAGAATGTTGTTATTCCCCTAGATTAACCCTGCATATCAAACATAATACACTTCTTGGAATATTTGAAAAAAAAAATAATAAAGGGGTGAGATCAGATGCTTATTAAAGGTAAATAATTTAGGTAAAGCTATAAACTTTTATGAAAAAATGTGTAATAAAAAGCATGTCCTTTTAAAAATAAACATGCACATAATATGGAGAAAATAAATTAAATATTTCCATATAAATATGCACATGGAATTTATAATAGTCAAATAATAACATGTAATAATTAATTTCTTAATGAGAGAATGCCTAATGTCGGACATAATTACCACATACTCAAGGCCTTGTGCCAAGACTACAAATAAAATTTTTGGCATGGCCTTGTGCCAAGACACTATTTTGTCTCATTAGACCTATTCATGCATCGAGGGGCTAAAGCGGTACCCACCCATCACATACTATGTCCACTTCATTCCTCATATGAAAATTTTGAAACATATTATAAACATTCGTATTAAAACTAGAATATGAAATGTTAATACTTCAACCATAAACCATGAAGGGTTGAACAATATCATATCCATAGTCAAACATATCATAACTCATTATATAAAATATGGAATATTGAAATATAATAAATCAACTTTAATCAAGAATAATATCCACTATAGAATTGTTAACATAGTTGAAAATGACCAGTAAAACTTTTTGACAGAAATATCCCTTTTTTGAAATATTTTAAAAGCCACAAATTTATAAAGAATGTCATTTAGAAGGGATTTTTGAATCAAAGTGTCACATACCACATTCAAACATTTTAAAATAATTTACATTTTAAAATAATCATGTTCATATAAATAATTTCTTAACACTATTTTGAAAACATGGGCATTAATGAGAATGATTTAGAAGAATATATATTTAAATCATTTAAAATGATGTTTTAGAAAAATAGTAACATAAAAGAATTATTTGAAATCTCTTTTACAAAAAATGGACATGGAGAACAAATATATCACAGAAAATACTTACACATATACAATTTGGGATAATAATAAGATTGATGAATTAAGTGTTACCTTCCACTTTCCATTGGTTGAGAGTACATTTAACCTCTTGTATAATGATCATTTTATTTTATTAAATTATAACAAAACAATATTCATAATTATTATATCATGAAGGATTCATTTATGAACTTATACTACCCATTAAATAATTATTTCCTTATTAAATTAACATTTCGGGTAATAATCAATTTCTTTATCATTCGTATTTTAACATGTTATGCATGATCGGATCATTTAGATCATGATTTAAATACATCCCGAATATAAAACATGATTTATATATAATATATATTTAGAATATAAATTTGTATGATAGATAGATATATGAAATTTAAAACATAGTTTATGGAGACGGTAGGTCGTACGTACGCATAAACATTGTTTTTGTTTTCATATCGTATTGAATGAAAGTATGTGAATGCGATATATGTAAATACATAAATATATATACATATATATATATATATATATTAGTAGTATTATTATGTAATATATTACATAATTATTAATAATGTATATTTTTATAATCATCGTAGAATGGTGAACGTGGAAATATATCTCATTACATTGTGGAGATAGTAATCCGTACGTACACTCGAGCGATGATATCATTTACTTAATGATAAAAAGGTGTGGAATTGGATGTTATTTAATTGTACAGTAAAATTATCATGTTCTTTTGATTATTTATATGCATATTAATCATTATTATATCCATCCAAATAATAGAGTGTTGAATAAAAAATTACACCCCAGCCTGGAGTCGATAAGTAGTACATACACACGCATGGTGACATTATCATTCATAGGATGGGTACAATAATTAGTATCATTGTACCATATTTATAGTAACATAATAGTATGTATAAGGAACTAGATTAATTATTTTGGTATGGAAATAACAAATAAATAGAAAGTGGATGGAGAAAAAGAACTTTGAAAGAGGTGATGAAATAATTACCTCTTCTTTGGGGGTTTCTTTTTTGATTTAAACAAAAGGGCTACTTAGGCTGGCTTTATTCTCAAAATAATGACTCTAGGTTAAAGTGAGTTATGTTGGGAGGATATTTGGGCAGGGTTAATTTGATCCAAATGGCTATGGAGGTGTGATTTTGAGAGAAGGGGAAACACCCTTTTATAAGAGTGGTGAGTGTCAATTTAGGAAATGTTTGAAATATTATTTTATTATAAAATCAGTTTCAGTTTCTAATGGCTCAAAATTATTTAATTTTTAATATAAGGTGGGGAATAGTCGAAATCCATTCAACAAATAGGTTTTAGATATGTTTAGATCACCATATTAACCGTATCTTTTAGATTTAACTCTTAGTAAAATAGTACAACTTTTACCATGTCCTCTTGTATTATTATAGTAAATGGTTAACAAATATTCCATAAAAATCCAAGAGAACCCCTAGTGGTTCATTATTTATATATATAACCTTATGTAAGTAATTTGACTGATCATTAGTTTTTTAGAGATCTTATATCAATTAATAATATAGTATTTGTTTTAAAAACTCATTTATGTCAATTTTGACACAATTTGGTATTTTGTTTTTGTTAAAGACATAAAAACTTTATCACTTCAAAAAAATTATTTAACCAACCCTAAAATGTTATTTTAACATAGAAATTGTTTTGGATGGAATAAGAATCCTAAATTTACGTTTATTTTTTATATTTATAATATCATTTATTTTAATCATTCATTGATAATGTAATTACTACATCATTGTTGTGTGATAAATAAATTTAATTACTTATTATCTAAAAATTATAAATAAAATAAAATTATGTAGGAAATAGTTTTACCATTATAATGATTATTAATAGTAGAATAGTTTCATGTATATCCCAATATTAAAAATGGATTAGCTATTAAACTTTCAATTTAACAGTTTTGATTATTCTTTAAATAAAATAATAATAAATGTTCTAATATAATCCATGTAGACCAAATGGATCATATTTTAATCATAATATTTTTTTTGGTCGAAATACACTTATCCAATAGAAATATGGTATGTGTTAGGGTAATTATAATATCATTTTTACCTTTAATTACCCTATTTACTTTTAACCATGGTAAATAAAAGTCATGAGTTACTATTAACAAAATTTATTTTCATATTATTGAAGAAAAATATTTACTGATGTAAACCATGTATCTCATATATTTTAAATTCAATTCACAGATGCGGTAAAATTAAATTTTATGCAAATTTGCAAATGTGTTTATAAGGTGGTAAAAGAAGTTAAAAAATTCAACAAAATTTTTTACATTTAATTTTATTATAAAATGACTCTAATTAATTATATAGAACTTATAATGGTATTATATATCTATGTTTACTTAAAATAAATTGAAATAAAATAAATAATTATTTAAATGAAAAGTATGTTTTAAACAATAGCGTAGTGTTTATCACTATTCATAAAAAATTTAGGGTTTTCAAGAAATTAAAAAAATTAACCCTAAGATAATTATTATATTTCAAATTCCAAAATGAATTCTATTTTACATAATGAAATACATATAATTTCTATTAATTAATTTAAATTTAATTCCCGTTGTCAAAACCAAAAAAGTGGGTTTTTAAAAATTAAATAATATCAAAAGATTGACATGTGTTTATATCAAATTTAAATGTGGAATTGCATGTAATAACCTACATTATATTAAATGATAAAAATCTAATCTAATTATAAATTTAAACCCATCAAACGTATAATTTAACTCAATATATTATTTCGATTAAAAAATTAGTTTTAAATTAAAATTATTATTTTGCACTTTTCATCAAAGTATAAAAGTTATAATAAAAGTACCAAAAATATATCCAAACATAATTATTTTTCCCTGATTCTAAAGAATAATTTAATTTTATTTAATTGAATACATAAAAGTTTCAAATATTAGTTTCAAAAAAAGTTCTCCATTAAAAGGAATTCAAATTTTATATTATTTGAAATATACATTTTTTATCGGAAAAAAAATTTATTTGTTCATATATTATGTCTATGAAACACCTAAAATATATTCTAAAATTATATGGGGTATATAAAATTCAAAAATCATTTTATACTATTCATAACTGGTTTTTGGATGGCTAGTTTAGTAAGTCGTGGTGCACTTGAACTTTGTGTTGTGTGTAACGTATGTTATTGAATAAAATTGAAGAAATAACATACAATGAAATCACAGGGTGTTACATTCTTTCCTCCTTAGATAAATTTCATTCTCTTAATTTGAAATTGTTCTTTGAAATTAAAAGGTTAAAAATATAAAAAAAACTTTGTGGGAAACCCACATCCGAAATTGGGTTAATAAAATTTTTTCTTAATAAGATGGAAAGGGAAATGAAAAATTTAACACCAAATTATGATCTCAATTAAGATAACATTGGTTAAAATTAGAGATACATAATTGGAAGGAAAACATAAATATTAATAGTGAGTGATTGAGGTTATCAATCACAAATAAGTGTAAAATTGAGGTCCTCAAAGTTATCAATCTATGATGATTTAAAATATAATCAGTTCAGCAAAATATAAGGTACTGGGATAACATATTTTTTGTTTTAAGATCCCTTACGTAAAGATAAATAATTAATTTATTCATAGAATAATAAGAAAAAAATATGTGTGATAAGTGTAGTTTCGTCTATCAAATAACTCCTACCACAAACTCATCTTTCACTCCAATAGATAATAGAATTAAAAAATATTCTATTTATCCTAATCAAATATGGTTGCAAAAATAATGAATTTATAACTAATTTGTCAGACTATTTAAAAAACCTATATTATACAAACCAATACATTGCATAGGAAAGTGGTAGTTGATGCACCTTTGTCTCCCTTCGGTTGTGGGTTCAAGTCTCATGACCTTGGAGGATGCGACGGGTTGTTGCCCGACCTCCAGGTTGTCCTTTTTATATAAATACAAAAAAATATTTAGATTATTTAATGTTAGAAATAGTTTCTAATTAAAACATAATCCATTCCTACCATTATATTTATCCAAAATAATTATATACAAACTCATATTCTATAATTTATATGGAAGGTAAACATAATGATGATATTTTTTTCCATGTAATGACATGTAAATACCTTCATCATGTATTCATTTAGAACACGGTAACAACCTGAATTAGAATAAAACCTTATTTATTACATTCAATCTCCCTTATTCCATATAGAATACTTGATATAATATTTATATATAAAAATGTAGTAAACTCCAACAATGATGTAATAAACAAACAATTAATTATTTTCAAGGTAGTCAAGAATATCAAATATAATTTATACCAATCAACCACATATTATTCCAAAATCACTACCTCAGTATCAGAACCATATTAAGGTTAATCTTTCCTTCAATGATATATTTTCCAAAAATTATTAACTAGATATTAAGTCACTAATAATAGAACCATATAATCCCAAATCCCCAATTAAATAGTACTATAGTACAATGCTTTTTTATTACCATAATTTATATAACCATTGCATCATCGATACAACCTCCATATGAAATAATTCTTTAATAACACCATTATAAAAATAGACATTTTTATTCATTAGTGGTAGTATCATAACATTATTATTATCCAATAGCATTATTTGGGGCATACTCTAATGATTTGGACATTGATATGTGTATTGTTCCAACTCCTTGCAGATGAAGCATTATACATTTGAATCATTTTTCATACACTTGAAATCACACACTAAGTGTCCCTTTTCTCCACTCTTATAACAAACTCCCATTACCTTCAATCATTTACCTAGGTGATTATTTCCCCAGTTACCACACAAGGGAAAACTCTTCTTTCCCCTCTTCCCATTATCCATCTTTCTCTCTACCATCCTTTTATTCTCTTACTTCCCTTCAAAGACATAGGACTCATATAATTCTTTACCTATATTATTGACACATGATACTATTTCTTCATATGATGAGAATACATGGTAGACTATTTCACTTCTAAATTTTGGCCTAATACCATGAAATATATGATCATTCTTAGTCATTGGATCATGCGTATTACTGAAGTTCGCATTCCTTCTATTTGGAACTATTTCTAAACAATGGCATAAACTATGTAAGATTAGGAATTGAAATTCATAACTCCAAACATGTAAAATACCAAATATAAATTTAAATTTTTATTCATATAATCCATAATCATAAAAAAGCATTCTTTAAAGAAGTATATAATCATAAATCATTAATAATGATTTGTAAAGAAAATGTGGATTATCCTAAGCGTATCCCCCGGGAGTGTAGTAACCAAGAGTGTAGAAAGGCCCATTGTTGTGTACCAGGATATTTGGGGTCAAGCCCGAAGCTCCTTTTTGGAGTTTTCACTTCTATGTACATCTGACCCAGAGTTGTCTCTACGAGCTCGTATCCAAATGTGGATGTATTTCTTCGAAAATTCATAGAATCTCTACACTAACAAAAATCTATGAAGTCCTTCTATACTAATCCTCAATGTCAATCTTACGGTAATGTTATCTAAACTGAGTTTATCTAAATATAGCTTCCAATGTTTGTTCTAAACTTCCTATGATAGCAACTATAATTCCCTAACCCCAAAAGCCCGAAGCCGGTGCATTATTTTAATACATTGGCATGATTAAAAGGAATTAAGTCCTTATGGATTGATCAGTTTAGTATTCTTGGAAAATATATTACCTACATGAACATTACAGTACATATTAATACATAAATAAACATAAATAATAAATTTATAACTCCATTATTCCCCTAGATTAAACCGGCATTTCAAACATAATACACTTCTTGGAATCCTAGGAAAACATAACATAAGAAATGGGTGAGCTCAGATTCCCAGTAAGGCTAAATAATTTAGTGGAAGCTATAAACTATTAAGGAATGATGTGTAATAAAAACAACATCCCTTTAAACATAATCATGAAAATATTATAGAGAATATAAATAAAACATTACCATATAAATATTCACATTGATATTCTACTAGTCAAATAATCACATGTAATAATTAATTTCAAAATGAAGGAATGCCTAATGTTGGTCATCATTACCTCATACTCAGGACCTCGTGACAAGAATACAAATAAAAGATTTGTCAAGGCCTTGTTCCAAGACACTAGTTTGTCTCATGAGACCTACCGATGCATCAAGGGGCTATAACAGTCCCCACCCATCACTTACTAAGTCCAATGCATTCCTAATATGAAAATGTTGAAACATAACATAAACATTAGTATTAAAACTAGCATACGAAATGTCAATACTTAAAACATAAACCATGAACGCTATAAAAATAAAACATCCATAGTCAAACATATCATAACTCATTTGATACAATATGGATGATTGAATTATAATAATTCAATTTTAATCAAGAATAATATCTTGTAAATATTATTGACATAGTTGAAAATGATCAGTAAAACATTTTCAGAGAATTATCCCTATTTGTAAAATCATTAAAAAGTCACACATTTATAATGGATGCAATTTAAATGATATTTTTTACTCAAATTTCCCCATAAAAATTTTAAAAGTTTGAAAATAATTAACATTTTAAAACAATCATGTCCATATAAATAAATACTTTAAACCATTTTAAAACATGGATATTAATGAGAATGATTTAAAAGAATAAATATTTAAAATAATTAAAATGATAGTTTATTTAATTATTACCTTAGGAGAATCATTTTGAAGTTTATTTTATAATACATTGACATGGAGAATAAATATTTCCCAGAAAATACTTATGCATAAACAATCTGTGATAATAATGAGTTTGAGGAATTAACCCTCACCTTGCACAATCCTTTGGCCAAGGGTACGTTTAACCTCCTACATACTGACCATAGTGTGTTATTAAATTATACCAAAACCATAATCATATTTATTATATCATGCATGATTCATTTATGACCTTATAATACCGATTTAATAATGATTTCCATGTTAAATTAACATTTCGTGTAAATATCGCTTTCTTTATCATTCGTGTTATAACATGTTATTCTTGATCATATCATTTAGATCATGATTTAAAATTTTATAAATATAAAAATGATTTATAATATATATATATATATATATTATAAATATATATAATAGATAGATATATGTAATGGAAAACGATATTTTTGGAGACGGTAGGCCGTACATACGCATAAACGCAGTTTTTGTTTTCATATCATATTGAACTGAAGTATGTGAATGAGATATATATAAATACAGACACATATATATATATATATATATCTATATCTGTAGAATTATTATGTAATATATTACATACTTGTTAATAATATATATTTTTATTATCATCGTTGAATGGTGAACGTGGAAATGAATCTCATCGCGTTGTGGAGACGGTAAGTCGTACATACACACAAGCGACAATATATTTTCATTAATGATTAAAAGGGGTGGAATTGGATGTTATATTAATTTTATAGATAAATTATCATGGTTATTTCATTATTTATATACATATTAATCATCATTATATCCATCCAAATAACATATTGTGGAATAACAAATTACACCACGGTGTGGAGACGGTAAGTTGTACGTACACACACATGGTGACATTATCATACATAGGATGGATAGAGTAATGAGTATGGTTGTACCATTTTTATAATAACATCATAGTATATAAAAGGATGTGGATTTATTATTTTGTTATGTAAATAACAAAGAATGAGAAGGTGGAAGAATAAAAGAACATTGAAAGAGGTTATAAAATAGTTACATTTTCTTTTGGGTGTATCCTTTCGATTTGAATAGAATGGCTCCTTAGGATAGATTTCTTCTAAATTGAAGGCCTCTAGGTTGATGTGAGAGAAGTTGGGAGGAGATTTTCACATGTTAGATAAGGGGATGTACCCTTTTATAAGAGAGGTGAGGGTCACTTTAGGAAATGTTTCAAATATTATTTTATTATAAAAAAATTTTCGACTTATAATGGCTCCAAATTGATTTATTTTGAAGATAAGGTGATGATGGGTCGAAATAATCTCAACCAATAGGTTTTAGTCATGTTTTAGGTCACCATATTAATGCTATAATTTAGATTTAAAACTTAGTTAAATAGTTTAACTTTTACCATATCCTCTTTTATTATTATAATAAATGGTTAACAAACATACTATAAAAAGCCAAAAAAATACCAAGTGGTTCATTGTTGATATATATTCCCTTATATAAGTACTTTGGCTGAATCCTATTTTTTATAAATATTATGTCAATTAATAATATAGTTTTTTTATAACTCATTTATGTCAATTTTTACAATTTTTGGTATTTTGTTTTTGTAAAAGTCATAAAAACCTTATCACATCAAAAACATTTATTTATTCAACCCTAAAATGTAATTTTAACCTAGAAAATTCTTGGATGGAATTAAAATCCTCAATATATTTTTATTTTTATGTTTATAATATAAATTATTTTATTCTTTAATTGATAAAGTAATTAATGCATCATCATTGTGTCATAAATAATTTTAATTATTTAATCTCTAAAAATTATAAATAAAATACCATTATATAGGAAATATTTTTATACATCTAATGAATATTTATAGTTGAATTTATATATATATATTCCAATATAAAAAAGGATTAGTTATTAAACATTTAATTTAACACATTTAACTATTCTTTAAATAAAACAATAATAAATGTCATAATCTAATCCATGTTTACCAAAAGGATCATATTTTGTTACTAAGGATGGTTTTGGTCAAAATACACTTATCCAAAAGAATTATGACATGTTTTAGGGTAATTATATTATAATCATTACCTTTAATTACCCTATTTACTTTTAACAGTGGTAAATAAAAGTCAAAAGTTACTATTCATGAAAAATTATTTTCATCTTGTTGAACAACATTTTACATAGTAATGTCAACCGTGTCTCTCAAATTTTGGAAATTCAATTCACAGAAGTCGTAAAATTACGTTTTATGCAATTTTGTAAAGGTGCATAGAAGGTGGGTAAAAGACGTTAAAAAGTTCACTAAAATTTTATAGATCTAATTTTATTATAAAATGACTCCAATAAATTAAATTTAACTTAAAATAAATTTAAATAAAATACATAATTATTTAAATAGAATGTTGGTTTTAAACAATAACGCACTGTATTTCACTATTCATCAAAAAGTTAATTTTTCTGGAAAATACTAAAAATTCACTATAAGATAATTTTGATAACATGAATTAAAAAATGAATTCTATTTAGCAAATTAAAAACAAAAAAGTTTCATTAATTAATTTAAAATTAATTCCCATTTCAATACCAAAAGTTGAGTTTTTTAAAAAGTAAATACTATCAAAACAATGACATATATTTATGTCAAATTTTAATGTGAAATTACTTATAATGACCTACATGGTATGAAATGATAAATTTATAATCTAATTATACTTCCAAATGATTAAAATTCATAATATAACACTCTAAATTATTTCGTTAAAAAATGTTGTTTTCAATTAAAATTTAGTATTTTTAACTATTCATCAAAATGTAAAAGTTATCAGAAAAGTACCAATCTTTTATCAAAACTAAAGTTTTATGTAATGATTATAAAAAATAATTTAATTTCATTAAATTTAATATATTAAAGTTTTAAATATTTGTATTTAATAATTGTTTTCCATTAAAAGGGGGTAAAATTGACTTTTTGGAAATATACTTTTTTATCTGAAAAAAAGAATTGGTTCTTATATTATGTCTAAGAAACACATAATATGGAGTCTAAAATTATATGGAGTATATAAAATTAAAAATTCAGTTAATACTATTCATAACTTCTTTTGACTGTTTAGTTTGGTAATTTGTGGTGCACTCGAACTCGGTGTTGTGTGTAGCACAAGTTATTGAATTACATTGAAGAGATATCATACTATAAAATTAGGGGGTGTTATAGTGATGATCAATTCACATATTAAAATATCCTCACACACTCCATAAAATAATAATTTGTATTTTATTCTTAGATATAGGGACAAGTGGGACATAGTTTAGAAAAGTTGGCTTGAATTCTAGGGAAAGATTACCATGTATTTGCTGACCTCGATAATGACAGTGAGGACACTGGAAAGTGGAAATAGGTTTCTGGTACAATGAGAAGGAATATGATTATTGTTTGGATCATAATTCACTCACTTATGATCATGTTTCTGATCATTCCTTCTTGAGAAAGACAAAACCATTGAGGGTTTTAACACATCCTTCAACTTCATCCATTAAAGTATCATAAAAGCATACGCTAAAGGAGTAACATAAATTAGAGTGCCTTCTAGTGTCAAAGCTATATCACACTCTTAGAGAATTAATTCCTCCTTTTTTGGTTATATTCCCAATTTCCACCAATATATTGACAATTCTACTCATAAGGATAAGGAGTATGGCTCTCTAAATTTCATTGAGATAGTGGACCACTTCACAACAATTATAAATAAGGAATCCAATGTAAACCCCTTGGTTCCTCCATCCATTGGCATTGATGGAGAGTAAAAACACATGAAAATCATTAGAATTATTAGAATGGTGCCTCAAACAAATATTTTAATGCTACTGAATTAACTATCAATTCCTTTATAGATCCCAATAAGAACATACCTCATAATCCTCACCATTAGTTACGCCTTCACAATTAATTGTCTTTGTTGATTGTGAATCTCAATCATGATTGTACAGTGATAAACTTGGTATAGATAGGGCCTAACCGTTGTATACCAATAGTTAGTTAGATGTTTTTCAGTGTAGGCTAGATATTCAGTAGAAAAACATTTCTAGTACTATCGTAGACTAACAGTTTATCCAGCAGAATCTACTACACCCCTATTAATGAATGACGTGACACTGGAAAAAATATACCCATGGAATGGATATATGATTTGTTGAAGTACCTCACTATCATTAATTAATGGATTTAAATCTGTGAGGGTATCCAATTTTCAAATTAAATGCATTAGTCCCATTCAAAATTACTATAATTTTTAATTTAGATCAAGTATTAGGTAACTGTTGACAAGGACTGCTATGAAGAAGAGGCTGAGCAAGATGAATGTCATGACACCATCTAGTTTTCTATGTAACACATGGGTGTCTTCATTTAGGGTATCATACACCTATTTTATATAATAGGCTAGTTAAATTTCATAGAGATATACTATTTCTTAGTAGATACTAGCTATGTGATCAGCCTCATTCTGACCCAGAAGCACTATAAACTAGAGATGATAGAAGAATATTTTACTCACTCCAACATGATGATTCTTGGGTATTATAAGAGAGAGTAAAACCCATGAGGAAATATTTTGTTGAAATATTAGTTTGGTATTCTGGTATCAAGAATGAATTTCATGGATGTCTCATAAGATACCTCTCATCATGTGCTACTAGAATGACCCTGGCATCATTTTCGTGAAATGTACCCCACTTCGTACCACCATTACCTCAAATACTACCTCAACTGTCCAGTAAGATTACCCCATGGTTATACATCCCCTTTTTATTTATGTTATTCCCATTATCTAGATTTTGGATAATATAAAAGGGAGTGAAAGAAGGTTCAGACCGATGGGGATGAGTGAATCAATTACCCCAATGATCAAATAGCCACAAGAGCTGATCCTTATGTATAATTGAAAGATACCTTCATTTAACTAATTCATAATTTAGATCCAACAACTCCATTACTAGGGTATTGTTTTGTTTCTTCCAATAAAAAGGATTTCAGTGTCTCTAAAAATGGTCCTCTTGTACATTACCTCATACTTTTACACCAGAAAGGCATAGATGGTACTAGAACACCCTACCCCTGTAAAGTATTAACAAGTTCATCCAATGTCCATTGATCTAGAAAATTTTCAAATGTTCCAAAGTGTAGGTTTGACTTGATGGATTTTGACTAATTTCCATTGCTTTGATATCAACAGAGAAATCCATGGTAAAAAATGAGATTGAATTGGCTAGACAGTTTCTATCTCCATAGTCTCTACAGGGAAGGAACCCTTCATCTAGGATTATTTATCTACCATAGAAGACACGAATGCTTCCCTTTGATCAACTAGCATGGAGGTGCCTCTTCATCACTATGATTATGTAATATAAGATAATGAAGAGGGTATGTAACAAGTCCCTCCTGCATTTGAAGAGGTTTATCTACAAGTATTGATGAGTTTACCAAGCTGAACCTAGGTACTGATGTTGATTTGAGGATAACACTAATTATAACATACCTGTCTCTAGAGGAGTAGTATCAGTATTTGTCCTTCTCAAAACAGCACCATGATGTATTCACTTATTGCTAGGAGAATAATCTAGAGTTATATCCTTAGGTATTTTTTCATCATATTGGCCCCCAATGGGTTGTCTTAGGTTAAAAAAGCCTCCCTTGAATATGAAACCCTCTCACTATGCTATGTTCAAGGACTAATTGGACATGATTATCAAATAACCCCTTCTTAAAGATGTCAAAAACACATAATGGATGAATAACATTGACTCAATTTGTAATAATATTTTGAATATTAGTGTCTATATAGAATTTTGTGTCCTCAACTTCCATTGTCAAGAAGATGATTTTTCTTTTACAATGATAGATCTATTGATTGATGCTATATATGGGTTTCTATCCCTCTCCATTATAGATGGATACTCTGGGTAAAATTAGAACAATATGACCCCATAGGATAAGGATTCCCCCACTTTTAGGGAACCTGAAGGGTCTTTATAGAATCTTATAATTCCTTTTGTCTTGAATAATGTAGGAACTACTCGTGAGTAGTCCATGCGCCACATATTTATGTTGATTCTTTGGAAATTGGTGGAATATAATGTGGAAAACCTATTAGTCAAATATAACCTATTTCAAGACCATGTTAAGGATCCTAAGAATGTATTTTCCTTTATCTACTCCTGACACTTGAATATGAACCCATTGATGTACTTATTTGGGATCTACTCTGGGAAAATTCTTGGCTTCGATGTATTGTATAAAGGCACAGAGACTAACCTATAGAAGATCAAGAAATCTATAAAATTCCTACCCAAATAATCCACTAGGATTTATGAGGCATCCAAGTCCACTTAGCCAATATATGCTAATTTTTTGAAAATATGGATGACATGTTTAAGCCTATCTCGAGGCTTATGAAGAATGGAATCATTTACCAGTTGGGTGAGGGGTCCCTGACTACCTTTGTGGATATCACGAAGTACCTAGAACAAACTATTATTCTAATTCTCCCCATATTAGGGAAGCCTTTGGTTCTCTATATGACATCCCTAGAATAGTTCCTTGGCACCTTCTAATCCAAAAGACAATGACGGTAGGAAATATATATATATTGTCTCAGCTGCATGATTTTTGACAGAGATTCTTGATACTCCCACATCGATAAGTGTTACCTAAAATTGGTTTATATATTATAAATTTTTTGACATTATATGTAGAGCCATGAGATATAGTTGTTTCCCCATGTAGACCAGCTAAAGTATATTTTCAATAGTCCTATGGTAATTGGACAATTAACACGCTGGGTAATGCTCCTCCAATGGTAAGACATTAGACTAATCCTGCATAATCCCTTAAAGGTCCATGAATTGGAAGACTTTATGTCTATACATACAACCCCTGAAGAACCTCGCATAAACCTTTATTTTCTATATGGTCATATTATATTAGTGGCCCATTCTCTATCATGTTGGAAGATTAATTTCCTTAGTGGATCTAGGATCCTAACCGATAAAAGTCTCAACAACCCCAAACATAATAAGGTACTCCTCAAAATCGTCTTCATTATCCCGACACAAGAATTCCTTCCATACAAGTTTCTATTGCTATAAGGCTTCACTATCAATGAGGAATAATATCAATCCCTTATTACTAGTCTCGATCTAGACCTCGATATTGACATCCCCCATTTAAATGTGAGTGGATATGCTAAGATAGTAATATAGAAATCAAATATGTCTACATATTCCCAAAGATAGAGCATATGATACTATATGACTGTACATATTAGTGGATGTCACAGTTCCCTTCTCAACCAGAGGTGAAAGAGATTACTCGATCATAGAATTGTTGAGCTGATTCCTTAGCAGGACTAGATGCATCCCCCATTAAACCAGACCAGGATCTACTGGTAATATATGTGGAATGCTAAAGGGTCATCACCCACACTACTTAATATGATGGAAACAAACAGGTATATCAGATGGCTTCAATATCACTGTGAAAATGTATTCCAGTCCCCCGACAATAGAGAGAGAAACTAATTTGAAAAATCCCTTCATCATGTATCTCAATCATGACATTATCACACCAGACTGGCTCGATAGTGAGTGAATTTATTAACATGAAAAATATTTTACCCTCCACAGTGTACCTAGCCTAGATAAAACTCTCTATAGACATAGTTCAATTGAATTTACCTCTGTTTCATCCAAGGATAAAATATACCTTATGTAATGTAGGAGGTCCATTTTGGGTCTAATAGTGTACATAATGTAGGATTGAATCTATCCCACCAAATATAGAGATTTGGATACTTCTATCCTTCCATGGTTTATGACTGCATTGAGTCTCTCATGAGGTTTCATGCATGTCATATCCCTTCTAAATCATTTAATCAAACACCAATGATTCTCAATTGCACCATGTATTCTTACCCCATTTTTGTATGGGGTCTTGACATTGTGGGACAATCACACTGGAAATAATTGAACAGTGCATGCTCATTTTGACCATAAGAGACTTATTCTCCAAATGGGTAGCATAGATCCTACTCAAGGATGTCAAAACCCGGTCCCAAATAGATTTCATGTACTCTCAGGTACTCCATAGATTAGATTTCCTCACACTAGTTTGAAAACAAAATATCACAAACATCCATGTTATCAAGGTGAAGAAATTTTATGCGATGTACAACATCTAGTCCAACAATATGTTTCGCTACCATGGACAAGAAAATCAAAGATGGAAAAGTTCAACAAGACAAACACTAATATACTATAAAATGGTGGGCTAGAATTAAAATATTTGTCCTGAAAATATCCCCAAAACCCACTTGTTCAATTGAACAATAACCTAAAATTCCACATTGGCCACCCCATAATCCTTGGTGTATGGGTCATAGGTATTATTTCCTATTGAGGTTCAGTTATCACCACTTTGAAATGTTTTTATAACCAAAATACACCATCTATAATGGTAGAATCCCATATAGATCGGTCTGAATCCCTTAAGGAAGACATGTTTTAGACCATGAATAATTTGGAGAGGCACCCAAATTGGATATCAATAGTGTTCCACAAGAAGGTTAACCTCCACTCCATACTCTAGGGTGTCATGGTGTCGACTCTCAAAACAACGATGAAACCAAGTAAGAAGATTCTGAATAAGTAGTCCATGTGGGAAGAAACATACACTATCTATAAGGTCTATTATAATAGAGAAAACTCTTTCTTCATGGTGGATATATATTATATCAAAACTCCCAACAATGCCAATTTTCTCAAGCGAAAATTCTTGTGAAGACACTTATAGACCATGGATTATGACCTTAAACTATTTTCATCTATTTTTAGCTATATGACCTTAAACTAGAAGTATCCATGGTTCGATCTCTACAACCATAAACTAAAACAATCCCCATGGTTCTTGTAGTTTGACCTTAAAATATTTTCAATAGGTTCAATATCAACAACTGTAAACTAATAGAAACCCTAAAATCCATGAATTTTGGCCTTAATCGTTTTTCCCCCTCTATCTATGTTCTAGGACGTTAAACTAGAAACAACCATAGTACTAGTTTCATGACTTTAAACTAAAATCTCAAGGTCTTGATTACATGATGTTAAAATATAATCATAACCAATATATTATATGGATGGCTCGTAGGATGAATAATTTATGACCTAAAAATAATGATAAAATAAATAAAACATCCTTAAAAAATGAAGATAAATAGTATCCTTATCCTGTATCATAAAGAAAGTTTTCTCTCATATGATTGGATGGCCAACATTTCTAAAATGTATCCCCTATCATACCGCATTCCCAAACAATGAGGCTTGATTCCCATTCTCATGGGAAAAATAGTGACACCTATAAATCATATATCTTTTCCCATATTCAAATTCATCAACCCTTTAGCCTCATATCCCCACATACAGTCCATGAATTATGAACTTAAACTATGTTTTATTTGTATCAAGGTATTTTTGCAGTACATGGGACGTTATTACCTCCTTTCACATTTGGTTATACCTATTCCATTTCACAAAAATATCCTTGAAACAAACACCCCCTTATTCAAATAATTAGGATGTTATGTATTTTTCAATAGTCTAAGAACCATGCCTTTAAACTATTTTCCAAGTTCTTCTAGTTCAACACTTGAGACATCAAAATATGTAAATATACCTTTGGGATCACTTCTCATGGTGGAAATCCTCCTTGGTTCCTTTTAGATCGAGTTATAACTCATTAAAATAAATCAGACATCCCTGACGTAACTAACTATAGTCCAATCATTATAAACCAAAACTATATGAATAAATCCCTCATTCTCATAGCTTGCTTCATCCCTAGTTCTATAAATATTACATTCCCACACCTATTTTCAAAACTATGTATGGCTCGATTCCCATTCCTATGGGAGACATAGTGATGTCTAGAACACATGTCTTTAATACAAGCCAAAAATTCAACACCAAACCATCATATACCCACAACACTATCACCAAAAATTTCCCTCATGTCCATCCTCATTAGGTATAATACCCAATCATAATCTTTGACCCATTATTGGCCCAAGATGTCCTCATTACTTGACATGGGGATGAAAAGAATGGTAATCTCACTACATAAGCCCTCAGATTATCTTCATCACACAATTTTAATCTATTTATTTACCTAATATAAATTCTGGATTACATATATCATAATATGAGAAGATTTGACATCCTCAATAGAGAGATGTCACCCCTTTGATGCTAGTCTACTACCATGCTGCATCCTGGAACAATGTACGACTAGATTTCCATCCTAATGGTATGCCTATTGATGCCCAGTTATCTCATCCTGAGTCCATCCCCTTTATCAAGTCATTATGTGGTCTTTCCTACTGCAGAAAAAAGTTATCTACATGGGTTATGTTTTTCATGATTTATGAAGAAGTGGTACCTTTCTCCCCTCCTATCATGTTGGTTCATGAGACTCTTCCACCATGTAATCCTGATAATGAAACTCGTACCCCACCATGGATCAAAGATCTATAACCTTACACAATTAGCAACCATTTTTTGAGTTGAATGTATTTAAACAGAAAATACGAAATTTTCTCATCACATGAAATTAAACTATAACCATACCCTATACAAAATATGGAATGCCTCGATTGATAAGTATGGGATAAAAAAACCTTACCCCATATAAAATCATGATGCATAATTTTATGAAGATGAGATGATCCATAAAACAACTTCCATAGCATAAAAAGTTATACTATAGCCTTACCCCATATAAAATTAGTATGCCTCCTAATATTATATGATTTGATATCCTCACCGTAGATATTTTCATCCCACCAATGTCTTTATCCTATCACACTAAATCCTAATACTACATGTGGTTTGATTATTATCCTCAGATGATACATAATGATGCCCAGATAGTCCATCATAGTCTCATACCTACCATGGACTCATTTTTTGGTCTTTCCAATCAGTGAAAGTCTTGATTCTTTCATACTGAGAATATCATCAAGAATGTTTGAGCGTATGGAAGAACAACTCCTAGGGAACTCCATATTCCCTCCAAGATGTACCACACAATAACCTATGCTCTTTGATATTTCTTTTATTTGGATCATAATCACCATACGGATCTAAATGGGCTCCCTAATGGTAATGTTCATATGCCACACTAGATCACCTACCATTCTGGGCTCATGTATCAAAGCATCAGATGTAATAAATAGTGGATCATGTGTTTTGAACATGGTCAATAGTATCTTCTTAATTTTTTCATCCAATCCTAAACTGATGTGGATGTATAACCTATATTATGAACATGTCAACAGCGTTCCTCACTTATAAATTATTCCCACATTACTATCTAGGTATCAAAATTCATGATAACCATTTTTGAATTTACCATCCACCTTCTCCACTTATTTTGTTCTTCCTTGAAAGTAACAGGAACTACACACCACTCCTTAGTTATAACATTGATAATGGATCACACGGGCTTAGGAGTGGGGAGGGAGGTTTCTGAAATCATGGTTGAGATGCACACGTTCTCCATTCGTCTTAACTCTACAACCTAAAATTAGGATCCCAATTCTAATATTCAAGACTTTAATCTATGTTACAGTCATCCTGTGAGTGTGGTGTGTGTAATTAGGCCTCCTTGGATCTCATTTTACATTTGGTTGTCAGTCCACAATGATACAAATTTCCTTTTGATAATCTATCCCCTGGTTCTAAGAACCTCAACCTTAAATTGTGTGCATCTTTTCTCAAGGATGATTTTTGTGGTATTGGGTGGCCTACTAGGATCCTTCATTCACGTATGGTAAACATTATTTCAGGATACACATTCTCCCTCGAGACAGTCACCCCACATTCTATGAATTATGACCTTAAACTATTGGAAAATGGTCCAAACTCAACATATTTAAACTATGAGTCTGATTCTAAGAATCATTAATTTGAACTATGAGGAAATCACCATAAAAATATATTAGGTGACGTTGGGCCTTCTTAGCCCTCATGATTCCACTTTTTCATTTTACACATGTCCTTTTGGGCATGATTATACTCTAGTAAAAACTCTATGAACATAAACTTTAAGTCTTCATAAATATTTTCACTGGGATGTTCTATGTTGTAGTGGCTCCTAGGATCCTCATACACATCAGCCATCCCTTTCTAAAGACATCACCTATGAGGGGTAAAACCCTATAGCCCAATCATCATGACCCTAAACTGTGTCTGCACCATATGATGTTATACTATGTGTTCACCCCTTTTTTTCAGTTTTAATTAAATCCACATGGTGTTACCCCCTTAGTTCCTTAGCGCATGTTGAGAAATTAATTCTTCTATTTAAAGAACCATGTTCTCTAACCATATCCTTCTTTGGCCCGGATACTCCTAGTGGTCAGTAATCATGTTTAGGACCTAATTTTCTAACCCTTCTATGGTAATCTCATATAAATGAATGATCCTCAATTTTCCCTTATTCCCCACATCAAGCTTAAATTATGTGGTCTTAGGGATTTTTTGTTGTTTGTGTTGTTAATTTTTTTGACATTAAAAAAATAACTTTATAAATAATATGGAATTTCGAACAAACCATCCAATGTATGGAAGGGTCATCGACATAATAGAGCCATCCCTTATTTCAGTATGAGGTAAAACTACCCTAAAAATCATCCCCGATGTTCGATTACTCATGATCATCAAACCTATTTTGGGTGTCCCCCAAAGACATTATACACTCTCGTAGATTGAATGCATCTAACTTAGATTTGGAAATGATTTCATTGTCCTGGATATTTATCTGGTACTGCTTGGATTGGAAATTAGCCACCAAAGATTCCATGTTTTCTTCCATATCCTTAGATACCTCCAAATAGTCCATTATTTTCCCAATGATATGATATTTAGTAGATAAAATATCATCATTCTCATACACCTACACATCAAACAGAGAAATATATTCCCCATCTACCTAATGTTCCTTCATTCCCACAACATTAGGTTTGTGCTAGGTAACACCAAACACCTTCAACTTGATATGTTACCAATAGACAATAAAGCTTTGACCCATTGTGTGGAGGCTTCTAGAGTCTACCACACTAGTCCCTAGAATGGCCAGCCAATGGAAGATATATCCCACCAAGTTTGGTTGTTCAACCAGTGGGGTGACGGTGATGAGGTTATAAATATACCTCCACACCTTGTGAAGAATGAATAGGTTCTCCTTGAAATGAATAGTTTAAAACCCTAAATTCTTCAACTGCAATAATAATATCTACCTCCTCCATTGAGGGTTTTTCTATAACATTCTACTCTTACGGAACTCATATAGCAATTAAAACCACCACACCCCCCTCAGTTATCCCTAAGGTGGGCATAATCTTGACCCCTTTTATCGAGGGCACAGTCTAAAAAGGCCCTTCATATTGCACCACAATGGATGGCTAGACCACTACAGCCTCCCCACCTATCTCAGTTGGAATTGTATCACCCTCTGCTATTTCTTTTACTAATTCACTAATAACTCACACATTACCTCTTGTGGGTTAGAAAAAACATAAATTATTTGAACTACTATTGAATCATGATCTAGTGAGACAAAGAAAGTAAGAATAGGAAATAAAAAAGGTAAAAGATAAAAAGGATTAAAGGAATTGTATGGTCTCTGTAGAAAATGATGAATTTTCATAAGAAATCCCACTGATATTGGTTCCTCTACAAAATCCATCACCTCAGTTTCATATACCAACTTAGCTGATGATTGGTTTCTTTTGTCAGCATCATTGGGGAGAGTCCCCATAGTCACCCCTTCAGGGTTTGAGGATAACTAAGTCCATACATTAAGTTCATATTAAGTCTCTACCTCCTCCGTAAACTCTAATTCCTTCATAATAGAAAATGATGTTAGTTGAATATTCTAAAGGGAAGGTTATGTTCAGGGAACATGATCAGATGATGTACCTAGTCAATGGTCGGAACCCCTTCCATGGGATATCCCCAATAGGCATCACATCCCATGGACCCCTCATCTGATCCCACTAGAAGAGGCATGTGTGTAGGTTACTCAAGTATCGAGGTATTTTGGGAGAAATAATGCTTAGTATCACTTCACACTGCTGGTTATAAGGAATGTGGTGCCTCAAGAGTGGACCATATCCTCCATATCCCCAATATATTCCAGCATGTCATTTTCGGGCATGTGGAAGCCTACAGTGGTAGAACTATCCTAGTGAGTAATATACCTTCTTTTTTGATATAATTCCATGTAAAATGGAGATTATTTATTTGCCTATAATCTCCCCATATCTCAGTGGAATTCAGGAAGACATCACTGATAAATACATTCCATTGAGGTGACCACTTCCAGGGAACCTGCACGTGCACCATTGGGATTTCTCCATTGTGTCCTCCTTCCTCTCAAATATTTTTATCATCTATTTTAGGAATATTTCCACTCCCCACCTCGTTCATCCTACCTAACCAAGACCAATAACTACATGATCTCTAGCTAGAAAAAATCTTCCCACTACAACAAATCTACCGCCATGGTGTGCCCTAACTACTGCTCGACCATGATCCTATGGTTGTCGTGTTTCTCCTTCATCATCAAAGGTGCTTCATAGTCCCAAATTCTCCCTCGGGGTAAAAGATCATCTAGATATGTGTCTAATCATGGGTAATCCCATAAACAATACTAGGTGGGGGCAGGTCATCCCTCCCTTTTCTGACTCACACTTAAACTCGCACCATATTGATCTATGGACTTGGGATTGGTTGTCATGATGAACCTCTATGTACACCCTTTTTTCAACCTTTTCAAGAATCAAAACTTCCCCCTATATCCGTGTCGGGTGTACGACTTGATGATTACCTCATTGTCAACCCTTTACACCAATACCCCCACCTCAGAAGGCTAGATGGTAAGATCTATAATCTCTATCTTCCCTTCCTTTATCACTAACTATCCACATGATGAAGGTAATGGATGGAATATAAGCGATTGATTCAAGCTCAAATTTACCCAAGATATGAAGGTAGAACAATCCTTGTAGTCTAGATTGGGTTGTCGAATCCACTGAGACCTAAGAAGATACCTAAGACACACAACCTATGAGGTGGATTTTTGGCTATGAAGTGGCCAACTTGGTTCTGATTTTGGATGGTTTTAAAAAACACTAATAGACATAAGTTAATTCAATTAAATGAAAATGGTCTGATCTTTAGATTATGCTAGGGGTGGATTGAATGAATTTCACTTCTTTAGACAAGTTTGCTTTAATTAATTCTTGATGAATCCATTCTTCAAAATAAATCTACCTTCATCATTTTCTGGTTTGATGTAACTAAACTCAATTACTAGTTCCCTAAACACGTAGAGAACCAAATTCATGAGGTCTCCAAGGTATATGGTCATTTTAGTAATTGGATTTAGCTTCCTCAAACAAAGTGAAGATGAAGAGTGGAAATAACTGAAGAATGGAAGTCTAAAATTATTTAACCAATTAACAACAATTCGTTCATAAAATAACATTCAATACAGCCTTTTCATCTTCCTATGATCAACCCATTAAAGGGTTATCCCTCAAATTATGGTATAATCTCAATGGTGGGAGGAAGATGGCTTACAAGAATTAGATTGAAAAAATTAAAACTGCGGAAATAACGAGCACTACTCCGTGTGTGTGAATGAAATTCACACCTATGTGTGAACTAATTCAGAAAAACAAAGAGATATCACTGTGCACTATGATTATAAAGTTTTAATGAAATAAATTCGAATAATAGAAGAGAAATATGTTGATTAAGAACAAATAAGTACAAAAAGTAAACTTACATGGAAATTGAAATGTGATTACAAACACAAATTGGCAGCATAACATTACAATTAAACCAAACACCCATGATCCTCCAATCCTATAAAAAAACTACCTTAAATATTAATATTTGATCCCCTGGGTCGAGCCTCCAATAGTCCAAGTCTCCTTAATTAATTGTGGTAGGCCACAGGTGGGTGGAAAGTAAGGGAGAGTTGATTTTTCCACCCTTGACCCGAGGTGGCAGCCTGCTTTCCTTTACCGAACAGACGCATTTGGATGAATTTCTAGATGGAAGAATTAGAGTGGTCCATTGAAGATGGAAATGGATAACCTGATGTCATCTAACCTCCTGTTAAATTTGGACCCCTTTGTAGTTGTGGATTCCGTGATAAGATCATATTAGTGGGCATTTTTTCTAGGCCGCAGAATCTGGCCGAGAATTTTATCTCTATCTTGGGACACTTAAATAACTATAATGGAGGCAGAATTAGCATTGCCTCCTAAAGAATGATTTGTTCCTGTATATGTCTTCTATCAGCCTATGAATTTTGGTCTTCATTGGGCCTTTAATGTGGGCCCCAAATTCTCATTAGTAGGCTGGTGTCCAATCATTCTTCTCCAGAATTGTTTCTTTTCATCACCAAATATCTCCTTCATCCTTTATGAATCATCCATTGATCGCTGAATGAAAAATGATTAAATTTAAGTGAAGATACATTTCACAAAATATAAAATTAAAATATGGACAATTACATTCCTTTGAATTAGATGACTCATTGGGCCTAAATTGGTGTATATTAGGCAAGAAGTGCACAAATGATGAGAATTGATGTTCAAGATCAAAATCCACTAACTCAGGCCCAGAAGATCGAAAATGAACATTTAATACCATTAACATGTAATTAAAATATATGTTTTTATTGGATAATCACACCCCCAACTTGATATTTTCTAGTCCTGATCAAATAATTCAATGATTTTATTTGAATTCCTTTCTTCAAACACATTATAACAAACAATGCTCACAATGTAAACTGTACAAAAATATATCTTTATAACCAATCAAGATAATTTAAAACAAGATAAGTTTAAAAGAAGATCCCAATCCCAATCCCATTCCTTTAATCAAATCCATCAACATACTTCATCCAACTCAATTAGGTGTAATGATGTGTTGTGAATCACAATAGATATTGGGGTTCATTTTCATTCAAGGGGGAAATCATGGAAGCGCTAGGTGGAATCACATTTAATCCTTATATGTGTATTCTTCATTCCTTTTTTTGGGATTTTTTTTTCAATATTTCCATGGTAATTAAGATTGTAGTTAATCATATTAACCCATGTAGAAAGACATTTCTGATGACTGCCAGACTCAAAGGCCTTAGGGCACCAAATGAAGCCCACATACTCGGGCATCGTCTCGAGTTAACTTAATAAAAAACAAATTCATATCACTGTATATAGAGATAGAGTAAAAAAATCAAGGCTATACAACTCTGGAATCATGGTCCCCAACTGCCAAAAGCCTCACATTTTATCAATCCATTGCTCTACAGGAAAATTTTTATTTTATTTTCTTTTCTTTTTTTATTTTTTATTATTTGTTTTTTTAATATTTTGAATACTCATATTATTCATAAAAATCAAACCAGACTATGCTATTTATTATGGGACCCCAAAAATTCAAATTAGTACCCCACAATCTAGAGGACGTGCATTGTGTCATTTTGATTTAATGGATGAAAATAAAAATGATGAATATTTTCATTGGACAACCAAACTTCCAAAATCAATGCATTTAAACTTAATCATGAATTAAATTAAGAGTCAAGGAAATAAAAAATTATTTGCTATGTAGTTTTAATGTGAGTAGAGATGTTATTATATGAATGATAAGGGAATTTTACCTTATTTTTTTTATCATTGTTTTTTTAACAAAAATTTTGTTTCCACACCCCCCAACTTAGAATGAAACTTTCCGTAGTTTCGTAAAAAGAAAATATAGGAGAAGTGGGTGGGGGAAATGTGTTGGAAAGGGAATGAAACAAGTTCACCTGGTGGCTTCATAATTATGATTGTGGTGCTCTCAAATCACTCTTTGGTATCATGGGAGATGTAGGAACCTCTTTTACTGAATTTGTATCACCAAAAAATAGTCCATATACCATACAAACAAGAAAAAACCAAACAAAACAAACAACAGAACAATTTATTTAATACCATGGCTCGTCATTTTTATGGTTGTCATTTTATTAAATCAACTAATGATACACTGTCTTCTTTTTAATTTATGGGTAAGGTAGTACTCAGGGATCACACCACATGACATGGATGAATATTGTGATCCCCTTTCATACCCATCCATACTCATATTAAAAGAGCAGATCAATAGTTTATATTTTTTTAAATATCAAAATGATTAATAAAAAAATTATTCTAAATAAAATTGAAAATATTAAAACCATGGGTTGCCTCCCATGCAGTTCTTTGTTTAACGTCATTAGCCCGACATTGATCCTAAATCTAACCTTTTTTTCTGGTTCATAGTTTGGATCAGTTAACTCCACCTCTATTTCCTTTTTATTGAATGATTCAATGAATGGTTTTAACCTTTGACCATTGACCTTGAAAATGTAACCACTTGTGGGATCTGGAATCTCTACTGCCCCATGTGGGTACACCTTATGAACTATGTATGGACCTGACCATCTAGACCTTAACTTTCCCAAGTGTAAATGATGTTTTGAACTATACAAGAGCACAATTTTCCCATTTTAAAATGTTTGGCTTTGATATTCCTATATTGGTAGGCTTGAACTCAAGTATTATTTATCCTTTAATTTTCATAAGCCTCCATCCTAAGTTCCTCAAGTTCATTAAGATCTAATTTCCTCTTTTCTTTGGCTAAAGAAATGTCGAAATTCATTTTTTTGATTTCCCAAAATGCCATATGTTGAATTTCAATAAGTAAATGGAATGCTTATCCATAAACCAACCTATATGGGGACATTCCTAAAATGGTTTTATATGCGGTTAGATAGGCTCAAAGACCATCTAAGAGTTTCTCAGACCAATCATTCCTAGAGGGGTTGACAGTTTTTTCAAGAATTTGTTTAATCTCCATATTTTCTAACTCAGCTTGACCATTGGTTTGAGGATGGTATGTAGTGGAAACTTTATGAAAAATACCATATTAGACATGAGTGAAGAGAATGGGTGATTTCATAAATGGGTTCCTCGATCCCTGATTATAGTCCTAGGAATTCCAAATCGAGAAAGTATGTGCTCTTTCAGAAATCAGATCACAAAATGATGGTCATTAGACTTGGTGGGAATGGCTTCAACCCATTTTGAGATATAATCAACAGGTAAAAGGATATAAAGGTATCCCCTAGAGTTTGGGAAGGGTCTCATGAAATCAATTCCCCAACAATCAAATATTTAAACGACCAGAATGGGAGTGAGGGTCATTTGATTTCATTTTGTGATGGACCGTACATGTTGACACATAGGGAAAATTTGACAAAATGTGTAAGAGTCCCTTGAGAGGGTGGGCCAGAAGAGACCACTCTGAAGAATCTTAGTAGATGTTTTCTTAGAGGAAATGTGACCTCCACATGCCTCACTTTCACAGAATTTATGGATGGACTCTTATTCATATTATGGGACACACCTCTTAATAACATGGTTAAGGCAGAACTTATAGAGGTATGGATCACCAAACACATATTGTATAACATCAGAAAGGAATTTCCTTTGAGAATGATTCCCTATGAATATTGGAATGACTCTTGTAACTAAGAAATTTGCTATGTCGGCATACCAAGGGAAGTCACTCACAGAGTATATGTGTTCGTCAGGAAATGAATCAGACACAGAAAGGTGATTTGAGTTGTCTTTGAATTCCAACCAAGAGATGTGAATAGCTAATACATTTTCAACTCCCCTTTTATCCTTGATTGTGAGGTCAAATTATTTTAAGAGAAGGACCCACCTAATCAGTCTGGCCTTATAATCTTGTTTTCAAAGAGGTATTTTAGTGCATAATGGTCAGTGAACACAGTGATGGGGGATCCTAAGAGGTAGGACCTAACCTTCTCTAAGGCCAACATAATAGAAGGAAACTCTTTCTCAGTGGTGGTGTAGTTGATTTGGGCATCATTTGAGGATTTTCTTGCATAAGCAATAACATAAGTATTTTTATCACAACATTGTCCTAACATAGCTCCTACAAAAAAGTCACCAGAATCACACATATGTTCGAAATGAAGGTTCCAATATGGATATTTCATGATGGGGGAGTGGTGAGAGAGGATTTGAGGGTTGACAATGAACCCTCACAGCTTTCTGTCCAGAAAAATGGAGCATCCTTTACTAGTAGAGCACAAAGGGGATGAGATATTGAAATAAATTCCTTGATGAATCTTCTATATAAAACAGCATGTACAAAGAAGGACCTCACTTCTTTGACAGTTTTGGGTGATGGAAGGTGACGAATGATGTCAACCTCGGATTTATTAACTTCAATCCCCCTACCTGAGTCCAGATGGCCTATAACTAATCCCTCTTTAACCATGAAATGAAATTTTTCCTAGTTTAGGACTAGATTATTTTCTTCACATCTTTACAAAAGTCTCTCTACATTCCTATGACATCTCTCAAAAGTTTCCCCAAACACATAGAATTCATCGATGAAGACCTCAAGAAAATCCCCTACCATGTCTGAGAAGATTCCAATCATGCACCGCTGGAAGGTTTCAGGAGCATTACATAAACCAAAGGGCATGTGTTTGAAGGAAAATGTACCGAATTGACATGTGAATGTAGTCTTCCCATGATCCTCTTGGGATACCTCAATCTGATTATACCCCGAGTACCCATCTAAGAAACAGTAGAAGGCATGACCTGCCACTCTCTCAAGGACTTGGTCAATGAATGGTAAGGGGAAATGGTCCTTCTTGGTGAATGAGTTTAACTTCCTATAGTCAAGGCAGAACCTCCATCTACTACTCACCCCTGTTGGAAGAACCTCTCCATCCCCATTGGTTATCACTGTGATTCCGGCCTTTTTTGGAACCTCTTGGATTAGGATCACCAATTCACTATTAGTTATGGGATATATGATACCAACAATTAACAATTTTATATGTTCTTTCCTTACTACCTCCATGATATTAGGATTGATTCGTCGTTGAGGTTGACAACATGGATTTGAATCAAATTCCAGAACAATCCTATGATTCCGAATAAGTGGGCTAATCCAGGGAATATCAGACAGGGTCCAACTAATCTATTTCTTATGTTTCCTAAGGACATCTAGAAGCATACTCCCATGATTGGCTTCAAGAGAATAAGAAATGACAATAGGATGTGTTTGATTGACCCCTAGTAAGGCATAATTTAGTGCATCATAAAGTTCCTTCAATTCAAAATCAGGTTGGTTCAGAATTTTAGTAGAAGATTGGGACATTGGATCAAGATCAATTTTATTTCCTAAAGTTTTAGATAGGATTGATTCCCCACATGTACATGTTTCAGCTCATATATTGGCATGATCAGATTTAGGGAAGGAACTTGGAGTGGTCTCCATGAAAGTGGTTTCTAGAATGGTTTCACTGATTGTTGGACCTAAGAAATCATCATAAGAGCAATTTGAAAATGATTCAAGCCAAGGAGATACAATTCCTTTATATGAACAAAGGAAATCAATCTCATCCGTACATAAACATTCATCAAATATTCCTTGATGTTCTATGGATTCATTATCAATGCTTCATATCAAGTTTACTTCATGAATGTGCTCCTCATCCCCTAGTTGTGAGCTTGCATTATAGATGTTCAAGTCTAGAATCATGTTCCCAAATGTGATGGCCATGTTCCCATTTCGGACTCGGATAATAGAGTTGATTGTTGCAAGGAAGTGATGACCAAGGATAACTGGGGTTTGTTCCTTATTTCATACAATTGGATGGTTGTCAAGGACATTGAAGTCCGCAGGGTAGATGAAGTTTTCAACCACTACCATAACGTCCTTTAAAATCCCCTTTGAAACCCTAATGCTTCGGTCAGCATGTTGAAGTGTGACTGATGTGGGTTATAGCTCTTTTAGGCCTAACTGGTAGTACACGTCATATGGAATGAGATTGACACTAGCACCTTGGTCACACAAGGCCTTGACAACTTTGCTCTGTCTAAGTTCAAAATTGATGTAAGGGCAACTCGGGTCTTTCAACTTAGGGGGAATCGTCCCTTGAATGGCGGTACACACATTAGCATCCAAAAGGACTTGGTTTTTATGTGAAAATTTTCTTTTAAAAGTTCATAAGTCTTTAAGGTACTTTGAGTAGGCAGGTATGGTTTGAATTGCATCGAGGAGTGGAATGTTCAACTTGACTTGTGAGAATAGTTCCCTCAATGTTTCACTCAATTCAATCTTGGTTTTCCCCCTCATGCACTGAGGAAATGGTGCAGGTTGTGGGGTTGTTTGTTGAAGAGTTGTTTCTTTGACAATTTTATCGTTTTTTTCAGTTTGATCATTTGGTTCATTTGAATTTTCATCCAAGTTTGAATAGTTAGGTGGTTTTTGAATTAGTTGTTCAGGTTTCTCAATTTATTTCACACTTCCTAAAATAGTCACAGCATTTATTAGTTCATGAGTTGTCTGAGTAAAACATGACTCTCCCCTTTAAGTTGAGGATGTAACCACCTGAGTAGGCATGGGTGCCTTTCCAGTTTTGATGGTTTGAAGTTCTTGTTTTATGTAAGAGACTTCTGAGTTCGGCCTCTCCATTTGTTTTCACAATTTTTCTAGTAGGCTTTGTGGAATAGTTTGGGTTGGTGCTTGAGAAGAATGGTTTATCCAGGGGATATTTTGGAGGTGGGATGGTTTGTTGAAAATGGACTGGTGGCTGTTGGTATTGGATAAGTTGGGTTTTGAACTGGTTATGGGTTTGGTAGTTTTTATGGGTTTAAGGAATTTGTCCCTGTGGTTGGCTTGGTTGTTTGTTATCTTTCCAGCAGACACCTGGGTGGTCGTTATACCTTGTGTTGAAGGTTTTTTGGTATTATTGTTTTTCAAAGTTCAAAGAATTTACTTCGGATGGGGGTCCTCTTAAAAGAACATCCTTGATGGATGGAATGGTTGGGCAGTTGTCTGTCATATGGTCATGTTTGTCACAAATTGTGCAAACAAGGTCAACAGTTTGGATTTTATGGACTTTCCTAAGGTCTATCTCTTCAACCTTCATAGAGAGTGATGTAAGTTTAGCCCTAAGGATTTCATATTCTCTGAGTGTATGAATTCGAGTAGTTCTTTATGGATTTTCAGAATATAGTGATGTTCCCCATGTTTGGTTTTGTTCAAAAAGGATTTCTAGATACTCATAAGCGTCATTTGGGGATTTGTTTTTAAAGGTTTCATTACACATCATGTCAATGAATTGTTTGTTTCCCATACCCAACCCTTCATAGAAAATTATCACTTTTTTAGGAATTGAAAAAACATGGTGTGGAACCATGTTTAGAGTGTCTTTTAACCTATCCCATGTTTCATAGAAAGACTCTCCCTCTTTTTCAAAAAAGTTTTGTATACTCTTTTTAAGTACAATTTTTTTGTGGTGGGGAATGTATTTTTTGTAGAATTCTCTTTGTAGTTGGTCCCAAGAGTTTATGGATGATGGTCTCAAATTTTTTAGCCAATTTGTATATCTATATTTTATAAGAAAAGGAAATATCCTCATCTTAGCTGATTCTAGTTAATGTGGGGGACACATGGTTTCTACAATGTCATTGAAATACTTAATGTGAAGGTAGGTCATCTCGGACTCCATTCCACGGAATGTGGGAAGATGGTTTAGGACATAGGGTTTAAAGATGTAGTTGGAATATTTTAGGGAGTTCTATCTAATTAATGAGGGGGAATTGGTCCAGGAATTTGTGAGGGAGTCATTCATGGTTTGATCAATTGCATTCCCCAAGTTTGGGGCTGCCTCATTTGGGTTTCCATTTTGGTTCCCACCCGGGTTTATGATTTAGTTTCTTTGAAGACCCTCCATTGAAATTGGCTCAATTTTTGAATCTAAGGTATTAGGTTCTAGTTTAAACAAACCCATAGGTTCACTTGACTCCCCTACCCTAGGACTTTCCACCCTAACAAGTCTTTTTGATTTATCACGGGTGTATGCGGTCATGCGCCAAATGAAAGAAAAAAAACGACAATGGAAAAAGATAAGATATCATGGGTGAGAATAGAATAATGGAGGTGAGGAAAGAAGGTTGTTGGTCTAAGGTACTTAATTGGTCCCCGGCAATAGTTCCAAAATTTGATTCACGCTCAAATTTACCCAAGATATGAAGGTAGAATGGTCCTTTTAGACTATATTGGGTTGTTGAATCCACTGAGACCTAAGAAGATACCTAAGACACACAACCTATGAGGTGGATTTTTGGCTTTGTAGTGGCCAACATGGTTCTAATTTTGGATGGTTTTAAATAACACTAATAAACCTAAGTGAATTAAATTAAATTAAATTGGGTTGATGTTAATATTTTGCTATGGGTGGATTGAATGAATTTTACTTCATTAGACAATTTTGGTTTAATTAATTCTTGATTAATCCATTCTTTAAAATAACACTACCTTCATAATTTTCTGGTTTGATGTAACTAAACACAATTACTAATCCCATATAAACATAGGGAACCAAATTCATGATGTCTCCAAGGTATATAGTCATTTTATTAATTCGATTTAGCTTCCTCAAACACAGTGAAGATGAAGAGTGGAAATAACTGAAGAATGGAAGTCTTAAATTATTTAACCAATTAACAATAATTAATTCATAAAATAACATTAAATCCAGCCTTTGAATATTCATAAGATCAACTCATTAAATGGTTTTCCCTCCATTTATTGTATACTCTCAATGTTGGGTGGAAGATGGCTTATAAGAATTAGATTGAAGAAATCAAAAACATGGAAATAATGAGCACTCCTCCGTATGTGTGAATGAAATTCACACCTATGTGTGAACTAATTCAGCACAATAAAGAGATATCACTTTGATTTGTGATTATAAAGTATTAATTAATGAAATGGGAAGTATATAAGAGAAATATATTGATTTTGAACAAATAAGTACAAAAAAGGAAACATACATGGAAATTGAAATGTGATTACAAACACAAAGTGGCAGCATAACATTACAATTAAACCAAACACCCATGATCCTCCAATCCTGCGAAACCACTACCTTAGATAGGCATTTTTGAGCCCCTGGGTCGAGCCTCCAATATTTAAAGTCTCCTCAATTAATTGTGGTAGGCCATAGGTGGGTGGAATGTAAGGGAGAGTTGATTTTTCCACCCTTGACCCGAGGTGACGGCAAGCTTTCCTTCACCGAACAGAAGCTCTTGGAAGACCTTTTATATGGACGAATTAGAGTGGGACATAGAATAAGAATATCAAGATCCGGATGTATTTTAACCTCCTGTAAACGTTGGGACCATTTGGAGTTGTGGATTCCATGATATGATCATATTAGTGGGCTGTTTGTCTGGGCCGCAGAATCTGCCCAGGAATTTTTTCTCTAGTTTGGTCCGCTTAAATAAATATAATGGAGGAAGAATTAGCACTAGCTCCTGAAGACGGATTTGTTCCCATATATGTCATATATAAGCCTACGAAATTTGGGCTTCATTGGGACTGTATTGTGGGCCCCATAGTCTCATCAGTAGGCTGGTGTCCAATATGCCTTCTCCAAAATTGTTTCTTCCCATCGCCAAATATCTCCTTCATCCTTTAAGAATCATCCATTGATCACTGAATGAAAAATGTTTAAATTAAATTGAATATCCATTTCAAAAAATATCAAATTAAAATATGGAAAATTACATTCTTTATAATTATATGATTCATTGGGCCTAAATTGGTGTACATTAGGCATGAAGTGCACAAATGATGAGAATGGATGTTCAAAATTAAAATCCACTAACTCAGGCCCAGAAGATCAAAAATGAACATTTAATACCATTAAAATGTAATTAACATATATTTTTTTATTGGATAATCAGCGGTCCCCTGACCCAATCCTCACTATCACATCCAATAACCTGGAGTTGAGATGGAGACTTCCTGTGATGTTCTAAATTGAGGGTTTGAAGAATTTGATGGGTGGGGAAAGGGGATTTGGATATTTGTATCCCTCAATGGGTGTAGATACACAAAAATAAAGAAATAGGAATGAACATAACATATATATAGTATTAATTCTTTATAAAATGTGGTGAACCACTATATGTAGATTGGACAATATCGTGATAGCCAGGTTGATGCCCTACCCCTTCACCAACATAATTGTTATGATGAAGTTGCTTGTACACACCCCATGTGTTCATCCTATACAAGAAGAACCCATATTTAGATCATCATGGTCATTAATCCTACTAGCATGACCACGGGAGCCTCAATATTCACACTTTATCCCTAAAGATGCAACTGTCGTGCCTCCAGAATCGTCCAGTAAGTGTGCTCCTTTCCATTCTAGAATGATGCCAAGAATTCATGTGGCCTCTCGGGTGTCATGTTTACTAGTTCATTCAATATTATCTAAACCACTACATAAAAGTTAATTCCTTCATCCCATGATTATGTTCACTGGTCCCCTACACCAGGAATAGCAATTCTCCTTCTATAGATGGTTTCTTATCTTTTCCCTCCAATAAATTCTTTATATTGAAGAATTCAACATAAATTTCTCCTTAAAATTGGATCCTAATAAATTGGTAAGGATACCACTAACTGATGTCGACCTACCAATGGTGAAAATTCAAATTTTTGGTTCCAATAGATGACATACTCAATATCTCCAACATAATATCCAGATGTGTGTAGATGTGCAACTGCACTGTGCATGATGACCTCATAAATCCTAACTCTCTTTAGCCCTACCTAAAACTCTTGACAAGACTGTTATTACCAGTATAACTAGTCCCACTCATCTAGGAAATTACGTCACTAGAGTAATTCCATACATCTTTCCACCCCTTGAGTTTGTTCCCTATGTCTACTATAAGATTTCTCTCATGATGATGGGGGAATGTATTCCTCCAACCCCTCCACATTGTTTTTTTTCAAATGTTTCCAAAGAGTGTGCATCATAAGAGATGCAAGATCCTTTAGTATGTGTCCCCAAATAGGACTATGCCATTGTTATAGTTGAATTGATCTCCTGAACTAGTAGTAAATCTCATCTAGATTATCATCTAGGATGAACACATTGTCCTATGGTCAAATGTTGTAAAGTGGTTTCCACATTTAGAGTGGGTATTCCTATTGATATTCCTTCATCAATGTTGTAAGTGTGTCATAGTTCAAAATGATTTGAATTCTCTCTATAATCATAAGGATACAATTCAGGTCTTCCCTACAAGTTTTATCATCATTTTTTCCTTCAGTAGCAATTTTTTCCAAGACATTGAAAGGATTTTTGAGAATGGATCATAGTGGTATGATCTTGAATGTCAGGTTTTCATTTGATTGTGGAGATCTATTAATGGAAGTTAGGTCGTAGAAGTTAGTTAGTGGAATAATATTGTTTCAAATGTAGTGAGGATTTATATCACAAAGAACTCACGAAGATCTTGAGTGTTACAAAAATAGATCACATAACTTTTCTTAGAAAAACAATCTATTGGTCCCCTAAGGAACCTCAACCCTATTTGTAGGCATGCAGTTAGACTGAGATTCATGAGTGGGGAATTTCCAAATAACAATTTTTTTTGTTCTCCCCAAAAATTTGACCCTCCTCTTCTCCATTATCTCAATATCTAATTGGGGTATTTTTTGATGTCGAAGTACACATTTCATGGGAGTGGTTGAGGAATGAACAATTATTTGGGGGAAAATTTGGGGCAAAAAAAACCAAAATCCACCTGTGGGACAAGATTAATGAAGGAACCACATCAGGGAATGGTTGAGGATCATGAAATTACTATCCATAAGGATGTTTTTCAATTACATCCATGCAGTATAGTTTTGGATCATAGAGATACCTTTCATGACTTCTTAGAACTTTGATGGTAACTTTCACACAATGTAACATAGGATAATAGAGCCCCACAAATTCATGATGTTCATAAAGTTTCCTGAAATACTACATCATTCATGAAACCATTCCAATTACTACTATGAGGCCTATTAATACCCACTATTCTATACACTTAAGTGGATGTGACCTTTCGTCTTCTGAAAAAATTTCAGAACATTTGATACTTAGAGTCATCATTAACAAAAGTAGAGATAGACCACCAATGGAAGACAACATTCTCGAAACCACATTCTAAGGGATTTTTCAAGAAATCAAACCATGGTAGAGATGCATTTCATCAAGTTCCATGTCCTTCAAATAAGAATAAATTCCACTAAGGATCTTGGGGTTTCCAAAGAAAATTATCTTTCACGAAACCAACCCCATGGGAACAAAAAAATTACCCCAGAGGTAGGATCATCATGTTTCATGAAAAATTCCCCTTTGTGAGACCCAAAACCGCCATGATATCCCTAGTATTTGTGAATCGATAGAAATTCTAAAATACTTATTCTTCATGAAACCCATTTTCCAAGCCTCCCAAAGGTTCCACCTTTCAAGTGGACCTCTTTCAAAAAATGTGGGTTCTATAGTCCCCTATGATTAATGAGGACCAGTTAAACTGTACCCCAAGTCCCCGTGCAACTGGTACACCTTCTCTCATGTGCATACACTTTTCTCCAGGTTTAAGTATTGAATCCTACATTTTTCTAATAACAATAGGTACCCAAATTCGAAATAGTCTTATTCATAAGTACCCCAACATTGGGACTCATTATTTCCACTCCTCTAAGAAATTACCAACACCATACACTACCCAATAGCACATGAGAGGTGGGAATATAATCCTATGATGTCTTCAAAATAAATTGGTTTCCATTCTTTTTGGGGATTCCTTATGATGAATACTCCTCCAACCTGGACATGGTCCCCCTTGAGCTGCAATCCTCATAAACATCCATACTGCAAGACATAAAAAATCCTAACTCCATGTCCTAGCCATATAAAGTTAATCTTCATAATAATGTCTTCAGAACAAGACATAAAACTATAGCCTTACCATGTGTGATGAAAACAAGTTTCCCCATATGCGATCATCATGTGATTCCACCATCTCGCCCATCTCCCCAAGGTTTGATCCTCCTACAACTGTCATATTTCTTGTGTAATCACCACAGCATCACCCTAGAGGACAAATTCTATTACATTAAGAAGTTTCCAGTCATAATCCCCACAACATCCTTTATAGATTCCCCTTATACAACCCCAGATACCTTACCGTATGATGTTAATCTACATGGACTTATATCGTTACATGACCTTATACTATAGTATCAAACTATGTGGTTTTGATCATTGTCTCTTAAAATTGGTTATGTAGAATTCCTTCCTATGTTTCAACCCCAAAATTATTCTCATTGTGAAATTAAATCCCATGGGCGGACACACTCCATCGTCTCAATGTGAAATTATCCCCCTTGTGGTGACACACTCTAGCATTCAGTTATAAAATTATCCCCCTTGGGGGGGGACTATAACGACCCAAAATTTGGAATAAATCTTGTCTCCAAATTTTGTGGGTTATTTTAATTTTATACTCAACAAAACAGTTTGATTTGACAACATGAGTATAATTAAAATGAGACTTTTGGGTTTTGACTATTATATGACCAATAGTCAGTATGACATTTGGAAACCAAATGATACAATTATTGTCTCTAAATACATGTGATCTTGGTTAATTAATATAGAAATAAAATTCAATGACCTAATCTAGTAGTCTTGGACTGATCGAAGCCCATCTAACAGAACTTGGGAATGAGGTAGCACCATTGGGCTTAACTCTGGACCAAACTCAATCCGAACTTCATTGTGTGAATCTAGAACGGAATCGCCTTCGCGAAAAGTTCAAGATAATAGAGATTACTACTCGTGTGATGTTGGCCGAGCCGCCCTCAGATTCTCTCACCTTAGCACACCTTGCACTTAGGTCCTATGCTGGGGTTATAAGGAGCTATGCAAGGAGACCGTAACTTCTATGCGTAAACCTTTGATTTAAATAAAAAATTTTATTTCTCCTTATGATGATGTTTTTGAATTTTCAAATGTCTTGATAAATAAAGTATGCATATTTTTGATAAATTTTAGAGAAATTTTTATTCTAATATGTTTATGTAAACCTTAAATAATTAAAAATGTGTAATTATTTTCAAAAAATGGTCTTCTACAATTATGTTTAGTAAAAAATTTAGAGTCGAATAAGATCAACTTAATTTTTGATGAATAGTATATTCTAAATAATGATTTTATGCCTAGGATTAGTAATGTGACAAAATGGATTAGTAATCTCACTTAAAGAAAGTATTAATATAATATAGGAACCTTGATTAAGTAATTAGATTCAATAAAATAGGTAAATAACTATTCCAGAAATTATTACTCAAGTATTAGTTTTTTTGGAAGAACAATGATTTTTAATTAAAAATTAAATTAAAAATATTAAGAAAATTATTTTTATAAAATGGTTTTCATTTTTGAACTCGGAGCATCGATATATTTTTAATGTAATTTTTGGGGATTTTTCTGAAAAAAATGTATTTTCGGTGAATAGTGTATTTATATAAAAATTAAATTAAAAAAATTTCAAAAATTATTTTTATAAACTGGAGTTAATTTTTGAAATCAGAGAATTGATATTTGGTTAAGGTAAAATTTTGGGAGTTTTTTGGAAAAAATTGAATTTTCTGTGAGTAGTAAAAAATACAGTATTAGGGTTTCGGTATTTTTAATGACATCATGACTGCATCATGATGATTTCATGAGATATTTTATGGGATGGTCGACTAAAGGGGATGAATTATTGTATGAGGTGTCCCATGTGGCCAATACCATGGGCAAATACCATGAGGAAGCCGATGGTTTTTTCCAATACCAACAATGAGGTGTCCCTTGGCCAATAATGCCTTGTCCCTTCACTTTCCCTATAAATACCCACCCTTTCCTCCTCTAGTTTTTACTACCAGCGCTCCCTTCAACGAAGCTCTAGTCTCATTACCTCCCAATAAGTCCTTCCAAGGTTCCCCCCAAGCCCTCAAGGTCCCAACCTTCTAGTTTTAAGAGTTACATTTTATGGTAAGGGGATCTGACCACTCTCTTTCTTTTCAAGTAATAACTTTTATGTCATTTCTTTTATGCTAAATGTTCTTATGTTGGAGGATGTTCTTTTATATTAATATTACTTCCCTTTTCATGTTAATATGATGATATATCACCTCATAGTCTCATAATTTCGTTTTTTGAATGTTTAAGTGGCGCCGTTAGGCTACTGAAATTTTTGTAACAGATTCTTTCACACTTCTCATTTTCAAGTTCTACTTTCTTGTCAAGCCTTTAATGTACATTTTTATTATGTTGGGGTATGATATCTATATATATCATACTTATCGTTTATGTTCATATTATTATATACCTTATTTGATCTCATCAATTCATTTTTTTGATGTTTAAGTGACGCAGTTAGGCTGCCGAATGTTTAAGGGATTATTTCACCCTTCTCAATTTCAAGTTCTATTTTCTTGTCACGTATTTTCAATTATATTATGTTGGGGTACGATATCTATATCTATCATACTGATATTTTATGTTCAAATGATGAGATACTCTATTTGATCTCGTCAATTCATTTTTTTGATGTTTAAGTGATGTCGTTAGGCTGTCGAATTTTCATAAGAGAAATCTTATTTTCGTCTTCCTTTCATGTTCTTCATTTCATATTTTATATCTTTTAAATTTCATTAAAATGTTCACAAATCCTTTATATTCTATCTGCCTACTTTTTTATGGATCATTTATGAGTGGGTGACCCATGTCCCCTCAATTTTCAATGTTTTCTAAAACCCTACAACATAGCTATTATGCTGCCGAATTTCTGTCTCAAAATGTCTCTATCTTTTTCTCAAATTATTTTATTTTATTAAGTGAATACATAAAGCTCTTTCTTCTAAAGGGGTATTAAAATACATACCAAAATTTTATATTTTAAATTATGGGATTTATATACATGAGACTCTATTTCCTTTTCTGTGGGTTTTAAATTGACATAAAGATCATGTCTTTAAGGTAGTTTATAAAAACGTTATGGTTATAAAATGAAACCCATTTATATTATGATATATGGGTTATTTATGAAATTTTTTGATGATAATATATGTGTCTCACATGATAACAAAGGAAAATTTAAGGGTGCTCCCTGATAGCGCTCCAATGCATTGGGTAAAGACTTAATCTCTAGAGATGACCATTTTTAACAACACCTTGGTGAATAGCCTTGGTAATTTTTAATGAAACCTTGGGGATGGACCTTGGTGAAACGGAAATGATAGTCTAAGTTAAATTTTGTAGCCACATCATCACATTATGAAATAAATTATTTTTTTATGATATACCTCATTATTTTTTTCTCTTGCCTCGATGTCCTTTTCATGACTTTGTTGATGTATCTCAAGTTCACATGTTAAATGTTTCCCTTGTTTCCCTTACTGGGCCTTCTGCTCACCTTTTATTTTGATGTATGTCCCCAGGTTTTGAGATGTTGTAATGAACTTAGGATGAACAAATGAAGAATCATTTCAAGTGTTTAGGAAGAATGTTTTATGTTTTCATGTATTATGTTCTTGGTTTCCAAGACACTAAAGCATAAAGATCACCAGTTTTGTATAATGTGATGAAAGTTTATGTGGTAAAAAGGCGGGATGATATAGTTGGTATCATAGGATGGTTTAGTTATTTTTGGATATTAGGATATGAAAACTTTAGGATGAACCCTATAGAAACGTTTAAATATATGAAATCTTCCTGGTATTTTGGTGAGTATTGAGTAAGTGGTTTATCAAGAAAATACATTCTTGTTGGGACACGAGCAGGTAGAGGTGTCTCTGGCACATATGTACATAGGGGTAAAACCCGAAAACACCACTTTGAGCTAGACTCGAATGGGAACTGGTACATGACAACAGGCCTTGCAACACACTTGGTTACGATACTCCCGGGGGATATGCATTGTTAAATTCATAAGCATAGTATGAACCATTATTAAGTGAACAAAGATAAAATAAAATAAAGATTCACATAAGAATATATGATCATGGATAAGTTTGGAAGCTATGGGATCACAGGTTAGGATATAATTTTCTTCTACAAGTTTATCCTTTTATGCCTAATGTTTCCTTTTCATTATTATTGGCTAAGTATTTAAGCCCCCTAATTATAATTTCTTTTCTTAGTTATTGTTGGGAAATGGAAGAACATATCCCAACAACCAAGGTGACAGGAAATGTGATGATTTCCCTATTAATATGATAGAGATGATGAGAGATCATACTGAACATATTGTAACTATTCCAAACCAGCTATCCAAAATTACAATTAATAATCGTTACAAAGTTGAATGCCCAAATTCATCAAGTAAGAAGAAGACGAAGTCTCAAGGATGTTCATCTGATGAAGTTTATAAGTGAAAGAAGACCCAATTTCTTTTATGCAAAAAGTGTGGAAAGGGGCACCATGTAGAATGTCACAAAGGAACTGGGAGATGTTTCAAGAGTCAGGTGACAGGGCATAAAGTGTCCAATTACAACAGAAAATTGTATAATGTGATGAATAGAGATAAGGTTCGATCTAATGTACCTTATAATTTTCAATGTTGTAAATGTGGAGGAGTTAGACATTATCCAAGGAAATTCTCTCTTGGAAGGGATGATAAGCCTGATGAGAATCAACAATCCTCGAGGACAAAGGAACAGTGCAAGTCCTATGATGAGATGGATCATGAAAACTAAAGTACATGTAACTTATTCACAATAATAGTCTATGTCATGTTGTATTTTAGTTCATGCTCTATGAGAATATCTTTAATGTTTTCTAAGAACATTGAGTCACTACCTAAGATGGTTTTATATCATTAAGGAAAACATCTATTTTTATGTACAACTTGTTGATGTTGTAATGCTTTTCTTCCTAGAAAATGAGATGATTATGGGATTAAAAGATGAGTATTATTTTGGAAGACGCTCACTATTTTGGGAAACCTATATGATCGAGTTAAATAGATTACTACAGTGTTTTCTTTGAGGAATAAAGGGTGACTTATATTTTGATGAATAGATTAATTTAAGGTGAACTTATGGTAATATAAGTTACTTATATAGATTATTAACCTATCTTTGGGAAAATATGTTTACGATATTTACTTTTGTTATAAGATGTTAGGAGTGGTTTATGTTGTTTGTAGATGAACGATGTAGTTTATTTTGGAAGACTATGTTATCAAATCCTTCTCGTATTTGGGTTTCAAACATAGTTTGGTTTATTTTGAGGAATTTTAAGGACAGTTATTTATGGAATGGTCTATGATAAACTTTGGGTAGTACTGTGGAATTTTAAAGATATAAAGAAGTTTCCCTTCCTATGGGATTCATTCTTTTTGAATAATTGTTTTATCTTACCCCTTATTTTTTTGGGATAATGGAAATTTATAAAAGAAATAGATTGTTAATATTTTGTGAATTATGTGATTCTCTAGAAGACGATTCTTGTTCTTTGATGAGACAAATTCGTTTTGAATTCTCATCAGTTGGAGAAAAGATTAGTTTTGGTAGAAACTTATTAAAGGATGAAACTCTACTTGAGGGTAGGTATATTTCTTTATGTTTTTATTCTATGTTTTATATAAATTCCCCAAAATTATGAAAAGGAATGCAAAACAAAACGTTGTTGGTTTCAGTTTCCTACTAGGTAATCAAAAACCATTTACACATATCATAAGTTTGTGATTTTCTTGTGGTTAACTTAATCCTAATCATGTTTTCCATCACCCCCCTCAGAACATGACCCTTTACTTTCTCTTCCATGTCCATGTTTTCCAACATGGAATCCTAGTGTGGGTTAACTCGGGTGGCATTTTTACTTGCCTTTCTTTCTTTTAAAGTAATAGTGTTAATGAATCCATTTCCAATGAGGGATATTCAATGAAATTTCCAAACATAATTTTAAAAATTGCAAGAACGCAATTTCATAAGGGGGGAAGAATGAAACGACCCAAAATATTGAATAACTATTGTTTCCTAATTTTGTGGGTTATTTTATTTTTATACTCAACAAAACTATTTCATTTGATAACATGTGTATAATTAAAATGAGACTTTTGGGTTTTGACTATTATATGACCGATAGTCAGTATGACCTTTGGAAGCCAACTTTTGTGATTATCGTCTCTAAATACAAGTGATCTTGGTTAATTAATATACAAAGAAGATTTGATGGCCTCATCCAGTAGACTTGGACCAATCGAATCCCATCTAATAGAACTTGGGAAGGAGGTAGCACCACAAGGCTTTGCTTTGGACCAAACCCAAGCCGAACTTCATCGTGTGAAGCTATAAAGGAATCTACTTCGCGAGAAGTTAAAACTAATAGAGATTACTACTTGTGCAATGTTGGCTGAGCCTCCCTCATATTCTCTCAGATTAGCACACCTTACACTTAGGTCCCATGCTGGGGTTAAAAGGGGATATGTAAGGAGACCATAACTACCTTGTGTAAACCTTTGATTTAAATAAAAATTGTGATTTCTCCTTGTGATGAAGTATGTGTATTTTCAAATGTATGGATAAATACAGTATCCGTATTTTTGATGAATTTTAGAGAAAGGAGTTTTTAAAAAATGTTTATGTAAACCTTAAATAATTAAAAATGTGTAATGATTTTCAAAAAAATTTCTTCTACAATTATGTTTAGTACAAAATTTAGAGTCAAATAAGATCAACATAATATTTGATGAATAGTAAATTATGAATAGTGTTTTTATTCTTAGGATTAGTAATGTGACCAAATGGATTAGTAATCTCAAATAATGAAAGTATTAATATAATCTAGGCACCTTGATTAAGAAATGAGATTCAATAAAATAGGTAAATAACTATTTTAGAAATTTTTAGTCGAGAATTAGTTTTTTTCGTGTGAATATAGTTTTCTAATTAAAAATTAAATTAAAATTATTTAGAAAATTATTTTGGTAAAATGGATTTCATTTTTGAACTGAGAGCATCGATATTATGTTAATGGTATTTTTGGGGATTTTTCTGAAAAAAATGAATTTTTTGTGAATAGTGTATTTATTTAAAGATTAAAATTAAAAATATTTAGAAAATAATTTTTATAAAATGGATTTCATTTTTGAAATCAGAGCATTGATATTTTTTAAGGTAAAATTATGGGAGTTTCCAGAAAAAAATGAATTTTCAGTGAATAGTAAAAATACATTTTTAGAGTTTCTGTATTTTTAATGACATCATGACTTCATCATAATGATTTCATGAGATATTTTATGGTATGGTCGACTAAAGGGGATGAATTATTGTATGAGGTGTCCCAAGTGGCCAATACCATGGGAAATTACCATGGTCAAGCCCATGGGTTTTCCAATACCACCAATGAGGCGTCCCTTGGCCATCAATGCCTTGTCCCCTCACATTCCCTATAAATACCCACCATTTCCTCCTCTAGTTTTGACTCCAAACTCTCCCCCAACAATGCTCAGGTCTCATTACCTCCTAATAAGTCCTCCCAATGTTCCCCCAAGCCCTCAAGGCCCCAACCATCGAGTTTTAAGAGTTACATTTTACGGTAAGGGATCTGACCACTCTCTTTCTTTTCAAGTAATCTCTTTTATGTAATTTATTTTATGCTCCATGTTATTATGTTGGAGGATGTTCTTTTATATTCATATTAATTCCCTTTTCATGTTCATATGATGATATATCCCTTATTAATCTCATCATTTCGTTTTATGAATGTTCAAGTGGCGCAGTTAGGCTGACGAAATTTTTGTAACAGAATCTTTCACCCTTCTCATTTTCATGTTCTATTTTCTTGTCAAGTCTTTCAAGTTTCTTTTTATTATGTTGGGGTATTATCTCTATATCTATCATACTGATATTTTATTTTCATATGTTTTGAGACCCTATTTGATCTCATCAATTCATTTTTTTTAAGTTTAAGTGAGGTCGTTAGGGTGCCGAATTTTTAAGCGATTCTTTCACCCTTCTCATTTTCAAGTTCTATTTTCTTATCAAGTATATCAATTTACTTTATGTTGGGGCATGATCTATATATCTATAATACTTATATTTTAAGTTCATATGATGAGAGACCCTATTTTATCTCATAAATTCATTTTTTGAAGTTTAAGTGACGTCGTTAGGCTGCCGAATTTTCATAATAGAAATCTTATTTTCTTCTTCCTTTCATGTTCTTCATTTCATATGGTATATCTTCAAACTATAATTACCATGTTCTTAAATACTTAATATTCTATCCCCCTACTTTTTTATGGATCATTAATTAGTGGGTGACCCATGTCCCCTCTTTTTCAATATTTTCTAAAACACTACAACATAGCTGTTATGCTGCCAAATTTCTGTTTCAAAATGTCTCTCTCTTTTTCTAAAATTATTTTATTTTATTAAGTGAATACTCAAAGCTCCTTCTTCTAAATGGGTATTCACATACATACCAAAATTTTATATATTAAATTCTTGTATTTACATACCTGAGTCCCACATTCCTTTTCTGTCGGTTTAATGTGACATAAAGATCATGTCTTTAAAGAAGTTTTTAAAACGTTATGGTTATGAAATGAAACCCATTTACATTATGCTATATGGGTTATTTATAAAATGTTTTATGATGATATATGTGGCTCACATGATAACAAAGTCAAATTTAATAGTGCACCCTATTAGAGCTCCAATGCATTGGGTAAAGACTTAATCTCTAGAGATTACCATTTTTAACAATGCCTTTGTGAATAACCTTGGTAATTTTTTAACGACACCTTGGGGATGGACTTTGGTGAAACAAAAATGATTGTATATGTTAAATGTTTTAGACAAATCTTCAAGTTATGAAATACATTATTTTTATTGTGATATGCCTCATGATTTCTTTCTCATTCCTTGATGTTCATTTCATGACTTTATTGATGTATTTCAAGTTCACATGTTAAATGTTTCCCTTGTTTCCCTTACTGGGCCTTCTTCTCACCCTTTCTTTTGATGTTTGTCCCCAGGTTTTGAGATGCTGTAATGAACATATGATGAAAAAATAAAGAATCCTTTGATGTGTTTAAGAATAATGTTTTATGTTTTCATGTATGAAGTTCCTGGTTAACAAGACACTAAACCTTAAAGATCCTCGGTTTTGTATAATGTTATGAATGTTTATGTGGTAAAAAGGCGGGATTCTATAGGGACACACTCCATAATTCTAGTCTGAAATAATCCCCCTTTGAGGAGAAAAACTCCATCATCTAGTGTGAAATCATTCCCTTTGGGTAGACACACTCCATCACCCAAGTGTAAAGTATTTCCTCCTAGGATCACACTCCACCACCCATCTCGGGTAGATGTAAAACCTAAAACCTATTAAATGTCCACAAGATTATAAAATTGTCCCACGGTCTATAATACATACCCCACGTAGTAAAAATAGGATGAATGAGGTAAATAACCTCAAAATAATTACACCCCTTGGTGTTAACTATCTCTTGATTGACATGAGATTCCTTATGATTCATAGCAAAGATGTCTCACACATTATATTCCCTTAAAAAAGAAATAAATAACATTTTTTGAAATCTACCCTTCATACATACATTCCCAAAATGTCCAATGATATATCCTCCTCAAAATAAACGGTTTTTACCTGTTGATTTAAAAGAAGAATAATTAATCTCTATCCACCTCGAGATGGCGTTGGGAACTAGATTCACGAATATGACTAAAATTTATGAGGGAGACCTAAACTATGAAAAAAAATGAAAGGATAAATATTAGTAAGGAAAAACTGATATCCCATAATCCCATTTTGATCATGGATTAGAAATAACTGGTGAAAATGTTGAACATCAGCAACCTTTGGATAATGAAAATGCGAGGAAATATAAAGTAACACATCATAGCTAAGTGGTTTGAAAAAATCGTGCCCTATAGATAGCATCAGAAACAACATTCTATTACCCATGGAATATCAAGGATGGCATCAAATCATATGATTATGGGTTAATTTTATGATATTTTGGATTCATTCAATTCATGGATGTTCGAGCTCCTCGAAGCTACTGTTAGGATTCAGACATGAAGTTCATTATATATAAGTTATTCTTTCTACTTAGTTATTTTAACCTTTTTTAAAAAATTGGATGAAATATATTTTAATTCTAATATATTATCTTAATTTTATTTCAAATACTATCTCTACTATGGGTTTTGGTTTATTCATCATTGATGATCACCCAACGATGATTGGCTAAATCTATAGGGGAGCAGAAATAGTCTAAATGGGTGTGTACCAAATTATTTTGTTCCATTATTCACTTGTTGAATGATTATATTCTATTTCTATTTTTTTGCTAATTATTTTCATATATTTTATTAAATCATGGAGCAATTGTATCTGATAGCAGATGAAACCCAATATTATATAGGTAATTAATTCATGACAACAGAATTGGATTAATCATCTACTTTTGTAATCTGATCTTAGTACATCCATGTATTTTAATTCATCTATACATGAATAATTATTTTTATTTGGTAGATTGATAAGGATTAACCATTTAACCTATCGATATAATTTATTAATTGTACATCCAATGATTATTACTATTTCAGAAGTGTAGTAAGGATTTCTTTTCAGCACGACCTCCCATGGAAACTAATTTCCCTCTCTTATACTTTTCTTGTCTCTCTGTCTATGTTTTAGATATTTAATTTTCATCATTTAATTATTTTAATATAGTTAAATTAAAATCATGATCGTCCAATATTTGATCAAGATTTTTTATCACTAAAATCCTTATTCTCTATGGGGTCGGCCTCGTAATTCCACTATGTTATTTTATTTTAGTTAGTGTGGTTTGGGGAAATATAAATTTATAATTTGATCAAATTGTTTTGGAAGATCAAAACTAATGAACTAGTGAAAATGTATACTTTCGGTGCTGGAATCGCATGATTCACATCCTGAATCTTGTTCAAGGCATGTAAAAGTTACGTGGAGTAAACCTATAAGAGTACATGAAGTGTACAAGTAGAAAAAATGTTTTCCCAGGATTTTTATTGTGTTATCATGTTTCACACCATGAAACATGACATGTTGACCTAGATATGATCTTTTCATGTATCTTTCAATGGGGGCCTGTGTGTATAACTCATGAATAACTTTAAAATAAATATATGATCCATAGAATACCAACGATGGCATAAAGGAATATAAATATGTGATTTGGAAAATAATTTTAGGATTCTTTCCAAGCATTGATGTTCGACCACAAGGAGGATGCCACTAGGGTTTCTAACCAAAGTTCTTCAAAGATATGTTTTCATATCTATTTTTTAATCTTTATCTCAAAATTTCGGATGAATTATAGTTTAATTTCATTCAATAATATTTATCCTCCTTTGTATAATCTCTCTACTATGGGATTTGGTCAATTCATCATTGGTGATCACCCAAATATGATTGGATAAAACCGTAAGGGAGATCGAAATCATTCAAAATGGGTGAATAAAAGTTGTTATATTTTTTCATACCTTGTACAATGATTCTATTAAATTGATATTGTGTTTTGACTAAGTATGTTCATATTAATTATTAAATCATTGTCCAAGTGAATTTTACAATATATGAAATCCAACATGATATAGGTAATTAATTGACAGCCGCTATATTTGATTATTATTCTTATTTTTCATTATGATCCTAATAAAACCTATTACATTAATCCATATAGACTTGATTAATTATGTTTTTAGTTTATATTTAATTGTATTTACTATTTAATCTAATGATAAAATTGATTACTTGTGCTTCCAATTTGTGTTACTATTTTTCATGTGCAGTTTGAATTTTTTTTACACAACCACCCATGAAAATGATTTATCTCTCTTCTAATTTTCCTATCATTATATCTAGGTTTTAAATATTTAATTTCATTTATTTAATAATTTTAATAAATTAAAATTATTTATCTTTATTCTAATTTTTCACACATGTTCCAGGTATCTCTAGAAATTGCCGAAGGGACCTTCAGTTGCTAGCATGGAAGAGACTTTTCTAGCAATGTCCACCTTCGATCCCCTTGAAATCCGCTTACAAAGTGCCCTCCTTGATCTGGAAGAGGAGGATCTCTCTCTTGGCTTGAGAGAGTTCTTGGAAGAAAATAATTCTATCTTGTCTTGAGTAATTTATCATTATCCGTTGAGTACGACACCCAAAAAAGGCTAGGCAAATGAGAATTATATAATTGTGATTTTAATAAAATTGAATAAAAAATGAATTAATTTCCTGAAAGCATTTATTAATTCATTTGAATTCTTAGTAATACAACATGTATAATAATAACAGCTGACTAATATTATTAATTCACATGCGCCCAGTGAATTACAACAAAATTATTTAATGAATTAAATAATATTATTTCTCACAAATCCCTAGAAAAACTACACATCATGTATATTATCACACATGGCATGTACTTTTCCATTTTCATTATTTCCTCCACCATATTTATTAGACCATAAATAATGTCTATTTATTTCTCAAATAAATATCATTGTATTACTCGCTAATAAATATTTTATTTCACCCACAATATATTTTCTTGAATTAATAGTGTCGAAATAAACGCGAGCAAGCATCCTTGAATAATTATTAAACCAAAATCTGGAATAATCTTTATTCAACTTGTTAAATTAATATTTAATTGAGATAGTTGGACACGCATAGTGTTTGACCCTCTAGGAATCTTTTTAAGTGGCATTAGGTGGATCCTACCTAAAGCCCAAGGATAGCTTCTTGAAACAGGTCAAGGAATCCCTAGAGAAATAAGGTAATGCCTCAATGACATGTCACCTCCAATAAACACTTACCATGTAATTTTACCCCTATGTCTCAATATATCAAATCATGCAGGTTTTATGATAGTGCCATCCACCCATGTGCTCGATTATTATTTTTCTAACTTTCCAAAATTGAAATTTCTCATTCCTTACCATGGCCATGGATTTATTTAGTATATATCAATTCCATCAAAGGGAATGAGATATCTACTTTAGTTATTAAAACAGAAGGGACAAGTCATTTCTCGCATTATCTATTAATGTTTTATTACTCATGACTTACCCAAAATATATTACCTTGTTGAGAACAGTGTGTCATCACAGTATTTACCAATACATCTATGTGCATGAGTTTTAATACCCATTAATAATAATCATAAATTTAGTGGACCAATACACACGTCTGCAGATAGGAATATCCAATGAAACTATGAAATGTGGATTTCCTACTAGTGGGTCTCGTTCTTATAATATCCTCTTAGATAATACCAAGGGCACACACCATGAGAAGGTGCATATATGTTTTATGAGTCATAAAACCTAACGGCCAGTATTATGTGTGTGTAACACCCTGAGATTTTATGAAATATATTCTTTTTAATCTCACTAATGTCTTGTGTTGTACGCTACACCAAAAGGAGCTTGCACAACACGAATCCTTGATTTTCCTTGCATTACATGCAATCGCGACCTTCCTCGATAGCATGTGTAGTACGCAATAACGAGTTTCACTAAACAACAATATGCTATTAAAATATTATTAAAACTAGCCGTTATGAATAGTAATAACCACTTTTTGAAATTTTGTAATTTTATTTCTCAAAATGGAATTCATTTTTGGATTCGTAATATCGAAATTAGCTTAGGGTGAAATTTTGGTGATTTTCGGATAACTTTCATATTTTGATGAATAGTGAAAATTACTAAATTTTAATTAAAAACAAATTTTTCAATCGAAATAATTAATAGTGATAAATTATTAATTTGAGTGGTTTTAAAGTATATTTAGAATATATTTTTACAATTTAATACAATGATGGTCATTGGATGTAATTTCACATTTAAACCAGACATAAACAAGTGTCAATCTTTTGATAGTTATTATCTCTTAAAAACACGCTATTTGTTTTGATAACGGGAATTAATTTTTAAATTAATTAATTCAACTGATATGTTTTGAATTTGGTAAAATAGAAATCATTTTTGAGATCATAATATCAAATATAGATTAGTCCTAAGTTTTGGTATTTTTCTGAAAACGTTCAATTTTTTATGAATAGTGAAACCACTAAATGGTAGTTAAAAAAAGCTGAATTGTTCATAAAACTTAATTTTACCGCTTCTGTGAGTGAAATTTCAAAAATCCGAGAGATACGGTTGATGTCAGTAAGTAAAATGTGGTAAAATGAGATGAAAATAATTTTTTGGTGAATAGTAACTTTTTACTTTTTTTAGCACGGTTAAAAGTAAATAGGGTAATTATGGGTAGAAATGATATTATTATTACTCTAACACATGTCCTAATTCTATTGGACAAGTGTAATTCGACCAAAAACAAACTTAGGAATAAAATATGACCATTTAAGCTCAATTGGATTAGATTAGGACATTTATTATTAATTTATTTAAAGAAGGGTTAAAAGAGTTAAAATCAAAGTTTATTTACTAAAACCTTTTTAATATGGGGTTATACATAAGATAAATTAGACTATAAATATTAATTAGAAATATAAAAATCTTTCCTACATAAGTGTATTTTATTTGTAATTTTTAGACATTAAATAATTTAATTTATTTAAGACACAACGATGATACAGTAATTATCTTATTAATAAAATATTGACATAATTGATGTTATAAATAACCAAATAAATACAATTTGAGACTTTTTATGAATTATACTAATTTTCTAGGTTAATATTACATGTTAGTATTGATTTAATTAACTTTTTTTGAACTTATCATTCTGTTATGAATTTCACAAAAATCAATTACTAAATAGTGTCAAAATTGACATAAAATAGTTTTTAAAACAAATATTATATTATTAATTGTTATTTTATTTCTAAAAATCTAAGGTTCGGCCAAATGACTTAGATAAGGTTATATATATTAATAATAAACAATTTGGGGTTCGTTTGGCTTCTTAGAGTAAGTTTATTAACCTTATAGTGTAAGAACACAAGAAGACACGGTAAAAGTAAAATTATTTAACTTAATGTTAAATCTAAATGATAAGGTTAAAATAGGAACCTAAACTTGTCTAAATTATATTGGATGAGAGGATTTCGACCCATCCCCACCTTAGAATCGAAATAAATCAATTTGGATCTATTTAAAACCGAACATGACTTTATAATAAAATAATATTTTTTGTCATTACAAAGGTGCCCCTCTCCTCCCTTATAAAAGGGCACCTCCTCCCTCTCTTCCTCACACAACATTGAGCCTTCAAGCTCGGCCAAACCCTGCCCAATTCTCCTCTCCACTTCTCTAGAAACATCCTAGAGGTTCTGGTCTTCCTCAAAGACCAATTTTAGTGCCCTAAAAGGAGGTCTCAAAGAGGCGCTTCAAAGAAGAGGTAATTTTCGTTACCGATTCTTTCAACTTTATTTCTTCTTCCACTTCTTCTTCTTAGGTTGTTTCATTATGAAGTAATAACATAATTATCACTCATATACTGATTTTTTATTATAAGTATGAAACAACCCTATTTCACCATCTATCCATCCTACAGAAAACAAAATCACCGCGCGAGCGTACGTACGGAATACCATCTCCACGCCGTGGTGTAATCTGTTTTTCCACCAACACCTTACTTGGATAGGTATTATGGTGTAAAGAATAACTATAAATAGTTATTATAACATCATAATGATTCTGATATATTGTATCATCCACTCCAATTCAATTCAATAATTATGGAAATGATATCATCGCTCGTGTGTACGTACGGACTACCGTCTCCACGACGCGATGAGATTCATTCTCCATGTTAACCATTTAAGAATGATTATAAACTATATATAAGAAATAATAATGAAATATATCACATTATAAAGCTTCTGGATTTATGTGTATATATATGTATGTCATCTACTTAATTCCAATCAATTCAATAAGGAAATGAAAACAGTGTTCATGCATACGTACTGCCTACCGTCTCCATGAACGGTGTATTTCTTTCCATTCATTGATCCATTATATATATGTATATTCTAAATATATATTATATATAAATCATGTTTTATATTCTATAATTAAGTAATAATGATCTAAGTAATCATATGAATAATTATAAGTTAAAACACGAATGACAAATGAGACGATTTTACCCAAAACGCTACTTTAACATTAATTTACAAAAGAACGGGTAATATAAAGTCATAAGTGAACCATATATGATATAATAACAATTAATATGATTCTGTAATAATTCAATGACCTTATTTAAATCATTATACAAGAGGTTCAGACACTTACGAAGCAAATCTGACCTAAGGTAAGGGAAATATCACAATCTCATTTTTATCCGAGATTGTTTATACTTTGGTATTTACTGGGTTGTATTTTATCAACCACATCCGTGTTTCCCCAATATGTAATATTTATATCCTTCTACAATAGTCTATATGCAATTTTACCCTTCGGTGAGTTTTTAGTAAAAGATATGAAAGGAATCTTTTGTCGTTTTTCGTACGAGGTACTTTTTGACTTTTCCGACAAAAGTACGTGAAGAATGTTTTCTTTTAACTTATATGACATGAATGGATTTTTTCCAAGAAGCATTCCTTATAAGTTTTCAAGTTTATTTTTAATCAAGTTTTTTTAGTTATAATTTTATGACATGTTAAGAAATGAAAAGTGTTTTTGAAGTAGAAAGGATATTTTTCTCAAGAATGGAGTTCAAGTGTTTTATCAAAATTATTTTCCATCTAATATAATAAAGGGTTTTGTTTCTATCCCTATTATTACATTGATTTTATTATGTTGTGATGGAATTATGTTTATGAATTCCATTATCTTATATGAATTATTTTATGATGTCACGATGTTTAAGATTCCCATTTTTATTACATGGGTTATGCTATGATGTATGGTAAATGATTTTGAGGAACACATAATAATGGTATCATTATGAGATTGGTGGGACCTATATCTCCCTCCAATTCATTGGGTAAAGATTTTATATCTCATGAGATAGACATGCCTGGAATGGTAGGTTATACCGGTTCAGTGAAACAGGACTGAAACGAGGGTGACTCGGTTCAGAAAGGGACTTTGTCAACTAAGATAGTCTTGGCAATGAGTCTTGACTAACAAGAAATGATTCACTATGATTATGTGTGAATGCCAAAAAGTTTCATGTTTTAAGTTATGATTATTGTGATTACATTTCACTGCCATGATTTATCCCATCTTATGAAATTATGATCTCTTTTGCAGGTTACGATTTCCAAAAGTTATGTGCTTATGTATATGATGTGATTGATATTTCTTTTGTTTACCCTTACTGAGAATTTGAGCTCACCCTTTTATGTTTTCTTTTCCTCGGGATATAAATAAAGGTTTTAGGTAAAAAAAGGAAGATCTTTATGGGAGATGTTGAAGATCTTTCACCAGGATTAGAAGATTATATTCCTAGTTTCCAAAGACACTAAACTATTATGATCCTTGTGTGTGTGTTTTTGTTATGTACTATGTATTCCGCAAATGTAATGTAATTTCAATGTACATCAAGCTTCGGGTCTCTACAGTTAGTATCAGAGGCAAAGGAGGTAGGAATGTATCCGATCCTTGGGAACTCTCACATGTGATTGTTGGACGAAGCATGGCTCTCCGCCCAAGGGCTTCATGAGAAAATGGCTGCCACTAGGGATGGTGATGTGTCCCGCCCAGGGGGTGTATCCGCCCATGGAGTGCCCTGATAGGTATCAATTATAGTCCACTGGAAGTAATTCCAAACCGCTACAGTTGGTATCATAGGAAAGGTTTAGTCAACCTTTGGAAACTAGGATGAGAAAACGTTAGTAAGATCCCTAGAGATGTTTCAAGGGTATGTCTAGGGATATCCCTAAGGATAAGTATATGTATAAGATACAGTCCTAGAACTACGGTAACGATCATATAATTTAACCTAATTTGTTAGACATTGAAGGTACTCCCCCTTTATTTTGTTGTTTTCCCTAGCAGGATTTTTGCCTCTCACACTATTCTTTTTGGGTTTTAGACGATGGCTGGAACCCGAAGGAACCGTGTTGATCAATGCAATGTACAATGCAATGATTGAACTCCTAAACAAACAAATGTTATGGTAGATGGAGTGAAAAATCTTATTGCTATACTTAAACAATCTATTAATCATTCTGGGCTTCCAAATGAGAAGAGAAGGGAACAATATTCTATTGGGTCCTTCATGAGGCAACGTCTACCTTCTTTCAGTGGGTCTTCTGATCCACTTGTTGGTGAACAATGGATCAGTACTACTGAAAAAATATTTTCAGTTCATCAATGTTCTGAACATGATAAAGTCATCTTAGCAGTATATAGTTTGGAAGGTGAATCTGATCAATGGTGGAATCTTATCAAGAATACGAGGCAAAGAGATGAAATTGATTCCATGGAATGGGACGAGTTCAAGAACTTGTTTTTCAGTAAGTACTTCCCTCGTATTCTTCGATCAAAGATAGAAAAGGAGTTTCTTGAGCTGAAGCAGAAGGATGATGAATCTGTTGGTATATACGAAGAGAATTTTACATGACTTGCAAGGTATGCATCTGGCATTATCGTCCAACCTAAAAGTAAAGTTGATCGATTTTTCAGTGGCTTAAAACCAAGTCTTCGAAGGGCATTAGCTATACGAGACTTCAGTAGCTATGAAGAAATTGTGCGTTGTGCGATGAAGGTAGAAATGGAAGTTGGTGTTACATATCCATCTCATGGTTTTGAAAAGAAACGAAAGATGGAGTTCAAGGAGAAATCATAGAATAATGGTGAAAAGAAAATTAATGTTTCCTTACGCTCAAAGTGTGGAAAGAAGCATGGTGGAGATTGTCTTAAATGGACTAGAAAATGTTTTAAGTGTGGAAAATAAGGTCATCGAGCAGCTGAGTGTTGAAGTAATGGAAAAAGGGTTTCTAATTATGTGAACAAAGCAAACATTATAGAGAATGCACCACCAACACTTCAATGTTTCAAGTGCAAGGAGATGGGACATTACGCCAATAAATTCCCTAATCCAAGGGTTAGTGATGATCAACATGAGCAACCACTTAAGGCAAAGGACAAAGGGAAGTCACATGCAATCACTATTGGCGATGTTGAATATGACAACGATGTGGTGGAATGATTAAGTGTTTATGTAATGGGATTCCAAAATAATGTTGTATATAGTATCGTGGAATATTGGAATATTTATGTTTTGGTCTATTGTGGTTTTCAATAATTTTATGGTACCAGTAACCATGGAAAGTGATTGAGATATTTTCGGAAAAAGAATGATATGCGCATAATGAAGGGAAATGAGAAAATGAAATATTTGACAGTATTCATGAGCTAATGATTGATATAAGGACTATGTGATATCATGGTTTGAGTATATAGAATTTTGAGGATTTTGGTATGTGGAAGGTGTTAACATTTGACTGAATTCATGTTTTCACGAAGGTTCAATGGGTATTCATTTTTCAAGAGAATACATCATTATGGTATTCACATGATTGGAATGTGACCAACAAGATATATGGGTGATAAATTATGGTATTCACTTGCTTGGTTGACAACATTTCAAGTAATCGTTTTCTTTATACTATGAGCTTGGACCGATGTATCTTAGATAAGCCAAAATATTAGATTGGATTATGTTGGACATAAGTTATGATAAAACGTTTTTTTTCGATATTATTGATGGGATGTTATAGTAATATAGCTTTAGAAAAAGGACAACCTACAGGACGGGCGACAGGCCATCGCGTCGGACAAGGCTGTAGGAATCGAACCCACAACCGATGTGCGACTGGACTGTATCGCCTACCACTGGCCTACAGGTAGTCCCTGTTTAGTAGAAACTAGTTTTAGTTTATTAAGCGGTATGATATATGAAGTATAAGTTCATTTTTGGAACCATATACGATTAACCATTAGATAGACTTATAACTTTTTCTAACCTTCTGTTTGAAAGAGATGGAATGACCCATCATTCTATCACATGATCTGCCAACACATCACGAATGAAAAATTCACCTTCATTTCTTTAAGATATGAAGAGGAAATTGTCCAAAGAACGACAAACTTTGAGACTATACCAAAATCACGAAAGTATTTCTTCTAATTCCAATTACATCAACTTTAGGGAAATGATCTTGAAAACCAAAAATGTTGTCTTAGTGCTCTTATATCTGATGAATCAGATGGTACCTTAGATCGTCACAAATTTATGGCTTTGTGATTGCTATCTTTTCCATAGCCATGTTCTCTACCACTATCCATCAGAACATGATGCTTAGATTTCTCTTCTATATCCATATTTTCACCTATGTGGAAACCCAGTGATTAGTTTATTTGGGTAACCGTTACGTTTCATACTTTTGTTTTTAAATATTGGTTTTGGTATTCCTTTTTAGGATGTGGGTTTCTATTAAAGAAACTTTCGAATAGTAAACCATTTATAACCCCAACGAATTTCGAGGGCGAAATTCATTTTAAGGGGGGTAGAATGTAACACCCCGAGATTTTATGAAAAATATTTTTTTTAATTTCACTATTGACTTGTGTTGTACGCTACACCAAAAGGAGCTTGCACAACACGCATCCTTGATTTTCCTTGCATTACACGCAATTGCGACCTTCCTCGATAGCGTGTGTAGTACGCAATAACGAGTTTCACTAAACAACAATATGCTATTAAAATATTATTATAACTAGCCGTTATGAATAGTAATAACAACTTTTTGAAATTTTGTAATTTTATTTTTCAAAATGGAATTCATTTTTGGATTCGTAATATGGAAATTAGATTAGGATGAAATTTTGGTGATTTTCGGATAACTTTCATATTTTGATGAATAGTGAAAATTACTATATTTTAATTAAAAACAACTTTTTCAATCGAAATAATTAATAGTGATAAATTATTAATTTTAGTTGTTTTAAAGTATATTTAGAATATATTTTTACAATTTAATACAATGATGGTCATTGGATGTAATTTCACATTTATACCAGACATAAACAAGTGTCAATCTTTTGATAGTTATTATCTCTTAAGAACACCCAATTTGTTTTGATGACGGGAATTAATTTTTAAATTAATTAATTAAACTGATATGTTTTGAATTTGGTAAAATAGAAATCATTTTTGAGTTCATAATATAAAATTTAGCTTAGGCCTAATTTTTGATATTTTTCTGAATACTTTCAATTTTTGATGAATAGTGAAACCACTAAGTGGTAGTTAAAAAAAACTGAATTGTTCATAAAACTTAATTTTACCGCTTCTGTGAGTGGAATTTCAAAAATCCAAGAGACACGGTTGATGTCAGTAAGTAAAATGTGGTTCAATGAGATGAATATAATTTTTCTGGTGAATAGTAACTTTTTAGTTTTTTTACCACGGTTAAAAGTAAATAGGGTAATTATGGGTAGAAATGATATTATTATTACCCTAACACATGTCCTAATTCTATTGGACAAGTGTAATTCGACCAAAAACAAACTTAGGAATAAAATATGACCATTTAGGCCCACTTGGATTAGATTAGGACATGTATTATTAATTTATTTAAAGAAGGGTTAAAAGAGTTAAAATCATGGTTTATTTACTAAAACATTTTTAATATGGGGTTATACATAACACAAATTCGACTATAAATATTAATTATAAAGCTAAAAAGATTTCCTACATAAGTGTATTTTATTTGTAATTTTTAGACATTACATAATTTAATGTATTTTTGACACAACAATGATGCAGTAATTATATTATTAATACAATATTTTCATAATTGATGTTATAAATAACTAAATAAATATAATTTCAGACTTTTTATGAATTACACTAATTATATAGGTTAATATGACATGTTAGTAATTATTTAATTAACGTTTTTCGAACTTATCATTCTATTATGATTTTCACAAAAATCAATTACTAAATAGTGTCAAAATTGAAATAAAATAGTTTTTAAAACAAATATTATATTACTAATTGTTATTTTATTTATCAAAATCTAAGGTTCGGAAAAAGGACTTAGATAAGGTTATATATATTAATAATAAACAATTTGGGGTTCTTTTGGCTTCTTATAGTAAGTTTATTAACCTTATAGTGTATGAACACAAGAAAACATGGTAAAAGTAAAATTATTTAACTTAATGTTAAATCTAAATGATAAGGTTAGAATAGGAACCTAAACTTGTCTAAATTCTATTGGATGAGAGTAGTTAGACCCATCCACACCTTAGCCTAAAAATAAATCAATTTGGAGCTATTTAAAACCGATATTGACATTATAATAAAATAATATTTTTAGTTATTCCAAAGGTGCCCCTCTCCTGCCTTATAAAAGGGCACCTCCTCCCTCTCTTCCTCACACAACATTGAGCCTTCAAGATCGGCCAAACCCAGCCCAATTTTCCGCTCCACTTCCCTAGTAACATCCTAGAGGTTCTGGTCTTCCTCATAGACCAATTTTAGTGCCCTAAGAGGAGGTCTCAAAGAGGCGCTTCAAAGAAGAGGTAATTTTCATTACCGATTCTTTCAACTTTATTTCTTCTTCCACTTCTCCTTCTTAGGTTTTTTCATTATGAAGTAATAACACCAGTATCACTCATATACGGATATGTTATTATAAGTATGAAACAACCCTATTTCACCATCTATCCATCCTACGGAAAACAAAATCACCGCGCGTGCGTACGTACGGAATACCGTCTCCACGCCGTGGTGTAATCTTTTTTCCACCAACACCTTACATGGATGGGTATTATGGTGTAATGAGTAACTATACATAGTTATTATAACATCATAATGATTCTTGATATATTGTATCATCCACTCAAATTCAATTCAATAATTATGGAAATGATATCATCGCTCGTGCGTACGTACGGACTACCGTCTCCACGATGCGATGAGATTCATTCTCCATGTTAACCATTTAAGAATGATTATAAAGTATATATAAGCAATAATAATTAAATATATGACATTATAAAGCTACTGGATTTATGTTTATATATATGTATGTCATCTACTTAATTCCACTCAATTCAATAAGGAAACGAAAACAACGTTCATGCGTACGTACGACCTACCGTCTCCATGAACGGTGTGATTCTTTCCATTTATTGATCCATTATATATATGTATATTCTGAATATATATTATATATAAATCATGTTTTATATTATATAATTAACTAATAATGATCTAAGTAATCATATGTATAATTACAAGTTAAAACACGAATGAAAAATGAGACGATTTTACCCAAAACGCTACTTTAACATGAATTTACAAAAGAATGGGTAATATAAAGTCATAAGTGAACCATATATGATATTATAAAAATGAATATTATTCTGTAATAAGTCAATGACATTATTTAAATCATTATACAGGAGGTTCGGACACTTACGAAGCCAATCGGACCTAAGGTAAGGGAAATATCACAATCTCATTTTTATTTGAGATTGTTTATACTTTGGTATTCAATGGTGTGTATTTTATCATCCAGATCCATGTTTCCCCAATATGTAATATTTATATCCTTCTACAATAGTCTATATGCAATTTTACCCTTCGGTGAGTTTTTAGTAAAAGATAAGAAAGGAATCTATTGTCGTTTTTCATACGAGGTACTTTTTGACTTTTCCGACAAAAGTACATGAAGAATGTTTTCTTTTAACTTATACGACATGAATGGATTTTTTCTAAGAAGATTTACTTATAATATTTCAAGTTTATTTTTAATCAACTTCTTTTAGTTATAATTTTATGACATGTTAAGAAATGAAAAGTGTTTTTGAAGTAGAAAGGATATTTTCTTCAAGAATGGAGTTCAAGTGTTTTATCAAAATTATTTTCCATCTAAGATAATAAAGGGTTCTGTTTCTATCCCTATTATTACATTGATTTTATTATGTTGTGATGGAATTATTTTTATGAATTCCTTTATCTTACATGAGTTATTTTATGATGTCACGATGTTTAAGATTCCCATTTTTATTACATGGGTTATGCTATGATGTATGGTAAATGATTTTGTGGAACACATAAGAATGGTATCATTATGAGATGGGTGGGACCTATATCTCCCTCCAATGCATTGGGTAAAGATTTTATATCTCATGAGATAGACATGGCTGGAATGGAAGGTTATACCGGTTCAGTGAAACAGGACTGAAACGTGGGTTCCTCGGTTTAGAAAGGGACTTTGTCCACTAAGATAGTCTTGGCAACGAGTCTTGACTAACAAGAAATGATTCTCTATGATTATGTGTGAATGCCACAATGTTTCATGTTTTATGTTATGATTATTGTGATTACATTTCACTTCCATGATTTACCCCATGTTATTAAATTATGATCTCTTTTGCAGGTTAAGATTTCCAAAAGTTATGTGATTATGTATATGATGTGATTGATATTTCTTTTGTTTACCCTTACGGAGCATTTGAGCTCAACCTTTTATGTTTTCTTTTCCCCAGGATATAAAGAAAGGTTTTAGGTAAAAAAAGGAAGATCTTTATGGGAGATGTTGAAGATCTTTCACCAGGATTAGAAGATTATATTCCGAGTTTCCAAAGACACTAAACTATTACGATCCTTGTGTGTGTGTTTTTGTTTGGTACTAAGTATTACACAAATGTAATGTATTGTCAATGTACATCAAGCTTCGGGTCTCTATAGTGTGTCCCTAAAATAACACCATTCATCCATAAAACATATATTCAAGATCAATTTTATGGAACTTCTAGGTTCTCATCATAGAAGGGATCCACTATGAACCTTAAATACAACATTGATACTTAGGATATAATCACATACATTGTCACAAAGAAGAACAATAAATATGTGATAAGATATTTATTATAGAATAAAGTACCATGTAGTTGGTTCTAGTCCATCAACTCCAACAGAATCCCACTTGGACTAGAGCTAACTGCTAACAACCTTTAATCCTCTAGTTCTCAAATGGTATTCAAAATACAATGTGATGGGATCTTTACTGCTATGAACCACATCAAACTCCAAGAAAAAGTTCCGAATCCATAAGGATTATTTTTCTTCATCATGATTCAATATATATTTGGACTCCACTATAGAATTGGTGAAAACTAGTTTCATTGAACTTTTCCAGCTCACAGCTCCCCCATTGAGACAGTGATGATAGGATGAGATCACTATGCAACTCATCCAGGAACATAATACCTAAATGAACACACATTCAATGTAGCCAACAATCCTGACTACATGCGGCTCATCTGGTGCAGACACTCCAAGATTATATTTGACCAAAGAATTGGAGATATCATATCTCTCCTTTATCTCCTTCTCTTAATAGAGATCCTTACGGTGAGACATCATGCTATACGCGTCCATGATTTCATGTTGATTAAAGATCTCATTAGACATGGATGATAGCATGAAACATTGTACATATATGGAATCATACAAATGTTACATATATATATATAGTTCCTCATCACTTTCCTCATGTCTAGGTGCAACTATAACCAGCTCTTCCAGCACATACAATTTCCTCTCGTGGTGAAGGATGACGCGTAAACGCCTCTTCCATTCCTAGAAATTGGTACCGGTGAGATGGTTTTAATTATCAAGTATGGTTTGCAATGATATGTTTGAAGTAATATTTCTTTCCATTTCTACATATTATGATGAAAAATGGTTTATTTATTTATTAGGATAAAACTGAGACAAATAAATAAATTAATACTTATTAGTCTCTAACTAGTTTGTTGAAATATAATACCACCACCATTGACTTCAGAATATTTTGTTTCTTGAATATTCTAGTCGATAAGATCCATTTTTACCTTATCATTACCCTAATTTTGGTTGGTCATGAAACAATATAGGTTTTAGGAAGGCATTCCAAAGGCCAACTGCATTAACTCGTAGCTCCTTGATCTGTTGAGTGGCTCCCCAATCTAGAAATCCTTATATTTTGGATTTCCTCAACCTTTTCCTCTTGGTCATACCAAGTCCTTCTGTAGCAGTCAACCCTTGTTGTGAATGATTTCATGTCAACTCAAAACCTTGAATTAGAATTCCCTAATAAGTGAAAGCACCCTAACTAGGGTCGGTCAAGCACATTGAACTATGATTCGATTCTAACCAATATTATGGAAGGCTATACCAACATAATATATTATTTGATTGATTTTATCCTTATACGTAAATTGACATTTTATAATATTGGATTACATTCATTTTTATATTAAGTGGGATAAACATAAGTTATTAACCAAGTCTAGTATGATATTTACACATAAGCAGTTCTTATTTTAGTTCCATCATTGATGCTTGTTTAATTCATTAATTGTGTTATCATGAAAACACACCCACAATAAATAAATCATGCAACTAACATAAATAAAATAAATTGTATGATCATGATCAATTTATATTGTTTATTTTATCTAGCGGTTGATAAATTGACCATAGACCTAGGGGTGAAACACCTTGAACCTTTTGGGTTTGTGTTTATAGCTTTCCACCTATCCAACTTCGTATCTCCTTGGATTGGTTTCACCTTGGCTCCTAACTTGAGCCTCCTCCACTAGCTTGGGAGGTCAATCGATTAAATATGATTTTATCTCACTCATAGGTGAGTGGTAAAATGGCATTTTATATAAAAGAATCTATGGGCACATAGTACCAACATATTAATGAGGAGAAGGATCACATGCCAACAAATTTAATTTATATAAAGTAATTAAAAGAAACCATTCACATACAGTGGTCTTGGTCTAGCTCATGATCATCCATACATGAAATGATATTTATAGATAAATAAAAATAGCATTAAATTCTTTAATAGTTCCTGTTTAATATAAATCACCTCAAATAAATTAATTATCTTTATTTAATAAATCCTTTTATCTTAAACCCTTTTTATGAATTTCCTTGAGATTCTTATCAATCATAATTTTAAACAAGTAAATTAATTTAAAATTATCTTTGTACATAACTTGTACTTAGGAGGAAACCCGGGAAATTCTCATTCATAACTACTCGATGATTAGAAATGAACATTATGAAGTTGTTAAATTAAACACATATTTATAAAAAACCATTCACGTGTTGTTCCTTAGCTTTACAAATACAATATGGTACATGTATAAAGGATTTTAATAATATAATAATAATTTTTAATGAATCATGTGTAATTTGGATGAGTACACAGCGTGTAGTTCCGATTACACGGTGTGAAATTATTTTCACCACCCATCATAAGTACACGCCCGAGGAAATGTAGTGTATATGTACTTAGTAAATCTTCAGAGTACATAGTGGGTTCAGTGGGACAAGGGCTATTTAATATCCACATTACATGGCTTCCAGCCGGGCAAGCCGTGTACGGGTTACACCGTCATACCCAAACCCAAAGGGACTACATGCTGTGTTCAATGGGCCACACAGTGTGTAATCTGGAAACTGTCTTCCACCTATTCCTAGTAAACACATGGTGTCTTATATAACTAGATGTGATACACTACCACGACCTGGTTTGGAGGACTAGTCCAATGCATTGAACATAGAATACACTGAGTGTACTTCCAAATGAATGTAATGTGTTCTAGTGATGTATGGCCAGGAATGTTTCAAACCTCCGGATGAGATCCTCTATTTCATTTTAATCAAAAAATAACAGAAAGAATATTTTTGGTAGTGTGAATGAGAAACAACAGTGGAGGAACAGATCTCGAGATTTAGATTTTCAGAATGATTAACATGAATTGATACCAATAAATTATTATATTCATAAATCATCAAAAAAAATAAAAAAAAATATAATCAATGATATGATTGTTCTGATACCACTTGTAGGTTCTGAGGGTACTGTAAGCGCGTGGTGGGTGTACCCCACTATAATTTTTCCATCAATAATGATCAATCTGAGATCCATCACGATAATAAAATGCTAGATCTACGGAATAGAACGAAGAATGAAATAAAGGAAGTGAGTCTTGGAACCATATATAAGATCAACATATGTTGGTTATAATTATTTTAATTAAAAATATAATAATTACCTTTATGGAATTCTCTCTTCATTGATGTATCCGGTCATGATCTGATGTGATCCATCATTGCGTCATAAAATCCATGTCTAGGATTCCTTTGGTAGTTATCCACACGTATCACTGGACATTGCCAAAGGGATCGATGGGTGCTAGTGCAGAAAAGACTTCTCTTTTGTTGTCAACGTTAGATCGCCTTGAGAGCTGCTTGAAAAGTACTCTCCTTGATCTAGTGGAGGAGGATCTCTCTCGTGGATTGAGAGTGTTCTTGGAAGAAATGAATTCCCACATGGCTTGTGAGTTTTGTTTAGATCTATTGTGTTGATGAAAAAAAACGTCTAGGCTAATGATAATTATATAATTTGGATTTTAATAACATAGAATAATAAAATAAATTAATTACCCGAATTAATTTATTCATTTCTTTTAATTCTTAGTGATACCCAATGTCTAATAATAACAGTTGAATATTATTATTACTTGACATGCACCCAATGAGATACGCCTAACATTATTTAATGAAATAAATAATATTATTTCTCATAAATCCCCAAATAAACTACATGATGTGTATATTATTATACATGACATGGACGTTTTCCATTTTCTTTATATCCTCCATTATATTTATTAGAGATTGAATAATTTATATGTATTTCTCAAATAAATATCACTCCATTACTCTCTAATAAATATATTTTTTCCCACCATATATTCTCTTGAATAACTTGTGTCGAAATAAATATTATTAAGAGTCCTTTAATAATTATTAAACCAAAATCAGGAATAATCTTTACTCAACTTATTAAATTAATATTCAACTAAGATACTTGGACACACATAGTGTGGGAACCTCTAGGCCTCTTTCTTAGTGGAATTCGGTGTAACCTACCAAAATACCATGGTTAGCATCTTGAAACACCCCAAGGCACCCATTGAGAAAGAAGTTAACACTGCAATAATGTGTCATCTCCTACGAATGCTTACTGTGTAATGTAATCCATTTGTCTTGATATCTCAAGTCAAGTGGGTTCTTTGCTAGTTCCATGACCCCATGTTCATGGTTAATCTTTCTATGGATTTCCAATATTTAACATTCCCATCCCTTACCATAGCCATGGATTTATTTAGGCTATATAAATTCCATCAAAGGTCCTAAGATATCAACTTTCATATGAAAATGGAATGTAAATCCTTTCTTGCGTTATCTATTAATGTTGTATTACTCATGATGCACCCAAAATATAATACCTCATAGTGAACAGTGTGTCATCACAGTTTTCATCAATACATATAACTGCACTAGTTGAAATAACAATTAATAATAATATTAATGTCTATGGACAAATACACACATCCGTAGATAGGAACATCCAATGACACTATTAAATGTGGATTTCCTATTTGGGGGTCTTGTTATCATAATATCCTCCTGAATATTACCAACTATGCACACCAGGAGAAGGTTCCTTAATGTTTTATGAGTCATAACCCCTAATGGCCTGTATTTTTTTCCCTAATATAACATCATATGGACATAGAAAATATATTCAAGAATAGTGTTAGGGAAATTCCAGGTTCTTATCATAGAAAGGACCCTCTATAACCCATTAATTCAATAGCTGTCATTTCGACTTCATCAAATGAATGTCACGAAGATGAACAATCAAGATGTGTTAAGATATTTATAAATGAATAAAGTACAAAGTAGTAGCTTCTATGCCACAAACTCCAACATTGAGCTCCTATTATCTGATAGAAAAAGTTATCGATCATTGGAAGAGGATACTTTTTCTTTATGGTGATTAGGTTAAGTTCCTAATAATTGATACACAGCCACATGGTACCATCCTTCTTCTTCACAAAGAGCACTGACGCATCACTTGTTGATGCACTAGGACTTATGAGCACTTTTTCCAAATGCTCTTGCATCTACTTCTTTAACTCCTCCAGTTCGATAGGAGCCATCCTATATAGACACTTTGAGATAGGATTAGCTATGGATTTGATTTATATTGAAAACTATACCTCACAATATGAGGGATTCCATGTAACTATTTAAGAAATACATCACCGTATTCCATTATGATGGGAATTTCTACAAGTTTGACATGTTTATTTAACTAAACCATTTGAGAAAGGTATACCTCTTCCCAGGGAATCAATACCACACCACTGAAGGATTTTTCAAAGGAGAATAGTGATCTTCTTTTCATTTGTATAGTATCGAGGGATGGTTCAAAATGTGAAAAGATATTTCCTTTTCCCAATAGTTGTTGTTGGATATATATAAAGATAGTCAATCCATGCCTAATATAGCATCGAACTCTATTAAAGGATGTATGAAAACATTTTCTGGGAGGTTCAGTCCCCAAAAATTAACTGGGGAGGAGTTATAAAGCATAGACACAATAATATAACCATTCTCTGTTCCCACAGATAACTTGTCCCCCAAATTATTAGGTGGTGTTTGAATAGTTCTACTAATATTTCAAGATATGAAAGAATTCATAGAACTAGAATCAAGTAGTATGTTCACTATTCTTGAATGAATAAATGGAGTACCTTTCACAACATCATTGTCTGGCTCCACCTCAGCAGTAGTGATATCATAATCCCTTATTTATTACCATGGAAATTTTTGTTGATTTCCTCCACCAACACTTGTCATAGGGATGTTTTTGGCATAATTCCCATGCACCTAAGAGTTGTAACACTAAGCCATTTTCTAGGAATTCATTTGAACCTACTTTATTCATCAACATTAGTAGGATTTTTCATATCCCTTTGATAGTTCCTGGCCAGATGACGAAACATTCCACATTTAAAGAAAATTCTATGTTCCCTTTAAACAGTTCCCATGTGGTTTTTTCCCACAAATTCAATAAGTGGGATATTTGGACTTCTTTCCATAATGGGATTTGTTTGTTGAACCAACCATGATTTTCTTTATTTTCTTCTTCTTTTGACAAAGCCCACAAGACCGCTGAGAGTCTACAATATCCATTTCAACCTTGAGGTAACAATGGAAAATATCTTTATAACTATCGAAGTCTTGAATTGCCAATTCTTTTCGTAGACTCATCATTAGTACACAAATTAAGCGATCCACCTTGATTTCAGGGTTTAGGACAAGGACAGAGGCCTAACATGCAAGCTTTGTAAGGTTTTCATCTTATGAATCAATTGAATCATCATCCTTCTACTTGAGTCTGTGGAACTCTCTTTCCATTTTGAGACGGAGGGTTCAGGGAAAATATTTATTGAAACACATCCTCTTGAATTCCTACCAATCTATAGAATCAATTTCTTCCTAGGGATTTATATCCTTGATCAGTGTCCACCACTGATCAACTTCCCAATCAAAAAGATAACTGCCAGTACAACTTTCTCTTCATCCAAGAACTTCAGGATGGAGAATATCTTTTCAATGGATTTAATAAAATATTCATTGAGGAGGGGATCATAAGATCCACAAAACATGGGAGGCATTTTCTTCATGAAAGATTCTATGGAAAATTTCCCTTCCCAGGGAGGAGGAGGGCATTCCACATTGTTCAATTTATTATTTATAAATTGAGCCAGTTGAGCAAGTACTGTCAGGAAGTTTTGTGAACTCATTCCCGTCATATCATGCATATCATTTGGGCAATATTCACATTTCCTATCACATTGGTTTTTGGAACGTGTTCTTTAATTTATCATTATTAACTAATAAAAATAACATACAATTAGAGGGCTAGAATACTTATCTATTTAGATTTAATAAATGAATCTTTTAACATAAGAGGATAAACTTGTAAAAGAGAAGTATGTCCTAACATGTGATTCCTTATGTTTAAATCTAGGTTACCCATGATATATTTCTTAACATATATTCATATGGAATTTTTTCCTTAATAATAGTTTGTTCTAATCTCAAGAATTCACCAAAGAATATACCATTGGAGTTTCATAACCAAGAGTGTGGAAAGGCTCGTTGTCATGCACCAGTTTTCATTTGAGTCTAGCTCAAAGCAGTTTTTTCTGGTTTTACTCCTAGATACATCTATTGCAAAGACACATGAACCTCCTCATATCTAGAAAAGGATGTATTTGTTTGATAAACCACTAACTCAATACTCACCAAAATTTAGGGATGTTTTCTTATACTTAGTATCATCCTTACGGTTCTCACAAAATTTATCTATTTATAATCTCCAAAAATAACTTGACCATCCTCTAATACCAACTATAGACACCATATCCTTTTACATATAAAATTTAATTATTTTAATCATAATTATACATAAGAGTACAATCCAATGATAGTTATGCCTAGTGTCTTGGATGACTAGGTACATAATTCATAAAAAAGGAGTAAAAAATTATTCAATCTTAATAATGATCTCTTGACATCATTTGAATCCTTACATATCCATACGATAACATGGGGATAGCATAAATAAAGGGATGAGCTAAAAATTATAGTAAGGGAATGAATATACGAAATAAGCTTATGCACATGAGTTAGGAGGCATGGCATAAAGATTCCAAAAACATGGAACATAAAAAATCATAACACATAAACCTGGGATCATATAAACATAGAAACATATAAATGTGAAAGAAACATAAATCATGTCTCTAGTATGAGTAAAAAATAACTACCAATCTCATTTCCCATAGTATTATGGGTTAAGCCTAACCATGAATCTCGTTTTCCATAGTAGCACAAGCCAAGGCTAACCACCAAGACCGTTTCACATAAAATCTCCTGAGACTTAACATTACCCAATGCATTGGAGTGCTATCTGGGCACACCCATATTAATTTTCATGAACATGTTTTCCACATAATGAATAATACATAGTCAATATTACATAAATTAAGGGGTTACCCATGAAAATTATTGTTTACCCTAATCCTGACATAAATCATAACCAATGGGCGTATCATGAATGTTTCCATAAAAGAAAGGAATTAGAAACAAATGGTAGTTCATTGGGTAAAATAGGAATATATCATGGTATGTGATGTCAAAAAGAAGTGAAAACATGTAAGAAATTTATTTGGAAAATTTTATCATTAAAACATTTTTGTGTGGATTTAAAAAATCACCATAGAGATTTTAAAAAAAGACAAGAAAACAATAATTCATATAAAACCAGAAGTGACACCAGAAGTTTTTCATGATAAAAAGATTGGTATTATAAATAAAAAATTGGATTTATATATAGAATATAGTTCACTAGAATTTGGGTAAAATTTTTGGAAGTTCCCTTAAAACCGGTTTTCTTATCGGGAAGTATCGATGAGGGAACCACTTAAAAGCATGCATATCTCCAAAAGATAATGAGGGATGGATATTGAAACGTGAGTTTGGATCATATAAATAGAATTAATAATTTTTATTTTAAAATTAAATAAAACATTATTTGTTTAAAAATAATGTTATAGAAACTCGAAGGAATAATGTTGTTTCGAGTAGAATTCCTTACAAATTATCATCATGAAATCAGGTGTCTTAAGAGGGCTTAAAAATTAGGGAAGGAATTTATAATCTTCTATAAATCACGAGGAATGTATGGGGAGGTTTGAAAAAATAACCCATCTTTAGTGATCACATACAAATGGAATAACCTAGAGGAAATCTTGGATAAAAGTGAAATTGGGAGGATCCCTTACCAAAATTTTTTCTTAATTTCGTCTCTACTGCACCTCCTGAATAATAATTTTTTTTTTCAAACAATGATCTAAAAGTGAATTATAGTGATTTTAGAAAAATATTTATTAATTATATTCATTTTATTTTACTTCATATTTTTCATCGAAGAAAATGAATCATTGTGATATAATATTTTACATAAACATTTCCTACCTTGTGACGATTTCACTTTTTATAAATTGTAATTTATAAATTAGTGTAATTAGTTCTTAAAGCATAGAATACATTTAATTTGATATTAATATATTTTATATAATTTATATTGTCCGTACATGAAGGTGATTATAATAATTATCTTTGAAATGACTCTATAGATGGTTAATCGACCTTTAATGAGACGTTGTCGATACTTCGGGAAGGGGAAGTATGAAATTTATATTTTTCAATAATATGATAATTAGAGTAGTTTAACATAACTAATATAATGTTAAATTACTGAATAATAATTTTTTTGTAATTTTTCTTGAAAGGGATACGGTAATAGAAAAAAAGGAATAAAAGAGAAAAATTTTAATAGTCTTACTCTCTCCTCAGTGTAGCTCTTCTTGAACGAAACTATAAATCCATTGGTGATTGGAGTTGGAGGGATCCAGAATGTCCCTAAGTATTCTAACAGTATTTAGAGAGATAACGAGGGAATATATTAGTCTTAGTAAAGGATTAGAGGGGTGGTTTCTAAATGTGAGGGAGAGGTATTATTTATACTTGAGGAGGGGGTGTTTTTAGAATAAAATATTAAATAAAATAATATATCAAATGGTAGACTAGTAATAGTAGTTATTTTACAACATAAATAATATATTAATATAATATATTTTGTTTTAGACATTAAAACATCTTTATAATTAGAATTTATTAATTTATTATAATTAAAGTGAAAAGAAATAGAAAATGTTTTGTAAGGAATCACTTTTTTAAATTAAGGTTTTGGAAAGTTTTTTTAGGTTTGGAAATTGAGTTTATTATATTTTAAGGAAGCATTTATGAAATTAAATATAAAATGGCCAAATATAATGTTCTATAAAGTCTATGTCATCATTAAATATTGAATGATTCAATTTAGGATATACTGGTTATGTGAAAAACTGTATGTTTACTATTCAATTGAAAATTAAAGCAATTTTTAAAATTCCAAAACCTTCACCCTAACAATTTTTTGATTTGTAAAATCCAAAAATGAAGCGAATTTTTCAAAACGAATTTTCTAAATAATATTAATTTAATTTTTAATTACGATCATAATTTACTTGAAAATAAAGTTTTTAAAATTAAAACTGATTTTATAATGATTTCAACATTTTCATAAGGTCTTATAAACTTATCTTCAAACCAGAAGAAATAGAATTTTAAATTTATGAGAAAATTTTAATAAAAGATTTTTTATAAAATAATAATTATTTATGACTTATAAAAATACCAATACTTTTACTATGGTCAAATTTCAACTTATAAGATTCCTACATTTTATTTAATCATTCACGGGTAAGGTAATTATTATCTTGGATGATTTAATATTCATACGTATTGTATTAATATGCATGAGGGTAGGTTAATATTCATAATGGTAGGTTAATATCCACGAAAAATTATGTTTTTCCTATCAGACACTAAATAACTTACTGATCACAACTGTATATGTCAGATTTTTGAAATTCAAAACATAGAGGTGGAAAAATAATATTTTATAGCCACAAGAAATTTAGTATCATGATATTTCATTGTGATTATTAATATTATAAGGAATAATTATAATATGGTAATTCAATTTATAAAACATTCTGTCATTAAAAAAAGTTCTTGATGAGTGGAGAATACCTACAAATGTTATTGAGAGTCAGTTTTTTTGGATTAACTGGTTATTAATGACAATTTGTTAAAACCATTTCACATCTATCCAGCCCACTATCTATGTTAACATGAAAGTGGTAAAATTTATTTAGATAGAAGAATTTGATGTCTATTTTTAGGAACTAAAAACAAGATTATTGTAAGCTCCAGTTTTCACCTGGCTTTTTAGACATTGTGATTTATTCATCTATAGTTATGCTTCATTGAAGGGACATGTTGTGTTATGATGTAGAATAATAATGTAATTGGTTATGATTCATGAAAACTAAAACCCCATGAGTTCAATTATATTACATAAGATTTTGAATTATCAGTTTTTATTTTCACTTTAAAAATATATATACATCACTTATATGGATACAAATATGAAATATATACTAACCATAAAATTTTTAACTATATAATCAAATGGAAGGAATTGAACATGAGGAAGATGATAAGGAATGATTTGATAATGAATTATTATTTCATGATCAATTACCATCCTAAAAAACACAATCATGTTATAGATTCCTTATGTTGAAAAAATCATGCATCATTAACAATATTACTTTTGGAATATGACCCCTAGGATTATGATTTGAATAATTTTTTCTAGGAAGTTGTTGGTGAATGAAATTACAATTTTTTGTTTCAAGTTTCAATGAAATCATCTCTATGAGAAAGAATTAATAAAGCATAGAAAAAATATTGTGAGTTACATAAAAATATAGAATTAATGAAAAAATGTAATTTCCTAGAATGTAATGTTGATAAATATTTTATTTTGAGATTTGGGAAGAGGTTATTTATTCCATGTGATTCTCACTTAATGAAAGAATTGTTATGTGAAGATCATAGTTCACAATTTTCAGTTCATCCTTGTAGCACTATGATGTAAAAAAGAACATTTGGAGAATTACTGGTGTGATGCAATGAAATGATATATTTTCATTTTAACATGATATGTTATACGTTTCTTCATGTAAAATGGAAGTGAAAACTATAAAAGGGGAAAATTCAACAATTTTCAGTGCCATAGTTGAAATGGGAAAATATACCCATGGACATCATGGTAGGACTACCAAATACTTCTCAACGTAATAATGAAATTTGGGTTATTGATTGTTGAAAAACTAAATCTGAACATTTTCTTCCTATTCAATATACTATGACTTCAGATCATCTCCCTAAATTTTACCTCAAAGATATTGTGTAGTTACATGGTGATCATCTCTCCATTGTATCATTATATGATCCAAGGATCACTTCTAACTTTTGAAATTTCCTTTAGAAGTCATTGGTCACTAAATTAAACTCCATCACTACTATTTTTTCGTCAAATTGATGTATATTCAATGTGAAAAATTCAACCATTTAAGGATATGCTTCAATATTTTTTAATAGATTACCAGTGATGTTGGGATCAACATCTTTATTTTTATTATTATAACAGTTTTAATTCCAATATATTGATGTCACCTTTTGAGAAATTATATTGAATATAGTGTTGAGTTCAAGTATTTTTGTTTGATGTCTAGTAAAAATAGTTGATGCGGCTAGAATTATTAGAGTAAGTAGATGATAAAGTGAAGATGACCCAACAACACATGAGGATAGCTTTGAGTAGGCATAAAAGTTGTCCAAATAACAGGAAGAAAGATATTTATATTCAGGAAGATGATCATGTCTATATCAATGTTTTTCAATGGAAATGTTTGATCTATTTTGGAAATTAAGTAACCAAAGTCAGTGGTTCATTGGACCTTATAGAATCCTAGATAATGTTGGACCAGTTTCATATTTAGTAGCTTTTCCTCTAATTTTATCTTAGGTACACAATTGTTTTCATGATTTCATGTTAATAAAGTATGTACTGGATTTATCTTGTGTTCTAAGTCCATAAGTAGTTCAACTAGAATTGAAGCTTTCTTATGAAGAGAAACTTGATCATATTATTGAATGTAGAGAGCACATATTGAGGAATGTGTTAATTCAACAGGTTAAGATTTTGTGGAGAAACCACATGGTTGAAGAAGAAACATGGGAATTTGAAAGTTTTATGATGGAAATGTATTCTCACTTGTTTAATAAGTTAAAAAATTTTAAGGACATAATTTATATAATAGAGGTCAATATATCAAACTAGGTATATAGAAAAATTATTTTCATTCTATAATTAAATAGTAAAATTCATTATAACTATATAATAAAATAAGTTGTATTTATAGAAATAAATGAATCTTTTCTAATAGAATTTTAACCTCATCTATTAGAGTATGAATAAAATTTATGTTTCTTACATGTGAAAATATGTTATATTTATATCCTCAATTAAGTAAATAAATGTTTTGAAATTGATAAATTAAGTGTTCGTATTTTATTGACAAAAAAAAATTTATTTAAAATTTTATAATTAAAATAATGATTTAAAGAAAAATTTATTTTCACAAAATTGAATCATAAATTATTTTTTTTTGTTTTATGACTATAAGATTATATTACGAGACCTCAATTAGTTTTTTCAATGTGTTATAAAATCGGTTTTAATTTTAATATTTGTATTTTTCAAAAAAAGATTCTTTTAAAAAAATTTAAATTTATCATATTTATAAAATTATTTTCATAAAATTGATTTCATTTTTTAATTCTACGTGTTGAAAATGGTTAGGATGAGGTTTATTTATTTTTCTAAAATAGATTATTTTTTTATGAATAGTGAAGTATGATAATCTACGATATAGGATAAATAAATGAATTATTGAGTCATAGATGATGTATGGGTGATGAAATCCTATTATATAGAACTATACTTCATTATTTTAATATATTTTTTATTCATATCCTTGAGCCAAAATAATAAACTAATGAAAAAAATAATCTAAAAACACTCCTCTCTTCCACTATAAATATTACCCCTCACCACCTCTTCTCCTCACACCTCAAATCCTTATAGCTTGTTTAATTTCATCCCAATTAGCTTACTAGTATCTTCCCTATATATAAGAACTAATGGTATCACCAACTGAAAATTACTTTTTTATTAAAAAGAGAGTGCCACTACCCTACAACGAACAAAACAAGACAGCAAAATATTGAGGCCAAAAATGATGATGACTGGGGATGTCCCCTGGAATAATGTTCTTACAATGAATCAAGAGAGGTACCAAACTTCTATAGATGGTGATAGGATCATCTTCTCTTTCCCCACTAGCTATGGTGTCTACTGAAAAAATTCCCTTCTATCCATAAATTCTTCATAGGAACCCCTTGGAAAATTTCCATTTTCCAACAATGAATAAGATTAACAAGGTCCCAAGGAGAATCAATTTTCAATCAAAATATTTTCACCAACAAATCTGATTCAAATTACACTTTATTGACCTATAGAAGAGACCTTTTATATCATGATACATAAATGTAAGGCTCTCTACTCCACACCTAGGAAATTCTAAAAATATAAAAAACAAAAAATTATAATACAACAGATCCTTTTTGATCTTTGATTAATCCACCTCCCTTCATGAACTGTTCATATAAGAACCACCCATGTTAAGTTATAGGACAATACATTAGGGAAACCATTTCAACCACCAATCTTAAGATCTCGGCGAAGCAAGAAGTCTATTGAGAAATCTATGTAGAGTCTCGGAATTTTTCCTACCTTTCAGCAATGAGCTCACCTCCATCACTAGGGTTCTCGATCTTAACTATAAATGACACATCAAATGTCGACCACAGAGTCTGGATTGATTCTTATAATCCCACAATGTCCAATTAACCAAAGTGGAGATGCTGTTATGGATCATTCCCTTCACTACTGTTCTCACCAAAATGCCAAAACCAAGTTCCTTAAGTATATTTTCAATGAGAATAATTCAATATTTAAATTCCCCTTTATTTTTCCCCTATTTTATTTTTTATTTCATTTCAATTATTATTCTCTCCTCACCTCCCCTCATCCATGTAACATGATCACTCAAAAATCATACATATTATATAATTAATTTATAATTTTATAATATCCATCATAAAATCTCTCATCTTCTTATCCTATTATAATAAATGAAAACATTATCTTTGATGTGTCGATTTACTGTCATCGTGGATGATGTGTTTTGGTTATTATTTTCACATTTAAGAATCTTTATAAAACTATTATATGGTTTATTAAGTAGTATTTTACATGATATAAGTTATATAATGTTATCGAACCAATATATAAACATGATATTAAAACAAACGACACAAGTTCATGTTGGTCATAAAAAACACCAAAATAAAGATAAATAATTTTCCATAATGTTTTATCTAATGAATCATCCTCATATCATAAAATAAATTGTTATATTTTATATTTTAAAATTATCTAAACATATTGATACAATTTCATTTCTTTTCAACAGTTTTTATTCCATTCTATATGAAAATACATATGGAACCGACCATGGAAACCATGAAATAAATGCACCCAAAACAATGAAAACAAGAAAATACGATCAATAAATGGGTGAAACATTGTTCTAAAAATATCATATAAGGTATTATATATATGATTATAGTTTTAGGATATATTAATTTCACTCATTAAACCATTATATTGTAGGTTTTAACACGTCTCTATATGATGAACCTGAGGTAAGGGACTTTTCTTTAAAAATACAATTTTAAACTTCTATTCATACAAATTTAAAAATGAATGTTTTTTATGATGACAGTATTCATATTTTATGATTATATTATGGAAATTGGACATTTTTTTGATTAATTGTGGGCCTTAAATATTTTTTCAATTCATTAGGTTTTTTTATTTTGGAGGTTGACCGTATGGTTACTCCAAGTGCAACTGTGATTGTTACACCTAGGGTTACATCATAAGTTAATTATGTAGGTTAAATTATAAGGTATACACAGAGGTTACAAATAATATGGTATCAGTGAGGGTTACAGTATTATTTACATAATTCTATAAGTTACTTTTATGGACTTATATATGATTTCTATATTTTTTAGAAATTTCTTGTTTTCACAAAGTAAATATCTGATAATTTAAGGTTGAGAAGTATGTATTTGTGAAAAGGATTTCATATGTTTATATGTATTCATGTACTAATGGATTATTTCCTCCTTTTTTTGACCCTTAATATTCTTTTATGCTCATCCCATGTTTTAAAAAAACATAGGGTTTAAGGATGGGTAAGAGAAAAGAAGCATCCAAGATAAATGTTGTGGATAATTTTCATTAGAATATTTCATATTTTATTAAAATCATTTTTTTAAGGAAGAAATGGATATAGTTTTTCTAGTTCACAATTTTTATTTTTGTTCATTTATTAGTATGAATTATGTCCTAATTCTATAAAACTCCAAACAGAAGATATTTTTGGGAATGTTAGAAATTGAATTCCAAAAGAACTAACTAGACTGTTTAATGTTTATGGTCAGGTCCTTGTATTTTATTTGTCTGATAAAGTATTTGAATATGATTTGAGATGATTTTGAGGTAATTTTATGTTTTTAATATCAGTATATTAAATTTTATGTTGAGTTTGATCAATCCTTTATTTTTTTGGGTGTATTAAAATTTAAAATTTCTTTAACCCCATTAAACATTGCATGGTCGATCCCATTATTTTCATAAGTTTGGTGAGTAGGATTATAAAAAATTTAATTGAAATGGACTTTTTAAGGTATATAAAAAACTTCATAATTTTCACTAAATTGATCATAATTCTCATGCTTACTTTTTATGTTAATCTTTAATATGCAAACAGAAAAGGACATCATAGTATTGTTTATTCTTGACCTTTTTAAATATTTCCTCTAAAGTTTAATGTTCCTTGAGAATTTTTAAGGTATATGAAGTTGAAATAATTTTTGAAAATATTAATTGTGGTTTGTGGACTTCGTAATGTTTTCTACAGTACTACTTCAGGTATACAAGACGTCACAAGGTTCATTACTTTGTAAAAAATAAATACATTGTAAATAAAATCTGATGATTCTTACTTATTTTTCATTTCATGAAATTAATAGTTTGTCATGAAAACTATGAATTAAGATAATATTAATGGAATGTTTAATAGATATCCAATGAGAATTAAAATTAGAATATTTTGGGGTGATACACATAGAGATTTAAAATTATATTATTTAAAATTTTAGTTCCCAATCAATACTGGTATTTTTTAGGAAGCTATTAAATTTATGTAATATTTCCAATTTTTTAGAAAAGGTTTTCATCTTCAAAAAAATATCATTGTAAGGATCATATTGGATAACTTTGTATATATTATTTACATTGTTTATGATATGTGTGATGTATAGTACAAGGAGATTCTTTAGAATGTCATGGGTAGAATCATCCCAATGGATTCCATCTAGCTGTTTAAGTTGGCTTTAGTGTCATCATAGAGGAATCAGATGCAAATAGAGGAGGGTTAATTTGTGGAATGACATATAGTCCTTTACATGATTCACATCCCATAATTTCCTCTTAGATCTGGGGTTCATCAGAGACTGATTTACATGGTGTAATAATCATAAGGGGCGTCATCAAACATGGTGTTGGTTGGACCTATGTCTGCATAATATCTAGGTTATATCTAATTAACATCATTCTCAAGTGGATCACTTGGTTAAAGAAATTTCATATCATTATCCACTTATCATTTATCTAATTTCTAGTGACACTCATGGAGATCATTTTTTCTATTACAGTAGTTGGGTTTCTGACTCTAACTACCTTCTGGTGGTATGGGATTCCTAGGAGAAGTATATGAGTGAAGGTTCCTGGGATGGGTTATCAAAAAAATATTGATTTCTAAAATATCATTTATGTGCCTAGGAGTCTATTAAGGCATTCCACTTTCTAAATTTTGTTACACTTGAGAAGGATATTGAGCTAGAAGAGGTGGATCTTAAAGCATAGTGGGAGAATGAAATTTGTTTTTTGGTTGGTATGTAAGAAGAATATTCTTGCTAATATTCTTCTATAGTTCAAAAAAATTGAAAGGGTCATATATAAGTGTAAATGACACGGTGGTGAAGATAAAAACAATTCATTTTGTCAAAAATGCATCGAAGAAGTAAAATGAAATATTCCTCCAAGTGTTATGCTTGAGGATGGATCCAATAGCAATAACCCACATATCGTAGGAGGTATGATCCTATCCTTTTTTAATCCATTCTCACAGATGACAACCCTCATATAAAGGGAGACTATCCTAGAGGCCATGCTGATATCTTTGAAATTATAAAAATTTTCTTCTTTTTCTAGGATTAATTTTTTCATGGAAATAATTCTATATATGGTAGAGGTCTGAGAGTCCATTTTGTATCTCAATTATGGATGTTACCTATGGACAAAAGAATTTCTAGGTGCATTCAGCTCTAACACATGTGACCACATAAATTAATATCTAGTGAGTTCCATCAACGATATATTCTAGGGAGGAGGATTTCCCATGGTGGCATATGCTGATACTCTTATCCTCATACAGAAGCTTAACGACCTGAATTCTCTTAAAAATTATCATACACTCATCATGTAAAACGTTTCATATAAAGTAATCAGTAGTATAATAAATAGGATACTCTAAACCAATCTTTACAATTGGGTTTCAGAGCAGAATGAAGGTTTCAGTCAGAGATGATCTATCCAACATTCCATTTCCATGGAACATGATAGGATAAGTGGTATTAATAAAAAGATCCTAGGGTCAGGCGTTGCTATAAAACTAGATATAGAAAAATAATATGACTGGGAAAAATGGTGTTTCAATTTCAGATTCTAGAGATGTACAAGTCATTCAAATTGGATCATTGACATTTTATTCGGGTTTATTTGGTCCTCTTAGTCTGCGGTTTCAGTCATGGTAAATAAATAAAGGATTTTTAAGTTGGTCTGGGGCCTAATACAAAGGATTCATCTATCCCCAATAATCATCATTCTAGTTCTAGAAACATTCAGTTGGTATATAAATAAAATCCTCTCTGAGGGTCGTAGAAGGCCATTTTTCTGTAGAATGAACTTCAATAGTCTTCCTCACTTTTTTAGAATGATCTAATTCTCTTCATAAATCAAAAAATAGATCAATTAAATATCTTAGTTTTGTCCATTAATTATACAAAAAGTGGAGACGATAAATTATTAAATTAGAAAAGAGTAATTTTGAACTCCCAGGATCATGATTTGAAAGTAGGGGGAAGAAAATTTACGAGATATTGTAGTGGGTTCTTAGAAGACCTTCTCAAATGGAGTATTTAGGTTCCCCCATATCCTTTGACGAGGTCCAAATTTAATACTTTGATGGTATGGAAGATAAAATCTCTAACTGTATTCTCAATTAGAGAAATTGGTTCCTCTACTTTGGTGGTTGCATTACACAGGTCAATAGTGTGCTTACATCAATTACTATAAAAGTCTTACCATCCATCATCATCCTCAAAAGGGTCTTTTATAGAACAAAAAACATTTTAACTACCTTCATATTAGATACCCTTGATTAGGAAATTATCAATGGGCCTCATCGGAAAGGCATTTCAGGGAGGTTGGTAATGGAGGAATTGGGAAAATGAGAGTCTCTGAGGCCATGTTTTTCCTTCAAGCAAGGAAGGAAGGGGACTTAATGGAGAGGAAGTATCTTTATAAAAACATCATGATTAAATCATAAAGATAATTCCAAGATAATTTGGAGTGAATATGATCTAGGATATGGGACTGAATTCAGAGACACATTCCCATTCTGCAACAATAGTCAAGATGAATCATTAGGTGTGTCTCAATTAACTACTGGAATTCTAGATAGGCGGGAACTGAGCAATAATTATTCAGATTTCTGGTGGAAGATATATCTTTTGAAGAATCTAGTACATTTCCTACTTTTTTCCTTGCCACACTCAAATATCAAAAATAAGAGATTTTTAAGGGCATCGATCTCAATTCATAACCTGATATCCTTGTTTTTACAAAATTAGCAACTGGGTTGTTTAAAAAAATGAATCGTTGTTCCTACAATGATAATATCAATCATGATACATGGGGAGTATTACTATGATGTAAAAAGTTTCTAGAAAATATAAACATCCTCATCAAGTACATATGCCGCTAGATTATACTTATGGTGAAGCTGGTGTAGCATTTCAAAGGAAGTCTCCACCTTTCATCAATTAGTTTAGGGAGAGTGTGATTCCATCATTTATAAAATATTTATAATCATCAATAATTTGTATGAGAAGATTAATGGTGATAGCACCATTCCAAACTAGTTCCACAAATCGTATGATAAAAAGTATAAATATATGGTGAGATATGTTTTATTGACAACCAGAAGCAGAAATATTTTGAATTGCAATAATAAATCTAGGCATGATTGACTTCATAGCTCTAACCTGTTGGTGATGGATTGGGAATGGGCCCACATAGTTGATTTGGTTCCTCTTCAGAGGCACTAGGAATGATTTATCTCCTTGAAACTACTCAAGTTTATTGGAATATGGTGTACACAGCTCCCAATTATGTCATTTAAGGCCATTGGGTGCACTAGATCCCTACATTTGGTGCACTTAAATTAAATATTGATAGATCATGTGACAAAAGAAATATCGGGGATGAGGGTCTTTCATAACCAAGTCATCTCGGTATAATATTTGATTATCATTTACATGGGCTAGGGGGGCTCCATCATTTTTGAATCCTATACTATGATTAGTGGGATTGAATTATATCTGTCCCATGATATAGTGTTGGAGTTGGTTGAAACCGATTCAACTTTTTTTCACAAGTCCATTCTGGGGGATATATCTCTTCCATGAACTATCATTTACAATGTTCAAAGATACAAGAATCTCTTCACTAACCGTATGAAGGATACCCACACATGGTGGTATGGAATATGTTGGTGGACTTATTGGGTTCTTGGGCCACTACTTATAATACATTTAATGTTTTTGTTTCCACTGGATCTATTCCCCAATAAAGATTTAATATTGTAAAAACTGCTACTTTGGAGGTCCATTTTATCATACCCACTAAAATGTTATTTCAGGCCTTGGAAACCCCCCCCCCCTAATGAAATTTCATAGTGTTAGATGGAAGGTATTTCCCAATAGATAATAATAAATTGAAAAACAAGGGTATTTTCCATTACTTTGTATAGAAATATTATTCATAATATTATATGAATATAAAAGGGATATGTAAAGAAGATAAATAACATCTATTATTGATAATAGGGGATAATACATTATTACGTTGAAGGCTTGTTGTATCAAAATAATGATCAAGAAAAGAAGTTCAACCAATGACTACTATTGAAAAAATATTTTGTGTCAAGGAAATATATCTTATTGTAGTCCATCTTCTGCCTTTTTAGATAGATAGTAGAATACATTAGAGTGTGTGAAAACTATCATGAAAACTTCAACCATTATAAAATGTTAAGGATTAATGTTGGTATATATAAAATTATGTTAACACTACTGAGTAGATGAAATATGTATTTCACAGAAGAAGTATTTTTCTCTGATGTAGATTCATCTTGAAATATATTAAGGATATTTTTTATACCAAAATAAAGAGAATTTATCAATGATTGGTTGTAACCATATAAGAAACTCCAAATTTCAATAAAGAAGTGGGTGATACCTTCCATTGGAAGTGGATGATACTTAAAAATATTATGTGTGATTTCCAAGAACTTTTAATAACTACAAACAGAAAATAGTGAAACAATTTCTGATTTATTAAATTTTAAAAAAATGAGTGTCTTTCCTCATTGGGTCCAATAATTGTAAAATTTTTTATATACATTTCATTTTTAAATTACATATGTATAAAGGCAAGGACAAGATAAAGGAACAGTAGATCAAGACCATACAATTCCATTGATAATAATTTCTAGAATAAATTTTAAAAAGATTACACTATAGATTCACATCCCCCACCCACACTCTCAATGGTTTATCTATTGATCCTAGTTTCTTCAACAACATGAAGTCTTTTCATTACAATTTAACCAAGATTTCAACACCTAAAAAATGTGTCCAAAAAAATTCTTGTATATTGGTAAGTGTTTTATAGTGAACATTATCATTTTTTAAAATTAAAAATATTTTATTTGATGGGAATATAACACTTTGATACCATCCTCTAATAAGAATTTTAAATCATCAATTAATTATGAGATATAAACCTCAATGTCATTTCAATGATTTTTACTTCTATAAATCATTAGAGTAAACATGATATATTTTCACATCATAAATATTTCTTGGGATACATTGTAAATATATAAAAATAAATATCATGAACTATGTTTACTATTGAGGATCTAATGTGGATTCATTTTATTTATCCATAGTTCCCATTTAATATTCTGAAATTTATTTCTAAATGTTGGAAATTGTTATTAAATTTTCTTACATTTTCTGTAATTAGAAGGATAATGTAACTTTACGTCATATATTCAATCATATACATGTTTTCCTTGTCTTTTCCTCCTTCCCTTGGTTATCGTCGTCTCCTCACCTCAGATCCGGTGGCTCTGGGTTTTTCTCCGACTCCCCCACTCTCATCGCTAGCTCTCTTGCCCAAGTACGCTCGCATGATAGGATTTTTGATGGAGGCGCGGTGCTGGTCAGAGTTCGAATCTCAAAGCTCCGGTGGGGGCAGTTGGGATTGTGTTGGTGACTCTCGAGCTTGATAAGGGCGGTGACGATGGGATCTGGGTAGCGGGTTTCCACAGCTTTCAACGGTTTCTTGTTTCCCTGTGATTAGGGTTTTTTGGTTTGTGTTTTGTTTCGATGTATGTGTGATTTGGTTTTCTGGATCTGTACCCGGTGTTTTCTGGCCGGGGATGGTTATACATCCCGATGGTCGATGGCTTACGTCTACGGTGAGATTGACGGCACTTCTGGTTGGATCTACGGGTGTAAGACTGATCTGTCTACGACATACTCTACAGAGTGCTCTGGACCCTTCCTGGTACGCCTTGGCGTCTTCCGCGGCGGTCTGTTCTTAACCACGGGTGATGGGGTTGCGGATGTTGGGCCAGCTCACCTTCCTTCCAGATATTTCGGTTCCCTTGCTGTTCTCTAGTGGGCGTGATTAATAGTGTGGCATGGGCGGTGGTAGTCTTTCACCGGTGATGCTCACTGGCGAGGAGTTGTTTGTCCTCTGGTGTTAATGACTGCGGTGGCGCGTCGGGGTTGTTCGCCGACGGTGCTGCCTGATCGCGCTGATGGGGTGTGGCTTGAGGTGGCGACCTATTCGAGACGGCCCGGTAATTGAGACTCATGATGGATTTCTTGTTTTAATTTGAAATTTGAATTTGGGATGGTGGTTTGTGGTTGTAAGCCTGGTTACCAGTTTTCCTTAAACCGACTTTGGAGAAAATTTAAAAAATGATTTGCAGCAATAATTAAGAAACATTGAAATGCCTTTGTATTATTTTCTATACAACACACAATAATTGGGTTTCTGTATTAAAACTCTTATGCCCCAATAAAATAGAAAATACTATTTTTTATGAATTATAATTTGAATGTGGTAAACCATATCCTTCTAAATGTATGTCATCCAATAGCTCTATAAATATTTTAAAACTCATGCCACTTTATCCATTCCTATATATCAATTTAAAAAATCTCAATACTATTAATATAACATCAATTTTTTTATAATATAGATACATTGGATTTTAAGCATCTCTATATAGGCGACTAATAATCAATATTTTCTCAATTTATCCTTTTTCAATGTGATGAAAACATTCTTCAATTTGGTTACAATTATAATAATAAAATCTCTAGCATCATTTGACGTTTAATTTCAAATAGTTTCACTATACTGGAACAATATATTGGAATTAAAATTAGAACTGTTATGAATAAAATAACCTTTTATTTCTCAGTTTCATAACATTCTCATATTTAAACCCTTTTTTCATGGGTAGTCTTATAGGTTTGTATTTGGAACATTCCATTTTGAAAATTCCAACGAAATCAAAAACTCATTAACGATATTCATCAATTTTCCACCCTATAGTAATATAACTATGAACCATTACCCCCACATATTCTATTAAATAATAAATATAAATTTTTACATTTTTGAAATTGTGAATTCAAATTTAATTTTTTTAAAAAAATATAAATAAGTAGACTTTTTTGAAATATTGATATTAATTATGTTAAAAATAATTATCAAAAATAATATTAATAAAAAATATATTATATTTTCCAAAAAAAACAAAAAAATATATGATATGATCCCCTTTATGATTTAACCACAATGTACTTTACGCCTATATAATGTTTTTTAACATTAAATATATATATATCCTATTTTTATTCATTGTAATGTTTTTTCCAATATTGATACTTTGTGATACTCTCTTGAACAAACTATGTATAACCTAATTTATTTATAGTCTGATTGGTGGTTGTCAGTATTCAATAATTAAAAAACAAGATATCATTTTAAAATTATTAATTAGGTATTCTCATTTTTATATAATACTTAACAAAAATGTAATCGATAATTTTGGATATAATAAAAATATTTTAATAATTTAAAATTATAAGTAAATTTATAATTATATTATATTATAAATCTCTAAAAAAATATAATTAAAAATATTTTCCGACATGAAATTTTTGTTTTAATAAATAAATATTGAAATATTTATAAATAAAAAATAAGTTAAATGAATTTTTTTTATTTAAGAATATAAATAAAAACATAATAAACATTCATTAATATAAAAATAATAATTTCAAATCAATATAAATGTTATTTTATTTTATAAAGAATATTAATTTCATAAAAAATAATAATAATGAAATATTTTATTCTTAAAAACTAAACTTTGTGATGTATAACCAAAGTACCTAATTTACTATATAAATTATTATCACTGAAAATATGTCTTATGTATAAAATTTAAAAAAAATATATATCAAAACATCATGAAAACAATTTCTTTCCATAAAAACCCTATATGATAAAATTTTATACATTTATTAACAGAAACAGTTAATATAAAAAGAAAACAATGAACATTTTCATTAATATGACCTATAAAAAACATTATAATTAAAATTTGGTAATGGATTGATACATCAATATATTATTCAGTTATTCGGTTGATATGGATATTATAATTTAAAGATAAAAGAAAAATACATTGAGGAATGTCAGTAGTGGAGGAAGAAGATTGGTGGTGGCTGATGATGGATAAGGCCGGTAGAGGATGACCAAAGGTGGTTAGTGATGGCCCAAAAATGAGGTAGAAAATGGGGAGTGTTATTGAATGAGAGATATAGGTTTAAATTTATAAAACATGTAGATATTACCAACTAAATCAATCGAATAAAGAGAATTAAAATGTCAACCCATACATTTTTTATTTTTTATGGCTTCATATATTTGTTATTATATCATCTAAAAAGAAAAATGATTTTTTAATTTAGTTATTATATAAACTATGTGAAAAGACTCAAATAATATATATTATATTAATTATAAAAAATATTATGCAAACAACCTTATATAACGTATGTTATAAATAACCAATGTCATATGCGCATCATTTTAATCAACCATTATACAAGTTAAGAAAATAATAATTCATATGATATTAAATAAATAATGCAAAAAAAAATATGAATGAAGTAATGAAGTGAATGAGATTCATCTTGTGTAATATACCACACGAATGATTGGAATTAAAAACACTCATGGTGAATTTGGAGAAAAAGATGCAAAAAAATAAGTGCTACTTCTACTACATAAGAAATGGACACATCATTGATAATTAAAAGAATTAAAGGAATATTAATGAAAAATCAAGCATGATTATGTAGGATTGAAATAATGATATAGATGATCAATTATAAGATGGGGTGAATTGTAAGTCTAAATATATTCATTTCTAACCATAATGAAAACTATGTTAAACAATGACAAACAATGAAAATTCACAAGACCTCTTTAATTTCTACTAAAAACACTTTCAAGGTTATGAAAATATGGTTCTAGAAATGAAACTTATATAATGTTTACAAGGTTCTAGAAATATTGTTCAGGAAATGAAAATTAATGACTGTTTAAAATGGAAAGATTCTACCTTAACGCGTATATAATCATACTTATCAAAGTATAAAAAAGTAAAAGAAAGTATAAGAATGTTATAATTACTCTGTTTATCAATAACATAGAAGGAATAAACATAAAACAAAAACTAATAACAAGAATAGAATCTTTTAACCCAAGGAGTTGGGTATCCAACAACCACGGATAATGGTCCCTTGACTTATACTTTCAAAAAAAGTATGTCTTACCCACACAATAGTAATCCCTCAATAGAAATATTGGAATTATCATTACAATCCCCACAAGCCCTAAATTTGTAAGGTAGTGGGAACCTCTATCTTTCGATCCCCCAAAGTCCTTGAACATTAACGTATTCAGCACCTATATCTTCATATACTTGGATGTCCTTGATTATACTCAGAATGAATTGGAATTCCACGAAGCAAGATGACAAGATGTTTAGTATCCACAAGGCCTGAGAGTCCTTCCATCTCTAGAAATCACTGCAACAACATTCAATCTCTAGAGTGATTGAACAGATTTTCTCGGTAATCAGATTGTTAAAAATAACTCATATTTATATGCACTTCTCCAACTATCAGTTCCCTCATCAAATGGTCATATTGTTTCTTGAATCTCGGAGGGACCTATACATGTTTCACTCAACCAACGGTTAGTTAGAAATAGATTGTACGGCATCGTTTCATAACAATAACAAGTATAAGGAAAAGTAATCACTTTACCAAAAGTATTTTTTAAAGTCTAAGAAAAAAGCAGATTTTGGAATATAACCAAATAAATATTCATATCCTATAAGACATAGATATTTGGATTCTATTTTACAAAGAATTCGGAACCTAAAATCTATAGATTCTGGAGTCTAAATTCTAATGAATTCAGAATCTAAATTCTGAGGAATTAGGCATTTGAATTCTGATGAATTCAGTGTCTAAATTTTTAGAAATTCTTAGTCTAAATTTTGAGGAATTCGGAGTCTGGATTCTGAAAAATTCAGAGTCTGAATTATGAGGAATACCAAAACTAAATTTCATTGAATTTAGTGTCTGAATTTTAGAGAATTTAGAACCTGAATTTCAGAGAATTGGGAACCTGAATTTCAGAAAATTTATAACATGAATATTGTAATATTTTGAGTCTGAAAACAGAATACTTTATATTTAAGTATTTATTGGATTTTGAGGTTTTAGATGTGAAACCAAATTTAGCCTTAGTAATGAAAATGAGTTGAATTTTGAGAGACTATAAAAAGAACAATGAAAACGTAGGTAAGGATAAAAAATTATTTAGATAATTGATTTTTTTTATGAAGATAATCCTTAGGGAAAAACTATTTTCCTTATTATAAAGTGTTAGTCATTTTCAAAAACATAGAGAAATGGAAAATTCATAAGGAAAACTTATTGACTCAACAACCTCCCCCTTTTTGGAAAGCACAAACATCCTTATAAAAAAAGAATATAAGGACTTATAATTTTTTCTTATAGACTTGAAAATAAAATCATTATCTCTTTACTTATGAATAATGGTGAATACGACTAACTCCCCCATAGGTTTTGAAATCCCTAGGGATCATATTCTTGACTTCCTGATATATATTTAACTTTATATTACATGAGGATCCACTAATGTGAAAAGGTAGATAAAAGTGAGGATAGGTTTGATATATTTTCATAAAATTCACTTGGAAAAAGTTCTTGGTCATTTTATCTCTTATGATTAAGGGTTAATCCCTTTTTAAGCTAATGTTTATCTTATTAATTGTAATTACTTTTAACCAGATTCACTAATATTTGTGGTCAAAAAATAATTTGAACAGACTAGATATTATAAATTATTATTATTATAAATATTTCATCTATTCTTCCTAATTCTGATCACATAAGTATAATAAATTAATTAAAAATTAATCCTGCTTATGGGACAACAGTGTAGGTTTTTAATGTAAAAACATTGGAATGTTTGCTATGTTTTTATACAAAATTTCAATGAGAAAATGGTTATAATTACTTGTATTGGATTTATTTATTTATAATTGATATATTTTTTACTTAAAAAAATTACAATATAATTTATCCTCGTTAATAAATTAGATGAAAAAATAGTTTCAAATCCATATGAAGTATTTTTTATTATTTATTAGAAAATGAAACGTCACATAAAAATCCCAAAACATCACGTTAACCTAATTTTGATATTTATTTTTGAAAAATGAAGTTTATGTTTTTATATTATATTTTTAAATGTTTCCAAATTAATATTTAAATTTGGTCCACCACTAAATAGTGGAAAACTGCCTTAAAAATATTGGTTTTTATGTGAAAAATTTGGTTTATTTTATATTATTCATATAAAAAATATTTGGTAAATAAAAAAATATTTGGTTGAATGTAATATATATATATATATATATGATTAATACTTTTAAATAATACCAATTAATTTAATTTATTAAGATATAAAAAATTCTTTGGAATAAAAATAGATTTTAATAAAAACATTCTCTTTATAATCAATTAGATATTATATCTATTTATAATTAATTTAGAACCAATGAATTAATCCATATATATTCATAGGTTAGTAAATAAAATTTTGAACAAAAAATTTAATGGCTAGGTTATGTCTTATTATATTAAATAAAAATATTTTATGAATATAATAATTCCTGGTAAAACTCATTCTTGCATAAAACACAAGACATTGTAAAAAATTGTTTTGTAGGCCATGATTAAACTCAATATCACATAAATTTGAAGTTATATTATTGAATTGTTTAATTTAAAATATAAATTATATTATATATTATTAGAAAATTCTATTCTCCCATGGGGTTGGTTTTTCAAGTCATGCACAATATCGAATAGAATGTTATTATTTTAGGATTTTAGGGTATTACATTCTACCATCATTAATTAAATATTTCCTCAGAATATAAAATCCATATCTGTAATATATTATATCATATTTTCTATTTTTAAATCCTAATTTAGTATAAGTATTCATAAAGAGCATATAGAAAAGGGAAAATATGATGCAAAATATTCATGTGGACTAACATATTACTAGGTCTTCATATACGAGAACATTAGTGGAAATATTAAATACATACATAGAGGAAAGGAGTCAATTTTTATAAGGAGTAGTTGAGGTAATTATACACAAAAATAGTGAAAGATTAATGGAAATTTAAAGGCCTCATATTCTTAAATATATGATAATTTAAAATACCATCAGTTCAACAAAAATATCGGTATCAGTACCAAATATTATTTTTGTAACGCCCTGACCCCAGCTACCCAGAGTCGGTGCATTACTTCGTAACATTGTCATGATCACAAAAGATCAAGTCTCGAAAGACCGATTATTTTAGTAGCCTTGGAAACACTAGATACATTCGTAAACGTTACATTACATCATAAAGTGAAAAACTACAATAACAAAGTCTCCATAGTCCACACTCATATCCTCTTCTGACTATCCCTGCAGGTCATTCATAAAATACTTCTTCACATCCTGGAAAATATTAAAACATTGAAAGGGGTGAGCTCAGATGCTCAGTAAGGATAACAATATTACGGAAGCTTTCATAAATAAACATTAACATTTAAGGAAATGTATAACAAAAACAGAAGCCTTTTAAACTTGAACTTCAATATAATATGGCAAAAGTAAAATGAGATAATACCATTCACTTCTTCACATGGATATTCTACTGGCCGAATAATCACATGCAATATCAATAACCACTTTCATAATGAAGGAATGTATAATGCCGGACATTCTGAAACATTTTGTCAAGGCCTCGGCCAAGACATATAAAATGATTAAGGCCTCGGCCAAAACCATAAATCAAATTGGGAAAGGGCCTCGGCCAATTCCACGTCTAGTTGTCTCATGAGACCTACCGATGCATCGAGGAGCTATAGCGGGCTCCACCCGTCACATATTAAGTCCAATACATTCATCATATGAATAGGTTTAAACATATCATAAACCATAACATAATCGTATCACATAAAACATGCATAAAGGAAACATAACATTTCCACATTTCAATCACAAGATATCAATACAACACATTGACATAATAAAAACGCTTTCAAAACCGTTTTCAATACCAAAATAAAAGAATGTTAAAACTTTGTATTTATTTTTCATTAAAAAAGAAAATGATGGCTTGTAGAGGAAGCCGAAACTCAAATAATGGTCACGGCGGCGGAGAATTCGTTGTCGCCGCATAAGTACGGAAAGAAAAACATTCCCTTTTGTCGTTTAGCAAAACGCTTCGTATAAAAAAGATTCCTTTTGAATAAACGTAAAAGTCAAAGGGGTTTATACATCGTATAAAAGAAGGTTGTGTATAAAACCAAATATGCCTCAATGAAAGGAGATTGAGACGAAGTCCTTAAAAAGATCATTTTTAAAATAAAATAGATCTATTATGTGTATTCACTATAGGTACACATAAAGAAAGTAAAAATACAAAATAGGACATAATAACATCATGTCATAATTTGAAAGTATGAGATTAACCCAAAGAATGGAAGTTGGGTTAAGAAATTCCCTTACAAAGAGCATTTTTAAAATAAAATAGATCTATTATGTGTATTCACTACAAGTACACATAAATAATGTACAAATACAGGATATGACATAATAATATCATGACATAATTTGAAAGTAGGAGATTAACCCAAAGAATAGAAATTGGGTTAAGAAGTTCCCTTACCTCGTGTCTGAGTTGACTCAACCGTTCTTTAACCTCCTGAATAATAAACTAGAGTTAATATATACCTTATTAAGAACCATTTTTAATTTCATTATCCTTATTATATCACTTATTACAATGATATGAACATTATGTAATTATTTAAGTTAATAACGGTCGTTTTGTCGATCTTTGGTACTTGAGTCAACAATAAGCTTCTTATAATTACAAGTTGTTTATGTGGTGAAATATCCATTATATCCAGAATTATATTCATGATTTATATGTCATATATATCTTATATATCCAGTATATACATTCATTTATAATATTACATAACATTTAGAGGTAAGAAATGAAATGCACCGTTCATGGAGACGGTAAGCCGTACGTACGCATGAACGCTACTTTCATTTCAATTTCATATTTAATGGAACTAAATCATAATGATATAAATGTATAATATAATTCCAGTATAATATAGTGTATAATACCATTTACTCCATCCTTTATACATCCCACATATGGCATTAACGATTCAAATCACTTTGAGGGGGCGGTAGTCCGCACTTCCTAAAATGAAATTATCGCGTTTTACCCATAATGGAAATCATAAATTATGCCATAAATGAGAAATACAGAAGCATAAGTAAAACATAAACATATTATATATCATATATAAAAATATTGACATCTTAATGGACACCTTTGAAGGTGTTATATGAGTGTTGAACAATCATCGTTTCGTGATGCAGAAATTCGCCATCCCCAGAAACCGTATGTTCTTTAACCATTAGATGTAGGTGTGTGTAAGTGTAGCTCTAATCCTTCTTATAAAAACATCCTAGTATATTGAGGATACTGGTGTTGTTACAAAATAAATGAATAAAAAGAGTTTAGGGGGTTGGAGAAGAAAAATAAAACAAAACAACATTAGAAAATACATTACCTCAAAATCGGGTAACTCTTTTTGATTTGAGCCAAAGGCTTCCTTGGGAAGAGTTCTGCCCAAAGTGAGGATTCTAGGAGTAATAGGGGGAAGTTGGGAGAGTATTTGGGCAGAGGTTGGCCGAGCCAAACGGCTTGAATGTGTAAATGAGGTGGGAGAGGTGGGGGCCGTCTATAAGTGGAGAGGAGGGGCACTTTTGGAAAGATTGAAATGTTACATTATTTCACAATGCTTTTCGGATTATAAAGGTCCCACACTTATATAATTCGAGGCTAAGGTGATAAGGGTTCGAAATCTCCTCATCCAATTGGATTTGGACAAGTGTAAGCCTTGGATTTTGCATTATCTTCCCATTTTATTTAAATCGTTAAATATTGAGGTCATCACTACATCATAATTATGTCATAAATAATTTAATTTATTTAATGTCTAAAAATTATAAAAAAACTACTATGATGTAGGAAATCTTTTTAGGTTTCTAATGAATATTTATAATCAAAATTTGGACTTGTTTAACCCCACTTAAAAATTGTTTTAGTAAAAAAACTCATGTTTGTGTCATTTTTACTTTTACATTAAATAAAAAGTTATTTATGTCATTTCCCAACCAAATTGTCTCCATGGGGTCCCCAAGTTGACCCATTGCTTGTCTTGGTCGGACATGACACAACCAATGAGGGTAGGACATGTTTCTAGGTCATTTCATATTATTAAAGCATTATTTATACCTTAAACTACACTAATTACTACTAATCGCGATTAAGAACTTAAAAGTTACTATTCACCAAAAAATTATTTTAATCTCATTGAACCACATTTTAATTCTTAATGACAACCATGTATGTCGGATTTTTGAAAATCAAATCACAGAAGTGGTAATATTTCATTTAAACGAAAAATCAGTTATTTAACTACCACTTAGTGGTTTCACTATTCATCAAAAATTGAAGTTTTTCAGAACAATGCCAAAATTTCACCCTAAGCTATAATTGATATTCCGAATTCAAAAATGATGTCTATTTTACAAAATTCCAAACATATAAGTTGCATTAATTAATTTTATAATTAATTCCCGCTGTCACAACAAATAGCGTGTTTTTAAGAAACAATTTATATCAAAAGATTGGCAATTGTTTATGTACAATTTCAATGTTAAATTAATTCTAATGACCACCATTGGATAAAATGGTAAAAATATTTTCTAATTATAACTTAAAACCACTAAATAGTATAATTTATCAGTATAAATTATTTTGATTAAAAAAGTTGTTTTTAAGTATTTTTCACTATTCATAAAAAATTAGAAGTTCTCAGAAAAATACCAAAAATTCAACATAGGCTAATTTCGATATTACGAATACAAAAATAAAGTCCATTTTGAAATATAAAATTTCTATAATTTTAAAAAGTGGTTATTACTATTCATAACAGCTATTTTGATTAGTTGCGGTGTGTTAGAACTCGAACTTGCGTACAATGCAAGCTATTGCATTATTGAATGAGAAGCGTATCGTGGAAGCTCGGGGTGTTACATTCTCCCCTCCTTCAATAAATTGCGTCCTCGCAATTTGAAATTTTTCTTTGATAATAAAAGGCTAAAAATAGAAAATACCTTTGTGGAAAACCCACATCGGAAATAAGGTTAATAAATATATAACATTAAAAGAATGCAGGATAAGTACAAAGGTCACCCGATATAGCCCATTCTAGGATTCTATGAAAATATGGATATGGAAGAAAAACAAACAATCAAGGTCTGATGGAGAGTTATAGAAAACAGGATTAGGAGAATGTTTAACCATAAGAAAATCACAAACTTGTGATTGGTTAAACGGTCATTGAATCCCCAGTTGGAAAAGTTAACCGACAACATTTTTGTTTTAAGTTACCTTTTATAATGTTGAGGAATTTATTTATGAGATTTACTAAGAACGTAAGGGAATATACATACTTGTTATGTATACTTTCATTCGTTAATAAATTTTTACCACAAACCCAACTTTTACTCCAAATTGTAACGGAACTCAAAAATATTCTATTTATCCTAATTGTATAAGGTTCCAAATGTTAACACATACCATTTAGATTAGTAAAACTATTTTGTAATAACCAGGGACTTCCTGTAGGCTAGTGGTAGGAAATAAAGGCTTGTCGCACTATGGTTGTGGGTTCGATTCCTGCAGCTTTGTCCGACGCGACGGGTTATTCCCCACCCTGCAGGTTGTCCTTTTCCTAAAAATATAGTACTATACTATTCCAAAAATAATCTTCATAAATTTTTCAACCTTAAACAATACTATCCAAATTACAACTTAATCCACTCCAACCTTTATAGTTATCCAAAATACCTTCATCTAGACTTTCTCTAAAAGGTCTCTAAATTCCAAAATCAATTGTAACATCAGATTCCCCAAACAAAGAAAAGTTTCTCTTATTGTCACATACTAAAAATATGATTACCTTAATCATATTAAAACCTTACTGAAATTAACAAGTACTGCAGTACAATCCTTATATATATATATTACATTATTCTTATAACCAGAATATAATCCTTGAGTCCAAAAGCACCAATACATTAGTTATTCTGCTTCAACTGTAGTAACAGCATAAGATTGTCCTTGATCCCTTGGCCTTTTCTGAGGTAAGTTTCCCTGACGCTTAGGACATTCATTTGCATAATGACCCATTTCTCTACAATTGTAGCATTCAACTTTGACAGCCTCTTTCTTTCCCTTGCAATCACGAGCCTGGTGACCCTTTTCTCCACATTTATAACAAACTCCCATTCCTTTTAGGCAAGTACCAGGGTGATTCTTCCCACAATTATCACATATTGGAAAATCCTTCTTTCCCTTTTTCCCTTTATCTGTCTCTTGTTCCACCGTTATCTGCTTCTCTTGCTTTACTTTGTTGTCATAAGACTTAGAGAATTCCTTTTCTGTCTTGATAGCACACGAGACAATATCTTCGTATGATGAGAAGGATTGTGATACCAAAGCTCAACGGAGAAATGGTTTTAACCCATCAAAGAAACGATCAATCTTACTCCTTGGGTTACGTATATAATCGGCAGCATGCCTCGCTAACCTTGTAAAGTTATCCTCATACTTTGCGACATTCTCATCCTCCTTCTGCCTCAGACTCAGAAATTTCCTTTCCATATCTGCTCGATGGTCACGAGGAAAGTATTTTTCTAAGAAAAGATCTTTGAACTCCCTCCATTCCATATTCGATACGTCATCATCTTCCTTTGTGTTTTGAATCAGCGACCACCACTGATCGGCATCTCCAGTGAGGCGGTAAACTGCCATGACAACCTTCTCCCTTTCACTACTCCCCAAGGCATGGAATATTTTCTCTAAGGAATTTATCCATTGCTCAGCTACTATAGGATTTATACTCCCATTGAAGGTTGGTGGTTGTTGCCTCATGAAGCGGTCTAACATTGATCCTCCACGTTGCGGATCAGGGTGCTCCATACGAGTAAGGTTATTATTCATAACCTGAGTGAGTTGTCCCAGTATGGTAATAAGTTGATCAGCACCAGTTGTATCTCCAGATACACAATAATTATCTTGATCAGGAGGGCAATCCCTACACGGAGTTCGTGCATTGATACGGTTTCCATTCCTTCTACTAGGCGCCATTTCTAAACAATGGCATAAACTAGATTAGTTTATGAATCAAAATACATAATTCCATACTTGTAAGACACTTTACATAAATTGAACTATTTATGGATATAATCCATAATCATAAAAAGAAATGTTTTCTTTGAGGAAGTATATACTCATAACCCTTCATAGTGGTTTGTAAATAAAATGAGAATTATCCTAAGCATATCCCCTGGGAGTGTCGTAACCAAGAGTGCAGCAAGGCCCGTTGTCGTGCACCAGTTCCCGTTCGAGTCTAGCTCAAAGCGGTGTTTTCGGGTTTTACCCCTAGGTACATCTGTGCCAGAGCCGCCTCTACCTGCTCGTATCCAGACAGGGATGTATTTCTCGGAAAACTCATAACATCTCTATAATACCAAAATTCTAGGAAGTTCTTCTATACTAATCCTCAAAGTCTATCTTTGGGATATGTGCTCTAATCAGAGTTTATCTAAATCTAGCTTCCAAGGTTAGTACTAAACTGCCTCTGATACCAACTGTAATGCCCCGACCCCAGCTACCCAGAGTCGGTGCATTACTTCGTAACATTGGCATGATCACAAAAGATCAAGTCTCGAAAGACCGATTAGTTTAGTAGCCTTGGAAACACTAGATACATTCGTAAACGTTACATTACATCATAAAGTGAAAAACTACAATAACAAAGTCTCCATAGTCCACACTCATATCCTCTTCTGACTATCCCTGCAGGTCATTCATAAAATACTTCTTCACATCCTGAAAAATATTAATACATTGAAAGGGGTGAGCTCAGATGCTCAGTAAGGATAACAATATTGCGGAAGCTTTCATAAATAAACATTAACATTTAAGGCAATGTATAACAAAAACAGAAGCCTTTTAAACTTGAACTTCAACATAATATGGCAAAAGTAAAATGAGATAATGCCATTCACTTCTTCACATGGATATTCTACTGGCCGAATAATCACATGCAATATCAATAACCACTTTCATAATGAGGGAATGTATAATGCCGGACATTCTGAAACATTTTGTCAAGGCCTCGGCCAAGACATCTAAAATGATTAAGGCCTCGGCCAAAACCATAAATCAAATTGGGAAAGGGCCTCAGCCAATTCCACGTCTAGTTGTCTCATGAGACCTACCGATGCATCGAGGAGCTATAGCGGGCTCCACCCGTCACATATTAAGTCCAATACATTCCTCATATGAATAGGTTTAAACATATCATAAAACATAACATAATCGTATCACATAAAACATGCATAAAGGAAACATAACATTTCCACATTTCAATCACAAGATATCAATACAACACATTGATATAATAAAAACGCTTTCAAAACCATTTTCAATACCAAAATAAAAGAATGTTAAAACTTTGTATTTATTTTTCATTAAAAAAGAAAATGATGTCTTGTAGAGGAATCCGAAACTCAAATAATGGTCACGGAGGCGGAGAAGTCGTTGTCGCCGCATAAGTACGGAAAGAAAAACATTCCCTTTTGTCGTTTAGCAAAACGCTTCGTATAAAAAAGATTCCTTTTGAATAAACGTAAAAGTCAAAGGGGTTTATACATCGTATAAAAGAAGGTTGTGTATAAAACCAAATATGCCTCAATGAAAGGAGATTGAGACGAAGTCCTTAAAAAGATCATTTTTAAAATAAAATAGATCTATTATGTGTATTCACTATAGGTACACATAAAGAAAGTAAAAATACAAAATAGGACATAATAACATCATGACATAATTTGAAAGTAGGAGATTAACCCAAAGAATGGAAGTTGGGTTAAGAAATTCCCTTACAAAGAGCATTTTTAAAATAAAATAGATCTATTATGTGTATTCACTACAAGTACACATAAATAATGTACAAATACAGGATATTACATAATAATATCATGACATAATTTGAAAGTAGGAGATTAACCCAAAGAATGGAAATTGGGTTAAGAAGTTCCCTTACCTCGTGTCTGACTTGACTCAACCGTTCTTTAACCTCCTGAATAATAAACTAGAGTTAATATATACCTTATTAAGAAACATTTTTAATTTCAATATCCTTATTATATCACTTATTACAATGATATGAACATTATGTAATTATTTACGTTAATAACGGTCGTTTTGTCGATCTTTGGTACTTGAGTCAACAATAAGCTTCTTATAATTACAAGTTGTTTATGTGGTGAAATATCCATTATATCCAGAATTATATTCATGATTTATATGTCATATATATCTTATATATCCAGTATATACATTCATTTATAATATTACATAACATTTAGAGGTAAGAAATGAAATGCACCATTCATGGAGACGGTAAGCCGTACGTACGCATGAACGCTACTTTCATTTCAATTTCATATTTAATGGAACTAAATCATAATGATATAAATGTATAATATAATTCCAGTATAATATAGTGTATAATACCATTTACTCCATCCTTTATACATCCCACATATGGCATTAACGATTCAAATCACTTTGAGGGGGTGGTAGTCCGCACTTCCTAAAATGAAATTATCGCGTTTTACCCATAATGGAAATCATAAAGTATGCCATAAATGAGAAATACAGAAGCATAAGTAAAACATAAACATATTATATATCATATATAAAAATAGTGACATCTTAATGGCCACCTTTGAAGGTGTTATATGAGTGTTGAACAATCATCGTTTCGTGATGCAGAAATTCGCCATCCCCAGAAACCGTATGTTCTTTAACCATTAGATGTAGGTGTGTGTAAGTGTAGCTCGAATCCTTATTATAACAACATCCTAGTATATTGAGGATACTGGTGTTGTTACAAAAGAAATGGATAAAAAGAGTTTAGGGGGTTGGAGAAGAAAAATAAAACAAAACAACATTAGAAAATACATTACCTCAAAATCGGGTAACTCTTTTTGATTTGAGCCAAAGGCTTCCTTGGGAAGAGTTCTGCCCAATGTGAGGATTCTAGGAGTAATAGGGGGAAGTTGGGAGAGTATTTGGGCAGAGTTTGGCCGAGCCAAATGGCTTGAATGTGTAAATGATGTGGGAGAGGCGGGGGCCTTTTATAAGTGGAGAGGAGGGGCACTTTTGGAAAGATTGAAATGTTACATTATTTCACAATGCTTTTCGGATTCTAAAGGTCCCACACTTATAAAATTCGAGGCTAAGGTGATAAGGGTTCTAAATATTCTCATCCAATTGGCTTTGGACAAGTGTAAGCCTTGGATTTTGCATTATCTTCCCATTTTATTTAAATCGTTAAATAATGAGGTCATCACTACATCATAATTATGTCATAAATAATTTAATTTATTTAATGTCTAAAAATTATAAAAAAACTACTATGATGTAGGAAATCTTTTTAGCTTTCTAATGAATATTTATAATCAAAATTTGGACTTGTTTAACCCCACTTAAAAATTGTTTTAGTAAAACAACTCATGTTTGTGTCATTTTTACTTTTACATTAAATAAAAAGTTATTTATGTCATTTCCCAACCAAATTGTCTCCATGGGGTCCCCAAGATGACCCATGGCTTGTCTTGGTCGGACATGACACAACCAATGAGGGTAGGACATGTGTCTAGGTCATTTCATATTATTAAAGCATTATTTATACCTTAAACTACACTAATTACTACTAATCGCGATTAAGAACTTAAAAGTTACTATTCACCAAAAAATTATTTTAATCTCATTGAACCACATTTTACTTCTTAATGACAACCATGTATGTCAGATTTTTGAAAATCAAATCACAGAAGTGGTAATATTTCATTTAAACGAAAAATCAGTTATTTAACTACCACTTAGTGGTTTCACTATTCATCAAAAATTGAAGTTTTTCAGAACAATGCCAAAATTTCACCCTAAGCTATAATTGATATTCCGAATTCAAAAATGATGTCTATTTTACAAAATTCCAAACATATAAGTTGCATTAATTAATTTTATAATTAATTCCCGCTGTCACAACAAATAGCGTGTTTTTAAGAAACAATTTATATCAAAAGATTGGCAATTGTTTATGTACAATTTCAATGTTAAATTAATTCTAATGACCACCATTGGATAAAATGGTAAAAATATTTTCTAATTATAACTTAAAACCACTAAATAGTATAATTTATCAGTATAAATTATTTTGATTAAAAAAGTTGTTTTTAAGTATTTTTCACTATTCATAAAAAATTAGAAGTTCTCAGAAAAATACCAAAAATTCAACATAGGCTAATTTCGATATTACGAATACAAAAATAAAGTCCATTTTGAAATATAAAATTTCTATAATTTTAAAAAGTGGTTATTACTATTCATAACGGCTATTTTGATTAGTTGCGGTGTGTTAGAACTCGAACTTGCGTACAATGCAAGCTATTGCATTATTGAATGAGAAGCGTATCGTGGAAGCTCGGGGTGTTACAATTTTAACATAATATACCAAATATTGAGTAAATAATTAATTATAATATAATATTAGAAAATAAAAGTTTATATAATGAAAATTATATCCTTGGGGTGTTTCTTGAACTATTAGAGCATTATTTATTACCCAATGATGCATCATAATGTGAAGTAATACAACAAAGTCTAAAACATTACTAAAAGGCCAACTTAATTAATTTCATAATGGTTATCATTTCCAAAGGTTATGATACAACAATTTAGAATCGTTTCCATGGTATATAGTGGTACATAATTTAATTTATCTATATCAATCGTTTCATTATCCAGAAATCATTATCTCTACATCAGGAACATGTTATGTGGTATCTTTTCCTTAAACACATGTTTTCCAAAAAAAATAACTTATTGCTGATTCAATTTTCTGTTTACCATTGAACACGTGATATATAATCCATACTAAAATAGTACTACCATAAAATATTTACATATTACACAAATCATATGATGATAACATCAGTAATAAAATACATCCAAAATTCTTTTCATATATCCAAATGTAGAATCACATTAATCATTCAATATCGGTTGTGTCAATAACATATTATTTCTATTGATCCCTTAGTTTCTTCTGAGTTATTTTTAATGGATTCTTGGGTCATTCATTTTCATAGTTCCTCATATCGTTGCTGTTGTAACACTTAATAGTAGCATTTTTTACTTTTACCTTTTCATTCACTATAATGGTAACCCGTATCTCCAAAATTATGAAAAACTTAATTTCACTGCAAGAATTTACCAGGGTGATTGTTTCCATAGTTATCACAAGTCATAAAATTCTTCTTTCCCTAATTTCGTTTATTTTTCATTTTCTATACATTTCCCTTATCTTGATTCCAATTGAATCTATAATAATTATAAAATTCTTCTCATGTCTTGATTGCATATAAAATCATTTTTTCATATGGTGAAATGGATTAAGACACCACATCCCTTTGAATATATGGATTCTATCCTTCAATGAAACGATCAATATTTCGTTCATTTTACATTGGAATTATGTGGAATAACTTTCTATCTTGGTAAAGGTGTCTTCATACTTGGCAAAACATTCTTCCTCATTCTTATTCAATCTATAAAAAATTATATTCATCTTAGTTTTTTTGATCATGAGGTATGTATTTATTAAAGAATGTATCCATAATATTTCTCAATCTCGTGACTTATATTTATTCGACATCGTTATTATTCTTGATCAATGAACAATATTTCATAACCATTTATACAATAACATGTATGTGTAACCTTTTACTTTTCACTACATCATAATGAAATAAATATCTTATACAAAGAATTAATCCCTTACTGATACACCTTTAGTTGTCTAGTCCAACAAAATAATGGGGGCATCTGACACATGATGAAATAAACTATCAAATATAATCATATTGTGGAATAGGGTGATCTATCTGAGCAAGGTTATGTTTCATAACTAGATTAATATTCCCAAATATCTCCCTAACATTCTTAGTTCCAATGCCATCTGTATTGTTTCCTTAGTAAGGAAATCATTATATATTTTCTAGGAGGGTTGGAAATATTCTTCCTTTTAAGCACTATTTCTAAAAAATAGAAAATATATGACTAGATCATAACATTATTTAACATAATATATATTCCAAAAAACGAGAGAAACACAAATATTAAATTGTAAATTGTTTCCATAAATAATCTCATAATAATAAAAATGGTTTCTTTGGGGATTTCATTATACTAACATCTATCAAAATGGGTCTTAGAAAGAACAGTAATTATCCAAAACATATCCTTGGGGAGTGTGAAATGAGGTTCATAGTAAGGCCTATTACCGTGTACTAGGTTACGTTGAGTCTGGCCTGACACACCTTGTCATAGTTGTTATCCCTTGGTATATTTGTTCCAGAACCACATCTACAAATAGTATCAAGACAAGGATATATTTCTATGAATACCAAAATAATCTATACCATAAAAAATAATAGAATTTATTTTTATACATATCATTATCATATATATATTAGTGTTATATTCCATAATATATACTTTTTCAATCTAGTTCCCATGGTTGACTCTAAACATTATATAATACCAACAATAATACCCTGTCCCTAGTAGCCTAGATCTCATTAAATATTTGATTACTTTAGAATGATTATAAGGAATAGTATCCTAAAGGACCAACCAGTTTAGAATTTTTAGAGATGTTGATTATATTCATGATACACATAATACATTACGAATAGAAAAACACATGATACATAATGAAATAAATTAAACTCCACCCATGAAAGATTATTAAATTTTTTATTCTTTATAACATGGGGAAAGGAAAAATAATATGACTAAGATCAAATTCTTAGTAAGGGTAATTAAAATAAAAGAAATAATGAATGGATGGGAATAATTAACATGAAAATTTAAATAACTAATAACATATTCCATTTAAAATATCCAGAGATGGAATAATCAATATCTCAAGGTAAGAAACTAAAATATAGAGAATATAAACTATAAAATGAGAATAGAATGAAACCATAGATATATAAACATAAAAATATCATGTGTAAATAATAATTGAATCAAAATGAGGGATGTTATGAATTTTTGGGTTCCATGGTTCAAATATACATGGTACCTTTACCATTAATACCTATCATATGATGGTATATAAGAATGAGTAAAACATACCCCATGTAATTTGGAAAAATAATTTATCGCATGAGACTACCGATGCATCGAGGGGATATCTATAACTAGAACCCACCCATGTTTTACCAGTCCAAATAATTCATCATAAATAAAAGCATCAATTTATATTAAGAGAAATTTACCTTATAAAATGTTCCAATTTTATAAAAGATATGAATTTATCAATAATTCCATTTTTTCAACCATTATTCTATGTGAAAACGACATGTAAAATGGAATATGTTTTAGGAAATAATAATATCAATTTCATGAGAATATAGATATTTATGAAATATGTAATGTTCCATAAAAATGATTATATGAAAGTGATTGTTTTAACAAAAAAGTGTACAATCACAAAAGAAATTGATGTTATAAGGGTAACCATTAATATATTCTTGATAAAAATAATATTTTAACATTACAATGGGTCCCATAAAACCATGAAACATTTATATATCAATCCCCATAAAGGAAAAACATAAAATAAAAGATTTAGAAACCATAGAAATAAAATATTTCTTCATATAATATATCAAAATGAGGAGTAAATGCACAAAAAAACTAAAAGGTGATGAAGATCAAATTTATCTCACAGATGTAAAAATTCAGTTCAAAATCTCTTTCCTTGTTCTTCCTTTTTGTTTTTTTGTATGTAATCCCCCGCATAATGGTTCCATAAATGTTAATAATTTCCAATAAAATTTTCATCATATTTATTATATAATATATTTTCTTATTATAATATCTTATTAATCTTTTTTTTATAATATTTCATTATTTTCAATATTTCTTGTGTTGATTTCCTAGTTTCTTGAGTGTGTTTTGAAGTCTTACATGCTATTATAATTAACTATATCATCGTTTCATTTTCTCGAAAATTTAATAAATGATATAAATATCATATATAATCATTATATATGTATTTATAATAATATGTAATACTTAGATATAAGAAATTAAATGCACTATTCTGGAGACGGTAGGTCGTACGTTCGCATGAATAGTATTTTCATTTATCTATCAATTTATTATAATGAAAATTAAATTATATATAGTTATATTATAATTAATGTATCATATTTATGTTATATATGTCACATATTTTTGTTGAAACTATCCCTTATATGTTCCATGTATAGTGTGAACGAATCAAATCGCTTTAAGGGTGTCTTAGTCAACACTTCCAAAATGATGTTATCATATTTATAAAAAATGGATAGCGTAAGGGTATGTGTTATATAAAAAAATAAGACTAGAGAACTTTTTAATATCATATATATCATTTATATAAAAAACATTCCATCATAATTCCAACCATTAGATGTGGAAAGGAAAAAATGAACGACATTGTTTTGCAAGGCAGCAGTTCTCCATACGCATAAATGGAATGTTTATTACCCATTAGATAAAAGTGTGTGTAATTGTAGGTTTAAATAATAAAATAAAAACATCTAAATATTTTAATGTACTTATGTTAGTATTTATGTATGGAAATATAATATTTTTTGGGCGTAGATTGAAAATAAAATAAAAGAGCCTAAGGAAGGACGTTACCGCGTATTCTGGTAACTCCTTTTGGATTTCACCAAAGGGATTAATTAGATATATTTATTTATAATGTGATGATTCTAGGATGATTGTATGTATTTTTAAGAGCTATTTGGATAGATCTTGGTAGATACATATTGTCTTGATAGGTGTGTCTAAGGGGGATGGATGAGTGCCACTTTATATCTGAGGAGGAGCATCATTCTTATAAATTTTTTGTAATAGAATTCCACTAGTTTTTTTTCATTTGAATATTGTCTAAAATAATGTTTACAATTATATAAAAGAGACTATAGGGTTGAAAAATGGAAAAAATATTTCTTTTTGACATGTTTATAGGTCGTTTAGGCTACTAAGATTATGGTTGAGTCCCTTGTCAGGTAATAATTCTATTAATAGTAATATTTAATTGTAATTATATACACAATTTTTTTTCTTCAAAAATGATTTTTCCGTTATTATAAATTATTAATTTTTATGATTACAAATATTAATAATTTTTTCTAAATTAAAATCACATTAGTTTTAGATATTAATTTAAAATTAGTCCCATATATGGGATGATAATGTATGTTTTTAAAGTAAAAATGAAAAAAATATTTTCTATGTTTTTATAGCTAATTTAATGTGAAAATGATTCAATTGACCTAAATTAGATTAATTTATTTATAATTGATATAATTTTACATTGAACAAATATTTAAATAAAATTTTTTCCTAACAAATAAATTTGAAAAAAAATATGTTGTGAATTTAAATTCAGTATTTTTTACTATTCATTACAAAATAAAACTTCATTGGAAAATAATAAAATTTCAACCTAATATAGTTTTTAAATTTTTATTTCAAAAATTATGTTAATTTTTCTGTATTAATTTCATTAATGTTTCAAAATAAATATTTAAAATTTGTGCCCGATTAAAAGGCCGAAAAATCAAAATTATAAAAATATACATTTTATATGTAAAATTGTTTTTGTTCTTATCTTATGAATATCAAATCTATTGGATGAATATAAATTTTTTAATGGAATTTATAATATGTATTTCATTAATATATTTTATTAATGTTAATTATTTTAATTTTTAATGACAAAAAACATTGTGGTCTTTAAAATAGTTTTATATAAAAACATTCACATTATATTCAATTGGTTCTTATTTTCAATTCTAGTTAATCAGTAACCAATTAGTAAAACCATATAATTTCATAATATAGATATTAAAATTCATATCCACGAATTTAATGGCTATGATATATCTTTTTATATTAAAGATAATATTTTAATAATATGTTGCTGCTTGGTAACACCCGGTCTTGCATGTAATACATGCCATTAAAGAAAAATGTTGTTTCATGTAATAAATGATAACTAAGTATCATGTGAATTTCAATTTATATTATATTTTTATTTTTATTTCAAATAGTAAATATATTGTAATGTTTCAGGTTATTATGTTGCCTTATGCGTTCGATGTTTCATGTCATTCACGCTATCAAACAGAATTTTCTTATTTTAGAACTTCTGGGCATTATAAAAAAAATAAGTTTACCTTATTGAAATATATTAATGTTTCTAATTCCTAATATGGAATCCATTTTAAAATATAAAATTTTTTGTGCGGTATAAATTCATTTTTAAATGAGTTCCCAAAACACAAAAAAAAATATTTTTGAAATGCTTTTTAAGAATAAAATTCAATTAAATGCTTTCCTCCACATGTGAATGAAGTTAGATATATATATATATATATATATATATATTATTTAATATATTATATTTTAAATTTAATAAAACCATTCATTAATATATATTAATTTAATTTTTACTTATTAAAAGTCTTTTTGTGTATATAAACTAATTTTTAGACAATCTTCACTCTTTACCTTAAAATTATTTTATTTAAATTCCAATACAATTGAAAATAAATGAATTGATTTTATATATCTTCATAAAATATTTTTCATTTTTTTGTTACTATTATTCATACCCACTAACCTAATGTATTTTTATAACTATAAAATTAAATAAGAGAATTTTATTAATATATTGGGGTTCTTTAAAACATGATATTGCATTAAATGAAAGATGTTAGAGAAAAAAGATTCTTTATAGATGAATAATTCATTAAAAATGGCTTTTAAATTTTACAACACTATAATAATTATTTACTTAATATTATTTGAATATGATATATCCAAATTCGAATCAATCTGGCTCAACACAACCTTTGTTTCCCTTGCATGTTTTCTAAATTTATGATTTCTCTATAATCTATAACCATGTGAGTGGTATTTTTCCAATTCACTTTCTCTATTTATTATTTATTAACCACTAGACATTACCTTATAGAGAGGTCGTTCACTTGTATTATGACCTTTAATTTATGTACATGTTAGGTATTAGGTATTTACTTCTTCCAGAAAAATTCATGGAACACATTGTGAATTTGAGATAGATTAATTTAAAGTTGAAATGGATAAGAAGACTTTCTGATCAGACCAAGAATCTCAAAATGGATGATATATATAGGATTAATCTATGTCCCTATTTAATGTTTCATAACTACCATCTACAGATATATCTATATTAAAACATCATCCCTAATGGTGAACTCTAAATCACACAAATGATTGTCATTATCTTTTATGTCGACTCTAAACTGACTTTATGTAAGGATGAATTGCCTTATCTTTTTCTAATATTTCCCTAAAAATATCAAGTCCCAATATCATTTATTCCTTAACATCATCTATGAATTTTTTATTTATTTCCTTTTTTTTCTTATAGTTTTATATTATGAGTAATCTAAATATTGGAGTGAATGGTGTTGTTCTAATAAAATTACTCCAAAGTAAGTTGTTGATCCCAACCACCTTTGAAATCAATAAAATAGATTCATAGAATATATTAGAGGGGTTGAATGGTCCTCTTATAATTTCCATTTTTGGATTATTATATATAGTGGTAAACTGATCTTGTATTCAAATCATACTAATCACTTTTTGAAAAAAAAAATCATCGCAATCCTCATATTCCAATCAAATACAATAAAATGTTGTACTGTATTTACACTTACATATTCCTTAATTGATAACAAGAAATTTCAATAAATATATAAATCATAATTGATCGAAATGAAATCTATTGGGTTCATTAAAGAAATATAGTACATACCAAATTATATTATTCCATTTATAATTTTTCAGAATCCTGGTCATGAAATCCACGTAAATATTTTCTATTTTATATTCTAGTATGGGTATTTATTTTAATGTCCCCTTGTAGTTATGTATTTTATCATTACTTTTCTGACACACCAGGTATCAAGATACATATGCTAAAATATCCTTTCTAATATTATCCCACCATTAATACTCTTTTAGATCTCAATACATATTAGTAAATATATGATTAAAATAGAATGAATAACCCTTATCTTTATCCCATAGTTCCTTGAAATATGGTATTGATGGGACACATACTCGGTTATGAACCTTATTATTTCTGAACAATCATGGTTGAATATAAGAACATTGATCAAAATTTTCTATAGTTCTACACCTTCCTTATACACCTTCTTAATACTCACAATGAATGTTTGATGTAAATTCATATAATAAATATAAAATCTTACCCCATTTATAATGATTTCAAGATATATATTATGTAAATACATATGTATTTGATCTCTTTAAATCATAATCATGGAAAAGTTATCATTCTTTGTTAGTCTCTAAGAAACACCCACCTTGTTCACCCTCATATAGTGGTAATATAATGATATATAATAATATTTAATCAACTCTTCCATATCCATTAATTAATATTAAAAATTTTCCATTTGAACATATACTTAAATATTTTATAATCAAAATATATTTCACATATTTTAACATAAGGATAATTATTCAATATTTTCAAGGAAAACATAACTTTTCCTAACTCATAATCATGATTTTCATTGTTTTTCACATGACTTATCAATTTCTATGAATAATATGTTATCACCATATCATTATACAAGAAAATAGATTCCAATACATTATGTGACGCTTCAAAAAAGTTTGAAAACCATTTTCCACTACTGGGAACTGTGAGCACATGGGGATTACCCAACTTTATCTTTTAATTCATTTAAGTTTTATTCAAATTAATCAAATAAATGTAACATAGATCCCATAAATGATTAATTGGATATAAAATTATGTATCCATGATAAATTTATCAAAAATAATTTGTAGTATGTATCCACCCCTAGAAAACTAAGGATCTAGGTCACAAATATTTGCCGTTATAATTATTTAATAACTTCTGTTTTGAAGGATATACTGATATACCCTCTCTTGAGATTATATAACTCCAAAATGAAACATTCTATATCCAGAATTAATACCTAATGATTTTTTATAGAACATATTTATCTAGAAGAACATCAATACAATCCTCAAATAAACATCATGCTCTTACTTTATCTTGTAATATATGGGAATATCAACAATAAAGAAAAAAAATGAATGACAAGATCTATAAGTACTGTATTCATTAAATACATGATGATTTCATAGATAACTGTATGTCAAAATTATAATAACTATAAATTTTTAATCATCACACCTTTAATAAAGGTATTTATTTGGTATATCCTTTTTATTGACCATTATTTGTTAATATATGTAATGATATTCAATCATGGAAAAGTTCTTAAATCGAAATAGTTTCTAAAAAAGTCTTCAATAAATGTTAAAATATACATTTTCATGGTAGAGGTCTTAGTAAGTTCTCGATAATCAATCCAATGTGACATTAAACCATGTTTCCTATTAAAAAATAATGTTTTCATCCCATTGTTATAACATTCCATATTTCAAATGAATGTTTTGATAAGTCTTTTAAATAAATCTAAATGTAAATGTTAAAGGATATTCATTTTTTTTAAAAACAGCATTTTAATAAATATATTAATTAATGAATTTATTCATTTAGAAAAAAAATTAGCTTTTATTTAATGTTATTTATTAAAATGATTTTATAAAAATAGAATCTCACGAGATGAGAGAAAACATATTACGTCTGACGAGACCATAGAGCTCTAACCCACAACGGATGGAAAATATAGATATATCACCTACCACTACCATAAATGTAGTAATATTTCTATAATTCATACATTTTATATAGTTTTTATATCTCTATTACTATATTTATGATTAATTTTACATATATATTTTTTATTGATAACTATATAAATTTCTAAAATAGTTTTATTTTCATGATAATTGTGTTTATTCAGGATTATGGTTAAATATTTTTTCACACAAAAAAGAATAAACATTATTTTATAGTTTATTAAATTTTATTCCTTTAATTTCATATTTAGTTTAATATAAATTTGATTATATAATTTACTAGTAAAAATATTTCCCTATGAATATGATCAATAACATGTTTTATAATAAGGGAAAATAATGGAATATCTATAATTTTAATGTAAATAAAAGTTTTTTATCATCACTAAATTATTATTATGTATTTCTAATTTACTTTTTATAAATGAAAAATATCCCTTGAAATGGCCTTTTAATTATTAAATATGATTTTTTACACTCCTATTTAATAAATGTTATATTTAGATACTAAATTAAACAGAATTAGAAGAATAATTTCACTAAAGAAATTAAATAACATAATTTTTTTATAATATAAAAAATAAATCAATTGTAACATGGATACATACCTATCACAAAAAGAAATTATATTTTCTAAAACTAGTTTTTTCAATTTTTATTCAAGGAATGATTGATTTTAAAATACACATGTATTCATAAATTTCAGAAATATGGAAAATTCTTTTTAAGAAACGGAATTTAATTTTATGCTCCTCAAATTGGATTTATCATTGGCTGAGTATTAATTATATTTTTTTACAATATATTATTTTTTAGTGAAAAAGTAAAACTTTAATTTTTATGAATACTGTGAAATTTTAGACATTGTTAGGATACAAACATGGCATAAAATTCTATTAATAATCTTATGAAATAAAAAATTATTTAATGTATCGAATCATTAATATAAACGTATTTAGTTTACTATATAAACCCATGTTTGAAATTTATTAACCTAAGTTATATTTTTTCTACAAATTGTTTTTATGTTATATACATGTATAGTTCTAAAATCACTTTTCTTAAAAGTAATATATTTAATCAAATAATATGGATGTAATATTTTTAATAAGAGTCACCAGATTAGGAAACAATTAACATTTTATTTTTATGAATAAAAATATTTTACAGAGGTATAATGTGAGTTAACATGATAAAGGTAAAATAATACAAAAGTTAAAATTAACGAGAAAATTCATTCAATTTCAAAACTTACACCATTAAATATGTTTTAATGGGTTTTTTATGACCCTAAATTAAAATAAAAATTATTTATCAAGGAAATTAATTGAAATTTATTCAATCAAAGAGTGGTTGTCCTTAAGGAAAAAATATTGATTATTTATACCCTTAAAACCACCCCACCTCTTGTATAAATTCCCTCACCCTCTTCTCATCCTCCAGAAGAATAATTCGAATTTATATCATCATATATCTCTCAATGAGTTTATTTAATTTCATCCTCTACAATATATAATATTTTATTCTGTTTGTATGGTCGACTCTAACCTTAGATGATCAAGATAATTAATTATATCCTCAATTCTCTAATTTCCTTTTCATGATCAATAATTTTTTATGTTGTATTTTTAAATTCATATGTCATATATTATGTTATATTTATTTAACTGTGTTATCTTTATTTTAATAATTTCTAAATGGGTGTTTATTTATTTTAATTTATTACACCTTTCCATAAACCATTACTATACCAAACTTTTGGTTACTCACCCAACATTCCATATTTCCTTTGGGATACAATTTAAATTACATTTCATTTCAAAGGTAAATGTTATTATGTATCATTATAAAAAATCTAATACTATTTTATCAATAATATGTCAACATTTCCTCTTATACTTTTGATCATGTTATGCCTCTAGTTTTTTTATCATGTTATGACTCTTTTCCTTATGATCATGTTCTTGCATGACCCATAATGTAAATTTATTCCCTATTTTATTTTATTATAATTTTTAAGGATTTATAATAGAAATGTTCTTATGTTCCCCCATTACCAAAGGAATTATAATAAAATGGACGCATATAATATAGTAAACCATTTTTATAATTTTATTTATTTATCAAATGTATTATGTATTGAGTGTTAATAATATAAATGCACATCGTTCCCAAAGGAATCAAAATTTTAACCTTCAAAGTTTATTTTTAAACAAATGAAATATTAAGAATGTTTTTACATTTAACATCATATTGGAAATTACTGGTCTTATAAATATCAATTACTACTAGAGTAGAGTTTTGATATTTAGTGAAATAAGGAATTAGAATAGTTTGGTACAAGTCTATAAGGATATAACTTTTTTTCTCAAGAGAACATGGTTATGATTAACTAGTATGGACCCATAGGGTGATCATCACGAATATATTTTAAATATTTCTATGATATAGATGAAATTTAAGTGAATATTATGATTTTTATGTTCTAATCATTGAATAAAACAGGGAAGATGCAATTTATTTAAAGGGATAGAGTATGAAATCATTGATTTAAATGGATTTTTTTTATAAATGTCCATAAATAAATATAAATTTAAATGATAAATAAGTTTATCTTTATTAAAATACGTATTTATAAATCTAGTTATCACCTTATATTTTTATTATCTAATTTTCAAGTATAACGGGATGTTATGTGTTAAAATGTTTTTATAAAAATGGCATCTTGCAGGCTGGGTGACAACATGTCATGTTTGACAAGGATAAAGGGATCAAAACTACGACAAAAGGGTGACATGTATCCATATCCTACCACTAGCTGATATTTTTTCCAAATTATGTCTTCTATAATTTATATATATATTCTTATATCACTATTTTATTATTTAAACCACATTTTACTTACAATGTAATAGCTAATACCCACATAATGTTCTTAAATAGTTTTTTTATCGTTTAGATTTTATTATTAGAAGATAATGGTTGAGTATTATTTTTTACACTATAATATAAAACATTTATAATGTTATTTTGGGAATTTTAATTTTTTTTATAAATTTTTTATATGATTTTTATTATTACAAACAATTCCAAATATATATGATAACTATCATGTTTTATAAAAAGAAAAAGTGTGAAATATATATCATTTTCAATTATATAATAGTTTTTATTATCCAAAAAATATTATTATGTTTTGATAATATAGTTTTTATGAATTAAATTTGTCCATTTTATTATCTTTGTAATTTTAAAATATGATGGTTTTTCTAATAAAACCAATTTTATCAAAATACCCATTTAGAAGAAGAATTCACCTTAATTAGAAAACTTATTTCACCAGATTCATGAAGGATATTTATATAAATATAATATCCAATAATAATTAAATAGAAAAATGGATACACTAATATATCTTAAGGATGTTATATTTTCTAAACGTATAGTTTTTTAGTTTTATGCACTAAATGCTTGACTTTGAAATAAACAATAATTTATAAATTTCACAGAGATATATAATTATATTTAAGATGGGGAAATTTTTTTGAAATCATCTCAAAAAAATTAATTTAGGGATATATATATATATATATTTCTAAAAAAGTTATTTTATTAGTGAAAATTTTAAAATAATATTTTTACGAATACATCAATGTGTCCAAAATTATTCAGATACACACAAGGATTAATGATTTTTTTAAACATCTTATTCGATGAAAAAAATATTTATGAAGTTAACTATTGTATAAAAAATGTTATGTTCACGTTAGAAACCAATTTTTCATTTTATTTTCAAAATTCATATAGAATTTAAAAACAATTTTTTACTTGTTATATATGTCACATTTTAGAATTAGATATTTTCACTTTTAGAAATTTAATCAAATTAAATGGATTTAATATTTTGAATAAAAACTAATAAATTATATAATACGTGTAATTTAATATTTATGTGATAAAATAAGATACTTGGGTATGAAGTGAGTTATCATGGAAGATGTAAAATAGAATAGAATAAGATTTTCATGTTACATATTTTTAGATGAATCAAAACATAATCCGCACAAAAACAGTAATGGATTAGATTATTTAGTGATTATATATACAATCTTATTATTTTATGAAAGGTATTAAACTTCTCTCATAATGATCTTCCACTTTAAAACTACTACATAAATTTTTTTTAAAAAAATGGGGAAATTACTCTTTATAAATTGGTGAGATAAGATTCTCAGTAAGGGAAAACAAAGAAGATACATGTAAAATAATGCCATAATGATTTAAAAACAAGAAATTAACTTTGGAAAATAATACAAAATATAACATATATCATGGAATATATCATGGAAGTTTATAAGACAAAATCATAAAGGAACATAAGCCATGTAAAAATAACATTGGCATCAAACATGGAACTGTGTCATATAAAAAAATAACTATGGGAACTTGTATATATATAAACAGGTCCACTCATTATGTTATGGATATGAAAACAGATCCACAAATAAAATTATGGACATATAACCAAGTTCACACATAATTAAATGGACACAAAACATTTCAAAGGAATAATCCCATGGAAATGTAATCCAACTCTATGCATAAAATTATGGACATGAAACCCAGGTCCGCGAATAAAATTTTTAACATGAATTTATGTTCACACATAACATATTTATATCATGAGTTATATATCATTACCCAATGAATTATAGGGAGATATATTTAATACACATCATATAAATAAAATAAAGCATACACGATTCACAGTAACAAAAATCATTCATCACAATAGAAATCATGAAAATAAATGTGTTTAATAATAATTTCAATATTGAATATCTACTTGAAATGTAACGAGATTCCTAAACATCAATCCATCAAAAACATAAACCAACCATAAAATGAATAATTATACTAACCTCAAATTATATCTTTATAAAAGAATATGTAACATAAAATAGTGTAATATTACATTGAATATGTTTTTGGAAGATCCCTTAAAATAATTCTTAATTAAAATATTCTTTACAATTTTGAAATCATTATTTATTTTAAGAAGCTGTGAAATTATAATGCAAATAATTTTATTTGAAAATAACTTTGTAAGATGTAAATGATTCTTCAATACATTAACTTTTCATTTTTTTCAATAAAAATAATTCTTCCAATGTAACATTAAAATTATCTTTCTATATTTGTTTTCAAAAAAGTCACAAGGAGACTTTTTTAGAAAAATAAAAAAGATATTCATTTAGACATTTTCTAATTAAATTAAAAAATGGTGAAAATAAATTTTAAAATTTATACGATAATATTAAAAACATTTTTGATAAATGTTTTAGAAAATATGGACAAGGAAGAGAAATATTTCCCTTTGGTGACTAATATAGAAACAATCTTGAATAATGATGTTATTATGAAATATACACTTACCACTTTATAATTAGTATTCCTAATTAATGAATGAGAAATAAATTGATAAGTAGATACCCGAATATATTGCATATTACTAATAAAATAATAACATAGTAATTATATACACCACAAAAAATAAACATGTAGTGTATAATGCAAGTTTCCCAAAGAAGTAAAGGTGAGATAAGAATCCCTCACAGTAAATCTTGAATTCTATCATAAATGTTTAAACCTTATAAATAATAAATATAAGATTAATATATATAAAAAATATAAAAATTCCTATATATATATATATATAATAGCATATATTATTTAATTATGTCTTTATATTAATATCTTATTGTCAATTCCATGTAAAAATTAGGTTTCACATAATATCTCTATTTCTTTTCATACATATTTTTACTTGTAATTCGTGGTACACTATCATAGATAATGATTTCATCACCAAAAAATTATATAAATGATATAAATATCATATATATTCCGAGTATATGTATTTATGGTGATTCCTTAATGTTGGATGTAGAGAATAAAATATATTATTCATAAAGATGGTAGGTCGTACATACGCATGAACTCTATTTTTTATTTTCTTTTTTGATTAAATAAACAAAATTATATGATATATTATAATTGTAGAAAATTTTTTATTTAATTTATTTAAAATAATTATATTAAAAATCATTAATACATTTCATGACATTCATGAACAAATCATATCGTTTTGTGGGGTGGTAGTCGGCTGTACACACGAACGAAATTATCATATTCACATAAAATTGAAAGCCCAAAGGTATCTGTGATATCAAAAATTAAAAAATAATAATGAAATCATAGAAATAATATATATATATATATATCATATACAATCTATAAATATATCAATATTATAAAACATTAATGATGATAATAGATGAACGAATGAAATCGTCTTGCATGGAGGTTGGCCACCACACACACGAATGATAATTCTATATCCCATTTGTTGGAGGTTTTTTAGATCCTGGATTATTATCATACAATAATAACATATAATTATATTTCATATAATTAGTTTTTATATTTAATTGATATTAAATTAAATCAATGGGTTTTATTAACAAATAAAACAAAAATGGTCAATGAGAAACATTACATATGCTTCGGGTATCGCCTTTTGGCTTTCACCAAAGGACATAATTGGTGATATTTTGCCACAAAATAACGATTATTTTATCAAGAGAGGGAATTTAGGGTGGGATTTTTACCAGTTTGGACTAAACCATATGGGTTTTGGTATGTGAAATAGGATCCCATCTATAATTGAGGGGAGGGGAACATTTGCGACTTGCCCAAAGTTTAATTTATAATAAGTGAAATATAGAGAGAAATTTAATAAAAATGAAATGAATTTAAATATAATACTATATAATGATGTAATATAATCAAGCATTATTTTTTTCAATTTTTATATTTATTTTAATCCTTATAATTTTGATTAACTATTACTTTACTTATTTCAACTATAATGACGATAACACTTATTTGAATATTAAATAGACATGATTTTTACTTATAAATTGTCTGTTGGACTATAAATAGGCCATTTATTATATTTTAGATCATATCTCATCCCATTTGTACATATTTAATATTTTTAGTTTTTTCCCTAATTTGATAATATATTATTTATATAAATTATCATTTTTATTAATTTAGACACAAATCATTACTTTGAAATTAAGAAAATAAAAAGATATATGTATTCGATAAAATATTAAAAAACACCCCTAAAACAAGTTAAAAATATATAAAATTTGTGTGTCACATTAATTACATAACCTAATATTTCATTTAATATTTTAAATCTCATTTATTATATTGATTCATTAATTGGATAATTTCTACTTAATCATTGTGTAGTTATTTATGGTACATATTTATTAAGAAATAATTAAAAAATAAATTACAAGGACGAAGATTAATTTGTTATATTTAAAAAAATATTTATTTTTGTCTATATATTTTTGGATGACCAAATATAAAAAATGATAGACTTATTAAATAAATTATTGTGAGAAGGTTGAATTTTCATAATTTAAAATTCTATAAGGGGTTCAAAGTCATCCAAGTGGAACCAAGAGGTCATAAATTATAACCATGGATGATTTTGGTCAAAAATAATAATATAATAAAAATATCATATGTTTTATGATAATTATATTATTTTTATAATACTATTTCTCCTTAATTACCCCTTTTACCCATAATTGTGTAATAAAATTTCTATGTTTACAATTCATATGTACAAAAAATAAAAAGGGTTTGTTTGATAAATTTCGAAATTATGAATTAATATATTGATTCTATTTTTAAAATATAAAATATATATAAGTGGAAAAAATTAATTTAAAATTAATCTTGTATTTGGGGAGAGAAAGTTAGTTTTTAAAGTGAAAATATCCAAATGATTGAAATATTTTTATCAAGATTTATTATAAAAAATATTACAATTTCCTAAATAAGATTAATAGATGTATAATTGATATATTTTTATATTAAACAAAATTTAAAATATAATATATCACTATTAATTATTTGGATGAGAATTCAAATTTCAATTAACATGTATTATTTATCATAATAAATCAAAAAAAGAAACCAATCAGAAAAATAAAAAAAAATTAAATCCAAAGTAAAGTGTGATATTCACTCTAAAAATGATATTATTTTTTAAAATAAAATTTATTAATGTTCCAAATTTTATTTTTAGAAAATTTCCCCATTAAAAGATGATACAACTAATTTATAGAAAAAATAATTGTTTACTGTAAAACATGATTTATCATTTGTAGAAAACACGTAGGGTGAACGATAAAAAATATATTGAATATAGTATTAATATATTTCATTAATATAATTAAAATAAACTAATTTTTTTTAATTTAGTGGTGGAAAACATATTTTTTGCATTTAAATAATTTTTTAGTAAACATTTTCATTATATTTCAAAATGGATTTATATTTGTTTATAGTTAATTACAAACCAAATAATTCATTATATATACATTTTTAAAACATATTTACATAATTTAGATAATCATTTTCATACCTTTTATTCTAAGAGTTGGGTTATAATTTTCTACTTTATATACATATACAAATAAAATGATATTTTTTAGAAAAATAGTGTTCTGTGAAATACAAGATTAGTCTATGTTGTGTTTAAAACAAGATTAAATTGGTGTAACATGCAATAAAAGACATCAAAAAAATAATTATTTTAAAAAATATTTCATAAAAATATCAAGTTGTTACATTCTACCCCTGTTAAAATTAATTTTTCTCTCGAAATTCATCTCGGTTATATGAGATAAAATATTTTATTATTCATTCATTGATACCCACAATGTAGAAATGATTAATAAAACATCAATTTGAATATGGAAATTTGGAAACTTTAATATAACATAAATTAATTCATAACTATGTTTCTACAGAAAAAAAAAATTAAAATATTGATTTGGAATGGAAAACTAATCACCATTAACTAATAGAGATTGATAGAGAACCTGGTAATGATATGGTTAATGACTCGGAAACCAAAGACCAAATAGGTCTGAAAAGGACAATTCGTATAATAAAAAATGACTATATTACATTAAATTTTAATTTCCAAATACTTAGAGGATATATACTTACTTTTTTTCAATTCATAAGAAAAATCTCACTCTTTTTTGTGTCTAGATCGATTTCTCTTTCATCTATTAAAAAAAAGTTACAATTATAATGCCTCAACAACTACTGGATCATAAGATCCGTACTTGGATTAAATTCATTCCTTCTATCTCCCGTTATCAGCATAAAGACTGGTTAATATATGTTATCCTATATAAAAAAATCATTCTATGACGTATTAAAAAATGAATCTATAAAACCGTATCAAATGTTCAACATAAAAAAATTTATAGATGGTTACCCTTATGAACATTAGAAAATAATAAAATCCAAGACATTAAAAATAAGGTCCCTAAATCAACTAATCATTAATTCCATAAACAAAATTAATTAGATCTTAATTTTTAAATATAGAACATGTCAATATCAGTATTATATATTCTCGTAAAACATGGAAATATCATTAATTACCATATAACGTCAGTTAAAACATTCATGTATTCAATAATTAACTCTTTCATCATACAATAAATCCAGACATTCAATAAACAGAGTTCATGATATCACAAACCACATTATCATTATATTATTAATTAGTTCCAAGGGAGTCAATACTATCCCATTAATTTTATCCAAATAAAAATCCCTTTTATATCATTATTCCAATATTATGCATATATTTAGACTTATCCTTCCCTTAATCTTGGGTAATCCCAATATGTCCCCTAAATCAAATTTCCTAATTACCAATACCATTAAACATATTATTTCAGATTCACAAGTAAAAAAACCAATGTGGACCAATCCATAGATGTTTCCTTATTCCATGATATAATAAATTTACATACAATATATTATTATGGAATTCTAATACATAAAAACAGAATCATTACACCACTTCATTATCATACTCCACATTACCAATAGTAAACAGATTTGATTTCCCTTTTTCTTTGGATTTAAGATACTGCATATTTGTATCCTCATCGTCAACCCTTGGATTTTGAATTGATTAGCATAATTCACATTTTCCAAACTCTTGAATCATTAATGTGATGGAGTCCATTAGGTGTAGCCGTCTCTCTATTTTCTTCCTTAAAAAAATCTTCCAATTTATTTAGAATTATTTCTCTAGATGGACATACTTTCAAGATGTGAAACATTTACCAGTCCCCTTAAAACATTTTACTCCATTCTTCTCACCTAGTATTGAACATAATGGAAAACACATCATCGTCTCCCCATGGGATTTTGAATTTCCTTTGAATTCAATTTTTCTTATATTTTAAAATACATGGGATTAATTAGTGACTCTAATATTATTCTCTAGATTAAGATCACATCAGAAAATACCTTCATAACTAATTTAGTATAATATGGATAATTCCCTTCAGAGACTAGGACTTCAGCCACTAAATAATTGTTAAACCTTACTTTCAAGATGGATGAGAATACCAGAATCATAACTTGAAAGTATTATAAAACATTATTCATATGATCCATTAGATTCATAGTCATTTATATTTACTCACATAGTTACTTATCTATTTTCATATAAGGAATATTTGGAATGTATTTATTAAGAAAATTTCCATACACTCGTACAATTCCATAGATTAAATTCCATCCTACAACCTCATATTATTAATAAGAATCCACCATTGATCTTATTCACCTTACAAATTATATCTATCAAAAATTAAATCATCATGTTCTAAAAATTGGAAAACAGATAATATATTTTCATTAGAGCTGATCAAATGATTAGCCATTAGTGAATCAAAAGGCACTCCAAAAAAAGGTTTATGCTGCATCATGAGGGACTCAACATAAATTTTCCTTCTATTTTTCATTTGAAATTTTTTTATGATTTATATATTCAAAATGTTGTGTGAGAAAATAAAAATTATTTTTCATTCCTTGTCCCATAACGTTCAATTTAATTTGAGGACAATTGTTTTATGGCCTATCACATTCAATAATAACGTAGTTCCTTTTTGTCATAGCCATTGATAATAAATAAAATTTATAGTGTGAGAAAAACATATCATAGTGGGTAAATTACATATTCATGAGATGGGATGTTTAAATCATGACACCTTATTTTTAATAAATTAGGCATTATGTTTAACTTCGATTATTCATGTTCATTATCAAAACATTAAGATTTTATCCTATACATAGCCCTATCATATGAGTTTTCATAAATGTTTTCTAACCCTAATCAATAAATATTTTATAAACCATGATCTGATTCCAACTATGACATCCTAATATCTTCATGCATTTATATTAATTCATTTTAGATGAATAAAAATATCATCAATTCCAAAACATTAATAATTTAGAGTCTTTGGAGATTAGATAAAAAATGTTCATATTGTATGACTGATATAAAAAATCACAAAAAAATAGCTTCCTATTTATAACTAATAATTAAAACCATTATTTATAAAGTTGATAAAGGAAACAAAAGAAATAGGTTAGCTCATATTTTCAATAAACGTAAAAAGGGAGATATCTGAAAAAAAATGAGAAAAAAGGATATAAAAACATTAACATAACCTTTTAGGATTATACCATGAATAAAATATATCATTATATTATTTCATGGAATAAATCACGGATGTTAATAAGAAATAAATCATTAAGGAAATTATACAACACAAAATAACAATGTAATAAAACCAATAATAGTAGAAAAGACATAATCTTATAACTTTTTGAATATATATAAACAAATACATTCCAAGTTGTTATGTTAGGGACTAGAAATCAAGCCCTCGAATAATCTTATGGACATGAAGCTAGACCCACACTTAAAAATATAGACATGAAACAATCTAACTGTGTAAAATTATAGAAATGAAATCTAGAACCGTGCATAGTCGTGTGGACATTAGATCTATGTCCATGTATAGAATTTTGAACATGAATTTGGGATAATTTATAACATATTTAACTCACGAGTTATCCATAATTAACCAATGCATTGGAGGGAGATATAAAAATCAAACATTAAATATGTAAAATAATACAAACATGTTCCAAAGAACATTTATAATTAATCCCATAATATATCATGAAATTAAATAGTTTCTGTAAATAGTTCATCGTGGAATATCTCATTGAAATGTAATGGAATTTATAAACATCATGCATTCATAAAAATAAACCAACCATAAATATAATAATGATAGTATATTTGTATAATATTCTTATTTATGTGTATGTAATATTAAAAAAATACCTTATGTGGAAAATGATTTTGAAATATCACATGAAAATAATAATTAATAAAATATCCTTTATATTTTTGAAATCATAATTTTTTTTAAAAAAGCGACAAAATTATAAAGTAATATATTTTAATTGAAAATAACCTTGTTATATTGTAAATTTTCTATAAAAAATTAATATTTCAGGAAATTGTAAAAATTACATTATTCACTATGGGTTAAAAAACATTCCCTTCGTATATTTTTGTCAAAAAAGTAAGAAAGATCCTTGTTTCGAAAAAAAAAATTCTTTTCAAAACTTTTTGTAAAAAACATAAAAATGATTAAAAATGGATTTAAACATTCATATGAGAATTGAAAAATCAATCTTGAATTTTTATTGTAAAACAAGGATGTATGGGAGATATTTCTCAATAGATACCTAGAGAGAAACAATACCAAATAATTAATAGATCATGAAAGAAACCATTAATATTTTCTAATCAGTGGAATCATATGCCCCATTTGATAAATAAAATTATATATATATGTGAATACCACAATATTTTGGAAAATACTCATAAAAGGCTTTCATGGTTTGTATAAACACCACATAAGATAAACAAGATGTGTATATGTCAAGTGTCCAATTGAAATAAATGTGATACAACAATCCATTACATTACGTACAGCCTTACATTATACACATTCAAACATCCTTTATAATATTTATAATTTTATTATATGTATACCATATTTCTATATTCATATATATAATACTACATATAATTTACATATGAATTTATATTTATTTATTATTATCAATTCCTTGCCAAAGTTAGGTTTTGAGTAATATAAGATTCCTTTTTCATATATGTATTGATTTTTTATTCGGGGTACTCTTAATTTTATTTTGGATTTAATAATATATAGAATAATATACATTTTAAAAATATCATATATATTTACTATATATTTATTTATGGTGATTCATTAATGTTTGAGGTAGAAAATAAAATATATTGTTCATAGAGTTGGAACATTGTAGATACGAATAAAAGATGTTTTCATTTTTCTATATGTATAGAAGAATAAAATTATATGATATATTATAATTATAAAATCATTTTAATATTTTATTTACCACATATTTATATTAAAATCACCCTTAATACATTCCATGTAAATCATGAACAAATCCCATCGCTTTGTGAGGTGTCAGTCTATCATAAACATGTATGACCTTATCATATTCAAAAAAACAAAGCATAAAGGTATGTTTGAGATGAAAATTATTTAATCATAAAAAATAAGGATAATATATATCATATATAAACTATAAATCCTTCGTTATTACCAACCATTAATGGTGAAAATGGAGAAAATTTGACATTGACTCACACGGTGGTAGTACACCGTACACTCCAATGATGATTATGCATCTCATTTGATGGAAGTGTGTTAATTTATATGTCCTAACCTTAACATAAAAACATATATATTTAATATTTTTAAGATTTTTTTTATACTTCTATAAAATTAATAAAAAATGTTTAAGGAAAAAATAAAAAAATGTTCAATCAATAACATTACATTCTATTTGGGAATCTCATTTGTGTTTGAACCAAAGGACATCCTTGGTTTAATTTCATCCAAAATGAATTATTCTAGGATGAATAGAAGGAATTTTGGAGGATATTTGAGTTTATTGTAGGCCAAATTTTTTTTTTGAGGTGTGAAGAAAAGAGATGAAGATGTTTCATTTTATAATCATTGTGAGAGGAAATTTTAGAATTTCTTAATAGATTAATTTATAATAAATTCAGTCTCAATCCAAATACCATAAAAAATAATTTATTAGAATATAATGTTTTATAATGTTTTTGTCTCATATAAATTTTTATTAAAGACAACCTATGATGTAATTTTTAACCTTATCAGTTTGATTAATAGGTAGTTAACCTATTTTAATTTTAACTACGGTAACACCTTTTTCAATATTAAAAGTTTTTAAATTTTTATTATAATGTGTCAAATGATATGTAAATATACATTTAATATTATTTTATACCTTATATAATAATACTTTTCCTTATTTAAAATTTTTAATATTTTTCAATTATTTAATAAAATATTAGTTTCGTAAGATATTATCAGTGTTAATTTTGACAATATTCGTTACATTGACTTTAATAAAATCAAGAAAACAATATATATTCTCCCCATATAATTAAATACACCCCTAATATGTTAATATAACCTATTAATTTTGTGTATCACCATAATCAATTCAAATTATATTTTATTTAATATTTTTAATATCATCTATTTAATTATTTCATTAGTTGAATAATTAATAAATCATGGTTCTATAATTAAATTATGGAAATTATTTCATAAATAAAATTAAATACTAAATTACAATTATGAATATAATTATTTTATCTTTCGCAATACTATTTATCATTAAGATTCTCGATTACCAAATATTAACAATCACATACCTGTTAAAACCAATTAGGCCTACAAGTTTTACTTTTCTATTAAAATAATATAATAGTTTTAAAGTCATCAAATTGGCTTGATGAAGTAATAAATTAAACAAATTAATTATTTTGGACTAAAATTAACTATCTAAAAAATTTTGGATAATTATTAGGGTAATTTCATAATATTTATAATATCATTTTTACCATTAATTGCATGATTTACTATTAACCATGGTAATAAAATTACTATGTTTACTATTCATATTTAACAAAAAAAATTAATCTATTTAATAAATTTAATACTTTTTATTTGAAACATAATATATATTTTTAAAAATCAAAACACATAACATTGAAAAATTATTTTAAAATTGATAATCTAGATGTGGGAAAAACGTGTTTTTAAATTAAAAATTTTTAAATGTTATTATGTTTTATGATAAAATTTAATATGAAAAATATTCCACTTACCTATATTTGATTAATATACGTATATTTTATCATGTTTTACTTTATAAAAATTAAAATATATTTTAACGTTATATGTTATTTAGATGAAAAGACATTTTCCAATAAAACCTCGTATTTTTCAATATTCATAAAAAAATGAAACTTATCTGAAAAGAACCAAAAATTCATCATGTTTAAATTTTGATATCGAAATATAAAAAATTAAGTATATTTTTTAAAATAAAATTTCTAATCTCTCATATTTTTTTTGAAACTAAGTGTGCCATTAAAAAGAGATATAATTATTTTTTAGAATAAAAAATTTGGTTTAAGCGTAAATCGGGTTTCATCATTTCGTGAAAAAAGATACGATAAATATTAAAAATTAGATGGAATATATTATATATATTTATATATCATTAATATAATCCAATAAGTGTGATTTTTTATTTTATTGGTATAAAACAAACATGTTCACATTTAAATAGTTTTTCATAAAATAATATCATTCAATTTTCAAAAGGGTATTATTTTCATTTATAATTAATTCGTAACTAATGAATTAATTATATATACATGTGTAAGTAATATTTTAATAATTCAGTAAATCTTATTCATACAACCTTTCCAATATCTATGTTTTAATTTTAATGTTTAAAAAATTATATTAAAAATGATATTTCGTAGAAACATAGTGTCGCATGTAATGCAAGATAATCTAGCATTGTGTATAACACAATCTTAACATATTGTACCATGAAATGTAAGACATCATAAAAATAAAATTATTGAAAAATACATTTAATAAAATCTTAGAGTGGTACATAAAATAATGTAAAGGATAAAATTAAAGGGTAAAGGCATAAAATACAACCAAAAAATTCACACCATTTAATATGGTTTTGACAGTTTTGGAATCCAAAACTAGACATTATAATATTACTTATTATCTAAAATAATTTAAATTAATTAGAACCAAATTCAGATGTAGTTAATACAAAAATAATCATTATTTTAGCCCTTAAAACAACCCCTCTGTATATATAAATACCCAACTCATCTTCTAATTCTTACACCCAAAAAATTGAAGTCTTCTCTTAATTTATATCACAACGAGCCTATTTTATTTCTACATACTCAATCATGAATGGATTGTTTTTTTCGAAGGTTCTGTTATAAGTTAAGAATTTCATAGGATGTAAACATTTCCTAAATCATCAACATTCTATTTCATGTTATTTATTGATTATATTATTTTCAATAATTTTTTCATATATTACTATTTATTTATTACATGAAATTGTCATACCTTTAATATTTTAGTAAATAACATTTTATTTACTCACACTCATTATAACCTTTTCCTAAACTATTTCAATTTCAAAATAAGGGATCCTCATCCCTCCTTCCCTATTTACTTTGGGATGATTTTTGAATTTCATTTCATTTCAAAGGTAACTGTTATTATGAATCATTGTAATAATTTCTTTACTATGCTATCAATAATGTTTCACCATTCCCACTCGATATACTATATTCATAAGCTATTGTAATTCTCAAAATACCCAAACACCATAAAGCCATATTAAATTTGTTAATGAAATGTGTGAGAGGTTATCCTATAAAAGACATCCATATATGGACACTAAAAGTGGATAAAAGATCCTATATAAAAGTAACAAGGGTTAATAACCCCGAAGACGGAGGATTCAGTATTAACTCAATCATCACATGGTTCATGAATCCTACTCTTGACTTTACAACTGGTTTGACGCTACCAACGGATTTTCAGTGGATAAACCACACACTCTTTATAGGTCATAATGAAGTACTGGAATATATTGTTTCAGATACACCTTAAATTGATGAATTAGAAGTCTTTTACTATTTTTAATCTCTCATTTATATGGGTACAAGTCATTTCAATTTGGATATCCTATAGTTTCTAAATGGGTACCCACATAGATAAATTTAATAAATCATTACATGGGATTATTTCCATCCTATATTATAACTAATAATTTTGTTCTCTATAAATCTCGATAATTCACAATGATATTAAATTTCCTTTATGTGAAATTTTCTTATGTACATGTTTTGTGTTGAAAATTAAATTTGTATGGTGAATATTCGATTTCAAACATCCCCTCTCCTGATTAATATCTCTGTATGAACTTCACTTCTCTTCCTATTCATTTCTTTGTTAATACCCTTTCATGTTTTTCTTCATTGATGTGTGATCACCTAGATACCCAAACATTATTTAACTACTAATTTTTTTATCCAAACAATAATTTATTCATTCTATATAGTGTTAATATCTCATAATTCGTTATTTTGATTATAGGGTATTTTCCTAGAGAGATACTAAATTCCATTGGACAACCATTTATTTTCCAATAGTTCATGTAATGATTATCAATGTATTTATGTATTATATTGATATATTCTAAACATAAATTTATACATATTAGTGGTGTTACCTAATAGAGATCCAATGCATTGTATAGATAATTAATCTCTAGAGTTTTCTTGTTCATGATACCTTTGCATCATGACATAGTAGATTTTTATGATACCTTTATCAAAATCCTGGGAAATATTCCTTATGGAACCTTATTTATGATCTATGGAGATATATTTATGAATGTCAAGTGTTTATGTTGTAGGAACATTTCCATGTTAGACCTCATGTACTTATGTTCATGTTATTTCTCATGTTCTTATGATCATATTATGACTCCTTTTTGTATTTTCATGTTAATTTATTAACCATGATGTTTCATTATGTCCTCCTTTCCTTTCATATCACTTATTGGGATTTATAGGCCACCATATCTTATTTTTTCCCATTTTAAAAGGAATTTCAATCAATGGGTTGCATATTGGATTGTTACATATGTAGAGAAAAATTTTGTGATGAAGTGTACTATAAACATAGTGTTAATTATGTAATTTTACCTAGTTCTAGAAGACATCAATATTTTGATCATGGGTGTTTATTTTAACTTTTGTGATGATTTAAATAGTATATATATTTTGTACTACATCTGTGGGTGTATTTTGGGGGTGACATAATTATGAAAAATTCATTTATATTATTCCTTTAATAATATTTTTTTTCATGTTTATTCATTATTTCTAAGAACTCAATTAGGGCCAATCTCTATAGAGTATTTGAGATAAGTGTTTCTTTAGTTACACATTCTTTTTAAAAATCAACATTATGATAAGAAGGACGTATAAGAAATTCATCATTAATTAAATCATCATATAATATAAAAATAATAATATCTTCAGTTTTGAGTGTCTTTTTAACCATTTATGATAAATATCCTTCCTTAATATTTAGTATGTCTCATACGATAGATGTAATTTCAATTGTAAGTTCATATTCAAACATGCACTCATAGACAGTTATAGGATCGTTCAAAATAAAATATTTGGAATTCCTTCCATATAAATATAGTTGGTATCTATATAAATAAAATGAAATCGTTCCCAACAAAATATTAAATTCATTTAAATGATTATTTACATTATTTTTAGGAAACAAATACATAAAAATGTCTAGAATAGAGTAGAAATAAACATGATATGTGTACATCAGAACAATATGTGTTTTATTGGAAACTAAATTTCTAACCACTGAGTATATGAATTAATATTCCTAAAGAATTATCTTGATATAAATTAATTTATATGAATGAACTGAAATAAGATTCTTTAAAATATGGGAGTACATGCAACCACCATACGATCATCATTCTATCTTTAGTCCCTTACTAAAAGAAAAATTAATAATGTGAGTATGAAGATTCATTAATGAATATGAGGAATTATGTTATTTTAAAAAGAAATATTATGATATCGTATATTATGTAAACTTAATTCAACCTATTATACTTTAACTCCATATCTTATAATGATGGATTGACATAAGTTTCCTTAAATTCTATCCTCTCATTCAATATAATATTTTATAATGAGAACATGTATTAAATAAATCAAATAACCTTAGAGTTTCTAGCTCAGTGAGGAGTCTTATTCCCATTCGTCGTGCACTGATACAAGAGGTATTTGATACTAATACAACTTTTTTGGTGTTTTTACACCTAAGTGAATCTATACCATAGTTGAAACAGGTTGCTCGAATATAGAAAGTGATGTTTTTTCATTGAAAATAACAGTTCAATATTTAACATAACATAGTATATTCTCCTAAACATAGTCTTATCTTATGGGTTCCAATTAGAGTTTTGTAATCCAAATATCTAAAAATAGTTATTCCTTGATCAGATACCAAATGAGGAAACTTGAGCATCTCATATTTGAACATTTCATCATTTTAGATAAATATTTAATACATTCCAGAAAAATACATGAATTAAGACCATATAGGATTAAAGTATTTGGAAACTAGATACATGATACACATATTGAATAAAATATATTCAACATCTCCCACAAAGAACTTCTCACATATTACACTTATTATAAAATTTCATAACTTTTAACTATATTTATAACATGAGGAAAATGAGAACCTAATAAAGGATAATATTAGATACATAGAATGGGTAAACATAAGAGATACACATTAATAATATTGTGTGAACATGAGTATAAAGGTATGAGAACATGATCATAACATATGAAAGTCATACCCAGTCAGTGAAAGATCATTAATCATTAATCATGGCCTAATGTTTTGTTATAATAAATTACATATTTCATTTGCGTGTGGAATCATAAATAATCAATCACGATCCATGATAAATATTCTTAATTATAATTCATAGGAACCATTAAAATTGATGATAATGGTGGATCAAGGGAACGACAATGAGAAATGGGGAAACATTAAATACGGTGAAGTGGGGGATAACCTGAAACTAAATTATGTAGAAATCATAAATGATCTGAATCATTCTGATCATGTGGGTAATAGTGTGTTATATCAACTCGAGGGTAAATCTAACTCGAAGTCAAGTGACAGTGTTTCTCGTGTTTCCCTATGAAATAATTTTTTTGAGGTTGTTATGTCTGCTACCTCTCAATCCTTTGATGAATTTGATAAACCTTTTATAGGGTGTGTAAACAGAAAAAGAATAATTGTGCATTTATCATCCAATAAGGATGAAATGGGAGAGTAAGATCATATTTGAAAATTATATATTATTGCACGATTCTTATTCTCTAAGGAAAAAACAATTTGAAAATTTCATGAGCTCACTCAATGAATTAAGTAGTTTTCTGGCTTTTATGATTGGAAAATTATTTCCATGGGTAGTGGTTACTACTTTGTATGGTTCCCATATGATGATTGTAAGAGTCGGGCTTGGAAAATGTAGAAACTATGACTAAAACCTTTATTTCTGATAATCAAGAATGGGATAAGAATTTTGATCCAACTAATTTAAGATTCACATTTACTCAAATGTGGATTCATATTTATAAATGTAATTGGATTTATTAGAATGTAAAACCCTAACCCCAGGAGGCCAAATCTGGTGCATTAGTTTAATAAATTGTCATTATTTCAAGGAATCATGTCTCGAAGGACCTATAAGTTTAGTAGTCATAGAAATAAGATACATAAATAAGTTCAACATTACAACATGCAAGAAAATACAACAGTAATTTATTTCATTAGAAATATTCATGCCTCCTAGATTATGCATGCCTGTCACTCATAACTAACATCTTCATATATTGGGAAAATGACACATATGAAAGGGGAGAGCTCAAACTATCATTAAGGGTAAGCAATACATTAGAAGATAACATAAACATTATCCATGGTGAATAATTGAAAACACATGACTTTACAAATAATAAACATAGACACATTATTGCTGGAATATGAGATGAGTAAATAATTCCATAAAAACAAAGTCATGGGTATTCTACTAGTCGAATAACCCCTTAATCCATTAATAATTTTTTCATAATTATGGAATGTATAATGTCGTACATTCTGAAACATTTTTTCCAATCCTTGGCCAATATGTCTAAAAATGATTAAGGCCTTGACCAAAACCATATATCAAATTTGGTAAAGGCCTTGACTAATTCCACATCTAATTGTCTCTTTAGACCTACTGATGCATCGAGGAGCTATAGGGGGCTCCACCTGTCACTTACTATGTCCAATGGATTCTTCATATAAAAAGAATTTAACATAAAATAAAAATTCATAATAAAACTAGCATACGAAATGTCAATACTTTATCCATAAACCATGAATGGTATAAAAATAACACATCCATAGTAAAACATATCAAAAAACCTTCAATACAATATGGAATATTTGTATTATAATAAATAAACTTCAAACAATTTTATAATCCATCAAAGGATGTTGACATATATGCAAATGATTTCTAAAACACTTTGAAAGAAATATCCCTTTTCATGAAAAATTTTAAAAGCCACACAATTTATAACGAAAGATATTTAATGTCAATTTTGAACAAAATAGTCCAATTCCACTTTGAAACTATTGAAAGAAACTAACATTTTAAAAACAATTGTGTCCATATAAATAAATCCTTAAAATAATTTTGAATACATGGACATTAATGAGAATGGATTAGAAGAATAAATCTTTAAAACATTTAAAAGGATGTTTCAGTTAAAGTGTCCCTTAAGATGAATAATTTTAAAAACTCTTTTATAAAACATGGACATTAATAATAAATATGCCTCAGTAAAAACATACATATAAACAATCTCGGATAATAATGAAATTGAGGATATAACCCTTACCTTCTACATTCCTTTGGTCGAGGGTACATTTTACCTCCAGTATAATGACCATAGTATGTTATTTAATTATATAATAACCATATTAATATTTATTATATCATGCATGATTCATTTATGACATTATACAAGACATTTAATAAATATTTCCATGTTAAATTAACATTTTGGGTAATAATCACTTTCATTATCGTATGTGTTTTACCATGTTATTCTTGATCGTATCACTTAGATCATGATTCAAATACATCCATAATATAAAACATGATTTATATATACTATATATTTATAATATAAACATGTATAATAGACATATATATGAAATGGAAAACATCGTTTATGGAGATGGTCGGTCATACGTACGAATAAACGATGTTTCTGTTTTCATATCATATTGAACGGAACTAAGTGAATACGATATATTTAAGTAAATATATATATATATATATATATATATATATATCTCCAATATCATTATTATGTCATATATTACATACTTATTAAGGATATTTATATTTATAATCATCGTTGAATGGTGAACGTGGAAATAAATCTCATCGCATTGTGGAGACGATAATTTGTACGTGCGCACAAGAAAAAATGTCATTATATTGATTGTGAAATCATATGTAATTGGATGGTATATCATATATAAAGAATAATTAAAATGTTATATTTATTATTTACTTCAGTTATTCTCATTATTATACCAATCCAAATAATTAAGTGTTTTAATAACAAACTAATCCACAACGTGAAGACGGTAAGCCGTATGTACGCACGTATGGTGACTTTCTAATTTATAGGATGGTTAGAATAATGAATATGATTGTACCGTATTTATAATAAAATCACAATATGTATTATGTACTGGGGTTATTATTTTGGTATGAAAACAACAAAGAAAGCTGAAGTCTAAGAAGAAAAGAACATGCAAGAGGGTGGTGAAATTATTACCTCTTCCTCGAGCATTTCCATTTGAGTTGGTCCAAAGGGATCCATAGGTTTACTTTATGACCAAAGTGATCCATCTAGGATGCTTTGAGGAAGTTTGGAGGATATTTGGTCTGGTTTTGTCAGAACCAAATTGCTTTGGAGGTGTGATTTTGAGAGAAGGGAACATGCCCTTTTATAAGAGTGGTGAGGGTCACATTAGGAAAAGATTAAAAGATTAATTTATTATACAATAATATTTGGTTTAAAATAGATCAAAATGAATTTATTTCAATAAATAGGTGGTTATATGTCTAAATCCTTTCATCCAAAAGGTTCTAGAAAAATTTATGTTACTATTTTAACCTTATTTTTTATATTTCACTCATAGTTAAATAGATTAACTTTTACCGTGTCTTCTTGTATTCTTACACTATATGGTTAATAAACAAAATATAAACATCCAAGAGAACCTCAAGTGGTTAATTAATGATATATATAATATTATTTAATCCCTTTGTATGATTATTATATTTTTAGAAATATTATATCAACTAATAATATAGTATTTGTTTTCATAACTAATTTAGGTCAATTTTAACACTAGTTGGTATTTTGTTTTATTGAAAGCCATAAAAACATTTTCACTTTGAAAAAATTTATTTAATCAACATTAACATGTCTTATTATCCTATAAAATTAGTTTAATTCATCAGATGTCTCAATTTATATTTATTTGGATATTTATAATCCCAATTATTTTAATCTTTTATTAAAACGGTAATTATTGCATCATCACTGTGTCATAAATAAGTTTTATTATTTAATGTCTAAAAATTATAAATAAAATAACATTATTTAGGAAATAGTTTAATCTTTATAATGAATATTTATAGTCAAATTTATATTTTGTATAACCCTATATTAAGAATGGATTAGATAATAAACATTGAATTTAACACTTTTAACTCTTCTTTAAATATAATAATAATAAATATCCTAATCTAATCCAAGTGGGACTAAAGGATCATATTTTATTCCTATGTTTTTTTGGGTCTAAATGAACCTATCCAATTTAATTATAACATGTGTTAGGGTAACTATAATATCATTTTTTCCATTATTTAACCTATTTACTTTAAACTGTGGTAATATAAAAGTCAAAAGTAACTATTCACCATAAATTATTTTCATCTTATTGAACAAAATTTTACTTACTGATATCAACTGTGTATCTCAAGTTTTGGAAATTCAATTCACAAAAGTGATAAAATTATGTTTCATGCAAATTTGCAAATTCTCCTAGAAGGTGGGTAAATGTTGGTAAAAAGGTCTATAAAAATTCATACATCTAATTTTATGATAAAATGGCTCCAATTAATTACATTGAACTTATATAAGTATTATATATCAATTTTGACTTAAAATAAATATATATAAAATGAGTAATTAGTTAAATAAAATGTCAGTTTTAAACAATATCGCAGTGTTTTTCACTATTCATCAAAAATTGAATGTTTTCAAAAAAATTCCAAAAATTCACCATAATCATATTTTGATATTATGTATCCAAAAATCATTATTATTTTATCAAATTAAAAACCTAGCAGTTTCATTAATTAAGGTAAAATTATTTCCCATTGTCAAAACCAAAAAGTGGGTTTTTAAAAAGTAAAAACTATCAAAAGATTGACATGTGTTTATGTGAAATTTAAATGTGAAATTACTTACAATGAACTAAATTTAATTAAATGCTAAAAATATAATATAATTATATTTCAAAACCATTCAAATGATTAATTTAACACTATAAATTATTTCAATTAATACATAGTATTTTTCTCTATTCATCAAAATATGAATGTTTTCAGAAAAGTAACAAAAAAATTTCTAAACTAAATTTTTATGACATGCTTATAAAAAAGTATTTAATTTTATTATGTTAAATATATAAAAGTGTCAACTATTGTTTTTAAAAAGTGTTTTCCATTAAAAAGCGGCAAAATTTCATTATTTTAAAAAATACTTTTTTTATCTGAAAAAATAAATTTGTTCTTATATTATATCTAGGAAACACATAATATGTATGTTAAAATAATATAGTGTATATTATATTCAAAATGCAGTAAATACAATTTATATCTGCTTTTTGAACGAATAGATTGTTGTTGTGGTTCATTCGAACTCGGTGTAGCGTGTAGCACAAGCTAATAAATTACTTCAATAAGATAACATACTATGAAATCCTGGTGTGTTACATTCTCCCCTACTTCATTAAATTGCATCCTTTCAATTTAAAATTGTTCATAGAAAATAATAGGATAAAAATATTAAAATACCTTTGTGGAAAATACACATAGGAAATTGGGCTAAAAAAATTTAGTCTTAATAAGAGGGAAAGGGAAATGAAAAAATCACCACCAAATTATGATATAGATTAAGAGAATATAGGTGTCAATTATAGACACATAATTGGAGGGAAGACGTAAATATTTATAAGGAGTGATTGAGGTCATCAATCACAATCAAGTGTAAAATTGAGGGCGTCAAATCCATAAATCTAAAATGATTCAAAATATCATTGGTTCAAAAAACATAAGGTATTAATATAACACATTTTTGGGTTTAATATGTATTCCCTAAAGATTAAGAATTATTTTCTTTATAGATTTAATAAATATATACTTGACACATAGAGTATTATCCTTCAACTAATTCCTACCACAAATTTTTCTTTCACTCCAAAAGATAATTTAATTCAAAAATATTTTATTTATCTCAATCATATGGGGTTTAAAAAATAGTGAATTTATAATTTATTTGTCAGAATATTTTAAAATAACTACATTATACAAACCAAGACATGACATATGTCAGTTGTAGGTGATGCACCGTTGTCACCCTTCTGTTGGGGATTCAAGTCTCACAGCCTTCCAGGACGTGACGAGTTATCGCCTAGCCTTTAGGTTGTCATTTTTATAACAATCCAAATACAATCTTAAGAAATTATTTAACATTAATAACATTATCCAATGTTAAACTTAATCCATTCCATCCTTTAGACTTATCCAAAATACTTCTGTCCAAAAATCAAAGTCCAAAATTTATATGGAAGGAAAACACATTGAAGTTTTATTTTTTTCCACATAATAAAATGTGAATACTATCATTATGTATTATTTTAAAACACAGTAACACACTGAATTATTGTAAATCCATAATTATTACAATCATGATCCCTTATTCATTATAAAATACTTGATATACTCCTTATATCCGAAAATGTTGTAAACTCCAACAATAATGGAATAAACAAACCATTAATCAGTTCCAAGGATGTCAATAATACACAATATAATTTATCCAAATCAATAATTTCAAATTGCAAAATCAACACCTAAGTATCAGGACCATATTATATTTTTATGTTTCCTTCAACCATGTATTTTCCAAAAAGTTTAACTTCCTATTGAGTCACTTTTCATGGTACCAAACAATCTCAAATCCTTAATGAAATAGAACTACAGTACAATCCTTATATACTTCATGATTATTATATCCATTACATCATTGATACAATACTAAAATGACATAATTATTTGATATAAATATATGAACATTAGTCATTATATTTCATATGTGGTAATATTATAACATGATTATTATCCAACAACATCATTTGTGTTATACTCTGATGATTTGGACATTGATTCGCGTAGTTTCCTAACTCTTTGCAGATGAAGCATTGTACATTTGAAACCTTTTTCATTCCCTTGCAATCATGTACTTTATTTCCTTTTTCACCACACTTATAACAAACTCCCATTCCCTTTACACATTTACCAAGGTGATTCTTTCAACAATTATCACATATTGGAAAATCCTTCAATCCCATATTCCCTTTATCAATCTTTGTCTCTAACATCTTTTCTTATCTGTCTTACGTTCAAATCCATAGAACTCAGATAATACTTTACTAAACATATTAACACATGATACTATTTCTTTATATGATGATAATACATGGGATACTATTTACATTCTAAATGATGGATTAATACCATGAAATATATGATCCTTATTACTCATTGGATCATGTGTATTGATGGAGTTCTCATTCCATCTACTGGGAAACATTTCTAAAAAATGTCATACACTCGGATAGGTTATGAATCGCAGTGCATAATTCCAAACTTGTAAAATACCTAACATAAGTTGAAAATATTATGCATATAATCTGTTATCATAAAATGTTTTATTTGAGGAAATATATACTCATAAACCATTCATAATGATTTTTAAATAAAATGAAAATTATCCTAAACATATCCCATGGGAGTGTAGTAACCAAGAGTGCATCAATGCCCGTTGTCATGCACCAATTCCCATTCAATTCTAGATCAAAGTGGTGTTTTCAGGTATTACTCCTAGGTACATCTGCGCCAGAGCCGCCTCTACCAGCTCGTATACAGACATGGGTTTATTTCATGGAAAACTCACAAAATCTATACAGTACCAAAATTATAGGAATTTATTCTATACTAATCATCAACATCTATCTTAGGGTAGTGATATCTAATCAGAGTTTTCCAAAATCTTGTTTCTATGGATTTTACTAATCTTCCTCTGATACTAACTATAATGCCCTGAACCCAAAATCCTAGATCCAGTGCATTATTTTAATAAATTGGCATGATTACAAGAAATCAGGTCCTGAAGGACCGATAATTTTAGCAGTTTTGGAAATAAGATACATACATAAGTTCAACCTTACAAAAAGAAAAGAAATGCATCCCAAATTTATTCCATTAGAAATATCCAAGCCTCCATGATTATCCCTTCAAGTCACTCATAACTAACTTTTTCATATCTTGGGAGATTGAATCATAAGAAATGGGTGAGCTCAAACACTCAGTAAGGGTATGTAATACAACACAAGATAACATAAACACTATGTATGGTGAATAATTCAAAACACATTCCATTACATAAAATAGACATGAACACTTTATGGATGGAATATGATCTGAGTAAATAATTCCATAAAAAACATAGTCAGGGGTAATCTACTTGTCGAATAACCACTTGAAATATCAATAATATTTTCATAATGAGGGAATGTATAATGCAGGAAATTCTAAAACATTTTGTCAAGGATTCATCCAAGACATCTAAAAATGATTAATGCCTCTGCCAAAACCATATATCAAATTTGGGAAAGGCCTCGTCCAATTACTCATCTAATTGTATCATTAGATCTACTGATGCATCGAGGAGCTATAGTGGGCTCCACCCATCACTTACTATGTCAAATACATTCCTCATATTAAATGGTTTAAACATAACAAAAAAATTCATATTAAAACTAGCCTATGAAATGTCAATACTTTATCCATAAACCATGAATTGTATAAAAATAACACATCCCAAGCCAAACATATCACAAAAACATTAATACAATATAGATGATTTTTATCATAATAAATCAACATCAAACAACTTTAAAATCCATCAAAGGATATTGATATAGATGAAAATGATTTGTAAAAAATCATTGAGATAAATATCCCTTTTTCATGAAAACATTTAAAAGACACACAATTTATAAAGAATGACATTTAAAGGCATTTTTGAATAAAAGTGTCCTATACCAATTTGAATCTTTTGAAAGGAATTAACATTTTAAAAACATTCATGTTCATATAAATAAATCCTTGAAATCATTTTGAAAACATGGACATTAATGAGAATGGTTTAGAAGAATAAATCTTTAAAAAATATAAAATAATGTTTTAGTTAAAAAGTACATTAAGAATAATCCATTGGAAAACTCTTTTATGAACCATGGACATGGATAATAAATATTTACCAATAAAAACTTGCATATAAACAATATTGGATAAGAATGATATTGAGAAATTAACCCTTACCTTCCACTTTCCTTTGGTTGAGGGTATGTTTTACATCCTTTATAATGACCATTGTATATTATTAAATTATACCAAAACCATATTAATATTTATTATATCATACAATATTCATTTATTACTTTATAATAACCATTTAATAATAATTTCCATGTTAAATTTACATTTCAGTTAATAATTTCCTTCGTTATCGTACTTATTTAAACATGTTATTCTTGATCGTATAACTTAGATCATGATTTCAATACTACCCAAACAAAATTATTTATATGTCATATATATTTAGAATTTAAATATTTATTATAGGCATATATATAAAATGTAAAACACCATTTATGGAGACAGTTGGTCTTACGTACGCATAAACAATGTTTCCGTTTTCATGACATATTGAACGGAACTATGTGAATAAGGTATATGTAAGTACATACATATATATATATCAAGTATAATTATAATATCATATGTTACATAATTATTAATGATATTTATTTCTATAATCATCATTGAATGGTGAACGTGGAAATGAATCTCATTGCGTCGTGGAGATGGTAATCCATATGTATGCACGAGCGAAAATATCATTATATTGATGGTGAAATTGTATGTAATTAGATGGTATATAATATATATAAATAATTAAAATTTTATATTTATTATTTACATAAGTTATACTCATTATTATACCCATCCAAATAATGTAGTGTTTTAAAAACAAACTACACTATGGCGTGGAGACGGTAAGCCCTGTGTATGCACGTATAGCGACATTGTCATTTATTAGATAGATAGAACAATGAATATGGTTTTACCATATCTATAATAAAATCAAAGTATGTAGGAGGTACTGGAATTATTATTTATGTATGGAAAAAACAAATAAAGAGGAAGTGGAAGAAGAAAAAACTTGATAAGGGTGGTGAAATTATTACTTCTTCTCCAGGTGTTTCATTTTGAGTTGATCCAAAGGGCTCCATAGGATGTATTTATGATCCAAGTATGGCCTCTAGGATGATTTGAGGGATGTTGGGAGGACATCTGGGTAGGGTTTGGCCGAGCCAAATGGTGTTGGAGGTGTGATTTTGAGAAAAGGGGAAGTGGCATTTAATAAGAGGGTTGAGGGTCACTTAAGGAAAAGATTAAAATATTAATTTATTATACAATCATATTCGGTTTATAATGGCTAAATAGAATTTTATTTCGAGCCTTATGTGGTTATGGGTCGTAATCCTATAAAATAATAGGTTTTACACAAATTAAGGGTACCATGTTTACGTTATCTTTTAAATTTAACTATATGTTATATAGTTTAACTTTTACCTTGTCTTCTTGTTTTCTTACACTATATAGTTAATAAACATAGTCTAAACAACCAAGAGAACATAAAGTGGTTAATTAATGACATATATAATACTATTTATGACTTTTTCCCTTACCATATATTTTTATTAATATTACATCAACCAATAATATAATATTTGTTTTAATTACAAGTTTCATTCAATTTTTTACACTATTTGGTATATTGTTTTTTGTGATAGTCATAACAACCTTATCACTTTGAAAAAAAATTATCCAATAAACCTTACCATGTAATATTAACCTAGAAAATTATTTTAATTCATCTGAAGTATCAATTTATATTTATTTTGATATTTATAATATCAAATATTTTAATCATTCATTAGTAAGGTAATTATTGCATCATCATTGTGTCATAAATAAATTTAAATATATAATGCATATAAATGATAACTAAAATACTATTATGTATAAAATATTTTTATCTTTCTAATTAATTTTTATAGTATAATTTATCTTATGTATAACCCAATATTAAAAATTATTTTGTTAATAAACATAGAATTTAACACTTTTAACTCCTTATATAAAATAATAATAAATATCCTAATCTAATACAAGTGGACCTAAAGGATCATATTTTATTCCTAATGGTGTTTTTGGTATAAATAATCATATCCAATATAATTAAGAGATGTGTTGGGGTAACTATTATTTCATTTTTACCATTAATTAATCTATTTACTTTTAACGGTGTTAAATAAAAGTCAAAAGTTACTATTAATCAAAATTTATTTTCATCTTATTGAACCCAATTTTAATTACTGATATCATCTGTGTCTCTCATATTTTTTAAATTAAATCCACAGAAGTGATAAAATTGTGGTTTATGAAAACTTGCAAATGTTTTTAGAAGGTTGGTAAAAGATGGTAAAAAGTTCAATAATAATTTATACATCTAAGTTTATTATAAAATTACTCCAATTAATTAAATTGAAATTATATATGTATTTTATATCTATTTTGACTTAAAATAAATTTATAAAAAATAATTAATTATTTAAATAAAAAGTCGGTTTTAAATTATATCGTACTGTTTTTCAATATTCATCAAAAATTCAATGTTTTCAGAAAAAGATCCAAAATTCACCATAAAGTACTTTTGTTATTTTGAATCAAAAATTGATGTTTATTTTACCTAATTAAATATCTATAATTTTCATTAATTATTTTAAAATTAATTCCCATTGTCAAAACCAAAAAGCGGGATTTTTAAAAGAAAAAACTATAAAAATATTGAAACGTGTTTATGTCAAATTTAAATGTGAAATTACTTATGATGACTGATATTGTATTAGATGATAAATATATAATATAATTATACTTCAAAATATTTTCAATTCCTATTTTAACACTATAAATTATTTCAATTAAAAAAATTATTTTCAATTAAATCATAGTATTTTCACTATTCATCAAAATATGGAAGTTTTCAGAAAAGTACTACAAAATTATCCAAAAATAAAATTTATGTCCCTATTATAAAGAAGTATTTAATTTAATTAAATTGAATACATAAAAATGTCAAATATTTATTTTAAAAATGTTTCTCCATTAATAGGCGGTAAAATTGTTTTTTGGAAAATACATCATTTATCTAAAAAAATGAATTTTTTCTTATATAATGTCCAAGAAACACATAATATGGATGATAAAATTATATATTTTATAATATTAAAAATGTAATAAATACTATTTATACTCGCTTTATGAATGACTAGTTTGGTAATGTTGTGGCGTGCTCGAACTCGGTGTTTCATATAACACAAGCTATTAAATTACAATAAAGAGATGGCGTACTATGAAATCTTGGGGTGTTAAATGTAATATGAGGATTATCTAGGTTATAAAATCCACGATTGGAAATCCCATTAGGTTGGAAATGAAAAATGAAAATCTAAGGTTTAGATACTATTCCCGAATCTCAGTTGAGGTAGATATATCCAAACACATTGTGAAATATGTGGATCTCATCATAAGAGATGACAATATTATTATTGTGATTCAATATGAAAGGAAGCCAAAATTTCACCAATTGAAATATTTTGGGGCATTTAGTATCTGGATGAAAATGTGATATTGAATGCAGCTTTTATAACCACAAAGAGCGTGATGTGACTATCTGTAGGAAGAAGAAATGGAAGGATAATTTTAATCTTAAATCCCAATTCAACGGTCTTCCACATAAGGTAAAAATTTACAAAAGAATGATGCATTACATAACAGAGACTCTAGAAAATCTGAGACATTTGAACAAGGGGAAGGTCGTTCCAAATTTCATCTTATTAAATCCATTAACAACATGGTTGTTGTGATTTCTCTTCCAGAGATATGATTTCTTACTAAAGTGTTCTAGGATAATAGTCAGATTTTGTAAAGATTGTCTAATAGTGATATGGTTATCAATTTGAAATTTCTTCCAGGAACTCACACAAAATATGTGCATTGTCCAGATGATATGCTGGAAACCATGGTTGAAAACATTAATGATCATTCTCTAGAAACCATAGGGGATCTCATGGAGTAGGCTCAAATACATGCTAGTGAGGTCACTCTCCCATTTTAAGCACATTCTCCCAGTATGGAAGATTCTCTAAATGGGACTCAATATGGGACAATGTTTACTCAAGAAGGCCCCATGAATTATGTTATATCCATCTCAAAGCTCCTCGTGGTGATAATTAAATGGCCTATAATCCATATTTACCTATTCATAGTGGTCAAATGGTTACACAAACTAGTGATTCTCTAATTACTATGTCGGGTTCACGAGTCATGGTAGTAAAGGAAATTCCTACACCTTATGATGGGAATACACCTGAACATCCACATTTTCAGTATAATATACTCACATCACATATCCAATATTCTAAAGAAAATGAGTTAGACATGGTATTCAGACATGTACTTGCATCAATGTCATCCAAGAAGAGATTCCCCACATAAATTCAAACTGATAATGGGAAATTATATAATAAATTTACCACCTTTGAGTGGTGTTTTTAGGTTTTATGAATCTGAAGAAATGCATATACTTGAGTAGGTTGTTAATATATCCTAGAAGGACAATGAGGAAAATAATGTTCTCACTGTATACATCAAAGAGTCTAGAATATTCATTATATCAAAAGGATAAGAGAACGAATTAATAGAGAAGAAATTAAAAGTACATGTGAATAAGAAATAACGAGGAGGTCCACCAAAAGGGGAAAATATCATAAATAATGATTATATTCTATTGGAATTGTCAATCTCTTGGGAATTCCATAATGGAAAAATCCATTAAAATTTTTATTATGGCCTACAAACCAATTCATGATGTAATTACAAAACCAAACCGTTTATTTGATAATTGGAGAGGGTTTAAGTTGGATTCTCTTGTATATAGGTTTGTGTAACACAACTCTCATGAATCCAATATGGATCATCTGTGGGACTTAATGAACGAAACCATCCACATTAATACATGTCGTAGGATGTTTTAGAGTATTATTATATCTTACAAAAAAGTTGATAATGTGATATAAATACAATTTTTGTATGTCTAAATTTGATATATTTGGAGAATGTAATTAATGGGATGATTTCACAATAACTTATGTGTGGATGGATAAAAAATTATTGATTCCTAGAGAGATCAACTTTTTTTTGAAAACCTAAAGATAAAATTGGATATAATTTTAACCAGAATACCAATTTTTAATTATCTTCTTAAATTTGTCATTGTAATCATGTTGAATACCATGTTTCATTATTTGACTTCACATGATGTAGATACACATAGAATGGTAAGAAAGAATGAAAACATTATAAATGTTTCTTACAAATTGATGATCAAAGTGCTTCCCTAGGGATTTCAAGACTCACACTTCCCTAACATCACTTTTTTTACAGTTATATCATTGTTTATATTAACACACAATGAAAATGATCTACTCCTAATCTATTTTGGTTAGACAATGGATGTCTTTTGTTTCCTGGATGTATAGAAATTGTGCTAGTAGAATGGAAAATACAGCCTATTGGAAGCAATTTTCAAAATCTGCATGAGAAATTAAAACACACAAAGAAACATCTCATGGAATAGAGAAAGAATAGTATTCTAAAGATGATATTAACATTAAGTCTCCTAAAGAAGATATTTCTTGCATTGAAATCATGAATTCGAATCATATTACTCTATCTATAGATGAGATAATGGCCCATCACAAGATTATTGGTTTAGTAATTATAATGGATAGGCTATAAAAAACATCTGAATGTTAGATATCAAAAATTTAGATACATGAATTATGAATTCTTCTATAGACTACATAAATAGAAGAAATCATGAGTAGGGGATAAGGAAATCGACACTAATGGACATATTTATACTTCTGAAATGATATTTCTATATAGGTTTTGGATCAATTGGGGGGTATAATCTAATTATGGGTAGTTCAACACACAAAACTAGTTGAAAACATAATTACATAAAAACATGATCATAATAATCCATATCTTATAATTACACCACTCAAAGAGGCAATCAATGTGGGTCTCTTCTATCTTAGTATTGTGGCTGCTCCTAGTCTAGATTGGTTCTCTAAAAAAAATTCCATGTATTTTTGGGATGTATTGTAGGATGATATTAATCAAGAAATAAATGAATTCTTCATTCATTCCTATATTCCATAGAGGATAAATGATTCCATCATTTCCCCAATACCAAATAAGGAAAACTATATTGATATTATGGATTTCATGAAAATTGAACTATGGAACAAAATTACTAACCACATCAATAATATAATTAGGAACATCATTTTAGAAAGGGTTTGCGATAAGATCACAACAAATCTGTTTGCCTTTGATCGTTGAAGAAGAAAACAAAATTACCTTTTCCTAGCATCAAAGAGTGTCAAATTTGTGTGGAGAAATAGGAAGGAATGAAACATTACAAATAAAAGTTACATCTCCAGTTCCATTGAAACATTAAAATAGATATTCATTTTTAGGCACTTGAAAGGTATGGTTCACCAATGTATTCTTCATGTTGATCAACACCATCGATTTTTCATCCGGGATGCCCATTCTTATAAATGAAGCACCAAATGGATTCTTTCACTCCATCCAAGTTATGAGACACGATGGCCCATTGTATGTAATTTTATATTCTATTTTAGAATATTATGTAAGTAGATGTTTTAATTAAATTTCCTATATTGGAATCTACAAGAAAATCAATGTGGGTAAAAATAATTTTTTCCATCACATTTATTGTATATTGATGAAATTCATTTTGATGGACAATGGCCTAAGAGGATGATATCATCTATAATGGATATTTTCACACATTATGAATGGGTGGATGAATAAAATTTCTAGTGATAAATCGTTTATTATATTTGGTAATGGAATACTAGGTGTTAAGAAGAATAGTAAAACTAGATGTCTTGGGATGAAATTGGGATCTCTGCCTTTTCACTATCTTGATGTCACCATATTTTGTGGATAAGAGAAAATACAATACCTGAAAGGCATATAATATGGTATTGTTAATAATTATGCTACCAAGAATGTAAGGGCAATGTATCTAGATGGGTGGATATGTATTTTTAATTCAGTGATCATATCTAATTTTTTATACTAATTTTCACTGTATATATTTCTTGGATGTCTTAATGATTAGCATCAAAGCATGAAAGGAATTTTATAACCATAGTATCAATCCATGAAATAATGATTGTAACTATTTCCTAGAAGGAATTTATCAAGCCATTTGAATTGGGGGGCCTTGGGTTCAAGTTTATCATGATATTTAATGATGTCCTTATTTGGATATTCACATGGGGTTTCATCTCCAATGATGTTTCTGGTGACTTATTAAGAAACAAATTTAAGGGGAAGATTCTAAATGGATACAAGAACAATTTTGCATCATCTGTGTGGGTATCTCTCAAGAACTCATTTATGGTAATCATCTATGATGCAATTTTTCTGGTGATTAGGAGCTCTAATATCAATTGTTGAAATATGAAATGGCATAAAATACCTCTACAGAATAGCATGAATGATCTTCCTAAAGTAAGGAATTTCTCAATTGATTATTTTTTTAAAACAATGAACACTTTTGACAATATGGTTTCCTATCAAAATGATCTTGAAATTTAAACCCATACCTTTATGGAAATTGTTACTCTAATATGGAAGCATAATAATAATGTAATGTTTAATAATATGGAGTACTACCAGGTGAAATTTTCAGTCTATAATAATTCACCGTCTTAGATCATGAACATCAAGACCTTGTTAATTCAAGCATACCAATTTATTCTAATTTGGTGGAGTTGGAGAAATATTCTTCCTATGAATGATCAACCTAAAAATGATGGAATTTGTCTTTATTAAAATTTCAATTTATGTATGCGAGATGAGTAAAATAAAAAACATCTATATTTGGAGTGTGAATATACTAGAAAACTATTTTATTACACACGATTTCTATTTGAACTAGATATTGAAACAAATATACAGGTCGTGGAATTGATATGAAGGAATTCAAATGATGGATTTAGTGAACGAGTTCACAACCTATTGCAGGTATCAAGTGCATTTGTACTCTCTGTTTTATAGAGTGATCATAATTCAATACAATTTTTCCAAAAGAATCAATCTATATAGATTGTAATTATTCCTATACATATTGTTTTTTTTGCATCTTTGATAGTGAAAACCTGTGAAATAAATAATACCCTTTATGATTTATATACCCTATGGATTCTTATGTTTCTAGTCGATTGAAGAAACCAAAATCTTTCAAATATATTTTCAGATAACTCTGATAAACCGATGGATCAATGTGAATGGGTAAGAGCCATTTTTAGTACTCTATGACCAGTAAGATGCGGTAGTGTTTTCCATTCACATCATGGATTTTTTAAGGTATAAATTTATCATTACAATAAATTTGGGTATCCTATGAAGCTGAATTATGTGATATGATTTATGCAGTCAGGTATATTGTCCAATTTAATTAGAACATGTTATACAGTGAATCAAATTGTAAACCTGCAGTACAATCCTTGAAAACAATAACACATAATGTGCCATAGAGAGTGTAACATCACTAGATTGACTTATTCAAAATGGTATCTAAACTCAATTTGGTAATCTCACATGTATATATGGAGGAAAATCTCGTGTGGGATACTTTTTCAATGAAATCAGTCATTGAGATAAATATAATGTGGTCTTTTATGACCCAAAACTATTTTGTTCTTGTTTTGGAGGCAGACATGTGTGGTGTCATGTACACAGAATTTTTTAATTATTCCCTATATTTTTAATTCATCTTCCAATTTTTTAATAAATTTCTTATGACCAGTTTCGACCGGTTCCAACACTTTTTAGATTTATAATATATTGGTTGGTTGAACACCCATACGGATAAGAAAAATTCATTAGTCCAAGAACATTCAAATACTATCATAATGGATTGGGATCACAATATATTTCATCATTTCCATAGTAAATATTCACTCCCAAGACTATCATAATGAAATGATTACCTTGATTAACTCTATTTAGTCCCCATTCAAACCCTTTTTTTCTTCTGTTATATCAGTCATTATCCAATAAATTAGTGATATATATAATTTTGGTACCACCAATAACATAATAAATATATATATTTGTGCATATTATCATAAACATTTATAATATCATTATAAAGTAACCTATAGAAAATAAATAGTTTTCATAATCACCTCATTGATAATTTTTTTAATCTATATTGGGAAATTAAATGTATGGTTTCGTAAAGGTATTCATTATCCCATCATTGATAAATAACCCGATGAGATATAATTGTTTTTTATGTAATCATCCTATGATGATCATAATAATAATTCATCCAGAAAAGATGAATGAATTATAAGATAATATCCCCAATGAAACGTTAAAATTGTTAAAGGTTTATATATATATATATATTCTATTTATAAAAATTCAAACATATATTTGAAAATTTTAGAAAAAATTCATTTTATTTTTATAAATATTTAACAAAAAATTACAAAAATATCCAAATTTATATTAATGGGAAAAGACACTGAAACTTGTAACGAAAAGATAAAATAACCTAATGATCATTATAGTTTATAAATATTTTCATTTAGTATATGATAAAAGGCAACAATTATTTCACACATTTAAAAAAATACTAAAACTAATTATCTTGAGAAATGTTTTTGAAAAGGTCTCCTTTTAAACATTTATATATAAAGAAAAATGTATAGTAAATTATTTTATTAAAACATTTCATGTATATTTAAAGACATATATAAACCAATTTTTATGATTATATACATGGAATATAATTTTCATTGACTAAATAGGAAATAGGATCATCATTTATATAAAAACAGTTTCTAGATCATTGTAAGTACCATAGAGAGGGAAAAATGTACTATAAGTTGACATTTATAACAATAAATGAATGAAAATAAATTTTATTGGATTTAAATTATTTTATCAATATTAATTTTTTCAATGTAAATTTACTATATAAAATGTAAAAATGATATGATATTGTAACATAAAACTTCAGCCCAATTATTATCTTTCATCATATGCCCTTCTACCACCTGTTTAATAAATATAGATTTAGCATACATATAATATATAAATTTATTCATACATAACTTACTATGTATCTTTATTGTATTATTCTATTTACCATTTTATTATCAGTTTCTTTATTGATATGAACATTTGAGTGGAAAATGGACTTTTTTCTATGTATGTTTATGTTTGATGGTTATAAATCTTACAAATTCATCAATATTGTATCATATAAAAAATATTTTTCCTGAAATAAGTTTCATATTTAATATTTATATGAACTTTTGGAACCATTCATACATTGTTGTTTTGAAAAAGGAATTAAATAACATCATGGAGGTGGTATTCAACATGTTTTCATGGGTGATGTTATCATATTTCAAAGGATAGAAATAAAGAATGTTAAATAAATATTCAATATTAATGAATAATAACTATATTATAAATTTCATATATATTCATTAAATCTATAGATAACCAAACCTTTTACATATATCATTTCATTATTGTTAACATAAATATCCATTAAATAAAAACCTAGGATTTAAAACCTAATCCTTAAATATATCCTAAAACTACAAATGATAATGTGGGGAATACATAGAAAAATGGGTTTACCTAAAAACCTAGTGTGTTAGAAAAACATGAAAAGAAAACATAACAAATGAGTCTGAGGTATAACATGATATCATAAAATGGGAGGCTCTTAAGTAATCACATGAGAGACTAAAATAAATAACATGGTATAATAAGATAATTGTATTATATTAAATGTATCAAAAACATATAACATAACATAATAATGATTCAAAGAGATCTTTCTAAACATTATCACATGGTGGACAATGTCAAATAATGGATTAGGATTGTCCATAACACCATACATGATGTCTTATGATACTAATGATTTTCCTAATGAGTTGGACTACTATCTGGGATTACCAATTATAAAATGTTCATTTTTAATTTTTACACTAAATTAAATCCTTCATATGTCATAAATGCATAGGTTACCCATGGTAAGAAATGAGTTTCATAATCATTACACTTATAATAATCAATGGAAATTTCATAATGGTGGAATTTGAGAAATGAAATTATATTATGAATTATCTTATAAAAAGAGGTAATAAAAATATTGGTTTAATTTTGATAGATATATATTAACATTGTATGCTTTACCTGACCTTAAATATATAAATAAAGTTAGTTACATTGATATTTGTCATAACCTAATAAAAAGGGTGGTTTATTAAAATAATTTACATAAAATCTACATGTTTATAAAATATTAATCAAACTTTTAAAAACAATAATGAAAAAAATTAATGGAATTATTAGTTCATTGACCAAACATGGTAGTAGGAAATTATTTTCATGACTTGTATGTTAAAATAAGGATTTCATTCTCATTTTCAATAAAACAATCACTTGTACCTCCATTAGAAATTGATAAGAAGATTTCATTAATAAAATTATGTAAAAATTAATATATGGGTAAAATTTAAATGTAACATTCATAGAATAATATTAGAAAAATCAGGAATATTGTTTTATAAAACATGGGTATAGAAGAGAAAAATAAAATAAATGAACAATTAAAACATTAAAAATGATATTTTTAAAGTAAGTGTCCCTAATGTAAAACCTTAAAAAGATTACCTTATTAAAGACATTTTAATTAAAGTGAAACATGGTAAAAATTAAATTTATTATCCATTTAATCATAGATAAAGGTTCTTGAGAAACAATTAGAAGACTCCTAGATATAAAAGTGAGACTAGAAGTGGTGAATATGGAATAAGACTCCTAGAAATAAAAGTGAGACTAGAAGTCCCTTAAATTGAGCTTGACTCGTCATGTGAATTCCTTATCATCCTAAATAATATTTTTATGGAATAATTTTTTTATTATTTAGAATGAATTTAAATTTTATTTCCCCATTTATTTTGTTTATTATGATTTTATACACAATTATGTATTCATTTAGTCTCATGTCGGATGTTTTGAGGATATACGTCACATATTTCCAGAATTACATAGGTATGTTTAATAAGGTATAATACATTATTATTATGTCCTTGTATAGATAATAATAATAAGATAAAACAGCTTTTTATACATCAATTAAATTTTTAAAACCTTTTATGAAACATGGTCATGAAAAATGAACCAGGTTATAATCATTGAGGTTGAATGTTGTACATACACATGAGTAACATTTCCTTTTTTCATTAACAGTTATTAAAAGAAGGTAATTTATTTTATCATTCTGGAATTAATGTTATATGATAAATATCATATTTAATCTTTAAATATACTTGTATAAACAATCCATGTTATGTGGCAATAAAAAACAAATAACATCCCTTCATGAGGCGGGATCCACTGTATACAAGAATGACGTTATTTTTAATTGATGGTAAGGTAAGTAGTTATATGATATATTAATTATTAAAAAATAAATAATATTTCCTGAATATCATATATTATTAATTTTATCACTATAAATATCCATGATAGGTGATGAAAGAAAATGATTTATATTTGTTCAGGAAAAGTTAGTCGAGCATACAAACAAATAATAATTTCATTTTCCATTTGATGGAAGAGGAAATGGATGTAGTTTATTTAATTATGAAAATAACATATAAGTATATTAGAGATACCTATGTTATTATATCATAATGGTTTAACATGATTTTAATTAGGTGGAATAAGAAACAAAAAAATGCTTAATTTTGAATGAAACATCTTCTTTTGACTACCACTTATTGATTAGAGCTATATTTTTAATAAATTACCTTTTTAATAAATACAAAAACCCTATAAAGTATGTAGGGACGTGTCAAAACTATTTTTATAGTTATTTTACAAAACAATTATTTTTATGTGTCAAAATGAGTGGATATTTGGTTCCCCATTTTGATTGAGAGGGTGTTTCATTTTAGTCGATACCTCAAACTATTCAATAATTGCAATTCAATCTAACGAAAAGTACCTCAAAGTTGATAAATAATAGATTCTAGTTGTAATTTAGTATATAAAGACCTAAAACATTAAAAAATAAATGGTTTTAAACCTTTTATTTCATTTACCTCAATGGTTACTTGGTTTTTCCATTTTTGTTTATCACCCCAACAACTTGTTTTTTTCCTCTTTTTAAAATTCATTATGGAAAAAAATATTTTGACCATATTACCTAATATTTATTTTACAAAGCAAAAAAACATTAATCTATTTTATCTAATTTAAAACAAAGCTGTTGAAAATTCAATTTATAATTAACTTGGGAAACCGTTTTGAAAAATAGTTTTCATGATATAAAATTTTCTAGAAGTAATTGATCAAATATTAAGCATCTGTCTCAAAATCATCATTATATGAATTTGAATTTATATATATATAATCAATATATTTTATTTAAATATTTCCTTACTATAGGTTATTTTAATTAATTAAAATTCATAATCTTTATGCACATATAATTATTTACTTAAAACTGAATTTTTAAGCATGAAAACAAATGTATGCAAAAATAATGAAACATTTATGATTAAAATAAACTTAATTAGATTATAATAAATAAAATTGATAATATATAACTATTATACCAAATAAAAAATAAAATATGGCTTTTAAATTAGGAGATTTAATGAAAATAATTGATAGTAATTGAAAAATATTTAATTTTCACTATTCACTAAAATATCAATCAATTTGGGAAAAATCCAAGAATTTAAATTTAATTTAATTTTTATATGATGGTATAATTAATGAATTTAATTATTTAAAATATATTTTATAAAATTTATAAAATTAATTATAATATTCTATCTCAAAATATAATAAAATATAATTTTGAAGAAAATATATTTTAAAAGCATAAATTGACTTTAAAAACATTTGAGAAACTTTTTATATTGAATTAATCAACACATTTATATTATATAAAAACTTAAGAGACATTGTTATAATATTTTTATTTTATTATAATGACAATTTTTAAAGTTATGTATAGAAGTTGTTTTTGAATAATAATATTTTAATATGATATAATGGTTCATTTATGCTCAATATAACATTTTTTATATTCTATAGAACAGAATATTGTATGAAAATATCAGGTTCTAACATTATACACAAGTAAATAAAATTTTAAGCCATAATTGTATCTTTTGATTAGTGCTCAAGTGTTAGAAAGTTGAAAATTGGTTTTTGGAAAACCCACATCAAAAAACAGTTAATATAAACTCATCTTAAATAAAGGGAAAGGGAAATATATATGTCAAATAAAATGATATAATCCTAGGATTCCCCAAACATATAACATTTTAAGGAGGTAAAAAATTGGATTTGGAAAGAAGATCTATTTAGTAGATAACAGTATCATTTCAATTTTTTAGAGAGATAGTAATGAGGCTATAAATTTAAGAAAAAATAAACCATTTTATATATCAAAATAATATTACTTTGTTTGAGGAATTAAATTACTATATTAACACAAAATTAAATAAAAATAAAAAATTTATCCATTAATCCATTTCCTCAAAAATATCATCTATGATTCAAATGATGAGTATTCAAAATGAATTATTCCTGCCCGTAGTGCTAAAATATAATTCTAATAGACCATATATTACAATTATCGATATAAATATATTCCTCATATCCATAAATAATAACCAAAACTAAAATGGTTACCTCATGTTTGTATAAGATCAATATTTCAGAAAACATCATATTTATATCCAAAGGCTCGTTTAAACTAATATAATTTCAAAAATAAATAATCATACTCTTCAAATGACCTAAACATTTGAAAAAATTATTTTTGTATAAAATTATAATTTTAAATTTTAAATAATAAGTTATTGTTAAGGGATAAATATACATAATCCAAAATATACAATTCCAAAAATAACATTAATCACCTTGAAATCCTAAAAATTCAAAAACATTTGATCCTAAAATACATTTACCAAAATCAATTTAATATTTATCCATCATCATTTTTAGATAAACAATATTTCATACTGACCAGTACATCATGTAAGAGATAGATAGGAATTGCATGAATGCCACCCTTTGATTGTGGTTTTAATCCACACAGACATTCTAGATGAAAAAAATTTCACCGAATATACATTTTTTCTGTTTTCAAAACACATAAAATACAAATTTGATAATCAGATTCATAATTCAGTATAATCCTATGACATTACAAAGAATATTTTGTACAACTACAAAAATAAAAGTGACCACCATATAATTTTTTTACACTCTAAGGTTAAATATATAGCTCATTGTCTTCTAAAAAATAAAATAATATTACTTGACTATACTTTCCTAAACAACATTCATGTTTTAAATATTATCCTTTCTCTAATAAGATATTTTTTCAAAATATATCATATTTTCATTAAATTCCCTTCAATTTTTATCAAATCCATTCAAAATATTCTTCTAAGTCCTTATTAAAACAAATTTGTAACAATCCATATAGGTTTTATGAATCTTATAACCAGAATACCATTGATAGAAAATTATTCAATGACATTATTCATGAGATATATCACATAAACACTACAATAATTCTACTTTATTGACTATCATAACATAGGCCCTTCTTAATTAATCATATGATCAAGGAAATTACATGGTTAATGACCAGATTCCCCACATATATGACATTGAACTATTAGTGGTACCATGGGCTGAAATTTATATCCTTACATCCTGTTAATCAAAATATTCATTTTTCTTCTATAATTAACTACATAATGACATCATTTACTTTTCATAAAGAATATTTTAGTTCATCTAATACATTTTCAACAATTCATATTTGAACATTTTGGTCAAGTATGAAACTTATTATTCTTTTCATGACCAAATTTTAAACTTGAACATCCATGACACACTATCCTTCTCTACTTTGATGTGTTCTAAAAGTATAATATGTTTCAATTTCTAATCATAATTCAAGATCTATCATTTTTTATGGTAACAAGATTTATAAAATTCAATATAATTAGTTTTGGAATATCATTATGTAAATAATTTAATTATTCCATGAATTGGTTATTGCAATGATTTCTCTTATTTCACACCATTAAATAAAAAGAAATAAAAAACAAGTTGAGAATATGTTAACATACAAAAGGAAAAATTATAAACCTAGAATAAAAAACTAATAAATGATATTTATAATAAGAAATAATTATCTCTATGTTTCAATATATGTTATCCATGGTAATATTTCTCATTAGGTTTTTAACCTTATAATTTGTTCAATTCCTTCAAAATGGATTGTAAAATGTTTTTTAATTTCCATAACATATCTCATGAGATTGTCAAACCTGGTGTACAAAAATTACCATTAACATTAACAAGGTTTCTATCAATTATATCCTAATTCACCCCTTTTTTATGTTATTACCCCTAGGTAAAACTGTGATAGTGCCACATCCACTTATAATATCCAATAAGGATGTAATTTTTTAGTACCACTTTCTCTATACTTCACCAAAAATATTTGATATTTTTCTATATTTATAATTACTGAAATACATATCCCTAAGGTTATTATTGAATTTTTATCTTAGTAATATAAAAAAATCACTAGACCATAATTTTATTCAATCTATTGTGACCAATTCCTTTGACAAATATTATTTCAATTTTGGGAGTTAAATATGTATTACATACAAATTAAGGATCAATCGGCCTAGTTTATTTATAAATCTATGTATATAATTCATCAATGTAATATTAATAAAACTATTTATTTCAATCACTATAATGATATCCAAATTTCTCTTTTTTAATCAAAATTCATGGGATAACTAGGAGAATACATAGAAATACTGTATACGCTAAATTTTCTAGTAAGGGAATAAATATAATAGGGAAACAAAAGAAGTGAGTAAGAGGTATAAAATGATATAATAAAAGGGGAGGATAAAAAGTAATCACAAGGTATCATAATATAAAGAAAATCATATCCTAATATCATATAATAATTGGAAATGTTGCAGAAGAAAATATCATGACACAACAACAATTCAAGGATAAATTGCTAGACAATATCACATGGTTGAAAATCACCATAATAGATTAGGTTTACTCCTTAATCCCATACACGATGTACCTTGTGACTAAATATATACCGATATGATTTAGATCACTATGTTGGCACACCCATCATAACATATTCAGGATTAACTATGCCACAATAAAAAATCATTCATAAGGAATAAACATATAAATTATCAATGGAATGAAATGGGTTATATAATCTTCGATCCTATCATATTCAGAGGTTATTTTATAATAGAGGAATCTGATAAATGAACATAAAGAATGTAGTAACCCCTAAAATAATGGTATACTAATCTTGGTATATATTTGTGAGACATAAATATAAATAATTAGATTCTTTAAATAACATTAAAGATAAAAAATGTTAGTTAGAGAGAGAATTGTCATAACTTGAAGAAAATACTGGTTTAGAGAAATCATTTACATAAAATCTAAATTATTATACAATATTGATGGTTTTTTTATTTTCAGTAAAAATTGTTGTGGAATATTTAATTAATTTATAAATCATGATAGCGAGAAACTATATTTATTACCACCATGTTAAATGATTGATTCTTTTAATCATTTTGAAAAAAAAATCAAAATTACCTCTATCAGAAAATTCCAAGAAGACTAATTTTAAACCATTTTGTAAATAGTAAAATATGGGTAAAAATTACATTCAAAAATCATCAAATAATATTAATTAAATTATTTAAAATATATTTATAAGGAATGGAAATTATAGAACATGATTTTGAAAATTAACCTCTAAAAAATTAAAAACAATGTTTTTAAAATAAAGTGCATGTTATGTAAAAACATAAAAAATATTCCTTTATAAACATTTAAATTAAATTAAAATCTAGTATAAAATTTACTTTTTCTTATATTTTAGAATAAATAAAAAATTTCCAGAAACAATTATATGAACATTTACATTGAGTAAAAATATTTGTATGGGAATTTTTTAATAGAATGTTTTTAAAAGAATCTCCCATAACTCTTTGGTAACATTTGAATCATAAGACTCATGAAAAAGTTATCTAAAATGAAAATTTAAATATCATTAAATTTTGTATTTTCAAGATATATAATGTCAAAGGGGTGTTATATATCGAAAAACAATTAAGAATGCGGTGAATATGGCAACAATCTTCTAGAAATAAATTTCTAGGAATAGAAATCTCTTACCACAACCCAATTCATAACATTTGTTCCTTATCATAATGAATAATAAAACTATTTTAGTTATTTAAATTTATAATAAAACTTAAAATCTCACTTATAAATTTTATTTATTTATTATCATGTTATATACAATTATTTAATCATTTAGTTTCACATCGAATGTTTTGAAGATATTTAGCTCATATGTCTAAAATCACATTGGTAAGATAAATAAGGTCAAAGATATTATTATTTAAAAATATAAAAATATAATATTTTAAGAAGTATCATTTTTATATGTAATAAAACTTTTTAATCCAACCATAATGTATGGTTTTGAAGAATGATTCACGTTATAATCCTAGAGATGGTATGTCGTATGTACGTATAAGTAAAGATTCCATTTTCCAAGGATCATAATGGAAATTTGTGAAGTGTTTTTTTATATTTCAATAATTATCATTGTTTCATATATATCATTTTTTCCTAAATAATATCATATATAACAACTATGGGATGGAGTTATTAAGAAAAATCATATCGCTTTGTGAGGAGGTAGTCCACCATACACACGAATGACGTTATCATTTTTCAAGGGATAATAAGGTAAGAATGTATAAGAATTACTAATTTTTATTAATTTTTAAATTTTAATTAATATAATTTATAATCATTAAATCCTTCATAATAAATATCCATGATTGGTGATGATGGAAAACAAATAACATTGGTTTGGGTGGCCATTGTCCTCCACACACGTGAACCATCGTTTTTTTTCACATTTAATGGAAGATTAAATGGATATAAGATATTAAATAAATATAATTACATATATTTATATGCGATATAATAATTATATCCTCATTTTTTAATATTTTTTAAGGATTTGGAATTATAAACAAACAAAAAATTCATTGTTAAGAAAAATACCTCTTCTTCAAACCTACTCTTTTGGATTAAAAGTAAATCCTTCCTAGATTCTATTTTGGATAAAATAAATTCATCTAATACAAGGGGAGTTTATTAAGGAATGTATTTTCAAATGTATTTTCTATAACATAAGGATTTTAATTGCATAATAGAGAGGGTATGACGTAACCTTTTATAAGTGATATGGAGTGTAATTTTGGTAAATACCCAGAACTATTCATAAATTTGATGTCACTATAATGCCAATGATCCAATATAGTTGAAAAATAATTTAGTGGAGGGTGATATGGTCTAGAAAAAGCTATGAAAATCATACAGGAAAACAGTTTATACATTTTATTCCATTTACCCTTAAGGATAGTCACTTTTTCCATTTTATTTTTTCACCATAATGACATGTTATTTTATAATATTTAATATTCATTATGAACAAAATTAAGTTGAAATTATTACCAAATATTAATAATTATGGATCCAATTATGGAAAATATTTTATCAAATTCAAATCAAATATTTAAGTTCCCATATTTTTTCAGGTATATATCACTCTCAGTTTTTCATTAATCTTTTCTTCATGTTTAATTTCTATCATGGATGTCTATTGTTTGAAGAAATTTTTTCTTTTTTGCAAGAAAAAATGGGAATACTAGATGAGATTGCATGAAGATCCTTTTTTGGGGGAAATTACATAATTTCTTGGAAGGTACTGTTTTTTATTTATTGGAGTCTAGGATTAAACAAATTAATTGATAACACAAGATCTATGAATTTTTAGGTTCATTAAAAGGTGTTTAGGTTATTAAATGAGAAAATGTACTGAAAACCCATTATCAAAAAATTTACACACGGTGTAATTGGATTACAGGTCATGTGATGCTTGGGTGGCTTTAGTAAAATTAAATATGAACAGGTGTGTTTTTTTGTTTTTAATTAAATATATATATATTATTCATAATTACATAACATGTCATGGAAATCCACGACCAATGGTTTAAAACATGTTGTAAATCTGAAATTTCATTTAATTTTATTGGAGACATTCTCCTCTCAACCCTAGGGAATCCCTCATGTGTAATTGGAGTTCCAAACCTCATTTCCTATATCCTATTTTTATTAAAAATCCTTGGTAAATGGTTTTGTTCATGATTTCCCTTCTCTCACAGGGTTATCTAACCTTTATGGTGAAATACATTGACTGATTACCTTGTTTTTTTATATTCATCTGTTTTCATCTGGAATTTCTTTAGATTCATCTACACATTCCTACTAGTGGGTGTTTGTCATTGGATGCCCAATCTCTTTCACCGGTTAAGGTTGGGGGACTAAATCCTAACCCAACTGTTTTATGGTTTTCATCTTTATGTAATATTGTTATAGTGAACACATAATGTGTATGTGAATCTATTAAATAATTCATAGGATTATTCATTGATGTATTTTTTTTAATTGTCTTCTAACCTGGATTATGGCTACCCATTGGGTGAGAAAAACCATTAACATAATTTAATTTGATAATTGGACTAATGTGTGATTACCATGACATGTGACCATTGGTAATTTATTGTTATATAATACCTAAATTATGTTATAAATGCTTATTTCTATAATTATTAATCAATTGTGATATAATTTCAAGTGATCTTTGAGACATAAAATTTAATTCTCATAATTAAGCATTGGGATATATTATGTAATATTTTGATATATATATTGAATGACATGACTTCTGTTAAATTATAAAATGATTCTATATCGAAATAGACTTTGGAACTTTCACATGTATATGATTTAATGTTGATACTAACTAGGCTCAACAGAGTCTCATCCTTCAATTATTATAGGGAGTGGTTATTCCTTTTCCCATGGTTGTAATGTTTATAAAGATTTCATCCTGATTATTACCTCGACCTGTCCCCCGGGGCCCGTGTTGTGACTACCACAATCCCTCCTTCCATAGGCCAGGGGATCTAAACTAGTACTGAAGGCATATTCCCTAAAATCAGGTAGGCATTGCCTTTATATCATGTAAACACATGGAACCAAGCACACAACAAGGTACGAACATGAGTAAACCGAATAGTAATTAGAGTGAGTACAGTAAGAAAATGGGTCTAGAATACATGCCCAAATAGAAAATACAAGAAACTGAAAATTACAAGTAAACTAGAACAACTCCTGTGAACACCCTCCAAGGATCCTACCTGAAGGGTAGGTACAACTCTCTAATAGTTGTCTCTATAGTACACCTCATCTAAGGTCCACCTCCGAGCAATCCTCAGTCCTCGTACCCTCGTCTTTAGTCATCATTATCCATCATCTACACCAATAACAAAAAGGTACGGGTATAGCCCGTGCATGGGGGAGTATAACGATACTCTTTTGGGACTCCATGACCCACAAGGTCTCACAAAATCCACAAATGATAAACTATAAAGCATGAAATCAACTGACAACCCTACATAGGTGTTAGGTCCACAAGGCTGAATACCCTGAGATGGGGGGTGAATCAGTGTATGACTAATTTAAAATTTAGAGCCCATTCTTATCTTGTTTCGATGTTCAGAAAAACACTCTTTGCTCTCTTTCATGTTGCACAATATTAACAGAAAGTAAGGAATGCACAAGACACAACAATTTTTACTTGGTTCACCCTGACTGGGCTACATCCATGGAGCATACACCAGCAATGATTTGATGTACCAAATCCACTATAAACGCAGTGCTATTTACAATGTCCGGGATAGATCACTTCTATTCCTAGGTTCACTGACTTTACAAATATTAGGGTCAGCTCACTAATTTCCCAAGGGTCACTCCCTGTATCTCTCTCTGGCTCACTACTTGCAACATCCCAAGGTTTTCTAAAAATAAATTGAAAATTCTTGAAATTTTTTTTAAGGTATATATTTATAAGTATCCTTTAAACATAATTTTATTTCTTCTATGTTTTGAATTTCAAGAAACTGTCATCTACAATTGTGTTTAGTGTGTTATTTAGAGTATGATGAAACAAACTTGTTTATTTGGTAAATAGTAACATGCCCTTATGAATATTAATATGAATAGTAATATGACCTCATGAATAGTAAATATTATTATTATTTTATTTTCCCATGGAAATAGGATAATGGGATCTAAATTAATTTTCCAATGTCATATAAAACTAATTTCACTTCAATATTTTTATTTTTTGAATTAACTGTGACCTTATTTAAAAATTAAATTAATAATATTTATAATATTATTTTTGAAAAATGGAGTTCATTTTTGAATTCTACACGTCAAAAAATGGTTGGTGTAAATTTTTGGTATTTTTTCTGAAACTCTTGAATTTTCAGTGAATAGTGAAATACGATAAAATACCGTATAATCAATTTATCAGTAAAAATGAACTATTTATGACATCATAAGTGATGCAAGGACACTTTCTTCGAACTCACTTGATAGTTTCACTATTTAAGGCCACTAGATTTGAGATTATTCATTGTCTTGATAAAAATATTATAGTAATAAATAAAATAATCTAAAATACCTCCCCTCCTCCACTATAAATATCACCCTCACTCCCCTCTTCCTCCCACACCTCTAAAGCCTTGAGAGTTGTCTAATTTCTACCAAATTCCCTCCCCAATATTCTTCCCCACGTCCTAGAGCTGGTGGTCTCACAAAAAGACCAAAATCAATGCCCTTAAGAAGGATCTCAAGGAGAAGAGATCAAGAGGTAAACATCCTCTTTCATATTCATTCTTTTCTTCCATTTTATGTTATTCTCTTCCTTTCCCTTTGACTTTTTTTGGTATATTTCATTAAATATTTCCCCTTACTGTCCAAAGTTTTTAGGAATGATGAGATATTCCATTCCTCTCATTAATCTTTTTTTATGAAATTTTAAGAGACGTCGTTAGGTTGCCGAATTTTCGTAAGAAATTTCTCATTTTTTCTTTATTTCATGATTCCTTTCTCTTATTTCTTCACCCCCTCTTATCCAAAAGGCATGAAATCTCTAGAATAAAGTATATTCTGGATGTTTTCATTTTTATGGAAAATTACAAATCATTATTCTTCTCCTCTCTCACTTATTTAAGGAATAAAAACATTGTTCATGATGTGTCGAATTACCGACATCGTGGACGATGTAATTTCACTTTACATTAATTCTTTCAAGTCTGGTCATGAAACCATTTATATGGTTGAACCAGGTTATAATATATGTTTTATAACTCATATATGGTTCTGTAGTTCTTTTTTACTCATGGTTCTAATTTATAAGACTAAATGAGGTTGTTATTATCGTAGAACCACTTAAATGATCTAATCGAACATAATTAATGTTTTACCTTATAAGTCATTATCATATAAAGAATCAAAGTGATAAATGGTATAAATTATGGTACTGGAAATATGTAAATAATACTCCATTCTAATTCTGGAGTTTCACTTCCAATCAACAAGAACGATTCATCATCAACCGATCGTGAAAATCACAAAAGAACTCACCCAAAATAATGCAAGGAAAAAAATACTAACAATTAAGGGGTGAAATGAGGTTATGAAATGACCATATAAGATGTTATAAACATGAACATGTTTCTGTAAAATACTAATAACACTCTTTTAACCATTATACAGGAGTTTTAAACAATTTTTAAGTAAGACAAGCCTAAGGTAAGGGAATTCTTAACCCAATTTCCATTCTTTGGGTTAACCATCTACTTTATTAGTTATGTGCTATTTAAATAGTTTTTTGATGGGTTCTATCTATGTTATGTTTCATTATGTGTGTTTACAGAGTATATACATATTCCATACACTCTATTAAGTCTCACTTCAAGTATATTATGTTTATAAGGTACTTTTCTTCTAAAATCCTTTTTTAAAATTCAATTTTGAAATATTCAAAAGCAATGTTTTTATGCTATTATTTATGTTGAATGATTATGTTTTGGTTATTGGTAATTGTTTATGATGAAAGGTGGGACCTATATTGCCCCCAATGAATTGGTTATGAGTAAGTTGGAGGTCATCCGTATGGTTACTCCAAGTGTAACTGTGATGGTTACACAAAGTAAGGTAGCCGTGAGGGTTACAAATTTTATGGTATCCAAGATGGTTACAAGATTATGTATGTAATGCCCCAAGATACCTCTATGATTATATTTATGTTTGTGTGGATCTTATGTAATTCTCATGATACACAAAGTAAGTATTTATGGGTGGAAAGCATGTATTTTGAAAATGTTTTCATACGTCATACGTATTCATGGACCAATGTGATTTTTCCTTATTTTTCATACCTTACTGAGCTTTTGTGCTCATACCAAGTTTTTAAATGATTTTTCACAGGTTAATGGATGAGTAATACAAGGAAGGAAGACATGTTAAATGTTGAAGAATTTTCAAGGAGTCTTGTTTTAAGTTTTAAGGTTTTATATTCTCAGGAAAATGGAAACTGATTTTATGGTATCCACTATGTAAAAATGTGTAATGTTATGAATGTTTTGTCTTAATTATCTAAAGCTATAAACTTGAAAAGATCCTCAATGTAAAAAGGAAGTGTTTTCTTGAATAAATTCAAGATTATGTATGTAACAAGTGTGGGTCTTTATAGATGGTATCAGAGGATGGTTTAGATAACTTTAGGGGTTATGTTTATGAGAATAGAATACCATAAATAATTTTCACTCTATGTTTAATTTGTTATAGCATTTAAAGATTACCATGTTGCTTCATCTAAGAAATGTTTGTTTAGAATGGTTGTCCATAGAAGAAACATGGATGCTGAAGAGGAGAGGCACCGACAGAATGACATCCTTCCTGATCTATAGCCTGGAATGGTAGGTATTGGAACCGAGCAGTTTGTGAAAGTAATGGATCAGCTAACACATGCTATAAATGGTGGTGTCATCCATTCAAGAGAACCAATAGAGCTACCCCAATGGAACATGACAGTGGTGGAACATTTTATGAGACAACATCCTCCTTCATTCAATGGATCCTCTGACCTAGTGGCAGCAGAAGGATGGATTAAAGCCCTTGAATAGATATTTGATGTTATGGGATGTTTGGACAATCAAAAGGTAAGTCTTGCCATTTATTGTTTTGAAGGGGAAGCTGATCAGTGGTGGTCAATGGTAAGGAATATCAGGGGTAGAGAGGATTTTGATTCCTTAGTATGGGATGAATTTAAATGTCCTTTTCTTGAAAAATATTTTCCTAAGGTTGTGCGACTTGGAATGTAGAATCAATTCCTTGAATTAAAACAAAAGGAGGAAGATTCAGTGACTGTGTATGAAGAGAACTTCCCCCGACTGGTGAGGTATGCTCCAAATATTATTCTGGATATCGATAGAAAAATCAACCGCTTTTACTCCGCATTGAGGACAAGGTATCGAAGGGCGTTGGCTTCCCGTGAATACAAAAGTTATGAGAAACTTTTTTGATGTGCTGAGAGGGTAGAGATGGAGTTTTCTGATGATCACATGAATTTTGGAAACAAAGAGAAGAAGAGGTCCCGTTGGAAAGAAATGGGTAATAATCAACCAGAAAATCTGATGGTAAGAAAATCCAGTTTGCAGTTTGTGAAAAATGTGGCAAGAAGCACCCTGGGGAATGTCTTATCAAAACTGGGAAGTGTTTTAAATCTGGTAAGTTTGGACATATGGCCCGAGATTGCAATGAAAATGATCCAAATACTAATACTGATAAGAAAACTGTAAAGTGTTTTAAATGTGGTGAGATGGGTAACTATGCAAATGCCTGTCCAAATAGGGATGCAAATGATGCAAAGAAGTCGGACTACAAGAAGAAAGGTGTAGTGAGATCCTTTGCGACTACGTCATCAGATGTTGTGCCATCCAATGATGTTGTATCAATTACTTTGTTTGTTCACTCATATTTTTCTAATGTTTTGTTTGATACGGGGTCTACACATTCCTTCATCTCTGAGAAATTTTCTAGTAGATTGGAAATATCACCTTAAAAAATGATACCTAAACTTTTTGTTAAAACACCAGGGGGAAATGTTATATCAAAGAGGAATTATAAGAATATTAGTATTGTGGTATGTGGAAAGACTTTACATGAAAACCTTGTTGTTCTACCCTTAGTCGAGTTTGATGTTATTTTGGGGATGGACTGGCTTTCTGATTATCATGCTAAGATTGACTGTAGAGCTAAAGAAGTTGTTTTTCAAAAAGAGTTTTAGTTTGTATACAAGAATGAACCCATAAAATTTATAACATATCAGGAAGCTGAGAAACTACTGAAAGATGGAAGTGAAAGTTATCTTGCTCATATTGTTGAAAACAAGGGAACTATTCAAATTAATGATGTGCCAGTGGTAAATGAATACCTTGATGTTTTTCCTGAGAAGTTACCCAGTTTCATACCTGAACGAGAAGTCGAATTTACAATTGATATAGTTCCTGATGCTAAGCCAATTTCAAAACCCCCATATCGTATGGCTCCAATAGAACTTCTTGAATTGAAAAATCAGCTGTAGGATTTTCTTGTCAAGGGCTTCATTTGTCCGAGCACTTCACCATGGGGAGCCCCTGTTTTGTTTGTTAAAAAGAAATATGGTTCCATGATACTTTGCATTGATTATAGAGAATTGAATAACATCACTATTAAAAACAAGTATCCTTTTCCTCATATTGATGACTTGTTTGATCAGCTCCAGGGAGCTCAGTACTTTTTCAAGATTGACTTGAGATCTGGATACCCTCAGCTGAAGGTGAAGGAGGATGACATCCCGAAAATAGCCTTTCGTACTCGATATGGGAATTATGAATTTGTTGTTATGCCATTTGGGTTAACTAATGCACCGTCTGTATTCATGAATCTTATGAATAGAGTATTTCATGAGTTCTCGGATAATTTTTTGGTTGTATTTATTGATGAAATTCTGGTTTTTTCAACAAATAAATAGGAGCATGAAAAACATATAAGTGTTTTTTTACAAACATTAAAATAAAATAAACTATATGGAAAATTCATCAATTGTGATTTTTGGTTGCAACATATTTATTTTCTTGGGCACATTGTAAATAAGGATGGAATAACAGTTGATCCTACCAAAACAAAAGTAGTTGATGAATGGAAAAGACCCACAAATGTTATAGAGATTTGTAGTTTTTTGGGCTTAGCAAGTTATTACCAACGGGTTGTTAAGAACTTTGCATGATTATCTATCCCAATAACTAAGTTAACACAGAAAGGGGTTAAATTTGTTTGGATAGAGGAATGTGATGTTTTTTTAGGAACTAAAGAAAATATTGCTGAATGATCCAGTTTTGGCCTTACCTTCCCGGAATGGTGAGTTTTTCATCTACAGTGATGCTTCTTTGAAGGGACTTGGTTGTTTTTTGATGCAGAATGATCAGGTAATTGCCTATGCTTCGAGACAACATAAAACTCATGAGCTAAATTATCCCACACGTGATTTGGAATTGGTAGCTGTGGTTTTTGCTTTGAAAATATGGAGGCATCATCTATACCGAACCAAATGCCAAATATATACTGACCATAATAGTCTTAAGAATATATTCACTTAGAAGGAATTAAACATAAGGTAGAGAAGATGGATAGAACTGATAAAGTATTATGACTGCACGATCAATTACCATCCTGGAAAAGCAAACAATGTAGCAAATGACTTAAGTCGGAAAAATCATGTATCATTAACCATGCTACATTTGGAACATGATCCCTTGATTAATGATTTTATGAATTTTGCCTTAGAAGTTGTTGGTGCATGGAATATATCTGTTTTGTTTCAGGTTTCAGTGCAGTCTTCGTTGTCAGACAGAATTATGAAAGCATAGAGGGAAGACCATGAGCTACAAAAAAAAGTATCATTGGTTAAAATGGGTAAGTTTCCAGAATTTAATCTTGATAAAGATTGTGTTTTAAGGTTTGGAAAAAGGTTGTGTGTGCCTTGTGATTCCCAGATGAAGAAATAATTGTTGTGTGAAGCTCATAGTTCTCCATTTTCTGTTCATCCTAGAATTACTAAGATGTACAGAGACCTTCGAGAGTATTAATGGTGGAATGGGATGAAAAGAGATGTTGCTGATTTTACAATGAAATGTTTTACATGTTAGTAGGTTAAAGAAGAGCGACAGTTACTGAAGGGGATGCTTCAGCCTTTACCAGCGCCAGAATGGAAATGGGAGAATATATCCAGGGATTTTGTGGCAGGGCTTCCAAATACTTCTCGAGGTAACAATGTGATATGGGTTATTTTTGATCGGCTAACAAAGTCTGCTCATTTTCTTTCTATTCGAGATACAATGACATTAGATCAGCTTTCTCGATTGTACCTCAATGAGATTGTCAGTTTAAATGGAGTTCCTCTTTCCATTGTGTCTGATAGAGATCCCAGGTTCACTTCGAAATTTTGGAAGGGACTTCAAAAGTCTTTGGGCACAGAGTTGAATTTCAGTACAGATTTTCATGCTCAATCAGATGGGCAGTCAGAATGAATGATTCAAACTTTAGAGGATATGCTACGAGATTGTTCAATGGACTATCAGGGATGTTGGGATCAACATCTTTCATTAGCTGAGTTTTCTTATAATAACAGTTTCTATTCCAGTATTAAGATGGAACCTTTTGAGGCCTTGTATGGAAAGCGGTGTCGGACTCCTATGTTTTGGGATGAAGTCGGTGAAATAATGTTTATGGGGCCAGAATTAGTAGAAGAAGTGGCTGAGAAAGTGAGGATGATCTAGCAACAGATGAGGACATCTCAGAGTAGGAAGAAAAGTTATGCAGATAAGAGAAGGAAATACTTCTCTTTCGAGGTAGGTGACCATGTTTTCCTTAAAATCTCTGCTTGGAAAAGTGTGATGCATTTCGGTAAGAAAGGGAAAAAAAGTCCACGGATCATCGGTCCTTTTGAAATCTTGGATAATGTTGGAACAGTTGCATACCACGTAGCTTTGCCTCCGAGATTATTTCTGGTACACAATGTTTTTCATGTTTCTATGTTGAGAATGTATTTTCCAGATTCATTACATGTATTGAGGCTGGAAGCAGTTCAGCTGGCAGAGAACCTTTCAGATGAAGAAAAACCAGTTCAGATTCTTGATCGAAGAGAACATGTATTGCGGAATAAGGTAATCCACCATGTAAAGGTTTTGTGGAGAAACCACATGGTTGAAGAAGCAACATGGGAGTCTGAAAATGCTATGAGGGAAAAATACCCTCAGTTGTTTAATAAGAAAATAATAATTGCGAGGACGCAATTTCAAGAAGGTGGGGATAATTTAACATCCCAAGGTTTTCTAAAAATAAATTGAAAATTCTTGAAATTTTGTTTAAGGTATATATTTATATGTATCCGTTAAACATAATTTTATTTTTCTATGTTTATAATTTCAAGAAACTGTCATCTACAATTGTGTTCAGTATGTTATTTAGAGTCTGATGAAACAAAATTTTTTGTGAATAGTAACATGACCTTATGAATAGTCATATGAATAGTAATATGAATAGTAATATGACATCATGAATAGTAAATAATATTATTATTTTATTTTCCCATGGAAATAGGATAATGGGATCTTAATTAATTTTTCAATGTCACATAAAACTAATTGCACTTCAATATTGTTATCTTTCGAATTAACTGTGACCTTATTTAAAAATTAAATTAATAATATTTAGAAAATTATTTTTGAAAAATGGAGATCATTTTTGAATTCTACATGTCAAAAAATGGTTGAGGTAAATTTTTGGTATTTTTTTGAAACTCCCGAATTTTCGGAGAATTATGAAATATGATAAAATACCGTATAATCAATTTATCAGTATAAATGAACTATTTATGACATCATAAGTGATGCAAGGTCACTTGCTTCGAACTCACTTGATAGTTTCACTATTTATGGAAACTTTATTTGAGATTATTCATTTTCTTGATAAAAATATTATAATAATAATTAAAATAATCTAAAATACCTCCCCTTCTCCACTATAAATATCACCCTCACTCCCCTCTTCCTCCCACACCTCTCAAGCCTTGTGAATTGTCTAATTTCTACCAAATTCCCTCCCCAATCTTCTTCCTCACGTCCTAGAGCTGCTGGTCTCATCAAAAGACCAAAATCAAAGCCCTTAAAAAGGATCTCAAGGAGAAGAGATCAAGAGGTAAACATCCTCTTTCATTGTCATTCGTTTCTTCCATTTTATGTTATTCTCTTACTTTCCCTTTGTATTTTTTTGGGATATTTCATTAAATATTTCCCCTTACTGTCCAAATTTTGTATGAATGATGTGATATTCCATTCCACTCATTAATCTTGTTTTTATGAAATTTTAAGAGACGTCGTTAGGCTGTCGAATTTTCGTAAGAAATTTCTCATGTTTTCTTTATTTCATGATTCTTTTCTCTTATTTCTTCACCCCCTCTTATCCAAGAGGCATGAAATCTCCAGAATCATGTATATTCTGGATTTTTTCATGTTTATGGAAAATTACAAATCATTATTCTTCTCCTCTCTCACTTATTTAAGGAATAAAAACATTGTCCGTGATGTGTTGAATTACCGACATCGTGGATGATGTAATTTCACTTTCCATTAATTCTTTCATGTCTGGTCATGAAACCATTTATATGGTTGAACCAGGTTATAATATATGTTTTATAAATCATATATGGTTCTGTAATTCTTTTTTACTCATGGTTCTAATTTATAAGACTAAATGAGGTTGTTATTATCGAAGAACCACTGAAATGATCTAAACGAACATAATTAATGATTTAACTTATAAGTAATTATCATATAAAGAATAAAAGTGATAAATGGTATAAATTATGGTACTGTAAATATTTAAATACTACTCCATTCCAATTCTGGAGTTTCACTTCCAATCAACAAGAACGATTCATCCTGAACCGATCGTGAAAATCACAAAAGAACTCACCCAAAATAATGCAAGGAACAAAATACTAACAATTAAGGGGTGAAATGAGGTTATGAAATGACCATATAAGATGTTATAAATATGAAAATGTTTCCTTAAAATACTAATAACACTCTTTTAACCATTATACATGAGGTTTAAACAATTTTGAATTAAGACAAGCCTAAGGTAAGGGAATTCTTAACCCAATTTCCATTCTTTGGGTCAACCGTCTACTTTATTATTTATGTGCTATTTAAAATGTTTTTGTGATTGGTTCTGTATATATTATGTTTCATTATGTGTGTTTATAGAGTATATACATATTCCATTCACTCTGTTAAGTCTAACTTCATGTATATGATGTTTATAGGGGGCTTTTCTTCTAAAATCCTTTTTAAAATTCTGTTTTGCAATATTCAAAAGCAATGTTTTTATGCTATTATTTATGTTGTATGATTATGTTTTGGTTATTGTGAATTGTTTATGATGAAGGGTGGGACCTATATTTACCTCCACTGCATTAGGTATGAGTATGTTGGAGGTCGTCCGTATGGTTACTCCAAGTGTAACTGTGATGGTTACACAAAGTAAGGTAGTCGTGAGGGTTATAAATTTTAAGGTAGCCAAGATGGTTACAAGATTATGTAAGTAATTCCCCAAGATACCTCTATGATTATATTTATGTCTGTGTGGATCTTTTGTAAATCTCATGATACACAAAGTATGTATTTATGGTTGGAAATCATGTCTTTTGAAAATGTTTTCATACGTCATGCGTATTCATGGACTAATTTAATTTTTCCTTATTTTTCATACCTTACTGAGCTTTTGTGGTCATCCAAAGTTTTTAAATGATTTTTCACACTTTAATGGATGAGTAATACAAGGAAGGAAGACATGTTAGATGTTGAAGAATTGTCAAGGAGTCTTGTTTTAAGTTTTAATGTTTTATATTCTGAGGAAAATGGAAACTGATTTTATGGTATCCACTATGTAACAATGTGTAATGTTATGAATGTTTTGTCTTAATTCTCTAAAGCTGTAAACATGAAAAGATCCTCAATGTAAAAAGGAAGTGTTTTATTGAATAAATTCAAGATTATATATGTAACATGTGCGGGTCTTTATACTACTGCTGGAGAGGATCACCTTCTACCTCTTCCTTTTCACACTTCTCTGGAAATGACACACTCAGTGTTTACAAACTTGTAGGTCACTTCATTATCACTAATAAAATCTTCATCCTATATTGTTGATATATGCTCTTTTGATTTCCATATTTCACCCATAGATGAATCTCACTTTGCACCGGGTGTACCGCGAAACTGCAATTTATACGACCAGCCCTTACTACACCTTTTACGTAATTCCTTTTACTTGCACAAAATTCACTTTTCGCGCAACACCCCTTTTACAAACAACCATAAAATTTTACAAATAGCCTCAAAACTACATTGCATGTAATTATCATTCCTTGAATGAAATCCACTTTTCGCGCAACACCCCTTTTACGCACAACAGGCTTCTTTTGCATGAAACCATAGCTTTTCGCGCAGCACAAGACTTTACGCGCGGACTTAATGTTTATGCGCAACTCCCTTGAGAAATTCAATTTTGCGCACCAGATCTTGGGTATTTTCTATGTCTTGAACTCTACTGAATGGAGGGGGGTCACTTCATATTTATAAGAAAATTCAACCTTGTGCAAAAAACCCTCCTTGTCCGTGTATTTCACTTTGAGCATGAAAAACCAATTTTTCATGCTACACAATGTTTCATGCACTGCACCAAAATATCATGCACCTCATGCCTCTGCTAATTTTCGAGCTTCGGACTTCGAAACACCTCTTGGGAAAAAAACATCCTCCTTCTATTTCACACAACCTACTGTTTTTTCGTTCATGCCACTGTTTTTCAGTGCGCCACATTATTTTTTCACACATCCTATGGATTTTTTATGCACCACTCTGATTTTTCACGCTCCTCCCTTTTCCAAAACCGCATCTCTCCATTTTCCAATTTTCAGGCCCAAAAATTTGGCAAACACTAGAAAACGGTGCCACCTTGTATTTTTTCTTTTTGTACCCCCTCCAGATCATCCATTCCTTTGTCAAGGTTCTTCAATAAATCAGCGATTGCTGAAAGCGTCCCTTGAAACTGAAAAATCACCATGTATACCCCCTTTGTTGACATGCTCATACATCATGGCCTGCTTTGTCAACAAACACAAAATGGAGGCCCATATTGTCAACAAACACAATCACCTAAAAATTACTTTAATGATATCATGAGAAATTTTTCCCAAAAATATCCCCATTTGTGTTTGTTGAAAACTCTTCCTTAAAATGATACATCGTTAACTATTTATTGACCATTCTCCCTATGTGATCCTGATATCGATCAAGGATTTACTCAACACATACTCTAAGCCCATTTGAGTAATGCTCAACGTGAGAAATAAGAGTAAATGAAAATTTCATCAATAAATCACTTCAACTCTGACACCCACAATGGAAAACAAACTCTACCACATTCCAACACAACTCTACTGCTTTTAACATGATCCTCAGATGTCATGATATATGTTCTTTGATTGATCACTTCTTGCATCATCAGATTCAATATTATACCAGGTCTCATTGCTCTCCCCTATTGCACTGCTCCACCTGTCAGCTTCTCCCCATATCAATAATGATTTATTCAATTACCACATTGTATCCCCCTTGAACAATCACAATTTTCACCCTCTTTGTCAATGTACCCAAAGGTCTCTCATTTGCGGTCTGTAATAGAGTAGAGAACACATATCAGTACATCAGGGAAAAACACATCATACCTGGGGAGAGGGGGGTTTCACATCCACACTCTTTTAAGTGTGGGGAGTTGACTGAACTCCCAGAGCCAGTAGATGCCTTTCAAACACTTCCTTGGGTATGGATTTTGTTAGAATGTCTGAAAAATCTCATTCTGTAGGAAAATAATCCAATTTCACAATTCCTTGCCCAACCATCTCCATGATGAAATGATATTTGATCTCAATGTTCCTCGTCCTTGAGTGATGGATTGGATTTTTTCTAAGATTGATAGCACATGAGTTATGGCACTGGATTCTGATCAGAGACTTCACTTCAACTCCCATATCTTCAAGCTGCTGCTTCATCCACAATAAATGTGTGCATGCTTGAGTGGCCGCAATATACTCATCCTCTAGGGTTCTCAATGAGATACAATCTTGCTTCATGCTGATCCAAGAAATACACAATCCACCAAGATAGAATGCACCCCCTCACATTGATTTTTTGTCATATGCTGATCCGGCCCAATCTGTAACTGTGTAGCCCAATAACAGTGATTGAGATTTGTCATTATACATCAGACTGAAATCTATGGTGCCTTTGATATACCGAAGTATTCTTCTCACTTCAAGTATGTGGCTTTCCTTAGGATTACTCTGATATCTCGCTGCTTAGCATGTGGCAAAAACAATATCAGGCCTTGTTTCGGTCAAGTAAAACAAAATTCCAATAATTTGACTGTATTTTGTGATATTAACTCCCTTTCCATCATCATCTTTTGATAATTCCATCCTGGTAGCAACCAGAGTCTTCATCTCCTTGGAATATTCCATGAAAAACCTTCTTAAAACCTCCTTAGCATATTTGGATTGAGAAATTAATGTTCCATTCCTTCTTTGGGTCACCTGTAGACCAAGGAAAAACATTAGCTCACCAATCATTGACATTTCAAACTCATTTTTCATGAATTCAAGAAACTATCTGCACTGAACATAATCTGATCCGCCAACTAGTATGTCAACAACATAGACAAACACCATCATCCTTTGATAACTATTGTTGCTAAAATAGATTCGGTAATCAACTCCCTCATGTTGTAAACCAAGATTCTTCAAGTACTGATCAGCCTTGAGTACCATTCTCTTGGTGCTTGTTTCATCCCATACAACGTCATCTTCAGCCTGCAAATTTTTTTCTCATACTCATGAATGAGAAAACAATCTGGCTGCTCAATATAAACCTCCTCTTCTAGAAATCCATTCAAGAATTCAGATTTGACATCCATCTGAAACAATTTGTATATTCTTTTCACTGCTATGGAGAAAAATAATCAGATTGTCTCCAACCTTACAACCAGTACAAATGTCTCATCAACATCTATTCCCTATATCAGTGAGTATCCCTTGCACACTAGCCATTCTTTGATCCAAATAACTATGCCATATTCATTCATCTTGTTGTGATAGACCCATTTAGTCCCGATGATATTTTAATCTGCTGGCCTCAAAACAATCTCCCATGTCTGGTTCTTCTCAATCTGATCAATCTCTTCATTCATAGCCTTAACCCAGTTTTCATCATTATTTGCATTAGAAAAATATTTCGGCTCCACCTAAGATAAAAACTATGTTTTCTGTAATTATTTCATTCTTTGATGCTGAACTGGAGATGTCTGATCACCAATGATATTTTTCCTATCAATTTCAGCTCGACTATTTCGCTTCTTAGCAGATTCAGACATTCTTTCCTCTTGCTCATCATCAGTATCTTCTTCTGAGTCAGTTGTTGCCACTTCTACACCCCCTGTGTTGGTTAACTCATCATCACTTTTTTCCAGAAACTGTTCACTGGGTCATTGAGAATTTGGTTCATTTTCAACTATAGTGATATCATTGATCTCAACTATTTTTCCCAGCCTTTTGTTGAAGCATTTATATGCTTCACATTTCCCTCAGTAGCCAAGGAATATCCCCTCATCACATCGTGACTCAAACATCCTGTGATTATCATTGTTGAGTGTGAAACACTTACTCCCAACGATTCGAAAGTATTTTAATGTTGGCTTCTTTCAGTAGCACATTTCATAAGGATTCTTCCCTTCATTCGGACACAATAGAGACCTGTTCGAAATATAGACCGATGTTAAAATTGCTTCCTTCCAAAATTTCTCTAGTAGGTCCTTTTCTATAAGCTTTGTTCTGGCCATGTTGTTGATGATTTGATTTATCCTCTCAACCACTCCATTATGTTGGGGAGTTCTTAGTGATGAAACTTGATTCCTTATCCCGTGTTTCCTGAGATAATATTCAACTTGACTGTTTGTGAATTCTATACCATTATCAGTATGAAACTTTAGAATTTTCTGCCCAAGCATCCTTTCTGATTCCCTCATATTCTACTTTATGCAACTGAACAACTCTATCTTATGGGTAATGACAAATACCCAGGAAATTCTGCTATAATCTTCAGTGAAAAGAACATAGTACCATTTCCCATTTATAGCTCATGGTGAGATAGGACCACATACATCAGCATGCACTAATTAGAGAACTCTAGTTGATCTATGTTCCTTTGGACTGTATGTCATTCTGATGATCTTCCCTTATTGGCAAGAATCACATGTATGAGTTCGATCAAGTGATAATTGGGGAAGGTCTCTAGCAGCATCACACTTTACCAGATCTTCCATGGATGGTTGGCATAGGTGACCAAGTCTCTTATGATATAGCTGGTTTTCTTCCTCTTTGGATAAAAGATAGATATCTTCTTCCCAACTTACAATGTAAAGATTTCCCTTTCTCCTTTTTCCCTCTAGAATAACTACTCTATATTTTCCTTTCACAACACACACCTTCTTGGTTAATCGGATAGTGTGCTTAGAGTCACATAGTGGACTAACACTGAGAATGTTTTGACTAAGACCCTCTACTACCAATACATCAACATGTCTCATCTCTTTTACCCCAAACTTTTCTTTTCCTGAGACCAAAATATTCAGGCCTTCGTCATTTCCAAATTTGACAACTCCTTCTTAGTCATATTTTATTCCTGTAATAAGATCTTTATTACCTTTCATATGGGATGTGCAACCAATATTATGGATCTATACACCAGAGAGATCTAATTCCTTAATTTCAATTGCAGACACCACAAACATCTCATTTTTCTTTTTCTTGGTCCATACTTTTTCCTTCACACTCAACATGGGTTGAGACTTTTGTTCTTTCTCATATTATGATGGAGCAGATTCATCTTCCAAAGCCGCAAATCTATTCTGCATATTTAACTCACCTGTTGGTTTATTGATATACTGCTTGCAAACATTTTGATTCTACTTTGGCACATTTCTATGTATGGTCGAAGTGCAGTACCTAGCCATGTGCCCAATACTCCTCACCAAAAACAGTGTCCTTCGAAATTTGCTATGGAAAACCGTTCCTTATTTGGCTGCCACATCTGTTTTTGTTCACTTCAATATCTATTGTCTATGGAACACACATACCATGAATGTCCTATCTTTCCACAACAATAACACCTGATATAAGGTGAATTCCTTCATGTTATATAAGTACTAAGAGTTTCTCTATGGGATCTCCGAATATTCTGATTCTGATTTGTGCCCAAATCAACATTCAATCTCAGGACAGGTGCTTGTGGTATGAATTCAATATCCCCAGATTTTTTCTTTTGATCAAGCCCTGAATTATCCTTAACGTCTGAGTTCAATTTCAGATTCTTTCCTAATAAACTACTAGGCTCCTCTTTCATCTTTTCAGTCATCAGAATGATCTGCTTTCCTGATGTCACATTGGAGGTCATGATTTTTTCTTGATCCTTCATTTTTCATCACAGACTGACTACTTCTTCTTCAAGATCTTTGATACGTTTGGCCTGCACCTTTCCTGTGTTAGTCAAACAATTTATTGAATTCTTTTTTTCCTCAATTTTATTTTTATACTCCACAATATTTTCTGAGCTCTCTATTGTTGGGGATTTTAGTATTTCAATATCTTCTAAAAACTCAGAAATTTCTTCATCCTATTGTTGAATATAGAGTTTGGCATCACAAACCACTTTATTGGAATTCATCAATTTGGCTCCACAAACGTCTATCTCCGTAAGAGCTGCTTCAAATTCATCTTCCATATCAACTCTTCCTTCAGCTTCTTCTTCTTCTTCTCCAGCGTCAGTTTATTCCATTTCCTGAGATCTACCAACGAACATCGCCATATAAATTTCTCCATGATCATTGAAATTATCAATATATTCCAACTCTTCAACCTCATAATCATCTGAACTGTCTATTTATTGTGAATGCAGATTCTTTTTCTTGAAAAAATTTCTCTTGAACATCTTCTTCTCTTTCACATTACTGAAGACTTCTTCATGGGAATTTATACTTCATCATCATCATTATCGTTATCTTGAATCTTTTGGGGGAATCTTGACATAATATGACCAACCTTTCCACATCTAAATCATGCTAGTAGACGTTTATCTTTAATCATTCCTTTTCCTCTTTGCAGATTTGAAGAAAATAATGACATCACCTCATCTGTCTAGTCTTCGTCCTAAGAATCTTTAATGGTGAGCTTCTTCATGGACATAAATGCGACCTCTTTGTATATACCCTTTTCCACAACATCGTTATCATCATTTCTCGTTTCATATGAAACATTAGTGCTGTGCAGGTTATCCAATGTCAACTCTAGAAGGGTCTTTATCTTCCAAAATAGAGACTTTCATAATGAGCCGAGGTGGAAATTTTTTTAAGATGTGCTTCACTATTTTTATTTCTTCAATAAATTCACCAAGACCTCTCATTTCCTTCACTACAATATTTACCCTGTCAAAGAATGCGTCAATAGATTCACTCGGGTTCATTCTCAGATCTTCATACTTGTTCCACAACACTTGAAGCTTTTCCTCTCTGACCTTTGTATCCCCTTCATATATATTAAATAACTTTTCCCACATGGAATGTGACTTTTTTCAAGACTTCACCTTTGTATATATAGGATTGGATTGGGATCCCCCAAAGGAATTGATTGATTTGGCATCTGCATTAAACTCTCTACGCTCAGATTCTGATAATGCTCCAATATTAATATCATCTGTTATGCCATGCATTGCTGCTATGAAGACATCCATTCCCAATGATCGGAAGTAGTGTTTCATTCGGTTCTTCCATAGCTAAAATTTTTTCCCATCTAGGATCTGAATCCCTTTATGATTAGTTGCCTCCATTGAGGGAAGAACTAACATCACCAGTTCCCTCTTAAACCAATTGTTAGGTCTACAAGGCTGAATACCCTGAGTGGGGGGTGAATCAGGGTATGACTAAATTAAAATTTAAAGAATGTTCTAATCTTGTCTCACTATTAAGAAAAACACTCTTCTCTCTCTTTCCTATTGCACAATATATAATGAAAGTAAAGTATGCACATGAAACATCAATTTTTACTTGGTTCACCTTCACTGGGCTACATCCAAGAAGCATACACATACAATGTGTCGATGTACCAAATCCTCTAGAAACACACTGGTGTTTACAAGGTTTGAGATAAATCACTTCTATTCCCAGGCTCAGTGTCTTTACAAAGATTAGGGTCAGCTCCCTGCTTTCCCAAGGGTCACTCCCTATCTCACTAACTCTGGCTCACTGTCGGTGGAGAGGATCACCTTCTTCCTATTCCTTTTCTCACTACTCTACAAAGGATCCACTCACCGTTTATAGACCTATAAGTCTCTTCATTATAACTAATGAAATCTACATCCATTAATATTGATAGATTCTCTGTTGATTTCCAACTTTCACCTAATATGAATCCCACTTTTCACCGAGTGTACCAGGAAACTGTAAATTTTATGTGCATCCCTTACATCACCTTGCACGTAATTCATTTTCCTTGTGTAAAATTCACTTTTCGCGCAACACCCCTTTTACGTGAAACCTTAAAATTTTACGTGAAGCCTCAAAACTATGTTGCGCATAATTTTCCTACCTTTCGTGAAATCCACTTTTCTCTCAACACCCCTTTTACGCGCAACTGACTTCTTCTGCGTGCTACCTTAGCATTTCGCGCAGCCCAAAACTTTACGTTCAAACATAATGTTTATGAGAAACTCCCTTGTGAAATTCTATTTCTTGCAAAAAAATATCGGGTCTTTTCTATGTCTTGAACTCTGTTGAACGGAGTGGGGTCACATCATATTTATTGGAAAAATCGACCCCACGCGAAAACCCTCCTTGGGCGCGTAATTCACTTTGAGCACGAAAAACAAATCTTCCGCGCCACACCATGATTCATGCACTGTACCAAAATTTCACACACCTCATGCCTTTTCCAATTTTCGAGCTTCGGACCTCGAAACACCTCTTGCACAAAAAACTTCATCCCTCTATTCATGCAACCCACTGTTTTTTCACGCAGGCTTCTGTTTTTCTGCGCGCCACAATATTTTTCCACGCATCCCGCTGATTTTTCACAGCCCGCATTATTTTTTGCGCACCACTCGGATTTTGTGTTCCCCTTTCATTTCCACAACTGCATCTCTCCATTTTCCAATTTTTAGGCCCAAACATTTGGCAAACACTAGAAAACAGTGCCACCATGTATCTGCTCATTTTGTACCACCTCCAGATCATTCATTCATTTATCGAGGTTCTTCAATCATTCATCGATTCCTGAAATCATCCCTTGAAACTAAAAAATTCCCATGTTAACACCCTTTGTCGACACGCTCGTACATCATGGTCTGCTTTGTCAACAAACACAACACGGAGTCCGGTTTTTTCAACAAACACAATCACCTCAAAAATGCTTCAATGATACCTTGAGGTATTTTTTCCCAACATTAGGTATATTCTCGTACATACAGCTATGTTATCCAGTATACCCATCTCAATCAGGTGGAAACATAGCGTCCAACTCAAAATCCCAAAGCTCAAATGTTCCACAAAGGAAGAAATACCATGAAGGTATGTACCACATAGGTACGCCACACAGAACAATACCACCAAGGTATCACCATGATGGAAAGGACTCAGGTATTACTAGGTATAACTTAGGTACAATAGTAAAGATGATTAGTTGTAACTACTAATTCCTCTTACCATGTAAAGAGGCAGACCCAGGTAGGATCCTAAATCATCATCAGACTCACATAGGATCGTAGTACATCCCCATGACCACACAATATCCTAGTACATCATCAGACCCACAGAGGATCCTAGTAAATCATCAAACCCACACAGGATCCTAGTACATCATCAGACCCACACAAGATCATAGAGAAGTTCTACATGGATTCCTAGAGCAGATCCATGTGGGATTCTTAAATGCAGACCCACTAAGTATCCCAAATCCCAGACCCATATAAGATCCATTTCTCTTGATAATTCCAGCTGTAGGGTTCCCTCACTATGCTCGCTTGTCTCCAGTGGGGCCAGCTCCTCAAGACACTGGTTGATACTCCAACTACCACAAATTCTGAAAAAGAAGTATTCCAAAGGACTTCCAGGTAAATAGGGTCTACACACAATAGACAGAGTGTCAATCATATCCCCGGTCTGTAGGATATTAGAATTTTAGTCCAAAGATCCCAGTTGGTTTCATGCTTGATCCAACCAGACCATACCCCAACATTATCCAAATCTCATGTGGGGTATACCAAAAGGTCCATCTTGCCCCATGGTTTCTGATGCCGTAGATGGATCATCAAATAGACGCCTGGTGTGAACGTTATGGAAAAAAGATAGGAAATAGGTTGGAGCAGGCCCAAGTCCAGTCTGACCCGGTCGGACTGACCCTGCCCGCGCTTGGTAGCCCAGCCAGTTCTAGGCAGCCCGACCCATGCCGAATGGCCCAACCCATGCTGGGTAGTCCATCCCATGCTAGGTGGCCCAGCTTGAGGGAGTTTGGGGAGGAGTCCCCCCCCCCCCCGCCTCTACTCACCGAAATTCCAAAGTTGTTCGGTCACTAGCAGAACGCGGGACCCACATGTCCTGCTCGGCTCAACTCGGCCGGCCGTAACGGCTGGCCCCTTCGCCTCAAAGCGACACATTGTGTGCCGCCCATCCATGGTCGGCCGAACCGCAGTTTCCCTCCCTTCACCACCATGTCATAATCGAGTGCCCTTGCTCATCGGGCGGCGCATACGCCCCCCCAACCCCGGTCTTGTGGTCGGCCTCCGCCGGGAGCCACCCTTTCTCTGTCGTGGCCCTTCTCCGGTAGTGCGGTTGCCCCGCCACCATCTTAGCAGGCATCTGTGGTGCTATCCGAAGTTCCTAAGACCCACCGGTGATGGTTACCGTCCTCCTCCATTGCGAAGAACACAAAGAAAGAACCACATGATCTGCAGAGGGGTTGGGCCATGTTTGTTTGGCCAATACCCTCCGTGTTAGAGTGGTAGCAAGAGGCTCAAGGGAGGTGATTCAACATGAGAGGAAAAATAATGATGATTAAACAAAAATACACCCATACTTCAAGGTTTCCATTTGAGATCACGCGCAGTTGAAGACAGATTGGCATTTGTCAATCCATAAGTAGGCCTCCTCCAATGATGTCTCTCATTTGACAATCCCTCATTCTTGTTCTTCGTGGAGATGGCACATTCATCATTAGGAATGAGTTTTTCCAAGTTCTCTCAAACTCCCCCCTTTCCCAATGATTTCTCCCATGGAAAAAAATTAAGTACCAATAAAATATGTTTTATCAATTTATTTGTTGGAAAAATTTAAGTTGGCATCATTAATTAGGATGAGGTTGACATAATTAATTTATGGGAAACATAAAGTCACCTCCCTTAATAAATATGGAGTTTAAGAGTCTTGTGGTCCACACTATTATGAATTCAAATTTTGGGTTTTAGTTCATGTGGTCCCCCCTCCCTAACCCATATAGAGAGGTTTCAAAAAAAAGAAAAAAAATGTTAAATAATTTTATTTTTCTTTATCCACGAAAAAGTGAAAAAATATCATTCATCCTTGCCCTACTACGGTCGAGGTGAAGGTCTCCTTAAGAGAATACTGGATCCAGATGTTCAAATGTGTCCTCAGATTTCAATTCTGAGAACCAGTTCAAAATATACAAAAACAAGCTTGCACATTTACTAAATGTACCTGAAATAAATTTCAAGAATTAATTCAGGTCACTCCATTCCATGGAATCACACCCCATAAATTTTTGAAGACTCGTAATATTCTCATATAATTTAAAATAATACATGAAATTTTCATTTCATTATATTCTCCCCTCCTTAGGGATTTACATCCCGGAAAGCCAATCACAAAACAACTAAGAAAACAAGTGGGGGTACTGAGCACATATCTAAGCCTCCCACTCCCATGTGCTCTCCTAGAAGTTCTTTTGCTCCCAGTGAACACACACTAGAGGTATTGACCTCCCACGAATGACCTGCTCTTATCAATCCTCAATCACCACCGGAACCTTCATAAACGTCGCCCCATAGTCGACGTCCAGCTCGGCGTGCTCGATGACTTGAGATGGATCATGCATGTATCATAACAGCTGCGATACGTGGAATATGTCATGCACTCGGTGCAACTAAGGAGGATGTTCTATGTGGTAATACCCCTCTCCAACTCTTCCGGGGACCTAGAAGGTTTCGATGAACCCCAGAGATAGCTTTTCGCCCCGACCAAATCTCCACAAACCTCGTCGAGGTGAGACCTGTAGAAAGACATGGGAACCATCATCAAACTCCAGATGTCTTCGTCCCCTGTCAGCATAAGAACTTTTCCTGCTCTGTATAGTCTTCATCTACTCCTGGATGATCTGCACCTTCTCTGTGGTAGACCGTACCACATCTGGTCCCATGAATTCTGACTCCCTTGGGTCAGTCCAACACAAAGGTAACCTTCGAGGTTATTCGTACAATGCCTTAAAAGGTGCCATCCCAATGGTGGAGTGATAGCTATTGTTGAATGCAAACTCAACCAAAGGTAAGTGATCCTCCCAGCTATTACTAAAGTCAAGGACCCAAGCACGCAACATGGCCTTGAGGTTTTGAATGGCCTGCTCAGTCTGTCCATCTATCTGAGGATGGAAGGCAGTGTTCAAATGAAGCTATGTCGAGAAAGCCTCCTATAACCCATTGAAAGTTGGGAAGTGATACATGAATATCGATCAGATACAAACATCAAAGTTACTCCATGCAGCAGCACAATCTCCTGCACAAAGAGGTGTCTCATTCCTTCTACTGAACCCTGCTCTCTGGTCGATATTAAGTGAGCCGACATGGTGACTCAGTCAACGATCTCCCAGATAGAATCATGACCTCTAGATGTATGTGGAACTCCTATAATGAAATCCATGGATATTCCATATCACTCCCACTCTGGGTCCTCTAAAAGATGAAATAAGCCTGCTAGTACCTGATGCTATGCCTTCACTTGTTGACAAGTGAGGCACTGAGAGAAGAACTCTACTATTGATATCTTCATTCTTGGCAACTCGTGCTATAATCGGAGATCCTCATACATCTTCCCCACTCCTAGATGTACCACTAGAGGGGATGTGTGTAACTCCCTCAACACTTCCTCCCAAAGCAACACGGGTACCATAGTACATCCTCTGAATATTTTGATGTGCTCCCCACCTTCATAAAATCCATCATGTGCCAGTCCTATTGATATCTGAGCACATCGGGCCTCGTAATCAGTGTCCCCATGCTGCGCCCCCTGACTTGCTGAAGAAGTGGGGGAGTGACTGTAAGAGAATGATGAAAATTTTCTTCATCCCAATCCACAAAGGATATCTAAAAAGTTGTCTTCTACTCTATCACCTCACCTAGAAACAGTATAACTGATCTCCTGGTGAGTGCATCTGCTACAACATTCCCCTTCCCTAGAGTATAGAATATCTCAATGTCATAGTCTTGGAGGAACTCAAGACAATCTCATTGTCTCAGGTTCATGTCCTTCTGAGAGAAGATATACCTGAGACACATGTGATCAGAGTAAACAACAAAATGTTTTCCAATCTTGTAATATTGACATATCTTCAAGGAGACGACCACTGCTGCTAACTACAGTTAATGTGTAGCATAGTTCAGCACATGGAATCTCTACTGTCGAGAACCATATACTATAACAGCTCACTCCTCCATCTGGACACATCCAATCCTAGTCCCTGATGTGTCGCAGTAGAGTATGTACCCAACGCTCTCCTCTGAAAGCCTCAAGATGGGGTCACTATTCAGTCTCTACCTCAGCTCATGAAAACTTAGCCGGTATCTCTCCTACCACACGAAGTGTTTCCCATTCTTTTCAACACTGATAAAGGAGCTGTAACTCTGGATAAATCTGGAAAAAACCTCCGGTAGTATCTGGCCAAACCAGGAATCTTCGTAACTCTGTCACACTCTTGGGTGGATCCCAAGAAAGTACCACCTCAATATTTGCTGGATCCACCACAACTCCAGCCTCTAAGATGACATGTCCCATAAATTAAAATTCTCATATCTAGAACTGTCACATCGTGATCTTACCATAAAGCTAGTGCTCTCGGAGTGTGTCGAAAACTATCTGCAATCTATATTCATGCTCCTCCTCTATAGAAGAGTAGATCAGAATGTCGTCGATGAAGACTACTACAAAGAGATCATGGTATGGATGAAAGATCATGTTCATGGGTTCCATGAACACTACTGAAGCTTTGGTCACACTGAGTGGCATGACCAAGAAGTCATAATGGATGTACCGACAATTGAATATCATCTTATGTACATACTCGTCTCACACTCTGTGCTGGTGATAGCCTGATCTGAGGTCTATCTTTGAGAACCATCATGCACCCTTCAGCTGATCAAAGAGGTCATTGATCCTCAGAAGTGGTTACTTGTTATTCATGGTCACCTGGTTCAGGCCCCAATAGTTGACACAAAGTCTCAATATCTCATCATCTTTCTTGTCGAACAAAATTGGGAATTCCTAAGGAGAAGCACTGGGCCGAATGAATCCCTTCCTCTTTATGTCCTCCAGCTGTACCCGCATATCATGAAGATTTTTGGGATCCATCTGATATGATGGTGTAGATATTGGTGTTTTCTTGGGTACAAGACAATGTAAAAGTCTACATCTCTATGGAGAGATAGATCTGAAACATCATCAGGGAAGACATCCGTGTACTGGTCCACCACTACTGGATAACTCGAACTCTCCACATCAACTACTGTGAGGGTAAGTCTTTCCAATGATGGGTTTTCGGCTGCACTCTACTCTGGGTATGTCCATCCTATGCTACAAAGGCTCCCATCTCACAGGTGAAGATAAACCTAGTCTCATCCGTGCCGACACACAGCAGTTCGTGCCTAATATACTCAATATGAGCATTGACTGTAGATAACCAGTCCATACCCAAGATGATGTCTTAAAGCCTCGACGCTACTACTAGGATATCCCAGCCAAAGATCTCGCTTCCTAGAGTAAGATCACACTGCTAGAACTAGTGTGTAATCATCAAATCAGCTCTCGTAGGAGTCTCTAGCTATAAAGATCGAGCCAATGACTCTACCAGATTTTCTGAACTCTGAACTGGGGTTGTGGAAAATAAAAGAATGACATGAACCTTTGTTTATAAGTACTGCAACTATGGTGGAAAAGACACAAATAATACCTCATATCATCTACAAAGTTCCATGGTTGTAGGCGTCAAATGACTGATGCTGATCTCGCCTTTGTCCTCCTACTCTCTGTGGTCGGCGTGGACCACCTGGTGGGTGTGCTGGTAACACCTCAAATTGTCGCCCACTGACAGCTGCACGACCATCTACTCTACCTCATCCACCTGCTCCCTATGGACCTCCTCGGTCAAAATTCTGCCTTATCGTGGGAAGTCCCTTGACTTTCTTATGATCATCCATATGGTGGGCCAGACAGTCCTGAGCCATGCGATCATGCCCACTGAATGTGAATCATTATCTTCTCCTCACATGACTGGATCTCTCTCTAGTACCTCGCACCACCGACCCTGAACCCTACGGTTGTCCACCCATAGGTCTAGTCCTCTTGGACCTCTATGACATATATCTACTTCGAAATGTAGAAGACTATGCTACGTGATGTCTGGTGGTGGGTCTTGCTGCCGGAGATTGCTCTGCAAAAAAAGTCTCCACTAAGAGGGATCGCTCTAACACCCCCACATGTGTCAGGATGCTAAGAGAAATCATTGAATCCATTAAACTCTTGCTAGAATAGCTGATTGATGGTCTGGGCCCTGGATAATGGGTCCTTCACCTTATCAGTGGAGTGTCATGAGAGGTTGGTGAACCTCACTAAGTACGAAGCCAGAATCATGCTGCCCTGCTACAGATGAAGAAGCTCATGTTTGGGCACTATGTGAAGAGTCACTGGGACAAACTCTACCTAAAGCAGTCTCTCAATGTTTTCCTAGAAAATTTTCACCCCATCCTAAACCTAGAGAATCAAGATCCACCATCTGTCTGCTCCTTCCTTTAGAAGACTAGCAGCAAGGATCACCATGAGAACAGCTGTTGACCCTACCTGTCAGAAAACTCTCACCACTACCTCTAGACAATCCTCAGCCGCATGTGCACCTGTCACTCACTTGAACCTAGGTGGCCTTTGGCGCTGGAGCTCATGCAATGCGCTCAAGCGGCAAGCACTCTCTACTGCTGGGGATGGTGGCATCGGTGGCCCAATCGGTAATGGTACCGCTGGTGCCTCCGCTGGTGCCTCTTCTAGAAGAGGGCCATGGGCTGAGGCATCATCGCTCGGTGGGCTATCAGTGCGGACTATACTAGAAACCCTAGCTGTCTATCTACATGGAGAAATCCTAAAAAGAAACAGGTGTGCCACGGTCAATAAGTTTTACATGGTGAGCTGACTGAAATATATCACAAAGAAAACACTTGATAACACAAACACAATCAGTGTTTTCGTTCACTGGGTTGGAAATCAGTAGTTAGGGTCCTAGTGTATGGATATATCAAACTCCGCACCATCAATGGATTCCCTAAACTGATAAATACACTCATAACACTTAACATTATTCCCATTAATATGATTAGAGTCATGTGTTCCATGGTAGAACCGAATCCTATGATGAAAATTTGTCACGAACCGTCCCCTAGGGGGCGTGCCATGACATCCCCAAACCCGCCATCCATAGGCCAATGGCTGGTGACTAGAAACCAAGGCATATTCCCTAAAACCGAGAAGTAATTTCCTTCATATCCTGTAGACACACACAACCAAGCACACATCAAGATAGAACACGAGTAAACTTAATAGTAAATAGACTGAGTAATGTAAGAAAAAGGGTCCAGAATAGAAGCCCAAATAGAATGTACATGAAACTGAAAAGTAAAAGTAAACTAGAATTGTTTCTATGAACACCCACCACAAATCCGACCTGAAGTGTAGGTACAGATCTCGAGTCATTGTCTCTAGGGTACGCCTCATCTATGGTCCACCTCTAAGCTATCCCCAATCGTAGTACCCTCATCCTATGTCAGTGTTGTCTGTCGTCTCCACAAAACACCACATGGTGTGGGCATAACCAATGCAAGGGTGAGTATAATGATACTCAGTAGGGACCCTGAGAACCTCAAGATCTCACAAAATCCACTAAGGAAAAACCACAAAACTTGAAATCAACTGAAAACCCTACTTAGGTATATGCCCATACATATACGTAAGTTATCAGGTATACCCATATAAATCATGAGGAAACACAAGGTCCAACACAAAATCCCAAATCTCAACTATTCCAAAAAGGAAGGAATACCATGAAGGTAAGTACCACAAAGGTACGCAACTCAACAGAATACCCCCAATGTATCACTGAGAAGGAAAAGACTCAACTCAAACTGGGTATAACTTAGGAACAGTAGTAGAGATGATTATATGTAACTACTAATTCATCTTACTTTGTTAAGAGGCATATCCACGTAGGATCCTAAATCATCATCAGACCCATATAGGATTGTAGTACATCACCCGACTGACACAATATCCCAGTACATCATCAGACCAACACATGATTCGAGTACATCATCCGACCCACACAGGATTCTAGTATAGCATACCCACACAGTAACCTATAGTAGTCCAACATGGATTCCTAGAGTGGATACATGTTGGGATCCTCAAATTCAGACCCACAAATGTTCCCAAAGCACAGACCCACATAGGATCCCTTTCTCATGATTCTGCAAGCTACAGGGCTCCCGTACTAAGATCGCTTGTCTACAGGAGGGTATGATTCTCAAGGCACTAGTCAATACTCCAACTTCTACAAAGTCCCAAGAAGATGTATCCAAATGTCCCGCCACGTAAATGGGTTCTGAAGGCAACAGACATCACATCAATTGGATTCCCGGTCTATAAGTTATTAGCCTTTTAGTCCCAAGGTCCTGGTTGGTTTCGTGCTCGATCCAACCCAACTGTACCACAAGTTTATCCAATTCTCAAGTGGGGTATTCCAAAATGACTGTCTCACTCCAATGTTTCTGGAACATAAGATAGTTCATCAATCAGATGCTCGGTGCCAAAGCTATGGAAAAAAGAGAAGAAATGGCTCGGAACTGTCCCGGGATCGGTCCGACCTGGTCTGACTGACCCGGCCGGACCCAGCTTGGGCCGACCCAAACCAGTTCGGGTCGACCCAGCCTACTGGGTCCTTCCCGGCACACTGGGTCCAGCCCGGCCCGCCGGCGTGCCCCGACCCACTGGGTCCCACCCGTCTAACGCTGGGCGGCCCGGCCTGGGTGCATGCGGGGGGGAGTCACGCGCCCCCGCCTCCGCTCACCAAATTGATGAAGCTATTCGATCTCCAGTAGAATGCAGGACCCATGAGTCCTATTCGATTCAACTTGGCAAGCCATAACGATCGGCTCCTTTGCATCCCGATGGCGTGTTTCGTGTCGCCCCTCTGCTGACGGACAAATAGTGGCCGCCCTCCTTTCACCAATGTGGGACAAGCTGTGACCCCTGCTCGTCGGGCATCACATATGCGTGTCGATGCCCCGTCGTGCGGCTGGACTCCATCAGCTACCACCCATGCTCCGTCATGACTGACGGGCAACATGTCTTTTTCGGTGGTGCGTTTGCTCCACCACTATCTTTGCGGATGGTCGTGGTGCCTGCTGCTGTTCCTCAGCCCCACCAGTGATAGTTGTCGTCCTCCTCTATTGAGAAGTACACTGTAGATGATTAAATGTGCTCAAGATCGAAAGGAAGTTGGAACATGAAAAGGTGAATCCATATTTGTAACCGACAATATGTCCCGGGGGGCTTGGAGGTGGCACGAGAAAAATAATAAGCTGTGAAAAAAATATATCCCACATGAAAAACTCCAGGATTCGGGATATTTTTATGCACATGAGCAAAAATACTTCATGCCACCTCTCCGCATAGTTGATCTCCGCACTGCCGACATTGTGGCAAACAATATTTCACACCGAAGTGTTTTCTGCATGGCCCCACAATCCTGAGTGCCTATAAATAGATGAAGACCCCTTCGACTTCAGCGGAAGAATCTGAACCGTCTCCCATGTGTGAAATTCCAATCTTGTGCGTGAAAAATATGGATTTTAGGTACTAAATCATTCATGCAAGGACTCCCGGGGGTCCTCCTATGTGCGAGACACCCCAGGATTGATCTTCTTCAATGTGTCATTGAGCCCCTTCCCCAGTGTGAAATTCCTTCTGGTTGCGTGCAATTAGGCCTCCAGCGTGCAATTCGTTTTTCACGTCGGCCAGATATATTTCGCACCAAGTGCTCGATTGAATGTCAGCCCAAACTTTTTTGTGCACGCAATCCCTTTTTCACATAGGCCTAACCCCTTTTTCTTTCAATAGTCCATTTTATGCTCAAACCTCTATCCTTGGGAGACCGTGATGTTCCTCTGCCGATGATCAATTTTGGGTGCCTCTCGCACCCACATCACCTTCTCCATAAACTCATTTCCAGCGCAACCTTCTAGGTTCAGACGAAGTAACTTCAATGTCCCTGCGATGATACCTCCCATTGCATTTCTTCTCCTCATGCTTCTTCACATAGGCACGCTAATGGCTATTTCTTCTTCTCATAGACATGCTAACCTGGGAACCTCGATGGTTCACTCCATGACACCCCCTCACCAAATCTTTTTCTATCCACTCTATACACAAAGGAGTAGGGAGTACTAGTATGTATGTCCTTGGGGTGTGGAGAAAACCCACCTATTCTGAGCTGCAAGATGTTAAACAGCCAAACACCATTGTCCTCAGCACATGACGTTAAACTGTGACCTCTCCCTATGCCTCACAGGCGGGGTCCCCCGACCTTAGACATTCTCTACACCCACTCGTCTATACGGGGATGGGATTACCCCTCATAGGGGATGATATCCACTTTATCGGAGTGGTGTTTTTCCGTGAGGAAAGGGAAACCATCTCAGTGTAATCCCCTAGATCTCTTGTAGGAGGCCGAATCCCAACTCCTCCTTTCATTTTCGGTCTTCAGGGCCAGCAAAGGGTGTGGTTGGGAATGATGCTTCTTCTTTCATCTTCGGCCCCAAATCCCTCTCCCGCTGCGCTTTTTCACCCACAGGCCTCCATCCTGGAGCAAGTCCCAACTTCTTCAGGCTTCTAACCATGCATAAGCACCTGTTTCCTCTTTGGGCTGACATAATGTGTAATCCCCACTCCACTTCCCATAAACGCACCTTTCACGACGTGATCATCTGGTCTTTTCTACCTCTTGTTTCTAACACCGATCATGACTCAAATGGTCTTAGAGTAAGCATCGACCATATCATCCTCATCATGGGCAGTAGAGAGTGTAAGCCCCACACCCCACCATCCAATCTATGAGGGATTTGATTCTTACCAAGGAAATGTATTTAGGAAGCCTCCCTGAGGTCCAAACCCAACACCCAGTTGTCTCAACACCCCTTCAAATCGGTTCAATATCCCCATTGCCATACTAACTTTTAGAACTTTGATCCTTGCTAAGGAAGGGTATGTAGAACGCCTCCCTAAGGTTCAATCCCAATAACAATTAGACCCTGGTTCCACCATCACGTCAGTTTTCCAATCCCCACCTGAACTACGAGGTATTTGATCCTTACCATTGCAGGGTATGTAGGAAGCATTCTTGTGGTTCAACCCCATCACCCATCGGTCGTTCCGATCATCTTCACGTCGGTTCACTTATACCCTGGACAGCCTAGAGTGTAAGCCCCACAACCCACCCTAAAATACGAGGCCTTTGATCCTTTCCAAGGAAGTATATGTAGGAAGCCTCCCTGAGGATAAAGCCCACCAACATCCATTATTCCCAACTATATTCATGTGGGTGCACCAAGCCCCCATCATCATGGGATGCCTAGAGTTTAATCCCAACACGCGATTCTGCACTACGTGGACTTTGACCCTTGTTAAGGCACAGTATGTAGGAACCCTCTTTGAGGATCAAGCCCGACACCCATTGGACCTTGGGTCCTCCTTCACCTCAGTTCAATGACACCCTAGGTCGCCTCAGAGCGTAAGGCCCAAACATCACCTTCTAAACTACGTGGTCTTTGATCCTTGCCAAGGTAGAGTACATAGAAATCCTCCATGAGATTTAAGCCCACCATTATGGTCGCTTTGACCTCCATTACGTCAGTTCGCCCCCGTCACGCATGCCGTTAAACTGTATCCACCATTCTTCGTCAATCTGTTGTCACTCCCTTTATTGGTAAGCTGTTGTGAAGTCAATCAGTGGTGAGACATTGTGAACCCATGCAGTGACAAGCCGTTGTGACATCAATCAGCGGTAAGCCATTGAAAACCCCAATCGGCGGTAAGCCGTAATCATAATAACTATGTGGACTTTTATTCCCTTACACGAAGATACATAGGAAGTCTCGTTTGGGATCATGCCTAAAACCATTTTGATCCTCATGGAGGTTCCATCCCATTCACCATCCACTTCATTCAAGCGCTCCATCATCCATTCTAATTCTTACCCGGGCCACAACATGTCGGTGGGTTCATGCCACGTCATTCCCCATTCCATTTAACAACACTCGGGAGGCCTCCCATGTGATGGCCCCAATATCAGTGTTCCCTCCAGGGGGTTTCTCAATCTAATCCACACTAGTCAGTGTTCTGATCATCCCAATCTGTCTCTACTGGACATTAAACTAGAGGTATACCCTGTGTTTAACATGAGAAGTTGAGGAAAACCTCAGATACATGTCCATGGAATAATATTCCCCGCATTCTTTGTAGAATTCATCGAGATTCTATGCCCTAAAAAATCCCTATAATATGAGATAGAAGACAGACACACCAATCCACAGCATTCTGACATGCTAGTGATGCCCAGCGTGACAACTCCCCTAACCGAATGTTACTTCCCTGACCGGACCCCGTGAATTGTCTTAACAGAAGCAACGTAATTAACTGGTATACATGAAGATATGTTGCCAGGAAGAGTATCATGAACAATGTCTTAAGCCTTGAGGGAGACCCGAACTAGGTGACAAGGTCTGAGGAGGAATCCATGGATTGAAGAACTGACATCCCATCATCCCATTGATATCAAGGAGTAGACGTCCCTGAATTAGAAGTGGATACCTCCCGCCATTAGAATGCTTGAAATCAGGGCAACAAAAACTGCACCGCTTGTCCCCAAACGATACAGACGCGCTCGTCCTGGCGAAATCATTGGAAACCTAAATGTTGAACCCAATGTGAAATTATTCTCCACAATATAAAGATTAGTAGCGCTCGGGGCATCAATGGATTGACGTGTCACCTGATCCAGATATCTAGTGTCTTGTACTGAAAAGAAAATAATGGGCCTGGAATGAAAAATCACCAGAGGTTGGGGTAGTAGAACGTTAGACATCCCATTATGCGATGTTGTCAGCATGGATCTCTCTTACCAATCATGGAATATGGGATGGTGCTGGGGCATTGGTTGTAGATTCCTTTTTCTTTCATCATTGATGAGTTCATCTCCCTGCTTTTCCAAAATCAGGTTGCTGCCTCAAGAACGCGGTCACTGCCCGCTCGTCTACACATGGGCAGGGGAAACACTAGCACAACCTCTCCACGTGGCTTCATCATTTCAACGACGTCCTCTGCGTCCACGATCATGGGGCGCCCACGCCCCATCCCCCCCATCGGAAGTTTTCCAATGAAGGGTAATTAATGAAATCATGCTTCGTTACGAGGAGGAGAGCATAATACCAACCTGGGATATGGCCCACCAGGACCCGGAGGCATCCTAGCCTCACCGTCAACACCTCACCCGAGGGTCGCGTAGGGAGCCATTGCTCCCCACCCTGACATACAACCACTTCGGGAGCCTTTCTATGGAGTTCTTTGATGACACCCTACCTTATGTTGATGAGGTTGGTGATGTCTGGCCCAGCCCGGTTGGATTCCCAATCCAGGGGCTCCCAGTGAGGGCTCCCACTTGGAAACATCAGTGCCACCACCCAGTCTTGCTGGAGGAGTAGGAGTAGGTAAGTAATGCACCTGCACCACCAGCCCCAGTTCATTCGACCCGACGCTAGATTCAGGTGCAAGCTGAGGGGGACACCCGCCCAGGGATGTCAATGTTGACGACTAATATGGCCCGATCCACTAACAACACATATCATCAGGTCCCTATATACACATCCCAGGGGCACCTCTATGGCCAACTGGGATCGAGGACCTAAACTCCCTAGGGGCATGCACGGTCGACTCTCCAGGTCGGAGGCACAAATAGTGGTCACCGCGATCCAACCTGCAGCAATGCCACCCTGTACGGAGGTCTTCCAAGTACCACTACCACATAGAGTTTGGGCATGCCTGATGGAATCCCACATTTTTATAACACAATCATTCATTATATTATATAAAACTGGGGATCTTTAAGGTTTAGAGTCTTGGAAACTAGGAACATAATACTTGAAAATTACATAAAACATTCTTCTTAAACACTTGAAAGTCTTCTCCTAATGTTTATCCTAGGTTCATTACTGCATCTCATAACCTGGGGACATACATAAAAATAAAGGGTGAGCAGAAGGCCCAGTAAAGGAAATAATAGAAACATTTTACATGTGAGCTTGAGATACATCAAAGAGTTATGAAAAATAACATTAAGGCATGAGAAAGAGATTGTGAGGAATATCATAATAAAAATAACGTGTTTCATAACCTGAATATGTGGATAAAACATTTAACATAGACAATTATTTCTGTTTCACCAAGGTCCATCCCCATTTTTTCATTAAAAATTACCAAGGTTATTCACCAAGGCATCGTTAAAAATGGTCATCTCTAGAGATTAAGTCTTTACCCAATGCATTGGAGTGCTATCAGGGCGGACCCTTAAATTTTCCATTATTATCTTTTGAGACACATATATCATCATCAAACATTTCATAAATAACCCATACATAATAAAAGAAATGGCTTCCATTTCATAATCATAATGTTTTAAAAATAGCTTCAAAGACATGATCTTTATGTCACTTTAAACCCACGGAAAAGGAAAGCGGGTCTCATGTATGTAAATCATAGAATTTAATATAGAAAATTTTTCCATATATTTGAATACCCCTTTATAAGGAAGAGCTTTGATTATTAACTAAATAAAATAAAATTATTTGAGAAAAAGAGAGAGACATTTGAGACGAAAATTCTGCAGCATAACAGCTATGCTTCAGGGTTTTAGAAAACATTGAAAAGAGAGGGGACATAGGTCACCCACTCATAAATGATACAGAGAACAGTAGAGGGACAGAATATAATATATATAAAAACATTCTAATAAAATTTTGAATACATAACATATGAAATGAAAAACTTGGAAGGAAGACAAAAATAAGATTTCTCTTATGAAAATTCTGCAGCCTAACAGCGTCACTTAAAACATCAAAAAAAAATGAATTGAAGAGATCAAATAGGGTATCTCATCATATTAACATAAAATATCAGTTTGATAGATATTGAGATCATACACCAACAAAATAAAAATGAACTTTAAAGACTTGACATGAAAATAGATCTTGAAAATGAGAAGGGTGAAAGAATCCCATAAAAATTCGGCAGCATAATGACACCTCTTAAACATTCTTAATATGAATTGATGAGAGAAATAGGGGATCTCTCATCAAATAAAAATTAAAATGGATGTAGGATTAATATAAAAGAACATCCCCAACATATGAACATGGGGCTTAAAATAAATTACATAAAAGAGAGTACTCGTAAAGAAAAAGAGAGGTAGGATCCCTTACCTTAAAACGTAACTCTTAAAACAGGAAGGTTGGGACCTTGAGAGGCTTGCGAGAACCTTGGGAGGAATACTTGGGAGGTAAGGAGACCCAAAAATCATTGATAATGATTTTGGAGTCGAAAGGATGAGATAATGGCTTGGTATTTATAGGTAAAGTGAGAGGACAAAGCATTAATGGCCAAGGGACACCTCATCGGTGGAATTCGCAAAACCATGGGCTTTCCCATGGCATTTTCCCATGGTATTGGCCACTTGGGAGACCTCATACAATAATCCATCCCATTTAGTCTTCCATACCTTAAAATATCTCATAAGATCATCATGATGCAGTCATGATGTCATTAAACATACTGAAACCCTAAAACTGTATTTTTACTATTCACTGAAAATTCTTTTTTTTCAGAAAAATCCCAAAAACTCACCTTAACATAATATCGATGCTCTGAATTCAAAAATGAACTCCATTTTATAAAATAATTTTCTAAATAATTTTAATTTATTTTTTAAATAAAAAACACTATTCACCCGAAAAAAAACTATTACTTGACTATTAATCAATGAAACAGTTATTTACCAATTTTATTGAATCATAATACTTACTAATGGTACCTAAATTATATTAATACTTTTTTTAAGTGAGATTACTAATATATTTGGTCACATTACTAATCCTAAGCGTAAAATCACTATTCATAAAACACTATTCACCAAAAATTAATTTGATCTTATTAGACTCTAAAGTTCGTACTAAACACATTTTCAGAAGACAATTTTTTGAAAATAATAACACATCATTAATTATTTAAGGTTTAAAAATAATATAAAATATCCATTTTTGTTAAAATATTCATCCTCAAATTATCCGGATATTTGAAATTTCACATAATTAACTAAAGGAAGAAATCTCAATTTTATTCATCCCAAAGGATTACACAAAGTAGCTACGGTCTCGTCACATAGACAATTATAACACCAACATATGACCTAAGTGTAAGGTATTATATGGTGAGAGAATCTGAGGGAGGCTCAGATAACATTACCCTAGTAGTAATCTCCACTAACATGAACTTCTCCCGCAGGGGTTTCCATTCAAGCTTGACACGCTGGAGTTCGGCTTGGGTGTGGTCCAAAGAGAAGCCCAAAGTTGCCACCTCCTTCTCAAGCTCTGATAAGTGGGCTTCATATGGCTCGAGTCTACTTGATGAAGCCATCAAATCCTCTTTCTTCGTTATCCATTAACATCTCTATTATATCGTTAAGAGTATGATAATATACTATTCAAAAAGTTTGGGTTGTTACATTCTTCCCCCATTAAAAAAAATTTGTCCCCAATATTTTAAACCAAAGGCCTAGTCGAAAATGTGGGGGTACTTTTGCTTCATTGTTTCCTCAGGCTCCCATGTCGCTTCTTCATACTTATGATTCCTCTGCAACACTTTCACAATATGGGTAGTCTTGTTATGTATAACATTGTCTCAACTGTCTAAGATCTCCACATGATTCTCCTCAAAAGAGAGGTCATGTTCTAGTTGTACCACCTCTGGGTTCAGTACATGCAAATGGTCGGGTATGTACTTCCTCAAGAGAGATACATGGAAGACATTGTGAACATGAGCTAGGTTTGGTGGAAGTGCTAGATGATAGGCCACTGATCCTTTGCGATCAAGGATTTCATAGGGGCCAATGTACCTAGGACTGATCTTCCCTTTCTTCCTAAACTGCATGAGTATCGTCCATAGAGAAATTCTAAGAAAGGCTTTGTCGCCAATACCAAACTCCAAGTCCCTTTGATGGTTGTCAGCATAGCTCTTCTGCCGACTCTGAGTAGCCTTTATGTGTTGTTGGATGGCATGAACCTGTTCTTTCATCTCTTGGACAAGATCAGGCCAAAGAAGCTTTCTCTCACCAGCTTCATCCCAACAAATATGAGTTCTATATCTCTTTCCATACAGAGCTTCATATGGTGTCATCTGAATACTCGAATGGAAGCTATTGTTGTAAGAGAACTCAACTAATGGGAGGTGTTGATCCCATCCACCTTTAAATTCCATTGAGCATGTTCTTTGCATGTCCTCGAGTGTCTGAATAGTCCTTTCAGATTGGCCATCAGTTTGAGGATGATGGGCCGTACTAAAATTCAATTCTGTATTCAGAGCATGTTGAAGAGTTATCCAGAATTTTAATGTGAATCATGGATCACTATCAGAAACGATGGATAGTGGTACCCCATGTAGTCTTACCACTTCCTTTACATATATCTTGGTAAGTTAATCCAGAGAGAAATCTTCCCGAATAGAGATAAAATGGGCTTTCATGGTGAGACGTTCCACAATAACCCATATCACATTGTTCCCTTTGGATGTTTTTGTGAGACTCGTAACAAAGTCCATAGTGATATTATCCCGCTTCTGTGCTGGTATGGGTAGCGGTTGTAATACCCCCTTAGGAATTTTTCGTTTTGCCTTTACTTGTTGACACAGCAGACATCTTGTAGTGTAATCAGAAATCTCCCTCTTCATGTTATCCCACCAATAAAGATCACGAAAGTCTCTATACATTTTAGTGCTTCCCGGATGTATAGAGAAAGTATAGCTATGAGCTTTATCCATCAGTTCTTTCTTTATCTCCAGAATATATGGAACACGTTGTCCTGTGTGAAATTTCAATACACCTTCTTGATCAATATTGAAATCAGGAAACTTCCCATCCTTCACAGCCTCAAACTTCTCCTGCAACAAAAGATCTTTTTTTGAGAAATCTTGATCTTCTCTAGTAATGATGGTTGAGAAATCATTTGGGATAGGGTTGATGATGTCCCTTCCCTTACAATTCCCATGTCCGTTATTACTAGATCATTAATCAATGGATATCCTAGGATCCTCATTGTTGCGAGAACAACAGGGTCTTTCATGCCTATTGATTCTGCGACTTTGTTTTCTCTTCCAAGGTGATAATTAATTGAACAATCATAGTCTTTAATAATCTCCAACCATATACTTTGTCTCATGTTCAATTCTTTCTGTGTGAAAATATACTTTAATCTTTGGTGGTCGGTGTATATCTCACATTTCTCCCCATAAAGATAGTGCCTACATATCTTTAGAGAAAAAACAACTGCCGCTAGCTCTAGGTCATGAGTAGGATTATTTGGATCTTGAATCTCTAACTGTCGAGATGCTTAAGAAATTACCTCGTCATTTTGCATGAGGTCACACCCAAGCCCTTTCAGAGATGCATCTCTAAAAATAACGAATCCTTCTACGATAGAGGGTAGTGTTAACATAGGTGCAGTAACCAATCTCTTCTTCATATCATGGAAAATTTCCTCGCATTGCTTTGTCCAGAAAAACTTAACCCCTTTTCGAGTCAACATGGTTAGTGGATTAGAAATCCATGAAAAGTTTTTCACAAACCTCCAATAATATCTTGATAATATAAGGAAACTACAAATCTCAGTTACTATTGTGGGTTGAGGCCACTCCTCCACAACCATTGTCTTTGCAGGGTCAACCGAGATTCCTTCATTGGTTACGATGTGCCCCAAGAAAGCCACTTGTTGTAACCAAACTCACACTTTCTGAACATTCCAAAGATCCTCTCCTTCTGTAGAGTTTTGAAAATATCCCGAAAATGATCTTCATGCTCCTCACGACTTTTTGAATATATGAAAATATCATCAATAAAAACTAACAAAAAGTTATCAAGGTAGTCCTTAAAGACTCTATTCACCAAATCCATGAAAATAGTATGAGCATTAGTCAAGCCTAAGGGCATAACAGTAAACTCATAATTCCCATATCTTGACTGGAAGGCAGTCATTGGAATATCTTCCTTCTTCACCCTTAGTTGGTGATAACCAGATCGAAGGTCAATCTTGGAGAAGAATTGAGCCCCACGATGTTAGTCAAATAAATCATCTATTCTTGGAAGAGGGTATTTTGTTCTCCACTGTAATCCCATTCAGTTCTCTATAATCAATGCATAGCTGCATTGATCCATCCTTCTTCTTCACAAAGAGAACTGGTGCTCCCCAAGGAGACACACAAGGTTGGATAAACCCCTTCTCCAAGAAGTCTTGGAGTTGTTTCTTTAACTCTTCTAGCTCCACATTTTCCATTCTATACGGGGACTTGGATATCGGTTGAGATCCAGGTATGAGTCCAATGGAGAACTCTACCGATATTTTTGAGGGTAGGTCCAGGTAACTCCTTAGGAAATACATCCATGTATTCCTAAACAATCGGAACATCTTCTATTTGTATAATCCCTTTTCCTTCTTCGTCATCACCAATTAGCTTCATAAAGAAATCTATAGGAGGTGCTTCAAGATAGGGATCAGTTTGGGATATCTCTCCTTGGAAGATAATTGTAGGTCATTCATTCCAGAATACTGAGATATCCTTACTTCTGCATTTTATCTTAGCATTATACTTTGAGAGCCAGTCCATCCCTAGTATAACGTCGAATCCCATCATGGGAATGAATACTAGATTTGTGATAAGATTTTTCTCACTAAAGTAAACACTAGAGTATCTAAACACAGTTGATGCCTGGATAATTCCACTTGGAGTCATGACTGACAACTCTACCTCTAGAAGTTCGGGGATTGATTTTATATTCTTTACAAACATGGAGGAAATAAAGGAATGAGTCAAAACAGAATCAATCAAAGTACTTTCTAGTTTTGAGAGGACAACAAGAGTACCTTATACCAAGGCATTCAGAGCTTCAACTTTAGTTGTTGTGATACAAAAATCACGAACTTTCTCCCCTAGCCTTTGCTGAGGTTGACAGTTATTCCCCTCCACTGCCCTTGGATTTGGACAGTGATTAGAAAAGTTCCCAAGCTCTCCACTCTTGAAGAATTGGACTTCGGGTAGGGCCAGAAACATCTTTCCTCTGTTGTTAGTGTTGGAGAGTTGAGACATCACCTCACTACGAAAAATCCAAGAAATATAGCCTCCTCTTCCACAATTGTAGCACTTTCCACTTCTGATCAAGTAGTGGCCCAAATGCTTCTTCCCACATTTATTGCATGTGGTAAGTTTCATTTGCTTTCCACCTCTTCCCTAATCATAAGTCTTCCCTAAAATAGGCTCCAACGATCTCTCCATGTCATTTGATTTAGGAGACCATTGTGTCTCACCAAACACTAGATCGACTTTCATTGCACTCCGCACGATCTCCTCCTAGATATTGTAGTCCCAGTTGGCTAGATTCTTCTGCAGATGAGATATCAGTCCATCAAAAAATATATCAACTTTCCCACTTGGATCCACGACAAGGATAGAGGTATATCGTGAAAGTAGGATTATGTTCATATCATAGCTTCCGATAGATTTGTTCTCCTTCTTCTTCAGCTCGAGAAACGCTTTCTCCATTCTCGTTCTCATTGAACGAGGGAAATATTTATTAATGAATATTCCACCGAACTCCTCCCACTCCATAGCTTCAATCTCTACTCTAGGTTTCATGTTTTTGACCAGTGACCACCACTGATCAGCTTCTCCCTCTAGGCGGTAAACATCAAGGGTGACTTTTTCTTGTTCCGAACAAAGGAGTTCCGAAAAGATCTTTTCGATGGAGCTTACCCATTGTTCCGAAACCAATGGGTCAGTAGATGAACTAAATTTTGATGGTCATTGACGCTTGAAGGACTCAACATAGTGTTGTTCCCTTCACGGTGAGATTGGCCTATAATCTTGATTCATGTTATTACTCATAACTTGAGTCAGTAGGTTCATCATTCGCATGAAAGTTTCCATTCCGGTTTGCATCGGAGGGTCGTCAGTACATGGTGCATTGTGATCACCATCTGCACGGTTCCTCCTATTGCCCTCCATTTTCTAAAAGAATAAAATCTTAGTGATAAAATTATATCATTTATGAATCTTTTAACTAATACTTCATGCTTAGATAATTACATTTCTTTATAGTTCCTTCATAATGATTCATAAAAAGCTTGTGGTTAACCAAACATATCCACCGGGAGTGTCGTAACCAAGAGTGCAGCAAGGACCGTTATCCTGCAGCAGTTCCCATTCGAGTCTAGCTCAAATCTGTGTTTTCAGGTTTTACCCCTATGTACATATGTTCCAAAGCCACCTCTACCTGCTCGTATCTAGACAGGGATGTAATTGTTTGATAAACCACTTACTCAATACTTACCAAAATACTAGGAAGTTTCCTTTATTTAAACGTTTCGATAGGGTTCTTCCTAACATTTTTATATCCTAATTTACACAAATAACTAAACCATCCTTTGATACAAACTATGGCATCCCGCCTTTTTATAACATAATCTTTCATTACATTATACAAAACTGAGGATCTTTAAGGTTTAGTGTCTGGGAAACCAGGAACATAATACATGAAAATAACATAAAAATTTCTTCTTAAACACTTGAAAGGCTTCTCCTTATGTTCACCATAGGTTCAGTATAGCATCTCATAACCTAGGGAGATACATCAAATGAATGGGTGAGGGGAAGGCCCAGTAAAGGAAACAATAGAAATATTTTACATGTGAGCTTGAGATACATTAAAAAGTCATGAAAAAGTACTTTAAGGCATGAGAAAGAGATCATGAGGCATATCATAATAATAAAAACATGTTTCATAACATGAAGATGTGGCTACAAAATTTAACATAGAAAATCATTTCTGTTTCACCAAGGTCCATCCCCAAGGTGTCATTAAAAATTAATAAGTTTATTCACAAATGAATCATTTAAAATGGTCATCTCTAGAGATTAAGTCCTTACCCAATGCATTGGAGCGTATCAGGGCGCACCCTTAAATTTTACATTATTATTTTGTGAGACACATATATCATCATCAAAAAAATCATAAATATCCCATATAGAATAAAATAAATGGGTTCCATTTCATAATCATAACATTTTAAAAACAGCTTTAAAGACATGATCATTATGTCACTTTAAACCCACTGAAAAGGAAAGCGGGTCTCATGTATGTAAATCCCAGAATTTAATATAGAAAATTTTGGTATATATGTGAATACCCCTTTCTAAGGAAGAGCTTTGACTATTCACTTAATAAAATAAAATAATTTGAGAAAAAGGGAGAGAAATTTTGAGACGGAAATTATGCAACATAACAGCTATGTTTTGGGGTTTTAGAAAAAATTTAAAAGAGAGGGGACATAGGTCACCCACTCAAAAATGATACAAAGAATAGAAGAGGGATAGAATATACAGGATATATGAAAATGGTAATGATATTTGGAAGATATACCATATGAAATGAAAAACATGGAATAAAGACAAAAATAATATTTCTCTTATGAAAATTCGACAGCCTAACCGGGTCACTTAAAACTTCAAAAAATTGAATTGAATAGATAAAATAGGGTTTCTTATCATATTAACATAAAATATATGTATGATAGATATAGAGATAATTAAACAACAAAATAAAAAGGATCTTGAAAGACTTTACATGAAAATAGATCTTGAAAAGGAGAAGGGTGAAAGAATCCCTTAACAATTCGGCAGCCTAACGGCGCGACTCAAACATTCTTAAAATGAATTGATGAGAGAAAGAGGGGGTCTCTCATCAAATGAAAATAAAAATGTAAGTAGTATTAACATAAAAGAACATCCCCAACAAAAGAACATGGGGATTAAATGAAATGACATAAAAGAGAGTACTTGGAAAGAAAGAGAGAGGTAGGATCCCTTACCTTTAAACGTAACTCTTAAAACTCGATGGTTGGGAGCTTGAGAGGTTTGAGGGAACAATGGGAGGACTACGTGGGAGTTAAGGAGACCAGAAATTAGTGGAAAATGATTTTGGAGTTGAAAGGATGAGAGAATGGCTTGGTATTTATAGGGAAAGTGAGGTGACAAGGCATTAATGGCCAAAGGACACCTCATCGGTGGTATTGGCAAAACCATGGGCTTGCCCATGGTATTTACCCATGGTATTGTCCACTTAGGACACCTCATACAATAATTCATCCCCTTTAGTTGTCCATCCCTTAAAATATCTCATGACATCATCATGATGCAGTCATGATGTCATTAAACATACCGAAACCCTAAAACTGTATTTTTACCATTCACTGAAAATTATTTTTTTTCAGAAAAATCACCAAAATTCACCTTAACATAATATAGATGTTCTGAATTCAAAAATGAACTCCATTTTATAAAAATAATTTTCTGAATATTTTTAGTTTACTTTTAAAATAAAAAACACTATTCATTTGAAAAAAACTATTACTTGACTATTAATCAATGAAACAGTTATTTACCTATTTTATTGAATCATACTACTAAATAACGGTGGCTAAACTATATTAATACTTTTTTAAGTGAGATTACTAATCCATTTGTCCACTAATCCTAAGCCTAAAATCACGATTCATAAAACACTATTCACCAAAAAATTAAGTTGATCTTACTAGACTCTAAATTTCGTACTGAACACATATGCAGAAGACCATTTTTTGAAAATCATAACACATCATTATTTATTTAAGGTTTAAAAATATTTTAAAATATCCCATTTTTTTTAAAAATATACATCCTCAAATTATCCGGACATTTAAAATTTCACAAACTTCACTAAAGGAAGAAATCTCAATTTTATTCATCCCAAAGGATTACACAAAGTAGCTATGGTCTCATCACATTTCCCATTATAACACCAGCATATGACCTAAGTGTAAGGTGTGCTATGGTGAAAGAATTTGTGGGAGGCTCAAATAACATTTACCTTGTAGTAATCTCCACTAACTTGAACTTCTCTCGCAAGTGTTTCCGTTCAAGCTTGACACACTGGAGTTCGGCTTGGTCTTGGTCCAAAGTGAATCCCAAAGATGCCACCTCCTTCCGAAGCTCTGATAAGTGGGATTCATAAGGTTTGAGTCTAATGGATGAAGACATCAACTCCACTTTCTACATTAACCATTAACATCTCTATTAAATCGTTAATAGTATGATAATATACTTTACAAAAAGTTTGGGTCGTTACATAACCCGCTTCGAGGCTCGTCATGGACGTCCGCCCATGCTAACCCCAATCCAAATGAAGGTCTTCCCCACGATAGTTATGTTCGGTACGGAAGCCTCTCTCGTGCTGATTAAACTAGATATGGAGTATTTCCCCTGGCTCCTGACCGCTGGTGAAGGGATGTGGCACATTCGCTCTCCCTTCACCGTGGTGATCCTCCCTATGTCATCTCCACAGCCGGTGAAGGTCATCCTCACCCCATCAACCAGAGGGATGAAGGGAATCCTCGATCCACCCACACCAAACATGGAGGTCCTCCCCATGCTCCTATCGGTTCCAGCAGAGGTTTTGCGCTCTCTAGTGTTATCCATGGAGGTCCTCCCAATGTACCCTATACATTTGTCTGGGTGGTCCATGCACCCCGGCTTTCTCAGGTGAAAACCCTCTCCGCCCCAACAGTAGTGCGGCCGAAGGACCTTGTGTCAGGAATCTTCCATGTCCCAAGGATTAAACTAGGGGAAGGAAGCCAGGTTGTCACCACCATTAAAATAATTCTGAGAAGGTCCAGACAGAGATCATACTAGTCCTCTTCTTATACTTTGAATCGGAGTACGACTCATCTCGGGAACCCTCCCCTCACTCATCCGAGTCGAGGGTTGGGGCAGGAAAAAGGATCATCAGCCCGATGCACACGGAATGAGAGGTCCATAGGATTCCCACCTCCCTCCACAGGTTTATCCTGGAGGATGAAAATCTTGTGACCCTACATGGTACGGTCGTGCAATCACCACCATCATAACCGGAAGTGCTCTCTACCTCCACAAGAGATCACAGAGAGCTATTCTACGGACCAATGGAAGGTGAACATTATCACGGGATATCACCAATAGACCTAGCCCTTGATCCAGAAATGGAAGTCATCATCCCATCATATCATGACATAGCTTCCAGGATGCTACACTCTTCGGAGTACAGCCCGAGAATCGGCAGCCAGTCAGCTCTCTCTATATACTCTCCACCAACCAACATACCATCCAAGATGTCTGCCTCAGTCCTGCTGTTGGTTCCTCAACCACCCCCAAATGACTAGTGGGGAAATCAAGGGCCAGACCCTAAATATGAGCCATGGATCTTCTGGACCATTCTTGCAGTGAACTACTTCCCCGAGAAGTTCTAGCTCGTGGCAGCGCAAAATTTTTGCATGCCAGAATCCCTCTCCCCAGAGGAGTTTGAATGTTTCCGCTAGACTCTCAAGGAGATTCTGTTCCGTCTTCTCCACCAGCAGGTGTCTTATCCTAGGAGCCATGTTCACCTTGAAGACATTGTCGAAAAATTCCGTCTGGTTGATCTAGCCGCAATCACTGTGGCCTAGTGCCCTGAGTCACATGGTAACTATGAGACCCTCTAGCAGCAATGCGTTCAGAGAATCAAGGCACTTTGGAAAATTATCTAGGAGGAACCCCCCCCCCCCATGAAAATCCATGGCTGGGGGAAGTATGCTTCCCTCGTCTTTTTTACTATCCAGTGGCAACCCGACTCGCTATGAAATATTGAGAACATGGCTCTAGGAAGGGTTACAGTCGACATTGCTGACAGAGTGGAAGAGGACGATGAGATTGATCTTCTCGATAGAGACTTACCCCTAGAGGGTACGCCACCACTGTTGAACCCATCAGGGAGGATTACTCATCAGTAGAGGAACCTCCTTGGTCTACCAGCACCCACTGAGGCATTGGTACTCAGCAGGAATGCCAGTAAGGGAAAATAGAACGTTAGGGCTATCAAGAATTCTGACTCATCCACCACAGTGCAGAAGATGGTGGAGGACCTCGAGAAGGCCATGATGTTCCATTAACTTTTTCAGTAGAAGAGGATGGTCGATGACCTCCTGGTTTAATGCGCTGCAGAGCGACAACCCGACTACGTTGATCCTAGGCTAGGGAAGGAGGAGCAGGAACAACTACCCCTCGGTGAGATACCCCAAGGAAACCCTGATCATGATGCTCCTACGGACACAGATAAATCTGGAGCTCATGGAATGAGGGAGTGATATGTCTCTCCAAACCCTCTTGAAAGGCACGGTAATACACGAAACCCCACCCAGGCTCCCCTGGTAGCCCCAAGGGTCACTCCACTAGCTGCTCCACGAGCCACTGAGCATGTCTACCATGTTGAAGAACCCAGCAATGCACTCATGGATAGGGATCCCTGCCAGGATAGGGACCCCCACCTAGATGATCCTATGGTGGCACTCATAGCCCACCTTGAGGCACTGGAAACACCACAGGTGGAAATCCCACCAGATGGAAAGAAATACCAGACATGGTTGGATTATATGTTGGAGCCTCCGGGTTTAGAGAATCCCACATTCGCTCCCTTTAATGGGGAAGGGGACCCGCCGCAGCACCTTCCCCACATCAACAAAAGGTTTGGGCCCATGTTAGGGACTCCCACACAATAGGAGGCTTCCAAGATCTGCAGTTTTGTTCAAACGTTGGAGGGGCCGATATTCGTCTAGAACAGCCAACTCCCCGTCGGATCTGTGACCAGCTGGGAGGACCTTCACAGGAAATTCCTCTACTAGTTCATCTCTACCACCCAGAAAATGATCATCACATAGCACTTCAAGTGCAAATAAAGGTCTGATGAGCGAGTCACAGACTTTATCTCCCGGTGTAAGGGGCTCACATACTCCCCTGACATTCCACTAACTCAAAACCAATTACTCATGATTAGCGTAGGGAATGTCAATACGGAACCGGTTTCTTCTCTAATCATCCAGAACAACCCTGGAGGATTCTAAGACTTCTTTGATAAGGCCCAGTGCCTTGAAGAAGCCCTGTAATAGGCCAGCAAGGCACCCCCATTACCCTGAGTAAATACATCAAGGAGGTCTTCCAGAGATGAACCCACCGTGGTGGCCAAAATAGAAGCCCCCAGATAGCTGTAGTTACTACCAGTGGCACCATCCCCAGAACCTCATAGAGGCCCTCCTTCTCAGGCGCAGCCTCCGGCTCAGCAGCATCCTTAGAATCAGAAAGTTCCCCCGCTGAATGCACCACCACCTCCTAGGTGGGACAATCGGGGTCTGCCTCTTTGATAGGCCCCTCCATCCCCTCTCTAGGGCTAGGATACAAGGGCCCCCTTCCCGGACAGAAGAAGCTGGAATTACTCATTAAATGTGAATCAGGTCCTCAGTTACTTCCATAGCTTCTTGGAATAGAGGATTGTACGCTTTCCTGAGTACCGGAGGCCATAAGAGTTGAATCTCATTTATCGCTCCAACTACTGCCCATATAATTAGATTCTGGGTCACATCCCCAAGAAATGATACGTGTTTATTGCCTGGATACAATACCAGTTCAATAAAAACATAGTAAGACTGGGCCTGGCCCCGAAACAAGTGGCAGGTGTTTTTGTAGGTTCAAACAGTAGTAATGACAACGAAGGCGAGTGGCAGCAGGTTTCCAACTGCGGGTTCCAGAAGTATGATGATTAGATGGCTTTCAAAACAGTTTCTTGTTCCCATGGTATCATCTTGGAATGCCTAAATCAGCCAGAGCCATCAGAAGCTGCGGCTATCACTTTTTCACTATCATCTCAGCTGACCTCTTCCCATAAGAGCAAGAATCGGCAGTGCAAGAAGAAACAATGCACCCCGGAAATTCCATCGTTGTCCCACACTCTCGGTGACATTATGCCCCTGGAGATGAGGAGCCCTCACAAAATCCACCCAGTAGGGGATGACTTTTCAAGTGACAGTCATGGGTATGCTTCAGTTAATACCGTCGAGTTGGTAAACCCCTACATGACTCCCGATGACAGGGAACGCCAAGCGAACCTCCCCAATGTCCCCAGCTGATGCCAACATCAGTGGTGTCGTGGCCATATGGGTCGTCAAAGAACATCAGTTGGCACCTACAGCCATGCTGTGCATGCCACTATGACCATACAGTATGCCCAACGTAGATCTCAACACTCGTAGCCTTTTCATCTTGTGTCTTCAGGACCGCCTCCACCACTGTTTGTGATAGTGGACCGGGCAGAGCAACCTCATCCAGGCCACAACACGTCTCTCCCTACTACAGGCCAATCCTAGTTATCTGGTCCACATCCGGTGTCAACTATTTAGGCTTCGGCTAGTGATCAGTGGGATATGCCTAGCACAATCCAGTTATAGGTCCAGCTGGCAGGGCCCACCATGCCTCCAATCGTAGATCGACCTCCTGTAAGCAGAAGTTCGTGCTTAGAACAGAAGTATGTTTTTCTCAATTGCCTCACCAGCATCCCAGCGAGGCACTCTATCCTTGAATCCCTCCACCTGTCTTTAGATATGCGCGAGGCCCTGACTGAGTCTTTAAGAATCCCCCTCCAGTTTGAGATGGAGGTAGCAGTTGGAGGAGCATTTCATGCTGAAACATTTGAGAATGCCAAATGCCAGGACCTCATTTCATTCTCTGGAGAACACGAAAGCTCTTCCAGATAGGGGCACATCCACCCACTGTACATCACCGTCCAATTTAACGGTGTGGAGGTTCTTTGTTGTCTCATTGACACTGGCTCCGGGATTAACCTTATCCTGACACAGACACTACTGAAGCTTGGGTTGTCTGAAGATGACTTGACTCCCTCCGATTTGTGAGTCCAAGGATATGACAGGATAGAGCAGACCCTGGTTGGAATGATCCATTTGAAGACCCAGTTCAGTAGCCTACTTTCCAGCACCGAGTTTATGGTAGTCTCCCAGGAAACCATGTACAATGCATTGATGGGTAGACCATGGATCCGCCTGCACGCGGTGGTCCCCTCTTCATATCACCAATGACTCATTTACTCCCTCAATTGTCGATTAGGCATACTCTAAGGTGATTCATCTCATTTTACCTCTTCTGAATCCTACTACCTGGATGACTACTATTACAAGAGCATGGATAATCAGATTTTGGCCAGTGAGGTTGAGCTCGTCATGGTCACAAATGACCCCAGGGAATGTTTGGATGACACCTACATCTTCTTGATCCATCGATTGGAGTCCACAACCCTTGATATGGGGAAATTCTTTGTTGTCTCTCGTATAAGAGGGAAGAATATTCCCAAGTCCATGTGATGTCGTAAAATTGCCTCGTACTCTTACACAGACCAGGATCAGGTGATCCTGGAACCTCCTACCCTTGTACGATATCAGGATGTCCGCCCCATGGCAATGGAAGTACGTCATACGAGTTTGTTCTACTGGGATGGGATTAATCGGATCAAGGTGACGAGCCGCTATTACTTTGATATAATCAAGCATGGCCCCTTGGGAAAAATACCAGATGGTATTGAATCAACTACCTTAATCGCTATGGTCTCAGCTACACCTGAATCCCATGATATGTTGACCACTACTATCCAAGCTGCTACCAACCCCCCCGTTAGGATCTGATAACCCAGAGTAAGATTCTCCCATTGGGAATCCCTCCTCCGCAAGCGAAGAAGAGGATCTGGAGGATTCTCTCCTTTCCTTTGAAGAAGGCGTCTCCGCCATTGTTGATGAACTGGTACAAGTGAACCTTGGTAGTGAGGCAGATCTGAGACCCACATTTATTAGTGCCTCCATGTCCCTCGAGGAGTGGTAGTGGTACATAAATTTCTTGAAATATCACCCCGATATGTTCTCCTAGAGTTATGATGAGTTTCCAGGACTAGATCCCCTAGTATTCATCCCCCGCCTCGGTCACCCGACAAATCATCGCTGATTCAAGAAGCCTCCAAGAAAGATGCACCCTTATCACAATGCCCTGGTCACGGTCGAAGTTGAAAATGTCATTAGATCCGACATAGTCATGAGGTCTAGTACCCCATGTGGCTAGCCAACATTGTGACAGTTAGGAAGAATAATGGACAGATCAGTGTCTGCATCAACATCCGAGATATCAACTGTCACTATCCGAATGATGATTTTCACCTTCTCGTGACAAAATTGTTGATAGAAACTATGGCCAGGTTCCAAGCCCTCTATTTCATGGATGGTTACTCTTGATATAATCAGATTCGGATGGCCCCTGAGGATGAAGAGTCCACAGCTTTCAAGGCACCCCAAGGTACTTTCTGCTACCACGTTATGTCCTTCGGCCAGAAGAATGTAGGTGCCACATATTAGCGGGCCATGCACCACATATTCAATCCAATATTCGGGAAATTGGTGGGTTGAAATGTGGATGATCTGGTGGTAAAATATCTCCAGTGCCAGGACCATCTCAAGGACCCTGAGAATGTGTTCGGATTCCTCCATTCCTGCCACCTGAAGATGATCCCACTGAAATGTTCCTTCGGGGTAACCTCTAGGAAGTTTCTTGGATTTTTTGTTAGGTATTGAGGCATCTATATCAACCTAGAGAAGATCAAGGCCAACATCCAAATGCCTCCCCTGAGATATATTCAGGAGCTTCGAAGTTTTAAGGCAAATTAGCCTACATACGCTGATTCATTGCAAATCTAGCTGTAAATTGTAAGCCCTTTTCCCATATGATGAAGAAAGACTCTACCTAGGAATGGGACGAAGAGTGCCAGACCAAGTTCAAGGAAATCATGAAGTATCTGCTCCAGCCTTCGGTCTTGATTCCACCTGTCCCTGGAAAGCCGCAAATCCTGTACATGAATTTCCTGGAACGATTTCTCAGTGCCCTTCTTTCCTAGAAGAATAATGAAGGGATAAAAAACAATCTCTACTACCTCATCCACATGATCATAGAAACGGAGACCAGATACACTCCCATCGAAAAGAGATGTATTGTGCTGGTATATGAAGTACATAAATTGTGAAATTTTCTGTAGAACCACAAGGTACAGCTGGTGTCTCAGGTAGACCCGCTGAAGTACATTCTGATCCACCCCATGTTGACAGGTCATCTAGCACGGAGGGCGGTAATCCTCTAGAAGTTCAACATCAGGTTTGTCCCATTGAAATATATCTAGGGACAAGAATTGGTATTTTTTTTGCAGCCCATCCCACCCCAGCGGACTAGTCCATGGACATGCAATTTCCCGCTGAGGCAATCCTCTCGGTAGATCCTACCATCCCATGTTGGTAGATGGAAATTTATGGTGCCTCCTGAATCCCCACCGACATGAGGCTTAATGATCATAAGCTCAAAATAGTAGTCCAGTTTATTTTATTTATCACGCTAACACATGCCATTCTATAGTATTCATTCCTATTGTCGAAAGGCAGCACCAACAACGAGGCTGAGTATCAGGCTCTTATCAGTGGCCTCAAGCTGGACCTCAATATCGAGGTACCCCATCTACATGTGAAATTGAATTCAAAACTAGTCATCAAAAAAGTCAACAGTGACTATTTCATCAAAAAATCAAGAGCTCGTACCTTTTTTGGAGCACACCCTCTAGCTAATTGCCCAGTTTCCATCTCAGGGGGAATTTACTCATGTACCTCGATCTCAAAACGGTCGAGCTGATGCCCTGGCCAGCATGGCTGCATCACTTGCATAACATGAAAATGATGACCTGATAATAAACATGGAACCCTAGAGAGTTATTTCCCCTATCACCCCTGATGATGATGAAGACATGTGGGTAAGAAATATTACCTCCGGATATTCCATGTCAGGACCATCAGGTTTTTCAGAATCAGGGGTCAAAGCGACTCCCAACTAGAGAGCCCATTTTGTCGAGTATCTCCAAAGTGGTTGCCTCCCAGGTGATCGGTCAGAGTGTGAGTGAATCTGATGACACACATTGTAATTTACCCTCCAGAGTTGTACCAGTTTAGAGAAGATCCACTACAAGCACGGGTTTGATGGTGTTCTCCTCCATTGCATCCAAGGAATTTAGATTTCTCATGTTATGCAGGAGGTTCATGCCGGTTCTTGTCGGGCTCACCAGACAGGGCTAAAGCTATCCCATCAGATCTAGAGACTAGGGTACTTCAGGCCCTCCAGGATGCATTATTGCATCGAGTTCACCAAGAGATGTCACACATGCCAAATTCATGCTAACATCATGCATCAGCAGGAACAACCTATCCACGGCACCATGTAATCTTGTCCATTTATGGTATGGGGACTCAATGTCGTGGGACCATACCCACCGGTGACAGCTCACCAATGCAGGTTCATCCTGACAGCCATGGGTTTCTTTTCCAAGTGGGCAGAAGCAGTTCCCATTAAGGAGATCAAGGACCATTCTATTGTTGAAATCATGAGCTACAACATCATCCATCGTTTTGGAGTCCCTCGCGCCATCCACACCAATAACGACACCAATTTTTGGGCAGCCAAGCTGGAGAAATTGTATGCCAAGTACAACATCTGTTCGAACCATACCTCCTGATACAACGTGCAGTTGAATGGAAAGATCGAGGCATTCCACAAAACCCACTCTATCATTTTTAATTAAATGGTTGGTCATAACAAGAAGAGTTGGTCGGACAAGCTCTGAAATTTCCTCTGGGCCTATTAGACGATGACTTGTAATTCCCCCCAGGTGACCCCATATTCCCTGGTGTACGGAGCTGAGGCCATCCTACCCATCGAGATCCTACTGCCCTTGTTACGCATAGCAGTCTATGACCGTAAAATGATGACCTGCTCTATCTCATGCCCAGCACTTGATTGTGCGTTGGCCTGGACTTTTTCGTTCACACAATCCATTTTGCACGTTGACCCAACCATTTTTCGTGAAATGGTATCTTTTGCATCCAAACCTCTAGACTTGTGAAAATGTGATATCCCTCTAATGGCCATCATTTTCAGGCACCTATCATTGCCAAAGTTCCTTCTCCATATAATCATTTCCCTTGAAACCTTCCACATTACCACTAATTATCTTCAATTTCCCCTGGATGATACCGCTCATTGTGATGCTTTGCCTCATGCTTCTTTGCATAGGAACACTTATGTCTATTGCTTCTTCACATAGCCACGCAAATGTGGGCCCCTTGATGGTTCACTCCATGACACCCCCTCACCATGGCTTTTCATGTCCTCTCTCGGCACGGAGGAGCAGAGGGTACAAGTTATGTAAGTCCTAGGGGTGCGGAGTAAACCCACCTCATTCGAGCTGAAAGACCTTAAACATCTATGCACCTTCGTCCTCAGCACATAATGTTAAAATGTGACCTCACCTCGTGCCTTGAATGTGGGGTCCCCCACATTGGCCATTCTCTACACCCACTCATCTCCACGGGGATGAGATCACCCCTCAATGGGTATGATATCCTCCTTATTGGAGTGGTGTTTGTCTGCAGGGTAAGGGAAACCATCTCGGTGTAAGCCACTAGCTCTCTTATAGGAGGGAGCATCCCTGCTCTTAAATTCATCTTCGGTCCACAGGGCCAGCAAAGGGCGTGGTGGGGAATGGTACTTCTCCTTTAATTTTCGGCCCCAAATCCCTCTCCCGTTGCACTTTTTGGCCCACAGGCCTCTATTATGGAGTATGTCCCAACCTATTCAGGCTACTAACCATGCATAATCCCATGATTCCTATTTGTGCTACGATTGCGTGTACTCCCCACTCCACTTCCCATCGACACACCATTTGCGACGTGATCTTCAGGTCTTTTCCGCCTCTTGTTTCTCACACTGAGAATCACTTACATGGTCTTAGAGTAAGAACCAACCCTGACATCCTCATCATGGGTAGCATAGAGTGTATACCCCACACAAAAATATTCAAACTATGTGGACTTTGATCCTTTCCAAGGTAATGTACGTAGGAATCCTCCCTGAGGTTCAAGCCCGACACCAAGTTGTCCCAACACCCCTTCACGATAGTTCAATAGCCCCTTTTCCATTTGAACTATGAGTACTTTGATCCCTGACAAGGAAGGGTATGTATGAAGCCTCCATGAGGTTAAATCCCTATAACCATTAGACCTCGGGTCCACATTCACGTCGGTTCACCGATGCCCACTTAAACTACAAAGTATTTGATCCATGCCATGGTTGGGTACGTAGGAAGCCTCCCTGAGGTTCAAGCCCATTACCCATCGGTTATTCCGACCATCTTCATGTCAGTTCACCAACACCCCGGACATCCTAGAGTGCAATCCCCATGCCCCACCCTAAACTACGAGGTCTTTGATTCTTGCAAAGGAAGGGTACGTAGGAAGCCCCCCTGAGGTTCAAGCCCACCACCTTCCATTGGTCCTGACCATCCTCGCGTCGGTGCACCAAGCCCCCATCATGATGGGCATCATAGAGTGTAAGCCCCATGCCCCATCCTAAACAATGTGGAATTTGACCCTTATCATGGAAAGGTACGTATGATGCCTCCCTTAGGTTCAAGCCCAACACCCATTGGATCCTAGGTCCTTCATCACGTTGTTTCACTGACACCCTAGGCCACCTCAGAGCATAAGCGCCAAAATTCACCTTCTGAACTACATGGTCTTTGATCCTTACCAAGGATGGGTACATAGAATTCCCCCACGAGGATTAAGCCCACCACTCTGGTCACTCTGGCCTCCTTCATGTCTATTTTTCCTCATCCCACATGATGTTAAACTGTATACACCATTCAGCGGTAAGCTGTTGTCACTCCATTCAGTGGTAAGATGTTGTGACCTTAATCAGTGGTAATACATTGTTACCCCATGAAGTGGTAAGCCATTGTGACATCAATCATTGGTAAGAAGATGAAAACTCCAATTAGTGGTAAGCTATTATCATTTGAACTACGTGAACATTTATTCCCTGCCATAGGGATATGTAGTAAGTCTCTTCGGAGATGAAGCCCAATTCCATCATCATCCTCATGGCGATTCCCTCCCATTCACCATCAACTTCATTGAACCACTAAAACTTCCATCATGATTCTTACCTAGGCCACCACATCCCGGCGGGATCATGACACATCATTCCTCGTTCCATTTAATAGCACGCGGGAGGCCACCCACATGATGGCCCCAGTATCGGTGTTCTCTCTCGGGGGTTCCTCCATCTGATCCACTCTAGTTAGTGTTTTGATCATCCGGATCTGTCTCTACTAGATGTTAAACTTGTGGCATACCCTGTGTTAATCATGGGAATCTGAAAAAAACCCCAAATACATTCCCATGGAATATGATTCCCCGCAATCGATGTAGGATCCCTCGGGCTTCCGCACCATCGAGAAGCCCTATAATAAGATACAAAAGACCGACACACCACTCCCCAGTGTTCAAACATGCCAGTGATGCCCAGCGTTACTACTCCCCTAACCGGAGTTTGCTTCCCTAACCGGACCCCTTGGAATGTCCTAAAAGGAGCAGTGTAATTAACTGGTGTCCATGAAGATATGGCGTCAGGAATAGTTTTGCGAACAACATCTTAAGACTATGAGGGAGACCGAGACTAGGTGACAGGTTCCTAAGAGAAATCTATTGAAGGATGAACCAACACCCCATCATCATGTTTCAATAAAGTAGAAGACGTCCCTGAATAAGGAGCAGATGCTACCCACCTTTTGAAAGCAGGAATGCGGGGAAAGAAAAATTATGCCCCTCTTCCCCGAATGAGACGGCCGCGCGCTCCCCAGCAGAAGTGTCTGAAACCAACACACCCAAAAATCACATTATCTACAGAGGGGTTGGGCAATGTTCGTTTGGCCCATTCCCTCTGCGTTAGAGAGGCCGCAGGCGGCTCAAGGGAGGTGATACAACGTGAGAGGAAAATTAATGATGATCAATCAAAAACACACCCCTACCTTGAGGTTTCCATTGGAGATGGCCCGTCGTTGAAGATGGATTGTTGTTTGTCGATCCCGAAGTAGGCCTCCTTTAATGGCGCCACTTGATTGACGATCCCCAATTATTGTTCTTTATTGGAGATGGCACGTTCATCATTGGAGATGATTTTCTCCATTTTCACTCAAGATTCCCCCTTTACCAATTATTTCTCCCAAAGAATAAAAATGAAGAGCCAATACAATATGTTTTATCAATTTAATTTTTGGATCAATTTAAGTTGGCATCATTAATTATGATGAGGTTGGGATAATTAATTTAGGGGAATCCAAAAGTCACCTCCCTTATTAAAAAGGGAGTTTAAGTGTCTGGTGGTCCCCACCTTTAAGAATTAAAATTGGGGGTTTTAGTTCGGGTGGTCCCCACCTCCATGACCCACGTAGAGATGTTTCAAAAAAAATGTTAAATAATTTTATTTTTCTTTTTCCATGAATAAGTGAAATACTATCTTTCACCACAGACCAACTGTTGTTGAGGTGATGGTCTCTTTAAGAGAATACAGGTGCCATGAGTTCAATGGTGTCCTCAAATTTCAATTTCGAGCACCAGTTCAAAAGTTGTGACTATTCCATGGTTATGTGGTCATTATTGGCCTGGTAATGAGACATTCTTGGAGATATTCCAGCATGGAACGGAAAAAGGTTATTTTAACTTGTTTACATGTTTTTTTTGAATGGTTGTATGAAATTCTCAGAGATAATATGCTACAGAGACAAAGCAGGAAGTTTTTGTAATTTATTAATTGTTGGATGAACTAATAAACATGTTTATCCCTTTATTACATACACCTCTTATCCTACTGAACTTCTAGACATGTTGGTGTTGAAATAATGAGTTTTTTTTACAACCTATTCCAGACGCCCTTTGTTACCCAAGAATATTCTATGTATTCCAGTTTAGAAATGGGAAAATAACCTTGAAGATGATTTCTCACTTGTTGTATGGGTTAGAGATTGGTGATGGGACTGATGGGGGGATCTAGATGATGAAAGTTTGAGGATTTTTTTTTGTATTTTAGTCTTTTACTTTTATTGGTTCTAGAATGAAATTTATTTACATTCTGGCTCATCATTACATTATTCATTTTTTATTGGATTATCCAATGGGATTTATATTTTTTCTTCCACAATGTTTAAATATTGATTTTTTGTGATTATATTGTTATTCTATGACACTTTATTACATGGTGTATAGTATCCCCACAATAAATTTCACACCTCAACTTCTAGTTGGCATTCTCAGCCATATGGGGAGGCTTGCATGAGGTCTTACGACCATCACTTTTTTCTACACGATAGAGTGTCATATCAAGGGATATTACAATGTGGTATGAAAGGAGATTTTTTTATCTTTTTGTTTATTATTTTGTAAAGGTAAAAAGGATTCAATAATGTATCAGTCCATTTTAGTGATCTTGTTCATTGTAGTTGCTAACACATGAATGGTGGAAAATCCAAGCGCCTTGGGGTGGGGTTGCTGTTTTTGTTTTGTGCTTATTATGGTGGATGTTAATTAACTTTCTGTGATTTAAATTTCGTGTGAGTTAATTGTTTTATGATTTTATTTTTTCTTGATATTTGTACTGGTAGCCTACTATGGCATGGGATGAAATGCATGCATCATAATAGAAAAATAGGGATATATTGGAATTCATTGTACATGATAGGGGCATATATATTTCATCATGTGTTATATATACTTTCCTGTTAATATATGATATAAGATATATGCTTCAATAGACAACTGAAGTGAGTTTAATTTCCATGCTAAAACACTTCAAAATATTATTTAGGTATACAATAAGTAAGGGTTTCTATGTTATAGTCACTTAATGAGGTTGAATTTGTTTCTAAAGAGTTATTTAATATATGCATTTTTCTTATAGAAAAAATGAATCCTCGTCATCTTCAACTAGAGAGTAATGGGAGTAAAAATCATCATACTCCAAACATAGATAAATCAAATACTTATATACCTACTGAGGAGGAGATATATGTTTTAATTCACTGTAGCTTCTATAACATCATTAGATCCATGTAAAGGGAGACTTTTTGTACCATTCCTTCAATGTACGATATGAAAATATAGTTTCAACTGCAACATCTACTAATGTTTATTAGGGAAGGGGTACCTTGAGCTTCAACTTTCCGAATCGAGTAAGTCTAGAAAATATTCATGCATCTTGAGACTCTCACAGATAAAAGGGAGAATCATTATTAATATTTGCTTCGTGGACCTGTCAAGAGAAGGTGGGATATTCTGCTGGATGTTGGGGATCAAGATGGACTATCTTTAGGGGACATTGATATGATGTTACTCAACAATTTGTATCCTCAAACATTGAGGGATAAATATTATCATGTGTTTTTGAATATTATGCAAGAGGGTATGTCAGTTATTTATTATACTAGAAATTTCACCAGTTTATAGTTATTTACGCTATCTTTGGAAGATGCTGAGATCTCTAGGGAAATACATGTTCAGTACAGTCTTCAATAAGAGATCTGATCATAGGTAAATGTTTTTTCATTAACAAAATTTAGGATATGATGAATCAAGAACTCATCACACAAGGGAATCAAAGAGAGGCCCCATGTAGTGACTGGGATGTTTCTTCATGGAGATCCTAGATCTCTTCATAGAGTGGATAGAAATGCCTCTATGGAAATTTCATCTATTGTTGTTGTGGGATGAGAATTCAAGGAAGTTGACATTAAGCTCAATATCATTTTCCATTTGAATGTTATCAGTGTGACGTGTTTGATATCATGATCTTGTATTATTATTACCCTGTAGTCTAGTATCATATATATGGTAGACTAGGTAATATTAAGACGTTATGTATGATCTTTCAGATGGAGACCAGTGGTATGGGATCAAAATATTCCCCATAGATTGGAAGGGGCCCAACTACCCCTCAGTAAGTTGGTAGCTAGTGTTCCACTGGTTTTTTAGGCTGAGGAAGGGGATGTGGTACCCTATTTCTTATACTTCAGTACCACGAAAGGTAAATTTATCAGGGTTGTAATAATAGATCATAGGATATGGGTACTATTCGGGTGCATGTTATGATGAGTACTCCAACTATCGTGGATGCATGACCATCTACCATTAGAGGTATAATTATTATATCATATACCTTATCCTCTATTTTTCATTCTACAAAATAATGAAATTATTTAATTTTTTTTATCCTTTTTTAAACTATATTGTATTGGATGTAGAAATATTGGAAGGTGTCTTGACCATAAACATATCATCGGGACAACAGTCAAATGATATAAAACATTTCAAGGCATGTTCTCTATATATCAGTGGTTACCATTTAATTTGGAAACCCTTCCATCAAGAAATTACTATTTTCTAATTTATCCTTTTCATGGTTTGGTTAGTTCTATAAAAAGTTCATATCGACCATTATAGGATGATATTTACTTTTACATCTCCTGAAGTAGGCATATTTTTTCCAAAATTGTGAGTTGGATCTTCAAGATGGAAGTGGGGGACCAATTTAGTGCTGATTGGATTATCTCATGGATTAGATAGTTTATCATTCCCTAGATACTGGTGAAATGAAGGAATTTTAGTTTCATATATTATTAAAAAATTTCAGTATTTATTTCTTGATGATTTATACAGCTTAACATCTGAGTGAGAGATCATGATCACGATCGAGCTGGCACCGAGAGTAGAGACAACTTTGATCCCACCTTTTAGAATGGAATTAATATATATTTGGTTGTAAAATGTTATGTCAGATGATATACAGTATAAAGGCTTCATAACTCTGAATAAATTATTTTTTTTTCATCAGTTCTCTTCTTTATGAAGGTCTATAGGTCGTTTACCTTATGTTTGGATTATCAGAGGTTGAACCGGATGATGGTCAGGAACCGGTATCCTCTTCAACACATTGATTATATTTTTTATTAGTTGATAATTCATAATATATTCTTCAAAATATATTTTATATCCAATTACCACCTATTATGGGTGATATAGATAGACATACCTCATACTAATTTTAGGAGTAGTTATGGAGTCTTATAATTCGATGTGATACTGGTTGGATTGACTAATGCATTGGAAATATTAATGGTATTACTGAATATGAACTTTCGTTATTTTTGGACCATCTTGTGGTGGTTTTTGTCAATGAAATATTAGTGTACTTCTAGTTAGTTGATGATCAATCCAAATATCTTGAAATCATGTTGATTAAATTATGATAGTATCGACATTACTCAAATCTAACAAAATTTTGTTTCTATATAAATAAAGTGAACTTCTTAGGCCATGTAATCTTATAGGACAGAGTGTTAGGGTACCAAGAGAAATTCATATATGTGGTGTCATCAAAACATCCCATGAATATCTTTAAAATTTAGATATTTTTGGGGTTAATAGTTTTTTATATGTGCTCATACATGATTTTTTCCATTATCCACAACCAATGTTTTGGATGAAAAGAAATGGGGTGAAGTTTTTTTCTGAAGTTTGTGAGAACTATATTAATGTGATTAAATGAAGGATGGCCTCATCGCCTATAATCAGTTTACATGTGTTGGGAAAAATGTATATTTTGTACCGTGACACATATGGAGTTGGAATCAGAGGAGGTATAATGCAGGAGGATCGAGTGGTTTCTATGGATCTGGGAATCTTAGACCACATGAGAAGAATTACCCTACTCATGAACTTGGGTTTTCAAAAATGGAAAATTCCCTATGATAATGAAGGAAATATATCATCCGTGAGATGTTTTGTGAATAAATTGACCATAAGACTCTCAAGTGAATCTTTTTTGAGTGAGACATGAATCATTGGAAGAGGTGGTGGGTCCAGTATCTGAAGTCTTTAGACATTAAAATTTTTTATACACTAAGAAGGTGAAACATCAATACTGATGAATTGATATAAAAGAGCTGAAAGGAAGAATTATGAGAGACTTCGGAAGAGTGGTTGACAACTTCCCTTTTGTAGAGATGAATCTGGAAGTTCAAGTGTCTTAGGGATGGGTAGATCTGACTTCGAAATCTACTATACCTGTGTTATTTTACCATATTAAGGCCTAACAGTTTCCTATTTCAGAGAGCATAGTTCTACGAGAATAATTATACGGTGGCCGGACAACATAATGATGATCTTCCATTAGTGTTAATTCTCTTCTTTTCTATGTTTGAGTATGGGTTCCTATGTGTTTACGTGAGGAATTAATGATGGAGTTTCATGATTCTAGAATTGTGATTCATCATGGATTATCAAATATTTATCATGTTATCCATATAAAATATTAGTGGTAATGAATGAATAAGGATGTGGAAAGCCACCTAGCTAGATGTTTCCCTTCTATGAAGGTGAATGATAGGTACCATATGCCATCTAGGATTTAGAAGCCTTTGACCATTCCATATTGGAAATGGGATGATGTCACAATAGATATTGTGATAGGTTTACCTAGGATAACCCATAATAATGACTCCATATGGGTTGTTGTGGATCAACTAAAAAATGTGTCCCACTTACTACCTATCAAGGAAACCATTAAATTTGATGATTTGTGCTGTCATTATTTCTGGGAGGTGGTTCAGATACATGGTGTTCTAAGTAGTATTATTCTAGATAGAGATCCTCAATTAACATTGTTTTCCTAGAAGGGTCTTTAGAAGGATCTTTTATTGTTCATTAATTTAAGCAGAACCACTCATCCAAAGACAAATTGTCGATTTGAGGGTACTATTCTAGTTGTAGAGGATTTTTTATGAGGAAGGGTTTTGGATTTTGGTGATTCTTGTGAGAAACATATAGAACTAGTGGATTTCGAATATAATAACAGAATACTAGAATTGATACAAATCACACCTTTTTAGTATTTTAATAGAAGCCCATATCACTCACCTATTTGATAGATAGTGGTAGAAGTGTCAACACTTGTTGGGAATTCTCTCTTATAGGACACATCTGAGTAGACCCAGTTGATCTGAAATTGGTTGGTGTCCATGCACGGTATGAAGAAATCATATGATAACCATAATATACCACCTCTAGAATTATAGTTCAGTCATAATGTTTTTATTTTGGTGTCTCCTAGGTTTGGGTAACCCTATTCTATGAATAATGGTAATCTAGTACCTTGTATTTTCAATCCGTTTGAGATAGTATCAAGGATCTGTCCAATGGTGTACCCTTTTCCCCCTCCATAGTGCTAAAATTCCATGTATGACATGTTCTACATGTCACACCCATGGAAATATCAACCATACCCATACCAAATGATGTAAATACTATATGTAGATCATTGTGTTTATGCATACTTTGAGGAAAATGTGATATGGGTTGTGGATCATGGTGATATATATCTTCAAAGAAGGGTAATATTATTTTTTCGAGTTCATTAGAAGCATAAAAAAGTTCAAGATGATGCCTTGGAGAGGGATTCTGATATTTAAACACAGTAGATAGAATTGTTTAGTGATACGTCATAGTGATTCTTGGAGTGGCTTAGTGAGGATATGTTATTAGATAGTGATGTTGTATGATATTGTCTTTTTTACATGTGTTTAACTCTCTGAGTTTTTCTTTAGTATTTTATTTTAGTTAATTTTCCATCATGAATTTTTTTCATTTGAATAAAAATAGTAATTTTTTAGGAAACATGGGAAAAATGGAGATAATACATGTAGAGAGCCTTTGTTTAGGAAAATGAAATAAAATTTGGGGTGTATGCTAGTTTGAATTAATGGATTTTGGTATAAATGGGTTATGTGTTTACATGGGTTCTTGGTATACTGTGAATATTTAAAAGGGGTTCAGGTTGTTTAAAGGGAAAATGGTAACAAAACCCATCAACAGAACATTTATACATCTTCATAAGGGATTACACATCGTTTAATGTTTGTGAGTTTTTTGAAAAATAAATATGAGGTGATGGATTACTGTAGAGATTTCTAATAAAATGGTTTACACTATATGTAATTACACTACATGCCATATAATTCCCCAAAAAAAATCTATAAACATGATGTGTGGATGGATTTTATTTTCATTCTAATACATTTACTCTCCTCTAGAACCTTAGGAATCCTCTAGGATAATTTGGAGTGCCAACCCACTTTTTGGACATCCTATTTGTGTGAGAAACCCCTAGTATGTGGTTTTTGTCATATTTCCATTCTCTCCTTTAGTTCTCTATCCATTGTAGTCTAATACATAGACCGATTTCATTTTTGGATTTCATTTTGATAAATTTTGATCTTGAACGTATTTGAATTCATTGGAACAGTCATTCTCAATGCTTTTTTCCATTTTAAGTGTTTTGTTCTTCGCCTGTTAAGGTATGAGGACTTAATATTAATCATGTTATCTAATAAGATCCAAACATATTCAATATTATGAATGATCAAATATAAAATTTCCCTAAATTAGTTAAATAATTATTGGGATTATTCCATGTGGTCCTTTGTTTTCAATTGTCTTTAAACTTGGCCTATGATTTCCCATTGGGTGAGAAAAAAGTTAATATAATTGAATTAGACAATAGATTAAACTGTGATTAATATGAAATGTGACCTTATATTATTTCTTGTTCTAGAATCCAAAAAAGTGTGGATTATTTTATTCTTAATATCATTATATTAAATTTTAATATATATTATAGTGGTACTTTTTTGATAAACAATAACTATAATAATTAACCTTTGAGATATAAGATGTGATATTATGATATACATGTTTTATGAAAGGACTTGTGTTCCATGCCGAAATGATTATATATTAGCATCAACTATGGAACATGATCATGTATATGGTGTGATGCTGATATTGAGTGGGCTTGGCCCACTCCCTTACTCTAATTCTGATATGAATCTAGCTATGCCCAATCCCGTGATGTAATGTTTATTGGAATTTGGACCGGATGTTGTAATGCTTATAAGGGTTTGACCTGGATTGATGTCTCTATACCATGGATAAGTGGTGGGTTTTGGAATCATCATAAGACATGCTCTAATATATTCCAGTATGGTTTTGAATCATTTAATTTTACCATGGTTATATGGTTGTTCTTGGCATGGGTTTAATACATGCTCATAGATATTCTGACAGAAAGATGAAGCAAGTGGGTGATCTATTTTATTAAATTTTATAATAATTAATAGACCTATTTATACATTTATTTCATTGAGTTTTATTAGTTAGTATTATTTATATACGGTGATGTCAACCTACTGTGTTTTACTTACACTCTATTGGGGGCACCGTTTGGTACTCGAGCAGATTATGTAGATACATGTTTAGACAATGTCAACGGAACATGCTGTTGATTTATCACTTACTCGATGGGATATACTTTGGTTATGTGAATGATGTGCGGTTAAGTACAGTTAACATAATGATAATATTTAAAGTTATTACCAAACCCCTATTTTTTCAAATATGTTTTTCTGTTTCATTTGTGATTTTTTTTGGATTAGTGTTTTATGGGTTTTGAATTTCTGGTATAGTGCATGGTCGGTGGACAGTTTTCTCAAACCATGAAACATAACAATGAGAAATGTGAAACACAACGTAGTGGGATTTTTTATGGTTTTTTCATAGTAAGTCAACCTGTTTTACCTCATAAGAGAACAGTGTGTCCCATTTTAAATAGCTGGATGACTTATGGACGATTTTCATAACCTGTGAGCCTCTTCTAATAAAACTGTATTGATGGATTTTTAATTGATCAGAATTTTTATTAAAATTTTTGGAACACCTCTTTTAAATCATAAACTGACTAATATAACCCCAAAATGATTTCTCCCATCCTTATAGCTCTAAATAATAGTTTTTGGCTCCTTAAATCCCAGTTGGAAGTGATTTGAATCAATAGAAATGCCCTTCAATCTTCTTCTGGTCAGTTTCATTTTCCCATTCATGGTCACCTCTAATATCTCGTCTCCTCCAATGGTTTCAATGGTTCCCCATGTAGTTTTTTTGGATCTAATACACAATTTTTTGTGTCTATTCCTATGGTTGATTCATAGGTCCTCATTACCATCATTCTCAATTAGTGTTTGAATTATATGGATTTGTGTTTTGAGATCTTTTGATTACGAGGAAGGTTGTCCCATTATAATGAACTATTTATATTAACCCTAAATTGATTTGTTTTATTTAATCTTTTTTAATTAAATGAATTTTATATTTTTTTTCTTAAATGGATTTCAATTTTTAAAAACCCAGACACCACTCGATTTTAGTTTTTAAGAAAATATGTTTTTACATGAAATTGGAAAACCCACTTTTTAATTGAATTGGGGTGTGTTCGTTGAAATTGGTTAGATTTAAATTTTTTAAATTTATATTTTGAAATTGTTTCAGTTAAACTATAGATTTAATTTGGAAATAAAACTTCATGGAAAATTTCAAAAAAACCCCAATTCCATTAAATTATAGGTTTAATATGAAATAGATTAATTTTATTCGAAAATTATAATATAGAATTTAATTTTGATAATGGATTTTGTAATTGAATGGTGAGTTGATTTAAAATACATTTATAGAAAATGCATTAAATTATTCTGAATGAATCCTTGGGGTATTATCTCTTTGAAAATGTATTTTTTTTTATGAAAATACATTTATGGGATTTAAATGGAAAATTTCTATATTTGAAATGGAGAATGTAATTGATTGTCATTAAAATATTCATAAAATAAATTTCCCATAATTTTTTTATACTAGATAACAAGAATGCATTAGGTAGTCAGTAATTTATTTGAATGACACATTACAATTTAAAACATTCTAAAACGTAATTTCATCCCATCACATCCCTTAGGAAATGGTGATGAGTTCACTTTGACCTGAGTGGAAGGGACATATGTACATATTGTCAAAACCATGATTTTGTTTTCCTTATAGCTTGTAAAAAAACATATATTATTAGGTATATGACCAAGTCTCTCACTTGTTTTTATTTCAAATGAATATATACATTGTTTTAAACTATTTTACAATATTCATGACTTTATATAAACTATTTTATTTAGAATTTTGTATTTATTTCATTTTTGAAAAATGAAATTTGCGTAAAGTACTGTTTGTGAATGTATTTTCATAAAATGAAATGAAAATAATTTTTTTTAAAGTATTTCCATCATTTTAAATGTAATAAATGATTTGATGAAATATTAACTTTATATTCCAAAAATTATTATTTGAAATAACGAAAGATCTTATTTGGTTAATTTGATACTTTCCTATCTTATGGATTGCCTGGTGAGACCATGTTGAAATTTCAGATCACACCCTACTTGTGCCATTTGGTGTCTGAATATTACCTCATTTCAGGTTTGAGTAGGGGTAAATCATATCTTGAAAGTGGTTGTATCTATTGACTTGAGGGCATGAAGGGTTGTGCCAGAGTTGGGACTTGGTCAATTTATCTTCATGTGTTTCTAGTATTATTTTATGGTACTTGGGATTGTTTATTCCTTTTTCATTTCTAGTACACTATTCCCAGTGGAGCTTCTTTTGTATTCATATTATGATATTTCTTTATCTTCTATAATGTTTATGGAAAATTTAATTCCCACATTAATATTTTTTGATGTTAGGTTCTATTCACTAACACATGGGGATTATGAATGTCCTTCGTTATATTCCATAGTTGGACTATGTTTTAAGTTATCAGGGTAACTAGTCTAGTTTTTGAAAAAGTTATATCAATGATTTAGGTTGGACATCATGTCTTGTAGTCAGTATACTTTTTGAAATATTTTCATGACATAAGAGGTAGTTGTTACTACGTTCCTAGAAATCTCCCACAGTGGTGACCCTTAGTTCCCCAGTATTGGTTAAGGGAATACATCTTGAAGATTAGTTGTTTTCCTTTCCCTATTATTATTTGGATATAGTGAAATCCAAAATTTTGTGTTCTATTTTTTTGGAATAATTTAACTTCTTTATTTGGTTGATTGTTAATATTATGACTTCCTTGTTTCCTACTGATGATTTGTAGCATCATGCCTCCATGAAGATGTGAAAATCTGAAAAAGGAGTAAGATGATTATAAACATCATCATTCAAATACCCTTGAGGATCTGAATCTAGTGGAGGTGATTGTGTGTACTTTTCATGCCCTAGGTTAGGTACCACATCTAGATCCCATTCATGTTATATCTATGAATCATCGTTTAGAAATTTCCATGATTATTTATCAATAGTTCCTTCCCCAGAATCCATCACCATTCGATGGATCACCTGATCCTAAAGAGGATAATGAATGGTTGAGCTTATTGGATACATTGTTTAGGTTCTTGGGAACACCAAATTAAATAAATTTGAACTCTTCCATATTATTTTTGAAAGGACCAAGAATGAGATGGTGGGACACCATGTTAATGGAGAATAAGAATGACTTCTTAAAGTGGAAGGACTTCACGTTTATTTTCACCAAATAGTTCTATCCATATATGACTTTGTTATCCAAGGATATAGAGTTTTTCAACCATGAGAAAGATGACAAGATCGTGACAGAGTACCCAAATCATCTTGTTAAGTCCATGCACATCACACAAGATATTGTATCGAATGATAAGATTAATCTTAAAAGGTTAGAGTTGGGAATTCATCATCATATTTGTTCTCAAGTATTCACTTTGATTCTTCCTTATTATACTGATTTACTTTATATAGAGATAATGTATGAAATGGACATGGATATGAAGTCATGGTTATAAATAGTTTCTTTCTTACCTAGTGGAAGTGTGAGTTTCATCAAGGAAAAAAGTAGGCGTCATGAATCTCATATAAATTATCTGTAATAGGGTCATTCTGGGCCTACAATAGTATTGGGAAGAGGTCCTTTTGATTTTCTACCAGTGTGCATTGTCCCCACATTCGAATAATGTTTTCACTAAGGCACATAAGAAATGTGACTCCTATAGAAATTCATGGAACTGTAGAGATTCATCAATGTTTACTCTACTCTATGTGATTCAACATGATCATCAGCTCCTCTTAAAACTAGTGAAAATAAAATACTTAATGTATCAAAGGGTACCCAGCCCTAAGCATACGGAAAAATCTATATCACGCAGTGGAAGAGTCACCAGAGGAAGTAGATATATGTAAAATGACAATGAGATGGTCCATTACCATAGATTCCTTTTTAGTGAATTCTCTATTTGATATCGGTTACTCTCATTCATTAATTTCTACCCTAATTCTTAATCATCTCAATCATCCAATAGTTTTTATGTATTCTATTATGGATATTACTACACCACTTGGTAGAAAGAGAGAGTAGGGTCTCTATAGTGTCACATGTGTTTTCTTTCTATTTGATTTTGAGATTTCATGGAGTTTTTTTGTTTCTCAACATAAAACCTCTTGATGACATTTTCGATATAGATTGGATTATTTCTAATAAATATTAAATGGATTGTTTTTTGCGGGTTTTTTTCTCCACTCAATGGTATGTGTCATATATTTTAAGAAGATTGATACCCAAGGTCGAGCAGAGACAAACCTCATTATCCAGAGTTGGGGAATTTGATATATGTGCTTTCCATTGGTGTAGAGAAAGAAGCATTGAGTGGTGATCTCCCTCCAATTTTTGTTGAGTTTCCCAATGTGTTTCCTCTTGACTTATCTACTTTTCCATAGTAAGAGAAGTATATTTTTTATTGGAATAACTCTGGGTAGTTATCCATTTTCTGTTCCCTCTTACCATATCTAATATGATGAATAGAGAAATCATAGTGGTAGTTGGATGACCATATAGGGAATGGATTTGTTGACACGATTGTGTGAACTAGGCAGCGTCAGCAATATTTTCTTTAATGAAATTGGATCACTTCACCTTTCTATTTATTACCTAAATCTCAATCACATAATGGTAAATAACATGTATCCATTATCAAATATTAATGATTTGTTTCATCAGTATAAATTGAATAAGTGGTTCTCGAAGATTGATCTATACTTTGGTTACCACCAGTTAATGATAATTTAATATCCCATTTATAAAATTTCATTTTGCAGATGGTTTATACATCATGAGTACCTTTCTATTCCAATTGGTCTAACCAGTTATCCTAGAGTATTTATGGTGATAATGAAAATTATTTTCCCTGATTATCCTGATACCTTCATGCTATTATTTTTTAATGTCATTATTTTTTACTCTATGTCTGAGGAGGATCAGGTTATAGATCTTGAAATTGTTCTATGTTTGATGAGAAATCACTGACATTATGCCAATATTTCACTGTGTGATTTATGGATTTGGGATTTAAAATTCTTGGGACATGTGGTGTTGGAAAATGGTATTGTAGTTGATCCTTATAAGGTAAAAGATGTTATGACATGGGAAAAACAACATAATGTCTGTTACATTTATAACTTCTTGGTTTTATTGGGGTATTACCATCGATTCGTTATGGACATCTCGAAATTGGCCCTCTAATGACATCTATAACTCAGAAAGTAGTAAATATTCCTTGTAATGATAAATGTGAATGTTCATTGGTTGATCCAAATTATTTTTTGAGTATGACATCAGTGTTAATACTTACAGAGGTCGGGAAGGGTTATGTGTTCTTATATGATTCCTCATGTTTAAGATTCATATTCATTCTTATGAAATCTAATCATGTTGTTTCATTTGGATATCATTATGTTGGGCCACAAGAAAAGAATTATCTAACCCATGTCCTTGAAATTTCAACTGTGATGTTTGGACCTAATACTTGGTAGCACTACCGTCACGAAGAAAGGTTCAAAATGTTTTCAAACAACAAGAGCTTGAGTTATATAATTTCTAAAAAATATTTTAATATTTGGTAGATGTATTGGGTAAAATAACTACAATTTTTCGATTTTGACTTCACCTAGATCTCGGGGAAAGGGAATGTTAATGCAGATTATTTGAGCAGGAAACAGTCAATCCAGGCAATGAAAGAATCATTAAAATAGTGGAATTGGATGGTTGCCTTTATAAGGATTCATATTGGAGTCTAGGAATTAGGGGTCGAGGTTTCCTTGTCCTGTGATAGTTTATATATTCCCTTATTGAATTTAATATTCAGAAACCTCATCTTGATGATGAGTTTTTTTATCATTAGAGGATCAGTTCAAGGTGGGGAGACTTTTCATCATTTTTTTTTCTCCTCTAAAATAATTCTATGCTTTTTTTGGAATTTTATAGTTCCATATTTATTTAGGAATGATTTAATATGTGTTCCATAGCTCATATTAGATAGTGCACCCAGGTACTATGACGATGTTCAATAAAATGTGGTCGTAGTTTTTGTGTCTAGGTATGAGATGGGTCATTGATGAGTTCTTTTAAAATTTCTATATGTGCCAATAGTTAAAGGTCGAGCCCCAAAATCCCTAGGTTTTTCTTCTTACCCATCCATTCCCTACATGTATGTGGGATAAGATCTTTATGGAAATTTTGATTGGGATTCCATGTACCCATTAAAAGAATAATGGAATACTGGTTATGATCAATAGACTGACTAAATCAGATCAATTATACCCATTCATGATATATCCAATGTTGATGAGTTGGGAAATTACTATGTGAAATAGATTTTCCATTTTCATGGATTTCCATTTGAAATAGTTTCTGATAGGGATACTCAATTAAATTATCATTTTTAAAGATTCCTTGAGTATCCACTAAGATCTCATATCTATTTTCATAACACATTAAATCTTCAGGAAGATGTCCCGATAGAAATGGATATACAAATTCATGATTATATGCTCAATTATTGTGTCATGGACATCAGTGGGGCTTAGGATGATCATTTTGGGATAGTTAATGTGTCTTATAATAATAGTTACCATAACCTGATCAGAATGACACCATTTGAGGACATGTGTATTCGGCCTTGCATATCAATGTTTTGTTGGTCAGAGGTTGGTGAAAATTCCTCTATTGCACAAAGATTGGGTAATGATATAAAATCAAATATTTAGTTGATTCTCCAGAGAATGTTGATGGAAAAAAGTCGATATATGCCTTATGATGATCATAATCAATGGTAGTTGATATTCTTAGTTTATGACCAAGTGCCCTTGAGAGCATCACACCTGTTGTGTCATCAGCAACTTGGGAAGAAGTGGAATCTCACTCCTCATTTTTTATGACCTTTTTAAGTTATCTTTTAGGTGGGGAATTTATCTTACCATTTATAATATCCACTATAGCATACATTGAAGCATAACATGTTCCATGTTTCTCATCTAGGAATGTATTTCTATGATCAATATCATGTTATGAGATGTAATGATTTGCAGGTTGAACTTGATTTATCTATATGTGAATGAATACTCATGATAGTTGACCTTAAAGTGAGTAACATGATGGGAGGATGATAAAAATTTTTCTTGTGCTATGGAATATCAGTTCCGATAATCATGAGTATTGGTACATGGAGGCACTGATGATAGTGTGGGGGATTGATCTTTTTAGAATTGAAGCTTCATTATAGGATTTGTAGGGATAAAATGTCTCTATGGCGGGGAGGATGTAACATCCAATTGTTATTTTTATGTATTCATAAACACCTCTTTTTACCATGATTCTGTTGGGTTTCAATTGGGGTTGTTTTTGGTTGAACATTTTTAGATTTTTGAAAATTTGGTTCTAGTACATGGTTGGCACACACTGTACCAAAACCATACACCCTATCAGAGAAAATCATGAAACCCAAGAATGTGTAATTTTTCATGGTTATCACATGGTTAGTCATTTCATGATTCCAATTAGGTTAATCATGAGGACAATTTATAATAAGTACATAGTGTGCAAACAATTTATCTAAAACATGATACTCATCCCAAGAAACAATACAGATATGTTTTTAATTCACTTGAATGTCAATAAATATTTTTGGACCCCTATTTTAGGTCCCAGATGAACTGATGTGACCCTAAGATGATTTATCCCATCCTTGGTCCTCCCAAGATGATTTTTTCCCCTCAGATCCCTCATGTATGGTTACAAAATATGGAGGAACTCCCATCGATCTTATTCTAGTTATTTTACTTTTCCCATTCTCGATCTCCTAAGATCCATCGTCACCTCTATATGGTTACATGGATCCGTATGTAGAATTTTGAATCTAATATACACTATTTTGGACTTAAACATAGGTTTAATTCATAGATACATATTACCTTTGTTCTCCATTGGAGTTTTCTGTATAGGAGCTCTATGATTCCATAACCATTAATCCATAAGAAGGTAGTTCTATTATGATGCAAAATTATTTCAAACCCAACATTACATTCTCTATTTTTAATTGTTCTAGTTATATAAAATTTATAGGTTTTTATTAAATAGATTTCGATTTTTTGGAAAAAAGTTCATTGAATTAGGCTTTTTAAGAAAAATATGTTCTTGACATGAAATTAGAAAACCCTTTATTCCATTGAATTGTGTTGTTTTATGGAAATTTGGGAGATTTATATTATTTAAATTTATATTATGAAATTGTTTCAGTTAAAATAATATGTTTTATTATGTAAAATGTATTCGGTTGAAAATTTTGTTAACTCTCAATTCAATTGAATTAAAGGTTTGTTATGAAATTGATGGAATTTTTTTTTAAAATAAAATTGTAGAATTTTATTATGATATCTAATTTTTAAATGGAATGGCGAATAGATTTTAAATCCCTAATTTGGTAAAATGGCTTAAATGGCTTGGATAGAAACCTTAGTGTTTTCTTTTTGTGAAAATGATGGTTTTATTAAAAAAATATTATTGGTATGAAAATAATAAATGGTGTATTTGAAATGTATAATGAGATTCTTTTTATTTTAGAAATTCGTTAAATAATTTTTTCAACATTTTTCTTTCTAAATAATATTCAAGACATAAGTAGTTATGGCGTTATTTAGATGAAACATTTTGATTTATGGTTTTATAAAACCTAATATAAGTACATCACATCCCATAGGCGATGGTGATGAGTCCTCTTTGACCTAAGTTCATGGGACTTATATACATACAGAAGTATCCTTGAGTGTGTGTCCCAATAGCTAGAACTATCTTACCATATTAGGAATATGATCATTTTTCTATATTTTTTATATTTAAAATGAATATCTTAAATTATTGTAAAATTTTTTACATGCCTCATGGATTTATATAAAAATATATATATATAAGTTTCTATTTAAAACATTTTGGAAAATTTCAAATTCTCTAAAGCACCAATTTTGAATGTGTTTCCCTCAATTGAAATGTAAATATTTTTTTCAAAATTATTTCAATCGTTGTAAATGTAAATATTGATTTTCTGAAATGTTCACTTTATATTGTTATTAATATGACAAATATAAAGAACATATTTGGTTAATTTTATATGATTTTATCTCACATCCTACTTGTGACTTATAGTGTTTTTAGATTACCACCTTCCTGGTTTATGTTGGGTTAATGAATCTCTTTGAGGGGGTTCTATATATTCACCAAAGGACTTGGTGAGTTACGTCTAAGTTAGTATGTGGTAAGTTTATAATCTGGTATTCTGTAGGAATTTTTGGTGTCACATGGGCATGTTCATTCTTGTTTTATTTTAGTTAAAATACACCATGTGGATTTTCTTTTGTATTAATACTGTGTTGTTTATTTTTACGTCATAATATTTATGGAAAAAACCCATTCCCACTTTAATTATGAATGATTACAGGTGGTAGTCACTAACCTATGTGGATTGGGAACTCCCTTTAGGCTTTTTCAGGGTCAACATGGTTATCCAATTACCATGGTACATGGTCTGATATAGGACAGATCCTGAGAGTTTTGAGTCTTTATTTGAGTCTGATAGTCTTTTAATTGTATTATTTATAGCATGAAATTTAATTACATTCCAACACCACATTACCATAATCATTCATTTTTTAATGGATTATTCAATTTTCTTCATTTGTTTTCTTCTGCTATGTATATATATTTTTTGTTAATATGATTAAATTATTATGCTATGACACTTCATATTAGGGGGTATAGTCTATACAATATACATTTCACACCCCTACTACATTTCTGCAGCCTCTAACGTATGTTGAGTAATTCATGAGTTATCGTGACCACCATTTTTCATCCACATGCGAGAGTTCTTGATTTTGGATTGTTACAACATAATTAAAATATTCAATTAAAAATGAATATCATAAAACATCATGAATTGTTTTTCCAAGAAATGAATTTTCAATGAATAGAGGAGTTTATATTAACACTATGACTATAAATAATAATTACATGGATTAAAATTAATATATATATATATAATATAAATTTCATTTTAATAATTCATCAAAATGGGTTTTTAAATTAGTTAACATGGGTAAACATTATGCACTTAAACCCTATTTGAAGAAAACAACATTTTTTAGAAAAAAATAAACATATAAAAAATGAATTTGGATTATTAAAATTTACTTAATTTTAATAATATATACAATTTATACATATTTTGTGTTATGAGAAAAAAATATAATTGTTTTTTAAAATTAAATTATTTTATGAAATGCAATTACAGTATTTGAAAATTCATTAGTACTCACTAATTTCTAAAGAATAAATCATTTGAAAAAAATTAAGAAAACATCACCCAAAGTTAATAAAAATATGATAAATTCATAAATATAATTCATTTTATCAAATATATATTCAAAAACTTATAAAAAATAATTATTATATTTCTTGAAAAAAATAAATTGAAAACATTATTTGAAGATTTTTTTTGATGCTCACAATTATATTACTATAATAAAAGTAATTATTTTTTATGCATTAATAAATAAATTTTTCTGATATATAACCCTTAAGTAAATTTTCTAAAATTTCGTTATTCATATCCATTACTCTAATTTTAACGGCTATATAGTAATGGTCATGTTTAGATATGCTTATTTTAATGGTTTATCACTGTTAATTTAATCTCAGTGTTGTGTGTAATATATATTATCACAAACTGTGTTATTTTCAAATATTATGGTGTTAAAAAATATATACATATTACCAAATATGCAAGGAAGATATAAAAAATCAATCAAATATATTTTTTTGAGGTGGTAGTCCATACCTAATCACGAGAGATGTTATAATTTTCCAATGTATAGGTGAGAGATATAAAACTGATATACAATTAACAAAAAAACATATATGTGTTAGGAATATAATGTTTCCAATTTTTTATTATGGTTATGTTATATTTGGAGGTGTTTTAATAAGAAATAGACAATAAAAAATAGGTAAGAACATACACAACTTCTTTGGATATCCTGTTTTTAAGAACACCTTAAGGATTCATATATGGGTCTTTTGGGAAGATAAAATTCACAATTAGGATGTTTAGGAATTTATTATAGTTTTGGGAATGTTTTTTCTCATATATTAGTCAAAATTATTTTAATACATGAGGGGAATATTTTCCCTTTTATAGTTAATGGGGTGGGGACACATATACAATTACATAAAATATTTACATAATATAAATATGATTTATTATGAATGTACGACCAAATGGTAATGAATTATAAGGAAAAACAAGATAATGTTGAAATATCATTTAGAAACAATATTTAAAAATGCTTTAGAATCCATTTAACATTATATTTTTATTTATCCCCTTTGGTAAACATATTTTCATTCTAACCATGGTAATAATTTTTTAATATATTTACTATTCATCATTATAAAACAATTTATGTTTGGCCCATTAAATTATATTAACTATGATGTTTTGAACCTATTAATCCATTTCCAAGATTAAAATTTTATAATTCATAGAAATATAATTTAAAATAATTGAACAACGAATAACAAAAACCTTTTTAGAAAAATATATTTTTAATTATAAAATTGAATTTACTCTTGATATTTTCAAAGTAAAACCCACTAGATGAATGATAAAATAGTTTTTTGAATATTTTATCTTCAAATAATATTAAAATCAGTCATAAATAGTTTTAAATTTATCTTGTTAATATAAAATCACACTATATACATTAAAATAGGATTTTATAATATAATATCTTTTTTACCTTTAAATGGGTTTATTTTATTTCATTACTAGTTAAATACCAATGAATTCATATTATAAAAATGTAAAAAACATTATAAATTTTTAGTCCTATTAAATACTTATAATCGAACCACTTTTTGATGATAGTCACATTAAATTTTAATAATTCAATTGTATATCATTGTTCGTTTATACTCAAAATTTTGTGTAAAATAAGATAACAAAAAACTATAATTATTTATGGGAAAAAGTATCATAAAATATCATTCTATTCCACTAATAAAAAATATATATAATAAAAAATATAACATTGTATAATATTCATTAAATATATATCTTTTAGATTTATTTTGTGTTTTATTAATCTTTTTTAGGCATGGTGATATATCATAAACCACTTCAGTTCTTACAGCTGAAATATTAATTTACTACTTTTTCATAGAGTTTCTTGAAAATGATATATTGTTTTCTCATTAGTTTTCTATGCGATTACCCTGTTTTACTTTAAATCTAAAATTTATGTTATATTTTACAAACCATACATTCAATGATTGTATGGTTCTTCCATATTTGATAAAATTTATCGAAGATAATTTAAATATATATTCAATATAATACATTTTTTTTCAACAATAATGTTCCTAAAATGAATTTTTTTTTATATATTAGAAAATTTATCTTGACAACCACATTTTAGTATATTGTAGCCAAAATTTAACATTAGATTCCAGTGTTAATCTTTTTAATATTTTAAAAATTGATTGATGATCATTTTCACAGTGTTTCATAATATTTTTTGGTTTTTTCCTACAATTTTGGAGATTAGATTTGTGTTTAAGTTAAAAATAATTTATAACTTGAAAAACACACTTTTTACAATTTATGAAAAATTAGATTTCAAATTTGTTATAGTAATTTTTTACAAGTTCAAAATAATTACTGATTGTTTTCATACAATTTCCTAACAATACAACAGTTGACGTTTATTTCTTTATTGATATATGATTTTTGAATTTAAAAATAAATTTTTAATTAAAAAATACCATAAATATATAAAATATCATAGATATAATTATTTACTATTATAATATTTTATGTGATATTATCCTTGAATTTAAAATTATTATCAATTATATAGAAAATATTTATTAATATTAGTATTTTAACATTATTTTTAATATTAAAACATCAAAATTAGAGTTTTTGATGTTTTTTTTATTTATGAAACTCTGATATTTTTTTAATATTATTTTTTAACAATATATAAATCACCACATGGTGGTGATGACACCTTATTATTTTCAGTATGAAAAAATGAGAAAAATTGGAACAAAAGAGGAAATATTTAATAATGAGGATTCAACATATATGGAATGATTGTTTATTTTTATAATGAAAAATATGCCAAATAATCTATCAAAATCTACACATCATTGTATCAAAAGAAATTTTTACTAGAGAAAAAGGGGAAGAACTATGATAGATGTGTTGAACTTGGTCATCAATAATAGGAGCAATTATTCAAATACATTCATTCATAATATTAAATCATTTTTATGAGATATATGAAGATTTTATAAGTAAATAGATCTTTATTAAATAGAAAAAATCAAGGATATTGAATATTCAACTATCAATGTAATGATATATTGATAATGTGTGGTCATTTCTCGTACCACGTCATTATATTTATGAATAATGGAGAAAAATATGGAGAATGCAAAGATATTTAATATAGGTTTTGGTAACTTCTTGATAGATAAATTTTTTTATTTTAGTCACATTAGGTCTTGGGTAAATTTGGTAGAGAAATTCAAAAATTATGATGTGAATGAGGGAAAATTATTTTCCATTGAGAAGACTGCAATGAAGTAAAGAAGACTAACATGTGGTGGTAGATTATTTTTTCGTATTAATCCAATTTTTTGTATATATATCGATTCATGGCCCCAATGACACCAATTTTTTATAATATCTACAAAGAATGAATGGAAATTCCAACGTTTTTGTAATTGAAGCTCATTTAGATGGTTTTATATATTCCATAAATCTATAATCTCAGAGATAATTGTGTGATGATATTTTGTAAATCCCACTCATATTTCAAGAAACTGTTTTATAGGTTCATCTGCTAATTAAATAAGAGAATTTATCGATAAATATATTATATAAAGGATAATTATCTCTATTAAAGGAGGCTTCATATAGATATTTAATGATAATACAACCATATAATGAGAAAGATACATTTGATGGAGGTTATAGAATCAAAATGATTATCGTTAGGAATTGGATTATAGTTTTTCTCTCATATACATGATATGAATTAAGTTTTAATTAGTGTTTTGTAGATTTAGGGATCGTTCAACATCTCATTCTCCGTTTTATAATGAATTTATTTATATAATTGAATTGTTTAAATCCCATTTAATTTATAACTTCTCTTATTTTTACCCATATTTTATTCATTCATATTTCATGATTAATTATTTTATGATAGATGAATATATATTTATTTTTGTATTGAGGTTCTTGGAATAATTATTATTCATGGAAATGGTTTTAGTATTTAATATCCAAATAAGGTTCTGATTCACTTACATAATAAATAAATTGCAGTAATTGATCATATTAAATGAATAATTTATTAATTCGATAGAAAATACTATTCCAAATTATTTATTTGTATTTTCTTCTAACATTATACAAATCATTCAATGAGAATATTACAACGTCATTTATCTATTAACCCTATATTTTTAAAAACATGGTATAATTTCAGCAATCATAGTTCGTTAAATTATTTCTATATCTGATTAAATTATTTTTAAAATACGGCTAAAATTATAAATAAATATTTTATGCTATGGATCACTCATAACTGTAGGTTCAATAACCCCTTTTAATGTAGTATGTCATAGTTTTAAGTTATTCAAAAGAGATTTATTACTAATGTTATAATTACTTCCAATATAGAATTATAAACATATCCCGGGACATCAATGTTTCCATAATTATTTCCAAAGACTAAAAAACATTGAATAATCTTACTTTTGATATATTAAGAAATTAATTATTAAAAACATTTTTATTTGAAATATTATAATTTTTGATACACTCAAAATGATCGTGTTATGCTTATTTGTATAGATATTTTTAATTCATGTAGTAAACTCAATATATGGTTTCCAAAACAATTATGAAACATATTTAATACAATATGGAGATTATTATAATATTTATCAAAAAATAAAATTACATTTATTGAGTTGATTGAGTTCATAAAGTTGATCATGTAGTGAAATGATAATATTTGAGGAAAATAATGGTAATAGTATGTGGTTTACACTTAAATGTGGTGTAAAACCAACCATCCTTTTTCCACTATCTGTTAATAACAACTTTAAAAAATTGAAACATCATTCAAATAATATATAACTCAAATTCATTCACAGGGTTACCACATAATGATTTAAATAAACATATGTAATATTTCCATAAAAAATATACCACAATTCAAATAGAATGTGTTTTTTATAATGTGGTATGAATTAAAATATTTAAATCTTCATTTATTGTCACAATTATTAAAAAGGATCAAAGATTGGAGCTAAATTATATTACAACATGGGATTATATAAAAATAAAATTGTAAATAATATTCATTTCTCTTTATAAAATAATAAAAAATCATGTCAATATTCTAAATTTCAATAACCTTTACTATATATTTGTTTATACAAAATGAGGGATTTTTAAATAATTTTTAAATAATTTTACTCATCATTTTTTATAGATATAGATTTAAATTCATAAAATTTATGTGGATTGTCTTCATGAAATGTTTATATTTTTTAAAACATTTTGGAAATGATATTTTCTAAATAGGTTAACATGAGAGACCATTAAGATGTTTTATGAAATGTATTGAAATGGTTTTCAAAATATTATGAATGATTTTGAAAAAGGATATGTGTTTTTATAAGGATTAAAAATTATTAATTAATGTAAAATTTGAATTGATGATATAGAAAATTGATATGAAGTTATCCATGGATGAAACCTAAGCATTGTAAACCCAAGAGGTAATTTTGGTGAATTTTAATCAAAAACATTAATGGATTGAGTCCATAATAGAATAATTTTATATATATAAATGATATGAATCAAGGTTATAAATAAATATATTCAATGTAAATTAATATTTTTGGGATGAGATGTTGGTGACATTCATGATAAATATAAGAGTTATAAAAAAGCAATATCTCCATGTCATCGAGTTGAAAAATTACTCAATGAGAGGAAATGAGAAATATTATTAAGTGACATGGATATTTACTCAAGTAGATATTTTAAAAACACTTCCTTAAGAGTGGAAAATCATAGTGCAAATTTGTAATAAATGAGATAATAGTAGGAAAAATATATAGAAAAATAGAAGAAATAAGAGGAAAAAACAAAGGGAAAAATAGAATGATAAATAAATATGGAAGATGATCTACCAATATAAAATACACCACTACTAATATGTTAAAGTATAAAATACGTATTTTTTATTGAAATAATTAGGAATCATTATAATAAAATTCAATTTTTAAAATCAATTGAAATGATGTCCAAATAGAGAATCATTATGACTGAGTTGTTTAAAATAATTGTACGTTTAAGGATATGGTTACAATACCACTAATGAGAGATTGCCAAATTATAGAGTTATGGAATATACTAAACCATAAACCATATTTTGTTAGTCTTTTAATTCATATTAACAATGGATGTTATAAATTTTAGAAAATTTCTTTTGATTTATATATATGTGTGAAAATAATTTCATAATCAATATTCAAAATATATAGATTCTAGGATATGAACCGCTCTAATGTTTACTTATAATTGGATGATATGATATTTAGATACCCTAAAGTATTTACATAGGATTTTTTTGGTAAAGTGGATAAGTTTTTCATTCTAACAGAATTAGTTATGATTGAGATAGATGAATTGAAAACCACCCTCATACATGGAAGCAAATTTATAGAAATAAGAAGGGACATGAGTGTTGTTCAAAGTAGAGAGTTGTATTTAAGAGTTAGTAGTGAGATATTCAGGTTCAAAATTCATTTACCAAGGGAAAAGTTTTATAGGGAAAACGTTGTTTATAGTATGAAAATAATGATGAAAAAATATAAATATACTCCATATATATGATAGGAATGAAGGATATCCAATAATGTTTAAATAATATTGAAATTTTAAAAATAATGAGGAGAAAATATATAAGATCAATATGATAGAGTATACTAAAGAAGAATATTTTATTGAGGGTGTTAATATGGGATAACAGATATTGTTTATCCTTTGTTTTTTACCATTAACTGACATTTGGTTTACTTGTAACATATAATTGGATAATTTTCAACATGAAGGAAGAGTAAATGTTTTTTAGGAGCAGAAGAATATGAATCTCTATAGAGGAATCTAAACAAAGAAAAATCATTGATATTGATTAGGAAACATCATTTCATTATTTTGTTAATTTTCTTGGTGTGATATTGTGTATGAAACAAATTTAAAATAATCCCCTTTTAGAAGGTAACATGTAATTTTTATTTCTAATGAGATATTTTTTAATAATTTATTATAAGAAGTTATTATAGGATTTCAAATTCAACTACCCTATTTATGCTATGATTAATTGAATTGTGTTTGACAATTAATTTTTATATATTGACTCATTAGTTCCATGATGATATAGTAAAGAAAAAGATAATGAATATGAATTGATAGGGATCTCCTATTTTAAATTCTTTATATTTTTTCTCCCAACATTTTTTAGTAAATAATGAAATTTAGTTTAGAAACATTATGCCACAACTAGAATATTTATCATTTTATTTCTAGTATACAAAATCTTCTTCTTCATTCCATTATAAACTTTATAAAATTATATTTTTGATGAAAATGAACAATTAAAGACAATAGTAAAAAAAATTATTTGATGAATAATATTTATAGGTATTGGAGGATTTTTATAAGTGAAATTTCTCAAATAAGTTTATTCTTTTTTTAACTAAACTTTAAAATTATTTTTAATCATGCCATTTTTTATTGTAATGTTTTTAATGACAACCCCTTAGAAAAAATATCTACTTCTCACTTTATTAAGAGAATCATAGGACATATATCCTATTAAAAATATCATTTTTCATTATAAAAATTATAAAAATGAAATAATATTAAAACAAATAAGGGTCATTAATGATTTTTACACCTATATCACTGTTACCAAATTTTCATTTTATAAATCTTTATAACCTTAGAAAACCATAAATTTCATTAGATGGAAAAATTACAATCCTATTTTTTGACTTTCTTACCATAGTCTTTATATTTTCTGTGATTAAAAGAGGAGTTAAGTGGGGGTAGTATTTTTTTATGATTAATGGAAAGAAAAAACCCTGAATAAGGAGTAATCTAAATATTTTTTATTTTAAGTGGAAAAAAATATACCAAAATTAATTTTTCATTGTAAATTAATGTACACACATTTATAAATTTAAAAAGGATGGGGAAAAGGGAAATATAAAATATGAAGTATAAGGATAGTATTTAATTATATTAATCATGTTATTTGTTAACCAATTATAAAAAATGATAAAAAAGAGTGGTATTCACTTATATCATTTGAAAAATAGTAGGGTGTGTATGGTCTATTCAATAAATTTGAATTATAATCCATGAATTATATTTAATTTTTGTGTATCCACCTTTGGTATTTTTGAAATTTTACATAATTATATATAAAACATTCTCCATATATTTATCCACATTTAATTTTTTAATGATAAATTATTATTTTTTCATTTAAAATAATCATCCCATTTCATTGAAATATTAATGTTTGAATTATTGTCCATGAAGATTGAGTGTAACTACAAAAAATGATGCTATAGTGATAAGAGAAATATTTTTCGGTATATTGGATTATATTTGAGCACTAATATTACTGAAAAGATTAAATATATTAATAGAATGGAAAATGATGTGATTTAGTTTTGGATAAAAAGTAAAATTCATTGTTGATTAGTATTTTATATAAAAGTGATGGAGTTAAAAAGATATTTTTGCGTGATTAATAAATGTTTCTTACCAATCATATTTTGTTTGATATCATTGACCCTAATTATTGAATATTTGATATGATGGATTATATTTTTCTTGATGTTGATATATTTTAATTTGTACATGTATGAGTTTTTATTAAGAATATTTAAGAGGCGTAATATATCTTTCCAAAAATTTTTTAGTTTTAATATAGTTTAGGCATATCTAATCACTAATTTAATTTTAATTTTAGTTATATATTATATATTTACTAATATAAATTTTATAAATTTATTTAAAAATATAAAATGTTAATTTAAAAATATTTATTAATTTATATCTAATTATATGAATCTAATAACGTTTAATCATATATTTTTTACTATAAATAAATAATGATATAATGCTGATGAATCCACAATATGGTTAGTTCAAAGAAATGAAAAATGAGGAACCCATGGTTAAGGACAATTTAGTGAAGTTAGTTCACTATAGAAAATTATTTTTTTTGATTTGTTGAATGTGAACCATGGGGAACACTATAACATCCGTTAAACTTCATGTGGACAAAATATAGAATCTTTGGAGAAAATAAGGAAGTACCACAACCTTTTCTTTGAATATGATTGAAAATTAATACACTAATGAAACTATATCATTATTTAGAAATATTACATCATGGTTTTGAAAAACATGAATAAATTGTATAAAAAATATAACTAAATATCTTAGATATTTCATTATTATTAGAGTTATGAAATTTTAGCTGATAAGATACAAAAACTACCATATAGTTTCTATTATCACATTGAGTTTTTTTCATAATGACTGTAAATCATTTTAATATGTATATTAAATTTTATAATGGTTTTTTATATTTATTATTTGGATTAAATTATTTTAATTTCATGAATTTAGGTAATGGATATATTAGGGCCTTTTGAGATATTTAGAGTAATTGGACATGAAATGTCTTAAGGATGCTTAAAAAATCCACCACCTAGATGCATTAAATTTTGAGGGTTAGTTAATTTATTTTTCATCGAAATAGGTTCTATACATTACCTCCAACTATGAAGTTATACCATAATGTGTTTTGAAAGAAAAAATGATTTCTTTTGAGAATATAGATAATTTTAATGGTTTTATATCTATTTAAATGAGGAAACATTGAGAATGATTTGGGAATATATTTGTTACATTTTATTCAATGTTTGAGACACATTTTTTCTTATTTTGCAACTATTTATTGAATCATTTATATATTGGGATATATGATATTAATAGGTGGGCTATATCTATAAAATATTTCATTTCATGGATAAAAAATGAAAATAGTTCAACATAAATAGTAGGTAATATAATTTGGATGTATTGGTAGATATAAGATTGGGGCATGAAATTATATTAGGTTTTATTCTTTTTTCAGGATAAACATGATTTCATATTTGTATTTTAATATAGGTATGTATTAATAAACATCATATGCTGAGTTATATAAAGTACTGTGTCTAAATGATTAAGTTATTTAATTTTTTATTTTAATTATCATTTATGATTTTTAGTATCATATAATTAAATGTGGTTTTGAAACACCATATTTATAATTGAATCAATGTAACCAATCATATGAAAATTGAAATTTATTAATTATAATGTACATAACATATAATGGTTTTACATGGATTTATTTTTTTTTATGGAAAAATAATCTATTTCAAATATAAGAATTTAAATTATATCAGTACCCCTTATTTATAAAAACTATGAATACTTTAATAATTCCACATTCAATAATTATTTTTATATTTAATCCAATCATTAATATAACAATTCATAGCTCATAAATGAAATAATAATTATAAGTAGAACACATACTTATTGAATTAACCAAAGACAAGCCAAATAATACAAAATATTAGTTACACATTATATGGGGACATAATAGAAATTCTATACAAGGTATAGGGAAAAATTAATGATTCAATAATGATTATAAAATACATTATAATCAATTTTAGGAAACAAAAAAAATCAATTTACATGTGGTGAAGTTTTTTTGGTTACAAAATAATTGATTTTTCTAACAATAATATAATGTCATTTTCATTGTTTTCATTAAGTGGATCATATCAAAAGGCTAATTAAGTCATATTTTACATCCCGGATATCAAAATGTAGTTTGATTCATTCCATCATTCCAAAGATTAATATAGAGTATTGTTTTTATTAATGTAATTTTCATAAATTTTTATCTTAATAGTTATACTTATAAGTTACAATAAATTTTTAATGTTAAAATTCAATTGTAGTAATTTTGATTGAACAATAGATTATAATTATGCCTACTTTATGCCTACATGATAAAAATTTATAAAAACTATTTTTCTTGACTTGGAAAAAAATTTAGTTTTTAAAATAATTATTTACAATGTCAAATCCCTTTATATGTTAAAAAACATATCAACATGGAAAAAACATATTTAATCATTTGTATCAAACTATATATATAATTGATGGAACCAAGGTTATTATAATTTGAGATTATTAGTTCTATACATGAATGATTATAGTTTTTTTTATTGTGATTCATGTTATTTAATATTGAAATTGGATATTCTTGCTGCCAATTTTCTTCAAACAAGACATGGAGACGTATGAAATATAATTGATGGAGCATATAGTTGATTTATAATTCTTTTAGTGAACGAAAAGTTCACCACTATGCAATGAGGGAAATCACACTATAAATATGTCTTTATAAGATAATTTTTACACTCTTAATTGTTAGTCATGTGTTAATGATTCATGGAACCTGACAATAAATATATCTAAAAATTATGGTGATATAATATCTAAATTGTTTATTCTGTAACTCGGGTTTGGTATGTTTTAATGATTGATATGTATTATTAAAACATTTTATTGTGAGTAAGTATAATTGTAAAATATATGGCCATGAACATTCTATGGAAACCTTGTTAAGTTTGAGGTATAACATTATTACATAATTTATAATAGCATGTATGAATGGGTCTCAGACATTAGTATATTATAGTGGATCTAGTCATAGTTCTCCAGGAATATAAAAAATATTACATCAGTATTTTTTATCAGGATTTTATTAAATTTTACACCACACCAGATACTAGTATAATTCAAATGTGTTAATTCCACAATATATCAATATATATTATGTGATGTTATTCCATTATATATTCTTTTCTAGAAAGTTTCCGAAACTAAAATATTAATATAATTTTTGGAAATTGACATTCACTTCAATAGTTATCATTAGAATTTTCTGGAATTCAAATTAGTTGATCAAATATTGAATATTCATTGGGTGAATTGTGAAGATGGATTTGATGATATTAGTTTTATTTGGGAGAAATGGATCATATATTGAAAATAAAAAATATTTAATAATCAATAATTATTGGAGAGACTACTATAATTAGTGGAATTCATCGACGATCTTCTCTTGATATGGGAATCTAGAAATCAAAGATAATAACTTGGTTTTTCGGTTTCAATATTTTCTTGTAAAAATTTGATATTAGAGACCATTTCTTCATATATATATTCTTTTACTCTTCCATGATTTATTGAGTGAATATAGAGAAAGACTGAGTAAATGATTAATTGATAGTGATACCTTCCAAAATATTGTAATTATCAATTGTGAGTAGTGATATCACCATTGAAATTATTACAATATCAATGTGTCATCTTTCAATTAAACCTTTTATGTAATCTAAATAAAATAATTATGTTTCTTTATTATTTTGAATACCTAGATGCATTAAATTCATCATAAAATTTAAATAATACATAACATTATTCCAAAATTAAGAATAATATTCAGTTGTATAGAGAAATATTTGAATCAATAATTCAACCCCCCCCCCCCCCTAATGGAGTTTTTATAGGACCATTGTTGTAATAATATGTATTTTAGATTTTTATTTTACATAAGATAATCTATCTGAGGAAAATCATTATTTTTTAAAATGAATTAATGTAAATGGGTTCAACTATTTGATGGTTAAAATTTCTAATCCTTAAAAAATAAGAATGAAATGATATAAACAATATATTAGTTGTGAATTACTTTTGGTTAGGATATATATAATTTCTGTAAGTGAGTTCATTTAGCTATTAGTGACAGATGTACATATGATGTAGTTACAAAAATAATGGGAAAAACTTCTTTTATAGATAACAATAAATTTCAATATCTTTAAAATTGGAGATTTTTATAATAGAAAAACAATATTTTGGATAAGTATTAGAATTTCTACAATGGGTAATAATACAAGAGAAAAATCAATAGGTCCTGTAAAATATATTTGATGATTTAAACAAGAATTAAAATGTTAATATTAATTGAGTATTCAACCCTATAAATGAAGTTGTAAAAAAATTATTACTGTTAAAATGAATGAAATAGACATCATAAACCATATTCATAGAATATAAAAACCGTTATAGAATCAAAATATATCTATATATGGATAAGGGAAATTTATAGAATTCAAAATTACTAATTAAAATCGAAATAAATTTACTTAATTGATAAATTTTAATCTATAGAGATCATTGAACTATCCATAAAAGGATATAGTTTCTAAATAAGTGGAGTATCTTTAGGAAAATTATTTTTCAAATGAAGAAGAATATATAAGTTTTATGTATTTATCTATTATCAAACGAATGTCATTTAGGTAAAATAATGTTTAATGTAAATATACCAATTTTATAATTAAATTATTGCAAAATTTGGTATGTATAATAAATATTTCTTAAGGAATTTTATCAATATGTTGAAGGATAATATTTAAAATAATAATGAAGAATTTTCCCTAAAATGGGACATTAAAATAGGAAATTCATCCAGAAAGAAGTTTCGATGGAAATTATTTCTAATAAAAGATGAGGTTGTAGATGATGAAAATATTAATGAATATGGTATTGAATTTATTTTAGATATGGGGGATAAAAAAACATAGAAACCATTGGAAATGTTAAAACTAAAACTTGTGAATAAAATCATTTGGATATCCAATAGGAAGCGATGATTTTTTGGGAGAACCATTGAATGTTGTGACTTCTCACATAAGTGAATACCTGGTTCGCTAGCTAGATGAGGATGAAATATATGGTGCCATGATGAAGCATAATCCTGACAGTCCCCCAGGTCTATACAGGCTCCTTGGTTATTTCTATAGGGGATCACGGGATATCATTAAAGGGTACATCATAGTTTCGATTCAAGACATCATTAGGAGAGGAGGCCTTCGTCGGGTGGCATGTGTAACTTCCCTGGTTCTGCTTACGAAGACAAAACTCCCTTCTTCCCTAGTTCATTATCGGCACATTATCCTACACAACATTCCATATAAGATTTTGGAAAGCATTATTAATATGAGTTTGTCTAACTTTCTTCCCCAGTTCATTTCCATCGAACATCATGGGTTTGTGAAAGGTCTATATTTCCAAGGCGCAATGGATTTATCACTGGAGATAACCAGGGACATCAACAACATAAGTCATGGGTCTAATATAATCATAATGTTAGATATTATCAAGGAATATGATAGGCTAGAATGTGGTTTTATTAATAGGGTGATGGGGCACAAGGGCTTCTCTGCATGGGTATTCGATATTTTCTTTCAGATGCTTCAGCACTTCATTTCTTTCTGTTTCTTTTATGTGCAGATCTTGCAGATTTTTTATTTCCATGAGAGGTCTTCGCCAAGGAGACCCTTTATCTCCATGTATATTCATCCTAGTGTAGGATACATTACATATAATTATTAACATTGGGATTCACAATGAAGACCTCCTTCCCTATCGAAGAAAACAAAGCCTGATGCCGTTTTCACATATCATGTATTCTGATGATCCCATTATCTTCCTTAATGAAGGAAAGAGATATATTGGGGGGGAATTCTAGGATAATTGAGGCATACTGATACAGTAGTGTCCAATTAGTTAACCAAGACAAATGAAAGTTTTACATCTCTAGCAACTGCACGACCAGAAGTGTGGTGCATTTGAGAAACAGATTGGGCATGCAGCGAGGACAGTTCCCTATGAAATACCATGTAACTCTTATATCTCTAGGAAAGATTTAGATCAAGGACTTCAATAATGTGGTAAGAAGGATCTCAAGCCGAGTGCTCAATTGGAATAATTTTTTTTTATCTTTTGGGGGTCGTATTTCTTTTGTCAACCGTGTTATATAAGCATTCTCAGTGCATGCTATGGAATCTACTAATGTTCTTAAAGGGGTTAATATAGTAATAAATAAAATCATGTATGGATTCATATGGGATGCTACATCGGAGGAAATAATAGAGTAGTTCTATTGTGGGAGAATGGAAAGGCCAATCCAAGAGGGAGGCATTAACGTGAGGAGCCTAGCATCCACCATTCAATGCAAGCATGGAAAACTGGAATAATAAACATTTGAGGGGCACTACTTATAGGGAAAGACTAGGGTCTGTAACAGGGGAGGTAATACAGACATCCAGTCTAAGGTTTGTTCCCATCAATGGTCTTCGAATTTCTCCATTATCCCGAATCTTCTCCAGCATTAACAATAGATCATAGGGTTGGGGAACATTAACTTACAGTTCGACTAATGGGATGGTGAAACCATAGGGTATCTAGGTTTTTCTTCACCCACAATTTTCTTCAAGAAAGAGATTAAATATCTTAACTGTATTTCAATGGCCTTGGATAGGAAGAAAAAAGAAATGTAAAATAATATTATCATCAATTCATAACCAGATAAATGTTTATTTAATCCTTCTGCAATGGGTAACTTCAATAGAATTGATTCCTGCAGGATTACTTTCACCTAGTCTCAAGGTGTTAGATGGAGTGGGGAGGTGTGGTTTAATACGATTCCTTCCAAATTCTAATTTCTTATCTGGAAGATCAGAAATCATGTCATTCCCTCATATGACAGTATAAGAACACTAGGAATAATTTTTTCATCATGTTTCCACTATTGTAGTATAAAGTGTGTGGAGGATTCCAACCATATATTCTTCGAGGGTGAATAGTCTCAAGCGGTGTGGATTTTTTTCTGCGAGTTCAAAACATATTTTTCCATGGTTCACTATGAATAACCCTTCATGGAGAGATGGTTTCATGGAATAGACAGAATAGGCACATAATGGAGGGATCATTCCATTCTTCTCAATGCTAGATGCTGGTGTCTTTGGCATGTAAGGAATCAGGTGTTGTACGAGGGGATCCCTTCTTTAGGGTGTTCCATCATCCCAAGAATCTGGAGCTTAATGGCAGGCATAATTCCTTATTTCAAAAACATAGAGGCATCACCATCTCTTATGTCCCTTCGGGTTTCTACCACAGTAATTCATCCCCCCCCCCTCTCTTCAGTTTTCCGAGCCAGTGGTTGTGATGGTTTCCCCCAATGGTTGGCTTTAATCTAAATACAGATAGCTCCAGAAAAGAAGGTATTACGTGGGGAAGAGGGGTCATGAAGGACCGGAGGGGGAGTTTGGTTCTTGCATTTAAGGCCCACTACGGTATTGGTACTAGCATTCGAGCCGAGGCCAATGCTTTGCTGTCGGGAATCATGTGGATCATCCATAAGAACCTCAGGTTATCTTATGTGTAGAAGGATTCCATGATCATTCACAGCTCCGTTCAGGGTAAATATCGAACCCCATGGTCGTTATCTTTCATCATAAAAAAATACAGAGCTCTCCCCAGTAATGATATTAATGTTTCTCATACATGGCATGTAGGGAATAAAGTTACAGATCATTTAGCCTCCCAAAATGACCATATCATTGAAGTCACCAAATCACTCAACATTTATTTCTTCACACCTGAGGGCATGTCATTTATATGAGGGTATTCCCTCACCATACATTGTTTTTGGCCTCCTTATACCCTATCGTCCTTCTTTCTTGTCACTTTATTACTTGTATCTTTCTTTTCATTCACTAAAATGGAATCCCTGAAGATGGGGATTCTTATTTGAAGGATTAAATTTATTGACCAAATAAATAATATGATTATAAACATAAGAATAATATGATTATTGGTGTTTTTTTAAGTAATATCCAGAGTACATTGGCCAATTTTTATCCGAACTGACTTAGATAGAGAAAGTTGTGGTGGAACATGTATTTTTAAAGTATTAAATAGGATATGTTGTGTAATTTAAACTATATATTAAAGGAAAACAAAAGGTGGTTGGTGAAATTTATTTTCATACTGTAGAGTTACTAAATAGAGTTTAACAACATAAAAAATAAGAAATAATAATGAAATGTAAAGAATAATCTGGAATGATGATTAGTTGTGTAATAAAATAAGCTATTATTTTCAGGATTTTCTAAAGGAGAGGTGAAGGAATGTGATAATTTATGATTTAGGTGTTTCGAGAAGGTAATGGGAACCTAAAGACCAAACTAAATGAGTAAATATATGTTTTTATGAAAATATACAAGATCAAAAGATAGTATAGAGACTATGATGAGAAAGGTAATAAGATGTTTGGAGACATTACTCAATCATTGAGTGGTTTAATAAGGTTATGTAGTTTTATAAAATCATAAAATATTTGGAGAGATAGGTAAAATTATAAACTATCCCGGAAAAACTACTAATTTGATGGCTATATTAGACAACATTTTACATGATTTGAGAAATCTGAAAGGTACAGGAATGGAGAAACTATTTAATTTTAATAATTGATAATTAAAACATATCATACATATTAATGAAAATATTATTGTTATTAATATTTTTAAAACTACTCTAACATTTTATATGAAGCTAAAAATGTCATATAATCAAGGTGAAAAATAATTCCATTTTATAACTGAGGAGAATATATGTAATACCTATGAATTTTATTCCATAGAAATGTGTATTTTCAGACATTGAGGAACATGATTATCGCTGAACATCCTAGGTTGAAGTGAATAAGGTGAGAAAATTTTATGTGTCATCTCAATTGACTGTTTCTTAGAATGAAAATATATATACAGGGAAGTTTTTTTCCAATTTGACCATACATAATGTAAAAAAATAAAATAAAATGTATTATTAATGGGGGTACCCATCACACATGAATATCAATATAAACAATTTTTTAAATCTTAACGATTTGGTTCATCGAATTGTTCAATTTTGTGATAATTGTTCCTTTATAGAGACACATTTTTATCATAAATGAATATTAAATATTTATAGATGAGTATTCAATATAGTTCAAAAATACACACATAAGGACCACAAAAAATTAATTTATTTCGATATTGGATACACAATATCACTTTTTTATGAATCATCATTAACACCTCTGATAACAATTTTACCACATAGTATACTACACTAAAAAACCCTACATAAAACATTATTTATATCCTAATGAATGTAAACATTATAAAGGGTGATATTAGATTCTGAGTAAGGGTATACATAAGAGATAGAAATGATCAGATAAACATAGCAAGATCCTATATTATGAGAATGAGAGCTTAAAATTTTAACACCATACTCGACATATCATATTCCATAACCGTGAGTTAGTGAAGAAATGTTTGGCAGTTTAGAAGACATTAATCATAAATAAATAAATGAACATGAACCATGGGATCATAACATTTCCATATGAATATTAAAAAAAACAAAATATAAAAAATTGTAAACATTTATAAATATAAAGAGTTCCACTATTTATGTTAAGGACTGGAAATTAGGCCCTATCACATAGATACATGAAGCAATTCCAATCATAACCTTATGGACATAAAATTCATGTAAAAACATAATCATATGGACATAAAATCCAATCCCATGATTAAATTGTCAAAATGAAAATAGGATCCTGTAAAACATAATTAACTCATGAGTAATCCATATTTACACAATAAATTGGATGGATTTAATAGAACCAACCAACACATAATCATATCCCTTATCTATAAATTCCAAATAACACTAATGATAATCATAACCCTTGATAAAGGAAGTGGTTTTCACAAACATTTAAATATTTTAATAAATCATAACAAGTTAAAAATAAAGGAGTTTAATAAACATCTCCAAGTAATAATCATAAACCATCAAGAGATATAATAAGAATGTTATCATTGGATCATATCACAAGTTAATAATATTAAATATCAAATATGTGATCATATATGTTAATTTGATTATTGATTTATGGGATAATTATAAATGAAAATACATGTTTTAATTTAAAATAATTTCTCTTAAATATATTTTGTTTTAAAAAAATTATGAAACAAATTTTCTCTGAAAAGAACCATTGAAATTTTTTAATCATTATTTGAATAATTTAATGTTAATTATGGTATTATAATTTTTTTATATCATATATATATAATATTCCTTTGACGTTTTGGTAAAAATTAAAATGATGCCTTAATTTGGAAAAAAACCATAATGATCTTTTGAAACTATCTTATAAAATGAAATAATGTCTCAAAAATAAATTAGACAGTCCTAATTAAATGTAACAAACATTATTGAAAACCTTTTTAAAGATCATGGTTATGAAATAAAAATAAATTTAGACTGAAGATTGCTATAAAGTCAATCTCTTATAAAAAAATTATCTTTGGCTCTTGATCTCATAAAGAAATGAAAATGAAATAAAATTTTATATATCCATACATAATTAGGGGATAATAAAATTCATATGATTACATAGATATATATCATTCCATTTTATCATAAGAAACTTAATAATAAAATTTCTTGAGAAATAATTAGATTGTAATGTTAATCCCTTACCACATTGGAAACTTTTGAATCATAAGATCAACGAATGAAAGAAACATGAATGGATATTTCTATCTAGTAATTATCAGGATAAAAATCCTAAAACAAATAATTGGTAAATATATATACCCCATAAAAGAAACAAGTGGGGATATGGAATTTAATAAATAGAAATAAAAGTTTGACGAAGATCCCTTACCTCAAGTTAATCTTTAACAAAAAGTGATATTTAATCATTTCCTGTATATTTAATTAAGTAATAAATATTTAAATTATTCATTTACATACTTATAATATCAAATAAAATACAATTTATACCATTTCAGAACCAATTTATTCATAATTCCTCATTAAAATCATCATTTATGGGTGTTAATTATTTCATTTTCCCATAGTATTTCAGTTCGATAGTTCATGCCCCTATATTTTGGTAGTAATTCCATTACCTAATGATTTTTTATACTAACATAAATATAATAAAAATAAATTATATAATTTTTTTAATCATTCATCAAATTTAGAGATAGAAAAATAAACAGCACTATGCAAGGAGGAGGTAGGTCATACGTACCCGTGAAAACTATTTTCATTTTTCGATGGATGAAAAGAAATAAAGGTAAATATAAATTGAACAGTTAATATTAATTATTATATACTTTATATTATATATATTCATTATATCTATACTTATTTCCATCCATTGGAAAATAAAATGAGAAAAACCGCATCACTTCATCGATGAGATAATACACACGTACGCACAAGCAAGGATACCTTTTTCCCACAGATTGGTCGGTAATAAGGGAGATTTGATATTATAATTACATATGTATATTTATGATTTTAATATATTATATATATATGTAACATCCCATTACATTTTCACGTACTTTTTATGTCTCTAAGTTCCTCTCTTTTGGATTAGTGACTTGGGGGTGCGTTTGGGTGAAATTTTAAGAAGAACAAAAAGGCAATGGCTTGTGCACGGTTTGCGCACAGTTTGATAAACTGTGCGATCAAACTGTGCCAACCTAGAAGCACTGGATAGTGGGGTACACACGGTGTGTGCACAGTTTGGTAAACCGTGTGACTAAACCTTGCAGACTAACAACATTGGATAGTGAGATCCGCACGGTGTGCGCATGATTTGACAAACTGTGCGGACAAACCGTGCCGTCACTTAAAATTAGATCCTTAAATTGTGGATCTCGGCAGTTTTTCCTCTAAATGATTTTTTTTCCTCCCATGTGGCCCTAACTCGGGATTTGTCTTCTCCTAGGGTTAGATAAGGTTCTCCCTTTGTTCCAGAGGCGATCCAAAGGCTCCTCTTGGTGAATCGTAGCAGGATTCTCATGGTATGTGATCATTCTTCTTCTTTCTTGATCGGTTTCTTAGATCTATATAGATATACTTCCCCACATCCCTTGATTTCTTATATATACGCCTTTTATGGGTAGATATACGTTTTTAAATTCTAAAATAATGAGTTTTGGTCTTGGTCTTGCTAGGGGAATGGATCTAGAATGGGGTTTTGGAGAATCAATTGAGATTCGTGAGTGATATTTAACCATTGTGGTTTTGGTCAAAACCTTCGAGGTAGGTGGTTCTGTCCCGACTTATCGAATTCATTATCTTCATTACAAGATTTATTTCACTTGTTGGTTTTAATTAAATTCCTTTGAATTGAGATATTTGAATTGGTTTTGGCATAAGAATTTTGAAAACCCCCAATTCCATTGAATTGGGGTGTGTGTGTTTATGGAAATTTGATAATTTAAATTGTGGAATTTATGTTATGTATTTGATGGAAATGTTTTCAATTGAATTGTTGATTTCAATTGTGGAAATAAATTGTGAAATGATGAAATTGGTTTTTAATGGATTTCAAACTGGTGAAAATGGCTTAAAATGTTTTGATAGAAACCCATTGAATATATCTTGCGAAAAATGCATATTTTTTAATAAAACCTATTGTTGTTTTAAATGGAATGGAATTGGCACTTTTAAATGGAATAATGGGATTGATCGTATTTTAAGCATTCTTAAAATAGTCCACCCATCATGTAAGAGCTCATGCAAGACATAATTAGTAAGTGAGTTATTTGGACACACTCTACGATATGACAACATTCTAAAACAGACTTGTGGTGGGTCACATCCCCGATGGGTTGGTGACGAGTCTCATTTGGCCAGTGTCATAGGGACATGTGTGTACACATTTTGCTGAGTTCACATAGAGAGTGTGGAATCCCATAACTGATTAATACTATTGTACCTTTTGGATGATGGCCATATTGCTCAACTAAATATTTATATGTGATGTATAAATGTTTGACAATGATTTTGAATTGCTTTACATGCCTGCTGATTTTACATAATGTGTTTTATGTAACTGTTTTTATTTAAGCCATTGTCTTAAAAGTATTTCATCATTGTAAAACCTTTCTTGGTGAATTTTCCTTTACTTGAAAATGTATAGCATGATTTGTTAAAATAAGATTTCATATTACCAAACCTGTTTACTTTAAAATTGAAAAAATTTCTTTGGATAATATTTATTTGGAATCTGTTATGAAATCTATGGTTGTATCCTACTGGGCTTAGTCTCACACCCTACTTTTACCTTCGGGTGTTTGTAGACCTCCTTCTTACAGGTTCGTACAAGGGGAAAGGATCACATGGAAGTGGATCTAGCTGTTGAGTTTTCAACGTGATGAGTTGTGTCCTTGGGGACTTTGGGGTGGTTTCCTATTTTATGTACTTGTTTTGTAGTACGTTGGTCTATCTGTGCCTCTTTGTTTTCTTGTACAATGCTCCCAGTGGATTTTCTTTGTTATCCATACTGTTTGTTTTACTCTTTCTTCAACGTCCTTGTTGCAAATTCATTCCCACTTATATGTTGTACGATGCCAAGTGCTAGTCGCCAACATCTGGGGATCGGGAAAGCCCTTCGGGCTAAGTGAGGTCCGACTCGGTTATCAGGTTTCTAGGGTACCCAGGCTAGTTCGTGGTGAATTGGTATCAACGGCAGGTTTTTTGATCATCTTTCCTTGATGATAGTATGTATTTGAGTTTTCTTATCGATACTTCAGAATTAGTTGTGATTGAGTGCCTGGGAAGCTCTCACCACAATGAACCTTAAGTCACCAGGATTAGTTAGGGGAATACGACTTGTGGATTAGTTCTAGTATTTTCCCTATTTTGATTTGGATAGAGTGGAATCCAAATCTTGTTTATTCCTTCTTTTAAGAGTAGTTTTCCTTATTAGTCATTTGGTGTCTTAATATCTGTCTTTTCTGGTGTTGTGTATCATCATGCCTCCTAAAAGATGTGGGAATCATATCCAAAAAGAGGTTGCTGCTGAACATTAGCAAGCGAGACCTATTGTGGATCTGAGTCTGGTTGAGGTGATAATTCTCACTGTCCAAGCTCTAGGATAGGCACCACCTCCTATCCCTGTTCAGACTCCATGTTTAGATCCTCAAAGTGATATTCTCCATAGTAGTTCTGAAGAGTTAATATGCCAGAAGCCACAAGTTTTCAATGTCTCCCCAGACCCTCAACATTATGAAGGATGGTTGAGTAAGATTGAACGACTGTTAGGGTTCTTGGAGACACCTGAAGTGATCAAGGTGAAGTGTACCACCTTCGTGCTAGAGGGACCAAGCCGAAGATTTTGGGACATGATGGTGACGGTAGGGAAAAACAAGGGTTTGGAGTGGAAAGACTTTAGGGTTCTTTTCACTGTTCAGTTCTATCCAGAATCAATGGTGTTGGATAAGGCTGTGGAATTTTTCAAGCTTCAGCAGGCCAACCAAACTGTGAATTAGTACTCAAATCGCTTTGCTGAATTGGTATAGTTTGCTACTGAAATTGTATCTTATGAGAGGATGAAGGCTTGAGGATTTGAGTTGGGGCTTCTATCAGATATTTGTTCTCAAGATTTCTTATTGATGTATCCAGCTTATGTAGATGTGTTGGATAGGGTGATGATGGTTGAGATGGACCTGGCAGGAATGTCAGGGTGGAAGGGAGTTTCTTTTCCTTATTGTGACAGTGTTGGTCCATTTAAAGGGAAACGAAAGAGCGACGTCTCATATGGCAGTTCTCGACATCAGAGTCATTCTAGACATGTGGTAGCACCAGGATGGGCTTCTTTGACTTGCTATTAGTATAGAAATATGGGGCATTCTAAGAGGGTTTGAACTGAGGCACCAAGAACTATATCTCGTGTGGACATTTGGTGCACTTATAGTGATTCTGTCATCACTTCTCTAGTCCATGTAGTGGATCAGGATCATCAGCACCTCCAGAAATACGAGGCAATCAAATGCTTCACATGCTAAAAGGTTCCAACCACAGGCATTAGGAACAAATAATCTTCATGCAGTGGAAGAGTCACCATAGGTTTCTGAAGTAGGTCCTATGACCGTGAGAGGTACCATCACTATATCTTCATCCATAGTGACATCACTTTTCGATACTGGTGCATCTCACTCTTTTATTTCAACTCATATTTTTAATGTACCTAATCTACCCATGGAACTTTTGTCTTGTGTGATGGATATTACTACACCTCTTGGTACGGTGAGAGAGAAGGGTCTTCTTAGTCCTGATTCCATCTTATTTAAATCAAATGTAGAGCTTGTTTGGGACTTTTTGGTTCTCAAAATGAAATATTTTGATGTCATATTTGGGATGGATTGGATAATCGCCAATAAATCTTGGATTGATTGTCACCTCTGACGGGTATACCATACTACCCAGTGGTGTGCCTCTTGTTTTTCAAGGTGAATGGGACCCTAGTTCTGGAAGATCCGGACCTTCTTATCCAGAGATGAGGAAAATTATATCACTGATTTCATGTGATCTAGAGAAAGATCCAACGTGTGGTGATCTTCCTCCAGTCATCGCTGAGCTTCCAGACATGATTCCTTCTGACTTATCTGGTATGCCACCGGTAAGGGAGATAGATTTTTAAATTGAGTTAATGATTGGTACTCAACCGGTTTCTATCCCTTCTTACCAAATGACTCCAGCCAAATTAAAAGTACTAAATTCTCATTTGGACGATCTTCTTGAGAAAGGTTTTATATGCCTGAGTGTGTCACCTTGGGCAGCACCAGTTCTCTTCACCAAGAAGGCCGATGGTTCTCTATTCTTATGTGTTGATTATTGAAATATCAATCGAGTTACGATAAAGAACAAGTATCCGTTACCATGAATTGATGATTTTCTTGACCAATTGAAAGGGGAAAAGTGGGTTTCAAAAATTTATCATCGATCTGGTAACCATCAGTTGTGGATAAAGATATCTAACATTCAGAAAACCGCCTTTCAAAGTAGGTATGGGCATTATGATTTCCTTGTCATTCCTTTCGGCCTAACAAAATCTCCTATAGTTTTCATGTCCTTGATGAATCAAGTTTTCCATGAGTATCTAGATACTTTTGTGGTAGTCTTTGTGGATGAAATCATTGTATACTCCATGCCTGAGGAGGATCATGTTCTTCATCTAAGAACAGTTCTGGGTCTTTTAATAAATCACAGTCTTTATGCAAATCATTCAAAGTGAAATTTATGGATTCGGTATGTGATATTCTTGGGACAAGTGGTGTTAGAGCAAGGAATATTAGTTGATCCTGAGAAGGTGATGGATGTTATGACTTGGGAACAACCACGAAATGTTTTCAAGACTCAGTGCTTCTTGAGCTTAGTAGGATATTATCGTCGTTTTGTCATATATTTTTCAAGGTTAGCTTCTTCAATGACTGCTCTGACTCGAAGGGGAGTGAAGTTTTCCGGGAATGAAATATTTTAGAGTACTTTTGTTGAGCTAAAGTGTCTTTTGACTACTGCACCGGTGTTAACTCTTCCTGTGGCTGGGGCAGGTTATGTGGTCTTCTGTGATGCATCGGGTTCAGGTTTGGGATGTGTCCTTATGAAAGTTAATCATGTTTTTGCTTATGGATCACGTCAGCTTAAGCCTCATGAGAAGTACTACCCTACCCATGACATTGAACTTGAAGATGTAATGCATGCACTCAAGTGTTGGCGACATTACCTTTATGGAGAAATGTTTACTATGTATTCAGACCTCAAGAACATGAATTATATCTTCTCTCAAAAATATTTTAATCTCCACCAAAGGCGTTGGGTGGAGTACCTGCAATCGTTTGACATTGACATTGCATACACCCCGGGGAAAGGGAATGTAGTTGCAGATGTGTCAAGCAGGAAACCTTTATCTCAGTATATTAAAGAATATTCAGAAGAGTGGAGTTTAATGGCTCTTTTTTCTTAGTTGCATATTAGAGTTCAGGGGAAGGGGAATGATGTTTCTTTAGCCAGTGTTCAGTTGACTTCTTCTCTCCTCGAGTTAATTCATTAGGAACAACAAATGGATGATGAATTTCGTGGCAATATGGACTCTCTTTATGGTGGGGATACCTTGTGTTCGTTCTCCAAAGAGGCTATTCTGTGTTATCAAAACCGTTACGTTGTGCCGTTATAGGCATGGAAGGATGTGATGAGGGATTTCCATAACTCTCACTAGGCCGTGCACCCAGGGACCATGAAGATGTTCTATGATATGTAGTGACAGTTCTGGTGGCCAGGTATGAGATGAGACATTTCTGATTTTGTATATCATTTCTATACTTGCTAGTAGGTGAAAACCAAGCACCAGAAACCATCGGGTTTCCTTCAACCACTTCCAGTCCCTACATGGATGTGGGATGAAATATCAATGGACTTTGTGGTTGGGTTACTTCAAACCCAGAGGAAGAAGAATGTGATATGGGTTGTGATTGATAGACTGACCAATTCGGCTCACTTTATACCTATTCGATATACAACCAAAGTTGAGGAGTTGAGAAATAACTATTTGAATGAAATTTTTCATTTACATGGAGTTCCATCAGCAATAGTCTCTGATAGAGATCCTCGGTTTACTTTTTGATTTTGGAGAGGCCTTCAGGAGGCACTGGGATCATATGTCCGTTGGAGCATGGCATACCATCCACAGTCAGATGGCCAGACAGAGAGATCTATTCAGATCATTGAGGACATGATCTGCACTTGTGTTCTCAACTTTGGTGGATCTTTGGATGATCATCTGGTGTTAGATGAGTTTTCTTATAACAATAGTTATCAATCTACGATTACAATGTCTCCTTTTGAGGAATTGTATGGCCATCCATGTAAATCACCCTTATGTTTGTCAGAGATTGGTGAATGTTCTTTGCTAGGAATGAGTTTGGTCCAAGAGACGACAACTAAGATCCAGTTGATTAATCATAGAATGTTGACAGTGCAAAGTTGGTTCAAGTCCTATGTTGACCGTCACCATAGACATTTAGAGTTCTCTATTGGTGACCAGGTGTTCTTGAATGTTTCACCCAGTTTAGGTCATCGATTGATTATGAGGCAAGGGAAGCTTGCTCCTCGTTTTGTGGGACCTTTCGAGGTTGTTGGACTTGTGGGAAAAGATGCTTACCGTCTAGCTCTACCACCACAACCGACGTCGATACGTAACGTGTTCCATGTATCATAGCTATTTAAGTACCTCTCTGAACCATCTCATGTTGTGAGCTGGAGTGATCATGAAATTGAACCAGATTTATATGTGATTGAACGACTAGTCATGATTGTTGATTATGAGACCAAGCTACATAGTGGTAGAACGATACCTCTGGTCCGTATACTTTGGCAACATGGTTCAGATTCCCATGAGGCGTTGTAAAGGGAGGCACTAATGAGAGAGCAGTGGCCTCATCTTTTTGACATGGTGGTTTCTTCATAGGCTTTCTGGGGAAAGAAAGGTCTTATGGTGGGGAGGTTGTAACATCACGTTAGGTTTTTAGGTACTATTGATGTCTCTAAGTGCCTCTGTTATGGAGTAGTGACTTGGGGGTTCATTTGGGTGAAATTTTAAGTAAAACAAAAAGGAAATGGTTTGTGCACAGTTTGCGCATGGTTTGATAAACCGTGCGATCAAACCTTTCCAACCTAGGAGTACTGTACAGTGGGGTACACATAGTGTGTGTATGATTTGGTAAACCGTGTGACTAAAACATGCGGACCAGCAACTGTTGACAGTGACATCCACCCAGTGTGTGCACAGTTTGAGAAACTGTGTGGAAAAACCGTGTGGTCACTTAATATTAGATTATTAAATTGTGGATCTCGGTTGTTTTGACTCTAAATGCTTTGTTTTTTTCTTAGGTGGACCTAACTCAGAATTTTTCTTCTCCAAGGGTCAGAGAAGTTTCTCCCTTTGTTCTGGAGGCAATCCAAAGGCTCCTCTGGGTGAATCGATGTGGTATTCTCAAGGTATGTGATCATTCTTCTTTTTCCATGATCGGTTTCTTAGATCTACTTAGATCTACATCCCCTCTTCCCTTGATTTCATATATGTATGACTGTTATGGGTAGATCTAAGTGTGTAAATGCCAAAATAATGAGTTTTGGTCTTGGTCTTGCTAGGGGAAGTGATCTAGGATGGGTTTTTAGAGAATCAAATGGGATTCTTGAGTGATCTTCAACTATTGTGGTTTTGGTCAAAACCATCGAGGTAGGTGGTTCCGTCCCGACATGCTGAATTAATTATCTTCATTGCTTGATTTAATTCACTTGTTGATTTTAATTCGATTCCTTTGAGTTGAGATATTTGAATTGGTTTTGGCATGAGAATTTGGAAAACCCCTAATTCCATTGAATTGGGGTGTGTGTGTTTATGGAAATTGATTAATTTAAATTGTGAAATATAAGTTATGTATTTGATGGAAATGTTTGCAATTGAATTGTTGATTTCAATTGTGGAAATAAATTGTGAAATGATTGAATTGGTTTTAAATGGATTTCAAACTAGTGAAAATGGCTTAAAATGTTTTGATATAAACCCATTGATTTTATCTCGCGAAAAAGACATGTTTTTGTATAAAACCTGTTGTGGCTTTAAATGGAATTTAATTGGCACATTGAAATGGACGAATGGGATTGATCGTATTTTAAGCATTATTAAATAGTTCTCCCATCATTTAATCGCTCATGCAAGCCTTTGGCAGTTAGTGAGTTATTTGGATACACTCTACGATACGACAACATTCTAAAACATACTTGTGGCGGGTCACACCCCCGATGGGTTGGTGATGATTCTCCTTTGGCTAGTGTCATAAGGACGGGTGTATAAACATTTTTCTGAGTTCACATAGAGAGTACAGAATCTCATAACTTATTAATACTATCGTACATTTTGGCAGATGACCATGTTGTTCACCTAAATATTTATATGTGATGTCTAAATATTTCCAATGCTTTTGCACTTCATTACATTCATGCGGATTTTACATAAACTATTTTATGTAACTATTTTTATTTACGCCATTATCATAAAATTATTTCATCATTGTAATACATTTCTTGGTGAATTTTGCTTTACTTGAAAATGTATAACATGATTTGTTAAAAATATGATTTCCTATTGCCAAACATGTTTACTTTAAAATTGAAAATTTTTATTTGGAAAATCTTTATTTGGAATCTGTTATGGAATCATTAGTGGTAGCCTACTTGGCTTAGGCTCACACCCTACTTTTTCCTTCGAGTGTTTGTAGACCTCCTTCTTCCAGGTTCGTGCAAGGGGAAAGGATCACATGGAGGTGGATCTAGCTGTTATGTTTTCAACGTGGTGAGTTGTGTCCTTGGGGACTTTGGGGTGGTTTTCCTATTTTATATACTTGGGTTGTAGTACATTGGGATTTATGTGCCTCTTTTTTTTTCTGGTACAATGCTCCCAGTGGAGTTTCTTTGTTAAGAATTCTATTTGTTTTACTCTTGCTTCCGCGTCATTGTGGAAAATTTGTTCCCACTTATATGTTGTACGATGCTAGGTGCTAGTCACCGACCAGTGGGGATCGGGAACGCCCTTTGGGGTATGTCCGGGCCAGCTTGGTAATATGGTTACCAGGGTACCCAGGCTTGTTCAGGACAATATATATGTAATCATTAAATGCATCATTATATCATTTCATGATAGGAGGTGATGGAAAATGAATTACATTATTTCGTTAAGCTGTAGTCTGACGTACACATGAATAGGGGTTTGATTTCCCATTTGATGAAATAGGACATTGATGTAGATAATTAAATTAATATAAAAAAATATCGGTATATGGGAGATAATTAATTTATTATATAATCAATTTTTAAAAAATATTTTAAGGATGTGGATGAAGAAACAAATAATAAATTCTTGATTAAAAATGATTCATCTTCCTTCAAAAATCTAATATGTGTATACATAATACCATCCTAAATTTTATTTCTAATCAATAAGTGCATCGAAAAAATAGTTAGCGAATGAATAAATTGATTTATTAAGTATCTTATAAATAAATATAATTTATAAGTGTTGATATTTGAGGTTATAGCATGACCTTTATTAAGTGAGGTGACTGTGACACTTGTAATTTGTTTAAAGTTTTTACAATAATGTCATGTTATGTTCTAAGAAAAATTAATTTCAAATAGACTATTACAAAAGATATATGATTTATGATTTATATATTTCCATAAGATATAAATAATATAATATTTGTTCATTTTAACCCTTATATTTTTAGTTTAACCCCCACATTAACATGTTTTAACCATAACCATTGTAACAAATGTTTATTGTTTTTACTACTTAGTATGACCATTAATTAATTTGGAATTATTAACTAATTTATATTTTCATGATTAAAAATATGTAATCGATTTTATGAAAATAAAATCAAAAAAATTTATATTTTACTTAAAATTAAACCCATAATCAGTATAAAATGAGGTTTTCTAGAGAAAAAGATTCATTAAGTAAAAAATGTTTTTATATCAAATATATATATATATATATAATTTTTTCATATTTACTATATTTTAATGATAAATATATTATTTTACTAATTTCTATTTTAAATTGCTTTCATAAAAAAAATGTTTCATTTTAAATTCATTAAAGGAAAATAATTGTTTTTATAAAAATCATTATATTTCACTATTCATCAAGAAATTAACCTTTTCAAAAAATTATCCAAAATTACATCAAATGGAATTTGACATTTTGATTTAAAAATGGAGTAAAATTTTCTAAAATTGGGAGAAAATTAATTTTACACAATGTGGTGAAAACATGATGAATCCACTTTTTAGAAAAATATAGTTTTTAAGAATAAAATTTGATTTATTCTTATCTCAAACCTTAGATGATATTATATGAATAAAAAATTGAATATATAATATATAAATTTTATAAAATCATTATCCAATAAATATATTTGTTAGTCTATTAAGATAAAGCACATTGCATGAATAAATACTTTCTTTCTAAAAAAACATATCCATTAATTTCAATTAGTTTTTATTTTCATTTATAATTAATTGATAACCAAAGAATTAGCTTTTCAAATATTTAAATAATAAATATTTTTAATTTAGATGTTACTATTTCTATCCAATCATCGAATGAATATGTGATAATTTTCATATTTAATAATAATAATTTAATAATATATTGTATTTTAATTAAACTCATTTTTGAGTGTAATAAAAAAATTTAGTGAAATTAAATTTATTTAAAAAACTTATTTATAAAATATAGAGGAATAAATTTATATCCCACTTTAAAATATTGTTACCCTCGATATTCTATTATCCTGATACAGAAAAAATGATTTATTGGCCTTATCACATCGTTGAGTTCCCATGTAGCTTTTTCAAATTCTGGATTCCACAAGATATTGATATCCATGTTAGTATTATTGTTTCTTATATCATTTTCTATACATTATAATATTTCAAATGTATTTTATATCTAGTAAATATGCTGTTGTGTTGGTACTACCATTATTTTTAGTACATTTGATAGATCAAGTATCTATATCATGTGGAATGATATATGGAACATATCATGAACATGGGTATTGTTTTTTGGATGTTCATGTGATAAACTACTATCCCTAATCAATAACGAATATTGAAAGGTTCGATATACCCATGTATAAAAATTCAATTCTTTAAAAATCTCATAACCATCATATATGGTGATATTCAATGTAATTTCTTCTCACTAACTTCATATTCCAGATCTCACTAATGATTGAAATCATAAATTTTCCCTAGACTATAAAATACCTTGATGTGTAGTTGAATAGATTTCAAATTATATGGGATTTCCCCATAATGTTTAGGTCCTAATAATTTCCATTCCCTGAATTCAACCTAGAACATCTAAGTTATACACTTTAATTATAATGGCCATTAAAAAGATTCATATAAATTATTGATTGAAAACTACTTTTTGATTAAAACTGAACTACTAGAAGATGTTGATCCCGACCACCAATAAAATAAATAGAACAAGATCTCAACATAAGCTCTATGGTTTGAATCATTCTCTTTGACTAACCATATGGATGAGGGTGATAAGTATTATAGAAACATAACTCTATACACTAAGCATATTTAATACTTCACCAAAATATTTAGGTAATCCTTATATCCCCATAAGGAACAATAGAATGAGGTATAGTATAACACCTTACCACTTTGTTAATTTTTGTAATGGAAAGTAGATAAAGAGTTAATACTTCTTTGGTAAAAATTATGTGTGCTAAATTCATAAGATTATATACAACAACACATATAACATTATCACCATTAGATGTTTTTGGGACTCCAGTTATAAAATCCATTGTGTTGTTTTCTCATTTCTATTTTCGTATGGGTAATGGATTTAACAACCTCTTAGCCATATTTCTATCAGCTATAATGTGAGTTCAAACAAATAAGTAAGGTGAAAAATCATAAATATCTACATTGATTTTGTCCCACCAAAATAATATTTTGTATCACTATACATATTCATAATTCTAGGATTAGTAAATAATAGTGCACTATAATCTTTATCTAATATCTACTTATTCAAGCATAGTATTTTTGGAACACATTCATGGTTCAGAAATAATATCATTCCTTCATAATCATGTTCAACATCAAGAACTCTTATCACCTTTTTCTGCTCTACATCTTCTTTATGTTCCTCTTTAATATTAACAAGGATTGATTGTTGAACACTCATTTGAGAGAGATAATATTTCTTCATTTTAATCAATATTTCTCGATCTATTCTCTTCAAATCCAAAAATATTGTATCATTGTTGGTCCTCATCATAAAAAAATATCATTTTCCTTTCGACTTAGGGAGTCTTCCACCTTATTTCCATTCATTGGGTGGTAATGTATTGAGTATTCATAATCATTAATCTACTATAACTACATTATATGAAACATATTCAACTCTTTGTAAGTAAATTTATAATTTTAACATTACGGATAAGTATATATATCACAAAATTCTCCATATATTTATTTTTTCAATATCATTAATGAAAAAATTTCCACTGTATACTAAAAATCATAAGCTGGGTGATTTTTCCCATGAACATTTAATTACTACGAGGATTGAACTATAACCATATAAATATTCATGGCAATACAATCCCAATAAATTCTTCAATATATAATTGTATATTACAAACCATTCCCCATTATAGGGTATTCTTATCATATATACACCACCAAGACTTCTCTTTTCTTCCATGAAATATTATTCACATTAATTTGACCAAATATAATTTAATCCATTTAGAGTAATCATGGTCAATTTATATTATATCTATGTAACATTTTCTACAAAGCCTTAAAAATTTCTAAACAAACAAAGAAAATGAAAGATCTCTTTCATAGTTTTTTTTTCTGGCCCATCATTCAATAACATCTATCTTGTATAGATACACTAATTTCCCCATTCATGAAATTTTATGTCCTAAGAAAAGAAACATTTTGATGCAGAAAATTATAGATTATAAAATTGTAATACAACATCATATTACATAGGGTCTACAGAAAAACCCTCAGATGATCTTCATGCTCTTCCTTTCTCTATGAATAAAGAAGAACATTGTTTATAAAGACTACCACATACTGATCAAGGTGATTTCCAATGACTATATTAATTAATCAATGAAGATGGCAGGGTAATTACTATGAACCAATAGAATTGTAACAAATTAATCATGTCCATATCACATATGATATGGAATCTTGGATATATCCTCCATCATGACCTGTAATTGGTGATATCCAAAAAGAAGTCCAATCTCGGATGAAATCATTTTCCTCATAATTATTTAAACAAATCATTGATATGTTGTCTAAGATAGATTTTTTTTGATATAGATCTTGTTATGTTAATGATTATAAATATATAGAAACAATGATCAATCTTTCTTCTTATCAAATAAAACTTGTCTGCCCCAATGATTAATACCTAGATGGATAAATCCATTTTCAATATTCTCTTTGAGTTGCTTATTTAATTACTAAAATATAATTTTGGCCATCCTTTAATGTTCTTATGAAATGTTTTTTACACCATGTACAAGTTCTATTTAAAATTCAACATCATATCTTATGGAATACAATGAAAACATTATGGAAATACGTAATCAAACACATGGATAAAAAATCCATATCCTCACTTTTATGTTTGTACCCAAATATCTATGATTAATACCCTATTTTTATCAGAATTCTGACCCACAAGATAGACGCAATTTTCATTTGATTTTAATATTCATCATCTCTTAGATACATGAATTTCAATAAACACATTTTTATAATCTTTTTTGGGAATGGAACTCTAGGCTTGAGATCTGAACATTAGACTATTATATTTTTTTGTCTACTAACTCAACATATAACTAATGAGGTGGTAATTCAATACCCCTTTAAATTTTTTTCGATACAACCGATTTAGAAGATCCCAAATTAAATAATACATTAGATGTTCTAGATTTCATTGTATGTGTCCATTTTAATACATTATTATCATAGTCAAAATAATAATTAGTGATCGAATGATATTTACTTTTTTCTCTAGGAATAATAAGATGATAGCGTTGATCATCCTCATTAACCATAAGGTTTGATAACTAGATTTCATAATGCATATACTCCCAGAATTTAATACACCAATGTATGGGTGGAATATTATGGGGTTATTTATCTCCATTTGAATCATTAGACAACTTCATTCAATCACTTCGGTACTATATTTACCAATTAAAATCCTTTCCACAGATAAATCATTTACTAATCCATTTAATTAAATTTCCACACTTTGAGCATAATGGATATTTCTCCTTATTCTCTCCATGGTTCTCACAATTTCATTTAAATTACGTCTTTCTATTTTTGTAAAAACAATTATATTGATAGCTAACACCAACCTCCATTTTCTTCTTTATATCACATATAATCATTTCTTTATAGATATAAAATATTTTATAGATGATACCCATTGCAAACATAGTTTCCATCCACTGAAGGACTGATCATCCTTACATTCTGGTGGGATAATAATAGTTTAAGTATATCATTAAGGTATTGTAAAATTTTCAACATAGGTTCTAATATATTTTTCATTATTTTAATTTAAGTTGATGAATTCATCCTCCATTTTCATGAAAATATTACCAAGAAATTAATTACTGAAAAATAATCTTCTAAACTCATCTCAATCTATGGAATCAATATCTTACTGTTACTTCATATACTTGAAAAGAGTGTAGAACTTATCTTTATCACCTTCAAAATGAAGGATGAAGAAAATAACATTTCCTGATCTGAACACTGGAAAACTGAGAACAACTATTTAATGGTAAAAATCAATTCTCTATCTATTTTAGGATTGATGGATCTACAAAAAATATAGATTTTGCAACATAAATCTATCGAAAAAATTCCCTCATTTTACTATTTTGATGCACATAACAATAAATAGATTGAGAAATTAGTGTAATCATATAAACATTATTTTCCATTCTTCCTCCCATAACATTTTGTTTCTAGTTATGAAACTCATTTCCTTGTATTTAACATTCAAAATGAACAAAATTCCTTCGAGCTAGAACCATTTACTAGAACAAAAAATAATAGTGTCAACAACACAAATATTTTTGGGAAAACCCACATCATGAAAAAATTATTGTATTTCTAAATCATGAAACCGTATTTTCAACCAATGAAAAAATAGTTTTATTCTAGTTCATTCATGGTCATTATTTAATGAAAATCATCCAAATGGATCATAAAGAAAATGTGAATTATCCAAAGAATATCTCATATGACTGTCAAACTGGGTTTGTAATATTGGAACACTCACCATGAACTAGAATAATGGATGCGATACAGTAATCCAAGCCTTTACAGGGTAACTTCAAATATGTTAACAAATTCCAATTTGTTAACTACTTATATTATTTAGATTGGTAAGCATTTCATAGAAAACAACATTAACAATTTCATACAAAAATTGTTTTATGTTATCCTATAAAAAAAATTTCCTTGGTTTTTAATAATATTTTCTCACACTACTCTCTAAATATTGACCATATTAATCCTCTAATATCGACTACAGAGACTCAATGCTATCATATATAAATGTTACATCTATATAGTTTTATATTCAATATATTTAAAAATTACACACACAAAGATTTTAATGGATTTATTTTATTTGGAGTCAAGATAGAAAATATTATTATATCATAAAAGATATAAAATATATTCCCTAACGATATCCCCAAATATTACACTTCATAGTCATACCATACATAATCTATATATATATAAAATGGAAAAGATAACATAAGAAATGGTGATATGATATGCTCAGTAAGGGTAAACATGTGAGATATCAATGATCACTTAAATATAACATGTGTATAAGTCAATGAAAAAATGAAATTAAAATTTGAAAAACATACAATGAAAATAATTTTCTAAAACATTGAGTCATTTCATAAATCATTGGATGTTCATAAGACGTAAATAATAATTAAATCAATGAACGTGAACCACGAGAGTATAGAACAAATATATTAATGATGCATAACTTAAGCATAATACATTGTGAACATTTATAAATAGAAATATGCTCAACCCTTAGGTTTAAGAGGTGAAATTAGACCCTTTCATAAAATTATTGACATGAAATTAGGTTCATTATTTACCTTTTGGGAATGAAATAAATGTCCATGTATAAACTTATGCATATAAAATCTAGGCACATGTATAAAATAATTAACATGATATCAGGTTTAGGCATAAAATAATTAACTAACGGGTTATCCATATTTATTGGATACATTTGAGGGTTTTAATGGACCCATCCTCACATAATCATAATCCATTAATTTAAATTTCACAAAAAATTTAATTTAATCATAACCAGTGAAAATAGAAGTGGGGTTCCAAAATATTTCAACATCTCATCAAAGTATAATACCCAGAAAATAAAGTGTCTTCATAAACATCTCAATATTAAAATAATAAACTATTCGAAGAAAGATTATGGATCGTATCATTTCATCATATTCCCAATAAATCATAATTAATATCAAAAGACATGATCACATATAAGAATGTTTTTAAAAGTTCACATGAACATTTAATGAGGAAAATACACTTTTCATTTTGAAACAACTTCTTTAAATTAGAAAAATTAAAAAATATTATATAAATAATTAATTGAAAATAATAATGGAAACATTTGACCTAATCCACAAATTATTGAGTGGTTTAGATGTTGATAAATTCTACTAATGCCACATATTATAAAAAAACTATTTATTTTATATTTTTTTTAAAAAGGAAAAAAGTGCCTAATTTCAAAAAATTATAATAATAATCATTTTTAATCATATTATAATAAATAAATAATGTGTAACTTTTAAATTTAAATAATAATAATATATTAAAATAATTATAGAAAACATTTTTATTTTGAAAACATAGATATGGAAGAAAAATGATTTTAGACAGAAAATAGAGATAACAGTGAGTTTCTTTAGAATAATTATTTTTGTATCTTGATTTCCTAAAGAGATTAAAGTTAAAGGAAAAAAGATTAAATATAATGAAATAATAATACAAGAATAAAATTTATATGATTATTTAGATATATATCATGAAATTCCATTATCATAAACAAAATCATAAACATCCCTGACATACAATGAGATTGTTATGTAAATATCTTACAACTTTTGAATCTTTTGAATCGTAAGTCCCTTGAAAAAAAGAACCATATATGGATATTTATGACCAAAAAAATAAATATAAGAATTTTTAAATACATTCTGGTTTATTATATACACTACATAAAAGAAACAAGATGTGAATATGGCTTGTTTCCCATTGTAAATAATATAAGATTAAAATACCTTACCTCAAGTCTGACTTGCTTTGAAAGAACCAAGGTCCCCAATATAATACAATTTATTTTAAAAAAATTCTATAATAGAGTAATTTAAATTAATTTAATATCATATTTGATCCCCTAATAAAATTTAAATACCCATTTATTAATAATTTATTATTAAAATCACCATTTAAGGGTGTTAAATGTTTCGTTTCTCATAACAATTTTGGTCCAGTAGTTCCACTCGTTGTAATTATATAATCATTCAAAAAAATAGATAATTTTAATCATTATATAAATTTCATATATATTAATTATTTTTATATTTATTTATTTATTTATTTATTTATTAGTGGTAAATATATTAATATGAATTTCAATATTCATTGAGAAGGTAGTTCATATGAATGCATAAACACAGTTATCATTTTTCGACAGATGGAATGAATGAATGAAAAATAATAATTATCCTTTATGAATAATTTTAATATATTATATATCATATATAGTCATTCAATTTATCATTATTATATTCTATGTATAAAATTTAATATTAATCGCATCGCTTAATGGATGTAGTAATACACATGTACGGATGAGCGACGTTATCATTTTCCAAAGGATTTTACGGTAAGAAGATAAATTTGTTATTATAATTCCAAAATTATTTTAATTACCTAAATATAATAATTATTATTTAAATTTATCATTATATTGATCCATGATAGGTGGTGATGGAAGAAATATTATGTCAGGTAGTGAGGTGGTAGTCTTCCATACAAAAAAATGATTATTTCATTTCCCATTTGATGGAAGGGGAGATTGATGTAGGAAATTAATTAAATATAACCACATATCATTATATCTTCAATACCTATGTTATTATATTATCATTGTTGATTATTATTTTAAGGAGGCAGAAGAATAATATAAATAACCTTTTTTAGAAAACCTCTTTAAGATTATACTTAAAACATTACGAGAGATGGCTTTCTGATCAATGAATGTCCTCAAGGATGTGGGTAATGATATTAATAATGTATTTGATAGGTATTGGACCAAAAAGTTTCATTTTGTTTTTAAATTAGTGAGTGTAATAGGTTTCCTTCCATAATTGAGGTGAGTGGAAAGCACGTAATGTTATAATGTTTTAAAATAATGTTAAGTCTCATTATTTCAAAAATGGTTCTGAAATACACAATTATATAAACATAGATGATATAAGGAAGAAATATTTATATAATGTTGAATTTTTAGATGTATTCCGGTAATTTTAAAACATCTATATTTATTTTAACCCTCACAAAATATATTTTAATCTTAACCCTAGTACAAGATTTTTTCTATTTTTACTATTCATTATTCTAAAAAATTAACTTGGAAGTGTTACCTAATATAAATTTCTCTGATTAATAATATTAACATCATTTTATAAAATTATATTCAAATAATTAATTTATTTTCATATAAAATTAATCCCACAATCATGATGAAAAAGTATTTTTCCAAATAAATATTTTCCTTAAGTATAAAAAATATTTATATTAAAATCCAAAATAATCAAGATTCCAATGAAATAATTTAGATTAACAATCATATATTTGAAACATTTTTATTTTTTAAAACATTATAAATTAAATCAATCTTCTTATATTCATTAAATGAAAAAAAATGTTTCACTAAAAATCAATAGGCTTCACTACTCAATGAAAAATTAATCTTCTCAGAGAATTATCGAAAATTAATTATAAGATATACTTAATATAATGTTTAGTTCATGTTCTAAAATACATTTTAAAATGTTTTATGAAATTAATTTTAAAATATGTTCTCAAAATCAAATAAAATCTCTTTTTAGAGAAAGTGTGTTTTATCAAATAATTGGATTTTTCTTATCTCATTGTGAGAAACAAATTATATGATTGATAAAACATTAGATTGAATGTAAATATGTAAATTTCATTAGAATAATTCAATAATAGTGATTTATATATTATATTAATATAAAATCACATTGCGTGGTTAAAAACGGAATTTTTTTAAAAATACATTATTTTTAATTGGTTTTTATTTTTGTTTCAAATTACATTATAACCAATGAATTAATTTTATACATTATTTAAACCATATGTTTTCAATAATTTTTTAGTATCATTTATACAGGAAAATAGAACATTTAGGTGATACCTATCACATTTAATGATAATCCTTTAATAGTATATCATGGTTCATTTAAACTCATTATTGTGTGTAACATAAGATATCGAAGAAATTAAATTTATTTGAAAACAATTTTCAAAATATAAATGCGTATTATAGCCTTAATGATCAAAGGAAGAAATATAAAAAGTTTTTTGTGTGATCAATTTAAAAATATAGTAGTACTCAATATAAAAATACTCTGACACAACCATTTCAGCATAATCTTACATTGATTCTCTAGACATGAATTCACATTAAACAATAAGGTATTAATTATTGAAGGAAATGTTATAAAATAATAAATGAAGGGATGCATAACGAGTGGAAACATTTATCATATAGAAAATAAATAGAACAAATAGTTCATTACCATGAACGGGGAGAAAACTTGATTTCATAGAAATCATGGACGCATTCATCAACATATAATAAAAAAATTATATAATTTTAATGCAACTTTAGTGATTCATAATTTGAATAATGACAAATAGAATATATATGATTCACTTATGATAGGAAGAATATTAAAAATAATTATCAATAAAAGAAGAATTTGTTAACAATATTTCTTGATGATATCCAAACTGATGTGTGTAGGATATTGAATCATTCTAGAACATGTAGTGAGATTTAATTTATCAGTTTCAATTATTATTATGTTATAATTGGATCCATAATGTCTATGTAGGAAACATATATGTGAATGAATAGATAAAATTCCTCCAAAACTATGTTGAGAATGAAATTATAGTAAAAATTCAGATTATTGTGCCAAATAATTGAATGAAATTCATATATTTTGAAGTGTAAAATAAAACAGAGAAGCATAACATCAATAAAGAAGACTAATTTTGAAAAAAAACAAAAAAATGGTATCATGGAATCTTGAATCATGATAGTTAATGAAAAGGAAAATAACTTTTTTTCAATAGTGGGGGCTTATAATGATATTGGAATGAAGTTGTTCTGGTGGATATATACACACAAAAAAATATCTCAAATAAGTCCTTGAAAGGAGATGATTATGTCTACTATGTGACATGAATGGAATCCAATATTTGGACTATTTTGAGAATATTAAAGTAAATTATATGTCCAAAATAATGAAAGAAATTTGGAGAAGTATAGAGATGCGCATTTTGAAGAATTTTTTATTATCAACTAAGTGAAAGGGTAAAAAATTATATAGTAAAAGGCTAAATATAATTGTTTAAATATATTATGAGAATACTATTAATTGAGAGGATAAAAATATATTTTGTAATTAATGTTTTTTAAATTTTGTGATGAGGTATAAGTGGTTGAAATAAAATTAACCTAGTCACATATTTTAATATGTAAAGAAGAATTTGAGGGATAATCATCACATGAAGATGTCCTAAATGTTTTGAAACAATAAATGAAATGAAATAATATGACAGATTATATTGTTCAGTCCAATATAATATTGAGAAATTTTTAGAATTAAAAATACGTATAATGAAAAATATAGATTGTAATACACTATTACAACATTTGACTTATCATTATTTGAGGATATATAGATGGTTGAATCGTGTTTTAAGGTAATGAATAATTAATTGGACCAAATTGAAAATAGAAATAATTGTAGCATATAATGAGATAAATAACTCAAATCAACATAAGTACAAAATGGGTGTTAAAAAACAAGTAATATAAATAATAGAATGTGGTATGTAATGAATGGTTAGTGTAAAATTCAATTATCAAGATTATGGATATAAAATTTATGAAACGTTTTTACTATTTATAATTTGTTAGTCATAAAAACTCTTTCTACTTTTTAAATGAAAACGAGATTTAATTCCTATAAAATAGTTGTTAGGATTGTATTTTTTTAAAGTATTTTTAATGGAAGAAGTATATATTCAAGAAATTATGTAATTTCCAATTGGAAATGATGAATCAATGTTATAAGGTTTGGAGAAGTTATTTGATATATAAAAATTAGAATAGTGATATTTTTATGAATTTATGGATAAATACATGAAGAATATAGAATCAATGTGAGGTTTTTTGACCACATTACCAGAGAAAAACTTCTCAAAGAATCAAGAGTGGGGGGAAGTTATTTATAAAATTTTATTCAGTATATGAACCACCCCCTTAAAATATATAACTACTTTTGAAAGTTACTTAAAAAGATTATATAGATATAAAATAAAAGAAAATAAATATAATACACAAATAGTTTTAGTGGTTCAAGGAAAATAAATCCCCTGGTCCACTCTTCCAATGCATAAATCCAAAGTGTTTGGTGATTTTCATTATCGTAGTCCTTTTCTCATAGACACCTCTTCAATTTTCCTAGGACATCTTGAATACGTTTATGTATTTCATTCATGATACAATAACATATAATCTTTCTACCAGGATCAATAATACTTTAGAAACAATAACCATTAAATGTTTTTTCCTAGTAACCATTATAATAAAATAGAATAAACATTGTGGTCCCATAATGCACTAACATTGGTAATATAAAACTGAAAAAAGAGAATAAATATTCATGGGAGATGATATGATAGAAAAAATTCACAAAAAATGTTTTCTTGAAACAATAAGATCTAGATTTGGTGAATGACTATTGAACGTTATTTTTCTTCTGCATTTTATTAGAAAAATAGAGCATCATAAATAGAGCTTTGAGTGTGAAAATAAAAAATATTTTTCCCTCTCATAATATATAAATAATGTTCCCTCTTAATATAATTTCTTATATTCTAATTATCATAGAATATATATCAATTGAATATACATGCATGAGATTCATAAAAACCTATTCAGGAACACCAAATTTTCTCATAAATACATCGATAATTTTAACATGCATTAAATTATCCTTACACTTCATTCTATTCATAGTACATGATTATTTTTGTATTATATTTTAATATAAATATAGAATAGATCATTTATACAATGAAAATTTTGAATAAATACATATCCATGTGATTCAATGGTAATAAAGATCATGTTTTAGATTGACATAGTAGGTTGAAGATCCCCACATGGCAGAATTCTTCATGTTTTAATTCATGTAGTTGAATCATATCTAAATAGATGAATTTAAATATCAAATATTAATTTATCAGAATATGTTCACATTGGAAATTTAACATACATTGATGAATTCATTTACATAACTAATTAATGATGTAGCTTAAAGAATCACAATGACCTTTGGAACCCCTTGGATGATTTCACCATGTATCCAAATTAAATATATTATTACTACAAATAACTTTTTTATATAACGGATTGACCTATGTTGGTAATTCCATCATATTGGAGATTCAAAAAATATAACTATTTTATATAGCCATTTTTTCAAACATATGTAAATTTCAGAACAAACATCCAGAATTGTAGACATAAGGATTTAATGAGAAGAATAATTAAGAAATATAAAAAAAGTAATCAACACAATTATAAACATTTTCTTTGGTAAATTATGATTGAGATCATCAAAACCTAATGTACGTGGGCGTATTTTGGACTAACATTAGTAGTCCAATAATCTACACCTATTTTATAATCATACAACCTATAAAATATTAAACAGAAATATTCGAATTTTTTTAAAAACAAGATGTAGAAAAGTAAAATAAAATAGATATGTCCATTTAAAATTATATGGTTGTCATTTTCTTCTACCTATTAATTTTACATTTCATTCTATTTTGGGAAACATCTGCATATTTTTTTAGAGATATAGACTTCACCCCCTTTATCATTGTGAGTCTTTTGGGAACTTCTCCACCATTTTGTGTCATTAAAAAAAGGATAAGGATAAGTACAAACTTTTATTTTTTCATATTGAGTTATAAATCAATTAATTAAATTGATGATGATAAACGTGGATTGTGAAAAAAATTTAAATTGAATAGTCCAAAACAAAAGAAATTACAAGATTAAATGAAATAAATTTATATGAATTAAAAAAACTATGAAAGATTAATTATTTAATTTTCAATGTGTATAAAAAATTCGTCCACTCAAACCCTAAAAACATACAATTACCAATCAGAATCCCCAATTTTATTGATTGGGTCATAATTAGATTTATGTTTATATAGAAGCATCTTGAATGATTTGAGGGGATTTGGATGGGGTAGGACTTCCATTTATGATGGAATTTATTCTTTCTATATATCTTCAGTGGGCCTACTTCTTCATCTGAGATTAGCATTAACATGAGGAATTTTAATAAGATAGATAACAGTCTTCTAGTATTCCTTGGAGAAATACTGAAATTGTAAGTCCCAACAATAAAAAATTAACATTTATCAAATGACTTGAAGGGGTAGATTCCTTAGAGTATATTTTTACTACCTTTTAGCATCGATCATAGATTGATCTTTCTAATAGATTTGGAAGGGATCAATGGTATAATCCACTATTTTCCGGGAACCTCTAAATTAATATTGAGGAGCATGATATATATATATATATATTTTTATTTTTTGTGACAGTATACAAGATCTAAAATCAAGTCAATTCCAATCTTGATATATGACATAAAAAACTCCAAAATTGATTGAGATTACAATCTATTAATATTAGAAATTATTGAATAATAATTATTACAAATTACAATAATCTATTTGAGTAATCCCAAATTAATTCTATGAGGATGTTCATACACAATGGAAGACTTATCACTGCTCTAGAAAGATAAGAACTCTAAAACCATATTTTAAAGACATTGTTAAATAGTGATTTGTACACTAATGATATGTTAATTTATTGATTTCACATTATTTTCCATACTGGATATCTTTTCATAGATCATTTGAATAAATTATTGAACATCACTAAATAGAATACGAGGCACTAATGCACTTGCAGCCACAAAAATAGGCACACTAGTAGTGAAAGCTTCTTATTGCACTGAGATAGGTTTATAGGGTAATTTAACTCTACTAATTGGTCACTCATAGTATCTAAACAAGAAACTCTATAAGGATAATTATTATTCACATATGGAGAATTTGGAGGTGTATAGATTTTTAAATCATTTCCATAAGAACTAACTAAAACTGTATTAATTTCTTCTGATTCATAAATAGACTCATATTCCAGAGAATAAGATTATTGGTTAATTACTTCCTCAAAAACATTATCCAATCGTCTCAATATTCTATGATGACCCATATTAAATGGATAAATATGTTGAGCAATGTATTGTTTTCAAACAATTCAAAATAATATTTTTTAAAGGGGGAGATTATTTCAAATAATACTCTGTCTCTTTATGATGATTTTGATGCTCACAAATACCCTTAATTATTTACTAATTATTTCGTTGAGTATTTTGCAGGAATTTATTTTATTTATTTATTTCATACAACGAGATTTCATACTTCATTTATTCCAAGATCAATTTTAGCGTGTTCTGGAATCACTGTAGCGCAAGATCAATTTTAGCGTGTTCTGGAATCACTGTAGCGCGAGATCAATTTTAGCGCGTACTGGAATCACTGTTCATACCCTACGTTGATGAACGTAATGTATGGATGAAAAGTTTACTTTTTATGTTAAAAGAAATGTATGGTTAAGGAACCTTACGTTATTTTGAAACGTATGGTTAATGAATCTTACGTTGTTGAAAAGTATGGAAGAAGAACATTACGTTTGGAAGGAACCTTACATTTTCGTTGTTGGACAAGTATGGAAGAGAAACCGTACATTAGTTTTCAGTGTTGAGTTTGTTTCTCAAAAGTATGGATCATCAACCTTACTTTTATAATCAACCGTACGTTCTTTGGAGAGTTGAAGCGAGACAAAGTATGGATGATCAACCCTACGTTTGAATGCTGAAGAGAAAGTATGTACGTTCTGAACCTTATGTTTTTGTACCTTACGTTTGTGAACCCTACGTTTGGAGCCACGTCATCAACCCTACGTTTGGCATCGGGATATTTTTGACAGACGATATTTCCTTTTGCATTGGTCAAACAAGCAGATTATTAAGCGGATTTCGAGCTGATTCTTAAGTACGACTTTGACTGAATCAAAGACGATTTTCAATGGATTACTGATTGATTTAAACGGAGCTTTTTATGCCGATTCTTCAGGGGAGTTACAACGGCTCTGTTATTTCATTTAATATCGCGAATCTAAAGGAGATTTTCATGGATCTATTTATGCGGAAGATTTTTTTCAAATTTGAATATATATATTCTATCTTGGAAACTTTGAATATATATATATACACAGGAAAATGTGTGAAATATATAGATTGATCTTTTAACGAGCAAGAAACAGAGACTGTGTAAAGGCGTTCTTTTCTGGTGATCGAGAAGAAGTGTAAAACCTTTATTGCCGAAGGAAGATCTTGATAACAGATTCACGTGTTCTACATCGACTATCTGTTGTGAATCTATTGCTGTTGAAGTTGTGAAGTTTCTGGTAATATCTATTGCAACTGGATCGACTCAGAACTGTTTTGATTACAGATCTTTATTTTCTGAAGACAACTATCTATCTACTGTCAATTGCATTCTATTGCAATTGTGAAGAACAACTGGAGAAGTGTTTTCTTTATCGAAACCCTTTTTTATTTTTGAGTGATCAGCTTCTCGTTCTAAGCTGTGTGGGTTCGTGTTTGAACCAGGAAGGCTGTGTTTGCCTGAATCTTGTAAAGGTGTCAACTGCCTGTACTCAGTTGTGAACAGGTCTGTGGAAACGAGGACCAGATAGTGAAAATCGCCAAGCTCGTGGATTTGAGCGTTGGTGGAGTGGACTAGGGGCCTTCTGTTCCCCGAACCACTATACATCCGTGTGTTCATGCTTTTACTTTTTCCGCTGCATATTTAATCGTGCAAAAGCATAGTGGACAGAATTTGTCTAAATTGAAGAGATTGTAATAATTTTGAAAAGACACAATTCACCCCCCTCTTGTGTGTAATCCGTAGATTCAGATCCAACAATTGGTATCAGAGGAGGAGCTTCTTATTTTTAAAGTCTTATCAAGCTAGAAGTATTTAAAGATTATACATAGTGTATCATGGATGATATGAGAGAGGGAATGTCAATGGTCAGAGCACCTTACTTTAATGGAGATAATTATGGCTGCTGGAAATCACGTATGATTATTTATCTGAAAAATCATGGTTACAAAGTCTATTCAAAGATTCTGACTCCCTATGAAATTCCTGAAAATCCCGATACATGGAGTGTTGCTACAGAGGCTGAGTATGACATAAATTCAAAAGCTATGAATGCAATCATCTGTGGTCTAGGACCAGATGAATTTAACAGAGTATCTCAATGCCCGACTGCATATGAAATGTGGCAAACAATAGCTGTTGCTTATGAAGGAACAGATAATGTAAGACAGATGAGATATGCAACTGCTAAGTTAAAATTCGATACTTTCAGAATGATTGAAGGAGAGAGCATCACTCAGATGAATGGAAGATTGATAGAAATTGTAAATAATATAACAGCTCTAGGAGAACTAATCAAGCAGGCTGATCAAGCGTGGAAGGTACTGAGAGTACTTCCTACTCGATGGAATGGAATCTCTGCAGCAATCAGACAATCAACTTCTGTTAAAGATCTAACTATGAGAGAACTGATTGGTACATTAATGATGTACGAAGCTGAAATGCAAGATGAGGTAAATGAGCATAAAGTCTACATAAAAAGGGAAAATACTGCTTTGAAAGTGACTTCTCAACAAAAGGATAGAAAGATGAAGAACAGAGAAGTAAGTGCTAAATCAAAAAGCTCTGATTCTTCAAATTCGGATGAAGAACTGGCTCAGCTAGCCAGAAAATTCAGAATTTTCAACAGTAAGAAGAAAGACTTCAAGAAATCCTTCAAAAATGATAGAAAGGAAGTGAGATGTTATGAATGCAAAAAGATGGGACATATCAGACCGGATTGCCCAAAATTGAAAGATGCAAAGAAGAAGAAATTCTTCAAAAGAGATGATTATGAGCAGAAAGACAAGAAAGCTATGAAAGCTACTTGGAGTGTTTCTGAAGACTCAAGTAATTCTTCTGAATCAAGCTCAGGGAAGGAGGAAGCCAATTTAAAAGCAAATATGTGTTTAATGGCTGAAACTGATGAGGTACACTCATATTACTCCTCTGACTCAAATAATGAATCAAACTCTGAAACAAGCTTCTCAAATAAAAAACTTGCAGCTTACTGCAATATGCATGAAGAAAGGTATGACTCATTATTTAAAAAATATAAATCTATAAAGAACTTGCACAAAGCTATTTCAGATGAGAGAAATACTTTGCTAAAACAACATAAGGAATTAATTGACAAATACAACTCTGCTGACTCAAATAAAATTAATTTTGAATCAAAAAAAAAACTCTACAGGATGAAGTAGAATCTTATAAAAAGGCTGCATTAGTTTTTACAAAAGTAGAAAACACCTTAAATGAGATACTTGGAAAAACTGTAATTAAAAAGGAAAGGTTTGGAATTGGAAGTAAAGGAGAAAAACCTAAGTTATACAAAAATTATTTTGTTCCTAGCACTAAACAGGTTATTTGTAACTTCTGTGGAACAAAAGGTCATATAGCTAAAAACTGTTTTCTTAGACAACCTCAAATATGTGGAATTAAGAAAGCTTATATTTCCAACGATCTATATGATTCAATCAATTTTAAGGAAACAAAGCAAATCTGGATACCCAGATCACTGCTTGCTAACACTCCTGGACCCATCAAAATATGGGTACCAAAGCAATTTGTTTGAATGTCTTTGCAGGTAGCAGGTCACCAAAGAAAGAAAGAAATATGGTATATGGACAGTGGCTGCTCAAGACACATGAGTGGAACTTCAGTTAATTTCTCTTCTCTTACTCGAAAGGAAGGAGGACTTGTCACCTTTGGTGACAATGCCAAAGGAAAGATTATTGGTATTGGAACAGTTGGAGATCCAGAGACAGTCTCAATCAACAAAGTACTTTATGTACAAGGGTTAAAACACAATCTGATAAGTATCTCTCAACTCTGTGATGATGGATACACTGTTGATTTTACTAACAATAGTTGTACTGTTTCTAAAGATAAACTGTTTAAGTTTAGAGCACCCAGAACTGATAATGTTTATACTTTGGATTTGTATTCCTTGTGTAAACAACAAGTAAACTGCTTAACTGCTAATATAAGTGAATCCTGGATCTGGCATAGAAGACTTGGTCATTGCAATATATATGCTTTACATAAATTATCTAAGAAACATCTAGTTTCTGATTTGCCTAGTCTCAAATTTGAAAATGACAGATTCTGTGATGCATGTCAGCTTGGCAAGCAACACAAATCATCATTCAAATCTGTTAATAAAGTTTCTACAACTAAACCTCTAGAACTTATCCATATGGATTTGTTTGGACCTTCAAGAGTAGCAAGTTTAGCTGGTAAATTATATGTTTATGTATTAGTTGATGATTATTCTAGATTTACTTGGATTTTCTTTTTGAAATTTAAAAGTGAAGCTTTTAGTTTATTTGAAGGTTTTTGTAAATCTATTCAAAATGAAATAGGATTTAATATAATCTCATTGAGAAGTGATCATGGTGGAGAATTTGAGAACCAGGAATTTAATTCCTTTTTCTCAAACATGGGTATTAAACACACCTTCTCTGCTCCAAGAACACCTCAACAGAATGGGATTGTAGAAAGAAGAAATAGAACTATTCAAGAAATGGCTAGAACTATGTTAAATGAATATAGCCTACCTATATATTTCTGGGAAGAAGCTGTTAATACAGCTTGTTATATAATGAATAGAATTTTAATAAGACCTATTTTGAAAAAGACACCCTATGAACTATGGAATAACAGAAAACCTAAAGTAAATTACTTTAAAGTTTTTGGATGCAAGGTTTACATCTTGAATACCAAAGATAATCTTGGTAAATTTGATCCAAAATCTGATAAAGTTATTTTCTTAGGATATTCTGCAACCTCCAAAGCTTATAGAGTCTATAATAAAAAGTCAAGGATTGTTGAAGAATCAGTTCATGTGAAATTTGATGAATCTGATCCTTTTGAGAAAAGGATAGAACAAATAGATGAACCTGATTCTAATGAAAACGTGAGACTTGAGAATTTAAAGAATGATTTTGAAAATGATATAAAAGAAATTCAGTTCAGTTCAGAAGAACATGACACTGAAGAACCTTTGAATGTAATGCCTAGACAGTCTAGAACCTTAAAGAATCACCCTTTAGAATCTGTGATAGGTGACTTAGAGACTGGTATTCAAACTAGAAGAAACTTTGGAAACATAGTTGAATTCTCTGCTTTCCTATCCCAACAAGAACCTAAGACCACAGAAGAAGCCTTAGATGATGAGAGCTGGGTAATAGCAATGCAGGATGAATTGAACCAGTTCAAGAGAAATAAGGTTTGGGAATTAGTTGAAAGACCACATGATTATCCAGTAATAGGAACTAAATGGGTCTTTAGGAATAAACATGATGATCAAGGGATAATAACTAGAAGTAAAGCAAGATTAGTAGCTAAAGGTTATAATCAAGAAGAAGGAATAGATTATGATGAGACCTTTGCACCTGTAGCCAGGTTAGAAGCCATTAGAATCCTTTTAGCCTATGCATCTTATATGAATTTTAAATTATTTCAGATGGATGTTAAATCTGCCTTTTTAAATGGTTATTTAATGGAGGAAGTTTATGTTGAGCAACCTCCTAGTTTTGAAAATTCTCAAAAACCAGATTCTGTTTTCAAACTTACTAAAGCTCTTTATCGCCTTAAACAAGCACCTAGAGCTTGGTATGAAAGACTAAGTTCTTTTCTTTTGAAAAATGATTTTACTGTTGGACTAGCAAATCCAACACTCTTTAAGAAAACTGTGAAAAATAATGTTTTGTTGGTTCAAATTTATGTTGATGATGTAATTTTTGGATCAACCAATAAAATTCTTTATCATGAATTTTCAGAATTAATGCAAAAAGAATTTGAAATGAGTATGATGGGAGAATTAAATTTCTTTTTGGGTCTTCAAATATTTCAAAAAGATTTTGGAAATGTTTTAAATCAATGCAAATACATTACTGATTTACTTAAGAAATTTGGACTTGAAAACAGCAAGACATTTACAACTCCTATGTGTACTAATATAAAACATGATTTGGATGAAACTGGAAAATCAGTGGACAACAAGTTATATAGAGGTATGATTGGTAGTTTGTTATATCTTACTGCTAGTAGACCAGATATAATGTATTCAGTATGTCTTTGTGCTCGATTTCAATCAAATCCCAAAGAATCCCACATAACTGCTGTTAAAAGAATTTTTAGATATTTAAAAGGTACTATTTATCAATCTCTGCTTTATCCAAAAACCTCTGATTTTAATTTAATTTCATATTCAGATGCTGACTTTGGAAGCTGTAGATTAGATAGGAAGAGTACTTCAGGAACATGTCACTTTTTAGGAAAGTCTTTAGTATCATGGTCTAGTAAGAAACAACACTCAGTTGCCCTGTCAACAGCCGAGGCAGAATATGTGTCTGCAGGTAGTTGCTGTGCACAGGTGTTGTGGATGAAAAACACTCTTATGGACTTTGGATTAAATTTCAATAATACACCTATTTTATGTGATAATACTAGTGCAATTAATATTTCAAAAAATCCTATTAGTCATTCTAGAACTAAGAACATTGATATAAGACATCACTTTTTAAGAGATCATGTGTTTAAAAAGGATATATTTTTAGAATTTGTAAATACAGAAAATCAATTAGCAGATATTTTTACTAAACCACTTCCCACAACAAGGTTTGAATTTATTAAGGGGGAGTTAGGTTTATTTAATTTTAAATAGTTTTTTTTAAATATTATTCTGTTTTCGAATTCTGCTTAATTTCTGTTTCCCGCTATAAGTAATTTTATTTTGTTTTAAATAAAAGTAATGATTAGTGATTACACGAGAATCAAGGCTGTCAGAACCATTTCACCTTCTAAACTGTTTCACCTTTTTCGGAAACCCTTTCGAAAACCTAAAACCGCACATCTGCTCCAAAACCCTTTTCTGAATCTTCAAACCCTAAACTTACGAACCTTCAGAAATCGTTGTTGAAATGGCAAAGACTAAGCGTCCAGATGAAGCTGAGAGCAGTGCTGCAAAGAAACCTAAAGTAGTTGGTCGGAAAATACTGCAAGGTAAAGTCATAGATTTAGAATGGCTGTTTGAAACTAATTTACTGTTGAAGCAAGCGTTGTCGTTTCAAAGCCTTGAGCAAGCTTTTAATAGTGCAAATTATGAGTTTCTATATGAGGTAGAAATGAGACATTTCTTTAGAACTGTTCAGTTTAGCCTTGGAGATACGGAGGATAGTTTATTGGCTCAAATAGAGGATAAAGACTTTTCCATATCATCTGTAGAGATAAGTCAAATTCTTAACTGCCCTCATGAAGGAGTTTTTCATTTCGATTTACGGAATATTGGAGATTCTGTACATAAGTCTGAAGACATTATGTCTTTTCTGTTTGGAACCAGAGTGATAAAGAAAATGTTTATTAAAGATTTGGAGCCCGATCAGAAAATCTTGGTGAAATTTGTTCAGACTGGTTTAGCACCAAGGATGGCTGAGATGGAGAAAATCCTATACCCTGACATGTACATAATGTATCTTCTGATGTGTGATATTAAGTTTAATTTTCCTCGGGTTATGATAAGATATCTGAGATACTGCTGTCAGAGTGAAGCAAGAATGACCTTTTTCCCTTATGGAAGGTTCATTTCTTTGTTTTTGTATAAAAGAGGAATGATCAGATTGGCAGATGCTGGGGTGAAATGTCACCACAGTAATGTTTTTAATGCTGGAACTTTGAGGAAAGTAGGATACTTCTGGAGCACAATTAAAGGAAAACTCTTACCTGTTGGAGCTGAGGAAGACTCGGAGAGTGCTCAGGCTCAACCGGCTAAGTCCAAGGAGGGACAAGCAGAATCAAGGGTTAGTACAGTGGCAAGGAGAATTCGCTTTGAGATGGAGGAAGTTGAGGAAGAGAGAAGTCAATAAGGACTTCAATCTAGAAGGAAGAGGTCAATTGATGAAGAAATTATCTCTCCTGCCTTGAAATCCTCTGAACCGGTAATTTCTTATTCATTTGTGAGAGAAGCTGTTGTGGAGCAGACTGCACCGATAGAGGAACTAGCAGCTCAACCGGAAATCCAAAAAGAACCTCAATCTGCTGCTGTGGCTGTTGAAAAAGTAATTCCACAAGAACAACTTATGGAGGCAGTGCCTGGTGAAGAAGTGGCCCGAACTCAAGATTTAAATGAAAATATTGTTCTTGACCATTCAATAGAAGTCAGAGAGACTACTGTTCGTGATGAACATACTTCTGAAGCTAATACAGAGGTACTTCAGGAAGATTTTTCAGTGGAAGAGTTTCAGGATTCAAAAGCTAGTTCAGTGGATCAACCTTGTCAGGACAAGGACAAAGAACAGTCAGATGCAGATTCTTTACCACTTGCCCTGCCTCATCAACCTATTTTTGGACTTGAGAATAGAGCACAGGGTGCCCCTGATTCGAGAAAAGAAGAAGTTGTTGAGTTGTACAAGCGTATCTCTCAATTAGAATCTGAGAATGTTAGTCTCAGAAATTCTCTGAACTTAGAGCAGTTGAAGTTTCAGAAGCTGAAAGAATCTACTATTTCAAGACAGGAAGTAGATTTGTTTAAAACTGATATGCTGCATGTTGTTGATAAGTTAAAATCAGAGATGGTAAAGAAAGATGATTTGTCTGAGATGAAGATTTACATGGAGAATAAATTTGAGTCTGTTGCAAACAACGCTGTGAGTGGATCAGGCTCTTCACCTGATTTGATTCGGAGATTTCAAGCAATTACTGCAGCAATGAGCAATATGAGTGACAGATTACACGATCTTCAGTGTAATAGTGCCCCTTTGTCAGTTTTGCTAGATAATCAGAAATTTTTAGTGGATCAGTTGACATCTGGAGAGCAACCGATTAGGATTCTTTTGAATCAGTTATCAGAGAAACTGTCTCTTTTTGTTGAAAAAGAAGAAAGAATGCATGAGTTTTTCAGAGTTAATTTGATTGAAGAGATTCATATGACTCAAGAGAACAGAGATCTTATCATCAAGTTAGGAGATGGGATGATGAAGAGGCTCAGAGAACAGTTTACAGAGATCAAGACCGCGATTCAAAGGAGATAGACACCCTTTTTTTTCCCTGTCTTATCTATGAACCTTGATTCCTCTGTATATCACAATCATTTATATATAACAGCTTATGAATGAAAATTCTTTTCTTACTTTTTTTTTGTTTTGTTGTTTATTGATTTATGATTAAGTTAGCCAGTATAATAAATTCACTTATTCATACACAGTTAATTATTGCATTTACTTATAGTTCAGTGCAATATTGAATGTTTTCAAATCCGTAATTTTTCATTCTTTTTGATATCACAAAAAGGGGGAGAATTTGGATAAACACAACATTTAAATTCATTTGTTTCCTATGAAGAAATTTGGATATATAGGAGAAGATATTTATCTTTTATCTATTTTTTAGCTGAAAATTTATTTTTATGGGGGAGAAATTTTATTATAGTTAAATATTGTTTTAATCCTTTCATATTTCTAAAATTTTATAAAACTAATTTTTCAATAAAGATTGAAATTAAATTAGTTCTATTATTTTATGGGTTTTGTGATCATCAAAAAGGGGGAGATTGTTGAGCAATATATTGTTTTCAAACAATTCAAAATAATGTTTTTTAAAGGGGGAGATTATTTCAAATAATACTCTGTCTCTTTATGATGATTTTGATGCTCACAAATACCCTTAATTATTTACTAATTATTTCGTTGAGTATTTTGCAGGAATTTATTTTATTTATTTATTTCATACAACGAGATTTCATACTTCATTTATTCTAAGATCAATTTTAGCGTGTTCTGGAATCACTATAGCGCAAGATCAATTTTAGCGTGTTCTGGAATCACTGTAGCGCGAGATCAATTTTAGCGCGTACTGGAATCACTGTTCATACCCTACGTTGATGAACGTAACGTATGGATGAAAAGTTTACTTTTTATGTTAAAAGAAACGTATGGTTAAGGAACCTTACGTTATTTTGAAACGTATGGTTAATGAATCTTACGTTGTTGAAATGTATGGGAGAAGAACATTACGTTTGGAAGGAACCTTACATTTTCGTTGTTGGACAAGTATGGAAGAGAAACCGTACGTTAGTTTTCAGTGTTGAGTTTGTTTCTCAAAAGTATGGATCATCAACCTTACTTTTATAATCAACCGTACGTTCTTTGGAGAGTTGAAGCGAGACAAAGTATGGATGATCAACCCTACGTTTGAATGCTGAAGAGAAAGTATGTACGTTCTGAACCTTACGTTTGTGAACCTTACGTTTGTGAACCCTACGTTTGGAGCCACGTCATCAACCCTACGTTTGGCGTCGGGATATTTTTGACAGACGATATTTCCTTTTGCATTGGTCAAACAAGCGTATTATTAAGCGGATTTCGAGCCGATTCTTAAGTACGACTTTGACTGAATCAAATACGATTTTCAACGGATTACTGATTGATTTAAACGGAGCTTTTTATGCCGATTCTTCAGGGGAGTTACAACGGCTCTGTTATTTCATTTAATATCGCGAATCTAAAGGAGATTTTCATGGATCTATTTATGCGGAAGATTTTTTTCAAATTTGAATATATATGTTCTATCTTGGAAACTTCGAATATATATATATACACAGGAAAGTGTGTGAAATATATAGATTGATCTTTTAACGAGCAAGAAACATAGACTGTGTAAAGGCGTTCTTTTCTGGTGATCGAGAAGAAGTGTAAAACCTTTATTGCCGAAGGAAGATATTGATAGCAGATTCACTTGTTCTACATCGACTATCTGTTGTGAATCTATTGCTGCTGAAGTTGTGAAGTTTCTAGTAATATCTATTGCAACTGGATCGACTCAGAACTGTTTTGATTACATATCATTATTTTCTGAAGACAACGATCTATCTACTGTCAATTGCATTCTGTTGCAATTGTGAAGAACAACTGGAGAAGTGTTTTCTTTATCGAAACCCTTTTTTATTTTTGAGTGATCAGCTTCTCGTTCTAAGCTGTGTGGGTTCGTGTTTGAACCAGGAAGGCTGTGTTTGCCTGAATCATGTAAAGGTGTCAACTGCCTGTACTCAGTTGTGAACAGGTCTGTGGAAACGAGGACCAGATAGTGAAAATCGCCAAGCTCGTGGATTTGAGCGTTGGTGGAGTGGACTAGGGGCCTTCTGTTCCCCGAACCACTATACATCTGTGTGTTCATGCTTTTACTTTTTCCGCTGCATATTTAATCGTGCAAAAGCATAGTGGACAGAATTTGTCTAAATTGAAGAGATTGTAATAATTTTGAAAAGACACAATTCACCCCCCTCTTGTGTGTAATCCGTAGATTCAGATTCAACAAAATATTCCAAAATATATGTCACCACTTATCCTTAGATAAATCCATCAGATCCGTCATCATTCTTACAAAAAAATAATAATGATAACTATCACGATTATTCAAGGACATTTTCGTTCTAATACTATGATTCATGAAAGATTATTTTGTTCCCTGGATATCACCTATAAAATCCTTATTGAGGATTTATAACCATATAGGTCTTCAAAAATTACATTGATTACTCTTGATCTGAGAAGATACGAAACATAATTCAGAATTATTTTGACCAACCCAATTATTGAAATTTGGAGTAGGTTAGAGTTTTTAACCAGTAGATACACATGGGTGACATTTCATTATGACTAAAATTGGATGACCACCACACATTTGAAAGTGTGTAATCAATCATTCACATCATTCCTAAAGGTAATAATCTCATAAAAATATAATATTCCATACTAGGTTGATCCATTGAATTTTTTTTAAACATTTACCTATGAGTCAAAACTAGTATGAAAAGCTCATTAAACTATGTATTGGTAGTACATACATCATTTTAACCATTAACTTGATCGTACATCTCTTCGATATCATTTTCACTAACTTCAAAAATAGTTATTTGAAGATGAGAGACTACATAGATATTTTTAAGTAACTCGCATCCACCATAACAACTATTTTATCAAAATAAAACTTCGAAATAGGGGACTTCATGAGCTCTCTAATATTGAACAAAAAAAAACAATATGTATATTCAAATAATAGTTAATTTATATGAGTTTATAAAACTCATACAACATGGATAACATAACCGGGTGGAGGCAAATTTAAGAGGTACTGTAGTAGAACTTTAACAGGCACTGTTGTAATTATTGTAGCAGGACTATAACATGTATTATTTGGTTCTATAGAAGCGGGAACTATTCACCCCATTTAGGCCTTCGGGGCACCAGTTTGGGCCTACGAATCTCAAGGGCCTTTGGTCCTTCAAAGGCCTTCAGGACACAAGGACTTCGGGCCATTAAATACCTTGAAGTATCCCAGTTCAACATAGAGCAGGCCCTAGAAGAGGACCAGACCAACAATAGCAGTAAACAGAAGAAGATCTAACTATATTGGAAGAATGAGAGGGTATGTAAACTGCCCTCGGGACCAATAACCATGCAGCTTTGTACGGGGAAATGCTAGCCGATCAGAAATGCTGGTGGGGAGATAAAGGCAATCAATGATGTAAAAGTTGGGGAGTGGTAGTTCTAGTGGTATGGTATTAAAGGTCATGTATGGTCATGGAATGCCTCTGAGCCTTTGGGTCATGTATTACGGGTCATGTCGGGTCTTGTGCGATAGGCCTACGGGTTATGTACGGGTGCACCTTCAACCCTTAAAAGGTGGATTATATATAATAAAATAAAAAGAGCCTTTAAGACATTTGGATTGTAGGTGGTGTATGAGAATTTTCATGTAACGCCCCGAACCCAATTACCCAGAGTCGGTGCATTATTGCGTAACATTAGAATGATCACAAAAGATCAAGTCTCGAAAGACTGATTAGTTTAGTATCCTTGGAAACACTAGATATATTCATATGTGTTACATTACATCATAAAGTATAACAAAACTAAAAAAACATCATTTCTTTATATCCCCTCATTCTATCCCTACAGGTCATTCATAACATACTTCATCACATCCTGGAAAAATTAAAACATTGAAAGGGGTGAGATTAGATGCTCAGTAAAGATAACAATACAATGGAAACTTTCTTAAATAAACATAAATAATTATGGAAATTTATAACTAAAACAAAAGCCTTCTAAACATGAACTTCAGCATAATATGGAAAAAATAAAATAAAATAATGACATTTACTTATTCATATGGATATTATACTAGTCGAATAATCACATGCAATAACAATAACCCCTTTCATAATGATGGAATGCATAATTCCAGACTATCATAACCACGTAGCCAAGGCCTCGTGCAAAGACTACAAATAAGATTTTTTCAAGGCCTCATGCCAACTCACTAGTTTGTCTCATTAGACCTACCGATGCATCAAGGAGCTATATCAGGCTCCACCCATCACTTATTATGTCCAATGCATTCCTCATATGAACATGGTTAAACATATCATAAACCATAACATAATCGTATCACATAAAACATGCATCAAAGAAACATAACATTTCCACATTTTAATCAAAAGATATCAATAAAACACATTAATATAATAAAAACACATTCAAAACCATTTTCAATTCCAAAATAAAAGAAAATTAAATCTTGATATTTATTTTTCATTTAAAAAAAATTATGGCTTGTAGAGGAAGCTGAAACTCAAATAATGGTCACAATGGTTGATAAGTCATTTCCGCTACATACGTACGACAAAAAAACATTCCCTTTTGTCATTTATTAAAAAGCTTCATATAAAAAGATTCCTTTTGAATAAAATTAAAAGTCAAAGGGGTTTATACACCATATAAAGGAAAGTTGTGTATAAAACAAATTATGCCTCAATGAAAAGAGATTGAGACGAAGTTCCTTACAAAGATCATTTTTTAAATAAAATAGATCTATTATGTGTATTCAATATAATTACACATAAAGAAAGTAAAAAATACAAGATATGACATAATAATATCATGACATAATTTGAAAGTAGGAGATTAACCCAAAGAACGGAAATTGGGTTAAGAAGTTCCCTTACATCGTGTCCGACTTGACTCAACCGTTCTTTAACCTCCTAAATAATAAACTAGAGTTAATTTATAATTGCTTAATAACTTTTTTCATGTTTATTATTCTTTTTATATCACTTATTACCATGTTATGAACATTATGTAACTATTTATGTTAATAACGGTCAGTTTGTCGATCTTTGGTACTTGAGTCAAAAATAAACTTCTTATAATTACAAGTTGTTCATGTGGTAAAATATCCATTATATCCAAAATTATATTCATGATTTAGATATCATATATATAATATATATCCAGTATATACATTCATTCATAATATTACGTAATATTTAGAGGTAAGAAATGAAATTCACCATTCAAGGAGACGGTAAGCTGTACGTACGCATGAACACTACTTTCATTTATATTTCATATTTAATGGAATGTAATCATAATAATTTAAAGGTATATTATAATTCCAGTATAATATCATATATAATATCATTTAATCCATCCTTTATACATCCCACATATGGCATTAATGATTCAAATCACTTTGAGGGGGCAGTAGTCCGCACATCCTTAAATGAAATTATCGCGTTTACTCTTAATGGAAATCATAAAGGTATTCCATAAATGAAAAATAAATAAGCATAAGGAAAACATAAACATAATATATATATCATATATGAAAATAGTGTCATCATAATGGCCACCATGAGAGGTGTTAAAAGAAGATTGAACAATCCTTGTTTCGTGAGATAGTAATTCTCCACCCACAGAAACAGTATGTTCTTTAACCATTAGATGAAGGTGTGTGTGAGTGTAAATAAAATCATTCTCATAAACACATCCTAGTATATTTAAGATACTTCTTTTGTTACAAAATAAAGTAATAAAAAGATATTGTGGGGTTGGAGAAGAAAAATAAAACAAAATAACATAAGAGAAGACATTAACTTAAAATTGGGTAAATCTTTTTGATTTGAGCCAAAGGATTCCTTGGGAAGTCTTCTTCCCAAAGTGAAGATTCTAGGAGTAAGAGAGGGAATTTTATAGAGTATTTGGGCAGAGTTTGGCCGAGCCAAATGGCTTAGATGTTGTGAATAAGGTGGTAGAGGTGGCGGCCTTTTATAAGAGGAGAGGAGGGGTAGTCTTGGAAAGTCATGAAATGTTACATTATGATGAAATGATTCTCGTATTTCAAAGGACCCAAAATTATATATTTGGAAGATAAGGTGATAAGGGTTTGAAATATACTCATCAAATAGGTTTTTGACAATTGTAAGTATTAGATTTTACATTATCGTTTCATTTTATTTATATCATTAATTAATGATGTAATCATTGCATCATCATGGTGTGACAAATAAATTTATTTATTTAATGTCTAAAAATTATAAAACAATTACTATGATGTAGTAAATATTTTTGTCTTTCCAATGAATATTTTTAGTCTAAAAGTTATCTTATATAAGCCCATGTAATAATTGTTTTAGTAAAACAACACATGTTTGTGACAATTTTATTTTTACTTTAAATAAAAAGATATTAATGTCATTTTCTTACCCCAAGTGGCTCCATGGGGTCCCCAAGTTTACCCATGGATTTTATTGGTCGGCCATGACTCATCCAATAAGGGTAGGACAAAGGTAAATATATTTTCATATTTTTATAATATCATTTTTACCTTAAATTTCACTAATTACCTTTAATCGTGATTAATAAAACTTAAAAGTTACTATTCACCAAACATTATTTTCATCCCATTGAACCACATTTTACTTCGTAATTAGAACCATGTATGTTGTATTTCTTAAATTCATTTTTTAGAAGTGGTAATGTTTCATTTTAACAAGAAATCGGTTTTTTAACTGCCACTTAGTGGTTTCACTATTCATCAAAAATCGATGTTTTTCAGAAAAATACAAAAAATTAACTCTAAGATATATTTGATATTCCATATTCGAAAATGATGTATATTTTTCAAAATTCCAAAAATATAAGTTGCATTAATTAATTTTATAACTACTTCCTGTTGTCAAAACAAATAGTGTGTTTTTAAGAAACAATATCAATCAAAAGATTGACAATTCTTTACGTCCAATTTTCAATGAGAAATTAATTATAATGACCACCATTGGATAAAATGGTAAAATTATATTCTAATTATACTTTAAAACCACTAAATAGTATAATTTATCACCATTAATTAATTTGATTAAAATAGTTGTTTTTAATTAAAATTTAAATTTTTTTAACTATTCATCAAAATATAAAAGTTATCTGAAAAGATCCAAAATTTTACCCTAGGCTAAATTTGATATTAAAAATCCTAAAATAAAGTCTATTTTGAATGTTAAAATTTATAAAATTTCAAAAAGTTGGTATTACTATTCATAACGGATGGTTTGATTGGTTGTGGTGTGTCAGAATCTCAAAGTTGCGTACAATGAAAGTTATTGTATTATTGAAAAAGAAGTGTATCAAGAAAGCTTGGGGTTTTACATTCTCCCGTCCTTCAACAAATTGAATTCTCACAATTTGAAATTGTTCTTCTAAAATAAAAGGTTCAATGTAGAAAACACCTTTGTTGAAAACCCATATCGGAAATAAGGTTAATAAAAATATATCATTAAAAGAAAGAAAGAGAAGTACAAAGGTCGCCCAAGATAGCCCATAAAAGGATTCTATGAAAACATGGATATGGAGGAAAAACAAACCATCCAGGCCTAATGGAGAGTTGTATAAAACAGGATTAGAAGAAAGTTAACTACTACAAAATCACAAACTTGTGATTGGTTAAACGATCATTGATTCCCCAGTAGCAAAATTTAACCGACAATGTTTTTGTTTTAAGTTACCTTTCATACAGTTGAGGAATTTATTTAGGAGATTTAATAAAAATGTAAGGAAATATACATACTTTTCATGTATACTTTCATTCTTTAATAAATTTTTACCACAAACCCATCTTTTACACAAAATGATAATAGAACTCAAAAATATTAGATTTATCCTAATCGTATAAGGTTTCAAATATTAACACATACCATTTAGATTAGGAAAACTATTTTTTAATAACTAGGGTCTTCCTATAGGCTAGTGGTAGGTAATAAAGGTCTGTTTCACTATGGTTGTGGGTTCAATTCCGGCAGCTTTGTCTGACGCGATGGGTTATCACCCGACCTGCAGGTTGTCCTTTTTCTAAAAGTATAGTATTATAATACTCCAAAAAAATCTTTAGAAATGTTTTAATCATAATCAATACTATCCAAATATCATATTAATCCTTTCCAACAATTATTGTTATCAAAATTTCTGTATCCAGACATTCTCTAAAAGGTCTCTAAATTCCAAAATCAATTGTAACCTCAGATTCCCCAAACAAAGTAGAGTTTCTCTTATTGTCACATACTAAAAATATGATTACCTTCATCATATTAAAACCTTAATGAAAACAAGAAGTATGGAATTACAATCCTTATATACATCACATTATTCATATAACCATAATATAGTTCTTGAGTCCAAAAACACAAATACAATAATTATTCAACTTCATTTTAGTAGTAACAACATAAGCTTGGCCTTGATCCCCTTGTGTTTTCGGAGGTAAGTTTCCCTGACTCTTAGGACATTCATTTTCATAATGACCCATTTCTCTACAATTGTAGAATTCCACATTGATAGCCTCTTTATTTCCCTTTCAATCACGAGCCTGTAGACATTTTTCTCCACATTTATAACAAACTTCCATTCCTTTTAGGCAAGTACCAGGGTGATTCTTCCCACAATCATCACATAATGGAAAATAATTCGTTCCCTTTTTCCCCTTATATGTCTCTTATTCCATCATTCTCTACTTCTCTTGATTTACTTTATTGTCCTAAGATTTATAGAATTTCTTTTCTGTCTTGATAGAACACCAGACAATATCTTCGTACGATGAAATGAATTGTGATACTAAAGCTCGACAGAGAAATGGTTTTAAACCATCAATGAAAATATCAACCTTACTTCTTGGGTTTTGTATATAATCTACAGCATACCTCACTAACCTTGTAAATATATCTTCATACTTTGCGACATTCTCATCCTCCTTTTGCCTCAGACTCAGAAATTGCCTTTCCATATCTTATTTATGGTCATGAGGAAATTATTTTTTAAAGAAAATCTCTTTGAAGTCCCTCCATTCCATATTTGATACTTCATCATCTTCCTTTGTGTTTTGAATCAATGAACACCATTGATCAGCATCTCCAGTGAGGCGGTAAACTTCCATGATAACCTTTTCCCTTTCACTACTCCCCAAGGCATGGAATATTTTCTCTAAAGAATTTATCCATTGATCAGCTAATAATGGATTTTTACCCCCATTAAATATTGGTGGTTGTTGCCTCATGATGTGGTCTAAAATTGATCCTCCACGTTGCTGATTAGGGTGCTCCATACGAGTAAGGTTATTATTCATAACATGAGTGAGTTGTCCCAGTATGGTGATTAATTGATCAGCACCAGTTGTATCACCAGCTCCACTATAATTATATTAATCAGTAGGGAAATACTTATATAGAGTACGTGCATTGATACGGTTTCCATTCCTTCCACTAGGCGCCATTTCTAAACAATGGCATAAACTAGATTTGTTTATGAACCAAAATACATAATTCCAAACTTGTAAAACACTTAACATAAATTGAACTATAATCATAAAAAAATTTTCCTTGAGGAAGTATATACTGATAAACCCTTCATAGTGGGTTTTAAAGAAAATGAGAATTATCCTAAGCATATCACCTGTGAGTGTCGTAACCAAGAGTGCAGCAAGGCCCGTTATCGTGCACCTGTTCCCGTTTGAGTCTAGCTCAAAGTGGTGTTTTCGGGTTTTACCCCTTGGTACATTTGTGCCAGAGTCGCCTCTACCTGCTCGTATCCAGACAAGGATATATTTCTCGGAAAACTCACAAAATCTCTATAATACAAAAATTCTAGGATGTTATTCTATACTAATCCTCAAAGTCTATGTTAGGGATATGTGCTCTAATTAGAGTTTTCAAAATCTAGCTTCCAAGTTTAGTACTAAAATACCTCTGATACCAACTGTAACAACCCGAACCCAGTTACCCAGAGTCGGTGCATTATTGCGTAACATTGGCATGATCACAAAATATCAAGTCTCAAAGGACCGATTAGTTTAGTAGCTATGGAAGCACTAGATACATTCATAAGTCTTACATTACATCATAAAGTAAAACAAAACTAAAAAACATCATGTCTTTATATCGCCTCATACTATACCTGCAGGTCATTCATAATATACTTCATCACATCATAGAAAAATTAAAACATTGAAAGGGGTGATCTCAGATGCTCAGTTAGGATAACAATACAGTTGAAACTTTCATAAATAAACATAAACATTTAAGGCAATGTATAACTAAAACAAAAGCCTTTTAAACTTGAACTTCAGCATAATATGGCAAAAATAAAATGAAATAATTACATTTACTTATTCACATGGATATTCTACTAGTCGAATAACCACATGAAATATCAATAACCACATTCATAATGATGGAATGTATAATGCCAGACTATCATAACCACATAGCCAAGGCCGTGTACAAAGGATACAAATAATATTTTTTCAAGAACTCGTTCCAGGAAACTAGTTTGTCTCATGAGACCTCCTGATGCATCGAGGAGCTATAGTGGGCTCCACCCGTCACTTATTAAGTCCAATGCCTTCCTCATATGAATAGGTTTAAACATATCATAAACCATAACTTAATCGTATCATATAAAACATGCCCCAAGGAAACATTACATTTCCACATTTCAATAACAAGATATCAATACAATACATTGATATAATAAAAATATTTTTAAAACCATTTTCAATACCAAAATAAAAGAAAATTAAATCTTGGTATTTATTTTTCATTTAAAAATAATTATGGCTTGTAGAGGAAGGCGAAACTCAAATAATGGTCACGGCAGCGGAAAAGTCGTTGTCGCCGCATACATACACAAAAAAAACATTCCCTTTTGTCATTTAGTAAAACGATTCATATAAAAATATTCCTTTTTAATAAATGTAAAATTCAAAGGAGTTTATACACTGTATAAAGGAAAGTTGTGTATAAAACAAAATATGCCTCAATGAAAGGAGATTGAGACGAAGTCCCTTAGAAAGATCATTTTTTAAATAAAATTGATCTATTATGTGTATTCACTATAAGTACACATAATTAAAGAAAAAATATAAGATAGTACATAATAATATCACTGCATAATTTTAAAGTAGGAGATTAACCCAAAGAACAGAAATTGGGGTAAGAAGTTACCTTACCTCGTGTCTGACTTGACTCGACCGTTCATTAACCTCCTGAATAATAAACTAGAATTAATTCATAATTTCTTAAAACCTTTTTCAAGTTTATTATTCCTTTTATATCACTTATTACCATGTTATGAACATTATTTAATTATTTATGTTAATAACGGTCGGTTTGTCGATCTTTGCTACTTGAGTCAAAAATAAACTTCTTATAAATACAAGTTGTTCATGTGGTAAAATATCCATTATATCCAGAATTATATTCATGATGTAGATATCATATATATCATATATATCCAGTATATACATTCATTCATAATATTACATAACATTTAGAGGTAAGAAATGAAATGCACCGTTCATTGAGACGGTAAACCGTACGTATGCATTAATGCTACTTTCATTTCTATTTCATATTAACTGGAATGAAATCATAATGATACAAAGGTATATTATAATTCCAGTATAATATCATATATAATATCATTTACTACATCCTTTATACGTCCCACATATGGCATTAACGATTCAGATAACTTTGAGGGGGCGGTAGTTCGCACTTCCAAAAATGAAATTATCGTGTTTACCCATAATGGAAATCATAAAGGTATTCCATAAATGAGAAATAAATAATAATAAGTAAAACATAAACATAATATATATATCATATATGAAATTATTATCATCATAATGGCCACCATGAGAGGTGTTAAAATAAGATTGAACAATCATCATTTCGTGAGGCAGTAATTCACCACCCACAGCAACATTATATTTTTTAACCATTAGACAAAGGTGTGTGTGAGTGTAAATCAAATAATTTTTCTAGAAACATTCTATTATATTGAAGATACTGGTGTAGTTACAAAATAAAGGAATATAAAGATTTTATGGTGTTGGAGAAGCAAAATAAAACAAAAGAACATAAGAGAAGACATTACCTTAAAATCGGGTAAATCTTTTTGATTTAAGCCAAAGGATTCCTTGGGAAGACTTATTACCAAAGTGAGGCTTCTAGGAGTAAGAGAGGGATGTTGAGACATTATTTGGCCAGAGGTTGGCCGAGCCTAACGGCGATGATGCTGTGAATAAGGTGGTAGATGTGGGGGCCTTTTATAAGAGGAGAGGAGAGGAACTATTGGAAAGTCATGAAATGTTACATTATTATTAAATGCTTTTCGGATTTCAAAGGTCCCACAATTATATATTTCAAATATAAGGTGATAAAGGTTCGAAATATACTCATCCAATAGGTTTTTGACAAGTTTATGTCATATATTTTACATTATCTTTTCATTTTATTTAAATCGTTAATTAAGGAGGTAATCACTGCATCATCATGGTGTGACAAATAAATTTATTTATTTAATGTCTATAAATTATAAAAAATTACCATTATGTAGTAAATATTTTTAGATTTACAATGAATATATATAGTCTAAATGTTAACTTATATAACCCCATGTAATAATTGTTTTAGTATAACGACACATGTTTGTGACAATTTTATTTTGACATTAAATAAAAAGTTATTAATGTCATTTTCTTACCAAAGTGGCTCCATGGGGTCCCCAAGTTGACCCATGGATTTTATTTGTCACCCATGACTCATCCAATAAGTGTAGGACAAGTGTAAAGATATTTTCATATTTTTATAATATCATTTTTACATTAAATTTCACTAATTACCTTTAATCGTGATTAATAAAACTTAAAAGTTACTATTCACCAAAAATTATTTTCATCCTATTGAATGACATTTTACATCCTAATTACAACCATGTATGTTGGATTTTTGAAATTCAATTTTTAGAAGCAGTAATGTTTCATTTAAATAAGAAATCAGTTTTTTAACTGCCACATAGTGGTTTCACTATTCATAAAAAATCGATGTTTATCAGAAAAATACCAAACATTAACTCTAAGATATATTTGATATTTCAAATTAAAAAATTATGTCTATTTTAAAAAATTACAGACATATTAGTTTCATTAATTAATTTTATAATTAATTCCCATTGTCAAAAAAATAGCGTGTTTTTAAGAAACAATATCAATCAAAATATTGACAATTGTTTATGTCCAATTTCAATGTGAAATTAATTATAATGACCACCATTGGATAAAATTGTAAAATTATATTATAATTATACTTTAAAACCACTCAATAGTATAATTTATCACCATTATTTATTTTGATTAAAAAAATTGTTTTAAATTGAAATTTAGAAATTTTAACTATTCATCAAAATATAAAAGTTATCAGAAAAGTTCCAAAATTTCATCCAAGGATAAATTCGATATTCCGAATCCAAAAATAAAGTCTATTTTGAAAGATTATATTTATAAAATTTCGAAAATTAGGTATTACTATTCATAACGACTAGTTTGATTGGTTGTGGTGTGTTAGAATCTCGAAGTTGCGTACAATGCAAGCTATTATATTATTGAAAATGAAGTGTATCATGAAAGCTTGGGGTGTTACATTTTAGAAGTCTCTATATCCAAATCACAAACCATATCTCTGACAATACAAGTTTTGGGAATAATAGGATCATTTACCCATTACTTTTATTATGTTTGAGTTTTTTTTTCAAAAATTGATCCCCTAGAGGTAGTCCCAGCTAGCCTCATTTCAAGAAGAAGAATAGTTGTTGAAAAAACATATTCCGCATGCTGAAAAAATTCTCAAACAATATCACCTTAACCATCTTCACATTCACTATTTTAAATAGATTCAAACAATTTAGGTCTTTCTAATGGAAAATATAGTAACTGATGCTTGGTTCATAATTCTTCTGAGATCTGTAGGTCCCTAAAATACACTATCTTAGCAAGTATTAATTCATTAGGTGATTAGATACATTATGGAAGCTTCTAATCCACTTATTCCTAAAAAATTGACTTCATGTAACATGACATAGAGTAAAAAAACTATCCATTGGTCTTTAATAAGATAAGAAACTAAGTGTTTCTTTTTTTACAATTTTCTGTATCTCCCTCAGTTAAATCAACTCCATTCTTCTTTAAAACATAAGAGATTCGTCAACCATATGGATAATTGTTTATCTTCCCTTTTAATTTAAAGCAGTGATTTATAAAGTGATTCATGTATCATGGAAAATTCAATATCCTATTACTGGTCAGATTAAATAGAAATTATAGGTTCTGAAAGATAACCTTTTCTATCTCACCATCTCTTAGGGCTATTCCAGTCTATAAAAACATTCACAAGACCATACACTAGGTTGGAAAATATTTAACATGATTCACTTCAAAAGAAAATTTTACAAATATATATTTCAATAACTATGATGGTCCAACTGAACATGCAGAAACAATATTTCAAAAAATGGTATAAATTAAATTCATTTAAATTTGAATAAACCAACTTCTATTTTGGTAAAAAAACCATTTATATGTAACAGTCTTAGTAAAAATATATTCCGAGAGATTCTTTGTAGAATAAACCCCAAGAATACTATTACATTTATTATCATGATATCTCGGCAAATGATGGCTTAAATCTATATTTTTTTTCAAAAATTATTTGTTAGATTCCTAGAAAATTATATATCACTATTGTTATCATGTATAATTGGATCAAGATTATAATTGAATCCAAAAACTATCAATCTTCTTTCAGCAATAATAAAAGTGTGCAATATATATAAGTAGAAATATACTCTCCCACATTAGAATATAGTTCAATAGAGGGTTGTTTATTACTAGGCTAGGAAAACTAATATTTTTTATAAAATGAATGTATCCTAAGGTACAGTTATAATATATTTTACAAACACTGAAGCTGGCATCATAAAATGAAATTAAACCAAAATAATATGTTTTTAGAAACATTTGCGAAATAAAATTAGTTCTATTTGAATACTGTAAAATTATTTTTCTGTCTTCTAAATTTGATGAAATGGGGTTTTCATTAAATATACAACATAAAAATACATCAGACATATTTGATTTTATACATGCAGCTAGATATAGTTGACTAATAATTATTACACAAAATAAATTATTATCAATTAGTTTCCGAGTTTCATCAAAGTTAAAATTTTCATTAAAACTCATAATATTTTTATGTATTTTACCACTTTCAGGTCCAAAAGATTTAAGTAATTCAAGTATGTATTTATTTTGATGCATAATATTTCCAATGACTTCATAATAAATATTTAAACCTATAAAATAATTTAACTCACCTGTCATCCTCATTTAAAATTCGTTTTTCATGAGTTTTGTAAATTCATTACAGAGTTTAATTTTTTTATGGAATCAAGAGTCACATCATCAATATATATATCTGAACAAAAAAATAAAAATATAATGTCTTATTGATAAGTGTATGTGCATCCAATCCTGCTAAAAACCCGTTTGATAAAATAAAATAAAACATATGTTCATAATAAGCTCAAGGTTATTTTTAATGATACAATGTGATTTGGTAAGATTGAAATCTGAATTTAGAAAATGGTTATCTAAAAAATCCTATGTTTTTTGAACATAAACATCGACCAAAAGAAAATATTTCAGAAAATAAAATTAACGTACATCTGAAATAATCATAAATTCATGCTTGATTCATAGGCTATGAGAATACCATTGGAATCCAATACACCTACAATGGTAAAGGTCTCCTCTTAATCAACACCTTTTTCTTAGTTATACCTGTTATCTATAAGTCTCGTCTAATTCTTGGTGATCAAACCACGATATTCCACTTTATTCTTATGAAACTTTTTTCTCGATGGTTCTATGTTCTAGTTGGGATAAAAATGTAGAAAATTAAACAAGTTTTCCTTCACATATTCTAGTAATAATCACTTCATCATAATTTCTTATAAATATTTCTAAAGGATGTCTCTTAAGATAATTATTCTTTATAATTAGCACACATTCAGTTTCACTATAATCCATCATATTAGGTTATAATTCTAGAAAAACCTGATCCATGTGTTCATCCCTTTCATTTTAAAAGAAATAATTAGGTATCATGGTTTCATAAAAAAACATTTTCCTTGTAATATTCAGTCATTTTATGATCAAAATGATCAATTTTGTCAAATTTCACATGAGTACACACTTCAATAATCGATGAAATTTTATTAAAAGCTCATTAATCCATAGAGGTGGTAGAATATACAAGAAATATTCCTCTATCATACTTTTAATCATAATTTCTAATATGATCCATTGTTTTTAGAATATAATCCTTCCATCCAAAACAAAAATGTTTCCAACACTTCATTTTTTATTCTTTTATAGTTGATAGGGTGTTATTGTAATAATAGGCCTCATTAGAGCTCTTTTTATTAAATATCTTGTTTTATTCATAGGTTCATCCCAAAAATTATTGAATAGGTTATACTCACATAACATTATCCATGAAATTTCCTATAGTTTTGTATTACACCTTCTTATAACACTATTTTGTTGAGGTGTCCTGGGGTTGAATAAATTATTCTTGACAAAATATTTTGAAAAATAAAAATTGGGCTCATTATTTTAAAATCACCCATGGTCACTACATAAATAATTAATTTTTTAAAGTTTCTCTTTTTGAACATTTTTTCCATAATTTATAAAAAAAATATGTTTTAATTTTAAAATAATAAGTGTATTCCCATTTGAATCTATAGAAACTATTGAACAAAAAAATCCTCCTAGACATTCAATCCCATATGGAAAAAATATATATGTGAATAAGATCTTGCAGTCTATAAGTATCAAAATATTTAATTTATACGAATGATTTATTATGTTTCTTTCCTATTTGTAATGCATCACATAGTTTCTCTCCATTCAATTAAAGTTGAAGTAAATATAAAAATAATTTCATTTTTGATATTTTACTCAATTAATACCCATTAAAATTTCCCAATATACTATTATAAAGCAAGAATTTATTTATCTCATCGTTTAAATTGTTTGACATTGGTATACATAATGAAATATGATATAGAGTGTAGAAAAATGTTGTACAAGGTTCCTTAAATTTATAAATTTTATCTTCAATAATAGAACATGTGTTATTAGACAAATAAACACTAATTACCTTCATAAAAATGTTGAGAAATACATGAAATATTATAATGTAATCCTTCCACATAGAGAACAATTTTCATGAGGACTTATCATTGAATTCCAAAAGATCCAATTCCCATAATCAATCCTTTTTCATTGACTCCAAAAGTAAAAATTTCCTCCACAAGTTTCTGATAAGGAGTGGAAAATAAAAAAACCTATACATAGATTGCATAAAATTCAATTGTCTGTATAAAAGTTTTCTCTTATACCCTTGTAATGTTTTTCCTATATAAATAAAAAAAATGAAATTATTTTAGTATCCATTTTTTCTTAGGTCCTACAATGTCAGCGACTCATGATTTGGATACCCAAATCTATTTTGATGTCCAAAAAATACATCAATTTTTTTAGAATATCCTACTAATAAAAACATTTTTAAAACAAAAAAAATTAAATTTATACTGATAAAAACATTATAAAAATGACCTTTTTCAGAACAATGAAAACGAGTTACCTTAGAGATGATTTATTTTTTGAATTTGGTACAAAATAGTTTTCATAAAATTATGGACATTTAATTTAACTACATATTCCAATTTTTTGTGAAAAACTTTTGTTTATGATGATTTATATTTAATAAATGTTTCCTATTATTAAAAAACATGTAGTGTCATTAAATTCTTGAACTTATTTTTTCGGTTTTTAAATCAGATAAATTTTTTTTATCATAATATACAACTAAATTTTCAATTATGGTTTTCAAATCTAAAATTTGTTCAGTTTGACCAATTTTTCATTAACAACTACATCATAATACTTTTTAAATTATATATATTTATTTTAATAAATTCAAAGATAGTATATAGAAATGTAAAATACTCATTTAATTATTTATTTGAAAATTTTTCATCATCTATATCAGAATCAAGATAATAATAATACTAAGAATGTACCTCATTAGAATGTGACATAATGAATATGTTGGCCTTAGGATTATAATATATATATTATGATTCAGAAAACATAAAATCACTATGATCTTTAGAAGAAATCTAGGTTTCCTTTATTGAATTATGTTCATTCTACTTGTAGAAAACCTTTTTGATATACTTCTTTTATAAATTCATGTTTTCTTGTCTATTGGGGAAATCAGTTTTGATGTGTGTTGGTGCCAAAATTCGAGGAGGAGAAGAAGGAAAAAAGATGAAAGCAGACTACCTCGCACACCCACTTTGCAGAGTCCACCTGGCACTGCAGCTGCTGGGGAGCAACGAGGCAGGATGATCCATGAATTCCATTGATGTTCGTGAGCCTACAACGGAGAAAAGAGGCGCAATGCTCCAAAAACTCCCTTTATGTTTGCGAGCCCGTCACGGAGCAACAAGGAGTGATTCTCTGTGAATGCCCTTGATGTTTGTGAGCCTGCCCTGAAGCAACGAGCCTCATCATCATGCTGAGAGAACTCTCCTTTCTGGTGCCAATTGACTATAAATACAGGGCTCCCCCTAATCCCAAAAGACAGAAAACCCGACATTTCATCTTCCTATCTCCCGAATCTTAAAGAAACAGTCTCTCTCGAACCATGAGCTACGTGATTTACTTTTTCATTGTGATCTGCCTCCCCTTTTCAATGTTTTAAACCCCCTATTCAAAGGGGGATGCCTCTAGCAGAGCCTAAGGGTCTCCGTGAAGTAAGGGGATCTCCAAGGGGACCTGAGTCATTGCGGAGCATTTATGCTTCACGAAACACCCCTCATGTACACGTGATCACCATGCTAAGGTAGGGTCACTGTAACTCGTGAGGCACATTTCTTCACAACACCCTTCATCATGAGGTAGTGTTCCATGAGTGAATTTCCACTTTGTGAAGCACCTCCTATAGTATCCTATGCCCGATTCTTAGGCTATGTCACCCCACCTCATTAAGCACACCCATTTGCAAGTACTCTCCACTAAGTGGTGCACCAGAGCTTCATGAGGCCCCTGGCAATGAACCCCTATACATGAAAATTCCATTTCATGTGCGACCCTTCAGTTTTGCATAAAGTGATTACAAAGTCCCCTATACACCGGCTCCCGTTTTATTACATTGCCTTTTGCTTCATCGCATAGGCATGCTAATGGCCATTAATTCTTCGCATAGCCACGCTAACGTGGACCCCTATATGGTTCACTCCATAACAACCCCTCACCAAGGCGTTTCATGTCCCCTCTCTTCACCAAGGAGCAGAGGGTACTGGTTATCTATGTCCAATGGGTTTAGAGTGAACCCACCTCATCTGAGATACAAGACGTTAAACTACCAAGCACTATCATCCTCAGTACATGACACTAAATTGTGCCCTCACACCGTTCCTCGCAAGCGGGGCTCCCCCACCTTGGACTTTCTCCATGCCCACTTATCTCCACACGGATGAGATCATCCCTCATATGGGATGATATCCTCCTTATTACAGTGTCATTTTTCAATGGGGAAAGGGAAACCATCTCAGTGTAAGCCCATAGACATTCTTATAGGAGGCTGAACCCCTGCTACACCTCTTCCTCGGTACCAAACCCCTCTCCCGCTGGGCTTTGTCACCACTCGGGGCTCTATCCTAGTGTAATTACCATCTACCTGGAGCTGCTAAGCCCACATAAAGCATTTGTTTTCCTCTTTGGGCCCCTCCATACGTAAGCCCCATTACATTAACCATGGATGCACCATTCGCGATGTGATCATTAGGCATTTCCTGCATATTACTTCTCACATCGTGCATGACTCAAGTGGGCTTTGAGTAAGCATCGACCATGACATCCTATCTACCACCACATGAACAACGTGGTCTTTGATCATTGGTATGGAAGGGTTTGTAGGAAGCCTCCACAAGGTTAAAGACCACCACCCATGGGACCCCATGTCCTCCTTCACATCAGTTCGTCGACGCCCACCAGAACTACGTGGTATTTGATCCTTTCTAAGGAATGGTACATAGGAAGCCTCCATGAGGTTCAATCCCACCACCCATGGGACCCCAGATCCTCCTTCACATTGTTTCGTCAATGCCCACCTAAACTATGTGGTCATCGATCCTTGCCAAGGCAATGTACGTAGGAAGCCTCCACGAGGTTCGAGCCCACAACCTCGGTCGTTCCGACTATCTTCACATTGGTTCATCGACACTTTTGGATGCCTCAAAGCGTAAGTCACAAATTCCCCCATCTGAAACTATGTGGACATTGATCCTTTCCAAGGCACGGTATGTAGGAATCCTCCCTGAGGATCATGACCAACAACCGGTCATTCCGACCATCTTCACATCAGTTCACTAACTCCCCCTAAACTATGGGGACATTGATCTTTTCCAAGGAAAGTTACGTATCAAGCCTCTATGAGGTTCAAGCCCACAATACACATGTACCCCAGGTCCTTATTCATGTCGGTTCACTGACCCCTTCCCCATATCAGAACTACGTGGACTTTGATCCTTTCCAAGGCAGGGTATGTAGGAAGCCTCCTCGAGGATCAAGACCACAATACATTGGTTCTGACCCCCTTCACGTCAGTTCCCACCACCTGAACTACAAGGTCTTTGATCCATGCCAAGGCACGGTACGTAGAAAGCCTCTCTGTGGTTCAATCCCATGATCCATTGGATCTGCCCCCCTTCATGTCGGTTCCCACCACCTGAACTACGTGGTCTTTGATCCTTTCCATGGAAGGGTACATAGGAAGCCTCCATGAGGTTCAATCCCATTATCCACCGGTCATCCCGACCATCTTCACATCTGTTCAAACCCATCAAATGGTAAGATGTTGGGACCCCATCCAGCGGTAAGCTACTAGAAACCTCATCAGGCGGAAATCCGTTGTTAGATGAACTATTTGGAGTTTGATTTCCAGTCACGAGGATACATAGGAAACCTCTTCAAGGATCAAACCCTAAACCATCATCATCATCATTAAAGTTCCATCCCATTCGCCATCCACTTCATTCAACCGCTCCATCATTCATCCTAATTTTTTCTCAAGCCTCCACATCCTGGTGGGATAATGCCACCTCATACCCCATTCCCATTTAAAATCATTCGGGCAGATAACCACACGTTATCCCTGACAGCAGTGTTCCCTCAAGACGTTGCACCCATCTGATCCACTCTATTCAGTGTTTTGATCAGTCCAATCCTTCCCCACTGGATGTTAAACTTGCATCATACCCCATATTAAACATGAAAAGCTGTGGAAAACCTCAGATATATGCCCATGTCATATAATTCCCCGCATTCGATGCAGGATTCCTCGAGCTTCTACGACCTCGAGAAGCCCTATAATAAAGGGATGAAAACCGAGATGCACTAGTGTTCCATCGCCCAGACATGCCAGTGATTCCCAACGTGTCTACGCCCCTGACCTTAGGTTGATACCCTGACCAGACCCATGGAATGTCCTGGCAGAAGTAGTGTAATTAACTGGTGTCCATGAAGACATGGCACCGTGAAGAGTTTCACGAACAATTTCTTAACACTATAAGGGAGACTCGGACTATGTGACGAGTTCTTAGGAGGTATCCAAGGAAGGAAGAAACAACATCCCATCATACCATTTCAATCAAGGAGTGGACATCCCTGGAACAACGATGGATGTCGCCTGCCTTTGGAATGTGGGAATGCGTGGCAACAAAATCGTACCTCTCGTCCCTGAATGAGACGGACGTGCACGCCCTAGTGAAAGCATCAAAAACATAAATAGGGAACCCGAATTGAAATTCTTCTCCTCAATATGGATATTTGCAGCACTTGGGGAATTAATGGATTTACATGTCACTGGATCCAGTTATCCGGTGCTGGGTCCCGCTAAGAAAATAACATGGCTCGCGTGAAACTCTCCATAAGTTGGGGTAGTAGTACGTTGGACATCCCCTTCTAGAAATTTGTCGGTGTTGATCCCTCTTAACGGTCATGGAATATGGGATGGATCTAGGGCATTGGTCTTATATTTCTTTTTTTTTCATCACTACTGAGTTAATCTCCCTAGTTATCAGGAATCATGTTACTGCACTAGGGACACAATCACCACCTATCCATCGATATAGGGGAAGGGGAAACACGTACGCAGAAGTCCTATGTGGCTCCGCCTCCTCCACAATGGCCTTTTCACCAAGGGACCTCGGGCACCCACAACCCATCTCCCCATCCGAGTTCATTCAATGGATTGTAATCAATGACCTCGTGTGCCGTTACGAGGAGGATGGTGTAATACCGACCTGGGATATGGCCCCCTGGATCTGGAGGTGTTTGCGCCTCATCACCAACTCCACCCCTGTGGGCCACGCAGGGAGCCACCACACCCCACCCTCACATAAAACCGTTTTGGTATCCTGTCCTCGAAATGATTTGATGACTCCCAGCCCTACACAGATGAGGTAGGTGAGGTCCAGGCTAGCCCAGTCCGAGTCCCATTATAGGGGCTCCCAGCTAGGGCTCCCACCTGGCCATGTCAGTGCCGCCACCTAGTCATGCTGGAAGAGGATCATGTAGGCTATGCACCACTGGCCCCAGTTCATCTGACCCGATGCCAACATCAGGCAAAAGCTAAAGAGGATACCAGCCAAGGGGCTTCAACGTCAGTAGCTACTATGGCCTAAGCCACCCCCGACGCATATCATCATTCCCCCTGCATACACTGATCATGGTCACTTATACACCTGACCAGGATCGAGGCCCCAACCACCCCTTGGGTAGGCTGGGTCGACTCTCTTGGTCATTGGCACAAGCAGTGGACGGAGCGGTCTAACCCGCTGTGATGCCACCTAGTATGGAGGTCCTCCCCGTACCACTACCACAGAGAGTGTGGGCCTTCCCTAAATCGAGGCTCAGTATGGAGGTCTACCCCATGCCACCCTCAGTCCTAATGAGGGCCTTCCCAGTGGTAGTGATACTAGGTACATAAGCCCCTCTCGTTCCCATTACACTGGGTATGGAGTCATTCCTCCTGCCCCGACCACCAGTGTAGGTACATTGCCCATGCGGTATCTCATCAATATGGGGATCCTTACCATGTCCTTTTAGTAGCCGGTATAGTTCCTCCTCGCCTTGGGAACCAATGGGTTGAGGGCCTGCCTCACTCCACCCCCACCCAACATGGAGGTCCAACCCGTGATTAGCTGGACTGGTACAAGGTGCCTCCTCGTATGGAGGTCGCTCAGAAAAACAAGTGTGGAGGTCCTCCCCATGCTTCTACTAGTTATAGAAGAGTTCTTTCCTACTATAGTGTTATCCATAGTGGTCCTCCCCATGTCCCCTTCGACATTTGTCACGGTGCGCCTCGCATCCTTACTTTCTCGCGTGGAAACTCTCTCCGCCCCAGCACCAGTGCGGCTGAAGGACTCTGTGTCAGAAATCAGCCTTCTCCCATGGATCCACCTAGGAGAAGTGAGGTGGGTCGTCGCCACCAATAGAATAATGATGGGAAGGTCTGGACAGTGATCAAACCAGTCCACTTCTCAGACTCTAATGTGGAGTATGACTCAGCATGGGAACCCTCCTCTCATTCATCCAAGCCAAGGGTCAAGGCATGAACAAGGCACGTCAGCCTAATACTCCTAGAATGCGAGGTCCATAGGATTAAAACCTCCCTATGTCGGTTTATCCAGTAGGATGAAAATATGGTGACCCCATAGGTTACAGTTGTGCAATCGCCACCATCGTCACCAGAAGCAAACTCTACCTCGAAAAGAGACCACAAAGAACTATTCTGGTGACCGATGGAAGGTGAGTAGCATCACAGACTATCACCAGTGGCCCTAGACTCTGATCCATGAACAATAGCCATCATCTCGTCTTATCGCGACATGGTGACTAGGTCGCTACACTCTTTGAAGGACATCCCAAGATTCGGCAGCCAGTCAGCCCGTTCGTCATACTCTATACTAGACAACATGCTATCCCATTGGTCTTCCCCAGTAACTCTACTAGTTCCTCAGCCATCCCCAGTTAACGAATGGGGAACTGAAGATCCAGACCATGAATCAGATCGGAGGAGGTTTTGTAACATCCTTGTAGCGGACCACTCCCCCGAGATGTTCTGGCCCATGGCTGAACTAAATTTCTGCTTACTAGAATCCCTCAACCCAGAGGAAGTAGAAAGTTTCTGTCAAAACCTATGGGAGACTCACTTCCGTATTCACCACCAGCAAATTTCTTATCCCAGGAGCGATGCGCACCTTAACTTCATCGGCAAAAAATGTCGTCTGGTTGATATGGTTCTGCTCGCTGTGGCCCAGCGCCCCGAGTCACCAGGCCACCTTAAGTCCCTCCAACAAAAAATGAGTTCAGAGTTTCTAGACACTCTATAGGATCGTCAAGGAGGCCTCCCTCATGTGCAAGTCTCTGGTTGGGGGTAGTACGCCGCCCTTCTCTTCATTCCCATCTGGCGGCTGCCCAACATGCTAGGCGACATCGAAGAGATTCCCCCGGGAAGGGTCACGGTCAACATGGTTGACATAGTGGACAAGGAGGATGAGTTGGAGATTCTTGATGCCATCGGTAAGGATTACTTGTCACTAGAAAAACCTACATGTTCTCCCTGTGCCCACTGAGAAATTGGTACTCAGCCGGAATATCGGTATGGGAAAAGAGAACGTCGGAGCTTCCAAGAACTCTGACACATCCGCCTTAGTGCAGAAGATGGAGGAGTTCCCTGAGAAGGCCACATTGCCCCAATAGCTTGCTAAGAAGAAGATGTTTTTCTATGAACATCAGGCTGAACATGATATAGAGCGACAGCCAAAATACAACAATCATTTTCAAGTACAACAGGGGAAGGAAAAACTTCCCCTCAGCGAGGTGTCCTCAGGGAACCCTGATCATGCTACCCCCCACAAACATGGCTGAATCTGGGGCTCACAACAATAGGGCATGGTATGTCACACCAAACCCTCCTGAATAGCATGGAAATCCAAGGGATCCAGCTTGGGCTCCGCCAGCCGCCCCAAGGGTCATGCCGCTAGCAGCTCAATGAGCCTATGAGCCTATCTACCGTGTTGGAGAACCTGCCAATGGGATCATAATCAGGGATCCCCGTCAAGATAAGGACCCTCACCCAGATGATCTAATGGAGGCACTAATTTCCTGCCTTGAGGCATTAGAAACACAACATGTGGCTATCCCACCTGATAGCAAGCCATATCCAGCATGAGTGGATGAAATACCGGCACCTCCGGGTTTCAGAAATCCCACCTTCTCCCACATTAACGGTACAGGGGATCCGCCTCAGTAACTGGACCACTTAAACTTGAGGTGCGGGCCTATGTTTGGGACTCCGGTGCAGTAGGAGGGTACCATGATCTGCTGTTTTGTTTAGACACTAGAGGGGTCGGAATTAATCTGGTACATACAGCTCCCCGTCGGATCCATAACCAGATGGGAGGACCTTCGCAGGCAATTCCTCTACCAGTTCAGCTCTACCACGCAGAAAACCAGTATCACATAGCTCTTTAAATGAAAACAAAGGCTTGATGAGCATGTCACTGACTTTATCACCTGGTGGAAAGGGCTTACATACTCCCTTGACATTCCACTGACTCAGGATCAATTACTAACGATGTGTGTAGGGAATTTTAGGATTGAACAGGTTCCCTCTCTGATAACCCAAAACTACCCTTGGGGATTCTGAGACTTCTCCAATAAGGCCCAGTACCTAGAAGAAGCCCTGCAACAGGCCACCCAGGCACGTCTGTTTCCCCATATAATTCCAGCAAAGATGGATTCCAAAGCTAAGCCCAATGGGGTGGCACAGATATAGTCCCCTAGATAGCTCACGTTTTTACCATTGGAGCCACCTCCGCAACCACGTAGAGGCCCGCCACCACAAGCGCAATCTTCTTCCCAGAAGCGTCCGCCTTTGAATTGGGAAGCGCCTTCGCGTAATGCGCCGCCACCGCCTAGGAAAGGAAACCATGCTCTGCCTCCCCGACAGTTTCCCCCATATTTTCATCAGGGCTAGGTTCCAAGGGGCCCCTTTCCATACAGAAGAAATTGGTCCTACTTGTTTAACGAGAATCAGGTCCCCGACTATTTCAGATGTTCCTTGGTACAAGGGATCATGTGGTTGCATGAGTGAAAAAGGCTAAAAAAGACAAAACTCACTGATCTCCCCAACTATTTCTCCTATCATCGGATCTAGGGCACACCCTCAAAAAATGCTATCTATTCAAAGACTAGCTTCAAGACCATGATGATAACAACATTGTTAGGTTGGGACTGGCCCCCACACAAGTGGCAGGTGACATTGTAAGGCTAGATAGTAGTAGCGACAGTGAAGGCGACTGGAGATAGGTTTATATCCCCTAGTCACAGAAGTATGACCACTGGATGACCCATAAAATGGTTGACTGTGCCCGTGGAATCATCTGTGCATGCCTAAATTATTAAGAGCATTCAGAAGCCACAACCCCCACATCGACATCATCATCTCAGCTATCCTCTTCCCAAAAGATCAATCATCAACGGTGCAATGGAAAACAACGTGCCCCTCCAATGTTGTCTTCATCCCAAACACATGATGACTTCATGCCCCCGGAGATGGGTATTCCTCCCTGAATCCACCTAGTAGTGTATGACTCTTCATGTGATAATCAAGGGTATTCTTCGGTCATCACTGTGGAGTCGGTAAACCCTTTTATCAATACTGACAATGGGGAGATCCAAGTGAACCTCCCCAATGTACCCCGAAGATGCCTATGTCGGTGCAACCGTGACCATATGAGTCGCTAAGTCACATCAGTTGGAACCTCCAACCAGGCTGTACATGCCACTGAGATGAGACAGCAGGCCCAGCGCAAAGCTCTACACGCACATCCTCTTCATCCGGTGTCATCAGGCCCGCCTCCACCATCGTTCGTGCTACTAGATCAGGGAGAGTTACCTCGACCATGTTATGACCAGCCTCACCTAGTTACAGGATGATCTCAATCATCCATTCCTCATCCAGTAGCTACTTTTTGGGGTTCGACTAGTGAAAAACTGAATATGCCCAATACAAGTCAACCACCGGCCGAGCCAGCAGGGCCTGCCATGCCTCCTATCGCGGAGCGACCTCCTATAAGTAGAAGTTCATGACTAGAATGGATGTATGATGTTCTAAAGAACCTTTCTAGCATCCCAATGAGTATTTCCATCCTCGACACTCACCTCCTATCGTCAGATATGTGTGAGGCCCTTGCCGAGGCTTTAAGAAGCCCCCTAGCTCGAGACAGAGGTGGCGGCTGTAGAGGCCTTTCATGTAGAGGCTCTCGAGAATGTTGAATGGCAGGTCATCATTTCATTCTCTTGAGAAGATGAAGTCTCTCCCATAATAGGAACATCTGACCACTATACATCATTGACCAATTCAACGACATGGAGGTTCATCGCTGTCAGGTCGATACCAGCTCCGGGATTAACCTCATCCCAACACGGACAATGTAGAAGCTAGGGTTATCCGAAGATGACCTAACTCCCTCTGAATTAAGAATCTAAGGATAAAATAGGATAGAGTAGACCTTAGTTGTCAAGATACATTGGAAAACACAGCTCATCAGAAAAGTTGCGAGCACTGAGTTTATGGTTGTCTCCCAGGACAACGCGTACACTACAATGAAGGGAAGACCATAGCTCCATCTGCATGCGATGGTCCCCTAGTCGTATCACCAATGCCTCAATTAGTCCCTTAATGGTCGATTAGGTGTGTTCCATGTTGACACGTCTCTTTTCTCATCTTGTGAAGCCCATTATCTGGATGTCAACTATTACAATATCAAGTATAAACAGATTCAGGCCAGTGAGGTTGAACCTATCACGGTCGCAACAGACCCCTGTGCACGGCTGGATGATGCCTATGTATTCCTGATCTATAGATTGGAGGACACGACCCCCAACATGGGGAAATGTTTTATTATTTTAGGTACAAGGGAAAAGCATATTCCCATGTCTAAGAGATGGTGTAAAATCACCTCATACTCCTACACAAATTAGGATCAGGTGATCCCAGAACCTCCAACCACCGTACGGTATCAGGATGTCTGCCCCATGGCAACGACAGTAAATCATACCTATCAGTTTCGTCGGACTGGGATTAACTAGCTGAAGACAACTTTCCACTATTACTTTGATATAATCAAGCATGGACCCTTGGCCCGAAGACCATATGGGATCATATTGAGTGCCTTCATTGATATGGTTTTGGTAGTACTGGGATTTCTCGATGTAGTGACAACTGCTGCCTAGGCTGGTACTGGCCTCCTGTCAGGATCTTCCGACCAAGAGGAAGCTTCTCCCGCTGGGGATACCTACTCTGAAAATGAAGAAGAGTATCTAGAGGATTCTCCCCCTCCTTTGAAGAGGGCTTCTCTGCTACGATTGATGAATTGGTACCAGTGAGCCTCGGTAGCGAGGTAGATCTGAGACCCACATTGATCATTGTCACTATGTCTCTGGAGGAGCAGCAGCAGTACATAGACATCATGAAGTAACATCATGAAGTATTCACCTGATGATACTATGAGATTCCAGGGCTAGATCCTTAGGTAGCCATCCACCACCTTGGTCTCCCAACAAATCATCATGGGTTCAAGAAACTCCCCAAAAAGACAAACCCTTCTCACGGTTCCATGGTCAAGGAAAATCTTGATAAGCTCATCAGAGCCAACTTCATCGAGGAGGTCCAGTACCAAATGTATTTATCCAACATTTTTCTATTCAGGAAGAGGAACAGACAGATTAGAGACCGTATCAACTTTCGCAATCTCAATCGTCACTATCCAAAGGATGATTTTCACCTCCTTATGACAGAATTGTTGATTGACACTACGGTGGTGTTCCAATCCCTTTCCTTCATGGAAGGTTATCCTAGATACAACCAGATTCGAATGGCCCCTAAGGACAAAGAGTCCACATCTTTCAGAGAGCCACAAGGTCCGTTTTGTTACCAGGTCATTCACTTCAGCTTAAAGAATGCAGGTTCCACTTATCAGCGGTATATCCATCGCATATCCAGGTGAATCCTCAGGACATTGGTGGAATGCTATGTGCCCGATATGGTGATCAAATCTCGCCAGTGGTAGGACCTTCTCAAGGACCTGGATAAAGTGTTCATCTTCCTCTGTTCCTGCCACCTGAAGATGAACCCATTGAAGTGTTCCTTTGGGGTCACCTCTGGGAAGTTCGTAAGATTTATTATCAGGTATTGGGGCATCGAGATCGACCCATATAAGATAAATACCATTAGCCAGATTCCTCCCCCAATAAATATTCAGGAGCTTCATGGTTTCAAAGACCACTTAGCCTACATACGCTGATTCATCAGGAATCATTCCAGAAATTGTAAGCCCTTATCTTGGCTCATGAAGGAAGGATCCGCCTACAAATTGGATGAAGAGTGCCAGACCGTGCTCGAGGAAATCATGTTGTATTTGCTCCAGCCTCCGATCCTGATGCCACTGGTCTCTGGAAATCCACTAGTCCATTATGTGACTTCCCTGGAACGATCTCTCGGCACCCTTATCACCCACAAGGATAATGAACGAACCAAAAATAGCTTCTAAAACCTCATTCTTGTGGTCATAGATATAGATACCAGATACTCCCCCATCGAAAAGAGCTGCCTTATAGAGGTATTCGCAGTGCAGAAATCGCGACACTAATTGCAACACCATGAGGTACATTTAGTATCTCAGGTAGACCCGATGAAGTACATCCTAAACCACCCCAAGATAAATGGTCGTCTAGCACGGTGGGAAGTGATTCTTTAGCAGTTCGATATCAGGTTTTTCCCTCATAAAGAGATCAAGGTACAAGCTTTGGAAGACTTCCTTGCTTCCCATCCTCCTTTTGCTGACTAGTCCTTGGACCTGGATTTTCTCAATGAGGAAATCCTCTCAGTAGATCATGCCATCCCTTGTTGTAAGATGCACTTTAATGGCGCCTCTCAGAGCCCCACTGGCAGGAGGATCAATGACCCCAAGCTCAACAGGGTGGCCCTGTGTATTGCCTTTACTACCCCAGCACAAGCCATCCTGCAATACTCAATTCTATTGTCTGAAGACTGCACCAACAACTAGGTAGAATATCAGGCTCTTATCACTAGCATCAAGCTGGCCCTCAAGATCGATGGTCCCCATTTTCATGTCAAATGGGATTCCTAACTAGTTATAAAGTTGATCAACAACAACTATGTCATAAGGAAGACAGATCTTGTACCATTTTTGGAGAGGAACATCCAACTAATGGCCCAGTTTCCATCTCATCCAGAAGTTAATCATGTCCCTCGATCTCTGAATAGTCGAGTGGATTCCTTGTCCAGTCAGGCTACATAACTTGCAGAACATGAGCTGGTTGATCTAATTATACACATGGCACATGGGAGATTCATTTCCCCCTTCACCCTAGAGGATGATGATGGCCTGAGGGTAAGACATCATACCGCCAGAGCCTCTATGTCAGGACCCCCAGGTCTCTCAGATGCAATGGTTGAAGTGACCCCCGACTGGAGATCCCCCTTTTCCGAGTATCTCAAAATGGTTACCTCCCGGCTGATCGGGACGAGAGTGATAGAATCCGACATTGCGCCCTGCAGTTTAACCTCCAAAGTGGTTCCATTCTTGAGAATATCCTCTACATGTGCGGGTTTGATGGAATTCTCCTCCATTTCCTCCAAGGGGTTGATATTTCTTAGGACATGCAGTAGGTTCATGCCAGTTCCTGTGGGCCTCACCAGACTGGGATGAAGCTACCCCATGAGATCCGGATACTGGGGCACCTCTCACCCTACAAGGTCTATTATTGTATCGAGTTTTCCTAGAGAAGTCCCGAGTGACAAATTCTTGCTAACTTCATGCATCTTCTGCCAAAACATCTCCACTCTACCATGTACTCTTGGAAATTTTTGTTGTGGGGACTCGACGTCGTGGGACCATATCCACCGGAGACAGCTTGCTAGTGCAGGTTCATCCTGAGCACCACAGATTTATTTTCCAAGTGGGCAGAGGAGGTTCCCCACAAGGAGGTCAAGGCTCATTCCATTTTTGATTTCGAGAGATCCAATATCATCTAACGATGTGGATTCCCTCACACAATCCTTACTGATAACGGCACCAACATCCGATCAGTCAAGTTGAAGAAATTTTATGCCTAGTATAAAATTCGTTCGAACCAAACCTCCCGCTATCACGCGCATGAAAATGATAAAATGGAGGCATTCAACAAATCCCACTCTAATATTTTGTTGATAATAGATGGTCAGAATAAGAAGAGTTGGCCAGAAATTCCCCCCCCCCCCAACACCATTTGGGCTTATCAGACAAAGACTCGTAATTCTACCCAGGTGACCCTATATTCCCTAGTGTACTGAGCCGAGGTTGTTCTGCCCATCAAGATACAGCTGCATTCATTACGCAAAATGGTCTATTACCAATTGGCACTAGATAATGTAGCTAAAATTCATCTGGATGAATTGGAAGCACATGACGAGAATAGGATTTGTGGCCTGCACAATCTGTAAAGGCATCAAGATAAGATAACTAGGGCATTCAACAATATTGTTCACCTCCACCCTTTCCTGCAAGGAATCTTTGTATTGGTCCTCTGGACACCAATGATACCTGGTAGGAAACCACCCATGTTGGAGTCCAAATGTGAAGGACCTTACATAATCCACATGGTTTAATCCAATGGATCATACTTTCTGGTGACCATGGATGGTGAGAATATATCTCCTCCCACCAATGCTAAGTTTGTAAAGCAATACTTTTCATGAGCCAGCCGGTTCTGTGTGACCCTAAACTGTTCGGTCCATCATGACGCTAAACTGCTTATTGGTCTAGCATGAACTTAAACTGTCCCGTCCTACATGACTTTAAACTGTGTGTCATCTTGCATTATGTTAAACTACATTTCCAAGAACTATGTGTGGCTTGATTCACATCCTCATGGGATACGTAGGAATACTCAAGCATTTCATCATGATCCCAGCCCTAAACTCCACTCTTTGACTATCCCCCCTTGGTATAGTTCTCTCGGAGGATCCTTGCATAATATGGGGTAGGATTCTTTAGACCCACCCATTCCAGGAGTACGACGGTCGCACCATCTGCCCTCTTCCCATTATTATATCCTCCTACATCCTCACTGAATTTTGTTAAACTTCATGGAATTAAACTGTGTGGCCTTCCATAACTATGTGTGGCTTGATTCCCATCGTTATGGGATATGTAGGAATTCCCAAAAATTTCTCCTGTTGGCCCATCCCAAATGCCAAAATCTCCCCTCATGTTAAGACATATGGTGTGTTTTAGGTTTTTTTCTTAATACACATAGAGATCATCTCGATTCTGTCGTACGTCCCACTCCACAAAGGTGTCCACCTCTTTCAACGCCCTGCATGATTTTAAAATTTATGGGTACAACTATGCTTCACCCACTCCATTGATTGGGACTCCATCATCCTTCCAATCCAGAAGGGCCCCCGAATGGAAAGTATGCTGGGCCCAAGGGAACTCCTACCACTTTGGGCCAATTCCCTCGAGGATGTTGAGAAACAAATTGATACAAGACCGTGTTGCGAATATTTTCAACGGTCGATGCTCATTTGTTGTTCCCATTCTTGGTCACTATAATGACGTTGTGTTTCAAACGTGGACAAATGCTATCCTTTGTCGGTAGAACCACCCCATGATGTCCCAAAACATTGAGTGTTGTGGTTCATTACACCCCATTGTATATCCAATCGATGAACTCCCCTCAGGCGATACCATCTACAAGACCCCTATATCAAAGGGAGAGCTGAGTATGCCTCCTTGTTTCCCACACAGAGCACTGCTCACGTCAGCGTAAGATCTATGATGATGTGGTAATTACAGAAGAGGTTGTATGGATACCATTAGTCGAGACACCCGGGTCTCCGGCCCCTTGTCCATTTCCGGTCCCCGGCCCAAGTTCTCATTTAGGGTGTCTGGTGTGGAGTGTATTTATGTCCTCATTCACATCGGACTGTTTCACGATTCCACATGTATGCCCTTGAGACATCCTTCCCTTCATTTATCATCCATACCATGATCTCATTCCCTATCGTTCATCGTGCGCTTAGTTTCGGGCCTCTGATCTAAGTTCTCTTTTATGTGATTGTACAGTGTGGTATGGGATTATGCCCTCATTCATGTTGGGTTACTCGCCGCGTTGTACACATCCCTATATTAGATAATTTATCCATCATTTTCCTCACTAAAAGATGTTAAATTTCAAACTTTTTGGGCCTTCCTGACCGAGGCCCAGCCTCAGGCCCCCGGCCTTTTCCGGCCCCTTGGCATTCTCAGGCCCCAGCCCAAGTTCTTATGGGATTGTATGGTGTGGTATAGGATTATGTCCGCATTCATGTCGGGTTACTCATCACACTGTATGCCTCCCTTTTTTGGGTTATCTTACCCCACTTTGCTTTTCCCAGAACCATGTGTGGCTTGATTCCCATCCTCATGGGATACATAGGACCGCCCGAGCATCCCATATTTGGGTCCAGCCCTATCTTGGTCCATTGTCCCTCATTCCCCTAGAGAGAGAAATATATTATGAGGTATGATATTTTGTTATCATTCATGTTGTGTGTTGTAAAAACCATGCCACGTACCTCTCCCTCCTAAGAGTTCTCTATCCCTGTATTCTATACTCATCCCTCCAAATTGGTTACTCTCATGTCAAGCCCCCACCTCAACCCTATTTGGTAATTCACCAATATATCTACGAGTACTCTGCTTCAATGTTTGGAGTGTCAGAGTTTACATAGACACACTTTCTCTCATTGTTTAGGCTTCATGTTCCCCTTCACTCAGGCTTCAATAATCTTCCACAAATGAAGGGACACCCAAATGGAATGGATTCTAGGAATAAGGTCTCTCCTACCATCACATGCCAACTCCCACGAGGGTTTCAGAAAAAAATCGATACAATTTCCATGTTACAAATATGGTCAGTAGTCGACACTCATTTGTTTTTCCTCATTACAGGATAATGCGATATGGATGTGGTGTTTCGAACACGGTCGACAGTCATCCTCCATCGCCACGCCATCCCCTTTACGCCTTGAATGTTGTTCACATGATTAACATCATTTCCAACCCCATCTTGTCCAAGTAGAATTTTCACACTCTTAGCACTATCCCTTAGTCTGAGTTTTCACGTGAGGAGGAAAAATCCACAATAAAGGAATTATTCGAGGCTCCGCACCGACCTCCCTTCTCCATGGTCTGAGCTCTAAGACTGTAAACAAAGATCTCTTTTAGAACTAATTGTGTCTTTATTCCCATCCTCATGGGATACGTAGGAATACCCAGATGTCTCATATTTAGGTCCAGCTCAATTAGGGGCTAGTTTCTCCTCCCCTTACCCTCTTACCTCTATTTTGGCTCCTTGGCCTAAGGTTTCTTTCACATGATCATGTACGATGTTGTATGGGATTATGTACTCATTCACATTTGGTATGTTTAAGTGCACCGTGCACATTCCCCCTTTAGCCTCGTCTCTACTACGTCTATGTTTCATGATGTTAAAGTGAAAGCCTTGTCCCATAACATTACACTAAACTGTTATGTTATCATCCTGGCCGCATGATGAAAATATTCACTGCATCATGATGTCCTCACACAAGGGGACACCATGTTTGGTATTAGTAACATTCCATACAATTTGTCAACGCATGCATACAGGTTTATTCTTGTGGTGATGTCGGGACTTTCTATCATGAGCATGTCTCTTCACAAAAAAAACCATTCACCTTAAAGGTTAAACAAGATCCAGAAAATACCACTTCTTTTGGTGTGAGGGCCACACCCAGAAGCCCCCTTTTATACCTAGCACTGGTATCTTACCATGCCGCCCCTTAGAACTATGTACGACTTGATTCTCATTCCCATAAGATACATAGGAACGCCCAAGAAAATTCATCTGTTGTCCTAGCCTAAATGCCAGAACACTCCCCCATGTGCCCAGCCTAACCTTCGTCTCCCATCCCTCGACCTAAAATCTTCCCAAGGAACAAGTGGTGGTTAGACCCCCAGGTTTCCATTCACGTTACATTTTATAATTACCCCAGCATGTGTCTCCTGTATTTCTTACAATCTATGGTCTGAGATCTAAGACCATTTCGAGAACTATGTATGGCTGGATTCCCATCTCCATGAGATGCGTAGTAATTCCCAAGAATCTTGCCTTTGGGTCCAGCCCCAAGAATCGAAAATCTGGTCCCCCCTCCTTTTCAGCCCCTTGGCCCGAGTTCTTTTGGGGAACCATGCACCTTTACACTTAACAAGTCTAGGATTCCCCATGATAACGTTGGGAAGCCTAAATAATCTCACCAGAGAGGTCCACTTTAGAATTATGCTTGATCCATGATTAGACGGATGCACCCACCCAATGTGTTTCTACCACATTGGCGTAATTTCAAGAGTTTTGTACTGCATTCGAACAACCCATCACTCCACCATGCATGCTTTGCATGCCCCTTATTCAGACCCTTGTTCCTTTTCACATCTGAAGGAACCCCCTAACAATATGGATGCTCAGCCTATGGAATGCCTATTGTCCTGGGCGAACGTTCTGGAAGAATAATGGATGACATTCTGAACTAGGCCCAATGTTTCAAACATGTTCTATGGTCGGTCATCATTTGTCATCCCCATTTCAGGCTAACACAATAAGGATACTATGTTTCGAACATGGTCAAAATTCATTCTTAGATGTCATGACATCCCCATAGCCTTTCAAATTTGGGGTTTATTCATTCACACCTTTCATTTATCTATGTTCAGATTTATTAAAATTCCCCTAAAATTGCCCCACTCTTGTAGAGGAGCACATCTTGGAAATGGAAATTCGGTTGTGCTGAGATCATCCCTCTCCATCCCGACCCTTTCGTGTTTCCTTTTTAGGAATCCAGATTGGCTATCTAGGCCCTCGGATCCTCGAGGATTGGTTTTCACTCCCATGTTGGAATAGAGTGATAAGGTGGTCGTCCCTTGTTTCTCAGACCAGGATCGACCCATGTGAGCTTAGGGATTGATCGTGGGAAACTCCACAGAGACAATAGGGATGAAATAAACGAATACAAATAACGGAACTCATGATTGAAGTTGGTATAAATTATTTATAGCATGAAAGTATGTTGAAATGTTATATGCATTATAGCACCTGAGGATTGACCCCTCCCATGGAAGGGTTGACCCTGTCAAAAGAGTGTTCCAGCTCCGTCACCCTCTGGCTTGTGGCATCTAGAATTTTCTGCCGACTGTTCAACACTCGCTCCTCCTTGGTAGTGATGGGGCATAATTCATTAGCCACAATTAGGGCCTTCTATACACCTTCCTTGATGATAGTAATCTCTTCAGAAGCCCTCTTCATACCCTCTTCGGCCTCTGCAAGCTGGGCTCTCAACCGCGATATGAGCTCTGATTGTGCGTCAAGGGAAGATAAATGCTCATCTGACATGACCTCCAGCTGGTTAACCTCATCTTCAGCCTCCTAGAGCCTCTTGATTTTCACCGCCTTCTTATGCTACTAGCACACACAAAGGCCATGGTCAAACACCCAAATCTTCTCCGCCATAAGATTTCAGACGATCATGTGGGGACGCTGGGCATCTACTCCCCCAGCACACAACTCACACTACCATGAGCAGAGTCTACCCATCTTGTCTAGCCATAATCACTGGGGGGTTTCATCAATGAATTAGTTGATCATCTTCCATGATCGGTGACAAACAATTTTGTTGTCCTCCTCATCGAATGTCGTCTCATCCCAATCAGTACGATTCTAGGGCTCATATGCGGGAAAAGCCCCCAAGAACTTGTCAGCAGGGTCTGCATCTGGTGTTGGATCAGGATCAGGACCTGGACTATCTGATTGATCATCATCATTAGATCCCACCTCAATAACCTTAGGCATATCCCCGCTGACTGTCCCACTATTGATCGGGAGCACCGCAGTCAGGTCAGCTTGGACCTCCGCCTCCACGACCACCGGCATTCCCCTGGGAAGGACGCTGCTAGAAACCCCAACCAACATCACCAAGGTGGCCCATGCCATTTTAAGAACTGTACACACCCAAAAAAATGATAGGAACGTCATTTAGAGTGGCCAGGTAATGGAAGTCATGAATTTGGTAGGAGGGACTACAATAGATTGAATTATTGATCTCGATCTTGGGATGATTTTTTCGGGACCCCAAAGCATGGCCCCCCGTATATGTTCGGAAGGTCTGAATGCTCCACAGGGGTCACCTCAGGTATCTTAGCCCTCTTGGATATTGCAATAGATGCAGTGGTAGGCGTAGATCCCGATGGTCCCACATCTGCATCCACTGAGGGACGAAAATGAGTCCTATGTATGAGACTCTCCTATAAATAATAGATGTTATCAAAGAGTATAGAATAACCTTAAAGTAATCAATAAAGAAACAGGGTATCAAATTCTTTAACTCAAGGACCTCTGCAAACTCTTCATGATCTGAGTCCTGATCTCCAACTTCACCCTCCTCCAATGGGATCCCTCTACTGGCCTCGTCTCCCCAGGAGGACTCTTCTATTTCTTCCGGCAGAGGGATGTGCAATCTTAAATCAGCGACCAACAACTACGGGGGAGTATTTCGATCGAGAAAAAACATTACTAGGTCTTTCATTGGATGAGGAACACCCCTATAGTGCATTATTTCCTCCAACTCGGATAGATATTTTTCCAGTTCTACTTGGGACACCGCAAAGCCAACCCTGATAGGGCCTATTCTAGGAAAATATATACCAAAATGGTTCAAGTGTTGCTATATCTCGGACGAGCTGATGAATTTCTTGTTGACGTCCCAGATGTCCCAATCCTCTTGGAAGATAGAATTCTCTAGAATGTCTATATGGCACAACTGCTTCCCTGGATCATGAGTAGGTATTCTAGGGAATCCTCTTGGAGACCTCCCCTCTAGGTATCTCTACTCTTCTGAAACCACCATGTCAATTTCTGCTACCAAATTTTCTACCTAAACTCCTCCTCGACTAGTGTGGGCCTCACCACTACGGTAGCCCCACCACCCTGGGATGCCCTTTCTTCCTTCCTTCCCCAACCCCGAGGTTGGGGAAGCTCACCATTACCGACTCTAATGGTTGGCTGATATAACATCTCCCCCGGGTAGGCCACCTCCCAGATTTTGTCATATTCCTTTACCAGCCCAAGGATGGCAGTCGATGGAGGCATTTTGTTCCGCATTTTCCTGTCTTCCCATGTGAACATGAGCCACATCTTCCCCATCACACATGGGTGTTCCTCGTGGCGCATCCCAAGGTAGAACTATGGGGTCAGTCGCTGCATGCACTAGAATTTCCTTGAAAACTGGTGTGTGGTGTACGACTCGTAGAGGGGATCATGATCCACCCCTTACACCAGGACTCCACCTCGAAAGGCCATGAGATAGGACCGATGCTCTTCAGTTCCCTGGATATCATTAGTAAATATAACTGTTGGCAACAGAAAATATGAAAATTGAATTCCTCCACTTTCCACACCCGGTTCAGAATCGACGGTGCAGTCAACATGGATGGAAAGCTCCCGACAACATTCAGGATGGATGGATAGAAGTTCAATCCTGTAGGAGTGATGGGGTTCAGATACTCATAAATCCCATTTATGTGCGCCGCCATCCACCGATATAAAAGGTGGAATGGTTCTCATATCCTCTGTGGCATCATCCCCTTGCTTATATGCTACAAAATCGTATACAGTTTGACAAGCATCGTGATCCCAAGGTTGATCCGCCCTCTTGTAACCAATGTGTACGCCATGATGAGTGTGCTTGGTCACACTCTGATGTTGGTATCCCTCACCGGCAGGATCCAACCACATATAAGATATGTGATAAATGCTGCCAACTAGACTGTTGGTTGTTGCTCGGTGCAGACGCTGAATCCCTATGTCTTCCACTAGCAGTACTCCAACATCTTCATGTACAAGTGTTCCTTACTCTGGGCACCCTTCAGGCAAGTCCGAGGCCTCACTAGAAACTCTCAATCTTCCAGTAAGTTCAAAAACATCTAGATCCACCGTCTGAAATGGTTATCTCTCATTGATTCTTTATCCTCTCTCAGTACCAGCTCCATCAATTTAATTTCCAGCCACTACATATGCATAGGATCCTCCCATGCACTCAAGGAAGGGAGGAAATCATCACACATAGCCCCCATTATCAGGACCCCAGAGATCTGGTGGATTTCCTAGAAGCTGCATTTGTCTTCTTCGTGGTGAAAAGTGAATGTGTTGCTCCTTGACGACCACATGTTCAACTACTCTGGAATAAGATGCTTTGACTGATTGATGTGAAACTAGGAAGCCCATGTTACCTCATATAGGCCCACTATTCTCAGATCTACCCGAAACACCTCACACAAGGCGCCTACCCAGTAGGCCCAGGCCCAATCATTTGTGAAGTTGCCACCCTGGCGCATGTCCCATTCTTCAGACCACCCCTTCATCAGTTTCATTAATGTTTCCTTCAATGTTGTCGGGTACATAGGGTGAGACGTCTCCGGCTGTATTTCCTTCTTGTAGACATTATTCAGGTGGTTGTATAAGTAGTCAGCAAATACGTGCGTGAAGTCCTCCTGGGCATGACCATCAGCCGCTCTGAACCATTGGTGCTGGTGTAACACCTCATGCTTCCACAATACACTTCCCTTTGAATAATAGAGTAGTGTGTGTTGTACGCAACTTTGAGTTCTAACACACACACCACAACCAATCAAACTAGCTGTTATGAATACTAATACCCACTTTTTTAAATTTTATAAATTTTATCTTTCAAAATGGACTTCATTTTTGGATTCGGAATATCGAAATTTTCCTAGGCTGAAATTGTGGTATTTTTCCGAAAACATTCAATTTTTGATGAATAGTGAAAAAAACACTGAGTTATAGATTAAAACGGAATTTTTTATAAATAATTATTTATTTTATTTATATTTAATTAATTTCAAAATAGATAAATAATTCCTATATAAGTTTAATGTAATTCATTGGAGTTAGTTTAGAATAATTATATATATATATATATATATTTTATTGAACTTTTCACTGTCTTTTACCCACCTCTTGGAGAATTTGGAAATTCACATAAAACATAATTTTTCCACTTCTATGATTGGAATTTAAAAAATCCTAGATACACGGTTAATATCAAGGAGTAAAATGTGATTCAATGAGATGAAATTAATTTTTGGTGAATAGTATCTTTTTACTTTTATTTACCATGGTTAAAAGTATATTGGGTAATTAAGGGTAAAAATGATATTAATATTACCCTAACACATGTCCTAATTCTATTGGACAAGTTTATCTCGACCAAAAACAACCTTAGTAATAAAATATTATCATTAGGTCCACTTGGATTAGATTAGGACATTAATTTTTATTTAATTCAAAGAAGAGTTAAAAGAGTTAAAATCAATGTTTAATAACTAAATCATTTTTAATATATGGTTATACATAAGATAAATTAGATTGTAAATATTTATTAGAAATATAAAACGATTTCCTACATAATGGTATTTTATTTATAATTTTTAGACATTAAATAATTTAATTTATTTAGGACACAATGGTGATGCATCAATTACTTAATTAATGAAATATTAAAATAATTGATATTATAAATATCATAATAAATGTAATTTGAGACCTTTTATGAATTACAATATTTTTATAGGTTAATATGACATATTATTTTTGGTTATATAAATTATTTTTCAATGTAATAATGTTGTTATGAAATTATCAAAAACAAAATACCCAATAGTGTCAAAATTGACATAAAAGAGTTTTTAAAACAAATATTATATTATTAATTTATATTCTATTACTAAAAATATAAGGCTCAGACCAAAGACTTGTATCCTGATAGGTTCCTGATTAATGGACCACTTGGGGTCGCTTGGAGGTATATAGTTAGTTTATTAACTATATAATATAAAAATACAAAGTGACATGGTAAATGTCAAACAAATTAACTAAGAGATAAAACAAAAAGATAAGGTTAATATAGTGACCCAAACCTGTCTAAAACCTATTGGATGAGTGTCCTTCGACCCATCCCCACCTTAACAATTAAATAATCCACTTTTTATTCATTATAAACCGAATATGAATTTATTATAAAATAATATTTCTAGATTTTCCAACGGTGCCCCTCACCCCTCTTATAAAAGAGAACTCCCCCTTCTCACTAATTCACACATTCAAAGCCACTTGGCTCGGCCAAACCCTACCCAGATACTCTGTAAACATCCCTCACTACAACCTAGAACCTTATTTTGATCATAAATCCAACCTATGGATCCCTTTTTATCAAACCAAAAGGAAGAACACGAAGAAGAGTTAATTATTTCACCACCCTTTTTCAAGTTCCTTTCTTCTTCAACTTCTTCTTTCTTTGTTATTCCCATTATAAAATAATAACACTAGTATCTTATATATACTATGATGTTATTATAAATATGGTACAACCATATTCATTATTCTATCCATCCTTTTAATGACATGTCACCATACATGCATACGAACGACTTACTATCTCCACGTGGCGATGTAATTGTTATTCAATAAATTATTATTTGGATGGGTATAATAATAATGTGTAATTCATTTAAATAATAAATATAACATGACAATGATTCTTTATATATGATATAACATCCAATTATATATCATTTTAATATCAAAAGGATTATATTGTTTCTCGTGCGTACGTACGGACTACCGCCTCCACGATCGCGATTAGATTCATTCCGCTTAGTATCCATTCAATACTAATTCTCATTTAATGATTAAAAATATTGTTTAAGGACTTGATATAATTATGGATATGAATAAGATACAACCTATCCATAACAAACATGTCTTACGTAACAAAAAAATACAAAAGAAAACGAGTAAGTTAACACCTGAAACAATGATAATACTAAGATATTATTAACAAATAAATGTTAAAAGATCATATATGATATCATATTAATGTATATGATTCATGTATAATTTAATAAAAATTATTTCACCATTATACAGGAGGTTAACCTACCCTCAACCAAGGAAAAGTACAAGGTATGAATTTATTTCACAATCTCTTCATTATCCGAGGTTGTTTATACGTAATTATCTACTGGGACCTCTTTATCATCCTCATCCATGTTTCTTAAAAAAGTAATTAAAATTATTCATACTATTTTAAAGACTATGGGATAAAGTCATTTATACCCTTGGTGAATTTTATAAGAATTTTATAAATGAATCTTTCATTCATTTTCCAACAAGGTCCTTTTAAACCTTTTGGACAGAATTAAGGTAAGAATGTCTTTTTAACTTCTACGGTGGGTGTGGCTATTTTCCACCATTATAAAATTGTCAAACCTTCCCTTATAAGATTATAAGATTATTTTAAATTAAATGTTTTATTTTATAATTATGTGACTTTTAAATGATTTAAAAAAATATATTTCTCTCAAATAGTATTGATTTCATCTATGTCAACATCTTTTGAGGGATTTTAAGCTTATTTGAAGTTTATTTATTATGATACAAAACGTCCATATTGTATTGATGGTTTTGTGATATGTTTGACTGTGGATGTGTTATTTTTATACCATTCATGGTTTGCGGAGAAAGTATTGACATTTCATATGCTAGTTTTAATACAATTTTTTATGTTATGTTTAAACATGTTCATATGAGAAATGCATTGGACTTAATATGTGATGGTTGGAGCCCGCTATAGCTCCTCGATGCATCAGTAGGTCTCATGATAAAAACTAGTGTCTTGGCACAAGGCCTTGACAAATTCTTATTTGTAGTCTTGGCATGAGGCCTTGGCTATGTGGTTATGATAGTCAGACATTATGCATTCCATCATTATGAATGCGGTTATTGATATTCCATGTGATTATTCAACTTGTAGAATATCCATGTGAATATGAAAATGGAATTATATCATTTTTTTTATTATGATGAAGTTCAAGTTTAAAAGACTTTTGTTTTAGTTATACATCGCCTTAAATGTTTATGCTTATTTACGAATGTTTCCGCTATATTGTTATCCTTACTGAGAATCTGAGCTCACCCATTTCAATGTTTTATTTTTCCTGTATGTGAAGAAGTAATTTATGAATGACCTTCAAGAATAGTATGAGGGTATATGAAGACAATATGTTGTTGTAGTTTTTTTTACTTTATGATGTAATGTAAAACTTTATGAATATATCTATTGGTTCCAAGGACACTAAACTAATTGGTCCTTCAGGACATATCTTTTTTGATCATGCCAATGTTATGTAATAATGCACCGACTCTGTGTAACTAGGTTCGGGGTGTTATAGTTGGAATCATAGGAAGATTATTAAAAATCTATGAAGCTAGATTTAGATAAACTCAGATTAGAGAACATAGATCTAAGATGAACTATGAAGATTAGTATAAAAGAGCTTCCTAGAATTTTGTTATTGTAGAAATTTTGTGATTTTTCCATGAAATGCATCCCTGTATAGATAAGAGAAGGTAGAGGCAGCTCTGGCATAGATGTACCTAGGGGTAAAACCCCAAAACATCGCTTTGAGCTAGACTCGAATGGGAACCGGTGCACGACAATGGGCCTTGCAGTACTCTTGGTTACGACACTACTGGGGGATATGCTTAGGATAATTCTCATTTTCTTTAGAAACCATTATAAAGGGTTTATTACTATATACTTCCTCATATAATTTTTTTTTATGATTATGGATTATATCCATAAACAGTTCAATATATGTTAAGAGTTTTACAAGTATGGAATTATGTATTTTGATTCATAAACAGATCTAGTTTATTCCATTGTTTAGAAATCGCGCTTAGTGGAAGAAATGGAAATAGTATCAATGAACGTAATCCATGTAGGGATTTCCCTATGGGTCAAGATAATTATACTAGAGCTGGTGATACAGTTGGTGCTGATCAACTAATCACCATACTGGGACAACTCACTTAGGTTATGAATAATAACCTTACCCGTATGGAGCACCCTGATCCACAACGTGGAGGATCAATGTTAGATCTATTCATGAGGTAGAAACCACCAACATTCAATGGGAGTACAAATCCATTAGTATCTGCTCAATGGATAAGTTCCCTAGAGAAAATACTTTTGGATTTGGGGAGTAGTGAAAGGGAAAAAGTTGTCATGGCAGTTTATCGCCTCACTGGAGATGCTGATCAATAGTGGTCATTGATTCAAAAAACGAAGGAATATGATGAAGTATCAAATATGGATTGGAGGGATTTCAAATAGATTTTCTTAGAAAAATACTTTCATCATGACCATCGAGCAGATATGGAAATACAATTTCTAAGTCTGAGACAAAAGGAGGATAAGAATTTCGCAATGTATGAGGTTAACATTACAAGGTTATCAATGTATTCTGGAGATTATATATATAACCCATGAATTAATATTGATTGTTTCTTTTAGGGGTTAAAACCATTTCTTCTTCGATCATTAGTGTCACAATCCTTCTCATCATAAAAATATATTGTCTCATGTGCTATCAAGACAGAAAAAGAAATCTCTAAGTCTTATGACTTTAAAGCAATGCATAAGAAGAAGAGATCTGATGATCACTCTAGGAATGGAAATAAGGGGAAGAAGGGAAATGTTGAATATCCATCCTACAGTAAATGTGGGAAAAAACACTCCGGTACTTGCTTAAAGGGAATGGGAGTCTGTTACAAGTGTGGTGAAAAAGGCCACCAAGCTCGTTATTGTAAGGGGAAGAAAAAAGCTATCGATGTTCAATTCTACAACTGAAGTGAGATGAGACATTATGCAAATGAATTTCCTTAGAATCAGGGGAACATACTTCAAAAAAGTCCAAGGGATTATGTCTAAGATTATGTTATCACTACTTCTGAGTTAGAATCTCTTAAAGACGTGGTGGCAGGTAATTTAATGGTTTCCTCAAGTTTAGCAAATGCATTATTTGATTCTGGTTCATCGCATTGTTTTATATATTCCCAGTTTGCTAAGAAAAGTAGATATTTCCAATTCGATTTAACAAGGGAGATGTTAGTTAAAACTCCTAAGGGATGTATCATTGCAACAATGTTTTGTGAATCATTCCTTATTAGAGCACATAAATGTTCTTTATCCGCTGATCTCATCGTCAAAACTATGATTGAGTTTGATATAATAATTAGAATGGATTGGATTTCAGACCATGATGTGAAGATTTATTGTAAGAAGAAGGACATTGAAATTTTTGATGATGATGATAAGGAACACCTTATCTTTAGAGAAGAATCGTCACCACCAAATTCTTATCTAGATCCACCCCCAGTAGCTCAACTAAATTCAATTATTGGGGAGGAAGAGAATGAAATGACTGTGGGTGAGGAAAGGAATGTTCAAATATAGGATGTACCTATTGTGAAAGAATATGTAGTTATGTTTTCGAAAGATTTACCTGGATATCCCCCAGAATGAGAAGTCGAGTTTTCCATTGATTTAATTCTTGGTTCAAGGCCTATATAGAAGACCCCTTATAGAATGGCCAACGTGGAAGTAGTTGAACTAAAGAAACAACTATAGGAATTGAGTAATAAGGGATTTATTCTCCCTTGTGTTTCTCCATGGGTATCCCCTGTTCTTTTTGTTAAAAAGAATGACGGATCAATAAGGTCATGTATCGACTATAGGGAGATCAATGCTATAACAATAAAGAACAAGTATCCCCTACCTCGCATTGATGATTTATTTGACCAACTTCAGGGAGTTAAATACTTTTCAAAGATTGAACTTTTGTTTGGATAACATCAGTTGTGTTTGAAGAAGGAAGACATTCCGAAGACAACATTTTGAACCAGGTACGGGCATTACGATCTTACAGTAAATCCTTTTGGGTTGACTAATGCACCCTCTGTATTCATGGATCTAATGAATTTAGTTTTCAAGGAATATCTAGATTAATTTTTGGTGGTATTTATTGATGATATCTTGGTATACTCCAAAAGCTATGAAGATCATGAATATCATATGTGCATTATCTAGAATACTCTAAGAAGACATGAATTATATGGGAATTTTAGTAAGTGTGAATTCTTGCTTCAGGAGATTTCTTTTTCTGGCCATATTGTCTCTAAATATGGAATCTCTGTTGATCCTTCTATGACCAAGGCAATCCAATAATGTCCTGCAGCAATGCGTATAACTATGTTACGCAGTTTAATTGGTTTAGCAGGTTATTATCGACATTTCATCCAGAATTTTGCCTTGTTGGCTAACCCTTTAACAAAGCTCACACCTAAAGGGGTTAAATTTGTTTGGACAAAAGAGTGTGAAGAATGTTTCAAAGAACTGAATAGAAGATTAGTAAATGCTTCTATATTGACTATACCATCGGGGAATGATGGGTTCATTATTTATAGTTATGCATTGAAGAGAGGACATTGTTGTGTCCTTATACAGAATGATAGGTTATTGCCTACACATCACGACAGTTGAAAATTCATGACCAAAACAATCCTACTCATTATCTTGAGTTAGAAGTTGTGATGATTGCTTTTAAGATATGGATACACTACCTCTGTGGTGAAAAATGTGAGATTTATACTGATCACAAGAGTTTAAAGTATAATTTCTCACAAAAATAACTCAACATGAGGCAAAGGAGATGGCTTGAATTACTCAAGGATTATGATTGCATGATACACTACCACCCGGAGAAGGAAAACTAGGTGGCATATGCTTTGAGAAAAAAAGATCATGATGTTTTGAACAATATGAGAATTTAAAGGGATCCAATTTTCATGGATCTAGTAAAGATGGACATGGGAAGAACTATGGAAGGTGAAGCATCAATGATTTTTCAAATGGTTGCCAAACCATCTTTACATGAAAGGATTAAGAGTTCTCAGACTGATGATGAAGAATTTCAAAATAAGATTAAATCTGTGAATGATGTGAGATTGAGAGACTTTGGGTATGAAGATGGAATTTTGAAATTTGGGAAGAGACTTTGTGTTCCCAATATACCTAATCTAAAAAGGGAATTGTTGGATGATGCTCATAGTTCCAATTTTTCTATACACCCTGAGAGCACCAAAATGTATAGATATTTGAAAGAATAGTTTTGGTGGGACAACATGAAGAGGAAGATTGCTGATTTTGTGTCAATATGTATGGTTTTTCAACAAGTGAATGCTAGAAGGCAACATCCTGGTGGATTATTGCAACCTCTTCCCATACCTGAGTGGAAATAGGATAATATTACGATGGACTTCGTCATTGGGCTACCAAAGACTCCTTGAAGGAACGATGCAATATGGGTCATTATTGATCATCTTACCAAGTCAACACATTTTCTTGCTATAAGATAAGATTTACCACTCGATCATCTAGAGAGACTATATATTAATGAATTTGTGAGACTTCATGGAGTACCCCTATCGATTGTTTCTGATCGTGATCCCCATTTTACTTCAAGATTATGGAAAAGTATTCATAATTCCCTAGATACTGAACTTCAATTGAGCACTGCCTACCACCCTCAAACAGATGGAAAATCAGAACGGACTATTCAAACCTTAGAAGACATGTTGAGATCCTGGTCTCATGACTTTTAGGGTATGTGAGATCAATATTTACCACTGGTAGAATTTTCCTATTACAATAGATTCCATTAGAGTATTCAGATGTCACTATATGAAGCGTTATATGGAAAGAGATGTCACACACCAACTTGTTGGCATGAAGTTGGTGAAAGACAACTTGTAGGCCCAGAACTGGAGAAGGAAACAATGGAAAAGATAATGGTAATCCAAAACCACATCAAAGAAGCTCAAAGTAAGTAGAAGGCTATGCCGATAACCGAAGGAAGGATTTGAAATTTCTGGTAGGAGATCATGTTTTCTTGAAGGTATCTCCATTGAAGGGAGTTATATGTTTCGGTAAGAAGGGTAAATTGAGTCCTAGGTAAATCGGCCTTTCAAAATTCTAGAACGAATTGGGGATATAACTTACCGTTTGGAAATGCCACCAAGTCTCTCCAATGTTCACGATGTATTCCACGTATCATTGTTGAGGAAATACATGCCTGACCCAACACATGTACTCACCTATGAGGAATTAGAACAGGAACCCGATATGTCTTATTGCAAAGATCCCATCATGATTCTTGATACGAGAGAACAAGTACTGAGAAACCGGACGACTCGTCTGGTAAAAGTTTTGTGGAGAAACCATAAGATGGAAGAGGCAATGTGGGAACCTGAGGAACATATGATGAAGAACCACTAGTGTATTTTCATGTGGTAGTATTCTAGAAATATCTAGGACAAAATTATTTGAAGGATGGGATAATATAACACCCCAATCTTCCAGAGTATGCTTCCCTTTGAATAATACAGTATAGTGTGTTGTACGCAGCTTTGAGTTCTAACACACACACCACAACCAATTAAACTAGTCGTTATGAATAGTAATACCAAATTTTTGAAATATTATAAATTTTATCATTCAAAATGGACTTCAATTTTGGATTCGGAATATCGAAATTATCCTAGGGTTAAATTTTGGTATTTTTCTGGAAACTTTCAATTTTTGATGAATAGTGAAAAAAACACTGAGTTATAGTTTAAAACCAAATTTTTATTTAAATAATTATTTATTTTATTTAAATTTAATTAAGGTAAAAATTGATACATAATACTTATATATGTTCAATGTAATTAATTGGAGTTAGTTAAGAATAATTTTAGATATATAAAAATTTTATTGAACTTTTCACCGTCTTTTACCCACCTCATAAGAGAATCTGGAAATTCACATAAAACATAATTTTACCGCTTCTGGGAGTGGAAATTCTAAAATCTGAGAGACACAGTTAATATCAAGGAGTAAAATGCGGTTCAATGAGATGAAAATAATTTTTGGTGAATAGTATCTTTTTACTTTTATTTACCACGGTTAAAAGTAAATAGGGCAATTAAGGGTAAAAATGATATTAATATTACCCTAACACATGTACTAATTCTATTGGACAAGTTTATCTCGACCAAAAAAACCTTAGAAATAAAATATTATCATTTAGGTTTACTTGGATAAGATTAGGACATTAATTATAATTTAATTCAAAGAATAGTTAAAAGAGTTAAAATCAATGTTCAATAACTACAAAATTTTTAATATATGGTTATACATAAGATAAATTCGAATGTAAATATTCATTGGAAAGCTAAACATATTTTCTACATAATGGAATTTTATTAATAATTTTTAGACATTCAATAATTTAATTTATTTATGACACAATAGTGATACAGTAATTACCTAATTAATGAAATATTAAAATAATTGATATTATAAATATCAGAATAAATATAATTTGAGACTTTATATGAATTCCACTAACTTTATAGGTTAATATGACATATTAGCACTGGTTATATAAATATTTTTGTATGTAATAATGCTGTTATAAAATTATCAAAAAAAACCTAATAGTGTCAAAATTGACATAAAAATGTTTTAAAAACAAATATTATATTATTAAATTATAATATATTCTAAAAATATATGGTTCTGCCAAAGTACTTGTATCATGATAGGTGAATCATTAATGGACCACTTGGGGGTTTCTTGGACGTATATAGTATGTTTATTTACTATATAATATAAAAATACAATGTGACATGGTAAATGTCAAACTAATTAACTTAGAGTTAAAACTAAAAGATAAGGTTAATATAGTGACCCAAACCTGTACGAAACCTATTGGTTGAGTGATTTCCGACCCATAACCACCTTAAAATTTATATAATCAACTTTTGAGCCATTAGAAACCGAATATGAATTTATTATAAAGTAATATTTCTATCTTTTCCATAGGTTCCCCTCACTACTCTTATAAAAGCGCACTACCCGTTATCACTTATTGACAAATTCAAAGCCTCTCGGCTCAACCAACCCCTACCCTAATACTCTCTAAACTTCCCTCACTACAACCTAGAGGCATTATTTTGATCATAAAGCCAACCTAAAGATCCCTTTTGATCAAATGAAAAGGAAGAACCCCAAGAAGGGGTAATGATTTCACCACCCTTTTTGAAGTCCCTTTCTTCTTCAACTTCTTCTTTCTTTGTTATTACCATTATAAAATTATAACTTTAGTATCTTATATATACTGTGTTCTTATTATAAATATGTTAAAACCATATTCAGTATTCTATCCATCCTTTGAATGACATGTCACCATACATGCGTACGTACGGCTTACCGTCTCCACATCGTGGTGTAAATGTTATTCAATAAATTATTATTGGGATGTGTATAATAATGATGTGTAATTCATGTAAATAATAAATATAACATGATAATGATTTTTTATATATGATATAATATACAATTATATATTATTTTAAGATCAAAAGGATGATATTGTCGATCATGCATACGTACGGACTACCGTCTCCACGATCGCGATAATATTCATTCCTCATCGTATCCATTCAATAATAATTATAATTTAATGATTAAAAATAATATTTAAGGACTTGATATCATTATGGATATGAATAAGATACAACCTATCCATAACAAACATGACTTACGTAACAAAACATATAAAAGAAAAAGAGTAAGTTAACACCCGAAACAACGATAATACAAAGATATTATTAACAAATCAAGGTTAAAAGATCATATATGATATCATATTAATGTATATGATTATTTTATAATTTAATAACAATTATTTAACCATTATACAAGAGGGTTAATCTATACTAAACCAAGGAAGAGTACAAGGTAAGGATTTATTTTACAATCTCTCCATTATCTAATGTTGTTTATACGTATTTATCTACTGGGACCTCTTTATCATCCACATCCATGTTTCTTAAAAATATACATCAAATCATTTTTAATATTTTAAATACTATGGGATAAAGTAATTTATACCATTTTTGACTTTTATAAGAAGTTTATATAGGAATATTTCTGTCATTTTCCAAACAAGGACCTTTTTAACCATTTTGACAAAATTAAGGCAAGAAAGTCTTTTTAACTTATACGGTGGGTGCAGCTATTTTTCACCATTATACAATCATCGAAGATTACATTACAAAATTATAAAAATATTTTCAAGTAAATGTTTTATTTTATAATTATGTGACTTTTAAATGATGTCAAAAAAATATATTTCTCTCAAATAGTTTTGATTTCATCTATGTCGACATCCTTTGATTGATTTTAAGCTTATTTGAAGTTAATTTATTATGATACAAAACTTCCATATTGTATTGAAGGTTTTGTGATATGTTTGACTATGGATGTGTTATTTTTATACAATTCATGTTTTATGGAGAAATTATTGACATTTTGTATGCTAGTTTTAATACTAATGTTTATGTTATGTTTAAACCTGTTCATATGAGGAATGAGTTGGACTTAATATGTGACAGGTGGAGCCTGCTATAGCTCCTCAATGCATTAGTAGGTCTCATTAGAAAAAATAGTGTCTTGGAACAAGGCCTTGAAAAAATTTCTATTTGTAGTCTTGGCATGAGGCCTTGGCTATGTGGTTATGATAGTCTGGCATTATACATTCCATCATTATGAAAGTGGTTTTTGATATTGCATGAGATTATTCTACTAGTAGAATATCCATGTGAATAAGTAAATGGAATTATTTCATTTTATTTTTTCCATATTATGCTGAAGTTCAAGTTTAAAAGGATTTTGTTTTAGTTATACATTGCCTTAAAAGTTTATGCTTATTTATGAAATTTTCTGCTATGTTGTTATCCTTACCGAGCATCTGAGCTCACCCCTTTCAATGTTTTATTTTTCCCAGGATGTGAAGAAGTAATTTATGAATGAGCTGCATGAATAGTATAAGGGGATATGAAGACAAGATGTTGTTGTAGTCTTTTTTACTTTATGATGTAATGTAAAACATTATGAATATATCTACTGATTCCAAGGCTACTAAACTAATTCGTCCTTCAGGACTTGATCTTTTGTGATCATTCCAATGTTATGTAATAATGCACCGACTCTGGGTAACTAGGGTCGGGGCGTTATGGCTAGCTTGGTGTACTCCTAATCTAGTAATCTGGCTTGTCCCTACTTGGTTTAGGGATAAATACATCATCCCTTAGCCCGAAGCTGTACAGAGGTAACCTCTTACAAAATGGTTTGTTCTTCTGGCTCTCCGACAACAGCACTACTAAGGAACTATGGTCTGAGTGGCCCTGAATTAGTTCCTCTAGCCCGCCGCGGAGCAACGAGGCAGGAGCCTCCACAAATGCTCTTGTCATTCACGATCCCACTGCGGAGCAATGAGGAGTGATCCTCCATGAACGCCCTTGACGTTCATGAGCCCACTGCAGAGTAACAAGGTGGGATGCTCCGCGATTTCCCTTGACGTTCGTGAGCCTGCTGCGGAGCAATGAACCACATCTTCACGATGAGCGATCCCTGCCTCGCGGCGACTCTTTCCTATAAATACAGGGCTCCTCCTAATCCCAACATATGGAAAATATGACCATTCAACTTCCTAACTCCCGAATCACGATGCACCCTTTTCTCTCGAACCATGAGCTACCCGATGTACTTTTGATTTGCGAATTACCTCCCCATGTCCATGTTTTAACCCCCTCTTCTGAGAGTGATGCCTTTCATGGAGCCTAAGGGTATCCGCGAAGGAAGGGGATCTCCAAGGCGACCCGGTTCCTCACAAAGCCTTTATGCTTCATGAAACACTACTCATGTACATGTGATCGCCATGCTAAGGCAGGGTCACTATACATTGTGAGGCACATTTCTACACAGCACCTTGCTTCATAAGGTAGTGTTTCGTGAGTGCCTTTACACTTCATAAAGAACCTCCTACAGGCACCTATGTCTGATTCTTAGGCTATGGCACCCCACCTCGTGAAGCACACCCCTTCGCATATACCATCCACAACATGGAGCAGTAGAGCTTAATAAGGCTTCTACCCATGAACCCCTCTACTTTTCAATTCCTTTTCCCGTGCAACCCTTCATGTTTGCATGAAATGATTTCAAAGTCCCCTGGATACCACCTCCCATTGCATTGCATGGAATTATTCTTCTATTCATAGGCATGCTAATGGATATTGATTCTTTGCATAGCCATGCTAACATGGACCCCTCGATGGTTCTCTCTATAACACCCCATCACCGCGGCGTTTCCTGTCCCCTCTCATCACCAAGGAGTATAGCGTATCAGTTATGTAAGTCCTAGGAGTGCGGAGTGAACCCAAATCATCCGATCTGAAGGATGTTAAACTACCAAGCACCATCGTCCTCAGCACATGACATTAGACTGTGACCCCACCCCAAGCCTCGCACGTGGGCCACCCCCTCCTTGGACATTCTCCATGCCCACTAGTCTCCACAAGGAAGAGATCATCCCTCACAGGGGATGATATCCTTTCTATTGGAGTGGAGTTTGTCTATAGTTAAAGGGAAACCATGTCGTTTTATGACCCTATCCTTTCTTGCAGAAGGCAACACCCCTACTCATCTACTCTTCCTGGGTGTCGAATCCCTCTCGCTGGGCTTTTTCACCACTCAGGCCTCCATCTTGGAGTAAGTCCCAACCTCCTCGGGATGCTAACCACGCATAAGTCACTGTTTCCTATTTGGGTCACTCCATGTGTAAGACTCATTCCATTCCCCATGGATGCACCTTTCATGATGTGATCGTCAGGCCTTGAATCATCTAGTTTCTCACACCGAGCATGACTCACATGGGCTAAGAGTAAGCATCGACCATGATATCCTATATGCCACCACCTAAACTAAATGGTCCTTGATCCTTGTTATGTCAAAGTTCATAGGAAGCCTCCAAGAGTTTCAAGCCCACCACCCATGTGACCCTAGTCCCTCCTTCACGTCGGTTCCCTGATGCCCACCTGAACTACCTAGACTTTGATCCTTGCTATGGCAGGGTACGTAGGAAGCCTCCACGAGGTTCAAGCCCACAACCCATGGGACCCCAGGTCCTCATTCACGTCGGTTCGCTAACACCCTTCTGATCTATGTGGTCTTTGATGATTTCCAAGGCATGGTTCGTAGGAAGCATCCATGAGGTTCAAGACCACCACCCTGGTCGTTCCATCCATCTTCATGTTGGTTCATCAACAATTTTCGCTGCCTCAGAGCATAAGCCCCAAATTCCCCCATCCTGAACTATGTGGTGTTTGATCCTTTCCAAGGCACAGTACGTAGGAAGCCTCCATGAGGTTCAATCACAACACATGGTCGTTCCTACCATCTTCACATTAGTTCACCATCTCCCCCTGAACTACGGGGACTTTGATCTTTTCCAAGGAAAGGTACATAGGAATCCTCCATGAGGTTCATTCCCACCATCCACCTTGACGCCAAGTCCTTATTCACATCGGGTCACCGACCTCTTCCCCATTTCCAAACTACGTGGACATTGATCATTTCCATGTAAGGGTATGTAGGAATCCTCCCTAAGGTTCAATCCCACCATCCATTGGTTCAGACCACATTCACATCGGTTCCCACTACCTGAACTATGTGGTCTTTGATCCTTGGCAAGGCAGGGTATGTAGGAAGCCTCCCTAAGGTTCAAGCCCACCTTTCATTATTTATGACCCCCTTCATATCGGTTATCACCACTGGAACTACGTGGTCCTTGAACCTTGCCAAGGTAGGGTAAGTAGGACGCCTCATTGAGGTTCAATCCCATTATCCACTAATCGTCCTGACCATATTCTCGTCGGTTCAACCCCATCCAGCGGTGAGCCGTTGCGACCCCATCCAGCGGTAATCTGCGAGAAACCTCAACCGACGGTAAGCTAATGTAAAATGACCTACGTTGTAACACCCCAAGCTTCCACGGTACGCTTCCCTTTGAATAATACAGTAGAGTGTGTCGTATGCAACTTCGAGTTCTAACACACACACCACAACCAATCAAACTAGCCGTTATGAATAGAAATACCCACTTTTTGAAATTTTATAAATTTTATCTTTCAAAATGGACTTCATTTTTGGATTTGTAATATTGAAATTAGCCTAGGGTGAAATTTTGATATTTTTCTGAAAACATTCAAATTTTGATGAATAGTTTGGAGTTAGTTTAGAATAATTTTAGATATATAAAAATTTTATTGAACTTTTCACCGTGTTTTACCCACCTCCTATGAGAATTTAGAAATTCACATAAAACTCAATTTTACCGTTTCTATGAGTGTAATTTCAAAAATCCGAGAGACACGGTTTATATCAAGGAGTAAAATGTGGTTCAATGAGATGAAAATAATTTTTTGTGAAAAGTAACTTTTTACTTGTATTTACCACTGTGAAAAGTAAATAGGGTAATTAAGGTTAAAATTGATATTAATATCCCCCTAACACATGTCCTAATTCCATTGGAAAAATGTATCTAGACAAAAAAACCTTAGGAATAAAATATTGTCACTTAGGTCCACTTGTATTAGATTAGGACATTAATTATTATTTAATTCAAAGAACAGTTAAAAGAGTTAAAATCAATGTTTAATAACTAAAACATTATTTATATAGAGTTATACATAAGATAAATTCAATTATAAATATTTATTAGAAATATCAAAATATTTCCTACATAATGGTATTTTATTTATAATTTTTAGACATTAAATAATGTAATTTATTTATAAAACAATGGTGATGCAGTAATTACCTAATTAATGAAATATTAGAATAATTGTTTTTATAAATAACAAAATAAATGTAATTTGAGACATTTTATGAATTCCATTAATTTTCTAGGTTAATATGACATATTAGTATTGGTTATATAAATTATTTTGGAAATAATAATTCTATTATAGAATTATCAAAAACAAAATACCCAATAGTGTCAAAATTGACATTAAAGAGTTTTTAAAACAAATATTATATTATTAATTTATATTCAATTCCAAAAAATCTAAGGTTTGGAAAAAGGACTTGTATAACGATATTTAAATCATTAATGGACCACTTGGGGGTCTCTTTGAAGTATATAGAATGTTTATTAACTATATAATATAAAAATACAATGTGACATGGTAAATGTCAAACTAATTAATTACGAATTAAAACTAAAATATATGGTTAATATAGTGACCCAAATCAATCTAAAACCTATTGTTTGAGTGGTTTTCGACCCATACCCAGATTAAAAATTAAATAATCAACTTTTTAGCCATTAGAATCCTAATATGAATTTATTATAAAATAATATTTCTAGCTTTTCCAAAGGTGCCCCTCACCCCTCTTATATAAGCAGACTCCCCCTTCTCACTACTTCACACATTCAAAGATTCTTGGCTCGGCCAAAACCTACCCAAATACACTCTCAACTTCCCTAAATACAACCTATAGGCCTTATTTTGATCAGAAAGCCAACGTAAGGATCCCTTTTGATCAAATCAAATGGAAGAACCCGAAGAAGAGGTAATGATTTCACCACCCTTTTTCAAGTTCCTTTCTTCTTCATCTTCTTATTTCTTTATTATTCCCATTATAAAATAATAACTCTAGTATCTTATATATAATGTGATGTTATTATAAATATGTGAGAAGTATATTCAGTATTCTATCCATCCTTTGAATGACATGTCACCATATATGCGTACGTACGGAAAACAGTCTCCACGTCGTGGTGTAATTGTTATTCAATAAATTATTATTTGGATTGGTATAATAATTATTTTTAATTCATGTAAATAATAAATATAACATGACAAATATTATTAATGTATTATATAACATCAAATTATATATTATTTTAATATCAAAGTGACGATATTGTCGCTCATGCGTACGTACGGACTATCGTATCCACGATCACGATGAGATTTATTCCCCATCATATCCACTCAAGACTAATTCTAATTTAATGTTTAAAAATAATTTTTAAGGACATGATATCATTATGGATATGAATATGATACAACCTATCCATAACAAACACAACTTACGTAACAAAACATATAAAATAAAATGAGTAAGTTAACACCCGAAACAACAATAATACTAAGATATTATTAACAAATCAATGTTAAAAGATCATATATGATATCATATTAATGTATAAGATTCTTGTATAATTTAATAACAATTATTTTGCCATTATACAGGAGGTTAACCTACCCTCAACCAAGGAAAAGTACAAGGTATAATTTATTTCACAATCTACTCATTATTCGAGGTTGTTTATACGTAATTATCTACTGGGACCTCTTTATCATCCACATCCATGTTGCATAAAAATGTACTTCAAATAATTATTAATATTTTAAAGACTATGGGATAATGTAATTTATACCCTTTTTTACTATTATAATATGTTTATAAAGTAATATTTCTGTCGTTTTCCAAACAATTTCCTTTTTAACCTTTTCGATAGAATTAAGGGAAAATGTCTTTTTAACTTATACGGCAGGTGCGGATTTTTTCTACCATTATAAAATCATCAAAGCATCCATTACAAGCTTATAAGAATATTTTCATGTAAATGTTTTATTTTATAATTATGCGATATTTAAATTATTTAAAATATATATATTTCTCTCAAATAGTTTTTATTTCATCTATGTCAACATCCTTTGATGGAACGAGGCCTTGGCTACGTGGTTATGATAGTCTGGCATTATGCATTTCATCATTATGAAAGTGGTTTTTGATATTGCATGTGATTATTCGACTAGTATAATATCCATGTGAGTAAGTAAATGGAATTATTTTATTTTATTTCTTCCATATTATGTTGATGTTCAAGTTTAAAAGCCTTTTTTTGTTATACATTTCCTTAAATGTTTATGCTTATTTATGAATGTTTCTGTTATATTATTGTCCTTAATGAGCATCTGCGATCACCCCTTTTAATGTTTAATTTTTCACATAATGTGAAGAAGTAAATTATGAATGACCTGTAGGAATAGTACGAGGGGATATAATGACAAGATGTTGTTGTAGTTTTTATACTTTATGATGTAATGTAAAACATTATGAATATATATAGTGATTCCAAGGCTACTAAACTAATCGGTCCTTCAAGACTTGATCTTTTTTATCAAGCCAATGTTATGTAATAATGCACCGACTCTGGGAAACTAGGGTCGAGGAATTATAGTTGGTATCAGAGGAAGTTTAGTACAAACCTTGGAATCTTGATTTAGATAAACTCTGATTTGAGAACATAGATCTAAGATGGACTTTGAGGATTAGTATAGAATAACTTCCTAGATTTTTGGTATTATAGAAATTTTGTTAGTTTTCTGAGCAATACATCCCTATCTGGATACGAGCAGGTAGAGTCGGATCTGGCACAGATGTACCTAGGGGTAAAATCTAAAAACACCGCTTTGAGATAGTCTCGAACGAGAACTGGTGCACGACAACGGGCCTTGCTGCTCTCTTGGTTACGACACTCCCAAGGGATATGCTTAGGATAATTCTCATTTTATTTACAAACCATTATGAAGGGTTTATGAGTATATACTTCCTCAAATACAAAATTTTTATGATTATGGATTATATCCATAAATAGTTCAATTTATGTTAAGTGTTTTACAAGTATGGAATTATGTATTTTGATTCATAAAATGATCTAGTTTATGCCATCATTTAGAAATGGAACCTATTGGATGAAATGGAAACTATATCAATGCACACACTCCATGTAGGGATTTTCCTCCTTCAAAAGATAATAATAGTGGAGTTGGTGATGCAACTAGTGTTGATCAACTAATCACCATACTAGGACAACTCACTTAGGTTATGAATAATAACTTTACCCGTATAGAGCACCCTGATCCACAGCATGGAGGATCAATGTTAGATCGCTTCATGAGGCAGAAACCACCAACATTCAATAGGATTACAAATATATTAGTAGCTGAACAATGGATAAGTTCCCTACAGAAAATATTTCAGGCTTTGGGAAGCAGTGAAAGGTGAAAAGTTGTCATGGTAGTTTATCGCCTCATGGGAGATTCTGATCAATAGTGTTCATTGATTCAAAACATGAAGGAAGATGATGAAGTATCAAATATGGAATGGAGGGAGTTCAAAGTTCTTTTCATAGAAAAATACTTTCCTCATGACCATCGAGCAGATATGGAAAGTCAATTTCTAAGTCTGAGACAAAAGGAGGATGATAATGTTGCAAAGTATGAGGATAACCATACAAGGTTAGCATGGTATTCTGGATATTATATAAGTAACCCAAGAAGTAATATTGATAGTTTCATTTATGGGTTAAAACCATTTCTTCACCGAGCATTAGTGTCACAATGATTCTCATCATACGAAGATATTGTCTCATGTGCTATCAAGCTAGAAAAAATCTCTATGTCTTATGACATTAAACCAAAGCAAGAGAAGAAGATATCTTATGATCACTATGGGAATGGAAATAAGTGGAAGAAGGGAAAATTTGAATATCCATCCTGTAGTAAATGTGGGAATAAACACCCTGGTACATTTTTGAAGGGAATGAGAGTCTGTTACAAGTGTGGTGAAAAAGGCCACCAAGATTGTTATTGTAAGGGGAAGAAAGAATCTACCGATGTGAAATGATACAACTATAGAGATATGTGAAATTATGCAAAAGAATTTCCTAAGCCTTAGGGGAACTTACCTCAGAAAAGGCCAAGGGATCAAGGCCAAGATTATGCTATCACTACTGCGGAGGTAGAACCTCCCAAAGACGTGGTGGCAGGTAATTTAATGGTTTCCTCAAGTTTAGAAAATGCATTATTTGATTCTAGATCATCACATTGATTCATATCATCCGAGTTTGCTAAGAAATTTAGATATTTCAAATTTGATTTAACAAGGGAGTTGTCAGTTAAACATCCTAAGTGAAGTATCATTGCAACAATGTTTTGTGAATCGGTCCCCATTAGAGAACATAAATGGTCTTTATCCGCTGATCTCATCGTCATACCTATGATTGAGTTTGATATAATTCTCGAAATGGATTGGCTTTTAGACCATGATGTGAAGATTTATTGTAATAAAAAGGAGGTTATGATTTTTGATGATGATGATAAGGAACACCTTATCTTTCGAGTAGAATCGCCACCACCTAATTCTTATCTAGATCCACCGCCAGTAGCTCAACTAAATTCAATTATTGTGGAGGAAGAGAAAGAAATGACTGTGGGTGAGGAATGGAATGTTCAAATAGAGGATGTACCTATTGTGAAATAATATGTAGATGTGTTTCCGGAGGTATTACCAGGACATCCACCAGAATGAGAAGTCAAGTTTTCTATTGATTTAATTCCTGGATCAAGGACTATATCAAAAATCCCTTATAGAATGTCCTCTGTGGAATTAGTTAAACTAAATAAACCCCTATAGGAATTGAGTAATAAAGGATCTATTCTCCCTAGTGTTTCTCCATGGTGAGCCCCTGTTTATTTTTCAAAAAAATAGATTGATCTATGAGGTTATGTATCGACTACAGGGAGATCAATGATATAACAATAAAGAATAAGTATCCCCTACCTCGCATAGATGATTTATTTGATCAAATTCATGGAGCTAAATACTTTTCAAAGATTGACCATCGGTCTGGATACAATCAGTTGTGTGTGAAGAAGGAATACATTCTGAAGACAGCATTTCGAACCAGGTACGGGCATTATGAGTTTACAGTAATGCCTTTTGGGATAACTAATGCACCATATGTATTCATGGATATAATGAATAGAGTTTTATAGGAATATTTAGATTAATTTGTGGTGGTATTTATTGATGATATCTTGGTATACTCCAAAAGCTATGAAGATCATGAAAATCACATGCGCATTATCCTTAATACTCTGAGAAGACATGAGTTATATGGGAAGTTTAGAAAGTGTGAATTCTGGATTCAGGAGATTTATTTTCTTGGACATATTGTCTCTAAAGATGGAATCTTTGTTGATCCTTCTAAGACCAAGGCAATCCAAGAATGGCCTACACTGATGAGTATAACTGAGGTATGCAGTTTTATTGGTTTAGCAGATTATTATAGATGTTTCGTCCAGAATTTTTCCCAGTTGGCTATCCCATTAAAAAAGCTCATACATAAAGGGGTTAAATTTGTTTTTACAAAAGAGTCTGAATAATGTTTCAAACAACTGAAGAGAATATTATTCAATTCTCCTATATTGACTCTACCATCGGGGAATGATGGGTTCGTTATTTATAGTGATGCGTAGAAGAAAAGACTTGGTTGTGACCTTATGTAGAATGATGGGTTTATTGCCTATGCATCATGACAGTTGAAAATTCATGAGCAAAAATATCCTTCTCATGATCTCGAGTTATCAGCTGTGATCTTTGGTTTGAAGATATAGAGACACTACCTCTATGATGAAAAATTTGATATTTATACTGATCACAAGAGTTTAACGTATATTTCCTCACAAAAATAACTCAACATGAGGAAAAGGAGATGAATTGAATTACTCAAGGATTATAATTGCATGATACACTACCACCCGGGGAAGTAAAACAAGGTGGTAGATTGTTTGAGCAGAAAAGATCATGGAGTTTTGATCAATATGAGAATTGAAAGGGATCCAATTTTTATGGATCTAGTGAAGATGGACATGTGAATAACCATGGAAGGTGAAACATCAATGTTATTTCAAATGGTTGCCAAACCATCTATACTAGAAAGGATTAAGATTTCTCAGACTCATGATGAAGAGTTTGAATAGAATATTAAAGCTGTGAATGATGGGAGATTGAGAGACTTTTTGTATGAAGATGGAATTTTGAAATTTGGGAAGAGACTTTGTGTTCTCGATATACTTGATCTAAAAATGGAATTGTTGGACGATTCTCACAGTTCCAATTTCTATATACACCCTGGGTGCACCATAATGTATAGATATTTGAAGAAACATTTTTTTGGGACAACATGAAAAAGGAGATTGCTGATTTTGTGTCAAGATGTATGGTTTGTCAACAAGTGAAAGCCGGAAGGCAACAACTTGGTGGAGTATTGCAACCTCTTCCCATACCTGAGTGGAAATGGGATAATATTACAATGGAATTCATCATGGGGCTACCAAAGACTCCTAGAAGGAATGATGTAATATGGGTCATTGTTGATCTTCTTACAAAGTCAGCACATTTTCTTTCTATAAGAGAAGATTTACCACTCGAACGTCTAGCATTAATATATATTAATGAAGTTGTGAGACTTCATGGAGTACCCCTATCGATTGTCTCTGATCGTGATCCCCGTTTTAATTCAAGATTCTGGAAAAGTCTTCAGAAATACCTGGACACTGAACATCAATTGAGCACTGCCTACCACCATCAAATAGATGGACAATCAGAATAGACTATTCAAACCTTAGAATACATGTCAATATCCTTCTCACTTGACATTCAGGCTATGTGTGATCAATATTTACCTCTGGTAGAATTTTACTATAACAATAGCTTCCATTCGAGTATTCAGATGGCACCATATAAAGCGTTATATGGAATGATATGTCGCGCACTAACCTATTGGGATGATGTTGGTGAAAGAAAACATGTAGGCGTAGAACTGGTGAAGGTAACAATGGAAAAGGTAAAGGTAATCCAAAACCACATCAAAGCAGCTCAAAGTAGGCAGAAGAGCTATGCTGATAACCGAAGGAAGGATTTGGAATTTCAGGTAGGTGATCATGTTTTATTGAAGGTATCTCAATGGAATATATTTCAGTAAGAAGAGTAAATTGAGTCCAAGGTACATCAGACCATCTGAAATTCTAGAACGAATTAGGGTTGTAGCTTACCATTTAGAAATGCCGCCAAGTCTCTCCAAATTCATAATGTGTTCCACGTATCACTGTTGAGGTAATAAATGCTTGACCCAATGCATGTACTCACCTATGAGGAATTAGAACTGGAAACCAATCTGTCTTATTGTGAAGAGCCCGTCAAGATTCTTGATATGAGAGAATAAGTACTGAGAAACTGGATGACTTGTCTGGTAAAGGTTTTGTAGGGAAACCATAAGATGGAAGAGGAAATGTGGGAACCCGAGGAACATATGATGAAGAACCACCCGAGTCTTTTCAGGTGGTATTATTCTAGAAATTTCTAGGATGAAATTATTTGAAGGAGTGGAGAATGTAACACCCCAAGCTTCCACGGTATGCTTCCCTTTGAATAATACTGTAGCGTGTGTTGTACGCAACTTCGAGTTCTAACACACACACCACAACCAATCAAACTAGCCATTATGAATAGTAATACCATATTTTTGAAATATTATAAATTTTATCTTTTAAAATGGACTTCAATTTTGGATTCGGAATATCTAAATTATCCTAGGATGAAATTTTGGTATTTTTCTGAAAACATTCAATTTTGGATGAATAGTGAAAAAAACATTGAGTTATAGTTTAAACCCGAATTTTTATTTAAATAATTATTTATTTTACTTCAATTTAATTAAGGTTAGAATAGATACATAATACCTATATAAGTTCAATGTAATTCATTGGACTTAGTTTAGAATAATTTTAGATATATAAAAATTTTATTGAACTTTTCACCGTCTTTTACCCACCTCCTAGGAGAATTTGGAAATTCACATTAAAGATAATTTTACTATTTTTATGAGTGGAATTTTGAAAATTCGAGAGACAAAGTTAATATCAAGGAGTAATATGTGGTTCAATGAGATGAAAATAATTTTTGGTGAAAAGTAACTTTTTACTTTTATTTATCACGGTTAAAAGTAGATTGGGTAATTAAGGGTAAAAGTGATATAAATATTACCCTAACAGATGTCCTAATTCTATTTGACAATTTTATCTCGACCAAAAACAACCTAAGGAATAAAATATTATCATTTAGGTCCACTTGTGTTAGATTATGACATTAATTTTTATTTAATTCCAAGAAGAGTTAAAAGAGTTAAAATCAATGTTTAATAACTAATAGATTTTTAATATATGGTTATACATAAGAAAAATTAGATTTTAAATATTACTTATAAATATAATGAGATTTCCTACATAATGGTATTTTATTTATAATTTTTGTACATTAAATAATTTAATTTATTTATTACACAATGGTGATGCAATAATTACCTAATTAATGAAATATTAAATTAATTGATATTATAAATATCAAAACAAATGTAATTTGAGACTTTTTATGCATTCCACTAAGCTTCTAGGTTAATATGACATATTAAAATTGGTTATATAAATTTCTTTCGAAGTAATAATGTTGTTATGAAATTATCAAAAACAAAATACCCAATAGACTCAAAATTAAAATAAAAGGGTTTTTAAAAAATATATTATATTATTAATTTAAATTCTATTACTAGAAATATAAGGTTCGGCCAAAATATTTGTATCATGATAGGTGTATCATTAATGGACCACTTGGGGTCACTTGGATGTATATAGTATGTTTATTAACTATATAATATAAAAATACAAAGTGACATGGTAAATGTCAAACTAATTAACTAAGAGTTAAAACTAAAATATAAGGTTAGTATAGTGACCCAATCATATCTAAAACCTATTTTTTGGATTTTTTGAGACCCATCCCCACCTTAAAATTTAAATAATCCACTTTGGAGGCATTATAAAACGAATATGAATATATTATAAAATAATATTTCTAGCTTTTCCAAAGGTGACCTTCACCCCTCTTATAAAAGGGAACTCCCCTTCTCACTAATTGACACATTAAAAGCCACTTGGATCAGCAAACACCTGCCCAAATACTCTCTAAACTTACCTCACTATAAGATAGAGGCCTTATTTTGACCATAAAGACAACCTAAGGAGCCCTTTTGATCAAATCTAATGGAAGAACCCGAAGAAGAGGTTATGATTTCATGACACCTTTTCAAGTTCCTTTCTTCTTCAACTTCTTCTTTCATTGTTATTACCATTATAAAATAATAACTCCAATATCTTATATATACTATGATGTTATTATAAATATGGTACAACCATATTCAGTATTTTATCCATCGTTTGAATGACATGTCACAATACGTGCGTACGTACTGCTTACTGTCTCCACATCGTGGTGTAATTGTTATTCAATAAATTATTATTTGGATGGGTATAATAATGGTGTGTAATTCATTTAAATAATAAATATAACATTATAATTATTCATTATACATTACATAACATCCAGTTATATATTATTTTAATATCAAAAGGATGATATTGTCACTCGTGCGAACGTACGGACTACTGTCTCCACGATCGCGAAAAGATTCATTCCCCATCATATCCATTCAAGACTAATTCTAAATTAATGATTAAAAGAAATGTTTAAGGACTTTATATGATTTTGGATATGAATAATATACAACCTATCCATAACAAACACGGCTTACATAACCAAACATATAAAATAAAACGAGTAAGTTAACACCCGAAACAACGGTAATACTAAGATATTATTAACAAATCAATGTTAAAAGATCATATATGATATCATATTAATGTATATGATTCTTGTATAATTTAATAAAAATTATTTCACCATTATACAAGAGGTTAAACTACCCTCAACCAAGGAAACCTACAAGGTAAAAATTTATTTCAAAATCTCTTCATTATCTGAGGTTAATTATATGTAATTATCTATTGCGACCTCTTTATCATCCACATCCATGTTTCATAAAAATTTACTTCAAATCATTCTTAATATTTTAAATACTATGGGATAAAGTCATTTCTACCCTTGTTTAATTTTATAATAAGTTTATAAAGGAATCTTTCTCTCATTTTCCAAACAAGGTCCTTTTTAACCTTTTCGACAGAATTAAGGTAAGAATGTCTTTTTAACTTATAAGGCGGGTGTGACTATTTTCTGCCGTTATAAAATCATCGAAGCTTCCCTAACAATATTATAAGAATATTTTCAATTAAATCATTTCTTTTATAATTATGTGACATTTAAATGATTTAAAAAAAAGACATTTCTCTCAAATAGTTTTGATTTCATCTATGTCAACATCCTTTGATGGACTTTAATTTTATTTGAATTTTATTTATTATAATACAAAACATCCATATTGTATTGAATGTTTTGTGATATGATTGACTATATATGTGTTATTTTTATACCATTCATGGTTTATAGAGAATGCATTGACATTTTGTATGCTAGTTTTAAGACGAATGTTTATGTTATGTTTAAACCTGTTCATATGAGGAATGCATTGGACTTAATATGTGACAGGTGGAGCCCGCTATAGCTCCTCGATGCATCGGTAGGTCTCATGAGACAAATTAGTGTCTTGGCATAAGGCCTTGACAAAATCATATATTTAGTCTTGGCATGAGGCCTTGGCTACGTGGTTGTGATAGTCTGGCATTATGCATTCCATCATTATGAAAGTGTTTTTTGATATTGCATGCGATTATTCTACTAGTAGAATACACATGTGAATAAGTAAATGGAATTATTTAATTTTATTTTTTCCATTTTATGCTGAAGTTCAAGTTAAAAAGGCTTTTGTTTTAGTTATACATTGCCTTAAATGTTTATACTTATTTATGAAATTTTCTGCTATATTGTTATCCTTATTGAGCATCTGAGCTCATCCCTTTCAATGTTTTATTTTTCCCAGGATGTGAAGACATAATTTAGGAATGAACTGAATGAATATTATGAGGGGATATGAAGACAATATGTTGTTGTAGTTTTTTTTACTTTATTATGTAATGTTAAACTTTATGAATATATCTAGTGATTCAAAGGCTACTAAACTAATCAGTCCTTCAGGACTTGATCTTTTGTGATCATGCCAATGTAATGTAATAATGCACTGACTTTGGGTAACTAGGGTCAGGGGGGTTACATACATGGACTTGGATTCCCTACAATGGGGATATGTAGGAAGCCACTTCAAGGATCAATCCCAAAACCAGCATTATCCTCATGGTTGTTCCATCCCATTCGATATCCACTTCATTCAACCGTTCCATCATCCATCCTGATTCTTACCCGGGATGCCACATCATGATTGGATGATAACACCTCATACCCCATTCCCATTTAATATTATTCGGGCAGCCAAACACACGTTATCCCAAACATTAGTGTTCCCTCAAGAGGATGCACCCATCTGATCAACTCTAGTGAGTGTTCTGATCATTTCAATCTGTCTCTGCTAGATGTTAAACATGCTGCATACCCCGTGTTAAACATGGGAAGCTGAGGAAAACCTCTCATATATTCTTATGGAATATAATTCCCCGCATTCAACTTGGGATGCCTCGCGCTTCAACAACCTCGAGAAGACCTATAATAAGAGAATAAAATCCCAAACGCACCGTTGATCTAGCACCCAGACACACCAGTGATTCCCAACATGACTACTCACCAAACCAAAGGTTTCTTCCCTGATCGAACACATTAGAATGTCTTGACAAAAGTAGTGTAATTAACTGGTGTCCATGAAGATATGGCACTCAGTATATTTTCATGAACAATGTCTTAAGTATTTAAGGGAGACCCGGACTAGGTGATGAGTTCTGAGGAGGAATCCACAGAAGGAAGAACCGACATACTATCATCCCATTTCAAACAAAATTAGATGTCCCGGGACAAGCGACAGATGCCTCCCACCTTTGGAAAGCAGGAATGCGGGGAAACAAAACTATGACTCTCATCCCATGAACGAGACGAAAGGTGTGTTCCCCGACGAAAGCATCAGAAACAATGTGAACAAGATTTTTGAATTCCAAACATCTTCGATCACCAAAGATATCCTAAAAGTTATTTTACTTGTTGAATTATTTATTAATTCTTCTCATAATATTTACTGAACTTATTGAATTTCTCGGAAAAATAATAAGTCTCACATTTAGAAATTTAACTCTCTAACGATCCTTCCTTAAATGAATCAACCACATGTTTTTCTTTTCTCTTCAAATCATATTTAGATATCCAAAATTTAAGAGTAGCATTATACTTTATGACCAATTTATTCTATTTTTCATCATTCGTCTCATCATCAATCAACATGAAAGTACCAAAAAGAATATTTTATGTTGAAATAATTAATATATATTGATTTAATTATAGAATCTGAAATTCCACTCAATAAAGGTACTAAAACAGCGTGGAAATTCAAATTATTATCTAGTTCATGAATGTGTGTTTCTACATAAGGAGGATTATTTATAATCTAAATAAATATTACATTTAATTTGGTGATGATCACTACATCAATAATTCTATAAGTATCAAATTTAATATTCACAATATCATGTCAAATATATCTAACATTGGTTGTTCTCTCATAGTAAACTATTATAGTGTTCCATATCTCATGATCTGTAGAAAATTTTGAGACTCTTTCAAACTCCTCAATAAATATAGTATATATATTGTATCATTCATTTCCTTATAGTTTTTATCACATTGATATTTAGTGTTGGATACTATGAATCTGGTTCCTTCATAGGCATTTATACAGTTTTATGGCTCTAAGGTAAACAACTAGACCATGATTTTTCCAATAAATTATCACTTTTTCCTTCCATAAATTGTAATTATCATCATTAATGTAAAACATACCATAAAATTGACATAACATTTATATTATCAACATGATTAAAAACATTTATAAGAACTTATGACTTTTTTATTTACAAACTAGTAACCCAAAATCCACTCTTTCTCATACCAATTGTTGTTAGAGAAATATTTTGCTGACTCAAGAGTGCCATTAATTGAGTTCTTAATATATTTTTTTTTCTTTATAAACATTTTTCATTAAATATATAACAACTTATAATATTTTCATCAATACAAATTTAGTGTGAATAAAATAAAATAAATAATGATTAGATACATATATTTATAGTGGTTTAGAGAATAGAAATCCACTACACCACTGCACTAACTATCATCTCTATAGAGTTGGGTGATTTTCACTATACTAGTCCTTTTTCCAAGGACTATAAGCCCAATTTCTAATGAAATCATGAAATATTGTAGGAATAATACACTTTATAAGATATCATATTATCCTTAAACCATGTTCTGATAAGGCTTTAAGAAAATTAACCATTAATGGTTCTTTTACTAGGAACTTGTACAATGAACTGGAAAAAAGATAGTAGTTACAGATTGTTATCAAATTTGTAAGATACAATTGATATAAGTGAAAACATATTCTAGAGATATGATATTAATGAATCATATATAAAGGAGATACCTCATAATGTAGAATGGTGTGGAATTATTGTACATCAATTAAAATTAATCATACTTTCACATCTTCCCAGAAAAATAACAGTGCAACGATAAATTTTTGTTTAAAAATAAGTAATATTTTTTTGTTTCCCTTACTATTAAAAATAATGTCTCTATTAATATATGTTAATCTATTCAAATTAATATATAATACTTCACAATTTAATTAAAATGACTATGTTTCGTAAAAACCCGGTTTCAAATACTTCCTTTTATGTGTGATACCTCACCATTGTACAATCAATTAAATTAGCCTTGATTTCTTTCTGATCATTATTATTTTTTCTTCTTATGAAAAATATTGACATTATTAGGTACTCTATCTTATAAATAATATATAGAATCCATAAATACATATTCATGTTTTTCGACGATAATTATAATGCAGGTTGAAGATCGATGTAGTAGGTTATTGAAAACCAAAATGAAGAATTTTTTAGGTTGAATTCATGTAGCTGATTCTGATTCACATAACTGAATTTACATAACTGGTATTCATGTATCCATATGTATCCATGAAGTAAATCTAATCTACATAGTTTAATCCAATTTCTAACATAGATTAAAGAATCACATTAAATTTTGAACCACATAGTTGATTTCACCACGTATCCAAATTAAATTCCTCATTACTCCATGAAACCAATTTATGTAGCTGATATATCTATGTAGTTTATTTGATCACACAATCAATTAAATGATGTTTTTATTCCACATGGTTTATTTTTTAGACTTAGGATAATTTAATAAAAAATATATAGAACCACCTACTTAATGATTTAACAACCTGAATAATTAATAAAGAGATAAAATGTGACAAAAACACATAAATACATAGTCATCAGTAACATATCATGGGTATTAAATATAATAAAAAACTGAAATACATGGGATATTTTTTATCAACATTTTTAGTGTAACAGACCAAAAACTCTACATAAACTGATCTATGGAATAATATTTATTTTTCATATTTTATGTCTATGTCATTATATATAGTGGTAGAGAACTGATATCCATAGTATATGTTTTTAGGATTGATGAGATTGTAATTTTTATTGTTGATGAATAAACATCCCAAAATTATTTTCATGTTCTATGTGGATGAAAAAATTGGATTCATGATTCTTTGAAATATAAATAATTTAGGGAGATAATAATGGAATTTTAAATATAGGGACGAAAGAATGTTTCAATACTGATTTAGTTTGGACGGAGTCTTAAAAATCCTAATGAAAATAAAGGTTTCAAATTTTCTCAATAAATTATAATGGATTAATTGTTTTGGTATTTTATATCAGCAATTATATTTAATTTCGTTGAAACATGCATCATCTCATGATGTCAGAGTAATCTAAACGGGAATCACATTATCATAATTAAAGGAATTATATGGTACATTCTATACACACATTATTACAGTTTAGTTTATTGTGCATGTAATTATTAATACATTCCACACCGAGGTTTCAGAATCATTGGTTGAACTATGATGATCAAAGACCACCCTTGTTATAGGTAGATTTAGATGCCACACTCTCCATTTGAGTATTGTGTTTAAAATTTTTTATTTCATTTAATTTATTCAAAAGGGGAGAATTTAATGAAGTTAGATAAATTTATAAATGCGATCAAATTTGGGGGAGTTTTTGGTATAATATTTGAAAAGGGGAGATATGATCATTTTTATGGATAAATGAATATTTAATTGACGAATGTGGTCTTGAATAAAATTTTAATTTTTTGATCTTTTTAAATAAGTGGATTAAGGTGAAGTCAGATATAAGAAGATACACATGTTACGCTAAGATTTATCTCTTAATCTCTAATTTTATACACTGTACACTATGAAAATTGACTTAGGGTAACATGTGAGTATTTATATATTTTTTTTATTTTTATTATTTTTAATAAAGGATTTTAAATTTAGATATCATTTAAAGAAAAAAACCTAATAATAATAATTTTGTACCCATGGTAGTTTTACATAATGGTTTTAGTTATACTATTTAATGGGGGAGTGTTGTGATTATGTTTGTTATTAATAAAGTCTATAATAATATTTTTTTGACATTAAACTCTTAATCAAATGCTTGGAGAAGTTTGGAGGGGAATTTATTGAGCATGGTGGCATCCAATATGTGTTATTATGATGGAATTGTAGTTTATAGAAAAATTGATAAAATCACGTCCATAAGAATGTTTTATAAGATAATGATTGTATAGGTTTTGATCAGTCATGCCGAAACATGATATTTTTAAAAATATTTTTATAAGGGATGTTGTTAAAGGGACACCATGAAATCATAGCTTTATTATACCTAGGATACTAAATATGTGGACACCCCAACATGAATTGGTCATTTAAAAATTATCAATATGTATGACTAATTTTTTTTTGATTATAAATAATGATAATGATGGAACATGAGGTCTTTATGTTTTAAGAAAACATTTTTAGTAATATTATAATTCATCATGCTACATTATCGAAGATCATTCCTCAACAGGTTTCTCACATGGTGAGATTTGGGAGGATCGAATAACGATTGTCGTGTAATTTTTAATGATATTGTACACATACTTTGTTGATTTAGATTTGTTGAATATTCATGTTATAATATTTATTTTCATGACACAAACATGTCAATATATAAGTTTGGCCTTCCAAAATATATTGAAACATTCAATTATATTTAGTTTTCAACATTGTTTTTTGAATTTTAATATTTTCAGGATTTGGTGGGACTATATTTCATAATAATGGTTTTAATTGGTGGTTTAAAGATGATTTGGAGGCCCCATAAGTGCTAAACATTTTTAAATTTGTAGGGGTGATTATAATTGATACAGTTGATGTTATTAAAAGAATTAGGGAAGATAGAAATTATATCTAAAATTGAAATGATTAATTAATCTGAAATATGAGAAGAATTTACTAATATGAGAGGAATTTAGTATTGATATGATATTGGCAAAGGAAACATTGGATCATTGAAAAAAACCTACCAAATTTGTGTAAATTATTACTTGGGAAAACAAATTATTTGTGATAATTGATTCATTTATATTATTGTATTATTCTATAAAGTATAAAATGATTAAGAATAGAGAGAGAGTGTGTGCGACAGTGCCCTTGGATTTGTAGTGATATCTTTTTAAACATAATAATAATCTATAATGTGTTGTGATATCACTTGGTATGTCGAATGATCATTATGGTATTATACTTGTAGAATCCCATTTTGGTGAACAAACTAAAATCACCATATTACTACATTTATTTTTAATATATAGATTTATTGGGTGCATTGAGAAATGTGGATGTCTCAAAACATTCATTAAAATGTTATAATATGATATATTATAAGGGTGAATAATTTGACAACCTAATTTAACCCCACTGTTAGTTTGTTTGTTAGACCATATTTTAATGTAATATTATTGGGTATTTCATTCATATATGAAAAAAAATTGATAAATTGTAATATTAATATATTTTCATGTTAATCTAAGTTTTATTCATCATTTTTGATCATTTGATGCATATTTTTGATAAAAATTTAATGTTTAACATTAAAATCACATTTTTTGTCATTCCAAATTCACAACATGTTTAAATAGTATGAAGTTCATTCTTAAATTTCATATATATAATAATGATTAATTTTAATTTTTTTCTTGATAATCTGATTTCATGTTCCTAATTTAAATACCATTTTAATTATTTATAAGTTAAAACACATTTTTTTCAAAAAAACATAATTTTTTTCTATTCAAATAAGGATATTAATTATTCATCAAAATATTGCTTAAATTTTAATATTATAAAATAGAAATAATAATTTCCGAATAAAATTTTAGTTTGACAATTATTATTGTTATTAATGTAATTTTATATTTTATATAAGACATCAATTTTCATCTTGATTTGTAAGATATTTTTTAAATGATTTTATATTTAATTTAACAACATTATTTTTATCAATATTGATGTTAATAATTATTGGCATGCCTAATTCCAAAATCTATTTAAAAATCCATCTATAATATATACATCAATATCTTCACATAAGTGTCTTATAACCCCAAAATGTCAATGATTTTGTAATATAATTTTTCCCCCAATTAATATTGTTTTATATTCAAATATTTAAATTTTGTATTAACACGTGAAATTTTTATATAATTACACTTATGTTAATTTATAATTTTGGGTTATATAATTAGTTATTTTTGTATTTCATTATACACTGGCATTTTTATCAGATGGCATGTCTTTGACTTCAATGTGCCAAAAATATGACTATGTTTTTACCTGCATTAAAAAATCCACAGTCTGGTAACTAGAACCATATTTATCAATTACACACAATATGGGATTCATTAACCATTAGATATTAAAAACTCCAATCCCTAATTAAATACAATTAAATGTTATATATATGTAACATAAAATGTTGGATAATTAAATCCCATAATATATCCCCAAAAAATAGTAGTATGGTAACTAAATAAAATACGTAGATATACATCAGTCAAAAATTGTAAAGAACTCTAACAAGATCAAATACACTATGAACCAATGTAACTGGTCACTAACACTTCCACCAATATAAAAAATATAACCCCTATAAATGATTATTTGTAGGGGACTGGGATTCCATTATATATAGTTTCCCATTAGGGCGTTCTTGGGATAGAATTATTATATATATGAAAATAATTTTTTATGAGAAAACAATTTTGATTGAAAAGAAATCAGTCACTAAATTTTTATTACAGGAATTCAAACATTGTGGAGGGAGACACTCTTTTTCCAACATACTGCCTATTTCATCAGAAGCAATCATTTTTTATTAAGGTTATTTATGAAGGAATATTGAGTCAGTCCCAGGAAAACCATAATGATATATTTATTTTCCATTGAATATTCATTCATTCAAAAATAATATTTATTTTCTGAGGTTATTTTTTTCAGACACTCTTTTCCATCACAAATAAACTTGTTATAGTGTCTTATTTGTAACCCAATAAATATTATTTTACAAATAATCATAGTGAAAATAGATTATTTAAAACCAAAATATAAATCCATCATAAATATTAGTTTACCCAAGATATTTATGATGGAATGGATTTTTCTTTTATAATTTTGGTGATACCACAATTTTTCTCTTTTCCTCCAAATCAAGTAGTTTTAAAACACTCTCAACTATCAATAATTTTTAATGTATATTTTTTTAATTTTTTTATCAATTATATGTTTTGTATATTATATTTTTAAATAAATTTTTATTAAATTTAATTATAATGTATTAATTATGTTTTAATGAATTTTATTTAATTTTGATATATATTTCTTTGGTTTTGGTTTTTTAAATCTATTAGAATTTTAATTGTAAAAAATTAATAAATTATTAAAACATTTAATTTTTTATATTATAATTTATCAAATTGAACACTTTTTCTCCTTTAATTTGAATCTAATGGGTACTTTGTTACATTAGAATAAGATATAATTGATCATATAATCAAGGATTACATAGTTTAGTAGTCTTGATAAACAAGATATGTACATGATTCTCATATTACATTTATTGATATGAAATAAAACATAAAATCCAGTTAAAAAATAATTTTTTTTCTATAATATCCTGAATATCAATCAATGTTCAATTCACGGTATCCTTAATATATAAAAAATTTAAGGTCTAAGCATAAATATTTGATAAGGTAATAAATATGAAATACGTTGTCATATATTAAACGAAGAATGAATATTATATCAAATATAAAAATATAAAATATTTCATAAAAAAATATTATAATATTGAATTATATCCATTAATGAAATATAAATATAAATAATTACATGGATATAAATAACTAGGATCATTTAGATAAAATATATAATGTCAGACATAATAAACAAATATCAATGACTTATTCAAGGACATCATACATGAATTATTGATGAAATACAAAAAATATCCAAGCTATATAATCTCATTAAACCTTCTGATGCATCAATGATCTATCAAATATTTCACCACACCAGTCACTTACTATGTTAAATACATTCACTATATGAAATACATTAATGACAATAACTTTCATAATCATCTTTATGTACAAATCAATAGACTTCCATATTGAAAAACCAAAATATTTTATTTCAATAATATACCTAGTAAATAAATTTAATAACTAAATCATAGTCCACAAAGATAAAGAAGGTTTATGTCTGGAAAGTTCATAATTAACCTCCATTCATAATCGAACAATATTTGTTTCCGAACTAATTAACACACGAGATATCAATAAATCACCAGTTAATAAACATGATAACATTATCATTAACCATCCATGGAAATATGGTGGATTTCATCATTAGTTAATACCATATGTAAAACAATAAATAATTAAATGATGTTTTCATAGATTACAAACACAGTCATAAAAAAGAACACTTAAAATGATATCAAATAATGAAGTACTGCTAATAGGATCAATTGATACAAAAAATTCAATCACCCTGATGGATTATTTTACAATGGAATTTATTGGATAATTCTTGAATCATTACTCAAAATAATGTGGAAATTTTAGATATTATGTTAAATATTTATGAATATTGATTACTTTTAAGAATAAAGTTCTCGATGTTACATTATTACCAAACTAAAGTATGATTGGGTTAAAGAAACCCCTTCCAAAAATCATAATAATAGATGTAATAATCCTTTTATATGGATTTATTGATAAATAATTATAATTTAAATAAAATAAAAATAAAAATAAAATTTTATAATACATAGTATAAAATAAATCAACATAGAAAAATGGGTTTCTGAAATAATCAATATAATTTGATGAATGAAAATTGAATTGTTTAAAATTCTTATATTTTTATTAACACATGATTAATAACCCTTAGATTTAGAAAATAATATAGATTCTTAAATTACTTGAAGTTAATTAATTTATGAAAACTCCAATAAACTGATTTATATAAATATTTAAAAAATATATTTGTGAACATGAAATAAGACTAAATGAAAAACAATTGAGATAATACACCCCTAAAAACTATTTTAATGGTTGAATAAATAATAATATTATAAATTCATAAAAATTCTTGAATACCCCCTGATATAGACATGAATAATTTGATTATCATCCAATGGTGTAGTAGATATAGAATATAAATTAATAATATTTTCTTAAAATGATAACATTAATCAATGTATAAGAACTTAGATAAAAAACCACTGGAAATTATATCATTTTAATCACAAACTCTTTATATAGAGGACATTATATAGAATAAGAAATACCACAAATTTAATATTAATTCATGATATATTTTTTAAATAATTTAGAATAGAAATAATATAATTATAAGTATGTTTATAACACAAAATCCTGTTTTAATAATTTAATTTGAGAAAGAAACTCTTACCATTTATTGTATAATCCATAAAAATTATTTAACATCCTATGTTGTAACAAAACAACTTAGTTCAACAGGTAATATCACCCAAGATTTATTGAGAGAATACTAAAAACACAATGCAGATGGCCTTCGTCTGGAAAGAATATGCATGGAATTGAAATTTATTTACATGGTAATGATTTTACACTACATGTTAAAAAACAAGTTTCATGTGTAACAAAACATAGATAAAATATAAGAGTAAAATTCATAATAGTGATCCACATCCATGAGGCATACAAGGACCCACCAAAAAGGATGAGTTTCAAATAAAAACCAACACAATTCCAAGACCAAATCTCCATGTCAAAATATATGTCCATCATCCCAATATATGATGATAAATATAATAATGAAGAGAAAGTGATACACATAATAAAATTTGTCTCTTTAACACTAATCAAAAACCATTACATACAATTCTCAAATGAAAATGTAGGATGTTATATCTAATCCACGTAGGGAACCACCAAATATTTTTTTTATAAATTCTATTACCATGATTTTGTTAGTTATATATTTAATCACTAGTACTTTATAAATCCATTTTTATATCGAAACCATTAAATAAAAAACCAATCAATTTATTTACCATAATTATATATTCAAATCCAAAATATTATTATTATAAATACGTGTGAAAATGTTGGTAGTAATAAAAAAAATATCCCAAAAGAAAACATGGTTAGAATATAAGTTTTATGCATATTGGAATCAAAAATAAAATTTTCTTTTCCAAGAGCTCCATTATTACATGCCAAAAAACATAAGAAAATCTATGTGAGTATATAAATAAAATTCAATAAGTGAAACTATCATGAAAATAAGAACCATGGTATCGACCCTATGCGAATACATAACTATAAAAAACAAGGAATACTACATGGGGGGAGTGAATCTTAATGATACCGATTTAGGTCATAGAATTTCAGTATCAGGATACCCGTCCTAGGTTTTTATTTGAAATATTCCCATTCACAAGGTTCCAATGTGTTCCCATGTTCCATGATTTGACAAAAGAAAACATAAACCATACTTAAAAATTTTCAAAATATTTGACTAGAGATGTATCGTAATTCCATTTCTTTGAAAATAATATTTATTATAACAAAAATATAATTTATGAAACTCATCAACAAAATAAGTTCATAAATTCGTGTTTTAGGAAACAATCACATTAAATAAATTCTATTAAAACCTATAATGTATCATCCAATGGTTTTTGCATAAAAATAAATTTTATAAACAAATCTATTATTCATGTATTTGAAAAAACACAAGAAATTGAAAAATTTTCATTTAATTAAAACCTCCCTTGAAAACGTATTTTACTACCTATGTGAAATAATAAATTAATTTAACTTAATTAACCCATTATTATAATAAACCAAGTGAATATATTTATCAAGAATAATATGGTGTTTCATTGGTTACCAATAATATATAGAAACATTGATCATAGACATTCTTGAAGACATCCTTTTAGTAATCACCACTCATGAGGAAGATAAACCTGCAGTATGAGGTGAATTCCATGCACAATGTCCAAGAAAAAACAATCCTCAACCATTTTTGATGGATTTCCAAATGGATAAGAATAAAATTGATTCCAAGGAACTATAGTTCTTGAATTCCCCATAATCTTCTCAGGAGGATATCCAAAATTCATTTTAATAAGGACAAGTTAATGTTTAAGATATATACTAGTCTTTCGGGATCGTAGCACTAAAAAACACGAATGGAAATACACCATTTTGTTTTATATTTATGTCACTTCATATAACTCATTTTTTATGAAACTCTTATAAATGAGTTGCAAACATTAAATAAGAAAAATATATATGTTTCCATGATTTCTAGAATAAAAATGACATAAATGCATTAAATTAATTTTCTAATGTTAGAATAACAAAAAACAAATATTTTATAGAATTATTTTCCCAAAACCGATATTCCAAACTGGCCTTGATCACTTGAAAAATTGATGTTGGCCTGATGTCCATATGACCACAATAGTGATTCCGTATAAACAAGAGGCAGCTTATAGGCAGAAAGGGTCTATAAGATTATGGTGGAGACACTATATCCTCAAGGTCAGAATGTGGCATCGTGGAATAATAATAGCAGTAAACAGTTGAACGAGTATAATAAATGATCAATGGAATGTTAATTCATTTAATCATATGTATATCTACTGGAAACCATATCTAATAATATCATATAAAAAATCAAGTTAAATTTATTCTATAAATATTTGATTATATTTGGAAGTGGGAATAACCATAAAAAATATTGTTTATTAAAAACAACAAAATAAAAAAGGATAACTCTAGTATAATATTGATCATAGGCATGAACCTATACTCCCATGGACCATCCAACTACATAAGGTATCGATCTTTCAAAGACGGTTTCTTCCCCTTTTCATTACCATCAATTAGGTAGTATTTTTGGGAACCCAATGAAAGACCAATTAGGGTTTTAGACATACTCAGTGGGACTCTACCAACGGTTTCATGTTTTATCTAGTACATAAGAATGTAATATGTATTGTTTGGGTAATATTAAAATATGTAAAAGAAATGTAGTAAATAAACAACCTATAGAGGTTCCAGACCCATGAAATTCTTGTCTTATACTACTTTCCTTAACAAAATCTAGAATTTCTCTAAGTGATTAGTCAGTTATGATTTAATTAGTAATAATGTCTTTGGACATGGATCATATCCAATGCATCCCCATTATTCATACACATATAAGGGATTCATAGTACCACTTCATTACATCTCTGTAATGGAGGAAAATAAATGTTTCATAAATATAAATCATTGATTGAATTCATGTTTTTTCTTTGACATGGTAGATGCTTCATATAATAAATTCATTAATTAAATTTGAAACCTGATCTCATCCATAGAATTCCTCACAGGGAACCAATATATCAATCCAATTGTAACTATAGATCCATATCCTTACAATATTATCCATTAAAATATTCATAGGAATCCTGGTATCTCTCTAGGTGTGGTATAATGACTTATAATTCTAATTCAATCCTCACAGATCCTTATACGGAGCCTAAGCTTCACTCGTGGTGTAATATAATGCACTTCACACTGTGTTTTCATTATAATTAAATTAATGGAACCCATGTATCACTCCTATAATTATGTAACAAAACAACCAAGTGAGTTTACCCCCAAAATTCATATGGGAACCCATGTCTCACTAACAGTGCATGAGAGTTCATTTAAAATTCATTTAATTTAATAAGACATTTTCCTTCATTCACGGTGTTCTTTTTAAGAACCAATGTGTTGCATTCGACATGTAATTAATAGTTGATCATTGTATTGAACTCATACCATACCATCATTCAATACTATAATCTCAATTGTGCATTTCATTAATAATGATTATCTCATACCTAAGATTAAAGGAAGAATGGTGAAGGGCATAGATACATGGTGCTCGATTCCTTCTTCCATTCATTTCAAATTAATTTTCAAACAAATAATTTAACATACCTAGAATGGTTTAAATGTCACACCCTAATAATTGATTCAATTTCATAATCCATCCATAGATGATTCATCACATTTTTAAACACACCCCAGAGCGTGGTTCAATTCAATTCCCATAACCTTCAGTAATTAATCAACGCATCTCATGGGTTATATATATAAACACTATTCAAGTAATTTATGAATAATTTAATTTAATATGATATTCATGTAAAATATGGTTTATGGTAAATCAGCATAATATATAAATATCAATACATTAAAAAATGAAGATACAGCCTAAAATAGATGGTTGGTGTAGTCCACATCCATTATCGGCCTCTAAATCGTGATGGAATTGGAGAAATTATAAAATTTGAAATATTTCATTAAAATTGGTTATATTATCTCACATAAAAATATAATTTCATATGAAGAGATAAAAACTAGATGGATGGAAGCGAAATTAAGTGCTTACTGGTGGTTCACCAACTCAACAAATGACATCCAATTCGGAGTCCAGATTAGAATCCTATCTCTAATCCTAAGTGAGGGAGGGAAATATGTCTCCAATATGGGGGGATGTTGTCCATTGGAGGAATAAATTGGAATATTGGTTTATTTGTTTAATGAAAAAAGAAAAAGATAACAATTTATAAGGCTTTTTAAATGTTTCATAGTTTGACCACACATTTGGATGAATCATGTGCCAAAGGTGAAAGGCCCACAACCTAAACACTTGGCTCACATAGTTCATGGTAATGGTTTGAGAATATATGTGAAAAATATGCACTTACCCTATAAGAGAATCATATAACTATCCACACTTCCCTATAGACCATTCTCACAGTTTCATCTAATCGGGAGGCTCCATCTAGAGACCTATAGTTTTGTGTGAATAGTTAATACTATCTATGTGATGATTGTGCATGCTACTAATTCCTTCCAAAAATTGTATCATTGAGATTCGAATGAGACCATAACTATATGAATACTTTCCTAATAAAATTATCATACATAAAAGGGAAAAACAACTATATTTAATATAATGTTAAAGGAAACATACCACTAAAAAAAATTTGATCATACAATCACACCTCCATAAAACAACTCATCCCTGATATTCCCTTTTGATAGTGGTAATGAATCATCTATGAATAATTATAGACATGGAGAATATATGTCAGGCTCCCCCTCCTAGGTTTAATCTCATTCATATTCATGCTTCCATTTAAATCATACCTAAGGAACTAAATGGCCATTTAAAACCTTCATGATTCGATTAAAACCATGTATAGTTTCTCCCCAAAGAACACATCAACCTATTTCTCATCCTTATCAGAATGATTAATATTATATGGATATGAGTGATATCTGCAATGTTGAGGGACGTGGCAGTAATCTTTAATGTGATGGTACCAATGATGTGACTACATCTAATAGGATATCAGCCTGACAACCTCTAAAAGATCAATGATCCTAATGAAAGGATGTAATAGCTTACCTTGTTTTTGAATCCCTAAATACCCGATCCTAAGAGAAACATGAAAGAAGACGTGACTCCCCACCTCTAACATTAGTCGATTATGGAAGATATCATCATATAATTGTTTCCTAAACTAAGTTATAGATATATAATTCCTAATGAGTTTATCCATCTAATAATTCTCATGAATGAGACAAGGACCCTATAGCTCTACCAATCATTTCTCTAAGTATCATATGAGTGGAAAATATTACCTAACATGTATAGCCTCATATAGAGTCATTTGTATGGTCTCCTAGAATATAATATTGTAATAGAAATTTTATAGAGTTATGTGTTTCTACTAAATCTTAAAATATCAATGATGCATTTTCAGAGCATGTCCTCCAACACATTTATTTCACACTCAGACTATCGATCGATTTATAGGAGGTAGGTTGTACACAGCTGTAATTGTGAACCTAGTGCCTTCTAAAACCCTATCCAAAACAATGAAATAAACTGAGAATATTTTTCTACATGATGTTATATAGAATCCTTTAGAGGAATATTATATAATGAACATATATTTCCATGATCCCATCTACTGGAAATGTGTCATAAATAGGTAGGGATTGATTGGACATTATCAATCTATCAATAATCACCCATACAACGTCACTGCATTCAGGGGAACTAGAAAATCCATCACAAAATATATTGTTTCATCATCCCAATTCCTCTTAATAATGGGTACTAGTTACAAAATCCCCATTGGTCATTTTTTTCCTTCACATACATAGAGTTAGAACACCTGGTAACAAACTCAATTTTCTATCTCCTTATCCATAGAAACTATTATTGGAAGCATAATTCATGGGACTGCATGGTAATTTCAAGAAATATTTCCCAAAAAGTGGAATGAGACTCTAACATCTACACCTCTCATATATTTTTAGTAACCCAGACTCACTTGTGAAGGATCAAGACTTTATCCATATCAATAACACATATTGGTGGAGGGTCTCACCTTAATTCCTCTCTAATAAAACCAAGTCCTTGAGAACTGATAGTCTCATGATCTTAAATCTCTCCAAAATTGAATTGGTCATCGATAATGATGGTAGTATACACTAGCCATGATATTATTTAACCTCCATGTGTAGCTCAGAAAATAGCCCCATAAGCTACAAGTCAATACTAGCATCTCGAACTTCCAATGTCTGAGTCTTTATAATCATAACATCTTACACATAATTCCCCTCACTAAAAGTATAACCAAGCTCGATGTGTAATGAATGTAGATATTCATTCCACCTTCATTGTCTAAGATTCAAGTCTCACTATTTAAAGATGCACTTGATGCTTTTTTGGTCTTTGTACCCCACAAAAGTCTCTCCAAGTAAATAATATAAGGACCCAGACTTAAAGATTTCAAAGTCTTGTAAATTTCATGATAATTATCTTATTTACAATATAAAAGATATTTTAAGTTTATTGTTTAATAAAATTACGAAATAATTCATAAATATCAACCCAGAAGCATAAAATGTGGGTACTATAAAATGATTTCCCCTTTCAAACACAATACAAAATTAGTTTATAAAAACATGAACTATTTTAATTAAAATTATTCACAACATTAATCATGGATTCTATATTTTTCTTACCATTCCTTAAACCCGGTTAAAATAATTTTAAGATTTGGTTTGAGAAACAAAAGCTCGGTAATGGTGATAAAAATAAGGATGGAAACCGTTGTTACATGAATACTTATAATCTTATGAAATAATATTCATATAGACATACTTATCACCCATAAAGTATTCTATAATTACTTTGTTAAAAAATATATTTCCATAAAAATTAAATATAAAATATTGGTATCAATGAGAATTTCTTACTTAATATTATTCCCCCCGCAGCTACCTTATGATTTGTAACCCCTATGGCTACATTATAATGCAATAGTAACGAATACCTTATGGTGTAACCATCGCAGTTTCACTTGGAGTAATAAAATTATCAAAATCCAAAATAAAAATACGCAATACAATGGAGGTAGATACAGGTCATACCCTTCAAAATAGACAACACCCAACAACCATAACTTAATTATAAAATAAGAAAACTTCCATATAAACATTCCCCTAAATTTTGAAAACAATAATTTTAAAAATGATTTTTAATAAAAAGTCCCATACCAATTTCATTAATTGAAGTGAGAATTGTTAACAAAAATGGAATATGACAATACACTGTAAATAAAAATAAAACAAATTAGAAAATAAAAACAAATTTAAAAAATAAATCATTGTTTCTGATGCTTTCTCTAGGGTGTGTGCATCCGTCTCATTTGGGGACAAAAGGAACGGTTTTTTCCCTACATTAATACTTTCCAAAGGCGGGGGGCATCCATAACTTGTTTAGGGAAATATACTCCTTGATGGAAATGAGATTATGGGATGTCAGTTCTTCCTTCCATGGATCCTTCCTTAGAACTCGTCACCTACTCTGGGTCCCCCTCATAGACTTATGATGTTGTTAGTGAAACTCTTCATGGAGCCATATCTTCAAGGACACTTGTTAATTTCACTGCTTCTTTCGGGACATTCCAAATAATCAAGTCAGGGAAGCAACCCTCGGTCAGAGGTGTAGTCACGTTGGGCATCACTGGTGTGTCAGGGCACTGGAACACTAGCGCGTATGGGTTTCCTCCCCTTATTATAGGGCTTCTCGAAGGAGCAGAATCCCAAGGAATCCCACATAGAACAAGAAGAATTATATGTAATCGGCATGTATATGAGGTTTTCCTTAGCTTCCCATGTTTAACACAGGGTATGAAACATGTTTAACGTCTCACGGAGACCGACTGTACTGACCAGAACACTGACTAGAGTGGATCGGATGGGTGAAACCTCTTAAGGGAACACTGATGCCGGGGCTAACGTGTGGTTGTCTACCTAAATGCTATAAAATGTGATGGGGTATAAAGTGGCATGATCTTACTGGGATGTGGCGGACCGAGTAAGAATTAGGATGGATTATGTAGTGGTTGAATGATGTTAGTGGTTAATGGGATGGAACCGTCATGAGGATGACGATGGTTTTGGGATTGGGCCCCAAAGAGGTTTCTTACGTATCCTCGTGGAAGGGATTCGAAGTCCACATATTTTATCTGATGACATCTTACCGCCGATTGGGGTTTCCAACGGCTTATATCCGGATGGGCTCGCAACAGATTACAGGTATTTAAGAGTGTTAATGAATTACCATTGAATAGGATCCCAAAGTCTTACCGCTGATTGAGGTCCCAACGGCTTACCACTCGATGGGGGCAAACTGATGTGAAGATTATTGGGACGACCGGTGGATAATGGATCTGAACCTCATGGAGGCTTCCTAAGTAACTTTCCTTGGTAAGGATCAAATACCTTGTAGTTCGGGTGGTGGGAACCTATGAGAAGATAGTCAGGACTAATGGTTGTTGGGATTGAACCTCGTAGAGGATTCGTACATACCATTCCTTGTCAAGGATCAGAGTCCACGTAGTATGGATAGGGGAAGGGGTCAGTGAACAGACGTGAATAAGGACCTGTGGTTCATGTGGATGATGGGATTGAACCTCATGGAGGCTACCTATGTACCTTACCTGGGAAAGGATCAAAGCCCGTGTAGTTCAAAATGGTGCAGGAATTTGGAGATTACACTCTAAGTTAGTCCAAAGGGTTGGTGAACCGAAGTGAGGGAGGTCTGAATGACTGGGGTGATGGGATTGAACCTCATGGAGGCTTCCTATGTATCTTTCCTTGGCAAGGATCAAAGTCCACGTAGTTCAGTTGGTGATGGGGGGGGGGCTATTCCTCTAGGATTCCCGAGGAAAATGACATAGTCAGTGCTCACTCTAAGACCACGTGAGTCATGATCAGTGTGAGAAACAAGAGGTAGCAGAGTCCTAACGATAGCATCGCGACAGGTGCGTCCATGGGAGGTGAAGTGGGGCTTACGCATGATCAAATCCCAAAGAGGAACCATGGTCTTATGTGTGGTTTGTATCATGAGTAGGTTGGGAATAACTGAAGGATGGAGGCCCTATGAAGGAAAAGCCCAGCAGGATAGGGATTTGGTACCAAAAAAAAGAGGGGTCTGGTGTCCATTCCCCATGGTCCTTGGGGCCGAAGAAGAAAGGAGTAGATGGGATGCTACATCCTACAAGAAAGCCAGGGGCTCACACCAGGGTGGTTGACCTTTCCCCATGGACAAACAACACTCCAATAAAGAGGATATCAGCCCCTGTGAGGTATGATCTCGTACTCATGGAGACTAGTGGGCGTGGAGAATGTCCATGGGGGGGAACCCTACATGCGAGGCACAAGGCGAGGCAATATTTTAATGTCATGTGCTAAGGACGATGGTGCTTGGATGTTTAACGTCTTGCATCTCAGACGAGGTGGGTTCACTCCACACCCCTTGGACCTACATAACTAGTACCCTCTGCAACTTGGTGAAGAGAGTGGATAAGCAAATATGTGGCTAGGGGGTGTTATGGATCGAACCATTGGGGGGTCCATGTTAGCGTGGTTATGAAAAGAAGAAATATCTATTAGAATGCCTATGTGAAGAAGTATGAGGCGAAGCAACGCAACGGGCAGTATCGTCCAAGGGACATTGAAATTACTTCATGCAAACCTAGGAAGTTGCATGGGAAATGAGAATATGGATAAGGTACTTTGGGCATGGGAGGTGCCCGAAAATAATCCCCGGAAGAGGGACATCATAGGCACATAATGTTGGAGCCTCGTGCACAAAAGGGGAAGTTGCGTGAAAAACGGTGGGACAAGCGCGCAATTGAGTGACAGGCTCAAAAAAGGCCGGGCCGACACGTAAATGGGAAGCAGATGCGAAAAAGCCCGCGGTAGCATGCAAAAGGATTGTGTGTGTGAAATCAGTCAACACTCGTGCAAAAGGAAATGCACATTGAAGAACTGATTGCACACAATTGGAAATAATTGTGCGCAATGGAAGGGGCTCGATGGGATTCATAAAAGGATCAAGCCTGTGCGGTCGAGTCTAATGGTGGACCCCCGGGTGTCCTGGTGCAAAATATTCAGTAATTGAGAGCCATCTTTTTGTGCGCACGTGAGATGAATTTTACACAGGGGGGATGGTTCAGATCCTTCATCCTTGAAGTCGAAGGGCTGGCATTTTATTTATAGGAAATCAGGATCGCGAGTCTATGCGGAAAATAGTCCGGCGTGAATTTTTTCATTCCCCAGCATCGGCAGCACGTAAATCGACAGTGTGGGGGCGGTTGTGCAAAAAGATCCGTGCCGATACGGAAAACTCTCAATAATCCTGGAGTTTTTTTGCAGAACATATTTTTTTTGAACAACTGAGAATTTTTTTCCCACCGCCCCTCCAGGCCCCCCTGAATGGATCACTGGTTCCAAATAAGGCTTCCCATTGTCATGCCCCAACCATCTTCATCTCTTGAGCATTTTTTAGAATGTACAAATTCCACCCACCCCACCGTAGAATCAGATCGATGAGGGGCCGCAATGGTCGGATTCCGAGGGAAACACCGAGATGCTGGACTCCCTGGGGCCGACGTGAGCTCAAAACTAGAGCGTCATGAAAACCCGAAACGGAGCACACAATATAATTTTCGTGCCACATGGAAACCACTCTCTGGGCCACTAAAACCCACGCAGGTCCCTAATTTCATATGGAATTTTCTCAAACGATAATCTCGGAGCTCTGGCATGCGAAAAAAATCCTCCTCCTGCACGAAAAACACTTTTTTGCGCGTAATTCTCCGAAGTCAGCCATCCTTTTATGCAAAACCCGGGATTTTCCACGCTAACATCCGATATTCGTGCAATATGTTTCTTTTTCATGCAAGTCGCCGATTTTTGGGCCAGCTCCTGCTTTTTTCTCATCGAATTCTTAAAATCTTTTTGGCAGGAGATGGAAACCAATCGGGCTGATGTTGAAAGGGAAGCAACATCTGCTACTCAAAGGGCTGATATGGTCGCCAAATTTTAGTTTTATGGTGCCTGAAGGATCATATCCATCTCATACTCTTTTCAACATGTTAACCCCCACATAGAAGGAGTATGTGATGTCTTCCAACCTACTACTATGGTACTTTAGTATTTTGGAGGAGGTGTATGTGCCAAGATTTGAGGTCAACACACCCCGGTCATGGGTGACCCACAAGGTTGCCCAAACCCAGTATAACATCTAATAAAATGGCCATCCTACTAGAGAAACCAGGCTTATGGACGTTTACGTCCTGAATCCCAGGACCAGAATAATTTCTGGGAGTGACCCTATTGCGGAGAATTCGCCAGCCCTCTATGCAAGTACCTTCCGTCAGAGTGTTACTGACGAGACTAAAGGTTTGCTGCAGGATTGGGACATACGTTCCAGAGGCAATTTCACAAGTGAATGGGCCTGGGAATATTGGGATCACCAGACATGCAACCAGTTTGGGGTTGAACTACGGCACCTTGGTTTTTTCAAGGTGGTGTGGATGTCACAGTTTCACTTCTATCGCCGTATTGAGCTTGGGCTAGATATTTTTACTTGATTTTCCCCAAATACCAATACATTTCATCTTCATCATGGGGATGTTGGTATAATCTTGTGGGAAATCCATTTCACTGGGGGTATCCCTTTGGATGGGAACCAAAATGAATAATTCCTCCCACCAAGGAATGTCTAGGGAGACAGATCATGAACCCTTATGCTGACAAGGCACCTATTTGAGTTGGCTAAGGAGAGGCTGGTGGTGAAGAACTTTTTGAAGTACATCGTTTACTAGAAATGTTTTATCTTATTCTTGTAATGTTATCCGGAAGTCAAGATGTCTTGGTGAGGGAGAGGGTGTCCGACCACGGCACAGAGAAGCAAAGGTGGATCATACTAGAGGATCCTTGAGATGGGGGGACTATCAGTCATGGGAATTCAGTGCAAATGAGACTCGGGAACCAAAATTTAGATATTCCAGATTTAATTCTGCATTCTTGAGTGGGTGGCTCCAATCGGTGAGGGACGCAGGGATGGGAGTTCGTTTGGTGACCCTGGTGATGGCTGGCATCATGGCTGCAAATCTGAGATTCAATATGGGAGTCCCTGTGTGGGAACATTTGTATGCCATTTTGGGATGCATTTCATGATGGGGTCACAAAGGATTATCTGTGGTCCCTTCCAGATCTTTTATGGATGGGTTCCAGGTCATTGCGGTGGGTATACCTTTCTGAATGCCATTCATCCTCCTGGTTATGGCCTGCAACCATCCTTGCTGAACATCTCTGGGGTCATGCTGTTGACGATAAATGTGGAGGGAGTAAGGATCAGAATCTATAATCATGCCAACTTCTATTTCATCCCATTCCCCAACCTGATATTCCAGATGATAGATAATGGGTAGGGCTCACTAGAGTAGAGGGAATAATTCCAGAGAATTAGGTGTGGGGTTCTTGTGGCCCTGATTGATGGGAAGATCTTTTGTGATCCCTAAATTTCATCTATGATTGCTAGGAAGTTAGGATTCCTTCAATAGATGTAGAATAAGGTGCACACAGATGTTTGGTAGGAAATGCATCTTTGCGTTCTTCGCCAAATGTGGCTGATGTTCACAACCCATGGCTCTGGACACATTATCAACTTTCCTCCCACCAGAGATGATGTTGGTCTCTCCACTGAATATTTCAAGAAATGGGCCATAACATACCATGAGCGGTTTTGTGGAAGGAGTTTGGAAACTCAAGGTGGCCAGTTTAGAAAATGGGTGGTCAGAGAGAAGACATAGTGTAGTTGGGAATGAAAGATCGGAGGAAAGTCAAGAAACCAGGCCCATAATGGTCAGGACTTCAGTAGTGGGGATGTCGCATGGCGCAACCAGGACCTCATTGCCTACGGGGAGAGGGACTCATGCAGCGGCTAGGGATCTCCCAGGTAAGAACATATGATATCTTCTTTAACCTTCCAATGAGGGAATCTTCTCGGCTTTGTGGTCAGCTTGGATGACCCTGTGACAGTCGATGGGTACTGAATCTCTTTGGAAAAATATACTATGAGATGGAATTCGGCAGCCGGAGGTCAGCCTCATTCATGTTATCGACAGGGTGAACTTTCATTGTCGGCATGCATATCTGATGGCCATGGATGCGTATGCACGCCAACAGGGTCAGCATGAGGAGCCATCTTTCCTGGTGAAGGTAATTCTCATCTAGGAGAATGATCCAAAAAATATGCCATTAGACGATGATGATAGCAACAATGAGACGGAGGGTACCGAGACAGAAGAGGTGAAAGAAAGAGAAGGTGAAGGAGGTGGTTAATAAGAAGAGGAGCCTGATGGTGGAGGGTCTCAGGGGGTGTCTCCCCATGGGAGCCTCCGGGAGAGTGGTTAGATCGTTGGATCTGATTTATATATAACTCAGCAACTTGAGGTATATCCTAGTCCTTGTCTATCCTTTCCCCTCATAATTTTTTGTAGACCTCAATCAGACATCCTTATCCTTTTCAGAAGCATATGGGCGATGACCAAGGATCTCCATTCAAAGGGGAGGAGCCGCTGGTAGAACATGGGGGGGAGACAACACCCATTATTGAACTGACGAACGCTGAGGGATCCCCTATAATGTCAGCTCCTATAGTGGCTAGAACACAGAAGGATGATGCTTTGGGCTCCTGTAAGTTCATTACTTCAACGTTGGTTAATTACCATTGGATAGATCAATTGATCAGGGTGTTCATTGTTTGTAAAGTAATCACATCCTTGGAGGCGTGTCGGGCTGCCGAACCTCGGTCATCTGCAATTGATTCAACTGCAAATGTGTTGTCCTATTCAGGGTACACTTCTCAAACTGAGCCGGCCTGGGCACACGGTGAGCATAGAGCGGTGGAAATCAGAAGTTATCACATCAGTGTAGGGCCAGAATTCAGTGAGGGAGCTACTGAGACTGAGGCTAGATTGGATGGTCACCCTGGAAATGAAGATCCCACCCCCTTGGGAGGGGGTCCCGAAGAAGACCTTGCTCCGGGTCTCCAGGCTGCCTTCCTCGACTATCTGCCATCAGACCATGAGGATATTGATGATTCAGACTCAGAGGTGGCCGAGGAATGACGAATGATGTGGCATAAAGGGTGGAAGTGTATCAAGTACTTTCTCGTTCAGCCCCAGACAGAATGGCTAAAACAGATGGGATCACTCCAAACCTGGTTAAGCTTCCTTTGTGCTAGAGGGGTGCATGCTCAATGCCTTCATTCGAATGTCTGTGACTACATGGATGAGAAGCTGTGTAAGAGAAGTCGATGCTCCAACAATTCCCAGTGTCGGGAGGAGTCAAGGAGTGCCCAATCATTTATAAAGGTAGAACAATAGGTATGACGCCTTGAAGAACAGTTGAAAGGAAAGGAGATATTCATTGAAAACTATTCTGATCTTGTGGATCGGTTGAGGGCCCAGCTGGAAGATTCCCATGAGAAAATCATGGATTCTGGTCACCAACTGAACAAACTGTAAACTGAACAGGCGCAAGCATAATCAAGGTTCAGTGTACTACACTCTGCGGCCGATGATGGAGATAGTGTCCTCAGGGGGTGGGAAGCAATCCTGGAGGCCAACAGCCAACAGGTAGTGGCACTGGAATGATCCATCCAAGGAGAAGACCTTAAGGTCCATGTTTTTGCTGAACTCATATACTCATTTCACCTTACTACTTCATATTCTAAACTTCATGTATGGATAAATTTATTTACTTGTTTGTTTGTTTTAATGCATTCAACCACAATCATGAAATAAATAGCAATCTGTTCCTAAGTTCGTGCAGGTCAAACCCAATGTGAGAAAAAAGGGATGCTCATAATATTACTTCTTTTGATCATGGGAGCGCCAATCAAGCATTGAGATTTTGAAATTCAAACAGCCAATCTATATTCCCAAGAAGAATAGAAGGAGGCACGAATAAGTAAGAATGCCTCAAAATAATCGACATATCATCTTCCCAGTGTGCCCTAGTGCATGACCAGGGTAATTCCAGGGGAATTAGAATCAATCTAAACATAGGGGAATGGAAAAGGTAAATCAAAATACCCCAGATTCGTAACACTGCAATGGTTTCGTGAAAATAAAAAGATAATTGCTAACTGTGTTCAAAACACAATATCCATATGGTATTTTCCTGAATTGGGAATGACAAGCGAGGGCAGACTACTGACCGTGTTCGAAACCTGGAGCCTGACTCGAAATGTCATCTATTAGTCTTTTCGAATGTTGGACCAGGAAAATAGGCAAGCCATAGGCCATGTATCCATACTGTTAGGGGTCCTATTAGACATGAAAGAGGATGGGGTCTGAATAAGGAGCACGCAAAGCGTGGAATGTGGAGTGATGGTTTGTTCGAACATAATCCAACAATATTTAATTATGCCACTATGGTGGAAGCACATTAGAGGGGTGCATCAGTGTGATCATGGTTCATTTCTTCTTTTAGACAGGACCACTCTGGAGAGGGAGTTGTCACTTCCCAATGTCATTGTCGGGCAACCCGATCATGTTCAAGGAACAACTTTTGTTACATGGTTTTCCACAAGGGGCCACGCCCGGGGTCTGTAAATGAGGAGGAACCAGATTGATGATTTTTGGGGCTGGACCAGAGGAAAAATTCTGGGGTGTCTCTAATTATCCCATAAGGATGGAAATCAATCTATACGTACTTCTAAAAAAGGTATTAGTTTATGGTCTTAGAGCTCGGACCAAGGATCGGTCGGGAGTGCCGAGGAAACATGGTTGGGTAACTATGAAACCCGATGTAAATGAGGACTTGGATCCCAGATTACCATGTATTACTTGGGGAAGTGTTTAGGTCAACATACTAAATGCGAAGGTTAGGATGGTCCCATGGGGAAGTGTTTGGGCGTTCCTACGTATCTCATGAGAATGATAATCATGCCGTACGTAGTTCTAGGGTGTGGCACGGTAAGGTACCAGTGCCAGGGATAAAAGGGGGGGGGTGAAAGTGTGGCCCTCACAACAAAAGAAGTGGTATATGACATATATTGTCTTTCCATTAAGGTGAATGGTTTTTTTATGAAGCGACATGCCGAGGTTAGAAAGGCCCGGCATCGCCACAAGTATCAAACTATATGCAGGCATTGAAAAATTGTATGGAGTGTTTCCAATACCAAACATGGTGTCCCCTTGAGTAAGGACATCATGATGTAGTTCCATTTTTTGTCTTGTAGCCAGGACAATAATGTCACAGTTTAGGGTCATGTGATGGGACCAGACATGCACATTAACGTCATGCAGCATAGACCTGGTAGCGATGAGATGAAGGGAGAGTGTTCTTGGTGCACTAAGACATACACAACCTGAATGAGGACAAAATCCCATACCACACCATACGTGATTCCGTGAAAGAAACCACAGTTCAGGGGTCCCAAATAGACGTAAGAGGATAAGGGGAAGGAGAAACTAGCTCAAAATTAAGCTGGACCCCAAGAAAAGACGTATGGGACTTCTTACATATCCCATGAGGATGTGAATCAAGCCACACGTAGTTCTAAATGAGATATTAGTTTATGGTCTTAGAGATCAGACCATGGAGAAGGGAAGTCGGTGTGGAGCCTCGAATGACGCCTTTAGGACATCTTTGTCCTCCTAACGTGCAAATGTGCACCGATGGGTAGTGTCAGGCGTGTCAAAATTCCACTCAGACATGATGGGGTGGACAGTGATGTAAATCATGTAACCAACATTCAAGGCATAAAGGGGATGGAGTGACGATAGAGGATGACTATTGAATGTATTCGAAACACATCATCCATATCGCGTTAACCTGTAATGAGGACAAACAAATGAGTATCAGGCACTGACCGTATTCACAATTCCGTACTTGTTTCAATTTATTTTCTGAAACCCTCAAGGATGTTGGCCTGTGATGGTAGGAGATCCCTTAGGCCAAGAATCCATGCCATTTGGGGGTCCCTTCGGGTGTGGATGATTATGGAAGCCCAAATGAAGGGGAACACGATTCCTGGAAAATGGGCGAAAGAATGTCCACATAAAATTCATCACTCCAAACACTGAACCAGAATACTCTTGGAGAGATTGGTGAATTACCAAAGAGAGTGGAGGAGTGTGCTCAATTAGAGATTAACCAATATGAAGTGATGAGTATAGAATACAGGAATAAATAATTTTCAGGAGGGAGAGGTACGTTTCATGGTCATTACAATAACCATCGTGAGTGAGAACATAATCCCATACAACACCATATACTCCTCTCTCTGGGGGAATGAGGGACAAGGGGACACGATGGGGCTGGACCCGAAGATGAGATCCTCGGGCGGTCCTATGTATCCCATGAGGATTGGAATCAAGACACACATAGTTCTTGAAATGATTCACAATGGGGTAAGATACTCCAAACAAGGGAGGTGTACGACTGGATGATTAACCTGATGTGAATAGGGACATAATCCCATACCACACCGTACAATCCCCTAAGAACTTGGGTCGGGGCCCGAGAAGGCCAAGGTGCCGAAAAAGGCTGGGGGCCTCAAGCTGGGCCTCAGTCGGAAAGGCCAGACTAGTTTTTAGTTTAACGTCTAGCACTAAGGACAAGTATATATTACGTATCTCATCCGGGGATGTTTACAACATGATGAGTAACCCGACGAGAATGAGGACATAATCACATACCACACCGTGAAATCCCATAAAATATAACCTGGGCTGGGGGCCCGAAACTGGGCACACGAAACACGATAGGGCATATTCTCGCAGTATGGATGATAAATTAAGGGAAATAAGTGTCAAGGGTTTATGAGCAGCATGGTGAAATAGCCCGACATGAATGTGGACACAATCCCATACAAAACCACACAACCCTTAAGGAGAACTTGTGCTAGGGGCCAGAAAGGTCCAAGGGGCCCGAGGCCAAGCGTCTCAACCATTGGTAGCTGTATGACCTCTTTTGAAATTACCGCCTCGTCACAGCTCCAAAGTCCACTTGAGCAATACTCGGTGTGGGAAACAAGGTGTCGAACTTGGATCTCCCTATCATATAGAGGTCTAGTAGCTAGAATCTCCTGAAGGGAGTTCGTCACTTGGATATAAAATGGGGAATAATGAGCCACTACACTCGATGTTTGGGACATATTGGGGTGGCCTGGACGATAAAGGATATCTCTTGACCACGTTTGAAGCACAGCTTCCTTTCAGTGTCCTTGAATGGGAACAACAAATGAGCATCAAACGCTGACCATATTCATAATTCCAGACTTGTATCAATTTGTTGCTCAACATCCTTGAAGGCGATGGCCTGAAGTGGTAGGAGATCCCTTGGGCCAAGAATCCTTTCCATTCGGGGGCCCTTCGGGATAGGGTGGTTGATGGAGTCCCGATCAAAGGAGTCGGTGAAGCATAGCTATACCCATATATTTTAAAATAAATTCAGGTGGTGAAAGAGGTGGACAACTCTGGGGAGAGGTACATACGGTGGAATCGAGATGAGCTCGATGTGTATTGAGCCAAAAAACTGCACCACACTATACTTCTTGACCAGAGGGGAGATTCTGGCATTTGGGATGGGCTTACAGACGAAATATCCGGGTCTTCCAACGTATCCCAAATGGATGGGAATCAGGCGGTATGTAGTTCTTGAAGACCATGCAGTTTACCATCATGTGGTGAGGACGTGGGAGGATAGAAGAACAGGGTGTGTGTAGATGGTGTGACCATTACAATCCTAGAATTAGTGGGGATATGGGAGGCTACACCATATCATGCAAGGATCCTCTGAGATAAATATACCCAAGGGGAATAGTAAAAGAGAATAGTTCAGGGCTGGGCTCAAGACGAAACACATGAGCGTTCCTACGTATCCCATGCGGATAGGAATCAAGCCACGCATAGTTCTAAGGGATCAATTTAATGTCTTTCAAGACGATGCACAATTTAAAAACATGATAGACTAGTATAAAGTGTAGGGTCATGTGGGACTGAATAGTTTAAGGTCGTGCATACCAAAAAGTTTAGGGTCATTCCAGACCAGCTGGCTTAGGCAAAGTATTTCTTCAGAAACAAGGCATTTTAGGGAGGAGTTATATGCTCACCATCCATAGTCACGAGGGAGTATTCACCATTGGGGTATACAATATGAATTATGTAATGTCCTTCTAATTTGGGATCCAACATGGGTGGTTTCCTTCTAGGGATCATTGGCTTTCAGAGGGCTAATACCAAGTCACCATGCTAGAAAGAGTGGAGGTGAACATTCTTGTTGAAGGCTCTAGATATCTTATTCTGATGCCTTTCCAGATTGTGCAGGGCAACAATACTACTCTCATCATGTGCTTCTAATTCGTCAAGATGAATTTCAGATATCTTATCTGGAACCTACTGGTCATAGACTATTGTTCGTAACATAGGTAGCTGGACCTCGAGGGGCAGTACGGCCTCTACTCCGTACACCATGGAATAGGGGTTCACCCGGGTGGAATTACGAGTCGTCGACCGATAAGACCAGAGGGCATTGGAGAGCTTGTCCAGTCAACTATTCTTATTCGGACCTACCAATTTCGGAAAAATGATAGAGATGTTTTTCTTGAACGCCTCGATCTTCCCATTTGCATGCACGTGATAGCGGGAGGTATGGTTCAATCGGATGTTGTACGTGGCGTACAATTTCACCAGCTCGGCTGCTCGGAAGATGGGGTCACTATTGGTAAGGATGGCATGAGGGAATCCAAATCGGTAGATGATATTGGAGCTCGCTAAGTGAACAATGGAACATGCCTTGACCACTGTGAGAGGAACTGCCTCTTCAAACTTGGAAAATAAATCCATGGCGGTCAGGATAAACCTACTTTGGTGAGCTATCTCTGGTGGATATGGTACAATGACGTTGAATCCCCACACCACAAACAACCAAGAGTACTTGGTGGAGTGGAGAGGTTCTGGCGGCCGATCCATGAAGTTAGAATGAATTTAGCACACGTGACATCTCATGGAGAACTCAATGCAATCATTGATCAAGGAGGGATAGAAGTACCCTAGTCTCCAGATCTAGTGAGATAGCTTTGGCCCAGTCTGATTAGCCCCACAGAAACTGGCATGAACCTCTTGCATGACCTAAGAAATCTTGACTCCATGGATGAAATGGAGGAGAAATCCATCGAACCCGTTCTTATAGAGGATCTGCTCAAGACTAGGACCACTCAAGAGTGTAAACTGCAGTGTGCGGCGTCGGATTCACTCGCGCTCGGCCAGATCAGCCGGGTGGTAACCATTTTGGAGATACTCGACAAAGGCGGGTCTGCAGTCGTGGGTCACTTCAACCACTGCATCTGAGGTACCTGGGGATCCTGACGTGGAGGCTCCGATGGAAAGATGTCTTACCCATAGGCCATTATCATCCTCTAGATTGATGGGAGAAATGAAACTCTGATGTGACACGTGTATAATCAGATCATCCTGCTAAGGTTCCGCAAGTGATGCAGCTAGGACAGCCAGGGCATCATCTCAACTTTTCTGAGATCGAGGGACATTAGTAACTTATTGACGAGATGGGAAATGGGCCATTAGCTAGAGGGTGCGCTGCAACAATGGTACGATCTCTTGCTTCCTGACGATATAGTAACTATTGATTTTCTTGATGACTAGTTCACAATCCCCTTTCACATAAAAATATGGCACATCGATCTCAAGGGACAGCTCGAGGCTAGTGATAAGAGCCTGATACTGTGCCTCGTTGTTGGTGTAGCCTTACAACAATAGGAATGAGTATGGAAGGATGTCTTGCACCATGGAAATAAAGACAATACCCAGGTCCACCCTTTTGAGTCGGGGATCATTGAGTCGCCTGCTGGTGGGGCTTTGGGAAGCACCACCAATGTGTATATGCAAACATGGGATGGAATGATCTACAGAGAGGATTGCCTCATCGGGAAAATCCAGGTCCAGATACTGGTCGGTAGGAGATGGATGGGCAACAAGGAAGTCTTCCAACACTTTTCCTTTGATATATTTCTGAGGGAAAAACCTGAGGTTAAAAATCTAGATGATTACCACCCACTATGCTAAGCGTCCGATCAACATGGGGCGGTTCAGAACATACTTCAAAAGGTCTACCCGAGACACCAGCTGTACCTCATGGTGTTGCAAGTAGTATCGTAATTTCTAAATTGAGAATACCAGTTCAAGGCAGCTCTTTTTGATGGATGAGTATCTGGTCTCCATATCGATGAGCATACAACTAAGATAGTAGAGGTTGTTTTATGTCCCCTCATTATTCCTCTAGGCAATAAGGGCACTGAGAGATCGTTCCAGAATAGTCACATACATGATCAGTGGATTTCTAGAGATGGGTGGCATCAAGACCGGATGCTGGAGTAGATACTGCTTGATTTCCTAGAACATTGTTGGTCACTCTTTGTCCTATTCATACAGCTCTTCCTATATAGAAAATAAATATCTTTCCATATAACCAATAATCCTTCACTTGGATAGAAATCCTACCAAGGAATCCCTTTCATGCAAAATAAAATCAGTTATCCAAATAAGAGGTAACATTCTTCATTAAGATCTTTTATTATATTTTCATTCTCCACCCAATAAAATAGAATTATATCATGATAAAATAATAAATTTAGTATCCTATATATATTTGAAAATTTATATTTTATTTTTTCAACCTACACTTATATAAACTTCCCAATAATTGGTATCGAACATACCGTTTATGCATACAATGAACTACCACTTCCTAAAAAATTATATCGTTCATTTTTCCCTTTACGACCTCTCATGGTTAGTAATTTTTATGTTCATGCTTTTAATATATGATATAATTTATATTTATATTTAATTTTTTATTTTATAATGTATATATAAGACTACATCATTTTTGTAAGTCTGGACTACCTCCCCCTCAATGTGATGTGATTCATTAAATACAATAAATACAGCATATAATGGATGGTTTTCTAAAAATATGTGACATTTATGGCATATATAGCCTTATAGAATTATATTAAAAATATTTATCATTTGATTTTCATTATCTTAACATGAAAAATAAATGAAAGTAACGTTCACACATATGTAAGAACTACCATCTCCATGAACGATGAATTTCATTTCATATCTCAAAATATTTTGGATAATTAAAAATACATTTTTAATGAATATATATGATATTTAAATCATGGTTTACATTCCTGATATAATGAAAAAATGATCTAATTAATAAAAATTACATGTAACAAGTAAAAACATCCTTGAGAAAATATGCAATTAACACATGAAATAGTTAAAATAATTAAAGACTACTAACAAAAGGGTAATATGATACTATAATAATATCATATATTATATCATAAATAAATGAATGGTTCTAATATGCATTTTTAACATATTTTAAACCATAATACATTCTCTTTAGGATCACACAAAAAAATTAAGCATAATGTAAGGGATTTTCATCACAGTTTTTTAATATGTGAGATAAGTGTCATATTCACCACTTAAATATTTTATATAGAGTATCTAATGTCTCTTTTTATATATTATATAATGAATCAATTTATCTTCATGGTATACAAAATATTTATTTAATTTTAATCATTCATGGGAATTATGATTTCATTATTTCAATGTGTTAGGGGATACATTGGAATGTTAAAAATAATCTTCCTCGAGAATATGTTTAATGCTCAGCTTTTCCATGTTACATTATTTTGTGAATGTCATATTTCTCTTGAAACAATCACTTTCTTATGATCATTTTATGGTACATTAAATTTATAATATGTATCCATATTCTCATGAAATTTATATTATTATTTATTATCGGGTGTACCATTTATCATATATTGTTCACTTAGATAGTTATTTTATTAATCAATGAATTATTGATAAATATATATCTTTTATTCAATATGTATATTTTATACGAAACATTGTTCATGAGATAAATCAATTATTTTATACAAGATGAATTATTTTTACTGATACGAAATGGGTGGCACCCGGTTATAGATAGAACCATAATGCATCAGTAGTTTCATTAGATGAGTTATTTGGCCATCTTAGATGGGTTTTTTACACGATATTCTAAACCGTCTTGTGAAAGGTTTTGAAGGTAAAGGTACCATAAACATTGGAAGCATACATTAAAATAATTGGGAATTTACCGCATTTAGATTCTGTTATTATTTATCCATGGTATTTATTTTCTGACATATCTATGGAATTATTATATTGTTATTTTATTGATTAAATGGAACATGTTTCAGTTTCATACCTTTCCAAGTTGATTATTTGTTAACCAGTTAATTTAAAGTGCATGTGTAATAAATTATTTACCTTCCATTGACGATTTCTCTCAAAAATACGTTATTATTTAATTTTACACACCCAGGATAAGCATTTTATCTAACCATTATAATCACTATTTTCCCCAAGTTATGAATATGTAACCTTTGAAAAATCTTTCATGTTTTCAGTTTGATTCATTTTATTATGTGTCCAGTTTTATTTTCTTCTCTAATGTATTATTGGTATCAAGTATGTAATCAACCATTCCAAAACTACTATACAGCTATATCATTTGGGATTTGATTCATTTAAATAATTCTAATGCAATAAATTAATTCCATGCGTCTAGTCTCCTAGGGTCAGGGAATTACATTTGTAATAAAAAATATAAAAAACATTTAAATCGTGTTACTGATATTATGGTTAAAATTTGTTTATCGGGAGTGGGGAGGTTAATAAGTGATAAGGGTTAAAATTCCCATTAACCATGTATAAATATAATCGTGTAAAGATATTTTAACTTTATAATATCATTTCATTTATTTATTTCCATGTTCCCATTAATGTTACTCTATATTATTTGAATCAATTTTGTAATTCCATGTGTGTCCATCCACTCACATATAAACCAGATGCTTTTATACTCCCTTATCCCAAAAAATGATATGAATATATATTTTCCAATAACCGAATAAAAACATTTATAGATTTTTTATATTCATTTAGGACATTCTTATATTCCCAACCTAACCATCCAAGAAGCCTTAAGGTGCTCTAAATTAGAGGATAGAGGAAGAACTCGTATATGTGCTTACCAATCTTTTTCTTGTTTCATTCATCTTAAACAGCCAAAAAATATTATATATCCATCATAATATCAAGTAATTATTATATTCTCTATATTGAGATGTTTTTAGTATAACATTATATCCATTTTATGGGTCATTCCTAGCTGTTTGGAAATCATAGTGTCGCTCATGCGTATATGTGAACTATAACCATGACGAAGCAATGTGATTCATTTCACATTACCTATTTACATGGATATTCCTAAGGATATAATAAATTTATATATAAGATATATATGATATAATTATGATTATTTTCTGGCCAATTATTATTTACTATTCTTTTATTCTTTCTATTGAAATGTGAAACCAATACCCATTTGTAAGTGTGGACTACAACCTCCATGAAGTGTTGTAACATATTTTTCATCACCTCTTTATGTGAATTGTTGTTAAATTGTAAATATTGAATAGAAATTATACATATTTACTGATTAGTATTATAATAATTATTATAACAAGACCATGGTGAATCCATATTAACTATTGACAAGAAAAATTCAAAGAAAACAAACAAGTTTCCAGGAGAATGTTCATTTTGTTGAAGAAATTATTAATAAATAAAGAACTATAAATAGTAAAATAAAGATAAATGTTTAGTTATGTATTAATAGTATTCATGAAGTGATATATATATATATATATATATAATTTCTATTTTTTAAATAGGATTCTTGAATTCATTTAATGAAATATAGTACTTTATGTAAGGGTTTGTATTATGATATCATTTTTTTCAGGATTGTATATACTTAATATACATTGATATTATGTCTTTGGATATTATCCTTTACAAAAATATTTTATTATAATCTTATTTTACTATAATTTCCATATAATACTACCTTCAACCTCTCTTTAGTACTTAAAATTATCTATAAATATTTTAAGGAAACAATAACTAAATTCCTTTTTATTTGGAAGATATTGTCACCCTTGCTAATACGCATCAAAATTTATTCATGGATGTTTTTACCTATAGATGAAAAGTTTTAGGAACGTCCTTTTAACTATAATTTACATTACATAAAATGGTTTAAAAATTTCTTTCTTAAGAACATTTATGAAACTGATTTGTTTTCTTTTTAAAAAATTTTTAAATGAATATTATCTTTTAATGTATACTCGGAAAACAAATTATCCTACTATCATAACCATTCCATAATTTAAATAATAATTAAATTTTTTTCTGTTAATAATTTCACTAAAAATAATATTAATTATATTTTTTGCAATTTTTTGTTAAAATTTTATTAATAGAAAATTGTAATTTACTTATATATTTAATGAATGGTTTGAATGATCTTTTAATTGTATTTTTTTAATATATGTAGACATCCAATAAGGATTTTTATTCTTTACTTGGTATATGGTATTATGATTCCATACACATTTATAGATGACATTTTCTGATGATTATCATAGTATGATTACAATAAATCTTTTTTTTCATGGGTTTATGATGTTATGACGAGATAATGAATTCTTTTGTGATACCATACAATTAATTTCTTTGGATGACATGTAATTATGGGACCATGTGGTTATAGGAAACCATTTTTTTCATGGGTTATGCTATGAGGTTGTGATGAATTTGTTATGTTCTTATGGTGCACATGTGTCTAGTTTTCATAATTTTATGTTTGGGAGTAGACTAATATTTCCTTCCAGTGCACTAGGTAATGAATGATATCTCATGAGATAATACAGACAGGAATTAGGAGTTAACACAGATCCTTAAGGGACAGTGTACATTGTGATAGTATTGGGTGTGATTCTTAACTAATGAATTTATAGAATATAGAGTGAACCCAATAAAATATGATAGTGTTCAATGTCATTCTGAACTATGTGAATGATTTTTTATGATTATCAGTATACCAAAAACAAATGACATATTGTTATGATTTTCTCTCATGGATAATTATTAATTATTGATAATTCATCCCTATTATTACTTATGCATTATATTATTTGAAAACTATATAAAATGATTTATGAACAAAGATCTTTGAATGACTAGTTATGACTTTATTTATCCATGATCATGTTCTCATACCCTGAATAATGTTCTCACTTACGATAATTTATTGATATCTCTTAGGTTTACCCTAAATGAGCATCTAAGATCACACTTTTGTATGTACCTATTTTCACTAGGTTATAAAAAATGGAATTAAGTATTAAATTAATAATAAGGTATCTACTAGATTTTTTAGTTTCTACCCCTATGGTAGCTGGCAACTGCCATTGACGGTCGCTATTGATACTATTAGCGACCACCAAAAGCATTCACTAAAACAAAAATGTAAATGGTGGGAACTTTCCTACACTCGCATTATTTCCTCGATGTCCCTCACTTCATCGGCATTTGACACCTCCTGCCACCTCACCGCCACCACATGTCTCCCCCCATCGTTTCCACCCCGTCGCCTCCAATCACCCTATCACCGATTTCTGCAGACCTATCGCCCCCAACCGTTGACCACCGTTGTTCAATCCCTAACGTCAGCCTAGACTCTCCCTCTGGCCGTCATGCTTCTTCCATGATCGTCGACCCATGCTCGGGGTCCCTCATCATTAACCTCAAATACGCCCACATTCCCCAGCCTATGATCGATACCAAATAGACGTCGGTTTCAATGGAGAGTAATAGTGGCCACCGGTGGCAGTCCGTATTGAGTAATATCTATAGAGCAACTATGAATTCCAAAAGCCGTCATAGGGCGGTCTCTAAAGTGATTTAGCGACCCCCTATAGCGATCCCTAAAAGCCACATTTCTAGTAGCGGGGTTCATTGAGAGATGATATTTTTGGGATATATTTATGATATTTTATGAAACAACTTGATCATATATAGAGTCTCTAAAAAAATATTCATTTATAGTCCCCATAAATTTATTATTTTAAACTGTTTTGAAAATTCATCTAAAATAATCCAATATTTATTTATTCTATTCTTTTGGTTCCATAATTAGAGTTAAATAAGGCTACACATGTTTGATAAATGTTGATATCATTAGATTTAGTGAACTAGAAACAAAAATATCATGATTATGATTATTTTCATATTCAATGGATGAATATTAATAAATTTCATATAATATAATATAGATTGTTCTACATAAAATTATTGTGATAATTTCATAGAGTATATGTCACATAGAAAACAAATTCTAGATCACTACTTTGATGACAACCTTGAAGTTCTATATTGATATTCATAAACATATATCATATGGTCATGACAATATTATATAATAGGACACTTAGTAAATCTTGGATCACCACCACCAACAATTCTCGTGGGCTGGTAGTTAACAGTAGGAGCGATCCCCTATCTCCCAACTTTAGTAGTCCTAGGTTTGGTGACCTGTTTTGATGGTTTAAAGAACTCAAAATTGAATCCTAACCCTCAATATCCCATGATTATAATACAAAATATTCAACTAAACCATTGGACTATAAATGTGTTAAATTAAATCCAATATAAGATATATCCCACTAGAATGAATATAAAATTGTAATAGACATCTCTAAAAACAAAATAATACCAAATTTAAATCCTATTACAAATACCATAACAACCCATGAATCGGCATAGTTTTGACCATCTTGATCACAATATCCCTCATTGAATCATATAAAATAGTTAATATATATGTAGAGTGACTATAAAATGTATACATGGTTGGATCATTCTAAAAGTATCTCAATAAACTATTAAATGATAATATTAATTACCCTGTGATCAAACAACAGAAATAAACAACACCTACTTATTTCAACAAATTACCCTTCCTCACTAAATATAAGACACCAAATTAGGAATCCATATAAAATAAAGTAATAATAATAGTGGCCCTATAACAACATGACCACTGATTTTTAGTTATAACCTAATGAGAATAAATCATTTCCTATGATCCCTTCTCTATACACCAATAAATGATCCAACTTTATATCACGTATCAAAACTCAATTTGCATATCATATATCATGACACCAACAGAATATATAATATAATGTGCCTAGGGAAGTAGGGTTCCATGAACATGTTGGACATTAAACATGTATCCTCTTTTCACTACACATGACCACTAAAACATGTATCATCATCCACCACTGGTATCACTGGATTCACTTCTGAAGGGAGAGTGTGGGAGAGGGTAGAAAACCATTCATATCATCCCCATCCAAGACGTTATTGAAAACATGACATAGTGCCTCGGCATGTCAGTCATGCTACCCAACGTCGGCGGGCTGTATATGAAATTCCTAAGATAATACAAGTATATAATAGTCTCACACAAGACCACACTTATAGGATCACACTTGAAATGCCACCTGAACGACCACCAATTCACTACTAATATTGTGTGACTAAGGGATACCAATAAAACAGAACAACCAACCCAAACTCATCACATAAGTATCACAACATGATTTCTATTTCACATTATTTATTAAACAAATAATATACCAATATTCATTAATTTAGTGATTAGTTTAAATTCAGAAAAAAATTATATACCCATAACAACATTTATATAAACAATTTTTATTCAATTTCTACTAAGTCATTACCATGTAACCACCACAGTTAACCATTGTATGACAACTATTGAAACAAATACACAAGAAAATAAGGCCACCAAGATAACAAAATCCATTCCCATCAGGCCATAAGCAATAATGTCCACCAAGATACAAAAAATAAGGGAAACAAGATACACACATAAAATCAAGAATTAAAAAACATATTACACATAGTATAAAGATTTACTATGTTTATATATTTAATAAATTAATTAGTATTCTCAAATAAATCCATAACTACAATATGAAATCCAGAAAAACAACATTATAATCATCATAATAACCATTAACCATATGAAGATCACATTATTCCCTTTATATTTCATTATTCTAGAATATTTTATTAATTATTCCAGTTCATAAAATCCATAGAATAAAATGAAAAATCATGAAAATCTCAATGATACAAATAAAAGAGGGAGAACTCAAATACCTAACCTAAAAAAGAATTTTTCAGTTTAATTTTACGAAACCATTGTAAGAGAGTATGAAATGTGATGATAAAAATATGAAATTAATCATAGAATCAATACAAAATTTAGTGATATCCCATAAAAATCATATTCCAATAATCCATAAACTATATTCAAAAAATCCATTTTGATATAACTGAATAAAAAAAGAATAATTTTAATATTAACATAATATAACCCATAATGAATCATCAATATTTATGCACTAGAAGATGAGTATGAAGGCCAAGGACTAGAGGGTGTTTGGACATAAAAAATACCTATGGAATTACATGTGGTGTAATAAAATTAGATATAGAATTAGGAAAATTGGAGATATGGAGGATTTATAGATAGCGTTGAAATCATGCCATTCATGGTGTGAATGGCTAATTTAATCCATGAACCTCACAATGTTCCCATCCACTAAAAAATGAAGTGATTACTCTAATAGACTTGGATGGGATTTCATGATGTAAATAAAAATTCCATACCATGATTTATCTGAATCAAGAACCCTAATATTTTTAATGAACAATCAATACATGAAGAAGATTTCATTCCATTAACCAAAAAAATAAGAAAATATAGAACAAGATGTGAATCCACCCAGTGAGTCATTACACATTGTGATGGATTATTTATTATGAAAATCACCACTTATAGTTACAGATTTTACTCTAGATAATATTCACCCTTTATTTGAATCATACAATGGATTCCTCTACAGATTTCCCCCAATGTAATGTGAAAGAAGGATCGAAGACTTGACATTAAATAACTCCCAAATAATTCATATCCTCGAGAGTAAAATAGAACTATAAAAAGGATATTCAACACCAACTACAAGGAACAACCAACACTCTCCCAAGATATACTTATCAAACATGGATGAAACCATATCTCACTAAAAAAATAGGGTTAAGAAACATAATAGTATAAAATCAAACTGCCGTATTAATAATATAACAGTAAAATAAAAAAACCAGGAAAAAACTAGAGATATTTGGTAAGTATTTTGGACTCCCACTCCCATGTACTATCATCCATGATTTCATGACCCTATAGGACTCCGACTAAGGGAAACAAATTCCATCAAAATTGTTTCTTCCAATGGAAAATAATGATAGATCATTCCTTGATTGTTTGATAATCCTCAATATCCAACTCCCTCAGTAGATGAATTACAATCCATCATAATGATATCATCGAAGCTAGAACATATGGAAGACATCATGAACCTTGATAAGATGTAGAGTTAGTTCATAGCCATAAGCCACTTATCCAATATATTCCACCACTATAAAGGGTCCAAAAACCCCGGGCGAGTGCTTGATTCCCTATCCTAACCTGCATACACAATACCATGGGAAAAATATGAGGAAAATATGGTCTTAAACCTCAAACCCTATAATTATCCTCCACCAATGTGCATAAAGATTCGATATGAATTATGATATGTTAATCGTCTCAAGAACCACATAGATCCTATTTTTCATTCACCATACCAGGTCAAGCCTAATAACTCTTTCCTACACAATACCAATCCAGATCATCGAGGATCGACATGGCCCCCTATTTAATGACTCACATAGTGTAATATTGATGGATGATTGGTATTATTTTAATATAATAATCTCAACCAATGTTAGGTGTCACACCCAAAATCCATTAAACTCCAATGTGCATTCCTATGACATATCCTCAAGCATCGAGATGGTCAGCTCCATCTTCTCATCCATCTAGGGGATGGATGTACTATTAAGGTTTAACTATGTTCTAAAGGTCCATTTTAATCCCTTATAAACTCATGAAGTATAATAAGGATATCATTCATAAATTATCTTTCTTGGGGATCCATGAAGCCTCAATATATCCTATTTTTACTGTCTCTCTATGAAATTAACGATACAAGACTTCTATATTTTTAGAATGTTATCTGACTTGATTAGTGGATCTATTATCACCCAAATATCAACCTATATCCCTGATCACCTGGAAAATGGTGAAACTATATATTGATATTTCCTATCACTTCTTCTTGGGGACACCTAAATCATATATTAAACAACCAGAAAAACCACATCTTGCCTTCACCTATTGGTATACAAGAAATCATGCCATGACTACGTTGTTGACATCTTCATCCCTGGCTAAATACTCAATTAGTCCATTCGACATATTTTATATTCTAGGGTATTAATCTACATGTACGATATAAAAATCATGGTTTACCCCCTCATAAATCATTAACATGACAAACAAGATTCCAAGAATACAACTAGAATGTTGGTCATCCTCTGGCCATCCCTCTAGGGAATCACTGTAAACGATCGATTCATGTATCACATGTACCTATAATTATACCCATTTAAATTATTATACCTTCTATAATATTTATTCTTATAGTATCATATAGAACATGTATCCTTATAAATCAACACCATCAACTCATATATGAAAATCTACTAACATATATATATATATATATCCCTTTAGGCGTCCTCATATTCTTGAACTCTTCCCCACGAATTCCCACTCAACATGTTTTCTCTAGGGTTTCCCCTTCCAGTTTTGTAAGATATATTGAAATAAATATCTAAAATAATATCTATACATTCAGATTTTTATACTTTCAGGGTATGATGGTAAAAAACTTAACAAAGGATTTTATTATCCACAAAGACCAAAAAGTATTACTCAATAAGGTAATGTCTCCATATATTTAGGGGACTGTAATTTTTCTATCTCTAGATCATGGGTGGTAATGTTGCACTCATGGAGGTTTAAATATCATTACTCATTAAATATCACTACTTAGCGATGCATCAAGACACATCCAAACCCCATGTCAGAAGTATCACATAACAACTCAATAATCACACCCTCATCAGGGAATAGAAGCAATTAGGTGATGAATAACTACTCCTTCATGTTGTCGAATGAAGGTTGGCAATGATGAGTCCTAAATAATATTAGACCTTATTTGTTAGGAAGATCAATTGGGAAACCAACCAAAAGAAGTCGGACATAAACCTTCAATAATATCCAGCTATACCAATGAATCTATAGACATCTTCAATGTTCTTGGGTGATTCCCATGACATAACTATCTCAAACATGGAAAGATCCACTTTTACTACCTAATGAGACCCCAAATGCACACAGAAATGAACCAAAGACATCCAAAAATATAATCTTGAATAATATAAAACACATTTTGTTGGGTATGAAAGTGTTTTCAAAATGTTCTGTAGGTGCTCGACATTCTACTACTTAAGACATAATAAAATTAGAATTTCTTCATTGAACACTACTATTAACATTTCCACTAACCCATAAAATTCCAGGTTTGCGACCTCCAAGAAAAAAGATGTATTATTTGTGAAATAAAAATTGATTAATAAAAATATAAAGTTTCCATATGAGAACTAGAAAAAAAATCATTTGAATATATATCTCATTCACCATCGGTTGACGATATAAAGTCAAAAGATCTACCTTATAAAACCAACTAGCTCCCCTCAATAGGTAAAAGAGGTTTCCAATTCATGGAAGTGGGTAAGGATTCTTTTTTTAATGGTTGGGGCCGAAGACACATTTTATTATTAATCCAAAGCAAAGAACTCTTTTAACTAGGTAGAGGGAAATCCATTACATAGCCCAAAGGCCCAGTGGGCTTGTAGCCCATTACATAGCCTTTAGGCCCAAATTTTTGGCCCAATAGCCATTCTGTGAATAGTAACCCACCTGCTACTGTACCCGCATAGTACCGCTGCTGCTACAGTGCCCTGCAACCGCTACATTACTCACCGATGTACAATGTCGCCACTGCTACAGTACAACTACCGTACTGGTATAGTACCATGCGCCCAATGGGTTTTGAACCCCGATTTTTTATGTAGGATTACGAGTTGATTACCACCAAGACAAACCACAACTACAATTGGGTAATGATTCTTGATCATATCCTAATTTATCATATTTTATTCTATAAAAAATCATATATAACTATTCATTTTATTGGAGAATAAATCTGGATGTATTCATTTGGGATATACAAGGCCAAATAAGTCTCTTCTGAATCAATTCATGGATCTAAATTATTATCCCCTACAACACAAGGATGCCATCTCAAAAAGAGGCATCAAAATCAATGTTGAACCACGACACAACCCAATCCAAAACTCAACATAACATCAATCAGATAATATCACAAACCCATCTAGAAAACATCAATAAATTCAATAACAACATTTGGGGTCCTCACCACACAGACTCTCATTAGGAATATTGATGAATTAGAGGTTAAGGAAATAAGGGTATCCTCTCACCTACCCCCCATACAGAAACAACTCTAGGGAACACCGTATTTCATTCTTTCCCATTAGAAAAATCAAGGATCCTCTAAGGGAAAATAATCATAGATAGTATTTAAATAGCATGATTATGTCTGCAATAAAAAATATAATAAAATGTTTGATGGTTCACAAACATTAGTCATTATAATCTCTACATATAATATAATCTAACCAAGCCACTAAATATAATAGATAAAATTTTGGGTGTAGAAATCCTATCAATGTATAATACCAATTATCATACCATGATAGGTTCTACAAAAGAGTAGAAATCTCCCAAATCAAATAATTAAAAATGAAGGGTAGAAGAAAAATGATCATACATTGCATGACCTTTTCAACCTCTATAACCAAAACCATTATGCAATGCATATAGTCTGTAATAGCTCATATTCCTCACTATATATGACCACCACATCCATGCTTTGGTTGGGGTGCCCAGTGTATATGGAATTAATCAATATTACCTTTTTTAAATCCACCTCCCACTAGAAAAACATAAGAATACGGGACTTGTTGTTGAACATATGATAGAGGGACCTATTGCTGAATCTAGATCTGGATTTACTGTAACTTCTTCGGAAAGGGGGTCAGAATACCCAAGTGAAACTGAGCATCTGAGGAAGAATGGAACTTTTGATGGCTGTAATTATATCCTCCTTATAAAAATCACCAAATAGAAGAGATCTCTATAGACACATGAAAAATATCATCCCTTAATAAAATGGATACTAGATACTAGGGTTATTATCATTTCAATCAAAACCCATATTTTCCCGTTGTCTATGAAACAAAACCTCATTCCATGGTCCATATAGGACACTACATGATTTTAACTAGGATTTCTCTATTCCTATTATGAACCCTCTCCATAACCTCTTCCTTATACACCTCCAAACACGTAGGAAATAAAAATAAAGTAACTATATAATAAATGGTACGGAGTAACACCTCATCCATGTTCTATTCATTATGATCTCCATCTATGTGGACTTCAAGATAATATTATAGGATATCCTTAAAATTTATCCCCATCCCCATAATACTCATTCTCCCATATTGAAGTGAAAAAATTATACATATTCACCACCTTCACTAAATTTGATAGGTATTCAAAACAGAACTCACGTTGGTTGTCGTGCCATAAAACATCAATAACCTTCCACTCCCTAAGATACAATATACACCATTAACATGAAAATCCAATAATTTGGATAATATATATTGGAATTCAATACTATTTTCAGTCTCAAATAAATCCAAAATAAATCTATAACTCATCTATATGATGTTTCATATAAATATCAGATATGTTACCATTCTGAATTTCGAATAAATAATTCTAATATTACCACAATGTCTTCCACCACTAATCATCATTTATTTCTGGATCAAACCTCCAAAAATATACATAAGTTTAACAAATAATACTTTTCGACTCCGACAACACGAGGGATGTGACATAATTTTTACTTTTGAATGAATTTACAATTACATATGTGTGAAGATGTTAATTTATTAGATTCATTCTATTAATTTATTTACAAAATCCTAGAACCATCCAATTCAAAATATTACTCAAGAAAATATGATTAATGTACCTATCATATTTACCTACCTTGTAGGTTGAATCACATTACCATGATAATTAAGATAACATAAGGTCCTTATCTTAGAGAATTTGGGACCCTAAAATCATGTCTCATATATTATGTCCCTCAATTTCATTACAGACTATGTTTATAAGACCCCACACTTCTCTAGGAACCCTCTCTCACTAAATTTTTTTTCTACTATTTTGAATTATATAAATGAACATTTTTCATATTATAAAATACGGTTTTAGATATATTTGGTTCTTATAAAAGTTGAACTACTGAAGGATAGAAGTGGAACGTAGCTCGATAAAAGATATTAAGATAGTGACCAATCTATGTAGTCCATATTCTAGCTAATGGGTGAGGTAGTAGCATAGTAATGATAAAATAATCCCACCCATTATTTTTTGAGAACCAATAGATAGCCTATGAATGCATGAAAAAATGGTTATCCTATTAGAAACCCGATATTCAACTGATGGAGACCCATGAACCTAAAAGTGTGGGTTCTTGATCAAGTGGTTTCTTTGATTAACACCACTGGCTAGCCGGTTGTAGCTACTAGATTGCATGTGGAATCATTTTTTGTTGGATTATATTGGAGAGTAGTCCTATTTTCTTCCCATATAACCCCATTTATGTCAAATAATTCCTGATTTTGATCGTAACATAGTATTTATGATTTTGAAGGGTTATATATGGATTCCTCTTCTTACCCATGAAAATACAATACCCATGGATCAATTCTTTGATCCTTATGAGTGGAATTAGGGAAATTAGTGTTTCAAAATAATCCAACCATTTGATGTTGGGTTCCATATTCTATTTTTTAGGTAGGTATTTTATATCAATTCCATAAGGATAATTTGTTTCTCAAATATCTGAAACCTGTATGATCATTCTATAACTACATACACTTGAATACCATTATTCTTAATTATCCTCTATGACATAAAATCTCACATTTATACCTCCCATAGACCCCATTATGTATTATAGAGTTTGAGAATTATACTTTTGGATACTAAAGAGTGTTTCATAATCTTAATGTTGAATCAAAACTATAAAATTATAACCCATGATTTGTTTAAAAAATAGGGAATTAGTTATGTAATTTTGTGAGATTACGACTCGCTCTTCGGGAACCCTAAAGGAGGAGAGGGCGCTCTGAGGTTGGCGGCTCGCCCGTTCGGGCGGCGGCGATGGCCGCCACCCCCGCCCTTCTCCGGCAACACCAGGTAGCCCCGGCGTACCCCTCTCCGTTCTCGGATCCTTCTCTCCTACCCGACTTTCCCCAGATTACTCTTTGCCCTAAAGTCCCGTCCCTTCACCGAGGGGCTCCATCGCTTCCGCTCTCCCTACAGGAGTTTTCTGAGGCTTCTAACCTCCATGGGATATCCCTAATAGCTCGATTTGGTCATAAGATCCCTTCCCTGGACAGTTTCGCTCGCTTCGTCAATGAATCTTTACCCCTTCAAGATCGCGTCGTCGTCGGGCTCCTGGACTATCGTCACTTCTCTCTGCGGTTTTCCAATGATGACGATCTTGCTTCATTTTGGTCTAATGGTATTCGTTCTTGCGGGGGTCTACGTTTCTTTCTCCTTCGGTGGAGCTACGACTTTCATTGGAAGAGGGATTCGTCATCTGCGGCCATCTGGGTGAGTTTTCCAGGTCTTCCCCTTCCCTTCCAGAACCCCTCTATTCTGCAATTCTTAGGTAATCTGGTTGGAAGGTTTTTGTCCTTTGATGAGCGATCGAGAACGATGTGCCATCCGATGGAACCCCGAATATGTGTGGAAGTCGACGTATCCAAACCGCCTGTTGAAGAGGTATGGATCGAGGTGGAAAATGAGCTTCGGTGCCACCAACCGGTGTCTTTTGAGAACTTGTATGACTACTGCACTTCCTGTTTCCGACTGGGCCATCTTGAACAGGGCTGTCGTAAACTATTTCAGAAGTCTTCAACCTTGGCTGATAGAAGAATTGCCCCGCCAGAGTTGCAAACAGCGGGCATCGCGAAACCCTTTGGCTCTAGTGTTTCACTGCAGGAGGATGCGGCTGCAACACCTGTGGACAATGGTGTGAGTATGCTTGAGAGAAATTTGGCTTCACCTTCTAAGCAGGATACCTCAATGCCTAATCGCAGTACCCAAATTGAAGAGTCTTCAAAGCCAGCTCCTACCTCACCTGAAGCTAGGGTCAAGGATGTATTCAACAGGTTGATCGGAGATCTTAATGGTATGAAACAACCATTGGCACAGTCTTCTCAGTGCAATGCTGCAGGCATGGACACTGAGTCTGGTTTCAATGGTAACCATTCTGAGATGGTAAGGGTTAATGTGGAAACTCAGGAGGGAATTCTCGTGGCTCCTGGTTCTGGTCCTGACGAGGAGGCGGTTTGCTCACCTAGAAATGATAAAGGTGACGCTTCTTCGGGAGGCACCAAGACACCAACAGGGAAGTGCTGGACCCAAAATGGTGTTGACACATTCAATTCCTTTGGCTGTTTGGACTCCATTGAGTCTAACAAGGTTGAAGGGGATGGGCAGATGAAAGAGTGCTGTCGTGGGCTCCCTCAAATGATTAGTATGATTTTGGGGTACTTAGGTGCAGCAGAGTGGCTGACCAAGGTCGTCTCTCAAAGGAGGAAGTGAATTTAACTACTTATTAGAGGTTTTCTAAAAAATAAAATAAAAGAGAATAAAATAACTACTTGAAAGGATGGGGGTGGTTTTTTTTATAGTTTATGAACCTAGAGGAAGTTTTCTGGAAGAAGATTGCATTTTTTTGTTTTTAGTTTTGAAATGAAGTTTGATTAAAATGACACAACAAAAAGATGTTTGTTTTGACAACATTTAAAAGATGTAATCGATCTAACTCTACCTCTTCAATAATTTATTAATCATTATCATTTAAATTAACATTCACTTAATTATTATCCCTTAATTTGTTAAATCCCGAACCCTACGGGAATTAACTTTACCACGAAGATTGAAATGAATTTTAACCTTAGGCTAACTTCGGAACATGCAATCACAACACCCTTCTTTGATTGATGTTCTAAAATTATCTTATGGTCAGTGGTAAATTAAGGCACATAACCACTCTGTAAATGAGGATTAATTGAGTTTAGGGATTATATTTTAACTCTACAAATTGATCCCATGTGGTTTTGAATTACCGGTTATGGTTGCGCTCTCACTGTTCACACAAATCCCGACCACGCGTGTTTTGTGTTAACTATTCAATTGCTTGCTTAGTTTCATTTAAATTTAAAACTCAATTAATAGATCATAATATGTGAATTACAGTATCTCATTGATTCAAAATAAATGAATGATGAAGGATAGAGGTCGATCGATTACTATAAAGAACTACTCTTCCATGGGTGGTGTAGTCATCGTGGAGACGTTTTTCATAAGCAACGGATTGAAAGGGTAGAACCCAATCTTGTCTCCACTCTTGATTCCAACCCAATTAAGAAGATTAAGACAAGAAGAATAGGGATGAACACAGAATATTATTTGAAGAAAAATTCAAGAAACAAACATGAAAGAAAAGAAATACAAAAAAAAAGAGGTGAGAGAGGAGAGCCTTTTTGGAAGAGAGGTTTGCACAAAGGCTTACTTCTTCCAAGAGTTGTGAGGGGCTCCCAAGAGACACCCTGTCGGCCACACCTTCCCCAAGCCTCGACCAGCCCTCTCAAAGAGTTAAAAACCCCTTTAAATAGAGTTTGTGAGGGCTAGGGATACATAACTTTTTAAGTGTGAAATGAAAAACTCGGCCAAATATTTTATTCCAACTTGCACCGCCCATTGGACCTCCAAAACGCGTGAATTGACCGCCCTTACAGAAGGATTATTTGTGCCGAATCATGTCCCCGAGCTTCCCTCAAATTTTGGGCTCCATACAAGCCAGTATGTAGACTATATGGCCCAAATACAGAACTCATGTCTATTCTGCCGAGTCCAGCCCACCATTGGATTAATTGATCATTTACTCCATCCGAATGCACTATTTAGCTATAGTGTCCTGAATGAAAGTTGTATAAAATGAAGTTAGGAACACTGTGACAAAATTCCAAATTCAAATAATAAATATGAAAATATTTAGCTTCGAAATACTACATTGAACTATAAAGGGTAAAACTGGAATTTTCATCAAATATTCAAATGAATGATCTAATTCCAAATACTTTCTAATTAAACATATTTAACACAATGTGAGGAAATTATATCATTTATTACAAATAAAATATTCCACAAAATAGTGTTTTATCAACTCCCCCACACTTACCCTTTTGCACTCCTGAGGAAAATCACATTTCAAGTAAACAACAATATAAAATCAAAACCAATTTTAAAACACATATCTTTAAGATCAATCAATTTCACACCAAGAATAAAAAGATATCATGCCTCATAAAAAACCTTATTTCAAGTTATCCATTTATATCATTCAATATAATTCCACTTCATTTATCCTCCCATGCACAAAACACTTACCTCGCTTGAATTTTCTCTCATCACTTAAATATCAATTTTTTTTTTTCAATGTCTTTCTCATCCAAACTCATACAAGGGTCACCATAGGCTTGATAGATTCCTAAATCGCTACCCGATGTGAGTCAAGGACATATCTTTATCATGAGGACTTTTCAAGGTTGTTCTGTGGCTTTCGGTTTGTAGGATTAAGATGTGAAAAACTCTGAGGCTGAATGAGGAGGGCTTGACTCTTTTGAAGCAAAATTGCATTAATCTAATTTTCACTTAAATATGGTCTTCTCTTCAATCCCCATAGTATCAATTCAGCTCCATCATCATAAAAAGTCATGAAAGGTTTACACCATTCATCATTTCAGCATAAAAAATGTCAATCTTCTCAAACATGATTTTCTTGAAAGCTCTAGATGGGCACAACTTTCCACCTCAATTAGAATCTCTAGAAAAAGGCACAGCTTCACTTATCATGAAAGCTCCAGAAAAGGCACAGCTTTCAATATAATGACTTTCTTTAGCAGCAAACAAATCTCTTCAAAATTTAATTTTCCACCCAAAGTATCACAAAATGTGGTATCAAAATCCAAGACAACTTCCGCCACACTTAAGCTCAACTAGATTATGCAATTTCACTTCAAGAGTTGGTTGGATAGGGAAAATTGGCTTGTAATGTGGCTTAACCTAACAGGCTGTGCATGGATTCTAAGGGATACAAGGATTAAATATTCAAGGTAGGCCATTATAAAAAAGGATTCTTTGAAATATGGGCTTTAATACCAAACAAATGCCTCAATCATTTAAACATATGTACCTCAAACCCTCAAGTTTTGACATGAATAGATCAAATTCTGGTTAAATCAAGCATGGTTTGGTTCTCTCAAGAAGTGAGGTGAATGTAATGAATATGAAAAATAATGGTTTAGAAGCCTCACAGGAAAGTGATTTCAAATATAAAGACAGTGAGATTGGCATGGGATTCAAAATTCAGTGTACTTTTCATGAAATTACTAAATATTTGAACTTGAAACAAAGTCATTTCAGCATTCATTTAAGCTTAGTTTCAAGGGGTAAATTGTTTCACTTATTGATATGGATTTAAAAATGGTGATGAGAATCATTTCAGCTCAAAATGTTTCAAAAAACACAGAAAATTGTAAAATAAACACACAAAATTTGAAAAACACACAATTTTTTTTTGGTTTTTTTTAAACAGAAAAACAATTGAAATTACTAAACTAAAAGGTTCCCTCCCCCACACTTAAAATATTGCATTGTCCTCAATGTGAACCCGTGAGATGATATATGCACATGAAATGCAGAATTTTTAAATAGGACAAATAATATAAAAGTGAAAGGGTTAAGAACAGCCTGATGTGATCAAGTGATGATGGGGTCATGCAGTGTGATAAAATCCACTGCATCAGTAGGATGTCCCTCAATGTATCTCTTCAAACGTTGCCCATTGACTGTAAAACTCCTTCCAGTGTCCTCTTGTGTGATCTCCACTGCACCATAAGGAAAAACATTAGACACAATATAAGGACCTAACCATCTGGAACGCAACTTAACATGCATCAACTTCAGTCGTGAACTATAGAGAAGGACTTTCTCTCCAACATGAAACTCCCTTGGTTGGGTCATTTTGTCATGAGCTGCTTTTGATCTTTCCTTGTAGAGCCGTGAGTTCTCATATGATGATAGTCGAATCTCCTCAAGCTCTTGAATTTGCAACTTCCTTTGAATTCCAGCTTGGGCCAAATCCATGTTACATTTCATTATAGCCCAATATGCCCGATGCTCGACTTCCACGGGGAGATGAAACGCTTTCCCAAAAAAAATCCGAAATGGGAACATACCAATGGGGGTCTTGTATGCTGTCCTATAAGCCCACAATGAATCATCCAAGCGCTTGCTCTAATCCTTCCTATTTGGCTGCACGGTTTTCTCCAAGATTTGTTTCAACTCACGATTTGAAACCTCAGCCTGGCCATTTTTTTGGGGTGGTATGGTGTTGATGTTTTGTGTGTCACCCCATACTTTCGAAGGAGGTAAGAAAAATTCCTATTGCAAAAGTGTATCCCTTTGTCACTGATGATGGCCTTTGGTAATCCAAACCTGCAAAAAATCTGTGCTTTGACAAAGTCCACAACAACATGAGAATCGTCAGTCTTGGTGGCCTTGGCCTCCACCCATTTACTCACATAATCAACAGCAACCAAAATATACAAAAATCCAAATGAACTAGGAAAAGGACCCATAAAGTCGATGCCCCATACATCAAAAATATCACAAAATAGTATGGGTTTTTGGGGCATCTCATGTCTCCTAGAAATGTTCCCAGTGTGTTGGCAACGAGAGCATGACTTACAAAACAAATGGGCATCATGGAACAAGCTAGGCCAATATAATCCAGAGTCTAAAACCTTCCTGGCTATCCGTTGGGGTCCAAAGTGTCCACCACATGCAAGTGTATGACAGAATTGTAAAACAGACTCAAACTCATGATCAGGAATACACCTCCTAATAACTTGGTCACTACACATGCGCCAGAGGTAAGGATCATCCCACACATAAAACCTAGAATCACTTTTTAATTTTTGGACTTGATGTTTCGTTAAATTTGCAGGGATTTCAGAAGCAACAATGTAGTTAACTAAATCAGCATACCAAGGATGCGTACCTGAGATGGTATAGAGATGCTCATCAGGTAATGTGTCCCGAAGTGGTACCTGATCCAAGGTGTCATCCTCTAGTGTGTGAGTAAGCCTACTCATGTGGTCTGCCACCATGTTTTCTGACCCCTTTTGTCCTTTATCTCGATGTCAAACTCTTGAAGAAGGAGCATCCAACGGATAAGTCGTGGCTTTGCATCTGGCTTCTTCAGGAGGTACCTCAAAGCTGCATGGTCAGAAAAAAAAACTACTTTAGAGCCCAATAAATATGAACGGAATTTATCTAAAGCAAATATGACAGTAAGAAACTCCTTTTCCATGGTTGTGTAGTTTGATTGGGATGGATCCAGTGTCCTCGATGCATAAGCAATCACATGTGAACGTCCCTCCATCCTCTGAGATAACACAGCTCCAACCGCGAAGTTGGAGGCATCACACATAAGCTCAAATGGAAGGTCCCACCGTGGGGGCTGTATGATTGGTGGAGTGGTCAGACACTTCTTCAGCTCATCAAATGATACCCTGCATGAATCATCAAAATTGAAGTCAATATCTTTTTGAAGCAACCGAGATAAGGGTAGAGCGATCTTACTAAAATATCTGATGAAGCGTCGATAAAATCCAGCATGCCCAAGGAATGATCGAACATCACGCACACATGTAGAATATGGGAGGAATGAAATAATGTCTACCTTAGATTTATCAACTTCAATTCCATGTTGTGAGAATATATGACCTAAGACAATTCCCTTTTCGACCATGAAATGACATTTTTCAAAATTTAAGACCAGATTCTTCTCAATAAAACGATGCAACACATCACCCAAACTAGAGAGACATTCATCAAATGAGGAACCATAAACTGTAAAATCTTCCATAAATACCTCCATGCAGGTCTCAATGAAATCTGAGAAAATACCCACCATGCATCTCTGGAAGGTACCTGGGGCATTTCAAAGTCCAAATGGCATCCTTCGGTAAGCAAAGGTACCGAATGGGCAGGTGAATGTTGTCTTCTCCTGGTCCTCTACTGCAATGGGAACCTGAAAATAGCCTGAAAATCCATCCAAGAAACAATAGTTTGTCTTCCCAGCTAGTCTCTCAAGCATCTGGTCAATGAATGGAAGTGGGAAATGGTCCTTACGCGTGGATTGATTTAGTTTCCGATAATCGATACACACTCACCAACTGTTTTGTACTCTCACAGGAACTAACTCATCATTTTCATTTTTTATAACAGTGAAACCAGTTTTCTTTGGTACAACCTGAACAGGGCTAACCCATTGTGAGTCAGAAATAGGGTAAATGATACCCACCTCAAGTAATTTTTCAACTTCTTTCTTAACAACTTCTAGGAGGGTGGGATTAAGTATCCTTTGTGGCTGTCTCACTGGTTTAGCCCCATCCTCCAAGAGAATCCTATGCATGCAAATGGAGGGGCTAATACCTGATATGTCTGCCAATGTCCAACCAATTTCCCTAATGTTATCTCTCAAAAGATTCAAAAGTTTTTCTTCATGTTCAAAAGAGAGATTGTTAGCAATTATGACAGGTAATCTATCACCACTGAGCAAGTAGGCATATTTGAGATTTGTGGGCAATGGCTTGAGTTCCAATGTAGGTGGGTGATGTATGGATGGAGAAATTGATGCAACAGACATATCTGCACAATGAACATTAGTATCAGAATAAAAATCATCACAATCAGAGAATAAAGCACCAAATCCATCAGCATACTCAATAGCCATGTCATAATCAGAGTTCACATGATCAAAATTAGAATATGATTCCATTTCAAAATTAAATCTTAGAGAGTCTTGTTCCTTAAAAATGGGTGTAGAAGTATTCTTAGACATAAAACTAGAACCAATACTTATAATCTCCCTAAGCATAGGACAATCCAATTCCAGGATGTTTTTACTTGGTGGTTCAAAATGGGAGATAACAAAAGCAGAATGGTCCTCTGAGGGGTACTTCATGGAATCCATAACACTAAATATCACAACTTCATCTCCAAACTCCATGGAAAGTGTACCCTCATTGACATTTATGATAGTTTTTGCAGTTTTGAGGAAGGGTCTACCTAAGATAATGGGGGCATGAGAACTTACCTGATCATCCTCCATGTTAAGCACATAGAAGTCTGCTGGAAAGTTCATGTCTCTTACCCGAACAAGTACATCCTCAAGAACTCCCGCTGGATATGCCGTAGCTCTATTTGCCAATTCCACCACTACTCTTGTTGGCTTCAACTCACCAACCAGAAAGGAAGAGAATACAGAGTGAGGCATCACATTTATGGAAGCTCCTAAATCACAAAGAGCATCAGAGAAGTGAAACTCCCCTATGGTACATGGGATGGTGAATGTCCGTGGATCCTTGCACTTTGTTGGCATTGCTAGATTTGGTGTAATGAGTGCCGAGACATTCCTTCCAAGGTTGATCCTCTCATTCCCCTTGATCCCTCTTCGATTGGTACAAAGTTCTTTTAAGAATTTTGCATACCTTGGAATTTGATTAATGGCTTAAAGTAGAGGAATGTTGATCTCCACACGCTTGAATGTGTCCAAAACCTCCTTTTGCATTGCTTCTTCAGCCATCTTCTTGGTTTGAACAACCCTGTTTGGAAAAGGAAGGGGTTTAGGAAGAACATCATCAATCTTTTTCTTACCTTTATCTTTCTCCTTGGATTGCTAATCAGTTGGTATGGAATGCGGCTTCTCTGAAGTTGAGGTGAATCCTGGTGGAATGGTAGGTGCAGATGTATCTTTCATTTGCTTCCCACTTCTCAATGTGATGGCACTATCATTCCCCTTTGGATTTGGAGTGGGTTGGGAAGGTAGATTTCCAGAATTCTTACTCACAAGTTCATGGAGGGCGGTGGCAATCTGGCTCATTTGAGTCTTTAACTCCCTCAGCTCTGAACTTTGACTCTTCAGCTCATTCTGTTGATTAAGAACAATTTGCTTCAATAGATCATCAGTATTAGAATCTACCTTTGGTGGGGGATTCCCTTGTTGTTGGCTTGTTGATTCTTGGGCTTCAAATCTCCTTTGGGGTTGTTGGAAACCCTACTGGTAAGGCGGAGGCTGCTAGAAGTTTTGTTGAAAAGGGGGCCTTTGTTGTTGCCCAGAGCCATAACTCATGTCCGGTTGATCTTTCCACCCTTGGTTGTATGTTGGATCAAACTTCTTTTGGGGATATGGTTGTTGTTGTTGCTGCTGAAATGGTCTCCCAGGGAACACTGCTGCACAATCTTCTGTTTCTTGGAGTTGTGGGCAACAGTCAGTTGGGTGGCTTGTCTCAGTGCAAATACCACAAGCCCTTGAAGGAGGGGGTAGAGATGTCTTTTGTGCCAATGCAACCTGCCTCACCATAGTTGTCAATTCGTCCAACTTAGTATCAATCAAATGACTTTCAACAGAAGAATGACTTACCTGATGTACTCTCCTGACATGTGGTGTACCTCTATCACCAAATTGTTGGGTGTTTTGGGCCATCTTGTCGATCAACGCTCGTGCAGCTACTGGTGTCTTGTACACCAATGCTCCTCCAGCTGCAGCATCCACCATGCTCCTCTCCATGGGTGTGAGTCCTTCGTAGAAGTTTTGGATGAGGAGTTTCTCACTTATTTGGTGATGTGGGCAGCTTGCACACAACTTCTTGAATCGCTCCCAGTACTCATACATTGACTCCCCTTGGGCTTTCTTGATCCCTGATATCTCCTTTCGAATGGATGTGGTCCTTGATGCTGGAAAAAATTTTTGCAAGAAAATACGTTTCAAATCGTTCCAACAAGTTACATCTTCGGTTTGTAAATAATACATCCAATCTTTCGCAGCTCCATCAAGTGAGAATGGGAATGCTCTTAGTTTGATTTGATCTTCAGGAACATTTCTAGGTTTTAGGGTTGAGCAAACCACATTAAATTCTTTCAAATGTTTATTGGGATCCTCACCAGAGAGGCCATGAAACTTTGGAAGTAAGTGAATTAATCCAGATTTCAATTCAAAGTCTGATTCGAGATTTGGGTATGCAATACAATTTGATTGATAGTTAATATCAGGTGCAGCCAATTCTCAAATGGTTCTATTAAGTTCATTTCCATTATTTCCAGCCATTGGTTCCTCTTTTATGTTTGAATTTGAATTGCTTCCAATTTTAATGTTTCCAGAAAAGAGGAATTAATCAACTGGTTGAATATTGAAACTTCCTGTAGACTGAGAATTTCTGATTCGTGCCCTAAGGCGGCGTTCAATCTCAGGGTCAAGATCTAAGAGATCATCGGGATTAGTTCGTGTCATAGATAAAATAAAAATGAAAATAAAGAAAGTGGACCATAGTAAAATAAAAATGAGAAGTTTGAGTTGATGGTCCAAAGAGAAGTAGAAGAAAATAAAATAAGAAGAAGAAAAATCAGATTGGGTAAAGAATGAAGAAAGAAGAGAGGAAGAGAATAAAATGTAAAATAAAATAAATACCTCTAATTGGTTGAAATAATTACTTGCCTCCCCGGCAACGACGCCAATTTTAAAGAGCGCTGTCGTGAGCGCCCTCAAATGATTAGTATGATTTTGGGGTACTTAGGTGCAGCAGAGTGGCTGACCAAGGTCGTCTCTCAAAGGAGGAAGTGAATTCAACTACTTATTAGAGGTATTCTAAAAAATAAAATAAAAGAGAATAAAATAACTACTTGAAAGGATGGGGGTGGTTTTTTTATAGTTTATGAACCTAGAGGAAGTTTGCTGGAAGAAGATTGCATTTTTTTTTAGTTTTGAAATGATGTTTGATTAAAATGACACAACAAAAAGATGTTTGTTTAGACAATATTTAAAAGACGTAATCGATATAACTATACCTCTTCAATCATTTATTAATCATTGTCATTTAAATTAACATTCACTTAATTATGATCCCTTGATTTGTTAAATCCCGAACCCTACGAGAATTAACTTTACCACGAAGATTGAAATGAATTTTAACCTTAGGCTAACTTCGGAACATGCATTCGAAACACCCTGCTTTGATTGATGTTCTAAAATTAGCTTATGGTCAGTGGTAAATTAAGGCACATAACCACTCTGGAAATGAGGATTAATTGAGTTTAGGGATTATATTTGAAGTCTACAAATTGATCCCATGTCGTTTTGAATTACCGGTTAAGGTTGCGCTCTCACAGTTCACACAATTCCCGACCTCGCGTGTTTTGTGTTAACTATTCAATTTCTTGCTTAGTTTCATTTAAATTTAAAACTCAATTAATAGATCATAATATGTTAATTACAGTAGTTCATTGATTCAAAATAAATTAATGAAGAAGGATAGAGGTCGATCGATTACTAAAAAGAACTACTCTTCCATGGGTGGTGTAGTCATCGTGGAGACGTTTTGCATAAGCAACGGATTGAAAGGGTAGAACCAAATCTTGTCTCCACTCTTGATTCCAACCCAATTGAGAAGATTAAGACAAGAATAAGAGGGATGAACACATAATATTATTTGAAGAAAAATTCAAGAAACAAACATGAAAGAAAAGAAATACAAAAAAAGAGGTGAGAGAGGAGAGCCTTTTTGGAAGAGAGGTTTTCACAAAGTCTTACTTCTTCCAAGAGTTGTGAGGGGCTCCCAAGAGACACCCTTTCGGCCACACCTTCCCAAAGCCTCTACCAGCCCTCTCAAATAGTTAAAAACCCCTTTAAATAGAGTTTGTGAGGGCTAGGGATACATAACTTTTTAAGTGTGAAATGAAAAACTCGGCCAAATATTTTATTCCAACTTGCACCGCCCATTGGACCTCCAAAACGCGTGAATTGACCGGCCTTCCAGAAGGATTATTTGTGCCAAATCATGTCCCAGAGATTCCCTCAAACTTGGGGCTCAATCCAAGAATATATGTAGACGATATGGCCCAAATACAGAACCCATGTCTATTCTGCCGAGTCCAGCCCACCATTGGATTAATTGATCATTTACTCCATCCAAATGCACTCTTTAGCTATAGTGTCCTGAATTAAAGTTGTATAAAATGAATTTAGGAACACTGTTACAAAAGTTCAAATTCAAATAATAAATATAATAATATTTAGCTTCGAAATACTACAGTGAACTATAAAGGGTAAAACTGGAATTTTCATCAAATATTCAAATGAATGATCTAATTCCAAATACTTTCTAATTAAACATATTTAACACAATGTGAGGAAATTATATCATTTATTACCAATAAAATATTCCACAAAATAGTGTTTTATCAGCAGACTGAGGGGGGTTTGGGAGTTGACAAGGTCCAGGAGGAGGGGATGTTACCTAAGAAGATCAAAGGGAGAGAACGCAAGGATTACTCATTTTTACCAAAGCCGATGGAAACACGGTCAGGTAAAAAATCTAAACTAGGTGAGAAGGAAACATCATCTGACAAGGTTATCATGCAGGAGGACCCCCAGGTTGGGGTCAAGGTGAATAATAATGGAATGGGCAGCAGTTCTAAAATGGGAAAAAGTATTAAAGATCCTATCATCTGCTCTGAAGAGGATATGGTAGAGGAATTTCTCTATGTCAACATCCCTCAGGAGTAGGCCGATATGATGGGAAGAACTATCAAAGTGGAGGTCAACAGTGAGCAGGCCAGGTGGATTGACAAAGAGGATTTGATTCTAATGAGAGGCTTCAACAATCGAAAAATCAGCAAAGTTGAATATATCCGAACATGGGACAAAATGGAGGATCGATTTGAAGACATCATTGGGGAAGACCCTGGTGCCAAGGTATGGTTGATGAAGTGGAATCTGTATAGAGAGGAAAGTACTAACAGGCTTAGATTATGCTTTGGTAATTTTTCATATTCCTATGAGGCGTCACCTCCGGACTAATTGGGTTTGTTTATCCTGTTGCTGTCAAGGGTTTGGTGGTTTTCCTATGTCTACGGTTTGTGTGGTTTTGTTGGCTCGTCGCAGGATCTCCTTGGTGGGCTCGGTTTCTCTGCCATCATCTTTGTAGGCCATTTGGGACATGGCTGTTTTGGTGGGATGACAACATCGGGAGGGACCATGCTTGCATGGGATCGCCGAGTGTCCTGCATGGGGATGGTGGTTGATGCTGTTGCTGGAATGAGGTATCCCTTTTTTTCCTGTTTTGTTTTGGAATGTTTGGATTTTTGATGAACTTTTGGTTTCTCACTTTTCCCGTAAAAGTGTTGCTCTTAATAAAAAAATAATCTTCAGCCTAGTTATGTAATTTTCATAACATGTAAATAGATAATGTTCATGGATCAAATGTCATGTAAGTGAATATTTCATTTCAATATTGGAAAATATTGTAATAGAATAATGAAAATAATAGAATGATATTTTTTGAAATGGTAATTTTGTTTCTGTGGAAAGGGAATCAAAATTTCCACCCTTTTATCTAATTTAAAAAATTGACATAATGGTGAAATGGAATGTAAAAAACACATGGAAATATAAATGGTAATTGGAATGAGTTAACCATTATAGAATATGTAATCATGTTTGTGATGTATGGTAATTTTATATGATATAGAAATTTACAAGTCCTTGTGGTAGAGACACAATTTTTATTTATTTATAAGGTTGAGGCACATGTTAGTGTGTTGCATGGGGTTAAGATGCATTGATATTTGTTACCTAAGGGTGAGATTCATGATTACCTGATTCCAATGGGTGATATTATATATCTTATTTCTAGACATTGAGTTTTATTTTGTGCATGACTCATGAAGGTGAAATTATTGATTACTTAATGTATGAGGGTGTAATGTATGGTCATATGTGATTCTCGAGGAAGATAATGGGGGAAGGATATGGTGTATATTTCAAGGTATCTTCACTCGGGTGCAAGGATAAGAACATCTATCATAGTGAAGAGGTAGGTTTTAAATGAAGCTGGGCTTCATCCTAGAGCTTGAGGGTGAATGAGTTTAAAATATTATCCTATATGAATTTATGTATTGAAGCCCTTTTATAAAAAAGTTTCAGGAAAATTTTTTGGAAGGGATTTTTTAGTACCAAGTTATCGGTGGCATGATTATATTTACCCACACACTATTCGGTATTCTGTTTGTTACCTAGAACAATTCCAAGTATGTTGGTTTGGAAAAAGGAAAACGGGAATATGCCTAATTTATTTCTCTCTTGCTGGTACTAGGGATTAAATATTGGAATGATCATGGGGTTTTTAATTATTGTTGGGAGTCATCATTTTTTATTCTTTAATTTAGTTGTTTTTATTATGAATTTTAGCATGGAATTTAGATAGTAAATAGTACAAAATGACATTGGTTATCTATGATTGGATTGATTTGGAATAATAATATTTATCTATTGGTGTTTATTAATGTCAAATTTTTATTCCAAATTTCAACTAATTGTTTTCTTTTGTAATAGTTGTTATACTTTCCCCACTATAATTTTTAAACCCTCCCCACTATCAAGAATCATGTGGTATATGGGGAGGTGTACCTATGTTCATGTGGATACCCATCTTGGTCAAATTATGGAGAACTGGGATAGGGATATTATAATGTGGTATTACATGATTTATTTTATATTGAATTACATTATAGGAATATTATAATGTAGAATAGAATGTGAATAGGGTTGATAATGATATATTTCATGGGATTATCTAAACCTTCTATGAGGGAAAATCAATGTTACTAGGGATGGTATTTATGTTATTCTTATTCTATTACTATTTTTTTCTTGTAAATTTACCATGGGTGATGTACTTATTCTGTGATGTTACTATTTTATGAGATTTAATCCTGTTATGGTGTGGCTTGAGATGTGTATATATGCATCATACTAGGTATGTAGAGAAATATGTTTACATTTATTGTTTATGGTAGGGACATATTTTGCACATAATATATATCATCCTATGTAAAAATTATAATAAATTCCCCAAATGAAATATTTTAGAAAAGAAAGAATGAATATAATTAAAAATGTTAACTCAATTCTAAATCTAACATATAATTGTCCCTATATGTTTGGAATAGGGTAGCCGTACAATATTTCAATATGAAATTCATTTCATGAAACTACCACATTTTTCTCCAACATCGGATAGAAATATGTAATCTTGGGTATGATTCTTCTAAGAGGGTATTAGAAATGAAATAATATCATAAGTGAATGAATTTCAGAAAATATTTTAAACATCATGAGTAATGCCACATTTTTAAAGGTGATCGAAGGGAGGCCCAAGGGGTGAGAAGTAGTTCCAACTAGGTTGTCTAATATCACTTCCTTTGGTAAAAAGAATAACCATTTAGAGTATAAGTTCCTAGAAAAGAATGGGGATAAAAGTCGAGGTAGTGTCTCATTCATTCCTTGTCGTGATCAAGATCACTTCTTTTTTGTGTGGAATTCCATGAAACAAGTTACATTATTGGACTTGAAAATAGATTTAGTGTTGTGCACAAGGAAAGATGAGAAACCATTACAACTTCTGTAAGAACACTTAGCAGACAACCAATGATAAGGGAACAATAAAAATACTAGAGTGAGGAAAGTTGTCTGATACTCAGCATCATCTGAGAATATATAGTTAACATAGTAATACAGGTCCATGAATAGGGAAAATTACTCTACGGTAGGTATGAAATAACTTATATGGTGGTATACCACATGGATCTGAAGATAGAGCTTGGGGTAGAGGCATGAGACATATGGATGTTGTCTTTTAAACTCCTCCAAATCTATATGTGTAACTTTCAACTATTTGTGGTCTGATTTTATTATAATCTACCCTCACTTTTCCGATATTAGATACAATATCATCAACAAATTTCTTATTTGTTCAATTTTTCTATATAATTTTTTTGATAATGAAGTATTTTTCTAGAGTACTATCTATCGACAATTTGTTGGGAGTGTGTTCAGTGTGTAGAAGATGTTTTAATTAATTTCTATCAAAAATTATAAGTGAATGTGCTATATAGGATTTAATTATGATATAAATAAAAATATACTATTTGAATCATAGTGGTATTTTCATGTCCTATACCCGGATCATATCAACTAGTATCATTGGAGTGTTACTCTACTATATCCAAAAAGGGGATGTTATACCCGTCATTATTATTGAGATATTTAGGGTAGCATTGAAGTACTTATTAATGAAAAATTATATTGCCTCATGTCCTAGATAACAAGACTAATTCTGGATGACGGTGATTTATAGTAAAGAAATTTCTCTCCAGTTATGGACATAAATCTGGAAGTCATTCCTAAAGAATTCATTGGCTTATTATAAAATAATGAAATTGAGTTCACCATTGAGTCAATTAAGGAGAGGAACATGTTTATCTCACACATAAATGATGGAACTAGTGGATTTTTTATAGTTGAAATTGGAACTATATGTCTATAATCTATGGGATTCATATAGCCTAGTAATTCACTATTGGGTTCTACAATGTTTTTTCCATAAAGGAAGATATTAATATCCACTAATCATTGAATTATAGAGACTGAAAAATATGAATTCAAGAACCAATATCCTCATACATGCTTTGATGACATCTTTGATCAGCATAGATGTTACCATATTGTATCCAAGATAAAATTAAGGTCATGGTACTATTAGATTGGGGTGAGACTGTTTGATATACCACATACAATTTTATGAAATTATATGGCTTATACATGTATTTGGTGATGATGTTTGGTAAGAAAAGAACCATGGGGGAATTAATTACCTTGATGAATTAGACCATCCATCAATATTTGGACTATTTTTCTGTTTTTTTAATTTACATCATCTTTTTTTGATTCTAGTATAGATATAATCATTATCAATATGTTGAGATCATCCTTATTTTATTGAGAGTGAATCCACTATAATCTATTGAATATAAATGACATTTCTAGAATAAAAAGGTGTATATCATGGGTCAGGAAATCTCATTGGATTTATTGTTAGTGGATACAATGGAGTTGATGCCTTTGGTATCATAGGAATGAACTAATAATATATTTATGATTCTAATCTTTTAGGGTTTAAATTCCACTACTAATGGTTCATCCAAGACTTCTCCCATATAGAAGCTATAATATCCTTTATGACTAAGAAGGGGGTGGAGTTTTTTGTTAGATTCTATTGTGGAGGCTTCCTAAAAGTTGGAGAGTACGTTGACCTCTACACTAATTCCAAACTTACTATATATAGGTGTGGATCATACCATGCATTGTAACATATCATTAGTAAAACTCAGAGTAATTATGATATTAGATGATTTATTTTTAAATTATGGATCCATACAGTTTTAATGCATGACTATAATGATACCCCTTGTAATCTTTGGTTAGCATTACTGGTACATTCCCTTATATTTCATCAAACATATTTTTTGGATTGTTTTTTGTAGAGTCTAAATGTTCTTGATGAACAAATTCTCACAGGGTGACCTATACCATTGGTAGAGGAGGATGGTTGAGTATCAATATTCCATCAACTATAAGTTTGAATATTCCTATAAAAAGTTAAATTTCATTGTAGATTCTATGATAAGGAATATTTAGTTAGAGGCGATGTGGGAATATGGTTATGAGTGGTTACTGATAGGACCCTTTTAGGAATTGCATTTGAATGTTATGGAATTTTGATGGTGAGTTACTGGGATATTTATATATTCTATTCTAATTCTTATATAACAGATCAAATGATGACAGTTATCTGATCATGAATTTTTATTTAGGAGGGAAAATATTTATGTTGATGATCCACGATTGAGATGGTTCCTTGACAATAATGGGGTTCTTCATGTCCATGGTCTCATCTATGATTCTATGAGCATGAATAAGGATATGATGAGGGAATTATATGATACATAATTTGGATTATATCCTACATTGAGAAATATGTATCCTCATACCCATAGGAAATAATGATTTCCAATGGTGAAGAAGGTTGTAATAGGTCTTGTGGAAGAATTCATCACATTGCAGAATGTGAAGGTTGAGAAAAAACATCATAATGGGATGATCTAGAATTGTCCAATTTTGGAATGGAATTTGGTTTATATAACCATAGATATCCTGACAGGATTTTTCAGGGTACCTTGGAAAAATGATATTGTGTGGGTGATCATGTATCAGATGAAGGTGTTTGCCCACTTATTGCATATTTGGGAGACCATAACTTCTAATTATCTAGTTAATCTATAAATATGAGAGATAGTTTGTCTTCATTGTTACTTGTAGGGTATCATTTCTTTTCATGATAACCATTTTCTTCCATATTTTTGGAGGGCCCTCTGAAGGCACTAAGATCACAATTTATTCTTCCGAAAGCAGTCCATCCTCAGACTAATAGAAAATTTTATTAAACCATACAGATTCTAGAGGATATATTTTTATCCTATTTTATATGATTCTAGGATTCTTGGGAACAATATATGGACCTATTGTAGTTTTTTTTAGTAATATATTATAGTTATTAGTCTGAAAGGATCCTTTTTTTCTTTGTATTGAAAGATGTATCATGAACCTTTTTTTTGTTAGAGGTTGGAGTATTAGTTCTTATTGGAACATGTCTCATACAATATAAATCTATGTTTTTTTTGTTACTTAATATGTGGTTTGTAACATCGTAGAGTTTTTATAAATCATACATTATCAATCAGAAAAAACCTCTGGTGTTTTTGTTTTTTCATTATGTATTTTTTTGGGTTTTCCATGACTAGGGAAATACGATATCTGGAATTATGGAAAGTTAACCCCCATGTTTGCTAGTTATTTTAGATCATGGAGGGAATCAATCCAGTGGACTAATGATGGTCTATTCTATAGAACTAAAGTAAAATGCATGGTGTTTTTTACATGTCACATCTTCAGAGAAAACATCCCTATCATTTCCATGTGTTATATATTGATTATATTAACCATGATGTCGATTATTACATTGAGTAGTATGTAATATGTATCATAGAACATTATATAATGAATCATGTATGAAATAATATACTCGTAGTTCATTTATAGTGGAAATATGGATATGTTCTAGGGTACACATGTGAGAGGGGGTCTAATATGTGTGCACATTAGCCCAATCAATTTTCAGATACCCCTCATTGATTCATGAGATCCATATTTAGGGACAAATTATTATATAGTGAGGATGTTGTAAGATGTCACCCTTTTCTAGGTACCTTCACACTACATATTTTTGGTAATATATATTGAATTTTGTCTATGAACCTTATACCTATAAAAAATGAGGTTTTAGAGGCGTTAAGGGGCTTATATAATGTTAAAATAGTGAAAAACTGTAGTGGAATAGAGCCTGAGAGAAGCTAAATTTCTATTGGCTAGCATGCGGGTGAAAACAAATCTTTGTCATTCTATTGGATAGTGAGACCCAATAATTCCCAATGATGCATTCCAGGATGGGTGGGTCCCATAAAGTGGATCCACTGGCTAGCTAGGGAGTGTCCAACCATGTGGTGGCTCTGTATAACACCGTCGACTAGATATTGTTAGACAACATATTTTCAATGGTGTTCAGAAAAAACATGATTATGGAGTAGAGAATTGTAACAATCCCACGATTTCATAGTATGTTACTCTCCTTAAAATAATTCAATAGCTTGCACTACACGCAACACCGAGTTCGAGCGCACCCTGACTTACCAAACTAGCCATTTCAGAAGCGGTTATGAATAGTATTATCTTCATTTTTAATTTTATATTCTTTGTATAATTTTATCATCCATATTATGTGTTTATTAGACATAATATAAGAAAAAATTAAATTTTTCAGATAAAAGAAGTATTTAAAACAGGCAATTTTTCCGTCTTTTAATAGAGAACACTTTTAAATGAAATATTTGAAACTTATCTATATTTAATTTGAAAAAATAAAATTATTCCTTATAATTGGGACATAAAAATTTAGTTTGGATAAATTTTTAGTTCTTTTTTGATAACTTTCATATTTTGACGAATAGTGAAAAATACTAAATTTTAATTGAAAATAGCTTTTTTAATCATAATAATTTAGAGTGTCAAATTATACATTTTAATGGTTTTGAAATATATTTATATTATAGTTTTATTATTTAATCCAATGTTGGTCATTAGATGTAATTTTACATTTAAATTGCACGTGAACACATTTCAATCATTTGATAGTTTTTACTTCTCAAAAACCCACTTTCTGGTTTTAAAAACATGAATATATTTTTTAAATTAATTAACAAAACTTCTATGTTTTTAATATGGTAAAATAGAAATAATTTTTTAATTTTTAATATAAAAATTATCTTTGGGTGATTTTTTTTATTTTTTTAAAAAAACATTCATTTTTTGATGAATAGTGAAAAACACTATGTCATTGTTTAAAGCCGAATTTTACTTAAATAATTATTTTATCTATATAAATTTATTTTAATATCATAATAGATAAATTATAAATATTTTAGTCCAATTTAATTTATTGGATACATTCTCTAATAATATTATATATATAAAACTTTATTGACTTTTTTTACGTCTTTTAGCCACCTACTAGGCATATTTGCAAATTTTCATAAATTTCAATTTCACCACTTCTGCTAATTGAATTCAAAAAATACAAGAGATTTTTGACATTAGTATGTAATATTTGGTTTAATATGATGAAAATAAAATTTGGTGAATAATAACTTTTGATTTTTATTTACCACTGTTAAATGTAAATAGGGTAATTAAAGGTAAAAATGATATTATAACTTCCCTAACACATGTCCTAATTCTTATTGGATAATTTTATTTTGACATAAATCAACCATAGGAATAAAATATGATCCCTTTTAATCCATGTGTATTATTTTAGGGCAGTTATTATGATTTATTTAAAAAAGATTTAAAAGTATTAAATTCAAAGTGTAATAACTAAAACATTTTTAATATAGGGTTATTCATAAGATAAATTCAACTATAAATATTCATTAGAAATATAAAAATATTTAAAAAATAATGTATGTTTATTTATAATTTTTAGACATTAAATATATAAATTTATTTATGACACAATGATGATGCATTAATTACCTTAATAATGAAAGATTAAATTTATTGATATTATAAATATAAAAATAAATTTAAATTGAGTCTTTTGATAAAGAACACTAATTTTCTCAGTTAATATGACATGTTAGTGTTTATTTAATATATTTGTTTCAATTTAATCAATTTTTGTTGACATTCACAAAAACCAATTACTAAATAGTGTCAAAATTTACAAAATTGAGTTTTTTAAGACAAATACTATATTATTAAATGATATAATATTCCTAATAATATAATGTTTGTCAAAAAGACATATGTTATGATATATATGTCATTAATAAACCACGTGAGGATTTCATGACATTTTATAGTAATCTTATTAACCTTGTAATATAAAAATACATGAAGACATGGTAAAAGTTAAACTATTTAACTAGGAATTAAATATAAATGATAAGGTTAATATGGTGACCTAAAATTGTCTAAAATCTATTGGTTGAAGATATTTTGAGATGGAACCCTTTTCCCTTGGCTCCCCAAAATTGATCTCAGGTCCAAGGGATTCTCATAAAACCCTCTCTTCAGGGCTGGTGGTGCGTCTGAGCATTGTTTCCCCAACATCTATTCCTACCATTCTTCATACCGCATCCTCCAATCTTATCTCAACTCCATTATTCACCGTTGATTTCTTCTCTCTGAATGTAAGGATTTTGGTGTTTTTCCGCATGTGGTTTTCAATTCCGACGATGGTGGTTTCTATAATCCCAGACCGCTTCATCCCCTCCCTGACCATGCGTTACATCGCTCCAATCAATTTTGGATCTAGAGTGATGTTTACTCAGAGGTTTTGGGATAATCGGAGTGGTGGTTGAGGGCTTTTATGGCGCTCCAGTGTTGGTATGATCTTGGTTTTGGATTCTACTTCCAGTTTAGGTGAGATGTCATCGTTAGGAAGCATAGAATGACCTTATTCTTGCCCTGACCCCAAGGCCCTCTTCTTCAATCCAAGTTTAAGCTAGAACGACAGTTCCTCAATGGTTTTGGGAGGTGTGATATGTTGGTGATTTTTGCTTCTCATGCGATATGTTTCTCATGGTTTTGATGATAATTTTTGTTTTCTTTCTATGATGGAGGATATGAATGAGGTTTGTTTTATTATGGTTTTGGCTTCTACATCTGTTAAGGTTTTTCTCTGGTTTAGTCTGGCCACAATGAGGTTGTGTCATGTGTGCTGTTTGAATGAGGAAGATGACAATGGTGTTAAGCCGGTAATGTCTCCGCTGGTAGTCTGGTGTCAGAAATCAGCTAAAGCAGTTGATGATGATGTGATGTTTCATGTTTTGAGTATGGTGGAGACAATGAAGCTTCTTTCGATAGTAACGACGATGAGAGACACCGGTAGAATCTGGCTGATGATTTGGTTTGATGTGAAAATGGGTGCATCTCTGGGACATGGTAGTTGTTGTGACAGGAGTGAGAATCGAGGTTGTAAGTAAATCAAGATGCCTCATTTAACGAGATAGGCAGTGATGACTTGAAATTTGAAAAATGAATTTTAATGGTTTCCTTGAAGGTGGTATGGTGGTTTTTGGTTCAACGTGAAGCTGGATTTTTATTTTTGAAGTTAGTATGTTGTATGTTGATGTCGAAGTGGGTTTGTGCAGGTGGTTTTTGAAGGTTTTTGTATGGTGATATCTTTTCCGAAAATTGTATTCCAAAAGAAATAAAAAAAATGATTGAGGAATTTATTTCGACCTATACCTACTTTATCCATGAAATAAATCCATTTGGAGCCATTAGAAACTGAAAATGATTTTATAATAAAATAATATTTCAAGCTTTTCCAAAAGTGACCCTCTCTTCTCATATAAAAGGGTACTTCCCCTTCCCACAAATTCACACATTCAAATCCATTTGGCCCCACAAAACCATGATCAAATATCCTCCCAAATACCCTCACATATACCTAGAGGATTTACTTTGATAAAAAATCCATCCTAATGATCCCTTTTGATCAAATCAATAGGAAGAACCCGAAGAAGAGGTAATAATTTTACCACCTATTACAATTTTTTTTCTTCTTCCACTTACTCATTCTTTGTTGTTACCATACCAAACTAATACCTCCAGAACCTTCTACATATTGTGATGTTATTATAAATATGTTACAACCAAATTCATTATTCTATCTATACAATGAATGAAAAAGTCACCATATGTCCGTACATGCGGTTTACCGTCTCCACGCCGTGGTGTAGTTTTTTATTCAACACATCATTTTATTGATGGGTATAATAATGAGTATAATTTATGTAAATAATTAATATAAATGTTAATGATTCTTTATATTTGATATATCATCCAATTAAATATGATTTCACAAAAAATATAATGATATTGCAACTTATTCCTACGTACAGATTACCGTCTACATGAACGCGATTAGATTAAATTCTCATCGTACCCATTCAATAATAGTTATCATTTTATGATTTAAAATAATGTTTAATAAGTTAATATATTTCTGTATATTAATAAAATAAACCTTATTAAAAACTAACCTGACTTATGTAACAAAATATAAAAAGGAAAACGAATCAATTAATAGCTGAAATGATCATACTACTGAAATATAATTTACAAAGAAATATTAGAAGGTCATATATGATATCATATTTATATATGTGGTTCTTCTATAATATAATAAAAATTATTTAACTATTATATAGGAATTTAACCTACCATCGACTATGGAAAAGTACAAGGTAAGTGATTTTCATCTCACTTTTTATTCCCTTGAGATTAATGCTACATTTGGAAATATTTATTTTGTGTGGCGTATGTAATTCCAAGGAATTTGTTATTTGTGTAATATACATTAATTTATGGGTATTTACATTTTCATTATATGATCCATCTTTCACGGAGTGTATGCTTCGTAAGTTTCCAAATTGATAAGGGAACCTCTAATTTTAATTTCAACTCATTTTGTTTTATGCAGAGTTCATTGATTATTTTACTCCATGATTATGTGTGAAATAACTATTTATTTATTTATGAAGTAATTTACAATCCCATTTGAGTGGATATTATATTGATTCAAATAATCACCTTATTGATAAATTATCATGTCATTGATATGAACATGATAAGGGTAATATTAACCCTATTTCCATTCATTGAGTTAAACATTAAAGTCATTGGTTTTGTTCTTTAAATAATATGTGTGAATTTAAAATGATTAATTTATACTTAATATCTAATCCTATTGATTTTATTTATATTTTTCAAACATAATTATGTCATTGATTTATCTTTAATTTAAATATACGGTCTTTATAAGGGATTTCATCTCAATTAACATTCTATTGAGGCTTCTTTGTTATTATGTGCCACTTCACTTTTATATGGTGTATATACTGTCCTTTGAAATATTATATCGTTAATCCCTTTATTATCATGATATTATAATGTTTTTATTATTGTTACTCCTCAAATATTTGTATTCAAGCATCTTTCATTTGGTTAGGAACCCTTTAACTAAAATATCATTTTAAAGTTTTAATGATTTATTATTTTAAATAATTATCATTAATGTCCATGTTTTAAAAATAGTTTAAGGATTTATTTATATGGACATGAATGTTTTAAAAATACAATTTCCTACAGATGTTTCAAAGAGTTATGGGATGATTTGATTAAAAAATCACTCCTCAATGACTTCTTTGATACATAGTGAAACTTTAAAAATATTTCAAGAAGTAGGGGATATTTCTCCAAAAATAATTTTACTAATTATTTCCATCTATGTCAGTGTCCATCATTTAATTTTATTCTTTATTGAGTTTTATTTATTATTATAAAATCTATCATATTGTATTGAATGTGTTATGTTTGATTATGGATGTGCTACTTTTATACCATACTTTGTTTGTGGTTAAAGTATTGACATTTATTATTCTAGTTTTAATATGAGTGTTTAGATTATTTTTCATACTTTTCATATTAGGAAGGCATTGGACTTTGAAATTGACAGGCGAGGCCCACTATAGCCCCTTGATGCATCGATATGTCTCATGAGACAAACTATTGTCCTAGAAAAAGGCCTTGACAGAAATTTTATTTTAGTCTTGGCATGAGGCTTTGACTATGTGGTTATGATGTTTGGCATTATGCATTCCATCATTTTGAAATTAGCTATTGATATTAAATGTTATTATTTTACTAGTAGAATATCCATTTTAATAATTAAATGGAATTATTTGACTTATAATTTCCATAGTATACTGATGTTTAAGTTTAAAAGCCTTGTCTTTTAGACTTATACATCATCCTAATTGTTTTTGATTATTTATAAAAGTTTCCTCTATATTGTTATCCTTACTGAACATCTGATCTGACCTCTTTCTTTTGTTTTCTTTTTACCAGGATGTGAATGGGTATATTATGATTTAACTGTATGGATTGGCTAAGGGATGTGATTATGTTCAAAGGGTACATTTTTTTTTATTTTTTCATTTAATGATGCAATTTAAAACTTTTGTAAGTATATAGTACTTCCAAAGCTACAAAATTAATTGGTCTTTGAAGACATGATCTCTTGTGATCATGAAAATATTATTTAATATTTCACTATATTTAGGTAACTAGGTTTGTGGTGTTATAGTTAGTAATAGAGGAATTTTAGTACAAACCATGAAAACTAGATTTAAAAAAACCCTGATTAGGGAACATTACCCTAAGATATAATTTGAGGATTAGTATAGAATAACTTCCTATAATTTTGGTATTGTATAGATTTTTTTAATATTCAAAATAATACATCCATGTCTAGATAAGTGCTGGTATAGGTGACTCTGACATAGATGTATTTAGGGGTTAAACCCAAAAACACTACTTTGAGCAAGAATCGAATGGGAACAGGTGCACGACAATGAGTCTCGCTACACTATGGGTTACAACACTCCCAAGGGATATGATTAGGATAGTTCAAATTTTATTTAAAAAATAATTTGAATTATTTTAATATAATATGAGAATAAATAACCATGTTTAATCCTAAGGTGATTTATATGAAAAATAAGTTTTCATGATATTCTCTAAATGATTTTATGACTATTGTTACCCACACAAAGCTTTCTGGTTTTAGTTAATGGATAGATAACAAGGAAGACGTAGTAACATTGAACATGATGTACAAGGTGGGAATAATGGTGGAAATGAGAAACTAAATGGAATTTTTATAGGCATAAAAGTTATCATGTTCATGCCGAAGCATGTTTCAAAAAATATGATAAAAAACATTTACATTGACTAACTCCCAAACTCAACAAAGAACAGAAAGGCAGAGAATTATAAGATCACTAGTAGTGGAGACCATGGAGAAAATAAATCTCAATTTACATCATGAAGGAAATGTGGAAGGAGACACTCTGGAAATTGTCTCCACGCAACAAAGAAATACTTTATGTGTGGGAAAGAAGGACATAAGGTAAAAAATTGCCGGGAAAAAATGAATAGTACAATGGAATAAAATAAAAATGATCTTAAGAATCCATTTACAGTTATTTTCTATAAATTTAGGGGACCTCAGAATTACTCGAGTCAATACCCATATTTTATATGATAACCACTAGGTCATGGAAGAACTTATGTGGAAATAAATGGATGGAGAAATGGATAAAATTCTTATTTCTCTTTATTGATTGGATTACATTGGAATATTTTTCTCTTGTATGTGTAACCCTGAAGTTTTTTATGTAAAAACATAATTTGAGGAAGAATTGTATTTTATTTTGAGTATATAGTTATAAAAAACATTTGGGTTTATGTGATCCTTGAATTTGATGCATTTATAGGTTATTAATTTATGGGATAAAATGTGAGTCATGAGAGAAAATTTGTGGTTAAATTACGTTATAGTTATTTTGAGGAATTTATCTCATTTTGGGAGTGATATAAAATATATTTTTGAAAAAGGAAAACATAAAAATAATTTGAAAACCCATCATGTCAGAAAAAACTATTGAAATAAAACCCACATCCAAAGTTAGACTGTGATTTATCGCCTACCACTGGACTTTTTGAAGTCTGCGATTAGTGTGGATAATTCGTTTTATTCAAGTGATTTTATTCATAAAAAATAAGTTGATTTAGAATATTATGTTTTTTCATATCGATATCCTTAGTAAAGAAAATGATTTTGTTATTAAGTGACAAATGATATTTTGAAGACATTCTCTTTATTGGGAACACTATATGCCTATGGAAAATAGAATACTATGGGATTTTATTTGAGGAGTAATAGTGTATTTTTTTTTAAAAATCTATGTTTTTTTATAAAGATTCAGGTTTGTAATGTAAATTATTAACCTAGAATATAGAATATGTTATTTGGTTAATTACACTTTAGTATGAGACTTCAACATTAGTTGATATTATTTGGAGATAATTGTAAAGATTTACTTTTGAAGACTATGTGATTAAATTCTTATTATTTTTGGGTTTCAGTCATAGTTTGGATTTTATAGAAGGATTTTAAGGACAATTTTTTATTGAATGGTCTTTATTGAACATTGGGTATTATTTCATTAATTCTGGAAATTAATATTATTAGTTCTTTTAATAAAGGATTATCCATTTTGGGGATCATCTAATCTGGTACAAACCATTTTGTTTTTGTTTAATCTCTAAATACAAGGGAAATATATAGTTCATCCTTGGTGGATTATGTGATTCTCTAGATTTTTATTCTAGTGCTTAATGTGTGACCAAGTCATCTTTAATACTCATCATTTGGAGAAAAGATAAGTTAGTGGTAGAAATTTCTTAAAGGATGAAACTATACATAAAAATTTATTATATCCCTTTTTGTTCTTAAAAAATCTCATAAATAAATTCCTCAACATTATGAAATATAACATAAAACAAAAAATGTTGTTTGTTTACTTTTCATACTAGGAAATTAATAGCCATTTAACCCATTACATGTTTGTGGTTTTCTTGTTGTTAACATTCTCCTAATCATGTTTCCTATAACTCTCCATCATAATGTGACACTTAGTTTATATTCCCTATCCTTGTTTTCCTTCATGGAATCCAAGTATGGGTTATCTCTGGTGACCTTTGTACTTCTCATTCTTTCTTTTGAAGTGTAGTTTTATTGACTACATTTATGATTGTGGTCATTCAATGAAGTTTACAAGAATAATTTTAAAATTGTGAGGACACAATTTCCAAAATAGGGTAAGAATTTAAGACCTCATGATTTCATAGTAAGTTATTTTATTTAATGTAATTCAATATCTTTTGCTACACGCAACACCGAGTTCGAGCACACCTTGACTTACCAAACCAGCCATTCTAAAAGAAGTTATGAATATTATTTCCCGCATTTTGAATTTCAAATAGTCCATATAATTTTATAATCCATATTATGCATTTCTTAGACATAATTTAACAACGAATTCAATTTTTAAGATAAAAGATGTATTTTTAAAAAAAAAATTAATTTTACCACCTTTTAATGGAGAACCTTTTTTAAACCCAATATTTGAAACTTTTATATTTTTAATTTTACAAAATAATCTTCTTATTTATTATAGGTATACAAAAATATTGTTTGGATAAATTTTCGATATTTTTCTGATAACATTCCTATTTTGATGAATAGTGAAAAATACAAAATTTTAATTGAAAACAACATTTTAATCAAAATCATTTATAGTTTTAAATTTTACATTTGAATTGTTTTTATGTATAAATTGATTATATTTTTATCATTTAATCCAATTTTTGTCATTGGAAGTAATTTTACATTTAAATTGGACATAAACACATATCAATATTTTTATAGTTTTTACATCTCAAAAACCAGCTTTCTGGTTTTTAAAATGGTAATGTTTTTTAAATAAATTAACAAAAAAATTATGTTGTGAATTTGGTAAAATATAAATCATTTTTGAATTTATAATAACAAAATTATCTTTGGGTGTGTTTTTTGTTTTTTTTAAACATTTTATTTTTGATGAATAGTGAAAAACACTGCATTATTGTTTAAAGAAGACTTTTATTTAAATAATTGTTATTTTTATATAAATTTATTGTAATGTCAAAATAGAAACATAATATTTTTATTAGTATCATGTAATTCACTGGATTCATTTTATAATAATATTACCTATATAATATTTTATTGAACTTTTTAAAGTCTTTTACCAACCTTCTAGGCACCTTTGCATAAATGAATAAAACGTAATTTTACCACTTATGTGAATTGAATTTAAAAAATTTGGGAAGCACGGTTGAAATCAGTAAGAAAAATGTGGTTCAATATGAAGAAAACAATTTTTGTTGAATAGTTACTTTGGAATTTTTTTTACTACGGTTTAAAGTAAATATGGTAATTAAAGGTAAAAATGATATTATAATTACCATAAAACATGTACTAATTCTATTGGATATGTTTATTTAGACCTAAATCAGACATAGGAATAAAATATGATGTTTTTTGATCCACTTGGATTAGATTAGGTCATTTATTATATTTAATTTAAAGAAGAGTTAAAAGTGTTAACTTCAAATATTAATAACTAGAATATTTTTAATATGGGGTTATAAATAAGATAAATTATACTATAAATATTAATTATAAAATAATTTTTTTTATACATAATGGTTTTTTATTTATAATTTTTCGACATTAAATAAATAATTTTATTTATCACACAATGATGATGTAGTAATTACCTTATTAATGAAAGATATAAATAATTGACATTATCAAAATAAAAATAAATGTAAATGAAGAATTTTGATGCATTAAACTAATTTTAATAGTTAATATGACATTTATAGTATATTTAATGTATTATTTGGGAGATAATCATTTTTTTGACTTTCACAAAAACCAAATATTAAATACGGTCAAACATGACATAACGGAGTTTTTAAAACAAATAATATATAATTAAATAATATAATACGACTAAAAATATTAGGCTTGTCCAAAAAACTTATATACTGATAGATATGTCATTAAGAAACCACTTGAGTTTATCTTGGAATTGTATAGTATGTTTATTAAACATTTAATATAAAAATCCAAGAAGACAATGTAAAAGATAAAATATTTAACTAGGAATTAAAACTAAAAGATTTACTGATAATTTTATACCCATACCCACCTTATCCTCAAAATAAATCCTTTTGGAGCCATTTGAAAGGAAATTGTTTTTTATTATAAAATAATATTTCAAACTTTCCTATAGTGACCCTCACCTCTCTTATAAAATTATACTTCACCATATCTTTAGTTCACACATTCATATCCCTTCGGATAGGACAACCCCTGCTCAAATATCCTACCAATAACCCTCCATTCATCCTATAGAGATTACATTGATTAGAAAACCAACCTATGGAGCCCTTTTGATCAAATAAAAAGGAACCACACGAAGAAGATGTAATAATTTCACCACCTCTTTCAATGTTCTTTTCCTCTTTCACTTCTTCTTTATTTGTCGTCTCCATACCAAAATGACAACTCCATATCCTTATAATCGATATTAAATTATTATAAATATGGTAAAACCATATTCATTATTAAATCCAGCCTCTGAATTAAATAGTCACCATACGTGCGCAGGTACGACATACTGTCTCTGAGTCGTTGTGTAGTGTGTTATTCAACACTTCATTATTTGGATTGTTATAATAATGAGTATAATTGTTGTAAATAATAAATATAACAAGATAATTATTATATATTTATGTTATACAATCCAATTACATATGATTTCACCATCAATAGAATTATATTTTCGCTCGACCGTACGTACAGATTACCTTCTTCATGAACGTGATGTGATTCATTTCCGGTCATAACAATTCATGTATACTTTTTTTATGATTTAAAATAATTTTTATGAACTTAATATCATTATGGATATGAATTAAATACATCCTATAAATAAAAAACCTGACTTTCATAACAAAACATATAAAGGAAACCGAATCAGTTAACACCTGAAACAATGATTCTACTAAAATATAATTAACAAAGAAATATTTGAAGATCATATATGATATAATATTTAAATATTTGGATATTTTACTATTTCATAAAAATGATTTAACTATTATAAAGGATTTTAATGTACCTTAGACTAAGGAAAAGATCAAGGTAAGGGGTTTTCATCTAACTTTTTATTCCTGTGAGATTCATGCTATATTTGACAATATTTTCTTTTTTGTGGAATATGTACTTCCCATGATTGTTAAGATTGTGTAATATCATTTAATTTAGGGGTATTTACATCTTCATTATATAATCCTTCTTTCATGTAGTGTGTGCTTTGTAATTTACCAAATCGGTAAGGGAACTTCTAATTTCATTTTCAACTCATTGCGTTTTATCCACACTTCCATGATTATTTTACTCCATTATTATGTGTGAAGGCACTATTTATTTATTTATATATTAATTTACAATCCCCTTTGTGTGGATATACTTTTGATACCAATAATAACTCCATTGATAAATTATCAGGTCATTGATATGAACATGATAAGGGTAATCTTAACCCAATTTCCATTCATTGAGTTAATCATCCAAGTCATTTATTTTGTTTTTACAGGTATATGTGTGAATGTACACTGAATGATTTAAACTAAAAATCCAATCATATTGAGTGTATTTAGATTTTTGACACAAAAATATGTCATTTATTTATACATAATTTAAGGATACATTCTTTAAAATAAATTTTGTCTCAATTTATGTTCCATCGAGACATCATTATTTTTATGCAACCCTTTACTTTTAGATGGTGTATATACTATCCTTTGACATATTTAATCATGAATCCCATTATTCTCATGATATTATAATCTTTTTATAAATTTTAATCCTCCATTATTTGTATTCAATCATATTTCATTTGGTTACAAACTCTTTAACTAAATTATAATTTTAAATGTTTTAATGATTTTTTATTTTAAATCATTCTCATTAATGTCCATGTTTTAAAAATAGTTTTATAGATTAATTTATATGGACATGAATGTTTTAAAAATAAAATTTCATTCAAAAGTTTCAAATTCTTATGAGAAACTTTGATTAATAAATCTCTTCGAAACGAATTTTTTGATACGTAGTGAATGATTTGAAACTTTTCCAAAAAAGGGATATTTCTCCCAAATAGTTTTACTAATTAATTACATCTATGATTGTATCCATAATAATAATTTTTTATTTATTGATGATGATTTATTATAGTATATTCATCCATATTGTAAGGAATGCGTTATGTTTGACTGTGGATGTGCTATTTTTATACCATTCCTAGTTTTTGGTTAATTTTTTGACATTTCATATTCTAGTTTTAATATGTATATTTATATTATGATTCACACTTTTCATTTGAGGAATGAATTGGACTTAGTAAGTGATGGTTGGGGCATTCTATTTCCCCTCGAGGCATCTGTAGGTCTCATGAGACAAACTAGTTGTCATGACCTGTCCCCCAGGGCCCGTGTCGTGACTACCCCAAGCATGCCTTCCATAGGCCTGGGGTTGGCGACTAGAAATGAAGGCATATTCCATATAACAAGGAAGGAATTACTTTTATATCCTATAAGAACACGCAACCATGCACACAAGAAGATATGAACTCATGTAAACTAAATAGTAAATGGAGTGAGTGCAGTAAGTAAAAGGGCCAGAATACAAGCCCAACTGGAAAGTACTAGTACAGATGAAATAAAAGACAACTGAAGAAATAGAAAGATAGCTATGGGGCTTTCCTCTGAGGTTCCTACCTGAAGGGTTGGTACAGATTGCCTCCTCATCACTCCACATCCTCCTATCTCCTCCACATACCGATATGCTGTATGGTCCACCTCTGGGTACCGTCCTGTCCTGTTACCACCGTCATCAATTAGTGATGTCTGTGGCCTACACCAAACACTATGAGGTGTGGGCATAGCCCAGGCAGGGGTGAGTATAACTTTACTCATTTGGGACCCTGAGACCCTCAAGGTCTCACAAAATCCAGAAAGTATAAATCAAAAAGGATGAAAAAAAGTGATTACCCAACTTGGGTATTTTCCCATATATATACATAAGTTTTCATGTAAACCCATCTGAATCATGAGGAAAACATGGATTCCTACTCCAATCCCCAAGATCAACAGATCCACAATGGATGAAACACTATGAAGGTAAATACCACATAGGTACGCCACAAAGAAGAATTCCACCAATGAATTACCATGAAATAACGTACCACACAGGTACGAACATATCTCACACCATGTATAACTTAGATACGGTAGTAAATATGATTAGATATAACTAATTAATCATCTTACTCTGATAAAAGGTTCTACTGCTAACCCACATAGGATCTCTTTGTACTGGCCCACACAGGATTGCTCGGTGCTGACCCACACATGATCGCTAGGTGCTGAGCCACACACGATCGCTCTTTATTCTTCACATCACAGCCAGCTACTAGGTTCCCGCATTATGCTCGCTTGTCTCCAGGAGGATCCAATCCACAAGCCACTGGTCGATAGTCAAATAGCCACAAAGTACAATTTAGTAGTATCCCAAAAGAAACACCAAGTCATAGGGGTCTCAACGCAACAGACGGTGCATCAATCAGACTCTCTGTCTGTAAGTTATTAGCCTTTAAGTCCCAAGTGCCTCATTGGATTCGTTCGTGATCCAACCCGACCATTTCCCCAACATTATCCAAATCTCAATTGGGGTATTCCAAATTGGCCGTCTCACTCCATGGTTTACAGCGTCATTGACGGTTTGTCAAATGGACACTCGGTGCCAAAGTTATGGCCAAAAGAGAGTAATGGGTCGAATTGGGTCCGGGTCTTGTCCGACCCTGCCTGACCCAGCCTAGGCTGACCCGGTCTGGGTCAACCCAGCCCGCGCATGGCATCCCAACCCGCTGGGCAGTCTGGCTGGCCATGAGGTCCTTGAGGGACTGTGGAGGGCCGCACAGGCTGCGGAACGGTGAGCCCGCGGGGTGGCTCGGCCGCAGACGACCGGAGGCCATGGGACGACTCTGCTGTGGGGGCGTAGAGGCAGCATGGCGACTCAGTCGTGGGGCGCAGAGGCTGCGGGGTGACACAGCTGCGAGCGGGGATGGCCGCGGGGTAGCCAGGCCGCGGGGCGGCGAAGGCCGCGGGCGGCAGTGGCAGTAGGGCGGCAGAGGCCGCATGCGTTGGAGGCTTCGTGGCGGTGGGGCCACGGGCTAGTCGATGCCGAGGTCGGTTATGGCCGCAGCGCAGCGTCATTGTGGCGTCACCTCCAGCACATCCGGCGGCGGTGCCGAATGCTGTTCTCCTACCCCACTGTGGTTGGTCTCTATCCTCCTCCATTGCGAAGAACTCAAAAAATAATCAAAAGAATTGCAGAGAGGATGGGCCATGTTTGTTTGGCCCTAACTCTCTCTGAATTAGAGCGGTAGCAAGCAGCTATGATTGTGCAAAAATATAGTACGATGAAAAAAGAGGCCCTGCGCCCTTCCTCGTGAAGTCCCCTAGCTCCTCGACCGCCGAGAAGCACAAGAGGCGGTCACCCTCCCCAGAATCCCTGATGTTCGTGATGCCGCCACGAAACACCAGAGGCGGTAACCCTCCAAAAATTCCTTGATGTTCTCGAGCCCGCCGCGAAGCACCAGAGGCATTAATGCTCCGCGAACACCCTGACGTTCGCGAGCCCGCTACCAAGCAGAGGAGGCGGTAACCCTCCACGAATCTGGTTGATGTTCATGACCCGCCTTGAAGCATCCGAATCCCCCCTTCGCGCTGCGTGAGCTCTGCTTCGCGGCGCCCCTTGCAAATAAATACAGAGCTCCCCTGGAGCACTCCAGATGGACAATACGACCTTTCGGCTTCTCAACTACCAAATCACAAAGCACTCTTTGATCTGGGAATCCTTATCTCTGCAAGGTATTTTTCCTTCGTGATAGGCCTTCTCCTTGTCTCGTTTTGAGCCCCTCTTACGAGAGGGATGCCCTTCACGAAGCCTAAGGGAATTCGTAAAGGAAGTGGATTCCCAAGGGAACTCGGGCTTTCGCGGAGCGTTTATGCTTCACAAAACAACCATCTGGTACACGTGATCCTCCTGTCAAGGCAGGGTCACGGTACTTCACGAAGCACACTGCTTCATAGCGCCTTTCTTCATGAGGCACCTCTGCTTCACGAGGCCGTGCTCTGAGAAAACCCTTTCACTTCGTGATGCACCAACCACTCGCATCTCTACCCCATGATAAGGCCAAGGAACGCCACTTCACAATGCACCCCCTTCACACGTGCTCTCCACTATGAAAAGCAACCTAGCTCCGCAAGGCCCCTGCCTGTGGACCCCATTTCTTATCAATTCCTCTTCCTGTGCGACCCTCCAGGGTTGCACAATGTGATTTCAATGTCCCTTGGACGACACCACCCGTAGCGTTGCTTCTCCTAATTATCCTTCGCATAGGCACGCTAACGGTTATTGCTTCTTCGCATAGCCACACTAACATGGACTCTTTGATGGTTTGCTCTGTGACCCCCCTTTTCCATGGCCTTATCGACGCCTTCCCTCCTAGAAGGAGCAGAGGGTACCAGTCATGTATGTCCTAGGGGTGAGGAGAAAACCCACCTCATCCAAGTTGTAGGACGTTAAACTGCCAAGAACCTTGTCCTCAACACATGTCATTAAATTGTGACTCAACTTTGTGTCTCGCACGTAGGGCCCCCCTGGATTGTACATTCTTTATGCTTCTCGTCTCCACGGGAATGGAATCTCCCTCACATGGGATGATATCCTCTCTGTCAGAGTGGCTTATGTCCATGGGAGAAGGGCAACCACCTTGGTGTAAGCCCCCTAGCCCCTCTTCTGGTAGGTAGAACCCATGCACCCCCATACTTCCCCACTGCTAAGGCCAGTGGAGGACATGATAGGGAACGACGCACCTCCCATATTTGGTCCCAAATCCCTCTCCTGCTGTGCTTTGATGAACTTTGGGCCTCCATCCTGGAGTAAGTCTTAGTACCATGGGCTGCCTAATGTGTAATCCCCTCTTTGCTTCTCATGGAAGAACCCTTCACGACGTGATCTTCAGGTCTCATCTACCTCTTGTTTCTCACACCGATCATGACTCACATGGTATTAGAGTAAGCATCGACCATGGAAATCCCCTTGTCCATCATGACGTTAAAGTGTATGCTCTCGTCCAGCATGATGTTAAACTGAATCCCCTCAACCAGCATGACGTTAAACTGTATTCCCCCATCCAGCATGACGTTAAAATGTATACCTGAACTATGAGGACTTTGAACCATGTCAAGGTGTGGTACGTAGGGAGCCTCACAGGGTTCAATCCCACCACTAGTGAACCCACGGGTTCACCTTCATGTCGGTTCGCTAATGAAAACCACCACCTGAACTACATGGTCATTGATCCATGTCATGGCATGGTACATAGGAAGCCTCCCTGATATTCAAGCCCGTCACCCATCAAACCAATTTCCTTTCTCATGTCGGTTCGCCGACACCCACATTCACACTCAAACTATGAGGACTTTGATTCGTGTCAAGGCATGGTACATAGGAAGCATCCCTGAGGTTCAAGCCCAACAATCATTGTCCCCAACCGTCTCTGTGTCGGTGTTCTAAGCCATCCATTTTTACCTGAACTACATTGTCATTGATCCATGTCAAGGCATGGTATGTAGGAAGCCTTCCTGAGGTTCAAGCCCACCATCATCCTGGGCCATGGTCCTTCTCCGTGTCAGTCCTCTGACGTGCCCCCGTCCCACATGATGTCAAACTGCATCCTTATCCAGCGGTAAGCTGTTGTGACCCTGCCATATAGTTGTTTCGACACCCCTTCATGTTAGTATGACACCCCATTTTTTCCAAACTACGAGGACATTGATCCATGTCAAGGCATGGTACATAGGAAACCTCACGAGGTTCAAGCCCGTCACCTAATGGACCAAGGTCCTTATTCACATTGGTTCTCTGGAATTCAGTCTGAACTATGAGGACTTTGATCAATGTCAGGACATGGGACATAAGAAACCTAATGAGGTTTAATCCCACCACCCATTGGACCAATTTCCTTCTTCATGTCGGTTATACGATGCCCCTTTACATCGAACTACGCAGACATTGATTCACTGCCATGGGGATACGTAGGAAGTCTCTTCGAGGATCAGGCCCATCACCACTGCCATCTCCATAACGGCCCACCATTTCATTCCCCCTTTAATCCATGAAATTCTCCATCATCCATCTTGATTCTTACCTGGGCCGCCACATCCCAGTGAGATCATGCCACCCCATTCCCCTTCACATCATTCATGATGCCACCCACGGGCTGGCTTTGATATCGGCGTTCCCTCATGGGGGATCCCTCAACCTGATCCACTCTAGCTGGTGTTCTGATCATGCTGAACCGTCTCCACTAGACGTTAAACATACGGAATACCATGTGTTAAACATGGGAAGCTGAGGAAAACCTCAGATATAATCCTATGGAATACGATTACCCGCACTAGATGTGGGATGCCTCGGGCTTCAGCACCCTCGAGAAGCCCTATAATAAGGGACAAAAGAAAAATACGCCATTTTACCAGCATTCAGACATGTTAATGATGCCTCGACATGATTACTCCCCTGACTGAAGGTTGCTGCCCTGACTGGACCCTTTGGAATGTCCTGAAAGAAGCAGTGTAATTATCCAGAGTCCGTGGAAACATGGCACTGGGAAGAGTTTCACGAACAACGCATAAAATCTATGAGGGAGACCCGGACTAGCTAACGATTTCTGAGGAGGAATCAATAGAAGGAGGAACTTACATCCCATCATCCCATTTTGATCAAGTACAAGACGTCACTGAATAAGGAACGTATGACTCTCGCCTTTGGAAAGCTGGAATGCGGGGAAATAGAAAAGTAGCGCCCATCACGCCCAAGTGGACGGATGTGTGCGCCCCGACGAAAGAATTAGAAACAAAAATGGTGAACCCGACATGATGTTATTCTCCTCAACGTAGAGATTAGTAGCGTTCGATACATCAGTAGATTGACGTGTCACCACATCCAGATATCTGGCGCCGGGTCCCCGCCAAGAAAATAGCGGGCCTGGCGTGAAAATCACAGGAAGTTGTGGTAGTAGAATGTGGTGCATTCCATTCTGCAACATTATCGACATGGATCGCTCTTACCGGCCACGGAAGACGGAATGACGATGGGGCACTGGTTGTTGATTTCTTTTCCTCGCAGTGGTGATGAGTTAATCTCCCTGCTTCTCAGGAATCAGGTGGCTGCTATAGGAACACGATCACCCTCCACCTGCCTACACAAAGTCAGGGGCAATACAAGCACTGCTGCTCTACGTGGCTCCATTGTTGCCACAACTGTGTCTGCATCCACGAGTGTGGGGCGCCCATGCCCCCTCTCCCCAACGGAAGTCATCCAACAAAAGGTGAATAACGACCTTGTACGTCATTATGAGGAGGAGGGAATAATCCCAACTCGGGATATGGCCCACCTGGACCTGGAAGCATCCAGGACCTGCTGTCAACACTGCCCTCGAGGGCCGCGCTGGGAGCCCCTACTCCCCACCCCAACATTCAATCGTTTCAGGAGCCTTCCCCCGGAATGCCATGACGACAACCCTGCCTTACGCTGATGTGGGGGGTGATGTCCGACTCAGCACAGTTAGAGTTCCGATCCATGGACTCCAAGCAAGGGCCCCCACCTGGCCGCGTCAGTGCCACCATCCGTCCTTTCCAGAGGAGTAGGTAGGCTATGCCCCTACACCACCTGCATCGACTCGCTTGACCCGACGCCAGCGTTGGGCCCGATATGAGGGCGCCCGCCAAGGGGCGTTGACGTCGACAACTATTGCGGCCCGAGCCACCACTGATGTATATCATGAAGCCCTTGCGCGCACTGAGTAGGAACACTCATACGCCTGACCGGGATCGAGGCCCCAACCGCCACACAGGCAGGCTGGGTTGACTCTTCAGGTCACATGCCCGAGTGGTGATCGCCACGAACCAACCCGCGGTAATGTCACCTCGTACGGATGTCTTCTCTGTACCACCACTCCACAGAGTGTGGGCCTTCCCCGCTCCGAATTTCGTAATGAATGTATGCCACGTACTACCCCAAAACAGAATTAAGACCTACCCTGTGGCAGTGACACTCGGCGCGGAAGTCTTTCTCGTGCCCACCACAATGGGTATTGAATTCCTCCTCCTACCCCCGACCGTCGATATGAAGGCATTGCCCGTCCGGTCCCTCTCCAACGTGGGGATCCTCCCTACATTCTTTCCGTAGTCGGCGAAGGTCCTCCTCACCCTATAAACCAAAGGGGTGAAGTTTGCCCTCGCTCCACCCACACCAATCATGTTGGTCCTCCCCATGCCCCCTCAGGTTCCAACGGAGGTTTTTCTGTCTCGGGTGTTGTCCATGGAGGTCCTCCCCATGTTCCCTTCGCCCTTTTCCCTAGTGCCCCTCATACCCCGGCCGTCTCAAGCGGAAGTCCTCTAATCCATGGATCCAACACGGCCCCGAGACTACATGTCCGGAATCAACCTTGTCCCAAAGATCCATCTAGGGGAAGGAGGGCGGGTCATCGTCTCCACAAGAAGAATCCAGTGAAATACCGAATGGAGAGCAAACCGGCCCGCTTCTCAGATTCTGAAGCAGAATGCGACTCGGCATTGAAACCCTCCCCTCGTTCCTCTGTATTAAGGACTGGGGCAGGAACAAGGCGTGTTAGCCTCATCCTTCCAGAATGCGAAGTGTAACACCCCAAGATTCCACGGTATGCTTCCCCTTGAATAACACAGTAGCGTGTGTTGTACACATCATCGAGTTCTAACACACACACCTCTACCAATAAATCTAGCTGTATTGAATAGTAATACCCACCATTTCAAATTTTATAAATTTTATCTATCAAAATGGACTTCATTTTTGGATTCGGAATATCAAAATTATCCTATAGTGAAATTTTGGTATTTTTCTGAAAACATTCAATTTTTGCTAAATAGTGAAAAAACACTGAGTTATAGTATAAAACCAAATTTTTATTTAAATAATTATTTATTTTATTTAAATTTAATTAAGGTCAAAATAGATACATAATACCTATATAAGTTCAATGTGATTCATTGGAGTTAGTTTAGAATAATTTTAGATATATAAAAATTTTATTGAACTTTTCACCGTCTTTTACCCACTTCCTAGGAGAATTTAGAGATTCACATAAACATAATTTTATCGCTTCTGTGAGTGGAATTTTGAAAATTCGAGAGACATGGTTAATATCAAGGAGTAAAATGTGGTTCAATGAGAGGAAAATAATTTTTGGTGAATAGTAACTTTTTACTTTTATTTACCCCAGTTAAAAGTAAGGGTAAAAATGATATTAATATTACCCAAACACATGTCCTAATTCTATTGGAAAAGTGTATCTCAACCAAAAACAACCTTAGGAATAAAATGTTATCATTTTGGTCCACTTGGATTATATCAGGTCATTAAATATTATTTAATTCAAAGAATAGTTAAAATCAATGTTTAATAATTAAAACATTTTTAATATCGGGTTATTCAAAAGATAAATTTGATTGAAAATATTAATTAGAAAGATAAAAAGATTTCCTACATAATGGTATTTTATTTATAATTTTTATAAATTAAATAATTTAATTTATTTATGACAAAATGGTAATGTTGTAATTACCTAGTTAATGAAATATTTAAATAATTGATTTTATAAATATAAAAATCAATATAATTTGAGACTTATTATTTATTCCATTAATTTTCATCGTTAATATGATATATTCGTATTGGTTATATAAATTTTGTTCGAAGTAATAATGCTGTTATGAAATTAACAAAAACAAAATACCCAATAGTGTCAAAATTGACATAAAATAGTTTTTAAAACAAATATTATATTATTAATTTATATTCTATTAATAAAAATCAAATGTTCAGCCAAAAGAATTTTATCATGATATGTGTATCATTAATGGACCACATGGGGGTCTCTTGGATGTATATATTATGTTTATTTACTATATAATAAAAAAATACAAAGTGACATGGTAAATGTCAAACAAATAAACTAAGAGTTAAAACAAAAGGATAAGGTTCATATAGTGACTCAAACCAGTATAAAACCTATTGGTTGAGTTTTTTTCGACCCATAACCACCTTAAAATTAAAATAATTCACTTTGAATCCATTAGAAACCAAATATGAATTTATTATAAATTAATATTTCTAGCTTTTCCAAAGGTTCCCTCACCCCTCTAATAAAAGGGAACTCCCCCTTATCACTAATTCACACATTCAAAGCCTCTTGGATTGGCCAAACGCTACCCAAATACTCTCCAAATTTCCCTCACTACAACATAGTGGCCTTATATTGATCAGAAATCCAACCTATGGAGCCCTTTTGATCAAATCAGAAGGAAGAACCCGAAGAAGAGGTAATGATTTCACCACCCTTTTTCAAGTTCCATTCTTCTTCAACTTCTTATTTCTTTTTTATTCCCATTATAAAATAATAAATCCAGTATCTTATATATATTGTGATGTTATTATAAATTTGGTACAACCATATTCAGTATTTTATCCATGCTTTGAATGACATGTCACCATACATGCGTACGTACGGCTTACCGTCACCACGTCGTGGTGTAATTGTTATTCAATAAATTATTATTTGGATGGTTATAATAATGATGTGTAATTCATGTAGATAATTAATATAACATGATAATGATTCTTTATATATGATATAGCATCCAATTATATATTATTTTAATATCAAAAGGGTGATATTGTTGCTCGTGCGTATGTACGGACTACCGTCTCCACGATCGCGATGAGATTCATTCCCCATCGTATCCATTCAAGACTAATTCTCATTTAATGATTAAAAATAATGTTTAAGGACTTGATATAATTCTGGATATGAATATGATACAACATATCCATAACAAACATAGCTTACAAAACAAAACATATAAAAGAAAACGAGAAAATTAACACACGAAACAACAATAATACTAAGATATTATTATCAAATCAATGTTAAAAGATCAAATATGATATCATATTAATGTAAATAATTATTGTATAATTTTATAAAACTTATTTCACCATTATAAAGGATGTTAACCTACCCTCAACTAAGGAAAAGTAAAAGTTAATGATTTATTTTACAATCTCTTCATTATCCGAGGTTGTTTATTAGTAATTATCTACTAAGACCTCTTTATCATCCACATCCATGTTTCATAAAAATGTACTTCAAATCATTATTACTATTTTAGAGACTATGGGATAAATCCATTTATACCCATGTTTACTTTTATAAGAAGTTTATAACATAATCTTTCTGTCGTTTTCCAAACAAGGCCCTTTTTAACCTTTTCGACAGAATTCAGGTAAGAATGTCTTTTTAACTTATACGGCGGGTGTGCCAATTTTCTACCGTTATAAAATCCTCGAAGCTTCCCACAAAATCTTATAAAAATATTTTCAAGTAAATTTTTTATTTTATAATTATGTGACATTTAAATGATTTCAAAACAAAGATATTTCTCTCAAATAGTTTTGATTTCATCTATGTCGACATCCTTTTATGGATTTTAAAATTATTTGATGTTTATTTATTATGATAAAAACCTTCCATATTGTATTGATGGTTTTGTGATATGTTTGACTATGTATGTGTCATTCATGGTTTATAGAGAAGGTAATGAAATTTAGTATGCTATTTTTAATACGAATGTTTATGTTATGTTTAAACCTGTTCATATGAGGAATGCATTAGACATAATATGTGACGGGTGGAGCCATCTATAGCTCCTCGATGTATCTGTAAGTCTCATGAGTCAAACTAGTGTCTTGGAAAAAGGCCTTGAAAAAATTTTATTTATAGTCTTGGCACGAGGCCTTGGCTACGTGGTTATGATTGTCTGGCATTATGCATTCCATCATTATGAAAGTTGTTTTTGATATTGCATGCGATTACTCAACTAGTATAATATCCATGTGAATATGTAAATGGCATTATTTCATTTTATTTTTTTTCTATATTATGATGAATTTTGAGGTTAAAAGCCTATTGTTTTAGTTATACATTTCCTTAAATGTTTATGATAATTTATGAAAGTTTCCGCTATATTGTTATCCTTACTGATCATCTGAGCTCACCCCTTCCAATGTTTTATTTTTTCCAGCATGTGAAGAAGTAATTTATGAATGACCTAAAGGAATAGTATGAGGGGATATGAAGACAAGATGTTGTTGTAGTTTTTTTACATTATTATGTAATGTAAAACATCATGGATATATCTAGTGATTCCAAGGATACTAAACTAATCGGTCCTTCAGGACTTGATCTTTTTTGATCATGCCAATGTTATTTAATAATGAACCGACTCTCTGTAACTCGGGTCAGGGGGTTACAGATGGTATCAGAGGATGTTTAGTACAAACCTTGAAATGTAGATTTAGATAAACTCTGATTAGAGCATAGAGATCTAAGATGGACTTTGAGGATTAGTATAGAATTACTTCCAAGAATTTTGGTATTGTATAAAGTTTTTGAGTTTTTTGAGAAATACATCCCTGTTTGGATACGAGTAGGTATAGGCGGCTCTGGTATATATGTACATAGGGGAAACACCCAAAAACACCACTTTGAGATAGACTTGAACAGGAACTGGTGCACGACAATGGGCCTTGCTGCACTCTTGGTTACGACACTCCCTAGGGATATGCTTAGGATATTTCTCATTTTCTTTAAAACCATTATGATGGGTTTATGAGTATATACTTACTCAAAGAAAACAATTTTATAATTATGGATTATATCCATAAATATTTCAATTTATGTTAAGTGTTTTACAAAGCATGGAATTATGTATTTTGATTCATAAACTGATCTAGTTTATGCGATTGTTTATTAATGTCGCATAGTGGAAGAAATGGAAATCGTATCAATGCGCGCACTTCATGTAGGGATTTTCCTCCTTCTCAAGATAATTATAGTGGAGCTGGTGATGCAACTGCTGCTGATCAACTAATCACCATACTTGGACAACTCACTCGGGTTATGAATAATAAACATACCCGTATAGAGTACCCTGATCCACACCATGGAGGATCAATGTTAGATCGCTTCATGAGGCCGAAACAACCAATATTAAATGGGAGTATAAATCCATTAGTAGCTGAAAAATGGATAAGTTCCCCAGAGAAAATATTTAAGGCTTTGTGGAGTAGTGAAAGAGAAAAAGTTTTTATGGAAGTTTATCGCCTCACTGGAGATGATGATTAATGGTGGCCATTGATTCAAAACATGAAGGTCGATGATGATGTATCAAATATGGAATGGAGGGAGTTCAAAGAGATTTTCTTAGAAAAATAAATTCTTCATGACCATCAAGGTGATATGTAAAAGAAATTTCTAAGTCTGAGACAATAGTAGGATGAGAATGTCACAAAGTATGAGGCTAAATTTACCAGGTTAGCACGGTATGCTGTAGATTATATACGTAACCCAAGAAGTAATATTGATCATTTATTTTATGGGTTAAAACCATTTCTTCGTTCAGAATTAGTGTCACAATCCTTCTCATCATATGAAGATATTGTCCCATGTTCTATTAAGACAGAAAAAGAATTCTCTAAGTCTTATGACTTTAAAGCAAAGAAAGAGAAGAAGTGATCTCCTGATCACACTGGGAATGGAAATAAGGGGAAGAAGGGAAAAGTTTAATATCCATCCTGCAGTAACTGTGGGAAGAAACACCCGGGTACATGCTTTAAGGGAATGAGATTCTGTTACAAGTGTTGTGAAAAAGGCCACCAAGCTCATGATTTTAAGGGGAAGAAAGAAGCTTCTGATGTTCATTGATACAACTGTAGAGAGATGGGACATTATGCAAATGAATTTACTAAGCTTTAGGGGAACATACCTCAGAAAAGGTCAAGGTATCACGTCCAAGCTTATGCTATCACTACTACTGACGTAGAAGCTCCGAAAGACGTGGTGGAAGGTAATTTAATGGATCCTCAAGTTTAGCAAATGTATAATTTGATTATGGATCATTGCATTGTTTCATATCTTCCCAGTTTTCTAAGAAAATTATATATTTCCAATTTGATTTAACAAGGGAGTTTTCAGTTAAAACCCATAAGGGAAGTATCATTGAAACAAAGTTTTGTGAATCAGTCCCCATTAGAGGACATAAATGTTCTTTATCCACTGATCTCATCATCATACCTATTATTGATTTTGATATAATACTCAGTATGGATTCACTTTAGGACCATGATGTGATTATTTATTGTAAGAAGAAGGAGGTTGTGATTTTTGATGATGATGATAAGGAACACCATATCTTTAGAGCAGAATCATCACCACCAAATTCTTATCTAGATCCACCCCCAGTAGCTCAACTAAATTCAATTATTGGGGAGGAAGATAATTAAATGATTGTGGGTGAGGAAATGAATGTTCAAATAAAGTATATACTTATTGTGAAAGAATATGTAGATGTGTTTCCGGAAGATTTACATGGACATCCTCCAGAATGAGAAGTCGAGTTTTCCATTGATTTAATTCCTAGATCAAGGCCTATATAGAAGACTCATTATAGAATGGCCACTGTGTAATTAGTTGAACTAAAGAAACAACTTGAGGAATTTAGTAGTAAGGGATTTATTCTCCCTAGTGTTTCTTAATGGGGAGCCCCTGTTCTTTTAGTTAAAACGACAGATGGATCTATGAGGTTATGTATCGACTACAGGGAGGTCAATGCTATAAAAATAAAGAAAAATTATCCCTTACCTCACATTGATGATTTATTTGACCAACTGCATGGATCTCAATACTATTCAATGATTGACCTTTGGTCTGGATACCATCAGTTGTGTGTGAAGAAGGAAGACATTCTGAAGACAACATTTTGAACCAGGTATGGGCATTACGAGTTTACAGTAATGCCTTTTGGGATGAATAATGGGACCTCTGTATTCATGGATCTAATGAATAGAGTTTTTAAGGAATATCTAGATTAATTTGCGGTGGTATTTATTGATTATATCTTGGTATACTCCAAAATATACTAAGATCATGAAAATCACTTGCGTATTAACCTAAAGACTATGAGAATACCTGAATTATATGGGAAGTTTAGTATGTGTGAAATTTGGCTTCATGAGATTTCTTTTCTTGGCCATATTGTCTCTAAATATGGAATATCTGTTGATCTTTATAAGACCAAGTCAATCCAAGAATTTCCTGCACCAACGAGTATAACTAAGGTACGAAGTTTTATTGGTTTAGCAGGTTAATATCGATGTTTCGTACATAATTTTGCCTAGTTGGCTAACCCATTAACAAAGATCACACATAAAGGGGTTAAATTTGTTTGGAAAAAATAGTGTGAAGAGTTTTTCAAAGAACTAAATAGAAGATTATTCAATGCTCCTATATTGACTCTACCATTAGGGAATTATGGGTTCGTTATTTATAGTGATTCATCGAAGAAAGCAATTGGATGTGTCCTTGAATAGAATGCTAGGGTTATTGCCTATGCATCATGGCAGTTGAAAATTAATGAGAAAAAATATCCTACTCATGATCTCAAGTTAGCAGCTGTGATCTTTTCTTTGAAGATATGGAGACAGTACCTCTGGTGAAAAATGTGAGATTTATACTGATCACAAGAGATTGAAGTATATTTTCTCACAAAAAGAACTCAACATGAGGCAAAGGATATGGATTTAATTACTCAAGGATTATGATTTTACAATACAGTACCACCCAGGGAAGGAAAACAAGGTGGCAGATGCTTTGAGAAGAAAAGATCATGGAGTTTTTAACAATATGAGAATTGAAAGGGATCCAATTTTAATGGATCTAGTGAAGATGGACATGGGAATAACCATGGAAGGTGAAACATGAATGCTTTTTCAAATGGTTTCCAAACCATCTTTACTAGAAAGGATTAAGAGTTCTCAGACCGATGATGAAGAATTTCAAAAGAATATTACAGCTGTGAATGATGGGAGATTGATAGACTTTGTGTGTGAAGATGTAATTTTGAAATTTTGTAAGAGACTTTGTGTTCTCAATATACCTGAACTAAAAAGGGAATTGTTGGATGATTCTCATAGTTCCAATTTCACCATACACCCTGGGAGCACCAATTTGTATAGATATTTGATGGAAAATTTTTGGTGGGACAACATGAAGAGGAGATTGCTGATTTTGTGTCAAGATGTATGGTTTTTCAACAAGTGAAAGCAGGAAGGCAACAGCCTGGAAGAGTATTGCAACCTATTCCCATACCTGAGTGGAAATGGGATAATATTACGATGGACTTCGCCATGGGGCTACCAAAGACTTCTAGAGGGAATGATGCAATATGGGTCATCGTTGATCGTCTTACCATGTCATCACATTTTCTATCTATATGTAAAGATTTACCACTCAAAAGTCTAGCAAGAATATATATTAATGATGTTGTGAGACTTCATGGAGTACCCCTATCGATTGTTTCTGATCGTAATCCCTGTTTTACTTCAAGATTCTAGAAAAGGCTTTAGAAATCCTTGGATACTAAACTTCAATTGAGCAATGCCTACCAATGTCAAATAGATGGAAAATCAGAATGGTTTATTCAAACCATAGAAGACATGTTGAGATCCTGCTCGCTTGACCTTCAAGGTAAGAGGGATCCATATTTACCTCGGGTAGAATTTTCCTATCACAATAGATTCTATTCAAGTATTCAGATGGAACCATATGAAGCATTATATAGAATGTGCTGCCGCACACCAACCTGTTAGGATGATGTTGGTGAAAGAAAGCTTGTATTCCCCAAACTGGTGGAGGTAACAATTGAAAAGGAAAAGGTAATCCAAAACCACATCAAAGCAGCTGAAAGTTGGCAGAAGAGCTATGTCGATAACCGAAGGAAGGATTTAGAATTTTAGGTATGAGATCATGTTTTCTTGAAGGTATATCCATGTAAAGGTGTTATACGTTTCAGTAAGAAGGTTAAATTTAGTCCTAGGTACATCGAACCTGTCGAAATTTTAGAACGAATTGGGGCTGTAGCTTACCGTTTGGCAATTCCACCAAGTCTCTCCAAAGTTCAGGATGTGTTCCACATATCACTGTTGAGGTAATACAATCCTGACCCAACGCTTGTACTCACCTATGATGAATTAGAACTAGAACCCAATCTGTCTTATTGTGAAGATCCCGTCAGGATTCTTGATATGAGAGAATAAGTACTGAGAAACCAGACGACTCATCTAGTAAAAGTTTTGTGGAGAAACCATAAGATGGAAGAGGCTACGTGGGAACCCGAGGAACTTATGATGAAGAACCACCCATGTCATTTCATGCGGTAGTATTCAAGAAATTTCTAGGACAAAATTATTTTAAGTAGGGGAGAATGTAACACCCCAATCTTCCACGTTATTCTTCCCTTTGAATAATACAGTAGTGTGTGTTGTACGCAACGTCGAGTTCTAACACACGCACCACATCCAATAAAACTAGTTGTTATGAATAGTAATACCCAATTTTTGAATTTTTATAAATTTAATCATTCAAAATGGACTTCATTTTTTGGATTCGGAATATCGAAATTATCCTAGAGTTAAATTTTGGCATTTTTCTGAAAACATTCAATTTTTGATGAATAGTGAAAAAAACACTGAGTTATAGTTTAAAACCGAATTTTTATTTAAATAATTATTTATTTTATTTAAATTTAATTAAGGTCAAAATATATATATAATACATATATAAATTCAATTTAATTCATTGGAGTTAGTTTAGAATAAATTTAGATATATAAATAGTTTATCGAACTTTTCACCGTCTTTTACCCACCTCCTAGGAAATTTGGAAATTCACATAAAACATAATTTTACCACTTCTGTGAGTGGAATTTTGAAACTCTGGGAGACACGGTTCATATGAAGGAGTAAAATGTTGTTCAATGAGATGAAAATAATTTTTGGTGAATAGTAACTTTTTACTTTTATTTACCACGGTAAAAAGTAAATAAGGTAATTAGGGTAAAAATGATATTAATATTATCCTAACACATGTACTAATTATATTGGACAAGTGTATCTTGGACAAAGAAAACCTTAGGAATAAAATATTATCATTTAGGTCTACTTGAATTAGATTAGTATATTAATTATTATTTAATTCAAAGAAGAGTTAAAAGAGTTAAAATCAATGTTTAATAACTAAAACATTATTAATATAGGTTTATACATAAGATAAATTCCATTGTAAATATTCATTAGAAAGATAAAACGAATTACTACATTAAGGTGTTTTATTTGTAATTTTTAGACCTTAAATAATTTAATTTATTTATGACACAATGGTGATGCAGTTATTACCTAATTAATGAAATATTAAAATAATTGATATTATAAATATTAACATAAATGTTATTTGAGACTTTTTATGAATTAAAAAAAATTTCTAGGTCAATATGACATATTAGTATTGGTTATATAATTTGTTTTGAAGTAATAATGCTGATATGAAATTATCAAAAAGAAAATACCCAATAGTGTCAAAATTGACATAAAAGAGTTTTTAAAACAAATATTATATTATAAATTTATATTGTTTTCTTAAAAATCGAAGATTTGAAAAAAAAACGTGTATCATGATAGGTGTATTATTAATGGACTACTTGGGGGTCTCTTGGATGTATATAGTCTGTTTATTAACTATATAATATAAAAATACAAAGTGATATGGTAAATGTCAAACTAATTAATTAAGAGTTAAAACTAAAAGTTAAGGTTAATATAGTGACCCAAACCTATCTAAACCCTATTGTTTTAGTGGTGGTCAACCCATACCCACCATATAAATTAAATAATCCTCTTTGGATCCATTAGAAACTGAACATGCATTTATTATAAAATAATATTTCTAACATTTTCAAAGGTGTCCCTCACCCCTCTTATAAAATGGCACTCCCTATTATCACTAATTCACAAATTCATTGCCTCTTGGCTCGGCCAAACCCTGCCCAAATACTCTCTAAACTTCCCTCACTACAACCTAGAGGCCTCTGTTTGATCAGAAATCCATCCTACGGAGCCCTTTTGATCAAATCAAAAGGAAGAACCCGAAGAAGAGGTAATGATTTCAGCACCCTTTTTCAAGTTCCTTTCTTCTTCGACTTCTTCTTTCTTTGTTATTATCATTATAAATAAATAAATCTAGTATCTTATATATAATTTCATGTTATTATAAATATGGTACAACCATATTCAGTATTCTATCCATCCTTTGAATGATATGTCACCATATGTGCGTACGTACGACTTACCGTCTCCACGTTGTGGTGTACATGTTATTCAATAAATTATTACTCGGATGGGTATAATAATGATGTTAAATTCATTTAATAATTAATATAACATGATAATTATTCTGTATATATGATATATATTCCAATTATATATTATTTTAATATCAAAAGGATGATATTGTTGCTCGTGCGTACGTACGGACTACCGTCTCCACGATCGCATGAGATTCATTCCCAATCGTATCAATTCAAGACTAATTCTCATTTAATGATTAAAAATAATGTTTAAGGACATGATATCATTATGGATATGATTAATATACAACCAGTCCATAACAAACACGGCTTATGTAATAAAACATATAAAAGAAAATGAGTAAGTTAACACCAGAAAAAACGATAATACTAAGATATTATTAACAATTCATTGTTAAAAGATCATATATGATATCATATTAATGAAAATGATTCTTTTAAAATTGAATAACAACTATTTCAAAAATATACTAGAGGTTAACCTACCCTCAATCAAGTAAAAGTACAACGTAATGATTTATTTCACAATCTCTTTATTATCCGAGGTTGTTTATACGTAATTATCTACCGGGACCTCTTTATCATCCACATCCATGTTTCTTAAAAATCTACCTCAAATCATTATTACTATTTCAAAGTCTATGGGATAAATTCATTTATACCCTTGTTGACTTTTACAAGAAGTTTATAAAGGAATTTTTCTGTCGTTTTCCAAATAAGGTCCTTTTTAACCTTTTTGACAGAATTAAGGTAAGAATGTCTTTTTAACTTATACGGTGGGTGTGTCTATTTTACGCTGTTATAAAATCGTCGAGTATTCCATTAAAATATTATAAGAATATTTTCATGTAAATGTTTTATTTTATAATTATGTGACTTTTAAATGATTTAAAAAAAGATATTTCTCTCAAATAGTTTTGATTTCATCTATGTCAACATCCTTTGATAAATTTTAAGCTTATTTGATGTTTATTTTTTACGATAAAAAACATCCATGTTGTGTTGAAGATTTTCTGACATGTTTAACTATGGATGTGTTATTTTTATACAATTAATGGTTTATGGAGAAATTATTGACATTTCGTATGCTAGTTTTAATATGAATGTTTATGTTATGTTTAAACCTATTCATATGATTAATGCATTGGACTTAATATGTGATGGGTGGAGCCTGATATAGCTCCTCAATGCATTGGTAGGTCTCATGAGACAAACTAGGGTCTTGGCACATGGCCTTGACAAAATCTTATTTATAGTATTGGCATAAGGCCTTGGATACGTGTTTATGATAGTCTGACATTATGCATTCTATCATTATGAATGTGGTTTTTGATATTGCATGTGATTATTCAACTAGTAGAAAATCTATATGAATAAGTAAATGGAATTATTTCATTTTATTTTTTCCATATTATTCTGATGTTCATGTTTAAAAGGATTTTGTTTTAGTTATACTTTGCCTTAAATGTTTATGCTTATTTATGAAAGTTTTTGCTATATTGTTATCCTTATTGAGCATCTGAGCTAACACCTTTCAATGTTTTATTTTTCCAAGGATATAAAGAAATAATTTAGGAATGACCTATAGGAATAGTATGAGGGGATATTAAAACAAGATGTTGTTGTAGTTTATTTTACTTTATGATGAAATGTAAATCATTATAGATATATCAAGTGATTCCAAAGCTACTAAACCTATCGGTCCTTCATGACTTGATCATTGGTGATCATGACAATGTCATGTAATAATACACCGTCTCTCGGTAACTAGGGTTGGGGCATTACACGATGTCCATCGAATTCCCATCTCTCTTTGCAGATACATCCAGGAGAAGGAAATTGTGGGAATCCCGCAGGTTCTGACAGTACAGTCACCACCGTCATCACCAGATGTGCCCTTTACTTCAACCAGAGATCATAGAGATCTATTTTGGGGAACAATGGAGGTTGATGGACAAGGTTACCCATCACTTGTAACCGCGATCCCTAAAACAGAGGATGTGGCTATCATCCCGTCATATCGTGACATTGTGGTCATGTCACTGCACTCTTCGGAGGATGGCCCAGTATTCAGCGTCTAGTCGGATCGTTTTTCGTATTGTCTGCCACCCAGTTTACTATCCTAGTGGTCCGCCTCAATACCCCTACAGGTTCCTCATCCACCTCCGGTTGACATGTGGGGAAATACAGGGCGAGACCCAGAATCCAAGCCCATGAGCTTATGGAACATTATCGTAGTGGACCAATTCCCGGAGAGGTTCTGGCTAGTGACAGTGTCGAACTTTTGTGCGCCGGAATCACTCACCCCAAAGGTAGTCGAGTGCTTCCATGAAACCCTATGGGAGACACACTTTCATCTTCACTATCAACAGATTCAGTACCCTAGGATCCATGTGCACTTTAAGGAAATCGGTGAGCAATGTCGTCTGGTTGATTTGGCCGCACTCCTCGTGGCCCAGCGCCCTGAGTCACCAGGTCTGCAGAGCTCTCTCTAACAAATATGCATTCAGATTTTCATGGTACTCTGCAATATCATCAGGGATACAACCCCCCATGTGCAAGTCTGTGGCTGGGTACAGTATGCCGCCCTCCTCTTCAGTCCTATTCGGCGGCAGCCCAATTCGTTATGCGACATTGAGGACATGCACCAAGAAGGGTTGCAGTCCACATGGCTGATATAGTGGACAAGGAAGATGAGCTGGAGTTTCTTGATGGAGACTTACCCCCTGAACGTGTAACGCCACTTCTGGACCCATCAGGGAGGATTAATCGCCAGCAGAGGAACCTTTTAGGCCTCCCTGTACCCACTGAGTTGCTGGTACTCTGTCAGAATGCCGGTAATGGTAATGAACATGTCAGAACTGTCAAGCACACTGACCCATCCGCCTCAGTGAAGAAGACAGATGAAGACCCCGAAAAGGCCGCATTTTACCAGCAATATGATGAACAGAAGAGGCTGGTCGATGAACTATTATTCGAGCATGATATAGAGAGGTGACCTGACTATGGTGATCCTAAGCCGGGGAAACAGGAGAAGGAACAACTTCCCCACCCCCCTGGCGAGATGCCTCCAGGAAACCCTGATCAAGCTACTGCTACAGACAGGGCAGAAGCAGAATCTCACGGCAAGTGGGCACGATACATCTCGCAAAACCCTACTGAATGGTGTGGCAATACGAGGAATCTAGCCCGGGTTCTCCCAGCCACCCAAAGGGTCGTTCTGCCAGTTGCTCCACGAGCCATTGATGATGTTTACCATGTCAAAGAGCCTAGAGATGCACTCGTAGTTAGGGATCCCCGTCAAGATAGGGACCTCCAGTCGGATGATCATATAGCGGTAGTCATCACCCACCTCGAGGGGTTGGAAACGTGGCAGGTGGCAGTCCCACCAGATGGAAAGCCATATCCTACATGGGTGGATGATATGCCTGCACCTCCGGGTATTGGGAATCCCACTTTCTCTCCCTTTAATGGGACTGGGGACATGCCGCAGCACTTGGCTCATTTTTCCTCCAGGTGTGGCCCCATGTTGGGGACCCCGACACAGCAGGAAGTTGCCACGCTCCGATGTTTTGTGCAGACATTGTAGGGCCCTACATTTGTCTCGTATAGCCAGATCATTATCAGATCAGTGACTGGGTAGGAGGATCCCAACTGGCAGTTCTTCTAGCAGTCCAACTCCACCACGCAAAAGACCAGCATCGCAGACATCTTCAAGTGCAAACAAAGGCCTGATGAGCGAGTCACGGATTTCATCACCTGGTGGAAGGGGCTTACATACTCCCTCGACATGCCACTGAATTAGGATAAATTAATGATAATGTAATTAGAAAATGTTAAAACAGAGCTGGTTCATTGTTTGATCACCCATAACTATCTCAGAGGGTTTCTGGACTTCTAAGATAAGGCTCAGCGCCTCGAGGAAGCTCTGCAACAGGCTAGTCAGGCATGTCTGTTGCCCCCTGTGATCTCAGCAAGGAGGACTACTAGAGCCGATCCCACCATAGTGGCCCAAATATAATCCCCTAGGTATCTAGAATGACTACCTATGGCACCCGCTCCGCAACCCCACATAGGCCCTCTACCTCAGTCACAGGCTCCTGCCCTGTAGTGACCGCCTCAGAACCACCAGGTTCCCCAACGCAATGCGCCACCACTGCTTATGCGGGACAATCAGGCGCCGCCTCCTTTGCAGGCCCCTCCGGCCCCTCATCAAGGCCAGGCTCCCAGAGCCCCCTATACAGAAAGAAGGAACCAGACTTACTCATTCAACGAGAATCTGGTCCCTAGCTACTTCCAATGTTCCCTAGAGAAGGGGATTGTGCGCTTTCCTGAGTGCAGAAGGCCGTCAGAGGCGACCCTCACCGATCGCCCTGACTACTGCCCCTATTATCAGATTCTAGGGCACACCCTCAAGTAGTCCTTTGTGTTTAAATACTAGATCCAAGACTAGGTTGACAACAACATAGTCAGGTTAGGCCCGGTCCCAAAATAAGTGGCAGGTATCTTCGTAGGGTCAGAAAGCAGTAGCAACGACGAAGGCGAGTGGCAGTAGGTTTCCAGCCATGGGTCCCAGACGTATGATGACTGGATGGCCCATAAAACCATTGCCCATGGCCATGGTATCATTCGAGCACACCTAAATCAGACAGAGCGTTCAGAAGATGCAACCAGTACCTCTGCGTCATCATCTTAGCCGACCTCTTCCCAAAAGGGCAAGCAGCGACAACGCAAGAATAAGAAACACGCTCCAACACTACCATTGTCATCCCACACTCTCAGGGATTTCAGGCCCCCTGAGATGGGGATTCCTCCCAGAATCTGCAAAGTGGTGGATGACTTATTGAGGGACAGTCATGGGTTTTCTTCAGTTAATACTGTGGAGCTGGTAAATCCCTATATGACCCCCGGTGAGGAGGAACTCCAAGCGAACCACCCCAAAATCCCTAGAAGACGTCAACGTCAGTGGAACCACGACCATGTGGGACATCAAGTCATGTCAGTGGATGATTTCAGCTAGACCGTGCACGCTACTGAAACCAGACAGCAGGCCATGTGCAGAGCTCAGCAGGCAAAACCTCACCTGGTGCCCTCAGATCTACCTCCACCACTGTTTGTGTTACTAGATCAGGAAGAGTTGTCTCATCCATATCATGACCAGTCTTGCCCTGATACAGGCCAATCTCAGTTGTCTGGTCCTCATCTGGCAGCTACTCCTCAGGCATCAACTAGCAGGCTGCGGGATGTACCTAGTACTAGCTAGCCGCCATTCCAGCCGGCAGGGCCCACCATGCCTCCAACTGTAGAACGACCTCCTATAAATAGAGGTTCATGGTTGGAATGGAAGTGTGATTTTTTTAAGCACCTTTCTGGAATTCTATCATGTCTTTATATCGTTGAGGCTCTTCTCCTATCATCTAAAATGCGTGAGGCACTTGCCGAGGCCCAAAGGATCCCCCTCCAGTTTGAGATGGAGGTAGCGGCTATAGAAGCCTTCTATGCTGAGGAAATTGAAGACGCGAAATGTCAGGTAGTTATCTCATTCTCCGGTGAAGATTAAGACCCACCCATACATGGGAATATTCGCCAACTGTATTTCACTGGCCAGTTCAATGACGTGGAAGTCCGTTGCTGCCTTGTTGACACGGGTTCTGGGATTAACCTAATCCCGACTCGGGCACTATGAAAGATGGGTTTGTATGAGGATGATTTAACTCCCTCCGACCTTAGACTCCAGGGATACGACAGGACTGAGTAATCCCTGGTCGGCAACATCCACTTGAAGACCCAGTTCGGTGGCCTAATTTCCAGCATCGAGTTAATCGTTGTCTCCAAGGACACCGCATACAACACATTGATGGGAAGGTCATGGATCCATCTACCTGTAGAGGTACCTTCATCTAATCATCAATGCCTCTAATACTACCTCAATGGTCGAGTAGGAATGATCCAAGGAGATGCATCTCCTTTCGCCTCTTGTGAATCCCGCTACTTGGACGACGACTATTTCAAGGGCAAGGATATGCAATTTCTGGAAAGTGAGGATGAACCCACCCCAGTCACAAGGGATCCCTAGGCAGGCCTGGATGACACCTACATCTTCCTGATCCATCGGTAGGAGGCTACGACCCCCGACATGGGGCAATGTTTTATTGTTTCGGGTACAAGAGGAAGGCATGTTCCCTTGTCCAAGCGATGGTGGAAAATCACCTCATACTCCTACACAAACCAGTCTCACGTGATCCCAGAACCTCTAACCCCTATGTGGTATCGGGATGTCAAGCTCATGGAAATGGCGGTTCATCATACGTGTCTCTTCTGTCGGGCTGGAATTATCCGACCCAAGCCAACGTGTCATTACATCTTTGATGTCATCAAGTATAGCCCCTTGGACGAAGACCAGATGGGATTGGAACCACTGCCTTCATCGCTATGGTCTCAGTGGTGCATGAGTCTCCAATGATAATTACCACTATAGCCCAAGCTGACACCAACCACTCATCAGGGTTTTATGACTCAGAAGCAGCTCCCCCCACGGAAGGTCCCTCCATAGGTGGAGTAGAGGATCTGGAGGATTCTCTGCCTGCCTTTGAAGAAGGTGTCTCCACCACAGTCAATGAACTGGTACATGTGAACCTCTTTAGAAAGGAATATCTAAGACCCACATTGATCAGTACCGCCATGCCCCTCGAGGAGCAGCAGCAGTTTGTGGAATTTCACAAATAGCATAGTGATGTGTTTCCTTAGAGTTAATATGAGATTCCAGGACTAGACCCCCAGGTAGCCGTCCACTGCCTTGGTCTCCCGGCAAACCATTGTGGGTTCAAGCAGCCTCCTAGAAAGATGCACACTTCTCATGGTTCTAGGGTTGAGGCTGATGTTGATAATCTCATCAAAGCCAACATCATCAAGGAGGTATTGTACCCCAGGTGGCTTGCCAACATTGTGCCACTCAAGAAGAATAACGGGCAGATCAGAGTTTGCATCGACTTTCGTGACCTCAACTGCCACTTTCTGAAGGATGATTTTCCCCTCCCACTAACAGAGTTGTTGATTGATACCACGACCGGGTTTCAATCCCTCTCTTTTATAGATGGGTATCTCAGGTACAACCAGATCCAGATGGCCCCCGAGGATGGGGTGTCCACTGCCTTCAGGGCTACCCAAGGTACTTTTTGTTACCTGGTTATGCCCTTGGGCCTAAAGAATGTAGGTGCCACCTATCAGCGGGACACACATCACATATTCAATCTGATTCTCGGGACACTAGTGGAATGCTACATGGATGATCTGGTTGTCAAATCTCACCAGCACTAGGACCATCTCAAGGACCTTGAAAAAGTATTTAGTTTCCTCCGTTCCCACCACCTAAAAATGAACCCATTAAAAGTGCGCCTTCGGGGTCACATTCGGGATGTTTCTTGGCTTTATTGTCAGATAATGAGGCATCGAGATCGACCTAGAGAAGATGAAGGCCATCATCCAAATGCCTCCCCCAAACAATATTTGGGAGCTTCGAGGTCTCCAAGGCCACTTAGCCTATATACGTCGATTCTTTGTGAACCTGGCTAGAATGTGTAATCCCTTTTCCTGGCTCATGATGAAAGGCTCCGCCTATGAATGGGATGGAGAGTGTTAGACCGCATTTGAGAAAATCAAGCCATATCTGCTCCATCCTCTGGTCATGATTCCACCCATCTCTAGAAATCCGCTGATCCATTACATGACCGCCTTGGAATGGTCCCTCGTGGCACTTATCGACCAGAAGAAAAATGAGGGAATAGAGAATAACCTCTACTATCTCAGCCACATGCTCCTCGATATGGAGACAAGGTACTCCCCTATCCAAAAGAGCTGCCTTGCGCTCGTGTTTTCCATACAGAAATTGTGGAATTACCTGAAACACCATGAGGTATAGTTGGTCTCTCGGGTAGACCCACTAATGTACATCCTGAACCACCCTATGTTGACTAGCCGACTAGCGCGATGGGCAGTTATCCTCCAGCAGTTCGACATCAGGTTCATGCCTCAGAAGGACATCAAGGGAAAAGCATTGGAAGACTTCCTAGCTGCCCATCCAACCTCCGCGGATCAATCCCAGGATCTGGATTTTCCTGATGAGTCAATCCTCTCAGTCGATCATGTCGTCTCATGCTGTAAAATGCACTTCGACGGTGCCTCCTGGAGCCCCACCAGTAGGAGTCTCAATGATCCTAAACTCAACAGAGTAGGTTTCAGTATCGTCTTCATCAACCCGGTGCAAGGCTTTTCTCCGTACTCATTCTTTTAGTCCGAAGGATGCACCAAAAATGAGGTAGAGTATCAGGCTATCATCATCGGCCTCGATCTGGACCACGAGATTGACGTGCCTCATCTTCATGTGAAAGGGGATCTCGAACTGGTCATCAATCAGGAAAATGGAGACTATGTTGTTAGGAAGCCGAAGCTTATTCCATTGCTGGAGTGAACCCTCCATCTAATGTCCCAGTTCCCTTCTTGACCAGAGGTTACCCATGTCCCTCGGTTACAGAACGGTCGAGCAGACTCTTTGGATGGTTTAGCTATGTCCCTCACAGAACCCGAGAAGGATGATTTGATCATACATGTTGCACACCGGAGATTCATCACCCCCGTCACCCCAGAGGATAACGACGACCTTTAGATAAGCCACCTTACTACCGGACCCTCCACGTCAGGGGTCCTAGGTTGTTCAGATGTAGTGGTTGAGGCCACTCCCGACTAGAGGGAACCTTTTGTTGAGAACCTCCAAAATGGTTTCCTCCCCGATGATCGGGCCGAGGGCAAGTGAATCTAATATTGCACACTGCAATTTACTCTACAGAGTGGTCATAGTCTTTAGTGGACCCTCTCTAAGTGGAGATTATATGGTGTTCTCCTCCGTTTAATTCAAGGAGTTGATATTTGTCAGGTCATGAAAGAGGTTCACGCCGGTTCCTGTGATGCCCACCTGGCTGGGCCCAAGCTGTCCCATCAGAACTGGAGATTGGATTACTTCTGGCCCTCTATGATCCATGACCGTATCGATTTTGCCAAGAGATGCCACGCATGCCATGTTCATGCTAACTTCCTGCATCGGCCGCCAGAGCCTCTCCACTCCAACCAGTACTCTTGTCCATTTACGGTGTGGGGACTCGATATCGTGGGACCATACCCACCGGCAACAGCTCGTCAGTGTAGGATCATCCTGATTGCAACAGATTTCTTCTCCAAGTGGCTGGAGGTAGTTCCACTCAATGTGGTCAAGGCCCATTTCATCATTTATTTCATGAGCTCTTATATCATCCATCGGTTTGGAGTCCCTCACGCTGTCCAAGCCGATAACGGAACTATCTTCCTAGCAGTTGTGCTGAAGAAATTGTACTCCAAGTACAATATCTATTTGAACCATACCTCTTGCTATCAAGCACAGGAAAATGAAATGAGCGAGGAACTCAATAAAACTCTCTCTGGCATTCTTCAAAAGATGGTTGGTCAGAACAAGAAGAGTTGGTCGGACAAGCTCTACAACGCCCTCTGGACTTATCGGATGATGACTCGCAATTCCACCCAGGTGACCCCATATTCCATGGTGTATGGGGCTGAGGTTGTCCTACCCATTGATATCCAGCTGCCATCGTTATGCACTTCTGTCTACGACCAGCAGGCGCCCGACACGGTGGCCGAATTCCGTCTAGCTGAATTGGAAGTACTGGATGAGAACAGGTTTTGTGCCTTGCACAATCTCGAAAGACATCAGAATAAGACAACTATATCTTTCAATAAGAAGGACCTCCTTCGCTCTTTTCAACAAGGCGACCTGGTGTTGGCCATCTGAGTTCCAATGATCCCTTGTAGGAAACCACCCATGATTGAGCCCAAATGGGGAGGACCTGACGTCATTCATAATGTTTACCCCAACGAAGAATACTCTCTGGCGACCATGGACGGTGAGTGCATAACTCTTCCCACCAACACCATGTTCCTCAAGAAATACTTTGCTTGAGCGCCTTGGTCCTGCACGACCTTAAATTGTACTGTCCCACATGACCTTAAACTGCACATTACGGTCTCTCATGACCATAAACTACACCACAGTCCTGCATGACATTAAACTGCTCATCTTCGTCCGTCATGACATTAAATTGTACATTATGGTCCTGCATGTCCCTAAACTGCAACATCATCCTTCATGAAAATAAAATACAAAATGGTCAGATCTATATGACCTTAAACTAAGATATCCCCTATCCCTACTGAAAGATGTTAAACTACAAGCCAGTCAGGCCTTCCTGACCGAGGGTCAGCCTCAGGCCCTTTGGCCTCTTCTGGCCCCTGGCCCCCGTCCCTACTGCAAGACGTTAAACTACAAGCCTGTCAGGCCTTCCTGACTGAGGCTCAGCCTCAGGACCTTTGGCCTCTACAGGCCCCTGGCCCCCATCCTTACTGCAAGATGTTAAACTGCAATCCATTCAGGCCTTCCTGACTGAGGCTCAGCCTCAGGCCCCTTGGCCTTCCTCGACTCAGACTCTCTTGCAGGATTGTATGGTGTGGTGTGGGATTACGTCCTCATTCACATCGGGTTACTCGCTGTATCATACATATTCTCATATGAGATGTGTCCCCCATCCCCTATGAAATTAAAATACATCTCCTATTGCATGATGTTAAACTCTGCTTCTAGAACTATGTATGTCTTGATTCCCATCTTAATGGGATATGTAGGAATGCTCAGACGTCTCATCTTGAGACCAGCCCTGAGCACTTCACTTTGACTGTCCCTCCTAGGTATTGTTTTCTCGGAGGGTCCTTGCATGATAATGGGTAGGATTCCTTATCCCCACTCATATGAGGATTATAATGGTCATACAATGTTCACACTCTCGTTCTTCTATCCTCCCACGTCTTTACCGCACGAAGTTAAACTGCATGGCCTTCAAGAACAACTTATGGATTGATTCCCATCCAAATGGGATATGTAGGAACGCCGGACACTTTTCCCGTTGTTCCATCCCGAAAGCCAAAATCTTCCCCTCTGGTCAAGACATATGGCAGGGTGCACACTTTTTCCCCAATTTACGTCAAGAAATCCTCGACCCGGCTATGTGTCCCCCTGGAGATGTTTTCCTCTTTCACAGATGGGTACAGATATGCTTCAGCCACTCCATGACTGGAATTCAATCACCTTTCTCATCCAGAAGGGCCCTTGAATGGTATGAATGGTCGGCCTAAGGACCCTCCTACCACTTCGGTCCAACACCCTCGAGGATTTCAAGCAACAAGCTGATAAAAGTCCTACGTTTTGAATGTGGTCAGTGGTCGATGCTCATTTGTATCTCCCTTATCAGGTCACCATAGTGACGCTATGTTTCGAACATAGTCAACAATGTCCCGGATCTTTGGGTCCACCCCAAGATGTCACAAACATCGAGTGCAGTGATTCGTTCTACCCCATCCCGAAGAGAAAAAATTTCCTCTAGGTGGTGCCAACAGTCGTGCCCCTTGCCCTGATTTCTTTTATAGGGAGTGTACGGAGTAGTGGGGGATTATGTCCTCATTCACGTCGGGTTACATTCCAGGCCATACGCATTCCATTACCGAGGCCCTACCTCCGTCCTTTTGGATTTTTCAGGCCATATCCCAAGTTCTTACACGAGGTGTACGGTGTGGTGGGGGATTATGTCCACACTCATGATGGTTTTTTCATCGTACCATACACCTCCTCTTTCCAGGGAGCCCTATTACCCAACCTTCGTCCTCACTGGAAGACGTTAATCTGCGAGTAGTCCAGGCCTTCATGGCAAAAACCCAACTATCAGGCCCCTGTGCCTTTTTAGGCCCCCCTGGCCCAGGTAATTTATTACAGGACTGTGTGGTGTGGTGTGGGATTATGTCCTCATTCACGTCATGTTACTTGTTGCGCCATACACATCCTCGTTAGGGAAAGCTTCCCCCTGGTTATCTTCCGGAACTACATATGGCTTGATTCCTATCCTTCTGGGATACGTAGGACCACCCGAAAGCCTAAGCTTCAGGTCCAACCCCATATTCTGAAAATCTCTATCCCACCTTGGCCCCTTGGCCTACCTCTCCCTCCTGAGCCACTTTGTCGACCCTTTTAGGTGGTTCACCAATGTGCCTGAGGGTACTCTGGTTTAGTTACCTCGGACACGTCTTCACCCACTTTTCAAGATTCTTGTTTCCCTTCGTTAGGTATTTCACCATATTTCACACCCAAAAAGACCCCCAAGAACGTCCTGGATACAACGCCCAAGGGCTCTCCTACCGTTACGGGCCAACACCCCTGAGGGTTTTGGACAACAAGTGGATACAAATACCACGTTGCAAATATGGTCAGCGGTTGATGCTCGTTTGTTGATCCCACTTTATGGTCATAGTGGCTTTGGACTAGCTCCCCTAGGCCCAAACAGTTGGCCATCTCATCCCTCCGGGCAGCGTCTGCGAGCACCCCCAGCACAGCTTCTTGATGGGCCATTACAGTTTCAGAACTCAGAAAACATTCGGGTCTGGTCGAGAAGATTTTTCACGAAGATTGTTCATGAAGCTCGTTCATAAATCCAAGACGTGGGTCCAGACCTCAGCCAACAAGCATACATTCTCTTGGCACAGTCGCGGAGTCGGAGTCTCGTGATTTTCCAGGAAGCTCGATTCGCAGTGAGTAGACGCGGAGGACACATAGCTTCAAGAATAGAGAGAGCAAGAGGAAAAAGTCACAAATAAGGGAAATGACAAGAGAGGTCAGCCCCCTATTTATAGGTTGTGACCCCAGAGATTCATGGCACATCTTGTCTGCACGGAGCATCACGATGCGTAGCCCCTGCTTGCCTCGCGCACCTTCTCCACAAGTCAGCACCGTACACTGCTGATAAATTTTAGCAATTTCCCTCAGACTTCAACTCTTTGTCAAACCTTGGCTCCAAGACTGAGGGGGGGAATTTGTTGCCCCCAAAATATTGGATGAAGAAAAAAGAGGCCACACGCCCTTCCTCGCAAAGACCCGACGCGAAGCCCCTAGTTCCGCGGCCGCCACGATGCACCAGAGGCGTCCACCCTCTGCAAACGCCCTAACGTTCGTGATCCCGCCGCAAAGCACCAGAGGCGGTAACCTTCCGCAAACACCCTGAAATTCTCGATCCCTCCGTGAAGAACCATAGGCGGTAATGCTCTGTGAACACCCTGATGTTTGCGAGACCACAACCAAGCAGAGGAGGTGGTAACCCTCCGCAAATCCATTTGATGTTCGCGACCCGCAGTGAAGCGATCGATGCCCCCCTTCGAGCTGTGTGAGCTCTGCATTGTGGTTCCCCTTTCCTATAAATACCGAGATCCCAAGGAGCTCTCCAAATGAACAATCAAACCTTTCGGCTTCGTAACTCCCAAATCGCGACGCACTCTTCGCTCTGGGAATCATAAGCTCGACGAGGTATTTTGCATCGCGAGAGGCCTTCACGTTGTCTCATTTTGAGCCCCTCTTATGAGAGGGATTACCTTCTCTAAGACTAAGGGAATTCACGAAGGAAGGGGATTCCCAAGGGAACTCGGGCAGTCACGGAGCATTTATGCTTTGTGAAATACCCATCCTGTACCCATAATCCTCATGCCAATGCAACGTCACTGTACTTGTCAAAGCACACTACTTCACAGTGCCTTGCATTGCGAGGCACCTCTGCTTCACGAGGCCATGATCTGTGAACAACCTTCCACTTCGCGACACACCTCCACTCACATCTATGCCCCATGCTATGTCCAAGGCACTCCACTTCGCGAAGCACACCCCTTCGCAAGTGCTCTCCACTATGAAACACAACCAGGCATCACAAGGCCAAAACCTGTGAACACCTTTGCTTATGAATTCCTCTTCTCGTGCGACCCTCTAGGTTTGTACGATGTGATTTCAAAGTCCCCTGGATGGCACCACAAGTAGCATTTCTTCCCCTAATGATTCTTCTCATAGGCACACTAACGACTATTACTTCTTCGCATAGCCATGCTAACATGGATCCCTCGATGGTTTGCTCTACGACCCCCCTTTTCCACAGCCTTGCCGACGCCTTCCCTCCCACAAGGAGCATAGGGTACCGGTCATGTATGTCCTAGGGGTGCTGAGTAAACCCACCTCATCCGAGCTGCAGGACGTTAAACTGAAAAGCACCTCGTCCTCAACACATGATGTTAAACTTTGACCCGACCCCGTGCCTCGCACGCAGGGTCCCCCCGGCTCGGACATTATTTACGCCGCTCGTCTCAAAAGGAATGGAATCACCCTCACATGGGATGATATCCTCAATCTCATAGTGGTGTATGTCCATAGGAGAAGGGAAACCACCTTGTTGTAATCCCCCTAGCCCCTCTTGCGGACAGTAGGAACAATGCACCTCTATACTTCCCCACTGCCAATGCCAGTGGAGGGTGCGATAGGGAACGAGGAACCTCTCATATTTGGTCCAAAATCCCTCTCCCGCTGCACTTTGCCTCACTTTGGGCCTCTATCCTGGAGTATGTCCCAGCACCATGGGCCTCCTAACACGTAATCCCCTCTTCGCTTCTCACAGACGCACCCTTCACGACGTGATCGTCAGGTCACTACTACCTTTTGTTTCTCACACCAAGCATGACTCACGTGGGCTTAGAGTAAGCATCGACCAAGGTAATCCCCTCATCCAGCATGACGTTAAACTGTATGCTCTCATCCATCATGACGCTAAGCTTCATCACCTCGTCCAGTATGATGTTAAACTGTATGCCCCCGTCCGTTATGGCGTTAAACTGTATTCCCGAACTACGAGGACTTTTATCCATGTAAAGGCATGGTATGTAAAAAGCCTCCCAAGGTTCACACCCACCACCAGTGGACCCACAGGTTCACCTTTATTTCTGTTCACTGACAAAAACCACCACCTGAACTACATGGTATTTTATCCATGTCAAGGCATAGTACGTAGGAAGCCTCCCTGAAGTTCAATCCCATTACCCATTGGACCAAGGTCCTTTCTCACGTCGGTTCCCCGACACCCACATTGACACCTGAACTATGAGGACTTTGATCTGTGTAATGGCATGGTACATAGGAAGCCTCCCTAAGGTTCAATCCCAACAATCATTGGCCCCATACATCTCCATGTTGGTGTGCCAAGCCCCCCCATTTTTACCTGAACTATGTGTTCTTTGATCCATGTCAAGGAATGGTACATAGGAAGACTTCTTGAGGTTCAAGCCCACCATCCACCTAGGACAGGGTCCATCTCCGCATCAGTCCTCCGACGTGCCCCCATCCCGCATGACGTTAATCTGCATCTCAATCTAGCGGTAAGATGTTGTGACCCAGCCATCCAGTTGTTCTGAAACCCCTTCATGTCAGTATGACACCCTCTTTTTCCCAAACTACAAGGACTTTGATCCATGTCAAGGCATGGTATGTAGGAAACCTCACGAGGTTCAATCCCGTCACACATTGGACCAAGGTCCTTTATCACGTCGGTTCTCCGGCGTTCAACCTGAACTACGAGGACTTTGATCAATGTCAATCCATGGTACGTAGGAAACATCACGAGGTTCAAGCCCACTACCCATTGGACCATGGTCCTTCTTCACATCGGTTTGACGATGCCCCTTTTTCATCGAACTACACAGACATTGATTCCCTGCAACGGGGATACGTATGAAGTCTCTTTGAGGATCATGCCCATCACCACCGCCATCTCCATGATGGCCCCCCATTTCATTCCCCCTCCACTCCATGCAATTATCCACCATCCATCCTGATTCTTACATAGGCCACCACATATTGGTGAGATCATGCCACCCCATTCCCCTCCACAGATTTTGCGAAGCCACCCACGGGCTGGCTCCGATATCGGAGTTCCCTCAAGTGGGATCCCTCATTTTGATCCACTCCAGCTGGTGTTCTTATCAGGCCGAACCGTCTCCGCTAGACGTTAAACTTGTGGCATACCCTATGTTAGACATGGTAAGCTGAGGAAAACCTCAGATACAAGCCTATGTCATATGATTCCCCACACTCGATGTGTGTTTCCTCGGGCTTCCGTTCCCTTTAGAAGCACTATAATAAGGGGAAAAAGATAGATACACCAATTCCCCAGTGTTCAGACATGTTAATGATAGCTCGACATGACTAATCCCCTGACTAAATGTTGCTGCCCTGACCGGACCCTTTGGAATGTCCTGAAAAAAGCAGTGTAATTAACCTGTGTCCATGGAAACATGGCAATGAGAAGAGTTTCATGAACACCGTATTAAATCTATGAGGAAGACTCGGACTAGGTAAAAATTTCTGAGGAGGAATCCATAGAAGGAGGAACCGACATCCCATCATCCCATTTAAATCATGGAGCAAGCGTCCCTGAATAAGGAACGAATGACGCCCGCCTTTGGAAAGTGGCAATGAAGGGTGACACAAAAGCTGCACCTGTCGCACCTAAGAGGACGGACGCGTGCGACCCACTGAAAGCATAAGAAACATGCTATAAGCTCTCTTTGAATTACAAAGAGTCGTCATGAATGAAAAATGGAAGAATTTCAATCAACCACCCCATAAGCTCCTCCAATAATTATTCCCAACCCGCAAAAGAAAACAACCCTCGATCAATGTGATAGTGAGTTGATCCGTGTTATTTATTTTAGAAGGGAAGAACATGGGATTATATTAATTCTCAATTTAAACCCCTACATCAATAATTTAATGTTTTTGACGAGGTGGAAATAACACTCTTCAATTGAAGTCATCCCATTTTGGAGGATGTCCTGAGGAAGAAGTTGAAGTCATGCATCGACGTTCTTTGATGGAGGAACATTCTTCATGGAAGAAGTTCTTCGTTGGAGATGTGTAATCCTTTAAATATTTCTCTTCTCTAAATTCCAAAAAATTTCAAAGTATCCAACTTATGATATGTTTCTCCAATTTAATTTTTGACATAATTTCTGTAGTCTCCACTAAATTAATTGATGAGGTTGACATAAAATTAATTAAAGGGGGTGGCACCATTAAAGTGTGGAAGCTTAAATGGATTCCCCTCAATTAAGTGGGAGTACAAGGGGGTTTAGCCTCGGGTGGTCCCCACCACCAATACCTATCATGGGAGGTTTTAGGTTTGGTGGTACCCACCTCCATAACATCAAGGGGAGGTTTTATTCTGGTGGTCATTACCTTTCACCATCCTCATGGAGTTTCACAAAAAAATAAAAATGTTACACAATTTTATTTTTATTTTATTCTTTAATGAATATGTGAAAAGCTAACGTCCACCCTCAACCTACTACTGTCAATTTGAAGGTCTCCATAAGAGAATATTGGCACTGTGAGTTCAACGGTACCCTTCGATTTCAATTTCGTGCACCCATTCAAAATTTAGAAAACCCCACTCTCACGTTTTGAGAACATTCCCGAAGAAAAGTTCTGAAAATCATTCCGGGAACAACGGGATTCAGAATCCCGTGCCGCCAATTTTCAAGGACACGTAAAATTTCAATATATTTAAAATAATTACATGGAAATTTCGGGTCATTACATTCTCCCCACCTCAGGGATTTACACCCCCGTAAGCCACAACTCAAACTAAAGAATAAAGTGGGGGTACTGTGCCAACATCTGAGCCTCCCGCTCCCATGTTCTCTCCTGGAGATTCCCATGATGCCAAAAAATGATCAACAGAGGTGTCAACCACCCACTAAGGTCCTTCTCCTATCAATACTCAATCCCAACTGGCACCTCTGTAAAATTCTCCACAACATCAATGTCCAGCTCTCTATGGTCAATGATATTAGAAGGGTCGTGCATGTATCTCCTCAGCTGGGATACATGGTAGACCTCGTGCACCTAGTGAAAATATGGTGGAAGAGCTAAGTAGTATGCCACCTCACCAAATCTGCTGGGGAAATGGAAAGTTCGGATGAACCTCATAGATAACTTGTCGCCATGGTCAAATCTCTACAATCCTCATCGAGGTGATACCCGTAGAAAGACGTGTTCTCCAACCTCGAACTCCCGAGGTCTCCTTCTCGTGTTGGAATATGACTTATGCCTTCTCTATGCAGTCATCATCCTTTCCTAGATGATCTGCTCCTTCATTGTGGTAGCCCGTACCATCTCTGGTCCCACTAGTGATGACTCCGTTGGGTTAGTCTTTCACAAAGGTGATCTAACAGGTCGCCCGTACAATGCCTCAAAAAGGATCCATCCCAATCATTGAGTGATATATGTTGTTGTATGTAAACTCCACCAAAGGAAAGGGATCCTCCTAGCTGCAAAAGAAGTCAAGGATGCATGAACGTAACATGTCCTGAGGGTTTGAATGGTCCGCTCAATCTGACCATCCATCAGAGGATGGAGGGTGGTTCTAAAAAGATGATGCATCCCAAAAGCCTCCTCTAACCCCTTCCATAGCCATGAAGTGAAACGTGCATCACGATAGGAGACAATCATTGAGGGTAACCCATGTAACTGCATAATATAATACACATAGAGGTGTCCCAAGCACTCTAATGAACCATGCTCCCTAATCAGTAAGAAGTGGGCCGACTTGGTGAGTTTGTCGACGATCACCCAAATAGAGTCATGACCTCTGGATGTACATGGAAGTACCATCATGAAGGCCATGGATATCCCATCCCACTTACACTATTATCCCTCTAAAGGCTGAACCAAGCCTGCTGGTATATAATGCTCCACCTTCATTTGCTGACAAGTGAGGTATCATGAGACAAACTCTGCTACTGATTTCTTCATTCCCGGCCACCAGTGTTTTCGTTGGGGATACTGGTACATCTTCTCCACTCATGGATGTACCGCTAGAAGGGATTTGTAGAACTCCCATAATCACTTACACCAAAGTGCCACTGGTACTATGGTACGTCCTTGGAAGTGGATAAAGTGCTCCCTACCTTCAGAAAATCAATCAGGTGCATGTCCAATGGATATATAAGCACGTTGAGTCTCGCAGTCAGCGTCCCCACGCTGCACCTCCCTGAATTACTTAAGAAGTGGGAGAGTGACTGTAAGAGAATGTTGAAAATCTTCTCCATCTTGATCCATAAAGGATATATGCAATGTAGCCAGCTACTCTTTCATCTCACGTAGTAGCTGTATATCAGATCGCCTGCTGAGTGCCTAAGCTACAACATTCCCCTTTCCAGAAGTATAGACTACCTCGAAGTCATAGTCCTAGTGGAACTCAAGACAATGTAACTTTGTCAGGTTCTGGTACTTTTGAGAGAAGATATACCTATTACTCTTGTGATCCTAGTAGAATGTAAAATGCTCAACCATCAAGTAATTTCACCACATCTTCAAGGTGAAGACCACAACTTCTAACTCCAGGTCATGGGTAGCGTAGTTTTTCTCATGTAGTATTGTTTTCGAGAACCATATGTGATCACCACTCACTCCTTCATCAGGAAACATCCGAACCCGGACCCTAATGTGTCATAATAGACTACGTACCCTAATCCCTCCTCCAAAAAACCTAAAATGGGGGCACTATTACACCTCTGCCTCACCTCATGAAAACACTACGAGATTCTCTCTAACCACACGAAGGTATTCCCTTTCGTCGTCAATGCTGATAGTGGTGCTGCAACTCTGGAGAAATATGGCACAAACCTCCTATAGTATTCAGCCAAACCAAAGAAACTCTGTAACTTCATCACACTCCTAGGTGGATCCCAAGCATGTACCATCTCAATCATCACTAGATACACAGAAACTCCATCCTCCGATATGAAATTTCCCAGAAAGTGAACCTCTCATATCTAGAACTGGAACTTCGAGAGATTACTATAAATCTAGTGCTCTGGGAGTGTGTCTAGTACTACACGCAAATTGTAGCCATGTTCCTCCTCCACAGTCGAGTATATCATAATTTCGTCGATGAAGACTACTACCAAGCGATCAAGGTATGGTTGGAAGATCCTATTCAAGAGTCCCATGAACCATGCAGCAGCGTTGGTCAGGCTGAATGGCAGAACCATGTAATCATAATAGAAATAACAACACCTGAAAGCCTTCTTATTCATATCCTTGTCTCGCACTCTGAGTTTGTGATAGCTGGATCTGCTGTCTATTTTTCAGAACCACCATTATCCCTTCATCAGATCAATGAGGTCGTCAATCCTAGGGAGTGGGTACTTGTTCTTCATAGTCTCCTGGTTCAAGCACCGATAGTCAACACAATGTATCATGCTCCCATCCTCCTTTTTAGTGAACAAAATCGGGGCTGCCTAGGGAGAAACACGGGGCCAAATAAATCCCAAACCATGCAATTCCTCTTGCTATACCCGCTGCTCAAGAAGCTCTGTGGGAGACATCTGATATGTTGGTGTAGATATCAGTGTCGTCCCAGGGTACAAGTCAATGTAAAATTTCACCTATCTGAGAGGAGATAGACCTATAACATCATCAGGGAAAACATCCGCATACTGGTCCACCACTATAGGATAACTCAGACTCTCCACATCAACCGCTCCGAGGGTAAGGCTAGACAACAGTTGTGTGATCTGATGCCCTCTCCTTTGGGTAAGTCCATCCTTTGATGCAAAGGCTCCATTCTCACCAGTGAAGGTAAACCTAGTCCCATCCGAGTGGAAACAACACACATTATGCATAATACAGTCTATCTGAGCATAGATTGTAGATAACCAATCCATACCTAAGATGATGTAGTAAGGCCTCGACACTGCTACAAGGAGATCCCAGTCTAAGCACTTGCCTCCTAGAGTAAGCTTGCAATGATTCCACCAGTATGTAATCATCGAATCTGCTCCCGTAGGATTCTCTAGCTATAAAGATCGAGACAACAGTTCCATCGGATTCTCCAAGCTCCGAACGGGGGTAGTGGGAATAAAACAATTACTAGAATCTGTGTCTATAACTACTGCATCTAAGGTGGAATAGACACAGATTGAACCTCATATCATCTCTGAAGCACCGTGATCATAGGCCTCAACTGCATAGATCGGAGCTTTCCCCTCTCCACCTGCTACCTGTGGTAGGGGTGGAACTCCTATGGTGGTGGCGGTAACATATTGAATCATCGCCTACTGCAAACTACACGTCCAGATCTTCTGCCACCTCCGCCTGCTCCCTACAGATCACCTCGATCGAACCTATGTCTCTTCCTAGGTGGTCCATTGACCATCTGTTGATCATCCGTACAACGGGACAGACAGTCATGAGCCACGTGACCCTACTCACTGTATGTGTAACACTTCCCTCTCCTGGCATGATTGGAACTGCCTCAGGTTCCCCACACAACCGACTCTGAATCCTGTGGTCGTCCACCCATAGGAATGGTCCTCTTGGACCTCTGTGACATCGGTCTTGTTCCACCGGCAGAATACTCCAATACGTGATGATTGGAGGTGGGTCTCGCGGCTGGCGACTGCTTAGAATGGAAAATCTCCACTAAGAGGGCTCACTCTAACACCCCTACCCAGGTTGGGGTGCTGAGTGAGATCAGCAAATCCGTAATCTCTTGCCTGATCCCCTGCTCAAAAGTCTGGGCCCTGAAGAATGGGACTCGCACCATATCAATGGAGTAATGTGAGAGGTCAGTGAACCTCACTGAGTACAGATCCACAATCATTCTACCCCAATATAGATGAAGAAGCTGCTGAATACGCCTGTGAAAAGAGTCACTGGGAAAAACTCTTCCCGAAAAGGGCTCTTGAAGTCTTCCCAGAAAAGTGTCTCTTCATTGTGAACTTGGAGCATCAAGCTCCACTATATGCCGGCTAATTTCTATTAAAGGATAGAGGTAATGATCACCATGAGATCATCTGGTTTCCCTACCAGTCGAAAAACTCTCACTACTATCTCCATCCAATCCTCAGCTGCCTGTGGTTCCATCTCTCCCCTGAACTTGGGTGGCCTCTGGCATTGAATTCGTGCAACTTGCTCATGCGGTGTGCACCCTCTACTGCTGAGGCTGGTGGCATCGGTGTCCCAACGGGTAATACTACTCTTGGTGCCTCCACTGGTGCCTCTACTGGAAGGGGGCCCTGTACCAAGGCCTCATCGCTCGGTGGGATATCGGTGCGTACTACTCTTGGAACCCTAGATGGTTGTCTGTGTGGTGGGATCCAAAAAAATAGGTGTGACATGACTAATAAGTTATATCTTGTGAGATGACTCAAGAGATCACAGAGAAAAACCTTGAAAACGCACATGCAATCGGTGTATTCGTGCACTGAGTTGGAAATCAGAAGTCAAGGTCTTGGTGTATGGATATGTCGGCCGCCAAACCAACACTGGACTCCCTGAACTGAAAACCACACTCACTACACTATACAAAATTTCAATTAAAATGATCAAAGTCTTATGTTCTACCATATAACTGACTCTTTTGATACCAATTTTTCACGACCCGTCCCCCGGGGCCCATTCCGTGACTACCCCAAGCCCTCCTTCTATAGGCCCAAGGACGGATACTAGCACTGAAGGTGTATTCCCTATAACTAGAAAGGCATTGCCTTTATATTCTATAATCACACACAACCAAGCACACAGAAACATATGAACTCAAGTAAACTAAATAGTAAACAAAGTGTGTGCAGTAAGTAAAATGGGCCAAAATACAAGCCCAACTGGAAAGTATAAGAAAAAAATGAAATACAATACAACTGAAGAAAGAGAAAGAAAGATACTAGGTAATCCTCTGAGGTTCCTTCCTGAAGTTTAGGTACTGATTGCCTCCTCAGCACTCAACAGCCTCTTGTCTCCTCCGCGTACTGATACACCGTATGGTCCACATCTGGGCACCGTCCAGTCTTGGTACCATTTTCCTCAATCAACGTTGTCTATCATCTGCACCAAACACAACGAGGTACAGAAATATCCCATGCAGGGGTGAGTATAACTATACTCAGTAGGCATCCTAAGACCCTCAAGGTCTCACTATATCCATAATGGATAAAACACAAAGGATTAAAACATCTGATAACCCTACTTATGTATATGCCCACACATATACCTAAGTTATCAAGTAAACCCATCTCAATCACGAGGAAAACATAGAGTCCAACTCCCATTCACCAAGCTCAACTTTTCCACAATGTAAGAAACACCATGAAGGTAAGTACCACACAGGTATGACACTCTGAATAATTCCACCAAGGTATTACAATGAAGAAAATTACAACACAGGTTCAGACTCATATCACACTAGGTATAACATTTATACGGTAGTAAAGATGACTAGATATAACTATTTAATTATCTTACTCTATTAAGAGGTTTCTCTACTGAACCACACCAAATCGCTAGGTTTTGACCCACATAGGATCGCTCTGTGCGGACCCACAAATGATGTCTATTTATTCTTCACATCACTACCGACTACTAGGTTCCCTCACTATGGTCGATTGTCTCCCGGAGGGTCTGCTCCACAAGACACTAGTCGATAGTCCCACTGCCACTAAGTCTCACATAGAAGTATCCCAATGGACCGACATGTCAGAGGGGTCTCAACACAACAGAGGGTTTGTCAATCGGACACACAGTCTGTAAGTTTTTAGCCTTTTAGTCTCGAGGGACCGGTTGGATTTGTGCTCAATTCAACCTGACTGTTTCCCCAACATTATCCAAATCTCTAGTGGGGTATACTAAAGGGAATGAATTTCTCCAAGTTTAACAACGCCATTGACGGTTCGTCAAACAGACACCTGGTGCCAAAGTTATGGCCAAAAAGAGTAATGGGTCGAAGTGGGTCTGGGCCCGGTCTAACCCGGCCCGACCCGCTGGGTCAGGCCCGTCCTACTAGGCGGCCCGACCTGCTGGGTCTAGCCCGCTAGGTGGTCCTTCTGGCCACGAGGGGATGAGGAGGGCCGTAGAAGACGCAAAGTGGCGGGGATGTGGGGAAGCTCAGCCGTGGGGTGTCTTGTCCAGGGAGCACGGTAGCCACGGGGCACGGAGGCCGCTAGGTAGATCGACAATGGATGAAGGTGGTAGAGGGGGGGGGCAATGCCTCTTAGTGGCAGAGGAACTGGGTAGCGGGGTCGTGTGGCGGCAGTGCCACAAGCAGCGGTGTCTGCGAGTCTGCGGCGCCCCAGGGCGGCGGAGGCAGCGGGTGACAGTGGCCGCGGGATGGTGCCGATGCACTGTCACATTCGTCGCAGCTGGTGGTGGTGCTGGCCTCAATTCGTGTTCCCCACTGAGGTTGGTCTCCATCCTCCACTATTGTGAAGAACACCACAAATCATCACCAGAATTACGGAGAGGACGTGCAATGTTTTTTTGACCCTCACTCTCTCCGCATTAGAGCAGTATCAAGTAGCTATAAACTCTCTTTGAATTACAAAGAGTTGTCATGAAAGAAAAATGGAAGAATTTCAAACAACCACAATACAACCTCCCATAATAATTATTCCCAACCTGCAAAATAAAATAATTGCGGATCAACTTGATAGTGATTTTCTCCGTGTTCATTGTTTTAGAAGGGAAGAACATGGGAATATATTTATTCTCAATTTAAACCCCTACCCAGTTCATTTGATGTTATCGACAAGGTGGAAATAATGGTCGCTGATTTAAGACGTCTCACATTAGAGGATGTCCCGATGAATAAGTCGAAGTCATGTTTTGGTGTTCTTCGTTGGAGGAACGTTCTTCGTGGAAGAAGTTCATCGTTGGAGAATTGTAATCCTACCAATATTTCTCCTCTCCCAATTCCACCAAATTGAAAAGCATCCAACATCTGATATGTTTCCCCAATATTATTTTTGACATAATTTAAGTTGGCTCCACTTAAATAATTGATGTGTTTGGAACAAAATTAATTAAAGGGGGTGGCACCATTAATGTGCGGGAAGTTTTAAAGGCTTCCCCACACTTAAGAGGGAGTTCAAGGGAGTTTAGCCTCAGGTGGTCCCCACCACCAGAACCTTTCATGTGAGGTTTTAGGTTTGGTGGTCCACACATTCACAAGGATTTCCAAATAAAAATAAAAATGTTACACAATTCTATTTTTATTTTATTCTTTCACAAATATGTGAAAAGATAACTTCCACCGTCAAACTACTACAGTCGAGGTGAAGGTCTCCTCAAGGTAAAATCGGTGCTACGAGTTCAATGGTGCCCTAAGAATTCAATTCTGAGCACTGGTTCAAAAGTTAGAAAACCCCTCTCACACATTTACAGAACGTACCCAAATAAAAGTTCAGAAATTCATTTCAGGCACACCGGGCCTCAAAATGACACGCCGTTGAATTACAAGGACTCGTAAAATTCCCATATATTTAAAAACATTACATGTATATTATGGGTATTTACACTAGTGGCTTGTAACAGGGCCTTAATAGTGTGGTTATGATGTCTGACATTACAAATTCCATTATTATAAAATTAGGTATTGATATTACATGTGATTATTCGACTAGTAGAATGCCCATGTAAATAATTAAATGGTAGTATTTGATTTATATTTTCTATTTTAGACTGAAGTTTATGTTTAAAAGGATTTTTTTTAGTCTTATACATTGCCCTAAATGTTTAAGAAATTTTATGACTATTTCTGTAGTATTTTTATCTTTAATGAGCATCAAATCTCACCCCTTTCTTATGTTTTCTTTTTCCCAAGATGGGAAGAAGTATATTATTATTAACCTATATAGATAGGCTATGAGATATGAGTGTGTTCAAAGGGGACATAATGTTGTTTTTTTTTCATGATGTAATGTAAAATATATGTAAGTATCTAGTACTTCCAAGGCTACTAAACTAATCGATATTTTGAGACTTCATCTTTTGTTATCATTCCAATTTTATGTAATAATCCACCAACTATGCGTAACTAGGGTCAGGGAGTTACAAAAATATTATTTTCTCCCTCCGAAAGCCCAGTTTATGTCTATTAATCCCATAATTTAACCCTAACTCTATATTTATGATTCTAAACAATTTTCTAAGGATATATGGAATTACCCTCCTTTGTTAAACAATCAATTAAAAAATCTATATTATAGATTACTTGAATCATGGATCTTGGTGTTTCATATTGACCTATACATTATATTTTCATTTCATTCTATGTTTTTCATGGTAGAAATTCTAATTAAACTCCCTATGGTATGATTTGTTTCCCTAGAACATGAATCATGTATGATCGCACCACTACACCATACAAAGGTCTAGTTCTAATCAGAATTATATTTTAGGACGTAAAATAGTTCTCTTAAACTTTTTATGGATCCCATTGGGTATAATAGAGATTTAGACTATGATATATGGAAACATTAGATGTATACCTCCCCTTGAACTTGAATAAAAATGCAGAAATTATGACCCTATAATTTTCTAACATAATTATGGAATTTGATGTAATATTTACTTAAATTTAAAACTAATAATTTGGTTGCATCATACTGATTGTATGTGATTTTTTATAGAAATTCGAAATAGAAACAATGTCTTGATTCCATAATAAAATTATGATTTATGAAATTATAATTTTGTTTATGTAGAATGATAATCATAATATGTATACTTGTAATTATAATTGGCAATGTGAATGAAAGTCTAAATTATGTACAATTGAAATTTGAAATAGAATTGGTAATCGTCCTGGATTAACCCATATAGAATATGATACCATGTTTGGAACATATGAGGATTTTATATGATTAGGTAATTTCAAGGTTCCTGAGGGTAATATGCATGTTGGATTGACTCTTGGGTGTGTTTCACATGCTAGTGTAAAACCTACGGGTGAGAGGCATAGGAATATGGTTCCTGAGGTAGATATTCATGGTTACATAATTGTAGAGGGTTAGATGTTGGGTTTCATTATTCTTGAGGGTCAAGTGAGCTCTGTATTATATGCCTAAGGGAAATATTATTTAATCTTTGGTGCTCGAAGGTGTGATATATGGTTTTATGTATTTATAGAGGGAGATAATGGATGACAGAAATGGAAACCCTTTACGATTATTTTCCCTGGGGTGCAAGGACATACATATTTGACATCATGTCAAGGTGGGTTCAAGCTGACCCTGGTCATCATCCTAGATCGTGAGGGTTGGATAGTTTACATTGATGTATGATATTAATTTATGAATAAATTCTACCATTATCATATTATTTCAAGATCAATTTCTTAGACTAGATTTGTTCAAACTATTATGGTGGGGTCATGCAAATATTTACTTACACCCTATTTGGGCTTCTATTTGGTCTTGGAGAATAAATTTTGGATTCAGGTATAAACATGGTTAGCAGGACATGTTCTTAAATGATTTCATACCTTCTAGGGATGTATATAGGAAATGTGATAGAGTATGGGGTTCAAAACTACTGTTAAATGCATTTTTTTTTAATTTTAATATTCATTTTATTACAAAATTTAGATGGAATACATTATGGAAGTACATGAATTATTATGTTTATATTTAGTTGGAATTGACATTAATATCAACTAGATTATATATATATATATATATATATATTAATTATTTAATTTGTTTATCTAAGGATTTAATGTTTATTAAAGGTTTGGTATAGTCTCCCAAAATTACAGATAAGGTCCTTTCCACTTGTTAGAAGCCTTTATCATATGTTGAGGCATTTCTATGGTCATGTGGTGACCCATATCGGTATATGTTCAAGACCTAGGAGGGGAAACTAGAAATATTGCCTATCACTATTTCCTTAACAACCCATGTTCTCCTCATTAATGCATCAATCCAAACATTACTCTATCATTTATCCATCAACATGGATAAAACACTTTTATTATCCCCACCCACCCCACCACTACCCATATCAGGACAAAATCTAGGATAGGGTTGGCCCCCTATGCCCGCCTCTAGTAGGTCACAATATGGTTACTACTATTGATGTTATACAACACTCAAATGGGATGAATTACCTTCAATATCCCCAAATCATAAAAAAAACTGCCAACCAATCCACCATACTATAAAATAAATAAATAGAAAATAACTTGTAATAAATATCTCACATTCATGAATATATAATAAATTCAATAATCACAAATTATAAAATAATTGCAACAGTGAAATTTGTGGAAACAACAACAAAAACCCAAGATTTGAGCGAGTACTAACCAAATAAATCAAAAAACCCCTCCTAAAAACATAAACAAATTATATTTATATAGGGTGTGAATAACATGTATACATAGAATGATCATACCCACTATATTTCATGAAGATGTGAGAAGGTAATATTAATTCCCTGGTGAATAAGAATTACAATAAACCTCTTCCATCAGTAGTTATATGATCACTAACCACTCCAAAGATCTATCACCAAATAAAGAATCCAAGTACAATATAATAATAATAATAATATAATTATTGTAACTATGTGTCTATATCCCCCTTTATTTATAGATCTCACATACTGAGAATGCATCCTTTTCTCATATCACATACATATCCAATAATAATGACACAAAAAATATATCATGTATCATAGTACAAACAAAATATCATAGGTTTTGGTACTAACCAAACATATTTTATAATGTAACTGTGACTGTAGGGTATCACAGACATATAATACTTCATCCAAATGTCCTCCTACCACAATGATTACCCCCAATAAAATATCTCATCATACACCACTAGTATCACGAGAATCCACTTCTGAAGAGAGAGTGGGGGATGAAGGGTAGTCAGCCATTATTATACTCCCCGTATTGGATTTTACGAAAAACATAGCCTAGTTGTCTAGGTGTCAGTCAGGGTACCCAACATGAGTGGGTTGTGTGGAAATGTCAAAAAAGAATAAAATTATATAATAATATAAGACAATCCTATGCCTATTGGTATTCATAGGAAAACCCCCCATGTCACTAATGATATTAAACAACCAAGGGTTGTCACTAATGAAGAACAACCAAACCACAAGAATCACATAATGTAAAAAAACCCATGTTCCATTTATCAAAATATTAGATAAAAAATTACTCTCAATAATCATTCAATTAGTTATTCATTTAAATTAATTGAAATTAATTATTCATCCATTACCACATTTATATATGTCAATATTATTCTATTTCTAATAAACTACTATCAAGAAACCACCACATGAATCCACCAAATAAAAATTTTGTGAACCAATACATAAAAATCCATGTTCAGTAATTCGTAAATAACTAGCCCCCATGAAACAAAAAATTAATCCCACCAAGTCACATATAACAATGCTATCAAGAAGCACAAATCATGTCAAACATAAAATAACCTTATTCACCATAGATATTTAATTTTATTAATTTATTTATTTCATCATTTTAATGGAATTATAAAATAAAAACTTCACTGTATGTAATAATTTATTAATAATCCTAAAAAACATAAATAACATCCAGATAATCATTAACCTCCTATGCATCACATGATTCCACCTCAATTTCAATAGTCTTTTTTGTAACATAATTATTATAATTCTTAACACATAACATATTGAAATAAAAATAATTATAATTCAATAGATTCACATAAAAGAGGGAGAACTAAATTCCCCTACCAAAAAATAAGCACAATGATTCACTGTGAAATGCCAAACAAAGAGAGGATGAAATGTGGGGCCACAAACATGGGTTGGATCTACCGAGGGGGACACATTGGGTCTGATGAAAAAATTACAAAACTTTTCCTCATACTACAGTTGTAGATCTATTATATTTCTATGTTTTATATGATACACCACAAAATATATTGGGGAAGTCCTATGATACAAGTCATTGAAAAAATCCTACACCTGCTTCAGAGGTAGTGCTAGAACATCTCTGGGAATGTTTTCCATATAATCCTCTATAGATAAAAGAATTTAGATGCCTAAGGATCCTGTAGCACCAGGGGATGAACATTCCAAATGATGGGTGATAGTATGAGACCTATTGATCAATAGGTATATATGTCAATATTATTCTATTTCTTTATGGAAAACGATGAATTCCAGTTCCACCACCTGATTTTTTAGGTCCAGAACAACCATAAATATATGGAACACCAAATCAAGTTAATCAACTTATTCATGTGGATATGTATCACTGTAGAACCTCATTGGTCTCGAATGCTAGAACATGTGGAGTTCTCTAAGGCTATTTACGTCCTCAGTACGATTTTCTGGGATGATATAGCGATCGATATGTGTCGGTGATACTACCTTACCAACTAGTAGAATGGGATTATGGGATGATCACAAAACTGAGGCCCCATCACTCATAGGGTGTTTGTCATGAACCAGAGATGGTATCCTAGATGGTTGTCATTCTAAGGAATCCGACAAGATGGAGTACTGCACTCAAATTGGAATATATATATTTATATCAACAATAATAGAGAAATGATTTAAGAATGAAAATCACTGAATCAATCTAATATGATGCATTCATCATTAATATTTTCAACAAATGTCTTGGCATGATGAGATATTAAGTAGGTAGTCATGATCCTAGTGAATGGATATTTCAGCCACTGTACTGTCACAATATTCCCTAGCATTCCAGCTACACTCAATACAATTTTAAACTATTTCATTGAAACCCAACCAAATAATTTTTAGGGAACATATGTAAAACATCCCAAGGAATGAACAACATCTTCTACCAATATGTTATGACATGATCCTTTTCAAGGATCACACCGTAGAAACCCCAAGCCCACCTCCAAAAGAAAAGTGTGGCGACAAGCACAGAAGAAATAACTAAATATGGGAGTTGTTTTCCAAGCACATATACACACACAGACCCATCTTAAGGTAGTAGTATATAGGGTATGAATAATATATAGAATATTTATATAATAATAAAATAATCATGCATGAATATCTACAAAGTTCAATTTTATGGTAGTGTATGATTAAATTTAAAAGAGAACAATACAAACCAAACTGGGAATTTATCCCGACCTGATAGAAAACATGAAAAGAAAAATAACTCTAATAGATCAACTCCTAAATTCCATGTGTTGAACATTTTTTTTGTCCAAAAACCATGTATCCCTAAGCTCCTATGTAGTCATGGAACACATGCCCATCATCTTAATAATACACAAACGTGTTGGGAAATCCCATGTAAGGTTGAGTATAAACATACCCAGTTATACACCTTGAATTTTGAATAGGGAGTCGTAAGATATTTAAACTAAGAGAATGGAAGTGGATTCTAAAGGTACTTCAAAAGTGTACAGGTCAACCCCAAAAAGATGAAAGTAATAATATACCAGCACAAGCGGCTAAACACTATGGGTAGATAAACTTCCCATCGTGCCATCGCCACCAATACCTGGAGAGTGGAATCATCAAAACATGATAAGATAAAACTAGAAAGCACATGACATTTTCCACATGTCGTTGTCTCTCCTAGAAGAATAGTATAAAAATAATGAAGTGGATATAAAAGAAGGATTTATATATAATCAGTGAAAAAATAACATATGAGAGAGTAGGGGGATATCCATATCATGTCTCATCCTAATATGAATAGTATCCTGTAGTTCCTAAATTCCATTAATGATGCAAAGCATCCCACACATCTTTCGTGAACACAAAAGTATGAGGGACACAATCTCAACACCTTGATAGTATCTTCTTTGGGTGGCACTAACTCACATACATGATTTGATATCAGGTCACAGGAACTCATATTAGTGGGGAAAGTGTCCCTTTTCATAGTGAGTCCAAAGCTACATCGGACCATGTGTTATCGCTGTTCCAAATAGTCAAGGGGGCTCAAACTCTATGTAACAATCCAATGCACTAGTACGAAGGGAGGGTCCTAGTCTGCTAGTCACCGAGGAACTACACTACCCAGCCCCACTGGAGGGTAATGCATGGGAATTTCATTAGATAAATGAACTACCTAGACATGATGGAGGGTAAAATTAGGAATAAGATCATTGGGTAACTCCACTAATTAGACATGTTAGAGGGTAACACCCAAAAGATGGAAATCAGGGAACTCCACTGCAAAGACCCACTGGTGGGTATCTCCAGAATGAATTCCCTTAGGGAGCTCAACTGGATAGCCCTGGTAGAGGAAAAATATCTAAATAAGGTCATCAGAAAACTTCACTACATAGACCTGGAGGAGGTTAATACCCAAAATAAGGTCATTGTGGAACTCCACTACACATCCCTATTAGGGGTAACATTTGGGATGTCTAGTTGATCCTGCATGATTGCAGCTATCATCGGGTGTCATCTTAGTGTATTCCAAGATTGTAACATTTCACATTGTATATCAAAATACACAATCAATTCCTCTCTCATGATATATGTGGAAAAAAACTTAGAATAGGATACTTGTATGCCCAAATCAAAGTTCAAATAAAGATGATATGGGACCTCGAAGTTTCGTAATGTGGAATTAATGGGTACCAGGCATGTGAGGGGTCCCACACTATGTTTGGCCCCACTTCATAGCCTAACCATGTCACTAGTCAACACTTGGATTTATAGAATTTATTAGTAAATATAATGTAGGTGGACAACATGGTGTGTCCTAAAAAACGATGACTAGAACCCCATGCTTCTCTCCATATTCGTGCACTGGGGTACATGACCATGTATCGAACCCTATGCACTTCTACATGGGTTAACATCAGTGTGAACCTTCTCACAGGTAACCCAATCAAAAAGGAGGTACACGATTTTTTAGGGGGAGTATGTTCCCTGAGATGGGTAATTTCTTTAAACCCAAGTGTCATCATTGAGGGGGTTTACACATCATGTGTTCAGCATGGAACCTGGAATGTAGTCGGGATTTTCATTGGATGGAAGATCCATGATTCATCTTGGTAGATTTAGATATTTCACCTTGATTCATCCCATATATCGCCACAAACCCTCCCATGATGCGTGTATCCAACCAAGATTCCGGCATTCGATACGTTTTTCACTGGGAATGGATCGACATTCATTTTGAACACCGTTGAGGCTTCTAGGTTCAATGTTATCAACAAAAAACACCAGATTGGGAATCCTTGTCCTGCAATATTTCTAGATACATTATATGATCATCAATCCATTCATGTTTCAAAGATTTGACAAGGATATGAGAGGCCAATGAATCTCGTGCCACCAGAAAATTGTCAGACTAGGACCCTGGGGATCCAAATGTTGAAGAACACGTTGTACCAAGGGATAAAATCTCCATAATAAAGTCTTAAATGATCATTTAGAAAAATTTATCATATAAAGATTAAAAAAACGTTTATCCCAGTAAAAAAATTCCAATAAATATTATTAGATTTTAGTACTTGGGCTCATGAAAGGGATAAAACATGTGTACAGATCAATGAACAAAAAATGGCATACTCAATATTTTAATAAAGGGTATAAAATGACCAATTCATGAGTCTTACCTCAAAATTGGATTGCTCATTAATAAATAATTCACTTTCCAATGATTTGAGATGATTTTTTTTTTCATTTGTATATTCTTGATCTGATTTAATATGGATTTTCATCATCGTTCATCGATATCTACCATAGGATGAAGGAGACTACCCTGGGTAGTTTTCAGTGGAAATACATTTATCATATATAAATCAAGATTATAGAATGTAATTGATTAACACTATCAATTAATTTAATCCACTTAATGTGAAATCAATGAGCGGGGGGTCTGAACGTCCTATACCGACTCATTTTACATCATGCCTAGGGTGTAAACCGCATGATGGGCCCAAATTTGGTGTCAGATTTTTGATACGATCACACTTTTAAGATAAATCCAATTTTTATGGTATCATTCATCGACAACATAAAATATATTTAATAATTAAATATAATTAATTCTGACTACATCATGCCTTTGAATCGTATTCTTTCTAATCACATAGCTTTGGAAATATGTATAAAAATAATACAAATTCTTACAATTGAAACGTTTGGTCCCTACATCCAATCATCATAAAAACTTATATTCTAAGTATGATCTGAATGATTATTATCTTCATTGATAAATGATATATATTTCATTTTATTTTTCTTATCATTCAATTAATTATATGTTTACCATTAATGATACTCTATGCTTGGTTCTAAGATTCATTGAAAATAATCACCAGGTATATTCATATTTGATGATGATTCTTTTTTATTTTATTATAAACTATTAATATAATATAGAAAAAATCATGTTTGAATTGGTCTTGACTAACACTTCTTTCATTCCCCAAACCATCAATTGTTACCAAATAAAGTTTGTTAAAAATTATAATTATTTAATTTTGTTAATAAATATTATTGTTATTTTATAATATTTTCATTTATATTTTTCAGAATTAATATAATATATTGATATAAAAATTTAATTCACTACCATATGACCAATAATATAACAAGAAAATTTTAGTAACAGACATACATTTCACCAAAAGGTGACAAACTTTATTGATGTGCATCAAAATTAAACTCCATATAACCAAGTTACATGTCATAAAATCTTATTCAACCACACACATTCACGATTGATCCAAATATGACCAGTCACATGATTTTCCATTACATGGTGTAAAATGACACCGTGTATGACTTATATGAAGGAACATTGTTTTTAGGGATAAATGTTGTCTAACTAGTTTATATTATGGGTAATATAAAAAGGTGTGGTGGCCTAGTGGTCAATTGAAGAATTATGTAATTTATTACACCCCATGAAAATTAATTCACAAACCATGTGTTAGAGCCAACTGGTAAAATGGACATGTTGAGTTTTAATAGTGTATATATAGAATAGAAGACATGTAGTACTATTGGACTCCAGATATATTACATGTCAGGTTTCTATGTGGATAATTAAAATCGATAAAAATAATTAGATGTCATGTTGTTGGTTTATATTCCACGTAATTAATTAGTTCACATAAAACACATAAGTATTTCCATCTTTTCGATATGATTTATTTCAGATGGATGGAAATTAAAGTTATGATTTACCAAAATAATTGGCATTTAGTTGGATATACATTCCATGTCATAGGGTTATTCATCTTACCACGTGAATTAATGGTGCTTTAGTGGATTAAATACTTGAATTAATATTTTCGTCGTTTATTACATTTACACACAATGTATATTTGTCATAAATATCTTGTAATCTATGAAGATAGATTTAGAACCATATATGACCGATATTAATTCTTTCTATGTTATCAAACACACCAAGCTAGCTCACCAACATAACCCATAAAACAACATTACATGTAATATCATGACATTATATTTATGATGACATGACCAGTAAGTAAATATTAAATGACAAAAACTATACTCAATACAAGTAATCAAAACCAACACATTCTATGTTTCTACTATTATATGTCACGTACTTGAGTCATTAAAATAAAAATAATTTAATAATTTTTTATTATTATTACAGAACATGGTAATCACATACATCTCAAAGACTTCATAGATTAAAAATTAAGATAAATAATTAATTTGTTAATATTAAAATCGATTATTAATTCAAGGTAAATTTATCTATAATTATGTAGTTATATTAATTTAATTTAATCATTTTTAAAAATGATCTTTTTTTATGTATTCCATGAGTTTTACTAACAAATTTATGTTTTTTAATTCTAATTAATTTAGTATTTTTTCATGTTATTTTATATTTCTTTAATTTTTGATGAAAAAAATATGTTGTTCTTGATAACAACCCCCCCCCCCACCACTACTATTTTTGTGTAGGACTTAAGAGTTAATATTTTATAAAATATATCATATTCCCATGGTTCCCCTTAACAAATTTGGAGCGTAAAATAATTAAAAGTGAAAGATCTAAGGATAAGATGAGGTTCAACTTCTTATCTGAGTGGAAACCACGCTTAAAGATACTAAGGATTATAGTGGAATTGTGGAACCTAAATGAAGTCCCTATCACTATTTTTCCCTTAGGGTAATGGGTTTATTTATCATCAACAAAACAAACGAAACATTATAAGGATTTTAATCATGTCAAATTATTTCATTATTTTATGAGATTTCAAATAAATCTATTTTATACGATGAATGTTTACACGATGTTAAATGTGATCACATAAAATACAAAATATAACATGATATTGGAGTTGGTTCCCTATAACAAATTAATGTCAAAATTATGACAACATGTACTCATATTTTTCAATATGAATTAACTATTTATCACATCATGGTTGTACTTTTGAGTAAAATGGTATGTGATAATGTCCGAAGAGTGTATATCATGAAATATAGTCATAATAGTTCCCAGATATTATGAGAATCTTGATGTGTTAGACCACTATTCTTAAAAGAATGTTCTATAGTTGGATGATATCATTTTAGGGACACAAATGAAACACTCTATTAGGGGTGGAGACTCATAGTATTTTTATGCACTTTTTCATGGGGAATGACTTTGGTAATATCGTATGATGGAAATTATGAGAATGAGACACCCTAGTAAGAAATCTATATTTATATGTGTAATTGGATGTTCCTATATTTGGACATGTTTATTGGTAGTTAAACATTATGATTTTTAATAATTACTATAATTATTCATGCTCGTTGATGTATTGATGAAAACAATAAGGATAGATGTTGGATGTGAGGTAATATATCTTGGGTGAATCACGTGTAATATTTCATTAATAAATATTGTGAGAAAATATTTGTTTCTTTTATCACTAATCATGTGTTGAAATCTCATTCCCTTTGATGTAAATGATATAGCCTAAATAAATCCATGTCCATATTGTTCTATTGGAAATTTTTTTCCCAAAAATTAAAAAAAAGTTACATAGAACACATTGGTTGGTGGCACAATCACGCAACCTGATTAATTAGTCATATCCTAATAAATAGATTATATTAATTAGTTTGATTCTGTATGAGTTATTATGTCATTTCTACATTACATTGTTTCTCTATGGGTGTCTTGGTGTGTTTTTAGACGTTATTGGTGGACTTTAGGATGCATTTCTTAATGCCACTATGAAAGAGGCATAGAGGGTCACTCACTAAGTGTATCTAGAGTCTCATTTCAATAATATATTATTATTTATATTTAATAGGTGGAAAAAATGTTATTCCCACATGAGGATTAAAAATTAATCATGTTTTCTTGATAACATATATTCTTTCAGAAAGTATTCAATACAATATAATTTGAGGAGAATATTAAATAAATAATTATTTTTTTAGTGAATATAATTTTTATTTATTTATTAGATAATAATTCATTAATACAAATTTAATTAAAAAATATTCATTCTTGAAGGCACGTTAAATATTATCGAGAAATGGGTGCATGAGAATTTAGTTCCAGTGAGAAATAATATATATTGAATATTATTTGAATAAAAATTATTTAATTTAATTCAAATGGTCATCCCCTAGAGAGGAAATAATAATAATATTATTATTTTAGAAAAGAGATTCCATAAAGTATTAAATACATATAAAAGGTATCATTGGTGAATATTTATTTCAAAACCCTAGTTCTATTTATATCCAACTAGATTTTTTTTCAGGAGATCTAATTCATTTTGGGTTGTGCAGGATGAAAGGATGAGAGAATAATATCAAGGCCTAGAAATATACCTCCCCAAAAACCCTCCCATGTTAAGAGAGAGGTATTCATCCACCAACCACTCTCGAGTCTACAACGATCAAGGTAACTCATTTGGAAGTGATTCATGTATCTCTCTAATGAGAATGACACAAGCGATAAGTTCATCCACGCTAACACCTATAGATTCCTATATTGGTGTTTATAGATTATTAGAATGTGTGTTGATCAATTCTAGATAGAATATTTTCTTGAATCCTACAATTAAACCACTATAAATTGTTGTGTTTTTTTTTTCAGAACTATCAATGTAGGAATTACCCCAGATTGTAATTATTTAAATTATTAAATTAATTATAAATAAATTCCAATGATCATATTTATTGTACTGGATTTTTATCTATTGTCTATTTTATTTTATTAATTTCCATTGATAATGACATTTATCATATTAGAGGTATTAAAATGATCACTAATAATGACAGAATTTTAAGTTGGGAATGACCCATCGCATGCTTCTGTTGTGTCTGGAACCTACATATGGTATCAAAGAAGTCAGATATTTACTTATTACTATATATATCATTGATTGATGTAAGATTTTTTCATTTAGTTTTCAATTCATGATTAATGGTTCTCTTAATATGAATATTAATAACTTCTTATTCCTCTTTAATTTTTTATAGATATAAAAAATCCCTTAAATTTATGAATGAAATAAAATTGTAGATCCCATCTAAAGATGAAAAGGATTCTATCAATATAACATAAGAGTACACACCACGTAACCTGGGATACAATACATGTACTACTGTTCAATCCACAAACAATATATTTTAAATTAATTCAAACTGTGCACATTTAGTAAAAATGGTGAATTTAATTTAATACACCACATGTTGATTGCAACATCTTGGAGCATGGAATAATGGAGTACACACATGTATCCCACATACATGGCTTGTAGTATTTTAAGCCAAGATGGGCCATGTATGTTCGTACATGGCATATATAACTAGTTACTGTGTAACTCAGAGACCGAACACCGTGTAGCCCAATTTACACGTCATGTACTTCAAATTTTATAAGGTATGGTTTACACAATGATCCCCTAGGTGTGTTCCTCTAAAAGAGAGTGAGATACACACATGTCGTTTTCTCATCTATAGACACCCTGTACATATAAAAAATTATTCAAAATTAAAAAATATATTATACTATGAAAACCTTATAGACACATGCTTCTAGGATGTCATTTAATTTTATTGGACATGCATGTGATGGGTATTAATATATATATATATATATATATCAAAATAATGTCTATTTTATGTTCAGATATTCATATGAAGTAGGAGTTGTATTAGAATAATTACTCTATATGCATTGAAGCATAACATGTTACCAAAAATACTACAATTCGTGTTATCATTAATATGATAGTACATTTCATGAATGTACATGATAAGTCATGTATTAAATATATTTCAAGTGTGAATAGTATATGATTGCAATACATGAGGGTTAGTTATATATGAGTATTCATAGTTTTCCTCCCAACGTACATTTATGTACACAATTAATTTTAAATTATTATTTTTGATTTGTTTAAAATTATGATAGATGATAATCTTATGCATATTCAGATGAGAATTAATATAAGTAAATTTATTAATTAAATAATATCATTAATAATGAATAAAATATTGAATTCTAGTTTTATTAAATGTGTAATTATTTACATGCGTATGGATAATCATGAGCATTAAACAAACCATTATATTTGATTGGTTTCATTTAATTTATTATTAAACCAAATTGTTTACATGTGTTCCTTCTATCCTTTGGTTGTGTAAGGTCTTGTATGCCCATGATTTATTACTATGTAAAACCTTTTCCCCTAACCATCATGTGAGTAAAATAATATGTAATAGATGGAGCTATAATGTAAGTGGAGGTGGTTTGTGTTTTGAGCTGAGGGGAAACCAATCCAAGAGTGATACGTAGGTGGACATGTTGAAAGGAGTGACACCGAAGTTAATTGGTTCGAGGTGTTTTTCACCAATGTCAATGGTAATTTTATCAAATTATATATAAAAAACCATTATTTAAAGATCTTGATAACAATTATTTGTTATTTTATTTATTTCACATTTCATAGATATTTCATTATGTATGTTTTTTCACCGTCAAATGAAATAATCAATTAATAATCATGAAATATAGAATAGAAATACATTATTTAATGAATAAATTTTATCCAATATGTGGTTAATCACTTAAATTAAATCCACTTACCATCAACAAGTATTATATAATGATAATAACTTTATATTTATGCATAAAAGATAGAATCCATCATTTTATATAATAATTCGAAATAGTCTTTCACGACATCAGTTAAAAAGGATACATAGTTCAACGTGATTGACCATAAAAATATGGTGTTCTTTCAATTGTTGGGGAATTATAACATGGAATTATGATTTGACATAATTTTTTAAACACAGAGGGTTTACATCCAATGTAAGACAAGTTGTATCTAATAAGAAAGTTTTTAGGATATCCAATTTGTGGATTTCAGGATTGGTGATTCCACTAAATAAACAGGTAACTATGAGTTAATATTTTTAGAATATGTAATTCCAACATAAAACCATTCATGTTTCTTGACCAACCAATATTGGGGCAATGAGAAAGCTAATATATATCACTTCCACTACGATGTCCAATCTATATCATATTCTAAATCTAACGATGACGACTGTTGTATTTTCAAAAAATAGTGGGAGATTAATAAATATAAAATGTATTTATTTTTCAAAATTTTATTCTATGAATTATTAAATCTCTACCCATCTTAATTATAGAAACAACAATCACATGACATCAATAATATTAATGTGATCCATACTAATAATGGATAACACTCTCACCATCACAAATTTCCATTAGTGGAAAGGTTTTATACACATTATCCTCCCCCATGAAAATTTATTATTTGTGATGGAAGAACATTTTCTTGATGCACCTGGTATCAAGGCATGTAATGAAGAGTTATCACTCTGAGAAATATTTGATCGATTTTGTAGATATGCAATGATTCATGTTGTCATCCATGTAAAATGAACTTTTGAGGAAACCTGAGGGGCCAGAATTATATAGCATGATGTCTCTCCTTTGTGATATTAATCAAGAGAAAGAAATACATAGTAGAAACATGATCTACAATTATTTTTATTCAACTAATCATGGAGAGATTAAAATATTTGGTCATCAAGTAGTGAATATTGTTGGTTAAATTGATTTCTTATACATCATAGGGATTAAATAACCAGATGAGTTGTGTATAGATATAATAATTTCATCAATTCCCACTACCTTCTAAAGTTTTAATGTTAATTAATATATGATAAATAATGAGAAGAGTCCTCCAATAATTATTAATTTTATTCTCCAAGTGGATAAAGACTTGGGGTGTGAAAAACACACTATCCATTTTCTGAATAAGAAAAGGAAGAAAATATGTGATGGTTCCATCATATCATTTCAAGTCTAGTTATCTTGAGAAAAGACCTTCAAAAAAAAAGAAGATACATAGGTCAGTCAAGGAATATGAGGTAGTATGTTTTGCATGAGGCAATCCATGTCACTGGAATACCATCCTCACATAGAATCCATGGGAAGCTAAATGTGTGTTCATTATTGAGTTTAGCTTTTCAATATCAACACATTGGGTATTCGATAGAGCTTTCAGTGCACACATATGTATCTAATTAAAGTAACAAAGTATATTTTGAATGATTTCTTGAATAGAGGAATATTTTAGAGATGCAAATAGTTAATGTATGGCTGCACTAGCCATTGGTGACTGTCACCTTTCATTTCCAATGAGAATAATTTTTGTTTTAAATTATTGTTATTATGAATGAAATTTTATACCGAACATAATTTATGTATCATGAATAGACATAGATGGGTTTATATTCATTTTTTAAAATAAGTTTTTTTGTTATATAAAGATAAAAAATGTTATTTTTTGACACGTTTAAATAACAGAATTTATGTTTTAAATAATGAAAACAAATTATGTGTAATTCGTAATGAATCATGTTTACACAACACATAAAACACTGATATATAGAAAAACTATTTAGTCATGTAAACGAGAAGAGTTTGAAAATTCTCTATTAATATTGGTATTTACACTCCTTTTAGATAAATAATATGAATGATATATCAGTCTTTTATAATTAAAAAATGACCCAAAATCCACTTGAATGATAGAGTGAAAGGGCCACATAGCATCTAGGACTTGTACACACTAATGAGTGTAGACAATTTACAGTAGCTGCTGGTGGTGGGTATTCTTACTTCATAACATTAATCTTTGACTTGAGTAGATATATCTATGTCTACTTAATGATGTATACGTTTGAGTCCGTTGAGAAATTCAAGGAATTACAGAATGAATAAGAGAATCAACATGGAAATAAGGTAAAGAAGATCTGATTGGAATGAGGTGGTGAATATCTTAACCAAGACATTATTTACCTTTTAAAAGAGTTTTTGATTTTATCTAAAGTCACTCCACCATATACACCATAGTGGAATGGTGTTAATGAAAAGTGGAATCTCACCTTATTGTACTTGGTATGGTCAGTGATGATTCATGCAGAACCGTAAATATCATTTTAGGGATATTCATTACACACTACAACATAAATCATAATCATATTACCAAATATGGCATAAAATGTTATTCACGTTGCGTTATGGAGTATAAATAATAATATGTTATCACATACACATGTATGGGGTTGTGAGTATTTCATTATGGCCTTATCTGGAAAGAAACTATCACTTCAAGGCACAATGTTTGTCTTTATATGGTATCCCAAGGAAACATTGGTATAATATCTATATAACTCAGTAGATAAGAATGTGACTGTAACTAGTTAATATGTGTTTCTTGAGATGGAGAACAACCACAAAATGGAATATTGGAGAAATATTGGATTTGATGATATTGATGCACAAGATACATAAGAGTTGGTGAATGAACTTATTCCACATATCTTCATAGTTGATGTTGTTATAGACCCTCAAGTACTACATTGAAGAATAATATAGGTAAGATAACTAGATTTAAATGGGTTTATAGTCACTAAAAAGGTGAATCATTATTGTATAACAATGATGAACCTCCCTCATAAAAAGAGGTAGTGGATAAGTCACAAGTTGTAGGATGATAAGAAGAAAAAAAATTCTAAAATGATTTCCATGTATCAGAATAATTTTTGGGTCATGGTTCATGGATCAATTGATATAAGTCCCATAGAATTTAAATGGGTATTGAAGGAAAACTGTACATGAAAGGAAATGTAAATACCTATAAAGAAAGGCTAGTGGATAAAGGGTTTAAACGACATCGTGGAGTTGAAATCAATGATATCTTTTCAAAAGATTCACATTTAAATCCATTAGAATTATACTTTTTATTGTATATTTCCCTAAAAATGTGACTTGGAAGATGGTTTTGAAAACTACATTATTTAATGGGATCCATAAAGAGGACTTCTATATGAAACAACCATAAGGGTTTGTGAGTCCTGGTGATTCCAATGTGATTGTTTATTATTATAGATCCATTTATCGGTTGAAGAAAGCATCCAGATCATGGAGAATTCAATTCGATGAAACTATAATTGGATTTAGTTTAAGTAATAATTAAAGTGAGGAATGTGTTTACAAGAGTTATAGTGTAAATTCAGTAATTATTCTATTAGTATATTTTTATGAAATATTACTTACTTGAAATGACATATCAGTATTATAGTTTATTAGGGATTGGTTAAATAATTTTTCTCCATGAAGGATATAGTGGACTCATCCTATATTCTGGGAATAAAAATCATTGATGATAGATCCAATAGGATTCTTGGATGAAGTTGAAGTAAACATATTGACTAGATACTAAATAAATTCAGTATGTAACAATACAGTAAGGGTTCTTTATAGTGTCACATGGTTTAAATCATTCTAATACAATGTGTCCCCAAAATGAAAGGGAGAAAGAGATAATAAGTATGACCCCATACACTTCAATTATAGGATCCAACAAGATATCCATGTTATGTACTATACATGATGTTTCTTATGCACTGATCATGGAAGGATGATATAAATATTAGTTATGATAATAACATTGGTGTGTTGTAATGAATATCCTCAGGTATCTAGGATGAACAAAGGATATGATCCTATTATATGGAGGATAATAGGAGCGGGTAATTAGGGGTTATATGGATACTGTCTTTATAACAAACTGTAATGATCTGATTAGCACTCATGATATTTTTTCTCTATTACTATAGGAGTTGTGCTCTTGAATTGTTCAAAAAATATAGTAGTCCCTTATTTTACAGTAGATTCCAGGTATATAGAAACTTATGTTGCATCTAAGGAATCCATTTTTATATGAAATATTTTCCGGTATCTTGATGTGATTCTTAGAATTGAAATCCATATCACATTGTATTGTGATAATACTAAATTAGTGGCTCTTTCAAAAGATCCATGGTCACATCAATAGATAATGCAAATACTCCGTATGTATTAAAGCTTGATATAATTTTTTAGTGGGGTGAAGTTGTAGTAATAATAGTACCCATAGAGTAGAATGTGGAGGAACTGTTCCCAAAAGTCCCATCTTAGCAAAACCCTGAGTATCCTGTGAGATCTAATAGATTGAATGTTGTTAGCAGTTGGATCCACTGAAAGTGATATTATGCTGGAGTTGGTGCCTGATAAAAAAATCTATATACTTTATAATGACATGTATTTATAGTTTTGAATATTTATCTACATATTATAATATCATGATTGTTCTTCTATGTAACGTGGAATGTGATAATTTCTTATGGGTATCTGTTACTATAATATGTTATAATAGTTCACCATAATGATGATAACCTAGAATTTATACGAAACTATTATTAATTATATGATCTACATTTGGATGATAAAATATAAGGGAATAAAATGAAGCATTCTATAATGTGTGGTGACTCATATGAATTTTAGGAAAGTTATCAGGGCATATTACCTTGTTTGTATCTAATTTTTTGAAATGATTTAATGTGGAGGAAATTTTATGTGAAATCTATGTCAGTTTTTTATTGAGGATTCATCTCAACAAATCTAGGATTTTTGAATTAATGTATTTGGAAATACATTCATACCTAAATACCTTTGACTAATTGATCAATCATTATCTTGGGTTATTTGATGGGAAATATAAATCACGTGAACTAGAATTTCCTTGCATAAAGAAATTTTGCATCTTATGGTGGTCACTATTAAGACATAAGAAAATATATTATGACTAATAAGATAAATAAAATTATTTCAACTCACATATTTTGGGAGTAAAAACAAAAATTATATAATATAATTTAATTATATTTCATTAAAATAGAAACTATATCGACAAAAATATCCCTATGATCAATCCTTAAATCATGGAATATTATTAATAGAACAAACTTCCTAAGGTGGTACAATCATTTAATCAGAACAATATTATAATAAAATACATCATATATGTCAGAATCATCACTACTATGACAACCTTATAATGAATCAAGCGATGGGGAAAATAAATCCTAATAGAGATTCATAAAAGATTCTTCCTATATCGATTTCATCCTGATATTAGATATACATGGAATTTGGAGGATGAAAGATAGGGTCATGGATAGTTACACCATGAAAAATCAACTACTAGTAGATGGAAAAAATAAGTGTCTTTTGACAATTGATATTTTTACTAGAATATGAAAGTGTGAATTGGAAGAATGTGACTTAGACAGTGATCATGGTTTCAATATTACAAAGTATGTTGATTAGTTAATGATGTTATGATTACATATAAATTTAATATTTCCCATTAATATATTATTATAATTATTAAATTTTGGTTATCCATAATCAAAATTAATTATTGGATGAATAAATATGATGAGCTAGTTCTGTATCTATTTACTCAAAAATATCAAGATGATAAGGAATTGTCAAAATATGGTTCCATATTTATTATATTGAATAATGAATTGTGTTATGTTGAGAAACCCAATACTTTTTGAAACACAATGGTTCCATAAAAACATCCTTCTATGATACCGATTATTCAAATAGAGAGTAATGAACATGATTCCATTTTATTATCATGTGGAAATAAACTATACTCTAAGAGAAAGTACAAATATTTATAGAAGAAATAAAAAATAATATCTTCTTAAATTAAATACATTATTTTAAATAAACAATATACCTGAATTCTCATGTATTCCAATATAATATTTTCTCCACATATGTATTCAGGGATATGTAAATTATGTTAATATTATAATAATTAATGTAAACACTCTATCTAGCTGATGATTTGACATCCCAGGGTCATTATACGTAATTGTATGACTATATCATTGGCAGATCTATTTATATTAAACTATTATATTTATTAATTTTTTCGAAAACATTTTTATGAATGAATTATTATTCAGATGGATAAATTTTCATGTTTGTAATTATTATTGTTTCTATGATTCATGCTCAACAAATAATTTAGTAATGATTGAATTAAATATTTCCAATATAAATAAAAATAATTAATATTTATAATAGACTTAGAATAAAAACTTGTTACATGATATTTATTTTCCAAGATAAACATATTATATTCTACATATTTATAACAATATCATTTTTAATATCAATTGCATTAAGTAAATATTTATACTAAAAATCACCATTATATTCAAGAAAAAGAGACCTTTAGAAGTAAATTTACACAAAAATTATAAAATTTATAGTTCAAAAAGACCACATAAACTATTATAAATGGGGTTCTTACATGAAAATGATATACATCATAAAATTAATTTATGTGTTTTTAGAAATGATTGATAAAGAAATGAGTAACATTGGTGAGGGATATAGGAAACATGTATATGATTATTATAGTGTATCCTAACCATGAATTCATCGATCATTAATTTATGGATTGATGGTAATCCAAGTCTCACATTACCTTCTACATGAAAAATTGAGTTGTTGTAAAATGGGAATAGTTAAATATATTATATGTGTTAAAAATATTCTAATATTTATTCCGAGACATGTTTCACAAATAGAAATAAAATAAAAAATTTTGTTCTGCTGATATTTACTAATGTATGTCATGAAAACTATTATATGCTAATTAGTCCATGAGGTTCAACATTTAATATTTTGATAAAAAAATATTTGTTAAAATATATCTTTAACAATAAACAAACTCCAATAAACCATTATGAGAATCCATGTAAATTATATTATGATCCATAATGATAATCACATATCTCATTAGTGAAAAAGAAATATTTTTCTCATATAGAATCACATATCATTTTGAGATTGTGGGAGTAAGCTTTTCTTGAATTAATTATAGTCTCCATATACTCATGTGTTTTCATGGAAATATAAATCATCAATATTAAAAGGGTGGTTTTCCTTCCAAATACACATGCTGTGTAGGAAAGTTAACACCAAAGTGGTTATTTTATATTCATAAATGCTATAGAAATATTATTGATGATGAATAAAAATTTATATAAGGAATTAATAAATGGAAACATGATAATTTGGATAAGTAGGATCCAATTAAGTATTGAAATATATATATAAAAATTTAGGTGTTCTATATATTTTATTCTTCTAATCATGATATAGACGTTGAGTATGCTAGATGAACTACATATGGATATGTAAGAGTCGGTACCAATAAAGCATGATTGGTTATTAAAAGGAATTAATGACATCTAAGACATAGTTATGAAAAAACATATACTCCAATAATAACAATATAATATATCTAAATTACACTGTCATAATAACATTCTCCAATAATTGAATTGGGAAGTTGGATTCCATGGATAATTTCATTAATGGAGACTCTATAGAACCCAAACATATTAAAGAACTATAAATGTTACAAGAACTAGTGAATTCCAACATGGTATACAAATATATCACTACAATTTATATATTTAAGAACAAATGGTGATAATAGAATTTTCATTTGGAATGATGTGGATTAATGTGTGTATAAGGGGTTAGTGTGAGTTCTCGTATTTTCAATTGATATATGTTGATAACATATAGATAACAAATATTTATTCATGCCATTTTTATAAAACTAATGAATGAAAATCTATAATAATGACCTAAAAATACCAACTTGAGTTGTATAGAAAAAGATAACTAGACATAAAATTATGGGTTGTTAAATTAATTAAATTTATATATGGTCACCATTTATTACAAATAAAAAATAGAATAATTTACGTTTGAATTATTTCATATTTCTAATGGTGTATAATCTATATAGGATAACACACATTGTCACATGAGGATATTATTAATATGAATATAGTGCTTATGATACTATTCTATAGAAATGTCCAGAATTAAATTATATTTATTGATGTTTTATATTAATTATTCATGTTTCATGGTGTAAAAAATATAAAATAGAAACAGGGTAACTAGAAAAAGTTTTTGTAAAATCTGTTTCATAGTTATTGAGAATGTATAAGATTATGAGTTTCTAGTTGAAGAAATAAAGGGAATAGTAGTGGTAAAGGGTTATATAACTAGTCTTGCATCATATCTTTTTAATATAGGATCATATTTTCAATAAGGAAATATAATAGACTACCTTATCTAATACAATTAATTCCATATATACTATACTAATTCACATTGTTAGTTCTGATGATACAAAAGAAGCGATTTATAATGTATTTTTTCAATTATTGATTTTACAGAACTAAAAGGATTTCTAACATTAAAAATAAAATATTTTACTATGGTATTTTCTTAGATATTATGTTTATGATAGTTGATAAAAATTATTCACTCAATTATTTCGCCTATTTAAGGATTTTCTCAAAGTGATCGATTAACCATAAGTAGAATAAATACAAAAAATTTATGGTCCTATAGGTTATATCTATTCCTTAGTAAAAAACATTTTTAACCTATGGGGATATTCAGTTAAACTATTAAGATTTGGATCTAGATTGAGTAAGATTCAATTGGTATTAGTGTAATATAACCAACTACCTGATGATTTTTATTACTAATATATTCAAGGGCTTGAAAATAAATAAATATCATTTCATATGAAATATATCTTTATATATAACATTATTGGTAAAAACAATTTGAGTGTTTATCACATACAATTGTTATGGAGTAATCCCATAATGATGAGAACACTAATATTATACGATGATACTCTTAAATTTATTTTATATGAACAAGGTATCATTCTATGATGGGACACATAGAATGTTTTATTAGTTAGGTAATTATATTAAAATATGATGATTTTTTGTCTCATAAAATTCACACATGATAATCTCTAGGATGATAGATTATGAGGACATGAATTCATTTAGGAATTTTACATGTTTTCAAATTTTTATATTTTAATTTCTAGAAACAAGTTAATTATTCCTTTGAATTTATTTATTTATAATACATATCATGAATCATGTGAATTGAATTATTGAGGAAAACCGTGATGAAATTTTCTAGAGGAGAAGTAAGATACATTGGGAACATCATGAGTGACATTGAATTAAGGAATATATCAATATATTGTTTGTCTTGGCTGTGAAGAAAAGATGATATCTCATCACTGTGATTTAAATGTTATTGTCAAAATAAAATCCATTCCTTTAGTGATTAGTGAGTTCATTTCATAAAATCAAATAATGATGTATCCAACCTGTAGGTTGATGATGTGAGCATAAAAATGGAATGATGTTATATGGAAACAAATGGATTATCTTACATAATAAGAAATAAAATTTGGGTATTTCCATTAATACATAATATATATCCTCAATGGTTGACATGAAGTATTACTAGATGCTAATCATTGAAATTAGGAATGCCTTTCTGATTCCACTAAGGAAGTTTCCTAGATGTTCACACAAAAAGGGTTTTGATCGATCAAATTTAAATATTTTTTGACCTCAAGAATTGGAGTACAAATTAGTCTAAAAAATTATAATAAATATTTATCATTGAAAATATATTTTTTCCTGATTTTTTAATCCCATGTATTCGGTCAATAATCATATATAATGTTGAATATGTAAAATAAAATTCATTCCTAAAAACATAGAATAGAATATTTATTTATCTCTTGTTTTATACATATGGTAGTAATGAATATTTATAATCGAATAAATATAAATCGTCTTTGATGAATATAAAAATAAATAATTATTAAAAATTCCATGAATAATATTTTTTTATTTATGGAGTATATAATATTTATTATTTGATGTTACATAAATATGGAGGATTGTTATTATGTTGGGTAATGTATCTAAAAACATATATTATATAATCATAAATATAATATAAATAAATAAGGATTATTTATTTTATAAAATTATATTTATTTATATAGTTTGGCACGTTCCATTATATGGGAAAAAATATTTTTATAATTATATTCATGGAGAATATATTTGTTGATTATTTGATTAATTTCATTTGTTTAATATTCAAAATTAATCTCTAGATGTATATTAATATATATATATATATATATCAAAATATATAATATTAGAGAACATGATAAATAATTTATGTTGTGTATAATGTATCCTATGAAGATAAATATCATTATGAAGATCATTTAAAGGGTTTCTGACAAGACTGTGTGAATTTATGCGCCTCCTTCCTCCTCAGTATCGAGATATTACAAGAGAAAATCCCCAAGCCAAATATATTATGATTTAATAATTATGAAAAATTCATGATGTTTGGATCTCATATGCTAGCACCTAGTATTCCATCATCATTGTTCAGATATTGATGATTATGTGTGGATACCATTCTAGGGATTCATCTTTGGATCCTATTTATGCAACAATGAGACAACTTTAACATGACTCAAATTATCAGCATGTAGACAATTGAATGATTTGAAAACAAGGGTATTTTTTATTAATATTTAATTAATTATAAATTTAATATATTTAATCATCTCTTATTGATTCCAATATTTTTTTTGGTTTATTAATTTTTTTGATTATTCTATACCATGTTCATATGGATTTCAAAAAATCCTTATTGGTCATGATATCATCTGGTGTTCCAACTGTGCCCAAAAACATTATAAAAGCTTTTTTTAAATGTCCTAAAGGGTATTTATTCTATGCCACCTTTAACTAAATTTTAATAACTCACATCAAATCAATGTGGTATGTTTTATACCATATAAAATGTGTTCATTTAATAATAAAGACCCCATGTTTTTTTAGTATAGGTCTTTCTATATTTGGATGAGTCTCTAGATCATGGAACTGAAGGACACAACCTAATGAGTATTAAGTGAAATAAATATTAATTTGATATTTGGATTTTATAATGATACCCTTCTATTAAAATATTCTATAATTCTTTTGTGAATATTTATTTAGGGGTGATTATATCAGGTTTTCCTAAAGAAACTAGTAATTCAATAAAATGATATTGATGGAAAAATCTGGTTTGTCATATCATATTGTAATACATGGGTTGTTTTTCGATATTGGAGGAAAAACTAAAATATATAAATCATGATTCTATGGGGAGGTTTTTGTTAGCATAAATTGAGAAGATATCATTAATAAGTTGATCTCCATGCCAAAATGGGTTTGGAAGTTTGAATAAACCTCAAACATATATACCATTTCATGTCATAATGGTCTCTATCATGTTATTATATCTAGATAAATATAGAGTTAAATTTAATTTAATAGGATATAATTATTTATGATTCCTTATGTTTTTTGATTTTCCTTAATTTTAATATAGATATTAACGTTTCAACATATTCTATATAAATATAAGGGTTTTTGTTGAATAAATATTTTTTGAAATTATAATGGGAATTTTAAAAATCAAAATCATTGATACAAATAATGTGGATTAATTCAAAATTGAAGTCAAGGGAGTAAAAATAATAATATAGTGGAAAGTGATTAATATATAATTAATTATTTAATTAAATATATTGTAAATAGAGGAGTGTGACTTAATTTAATGGATTATCATTGAATATTAATTTTGGAATTTATAATATATTTTCTATACATTTTAATATTATTGAGACTTATTTGTGAAGTTTGAAGAATCATGGAGAAAACTAATTATTGTGTGGTTTCATGCCATTATTATTATTTTACATGAATAAATGAACAATTCATATTTAAAACTATTAAAGTAGTGACTATCTGGATTATCAGAACACCATTTTTATGAGGTCAGTATAAGTAGCCAAGTGTGGGATAACCATGTAAAATCATGTGGTTCATTTAATTTCATTTCAACATTGAGTTTTTTGATTATGTAATTATGAAGATACATTCTAAATGTTTATTAAAATGTGTGAACAATATCCAATCAACTATTAAATTAAAATTCAATTTTAGATTAAAATAGTTTATCACTCAAATAGGATATATGCTGGAAGCTCATGTAAAAATTATTGGTATTAATACAAATGGTTTATAAATTTAATCTATCAAAGAAAATTGATATCATTGAGAATGATTATAATATGAAAATAAATTTTTTATCTAATGGTTGGAATTAATGGATTTTTAAGAATATGATTAAATCATTTTTATCATATCTTAGTGAATATTCTTGTTCTGTTTCTATTTATGTATTGTAATTCAGTTATTTAAGGATTTTTCAACGAAAAAATCATTTCTACAGTTGTGGAATATTTATATAAAAACCCCAAATTTATTATATACATCATTATCAAATAAAATATATCTGAATTTGAGGAGTTATAAATTTATTATTTAATTAGGAATAAACATAAAAATATGTATGAAGGTGAGAGGAATGTGAAATATTTGAATCTATAAGTACTTTATGTTAGATTTTATTATTTGAAAATGAGATGAAGATACAATATTTATATTTTCTTCAGTCATTTCATCGACATTTTAAGATCTATACATGGTATTAGTGATGTGATTAAACATTTATACATCATGAAATCTATTTTTATATAATTTATAACTTATATAACCTAATTTTTTAGGAACCCATAAAAGAAAATATTTTGGTATTATCTCTTGATGATCTTAAGAGAAATATGGTCATATATGAAACTTGGAGAAAGTGATAATTGAAAACAAGTCATTTTTAATTATAAATTTAATTTAAATACAAGGAAATGACCTATATTCATATTTATATAAATAATTAATAAAATTTTAGTGTTCATTTCATAGCATTTGGGGTGATCATATTGAAGATGGGTAATGAATTTTTGAAGGTAAGTTATTATAGGAATTATTTAACTATGGAAGGATTAGTTTTATATTTTTTATATATCTAAGGAATTTAGATTTTTATTTTTAACAAGAATATAATCAAATAAATCTAATTAAATTCCAACGAAAATGGAATGAAATTTCTAGAAATTCTAGTAGAAATACTTTAATGAGAAATGTATTTGTATGTAAAGTGGATGATAATGATTAATATGACCCATAATATTATCTTGTAACTATATTTATATCTGAAATATAATAAATCCATGATGGATACCATAAATATAAAAATATTTACGAAACATATACTAAATAAATATATTGAGTAGTATATCTCATGGTGGAGTTGGAGTAAGGCCTTATATAACATGACATATAGTTAAAGAGGGATAATTATATTGGTGGTTTACTAAATCGACCCAAAAATAACATTGTAGATAATGATAAATAAATCGACTGACTATAGAAAATTATTTTGGAATTCTAAAATGATCAGGTGAATCCTAAAGATACAAATATTTATAGGTTATATATTAAAGAGATGACCGAAGTCATTGACGACTCCAGTAATTGTATTAGGGATAACACAAAAAATACTGATACACATGAGGAGGTATTTTTAAATTTGAGGAAGAATATTAAGTTATAAGTTAATTAGTGAAGATCTAAAAAACTGATTAAATATAGGATGTCCTTTAAATGAAAGAGTAAAAGGGAGTGGAGAACGAGGAATGTAAAATTTTAAAAATTTGTCAATTTTATAAAAACCAAATTTTTAGATAAGGTTTGAAATTAATATTATGAGGATTTATATTCATTTATTATAGTATGTGAATTAATTAATGGAAATAAATATGATGGAAAAATATATAAAACCGTAATATGATATCAAGGAAAAAGAAATTAAATGGAAGTTTCAATCATGCATGAAAATAGTGATAAAAGTTTCCAAGTAATTAAATTCAAATTTTGTGGTTATTTTATATACAAAACATCATGTTTTCAAGAATATTGAAGGAATTAAAATGGTGAAAAAAATTAAAATATACAATATTTAAACAACTATACAATAATCATTATTGAATAGAAATTATTTCTATGGGTATTGTATTAATTCCTCTAACTCTAGGTAACAATCTATGAATTGTAGAAAAGTGTTATATTCAATAAATTATTACCCAATATAATATTAATTGATCCAAGACTATGGAATTGAATACAATTATTAAATATATTCTTCTATTGGGATAAGATGAGGATATGTTTTAGGATAATGTGTTGAGAAACCAAGATATGGCTTAATTCATCCTATAATTTCATGTAATTAAAATAAATTTAATACAATTTATAATATTTTACTTTATGAGATAACATTAATAGAAAATAATAATAGTATAAGGTGGGTTATTGATAGTGGGTTCTCATCCCATATAATGGGTACCATGAATATTCTAAAAAATGTTAATGTGAGAGATGATGGGATGGTTTAATTTGTAAATTGTTTAGGGAATTGGTAAAATATTTCTAGATATAAAAAAGATGAAAATTTATACATATTTCTATGTATATTGTATATAATTAAATTATTCCAGATATTTTACTATGGATTGAATGTCATATTCAACTAGGAATGGTTTTATAATAATAAAAAGCTGAGAAATCCTTTAATATAATAATTAATTAATGAAAAAGATTCACAAGTTTTAGAGAAGGAGATCCACGGTCTCCATACAAAAGAATAAGAAAATAATTTATGGACTCATGTTATTAGTAATATCATCAATATACTATAGAAAATATTTCAAAATTTATTTCAGAAGATAACATCCCAAACATAAACTATGATACAAAAAATGCTTCTGCTGAATTCTTGAGAAGAAATATGGTGATAAGTTACTATGATTAAAATAATATGTGATAACAAAATCTATTTGACATAGTCAAAAATGATTCATGTGGTCAAATTAATTTATGAAATAATCAAGGATAAAAATATTCCAAATTATTTTTTGATGAAGACAATATCATTGGGTGTGCTAATTTCATGTGGTATAGAAAGGTGGTATTTGGTTCCATATAATTATATTGAAGGATACATGACAATTTAATTAAATTATCAATGAAGAACATGTAGAAAAGGTGTGAAATAAATAAGAATCTTATTTTTGTGTAATTTAATTTAGAAAAACATATAAAAATGAATGAGGTTTATTTGGTATGGACTCCTAAATATAATGGATTTTTTTGAAAGGTGTAATATCATGGATAACAATAGAGAAAATATTTTGTAAATAAGAAGTGGTATCTCTATCCACTAACATATTGATGCTATTAATGTTACCATGTAAAATAAAAACCATACACTAATTAATCCTAGAGAGGAAAATAAATTTTATGATATTTTTCATGAATATAAAATTTTTTTGAAGAATTTTACTTTTTTTGGATGAAATGTTTTCATCTATAATAAAGAATGAAATTAGTATAAATATAGTGATGTAACTTTTTAGAAAATTTTTATAGTCATATTCACTATATTAAATTCATATTAATATTTAAATTTTTTTATTAAAATGGTTTTCAATATAGTTATTATAATCTGATTGAAGGTGATGATAATATTTTCTGAAATAAAATATTTACTGATATAATTTACTGTGGAGAATATATAAGGGTGAATTCTAAATAGTTAAAAAAATATCCTAAATTAATTTGATTTAGAATTGGAATACATGGATGACCATATCGTTTAAGGGAGTCAATTTGTATCACAAAAAAAAGAAAGTGTATAACTGAATTTCAAATAATCAATACTATTGAGACAAATGTACTCCAACATATACCTATATGTGACTAATATAGAGATAAATTCTATATTATCATTAGAGGAATCATAAGAATTCAAAGACACAGCCAAAGGCAAATCATGGTAAAAGTATTTGAATTTAGAGTTGGATAAAATTAGAAAGATCCATAGATGGGGGATTATAGAATAATATGAACATAAAATTATTATTGATAAAAACGTATCTTCAAAAACCATGTATAACCGACAAGGAAGAGTATTTTATAACAATTTGAGATCAATATGAAAATATAATTCCATGATCAATGGAATTGTTTTCAAGGAAACATTTTAACCAGTGGAATAATGGGAATTAATTAGAGTTTTCTTGTTTATAGAAATAGTCTATATGTCAAAAAAACATGTCAAATAGATATAAGTAATGTATTTTTATAATGGGTAAAACATAATAATTCTATATCGAAAAACATAAAAGATTTATTGTTGGACATTATAATGAAAGTGTTTATTTTTTTTTAAAAATATTTTTTTTTCAAAATCATGAATCCCAAGCTTTGTATTCATGATTGGACACACATTTTAGAATTCTGTTGTTCCAAATAGGGGTGTATAATGATATCCTCTTAGTGAAAATATTTAATGAATATTTCTTCATGATGGTTCTATATGTGGATAAAAACAAAATTAATTATAATATGAATTATTTTATTTAAATTATTTGTAATTTAAAATGTTCTGAATTTTATATACCAATTATGGATATCTAAAAAATTTCATTATTGTAAAAATATATTAAAAGGAATGGTCAACATTCATATCTTATTTCATGTATGCATGGGAGATATTAAATAAGTTTTCAATGGAATGACACACATCAGTTTAAATTCCAAGAGTGATTAAAAAAATTGGAAACAATGAAGATATAAATATTGTAAACTGAGAATTATATAGAAATATCAATGATGGTTTATTGTATTTCATGGAAACAAGTATCTATTTGTTTTAGGTTACTTATTTTTTATCCCATTTTATGAATTTTAAAAAGGAAGAACATCTTATAATGTTGGACAAAATTATGACATATATTAATGTAACATTGGATTTTAGATTATTTTTTAGAGAAGGTAGAGTTCAATATTTAAAACTTACTCAGATATGAACTCGGAAGGAGATGTTGTGGCTATAAAACGAAAAAGAAATAGAGTTTTATTTATTGAAATAAACATTGTGGGATAGATATGATGAAACTAGGAACATACATCATTGAGAATAGAATCTAAAATCCATGTTACAGTCTACAAGGCTTATTATCAATTCATGTTGATGCAGAAATATTTATATGACCATGGATATGCTAGGCAACACAAAATGTTGTTTGGGAGGAATAAATAGAGTTATTGATTACAACAATAACAAAAAATGACATTATCATTTAAAAAAGTTATTAATTATAAAATTATAAAGAAAATGGTTTAATAAGACATTATTAAAATATAGTTATTTCCTACTCAAAGTTAATTGGATGGTATTTTTATAAGGTTGGATTATACTCATATATTCGAGTTGAACTGTTTGAACATAAATTTCCTACCACATCCATCATTCATTGAAGGATAATATGTCCCCATATATCTGGTGTATATATATTTCCCTATTTTGATATTTTTTTATTTTAGTTACTTATATTTAATTTATTAATTGATGGATGAGGGATATCAACCATGGGGATCAAAACAATGAGTGATATTTATTAGGATTAATGAAGTAAAAAATAATATGTGGTTTCAAAAATTCAAACTTAGTTTCAAAGCGGATAAAATATAAAAATATGGACACCATTTTTTGATTTGAAATTCACAATTGTTTCATTCTTTTATCAATGAATCATGTAGGCTTATATAATTTTATAATAATTATTTTATATTTTATAGAATAAGGTAACTAAATAGGTAAATGGAGAATACAACATGTGGGATAGACAATAGGATATCATTACATTACATCATTTGAAAAAGGATGACAAGAGGAATGGTGATTCATGAAATATATTAAAATAATTGAGTTTGGTAGATTCTTAGAATTTCTAAAATATAGATAACACAACCAAGGGTTTTTTTCATTGCAGGGATACGTATACAATAGATCCATTCATATTTAGGTGGAATAATTTTTAATATATTCGTGGTATTGTATAGTGGTGGTTTGGTGAAGCATTTATGAAGGAATTGACAATAAAATTGGAGGAAAAAAAGAATTATTTAGTTATATGATATTTTTAGACCCAACAAAGGTCTTAAAGTGAAATATTTCTTTTATAGGGGTTGAATTAGGCTATGAATTTCTTAAACAATTTATACACCTATAACATGTTTTCTATGTACATAACAGATAACAGCCTTAAAACATTTATTGTCACCTTTTTTATCTTCTTTACTTCTATGATAATTTTTTAATCTGTTACAAAAAATATTACTTTACCATATTTATCATTTAATTATATTTTATCCTATTTTTTCTTCATGTATTATATAAATACGATATAGATGGTTTTTATATGGTTCACCAAAACTGGCTAGTCCATAGATCTTGAAATCAACAATTTTCTTGCACCAAATCACTAAACGCTCAGTTCTCTTTAATATGGTTTAATATTTGTCAATCCCATTATATGTTTAGGGAAAACTCACATTTACCTAAAGGTCACCCCTCTATCATAATTCCTCCTTGTTACTCCATTAGAAAGGATAAAATTTAGACAGTTTATGGATATCTGGGTCCGTCCAAAATCATAAATTATTATAGATTATAGGTCAAGTATGGAATAGTGTTATAGAGGTATACATGAGACTCTTCATAAATCCATTGTGATCTCTATCCTGAACACCAACCTTCTTCTTTGAAGATCGTTTTTGGAATGTTTATTCTTTATGTACTGACGATGGTCTTTTATCCTCAACATTTCATAATGTACTAAATGTGTAGAAACACATTCATCTTCTTCCTTCAATATTCTCAATAGGAAGAACTTTCCTTCTTCTTCTTAAATCTCTAAAACAGATATGGGATCGTTGTCTATAAAATTCATCTATTTGGTATTGATCTCCCCTATTAACTAATAGATCAAATGATTATAAATTTGATACCTATCAAACCATTACATGTTATCAAATACCACCTATAACACTATAATTTCTCCAAAAGTTCCTCCAAAACATTATTCAAAGGAATATAACTTCTTCCTTGTCCCTTCTCTCTCATTTTGAATCCTGGAATAAATTACACCTAACATCTCTATATTACTAAAGAATAATAATATTTGAATATTTCTTGATTCATGGACATAATTCAAGGATTATGTTATTGAATCATTAAGGAACCATTCATGTATCTTTAGATCTCAAGTAACCTAAATTTTTGTTTCTCCTTGTGAAATAAACAATAGAAAACTATTCCACTAACTACTATGACGTGACCTTTCCAATTAAACGAAAAAATAAATAAAATCATGAGATGGTGGATTCTTTACCAATATTTATATATCTCGGTATATCGATACTCTTCATCCAAGGAAATTACTTTAACTATTGGATCCCCCACTAAGAATTTTGTCTCACAGATTCAAATACGTGTAACTTCAAAATTAAATTCCCTATGAAACTCTCAAAGTCCTCTCACTATTGTATGTATGAATTCCTAAATGAATTCTTTAATGGATTGGTTCAATTTATACAACCATGTATTTTTCAGGCCCATTTTGGGTTTACCATTTCTCATTGTTGAAACTCAAATTCAAAACATGATACACAATAATGTCCTCAAAAACCACAGACTATTCTAAATGAAACATTGCAAAAGATATTGATTTATCCTTCAACTATAGTCAATTTTTCCATCTCTAGTCTATACTTCATCAATAAAACATATATTTTTGAGAATAATATAAAAACACCCACTATTGGGATTCACAATTTTTAATAGAGTAATTTGAACTCCGCCATAAGGACCAACATAATATGTTCTATCCTAGATTTCCCATTTTTGGAACATCAAATAGATAACACAATTTTTTATAGTAATAAGTACACTAAACCTACTCCATGATGCATATAATATTTTATTAGTCCTTCTTCCTTGACCATGTATCCTCCTTGATGATTCTATTTTCCCTTTCAGATATGATTCAGATAACCTACCATTTTTTCCAAAACAATTTACATTAAAAACCACCTTTAATCAATATTTTATCAATCAAAAACTTCATGATAAAAAATTAAATTCAATCCATTACTAAATATTTTCATCAACCCTACTAATTAACAATCCATATTGTAAAAAATATATCCCTTTCCTCATATACAACTCAAACTATTAGGAATCCAATAATAAACCACTTTTTTTTTCAGGATGGGAAAAGCTTTAAATTTTAAACATTTAGCCCTTCATGTGAATGAAATAAAAAATAAAATCTATACCCATTCATAATGATGTTTAACTTTTAGTATATACTCAATGAGAATGTGGTAAAATATTTTCAATTTTCTCCAAAATTTATCCACCTAAATGTGGGTGAGGAAACTCCAATAAAATTACGTACCCCACTTCTTATCTTGAGAATATGGGAAGAATATCCTCATTGGATACAACTCCCCTTTGAAGATATGGACGATGTCGGCATCTCATTTCCACCTCTCGTATTTGAAAATGTAAATTCATCATTTTGTATCAACCATATGTTTAATTGATATATACTCTAATTACTATTGTTAATCCAGAGCTTCTAATTATAATATCCAACTCTAGAAAATACTGATAATCCATTCCTCATGACAGCTACAAACACTTATCAAATCCATAAAATGAGACTCTCATTTAAAAATTAGGCCATGAAAAAATCTTCTAAAACAATTGATCCTTATAATAGTATATAAAAATAATATAATTTGAAGATAATACTAAAAATATTCCTCTTCACTAATGAATTTAGATGAATACTCATACCTACTTTATTATTTCAATTTCATTATAATAAATATGTTATTTCAATGGAATTTTCACAAAATATAATTTATCTTGTATTCACTAATCCATATAATTATAATGAATACAAATTTATGGTGAAACTGAGATAATGTTTTATGTCTAAAACATCATTGGATTTTTTATTTTCTATGGTATCTTATCATTCTTTGAGAATGTAACACAACTCGCCAAATAAATTATATGACATACCATATATTTAATAGACATTATTTCATGATTTGATATATAAATGTAAACATAAAAAACATATATAATCATTAAATGTAGTATATTTAGGTCTTAGGTACATAGAATAACATTTTTTTTGAAATGAAGGAAGGATAATAATAATGAAGAATATCAGCAGTAGTACATAGGCAGAGCCAAGAAGGGAAATTTTCTAGCCATAGATGGTTGACATCGATGGGGCCTGAGGCCTCCAGTAGATGGACCACATTATTTCCTTCCATTTTGGTAAAGGAAAAGGAGAAGAAAGAGAAGCTTTGACGCAGCGAGTAGATTCTCCTGTCGATGAAGCCAAAGGCCTAAAGTCTGGCATCCTTGTGGTTAATAGCATTGATAATAGAAAGTCAGTCGGGCTCGATGATAATATCAGCCCATCTACGTTCCACAGTGAGCATCATCCCTGCAAGAATGGCATATGCCTCAGCAACTATAGGTTCTTATAAGGCATGATGTGGTTCATATTTTGCTGTGATGATCTTCCCCATATGATTTCGAGCCAGGAGGCCGAGAGAAACTTGCCCATCCTTGGGGAGAGAAGCATCCACGTTAAGCTTAAGACTCCCTTCCTTTGGGGTGTCCAATGAAGGGTATAGGAGGGGGTAAATCCTAGAAAAAAGTGTCCTCTTCGGTACTTCCAGCCCTCAATCCATGAAGTGGCTCATTCAATCCAGAACTCAGGAGGCTGATGAACATGGTTGAAAACAGAATTGTTACGCCGAACCCATGTGATCCAGACCAGGGAGTAACGAGAGATTGCATTAGCCAGTGAAAGAGAGGAACACCAACGCATCAGAAGATCGGGGAGGTCAGAGGCAATGTCCGGTGAAGCATCTGAAGCCTCGCCCCATTTATTCCAAATTTCCTTGGCTCCCAGGCAGTGAATGATGGTGTGCCAAAATGTTTCAGGAATTTTCGGGCAGAATGGGCATGATTTAGCGCTCGCTATATGTCTGTAAACAAGGAGACTCATGGTAGGGAGGGTGCCCGTGCACACCTGCAACCAAGATTTTCATATTTTTTCTGGTATGTTGAGCTTCCAGAGCACTTTCCATGGTCCCTCATCATGGTCGTGAGAGTAAATTCCAAGATCCAGTCTGTACCCAGATCTCACCATGTACTCGCCTGAAGAATAATTGGTCTAGAAAAGATAGTAGAGGCCTACATTAGGGACCTAGGGGATGTTCAGAATAATTCTTTGGTCTCTTTCATTAAACCATTCCTAGATCTTTTCCACACACTATCCCAGTCCCTGGTCTGAAAAAAGGCAGTTGACAGTGGCGTCTTCAAGACCTGGTTGGGCAGGGTATGTGGCCCCCAACCATCCTTATCAAAAAGCCATGGATTAGTCCAGATGTTGACAGATGATCCATTTCCAATCCTCCATCCCCATCCTTTTTTCCAGGATATTTCGGGCCCCCAATTACTTCTCCATGAGGAATCTAGGGCGGGGGCCAAGAAAGGAACCACATAAGTCTGTGTGGGAAGGTACTTGGAACGGAGTATCCTCACACATAAAGATGATGGATGGTTTAGAAGGCACAATGATTTCTTGGCCAACAGTGTGTCATTGAATAGAATAAGATTCCATAATCACATCCCTCCCTCTGACTTGGGTTTGTATAGTTTCTCCCAGTACAACCAGTGGGGTCGATTTCATCCATCATTTTCCCCCACTAGAAGTTGGTAGTATGTAAATGGATCAGGTTGACAATGGCCACCGGGAGCTTAAACATTGACATAATGTAGCTGGGGATAGACTAAATGATAGCTTTAAGGAGGGTTCCTTTGCCAACATTGGAGATACTTTTGGGATCCAGCCATGAATGTGGGATAAAACATAATTATTGAACAATTTATTACCATGCATCTAATATTCCATACATTTTAAAAATTCATGGGATTATAAGGGAACATACAAATTAAAGGGGTGAGATATAATTCCCATTAAGAATGTAAATAATGAATAAATGATAAATTTATTACATGTTATTCAATATTAATTTCAATGTATCATAAAATGGGTGCGAATAACAATCTTGAACAATAAGGCATGCTATTGTAGGTTCCAGGTACATCTGAAGCGTGGTTGGGACGAAACCCAACATTGATTTTTACCATGATCAATTATTATTCCAAGATCAATATGATGATGAATGACTGTCTCCATGGAATATAATAAATGATTTAGATAAAGTAGGAAAAGGCCTGAAACATTTATAGAGGATCTTGCACATTATGTTTATAATTAATACAATTAATTTCTGTAAGAAAATAATACATGGATCTTCTGTATTTTCTTCATTGATGATGTTGATCATTCATAATTACCCATCCAGATTATTTGGTTGTTCATGTAAGGATACAAACTATAATCCTTCTAGCGGTGATCCACACATGCTCCGATATCCTCCGATCAAAACCGCTTGTTCTCTCAGTGCTAGCATGGTGAAGCGAGTGTCTTGTGTAGGTCTTTATTGATTTCATTTTCTTTAGTCTTGAAGAAACTATATCATTCATGAGAGGGTACATGAGAGGATTCAAGAGATAAATTGTTCGGATCAATAATTTTCAATTCACCAAGTGTATGGTGTCATGTTGTTTCTGGAAAAATAGGTGTAATTGTCTATTTATATGCATGGAACTTCGGTTACAATATTTAATTCCATTGAAGCAATTAAATATATTAATGAACTTAGTGAAACCCCATGATCATAATAATAATATTGTGTTCGTATTTATAGTGAGCTAACTTGCGACAAATAGAATTATAAATAAAATTCTGCATCACAAAATAATTGCATCATCATTATTATTTTAACATGTGCAAACTAGTTAAATTATTATTTACCTTCTTTAAAATAATTATTTTACTTTCAGACCGGCCTCAGTCTTCTCTAACTCCACTTCCATTTATTGAACACCCAAATAAATAAATAAATAAATTATTCTCTTAAATAAATATTTTATTTACAAACTTGTTAATAAATGTTTATTAAATGTTCAATTAATTAAATAAATAAATTTAATTTAATTTTTTATGATCACTTTAACTTGAATAAATTTATTCCATGGTCTTGTGAATAATATTTCTTTCATTAATTTAATTAAAATAGAATTTCACTGAGACCAAAAAAACACATAGTGTGTGACCCTCAAGGATTCTTTCTCACTAGAATTAGGCGGGAATTCCTAAAGTCAAACAGTACTATCTAGAAATGGGTTAAGGCACCAAAGAAAAATAACATAAAGTCTCAAAAATTACATCCACGTATGAATACTCACAGTGTAATATAATCCCTTTGTCGCAAAATCTCATAAATCGGGTTTCATGGTAGTGTCATCTACTTTTATGCTTGATACATCATTCTTTGACTGCCTGAAATGAACTCAACATTTCACCATGGCCAGGGAATTTCTTGAGACAGATCTAATTCATTCAAAGGGCTGAGATATAAACTTCTATAAATGGAAGGGACAAACCCATCCCCGAATTATCCATTAATAACATGCCGCTCATGACTCACCCAATATACCCTACTTCCCACCAATTGTCGGCAAGATGGGTTTCTTCTGTAAATAAAATCACATGATTCATGACAAATATTAATTATAATATTAATGTCTACAGAACATTACACATGCTGTCAGATCAAAATATATGATGACACAAAAACATGAGGAACTCCTACTAGAGTGTTTGTTCTCAAAATGTCTTGTCTTGGAGATTACCATGTGCAATCATCATTAGATGAAATATCATATGCTTATGAGAAATAAAATCTTATAGTCTCCATTCTTTGTGTACCATAATAGAATTTCATCCAATCGAAGAACTATATTTTAGAAAATTGTTACAGAATATCAAGGTTCTCAATATACCAGGGAACTTCCATGACCTTATCAATGAAAAAAATACTCTAGGACATTATTACATCATAATCAGGAAGAAAATGAACAATATGTAATAATACATTAAATATCCATGTAATAAATGAAAAACCTATTGGTTCTAAGACACCAACTCTTACAGATACAACATGAAATGGTAACAGAAACGAGGTAATGTGACATAAACTTTAAATGAGAAATAATAATCGAAGGTGAAGGCTATCTACCAATACATCATAAAGTGATTGAAAAAGTCCAAAAATATATTATTATTACAAAATAAAATTTTAAATAAAATATCATGGGAAGAAAATATTATAGAATGCATTAGAGCATTTTCTTTTAGAAAACATCATTTTATTATCAGGTACATCCACATGTGTTCCACATTGATCGTACAACATAAATACTCATTTAATAAATATTAATCCATAAATAAAGTATTTTGGTTTAAGTAAATTGTTTTACCCAATAATATAATGTGTAATAACAGTTAAGTTAATCTATTTGAGTGGAAATGGGAATAGTTATTCACTAAACAAATATTGTTCTTGGAAAATTGTAGTGAATTTTGGGCAGCATTATAGAGGTGAATAATGGTTTTTGGGACTGATTAATTGCATTGAAATGGGTATCTCATCATTTCAAAATTATAAGTATATTATTAAGGATTTGTTTGAACATAACCTGGCATGAAAACATGGACGAAAGTCATAATATAAATTCTTCAATAAAGAGGATAGAATCCCTTAAGCAATTTCAAGATCGAATGTCTTAGGAAAATGTTATAAAGAGATTGTATAAATGATATATCATTATAATAAAATTAATTTTTTAGTAAGGATAAATTTTTATATGAATGTTAACATAATAAAATGATATTAAAAATGAAAAATACATAGAAGGTGCTTAAATAAAATATAAGAGAGATGGGTCCCTTACCATGAGTCATTATTTCCAAAAGAATAAGAGGGTCTTCTTGAGATAAAGGGGGAAACATGGAACTGTTATATGTATAAATTAAAAAATTAATGTTTTTAGGTGTTATATAGAGGAAATAAAATTATATAGTCTTTATCTAATGTTTTTCAGGGAATAGAAATTGGAGTTCAACTGGGTTTATTTTGAAAAAATAGAGGGGTTTTATTTATTATTTCCCAAACCTAGGGTTTAGGATCTATAAATGAAATTAATAAAAAAAAAAAGACATACCATGGGTTTTTCTATTTTTTATACAATATAATAGTGTTTTAAATTATTTTATAATCCAATTAATTGATATAATTAATATAATTCACATGGTGTTGTATAAGTGAGTCGTATTTACAAATAACTGATTTGAAAACCTTTAAATACAATAATGGTTTCGAATGATTAATTAAGGCGTTATAAAATTTTAAAAAATAAAATAAAAAATAAAATAGTTTAAATAGAAAACCTAGAATGCCTCGTTATGAAATGTAATATAATTTATTACATCACTTTTTGGATGTTATAGTGTAATAAGTTTCATCATATTTTTATACCATATTAAATTTTGATCCAAAAATTCAACGGTCATAGAAAATAATGAAAAATTCGCCATTTGTATTTTTGACCTGAAATTCATTAAAATAAATTTATTTCATAAGATTAATTATATAAATATGATAATTTATAATTTTAAATAAATAATACTCATTTATTAAAAAATACTGATGTTTTTTAGATTATAGTTTTCTAACCCATATAAAAGTTACATTTTTTACTTCATAAAATTTGGTTATCATTTATATTTATTATGTAATATTTAATAATAATATTTTAATTAAATAAAATATAGATTTATTATTCATGAATTCGTAAAAATGGATGTCTTAATTGAATTTATTGATCACCCAAAATACAGTTCATGTTTTTTTCACATTAAAATAATATTTTTATGAAAATCATTACTCATCATTTACTAAGTAAATAATAAGGAATAATTATAAAAAATATCTTATTGAAATTAAAATATAATCAATCATATTTTTTTGGGTAGATATAGAACCCCTATTAACACTAGTGAAACCCTAAGGGTGAGGTCCAGGTCTATGAGATTCTCATGGGGTGGTTAAAAGAACATTATTTGGGTATTTATCTCAATGAGAATGAATATATACTGTAAACCATTAAAATCATGCTTTAGTTATTAGATCTCGGATTTTTTATGCTTAAAGGCAATTCATAGTGATGATATCTTCCCTAAAATCTATAATTAATGGGATTCATAGGACACTATCCTGTAGGTTGAGTTCATCACTTCTTTTGTTCACATCGATAAGAATTTATAATAACCCTTAATACAGTAACCATATGATCAATTTTCTGTAGCTATATTATAAAATTCATTTATTTTTATATATTATATGACATATAACATTATAAAAATACCAATGTAGTGCAATTTAATATAACCAAATAATGTAATAGAGAATTTAATTTAATTAATGAGTAAATTTCATAATTTTTTAGGACATTTCTGAATTCCCCCCTTCCATAATTTCACCATTGATATTTCTAATTCATACACTAAAACTAAAGAGAAAACTTCTATTTCACTTCCCCTTACAGATCAAAAGTAACTTCATTAAACTTGTGTTGCCTCCAAAGTAATTTAACCCCATGATTTTTCATGTTTTTGAGAACATTATCATTCTATTATATTCCTTTCATACTCTAGATATTGAAGATCTTATTCTGACAGTTCCAAATATATATATTCAATACATGTGAGTGTTTTGGTACATACTTTATTAATGCGGATACCTGAAACACATCATGTACTTTAAATATGTTAGTTGGGAGTTCTAGATGATAAGACACTACCCATATGCGATCATGGATATCCAAGCGGATGATGTATATTGGAAAATGAATTTTTTTCTTCGAAAAAATAATGAATTTGTTCTATGGTAATATAAAAATGAACAATTTATCACTGACCATAAACAATAGGTCTCAGTTTTTGTTGTCCTTATAAATTTTATGTCAACCTCATGTGGATTTTATAATACACAAAATGATTTGAATCTTTTCATCAATATATTTGTTAATATCTTGTACCATTAACCTCCCATCTCTAACAGAATTCCAACATGTTGGAGTCTGATACATTTTTTCATAAAAAAACTCATAAGGTTAAATTTTAATACTATAATGGAAAATATTGTTAAATGAGAACTCTAAAAGGGGAATGTGAAAATCCCAAAATCCTTGAAAATCTAGTGAACATGATCTCAACATATCATCCAAATTTTGATTGCTCTATTAAAGGTCTCCATCCATATCAAGGTGTGATATGTTGTATGATATCTCAGATTTATATTTGATTTTTTGGAATGATTATTCATAATTATAAGGTAAACCACAGATCTCAACCAGAAATCCTAGAGAGTGGAAGTCCATGATGTTTTACAACATCCTTATTGTATATCACATGCTGTTAGTTAAGGGAGTAATATTCATTGAAGGAAATTAAATATACTATCTTAAAATTTTGATTTACTACTACCCTGATCGAATTATTTTGTTTATGTGGCCAAGGGATTTTGATGAAAAATCCACGTTTATTTTTTCCATTTTCAATATAGGTAAGGGAAATGGATTTATAATAACTTTAAATGTTTTTCATTTATCTATTTTTTTGCACACCAAGCATCAAAATACGAACTATGAAATCTTTGTATTCATGTTATCCCACCCTAATTTTTTCTTATATTTTATATTCATCTCATTTAATCCTAAATTAATATAGAAGGATGAACAATGAACATCATCCTAATGATTTTTATTCTATTCTAGAATTGATGGAATAAAGATATGTGTTCCAACCCATATGACTCATTCATCAGAAAAGTTTAACTCATGTATTTTCAGTACATTATTTTATAGGAACCCATCATATTTTGGAGGCCCCGTGATAGTTTCATAATGGATAATTGAATAGTTATTTTAGACAATGAAGGTCTACTATCCTTCTATTATTCCAATATAAAAAACTTTTTCTCCATAAAGATGGTATTCCTTGAAATCCCCATCATGTATTATGTTTTGGGAACCTTTCTATATGGATAATATGTCACGTTCTCCAAATATTTTAATTGATTGGCTAATTGTAATCTTTAATCAACTCTAACCACCTTTGTTAGAGTATATTAATTTCCTTTTATGTGAATATATAGTATTTTATTGTATGTTTTTATATATATCACAATTATCCCCATAGTGATAATGATGCTAATTATTCAACATGAAGATCAATGTATCCAACTATATATCATCACCTGGGTAGTTATTATTTGAGATATTTCAGTGTTTGGAGGTATAGGCTATCACTTTAACATTTTTCACGACTACACAATTGATTCTGTGTTTAGACTAATCATCATAGATCCGAAATCCTTCAACACTGGTGGATATTTTCTGCAATCTTATGGTAATTAGCCTCATGTTAATCTATTTGAAACATTCTTCAAATCCGTGATTATTTAAAAACATGACTCCCTCACAATTTATCTTGGTTGTGGAGATTTAAAATCATGTGATGTTTCTCACAAATCGATGATAGTACCCAACTAATCCAAGGAACCATTAGATTTTAGACACAATGGTTTTTCTAGGACACCCTTTAATCTTAACTAATTTAGAAGAATCCATATATATCCCTTTTATAGTGATTATACTCCACAAAAATGACTCTTTACCCAACAAAAACTAACAATTACTATAGTTTTCATTCATATTTCCATTTCTAAAGGTCCACTAAAAAAAATCCAGAATCTCCTAAAATTCCACATTGATTTTGTAATAAAAAATAATATCATTATTTGAAAATAACAAAATATTATCACGATAATCCCAAAAGACTCTATTAATAAAATAAATGATGTTTTATTTAGTATTAATGACTCTAAATGGAATAAACAAGAACTAATAGTTCGTGTACCTTGTAAAAATTGATGGTTTGTGGATATCAACATTATTCACCATTATACGGTAATGTTTTTAGAAAACACCTATCTTATAGAAATACAAGTCTCCACATAACTGGGTGAACTAGTCGTTAATCCATTAAAGATGATCTGTGTCCATTATCATGATCTTTAAGATCTTAGAATAGTCAATGATGAGGCGTATAGACCAACCATTCTTCTTGAAAAATAAGATTAGTGCACCCCCATAGTGAATCACATTAGAGTATAAAAACTTATAGATATTCTACTATTATTTAATATATAAACCTTCATGTTCAACAATCACCATTGAAAATGGGTTCTTGGGTATAGGATATCATCCATGTATAAGATCGATTAAAAACTCAACCTCACGGATTGGAAGAAGACTAGAAAATTTATGAAGAAATATTTTGAAGATTCCCTTACAATATGAATTTCATCAAGGATGATATTTCCTATATTATATTACATTTTAGATATATTTTCATCATATCTAGGAAATAATAGTCATGCTTGAAATGTGGTTACCAAATATGATTCGTCTTTCTACTTGAACTTGTATAGAAACAAAGGTCGATTCAGGATATGGTGTGTAATTTCATTCTTTGGGAAGCCAATACAAACCCATAATATAATTGAATTCCATTAATGGTAGTGTCACAAGGTTCACAAGGATTTTTAACCAAGAAATAAGGATATGGAATGAGCTATATACTTGGGATGAATTAATTTCCCAATTTCTATTTTCACTGAATGCTAAATTTCCATGATTTATGTTGGTGTTTGAAATTATCTAATAAATATATGAGATATGAAAGAATATATAGAACCAAAATAAATATATCCATTCACTATTATTGAAAATATAATTCATGTACTAGTCACTAATTTTTTTGGGGATCCACCTCAATAGATCTGATGGAATATGCTCACTATTTCTATCATGGATGTTGTGGACATTGATATTATCCAACAACCCATGGCATTGGGAATTGGGTTACATTATTCTCATGTTCCATACATTTGATATACGGATTTTCTGGTTGAAGGTTGTCAAGAACATTGCTTTCCTTCATTAAATTGGTGGGTTTCTCCCATTATAAATTTATTGAGTGGTTCCCTTCCTTCCAACACCTAGAGAATTTCCTCATCCACTTCATTAAATCTTCATTATTATTATTTACTCTCCATTGATATATCAGATTTTGAAATTTATTTCGATTACTATATTTCTACATCTCAAAACTAGAATTGAACTCCACTTTCCACTTCTTATACACATGATAACCATGATATTAACTGATTTATATTTTGAATTTAAGTTAGAATCAAACAATTTTCACATAAATGTCAATGTACCAAATGGATAAGGACTTTCAAAGACATGGTTTTAGTTGACCAAAAATGTTTTTTATGTTATATTTGCGGTTAATGACAAATATAGAGATGTATCGTGCATGAATTGGGATTTTTTCTTTTTATGACATGATAGATTCAACAAACATTTCCCAAATATATGGAATTTTCTCTATATTTTCTATCTGATTGTTTGAGATAAATATGTATTAATCAACATTCCAATAATTTGTTCCACTCCATTTATTTTATTTCCACCTAAGGATTCATATTTTTAAAAAATATCCACATTTTATTAGATTCTTATTTCACATGATATACATCCAACACAAACCCATATTTACTATAGAATTAATGGAAAAATATGATCATTTAAAATTAGTTTCTATTTTATTATTCTTTTAAGGGAATAGAAGATCAACTGATAATAAAAGACCATTGTCACACAAATTTATCAATTGTAACATTCACTTTATTAGGGGGATTTTTGTTTTCCTCTTAATTCAGGATTTGGATTAAAATTGAGTCAATTGAGAAAGTAATGTTACAACACTCATTATTCTAGCTCCGATAATGTGTGAAATCTCATTTGATTAGTTATCTCATTGCCTCTCACAATATTTGTTGACACATTTTCACCTATTTCCATCCATTAAATCGAATAAATGTAATTTAGTGGTGATTAAAGTTTATTTATTAATCACATAAAAGGGAAACGATGAACATAGAAGGGAGAATTCATAAAAGAAATATACTAGTTGAACCTATGAATTTCTTGGCAATGATCTACTCTATCCAGGTTCTATTTCCTAATAAAAATAACATTGGATGCTTTTTTCAAATACTATTGGATTTTTCTAATATTTGAGTTTACTAATGAATATCCCCTTGTACTGCCAAACCAAGTGTGTAGCATGGATGGTGGACATGCACTAGTTCCCGAATGAGTCTAGCTCAATTCAATGTTAATAGGGTAATTACCCCTAGCTATATGTTTTCTGGATCCACATCCACTTATATTATCTTGAAAATATTTAATTACATAAAAACTCATTTTAATATAAATTATTAAAATTAATGGTTGTTTTCCAATGTTTAGTATTTTATTTATGGATTTTAGTAGATTTTTCTAATACTAATATAAAAATAGCTAAACCGAACTCTGGTAAAAATTATGGCAACCCATATCTTTAATACACTTTATTTCATGATTTGAAACAGAAAGGTCCAAATTAAAATCCTATAAGATCATGAGTTCCATTACCTTGGGGAATTTTTTATATAGTATAACAACATGAACATGGGATAGAAAAATATTGTTGAAAAATTACTTAACATGATTCTAATATTTGATATCATTTTAAATTGAATGTGACAACTGGAGGAAATACATTAGAATGGGTGATATATAATACCTAATAATGTAGAAAACAAAGACTAAAATGATGAAGGTATTTCATGTTTTTCAGTAAGATTCTCAATGGAACATAAAATATGTTAGAATCAAAATCATGGAAAATAAGGCATGATACAATATGTAAAAACATAAAGTCCTCATGGGAATGTGGAATCAACTTTAAACATGACATGGAAAACATAGGCCAATGATAACTACTAAGACATCATTACATGCTTGAAAAAGTACCATAATGTATTAGGTTTAATCTGTAGTCTATTTCATGATGTCCCATGATATGAAAACAATACCAACTGCAATGAAGTTCTATCTAGGCACAACCATCACTTCCTTATCATTGAAAGGAAAATGAGTGCCACATTAATCATAAAAAAATTATACCATTCATAAATTTTAATCCTCGCTAAATGAGTGTGGGTAAAATAAATTGAAGTTCCAAATAAAAAATTTTTATGTCAATTTATGTAAATATCTTATATTATATTTGGGAATTGGTATTTACTAAACAAAATTTTGTCTATTGAAAATCGTAGTTAATTTTTGGCAGTATAATGGAGTACATTTATTTTCATGTGAGGGATTAAGGATAGATAAAGAGGCCACTAATAAATTTTACATCATATTGTAAGGAACAAGGATGTGTGAGAACATATCAAAACATTACTAATATATGAAAATTTTCATATCATAAAGGATTTGTTTGAATATTGGGGATAAGGTGAGTCCCCCTTACTATATTTTTACATAGTATTGACATATGTAAAGTCTATAATGAGTGGGAAAAATGATCTCTCATTATAATAACAAAAAATTAATGATAAATGGGAGTATATAAAGCATTTTAAACATAACCAATTTATATTAAAAAATGGTATAAATGATGTAGGTGATTCAGTGGAAATGAAGAGAGAGTGGTCCCTTACCATGTGAGGGTGTTTCCAAAAGCATGGGAAGATATTCTTGCTATATTGGGGGAACCATGAGAGGGATATATAGAGTAATGGTTAGAGTATAGTAATTCTAAAAAGGGTTTTTAAGGAATAAAAATGTAAAAATCGTTTGGTTTATATAGGAAAATAGAGGTACGTTTTTTATTTTTTCTGAAACATAGGTTTTGGATTATATACAAAAAATTATTTATAACCAAAAATCATAACATGGTTTTTTTCCAATGGTTTCTTCCAAAGAGAAATTATTTTTATTATTTTATAAGAACATGAACAAATAACATTAAAATATTACATTTAGAGATGTAAATGTTATTCATCTTTATAATGAATTTATTTTAAAACCTTAAAATATCATAATGGTTTTGGAAGATGCATTGTAGATTTATAAAATCAAGCTATATATTTATACTGTATTTAATTTTGACCTAAAAATTTTACTATCTAATAAAAAAATGAAAAAATCTAAGATGGATATTTTTTACACAGTGATTTCAGAAATAAATTTATTATATCTAATTAATTATCTAAATATAATAATTTATACTTTTAAATATAAGAATCATACTTTATGTAGAAAGCCTATATTTTTTAAAAAATAGAAACTTTTTCATACTTTTAAAATTTCATATTTTACATAAAAAAATAAAATTATCATTATAATTTATATATAAAATTTAAAAACAATATACTCATAAAATATCATTTATTCAAAGAATTCACGAATTCATCAAAAGTAATTACTTAAATGAAATATTATAACACTAAAAATAAAATAAGTGTTTTTTCATATTAATTTTTTTTCAAAATCATTAAATAATTTTTTAATATGTAAAAACATTTCATTAAATATAATCTATATATTTTTGAATATAAGATATAAATATTAATAATATTAGGGTCAAGATAAATAACTACTTATTATAGTAGCAAACATAATATTTTATGATGCATGATGATGATATTTTCAAGGGTTGGTTTGGTGAAACTTTAATAGGTTGTGATCTTTATGAGACTGGACATATATTTTGAACTGTATCTGTCATTCTTTAATTATTGCATCTCAAATGGGGTTTAGTCAAGGTAAAATCAAATAGATTATATCTACACCAAAATCTATAATTAATTGTTTTCACCAGGTATGATCCTACTGGTCGAGTCCATTAATTCTTTTGTTTGTGTCCATATGACATTATCATAACCCTTAACATAATATTAATATGATCATTTTCAATTAATGTATAAACAATGTTTGTGATTATTACAAATATTTTAAATATGATATAACTTATAATAGTCCAAAATAACCAAATTAGTGCATTAGTTTTCTACAATAATATATAGTAATTGGGAATTTAATTTAATCACCATGGGAATTTAATTAATGTCCTTGTTGTTACACATGAACAATCAACTCGAATTTTTGATGATTTTTTTATTTAGAAAACACATGTTGGGTATAGTTCCTTCATCTCATCTACTCTAAGAATAATGTATATCAAAACAATTGAATCAAAATATTATTAAAACAAATATATGAATGTAAAATTAATATTTTACTATTTCCCATGTCTCCATTCCTTTTAAAGGCCCTGAATCACTAATTTTCTTTCATAATAGCAATTGCTAAAATCAGAAGGTATCATTTTGGAAACAAAACATAATATTTTCATTTAATACCTTTTCATTCGTTACTCCTTCTTTATTCAATTTTGTTTTCTTCAAAATAAATTATCCTATGAAATACATCTTCTTACCTAATAAAAATTTATATTTAAAACCAAACATATTTCATAAGGTTCATTAAATTCTCATATTAAATATTTATTCATTTAGTTTAAACATCATGGGGTTTTTTCACTCACAATAATTGGAATTTTTCTCTCCCAATTTTCTTCAACACAAAAAAATTGTTTAGAAACATTGTTTTATATGGGGAGAGGAATGCCATGATTTTATTCAAGTTGCAGAATGGGTCACATATAGATGGACCATCCCTTAATAATCAAAAATTCCAAATGTTTTAAGAAAGTAAATCCATTATCTATTCGAATTAAACATTATCATCACTATGATAGGGACTCCTAAAATTCTTTCAAAATTTTATCCCTTATGTGATCCAACGAACACATTTCCCTTCACTAGTGTGAATATTTTTATCCTTCCATGAAAAGTACCATTATTGACTTCTATAATAAATCACACTTCATAACATATTTTCATGTGTTTTATCATTAGTGGATATCCAATTTGGATTATTTCTCCATTGATGGATTCTTCCTCCACATCTCACTTCTTATTTTCAGTAGTTTTTATGAGACCAGTTATGAATGAATCCTTATTTATAGCTATTATCAACATCATTTAAAAAATACTCTTCCTTAAAGGAATATTTTTTTATTATCCCAACATTATCACATATTGGATATCTTCAAGATATTTTTTCTATATTTTCATTCTTCACTCCCAGGAGAGTGGTTATGAATAATATTTATATAGTACATTATAAAATATTCATTGATGTTAATTCTTGTTCTCTGAAAACATTAAAAATGTTTTCCAGAATAAAACACATTTTCATTAGATAAACAATAATATTGAATAACATAGGCATTGGGGGTATCATTTTGAAATCATTACTTTTTTATTAAATATTCCATTTTTATTACCACTCCACATAACCATGGTTAAAATGAATGAATTATATAAAAATATAATCATATCTCAATTAGTAATTTCATAAATAATGTGTTGGCACTTCTAAAATACTTTTTAAATTTTTTGGAATTTTTGGGTTTGTATCACATACTCATAAAATTCCCAATTATTCCACAAAAGTACCATCTTGGTGCCACATACATTTATAGGAACATTGCTCATGATAAAAAATGGGACTCCTATTTTATTAATGGTTTCAATTGTAGATTTATTATTTTCATTATGACCAAATTTGGAGGGAATTTCAAGTTCCCATTTTAGGTGTTCATCAACTCATAATGTTATCTGATCTAATCAACATTCTTTATTATGTGTGGATATATTAATTTAAATCTAAATATGGAATCCATTATTCATTATTCAATATAATGAAGATATATTTTGAGAGGAATTATTATTTATTCTATATCCTTTTTTAGGGAAATATAATTTAAGATATCGTGTGATAATTCTTAAAATATTGTTGTTTTTTTAAATATTTTCTATAATTCTATAAATATGGAAAATCAAGGCCACTTATTCCTTATTTTTTCATATTTCCCATAATGTTAGATCTTCTATCATCACACAACACGATTCAATCATTTATTCAAATTTTCTTTACCTTTCTTAAGGTTGGGATCACCCCTTCTACATTTCATAAAAACCCCTTTGATTGAAAAAATGTTGTTTTTTATACTTCAACAGAATCAAAAATATTTTTAATATCCATGATATATAATAAAATAATTAGTACACTTTTATACTCAAAAAAATGTCTGAAATAGTTATACCCATAAATCCATGAATATATTCACTCATTTTAAGAGCCTATACTAGATGGAGACTTCCCTATTCATTTAGTCAAAATGCATTATGACCAATCTATATTTTCATTTAGTCATTTATCAGTGAATAATGAGTCATAAAACTCTATCCACGTGATTTTATAGAATCTTTAATATGAAACATTCATGTACACATCATCCAAAGGACAATATTTTTATTCAATTTTGACCAAGTCATGTATCTCCTTATTTATTAATATCGATAGAAATATAATTATGTGTCAGCTAAAAATTATAATGCCATCTATAATTACCTATCAATGAACCTCAAATGAGTCATTAATGAGTGATATTAACTCCATATTCTATGTTTCTAAATTCTATCCATCAATAAATTCAAGAATCACTATGGATTCCATCACTGTTAGATAAAATCATATAAAATAATAGGAAGAAAAAATAAAAAAATAAACAACACTTTAATTACAATTATTAGTCCATAAAGGTTCTTTGAGTGAGATATACCTTAATAAATTGGGGGAAAATCTGTTTCATCAATGGATAACAATTTTATATAAATATTCCTTTTTATCACAACTCTAATGGATCTTGAAATCACAACATTTATGGTTAGTTCTATTTCTATTTTATTTTAGAATATGAGATTATTTTCTCATAAAATTGAATGATCATTGCTGTATTTATCAATTCATTATATTTTACCCTATTATTTGGTGGATGCATAATGTAAATAGGAAAAAAATGTTTTTTAATGTTTTTACCACAACAGTCTAGTCTATGGAGAATATTCTCAATAATGTGCAAATGCACCAAATAACTAATTTCCCACTACTCTTAAATGGGGTTTAGGGAATATAAATCCAACCGTGGGGCATTACAGTTTCATGATTAGGGAAAATAAATTCCTCATAAGGGCCACTCCCTTGAACATCATTCATATCACTCATTTAACTAGATAATATCACTATTTAAATATTTTATGGACATGTGGGTACCACAATTAACATAAATTTTCAAAGATCATGAACAAGTTATGGATGAGTGTCATCTATGTCTACTTACTACTCTATAAAAACGTGTTTTTAAATCATTTAGAGAAAATATAAATCCTTCCAAAAGATACATGAAATTCTTCTATATCATTAAAAAGTTAGGACTCTTTATCATATTTCTCTATAAAAGTCTTCAAGGAGTTCCAAATCCTCCTTCTTCCTTCTAGAAGCATTCTACGAACACCATTACATATCCTTATAAAAAATTAAAATTTATCTTTATTAGAACAATTTAGAAATTGCCACTTCATCCTTTAGATATCCCATTTTAAAATATGATCATAATTTAATTTCGTTTAGATTTCTAACCATTATTTTTAGTAAAACCCACCCATAAATCCTCATAAAATTTCCATTACTTCCTCAAAAACTGTATTTAATGAAAAATATATGGTATGTGCTTTTTATCTCTCCATTTTTATTGTAAAACAAAATATTATTTATATGTTTAGATAAATTTTCCAAACTACCTTTGATTAGTTATCAAATCATGTTCAAAATTTAAGGCCCATGATATTTGAATCGTTAATGACCAATTCATTCATTTACTAACACAGGGGATAATGCCTGCCAAAAAACCCTATTCTAGAATACTATGATTTATCTTATTGAATTTCAAGGAATTATTCCCTTTTAAGTACTAGGATCCATGACATGTTGGACTTATTTTTTCTTACAAGATCTCTAAATATTTATTCCCATTATCTAAGTCAATCACCTTTCCAAGGGAACCACCACACAAATTATGGGATCCTTATTTCTCACAGGTGGAACATCAACTCGAAACTCCTAGTGTGATTCCCAAAATCTTGTCAGAATAAAATAGAAGTAATTTTGACAACATATTTTCAATTTATCCCTTAACAACATGATCCATGCCCACTTTGGGTTCACAATTTCTAATATTAAAATTTTAAATGAAAAACACCACGTGCTACAATATAAAGATAAGCCACTTATTATTTTTAATGTAACATGACCCTTGTTAAAATTTATGCCTCCGTTATTGGACATTATATAAATCATGATACTTTTGGTATTCAAAAATGTGTGTCCTCATGACTATATTTACTAAATAATCCACCATAATGCTTCACCATTTATTTAGTTGGACTTGAACTCCACTACGAGAACCACCAATGTGTGTTAATTTCCATGTTTTTTTTATCTTGTGAACCTCCAAAACAACAAACTATGAGTTTTGGAATTTTATACAGCATGATCTATCTATATTGAATCTAATATTTCAATGTTCCTCAATCCATGACTATTAAGGATCTTAGAATAGTTTCTTCTCAACTCCAGGATCCCTTTGGATATCTATCATTTATTGAAAAATATTTTAACCACAAGAATACCATTAAATAAAATTTTTTCCTACAAACCACTTCTTGAAAACCAACCAAAAATCCGTCTAGAATTACATATTTTAGGGTTCCAAAATAATTAATCTTAAATTTTTAATATTTTTGATATAGTTATTTTAGAATTGGAAAAATAGATATTATTAATTAATGTTTTAAGGAGTTATTTAAATTACTAATGTATATTTTAGATGTAACACTTCCAACCACATTGTAGTAACAAGTGTAATGTTATAGATAATCAGTTCACTATATAATCAGTACCCTATGAATTTTTGTGAATAATTATTTAGATGTGGGTTCACAATTTAGTTTTGAACCTAGATTTTCTACCTAAATAAGATCTTTTTATGATTATAATAATAAATTATAGTGTATTTTCATGAGATAGAACACAATAACAATATGTATATTTTTTTTCTATAATTGGTTATCAAGGAAAAATTATGTTTGGATGAACAAGTAACTCTATAATAGGAAATGATATGGAATTAAGGATTCATAAAAAACATCACAATACATGGGTTTATCTAAAATATATGTGGGTGTTCAAATATATATAAATAATTATTATTAAAGTAGATATAGCTTGTTCACTTTCAGAATATTATGTCATAAATAAGATCATTGTGTCTTTATGGGTATTGTATTTGTTTGAAACCATGAATTAACATCCTTTTCTTAGTATAATGGTATATTTAAGGATATGAAATTTGGTCAAATGGAAAATTAAATTGAATTTTTTTACAATGAATTTATGATGAGTTACCATGTTTTTTCCTCATCATCTAATAGCCAAAAAATCTATCAATGGTGGGAATAAACTGTTGTTAAGTCTTAGGGATTTGTTTAAATTCTAATTGGTTAATAATTTAAAATTTAATTCCAAAATAAAAATTAATTATTGAGATGTAATAAGATTTTAGGGAAATATGGATAGAGAAAATACATAACAGATTATAGGGGAAATCCATATAGAAGAAAAAATGAATTTAGTTAATATCATCGATAAAAATTGTAATTTTTTAGGGGATAATCATTGAAGACTATTTTTGGAGTGAATAATTTATTTTGAATAATTATTAGGATCAACAAAAATTATTTAAAATGATTATGTAATTATGAAATATGCATTTTTTGTGGTTTTATTTCATGAATTTTAATCTATAGATGGATGAAATAGAATTAATACAATATTCTGTTGTATAATACATGTAAATCAGTGAGTGGAAGAGAGGAAGAGGTCATGGACCTTGGATGGTTAGTGAACTTATGTGAAATATTACAATAAAAATCAATTGATTAATTTATTATCATATATATAGACATTCTATTTAAATATTATGCTTTGACATATCCCATTCTTGGTTAACCATGTAAACCCTTAGTAAATGTTCCCTTTAAATTTTTATATTTATTTTTGTGGTTATGTAATTTTTATAAAACTTCTAATAGTCTTTATGAATGATAGGAAAAGATCCAATCATGGTTAACATCATAATAAAAAAATAGAAATTCTCAAATATGCCTGTCTTAATGTTCCTATGAAGGCTTCAAGTAACAAGAATATATATGAGGAGACTCATTAATTTTAATTGAAAATATAAATAATGTTTCCTTACTATCTATGTTGAATAATAACCAGATTTTTTCTTAATTTATTTCCATAGAAAAAAATATTCCTAGAAGAAATTATAACCACTCTCTAATGGATTCAAAAAATGATTTTTTTAGGATTTATCATATTTTAATGGAATGTTATCACATTACTCGCAAAGGTAAATAATGTAAATGTTGTGTGAGATATTAATCTCTAATAATAATCTATACTATCTACCATTATCAATATAATGATATTAAATACCTCTTTTATAAAAAAAACACAATATTAAATAATGTGTGTTTCGTACACTATTAAGAAACAAAGCCTTTATCTAATATGTTGTGACTATTACATCAACCCATAATTTGTGTAATGTGATTTTTGATATATTTAATCATTATAAATCTATTTATACATCATCACATTATCTGTAAAAATGTTAATTTCCCATGATAATCAATGTATGAGTTTAAAAAAATTGATATATAATATCATTAATGATATATTCCACATTTGAATTTTAGGTTCCATGTATTGGAGAATGTCACTATGCCATGGTTTCCCTCTCACATGGTTTATGCATTAGTGAATAATTCAAAATTCCCCAAATTTTTCTAAAGTTTTCCCCAATGTATTGAACACCTGAAAACACAAATTGAATATAACCATATATCCTTGGATTTGGTTATCCTGTAAGAGCTCTCAAAATCTTCCCAAAAACATTTTATGAAAATTAATATTCATTTTAAGGCCAAATAAATGATTCTATATGGCTTATAAAATTCAAAATATTATGGATTCCATAATCTCTAATTTAATGTAAATAGTATCTACTATAAAATTGTCATTTCTACTCAATTTATAAGGGTTTCTACAATAATATTGACTGAAAAATTACAGTCTTTCAAATGAATATGTACACCACCAGATGTATCTCAATAAATAAAATCCATTCATATATAATCAATTTTTGTAAATCATATAGTGACTAAATGTCTTGGAATTTTATAATTTATTATATGTGTTCTAACTAAAAGGCCAGATTCACCCTTAGAAATGCTATGGATATACAAATTTCATTGACAAAGAGAAATATCTCATTATATAATAAAAACTCAAAAACCTATACATTTTAATCAGGAAATTACTATATTAAAATAAGAAAATGAAATGAATTTATGATGAGATTTTACATAGTTCATCCATAATGGGATAAATTAAAGGAGAATATACTGATAGAGTGTCAGTAATCTGTGAAGTCACTAATAGACAATTGTTATTATATAATAAAATATAAACACACTATCCATAATATGGTTCATTACCTATTTCACCTCTTCATTCACTTCGTCAAGATAAATTCATGAATAATATGTTATTACATTCATTAGAAATTAATATATCAAAATATAATAAATAAACCATTCAATAGTTGGGGTTTCTCATAAGCTAATAAAACGATTTGTTAATATATATAATTATATTTATTATATTTAATAGAATATATATATTTTAAAGATTGATATTGAAATTTTATCTCTATGTTATGTTTCAATTCCATATTAGTTAGATTATTCTCTCTAATCTCATATAACAATTAATATAATTATCTCTCACAATTTATTCCACATTTGAAACCAACACTAGAATTTTAAAAATTTCACCAAGGTTAACTCAATTATCCTTTAAAATATTATTTCTTCTTATATATTGATTTGAATAAACCTAAAAAATATTCCAAATCTATGGAATTAACAACATCTCCATGTAAACTACATTATTGTTTCAGGATAAAGGATATGACCATGAAAACATGAGGTTCAAATCAATATCTCCCAAAAAATGTAGTTCCTTATTTATGAAAAATATTATATATTTATCTTATCATTATAAGATGACCAAAAAGTTAGAACATGTTTTGATCCAAAATACATTAGATAAGAGAACTTTATTTTAATGTAAACATACCTTGAACTATAAACTCATGAATGATCAAACATATAATTTTAGAAAAAAAATAAAAAGCATATTTCCTTCACATACGATTTTCTATTGGGATTCTATCAAATACAAAATAATACATGATATTCACTATGGAATGAAATTACATATCTTTCTATCTTAACATAATTATCATGAAACATTATCGTCTTTCCCTTCTATGATTGTTATCACTAACCATTTTAGCTTATACCATGGTGCCAACCATGATGTTTTATATTCACCCCATTAAATCTAGGTATTTCAAAAAAACTAATCCTAATAAATAGCAGCTAAAAATAGAGATTTTAAAATAATAACCTATTTTACAGAGAAATGTATGTTTTTCTCTTTGAAATTTTTCTTTTCTATAACTCTTATTTCTTTATTCACTGTCCCTAATCATGAAAACCAACTCACATATAAATCATATGGTTTTTTGATAACTATGGACTATTTTTTATATTTTATAAGTCATTTTATTTCATTAACAAGATCAGTTTCAAACATCATATATGAAAATAAATTTTAAATATAGTATATATTAACTTCACATTTAATTATTTGAGGAAAATTTCTAACAAACGTAGCCAACAATAATAATTCTTCGAAAATATATTTTATTATCCTATATTTTTTTAAAATTTATATTATTGAATAACACCGGTTACAAAAAGATATATTGTTGTTTCATTAAGTCCTTATTAAAATTTAAATTATGTATACTCAAGAAAATCCTAATATAAATTGAATGTCTCATCAATCACTCCATGTATACATGGGAATTTCATAGTATGTAAAATAAGATTTATACAAAAACACACACACACACAGAGATATATATATAAATAAACATACATACATATACACAAATATATATTTTCATATATACCAGTAACTATCATTTCAAACAAACATTTTCTTGATATAACATACAATTTCCTCATAATTATTTATTCCAAATCCCCTTAAATTAAATATCCACTTTTTTTTTATTCAAAAATATCTCCAAATAAAGGGTATATTTATGCCCATTAATATTATAGGTGTACTCTAATACGAACTGATTAATCCCATTTGATATGAGATATGTAGTATAATATTATATATTAGATCGCATTCTATAATTTCACTAAATTATCTAATTCATCCCCTTGAAAATAAAAACATGGGTTTTATTTCCTACTACTAATGAGATATCCAAATTAAAAATTAAATAGAAATAGAAGAAGAGTTCTTCTTAACCACCTTACGTTTTTTGATGTTGTCAAACAATGAGATTTGACTAATATTATTAATCATTACTATGGAAAATAGTTTTGAGAACATTTCTCTACATGTTAATTATTAAAATTTTCTATTCCTAAAAATGTTAGGCTCCACCTAGTTTTTTATAAAATTATATCAAATAAAAATGTGACTAATGTGTTAATGAAGTGAATTATCTACCAAAAATATATTTCCCTATTATTTTCACTCAATATATCTAGAGTCTGTTCCACTTACTCACCAATATCAATGTGCTGTTAATACACTATAATAATCATTTTTCACACAATTTCATCTAAAAGATAATATTATATTATTGGGGTATGAAAATTTATTTTTTATATTTATCAATTTACAATTCATACACTTATTTTGAATGAATAATGATCATGTTCTTATAAACTATCAATTTATAGTGTCTTTATCCCAATATGAATATCAAAATTCCATCAAAATTTTCTCCCTTCCTATATTATATATAATCCAGTAATCAAGGGTACCTTGAATGTGCATAATGATTATTTTCACAGAAATAAAAAAATTATGTTGACATTCATTAGAATTGAAAATCCAAAACTATAGAATAAATAATAACAATACCTGTTAAAATCAAGTATAGTATTACTCTAATCATTCTGGGATAAAAATATGAATCAATAGTTTTCCCATCCTCCTACATCCCATATTTTCTTTATCGGTGATTGGTTTAGAATCATACTTACATTATTTCCTATAAACGTTTTTAAAAACTTCTTCTCATATTGTTTCATAAGAAAAAATGTTATAATTTTCATTATTATTATATGAAATCTCTCTAAATTATATACAATAACCTATCATAGGCATTACATACTCCGATCAAATAAATTTGGAAAACACTTCCACAACTTCTTTCATTTTAGTACTAAAGATAATATTATCAACACATAATAGTGAAATAAAATAATCTTCCTTTGATGTCTTCAAATTTTTACTATAATAAATATTAGATTTCTTAATTTTATGATTCATAATATAAAAATATATAACAGTTTTTCAAGCATATGATTATTGTTTTAGACTATATAAATCATTTTTAATTGAAATTTCATTCCCCCATCATCACATTATTTAAATGCCAAAAATTATTTGATATATTTTTTTTCTATAAACACTCTTTTATTGAATTATATATTCTCGTATATTAGAAATATATGTTATGAAATATTTTCAAAATCACTTTAAATATTTATATTCCCTTCTTTTTTATCCACTTATAAAAATATTTGTTTAATATATAATAAATGAATTTTTGTATAACCCATGTATACCAGTAAAAATTTACTCCAAATCCAATTTTCATGAATATGATATTTATTTTTAAATTTGTTATTCATTATAATAATGTTTTGATCCATTAGTTAGCAAAATGTATATCATATTTTATTCATCTTTATCTGATCAAGTTCATTATTAGTGTCCATAAGAATTGTATTATCCAAAATTTATTTTTCAAATGATTTCGGTCAGACCTATAATGGAAAACAATGTGCTCATCACTTCTCATTCATCTAGTATATTCAATGAAATACTTTTTTATAATGATAATTAACTCATCGTATTTGACTCTCATTTTTCACTATTGATTAAATGGTTCAAAGGTGGTGGTACAAATTTCTTTTACTAATTCATTATCCAAGTACCCCTCATGTTATTTAATTTGATCTTATATATAAATAAAATTATTATAATCCCTTTCCTAAAATGTTTCATTAAAATTTGAATTTATAAAGATATTTTTAAACCTCCACCATATTATATTAAATTGATTTTTTTCAATAATATTTCCAATATACTTCTTAATTAATTTTTATAAATTATAATTATAATAAATACTATAAAATACACTATGTCTAGAAAATTACATTATATTTTTTATTTCAATTGTTATTATGAATGTAGAATTTACATTTAAATAATCTATAATGATTTACAGAGGGATTAATTTCATTAAAATTCTCCTATAGTGTCATATTTTCTAGAGAACATATACAATCCTCAATTTATTTTTACACCACCACTGTAACCACCCCTTTCAAAAAATTCATTTCGATAGAAGTATTAATTAGTGGTGCCTTCACATGATTTTTCACTATCTATGTTCACTGTAAAATAAAACCATTTTCATTTGCTGTTGTAATCAATGAAACATTATAATAAACTCTATGATTTGTTAATATATTCTTAGCTTCGTTATAGATATAGTCCATAAAATATTTTGATAATGTAATTCTTACCATCCAACATATTTAATTTTCAAATCATCTCTTGTACAATTTGATTATTTTCATCACATTATTTTTAGTTTCATAGAATATGATAAAACCTATCATATTGTAATCATCGAAAAAATACTAATATGTTTCTCTATATGTTATCGTATGTTACATGGGACCCCACATAATAGTGTGAACTAAATCAAATAATTATAAAGAAACATTCCTCCTTAAACTATATGTATTTCATAATAATTTCCTTCTCACACAAACATCTCATTTATTCTACATGTTCCACATTATTTTCAGAATATCAATTATAATTTTCACATTTTATAGGATTTCAAATATTTTTTATGAATATGGATAACTATATAATTATAGAATATATTTTCATATAATAATTTGAAGAAACATTTGTTGTCTTTTTTTTTACTAATTAGTTCTTTCATTAAACCTAGATCATTTATTAATAAATTTAGTTTTAAATTAAAATAAATCCCTTATAATGAAATGTGTCTTCAAGTCCTACGATGTAATGTTTAATTATATACAAGTGGTTACATCAAATCTTATCTATTGATTTAGATTTTATGTTTTCAAATAATTTATAGCTATCATGATTTTATTATATAACTTTCTCATTAAAGACCCATCATATCCAAAATAACATATTCCATAAATATAATTATTCACATTATTCTAAAAGTATATAATTTCAACCATGTTGAATGAAAATCATCTATAATGGTTCCATGTACTGTTATTCTATTATAAAATGTTATAACATTTAACTAAAATAGCCTTTTTGTTTATAAAAATTTCTAGATCACGTGGAGTGATATTTGGGGATCTCCTCATAGATGTTACTATATACAGTGATGGACTCTTCCTATTCAACCAATATAGTAAATTTTTCTATAATGGAATAATTTTCATCACTTTCCATTCAATTCTACAATAATCTTTATGCCAATCATTACTTAAAAATATATACCAACAATAATAATCCATATTCCAATTATTAAATTAATTGCAAAAATATACATAAAAAATTATATCATTGTGTCTTAATATATTCTCAAACCCTCTCATGATGGATATTGGGTACCCTAAATAATATATAACATAATGTTTTATTACTATATTTTATAAGAAGACTCATGTGATGAAAAAAAATTATACTTATAAGGGGAAATATCTTATTACTTTCACACATCATTTTTACTAACTCTTAGTATCCCATAGGATTTTTAAATAATTACTAATTGATATTGGTAATTTTATTTAACATATTTCAATCTTTTTACAGTTTTTTTCTCTAGGTGTCTTAGATAAATCATTTTCAAAAGAAATTCATATAGAGTGATTTCATTTTTAGTAAAAGTATTTTTAAAAATGTATGATGCCTCATTCAACTCTTTTATTAAATTCTTCATTTAAAGACCATATTAAATTTGATTTTATTCATAGATCCTTCATAGTTTAGTTCATATTAGAGCTTCTTCTTCAAGGTAGTATCCCATCATCAATATGTTCAATAGTATATCCTCAATCTCTAACTTAATTAATATGTTTATTGATCACAATATCATGTTTGATAATTTTCTTATTAATTTCATAAAATTCTATAGAATAATATTATATAGATACTAAATATTGTATAACCATATATAAAAAATTAAATTTTTATTTTGGTTAGTGAAAATACTCATAAGACTCTTATAAGAATCCATTAATCATTTTCTTCTTCATTATTTTTATATCAAATTAATCATGCTAAAAAATCGTGATATTTTTTGTTTCACTAACTGTACCTTATGGTAGATCAAACTCTCAATTTTCAAATTTCATCTTTAATATTCTTCTCATCATATAATCTTCTAAATAAAAATTCAATTCCATTTAATCATATTCAAGATAAAAAAATGTTAATGTATTCTCCCTTACTCGTCATGGGATTCCACCATAACTATTTTATAAAATAATTTCTATATTTGAAAATCTATTAAGGGGATAACATCCATTTTTTACTTTATGATTAATAAATATCACAATAATAAATATATTAACACTTAGGACAACATATAGAATTCTTTTAACCCATTCCACACCTAAAACAATGCAACTGTAGATTTTTCTATAGGTATCCATTAATATGTTTGGACATTCTTGTCACATGTGAGTGAAATTCATCACTCAAATCCTCTTAACCTTTACCTTTATTTATTTAATGTTTCTCTATTCAGTTCACTATTAATTTGTTTTCTGAATGAATCTTTATCCATTCTATTTTCACACCCTATTCATAGTCTAGTAAACTAATTTTAAATTCATTCAGTTAATGTTTGGAAAATTTTCATTCCCCTGCTTATGTGGCATTTAGATTACATAAATGATATAATATTTATATAATCGTCATGTCAATATCAACTTTTGGGATATAATATCAATGTCTAATAATAGATCCCACAACCACAATGATGCAAAATATGAAATAATAATTGTTTTCAATGGGATATACATTCAATGTGTAAAACTTATTAGGACTTACTTTTAGCTTTGTATCCATAAATGTGGTGTACCCTTAATTAAAATTGGATAAATTCAGTAAAATTAGTTTTATTAATGAAAAACTCATCACATAAAAATTTATTTTATTGATTTATATTAAGGTTTTTTGATAAATTATTGAGAAACATCTTGTCCATTTAATTAAAATACAAGTCTACAGGGTTACAAAATTGAATGTAATGTGTTATAATTTAGAAAACATATAATACATATGATCGAAAATTTAACTCATGAAATTTTTCCAAATTTAAATATTACAACCATTGTTGTGTAGAAGTCTATTTACATTAATTTAATTCTCTATGACAGTGGTAAAATTTCATAGACACTTCAATAAATAATATTTCAGATACAACATCTTATTTTGAAAACTTAATGTACTAAAATACCTAATAGTGGTGATCAAGGATATATAAATTCCCTCATCAAAAGTTTCTTCTTATTTTGTTACTAGTAACTCAATGTCCAATTAATTTCAATCAAAAAATCACTAGAATGAAATCTATAAAATAAAAAACAATGTCATAATGATTTTACATAGTTCTCATTAAAATGGTCTATGTATAAGGAGAATATAATGACAGTAATGATTTATTCCATGAAACCACTAATTTAGTGTTGTGATTAAAATATTTTTTACCAAATGACTATAATATACAAGGGTTTCTCCTATCTTTTAAACTATCATCATTATTTATGAAACAATAACACATAATATAAACTTTATGTCACTTATAAAGAATGTATCCATATAAAAAAAAATTAAAAAAATATATGGTATTTTGTGTTCCCCATTAACCCCTTATTAAACTATAATATCACATAATTAGTCTTGTTCAAATTCATCTACAAAAAATCTCAATTGAAATTTGTTATTTGACATGGATATCTTAATATAATCTATTAATTCCATATATATGAATTATTAAATATAATCTCTAGAAAAAGTTTCTCAAAATATTTTTATCGTCGTATTCCACATGGAAGATCTTCATTATTTTAAGAACATTTACCACTAATGAGTCAATTCACTTAAAAATGTTATAAATTTTAAATTATAAAGTCAATAGAAATCATAAACATTTAAATTACCGATATAGATTGTGATTAATTGTATTTAATTTATTTTCAATTAGTGGTAAATTAAATTTTTTATTGTAATGTTTGAAAAAGAAGTTAAATAAAAAGTTAAATAATGAATTTGAATATTAAGATGATAAATAAAGAAGTTGAATAGAATGAATGAAGTGGATTATCCATGTTTATTTTTAGTATGAAATTATATAAATAGAATGAATTTATCACTTGGATGATGATAATAAGTTGATATAAATATAAGATATGTGTTTCAAAATATTATAATCTAGAAATATGTTTAGCCGAGATCTAAATCCAAAAACATATATTGGAAGTGATTGTGGCTCCCAATTAGAAATAATACAATGTAATTTCATTTGAAATATGTTGGGTAAAGAATATAAATATAGTTTTTTATACAACATGAAATTATAAAAATCTATATTTGATGACTATTTTTATGGATTAAACATGAATACAACAGTGAGTTAATGGATTATGAAGGAACTACAAACTATAAATCATGATGCATTTGTGTTCCTAGTTATGTGATGATAATGTTAAGAAACTAGAAATGTGTTTAGGACAGAACCTAGCTATGGAATCTAATACTATTCCAAATGAAATAATTCAATAAATTAAAAATTATGTGGATAAAATATATATTCAGTGATTTGAATAAACATTGGTGAAATATGTTGTTGGTCTATCCAAAAATCAAATTTATTTAATGAATACAAAAATCACACCAAGGTAATTATAGATGAACTACATCCATTAAAATGAGATATTAAGAAGTGAAAAATACATGTTGATACCCTCTAAGATGATAATTTCTATATATATAGTAATATTTTTTTGGAAGAAATACTTGTTATGAAGAAATATTGAGTTTGATTAATTTGGTAATGGTGTATAAGTATTTCCAAAAAAACATATTTTTTTAAATAATGACTTGTGGAATTATTTGTTGATAATCCAACTAATTAGTATGATGAACATTTGAAAGTATTGATTTTTACCCCAACTATAATTATCTAAAAGAATCAACGTAAAATAAACTAATGTCAAATAAGTATTGAGTATTATGATTCTATGTAATAGAAATGAATTATTATATTAGATATGCGTGTTTTAGATGACAGTAACAGATAAAAAAGTTTCAAAAGGTGTATAGTATTTATTGAAGTGGAAGAATAACTAAATTATTGTAAAATAGGTTTTAAATGATCAAACTATGATGAATCTATATATTTTTGGAATTTTAAATAAGATAATATATCAATATATTCCACAAATAATGTTTTAATTTCCAAATAAAATTTTAGAATGATCCAAATGATTTATAATCTAATTATATTGATTGGAGAGAATGAATTATCAAGAGACTAAAATAAATTTTGTGATATTAATATATTATTCATGGAAAAAATATAATGATCTGTAATATGTTATTATAGAATAAAATCATGAACGAGGTTAATAGTAAATTTCATGGTCCTACCATGTTTTATAGTAGTTGTAAAGATGGTTGGGCATGTTTTAAATGAGATGCGTGAGTAATTACTGTTTGGGAAATTTGACAAGACGCCAAATTTTACACAATTTAAACAAAATTACATTATTTAGTGTCAACTATATTATGATGAAAGATAAATCTAAATATTTCACATGTTTTTGAATGAAAATGTTGAGATAGAGAGAATCTAACATTTTTTTATAGATGTTCATTTTAAGTTGTTGAATAAGTGGGTATTAATTTAATGTTATAAAGTATTATTTAAAGTTGATGAATAAGTGTGTATGACTTGGAATTTAAGGAATATCATTTTATTTCATTGGATAGGTGAGTATGCTTTATAAATTCTATTGGATCTAAGGATTCATGTTAGTATTTGATATATTTTAACTTTATATTCCACTTATTTAAGGAATAAGAAGAAGATATAACTTTAAAGTAATTTATTGTTAATCCAAATATATTTAGAATCACTGTTGTTTTGGATGTTACATACATTTTATAAACATTTTAATAATTTGGGATGATGAATACTTCCAATTTTTTTCTTATTATTTTATTATCATTATAATGATTTATATGGAAAGGATAACATATGTGAACATGATTTTTTCGTTCATTAGAATTCGAAGACTTATTATTGTGAAATAAGTTCTTACATTATGATTTTATGATATCTTATATCTTATAATTGAAATTACTCAACAATTTATATAGTATTATTGTAAAGTTGAGTGATATGGCTTGAAGAAACTCTCTATAGATAGCTAATGATCAAGAGATAGATTTTTTCTATAGATTATACTATAATGAGGGTTGAGGACGATGTTTTTCCACCACCACTGGTCATGGATGAACCCTTCTCACCTTGTTTTTTTAAAACAAATGATACAATATAACCAATTGAAATCAATTTTCAAAACACATGACAAAATATCTGTCTTATAATCTACCAAAAATTGGAAATAATATATACCAACATTTGTGTCAAGCATTGTAAGAATACTATTTGTTGTGATATATTTAATTTTTCCCTTTCCTCTGGTGGAATTATGATTTTTTATTTGTTTACGAATGATTTATTATAAATGGTGCAGTGGTTTGAATAATTAATGTTAAAATAAAATTTTTAAAATAAAACTAACAATGATTCACCCCTTTTAATGTTACTTCATTAGATCATGAGGCATATAATTCAGTGTTAGAGAATATCTTTCTAGATATTATCTGTTCTATATTATTTTCACCAAATAATTTTTTATATAATTTTCATTATGTTTAGATTTAATAATGTTATAGGTATTCCTCAGTCAAAAAACATGTAAGATGTATCTATCAACATTAAGGCTTCTTCTATAAAAATATAAAAGAATATTAAAAGAGAAGATTGGAATTTATGGAAGATAAATCCTATGTAAAAAGACATTAGTTCTATACCAATATTGTTTTGAATGATTTTATTTAATATTTATTTCATAATGATTTTTAATTATCATCGTGGGTAATAATATTCATGTTATGGAGTGTATTTTCAAATTTTATAACATAATAACTTTTAAAATGATGTTATGGGTCATTTGAAAAATCTACCACCTAGTATTTTCATATATATATATATATATCAATTTATCAAGGGCCTAAAATATGATAAATCATATCTCGATATAGAAGAATATCTTATGGAGAATGCATCATATGAGAATGTGAGAAACTAAAACACTCTCATCAATCATGATGATGCCAAAGAAAATAGTCTATTTATATATAAGGATTAATTACCAATGGATGAAATATAAATTCGAAATATAATTGATGGTAATGTAAATATAATGAATTGATGTGAATAGATGATCTGTTCACTAGATGAAATACAATGATATATTTTGTATCTCAATAATCATTACATTGAAATCTTGTCTAAAAGGGTAAATGTGCTCGATAATTATTTATATAAGAACTGAATGTATTTGGAAGATAATTTTTTGGAAATGAATAATAAATGGGAAGAAATAATTATTTTAGCACACGATTAGGAAAATACATTGCATATTTTGCTTCTTATATTGGAGGTATAAATTAGAAATATAAAAGAAACATACCATGATTCTTCACATGATATTGAAAGAAGAATTACTAATAGAAATGTTTTTGATCAGTGTATCACCTCTAACTAGGCTCATTAATAATGATACATGGAAATGAAGTAATGCAAGGATAATTATACTGCAAAAATAGATAAAAAAGAACCCCTTACTCATGAATAATACTTTGATCACTAATAATGATTTGATGATAAGAGAATATTGAAAATTAAATTATATACATATATTGGATGAAATAATTGTGATAAAACATAAATACTACATGGTTTATTTATGAGGTAGTGGGAGTTTAGGTTCCTAAAAGAATATCAAAATTAAAATGTATTTATAAAAACTAGCATGATACTCACACTATATATATTATTTCAAAATGGATAAAATTTTGAATTTTCATCTAATATTTTTTTGAAGAAATTATTGGAAAAATTCATCAAAATATTGTATAAAATATCATTATTTGATAGAAAACAAATTTTTACATTTGATGGAAGAAAATATAATGTAAATTAAAAACTAGAAGGACTGAGACAATGTTTATAGAAAAAGGTAAATAAATTTATATCGCAGATATTTTAATATTGTAATATTGATTTATTTTTTATAATAAAGGAGGTCATTTTGATTATGGGTGTTGGTTAACAGTTACTTTGAATGAATATTTTACTAATTAATAATTAATAATACTGATGTAGAATAAAATATAAATGGTGAATCATGATGTTTTCACCTTGGGATGTAGAAAAAAAATAAATTTAAAAAAATATACTAAAGAGGAATATTTTTAAAATATGATACAACGAAGAATATATTAATATATAATGAAAGGAAATTCCACATAATGGGTGGCTAAAAATAGTACATGAATATTAATGTTAATGTAATCTTATTAAAATAAAAATTTGATTGAATTTCATAATAAATAAAAGAATATGTTTGGTGTAATACGTCTATAATGATGACTTTGAATTCTACGAGAGAATTCCAATTAATGGTCAAAAATGAACTCATGGGAAATCATATATAAAATAAATAATGGATTAAAATGTTCCTAAATAATGCAATACTATATGGCCAAAATATATGGAACTATTAAAAAAGATGTAGCTAACATAAAATAATGGGTTTACATTACTGTCTTATGAGAAAAGATTAATTCTATATGAGAATAATGTTTAAAAAAAGAAACCCTCGCATCGCACGGAAGTCCATGTTTGGAGAATCATTTGAGGAACATAATTGGATATTTCTCAAAATGTTACAGAAGAATTGAAAATAGAATATGGGTTGAGGTGTAAAATTAAAACATATTTCTCTAACTATGGATAAAATTAGAAACTAATGTATTCTAAAATATATAATAATTATTCTCATCATGGAGAGAAATAAAGGGATTTGTCACAAACCAAACTGGGTCATCCCTGAACCGGTCACCTGAACCGGTCTGCGACAAGGCCCGAAGGGCGTTCCCGATCCCCATGAAGTAGCAACAAGTGGAAGGCATCAAAACTATGCAAGTGGGAATGATTTATCACATAAAGGTAAATAAATAAACAAAACTGATGATAAAAATACTATCACAGGGAAGATAATAAAACTGAACATACCTCCTTGTGACCTTCTAGGGCACCACCGAACTTAGACTCAAGCCTGCCCCAACAATGAGAAGCCGAACCAGGAAACTGAGCAAGAACTGAACCTACAACTGAAAGAATATGATAAGTGTGAGCACCAAGATTCTCAGTAGGGATTATTAATATAACCAAAAAATCCAAGTATTCCCTTTCCAAAAATAATCCAATGAAACAAGTTCTACATACAAATATAAAAGTAGGGTTTTCTCATTTTAAATTAAACAACATGTTTTCCTCATTAAAATTCAACAATACACTACATACCATTTCCAAAATCATTTCCCATTTTATAATAAAAAATCCAAAATAGAATTTACCAAAACTGGGCTAGAGTAAAACAAGTAAAATATGAAAACTATTAATAAACTAGTGCAATGGAATGAAAACAATCAATGTAAGTAGTCTAGTAACCATTGGTGATCATAAACATCCCTAGATGACCCCTGGACGTAATCGCTTTCAGAACCAGCTACCTGGGTATGATGAACCTCCTAAATCTATAACCAATTTTCCTCCCTAAACTAGCCAATCTAGGGGAAAATCATGTCTGTCCCAACAACAAATCTAGGGGGTACCAACCCATATAATTGGGGTTCATCAAAAACCGTCACATGATCATCTAAAAGACACACATGAACCCATGGTGGTTACAATATTTCTATGTATGTAGGAAGGACCTCACACAAGTGACTCATCTCACTGCATTTTCCTTCCTCAAACCCAGACGCTTCCTATACTTTCACCCATAATGGGATACACTAGAAAAGAGCACCACATATTCACATTCAGTCCTTTCACTTTAACAAAGTGCCAACTGGGCCATCATAACATGGAAAACATTAAAACCATTTGAAACCTTATCTCAAAATACTAATGTTGTTAAATGGGTATATAGAAATAAAAAAGTCATCATTTCAATGTGTCCAAAAAAACATTACATTAAAGCTGAAAGTGCCAAACAGGTTTCCAAATTACATAAATAATTAAATCACTTCTTTTAAAACATATGTGTTTACAAATAGACCATTGGCTTTACATATCCAAAACCATTACCCAAAATATCACACAAAAATCACTTTTTCATTTCCAGTGTCAAACTTTCATACTCTCAAAGGCTTCCTTTCATTCCATTTCAGAAACCACACAATGAAATGAAAGCCATGTAGAAATCAAGAAACAATTTCAAAAAATAACCATTCACTTTTAAACCAGTCCCAAACACACACAAAAACAATTCTCTAAATATACATTGCACCATTGTTTTGATTTAATAATCCATGTAAAAAATATTATAAAACAATTCGAAAAAGGGTATCACAATGTTTTACACGCAAAATCCCAACTCAAAAAGCCCTTTGTGAATTAAATACACACCAACAGTATACCAAAACACAAGACACATGACATGAATAGTTAAATAAAAGAATTGCACAATTCATGAAAAGTCATTAAACAACACAAGATGGGTTTTTATTAGAATCAATCCTTTTTTATAAACCTACGACAAATATTTGAGGCAAACTAAATTCCTATTAAAACTAATTTCTCACAAAATTAATTAATCACAAAACAATCTAAATTAATTACGCATGTAAAATAATTTATTAAATAAACACAATTCCGCGAAAAAAAATTAATTTAAAAAAAATTCTAAATTAATTGAAAAAGAAAAATTTATTCATCAAATAACATTTATATACAAAATCAACTACACACAATTAATGAAATATTTCAAAACTATTAAAAAATATTTTAAAAAACACAAAAACATTGCAACAATCTAAGTACTATACTTATAAAGGTGCAAAAGATATATCAAAATATTTTTAAAACACTCTTGTTTCATGAGATGTGTGGGAAAATAAAAATTTCAGAAACCACTTCCCCAATGTTGTGCGACTGTGAAGCTACATTAGCGGAGGGAATAAAAACCTTCTTCGGACCGACCACACACCTAAAAACACTATCCAAATGCGCCAATCAACACATGAAATCTTGGGGTTTATCCAACTTAAATAATAACATCATAAATAGGAAGAGTACTACCACATGTGAGGTCAGGTTCACCATAGGACTACTGGATAGTGGGGTTGAGGTTCACCAAAAACCACATGAGCATAGGGTTTTGGGACTCCAAAAACCACGTCAGTAGGGGGTCGGGACACCACAAAATAGGTTATAAGGGTGGAGGGGGGGGGAAGCTGGCCATAGTGGTTGGGACAAGGCCAAGGACTAGATGTAGGGGCGGATCGAGGACCTGTAGGTGAAGGCAAATTCATCATGAGGCTGGGCGGCAAGTCTGCTCAATGTGTAGGATGGATGTTGATATGGGGTGTAGGGTCTGTTGAAGCCGGTGAAGGTGGCTCAGGGTGGTGGATGGCACTGTAGATCGGGGTGGCTGGTTCTGGTGGGGGGGGGGGGGAAATAGGAGGTCACCTGGAGGTGGGAGGAGGCCAGCTGGTCGGCTGGGTGCCGGATCGTGGTAGTCAGAAGGGAAACCAAAAAGAGATAGGGGCCTTGGCCAGGGGGCGCGCAGCATAGACAGTGAACAGGGAGGGGTGCCTGGTGCTCCATAAGGATAAGGGAAAAATAGGGGGAGGGAGCCAGGTATATTAGGGTTTGTTGTTTTTTTATTATATTAAAAAAATTAAAAAAAAATTGTAACTGTAACTGTAATAATACCATTATAATAATAATACCATCAATATAGTAAAAAAATTAATAAATTTTTTTCTTAAAAACAATAAAAATAATAATTATAATAATAAAAATAGAAATAAAAAAGATAATATTTATAATTTTTTTTGAAGATTTTATATAATAATTCTAAAAAATTAAGAAGAAGAGGAAGAACAAAAATGAAAATAATAATAATTATAATTTCCAATTGTTTGACAATAGGGTCAGTTGGGCAGATACCGCCAACCGTGCGGTGACCACGCACGGGTCCGGCACCAAGAAAAAATATTAAACGATAAATATTTTAATTTGGGAGCCTACCTGGTCCACTGCACGAGGACCTGGAGGTGAGAATTAATAAAATAAATATTAATTTAAAAAAAAAGTTAGTGTGACAATTCTCCCCACTATAGATACTTTCTGCCCCTAGAAAGTCACCCACTCGAATGATTGACCAAACAAGAATCCATGCCCAATTGAAACTGAAAGAAACAACAACACAAGAAAATGTGATAACATGAGAGGGTTATCCCCATCATAATAAATAAACCATCATATAATTTTAACACCCATACACACCACTCCATGAAGGGGGAGACGTATGAACTCCCAACTGATCCAAACTATCTTTTATAGCACTAGTGAAAAACACATCTGCAGATGTTTTGAAACTCTTGACCTCGACCAAAAACCCCAAAAAGTAGAGAAAAAACTCCAAGAAAAACATTAACTAAATAGTGAATCTAAGCATAACACGAAACATCAATTCCCCCACAGAAACTCACATCTCTAAATGAACACAACCAATCCGAGAATGACCCATAGAAGGTCCAAACACACATTAATAAAAACACATGATTTAGAAAACCACATCCACAAAAAGAAGACTGCATGGATTATAATGGAACGAGTAAATCATAACTTTTTGGTAAAATAGTGAACTTAATGCAACTCCCATACTTTAACAGTAGAACAAAAAGAATAGAAATACATTACATATTCAACTTCTAACATGGAAAACAAGACCCAGAAAAAGCCACCACACCCCTGCCAACACTTCACTGCGAGGGAGCTTCACCAAAATGCCTATGGCTGGGGATCTGATGGCTGATGAATCTTCAGCCTTATAGTCATGAACAGAAATTCCTCTCATCACAACATCTTCATCAGGTGATGCTTCTTGCAGAACATCTCCAAGTGACCCAAACAGCTGCAATGATGACACGTCTTCGGATGGATGCGGCATGAAGGCTTCGTGTGCCCGAACCATCCACACTGGTGGAAAATGTAAGGGCCCAACCCCAGTTTCCTCGATCCGGTGCCTTATTTGATTATGTTGGAATAAATACGAGGAAAATGAATCCCGAAGGACCGAGTAGTTTATTATTATTGGAAACAAGTTACATACATAAGTTCCTATTTACATATGGAATGAAAAAACAACACTAAATTATTCCACTAGTAACATCATTTCATTTAGATTATGCTTGGATGTCATTAATAATTTACTTCTTCATATCCTAAGAAAAATGAAACATAAGAAAGGGTGAGCCCAAACTCTCAGTAATAGTAAGCAATACAGCGAAAGATAATATAAACCTTTGACAAGGTGAATTATTGAAATCACATTCCTTTAATAATAAACATGAACATATTATGGAAGGAATATGAGCTGAGTAAATATTAACATAATAAAACATAATCAATTGTATTCTACTAGTCAAATATCAACATGAAATTTCAATTACTAGCTTCATAATGGGGGAATTTCATTTGTTGGACATTCGGAATCATTTTTTCATGGCCTCGACCAAGACATCTAGTGATTAAGGCCTCGGCCAAAATCCATATCACATTGGGAAATGCCTCATCCAATTACACATCTATTTTCCTCATGAGACCTACCGATGCATATAGGGACTATAGAGGGTCCCACCCATCACATAATAAGTCCAATGCATTCCACATATGAGCGCGGTTAAACATAAACACTATATACATTCATAATGAAACTATCATATGAAATGTAACTAACTTTCCCAACTTATTGAACATAAACACTAACCATTCAGAATCATATGGTGAATGGTTTTAGGACAGATCATCCACAATAGAGTTAGTCAAAAAAAAATTAAATAAAATATGTTAGATGTCTTCATAAATTATTAAACCCAATAATACCATGGAATAAACAAGGGCATCAAACGAAAATACACTTATAAAATAATTAAGAAATATTATTTTGAAAAGAAGAGTTCTTTTGGAAAATCATTGTAGAAAACCATAAATGAAATAATATAGTATTTTCTTAATTAAATGAGTATTTTTATAAAGGTAATGTTTTCCAAAAAACAGATTATAGAGTGCCCCTATAAATAGATATGAATTGGCGAAATTCCCTTGTATCGAGCTCATATTTTTAGAAACAGTTTTGAGTGATTCTTTTAAAACATATAACTATCTAGAAAATAAGGAAGGATTATAGTTTTAAAACATATATATGATACTCACCCAGAACATATGATGAGTACATAACAATACATAAAAATTACATCGAGGTAATTAAACAATGAAAGTATCCCGAATGAAAATGGAAGTTTAGGTGGAAAAACCCTTACCTTAACTCCAAACGTGTTCCTCTATTGTACATATGCTACTAGAATATGAAATTATACTTTTTAATAACATACTTCAGATCCTATTATACATTTATTTATTTTACCATAATTCTTTCTTGTTCATTTATGTATTTATTGACAAGTTATTGTATTGAATTTCGTTGTTCTTGAGTGTTCGTTTCCTTTATTTTCATATTCGGTTCACTTTATTTTAAGTAATGAAGTGGAATGGATGTAAATCACCAGAATTGAAATTAAATATTATTTATTAACATCCATAATTGTTAATTTCCATTTCTATAATTTGTTTACATGGAATGAGGATGAATCATAGATGACCACCACTTTGATTATTCGGCGATATTCGGAATATTATGAACTAGTTTTGTCATATAACATAATTATATGTGAATATTATGGTTCCTAAATATTAATTAGGTTATAAAACATATATTATAGTCTGTTTAAACCATTAATATGGTTTCATGACTAGTAATGTAGAAGAAATTGATAAACGAAACTTCGTCGTCTACGAAGGTTAAAAATTAGAACCTCTTGGGTGTCGATTTCATTTATAAAATAAAAGGGAGGGAGTAATAATATTTTTTTTTGTTCTTCCATTCACATGATATAAATCTAGTATATATATGTTATTGAATTTATCATGATCATTTGGACCGAGGATGTGAGTAGATGAGAAAGAAGGGTGCTTTACCTCTTGAAATAACCTCCTTGAGAAACTCCTTAAGGGATGGGGTTTTGTTCTTTTGGAATGACTAAAAGATTCCTGGTCATGGGGAGGGATTAGGGAAGGGTATTTGAGTAGAACATTGAGGATATTCAAGGCTTAGATATGTGAAGAGAATAGGTAGTGGTTTTGGTGGGGGGGGGTTGTAGTGGAGGAGAGGAGTAATTTTTGAATATTTAATTCATTATTTTATTATTTCCCTAAAGACAACCAATAGTATTGTTTCATGTGACCGCCTAATAGTAGTAATGGCATGTGCATTCGAAACAAGTGGGATTACATCATCCTTGCATCACCTATGATTTAGTAAATCATGTATATATCATTTATCGTATTTTATCTTATTTTACTATTCATAAAAAATTCAAGAATTTCAGAAAAATCCCAAAAATTTACCCCTACCTTTATTCGACGTGTAGAATTCAAATGTGAAGTCCATTTTTGAAAAATAATGTTCCAAATATTGTCAATTTATCTTTTAAATAAAATCATACTTAATTCAAAAATTAACAGTTCAAATTCTAAAACTACTTCTTTATCACAATGAAAAATTAACCAAGATGTTATTATCTTCTAGCCTTAAGAAAATAAAAAAATAATAAAATTTACAATTCATTACGGTCATATTTCTATTCATATTAATATTCATAAGGGTATGTTACTATTCACTAAAAAATCAACTTTGTTCTATCGAACTCCAAATGACTTACTGAACACATCTCCAGATGACCATTGTTTGAAATTCAAAACATAGAAGAGGAAACATTGTGTTTTAATAGATATATTATAATATTTCATTCTATATTTATTATTAAAACCATGGGTTGTTACATTCTCCCCTCCTTAAAAAAATTTTATCCTTGAAATTCAAATAATATTACCTAAAAATATTCAGGTATGACTTTAACATAATATCCTCAGGCTCCCATGTTGCTTCCTCCATATTATGGTTCCTCCATATAACCTTCATCACACGATTCATCTGATTTATCAATACTTGTTCTCTAGTATCAAGAATATTGATAGTCTCTTTACAGTAAGATAGATCGGCCTCAAGTTCCACTTATTCAAAAGTGAGTACATGTGTTGGGTCTGGAATATACTTTCTTATCATTGACACGTGGGACACATTGTGAACCTTGGAGAGACTTGGAGGCATTGCCAAATGGTAAGCTACGACTCTAATTTGGTCCAGAATTTTAAAATGTCTGATTCACTTGGGACTTAATTTTCCCTTCTTACTGAATTGTATAATACCCTTCCATGGAGATACCTTTATGAAAACGTGATTACCTTCTTGAATATCCAAATCCTCCCTTCGGTTATATCCATAGCTCTTTTTCATACTTTGAGCTATTTTGATTTGGTTCTAGATAATCTTCACCTTTTCCATTGTTTCTTCAACAAGTTGTGGGTTCACAATCTTTCTTTCACAAAAATCATCCCAACAAATTGGTGTACAACATCGCCTCCCATATAATGCTTCATAGGGTGCCATCTGTATACTTGAATGGAAGCTATTGTTGTAGAAAAATTCTATGAGAAGTAAATACTAATCCCACATGCCATGAATATCATGTGAAAAAGACCTCATCATGTCTACCAATGTTTGAATTGTCCATTCTGATTATCCATCAGTTTGTGGGTGGTAGGTAGTGCTCAAATGAAGATCAGTATCTAGGGCCTTCTGAAGAATTTTCCAGATTCTTGATGTAAAACGTGTATGACGATCATAAATAATAGATAGGGGTACTCCATGAAGTCTCATAACACCATTAACATATAGTCTTCCTAGACGTTCAAATGGTAGATCATCTCTTATAGTAAGAAAATTTGCTGACTTGGTAAGATGATCAATAATGACCCATATTGCTTCGTTCTTTCTAAGAGTCTTTGGTAGTCCCATGAAAAAGTCCATCATGATAATATCCCATTTGCACTTAGGTATAGGAAGAGGCTACAATACACCTCCAGGCTATTGCCTTTCATCTTTCACTTGGTGACAAACCATACATCTTGACACCAAATCAGCAATCTTCCTCTTCATGTTGTCCCACCAAAAATGTTCCTTCAAATATCAATACATCTTTGTACTACCAGGGAGTATAGCGAAATTGGAACTATGAGAATCATCAAAAAATTCCCTTCTTAGTTCAGGAATATCGGGAACACGAAGTCTCTTCCAAAATTTCAAGATTCCAACATCATATATGAAGTCACTCAATCTCCCATCATTAACAGCTTTAATCTTCTTTTGAAACTCCTCATCATTATCCTGAGAACTTTTTATCCTTCTAGTAAAGATGGTTTGGAAAAAATTTGAAATAGTATTTATTTTTTACCATCCATGTTTATTCCTTTATCCATCATTACTAGATCCATGAAGATATGATCCCTTTCAACTCTCATCTTGTTCAAAACACCATGATCCGTTCTTCTCAAAGAATCTTCCACCTTATTTTATTTCCCCAGGTGGTAGTGTATCGTGCAATCATAATCCTTGAGTAGTTCAAGACATATCCATTGCCTCAGGTTGAGTTATTTTTGTGAGAAAATATCATTAAAACTCATGTGATCAGTAGAAATATCACATTTTTTACCATAAAGATAATGTATCCATATCTTCAAAGAAATGATTACAGTAGCTAACTCAAGATCATGAGTAGGATAGTTTTTCTCATGAATTTTTAGCTGTCATGATGCATAAGCAATAACATAGTAATTTTGCATAAGGACACAACCAAGTCCTTTCTTTGAAGAATCACTATAAATAAAAAATCCTTCATTCCCTGATGAAATATTCAATATAAGATAATTGACTAATATTCTCTTCAGTTCTTATAATCTTTCTCCAAAATCTTTTGTCCAATCATATTTAACCCCTTTACGTGTGAGGTTCGTCAGCAGGTTAGCCGGTCGAGCAAAATTCTGTACGAAATGCAGATAATAACCTGCTAAGACAATAAAACTGTGTACCTCAGTTATGTTTGTTGGTGTGGGCCAATCTTGGATTTCCTTTGTCTTTGAAGGATCAACTAGGATTGCATCCTTAGAAATAATATGGCCAAGAAAAGAAATCACCTGAATCCATAATTCACACATGCTAAACATCCCATAAAATTGATGTATTCTAATAGTCTTGAGGACAATGCGTATGTGATTTTCATGTACTTCGCAGCTTTTGGATTATACCATGATATCATCTATATATACTACTAAAAAAATGTCGAGATATTCCATGAAAACTCTATTCATTAGATCCATGAATAAAAAGGGTGAATTAGTCAATCCAAAAGTCATTACTGTAAATTCGTAATGCTCATACCTGGTTTGAAATGTTATTTTTAGAATGCCATCCTTCTTCACACTCAACTGTTGATATCCAGATCGTAGGTAAATCTTTAAAAAGTATTGATCTCCATGCGGTTTTTCAAATAAATCATCAATGCGAGGTAAGGGATACTTGTTATATATTTATATAGCATTGATATCCCTATAGTCGATACAAACCCTCCTAGATCCATCTTTCTTCTAAACAAAAAGGAATATGGCTCCCCATGGAGAAACACTAGGGCACATAAATCACTTATTACTCAATTCCTCTAGTTGTTTCTCTAGTTACACTAATTACACAGTGGACATTATATAAGGGGTCTTCGATATAGGCCTTGAACCAGGAATTAAATCAATAGAAAACTCAATTACTCATTTTGGAGGATGTCCATGTAAATATTCTATAAACACATCAACATATTCACTCACAATAGGTACATCCTCTATTTGAACATTCCTTACCTCACCCATAGTTATTTCATTCCCATCCTCCCTAATAATTGAATTTAGTTGTGCTACTGGGGGTGGATCTAGATAAGAATCAGGTGGTGATGATTCTTCTATAACGATAAGGTGTTATTTATCATCATCATCAAAAATCGTAACCTCCTTCTTCTTACAATAAATTTTTCCATCATGGTCTGAAAGCCAATCTATACTGAGGATTATATAAAATTCACTCATGGGTATGATGGTGATATTAGAGGATAAAGAACATTTGTATGCCCTAATGGGAACTGATTCACAAAACATTGTACCAATGATACTTCCCTTAGGATTTTTGACTGACAACTCTCTTGTTAAAACAAATTTGAAATATCTAATTTTCAAAGAAAACTAAGAAGATATGAAACAATGAGATGATCCAAAATTAAATAATGAATTCACTAAACATGAGTAAACAATTAAAGTACATGCCACCATGTCATTAGGAAGTTCAACATTTTCAATTGGGATTGCATAAGCTTGTCCCTAAACCCTTTCCCTTTTCTATTGCATATTTCCTTGACATTTTGGACAATCATTAGCATAGTGTCCCATCTCCCGATAACTATAGCATTGAACATCACTAGATTACTTCTTCCCATGGGAATCACCAGCAAGATGGCCTTTCTGACCACAATTTTTCATACTCCTTTTCCTTTTAAGCATGCACTAGGGTGTTTCCTTCCACAATTGTCACATGGTGGAAATTCGACTCTCCCATTCTTCCATGTTTCCTTATTTCCTTTCCCATGGTTTTTAGTAGCACTCTTATTTTCTTTCTTTCCCTAAAAGTCATAAGACTTAGAGAATTATTTTTATGTCTTGATGGCACACAAAACTATATTCTCATATAATTAAAAACTTTGGGAGACCAGTTCCCTTCGTAGGAATGGGTTTAGGCCATCAAAGAATCGATCAATTTTTCTCCTTGGATTTCATATATAGTCTACATCATGTCTTACTAAAATTGTGAAGTTGGGTTCATACTTGGAAACATTTTCAACCTCCTTCTGCCTCAGATTCAAGAATTGTCTCTCCATATCTGCTCGCTGGTCATGAGGGAAATATTTTTCTAAAAATATTTCCTTAAATTCTCTTCATTCCATCTCTTCTATCTCTTCCTCCTATTTTGTGTTATGGATTAATGACCACCACTGATCTACATCTCCCGATAGATGATATACTTCCATAAAAACCTTCTCCCTTTTGTTACATCCCAAAGAAAGAAATATCTTCTCAAGGGAACATATCAACTACTCTGCTACAAACGAGTTTGTAGTCCTGTTGAAGGATGGAGGTTGTTGTCGCATAAATCGGTCTAGAATGGCTACTCCATGTGGTGGATTCAGATGCTCCATAGGGGTGATTTTATTATTCATAACCCGAGTATGTTGTCCCAGTATATTTATGAGTTTTTCAGCACAAGTCACAACACCAGAGCGAACATCATTATCGTTCATCGGAGGAAAATCCCCACAGGGGACACATGCATTCGTGAGACTTCCATTGCTTCTACTAGGCATAATATCTAGATAATGGAATACACTATATTAGGTTATGAATCATAATGTATAATCGTAACTTAAAAATACTCAGAAAAATTGAGATCCTAGGCATGGCTAATCCCATATTCCCAAAAATGGTTTCTTTGAAGAATATTAACATTAAACTCCTTCATAATGGCTTGTAAAGAAAATGTGAATTATCCTAAGCATATCCCCTGGGAGTGTCGTAACCATGAGTCCAGGAGGGCCCGTTGTTGTGAACTAGTACCTGTTCGAGTCTAGCTCAAATCAGTGTTTTCGGGTTTTACCCCTATATTAATCTGTGCCAGAGCCACCTCTACCTACTCGTATCTAGACAGAGATGTATTGCTTGAATGATCCACATAATCTATTCCATTCCATAATACCAGAATTTTCTTATATGTTTGTCCTCAAACACTATCTTAGGGACTCTTCCCTAATTCTATTTTTTTTAAATCTAGTTTCTATGTATTATACTAAACATCCTCTGATACCAACTATAAGGACCTGACCCCATTAGCCCAGAGTCAGTGCCTTATTTGATTATATTGTCATACATACAAGGAAAATGAATCTCGAAGGACTGATTAGTTTAGTATTATTGGAAACAAGTTACATATATAAGTTCTAATTTACAGATGGAAAGGAAAAACAAAACTAAATTATTCCACTAACAACATCATGACTCCTAGATTATACTTTCATGTCATTCATAATATACTTCTTCATATCCTGAGAAAAATGAAACATAAGAAAGGGTGAGCTAAAATGCTCAGTAAGAGTAAGAAATACAGTAGAATATAATATAAACATTAGACATGGTGAATTATTGAAATTAGATGCCATTAATAATAAACTTTAACATATTATGACAGGAATATGAACTGATTAAATATTAACATAATAAAACATAATCAATGGTGTTATAATAGTCTAATATCCACATGAAATTTCAATTAATAGTTTAATAATGAGGGAAGTACATATTCCGGACATTCTGAATCATTTTTTCATGGCCTCGGCCAAGTCATCTAGTGATTAAGGCCTAGGCCAAAATCCATATCACATTGGAAAAGGCCTCGGACAATTCCACATCTATTTATCTCATGAGTCCTACCAATGCATCGAGGGGATATAGCAGGCCCCACCCATCACATAATAATTCCAATTCATTCCTCATATGAGCGGGGATAAACATATACAACATATACATTCATATTGAAACTATCATACGAAATGTAACAAAATTTCCCCAATTATTGAACATAAACACTAACCATTCATAATAATATGTGGAATGGTTTTAGGACATATCATTCACAATATAGTTAGTCATAAACCATTAAATAAAATATGGAAGATGAATTTATAAATTATTAAACGCAATAATTCCAAAGAATCAACAAGAGCATCAAATGAAAATACACATATAAAATCATCAAGCAATATTATTTTGAAAAGAAGAGTTCTTTTGGAAAATCATTGTATAAAACCAGAAGTGAAGTAAGATAGTATTTTCATAATAAAATGAGTATATTTAGAAATATAATGGTTTCCAAAAACAGATTATAGAGTTCCCTTGTAAATAGATATGGATTGGAGAAATTCCCTTGTATCGGGCTCGTGTTTATGGAAACAGTTTTGACAGATTCTTTTAAAACATGTAACTAACCAAAAAATAAAGAAGGATTATGGTTTTAAAACATATATATGATACTAACCCAGAACATATGATGATTATATAATAATACATAATAATTTCATCGAGGTAATTAGAAAATGAAAGTATCCCGAATGAAAATGGATGTTCGGGTGGAAAAAACCTTACCTTAACCCCAAACATGTTCCTCTCTTGTACATAAGATTCTGGAATATTAAATTATACTTGTTAACAACTTATTTTAGAACCTATTAGACATGTATTTAGTTTACCATAGTTCTGGTTAGTTCATTTATGTCTTTATTGACAAGTTATTGTATTGAATTTCATCATTCTGGAGTGTTCGTTTCCTTTATTTTCATATTCGGTTCACTTGCTTTTACGTAATGAAGTGGAATGGATATAAATCACCAGAATTGAAATTAAATATTATTTATGAACATCCAGAATTGTTAATTTCCATTTCTATCATTTGGTTAAATAGAATGAGGATGAATCATTAGATGACCACCACTTCGATTATTCGCCGGTATTTGGAATATTATGAACTAGTTTTGTCATATAACTTAATTATATGTACATATACTGGTTACTGAATATTAATTAGGTTATAACACATATATTATAGTCTGTTTCAACAATGAATATAGTTTCATGACTAGTAATGTAGAAGAAATTGAAGAACCAAACCTTGTCGTCCACGAAGGTTATAAATCGGAACCTCTTGGAAGTTGATTTCGTTTATAAAATAAAAGGGAGGGTGTAAGAATATTTATGATGGTTCTTCCATTCACATGATATAAATTCAGTATATTGATGTTAATGGAGTTATCATGATAATTCGGAAAGAGGAGGTGAGGAGATGAGAAAGAAGGGTGCTCTACCTTTTGAAATAACCTTCTTGAGAAACTCCTTAAGGGAAGTGGTTTTGGTATTTTGGCAAGACTAAAAGATTTCTGGTCGTGGGGAGTGATTAGGGAAGGTTATTTGGTCCGAAGATTGAGGATCTTCAAGGCTTCGAGGTGTGGAGAGAAGAGGTAGGGGTGGGGGGTTTTATAGTGGTGGAGAGGAGTAATTTTTGAATATTTAATTCATTATTTTATTATTTCCCTTAAGACAACCAATATTATTGTTTCATTTTACCCATAATAGTAATAATGGCATGTGTGTTCTAACCAAGTGGGCTTACATCATTCTTGCATCACATATGATGCAGTAAATCAAGTATTTAGCATTTATCGTATTTTATTGTATTTTATCATATTTTACAATTCATCAAAAATTCATGAATTTTAGAAAAATCCCAAAAATTTACCCCTACCATTTTTCGACGTGTAGAATAAAATATTGAAGTGCATTTTTGAAAAATAATTTTCTAAATATTATTTATTTAACATTTTAATAAAATCATACTTAATTCAAAAATTAACAGTTCTAATTCTACAACTACTTCTTTATCACAATGAAAAACTAACCAAGATGTTATTATCTTCTAGCCTTAAGAAAATAAAATAATAATAAAATTTACTATTCAAAAGGGTCATATTACAAATCATATTACTATTCATAATGGTATGTTACTATTCACTAAAAAATCAAGTTTGTTCTATCGGATTCCAAATGACTTAATGAACACAACTTTAGATGACCATTTTTAAAAATTCAAAACATAGAAGAAGCAATGTTGTGATTTAACGGATATATTAAAAAATTTTATTCTATATTTATTTTCAAAACCTTGGAGTGTTACAAAAAAACACTAAATGGTCCAACGAACTAGAAGCCAGAATCACTGCAAATGAATTTTTAGAAATAGGTCCCCCTGGCACACCCTGCTCTCCGTATTGGGAACCTTCATGAGTAACTGGATTCACTTGATTATCAAGTACTTATTCTCTAGATACCAACTCAGCTAGGAATGCCTCATCCACCAACTTATCCAAATGATTTTCCCTTGAAGGGGGGACATGCTCCTTGATCTGGTCAACATATGTTCTCACCGTCCATTTTCCTTGTTGAATACAGAAGAGTTATTCCCTTTTCATTGTCTGCACCACTTCAGGTATGAACCATCAAAAGAAGATGGACATAAATACATCCCACATCATCCCAACAGGTAGTGATGGTGGGGTGAAAAATTATCATTCAAATAGAGCTGGACTATAAAAAATTCCAAAAACGGAATGCACTCTGACAACATCGGGAGTTTACCATACCTTGAAGACACACTCGATCTCTTCAAGTCACTCTACTGCCTCTAATAGACCCTTATCACCGTGAAGCATATGAAAAGTCCGATAAGGACCAAAAAATGGTCATGACTTATTGAAAACCTAGGCAACCTTTTTTAGTGTAATTTTCTAAACAACATATAAAACATAGAACAAAAACTGATATCAAGCCTAAGCAACATCATTGAAATCATTTTCATCTAAAACGGACAGTTCAAAAACTAAACAAAAACCAACACAACGAAAAATTTCCTTTTTTAAAACCACTTTTTATTTTAAATTTCAAACCGCCTTCTCTCAAAGCCACTTTCCAAATACCAAACCCACATTTCAAACAAAATTCAATTACCAAAAATCATTTCAACTTTTTAAATTACTCTAGAAAAACAAGATCAAGACATTAATTCCATGTAAACAAACCAATAATCCCATGAACCATCACACATTCCTTAATACACATTTTTTCATACATACCAAAATGCACTTCCCATGCATCCCCTCACATGTGCTAATGTTCATGAATAGTACTGGAGGTTGCACACCAACTAGTTCTCTCATAGTAGCAATAAAACACTAGAATTTTTTAGACCAAGAGCATTCATTTAAAAAAATCCATTTACCAAATTTAAATCCATTTACAATAAATCATTCACATTATCAGTCCCCCTTTTTATCTTTAAAAGTGCACTTACACCCATAAGAACTAGGGAAGCACGCAACTTGCATCAACTTACCGATGTGAGGGACTAGTATTCATGCAAACCTGGAGACATGGTAGTGTGCCATGCCCTAATTAAGCGCTAACAACTAGGAGGAACTTAAACCATGTACTCACAATCCACATGGGCCACTAATCCAAGTTAAATAATGATGTGGAATCATCTTTCCTATATTGTAATACCTTAAAAAAAACAAACTCGAAGGAAATAAGGAATAAATTCCTTGACTACCCCTAGTGACTCGATGTTCTTAACGGGTGAGGGTTCATGATGTCCTTCTCATACCATCCTCTCGAGTCCCAACTGTCCTAATTTATATCTATCAAATATCCCAAAAAACAAGATCCCCATCTAATACCATTTTGTCACAAACCAACCCAGGTCGACCATGAATCGGTCACCTGGGCCAGTCGGCGACCTGGCCAAAAGGCCATTCCCAATCCCAACAGGCTGGAAACAAGTTTCGGGCATCAAAACTATACAAGTGGGTACGATGTGAACCATAAAGATAAATAAATAAACAAAAACGATGATAAAAATAAAAACTATTAGCAGAAAGAAAATAAAACTGAACATACCTCCTTGTGACCTTCTAGTTCACCACCCAAATCAGACTCAAGCATGCCCCAACACTGAGCAGCTGAACCAGGAACCTGAACAAGAACCGAACCTGCAACTGAATGATTTTGATAGGCCTAAGAATCACGATACTCAATAAGGATTCCATATATAACCTCATAATCCAAGTATTCCCTTTACCAAAACAATCCAATGACACATTTTTGAAAGAAAAATATAATATTTGGGATTTCACATTTTAAAGTAAACAATGTGTTTTTCCCATTTAAAATCCTACATACCCTATATAACATTTCCAAAATCATTTTTCTTTTTATAAACAAAATCCAAAAACAGAATGTACCAAAACTGGTCTAGAGAAAAAAATGTAATATGTGAAAACTAATAATAAACTAGTGCAATGGAACGTAAAAAAACAATTTATATAACATAGTAACCATGGGAGATCTTAATCATCCCTAAAAGACCCCTGGACATACTTGCACTACCCCAAAACTGGGAAAGGTACGCGCCTGCCTTTATAAGTGCTAACGGAAAAGCACTGATAAAGGGGTGGGACTTTATCAGTGCTAAAAAAAGTGCTCATAAAGGTCTCCTTTATCAGCGATAAAACAAGTGCTGATAAAGGGCACATTTATCAGTGTTTTAAATATCCCATTATCATTACTTTTATTAGCGCTGATAAATTTAACATTTATCAATTCTTTTCTTAGCGCTGATAATATTTATTATATACATTAAATAAAAAACACATGTTATAACTAAATATATATATATTTATATTAAATAATTATAAGATTAATAATAAATATATTTATTTATTAATTCATTATATATTTATTATATTTATTAATTCATTATATATTAATTTGATTTATTAATTCATTATATATTTATCATATTTATTAATTCATTATATTTAATATATATATATTATATTTCTTTATATTTAATGTTTTTTTATTTATAAATATATAATGTGTTCTAATATATATGTATAATTGAAATTATTGAATATATATGTGTTTTCCAATGAATTGGGATCGATCAATATCATACATGCAAGCATCTATATATATGTGTTTTCCAATGAATTTGGGGTCAATGAATATATCATACATGCATATATATGCGTATAGATTATAATTCATTATGTTACCCATATAATATATATATATATATATATTAAATGTACACTTTAAATTAAATTATATTTAAAAAATAAATATATATATTATTATATTTTCAATGATATATATATAAATATACCTTTCAAATAATTTTATAACTATAAATAGAGATATAAATATTTAGAGTTAAATAAATATATAATAATATAAAGAAATTCTTAAATTTATACATTTTTTAGCCCTTTTATTAGCACTGATAAACTATGAATTTATATATATAATTAAACAATTATATATATATATATAATTAAATAATTATAAGATTAATAATAAATATATTTATTAGATTTATTAATTCATTATATATTTATTAGATTTATTAATTAATTATATCTTAATTTATTAGATTTATTAATTCATTATATTTATTAAATTTATCAATTCATAATACTTAATATATATTTATTATATTTCCTTATATTTAATGTATTTGTTTTATTAATAAATATATAATTTGTTCTAATATATATGTACTATAATTGAAATTATTGAATATATATATGTGTTTTCCAATGAATTGGGGTCAATGAATATCATACATGCATGTATATATATGTGTTTTGCAATGAATATATCATACATGCGTATACATATGTACATATTGAATAATGTTCATTTATATATTATAATTCATTATGTTACCCATAATATATATATATATATATATATATATTATAAAAAATGTACACTTATAATTAAAATTAAATTATATTTAAAAAATAAATAAATATTTTATTATATTTTCAATGATATATATATATAAATATACCATTCAAATAATTTTATAAGTATAAATAGAGATATATATATTTAGAGTTAAATAAATATATAATAATATAAAGAAACTCCAAAATTGATACATTTATCAGCACTTTTATTAGCACTCATAAACTACATATTTATCGGCGCTACAAAAGCACTGATAAAGTCCGGCCTTTATTAGCACTACAAAAGCGCTGATAAAGGTGGAATTTATCTTCACTTTTCATTTGAGCGCTGATAAATATGACCTATATTAGTGATTTTTATTAGCGATGATAAAGGTCCACGTGGGATTGATAAAATCCACCGAGTCCTCTTCCTCCTCCCCACACCTTTCATGCTTTCGCGGAAGCCCTCCTCTGCGCCGCTGCCTCCTCTCTGCCGCTGCTGACGCCTCCTTATCCTCCTCCTCCTCCTCCGCGGCCACCGCCTCCTTCTCCTTCTCCTCCTCCTCCGTCCACCGACGCATCCTCATCCTCTGCACCTGCTCCTCCACCTCCTCCTCCTCCACCGTGGCCTCGTCCTCCTCCTCCTCCACTGGCGCCTCCTACTCCTCTGATTGTCGCCTCCCCCTCCTCCTCTGCGCCTGCTCCTCCTCGTCCTCCTCCTCCACTACGGCCTCATCCTCCTCCTCCTCCACCGACTCCTCCTTCTCCTCCTCCTCAGCCTACTCCGATGCCTCCTCTCCACCACAGGTCCTCCACTGTGGCCTCCTCCTCCTCCACCACCTCCTCCTCCTCCTCCACTGCCTCTGAGCTACTTCTGCTACATCCGAGCTGCTTACGCTGCATCCATTGCCTTCGTCGTGCCTCTTCTGTAGACGCCTCCTTCTCCTTCGCCACCAGGTCCTCCTCCTTAAGGTGAGTAAAATGGAATTTTCATGAATTAATAATGTTTGAATTTATTGTGAATATTGAGATTAATTATGATTTGGCGTGATTCTTGTGTGTGATGCTTGTGTGTGTGACACATGTATATGTGGTTGGTTACTTGTTTGATCTTGATTAGCTCTCCCCACATACGGTTGGTTTACTTGTGAATTGATCTTTTTGAGTGGGTTTTTGTGCCGTTTATATTTTGGTTCATTGTGTGAACCCTTGTGTTTAATTATAAATCCCCTTGTGTTTATTTAATTAGAATATTTTGTATTATTTTGGCCTCTATAAGTGAACTATTGGATGTAGGCATATTTATATGTGCACAGGGTGAAAATATATTTTGATAAACAAATGATAATTGCTTTATAAAATAATGCTCACTTTAAACCCTAGATTGTGAAACAATTTCCCTCCTTTCCTCCTTATTTTATTTATCCCTAATCCTTTTAAATGGTTCTTATAAAACCTGAAGGTTTCAAAAATGGATCCTTGGTTCCCAAATTTCAAATTTAGTTTCAAATGTGTTCCCTATATCTAGCTATGTTTGGCTTCATGAGGTGTGGTTTGGTTTCTAAATGGCATAAAGGCCCATTTGGAATTTTCAAAGATTACATGGTGTTTTCCCCTTGGTTTTGAAAATGATATTTGATTTGTAAATTTTAAATATATATTAGTATTTTGTGCTGTTTTGGAAATTGGTTTTGAAACTCATGTGATGTATAGGCCTGGTTGGAACTTGTGTGTTATTGGTTTATATCTTGAATGTGATGGCCTCTTCATTCTCTGGTATACTACTATAATGGAGCATCAATGTTATTTGTTTACTATGGACGTACACCATTTGTCGGCAGGTGAGTATGAACCTAGGAAGTCTAGGGATTTCTTCTAGGTATGTTTAGGTAATTCTAATGATTAACTATCTATATGTTCTTCTTTATTTTTCTGCACTTTGGTTATATTGTTTTCCATTATTTTTCTACTTTTATTGTTTAAATTAATTTCATCATGGCTCTATGATCACCTTGTTTGGATTCTTATATTGAATTTTGAATTCAATTTTTAAACTAGATATCTATTTTAAAAAGGGAAGTCGTGATTTGTTTTGAAAATAGATTTTCTAAAAAATATTTTTTGGTTCTTTAAATGATAAAAACCTATTTTATAAGTGTACTTCAAACTAGTGTTTTTGTATTATCTCAGGAAATGTAATGTATGGATTCTATGGTGCTTACCTACTACATTGTTTTATGCTCACACCCAACTAGTGATACCTGGCATCAGTAGACCCATGTTATTTTTAGGTTTGGGTTTCTTGTTTTGGTTTCCTTTAAAGAATGTTGGTCTTGTAGTTATTGGTAACCCAAAGGTCATGAGGATATCTGATCGGGTTCTGATTTATTCTATCTCTATTTTTTGTTTTTTTGTTCATTTGATGTTGTATATGGATCATGTTTATGTATTCTTTATGTTCTATGCTTATGGATCCTCATGGTTTTGTTGTGTGATATATTTGGTTTATATATATCCCCATTTCTATATCTCACATCATATTATCACACCATGACTCTTAGATATCCTTAAGAGGGTTTTCCTCATTATACGTGATATATAAAACTATATGATCCATATTCTTTAGGCCTATGAATCTAATCAAATATCCTTAGAAAACCTAAATAGGCTATACAAAACTCATACCAAACCCGATCCTTTCATAAACACAACTACTCCATGGAGACATAATCTCTGGATGATCACAAAATCACAAAGATTCAATAGAACCCTCACTTTATCTCTTGGTGGATCAAAAACACCCCATTTATTTACCTTTGTTGCTCTTGATTTCTATCCCTTTCACTGGAACACATATACTCATGCATGAATGTACAATCATGCATAAATTGGAACATGGTTTTCTATTATAGCGTCCACCTACCGCAAAAAATGGAGTAACCCCCTCACCAAGATCAACTCATCCTCAACAAAGACTATACATGACTTATCTAATCTTGTACCAATGATTGAGACCCAATATCAAGGACCAATTCCCAAATAATTAATTAAAAAAACTTATAATTAATTATTCACCTTAATAACATTAGGAATAATATTTTAAAAACTCATTGGGAAACACAACACCACCTAAACCACACAAAACATGGTGCGTTAATCATATAAGGATAACCTCTAGCCAATACAATCAAAATATACATCATCTAAATTGATTTGAAGATGATATAGTGAAATAATCACAAACATCCTAGCTAAAATCATCCCAAATCATAGGAAAATAAATGATAATGGTAATGGAGGAAGTATGATGGGAAAACTCACTAACACACTATAAAAAACTCCCAAGAACGGCCCCTCATCTGGGGGGATCTAAGAGAGGAAGAGATCAGATGAATCCCAAGAACCACCCAAGATTTGATATTAATGAGCATGCCCCCTACCATTTTTGAAGTATCTAGTTTTTTATCTGAATTATACTCATATTATTTCTCCCCTAACCTATATACTCATCCTATGTATTTCAAATAGGATGAATATAAATAAAGAATGTATGAATGCCAATCTGTTGACAAAAGAGTATGAAGAAGGTGTGAAAGAGTTTATCAAGTTTTCAAAAGATCATGCATGTGACTCTTCTAAAATCCTTTTTCCGTTATTACACTACTTTTATTCATAAAAAATTAGTCCATAGGAATTGGAAGAACACTTGATCTGTCACGGAATAGATTAGAGTTATACATGTTTGAATAAACATGGGGAAACAACAAATGTAGGTCGTGACTGGGATGACACTGCATTTTATGGATCATCTGATATGATTACAAACATGAAAAATGAAGATGATTGTATGGAGGATGTGATTACAGATGTGAATAATGATGAAGATCATATTGAGGAAATGACAAGGACCATCGAAGATGAACTTTGTGAATGCCCAAAATTGTTTGAGAAGATAAAAAGTTATGCAAAGATGTCATTGTATGCTGGTTACACTAAATATACAGCATTGGCAGCCATATTAAAGCTGTAAAATTTGACAGCAGACAATGGGTGGAGTGATACCAGTTTTACCAAACTACATTCTCTCATGAATGACATTCTCATAGAAGACAATGTGCTCCCTAGATGAACATACGATGCCAAACGAATGCTACGCTCGATGGGTATGATCTTTTAAAGAATACACACCATCCCGAATGACTGTATACTGTTTCTCAAGGACCAAAAATCAATTAATGAATGCCCAAAGTGTGGTGCTTTTCGATACAAGAGAGATGAATCCTGTCCTACTAAAGTAGTATGGTACTTTCCAATCATTCCAAGGTTTACACACCTATATGGAAGTGAGGAGACTGCAGAACAATTAACATGGAATGTTGATACAAGAATTTAATATGGGATACTACATCACCTGGAAGACTCTCCTCAGTGGAAGAGAATCGATCATGAGTATCCTGAATTTGGAAACGAGTCAAGAAACATTCTTCTTGAATTATCTACAGATGGAGTGAATCCTTTGGTTTTTCAAATAAACAGTCACAGTACATGGCCAGTTATGTTGATAAATTATAACTTACCACCATGGTTATGCATGAAACTAAAATACATCATGTTATCTATGCTTATATCAGGTCCAAAACAACCACGTAATGATAGTGATGTTTATTTAGCTCCATTGATTGATGATTTGAAATTATTGTGGGATTCAAGTGTTACATTGTATGATGATTATATAAGGGAAGATTACACTTTGAGATTCATGTTGTACTCGATGATAAATGACTTCCCTGCTTATGCAAATTTGTCAGGATATAACATTAAAGGAACTCAAGGTTGTCCCATTTGCGAAGAAGGTACACAATCAATTAGGTTGAAACATTCTTCAAAAACCGTATTTCTAGGACATCGTTGATTTCTACCACAACGAAATAAGTACCGTTCTTGGACGACATCATTTGATGGAAGTTCAGAAGAACGTACAAAACTGTTTCCACTAACAGGAGATCAATTGTTTGAAAAAGTTAAAAATGTGGACAGAACATTTGGTAAACAAGCTTCGAAAAACCTTACAAAAATCAGTTGGAAAAAGTGTTCAGTTTTTTTGAATTACAATACTAGAATTGTATGTTTGTAAGACATTTTCTTGATGTTATGCATGTAGAAAAAAATGCATTTGATAGTGTCATCGACACGTTGCTAAATACATCTGGCAAAAGAAAAGATATAATTAAGGTTAGGTTGGACATGGTTGAGATGGGAATACGAGAATAGTTGGCACTAAGGAAGGGTGAAAAACGAACATTTATTCCTATTATTTCTTACACTCTTTCCCGGAATGAGAGATATCAGTTTTTCAACTTCTTGAATGACTTAATGGTTCCAGAGGGGTATTCGTCAAATATCAGTAACCTCGTGTCAATGAGCGACTTGAAGTTAAATGGTCTGAAATCACATGATGGTCATTTTTTGATGCAACGTCTCATTCTAATTGCTTTACGTTGCATTTTTCCCAAGAATGTCCACCATACATTAACAAAACTGTGTTTCTTCTTCAAAGCTATATGCAGTAAAGTTATAGACCCGGTGAAATTTCCAGCTATGGAAAAATAAATTGCCATCATATTATGTGAATTAGAAATGTTCTTCCCGCCTTCATTTTTTGATATGATGGTTCATTTGATGGTCCACTTGGTGATAGAGATTCGACTATGTGGTCCTGTACATTACAGATGGATGTACGCCATTGAACGGTATATGATTATTTTGAAAGGGTATATCAAAAATCGAAGTCGGCCAGAGGGTTGTATTGCAGAGTGATATATTGTTGAAGAAGTTGTTGAATTCAGTACCGAATACTTGTCTAGTGTGGAATGAATTGTCCTACCGAAATCTCGTCACACTGGGCGGCTTTAGGGTGAAGGAATTTCAGGAAGATAGGTTGTCACAATCAATATTACAGATCGGGAGCAGGTCTACATTTATGTTTTTCATAACAGTTTCGACGTTGAACAATATGTAGAAATCCACAATGAAATTTTTAGGCATTTGAATCCATCTAGGGCTGAAAAATGGATATTAGATACACATAATCGATAGTTTATAGGATGGATTCGATATCATATGTTTAAGAAGTCAGAGTAAAATCCAGAGTCAACTTCAGAACGACTTCGATGGCTAGATGGAGGACAAAGTGTGTATGCATTATATTACAATGCTTATGTAGTTAATGGTTATACATTTTATACTAATGAACATGATGAAGATAGTACCATGTAGAATAGTGGGTTTACACTTGTGGCTGAAGCGATGCATGTTTCTGGTGCTAAGGATAGAAATCCAATTTATGCGAATATGTCATACTTTGGCATCATCAAACAAATATGGTTGTTGGATTATACGGAATTTGAAGTTCTGATATTTCAATGCAAGTGTGTTGATAATAGGAGTGCTGTTAAAATAGATGATTTGGGATTTGTGAAAGTTTATTTCAGTAAGTAAGGGGAGAAAGATGAACCGTTTATAATGGCATCACAGCCAGTGCATGTATTTTATGTTTCAGATCCCACAAACTGAAACTCGTCAATCGTTCTGTTATTGACCAAAACAGATGAAGGGTTAGATGAAAATTCAACGGAAGATGTCCATTTCATTGGGACTTCTCATTCATTTTGCAGTGGTCCCAATGTAGATGATGTTTTGTATGTCAGAGGTGACCAGAATTAAGGGATATGGATTGTTGATAGAGGGGTTAAATCCCTTCAGCCTTTTAAAAAAAGGGAGTTCAATAATCAGGTTTTCTTATTTTAATATAGATTGTGTTAAATTATGTTATTATCTGTTAGCTGCTTCTTTTATGTGATCTAAATTAAATGTTAAACAAGTTCTGTAGATAATGACTTCTTCACCTGCTGATGCACCCAATCCCGAGACACAACAGGTCTCTCAACCTGTTGCAACTGGTCCCACTGCTGAGAGACAACTGGTCTCTCAACCTGTTGCAGCTAGTCCCACTGCTGAGGTATAATAGATCTCTCAACCTGTTGCAGCTGGTCCCAGTGTCGATGCTAGATCTTCATAGAAACTTTATGATGATGCATAAACCGGGGAAATGGTAGGCGATGAAACCCAGACGACAAAAAAAAATAGGTGCCCCGTAGTTTGACAGTTTTAGCCAAAATCCTTAAGAAAAAGCAAAAGGCGTCAAATATGAGGTGGGATGAAATAAAAGAGGCCAACATTTAAACCCCAACAAAGCCATGTTTAGTAGCTACATTGGAATCTTCACTCGAGAACGTGTGTCGATTGATGTAGAGTCATGGCTCTATGTTGTCAGCGGGTTGAAAACATTAATGTGGGAAGTTATTACGGTAACATTACGATATCATATATTTAATTTATTAAAATAAAATAAAATAAAATACTAATATATTGACTAACTCTTCATAATCTCTTGTAGAGTGCATTTATAGTAGATGTTTCGCACAAAGAATATGTATTAAGATTGGCAGGAAGGATTCATAGAGGCTTTCACACCATTTTAACGAAACATCATCTGAAAGATGTTGAAGGGAAAATCAAGCCTCACCCACCTCATCTTTATGCAGACTTGATATCCCAGTGAACGTGGGATGCATTTTTCAGTCATCCTGCGGAATAGAATTTTCATTTACATTGTGTTTAGTTACACATTGTGTAACGTTACATGTATTCATCAAGTTGATTGACAGGTTTTTATTTATGAAACAGTAACTGAGTGCTAAAAATAAAGAACGGGAAGCAGTACCAGTGTACCCCTACCGTAAAGCAAGGCTGGGGTACACTTCAATTGAAAAACAATTGGTACGTGTAGTAAAGGTACTGTAATAATTTTATGTGACATAAAACTACACTGTAACCATGTTTCTCTGTTTATGTGAAGATTGATGAAGAAAAATCCCAAGCCACTTCCATTCCACGCCATGTGCTATTGAAGGAGGCTCGTGTTAATAAAGAGGGGAAAATGGTAGATGAAAACACACAAAATGTGTGGAAAACATGTGTAAGTATGACATAATATAAATTATTTGGCTTTAAATCTATATTTCATAACAATGAATACTTATTTTTCCATATTTTTTATTTGACATAGTCACAGGAATCAACAACACCTGCACCAGATGCAGACATACTTTCAGCGGCCTTGAAACAGCCAGAACAGTATCGTTGCGTCAGAGGTGTGGGTTTTGAGGTGTCACCCCGGGCATATTTTCAGAAAAAAAAACTAGGATGAACAAACTAAATAATTGAAAGTAATGAGAGATAGAGTAGATAAACTTGGAGAAAAATTCCAATATAATGGAAAGATGCTAGCAAGTTTGAAGGAGGAGAGGCGAAGAGAACAAACAACTCAAGAACAACCCACGCGAGAAGATCCAAACCCACCCCCACCAGCTTTGAGGCGATACATTCCCCTCAAAGACCTGACTTAACCGATGTAATCAATGTTTTAATATTCGTTTCTGTTAAATGTGAATCACATAGACACTAATAACTTTAATGTAATGATATTCTACAGGGTGAAAATGACTATGATTTATATCTGTCAACTCCCACCCATCACCTTGTAGCGAGGGCTACAGTGTTCAATATGCAGAATGACACGCTACACTCCAGACCACTTCCAACCGATCACGTCAAAGTGTCGATTAAAGTAACTCATGAGCCGAGCGCTGAGCTACCCGTGCCAAATGACTTTGATGACATTCATATGGTGGAAAAAGCTGTTGGAACATTCGTTGCATGGAAGTCGAATCTTGTAAAAAAACATATCGACCAAGAGGTATTCATTTAAAATTCATATTTCCAGAAGAACCCTTAACATTAAATTAAAAAATGGTTAAACCGATGAATGTTCTTACAAAAGGAAAAAATGGAGGAGCTAAAACGAATGAGCGGCTACAAAGGATCAACTAACCGATCAAAACAATCTACTGAGAGCACGTTCACCCTGCCCATTCTATATCCACATTTAATATCATTGCAAGATCATGTGGATACAAAAATGATAGGCAGAAAGAGTCAAGAATTTTTTTGTGAAAATGATATGTATAGAAAGGAAACATTAGATTTTGTTAGTTCAGATGTTGTTGCTGAGATCATCACATACGACTAGCTTGGTGCCTCGGTTATAAATGTATACATGAGGTATGTTTTCATGATTTGATTTTAAAGAAGCTGATATACTTTGATAATTATTGGTAAATAAAACTCATATTTTTCGCAGGCGAATATATGAAAAACAATTGAAGGGATTTTCCCATGAATACAAATTTGGACTCGTTAGTCCTCCCACCATTTCTACACAACGATACGAAATAGATTCTGATTTTCAGGCTGAATTAATGTCAAATCTGCTCAGAAAGTTTCAATGCATAATTACGACTGATAGAATCTTTTTAATACCAACGTTGTAGGGGTATAACTCTACATTTTAATCATATCAATTATATTTTAATTTTTATCAGTACTTATTCTTTTTTGTGTTTTTAGGGATCATTGGAAGCTCATTGCAGTCAATTTGGATACTCCAATGATTTATTTTCTGGATTCAATGCATGGATATCCAATAAACCGAAAACACATGATGGTGATTTTCAATTTGTAATATACTAGATCCAAAATTTTAGAACTAAATATCTAGTTATATAATTTATTTTATCTTTTAATGAGGATTTTGTTATGATAGGGCAATGTATGAATATCGTCTAAAGGTTGGAATGAATCCAGGGCATAAGGACTACAATTCCCACAAGATCTACACATAGAGAAGTATATAGGCATATATAATTATATTTCACTATCCAAATACATATCAAAACAAATTACTTATTTTTATCAATGTTTCTACAGTTTCTGAAACAAACAAACGACAAGGATTGTGGTTATTATGTTTGTAAATTTATGAGAGAGATTATATTTCATGAACAAACTAGCATCCCTAAAGAGGTATTTTTGAATATAATTACTACTTCATTTAAAATAATTATTAATCATTTGTGTAATTATATTTTTTCAGTACTACTATCACTGTTGGAAAAACTCATATTCAGAAGATGATATAAATGTGTTTAGAAATGAATGGGAAGCATACTTGATGGAAGAATGTAAATAGATATGACAATGAAGGTGAATTCCTAATACTTATGTTATCTTTATATGGTCATTGATATCTCCCTTTACACTTATTGAGCATATATCATCTCCCTTTATTATGTTTCATATCCTTAGATTAGTGAATTTCTACTACTTAGTTTGAAATTGACATAACTTTAGAAAACAACACAAGTGACATACGGAATACCCCGAAAACCTGTTCGGATTTCTTGGATAGATTAGTAAAATGATCCTTGAGTCGTTTTTGATGTGTAAAAATTGACCGCACCTCAATCTGACGCACGGCGTGACATGTATGGCTAAAAGTGTCTGATATCAGTTTCCAATTGAGATAAACTTTAGAAAACAACACTACTGACATATGAAATACTAAGAAAACACATTTTTATTGTTTTGATACTTTAGGACAATGATCCATGAGTCATTTGTGATGTGTACGAATCGACCACACCTCAATATGATGCACGGTGTGACCGGCATGCCTAAAAGTGTCAGATATCAGCTTCAAATTGGGATAAACATTAGAAAGCAACACTACTGACATACAGAATACCAAGAAAACTCATTCGGATTGTTTTGTTACATTAGGAAAACGATCCATGAGTCATTTGTGACATGTACGAATTGACCACACCTCAATCCGATGCATGGTGTGACCGGTATGGATTAAAGTGTCTGATATTAGTTTCAAAATGACATAAACATTAGAAAACAAAACTACTGACATACAGAATACCAAGAAAATACGTTCAGATTGTTTTGAAACTTTAGGAAAAAAATCCAACAGTCATTTGTAATGTTTATGAATCGACCACACATCAATCCGACACATGGTGTGACCGGCATGGCTAATAGTGTCTGATATCAGTTTGAAATTGACATAACTTTAGAAAACAACACAAGTGACATACGGAAAAATGAGCAAACACATTCGGATTGTTTTGATACTTTAGGACCACAATCCATGAGTCATTTGTGATGTGTACAAATCAACTTCACCACAATCTGATGCATGGTGTGACCGACATGGTTAATAGTGTCTGATATCAGTTTGAAATTGACATAACTTTAGAAAACAACACAAGTGACATACGGAAAACAGAGCAAACACATTTGGATTGTTTTGATGCATTAGGAAAACATTCCATTATTTAATTTTGACGTGTATGAATCAACCGCACCTCAATCCGACACAGGTTGTGACCGGCATGGCTTATAGTGTCTGATATCAGTGTGAAATTCACATAACTTTAGAAAGCAACACATGTGACATATGGAATACCAAGAAAACGCATTCAGATTCTTTTGATAATTTAGTACAATGATCCATTAGTCATTTTTGATGTGTATGAATTGACCGTACCTCAATCCAACACACAGTGTGACCGGAATTTCTAAAAGTTTCTGATATCGGTTTCAAATTGAGATAAACATTAGAAAACATCAATACAGACATACGGAATACCATGAAAATGCATTCAGATTGTTTTGATACTATAGAACAACAATCCTTGAGTCATTTGTGAATGTATGAATTGACCACACCTCAATCCGATGCACGGTGTGACCTGTATGGATAAAAGTGTCTGATATCAGTTTCAAGTAGAGATAAACTTTAGAAAACAACAGTACTGACATACGGAATACCAAGAAAATGTGTTCATATTGTTTTGATACTTTAGGACAATGATCCATGTAACAACCCAAACTTTTTAAATAGTATATTAACTTACTCATAATGATTTAATAGAGATGTTAATGGTTAATGCAGAAAGAGGAGTCAATGAAATCATCTGGTAGACTCGAACCTTATGAAGCCAACTTATCAGAGCTTTGGAAGGAGGTGGCATCTTTGGGCTTCGCTTTGGACCAAGCCCAAGCCGAACTCCAGCATGTCAAGCTGGAACGGAAACGCCTATGAGAGAAGTTCAAGATAGTAGAGATTACTACTAGGGAAATGTTATCTGTGCCTCCCTCAAATTCTCTCACCGTAGAACACCTTACACTTAAGTCATATGCTGGTGTTATAAGGGGCTATGTGACAAGACAGTAGCTTCTTTGTGTAATCCTTTGGGATAAATAAATTGATATTTCTTCCTTTAGTGATGTTTGTGAAATTTCAAATGTCCGAATAATTTTAGGATGTATTTTATTGATGAATTTTGGAAAAAAAATATTTTAAAATATTTATGTAAACCATAAATAATTAATGATGTGTAATGATTTTCAAAAAATGGTCTTCTGCAAAAGTGTTCACTAAGGAATTTGGAGTCTAATAAGATCAACATAATTTTTGATGAATAGTAAATTATGAATCGTGATTTTATGCTTACGATTAGTAATGTGACCAAATAGATTAGTAATTTCATTTAAAGAATGTTTTAATATAATTTAGACACCTTGATTAAGTAATGTGATTCAATAAAATGGTTAAATAATGGTTTCAGAAATTATTAATCAAGTATTAGTTTTTTCGGTTGAATAGGGTTTTTTATTTAAAAATTTAATTAAAAATAATTAGAAAATTATTTTTATAAAATGGACTTTATTTTTGAACACAGATCATCGATATTATCTTATGATAATTTTTTGGGATTTTTCTGAGAAAGATGAATTTTCAGTGAATAGTAATACTGCAGTTTTAGGGTTTCGGTATGTTAAATGACATCATAACTATGTCATGATGATTTCATTAGATATTTTAAGGGATGGTCGGCTAAAGGGGATGAATTACTGTGTGAGGTGTCCCAAGTGGCCAATACCAAGGGCAAATACCATGGGCAAGCCCATGGTTTTGCCAAAACCACTAATGAGGTGTCCCTTGGCTATTAATGCCTTGTCCCCTCACTTTCCATATAAATACCAAGCCCTCCATTCATCCATTCGACTCCAAAACCATCCTCAACGAAGTTCAGGTCTCCTTACCTCCCAAGGAGTCCTCCCAAGGTTCCCCAAATCCCTCAAGGTCCAAACCTTTGAGTTTTAAGAGTTACGTTTTAAGGTAAGGGATCCGACCTCTCTCTTTCTTTTCAAGTAATCTCTTTTATGTCATTTCTTTTATACTCCATGTTCGTATGTTGGAGGATTATCTTCTATATTCATATTACTACCATTTTCATTTTCATATGATGAGAGACCCCATCTTTATCTCATCAATTCTTTTTATGAATGATTAAGTGGCGCCGTTAGGCTGGTGAATTTTTAAGGGGATTCTTTAACCCATCTCATTCTTTTCAAAGTTCTACTTCCATGTCAAGTCATTCAAGTTCCTTTGTTAATTATGTTGGGGTATGATCTCTATATCTATCATATAGAACTCTTATGTAACATTATGAGATACCCTATTTGATCTTTTCAAATCATTTTTGTTGAAGTTTAAGTGACGTTGTTAGGCTGCCGAATTTTCATAAGAGAAATTTAATTTTTGTCTTCCTTCCATGTTTTTCATTTCAAATGGTATGTCCTCCAAATTTCATTACCATGTTCATATATCCTTATAATTCTTTCCCTATACTGTTTTATGGGTCATTTATAAATTTTTGACCCATGTCCCCTCTCTTTTCAATGTTTTCTAAAACCCCGAAACATAGCCGTTATGCTGCAGAATTTTCGTCTCAAAATGCCTCTCTCCTTTCTCAAAATTATTTTATGTTATAAAGTGAATACTCAAAGCTCTTATTTCTACATGTGTATTCACATATATATCAAAATATTCTATTTTAAATTCTGGGATTTACATACATGAGACCCACTCTCCCCTTTCGTGGGTTTAAAGCGACGTAAAGATCATGTCTTTAAAGCAGTTTTAAAACATTATGATTATGAAATGAAACTAATTTATTTTCTGCTATATGGGTTATTTATGAAATGTTTTATGATGATATATGTGGATCACATGATAATAATTTCAAATTTAAGGGTGCTCCCTGATAGCACTACAATGTATTGGGTAATGATGTAACCACTGGAGATTACAATTTTCACGATATCTTGGTGAATAACCTTCGTAATTTTCAAATCACACCTTGGGGATGGAACTTGGTGATATGTTCATGACTGTCTATGATAAATGATGTAGCCACATCTTAATGTTATGAGGAATGTTATTTTTATTATGATATGCCACATGATTTCTTTCTCATGCCTTAAAGTTCTTTTTCATGACATAGTTGATGTATCTCAAGTTCACATGTTAAATGTTTCTCTTGTTTCCCATACCGGGCCTTCTGATCACCCTTTCTTTTGATGTTTTTCCCCAGGTTATGAGATGCAATAATGAACCTAGTATAAACTTATGGGGAATCCTTCAAATTTTTTAAGAAGAATGTTTTATGTTGTTTTCATGTATTATGTTCCTGGTTTCCAAGACACTAAACCTTAAAGATGCTTAGTTTTGTGTAATGTAATGAAAGTTTATGTTATAAAAAGGTGGGATTTCATTGTTGGTATCAAAGGATGGTTTAGTTATTTGTGTAAATTATGATATAAATACTTCAAAAAGAACCCATTAGAAAAGATTAAATATAGGAAAACTTCCTGGTATTTTGGTAAGTATTGTGTAAGTGGGTTATCAAAGAAATACATCCCTGTCTGGATACGAGCGGGTAGAGGCGGCTCTGGCACAGATGTACATAGTGGTAAAACCCAAAAACACTAATTTGAGCTAGACTCGAATGGGAACTGGTGCATGATAACGGGCCTTGCTGCACTCTTGGTTACGATACTCCTGGGAGATATGTTTGGTTAATCACAAGATTTTTTTGAATCATTATGATGGAATTATAGAGAAGTTTAATTGTCTAAGCATGAAGTCTTAGTTAAAAGATTCAAAAAGGAAATAAGTTTCTCACTAAGGTTTTATACTTTTAGAAAATGGTGGGCAATAGGAGGAACCGTGAAGATGGTGACCGCAATGCACCATGTGCTGACTGCCCTGTAATGGAAGCCGGAATAGAAACATTCATGCAAATGATGAACCAACTAACTCAAGTTATGAGTAATAACTTGAATCATGCGGAGAGGCTGATCTCACCATGAAGGGAATAACATTCTGTTGAGTCCATTATGCGTCAACGACCACCAACATTCAGTGGATCTACTGACCAATTGGTTACAAAACAATGGATAAGCTCCATTGAAAAAATATTTTCTCTACTTCATTGTTCGGAATAAGAAAAATTCACCCTTGCTGTTTACCGCCTAGAGGGAGAAGCAGATCAACGGTGGTCACGGATCAAAAACATGAAGCCACGAGGAGAGATGGAAGCTATAGAGTGGGAAGAGTTTGGGGAATATTCTTTAATTAGTATTTCCCTCATTCGATAAGAAGGGGAATGGAGAAATAATTTCTTGAGATGAAGAATAAGGAGAATGAATCAGTTGGAACCTACAAGATGAACTTCACAAGGCTTTCCTATTATACCTCATGCTTTGTCATGGAACTTAATGGGAAGGTTGATAGATTATTTTGTGGACTACGACCTCATCTACGGATGAATCTAGCCAACGGGGACTATGATTGAAATGAAGAAATAGTTCGAAGTGCTATTGAAGTTGAACTAGAGTTTGGGGAGACACAGTGGTCTCACAAATATAATGAGAAGATGAGAAATATAGAACCAAGCCTGGGAATAATTTTTGATCAGGAAAGAGGTGGAAATCATATGCAACATGACACATGCAATAAATGTGGGAAGAAGAATTCAGGGAACTGCTTGATTGGAAGTGGTAAGTTCTACAGGTGTGGAAGAGAAGGCCATATTTCTCGGAATTGTCGTAGTGATGTGAAGCCTCAACTTCCCAACACTAACGATAGAGGAAAGATGGTTCTGGCCCTACCCGAAGTCAAATTCTTTAAGTGTGGACAGCTTGGGCACGTTGTTAATCACTGTCCAAATCCGAGTGTGGTGGAGGGGAATCACCATCATCCTCACCAAATGCCAAGGGAGCAAGGTCGTTCTTTTTCTATCATAACAACTGAAGTTGATGTTCCGAATGATGTGGTAGCAGGTACTCTTGTTGTCCTCTCAAAACTAGCAAGTACATTATTTGATTATGGTTCTACGCATTCCTTTATTTCTTCTATGTTTCCATGGAATATAGAATCAATCCCTGAACTGCTAGAGGTAGAGTTATCATTCAAGACTCCATGTGGGATTATCCTTGCATCAATAGTATTTAGAGACTCTAGTGTTTACTTTGATGAGAACAATCTTATCACAAATCTAGTAGTCATTCCCATGATGGAATTCGACATTACATTAGGGATGGACTGGATCTCAAAGTATAATTCTATGATCAAAAGAAGAAGTAAGGATATCTTAGTAATCTTGAATGAACGACCTACAATTATCTTCCAAGGAGAGATGTCCCGACCTGATCATTGTCTAGAAGAACCTCATATAGCCTTCTTTATGGAGTTAATCAGTGAGTATGAATAATTAAAAGGGAGTATACAAATAAAAGATGTTCCGATTGTTCGGGAATACATGGATGTGTTTCCTAAGGAGTTACCTGGTCCTCCCCCAGAAAGAGAGGTTGAGTTCTCCATTGAACTCGTACCTATATCTCAACCGATATCAAAGTCCCCTTCTATAACGGAAAATGTGGAATTACTAGAGTTAAAGAAACAACTCCAAGACTTGTTGGAGAAGGGGTTAATCCGACCGAGTGTGTCTCCATGGGGATCACCAGTTCTCTTTGTGAAGAAGAAGGATGGATCAATGCGGCTATGCATTTATTATAGAGAACTGAACAGGGTCATAGTGAAGAACATATACCCTCTTCCAAGAATTGATGATTTATTTGACCAACTTCATGTGGCTCAATTATTCTCCATGATTGACCTTTGATCTGGTTATTATCAAATAAGGGTGAAGAAAGACGATATTCCAAAGACTGTCATCCGATCAAGATATGGTCATTATGAGTTTACTGTTATGCCCTTCGGCTTGACTAATGCTCCTGCTATTTTCATGGATTTTATGAATAGAGTCTTTAAGGACTACCTTGATAACTTTGTGGTAGTTTTTATTGATGATATTTTGATATATTCAAAAAGACGTGAGGAGCATGAAGATCATCTGAGGGTTATTTTTGAAAACTCTATGGAAGGAGAGGATCTTTGGAAAGTTCAGAAAGTGTGAGTTTTGGTTACAACAAGTGGCTTTCTTGGGGCACATCGTAACCAATGAATGAATCTCGGTTGACCCTACAAAGACAGTGGTTGTGGAGGAATGGCCTCAACCCACAACTGTACCTGAGATTCGTAGTTTCCTTGGTTTAGCGGGATATAATAGAAGGTTTGTGAAAACTTTTCACGGCTTTCTAATCCGCTAACCAAGTTGACTCGAAAAGGGGTTAAGTTCATCCGGAAAAAGGAATGTGAGGAATGTTTCCAAAAGCTGAAGAAGAGATTTGTTACTGCACCTGTGTTAACACTAGCCTCTATCAGAGAAAGATTCATTATTTTTAGCGATGCATCTCTGAAAGGGCTTGGGTGTGTTCTCATGAAAAATGACAAGGTAATTGCTTATGCATCTTGACAGTTGAAGATTCATGAGCAGAATTATCCTACACATGATCTAGAGCTAGTGGCCGTTGTTTTTTCTCTAAAGATATGGAGGCACTATCTTTATGGGGAGAAATGTGATATATACACCGAACACCAAAGTTTAAAGTATATTTTCACACATGAAAAAATTGAACATGAGACAAAGGAGATGGTTGGGGCTTATTAAAGACTATTATTGTTCAATTCATTATCACCCTAGAAGAGAAAAAAAAGTCACAGATGCGTTAAGCAGGAAAGACCCTTTTGTTATGGAAACAATGAGGATCTTACGAGATCCCTTGATTAAAGATCTAGTAAAGATGGACATGGGAATTATAAGGGAAGGGACATCATCAACCTTATCCCAAATTATTTCTCAACCTTCATTACTAGAGAAGATCAAGAAGGCTCAAAAAGAAGATCATTTGATGCAGGAGAAGTTTGAGGCTGTAAAGGATGGGAAGTTCCCTGATTTCAATATTGATCAAGAAGGTGTATTGAAATTTCATACAAGACTATGTGTTCCATCTATTCCAGAGACAAAGAAATAATTGATGGATGAATCTAATAGCTCTACTTTCTCTATACATCCGGGAAGCACTAAAATGTGTAAAGAACTTTGTGATCATTATTGGTGGGATAACATGAAGAGGGAGATTGCTGATTACACTACTTGGTGCCTGGTGTGTCAGCCAGTAAAGGCATAATGACAACTTCCTAAGGGGGTATTACAACTACTACCCATACCGTCATGGAAGTGGGATAATATCACAATGGAATTTGTCACCGGTCTCCCAAAAACATCCAAAGGGAACAATGCGATATGGGTTGTAGTGGACCGTCTCACCAAGACCTCCCATTTTATCTTTATTCGGGAAGATTTCTCTCTGGATCAACTTGCCAAGATATACGTAAAGGAAGTGGTAAGGCTACATTGGGCACCACTATCCATCGTGTCTGATCGTGATCCATGATTCACATCCAAATTCTGGAGAAGTCTTCAACATTCTATGAATACTGAATTGAATTTTAGTACGACCTATCATCCTCAAACATACGGCCAATATGAAAGGACTATTCAGACACTTAAAGACATGCTGAGATTATGCTCAATGTAATTTAAAGGTGGATGAGATCAACACCTCCCATTAGTTGAGTTCCCCTATAACAACAGCTTCCATTCGAGTATTTAGATGGCACCCTATGAAGCTCTATATGGAAAGAGATGTAAAAATCCATATTGTTGGGATGAAACTAGTGAGAGAAAGCTTCTTGCGACTGATCTTGTGCAAGAGATGATAGAACAGGTTCATGCCATCCAACAACACATAAAGGCTGCTCATAGTCAGCAGAAGAGCTATGCTGACAACCGTCGAAGGGACTTGGGGTTTGGTGTTGGTAACAAAGTCTTCCTTCGAATTTCTCCATGGAAGAGAGTCATGTGGTTTTGGAAGAAAGGAAATCTCAGCCCGAGGTACATTGGCCCCTATGAAATCCTTGATTGCATAGGAGCAGTGGCCTATCATCTAGCACTTCCACTGAACCTAGCTCATGTTCACGATGTCTTCCATGTATCTCACTTGAGTAAGTACATACCGGACCCTTCGCATGTACTAAACCCAAAGGTGGTACAACTGGAACATGACCGCTTTTATGAGGACCATCTTGTGGAGATCTTAGACCGTAGAGACAAGGTTCTACGAAACAAGACCACCCACCTTGTGAATGTGTTGTGGAGGAATCATAAATATGAAGAAGCGACTTGGGAGCCTGAGGAAACAATGAAGAAAAAGTACCCTCACCTTTTCGACTAGGCCTCAAGTATAAAATTTTGGGGACAAAATTTCTTAAGGGGGGAAGAATGTAACGACCGAAATTTTTAAATAGTATATTAACTTACTCTTGATGATTTAATAGAGATGTTAATGGTTAATGCAGAAAGAGGAGTCGATGGCTTCATCCAGTAGACTCAAACCTTATGAAGCCCACTTATCAGAGCTTGGGAAGGAGGTGGCATATTTGGGATTTGCTTTGGACCAAGCCCAAGCTGAACTCCAGCGTGTCATGCTTGAATGGAAATGCATGCGGGAGAAGTTCAAGTTAGTAGAGATTACTACTAGGTCAACGTTATCTGAGCCTCCCTCAGATTCCCTCACCATAGAACACCTTACACTTAGGTCATATTCAGGTGTTATAAGGGGATATGTGACAAAACAATAGCTACTTTTTGTAATCCTTTGGTATGAATAAATTGTGATTTCTTCCTTTAGTGATTCTTGTGAAATTTCAAATGTACGGATAATTTTAGGATGTATTATACTGATGAATTTTGGAAAAAAAGATATTTTAAAATATTTATGTAAAAAGTAAATAATTAATGATGTGTAATGACTTTCAAAAAATGGCCTTCTGCAAAATTGTTCGTTATGGAATTTGGAGTCTAATAAGATCAACTTAATTTTTGATGAATAGTAAATTATGAATAGTGATTTTACACTTGGGATTAGTAATGTGACCAAATGGATTAGTAATCTAACTTAAAGAAAGTTTTAATATAATTTAGACACCTTGATTAAGTAATGTGATTCAATTAAATGGTTAAATAACGGTTTCATAAATTATTAATCAAGTATTAGTTTTTTCGGGTGAATTGTGTTTTTTAATTAAAAATTTAATTAAAAATATTTATAAATTTATTTTTATAAAATGGACTCTATTTTTGAACTCAGAGCATCGATATTATGTTATGATAATGTTTTGGGATTTTTCTGAGAAAGATGAATTTTCAGTGAATAGTAAAAATGCAGTTTTAGGGTTTCGGTATGTTAAATGAAATCATAACTGTGTCATGATGATGTCATGAGATATTTTAAGGGTTAGTCGACTAAATGGGATGAATTATTGTGTGAGGTGTCCCTAGTGGCCAATACCATGGGCAAATACCATGGGCAAGCCCATGGTTTTTCCAAAACACCTAATGAGGTGTCCCTTGGCCATTAATGCCTTGTCCCCTCAGTTTCCCTATAAATACAAAGCCCTCATCTCATCCATTCGACCCCAAAACCATCCTCAACGAAGTTATGGTCTCCTTACCTCCAAATGAGTCCTCCCAAGGTGCCCCTATCCCTCAAGGTCCAAACCATTGAGTTTTAAGAATTACGTTTGAAGGTAAGGGATCCGACCTCTCCCTTTCTTTTCAAATAATCTTTTTTTATGTCACTTCTTTTATACTCCATGTTCTTATGTTGGAGGATGTTCTTATATATTCATATTACTGCTCTTTTCATCTTCATATGATGAGAGACCCCATCTTGCTCTCATCAAATCTTTATAAGAATTTTTAAGTGGCGTCGTTAGGCTGCCGAATTTTTAAGGGGATTCTTTAACCCTTCTTATTCTTTTCAAAGTTCTACTTTCATATCAAGTCTTTCAGGTTCCTTTTTTAATTATGTTGGGGTTTGATATCTATATCTATCATAAGTAACTCTTATTTTCAAATGATGAGAGACCCTATTTGATCTTTTCAAATCATTTTTGTTGAAGTTTAAGTGACACCGTTAGGCTGCCGAATTTTCATAAGAGAAATATAATATTTGTCTTCCTTCCATGTTTTTCATTTCAGATGGTATGTCCTTAAAATATCATTACCATGTTTATATATCCTTATTATTCTTTCCCTATACTGTTTTATGGGTCATTTATGAATGTTTTACCCATGTCCCCTCTCTTTTCAATATTTTCTAAAACCCCGAAACATAGCCATTATGCTGCAGAATTTTCGTCTCAAAATGCCTCTCTCTTTTCTCAAAATTATTTTATTTATAAAGTGAATACTCAAAGATATTATTTCTACAGGTGTATTCACATATATATCAAAATTTTCTATTTTAAATTCTGGTATTTACATACATGATACCCGCTATCCCCTTCCGTGGGTTTAAAGTGACGTAAAGATCATATCCTTAAAGTAGTTTTTAAAACGTTATAATTATGAAATGAAACCCATTTATTTTATGCTATATGGGTGATTTATGAAATGTTTGATGATGATATATATGGCTCATAGGATAATAAATGCAAATTTAATGGTGAACCCTGATATCACTCCAATGCATTGGGCAATGATGTATCCACTAGAGATTACAATTTTCACGATATTTTGGTGAATAACCTTGTTAATTTTCAAATGACACCATGGGGATGGACCTTTCTGATATGTTCATGATTGTCTATGTTAAATTATGTATCCACATATTAAAGTTATGAAAAAATTTATTTTTATTATGATATGCCACATGATTTTTTTCTCATGCCTTAAAGTTCTTTTTCATGACATAGTTGATATATCTCAAGTTCACATGTTAAATGTTTCTATTGTTTCCCTTACTGGGCCTTCTGCTCACCCTTTCTTTTGATGTATGTCCCCAGGTTATGAGATGCAGTAATCAACCTAGGATGAACTTAAGGATAAGCCTTTCTAGTGTTTAAGAAGAATGTTTTATGTTGTTTTCATGTATTATGTTCCTGGTTTCCAAGACACTAAACCTTAATGATCCTCAGTTTTCTGTAATGTAATGAAATTTTATGTTATAAAAGGCGGGATTCCATAATCCATGAGTCATTTGTGATGTGTACGAATATACCACACCTCAATCCGACGCATGGTGTGACCGGTATGGCTAAAAGTGTCTGATATCTATTTCAAAATGACATAAACATTAGAAAAGAACACTACTGACATACGAAATACTGAGAAAATGTGTTTAGATTGTTTTGAAACATTAGGAAAATGATCCATGTGTCATTTTTGATGTGTAATAATTTACCAGACCTCAATATGATGCACGGTGTGACTGACATGGCTAATAGTGTCTGATATCCGTTTGAAATTGACATATCTTTAGAAAACAACACAAGTGACATATGGAAACCGAGAAAACGCGTTCGGATTGTTTGGATATTTTAGGACAATGATCCATGGGTCATTTGTGAAGTGTACGAAATGAACGCACCTCAATCTGATGCATGGTGTGACCAGCATGGCTAATAGTGACTAATATCTGTTTGAAATTGAAATAACTTTAGAAAACAACAAAAGTGTCATATAGAATACTGAGCTAACGCGTTCGGATTGTTTCGATACTTTAGGACAATGATCCATTAGTAATTTGTGACATGTAAGAATTTACCGAACCTCTATCAGATGCACGGTATGACCAGTATGACTAATAGTGTCTGATATCAATTTCAAATTGAGATAAACTTTCGAAAACAACACTACTGACATACGTAATACTGAAAAAACGCATTTGGATTGTTTTGATACTTTATGAAAATGATCCATGAGTCATTTGTGATTTATACGAATCGACAAAACCTCTATCTGATGCATGGTATGAACGGTATGGCTAAAAGTGTCTGATATCAGTTTGAAATTGATATAACTTTAGAAAACAACACATGTGACATACTGAAAACCGAGCAAACACGTTCGGATTGTTTTGATACTTTATGAAAATGATCCATGAGTCATTTTTGACGTGTTCAAATTGACCACACCTCAATCTGCAGCACGGTGTGAATGGAATGGCTAATAGTGTCTGATAACAGTTTGAAATTGACAAAACTTTAGAAAACAACATAAGTGACATAAAGAATACCAATCAAATGCATTATGATTGTTTTGATACATTAGAACAATGATCCATTAGTCATTTGTGACATGTATGAATCGACCACACCACAATCCATCGCACTATGTGATCGGTATGGCTAAAAGTGTATGATATCAATTTCCAATTGAGATAAACTTTAGAAAACAACACTACTGACATATGGAAAACTGAGAAAAAATGTTCGGATTGTTTTGATACTTTAGTACAATGATCCATGATTTATTTGGGACGTGTATGAATCTACCAAACCTCAATCTGACACACAGGGTGACCGACATGTCTAATAGTGTCTGGTATCAGTTTGAAATTGACATAACTTTAGAAAAAAACACAAGTGACATATGGAAAACTGAGAAAATGCTTTTGGATTGTTTTGATACTTTTGGACAACAATACATGAGTAATTTGTGACATGTAAAAATTGACTGCACCTCAATCCGATGCACGGTGTGATCGGCATGGCTAATAGTGTCTGATATCATTTTGAAATTGACATAACCTTAGTAACCAACACAAGTGACATATGGAATACCAAGAAAATGAATTTGGATTGTTTTGATAGTTTAGGAAAATGATGCATTATTCATTTTTGATGTGTACGATATGACAGAACCTCAATATGATGCACGGTGTGACCGGTATGGCTAAAATGTCTGATATCAGTTTCAAATTGAGATAGACTTTAGAAAACAAAATTACTAACATACGGAATACTGATCATACGCTTTAAGATTGTTTTGATACTTTAGGAAAATGATCCATGAGTCATTTGTGACATGTACGAATCGACCTCACCTCAATCTGACACCCGGTGTGACCGGTATGGCTAAAAGTGTCTGATATCAGTTTCAAAATTACATAAACATTAGAAATCAACACTTCTGACATACGGAATACCGAAAAAATGCATTTGGATTGTTTTCATACTTTAGGACAATGATCCATGAGTCATTGTTAACATGTACGAATTGAACGCACCTCAATCCGACGCATGGTGTGACCAATATGGCTAATAGTGTATGATATCAGTTTGAAATTGACATAACTTTAGAAAACAACAGAAGTGACATATGGAAAACCGAGAAAATGCATTTGGATTGTTTTGATACATTAGGAAAATGATCCATGAGTCATTTTTTACGGGTTCGAATTGACCGCACCTCAATCCAATGCACGGTGTGACCGGTATGGCTAAAAGTGTCTGATATCAGTTTCCAATTGAGATAAACATTAGAAAACAACATTAATGACATAAAAAATACCAAGAAAATGCATTCGGATTCTTTTCATAATTTAAGAAAACAATCCATGAGTTATTTTTAATTTGGAAAAATTAACCACACCTCAATCTGAGGCACAATGTTACCAATATGGATAAAAGTGTTTGATATCATTTTCAAATTGAGATAAACTTTAGAAAACAACACTACTGAAATACAGAATACTGAGCAAATGCATTCAGATTGTTTTCATAGTTTAGGACAATGATCCCTGAGTGATTTGTGATGTGTACGAATTAACCGCACAACAATTAGATGCACAGTGTTACCGGTGTGGATAAAAGTGTCTGATATCAGTTTCAAATTGAGATAAACTTTAAAACATAACACTAAAGACATAAGAAATACCGAGCAAACACATTCATATTATTTTGATACTTTAGGACAATGATCCATGAGTCATTTGTGACGTATAAGAATTGACCGCACCTCAATTCGACACACGGTGTGACCGGTATGGCTAAAAGTGTCTGATACCAATTTCAAATTGAGATAAACTTTTGAAAACAACACTACTGACATACAGAATACAGTGGAAATGCGTTCGGAATGTTTTGATACATTAGGAAAATGATCCACGAGTCATTTGTGACATGTACGAATCAACCACACCTCAATCTGATGCACAGTGTGACTGGTATGTCTAAAAGTGTCTGATATCAGTTTCAAAATGACATAAACATTAGTAAACCACACTACTGACATATGAAATACCGAGAAAACAATTTTATATTGTTTTGATACTTTAGGACAATGATCCATGAGTCATTTGTAACGTGTACGAATTTACCGCACCTCAATCTGATGCACAGTGTGACCGGTAAATCATTTCATTAGATAAAGGATCATTATTTATTAAATGAGATAAATAATCAAAAAACATATTGATTTTAAATTATTCCCTTTCATTGTTATCAGTATGAAAACATTTCAGTTTAAAATTTCATATTTTAGTTTCATATTTCCATATTAGTGTGTTCTTTCATATTACTGTTTTAATTTATTTAATTATTTCATTACTAACATAATATTTGTTTTCTTATATAGGTGAATTTTTTTCCATGAGTTCAGATGCTTTGTTCGGCAACAAATGTCGTGAACGAACATATTTTAGAGTAGAACACAAATATCAAAGGATGAAACATGAATCTTTATAACTGTTGTTGAATAATTTTAATTTGTTACCATGTAAAAAAATGTTTGAAACGTATATAGAAGTGTGTTTTTTTTGTATTCATGATGTTAAGTAAATGTATATACCGTTGTCTGTCCAAATATTTTGTGCGGGTGCTATTTTTTGCAGGTGTGTATGTACTATTTGTGCATGTATTTTGGTGTGCAGGTGTGCAGGTTCATTTTTGCAGGTGCAGGCAATGGTGCCTTTATCAACTCTTTTTTTGAAAGTTGATAAAGGACACCTTTAACAGCGCTAAAAGAGCGCTGATAAAGGACCCCCTTTATCAGTGCTTTTCGGAGCGATGATAAAAGTTACCCCCCTTTTATCTAAGTTGGCATTAACAGTGCTTTTCAAGCATTGTTAATGCCGGTTATTAGCACTGATAAAGTGCCATGTTTTAGTAGTGTCGGTTTTAGAACCACCTACTGACGTATGGTGAAGCTCCTAAGTCTGTAACCATCTGGCTAACCTAAACTCACCAATCCAGTGGCAAAGCCTTCTTGGACCAACAAAAAAATATAGGGGCACCAACCTATGTAATCGGGGTTGATCGACAACCATCACTCAATCATATAAAAGATTCCCATGAACCCATGGTGGTTACAATAATACTGTGTAGGTAGGAATTCCTACACACGTGTGACTCATCCAATTGCTCTTACCTTCCCTAGTGATAGACACATCCGATACATTCACCCATAAAGAAGTACACTAGATTGGAGTTCCTCATATACACATTCAGTCGTCTCACATTAACAAAGTGCCAACCGGGCCATCATACCATGAAAAACATTAACACCATTTGAAACCTTTTGTCAAAATAAAAAAATTTGTTAAATGGTCATACAAAAATCAAAACATCATCATTTCAAAGAGTCCAGACAAATGTTACATTAAATCTGAAAGTTCCAAATAGGTTGTTGCGTTACATAAACAATTAAATCACTTCATTGAAAACAAAAGTGTTTCAAAACTGTCCATTGGATTTACATAGCCAAAACATTACCCAAAGTATCACAAAAACCGACTTTTCATTTCGATTTTCAAACGATCATATTCTCAAAGGCTTAATTTCAATCCATTTGAGAAACCCCACAAAAAAATCCATTTAAAAATACAGAATCAATTTAACAAAATTACCATTCACTTTTAATCCAAACCCAAATACATAAAAAAAGTTTCCAAATAAACTTCGCACTATTGGAATGATTTAATAATCCATGTGAAAATTTTATAAAAAAAATTGAAAAATTGTATCACAAGTCTTTAGATGCGAAACCCCCACTCAAAATCCCCATTATGAATTAAACACAGACCAACACCATACCAAAACACAACACGCACCAATTTCATAGTTGAATAAACAAATTGAACAATCTATGAGAAGTCGTTAAACAACGCAATATGTTTTTTTATCAGAAATGCCCCTTACTTATAAACATGCATCAAATACTAGACACAAACTAAATTCCTATTAAAACTAATTTCTCACCAAATTAATTAATCACAAGAGAATCTAAATTAATTTCACAGGTAAAATAATTTATTAAATAAACACAATTCTGATAAAATAAATTAATGTAAAAAACATGGTAAATTAATTAAACAAGAAAAATTGGTTCATCGAATAACATTTATATACAGAATTACCTACACACAATTCAAGACTTATTTCAAAACTATTCTAAACAATTTAAACTAACAAAAGTACTTTGCAACAAACTAAGAACAATACTTATGGAGGTTAAAAATATATTTAAAAAATTATTTAAAACATGTTTGTGTCTTGAGCTGTGCGGAAGAAGGAAAGATTTGGAAACCGCCTACCTCAAAGTCATGTGGCCGTGATGCCGCTTCAAAGGCAGGAATAACAACCTTCTCCGGACCAACCACAAACATAAAATCACAAGCCAAATGATCCAATCAACACTATAAATGTTGGTGTTTGGGAATCATAAATAAAAAAAATCATAAATAGGAAGAGTAAAACCACATGTGAGGATGGGTTTGCCATAGGATCACTAGATACCTGGGTTAGGGTTTACCGGAAACCACATGAGTAGGGGGGATTGGGTCTCCAAATAACATGTGATTATGGGGATTGGGATACCATGAAACAGGGTACGAGAGGGGGGGGGGGGTCATCTGGTCAGAGTGGCCAGGAAAAGGAAGAGGGGAAATGGTAGGGGCAGAGCGAGGACCTATGGGAGAAGGTGTGTATGGAATGAATCTACGTGGAATATCTACCCAGTGGGGAGGATGGTAGCTGACAAGGGGTTGTGGGGTCTTCTAGAGACGGTGTAGGTGGATCGGGGGTGGCGAGTAGCGCTGCAGTTCGGGGTGGCTGACACTGGCAAGCGGGCAAGGCAGAGGCGACCAGGAAGCGGGAGGAGGTCAGCTGGTCGGCTGGGCGCTGGATTGTGGCAGGCGGAAGGAAGATTGGAAGGAGTTGGGGGCCATGGACAGGGGGTACGCAGTGTGGGCAACGAAAGTGGAGGGGGGGCTTGGTGCACCATGAGGGTAAGGGGAGAAAGGGGGGAGGGCTCCCTGTAGATTATGGTTTACTGTTTCTTTTTTTCATTTTATTATATGAATAACAACAACAACAACAACAACAACAATAATAATTCATCAATAATAACAATACCATCAATATATTAATAAAAATTTTAATAAAATTTTTTCTTAAAAACAAAACAATAATTATTGTAATAATAATAATAACTATAATAAATATAATATTAATAAAATTTTATGACAAATTTAAATAATAATAATAATAATAATAATAATAATAATAAGAACAATAATTAGAGTAATAATAATGATAATTTGAAATTGAACGACACTAGGGCTGGTTGTGTGGCTACCGCCAACAACACAGTGACCGCACATAGGTCCAAAACCAATTAGAAAAATTAAATGATGATGATTCTAATCCAGGACCCTTCATAGACCATGACATGAGGACCAAGAACCATGAATTAATAAAATAAAAATAAATTTAAAAAAAGATGGTGTGATATGATTGAAATTTATAGAGTTAAAAATTGTGTGATTTTAATATATGTATATAATTTACAAATATATTTGATATCCATAGTGGTGTGAATTTATTTGTATTATGTATTTTCCTCCAAAAAAATTAATTGGTTATTTTATGATGATGGTTATGGATAGTGTTTTCCCATTTAGGGGGACTTCTGATTGAATAAATTCAATATAAAATTATCTCCTGTGAATATTAAATTATATTAATCACAAATAAAATGTAATTCATTAAATAATTTAGATAGATATATGAGATCTTGGGTTTTGAAAAATCAGCGAGTTAATGTTATTGAATATGTAGTTCCTGATATTGAGATTCATGAGGTCATAATTCTATCCATTATAATATTTCATTAATGAGGTATGGTTAAAAAATCATCCTATAAAATTAATAAAATTTAGAAGTTTAATTTAAGGTAGTGAAATTTATTATTTAATAAATATTGAAAAGTAACATGAAGGTGGAGAAATCTACTCTGATTTGAATTCGTTTAATATATTTTTTGAGTTTACTAAATGAGATTACTTGAGAATATTATTGAACAGCCACTGAGAGGAAATAACAGATTTAACATCACTTTCTATAATATATTTCAACACCATTGATGTCAATGTTAACCATTATTGTTATCAAACTCAGGTATTTCTTATATATAGATATATTTTATTATCTTTTTGAATATTTACTTAAAAGGGTACTCCATAAATCACTCAAGAGAATCTAGTTTTACTCACAATTGATAAAAATATAATGTTTATAAGATAAAATATCATTTTAGTATTGAAACATAGAATTATTAGGACATTCCATTATTGTAGAATCTCAAAATAATGTGATAAAATTTCCTTTACATTGTTTGTCAATTAGGGTGAGAGTAAGATGGTTTGATATCAATATTCGAATTTAAATGGGTATTGAAAAAAAATCCAAAGGGGGATATTAAATTTGTAAATTGACTGTGATGAACAATGTTTTATTTGTTTTTAATGATATGTAAAATCATTTTGGGATAATATATGGATAAATAATGGAGAATTCAAAAATGATGGAGAATGATGTTTCTGATAAATAACTAGAATAAATAAAATTAATTCAATCCATGAAGAGATTTATCATTTTGACAATTAACAGGACATAATATTAATGGAATGGATGTCTCACAATGATGATGATGAAAAATTGAGAATAGTGTTCAATAGGTGCTTCAAATATAAATCCCTAGAAACAAGTGGAATCCATATATTCTTTATGAATGTTACTTTAAATGGAATAATGGGTCTACATTGTTACATCTGTTCCAAGATGACACCCAATGGATCCCCGAACTCGGTTTTCCAACAATTCCTCAAGCACATCTCCAAAAACTCCAGTGGAAAAGACTGGCAGGGAGGGCCTTGGTGTGTCAGTAGGGAGACTACTCTCTCATTACCATAGTATCAAATCGGAAGTCTAACATAATAAATAAGGGAAGATAAATAAACTATAGTCAACTAAAAGGAAGACAATAAAGACAGGTCTACATCACACTAACCATAAGTGTATCATATACAAAATTATTCACTTGAATCATGTTTCTAGAAAGTAGTGACATTTGGTACATGGAAATGTAATATAGTACAAGTGAAAAAAAGAAAAAAAATACATAAAAGGTATCCCAACATCACAGCCCTCAGCTTGTTCCTATGATTCCCTGCTCAAAATCCACAGTCAAATACCTATACCAGGGTGTTTAGCTCTATCATCTCCTGCAACAATGTAATCTGTTTGGGTCCCTGAGGTGCCCTAAATTGGGAGTGAGATAAAAATCCAAGTTGGAAACCACCCAGGTCTATATATTTTTACAGCAATTCTACCAGTACTAGAAAGTTTAAACATGATATTAATAAAAGTTAATGCCCATGGAATAAGTCTAATACAAGGTAATACTGAACAAACCATATGGCTACATGAACATTTTTCAGCTTCTAACATGAAATATATAGAAATGTAAACAAGTCACATGAGCACATCGTACATCCATCAATACAAAAAAAATCCACAGCCACACTGTATAAATAATTAAATAAATCCAACGACCTCGTCGTATAATTAAATGTATAATCCCATTTGCATTCCATATAGGGAAATATAAAATCCTATGGCCATGCCATATAGTGAAAATTAGAACCCAAGAACCATATCCATGGCCGCACTTACCATGGAATCCAATTAATAATTATAGACCATGACTTGCTGGATCCGTAGAGCTCGTCAAAGGAATTCACTTCGTGTCCTAGGGGCATCCCAGTGGAAAATTGTTTTAGGTACTGGTTGGGTACTAGGAACATGGAAATTGAAAATCCTATGTGATACTAATGAAGCCAAATGGACATGGTACCGATGCCTAAGAAATCCCACAGAATTAAGACCCAAGGGGTAGAGTCAACCCCTGGAAACCACTAACGCGTTCTAGATCCATGGAGACTAGTCCATCGCATCTATCATACCACTCCAACAAAGAATTAACTTCAAACATTCATTCTATGTTAGTATACCCATTCTCATAAACATAAAAAATCCATGAGTATTCCCACTCATGCAATCCACTTTTCAACTACAATGAATTTGGGCCTACACTCCCATATAGTCCATTTCACAAGGAATTAATCATTTATATCAGTATACCAATCAATATTATCCATTTAAAAATTCATTTACTATTTCAAACAGGTATACCCCCCAATATAATTCATTTAAAAATCCCACATAAATTAAAAAAGTATGGCATAACCGTATATAACAAGGCAAGGTTGTAGTACATCTCCTTACCAGGCTATTCAAAATCATTAAGACATGTAAAGGCTTCCCCTAACTGGGAAAGAATAAAAACACACACCTTTTGTAGTTTATAAAGGTATAGAAAATTAATTTCATGAATTTTCACCCCATGGGTTACCTTAAATTGAGAAACAGGTGCCAACATACCTAATCTCAACTTACGAGCATCCCCACTTGGTCTGCCTATAACTATTATAACAAACTCAGTAAAAAATTAAGCCTCACTGGAATGTATGATGGAAATTGAAAGGTATAAAATACTATAGAGAATCCAAAAATTAGAAACAAATTATGGCCCACATTCCTCACATCAGTTGTAGATAGCCCGTCCTTTATCATTCCATGATTCATTCGGGGTTAGAAGAAATCCATGCATTTCCAATGGGACAAAACACACTCAAATCAGAGTCCATATGGATTCTATATCTAATAAACAATTTTATAGGGTTTAGTATCTCAATAGTGATAGTAAATGATTATTTCCATCCAATAAAAAGAGCCTACTACCTCTATTGGTTTTAAAAACTCAGTGGGAAAGTACACTACGTGTAACTCCTGTATAAGATGTTTACTTCACGATTTTATTTTTTTTGGAAGAAAACCCATACATTTCGTGGAATACAAATACATTTCATGGCCATGAATTAAGTTAAGTGTAATTCATGTAAATGAAATGAACATGGAATACATCCATCCTTTTCCCTATTTTCCATTCTCTTTAAAATACAACTGAATCAGTGCATAACCCATCATAGGGTCAAAGGGAAAAAAGGAACATTACAACATTTTTTCTAAAAAGAAATGATAAAAACCTCATGAAAAACCTGGGATCATAAAATATTCACCCTTATAAGAATTATTCAATGAATTTCTCTTTGAATGGTGTTCAATATTCGTATGAGAACAATTCATTCCACTGAGCACCTATGACAGCCTCCCTCCCCCATGTATCTTACTTTAAACTGTTGTGCTACCATAACACTGATACAAGTGGAACAAATGGTCATTAGAGAAAGATTATGCTCCTATCAGTGATATGAATTATATTCTTCTCGAAGGAAAAATCAACCAGAAAAATCAACCTCATTGGGGTGAAAAAAATGTGAAATAGGTCTGAGTGATAGTGGCGTAGCTGAGATACATTGAAGATGTCATGCATGTATTAGTACCTCTAAGAAAACTGTAACTGATAGGCAACTAACCTGAATCTATTTATAATGTGGAATAGCATGACATATCTAAGTGAAATTTTACCTTATCTCCTAATCTACATGTGTTCCAACCTCAGTGAAACATGCAAGAAAATATAATCCCCAAACATGAACTCTAGAGGTCATCTGCGGCGATCAGTGTAAGACTTATGGCAAGACTGTGTAATAGCCATCAGCTTATAAACCTTACAGACCTACTCAAAAGTCTCATATATGAGACAATGTAACAATAATTCTACCTCTTATTCCCTTAAATTGCAATGTGTTTAATTGCATGACCTTCCATATAAATACTCATAATGTTCCATATGTATCGTTTCTTAATAATTATTATTGTAGGTGATTTTAACCAGGGGAATTCACCTCTCCCAAGGGCCCCTAAAATCCAATACATATGATCATGACATGACATATAGAATTTTAATCATAATATTGTTGAAACTCCTTTTCATCACATTGTCTAATGGAATGTAAAGGGAAATGACTTAGCACAAATTGATTCAGCCTTTGAAGAAAACATAAAAAACCGACAAAGGCATGAACAAGGCTAAAAATGCACATGCACCGCGTAAGTTCCCTCACTGTCTCGCAAGTATACTTGCACGCCACCAAATGGTCGCATATGTGACTTGCATGCCCTATTTGAAAACCGCTCGGGTTCTTGTCTAGCCTATAAATACCCCCGGAGGGCCCCCATTTCAGGAAGAATTTTTCCAGAATTCAGATTCAGAGCTATGAAAGAACAAGTCTCTTCTTCATGTATTCCAAACACATCTAGGGTAATTCATTACTTATAATGGAAGGTATAAACATGAGGAATAAGTTCTAAGTGTTAGAATTAACTAACACTTGTGTGCCTAAGTGTTTTACCCTTAAGGAAAATGGACACACTTGCGCGCCTCCTTACCTATTCATTGAAACTTGGACGCCACTCTTCTGGAAGTACCTTAGGATAATTCTAATGGATTTGTTCAAGGATCACCGAAGTATTGCCCTACTGGTTAACAATCGCGTAAGTACCCATGTGTTGCGCATCTATACATGCGCAACCAGGACTTGCGTGCCGACGCAGTACTTGCGTGCCTACCAGGACTTGCGCGCCCTTGTATTTTTTGGGTTCCCTTCCTGCCCATTTAGCCCCTCTTATGCCATTCCTCCTCTCCTATTCAAGATTCAATCTTCAAGACACTCTTCAAATCCATTTATGGAATGTTTTCTTGATTGACTTCCTTATCTGAAAGGAATTCTGTGGAACATTTCTCAAAACCTAGTGATTTTCACATCTTTGTGTCAATAAAATTAGAGATTTCATTCATTCAAGATCATCCTTTAAGATGATAGAACACTATTCATGGTCATCCTCATTAAGAGTATGCCCCATTTCCTCATTAATTTGGGCCTCATTTTCAAGAGTAACCCCAGTCGTAATTCCTCTTAACCTGGGCCTCCTTTTTAAGAGTATGCCCCAGTTCAAGTTCTCTTAATTAGGTATCCTCCTCAAGAGTAAGCCCCAAGTCCCCTAATCTGGACATCCTCCTTAGGAGTAAGCCCCAACCATAATTATTTTACCCGGTCTTCCTTTTCTGGATTAAACCCCAGCCTCAAATGTGGGCATCCTCTATAGGAATAAGCCCCAATTCCCTTAATTTTTCAAGTCCCTTAACCTGGGCCTCCTTCTCGGGAGTAAGCATGAGTCTTAATTTCACTTAACCAATCATAATTCCTTTTTTGATTTGGGATTACTTCTCTAGAGTAAACCCCAATCATAATTCACCTCTTAACATAGGCATCTCCCTTAGGAGTAAGCCCTAATATTAGAGTATCCAAATCTCCATGAAGCACAAATGCCTTTATGGAATTTGTTCATGGATTTCTTCCCTGATGTAAATCTTAATCCACATCTATTTTGTAGTCATACATACATAATCCCTACATCATTGCATGGCACAACTATCTTGTTTCACCAATACCTCTTGTTTCTCACACCGAGCATGATGCACATGAGCTTAGAGTGTAAGAGTAATCATGGCATCTTTTTTTGAGCCATCAATCATGCATAAACATCATACTCCCTTACTCGAACTATGTGGGTTCTGATTCTTTTTCCAAACAAAGGATATGTAGGTTTCCCGTATGTGGGTACAATCCCAACTCTGAAATAATCAATGTCATTGTGAATGACAATAAACATCATGTTCCCCACTTAGTGGCTTTAAAACCTGGATGGTCATCTTAATGACCAAGAGACTTTTATGTATTAAAGGATACCATTGAATAAGAATCTATATCAAATACAGATGATTTTCTATTGATGAAGAACCTAGAATACATAAAAAAGATTCTCAAAATTTCCTACATATCAATCATTGATTGTCAGATCTAAAGGAAAGCTCATTTTATACTTGGTAATATAAAAAGGATTCACAAAAATAACTTTAATCTATAAAGATAGTCCCGGAGTAGAAAATAACTCCCATCAAAACGGTTTGATGAGTCTGACCTCCCATCCTCTCGGACAATGTAAATTCCTAACCCTCATCAGTTCCCAACTAATGAGCGCCTACCTTTGGAAAGTAGGTTCAAATGGATATGGAATGATTGGATGTTTCTGATTCTATGAATAAACCTATTAGAAACCTCTTGGAATGTTTGAATCTTAAATCAATGAGATCAACCCAAATTCTAGAGGAAAAAATATGGTGAACCCGATGTGAAATTATTAACAATGTTAAAATGATGTTTTTCTTATTTGTTAGGACCCTATTTAAAACTCAATGAGAGGGCCAACAAAATAATCAATAACATATTTTCTCATCCAAAAGATGTAGTGGCCGGACTAATATTGATTATGTCTATTATATAAAACATGCACTTTTTTCCAAGATCATCTACATTACAGGAATGGATTCTCTTAAGTTCACACCCGTGAATACGTCTGCTGTGAAAACCTCTACTGCGAATGCCACTACTGCTACTCCTGCTGAATCGTCGTCCGCTCTGAGGAAGACATCACCTACTCAGTGTCTTCAACGCTAGGTATCAAATGAGATGGTTAAGGAGTACCGTCAAAATGGTACTATTTCAACTCTGGATGCTGCTCGACAAGCCCTCGAAGTCAATAATTCAACCTGGTCATCCTGACATCGACAACCAGTGATCAAGAAATAGGCGGTGCTATCCACTATCTCCAACCGTTTGGGGTCGTTATCCCCAGAACACAATCACCATTCACTCCCATATTCTGAGGAGGTGAATGAGAAGGTCCCTTAGGGCCTTAATTCAAGGAGACGGGAGTCCCTCCCAAGGGATCCCATCAACAATCGCTGCCAGAATCATGAGGTTGTGTGCCCTCAACATGTTGAGGGTATCGACTATAGGAGTTCGAATCAGGTTCCTTGAACCCAAGAAGGCAAGACGGATCGCCAAAGGTGAAATCCGGTCAACAGTGAAAAAGTTATCATCTCTGCCATATCCGGAGAATTCCACTAACCTAACTTGGTGGCAAGCAAAGAGCGATAACACACACCCATCAGTTTTAATTCCGCTGTCCAGAAGACTCGTCTGGAAGCATCACGCCAATCCCGCCAGGCAATTCTGGTGGAGTACTATAGGCAGGAACATACACCTGTTTATACATAATCCGCTAGTCACCAGGCTCGTCTGACTACATATGATGGAGCTCGTCAACCACATTCGGCGAAGTACAATCAGAACACACATACACCTACTAATATTGATCAAGCCTACCAAAAGTCTCACTTGGTAGTACTATGAGAAGTCAGTCGGAATGCTCCGAGGACAAATTGGAGTCAGACTCAACTCTCTGCCACCAATCATGAGTACTGTTAGGATTCACTGATAGGAAAAGCAGTAAAATACTAGGCACACACACCTACTCCAAGCACGGAATAGAGGTATATCCCCGTTATAAAAACTGACGTCACCAAGGATATTCTATCAATGGTGAAAGAGAAGAGGCAAATCCCTGATCATATTCTAGATGCTTTCCAGGATATTATAACAGCTTCAGCTGCATCTCAGGGAAAGACACTTAAATCTATCCCTACCAATGGAGTGACATATCAACAGTTCACTCCATAATAGACACACACATTTGTTCCAGTCCAATAGGGTTGTGGGGCATTCCCCACCATATCATACGGACAGCCAGGTCAGACACATACACCTGATTTTAGTGGAGATCATCAGCCTAACCTGGTCATCCCTCCTGATCAGGCACGTACACCTGCTCAGAGTATTCACTTTCATCAACAGGTGGTTTCCATGGAGAGTAAGAATGGGTCTACAAAGAAGACCCGCCGAACAAAGTTAAGAAATCAATATCCAATCTATAACAAGGACTTGCTTGATGCTGGAGTTCTTGATTCTCTCAGACAATTATCTATTGGAATCCAAGATTATACTCCCTCATTTCCCAATAGTGAGAACATTAATTTTGAAGGTCTTCAACAGAGACTTCCTCATGAAGGCTTTCTCCAGGATAGTTCGGTAGATCATGAAGTTTTACCTTCAGATGAGAGCTACAATAACTCTCTATGTGGCCAGAAGACTAAGGATCAAGATATCTCATATTTTGTTGTAACCCAGCATGGTGGTCCTCTCCATGATGATGAAGTTCGTTGTGAATGTCCTCTCCACAGTAGTGATGCACATTGCTTGGAAAATGCTCTAGTGGACAATGTAGTGCTGAGAAAGCCCTATTATCTTAAGGCACTTGAAAATGCGAAACCATTCATATCTGATGCTTCATCGCTAGAAGGTGATATACTTTCTCAATCAAAAGATAAACTAGGGTGTAGGTCATTCTCTGAACCACCCCTAAGTCATGCATCTTCTAGTTTAATCAGTGAATTCTCTGCCAATCCTGTTGAATCTGATGAAGCAACAAGGAAGCACCAGCTCTGGTCAATTCAGGTAGGTGAATCATTAGTGAATGATAAAAAGGAAATGATGAACAAGAGAAACAAACTGGCGAAAGGTGAAGTTCCATTCATGTTTTGGCCTCTGGCTGACTCTCAGTATGACATTCCAGATATGTTGATGGAAGATGGAATTCATGACATTCGTCTCAACATATGGAAAAATATTTGTCAGTTGAAAAAGAAAGTATTATCTTATGATGAATTTGAAAATCAAGTTAATACAATAGAAGGGTTACAATGTCAGATAGATTTTGAATCTCTATCAGTCTCTCGATATCCGAAGGCTGAAAAGTAGCAGAGATGCCTTCAATGTTCATGTCTTGGGAAACTAAGAAGATTGCGCCAGTTAATTGTCAATGCCCCATCGGGTATTCATGTCAGAAGATGGGGTGTTCATGGAGAACAACATTTCACTGTGCTCTCCAGTCAGCAAAGCCCGCTGAAAATGGTCTCATGCAATGTTATTGCCCGTGGCCGGCCACAGTCAATGGGTTTTGTTTGTAATCAAAAGCTTGCCAAAGAACATGCCTCAACTAGTTCTTCTCAAAATCAAGAATACAGAGAAGAAGTTGTTGAATTACTCCTATATCAAGCAAATGAGAATATTGAACATGCCTCTCATATGGAGAAAGCACATCATCAAGTGATAGAAGTGTCAGAAATCATCCAACGGTCTTTTGAGCCGGGTGATAAAAGTGGAAGTCGATTGATGCATGCAGCTAATTTTCAAAATAAGGTCTGCAAGATTCGGAGATCTTTTAAGAAAGTATATAACATAGAATATCAAGAGACACCCCAGCTTGATAGACTAGGGACTATTTTATCTCAACCCTAGGAATAAACAAATAGGATTCGAGGAGTTGATCAAAGATAGTAGGAACAGCCCCAGTCCACTAGACTGGGGAATTTTTTCAAATTAGCAATCCCCTCCTCAGCGAAAGTTGGTTTTATCTCGATTGGGGAAGAAGCCACAAGAGGAACAAAGACCATATTATCAGGAGATTCTATCTAAATTACAGTTCTCCAAGAAGTTCCTGAGGGATCGAATCAATGAAAGATAATGTCTCGTCAAGGGCATGGCAAAATACAATATCAAAGAAATGATGATAGAAGGAATGCGATGCATTATGAATCAACTAATGTCATCAGTGTCGTTTTTTCTGATCCACCAGATGAAGCTCACTCAGAGGGATTAAATGAAGAGGTTCCTGCTCAAGAAGTTGTACACACAGACACAAATGAACAAGGTGTGCGTACAAAAAATCAATGGCTTACACAAAATCTGGGTGTTTTTTCACTTAACCCACTTCCCCCTCTCTGAAAGGGATTCAACAAGGGGAAAGGAAAGAACCAGGTTACATACCCTTTCCTTGGAGAAGGCCAATTGATCTCACTAGATCAAATATTTGCACAACAAGGGTAAGAAATGAAGGAATTGAAGAAGATGAATGAAGAACTACTTCAGGGTCGTCTTCTTCCTAAGTGTGCTGGAGTCAGTCAGTCAAAAAAATTTCATGTTGATACTAAAATGGATCAAAAATATTCTCCTCTATCAGTACACCCTGACAGGTCTAATCCTACGGGTCAAGTGCAAAAATAATCGGTGGTGCTACCATCAGTTGCATTACCAGCCACCATACCTGTCCAAAATCCAATTATTTCACCTACCCAAGTCCAAGTTCACCTAGATGTTTATCAAAAGTTAATAACTACCATTGCTTCATTAACAGCTCGGTTAGAGACTATGGAAGGGAAGCGTGTGTAGGTTCAACCAGAAAAGAGAGCTTACCCTGAATGGGTAGATTCAATCTCTCCCCCATCAAGTTTTGGGAACCATTTTTTCCCTATTTTCAATAGATCAGAAGATCCTGAACAGAATTTGATGCATTACGTGTCTTATTGAGATCCTATGATGGGAACTCTAGAGCATTATAAGCAGTGAAACTCAGATTTATCATGTGAACCATGCAAGTACCATCTTTTGTCTGGTACACAAGCTTGCAATCCTGGTCAATTACCAGCTGGGAGGATATTCGTCAAAGATTCCATCTCCAATTCAGCTCATCATTTCCAAAGACAACAGTTTTTGATCTTACAAAATGTAAGAAAAGGGACAATGAAAGGGTCTCAGATTTCATTGCTTGCTGAAAGGGATTAACATATTGTCTAATCTTAGCACTCCCTCAAGAAAATTATTGCCAATCTATGTGGCAAATCTGTGTGATGAATTACAGACGCCATTGATTCCTATGAAATACATAGGATCGTTTTGAGACCTTACTTCAATTTCACAACAGATTGAATATTCTCTTATAAAGACTAAGGATAAAACTCATATCATTCTATCAGCTCCAGGAAGGAGAATGGGTAAATCAGAAACTGCTACAATTATGCTTAAACAAGCACATGTACCTACTTTTACTTCAAAACCTTCATCTTCTCGAAGGGCTCCACCTCTTGAGCGTCAACAACAGAGGATGTTTCATGAAGACGATCAAAGTGATCCAAGATGGAAACAATTTGAGGATTTGAAGAGAAAAACATAATCCTTCTGAAATGAACATGTTCGTGGTTACTTCATTTCGGCTCTGGAAAATAATTTGGTTCAATTGCCAAGGCCCAAGAGGCCAAATAAAGAAGGAGATGAAGATCGTCCCAACTATTTCCCCTTTCATCAAATGTTGGGTCACCCCATCCAGGAGTGTTTTGTCATGAAAGACCTCCTGCAAAATATGGTCGACTCGGGACAAGTCAAACGAAAAGGCTCATCAGCCTAGGTGGCATGTGTTACTGCTACAGTTCCAGAGGAAGAAGGAGAATGACAAGAAGTTAAAAGAAAAAATGAGCAGAAATATGATGATTGGATGGTCATAAAAATGATCGACAGATCTCATGCCATTTTGATAACACAATTGAAGAAACCGATTGTGCCTTCTACCATGAATTCCGAAGCAAAACCATCTCCATTAGAGAAAAAATACTCAAAGAAACGACATGATTCAATGAAATAAACAGAATCAGAAGAAGATGAGTATGTGTCATAGCCTAAGTTGTCTTTGAATATAGAATACTTCATTCCATCTACTTCAAATTCACAGGCACCGCCCCACCAAACGGAACAGCCAAAAAAGGCTAATCAGGAAGAGTATTCATCGGATGAAGAGTTGATTTTCGGTTCTGTTAATATGATTCAATTAGTAGTTCCATATGCCAGTCGTAGTTTTGATTTTGATGAGCCCAGATTCCCTATATCAAATAAAGGAATCAGAAGAAGTTCCAGAGGCTGAAGATATAGAGGAAGACATGGATCTTTCAAAGGTCACTATTCCAATTCTACTCCTGCTAGAACTGTGTATGCGACAGAAACCCGTGGTGGAGCCCTTCAATGAGCCCAACAAGAACAAGCAAGTTCTTCCACCAATATAAAATTCAGTCCTGGCATAGTTATTCTAGAGGATCAGTTTGGGGTTACACCTACTTCCTCTCAGTAAGTAAATAGACCTAATCGGTCTAATCTTCCATAGACAGGAGTATTACCAATTCCTATCCTAGTATAAGATGCATCAAATTCCAAAGCATTATCTTCCAAGGAACCTTCTAAACTACATGTTCCTGTTGGGAAACACAGACCATTGGATCAAATGTATGATATACTGAAACACATGGCCCAAGTACCGGCCAAGTTATTAATTCTGGATGCCTTTATTTTATCAAAGGATCTTCGGGAGGCACTCATCGAGGCTTTGTGAAGTCCTTAGGATTTTGAGACTAAAACTGTTGCAGCTGAAGTCTACCATCTAGAGAATAATCCAGCAGAATTCCATGCAGGGATACCTTTTACTGATGATGATGAAGATGATTTTGTGCATAGACATATTAGACCTTTGTACATATATGGCAAAGTTAATGGTGGAGAAATCCTAAGAGCTTTCATTGATAATGGTTCGGGATTCAACCTCTTTCCCACTCTTACACTTTGTCGATCGGGCCTCATGGAATCTGATTTCTCTCCTTCAACTATGTTGTTACAAGGATATGATAAAAATGAACAAAAACCACTACACAAAATTACACATAGAACTCAGTTTGGAGATCTTGTGTCCAATTCAGATTTCATGGTTGTTGATCAAGACTCAGCCTTCAACATCTTTCTTGGAAGACCCTTGCTACATCAACTTGAGGTTATTCCTTAATCACACCATTAGTGTCTCTTGTTTTGTTTCGATGTTCATGTTGGGACATTATATGTTGATAAATCCCCATTCAAGACATGTGAATCTAAATACATTGAGGCAGAATTCTACCACATGCAGGGAAATTAGAAGTCCACAACAAGGGATATTACCAAAGTTAATGCTCCGTATGGTTTGGAAAAGATTACAGTAAACCCATTAGCACATGTGAGAACATATTATGTGTTACCTATCAGTAAAATTGATAGGATAGACCCAAATAAAAATACTCTTATACAAAGATCCATAATGTCAATTACGGAAATTGAGCCAAAAAACATGGGAGAAATTGGTGAGGCACCAAGCAATGATGAAAGCTCAAATGGAGATGTCTTCATTTCATCTGCTGAAATCCAGAAAGTCTATACTTTTCCAACTAGGCCAGAATAAGATATAGCAAGCCCAAAGGTGAACAATGATGTCGATTCTCAATCCATCATCTCCTCTTTATTACCCAGGGATGAACCTTCATCATCAGTTGGGTCAGAAATGGAAGCCCCTTCTTCAAGATGTTCAAATTTTAACATCTCTCTTAATCATGTAAATTCTGCTTCATCATCTACTATGAAAGTAGAAATGGAAGAAATAACACATGCTAAAGAATTAGAGGAATAGCTCAGAGATGCTTCTCCAGCATTTGAATAGGGGATCTCTACCACTGTGGATGAACATAGAGAAATCAATCTAGGTACAAAAAAAGATCCACTCCCCACTTTAATCAGTGCAGCCATGACTCCTGAAGAGAAAGATAAGTGTATTTCCTTTTTAAAGAAAAATCGAGATATATTTTTTTGGAACTATATAGAGATGCCAGGGCTTGATCCTGATGTTTCCACTCATCGTTTGGGATCGCCAGAAGAACATCGAGGATTCAAGAAAGCTGCTATAAGAACACACTCAACTTATGCTTCCAAAATTGAGGCTGAAGTGGATAAGATTATAAAATCTAACTTCATTTGAGAAGTTCAATATCCCAAGTGGTTGGAAAATATTTTCCCAGTGAAAAAGAAGAATGGGAAATTTAGAGTTTGCATTGATTTCAGAGATCTTAATCGGCATTGTCCTAAGGATGATTTTCTAGTTCCGATTACATAACTTTTAATCGACGCAGTGGCTGGCTATGAAGAACTTTACTTCATGGATGGATATTCCTGATATAATCAAATCTGAATGGATCCAAAAGATGAGGAATCTATAAATTTCTGATCCCCTCAGGGTGTGTTTTGCTATCGAGTAATGCCCTTTGTTCTAAATAATTCCAGCGCAACATATCAGCATGCCATGCATCATATCTTCAAACCCTTGCTGGTAAAGCTTGTTGAATGTTATGTGGACGATTTGGTGGTAAAATACAAACAACTTTCTAATCACTTGGTTGATTTTGAAGTCATATTCCACAATCTTTGACAACATAATTTGAAGATGAACCCCATAAAACGTGCATTTGGGGTAACCTCGGGGAAATTTATCGGCTTTGTTGTACACCATCGTGTTATTGAAGTCGATCCTGAGAAGAAAAATTCAATCCTTGGTATGTCACATCCTCAAAATATTAAATAATTGAGAGGACTTCACGGACACTTAACATATATTCGGCATTTCATTGCCAATTTGGTAGGCAAAAGTTTACCCTTCAACAAATTGATTAAGAACGGAGTCACTTACCAGTGGACTGAAGAATATCAACAAGAATTTGATATTCTCAAGAAGTATTTCTTAAGTACATTGGTACTTATTCCACCTATTGATGGAATACCACTTACCCTCTATGTGACATCTTTAGAGAGATCATTGGGTTCCATTCTTGCTCAGAAAAATGATGCTGGAAATGAGAACAACCTCTACTATCTTAGTTGGACTATGTTTGATGTAGAAACTTGATATTCAAGTATTGAGAAGTGCTACTTGTCATTAATCTTTGCAGTTCAGAAGTTGAGACACTACCTGCAACATCACAAGGTCCAATTGGTATCTCATAATAACCCGCTCAAATTCATCCTTAGACATCCAATGCTTACAGGACGTCTAGCAAGGTGGGCAGTTATCTTGCAGCAGTTTGATATTCAATATGTGTCTCAAAAGGCAATAAAGGGACAAGCTCTATCTGATTTCTTGGCTGAACACCCTTCAGTGGAAGATACATCTTCAGATATTCATCTCCCTGACAAGGAATTCTTCTCTATTCAAGAAAGTCCTTAGGCATGTGAAATGTACTTTGATGGTGCTTCCAGAAGTCCAAAAGGGAGGATAATTGAAAATCCTAAATTAAACAAGGTTGGTTTTGGAATTGTACTCATTTCACTAGAAAAGGAATTGCTACATTATTCCTTCTCATTATTGGGAGGTGGTACAAATAATGGAGCAGAATATCAAGCTCTCATCGCATTTTTAGAATTGGAACTTCAAGCACAAGTGAATCACTTAAAGGTGAAAGTTGATTCAGACCTGGTAATCAAACAAGTCAATGGGGATTATTACATTAGAAAAGAATAACTAAACCCTTTTTATGATTACGTCATAGATTTAATGGCGGAGTTTCTTCGGAACCGACTTTTTCTTATGTCCCAAGATCACAAAATGCCCAATATGATGCACTGGCTAATATAGCCACAACTTTGGCAGATCCAAATCTGGATGAGACAACCATCAATATTTCCCACCATCGTACAATTTCACCTTATGTTCAAATCATAATAGAGGAAGTCAATGAAATTAGTCCTATTCCTGAACCATATGGTCATTCTATAGGATGGATGGTACCTATCAGGGAATACCTTCAAAATGGAACACTTCCACCTAATAGTGTCGGGAAGGAACAAATCTGGCGACGTGTGGTAAATTTTACTCTTTATGATAGATAATATCACCTATAGAAAATTATTTACAAGTGTGGTTTTGATGGATTTATCTTCAGATACATTGATGGTGAAGAGACAACGGCTGTCATGAAAGAAGCGGATGCAGGAGTCTGTGGTGCCCACCAGTCTGGACATAGACTGTCTGATCAGATTCGAAGGCTTGGATACTTTTGGCCTTCAATGTTACAAGATTGTGTTGATTTCACAAAGATGTATCATTCATGCCAAGTACATGCCAACTTCATTCATCAACCTCCATATTTTCTTTATACAACTACATACTCATGGCTATTTTCCACATGGGGGGCTGGATGTGGTGGGACCTTACCCTTCAGCTACGACCAAGCAGCTTAAGTATAATCTTACTGCTGCTGATTTCTTTTCCAAATGGGTCGAGGCAATACCTCTCAAGGAAGTCAGTTCTAAATGCATTGTTAGCTTTATCAAGTCTAACATCATTACCAGATTTGGTGTCCCTCAAACCATATTGACGAACAATGGCACCAACTTCTGTTCATCTGAGGTGAAGAAGTTGTATCAAGAATACAACATCACATACAATCATTCATCTCAGTATCATACAGCGGCCAATGGCCAAATAGAAGCCATCAACAAGACTCTGTCAAATATATTGCAAAATATGGTGGATAAAGATAATAATTCATGGCATGATAAACTCTTTCATGCTTTATGGGCTTATCGAACCACCACCCGCAATACAACGTGGTCAACTCCATATTCACTGGTATATGGAACAAAAACATTCTTTCCCATTGATGTTCAGTTACCTCACTCAGAGTATCCATTTTTGATCAATCATTTACAGATGAACAATCTCAAAAGCGATTAAATGAATTGGAACTATTAGATGAGAAATTATTGTGCACTCTGCACCACTTAGAAGTCTATCAGAATCGAATAACACAAGCTTTCAATAAAAAAAGATCATCTTCATTTATTCATTCAGGGAGAATTGCTAATAGTTCTCAGAACTCAAATGATACCAAGAAAGAAACCTTCCACGATTGATCCAAATGGGAAGGGCCTTATTTAATACATAAGGTCTACTCCAATGGAGCTTATTCTTTAATCTCAATGGATGGAGAACTCATCACTACCCCAACCAATACCAGATTTCTAAAGAATTATTTTGTATAAACATAAAATACATTGTTGCGGTCCATACATATGACCTTAAACTATTTGTATTTCTTTCGTCCCACACGACGTTAAACTATGACGTCCTAACTACATGACGCAAAACTGTAAAGAAGTCTCTTACATCCATCAAGAAGTTAAACAGCATAACCAACGATCCATGCATATGACCTTAAACTATTTTCATGTCCATTACGTCCAGCATGACGTTAAACAGAACCATTCAGAGTCTGTTCATATGAATTTAAACTATTTTCATTTCATTCGTCCCACACGACGTTAAACTGTAACGTCCTAACTACAGACGCTAAACTATACAGATGTATCTTACGTCCGGCGTGGCGTTAAACTATATAACCAACGGTCCATGCATATGACCTTAAACTATTCGTGCTTTCATCCAACATGACGCTAAACTGTATCGTCCTTTTTTTCATCCAACATGACATCAAACTGTGAAAAAGTACCTAATACGTCCAACATGATGTCAAAATGTGTCCTCTTTTGTCCTTACTGCATGAAATTAAACTGAATAGTCATCTTTTTTTCCAACATGACATTAAACTGTATTGTCCCCATCGTTCTAACTACATGATGCTAAACTGTATAGAAATCCATTAATACATCCTACATGATGTTAAACTGTATTTTTGTCCCTGCTACATGACACTAAACTGTGAAACACCAATAGTCCTAACTGTAAGACTTTAAACTACATAGTCCCTTCATATGTCCTACATGACATTAAACTATGCATCATTAGGGTTGATGCAAACTCTTGTTTCTCACACTGAGTATGACTCACATGAGCATAGAGAAAACTTCAACTATAACACTCTCTCTGGGATATTAACTATTTATATGTCCCAAAACTATTTTTTAGGTCGTTGTGCCTAAGAACAACTTGATCACTAATTCATTCTTTAATTGAACTACGCGAACTTTGATCCTTGCCTTCTAGGCTGGGTATGTAGGCAACCTCCTGAGGTTCAATCCCAAAACCAATCTCTTCACATAAATTTACCTCCATCTCATACGTTGATGATTCGTGAAACTGCCCCCAGAATCAATATCTTTACATTGGTTCACTTTCATCCTTTCTATATGACATTAAATTGTACAACACTTTTTGTCTTGTACGACAATAAACTACAATATTATATGATACCCTCAACTGAGAGGGAATCATTATTTACATTGATTTTCAACCATGTTTCATTCCAAATACTACGTGCATACATGGAAATGCCCAAACCATTTATCTTGGGTTAAACCATCATTTCACTAAAGTCCCCTTTCACCATTCACACGTATGGGCCAAATTTGTACAGAGGGTATTTATAGAACTTTGTGGGCTTGATTACCATCCTTATGGGATATGTAGGAACGTTCGAGGGTCCCTCAAATCCAGACCCATGTCTTTTGGGCCTAACCCCAAATACCACTTTCAGTCCCTTGGCTAAAAAGACCCCATGAAACCAAACACTATGTATTTCTTGTAAATGGTCCAAGCTCTATGACCCTAAACTATGATATCCTATATTTTCGTCTCGCATGACGTTAAACTATAGTTTATGAACTACGTATGGCTTGATTCCCATCCTTATGGGGTATGTAGAGATGTCCAATATTTCAATTCAGGATCCAGCCACAACATGATTATGGTTGTCACTGATCTGTGTATCTCGGCATACATTGGACAATACCAATATTTATGTGTCATAATACTATTCTTGAATACTTCCCGATCCTCATAACCCTTTTATTGACTTCTAGTCACAAAATGGACAATTTCATAGAATTATTTTTCTTGACTATGTAGCACATTCCCTTAGGAGGCCTTGCATAAATAGTCTACATAACAGACATGTCATCCAAAAGATGCTATTATTTGACTATACAGCCATTACCCTTAGGCATCCCGGCATAATTCAGCCCCCTAACGGGTTTGTAAAATAGTGGTAACTTCATTCTTAGGAGGAAAATCTCTTTTATCCATGGTTGTCCTAATGACAATATGTATGGATTTGTAAAAAATGGATATCCTTAACATATTTGTCCCATAATCTTTTTCATGATCTGAAAATATCTATGTCTATGGTTTATATTTTCCTTCCCTATGTTTGGGTTAGACCTTTGTAGGAGTAACAATCATCGAATTCTTAGAAAATCATATTTGGAAATATCTTCCACATATTCAAGTGCCTCTCTCTATACAACAAACTCTATGCCTTGGAAAATTTGAATCCTCATAAACTTCCATTAGCTTTTTAGAAGTAGAAAAGTAACTTTCTGAGTTTTCTTTTGCCTAACTATGCAGCATGTGCCCTTAGGCATCCATGCATAAACAGTCTACATAACATAACTATCAGCCAAAAGATGCTATTATTTGACAATGCATCCAATGATCTTAGGTGGCCCTGCATAATTCAACCCCCTAAAGGGTTTGTTAAATAATTGTAAATTCATTCTTGGGAACTACTTCTTCTAATGCCTTTTTAGATCCTTTTCATATAATTCCTAAGTTTCAAATTTTCATAAGTCATAGTTTACATATTTTCCCTCATACATGAGTGTGGTAATATGTTTTCAGATAAATTTTCCAGGAATTGATTCAGTTTTAATCCATTTTGGTCAAGGCTATTTTGACCTTAAACATTAGACTCTTTATTTCCGACTTGAATGACATTAAAATGCCCACAAAAGATAAGGGAACTCTAAATAAAAGTCAAGTTACAGCTAACTTAACATACATTTTTGTATGATTCAGGTAATATTGAGCAATTAAAAGATAAAAAGTTTGTAGGGTTATTTATAATAATCCTTGTGAAAATCAAACTATGGTTACTAGGACCATTGTCATAGGTAAAATTTGAAGCAGGTAACAAAAGAAATGTGTGCATAAATGATTGAAGATGAAAATATTTTTCATTGAAGCACAAGAGTTAGAAGGACATCCACAGACAAGAGTCTCTACCCCTTTTCATGAATTACAAAAGACTTTCAACATAACTCTCCCTTTGATTTACGGAATCCCAAGCTTCATCACCAGCCTCTTGGAATTCATTAATTCAACTGGATACCATAAGAGATACAGTGATACTAGCTCTTCTTGGAACAATTGGAAAAGAATGTTCTTTAGTACGGTTTGAGAAAATTTTCTAATGATCAAATAGTGACTCTATTTCTGTCCAAGAGACTTGGAATATGGATACATGGATTTGAGAATGAAGCATTGGAAGTAAAGAGACATTTGGAGAGAGTACTCTTTTAAGATATTGTTTTATTGCCTTGTTTGTCTTCTCTCCACCAAATGGCACCAGAAAACATTTCAGCCCATGGGTTTTCCATTTTCATATCTACAAGGAAATGGCATGGAGGAAAAATTTGAAAGTTCACACCAATGTTGTTGCTCTTAATGAATAGAATAACCAAAATAGAGAAGTATTGGTGCAGATGCATCTCAGGCATATAGTTCTTTGCATCTGGAACATTGAATCCTTGCAGATGACCATGACCATATAGAGGTAGGTAGATACTCTATGTGAAATTAAGATGATATTTATTTAAGTACTTATCCAAATCTGGGAAAGTGCTATTGCAGATATCATAGTAATCCGGGCCAACAATGTTCATCATGTCATCAATCTGCATTCTAGCCAGTTCATCAGCTGTTCCGATTCTTTTTGGAGCCATTGAATCTGCACAAAGGTTGAATAATTAACTCTTAAGTAAGTTGATTTTTCATAAAATTTTGAAGGAATTCAAAAACAAAATGGCTTAGTAAATATGACGCGCAAGTCTAATTTTGGTGTGCAAGTGTGGACGTGTCGCACAATCTTTAGGCGCATATGTGTCACCGTGGAAGTCCTATTAATTCTACAATAGCGCGACAACAATGAAACATCGGAAAACAGAGCAACCTACGTGGCGAAGGTCACTTGCACGGAGAGAGCTCGAAAGTTTCAAATCTGGATTCTTTGTATGGAAATGGGGCCACATATTTATAGGCCACAACCATACCCTGCACGCCAAAGTCTTTCTAGATAGAAGTTTTGTGCCACTACCTGCATGCCATACCTTGCACGCCGCATATTCCTTGGTTTTCTTCTTTTCCTCAGAGTCAAATACTCTTTTCAACCGGATCCAACTTTGAGGGGGGATTTTTTTGATGCTCCTTTTCATCACATTGTCTAGATAAATGAAAAGGGAAATGACTTAGAAAAAATTGATTTAGCCTTTGAAGAAAACATCAAAATCAAAAAAGGCATGAACCAGGCTTCAAATGAACATGAACCGCACAAGTTCCCTCACATCCGTGCAAGTATACTTGCGCGCCGCCTAATGGTCATGCAAGTGACTTGCGCGACCACTTTGAAAACTTTCTGGGGTCTTCTCTAGCCAATAAATACCCTCGATGGTCCCCCCCATTTTGGGAGGAATTTTTCTAGAATTCAGATACAGAGCTCTGAATGCCCAAGTCTCTTCTTCTAGTCTTCCGAACACATATAAGTTAACTCTTTACCTAGAATGGAATGTCTAAACAAGATGAATAAGGTATAAGTGTTAGAATTAACTAACACTTGCGCTACTAAGTGTTTTACCCTTAAGGAAATTGGACACACTTGCACACCTCTGTTCTTATTCATTGAAACTAGCGCGCCACTCTTCTAGAAGTACCTAGGGCTAATTATAATGGCTTTGTTCAAAGATCACCCATGTATTACCCTACTGGTTAACCATTGCGTAAGTACCCATGCGCTACGCATGTATACCTCTGTGGCTCGGACTGGCGTGCCCACGCAGTACTTTCGCGCCTTGCAGGACTTGTGTGCCCTTGTATTTTTTGGGTGCCCTTCTTGCCCATTTATCCCTTCTTATGCCATTCCACCTCTCCTATTCAAGATTATGTCTTAAAGACACTCATCAGAGCCATTTATGGCATGTTTTCTTGACTGATTACTTTATACAAAAGGAATTATGTGGAAAATTCATCAAAACCTAGTGATTTACACATCTTTGTGTCACTAAAATTAGTGATTTCATTCATTCTACCTAATAATTTAAGATGAGAGATCCCTATTCATGGTCATCCTAATTAGGAGTAAGCCCCATGTCCTCATTAATTTGGGCCTCCTTTTCAGGAGTAAGCCCCAGTCGTAATTTCCCTTAACCTAGGCCTCCTTTTCAGGAGTAAGCCCAAGTTGAAGTTCACTTAATTGGCTATCCTTTTCAAGAGTAAGCCCCAAGTACCCTAATCTGGGCATCGTTCTCATGAGTAATCCCCAATCATAATTCTCTTAAACTGGGATTCCTTTTTAGGAGTAAACCCCAGTCTAAAATGTGGGCATCCTCTTGAGGAATAAGCCCCAAGTCCCTTTAATTTCCAAGTCCCTTGACCTGGGCCTCCTTATCGAGAGTATGCCCCAGTCTTAATTTCTCTTAACCAGCCATAATTCCTTTTTTGATCTGGGGTTCCTTCTCAGGAGTAAAACCCAATCTTATGTCCCCTCCTAACTTGTTCATATTCTTTAGGAGTAAGCCCCAAGATTAGAGTATCAATATATACATGAAGCACATATACTTTTGTGGACCCTGTTCATGGATTTGTTCCCTGAAATAAATATTAATACTCATTTATTTGGGTAGTCATACATACATAAGTCCCACATCATTGCATGTCACAACTGTCTGGTTTCAACAATACCTCTTGTTTCTCTCATCGAGCATGACTCACGTGAGCTTAGAGTGTAAGAGTAATCATGAAAACTTTCTTTGAGACATAAATAATGCATAAACATCATACTCCCTAACTTGAACTACGTGGGTTCTGATTCCTTTTCCAAACAAAGGATACATAGGTAGCCCATCTGCGGGTACGATCCCAACTCTGAAATAATCAATGTCTTTTTGAATGACAATAAACTTCCAGTTCCCCACTGAGTGGATTTAAAACCAGTATGGTCATCATAATGACCAAGAGACTTTTATGTATTAAAGGATACCATTGAATAAGAATCTTGAACAAATACAGATGATTCTCTATCGATGAAGAACCTCGAATACATATAAAAGATTCTTTAAATTTCCTACATATCAATCATTGATTGTCAGATCTAAAGGAAAGCTCATTTTATACATGGTAATGCAATAAGGATTTATGAACATAACTTAAATCTATAAAGAGAGTGCCAGAGTAGAAAATAACTCCCCTAAAAAAGGTGTGATGAGTCTGACCTCCTATCCACTCGACCAATGAAAAATACTAAGCCTCATCAGTTCACAACTAATGAGTTCCTACCTTTGGAAAGTAAGTTCAAAGGGATATGAAATCATTGGATGTTCCAATTCTATGAATAAACCCATTAGAAACTACTTTGAATGATTGAATCTTAAATCAATGAGATCATTCCCAATTCAAGATGAAACAATGATTTGACAGTCTATCAGTCTAAGGGTGGTATGATATGCTCCGATGAACTTCTGCACCCAGTTCCCATTGAATATTTTTCCATAAAAGAGATGTAAAGTGGAAATCCCTACCCAAAACAATAGTGTGTAGTACCCCATGTAGTTGTACTGCCTATCAGATATGTAACCATTCATTCCCATGAAAACAGTAGGTCCCCTTGATCAACATGAAATTAGATACCTTCATAAGCCTATCAAAAACAACTCACAGAACCACCAGTTTGAGGGTTGTATGCCATGCTCAGAAGAACTTGTGTACCCAATGCCCTCGAAGAACTCTAATAGAAATGAGATATAAAGAGGTAATATTTATCGAAACCCATAGTGCACTAGACCCCATGTAGCCATACTACCTCTCGAATATATAACCTTATAATCTCATCAACACCGATGGTCCCCTTGATAGGTAAGAAATGAGAAACCTTCATAATCATGTCACCAAATACTCACACGACATTATTATCATGACAAAACCACCATAAAAAACGCCCCAAAGAACTCTCTTAAGAGTTCGAGTGGCGCTACCAGCATGAGTTTCTTTAACTGGTCAAACCAAAACACAACTGTAGTAATATCAGCAGCCTCATCGATAAGAATAGGCAAAACCTAATCGACCTCATCAAAACCAACACACAATCATAACTCTAAATACACTACGTGCATTCACACTGCAGCCACCTTAAACTAGAGGAGTGTTAAAAGTGGTTCACTCCAACCGTACACAATGAACAATAAGGATAATAATTCAACCCATCATAGGATGATTTATCTTAGGAATACCCATCTTAGAAGTCCAACATGTTGGATCATAAACACAATATATTCTCCAAAGGCACAATGCGGCCACAATGATCCTATTAATCAAATAGCATACCTGAATCTTGGTGAGGTTCCTTGTCAAACCATACCTTGATCATTTAAAAAACCATTCCACATAATGAAAAGAAATCATAATCTAGGTCCATCCAACATGAATAATTACCTCCATCTATGAATCACATCCGAGCCTAGAAATAACTCCCAGACAACCTCAGATTCATCAACCTATAGTCCATCTAACTCCCCAAAGTGGTCTATACTCAAGTTACATGTTAGATATTGGTACAATGCCAAAATTACAAATAAGAACATTTACTGAATCGAGAGCAGCATCCGTCTTTTGGTCACATCAACAAAATCGATAGGAATCCATGATTATATCCAAGATGTTCTAACATAGTAATAGAAATATCACTCAATATTAACAAAGACTCATCTAAAACTATGTATCCAGTGCACGACAATGGAAGAGATCACACACTATCCCAACAGCTTCCAACTGTAGTGTGGTGTATAACTGACGCTCTCCATGTGCATCCAGGATGATGTCACGATAAAGGAATTCTTGTATCTTAAATAATATCACACTAAGAGGATCTCAAGGATTACTTGAAAAGTACAGTCTAACCACTACTAGTCAACCTCCTTCAAGAAACTCAGCTTCCCTTACCGATGCATTTTCATTTAACTAAAACAATTCCTTTATCCCAATGATGTTTTGTGATAGATCACACATAACCAATGAGGTCCATACAAAACCATCATTTACTCACAAGGGATGTGCACTCTGTCAATGACAACAACTTTATTCTACCAAGAATGCATCAACATGAAACAAAACTTGCCAACCCCAAAGAAATTCATGTAGAATTGACCATTTCTGAATGGTTCTTGATTGTGATCCTTATACCTAGAATCACTGTTTTAAACAAAAATGACTTGATGATCCCCACCTATTAGTGTCTTAGACGTTGGGAGGATAGACCAACCGCTCTCCAACTCTATCCGAAAACAAAATAAATTCACTTGTGACATTCCATGAACCACGATAACCACACCATGCACCTAGAATAAATGAAAAACATGAAACAAATAGGTGTTTTGAAACACAAGAATCCCCAAATTTCCTCCAATGTATTTGGATGAACATACCTTAACACCTAGTCACTATACTCCACAGTTAACCCAAGAACGTACTCAACAGAACAAGGCTCATGGTTAATCCAAACTCAAATGGTTGGTTACATCATTAAACACTTCACGGGTACTGCGTATGTCAATACATACAAACCAGAGTTCCCAAAAACTTATGGAAAATCATCACATACAACCATTAACTCAGATGATGACATACTGATTCATTGATAACAAATGAAAAGTGATGATCACATGACCTCTAACAACCTATCATGCCTATGTCATGTCTATCCCAATTAACCAAGTGGTCCTCAAGATTTTTCCCACATCAAAGGTCAAGGTAAAATGACCGCCCCTCCGAAAAATGGTGTCTTTTAAAACTGAAGTCCTAAAAAGGACAATAAAACTTGAATGTCCCAAAATTCAATAATCTCATAGTGGAAGAAAATCATCTCAAGACAAAAGTGTGCTACATACCTCGGGCCATACCATTTTAAAACATACACATTGAACTTATCCCTTAAACAAGAAAAACAGATTCCCTAGGACCATGAGAGTTTTTTTCCTTTATGTCATTTCTAAAAAGAAAAATCCCACAGATGGTCGTTCACATCTATGTTCAAAGTAATATCATCAAAATATTTTAAACTACCCTTCAACGAGGGTTCAAACAAACTAACACTCTTCATGTTCTAATTTAAATCCATTTCATTAATTTAGTTCAACATTAAAACCTTTGATAGAATTTAATAAAACCAAATGTACCAATTAACCAACAAGCAACTTGGTTTTAAATAATGACCCATGCGAAAAATAGAAAGGAATAACAAACTTCATCTTTAATCATTTCACATTGAATGGAATTCCATCATAAATAGGAAAATTATCTTTTATGTTAATATTTTACAAAAAGTAGACCTACGAGGGTCTAATTTATTCAACCAGGGTTTTTCAAAGTGCAACACAATAACAATTCATTTCATAAAAACATTCCCTAACTAACCAAAGTGGGTCTCGTTTGGAAATTTTAAAACCAATGAGTTGATTTCAGATCAACTGTTAAACTATTTTGACAAAACATCTTTCAGGACACACCACCCTTTTACATTTCATCTAGGGTCTCTAGATATAAACAATGCTCATAGATCAAAAGAATATATATCAACTAAGGATAGTTTAAAACTTTCCTCTAAGACCTCACCCCTCTTCCTAGCACATGGGTCATGTCTAGGTGTCAAAAAATGACAGATACATCCAAAACACACTACTAAGGTCAGGTATGGTCAATGTATCTATGGAAATCAATTTCAGTGAACTTGATTATTTCATTAGATTAAAATTAAAACAATTTTCACATTCATATCTAGAATTAACAGTCATTTAAAATTTTTAACATTCCTTTCTCGAAGGGAATCCCATTGGTATTCTAGATTCAGATCCATGGGGCCAATATTCCATATGAATCAAATCATGGAATCTATGTATATCATATCGTAACATAACCTTATATATGTCCAAAACAATGATACACAAAATATTTTTCCAAAACGGCCAATAATGTAACACCCCAAGCTTTCACGATACACTTCTCTTTCAATAATGCATTAGCTTGCATTGTACGCAAGTTCGAGATTCTAACACACCACAACCAATCAAAGTAGCCCTTATGAATAGTAATACCTAATTTCTGAAATTTTATAAATTTTATCTTTCCAAATTGAATTCATTTTTGGATTCGGAATATCAAAATTAGCCTATGTTGAATTTTTGGTATTTTTCTATGAACATCCAATTTTTTATGAATAGTGAAAAATACATAAAAACAAGTTTTTTAATCAAAATAATTTATAGTGATAAATTATACTATTGAGTGGTTTTAAAGTATAATTACAATATATTTTTACCATTATATCCAATGGTGGTCATTAGAATTAATTTCACTTTGAAATTGGACATAAACAATTGTCAATCTTTTGATATATATTGTTTCTTAAAAACACGCTACTTGTTGTGACAGCGAGAATTAATTATGAAATTAATTAATGCAACTTATATGTTTGGAATTATTTAAAATAGAAATCATTTTTGAATTCGGAATATCAATTATATCTTAGGTTGAAATTTTGGCATAGTTCTGAAAAACATCAATTTTTGATGAATAGTGAAACTACTAACTGGTAGTTAAAAAAAACTGATTTTTCGTTTAAATGAAACATTACCACTTCTATGTTTTGATTTTAAAAAATTCGACATACATGTTTTTCATTAGGAAGTAAAATGTGTTTCAATGGGATTAAAATAATTTTTTGTTGAATAGTAACTTTTTAGTTTAATTAATCGCGATTAAAGGTAATTAGTGAAATTTAAGGTAAAAATGGTATTATAAAAATATGAAATTACCATTACACTTGTCCAACACCGATTGAATGAATCATGTCCGACCAAGACAATCCATGGGTCATCTTGGGGACCCCATGGAGCCAATTTGGTAGGAAAATGACATAAATAACATTTTATTTAATGTTAAAATAAAAATGTCACAAACAAGAGTTGTTTTACTAAAACAATTTATAAATGTGGTTATAAAAGTCATATTTTTGACTATAAATATTCATTAGAAATCTACAAAGAATTCCTACATCATGATAGTTTTTTTATAATTTTTAGACATTAAATAAATTAAATCATTTATGACACCATGATGATGCAGTGATTACCTCATTAATTAATGATTTAAATAAAATGAAAAGATAATGTAAATTCTAAGACTTAAACTTGTCAAAAACCTATTGTATGAGTATATTTAGAACCATTATCACCTTATCCTCAAAATATATAAGTGTGGGACCTTTAGAATCCGAAAAATCATTTCATAATAAAGTAACATTTCAATCATTCCAAGAGTGCCCCTTCTCTCCTCTTATAAAAGGCCCCCAACCCTACCACCTTACTCACACCTTAAAAGACTTTTGGCTCGGCCATACTATGACCAAATACTCTCTAAAATTCCCTAACATACTCCTAGAAGCCTCACTTTTTGAATAATTCTTCCCAAGGAAGCCTTTGGCTCAAATCAAAAAGAGTTACCCGATTTTAAGGTAATGTCTTCTCCAATGTTGTTTTGTTTTATTTTTCTTCTCCAACACCTTAAACTCTTTTTATTCCTTTCTTTTGTAACAAAACCAGTATCTAAAATATACTAGGATGTTGTTATGATAAGTATTTGGTTTACACTTACACACACCTTCGTCTAATGGTTAAAGAACATACTATTTCTTTGGGTGGCGAAATACTGCCTCACAAAACGATGATTGTTCAATATTCTTTTAACACCTATAATGGTGGACATTTTGTTGACAATATTTTAATATATAATATATATATTATGTTTATGTTTTCCTTATGCTTCTTTATTTCACATTTAAGGCATAATTTATGATTTCCATTATGGGTAAACGCGATAATTTCATTTTAATAATTGCAGACTACCAGCCCCTCAAAATGATTTGAATCGTTAATGCCATATGTGGGATGTATAAAGGATGGAGTAAATTGTATTATAAATTATTTCATACTGTAATTATTTTATACCTTTATATAATTTTAACTTCATTCCATTAAATATGAACTAGAAATGAAATTAGCGTTCATGCGTACGCACAGCTTGCCGTCTCCATGACCGGTGCATTTCATTTCTTACCTCTAAATGTTATGTAATATTATAAATGAATGTATATACTAGATATATATGATGTATATGATATATACATCATGAATATAATTATGTATATAATGGATATATTACCACATGAAAAAATTGTAATTATAAGATGTTTATTTTTGACTCAAGTACCTAAGATCGACAAAATGACCATTATTAACATAAATAATTACATAATTATAACATGGTAATAAGTGATATAAAAGGAATAATGAACATGAAAAAGGATCTTACACAAATATAAATTAACTCTAATTTATTATTCAGGATATTAAAGAAAGATCGAGTCAAGTTGGACACGAGGTAAGGGAACTTCTTAACCAAATTTCTATTCTTTGGGTTAATATCCTACTTTCAAATTATTTCATGATATTATTATGTTATATCTTGTATTTGTACTTTATTTATGTGTAATTATAGTTAGTACACATAATATATCTACTTTATTTAAAAAAATCATCTTTGTAAGGGTCTTCATCTCAATCTCCATTCATTGAGGCATATGTTGTTTTATACACAACTTTTTTAGTACGGTGTATAAATCCCTTTGACATTTACATTTATTCAAAAGGAATCTTTTTTATACGAAGCGTTTTACTAAACAACAAAAAGGGAATGTTTTTCTTGTCGTACATATGCGGCGACAATGACTTCTCCACCGCAGTGACCATTATTTGAGTTTCGACTTCCTCTACAAGCCATGACATTTTTTTAATGAAAAATAAATTCAAAGTTTTAACTTTCATTTATTTTGGTATCAAAAATGGATTTGATAATGTTTTAATATATCAATGTTTTGTATTGATATCTAGTGATTGAAATGTGGAAATGTTATGTTTCCTTTATTTATGTTTTATGTGATACGATTATATTATGGTTTATGATATGTTTAAACCTGTTCATATGAGGAATGCATTGGACTTAATAAGTGACGGGCGGAGCCCACTATAGCTCCTCGATGCATCGGTAGGTATCATTAGACAAACTAGTGTCTTGGCACGAGTCCTTGACAAAATTTTATTTCTGGTCTTGGCACGAGGCCTTGGCTACGTGGTTATGATAGTCTGGCATTATGCATTCCATCATTATGAAATTAGTTATTGATATTGCATGTGATTATTTGACCAGTAGAATATCCATGTGAATAAGTAAATGGAATTATCTCTTTTTACTTTTTCCATATTATGTTGAAGTTCATGTTTAAAAGGCTTTTGTTTTAGTTATACATTGCCTTAAATGTTAATGTATATTTATGAAAGCTTCTTCTATATTGTTATACTTACTGAGCATCTGAGCTCACCACATTCAATGTTTTAATATTTTCCAGGATGTGAAAAAGTATTGTATGAATGACCTGCAGGGATAGTCAGAAGAGGATATGAGTGTGGACTATGGAGGCTTTGTTATTGTAGTTTTTCACTTTTTGATGTAATGTAACATTAATTAATGTATCTAGTGTTTCCAAGGCTACTAAACTAATCGGTCATACGAGACTTTATCTTTTGTTTATCATGCCAATGTTACGCAATAATGCATGGACTCTGGGTAACTGGGGTCGGGGCATTACAGTTGGTATTAGAGGATGTTTAGTACTAACCTTAGAAGCTAGATTTAGATAAACTCTAATTAGAGAACATAGCCCAAAGATAGAATTTGAGGATTAGTATAGAAGAACTTCCTAGAATTTTGGTATTATAGAGATGTTGTGAGTTTTCCAAGCAATACATCTCTATCTGGATATGAGCAGGTAGAGGCGGCTCTTGCATAGATGTACCTATGGGTAAAACCCGAAAACACCGCTTTGATCTAGACTCGAACGGGAACTGGTGCACGACAACGGGCCTTGCTGAACTCTTGGTTACGATACTCCCAGGGGATATGCTTAGGATAATTCTCATTTTCTTTACAAACCACTATAAAGGGTTATGAGTGTATACTTCCTCAAAGAAAACATTTTTATGGATTATATCCATAAATAGATGAACTTATGTTAAGTATTTTACAAGTATGGAATTATGTATTTTGATTCATAAACTAATATAGTTTATTCCATTGTTTAGAAATGGTGCCTAGTGGAAGGAATGGAACCTGTATTAATGCACGCACTCCGTGTAGAGATTTCCCTCCTGCTCAAGATAATTATTGTTGATCTGGAGATACAACTAGTGCTGATCAGCTTATTACCATACTGGGAAAACTCACTCAGGTTATGAATAATAACCTTACTCGTATGGATCACCCTGATCCACAATGTGTAGGATCAATGTTAGATCGCTTCATGAGGCAAAAACCACCAACATTTAATGGGGGTACAAATCCATTAGTAGATGAGCAATGGATAAACTCCTAAGAAAAAATATTCCATTCCTTGGGGAGTAGTGAAAGGGAAAAGGTTATCATGGTAGTTTACCACCTCACTGGAGATGCTGATCAATGGTGGTCATTAATTCAAAATACAAAGGAAGATGATGAAGTATCAAATATATAATGGAGGGATTTCAACGAGATTTTTTAGAAAAGTACTTTCCTCGTGACCATAGAGTAGATATGGAAAGACAATTTCTAAGTTTGATACAAAAGGAGGATGAGAATGTCTCAAAGTATGAGGCCAAATTTACAAGGTTAGCGAGGTATGCTGCTGATTATATACATAACCCAAGAAGTAAGATTGATCGTTTCTTTAATGGGATAAAACCATTTCTCTGTCTATATTTAGTATCACAATCCTTCTCATCGTACGAAGATATTGTCTCGTGTGCTATCAAGACAGAAAAGGAATTCTCTATGTCTTATGACAAAAAAGTAAAGCAAGAGAAGAAGAGAACGGTGGAACAAGAGATGGATAAAGGGAAAAAGGGAAAGAAGGATTTTCCATTATGTGATAATTGTGGGAAGAATCACCCCGGTGCTTGCCTAAAAGGAATGAGAGTTTATTATAAATGTGGAGAAAAAGGTCACCAGGCTGGTGATTGAAAGGGAAAGAAAGAGGCTATCAATGTTGAATGCTAAAATTATAGGGAAATGGGGCATTATTCAAATGAATGTCCTAAGAATCAGGGAAACATACCTCCGAAAAGGCCAAGGGATCAAGGCCAAGCTTATGCTGTTACTATAGATGAAGTTGAATAATAATTTTATTTGTGTTTTTGGACTCAAGAACTATATTATGTTTATAAGAAGAATGTGATATATATAAGGATTGTACTATAGTACTTTTTTTTATTTCATTAAGGTTTTAATATGATGAAGGTAATCATATTTATAGTATGTGACAATAAGAGAAACATTACTCTGTTTGGGGAATCTGATGTTACAATTGATTTTGGAATTTAGAGACCTTTTAGAGAATGTCTGGACAGAGGTATTTTGGATAACTATAAAGGTTAGAATGGATTAAGATGATCTTTGGATATTATTGTTTAAGGTTAAAACATTTCTGAAGATTATTTTCGGAATATTATAATACTATAGTTTTAGGAAAAGGACAACCTGCAGGGTGTGGCATAACCCGTCACGTCGGACAAAGCTGCAGGAATCGAACCCCCAACCATAGTGCGACTGGCCTTTATTACCTACCACAAGCCTACAGGAAGTCCCTGGTTATTACAAAATAGTTTTCCTAATATAAATGGTATGTGGTAATATTTATAACCTTATATAATTATGATAAATAGAATATTTTTGAGTTCTATTACCATTTGGAGTGAATGATGGGTTTGTCGTAAAAATTTATGAAAGTCTACCCTACAAGTAAATATATTTCCTTACGTTCTTAGAAAATCTCTTAAATAAATTACTCAACTTTATAAAAGGTAACTTAAAACAAAAACGTTGTCGGTTAACTTTTCCAACTGGGGATTCAATGACTGTTTAACCAATCACAGGTTTGTGATTTTCTTATTGTTAACTTTCTCCTAATCCTGTTTTCTACAACTCTCCATCAGACCTTTTTGGTTTGTTTTTCTTCCATATCTATATTTTCATATAATCCTAGTATGGGCTATCTCGGGTGACCTTTGTACTTCTCGTTCTTTCTTTTAATGTTATATTCTTATTAACCATATTTCCAAGGTGGGTTTTCCACAAAGGTATTTTCTATTTTCAACGTTTTATTTTCGAAGAACATTTCTAAATTGCGAGGATGCAATTTATTGAAGTAGGGGAGAATTTAACACCCCATGATTTCATGATACACTTCTCTTTCAATAATGTAATAGCTTGTATTGTACGCAACTTCAAGATTCTAACACACCACAACCAATCAAAGTAGCCGTTATGAATAGTACTACCTAATTTTTGAAATTTTATAAATTTTATCTTTCCAAATGGACTTATTTTTTGGATTCGGAATATCAAAATTAGCCTATGTTGAATTTTTGGTATTTTTCTAAGAACTTCAAATTTTTTATGAATAGTGAAAAATACTTAAAAACAACATTTATAATCAAAATAATTTATAGTGATAAATTATACTATTGAGTGGTTTTAAATTATAACTCGAATATATTTTTACCATTATATCCAATGGTGGTCATTAGAATTAATTTCACTTTGATATTGGACACAAACAATTGTCAATCTTTTGATATATATTGTTTCTTAAAAACACACTATTTGTTGTGATAGCGGGAATTAAATATGAAATTAATTAATGAAAATTATATGTTTGGAATGTTTTAAAATAGACATCATTTTTGAATTCGGAATATCAATTATATCTTTGGGTGAAATTTTGGCATTGTTCTGAAAAACATCAATTTTTGATGAATAGTGCAACCAAAAAGTGGTAGTTAAAAAAAAAACTGATTTTTCATTTAAATGTAACATTACCACTTCTGTGTTCTGATTTTCAAAAATATGACATACATGGTTGTCATTAGGAAGTAAAATGTGGTTCAATGGGATTAAAATAATTTTTTTGGTGAATAGTAACTTTTAAGTTTAATTAATCGCGATTAAAGGTAATTAGTGAAATTTAAGGTAAAAATGGTATTATAAAAATATAAAATGACCTTTACACTTGTCCTAAACCTATTGGATAAGTCATGTCCGACCAAGAAAATCCATGGGTAAACTTGGGGACCCCATGGATCTACTTTGGTAGGAAAATGACATAAATAACTTTTTATTTAATGTTAAAATAAAAATGTCACAAACAAGAGTTGTTTTATTAAAACAATTTATAAATAGGGTTATACAAGACATATTTTTGACTATAAATATTCATTAGAAATCTAAAAAGATTTCCTAAATCATGATAATTTTTTTTTTATAATTTTTAGACATTAAATAAATTAAATTATTTATGACACCATGATGACGCAGTGATTACCTCATTAATTAACGATTTAAATAAAATGAAAAGATAATGTAAAATATAAGATTTAAACTTGTCAAAAACATATTGTATGAGTAGATTTCGAACCCTTATCACCTTATCCTCGAAATATATAAGTTTCGGACCTTTAGAATCCGAAAAAGCATTTCATAATAAAGTAACATTTCAATGTTTCCAAGAGTGCCCCTTCTCACCTATTATAAAAGGCCCCCACCAATACCACCTTACTCACACCATAAAAGCCATTTGGCTCGTCCAACCTCTGCCCAAATACTCTATAAGCATCCCTCCCTTACTCCTAGAATCCTCACTTTTGTCAGAAGTCTTCCCAAGGAATCCATTTGCTCAAATCAAAAAGAGTTACCCGGTTTTAAGGTAATGTCTTCTCTAATGTTGTTCTGTTGTATTTTGCTTCTCCAACCCCTTAAACTCTTTTTATTCCTTTCTTTTCTACCAACACCAGTATCTAAAATGTACTATGATGTTTTTATGTTAAGAATTTTGTTTACACTTACACACACCTTCGTCTAATGGTTAAATAACATACTGTTTCTGGGGTTGGCGAAATACTGCCTCACGAAACGATGATGGTTAAATATTATTTTAACACCTCTAATGGTGGCCATTTTGATGAAACTATTTTAATATATGATATATATATTATGTTTATGTTTTCCTTATGCTTCTTTATTTTTCATTTATGGAATACTTTATGGTTTCCATTATGGATAAACGGGATAATTTCATTTTAGGAAGTGCGGACTACCACCCCCTCAAAGTGATTTGAATCGTTAATGCCATATGTGGGATGTATAAAGGATGGAGTAAATGGTATTATACATTATATTATACTGGAATTATGTTATACCTTTATATAATTATAACTTCATTCCATTAAATACGAAATAGAAATGAAAGTAGCATTCATGCGTACGCACGGCTTACTTTCTCCATGAATGGTGCATTTCATTTCATACCTCTAAATGTTATGTAATATTATAAATGAATGTATATACTGGATATATATGATTTATATGATATATAAATCATGAATATAATTATGGATATAATGGATATATTACCAGATGAACAAAGTGTAATTATAAGAAGTTTATTTTTGACTCAAGTACCTATGATCGACAAAATGACCGTTATTAACTTAAATAATTGCATAATCATAACATGTTAATAAGTGATATAAAAGGAATAATGAACATGAAAAAGGTTCTTATGAAAATTGAAATTAACTCTAGTTTATTATTTAGGAGATTAAATAATGATCGAGTCAAGTCGGACACGAGGTAAGGGAACTTCTTAACCCAATTTCTATTCTTTGGGTTAATCTCCTACTTTCAAATTATGTCATGATATTATTATGTCCTATCTTGTATTTGTACTTTATTTATGTGTACTTATAGTGAATACACATAATAGATCAACTTTATTTAAAAAAATGATTTTTGTAAGGGTCTTCGCCTCAATCTCCTTTCATTGAGGCATATTTTTTTTATACACATTTTTCTTTTATACGGTGTATAAACCCCTTTGACATTTACATTTATTCAAAAGGAATCTTTTTTATATGAAGTGTTTTACTAAACGAAAAAAAGGGAATGTTTTTCTTGTTGTACATATGCAGCGACAATGAATTCTCCACCGCCATGACCATTATTTGAGTTTCAGCTTCCTCTACAAGCCATAACTTTTTTAATGAAAAATAAATACAAAGTTTTAACTTTCATTTATTTTGGTATCGAAAATGGTTTTGATAATGTTTTAATATATCAATATTTTGTATTGATATCTTGTGATTGAAATGTGGAAATGTTATGTTTCCTTTATTCATGTTTTATGTGATACAATTATGTTATGGTTTATTATTTGTTTAAACATGTTCATATGAGGAATGCATTGGAATTAATAAGTGACGGGTGGAGACCGCTATAGCTCCTTGATGCATTGGTAGGTCTCATGAGACAAACTAGTGTCTTGGCATGAGGCCTTGACAAAATCTTATTTGTGATCTTGGCACGAGGCCTTGGCTACGTGGTTATGATAGTCTGGAATTATGCATTCCATCATTATGAAAGTGGTTATTGATATTGCATGTGATTATTCGACTAGTAGAATATCCATGTGAATAAGTAAATGGAATTATCTCATTTTACTTTTTCCAAATTAGGTTGAAGTTCATGTTTAAAAGGATTTTGTTTTAGTTATACATTGCCTTAAATGTTAATTTTTATTTATGAAAGCTTCCGCTATATTGTTATCCTTACTGAGCATCTGAGCTCACCCCTTTCAATGTTTTAATATTTTCCAGGATGTGAAGAAGTATTTTATGAATGACCTGCAGGGATAGTCAGAAGAGGATATGAGTGTGGACTATGGAGAATTTGTTATTGTAGTTTTTCACTTTATGATGTAATGTAACATTTATGAATGTATCTAGTGTTTCCAAGGCTACTAAACTAATCGTTATTTCGAGACTTGATCTTTTTTTATCATGCCAATGTTACGCAATAATGCACAGACTCTGGATAACTGTGGTCGGGGCGTTACACATAACACCTCATAAACAAAATTTTTATGCTAATATAATCCAAATAGATCAAATTCAATTTAACAATTGAATTAATTTGGTGTTTCACTTCCCAATCCATAAGGTCTCACACTAATCATGAATTGGAATATGAGATCATTCATTTATCTTATTCATCCAAACTAACGCAACAACAAGCACACCAATCACACCACCAATAACAACATATGAAATATCTTTTGAATCCATGATGGAATTAATTATTGTGTGGAATTTTATTGTAATAAGGGCTGATATGATGCATGAGATGGAAAACCCTCATCTCACCAGGTTGCATTAGAAATAGAACCAACAATAACATCAATAGTAACAATACATACTAAGTGCATCACATGATGGTGGAATCAAAACAGTTTTTACCATAAAAAAATAAAAAAAAGGAAATTTGTTCGGGGTAATAAGGTTTTTTCCTATACACGGGGTAGATACTCCTGAGAACAGTTTATCACCAAATCCCATTTCCCTGATATCCATATCTATTATCACCAAACAATATGGAAAACTAGAAAAGACTTCTCTAATACCTCTTTGTAACATCTCAGACCTAGATTCCACACAATGGTGCCTCGAACCTAGTTAGACACAAGGCCCCAAATGTATCTCCCCAAATGAAATAGTGTGTCGACTAGCAGTGAAGGGATCGCTGAGTCAATGGGGAGACTCTTTCCTCATTACCAGAGTATCGCAACGAAAGTCAAATAAAACAGAGAATTTGAAATAAATAGTAGTCAACTGAATGTAAAAAAGTAAAACTTGTCTATATAAAAATAATTAAAAGTGTCTCATATACAAAATAATGTAGATGATAAAAGTTTCTAGAAATAATCCAAAGCCGAAATATGGAAATGTAATACATTATGAGTCCCAAAAAGAACAAAAGACCAAAATAGAATACCAGGATCTCATGCCTCAACATGGTCTTAATATCCCCTACTCTAAATCTGTTGTAACTCCCCAACCCAAGTTACCTAGAGTCAGTGCATTATTACATAACATTGGCATGATCACAAAAGATCAAGTCTCAAAAGACCGATCAGTTTTGTAGCCTTGGAATCACTAGATACATTCATAAAGTCTACATTACATCATAAAGTGAAAAATACAACAACATCTTGTCTCCATACACATATCCCCTTATATTATCCATGCGGTTCATTCATAAAATACTTCTTTACATAGTGGAAAAAATAAAACATAGAAAGTGGTGAGCTCAGATGCCCAGTAAGGATAAAAATATAGTAGAAACATTCCTAAATAAGCATAAACATTTAAGACAATGTATAACTAAAACAATAGCCTTTTAAAATTGAACTTCAACATAATATGGAAAAAATAAAATAAAATAATTTCATTTACTTATTCACTTGTATATTCCACTAGTCGAATAATCACATGAAATAACAATAACCACTTTCATAAAAATGGAATGCATAATGCCAGACTATCATAACCACATAGTCAAGGCCTTGTGGAAAGACTACAAATAAGATTTTGTCAAGGCCTTATTAAAAGACACTAGATTGTCCCAAGGGACCTACCGATGCATTGAGGAGCTACAGCGGGCTCCAACCATTACTTATTAAGTCTAATGCATTCATCATATGAATAGTTTTAAACATAACATAAACATTCGTATTAAAACTAAAATACGAAATGTCAATACTTTCTCCATAAACCATGAATTGTATAAAAATAACACATCCACATTCAAACATATCCCAAAACATTCAATATTATATGGATGTTTTCTATCATAATAAATCAACGATAAGAAAGCTTAAAATCCATCAAAGGATGTTGACATAGATGAAATCAAAACTATTTGAGGGAAATATTTAATTTTTTAAATCATTTAAAAGTCACATAAATATAAAAGAAAATGTTTACATTGAAAATATTATTTTAAGATTGTAAGGGATGCTTTGAAGATTTCATAACGGCGGAAAATAGCCTAATCCACAGTATAAGTTAAGAAAAGACATTCTTACTTTAATTCTTTGGAAAATGTTAAAAAGGGCCTTGTTTGGAAAAAGACCGAAAGATTCCTTTATAAACATCTTATAAAAAGTCAACAAGGGTAAAAATGACTTTAACTCATAGTATATAAAATATTAAGAATGATTTTAAATAATTTTTTATGAAACATGGATGTGGATGATAAAGATGTCCCAGTATATAATTATGTATAAACAACCTCGGATAATGAAATGATTGTGAAATAAACCCTTACCTTATACTTTTACTTGGTTGAGGGTAGGTTAACCTCCTGTATAATGGTGGAACTATTGTTATTAGATTATAAAATAATCATATACATTAATATGATATCATATATGATCTTTTAACATTTCTTTGATAATAATGTCTTAGTATTATCGTCGTTTCGGGTGTTAACTTACTCGTTTTTTCATATAGTTTGTTACAGATGTTGTTTTTGTTATGGATAGGTTGTATATTATTCATGTCCAAAATGATATTAAGTCTTTAAACATTATTTTTAATCATCAAATGATGTTTAGTCTTGAATGCATATGATGGGGAATGAATCTCATCACGTTCGTGGAGACGGTAGTCCATACGTACGCACGAGTGACAATATCATTCTTCTGATATTAAAATATTATATAATTTGATGGAATATCATACATACAGAATCATTATCATGTTATATTTATTATTTACATCAATTTCACATCATTGTCATACCCATCCAAATAATAATGTTTTGAATAACAATTACACCCCGACGTGGAGACGGTAAGCCGTTCGTACGCACATATGGTGACATGTCATTCAAAGGATGGATAGAATACGGAATATGGTTGTACCATATTTATAATAACATCACAGTATATATAAGATATTGGAGTTATTATTTTATAATTTAAATAAAAAAAAGAAGTTGAAGAAGAAAGGAACTTGAAAGCAGGTGGTGAAAATGTTACCTCTTCTTCGGGTTCTTCCTTTTGACTTGATCAAACGGGATCCTTAGGTTAGCTTTATAATCAAAATATGTCCTTTAGGTTGAAACGAGGGATATTGATAGAATATTTTGTAAGGGTTTGGATGATACAAAAGGCTTTTATGGTGTCAATTAGAGAGAAGGGTTTGTGCCCATTTATAAGAGGGGTGAGGGGCACCTTAGGAAAAGCTAGAAATATTATTTTATAATAAATTCATATTCGTTTTAAAATGGATCCAAAGTGGATTATCTAAAGTTTAAGGTGGGGATGGGTTGCAAACCACCCACCCAATAGGTTTTAGACAGGTTTGGGTCAATATATTAACCTTTTCTTTTAGTTTTAACTCTTAGTTAATTAGTTTCACATTAATCATGTCTCTTTTTATTTTTATATTATATTGTTAATAAACATACATAAACATTAAATCGACCCCCAAGTGGTCCATTAATGATACAAAGATCATGATATAAGCCTTTTGGCCAAACCTTATATTTTTAGGAATAAAATATCAATTAATAATATAATATTTTTTTTAAAAACTCTTTTTTGTAAATTTTGACAATATTGGGTATTTTGTTTTTGATAAATTCATACCAGAATTATTACTTCGAAAAAATTAATATAACAAATATTAATATGTCATATTAACCAATACAATTTTTTTATGTCCTCAAAACTTTCAAATTATATTTATTTTAATATTTATAATTCCAATTATTTGATTCTTTCATTAATAAGGCAAATACATCGTCATTATTGTGTCATAAATATATTTAATTATTTAATGTCTAAAAATTATAAGTAAAATACCATTACATTGTAAATATTTTTATCTTTATAATGAATATTTATAGTCTATTTTATCTTGTGTATAACCCTATGTTAAAAATGTTTTAGTCATTAAACTTTTATTTTAACTCTTTTAACTCTTCATTGATTTAAATAATAATAAATGTCCTAATCTAATACAAGTGGACCTAAATGATAATATTTTATTCCAAAGTTGGTTTTATTTCGATATACACTTGTCCAATAGAATTTGGACATGTGTTATGGTAATATTAATATCATCTGTACCCTTAATTACCCTATTTACTTTTAACCGTGATAAATAAAAGTAAAACGTTACTATTCACCAAAAATTATTTTCATCTTATTGAACCACATTTTACTATTTTATATTAACCGTGTCTCTTGGATTTTCGAAATTCCACTCACTAAAAAGGTAGAATTATGTTTTATGTGAATTTGCAAATTCTCCAAGGAGGTGGGTAAAATAAGGTGAAAGTTCAATAAAATTTTCATATATCTAAAATTATTATAAACTAAATCCAATGAATTACATTGAACATATATATGTATTATGTATCTATTTTGGAATTAATTACATTTAAATAAAATAAATAATTATCTAAATTGAAATTTGGTTTTAAACTATAACTGAGTGTTTTTCACTATTCATAAAAAATTGAATGTTTTCAGAAAGATACCAAAATTCCACCCTAGGCTATTTTCGTTATTCCAAATCCAAAAATGAAGTCCATTTTGAAAGATAAAATGTATATAATTTCAAAAAGTGGGTATTAATATTTATAATAGCTAGTTTGATTGGTTGTGTTATGAGTTAGAACTCGAAGTTGCATACAACAAACGCTCCTATATTATTCAAAGAGAAGCGTACCATGGAAGCTTAGGGTGTTAAATTCTCCCCTACAAATAATTTCATCCTCAAAATTTTTAGAAAATTACTATAAAAAAAGAATCGGGTGGTTCTTCATCATAAGTTCCTCGGGTTCCCATGTTGCCTCTTCTATCGTATAGTTCCTCCATAGAACATTTACCTGACGAGTCGTCCGGTTTCTCAGCACTTATTCTCTCATATCAAGAATCATAATGGGATCATAACAAAAATATATATTGGGTTCCAGTTCTAATTTCTCATAGGTTAGTACATACGTTGGGTCGGGAATGTATTATCTTAACAGTGATACGTGGAAGACATCGTGAACTTTGGAGAGACTTGGAGGCATTGCCAACTAGTAAGCTACAGCCCCAATTCATTCTAGAATATTGAAAGGCCCTATTTTCCGGGGACTCAATTTTCCTTTCCTTCCAAAACGTATAACTCCTTTCCATAGAGATACCTTCAATAAAACATGATCTCCTACCTAAAATTTCAAATCCTTCCTTTGGTTATCGTCATATCACTTCTTCCTACATTGAGCTGTTTTGTTGTGGTTTTGGATTACCTTCACCTTTTCTATAATTTCCACCACCAATTATGAGCCTATGAGTTTTCATTCACCAACATCGTCCCAACAGGTTGGTGTGCGACATCTCTTTCCATATAACACATCATATGGTGTCATCCGAATACTTGAATGGAAGCTATTGTTATATGAAAATTATAACAGAGGTAAATATTGATCCCACATACCCAGAAGGTCATGTGATCATGATCTCAACTTGTCTTCTAAGGTATGAATATTCCATTATGATTGTCCATCTGTTTTGAGGGTGGTAACCAGTGCTGAAATGAAGTTCAGTATCCAGGGATTTTAGAATACTTTTTTAGTATCTTGATGTAAAATGGGGATCACGACCTGAAAAAATTGATAGGGTTACTCCAGGAAGTCTCACAACTTCATTAATATATATTCTTGCTAGACTTTAAAGTGGTAAATCTTCCCTTATATCAAGAAAATGGTATGACTTGGTAAGACGATCAACAATGACCCATATTACACCATTCTTTCTAGGAGTATTTGGTAGTCCCATGACAAAGTCTCTCATGATATTATCCAATTTCCACTCAGGTATGGGAAGAGGTTGCATGACTCCTCCAAGATGTTGCCCTCCATCTATCACATGTTGACAAACAATACATCTTGACAAAAAATCAGAAATCTATCTCTTCATGTTGCCCAACCAAAAATGTTCCTTTAAATCACTATACATTTTGGTGCTCCTAGGGTGTATAGAGAAATTGGAACTATGACCATCATCGAACAATTCCACTTTTAGATCAAGTATATTGGGAACACAAAGTCTCTTCCAAAATTTCAAAATTCTGACTTCATACACAAAGTAACTCAATCTCCCATCATTCACATCTTTAATCTTCTATTGAAACTCTTCATCATCGGTCTGAGAAATCCTAATCCTTTCTAGAAAATATGGTTTGGAAACCATTTGAAAATGGATAGATGTTTCACCTTCCATTGTTATTCCCAAGTCCATTTTCACTAGATCCACGAAAATAGAATCCCTTTCAATTCTCATATTGTTTAAAACTCCATGGTATTTTCTTCTCAAACCATCTGCCACCTTATTTCCCTTCACCGGTTGGTAGTGTATAGTGAAATCATAATCCTTGAGTAATTGAATCCATCTCCTTTGCCTCAGGTTGAGTTATTTTAGTGAGAAAATATACATCAAACTCTCGTGATTAGTATAAATCTCAAATTTTTCACCATAGAGGTAGTGTCTCCATATATTCAATGAGAAGATCTCAGTTGCTAACTCGAGATCATTAGTAGGATTGATTTGATGATGAATTTTCATCTGTCGTGATGTATAAGGAATAACCCTATCATTCTGCATAAGGATACAACCAAGTCATTTCTTCGATACATCACTATAAATAATAAACCCATCATTCCCCGATGATAGAGTCAATATAAGATCATTGACTAATCTTCTCTTCAATTCGTTGAAACTTTCTTCACACTCCTTTTTCCAATTAAATTTAACCCCTTTACGTGTGAGCTTTGTTAATGGGTTTGCCATCCGGGCAAAATTCTGGATGAAATGTCGATAATAACCTTCTAAACCAATAAAACTGCATACCTCAGTTATACTCATTGGTGCTGGCCATTCTTGGATTGCATTTTTCTTAGAAGGATCAAAGGAAATTCCATCCTTAGAGACAATATTGACAAGAAAAGAAATCTCCTGAAGCCAGAATTCACACTTGCTAAACATCCTATATAATTTATGTATTCTTAGAGTCTTCAATATAATGCGCAAGTGATTTTCATGATCATTGTAGATTTTGGCGTTTACCAAGATATCATTAATAAATACCAATACAAAGTCATCAAGGTATTCCTTGAAAATTCTATTCATTAGATCCATGGAAATAGATGGTTCATTAGTCATCCCAAAAGGCATTATTATAAACTCGTAATGACTGTACCATGATCGAAATGTTTTCTTCGTAATGTCTTCCATCTTCACACACAACTGATGGAATCCAGATCAAAGGTCAATCTTTGAAAACCATTGACCTCCATGTAGTTGGTCAAATAAATCATCAACACAAGGTTGGGGATACTTGTTCATTATTGTTATAGCATTGGTCTCCCTTTAGTCAATGCACAACCTCATAGATCCATCTTTATTCATACTAAAAAGGAAAGGGGCTCCCTATGGAGAAACAGTAGGGAGAATAAGTCTCATATTACTCAGTTCCTCTAGTTGTTTCTTTAGTTCAACTATCTCTATAGTGGCTATTCTATATGGGGTCTTCGATATGGGCCTTGAACCAGGAATTATATCAATGGAAAACTCAATTTCTCGTTCTGGAGGATGCCCTGGTAAATCTTCCGGAAACACATCTACATATTCTTTCACAATAGATACATCCTCTATTTGAACATTCCTTTCCTTACCAAAAATTATTTCATTCTATTCCCCACAATAATTGAATTTAGTTGAGCTACTCTTGGTGGATCTTGATAAGAATTAGGTGGTGACAATTATGCTCTAAAGATAAGGTGTTCTTTATTATCATCATCAAAAATTGTAACCTATTTCTTGTTACAGTAAATCTTCACATCATGGTCAGAATGCCAATCCATACAAAGGATTATATCAAATTCAATCATAGGTATGATGATGAGATCAGTGAATAAAGAACAATTATGTGCTCTAATAGGGACTGATTCACAAAACATTGTTCCAATGATACATTTCTTAGGAGTTTAAACTGAAAACTCCCTTGTTAGATCAAATTAGAAATATCTAATTTTCTTAGAAAATTGGGAGGATATGAAACAATGCGATGATCCAGAATCAAATAAAGCATTTTCTCAACTTGAGGAAACCATTAAATTAACTTCCACCACGTCTTTCAGAGATTCTACCTCAGCAGTAGTGATAACATCAGCTTGGTCTTATTCCCTTGTCCTTTTCTGAGTTAAGTTTCCCTGATTCTTATGACATTCATTTGAATAATGTCCCATGTCCCTGAAATTATAGCAGCGGCCATCAGTAGCTTCCTTCTTCCCCTTGAAATCATTAGCTTGGTGGCCTTTTTCAACACACTTGTAATAGACTCCCATTCCTTTTAAGAAAGTACAGGGGTGTTTCTTCCCATATTTACTACAGGATGGACATTCAACTTTTCCCTTCTTCCCCTTATTTCCATTTCCATATTGATCAGAAGATCACTTATTCTCTTGCTTTTCTTAAAAGTCATAAGACTTAGAGAATTCTTTTTCTATCTTGATAGGACATGAGACAATATCTTCGTACGACGCAAAGGATTGTGAGACTAATACTCAGCAAAGATATAGTTTTAACCCTTTAAATAAATGATCAATATTACTTCTTGGCTTACGTATATAATCTCTAGCATACCTTGCTAACCTTGTAATGGTAGCCTCATACTTTGTGACATTCTCATCCTCCTTTTGTCTCAGACTTAGAAATTTCGTTTCCATATCTGCTTGATGGTCACACCGAAATTATTTTTCTAATAATAGCTCTTTGAACTCCCTCCATTCCATATTTGATACTTCATTATCTTCATTCGTGTTTTGAATCAATGACCACCATTGATCAGCATCTCCAGTGAGGCGATAAAATGCCATGATAACTTTTTCCCTTTCACTACTACCCAAGGCATGTAATATTTTCTCTATGAAATTTATCCATTGCTTAGATACTAGTGGATTTGTACCACCATTGAATGTTGGTGGTTGTTTCCTCATGAAGCGATCTAACATGGATCCTCCACGCTGCGGATCAAGGTGTTCTATATAAGTAAGGTTATTATTCTTAACATGAGTGAGTTGTCCCAGTATGGTGACTAGCTGATCAGCACCAGTTGAATCACCACCTCCACTATAATTATCCCGATCAGGAGGGAAATCCCTACATGGAGTGCGTGAATTGACACAGTTTCCATTTCTTCCACTAGGTTCCATTTCTAAACAATTGCATACACTAGATTAGTTTATGAATCACAATTCATAAATACAACTTGTAAAACACCTAACATACATTGAATAGTTTATTGATATAATCCATAATCATAAAAATGATTTCATTGAGTATGTATATACTCATAAACCCTTCATAATGGTTTGTAAAGTAAATGAGAATTATCCTAAGCATATCCCCCGAGAGTGTCGTAACCAAGAGTGCAGCAAGGCTTGTTGTCGTGCACCAGTTCCCATTCGAGTCTAGCTCAATTGGTTGTTTTCAGGTTTTACCACTAGGTACATCTGTTCCAGAGTTGACTCTACCTTCTCGTATCTAGAAAGGGATGTATTGCTTAGAAAACTCACAACATCTCTACAATACCAAAATTCTAGGATGTTTTACTATATTAATCCTTAAAATATATCTTAGGGCTATGTACTCTAATCATAGTTTATCTAAATCTAGCTTCCAAGATTTGTGATAAACTTCCCCTGATACCAACGGTAACACCCCGACCCCAGTTGCATAGAGTCGATGCATTATTACATAACATTGGCATGATCACAAAAGATCATGTCTCGAAAGACTGATTAGTTTAGTAGCCTTGGAATCACTAGATACATTCATAAAGTTTACATTACATCATAAAGTGAAAACTACAACAACATCTTGTCTCCACAGTCATATCCCCTTATACTATCCCTGAAGGTAATTCATAAAATACTTCTTCACATCCTCGGAAAAATAAAACATTTAAAGGGGTGAGCTCAGATGCCGAGTAAGGATAACAATATAGCGGAAACATTCATAAATAAGCATAAACATGTACGACAATGTATAACTGAAAAAAAAGCCTTTTAAACATGAACTTCAACATAATATGGCAGAAATAAAATGAAATAATTCTATTTAATTATTCACATTGATATTTGACTAGTCCTATAATCATAGTCAATAACAATAACAACTTTCATAATGATGGAATGCATAATGCCAGACTATCATAACCACATAGTCAAGGACTTATTCCAAAGCTACAAATAAGATTTTTTCAATGCCATGTGCCAGGACACTTTTTTTTTCTCATGAGACCTACCGATGCATCAAGTAGCTATAGCAGGCTCCACCCGTCACTTATTAAGTCCAATGCATTCTTCTTATGAATAGGTTTAAACATAACATAAAACTTCTTTTTAAAACTTGCATAGGACATGTCAATACTTTCTCCATAAACCATGAATCGTTTAAAAATAACACATCCATAGTAAAACATATCACAAAACCTTCAATAAAATTTGGATGTTTTGTATCATAATAAATCGACTACAAATAAGCATAAAATACATCAAAGGATGTTGACATAGATGAAATAAAATCTATTTGAGAGAAATATATCTTTTTTTAAATCATTTAAAAGTCACATAATTATAAAAGAAAACTTTTACTTTGAAAAAATTCTTATAATATTTTAAGGGAAGCTTTAATGATTTTATAATGGTGGAAAATATCCTCATCAACCATATAAGTTAAAAAAGACATTCTTACCTTAATTCTGTCGAAAAGGTTAAAAAGGAAATTGTTTGGAAAACGACAGAGAGATTCATTTATAAACTTATTAAAAAATTTAAACAAGGTTAAAAATGACTATAACCAATAGTCTATAAAATATTAAGAATGATTATAAATACTTTTTTAAGAATCATGGATGTGAATGATAAAGAGGTCCCAGTAGACAATTACGTATAAACAACATCGGATAATGAAGGGATTGGGAAATAAACCCTTACCTTGTATTTTTTCCTCGGTTGAGGGTAGGATAACCTTTTCTATAATTGTGAAATAATTTTTAATAAAATTATAAAAAAATCATATACATAAATATTATATAATATATTATCTTTTAAAATCTCTTGGTTAATAATATCTTAGTATTATCGTCGTTTCAGGTGTTAACTTTCTCGTTTTCTTTTATATGTTTTGTTACATAAGTCATGTTTGTTATGGATAGGTTGTATATAAGTCATGTATATAATGATATTATGTCTTTAAACATTATTTTTAATCATCAAATGAAATTTAGTCTTGAATGGATACGATGGGGATTGATTCTCATCGCGTTCGTGGAGACGGTTGTCCGTACGTACGCACGAGTGACAATATCATTCTTTTGATATTAAAATAATATATAATTGGATGATATATCATATATAAAGAATCATTATCATGTTATATTTATTATTTACATAAATTACACATCAATATCATACCCATCCAAATAATAATGTTTTGAATAACAATTACACCACGACGTGGATACAGTAAGCCATACGTACACACGTATGGTGACTTGTCATTCAAAGGATGGATAGAATACTGAATATTTATGTACCATATTTATGATAAAATCACATTATATAGAATATACTGGATTTATTATTTTAGAATGGAAATAACAAAGAAAGAAGAAGTTGAAGAACAAAGGAACTTGAAAGATGGTGGTGAAAATATTACCTCTTCTTTAGGTTCTTCCTTTTTATTTGATCAAAAGGGCTCCATAGGTTGTCTTTACGATCAAAATAAGGCCTATAAGTTGAATTTAGGGAATTTGAGAGAATATTTGGTCAGGGGTTGTCCGATCCAAAGTCTTTGATGGTGTGAATTAGAGAGAAGGGGGGGTACCCTTTTATAAGAGGGGTGAGGGGCACCTTAGGAAAAGCTAGAAATATTATTTTATAGTAAATTCATATTCGGTTTCTAATGCCTCCAAAGTGGATTATTTAAAGGTTAAGGTTAGGATGGTTTGAAAACCATGCATACAATTGGTTTCAGACAGGTTTGGGTTACTAAGTTAGCCTTATCTTTTAGTTTTAACTCTTAGTTAATTAATTTCACATTTACCATGTCTCTTTGTATTTTTATATTATATGGTTAATAAACATATTATAAACTTCCAATCGACCCCAAAGTGGCCCATTAATGATACAACTATCATGATATAAGTATTTTTGTAGATCCATAGATTTTTAGGAATATAATATAAATTAATAATATAATATTTGTTTTAAAAACTCTTTTATGTCAATTTTGACACTATTGGGTATTTTGTTTTTGATAAAAAATATAATAGATATAATTAATAAATTGAAATTAAATTTAAGAAATAATTATATAACTAATATTAATAAGATTAAAATTAGTTATGTCATCAAATCTATGAATATATTTATTTTATAATCAATTATATTGATAATTATATTTAAGTAATATTACATAATAGAGTCATAATATTTGATTATTTCATTAATAAGGTAATACTGAATAATTATTGTGTTATAAATACATTTAATTATTAAATGACTAAAAATTATAAATAATATAATATAATGTTTGAAATATTTTTATCTTTTTAATGAATATTTATAGTTGAATATATCTTATTTATAACCCTATATTATAAATGTTTTAGTTATTAAACTTTGATTTTAACTCTTTTAACTCTTCTTTGAATTAAATAATAATAAATATCCTAATCAAAAAAAATTGGACATAAATGATAATATTTTATTCCTAAGGTTGTTTTTGGTCAAGATACACTTGTACAATAGAATTCGGACTTGTGTTAGGGTTATATTAATATCATTTTTACCCTTAATTATCATATTTACATTTAACCGTGTTAAATAAAAGTAAAAAGATACTATTCACCAAAAATTATTTTAATCTTATTGAACTACATTTTACTCCTTGATATTAACTGTGTCTCTCGGAGTTTTGAAAATTCCACTCATAGAAGTGGTAAAATTATTTTTTATGTGAATTTGCAAATTCTCCTAGGAGGTGGTTAAAAGATGGTGAAAGTTCAATAAACTGTTTATATATCTAAAATTATTCTAAACTAAATCAAGTGAAATACATTGAACATATATAGGTATTATGTACATATTTTGACCTTAATTAAATTTAAATAAAATAAATAATTATTTAAATAAAAATTCAGTTTTATACTATAACTCAATGTTTTTCACTATTCATCAAAAATTGAAAGGTTTCAGAAAGAAACCAAAATTCGACCCTATTATAATTTTGGTATTCCAAATCCAAAAAGGAAGTCCATTTTGAAAGATAAAATGTATAAAATTTCAAAAATTGGGTATATCTTTTTATAACGGCTAGTTCGATTGGTTGTGGTTTGTGTTAGAACTCGAAGTTGCGTATAACACACGCTACTATATTATTCAAAGAGAAGCGTACCGTGGAAGCTAGGGGTGTCACATCTATAGTCCACATCTTATTTCAATGTATTTTCTTGTATCATCACTCGCACCCATGTAATCTATTTAAGTCCCCAAGGAGGACCAAATAGGTTGTGATATTAACTTCTCAGTGGGAATCCACCATTGTCTATACAGTTCTACAATAATTCAACATGTTATAGAAAGAGTAAATAGTGAGTAAATTAAAGTTATTTCCCATGGAATATGTCTACTGTAATTTAATACTGAATGTCCCCCAAGGCTACATGTGAAATAGTTAGCTTCCAACAAGGTAGCTATTCAAAATAAACAAGTCATATTGCCACACTGTACATCCATCAATACCAAACAAGACACCACCACTCTATATAATTATGTTAATAAATCCGATGGACTCGCTATATAGTGATAAGTAGAATCCCATCGCCACACTATGTAGTGAAAAAATTGAATCATAGGACCACTCCATATAGTGAAATGTAGACCCCAAGGGATGGATCCAAGGTTTCATGTGCCAGGGAATCCATGTAATAATTCAAGACCACGACAGGATAGATCCATGGAGCACTTCAAAATAATCTATGTTTAGTGCGATGGGAATCCCAATGGAAACTCATTCTAGGAACTAGTTGCATTCCTATGAGCATGGAAATTACATTCCCTATGCAAGCCCAAGCACGCCAGATGCACAGTGTAGCAAGGCCTAAGACAGCCCACTAAATCAAGACCCATGGGGACGAGTCGTCCTGAGGAATCCACTGCCGCGTTCTAGATGCATGGAGAGGAGTTTGTGAAAACTATCAAACCATTCAAACAATGAATTCAATTTAAAAATTTATTCCAAATTAGTATACCCACTCACTTAAATAGTCACAATCCATGAGTATTCCCACTCATGAAATGTATAAAACATATGGTCCTACACCCCAATAAAATCCATTTAACATGACATTAATCATTTGTATAGGTACACAAACTCATTTAATCCATTTAACAATCCGGTGGTCATTTCATATAGGTATAGCCAAACATATCATCCATTAAACATTCCCAAATAAATTAGAAAATTATATAATAAATAGATATAAGAATTCAAGGAGGTTGTATATATCCTAAATAAGCTATTGAAAACCATTAAGGCATCAAAATGGTTACTCTAACTTTCAAATAACAAGAACACACACCTTGGGTGTCTTAACCAGGTACAAAAAATCATTTCCTAATTGAGAACCCAATAGGTGACCTTGAATCATGAAATGGGTTCCAACACACCTAGAATAAACATATCGTCATCCTCACTATGTATTACTATAGAGACTACAATCAACTCGATCAAAAATGTTTTCTCACTGGAAATTACATTCGATAGAGAAAATGCTGAATGCTTGAAAAGAACATGAAATTCCAAAAGAATGTATAGACATACCTCACCTCGGTAGTTGATAACTCAACTAGTATCAAGTCAGGATTGATACTAGTTTGGAAGAAATTTATGCAGTTCCAATGAGACAAACCATTCTTGAATCAGTGTCCAAATAGATTATATATTTCAAAAACCATTTTAGATTGTTTAGGCTCTAAAAAACATGAGGAATTGGTTCTTTTCAATAATAAATAAGTGGCTAATACCTATATTTGAAAAAAACATGGTGGCCATGTCCACGATGTCTACCTCCAGTACACGACATGTACCTCCAGTATACGACTTGTACTTACTAATTTTTTTATGGAGGAATACCCATACACATCATGACATACCATTACACATCATGACCTAGAAGTACACGACCGGTACCTAGCCTGCATCCATCCTTTTCCCTGATTATCCCTTCTTTCTAAAAAAACCCAACTGACCCACGACCCGACCTAGGGTCTATGAAAAAATGGAATGTAAACCCATTTTCTTGAAATGAAAATATTTGTACCTCATGAAAACCCCTATATCATAAAATCTTCTCCACATATAGAAATTCATCCCCAAATTTCACTATGATGATTGGTCAAGATTCTTCTAAGAACAACTCTGGCCACTATGCATGTACATCAACCCCTCTCTCCCATGTCTCATACTATAAATCGACATGATACTATATAACCCATACTGGAGGAATTGACTGGACTTGTAGAACATTCATGATCCTATCAATGAAACTAATCAAATGCTCTTTGAAGGAAGATTCCACATATAGCTCAACCTCCTCAGGCTGAATAACATGAGTTGGGTCTGAGTGATAGCAACACAATTGAAATACATGGATGCAATCATGCCTCGACAAGTACTTCTGAGGTAACATTAACTGACAGGAAACCATCTTGACTGTCTTCAGAATATCTAATGACCAAACATATCTTGGTGAATGTTTTCCCCGTCTCATGATCTATCTGTGTACCAACCTCAGTGAAACTCCAAATAAAACCTAATACATGATCTCAAACTCTAAATGTCTTCTGCAGTGATCAACATATGACTTCTGACGAGATTTCTCATTATTCATCATCTTTTGAATCAACTGGACTTACTTAGAAGTCTCTTATATGAGATGCGGTACCAGTAAAGTTTTCTATCCTACCTCTAACCACCACAAGGGAGAACAGAATGGCCAACTGTATAAATCATTATAAGGTTCCTTCTGTATCATCTCCATATAACTATTATTGTAGGAGAACTAAACTAGGTTAATGTGCCTCTCCAAGGATCCACCATAATCCATGATGCATGCTCGCAACATTTCCTCTAGAACATATATTGTACGCTCTGACTAGAAATCAATCTTAGGGTGCCATGTCATGCTCAGAAGCACATGTGTACCAACTCCCTCTAAAAACACTTCATGAAACGAGATGTAAAGTAGGCATCCCTATCTAAAATGGCAGTGCACGAGTCTCCATGTGTTCTTATTACCTCATAGATATATAACCTTCTGAGCTCATGAACACCAAATGACCCCTTGATCAGAATGAACTGAGGGATCTTCCAAAGCTTGTAAACAAAAACTCACACAACCATCAGTCCGATTATGGTATGTTGTGCTCAAAAAAAACTGTGCACCCCATACCCTCTAAAAACTCATCTAGAAACGATATGTTAAGTGGGTCTCTCTATAAAATAATATATTGAATTAGACAACATGTAGTCATACTATAACTCAGATATATATCATTCGGAGCTAATCAGTAACGAAGGTACCCTTTATTGGGAAGAAATTAGAATCCTTCATAATACTTTAAAAAAAACTCATGGGAAATTGTTACCATGACACCTCTTCCATCAGAAAACCACAAAATGAATTCCCCAGAGCATCCCAGCGATGCTACCAGTGTGATTTGTTTAAATTGGACGAACCTGAACACAATTGTGGTCATATCAACGGTCTCACAAAAATGAATGGTCAAACCCTGATCAAACTCACCAAAACAAGCAACTCAATATTCCTTCTCAATACACTGCATACATTCACACCATACACACCTTAAACTGGAAGAGTTTATAAAATGGTTCACTCAAACCATACAAAAGGAACAAGAAAAATAATGAGTCAAACCATCACTGGAAGACTTATCATAGAAATTCCATGTTTTGAAGGCTCACATGTTGTAGCAGAAACACAACACATTCTCCAAAGGCATCACGTGGCCACAATTATCCCGTTCATTGAATCCCATACCTTAATCCCAATGAATCTCTTTTTCAAACTATCCCTTGATCATTTAAAAGGACAGTGAACAACATGAGAAAATGAATAATTCAGATCCATCAAACTGGAATAATTACCTCCTTTTAAGAATCACATCCGAACCTGAGTATATGTTTGAGACAACAAAATATTCATCAAGCCAGAGTTCATGGAACTCACCATGACCATCCAAGCTATAGTTAAAATTGAGATAGTGGTACGAGTCCAAAATTCCACATAAGAAAACTGAAAAAACCTATAGCAACATATTCCTGGTAGTCACATCAAAGAAAACAGTAAGAATCCATGTATTCATCCACGTAATTTCTACATTAGAACCCAAGTGTCACACTAGATTAACCAAGCCACATCTAAAACAATGAATCCATTTCACTACATAATAATAGATCACTAACTAGCCCAACGACATCCAACTGTAGTGCGGTGTATTACTGATTCTCACCTAGTGCATCCAATATGACGTCAACATAGGGGACATGATTGTATCATAAGGAAGATCCCACAAAGATGATCTCATGAATTACAAGAAAAAAATAGTCAAACCATTATTAGTTGACCTCCATCATGATGCATGGATTCACTTTCCGATGCATCATCATTTAATTGACCATAATGGCTTTATCACAAGGAATTTCAATGATAACTCATTATTAAGAACTAAGGTCCATCCATAATCATCGATTAATCTCAAGGGATGCACACACAACCATCCACAAAATGGTTTTCTACCAATCAAGCATCATCATGTAACAAGACTCCCAATCCCCAAAAGAATTAAATTTGAAATGACCATTTCAGAATGGTCATTTATTATGATCCCTATACCCAGAAGGGCACTTAAAGAAGACTTGATGTGACACTCCCCACCTAGGGGTGTCTTAGATGTTGTGAAGAAAGACCTTCCTCTCACAAACACTATACTAGAACACCATAAAGGCATGTGTGACATTCCACTAACCATGATCCCCACATACAACAACAGGCATAAAATCTGAAATTAAAACCAAATGGTGTGTCAAAACACATGAATCCCCAAAATACCTCATGAGAAGTTGGAAAAACATACCTTAACACCCCATTCACTCTCCTCCAGAGAAAACTAAAGAATGCACCCAATCACACAAATCTCATGATTAAACCAAACTCAAACAATTCAATGCGTCATTAAAAACATGAAAGGTACTATGTATGTCAACACATAAAACCCTGAGTTCACAAATTACAATAAAACATCATCTCATACATCCATTTCTTTAGATGATGATGTACTGAGTCAACCATCACTAACAAAAATTGATGTTCACATGACCTCCAAACAACCGACCATGCAAGAGGCATGTCTAACCTAATGAACCACATGATCCTCAAGATTTTTCGTGCATCAAAATTCAAGATAAAATGGGAAACCATTTGAACAATGGTGTAATTTAAAACTGGATGTCCTAGTAGGGACAAAGACACCCATATGAAACAAGCGTCAAAAAGAACATAGTGGAGGCAAAGAATCTCAATCTCTAAGTGTGATACCTACCATGGTTTAATCCCATATGAAGCATACACGTCGACCCTATCGATTTTTCATGCAAAATATATTCACTAGGCTCAATATACCTTTTTCATTTAAGTCATTTCTAAAAAATAATATCCTTAGGATGATCGCCCATGTCTCTAATCGAATGAATGTTTTAAGAAACTTTAATACTAATATTCCAAAAGGGTCCAAACAAAGGACACCTCTTCATGTTCAAATTTAATTCCATTTCATTATATCATTTCAACCATAAAACATTTGAAACCATATTAACCAACCCACAAGTACCATTTCAAAAGAGGAACCTTTTTTAAACAACACCCCATGGGAAAAAAGGATAGTAACAACAAAATCCCACTTTAAAATTTTAATACTGAATGATTTATACCGTAAACAATCAATTTAAAATCTATATTTATTTTATCAAAAAAAATTGACCTTAGAGGGTCCAATTTATTCAACCCAATTTCTTCAAAAATCAACCCCATGATATATCACCACTCAAACACATGCCCTAAATGACCTAATTGGGTACAATTGTGAATTTTAAAATCCACCATGTTGATTTGAGATCAGAAGTTAAGTTATTTTTATAAAACCCCTTTCAGAACACACCACCCCTTTATAATTTATCAAGGGTCTCTATATAATAGGAAATCTCACAACTCAAATGTGTAAATATCAAATAAAGATAGGTCAAAACTATACTATATTCCCTCACCCCTCCTCCTTTCACATGGGTCAGGTGTAGATGTTAAATAACGAGAGATAGTACCAAAGCCCACTACTATGGTTGGGTTTGGTCAAGTGCTCCACCGAAAGAAATTTCGGTTCACTTGCTTTTCCCAATCATTTATAATTAAAGTTGTGTTCACATTCATATCCATAATTGACAATTATTTAATTATTTTAACATTCCCTTATATAAGAGAATCACATTGGTATGCTGAATTCCAATCCATGGGGTCCATACTCCTCACGAATCAAATCATGGCATCCATGTATATAATATCGTAACATTATCTGATATAAGATTAGAAAAAGAACCACAAAATTCTTTTCCAAGAGGTCTCATAATACCTCATGAACCAATGTTTAATTCCCATATAATCCATACATATCAAATTAATTTTAGAACTTTCATTCAATTAGTGCATTATTTCCCAATAAACAAGGGCACATAATCTTTATGAATTGAATGATGACATCCCTAATTTATCCATTTCACCCAAACTAACACAAATTTTGGATCATATATCACTTCAACTATTACAACAACATGCCATATATAATGAATCATAGATTACACCACATAATTCAAGGCATATAATTCTTAAAACTTCCTCTATGATGAATAAGATGGGATTCCCTCATCTCATCGGGTTGCAATAGAAATAGAACTCATAAAAGCATCAATAGTAACAACATAAACAATGTGTGTCACCCAATTGTGAAATCAAAAAAACTCTAACCCTCAAAATCTAGGAAAACAGAAATCCATTTGAGGCAATATGGCTTCTCCCAGTACGAGTGGTTGCTACTCCCACACATAGTTTATTAAGAAATTAAATTTCCTTCCTATCCATGTCAATTGTCACCAAACGGTATGAAAAACCTGAAAAGACTGCTCTAATACCACATTGTAATGCACCGAATCCAGAAGCCCCCCAATAGTTCCTCATACCCAGTTGGTAACATGGACTCATGCACATCTACCTAAATGCTAGAGGTTTCCAACTAAAAATGAGGCCCTAGGTGAGTATGTTTGGAATCTATTCCATGATTATTAGAGTGTCACACCAAAATTCAAACATAATAAATATTGTAAGGGATATTAACATCACTCAATTGAAAGAAAGACAAGAAAGATAGGTCTTAATAATAATAACAAGAAGCCTCTAATATAAAAAATGATGCAGTTGATAAAAGTACCTAGAATTAATACAAAGTAGGTACTTGGAAATGTAATATAGTAAAAGTCCTAAAAGAAAAAGAAGACCAAAAATTTATCCCAGCATCGCAAGCCAAAACCTGTTCCTATGCACCCCTGACCCAAAACCACTGTCAATAACATGTTCTAGGAAGCTTGATACTATCATCACCTGCAACCATGTAATTTGTTTACGTCCTCAAGGAGGTCCAAATGGGTTATGAGAAAAAAATCCTAGTAGAAAACCACCGAAATCTATAGAGTTCCAAAAACTATTCTACAAGTTCAAGAATGTTTACTCAGGGAGTAATATATTGTGAATTCACAGGGTATAATCCTACTACAAATTAAAACTGGAAAAACCATAATGATACCTGCAAATGATTAATCTCATAACAAGGAAGATATTGAAAATTAAAAAAGTCACATAGTCACGTCGTACATCACTCAATACTAAAACAATCCACAACCACGCTATATAAATAAGCCAATAAATCCCACGACCTCACCATATAGTGAAAAGAATAATCACACAGACACACCATATAGTGAAAAATAGAATCCCACATCCATACCGTATAATGAAAAGTAGACTCTGAGGGCCGGATCCAAGGAGTCACGTACCAGGGAATCCATGTAAAAATTCATGATCACAATGGTTCAGATCCATGGATCTCGTACAATTAATTATCACCAAGTCTCATGGGAATTATATTGGAAACTGAGTCTATGAACGTTTTTGGGTCCTAGGAGCGTGGAAATGGCATTTCATATGTGAACCCATGAAATCTAGATTCATGGGGTATTAAGGCCTGAGGAATCCCATAAATTCAAGGCCAAAGGGGAAGAGTCAACCCATGGAATCCACTACCGCATTCTTGAACCTTAGAGATCAGTCCATTGCATCTATCAAACCATTCAATAAAAAATTCAATTTAAATATCCATTCCATGTGAATATACACACTCACATAAACATGTCAAATCTTTGATTATGCCCACTCAAGCAATCCACTTCTCAACTACAAATCATATGGGCCTACCCTCCCATATATTCTATTTAACATGCCATTAATAATTTATATTAGTATTCTGACCCTTATTATCCGTTTAAAAATCCATTGATAATTTCATATTATTATACCCACCCATATCATAATATTAACAATCCAAGTTAAATTAAAATTTTATGGAATAATCTGATACAAGAAGGAAAGGAGTCATACATCTCCTAAAAAAGCTATTAAAAACCATTAAGTAATTAAAAAGCTTATACTAAATTATAAAGCATAAGAATACACTCATTGCATGGTTTAAAAATGTATAAACAATGAATTTCCTAATGGTGGACCCCATGTGTAGACGTGAATTGAGAAAAGGGTTCTAACACACCTAAATATAACCTATGAGAATCATCACTAGGTGTGACTACATATAATACAATAATGTCTCTAAAAAAAAGAGGCCTCTCTGGATTGTCTGACAGATTTAGAAAAAGTTGAATGCCTGAAAATCACCTAAAAAGAAAAGGAAAATATAGGCCAACAACCTTGTCTCTGATGTAGATAGCTAGTCCAGTTAGAATACATGATTAGTCACCGCTTGGATGAAATCAATGTGGTTCCAATCAGACAAACCATGCTCAAATCAATTTCTAGACGACTTCTAGATCTAAAAATGAATTTTAAATTTTATAGGCTCTCTAAAGCAGGAGGAGAGAGTTATTTCCTTCAAAAAAATAAGAGTCTACCACCTCAATTTTTAAAACCCCTAAGGGAATGTACATGGTGTGAACCTCTAGTACATGATGCGTACTTCCCAATTTTAATTTTCTGTCGAAAAACCCATACACATTCTGATAGAATTTCACACATTTTAAACCATAAGTACATGACGTGTACTTCAAGTGCACGACATGTACCTGGCCTATACCTAAAAATTAGCTTGATTTTCCCTTATTTAGAAACAATAACCCAACCATCCCACGATATAACATAGGGATTAAGACAAAATGGAAAGCAAACAAATTTAATTAGCTTGGTATGCTTTTTTGAGACTCTATTATTCCCAAATTTATTGTAATTTTAGAGACTGAGTACCATTTATTTCTTAATATTATGTCAAACAGATAATAGAATTACTAAAACTGGTATCCCACCCTATTAATGATCTTTTTAGAAAACTAAAATACATGATAAATATCGTTCCATATAAATTATTCAATTTGAATAAGAAATCAGTTTCCTATAGTTGTTTTAGGGTTCCCAGCAGAGGACCAAATTGGGACACAAATTAGGTAAGATACTAATCTAGGCCTCTATTGACATAAATGGTTGAAAAAGGTACATTATGGAAGTTAGTTTGTTGAGGAGCTGTGTTCATCCAATCTTGTCATGGTATTCATTCAAATTTCCCTAGGGTGAACCCCCATGGAATCAATTCAAGTTGTAAAAAACTCAATGCACTTGATAATGTCTAATGGGATGGTCTGATGGTTCGACATTTGAGATGGGTTCAATTGGTAAAACTGAATTCTGTTTTCCTGCACATGATTTTTACTAATGACCACTATGGGTCAACTTAAGGTAGCTCCCATAATAAAGTTATTAAATTAATATATATATATATATAAGACACTCTTAACAATCCACATATTTTAAGTCCTTGTAGAATGTCTATTAGAAACATGAATTTTTTACATGTATGCATTCTCCACTTATTATTGGAAAATCAACATCATGTTAATTAATTGGTTCTAAAGTAAAAGTGATAGTTTTACAAAGGGATTTTTCTAATAAATAATTAATATCTTGATTAATTAAAAATTTTCTTTACAAACCCCTTTATTCTCTTACACATATTGAGTGCATCTATCCTTGTATATAAGAGGCTCAAAATTATTTGGTGGTGGATGAGATATAGATTTTTTTTACATTTTTCATCGGTTGAAACCCACCTTAGAGGTGGTTAAAGTTAATTTTGAGGAGCCCTCAAATTCATGGGTTTTTAGTGATGATTATTGACACATTCTACAAATGTTTTACTGTGGGACATATTATAAAAAACTATTTATCTTATTATTCTGTGTGGATGTCATGTTTCATGCCATCTATAGGGCCATGGTTGAAAACATTTTCTGATTCATAATATATATTCTTGATCACTGCGATATTATAAGGATTAGGGGGTTTCACCCTCTAAGACACCATATAGGAGAAAATAAAAAACCATCCTCAGTCATTTACATTTTGTTCAACCATTGAGGTTTTCATCCTTTTTGAGGCCTCACCTTCTCCATCCCATTCACCATAAAACAATTTTATAGAAATCCCTCCAATGAGATTCTATGGATAGTCATTTCATTCTTATATCCAAATACTATTATGGGTTATGTTTTAATGGAAACTATGGATTTATATTTTTTTATATGCTCCATATTATTGAAAAGAAATAATTTTATAGAGCATGAGGAGGTAGTGATAAAAATTATCCAACCCCAATTGGATGTGGATGAATTGGTCTTCATACCATAAATTCATGAACTTTCCTAGGATTTAAATTTATTTATTTTGGTGTAAGTGGTAATAATTCTTCCAAAAATATTTTATAAGGCTACTCCAGTATTTATACTTCTATGGTAACTATTTCCTCATTTCTGATTTTTTTTTTGATTTTCTTCTTGAATGGTCCACGTTAAATTATTTCTACAATCATCAATGTGTTGTTTTTTGGGTGATTATATAAGATAAGATTTGGATATCCTCAAATGAGAATACAATTCAAAATTTATATTTTTTTGGAAAGAGACTTGAATGGACATCTCCTATAATGTTTTATATTTCTTGGATTTTGGTATAACTGAATAATATTAAATAGATTCGGTGGAATGTAAATATATGGAGACTGAGACTCGAAATAAATTAATGACATTTCATGTTGTCAGTGGTGTCATTTTTTTTGACTAGGATGTGTAGTAATATAAAACTCTCTATTCTGACTACATATTTGTTTTGTGAAAATCATATATTGGAAATTAATAAACAAAGAGACCAAACCGAATTATTATCTTCATGATGATGATCTCAATTCCCCCTTCCTAATTTCAAGTTATACATAACTGAAAGGGAATTTTGGTCAATATGGAGGTTATGTTCTTCATTTTCATTATTGTATTTTAAATTACTCTGATGTTAGGGGTTTTTATTCTGATAATTAATTGTTTCGTACAAATTATGGTGATGGTGGTGTAGGAATTTCTCCTTCAAGGCCATAAAAATTCTTAATGAGAAGTTTTTATGGGATAAAACATGATTGTTATGTGGTCCTTATCTCGTTAATTCCTCATCATACTGTAACTATATTCATCTTCATCTACATATTCCTCTACCTTATCTTACCAAAGCTGTTAGTTCACAAGTTTGACACTAAGGGAATAAATATTGGTTTAATCCACACTATTATATTTTATACTTTTTTCTCTAGAGGTTGTATGGAAAATAGTCATTTAATTGGTTTTTTACAGGTTTGAGAAATAATATCATTTTTTTGGGATATGTTTCGTGGTATGGATGACCTTAATATCTCAATTGAATCATGATGTCAGGGCTCTGTGAATGTTTATATAGAAAGGGAAACTTATTATTGAAGTAATATTTCATTGTGGGGAAGATCTTCATAGTGAATTCAATCATGGGGAGGACTATGATAAGGGAATGTTATCAGTTTTTAGGGATTATTTGGATAATTTTTACACTCGGGGGAACTTCACGGTGTAAACTTTTATGGGTAGGAAGTTATTGTTATTTGTCCTTCTAACCAGGAAGTGGTTTTACATGGTTCCTTTCATAACATGATTTGATAAGAATGATCTTAATATTTCAATTATGAGTGACTTGATGGAAGATACTATAACATGTACATCAAATGAAATGGTAAGTAATGTTGTTATGAGGACCCTAACAATTTTAGAAACTTATACTATTAGATAATGTTCTAATAGAATATTTTTCCACTATTGGAATTTGTGTTAGTTCCATAAGAACACCAAAAACATATAAAGTAAGGAATATACGTCTGTTCAATAATTTTGGGGTTTTAGGGATAATAATTCATCTGATATATTATGTTTTAGTAAATTTAGGTCACATGTATTATAAAAAACCTTAAAATTATTAAGCTTCATTAGGTGACAACCTTTTTCATTAGACTTGGATGATGATCTTGTTTAGAATGATAAATAATATGTTACAATTCTTTGTTATTATTAGGATATTCTAATGTAATTATACCCATTAAAGGGGAGAAAGAATATGTTCCTTATCCAAATTGACTATAATCTTTTATTGGAAAGTCGTTAAAGATTTGATTTGAATGTGTTCATACACTAGTTTTCCTAATGAATTGGGTTGTTGATATCAGGTTGAAACTACATTGCAAGCCTAGTCCTATTGTCCATTATTCATCAAGATGTACCAATAATATTAATTGAATTCAGTAGGAAGATATGTCTTGTCAGAATTAGCTATTGATTTACATTGTAGAGATACACTAAAGGTGGTTTTGGGAATATCTTACTACACCTAGTTATATATTAGTATATATTGATCAACATCCACCATTGATACTTCCTAGATATTCTTGAGGTTTTACATAATGTGAGAAGGAATATAAATATACCCATCCATTTCTACCAAAATGAGTGTACTAGATTCAACATTGGTAATAGAAATATATAACCATCCTTCAATGGTATCTAGGATATAGTCTTGCTTCTATCCATCATTTTTTCATAATGGATAACTGATGGTCTTGATGAATGGGGCACTAAATTTGTTCCTTCCATAAATTTTATTCCATCGTGTTCTAGAATATTTCATCATCTTCAACTAGGGAATGCTATTATGGTTTATGGGTGTGAATGGATATATACCCCTACTCCCAAGTTACCACTGATGTATATTAGAAAACATATTTATGGGAAACAATGCTATGGTCGTTCTCTTTGTGATGGGATGCATGACATGCATGGAGGGGTCTCATAGGTTGTCAGGTAAGAATGAACCAAAATATGTATTTCCTTAGTAAAATTCTCAGTATGATGGTGATGGATTGATATCATCCAATGTTGAGGGAAGAATTTTACATGAACCTTCATTGGTGACTCATGAACCATGTTAAAGACACTGTTAACATATTAATCATTATATCTAGGATAATAGATGTGTTTATTTCTATGCTCTTGGGAAGGGATCCCAATAGAGTTTGATATAGTTAAATGTTTCATTTAATTATTCACCATCACCTATTATTGGTTGGATGGACACTGATGATTTATAAAGTGTAGTTATTTTCATGAAACCCATTGTTTTGGGATATTATTATTCTTATGGTACTCTTGATAAAAAATTTATTTTTTGTTTTCAGAGATCATGCATTGCTGATAACATCTTCTTTAATTTTGAGACCCCAAGATTATAATAAACTAAAGAGTATGTATATCATTGTGGTGGTTCTATAAACTTGGCTCGATTAGATTTCTAATGGTTCTAGAATGAATAATAATCCAACGTAATTAAACCCCCTTCAATGCATCATCCAATATAAGAAATTGTTTCTTCAAATTGATATCATAGATGGTGGTTTAATGTCGGTAAATTTTTCATCACGTTAGAATAGTATGACATCCAATTGTGGATAGTTATAATAGTTGAATGATTCTAACTTGTTTCACAATTTCAAATTTTATATAAAATTTGATGTTCTCCCTTGTCTATAATGGTCCAACATTGACTTCATTAAATACCTTCATTCAATAGGTAGATAGTCACTGAGTATGTTTTTCTAGGAATCCATCAAAATCCATGTCGGTCGATACTGTGGAAGGTTTTGATCATTATAGATTTTTAATTAGATGCATTCCAAATAATGTTCTCTCTTATTGATTTTAGATTTATTTTTCCAATCTTTCCCATAAACCAATGTAGAATAGGTTACCCCATGGAAAAAGATTGTGGTTAACTTGTATTATTTTGAAGATATATATGAAACAGATGTTCTCCAACAATGTTATCCACAAATAATATAAGACGATATCCCTCAATTGTTCTATATATATGTTTCTTAGGTTCTATATCAATAAGAACATCATTATATATCATAGGTTATTCTTAAATGTAATCATATGTGTGTATCAATGGATTTTCATCTTGTTTCTATAGCATCTCAGCCTTTTATTACATTATTATTACATCTTTTTAGAGGTAAAAATTAATAGTATTACACATCTAGGAACCAACAATTTAGTGTCTTGGGCAAAATAGGACCATACATACCAATTACAACATCAATCATAAACATTTATTTAATTTCTTCTTCTCTAGATTCTTATTGTCACTTGTCCTCTCCTTAGTATATGTATCCAACTAAGGATATACATTAAAATGGGTGAGTTAAAATACCAGTAAGAGGACAAATAAGAATAATATAGCATGGGTTGAGCATAATCATGACATAGGTAAAGAAATCAGGATCATGAGAGGAACATTAATAAAAGACTTGAAATGTGGAAATGCATAAAAATGAAACATAATGTTTTAGTGGATAACTAAAAAACATAATTGTGAACCAAGATAAAATATTATTCACACATCATTTCACATTTACTCATCAGACTCATCAATTTTCCCAATGCATTAGAGTGCTATATAATTTCTGGCGAACCCGTCACTTTGAAACATTCATATTGCGCTATATAATTCCGGGTGCACCCATCACATCATAACATTATCATTATCATGATTACCATATAGAACTCTTATTAAAAGTGAACATAAATATCCCATGTAAAGGAATGGGTTTCATCTCATAATAATACATTCAGAATATTTGGCTTCTCAAAAGAAAGATGGAACAACATACTTGATACAAGAACCATCAACCATGAATTAGAGGTAAAAGTTGAGTTCTTAAAAGAAGATATCTTTTGGAAAACATTTGGTTTGACATAAACATCATTATAAAGAATTTATATCCCATAAAAGGTAATATAATTAATAAGAAATGTTCTTTAAGGAGAAACTATATCAAAATGGGCTGAAAGAGGGAGAAACCGAAGGAAGAAAATTGGGTTCCAGATTTCCCCTTACCTTGTATCTGAATGCTTCCTTCTCTTTAATGTCCTGTATAATTACATTATATTCATTAATTATAAATTTAATAACTTTTTATACATTAATAGGGTTCATTCTTGTTTCATTATTTGATTTTTTGTGCCTTTGAATGAGTTATAGTGTTTAGAAACATTATTCGGGAATGTTTGTTTTTATGGTTTTCTTGATTGGTTCACTTGTATTCTTAAATTGATGTTCGGGTAGAACATGGTTAATCATCCAGAACTGATATTACATGTTATTAATGATATTAAATGAGTTTTAATGATATTATAATGAATTATATTATATCCATGTGTATGAATCATTAGATAAGAATTAAATGATGATTGTTTGGGTTAATTTGGACGGTTTTCGATCACAACAAACTTGTTTTAATTTATCACTTAGTAATATGTTCATAAATCTGTTCCAGAACATTCAATAGGACATAATACATATAAAATATTCTGGTTCAACCATAAAAATGGTTTCAGGACCAGATCTGCATGTAGAAATGGGAGAAGAAAACATGTGGTTCTTGAAGGTGATAAATTAACACCTCACGGACAACGTTCTCTTTAATAAAATAAAATAAAGATGGAAAAGGACATTTTATTATATAATATCCCATTTTTATCATAAAATTCCATTATATGTATAATAATGGAGTTAAAATACCAGTTGGGGGAAGATAGATGGGGAGAGATCAAGAAATGAACTTGAACACGAAAGTAAATTAAAGGGGAAGAGGGAGAGAAATTACCTCTTGAATCCTTCTCTTGAAAACCTCCTTAAGGGCCTAAGAAAGGTCTTTTTATGAGAGAAGCATCTCTTAGACGTGGGGGATGGGCTAGGGAGGATGTTTGGGTAGAGTTTTGAGAAGTCTTTTAGCTTGAGATGTGTGAGGGAATGAGGGTGTGAAGGGTGGTTTTTATTGTGGAGGGGAGGGATAAATTTTGAATATTTAATTCATTATTTTATTATTTCCTTCAAGAAAACCAATAGTATTATTTCATGTTACCCCTAATAGTAATAGGTTCATGTGAGTTATAACAAAGTGTCCATGAATCACTTGTGTTGTCATGAATAGTTTATTTAACTGTTAAATTTTATATACGGTATTTTACGGCATTTCACTATTCATAAAAAATTTGAGTTTTACAGAAAAAGAACAAAAATTTACCCTAACCATTTTCTGACGTGTAGAATTATAAAATGAAGACCATTTTTCAAAATTAATTTTCTAAATATTGTGAATTTAATTTTTAAATAATGTCATAGTTAATTCAAAAAATAACAATCTTAAAGGTGCACTTAGTTTTATTCTCATTAAAAAATTAATTATCATCTCATTATCTTATTACCTTAAGAAAAAATAATATTATTATTTAATATTCATATGGTTCATATTACTATTCATTTTTCTATTCATAAGGGTATGTTACTATTCCCCCAAAAAAACATGTTTGTATTATCAGACTCAAAAAATCATGTTGAACACAACCGTGTATGTCATATTTTCAAAATTCCAAACACAGAAATGAAAAACTTATGTTGAAATGTCACTTATCACTTAGTAGTTCATTATGTTTTTCATTCATGTGATTTTATGACATAATTTTAAGAATGTAACTTTCATTGAAAATCTTGTGGTCGTTACATTCTTCCCCCTTAAGAATTTTTCCCCCCGAAATTTCGTTTTACAAAAACAGGTGAGGGAACTTCTCCTTCATCGCCTCTTATAGTTCCCAAGTTACATACTCAAACTTATGGTTCATCCACAACACATTGAAATGGTGGGTTGTCTTGTTGTGTAGAACCTTATTACTTCGGTCTAGAATCTTTACTGGCTACTCCACATAGGAGAGATCATCTTCTAGCTGCACCACCTCTGAGTTTAGTACATGTGTGGGACCAGGTATGTACTTCCTCAGGAGTGATACGTGAAAAACATCATGGAATCGAGCCATATTCGGTGGAAGTGCAAGCTGATATAGACAGTACGTATGCAGTCAAGGATTTTAAAGGGGCAAATATACCTTGGGATTAGCATCCTTTTCTTCCTGAATCACATGACTCACTTCTATGGAGATATTTGAAGGAAGAAATTATCTCCAACGTCGAACTCCAAGTCCCTTTGAAGGTTGTCAGCATAGATCTTTTACTAAATTTGAGAAGCCTTGATGTGTTTCTAGATGTCTTGAACCTTCTCTCTCATCTCTTGAACAAGATAAGGTTCAAGTAGCTTTCTTTATCCAACTCCATCCCAACAGTTTGGAGTTCTACATCAATTTCCATACAGAGCTTCATATGGAGCCATCTGAATACTCGAGTGGAAGATATTGTTTTATGAGAACTCAAACAATGCGAGATGTTGATCCCATCCACCATTGAATTCTAGAGAGTTACCTCTAACCATATCTTCATGTGTCTGAATAGTCCTTTCATATTGTACATCAGTTTGGGTGTGATAGGTCATGTTGAAATTTAATTCAGTACTCAAAGCATGTTGAAGGCTCCTCCAGAATTTAGATGTAAACCTCAGATCACTATTAGAGACAATTGAGAGTGGAACACCGTCCAGTCTCACCACTTCCTTCACATATAACATTGAAAGTTGTTTAAGTGAGAGATCTTCCCTAATAGAGATAAAATGGTTAGTTTTGGTGAGTCGTTCAACCATAACCCATAATCCATTATTTCCCATTGATGTGTTCGAGAGACCCGTGACAAAGTACATAGTAACATTTTCCAATTTTCACATGGGTATAGGAATTGAATGCATCATACCTTTGGAATTTTGTCTCTCAGCTTTCACATGCTGACATACCAAGCACTATGATATATATTCCACAATCTTCTTCTTCATGTTATCCCACTAGAAGTGTTCTCGGAGATCACGGTACATCATGGTACTCCCTGGATATATAGAGAAAGTTGAGCTATGTGCATTTTCCTATAGCTCCTTCTTTATCCCGAGTGATGAAAGCACACAAAGCCGCGTTCCAAACCGAATCACACCATCATCGTCGATATGGAACTCTTTTAGCTTCCCATCCTTTACTGCATTCACCATCTTTTGTATCTCCACATCATCCTTTTGTGCTTCCTTAATCTTCTCATGGATGGATGGTTTCACAATTGTTTGGGAAAGGCAGGATGTATCCCCTTCCCTTATGATTTCCAAATACATTCATTGCATATCTATGATGATAAGGTCTTTCTCAATCTGCATCATTGATAGAGTAGTAGGTTCTTTTCTACTTAGAGCATCAGCTACCTTATTCACCTTTCCAGGATGATAGTGAATAGAGAAATCGTAATCCTTGATTAGCTCTAACCATCTCCTTTGATGCATGTTGACCTCCTTTTGTGTGAATATATACATTAAGTGCTTGTGGTCATGTATATGTCACACTTCTCACCATAAAGGTAGTGCCACCAGATTTTCAAGGTAACAATCATAGCATCCAGCTCTAGATCATGTGCTGGGCAGTTCTACTCATGGATCTTCAAATTTCATGAGCAATAGGCTATTACATTATCATTTTGCATGAGTACAGAACCCAATCATTTCCTTGAAGCATCACTGTATCTTACAAAACATTCTCCACTTTTTGGTAGTGTGAGTACAAGTGCAGTGATCAGCCTTCTCTTTAGCAATTTGAATCTTCCCTCACATTCTTCCGTCTATACATACTTTACCCCTTTCCTTTTTAACTTAGTTAGAAGGCTTGACAATCGAGAGAAGTTTCTCCCAAAATGTCAGTTGTACCCAGCTAATCTAAGAAGTCTACAAATTTTTCTGGCACTAGAGGTCCTGGGCCATTCCTCAATCACCTTTGTCTTTGAAGGATCCACAGAAATTCCCTCTCTTGTGATCACATGTCCCAAGAATGTGACTTGCTTCATCAAAAAGTCACACTTTCTTAACATGGAATCCAACTTCTCCTTTCTCAATGTCTCCAACAGAAGTCTTAGATGTTCTTCATGTTCCTACTTTCTCTTATAGTATATGAGAATATCATCGATAAACAATACCACAATTTTTTTGAGGTAATGTCTAAAGACATTATTCATCAAATCCATGAAGATTGTAGGGGAATTAGTAAGATCAAATGGCATCACCAAAAGCTCATAGTGCACATACCTTGTACGGAAGGCAGTCTTCTGAATATCATCCTTCTTCACCTTTACCTGATGATATCCAGAACCAATATCCACCTTTGAGAAGTATTGAGCACATATTAACTGATCAAATAGGTCGTCAATCCTTAGAAGAGGATACTTGTTCTTTATGGTGATCTTTTTGAGTTCCCGATTATCAATACACAACCGCATTGTTCCATCCCTCTTCTTCACAAAAAGCACTAGTGCACCCCAAGGTGATGCAATAGGGCGTATGAACCCTTTGTCCATATTCTCTTGAAGCTTCATCTTTAACTCCTTCAGTTCGATAGGAGATATCCTATAGGGACGCTTCGAGATTGGAGAAGCTTTGGGTATGAGTTCAATTGAGAACTCTACCTCACGATCCAGGGGAATTCCGGGTAACTCTTTGGGAAATACATCATTGTCTTCCCTCACGATGGGAATTTCCAAAAGGTTGGCACTTTCCTTAAACTCATCCATTTGTCTGAGTTATGCTTCTTCATAGGGAATCAACACCCACACCATTAAAGGATTTTTCAAAGGAGATTCATGACCTTCTTGCATTTGTAGAAGAGCCTAGGATGGTTCGGAATATGAAAAGATATTTCATTTTCCTAATAGTTGATATATGCTTTATATAACGAGAGACAATCCATTCCCATTATAGCATCAAATTTCACCAAGGAAATATTACAAGATTTCCCAGAATAATCTTCCCACATACGCCAACATGAGAAGAGTCAAACACTTGGGTTTCAATGATTGGACCACTTTGTTTTTTTACAGATATCTATACATCAAGGTTTCAGGGCTTCAATTCTATAGTTCAAGCAAACTTGCATGATATAAAGGAATTCATAGTACCAGAATCAAATAAGAATTTTTCCATTATTGAGTGAAGATGAAGTGTACCTTGTACAACGTCATTATTATGCTCCACCCCCGCAATAGTGATGACATAAACCATCCCTTGTTCCTTAGGATTTGGTGGTTGCTGACGCTGATTACCCTCAAGAACTCGAGGTTTAGTGCACTGGTTTTCATAGAGCCCAAGCTCCCTACAGTTGTAGCATTGAACCATGAGTGGTTCTATCCTTTCACCGGCTACATTATCCTTCCTTTTCATGTCTTTTCGACACTCTTGGGAATGGTGTCCTTCTTTACCACACTTGAAGCATTTCCTCGTCCCTTTGAGGTAGTTCCCATGGTACAACCTCCCACATTTTTGGCATGTGGGTCATTGATTTTTCTTTCCACCTATGTCATTAGATCCACCAACTTGAAACACCCCATTTATTTCATCATCACCATAGCCATGGGACCATTCTCCAAACTCCATCTCCACTTTGAGAGCCCATCGAACAACTTCTTCATAACTCCCAAATTCTCTAATTTCAAGAGACTTTAGAAGGTGTGGTTTTAATCCACTAAATAATATATCAATTTTTCTATCATTGTTGATAACAAATAACAAAGTGTACCTTGAAATACTTGTAAAATTTGCTTCATAGGTAGTGACATATTCTCATTCTTTTTTCTTGAGCTCTATAAGTTCTCTCTTCATCGTCGTATAAAGAGTTCGTTGGAAACACTTATTAAGAAACATTATCTTAAAGTCTTCCCATTCAATCTCTTCAATTTCCTCCCTTTGCTTGGCGTTCTTAATCAAATCCCACCATTGATCAGCCTCTCCATATACATGATAAATAGCTAGGGTCAAATTCTCCATCTCAGAACAATGAAGAACAGAAATGATAATCTCCATGGAGTTATCCCACTGTTCCACAACTAGTGGATCAGAAGATCCACTAAACGTCAGTGGACGTTGCAACAAAAAACATTTGATAGCTAGTTTCTACCTCTTTGGTGAAGGATAACATTCTCCATTATTATGTTTATTGTTCATAACCTGAGATAATTGGGTAAGCATCGCCATGATGTCTTGAACTCCACCTCCCAAATCAATGGGGATGTCGTTCGGGCAATCGTTGCATTGGCCCTCGCATGAGTTGTTGGCCTGATTTCTCTTGGTTCCAACCATTTTCTAAAATAGAAAAGGTTAGATCAAAACAAAAGTAAAAGAGTTATGAATAAAATATTCATTTAAACAATTTATACCCAAAACATAACATATGTGATCCATGTGTATATTTTCTTGTGTGCCTACTTGTACTTAGTCTCATGCAAGAGGTTTTCTCTAGGGTTCACTAATCCTAATTCCTGAAATAACAAAACCATTCCTCTGATACCAACAATAGCATACTGGACTTTTCTTACATTACTATTACATAATCTTAAAGGTAAACACCATAATAGTATTACACATAGAGGGTCCAATGGTTTATTGTCTTGTGAAAACTAGGACCATACATAGTAATTACAACACCAAGCATAAAAATTTATTTAATTTCTTCTTCTCTAACATCTTATTGTCAATTTTCCTATCCTTAGTATATGTAGCCACCTGAAGATATATATTAAAAGGGGTGATCTAAAACCCCTGTAAGAGGATATATAAAAAGAATATAGCATGGGTTGAGCATAATCATGACATAGGTAGAGAAATCTTTATCATGAGAGGTACATAAATAAAAGACTTGAAATGTGGCAATTCATAAAAATGAAACATCATGTTTTAGTGGTTAACTACCACAAAAAATTGTGAACCAAGATAGCTTCTTGTTAACACATCATTTCATATTTACTCATGAGATTCATCACTTTACCCAATGCATTGGAGCGGTGTATAATTCTGGGCACACCCGTCACTTTGAAACATTCATATTGCACTATATAATTCCGGGCGCACTCATCACACAATAATATTATCATTATCCTGATTTGAACATTGAACACATATAAAAAGTGAACATAAATAACCCATGTAATGTAATGGGTTTCATCTCATAAGAATACATTCACAATCTTTGGGTTCCCAAATGAAAGAGGGAAGAACATACTAGATACAAGAACAATCAACCATGAATGAGTGGTAAAAGTTGAGTTCTTAAAAGAAGAGTTATTTTGGAAAACATTTGGTTTGAAATAAACTTCATTAGAAAAAATGTATATCCCATAAAAGGTAAAATAATTATGAAGAATTGTTTTTTAAGGAGTAACCATATCAAAATGAAGTGAAAGAGGGAGTACCCGAAGGAAGAAAATTGGTTTGAGATTCCCCTTACCCTATATCCGAATTATTCCTTCTTTTTAATTTCTTATATAATGACATTTTATTCATTAATTAGAAATTTTAGAACAATTTATACATTAATAGGGTTCATTATGGTTTCATTATGTGATTTTATTTGCCTTTTAATGAGTTATAGAGTTTTAAAACATTATTCGGGACGGTTTGTTTTTATGGTTTTCTGGAGTGGTTCACTTGTATTCTTATATTGATGTTCATGTAGAAAATGGGTAATCATCCAGAATTGATATTAAATTTTATTAATTATATTACTGGATTATTAATAATCTTATAATGAATTATATTAGATCCATGTGGATGAATCATTAGAAAAGAATTAAATGATGATTGTTTGGGTTAATTTGTGCGGTTTTTCGATCACAATAAACTTGTTTTAATTTATCAGTTAGTAATATTTTCATAAGTAAGTTCCCAAACATTAAATAGGACATAATTCATATATAATATTCTGGTTCGTCCATCAAAATGGTTTCATGACCAGATCTGAAGGTAGAAATGGAAGAAGAAAACATGTCGTTCATGAAGTTGATAAATTAACTCCTCACGAACAACATTCTCTTTAATAAAATAAAAGAAAGAGGAAAAAATATTTTGGATAATATAATATAACATTAGCATCATAAAATTACATTATATGTATAATAATGGTGTTACAATACCATTTGGGTGAAGATAGGTGGGGAGAGATCAAGAAATGAACGTGAACGTGAAAGGAAATCAAAGGAGAAGAGGGAGAGAAATTACCTCTTGAATCCTTCTCTTGTGAACCTCCTTAAGGGCCTAAGCATGGTATTTTATGGGACCAGAATCTCTTAGACGTGGGGGAGGGGATAGGGAGGATGTTTGGGCAGACTTTATAGAAGGCTTGGAGATTGGGAGGTGTGAGGGAATGAGGATGTGAAGGGTGGTTTTTATAGTGGAGGGGAGGGGAAAATTTTGAATATTTAGTTCATTTCTTTCAAGACAACCTATAGTATAGTTTCATGTTCCCCATAATAGTAATAATTTCATTTTCGTTTGAAATATGTGGCCTTCCATCACTTGTGATGTCATGAATAGTGTATTTAACTGTTAAATTGTATATACGATATTTTACTGTATTTCACTATTCATAAAAAATTCTAGTTTTTCAAAAAAATAACAAAAATTTACCCTAATAATTTTTTTGACATATAGAATTAAAAAATAAATTCCATTTTCAAAATTATATTTCTAAATATTATAAATTTAATTTTTAATAAAGTCATTGTTAATTCGAAAAATAACAATCTTAAAGGTGCACTTAGTTTTATTTCTCATTGAAAAATTAATTAAGATATCATTATCTTATTGCCTTAAGAAAATAAAATAATAATAATATTTACTATTCATAAGGGTCATATTACTATTTAATTTATTATTCATAAGGGTATGTTACTATTCACCCAAAAAACAAGTTTTTTCTATCAAAATCCAAAAATAATCTTGAACACAGCCGTGTATGTCAGATTTTCAAAATTCCAAACACAGAAGTGGCATAATTCTTTTTAAAGGTCACTTATCACTTATTAGTTCATTATGTTGTTCATTCATGTGATTTTATGACATAATTTTATGAAGGTAATCTTCATTGAAAAACTTTCAGTCATTTCAGTTTGGTTTTTACTTAGCGTCGATTAATTTTAAAGGATGGTTATGGTTTAAAGACTCATTATTGGGAACCCTGGTATTTATCTCCATCCTAGAAAGTAGTAATTGCATATATATTTTGGGATAATTATCATGAAATGTGATTCATATATATCCTTATAGAAGAAATCATAACCAGCATAGTTTGATTTCACATCTTTGGGTAGGTCATTCCCTTTAATTTTATGTGATATGGATCGATCCATAGAGTGAAACAACATAAAATATGGATGATTATATGAAAATTTCCTTGAGAAAGTTGGTATGGACTTTCACATGAGTGAATAATGTAAATTTAACTCATAAGGAATATAATCCCATGATATTATTTTGGTCAGACAAAGAATTTTACCATGCATGGATAACCCGCATGTGGTATACAACATTATGAGGGTAATATGATAATACATAGAAGAATTTTGGCCCTTAGGGTTGGGGAATCATTTCATCAGGGATGTAACCCAATAACGATTTTTCCCAGGTGTAATGACCATAAAGAATGTGAATCCTCATCCTATTAGACTGTAGTGAAGTGGGGGAAGTAAATAGATGATTAATTGGGTAATATGGACTCATTTATGTGGATACTAAGGATTAAGTATGATGATTATGTGTGTTAGGAGGGTGGCTAGTTTATATTTTGATTATTGATCACCATGTACTAGATGGTGTTTTATTATATATATGACACATATTTTATTATTTATTTTTTATTTATTTCTTATATGATTTTTTTGATGCATTGCATAGTTTCACTACATTGTATTTTGAGCTGTGGGGTCCTTTTTGGCTCTCTGTTACATGCCTTCAATGTTTTTGGTTGTCTATTATATAGATAGGCCCTATCAAATGTTCATTGTATTTGGGAATGTCCCATGATCCCTAATATGTAGTGAATAACCCCCCTCTAACCATTTTAGTCCCTCTCCAATAGTTTCTAGTTTTTTGGGTACGTAGAGTAGAAAATTAAACCTCATAGTGTCCCAAATCAGGTTCCATTTTAGAAGTCCATATAGGGAAATTACATATCGATTCTTCAAAAAATCACAAGACCTTAGCTAGATTTTTTACTTGAATAAATCTACATCAATATTCCAACAAACTGTATTCTTATAAATCACATACCAATTATTGTAGATATTTCTCCAAAATATCACCAATAATCATGAATTTGGGAACAACTCCACAATAATCTAATTTTATTTCATTTTCAATTTATCATGGAATCAACTTCATTATACTATACCAAAATTCATCGGATAGTTATTCAATTCTGTTGATAACATGTGATAAGATACCATTTGCATGTTCAATTAAAGCCATCTCTTTATTAAATTTTCTATATCACACATTGACTTTACATTATATTGAAAACCAAATTTAAATAAGTATAACTACATCTCCACGCATCCAATGGGAACACCACAGGGACCTCCCTAAAGGTTAATTTATTAATTTATGTTATAAAATGACTGAATAAAAATTATTTGATGGTTACCTAAGTTTTTTGGTTGTTGAGTTTACCCTAACCTAAGATGGATCATAATTTTATGGTTTTTATATATTCTATAATAATATATTAAGTATAATATATTATTTTTTGATGATTTATAGATTCATTTAAATAATTATTTCCCTTAAATACTAGGCCTAGGATGATATATATAAGCCCACCACTAGAATATGAGATTTACCCTAGATGTGATGCACACTCCACATGCATCTTGGGACACTAGATTTCTCACCATAGATGTGTCCTATAATAATATTAGTTAATAATTAATTCCTAGAAAACCATAGAAGTCCCTATATTTAATCCATTTTATGTTTCATATATAGGGTTATGCATTCATAATTTAATTTAACCCTAAAGATAGGGAGTTATGATATATCAAATTCTGGGTGGAAATTATATTAGAGAAAAGGAAAAGATTGAATTGCAGGATGATACTGAATGATACGATATCATTGACAATAGATTGAGGTAATGAAACTTTTTCTTCTAGGTAGGGCTTTGATATGTTCTTCAATACATTAATTATGAATTACATTTTGATTTTTAATGGACATATCCTATGTTATTTAGTATTGAATCTAGACAGATTATTTATCAATTACACTGAACCCTTTGAGACTACTATATTACCTCATTGTGATTGATTTCCTTATACAAAGGAATTTTTTGGGTAGGATTTATTTTTAATAATTCGATTCCATTAGGTTTCATGTTATTTGTGGTATATCAAAGAAAAATGAGCACCTAAAATTATTCTTATCCATTCTCCACTCTCATTTCCTCCAAATATTTATTAATTGTGTTTGGATGAAGGCCTATTGGCCCTAGCCATTTTTTCAAAAACGTTGAGACACCCAAGAAAAAAACAATTCTAAATATTGGGGTAAAATGAAGGAAAAAAATTAATTAGGAGAAGATCAAAAGACATATATATTTACAAGGTTTGATAATAATTTTTATTTACACAAAGAGGTTTAATGATATAACAATTTTTAAGAGTATAATTAAAATTAAAAACATTGAGCATCAAAACCCTACCACTAAATGAGTTCATAAAGATAAATGGTGGTAAAATAACCCACATTAATATAGTTTTAATTGTCATAGTTGGTCCACTATGATATAGTAATGGTGTAGATATGTCCATAGAGCTATAATACAGATATTACCAAGGTCCATGTTTCTATCAAACCTTATTGAAAAAGTCTAAATTGCTACAATACCGCTATATTTGTCACCAGTTATCTCTATTAAAATGGTTATCATTGATAATAGACCACTAAATGTTTGATCAGGGACATGATCACATGGACGTCTCAGTACAAGCTTACATCCCATAAAACCTCTAAATCCCCACAATGGATGTTCATTTGACAGAGTTTCATATTTTTTTACAGTATTGTTTGATATAATTTTTCCTGACTTCTTCTTAATGTGTTAATATGCATCAGTATAATGATCTACCACCTAGATCATGATCGAAAAAATTATCCCCTTCAAAGGTTCCAACATTAGATAGATTGCATAATTTGAAATTATACATTTTTTCACCCACCATGGTTGAATTCAAATAAAATTTTAAATTTCATGTTCACTATTCATAAAATACCCACTGCTTTAACTTCCATGATCACATAATGTTCTTCCAAATTTTACATCTCATCATCTATTCATCAATACTGACTTGAAGGTGTAGAAAAATACACCAAATTTACAATCAAAATAAAAAATTTCAACTTGTCTGATGGATTATTTTTTCTAAAAATAATTTTTATTTTCAAAACATATCCTCTATTAAGCCTCTAATAAAATGGTAGTTCAGTTGAAAATGAATTATCCAGGCATGAAACAATAGGTTCTTCGCAACAATATACAACACTTTGAAAAACATAGAACAATTAATATTCCTCTTTATTTGAATCCATTTAAACCAATAAAATCTTCATCCAATCCATATAATTTCAAATTTTTGTTATATAATTTTATTCTACCTTTTTATATATAGTACTTCCAGCTTCTATAATATAGATGTCAAAATTACAACAGTTCCTCCAAAAGTAAATACAAAATATGTGTTACTCCTCCTACTATCATGATTACATTTAATTTTAGTATCCTCATACCTGTTTAATGAATTTCCTTTCCCAATTCTCAATTATAATCCATTATATCCCATTAGATAAATTTTTATGCACATCACAACTTGTCAATATGTTTTTTAAGGGTTAACCATGTGCCTGATCACTACTCCCACAACATGATCAATATCATGACACATATATAATATAAAAAACATAAAACTTATTATATATTATTCTTAAGGGACCTTTCCCATGTTCTCAACCTTTTATATCTTATTTAGTGATTTTTTCCTTGACAACTTGAAATTGATTTCTTGGGGAATTTAATCTTGATATTCTTCAAGAATAGTTAATTTTCCAAAAATAATTCCAATGTATTAAGAATATGATAACATCATGGATACATATTTATGGTTTTTTATGCTTTTGTCGGGGAGATCATCCTTCTTGTTCTGACGTGCAGCTACTTACCTGCATTTCCTATTTCCAAAGGCGGGTCGAATCTATCACTTCATCAGGGACACATGATCCTTGATCGAAATGGGATTATGGGAAGTCAGCCACTCCATGTGGGGATTTCTCCTTGATATTTATTTCTTAGTCTGGGTATCCCTTAAAGATTAAGATGTTTTTCATGAAACACTTCCTACTAACATGTCATGTGAATTCTCATTATGTACACTAATTATTTTAAGACATCCCATGAGGTCATGTCATAATAGAAACATTACGTAAGGGGAGTAGTCACATTGGGTGTCACTGGCGGGTCTGGACACTGAAACACTGGTACAACTATTTTTCCTCCCAATATGATAGGTTATCTCTAGGGCATAGAAGCCTGAGGCATCCAATGTCGAATGTGGGATATCTTATGTAAGATTCATGTCTCCATGTTTTTATTTGACTTAATATGTTTTACATTGATTATAATGGGAATTTAATATCTTGGGGATATGGATAAGAATTATTAGAACACTAATGAGAGTTGACCAAATTAGTAATTCCATTAGATGGATCACATATAAGGTTTACTTGATGGGTGGATAACAAAACCCAAAAGGACTGTACATAGGGTTGTGTGTCCCAAAAAGGGAATATGTCACACTGTGAGGGTTGATCTAGACACCTCAAAGGGAGAATCAGTGGATGATTATGTCCGAGAATAACTGACAACAAGGTTTACCAATGGCTGATATTGCAACTCAAGGTCGTATCAAACATACCCAAAATGGAATCAAAACCGGAATAATTAGAGAGGATAAGAAATGGAATTTAGGTTAACATGGTGGAAATTATCCCGAGAACCTATAGGGAATTAAGCATGGTTAGCATCTCGGGTGCTAGAAACAGAGGTGGTATGAATGACATGATTCTAATGGGCTATGGTGGCCCAGATGAAATTATTATATATATATGGATGAAGTTTCATGAAATAGGATGAATGGATATGGGGCTTATGTGATGATGATTGTGTTTTTATTGAACCACGTGGATGTTTCCTATGTATCCTCGGGGTAGGGAATCAAAGCCCACGTTGTTCTGGAATGGGGCAATGAGTCACCTAGGAATGTGGCTCTTGAGAATGGATGAATGGATGGGACATGAAGGCAGTGGAACATCTATAATGATTCAATATTTTCATGAAATGAAAAGGCTCAAGGGATAGACCAAGATGGGACATGGGATATGGGATTGAACCTCTGAGAGGAATCCTACATTCCTTTTTCAAAAAGATAATAGATCAATGGACACATAGTGCAAGAATGGAGCATTGAATGAAGGTGTACAAAAATAAAGGAAACTCGAATACATTCATGGGGATTATGCATAGTTTGAATCCCATAACAGGAGGGAGACTCTTGGTTGTAGGAATATGGTGAAGTGTGTAGTGATTGTGCGCTGTTAGCTTCATGTGAAAATGGTAAATATAGTCATGTTATACAAAAAAAACAACCTGAATGGGTGGATCGAAAAACCTCAAGGATAAATGTCAATGTAATTTTTCTCAAAAAGGTAATAGGAAATGATAGGATAGTACATCCATAGGAGGTAACACCATAGTTTACCATTTGTTTGGATTGAACCATAGAGAGGCATCCAACGTAGATGAAAGGGGTCAAAACCAACATAGTTCAGGGAGAATATACAATAATGTCTTGTCTGATGAAGGTGACCGGATGTGAAATAGTATATACATAGGGATCAAGGGCTTGAACCTAAATGAGTCTTCTTACGTACCTTTAATTGGAGACATGTATCAAAGTCCATGTAGTTCGGTAAAGTAGGGCCTAAGGCTTATGCATGGCCGGAGGCCCAAAAAGGATTATTGGACTTACACATGTTTTGCAACCCAAAGAGGTTGTTTTGGAAACTGTTACACTCTAAACTCACATGAATCACGCTCGGTGTGAGAGACAAGTGGAAATAGTAGACTAGTCATTTGTATCGTGAATGGAGTGGCCATGATGGATGGTGTCACGCTTACGCATGCTTAGTGGACCATGAGAAAATGATTGGGACTTACAATTGGAGGGAAGATGTAGGATAATTTCTATATGTCTGAGGAGGATATGTCCATCATAAAAGTATTACCATATTAATTTAGGTATGGGCTTAAGAAGAAGCTTCCCGCGATGCGCATTGTGGCAAAGCTCAATGTGAGAGGAGAAGAGAGAGGGTGCTGGTGCACGTCCCCTTCATGGACCTCTCGATCCCATACCTCATGAAGTTTTCAAAGTTTAATGTAATGTTCTGAGGATGTGGGTGATTTTCAGTTTTACATCCTCCATCTCAAATGAAGTAAATTCACTACTCACCCCTAGGACTTACATGACTTGCACTGACCTGCGCTTGGGGATTGGAAGGTAGAAGCAATACCATGTTGTAATGGGGTTGTGGAGTGATCCATTCAGGGGTCATATAAGTGTGGATATGAGAAGAGGAAATATCCATTAGCAATCCTATGTGAAGAAGAATAAGGAAAACAAACGCAACATGAAGCACTACTCTTGGAACATGAAATCGTATTGCATACTCCTGGAGGGATGCACGAAAGAGGGGTTTGTTGAAAAATAGGCCCCATAGATAGTGTATTTTCAATGCTCAAGGGATATAAAAGGATATGGGGTCACTAACATAGGTCTTCGAGGAGCTTAGGGCCTTGTAGAGATTAGGGCTTCATAGAACATCGGGGCTCGCCGAACACATGGCTTACAAAGGATACGGCTTCACAAAGGGGAGAGCATTGTGAAAAATAGTGACGAAAATTAAGCATGGAGTTCACAAGTGCTTGTAAGGTGATTCAAGATTAATTGGTGCATTATGAAGGCCCAATTAACCAACGGGGTATCCTTCCTTTTCAATGTCCCGTAGGCTTAAGTAAGGCCATCCCACTTCAAAGAGGGGTAATTTTGGGCAAAGAATGCTTCGTGATTTGGGAATTCAGAAGGTGAAAGGTCAGGGTATTGAACCTTTGGAGTGGGGAATCTAGGTATTTATAATCTCTGGGAGGCAGTGTGGGATGAGGGAATGTGGAAAAGAAATTTACATTCCCCAACTAGAGGAAGACACTGTCATGTTCCTCATAATCATATAGTCGGCCGTCACTCCCTCCACAGCGGGTGTAGAGGATTCTGACATCCCTCAATTTTGTCAGAGTCATAGAAGCAATCATCAATCCCTAAATCCTGGTCATATATTATTCATTCCTACACTATATTAATTAAACTCATGAAGTCATCTATCATTTTTCCTTTGCGGCAGTCGCAGAGTACTTGGTAGATTCGTGTCATCTGTGGTGCCAGAGGGCTTCACGATGTTGCTTCGCGAACCAGCCACTTTTGCCTTTTTTTTTCTAGTGTTATTGGATTATTTTTTCCAATTCATGGATTTTAGCTCCATAAAATTCCCCCCATATGAAAGGGTATCTAGGAGAAAATGAGGTTCAAGTTATTATGGTAGATCGCCAAAATTTAGTCAAGTCGTGAAGTTGGATTGCGAAGCGATATTACGATGCGGGTAGGCAGTGTGTGGTTTGAAAATGCAATAAACATAGCCAAATAATGTCATGAAACGCATATCAGGTTTCATTTCCTACAAATAGTGAATGAGGACCCTTATTGTTTCCCCTCCAATATATGGACATCCATTCTTGAGCTCTCAAATTTTCAATGCTCTGTAAGCTTTGAGGTTGCGCTTTACGAACATCATTTCACAGGCTAGTGCTTCGCAAACGCTACTTAGTGAATTATTGTACCATTATTCTCGGAAACTTTTAACCATGAATTGAGTACTTAGACTCTAAAATTTCATTATTGATGATATGTGTATGAAAACAAGCTCTGTGAGAGTACTCTACGATAGATCTATGTGACTAAGCTCTGAAGATGAGCTCGTTGGATTAGCTGTACGAACTGTAAGGGAAAAACAAAATAATATTTTGAATGAAATGGTCATCCAAGATGTCTATCATGAGTTCCTCATGGATTATTCCCAAATAAAAGAGTTGTTGAATAATCATGGAATTGGGGAATATGTGGGAGCCACTCAGATCATGAGTCCTTGGAGGATCTGTTGACAGAAAAGAAAAAAAAGAACTATCCAATATGCAAGATACTGCCTCTATATGGATTGGGTCTAAGTGAATATGTTTTTATCCCTCATTCAAGTAGGTACGAGCCAATATACTAGTTTAGAAGCACGTTGTGAAAATTCCAGTTGTTCAAGGCTGCTTCTGGCCATACATTGGATGATCACACACCTATTGATGTTGTTTGTCTGTATAACCATGTTAATGTTGTTGATGGGAAGGGGTTGTACCCTAAGGTGTATCCCCTATAGTATCATACTATTATAAATTCATCTTTTTTGGTATCCAAAAAATTAGTGGACTGGCTATTGGGACATACACCAGTGTGGAAACATCACGGAGGACTAGGCATGGGCTTACTGGGTTTGTGAATCCTATGAGGAATTTGGGGCATAGATGAAGAAATCTTGGTTATACAAAGTTGAATGGGCCTCCCAATTAGACATTTACGAACTGGAATACATTATTTTAGATTTTATAAGAATGTGGTAATTGAGGAACAACAATTTTCATCATCACTATAGGGAGGTCGACATCATCCTCTAGGACCTTAATAAGATCTTTTGGATTCCAATTCTAGGGGTGATATACGAATAATTCCTCACTATGGAGAACACAATGGAATATCTAGAGTAGATGATGTAGCTGGAGAATTCAATGATGGATCTGTTGTCGAGTAAGGAAATGCAGTCAGTGATGGATATCCATTTCAAGTTGGGGTTTGGTAATTTATAAACATCCCAGCAACTAATGCCACTAAATGGGATGAGGCACCCAAGAAGCTACTTGTCAGGCATCCAACCTATCCTAAGGGATCCCAATGTAGTAATGATAATTCCTACAAGTGAATACTAGAGGACTGCCAATGAATGCTATGGGGGTACAGTGTCAACACCGAGTAGAAACTGGTGGCTTGGATGGATGGGTTTATATCTACACTTATATAGGGATGGTTTTTGCTGGTCATTGACATAAACATGGGTGTGTGACCAAGCACATTCATTAAAGAATCAATGATAATGATGGGGTTGTACGTCAACCTAGGTGTCTTGCTTCTAGACAAACTATAAAATGTTCTGTGGCACATCAAAGAGGGAGATATGCCACGGAGGGTGGGTGAACTTGTCCATTTTTTTGTATGGATGGATAACTGCACATATCGACACCTATGGATATATGAACCCTATTTCTCCCCCTAGATCTTAATTCTAGCAAGAAACCATGAATGAAGTGGAGAGAATTATTTCCAATTTGAATCACCCACTTGTTGAAAATAGAGTCTGGAAGGAATATGAATTCAAATTCTATCCATTTCCACTACTAACTAGTGTATTCACTGATGACGAACATGGAACTGAGGATCATTGGTCATATCTCCAGGAATTTAGGGGTAGATATTTGGTGCCACTATGAGACATTGAACCTATCTATGAGCCATACACCCTGCATTGACATAAGAGGTAGTTCCAGTGCATGTATAGGTTGAACCATCAAATTTAATTGGGACTACTCCACAAGAATCATCTGTATGTAATGAGACAAATTTGGATCATGTTCATGTAGTAGAATGGGAATATCCAGAATGAACTCCCTCGGTCCTCTACTGCCTATGGGTTGGTCAACTAATATTCCAAGATCTGTGAACCATCTTACTATGGGGATATTCTGAAATGAAAAACCACTCATACTGATGATAAGGTGCCCCCTCAAAATCGAGGTTGTGGTTAGAAAATTACATGAACATGTCATGGAGGCTTAGCCGATGAACATATCATTAGAGGGGTTGTGTTAAGGCTAGTGATCATAAGTCCCAAGCCGAGTGAAGGGTATGAAGTAGGGATAGACCCAACCCCCTCAGCTAAGTATGGACATAAGAGAAGAAGGCCATCCTGAGGGTTCTATAAGATAACAACCAAGGCTTCGGGGAAGTAGATTTTCCATAGAGATATACCTTTGGATGTTTTCTTTCCGAATGATCAGGCCAACATGGATGTCAGTTAAACCATTCTCAGTCTTTCAATGATGTGGGATCACATCAATCACATGTTATGGATTTATTATAGATCAGTCATGTTGAGGATGGTATTATGGTGTCTCAGGCAGAATGGGAACAATAAATCACCGAGGAAGAGGTATTCATGCCTTATACGGAAACTCTTCATCTAATGACTGAACATGTGAATAAAATTCTCGGTCAAATAGTCCCACCTCAAATCTCTTCCACTGTGCTGAGGGAGAATTTCCCTTTTCCAGAGGAATCTGGGGGGTCCTCCTGGGGAGAAGAGGTTGATAGGTGGAGCCATTTGGTGGAAGGAAAGGTTGTTGACTGAGGACTGGAAGAGCTTGTCGGAACTCTTGAGGTAAATTATAAACCATTCCGCGGTGGCACCTAATCAGGATATACTAGTTTCTCAACTGAAAAATGTTTTATGTAGGAGAGATTGATACCTAATACCCCTACCCATAAGACCATGAGTGGATCCTCTGGACACGCTCCTGAGAGTCTAGTAATTACATAATCTAGTAGGGTTGTGACACCCAATGTGGTTCCCCTGAGGTCTTCGGAGTTCCCGACCATATATGGGGGTACATCCTAGGACTCAAACAGAAACTGCTCGAGAGAGATACCCTTCTTTATACCTTAGTAAATCCTCTCCTTCACACGATTCATAATTGTTGTCTATTGATCCTATCCCACTAACATCGTAGTTATGTATGAATAGTTCTTCAAATGGTGTGGTCTATACTAGTGAGGATGGATGGGGATACTGAAACACCTTTCATGAGGGGAACCCAGATTGTCATGGAAAATTACTAATAGATGTGACCGCGAGTATGGTTACAAGTGAAATAGAACCATACATCGTCGAGGTGGAATCCAGTGATGATGAAAAACCACATGATATGGAACCCAAACGACCTAATATGGCACCAGAGAAAAATCCTACTAATTATCTTCTAGAGGCATTCCCAAAATAAAAACCTACCGACTAGAGGACTGGGATGAGACTGCTTCTGATGAAGTGTATAACAAGGTCATCCACTGTCGTTTGTGTTAAATGATCATGTGCTTCATTGAAAAAAGCACATTATTAGAGTGGATATGATATATTGGAACACTTCGCCACCCAGTTACGTGAATTATTTGCTGGAGGAGTAGATTTTTGGTGCCCTGAAAAGATCATCCAATATAACCTTGATGAGAGGGTCCAAGAGTATACTTGTGGCCTTAGTGTAGGATGGAAGAGGAGTAAGTAAATAAATGTCAAAAGTATTCTAGAAGTTGACTAGGAGATCCAGTGCATATGTGTGAAGCAAGATGGGTTCTCCTCTTTCATTGAATCCCAAAAAGGGTTTATTTCACAATTATAGAATTAGCTAGAAGAATCCGAGGAGAAGCTAGGGAAAGCATCCCATTATATGGACAACATCTATGATGATAGGTATTTTCCACTAATCATTGATAATGAACTATTCCCCATGGACAATGAGGAAGAGATGAAGGATGGAAGATGAGAGAATATTCTATAGGTCACACACCATGGAGTGGTGGAGTTGTAACTCTCTATTGATGAGGTCAATTCATCCACTGGAGGGGCCTATCAATGGGTGCTGTAATTTTCATGAACTAAAAAATGTTCATCCATACATGTATGTTTATTTTAAGGGAATGCAGGGAAATATTATTGCTTTTTTGTTTTAATTAGTGCATCTCAATCATGACTTGTGAAATAAACAATGATCAATCCATAAATATCATGTGGGCCATATCATGTGTGAGAAATAAGGGATGACTACATAATCATTCACATTGTGTATGAGAGTTCCATCCAATTGTCAGGTACTCGGGGCTCATACGATCATCCTGTTTATTTTGTATTGGGAGAAGGGTTGCAATTGGGGAATAGGGTTCTCGAAGAATCCAAATTACCATTACCATCACACTATAGTACATTAGGGGGATAATGGAAGGGGCATTATAATCAATATGACCAAGGATAATGAGAAGTGTGGTTCACGATACCCAAAATTCAGAACACAACGAGAGGAAACATGACGATTAAGGATAAATATTGATCATATTTGAAACATAGTATCCATAATGTGTAAGTCAAAAATATGGACAAACAAATTTGGGCTATACACTGATCGTATTAATAAACATATGGCCTATCTCAAAACATTGTCCAATATGTTCTGGAACATTCTCCCTAAATTAAAGGCAATCTGAAAGGACAAGAATCCATTTCATTTTGGGGTACCTTCAGATTTTAAAGAGGTCTAAGATATGAATAAGGGGGAATGTGATGCAATGATATGGGATGATGGGATATTTTAATGGAGTCCAATAATCATAAAATTATTCCACCATTATAAAAGTACATTGGGTGAGTGTATCAGTCTGAACAAAGATTAAATCTACTCCAAACAGAACTTCCTTGTAAAGGGATAATAATTCTTTATAGTTTTACTTCATTAAATGTGGAAGATAAATACTTTTTTATCATTGTATTGTGAGGATGATGCATATAATATTTTATCATCATATGACCAGGATTTTGCACATTATTTTTAGGACATACTACCTAGACCAAGTATACCAGTTTAATTTCATCTTACCCAGACCGTAGGATCCATGTTTACGATCAATGATTTTCGAATGTAATTAGTGGAAAAGAGACATATGAGTTAATAAACATGTGGCTGGGCCCGAAGTGAGATTCTAGGGTGTCCCTATGTATCCTACAAGGGATGTGATCAAGATGAACATAGTTATTGAAAATTTCATGACAGATGACCAATACCAAAAGAAGGTTATAGCCTCTCAAGAGAGAAAAATCGTAGTTGGTGCTCATTTTAACATCATGTGAACATAAAAGGTATGAATAATAGTTTAGGGTCATAGATCTCAAGCCATAAGGTACCCAGTTTAATGTCATGTGTGTGGGACATGCCCATTCTCATTATCATCATGTGGTAAGGACTAAAAAAATTGAGGTATTTTCAAGAGTGGTACATGGTGTGGCTATCTCAAACCCGACGTGAATGAGGAAAATAAAATTCCACACCCCAACCTATACATCAGAGGGAAATTAGGCTGAAATGGAACAAGAGGGTCCATGGTGATTCAGCTGGACCACAAACAGAATGCATGGGAGTCACTACGTATCCCCTAATGATGGGAATCAAGCCACACATTGTTCTTGAAGGCGGTATGGAATTAGTAAAATATTGAAAAGGGGAGACTTCTTCTCAAGTAAAGACATAGTATGTCGAGGTAATTTATCATTACATAGCATTTATGAGGAATACATAATTTAACGTCATTACATAAGGATGCAGAAGATCCTTGTTTGTATTCATGGAGGTTAGACCAAAATGGAAGGATTCCCTAAGTGAAAATATGTGACATGGTACTGTAAATTAACCCTATGTGAGTGGGGAGAAGACTTTATTCACCACCCCAAATATTTATAAAAATAGGAACACAATTTAAATTTATGGTGGTTGTACTAAGGAATCAATTCTATTATTTTATGGTCATATAGTTTAGAGAAAATGGATGTGTGGTCCTTCAATGCAGGTAGAAACCTTACCCAAATCCATAGTCCCATCCGTGCACAGTGAGGGACACAAGGGAAGACAATATCCTTAAAATTCTTGGAAACAAATAGTACAGAACAATGGTGAAGAGTCAAGGATGACTTCACAACACTGGTCCAACCGCCCAATGTGAAAAGGTTCATGTAGGGATAACACTGAGGGTGTCGACGTTTTGTGTGGACATGATGAATGGAAATTGATGTGAATCAAGAAACCAATATTTAGGGAATAATGGGGTTGGCTTGATGATGGAGGATAACAATTTACTATTTTATAAACACATAGTCCATATTGTGTCACCATGGATGGAATGAAACATGTGATGGTTGACCGCTGACTACAATCGCAACACGAGGCTTGTGAAAAATGTTATTCTATATCTTTTGGGACTTTAGCCTAGAATGGTTGGTGAGCCATAAGGCCGAGAATCCACACCACCTTGGGGTCCTTTCAAATGTGAGGGATGGTGAAGGCCAAAATGATAGGTCAAATGAAGCATATAGATGGAATGAAGAAATTTTCATGATGAAACCAACACCCTATGTCATAAACCACAGCGCATCTGAGCACACTAACAAGGCATAATATAGTTTTAGGGGTCTAGTTAAGGGTGGAATAATTGATAAACCAAGTGGAGTAGGGGGGGTTGATCAACCTGTGGTTGGACCTGAAGAAATGTGTCTGGGAGTTTTTATTAATCCCTTAATGATGGGAATCAAGCCATACATAGTTCTGGAAATGTCGGGAAGTTCAACATAATTCAGTGAGGATGAAGATAAAATCATAAATCTTATATGGGGGAGATTATGGTGAGACTATCATAGAATGGATGTGAATGAGGACACACAATGTCCGCATAACTAAATATGATTCTAAAATGGAATTTCAGGCTATAAGACTAGAAAATGGGGAACTTTGGTATGTGCCGAAAGAAACATTGGTTGGGCATTCCTACGTATACCATAAAGATGTGAATCAATACATACATATTTCATGAATGTCGTTTAGTTTATTATCTTGTAAAGATAATGTGAGTGTAAAACATGAGGTTCTAAAGGGAATGTGTATGGAGTGATAAAGCATACCATATGTGAATGAGGACTAATGAAGTCCCCAAAAAACCATATACAGTCCCAAGGGGGAACCTCTGGCCAAAGTGGGTGAAAAGATCAAGGGACCTATGGATGAACCCAAAGAAAAAAATGTCAAGGTGTTCCAAATTATCCCATGAGGATGACAATCAACCCATAAGTCATTCATGAATGTCGTTCAATTTAATGTAATGTGTGTAGGATATTGATGAAGGAATCTCAAAATAAGAATGTGTATGGTGTGGAAAAATAGTCCAATATGAATTAGAACAATGAATTACCATATGGAACACCATTCAGAATTATAGGGGAGTACTCATGCCATGGTACCGAGAGAAAGAATAAATGAACCTATGATGGACGTGAATAAAAAATGTCTGGGCATTCTGACATATCCCATATGAATTGGAATCAAACAATATGTAGTTATGGAATTCCATGTTCTATAATTCATACAGTGATGATGTAATGAGATGAGAGTATTCCTGAGGGAGGTACACGATGGGGTTGTAGAAAAACCACCATGAATGAAGACCAAAGAGGCTTCATCAAACCACATTCTCCTAGATATAACCATAAGTGGATAATTTTGGGGTTGGAAACGAATAAAAAATTATCAGCTCTTCATAAGTATCACATGATGATGGAAATCAATCCATACATAGTTTTGGAGATGCCATACATTTTGACATTTTATCATGAGGTTGTAAAGATATCTGTTTAAGGTTGTAGACCTTAGACCCTGGATTCTTAGATTAATGTCATGGTTGTGGGATTGAAGGGTAGAAAATGTTGAATCACCAAACCCAATAATTGTGGTACCATATGGATGGAAATAACGATAATGGAAAGTACTGTCCATGTACCCAACATAGTATCCATATAATGTGGCTTGGAATGGGAATAAATAATTGAACACTGACCATTAAAGATATTCTAAAACATGGGATTGTATCGTATTGTTGTTTGAAATCCTCTAGGACATTGGTCGAAAAGGGTATGTAAGTCGAGGTTGCATGAGTCCAGGACGCTAGGGGGTCCTTTCATTGTGAAAGATGATGAAGGCACAAATGAAGGGTACATGTGAAGCATGGAAGTACATGTGCAGATTAACCTCTTTTGGTAAGGACCAGGGAGATCATAGTTTATGTTCTTAGAGATCTGATTATAGGGTAGGGATAAAAGCACTGTAAAGGTCATGGGATCTAGGACTAGACCCAGATACAAAATGTTTGGTCCTTCACACGTATCCAATGAGTATGGGAATCAAGACATACATATTTCTTGAAAAAACATTACAGTTTAACACCGTTTGGGGAGGATGAAGATGAAGCGGTGTCTCAAAAGATGAATGTGTATTGATTGGAAAAATAGCTCGAGGTGGATGAGGAAAAAGAAGCCCAATATGCCACACCATTCATAATTCTAAGAGAGAACTCAGGCCAATGGGATGTGAGATAGAATAGATAAACCTGGGTCGGACCTGAAGACAAAATTTCTAAGCACTCCAACATACCCCATTTGGATAGGAATCATGCCATACGTAGTTCTTGAATTTCGTTCCAAAGTGCAGGTCGGACCCATGTATGAGAATAAGATACATTGGATTTATCCTTTTGTTTCTTCTCTCCCTATTTTTTGGAGAAACAAACTCGTATTGAGGATTCTACGTGGCCAGATAGAAATCTAGTTTTATGTAGGCCTTAAAAAATAGCATGGTGAATGACCGATGCCAAACATGATGCCCTCTCAGGCGAAGAAAGCACAATGTGGACCAAGCCATTAACTTTTTCTTCATTTGGAAAGGACACAACAATTTATTTTCATATGGGACAAGGAAGCATAGTTTAACATCATATGGTTTGGATGGGACAGATCTTAGTATAGGTTACTAGATCTTGAACCCTGGCATGTTTTCTGTCAAATGTAAAATTTTATACAGAATGGGTGGTGTTTTAGTCTATGTTCATAGAAAATAGACCATTTTTTAGTTTATCATCATGTGGGATGAGGGCTAGGTGGTTTTACATCCTCTAGCCTAGACATATCAGTTACTTTAATGTTGTGCGATAATGAAATATACTGAAAATTTTAAGATAAAGACTGCTTAAGGAATTTGGCATTGGTGGGGGGAGCAATACACTCACTATCCAAAGTGACTAAGGAGATTGTGCGGTTGGGTTAAGCCATGTGAATGGTGTAAGGTCCCTCCCATATAGGCCCCATAATTGTAGTATTATAACTGGTTATCATTGGAATTCTTAGTGAAAATAGCATGTCACCTTGAAGGAAGGAATGTAGCAGAATATTCATGTTGAATTCTATAGATATCTTATTCTGATGATTCTCGAGATTGTTCAAGACTCAGAGCCTATTCTCATCCTGGGATTCCTGTTCACTTAGACAAACATACACTATTATTTTTGATTTATTCTAATCCTAGATGGATATGAATAGTGAGGGTGACTAAATCTCGAAGGGTAGGACAACCATTGTTCTATACATTCTGGAATATAGAGTCACCTGGGTGGAATTATGAGTCATTTTCCTGTAAGGCCAGAGGGAATTGGTGTTTTTCTCCAAATAAAATTTCTTTTTATGATCAACCATATTCTATAGAATGTTAGAGAGGGTTTTATTGAAGGCCTCAATCATCACATTTCATTGCACATGATCATGAAATGTATGATTAGATCATATATTTTAGTTGGGTTACAAAATCATCAATTCAGCTTCGCAGATGTTGGTTCCATTATCAGTGTGGAGGGTGTGCGTTACTCCAAATAGAACGATGATAATATAGTTCATAAATTTAATGATAGGAAATAACATGACTTCCATGACTGAAGTTTCCTACTTCCACATAGAAATGAAATCCGTAAAGGTCCTGATGAACCTGCATTGAAGAGATTTCGCTAGTGGATATGGCCCAGAACATCAAGTCCCTAGTTTGTAATGGGCCAAGTGTACATGATGGTATTAAGGGGATATATCATTTGATGCATAAAATTAAAATGTATCTGAAATGCATGGAACCTTATGAAAAAATCGATGAAATCACAAGTCATGGTCTTCTAGAAGTAGGAAACCCTTTAGATCTAGTTGGAATGATTCCTCCGTGCCTGATGGACTCTGCAGGATATGTCATGAACTTCCTCCATAACCTAGGGAATCTCATATAATTAAATGTAGCCTAGGAGAAATCCATCAAACCCACATTTTTATAGTATCTTCTCATGTTTGGGACCACTCTACCTATGAATTACACTATGCACTGAAGGATTCATTCATGTTCATCTCTGTCTATTGGGATTTCACCATGATGAAGGTACTCAATGAAAGATGTTGTCCAATATGGGGTCTCTTCCACTATAGTAGGAGCACCCAAGGGTCTTGATGTTGATGCATCGATAGTAATATGACTTAACTATTGGATTTCCTCATCATCCAGAGCGTTGAGAGTGATGACTCTACGAGGCTCCACATGAATGATCATATTATCCTAGTTGGGATCTGAAAGAGAGGTGGAAAGGCTGGCCATGGTATCGGCTTGACAATTCTATGATGGGTGAACATGAGTGATCTATGATGGGTAATGGAATTGGTCCATTAGCTGGTGAGTGGACTCTAACAAAGGTACGAGCTATGGATTCCTAAAAACATAGTCACCATCGATCTGTTTGATGAATAGATCAGAATTCCCCTTCACATGTAGATTTCGAACATCAATTTTGAGGGCCAGCTTGAGGCAAGTGATGGGAGCCTCATACTCCACATCATTGTTGGTGATACCTTCTAAAAACTTGAACAAATAGGGAAATATATCATCTATAGGCATGGTAAACTTGATACCTAGGACTACCTTATTAATAATGGGATCATTGAGACTTCTACTGGTTAGACTGTGTGAAGCACCATCGAGGTGTATCTGCCAACATGGAACAACTTGATAAACTAAGAGGATTGTCACATTCAAGAAATCATCATCCATAGACTACTCTGTGGGGGCATGATGGGTGGACCGAATGTCTTCCAGTGACTACCCATTTATAGATTTCTGGGAAACAAACCTGATATCAAACAGTTGAAGGATCAATTCCCAACAAGCTAGAAATTCTATCAACATGGGAAAATTTAATATGTACATTAGTGTATCCATGTGGGACACCAATTTTATCTCATAGGGATATAAGAAATGTTGAAATTTATTCACTATGAATACCATTACAAGAATATCTTCTCAATAGAGGAATATCCTATCTCTGTATAGAGGAGAAAGCGGCTGAGATAATATTAATTGTTCTCATTACATTAATCATTCTTCTTGGTGATAAGGATGCTGAGGGGACATTCTAGTGTTGTCACATAAAGAAATATTTGTTTTCTATAGATTGGTGGTATCATAACTAGAGATTGTAGTACATGCTGCTTTATATCCTCAAAATCAGTCTAGCACTCTTCATCCCACTGATAATCGACACCTTTACTCATGATCCCAAAAAGGGATTACACATTCCAGCTATATTTGAGATGAATCGTAATATATAGGATCTGTGGCCTTGAAAACCATGGATTTCACAAAGGTTTGTTGGAGGAGGAAACTGGATGATAGCCCTGATCTTCTCTAGATCGATCATAATACCTCTTTATATGAAAACAAAGTCAAGAAACATTCTAGAGGTGACCCTTGAGAAACCATTCAAGGGTTTCAACTTCTGGTGGTGGGAATGGAGGGTGCCGAACACTTTCTCAGTATCTCCTAGATGGTCATGGAGCTAGTGTTGTTTGACCACCAGATCACCCATGCAACATTCCCAAAATTTCACAAGTATCGAAATGAATATGCGGTGCAAGGAACACTAATAGGTGGCTCCTACATTATTCAGAATGAATGGAATTAACTAATTCTAGAAGGTACCATACGGTGCCTTGATGTTAGATTATTATTAATCCTCAGTGGCCATTCAGATTTGATTATATCCTGAATACCCCTAAATGAAGGTAAGATCATGGAATCCAACAACATCATCGATAAATAACTTTATTGTGGGGAGGGGGAAAGCAACCTCCGGACAATGATTATTGAGATACTCGAAGTTGATACAAACTATGATCTATTCGTTATTCGTCCTCATTGGAACAATGTTGGCAACCCATATAGGGTACTGGTCTTCCATGAAGAAGATGGAATTAATGAGCATATCAACTGTGGCCATAACCATGGAACATTCAGAAGGGTGCATCTTTCTGGGATGTTGTTTCAACCTGCAATGAATTACTGGGAAACTGAGATGGTGGATGGTGACATGAGGATATATCCCTATAATCTCATCATAGCTCCAAGAAAATACATCATGATGTTTATTAATGAAATCCCTAAACTGTTGTTGTTATTATGTAGACATTTCTACACTGATCAGAGTTGGTTTCAGGTATATCTTGGAATCGAGATTCACATACACCAACTCATGAACGGTGGTGGAGACACCTTCCTCGAATGGGGGGGGGGGGGATCTTCCAAATCATCCTCATCATCCACAGTGAGGGGATAATCGATAGGAGGAAATTCATCCATGCTGGGTGATCCAAATGAAATGATAGTGCCTACCTAAGTGGCAGTGCAAACATCATCAAGGAACTCCTACATTTTTGAATCCTTGGTGGTGAATGATGTTGATTTGATTCCATCAGGACTTTGACCCAATGACACAAATTTTAGAATATAAAATTAATAGGGGTGCTTCAGCTTATGCCAGATGATCTCATCCAGAGAGATAAGAGATTATGGTGTATTTCTATTTCCACAGGGAGAACATCCAAATAACTCATAGGGTAAGGGGCATTGGGATTACTCGAGCCTGATTCGTGTAAGAGTACAATGTGACCTTCATGCACCCCTTACATCAGGTAATGATCATTCCCCTTTCCCCAAAGAAAACAAATTAGTTCCCTTGTCTGAGGTTGTGACCTCCAACCATTGAATTAGGAAAATTTTAGAATCATTTAGGTTTTCCCATGGTTTAGCCACAATGGCAGTATTCTCATCCTCATTAGCATAAATTTTCATTTCCTTTACCTTGTTGTAGTTGACATCCGAGTAACGAGATTAAAAAGAGGAAAATGGAGACTCATCACCTTGGAGTATTCCTACTAGGGTGTTAATGGAGTAATTAAGGAATTCTTGATATGAGGAATGAACTATCACATGCAGTTGGAGCCATGGTATACCCATTAAGGAATTATAGGTGGTGTCCTATTAGAGAACCATGAACTCAGTGCTATTAACTAGGCCAATGAACGGGGAATTCATAAATTTCTATCCAACCAGTGTATACTCCATCATTTTATAACCTTGAATCTCTAGGTGATAGAGACATAAATATATTTCAAACAACACCATCATGCGAGGTTTTGGGGTCAGGATAATATTGATCCTAGATCCCTTGTGGAAAAAATAGCAGTGAAACTCCATTCCAATGAACTAGATAGTGATGTAAAGTGGGAGGATGTTCCCCAATATATGGGAACCTTCATATTATCCTGAAAATTAAATGATTTCCTGAAACTCTAACAGTTTGAATGCTTTAGTATGAAAGGCTTATACAGCCATGACCATTGTTTCAAACATGATAGGTCTTTTTAAAGACTCTATGAGGGATTCACAGATGTCTTCTAATATGTGGATAGCCTCGATGGTATAAATACAAACAAGAATTCTGGAAATACTCATGATGACATAATATTTATGTTCCAGACATACACTGATGCTAGAAGGGGTTCGCTCACCGGAAGGATGTATGACAGGCACTGCCGGTCGAACATTCGGCTTCTCGCTGGTGCTGGGAGTATTCTACTACTCACTAGTCAACACGCGTAGATTTAATAAAAGATGATGGAAAGACTACTATGTTACTTTCACAATGGAACGTGTCTTATCATATCACGGTCATTGTGGATCTTCCTGATAAAGTAGTAAAATCTACGGTTGAGCCAATCTAATGAAATGATATGAGAGGGTTATGAGTGTAGACCCTTGTGTTGGGCTTCCAATCTGGTATCTGTGGAGTGCACAGATTGAATTGAAGCACTTTCCATTTAATCCTAATGATTCATATTCCCATGGCTTCATTGATGCTGGCATCGACTAGGGGCATTGGGAGGGTATGGATGAAGATCATCCTCATCAGGAACCGTGTATGGCTTTTCTAGTTGGAAGGTATTGATTGAAGTGTTCTTCTAGTGGTCAATTGAGGAATACTCCAATATTGTTTGGATTTTTGGGAAAATACCCCTATCTATGGGGAATGAAATTACTTAGTGTACATGACATATTTTGAAGAGGTATATGGATTTTTTCCTTTGCATCATCGGTTATTACTCCGCTAAGAGGACGACAACAACCATTTTGATGCAGAGGTAGTGGTAGATGGTAGTATAGTGACTTTTGAGGTTTTCGGATGATTTAAACATGCATGGATAATACCATGGGAATGGAGGATTTCCCTTGAAGATTCATAATTTTGAGACCCATAGTTAGAAACAATCTTACATTCACACTCATTGTCACTATCATGCTTTATAAACACACATTCCACTTATTCTGGTGCTAGAAAAAATTTTACTATGTTCTTATCGACTGAGTATTAGAGACATTATTGAAACTCCTACCACTTCTGGAGTGTCTTCCCATGGAACCGGCGATGGGGGAATAAATTGGGGTGATCAGGGAGATTTGCCTCTTCCACCCTCTTAAATTTTGGAAAACACAACATATCGTAGTCCAGAGAGACTTGGAAATAACTAGGAACCTGAGCCTTATTCAATGAGTTGGTGTGGTTCCTCTTATACAAGAAATGGGATTTGGGAGCTTTTCCTGAACAAGGGGTTGGAAAATCCAAATGAGGATGTGGAACATGATTATCTAACCTAGGTGGTGGTGGTTTGTTATGTGGGGGATCCTATAGATTATGAGGTGGGTACTAGTGAGCTGGTGGGTGCACCTAAGGTAGAGGGCCTTAAAGAGGATATAGAAGTGGATATGTTGATTAACATTCTACCTTCATTGGAGCATCTATTTGTGAAATATCAGGGGTCTCATCCATAGGGGCTCTTCTTGTGGTAGCTAAAGGAAACACGAAACATGCATGCTTGGATTGCATCAAGGATTCATCTAAATTTTTACCATTGTCAGTGAAATCCTGGAACCCACCTAGAAAGTTCTGAGTGATCAAATAAGGGACCGATCTGGTCTTCACATTCACCATGCACATTGTTACTAGTTTCTCATGAGTTAGTGTCATATAGAGTGAGTATATGAAGCCCTTCCACCTGGTGAAAATGTTTATGAATCACTCATATATCCTTTTCTTGCACATGATGATATTGGTGACGTATGCCCTCTAGGTGGTGGAACTAAAATGGTAGAGAAACTATCTACAATGATCCTCCCAACAAGTTATTACCCTGATTGGTAACTAGATGTACTAGGCAAACACATACCCATAGAATGATTGTTTGAAATACATGATCTTAGAAACTTCATTTTGTGATGGAGTTCCCAGCATGGGTTCACACCTTGAAATAATTTGCGATCGCTACTATAAAGGATCGCCCATTCTATTTAAAAGGTTGAAGATAAAATTTACAAAAACTAGGGGGTTCTATAATATCATCCACCCATGCTAGATATGGTTTTACACCATGAGGGACTTCCACTTGTCGAGTTTTTAGAGCCTCTAGGTGAGAAATAAGATAATCCATTGGATCATCCCTGCAAGTATTCATGTCTTAATGAGGGTCCTGAAACACTAATTTGTTGGCAGGATCTTCAATGTGGTAAGCAGATTGAGTGGCTCATGGAACGACTAGTGTAATTACCTGAGGATCTTGTGGAATAATATGTGGGGCCACTAGAAAAAACATAGGAGTTTATAGTGGAACCAGAGATGGGTCCTGAGGTAGGTCATAGTGTAGCTTAGGTGGATTTGGTGATGAATATCATTGATTCATTAAATAAAAACCGTCCTCTACCCTATCAATATTTCCATGGTTGACGATATCCCCAAGAGGAAACTCACAAGGAGGAAGTTATACCTACCAATTCCCCATCTACCCTGATATTGGATTGCTGTAATCTGGCTACCATTCCAGGGAATGATCAATGAGTATCTCATCCATCATCTTTATTTGTTCGAAAAGCTACAGACTCAATGCATCTTTTTCAAGATCATCATCTGTATTATTCACTGATCCATATGGGTAGGGGGGTTTCATGGTCTGTACCCTCTCTTTACCCTTGCTGGGGTATCGACTGAGACAACATCACTTGGAAGGTTTAGGAAGGCCATGAATACTTATTTTTGTGTGTGTGGACACCTAAGAAGTCTACTAGGTGTTGTGATACCCCATAATGTCGTTCCTCTTCTCTAAGACCTGTTCGAGTGCCCCTATCCCGGTACATCTCAGAAATGACCATGTTCACTGTTATGATGTATGATGGCATATCCTTGATATCACCATCTGAACAAGGATGACACATGGTTGGGCTAAATTTTAGAGCATCATACATCACCCATCCACGGATAGTGACATGCGAGGAAGCGACCTTAATAATTATTCCGAGAAATGTAAAGCTCTTAATGCATCGTATCTATAGGGTCCAATGATAACTTGGAAACATAGGGTGGCGAGTAGTAGGGAGTTTAGCCAACTCAACTAGGTTCCAGTGTTTTCCAATGTCGTCGAAATATTCCCAGATTTTTGGGTAAGATAATCATCGATGAAAAAGATGAAAAATGTTTTGTCCTTAAGGTTCAGTAGAGGCACATAACCTCATCCTGAGTGATAGAATCTGGAATGATAAGTAATATATTTCTAATTATCCAAATCTTATCTAGGAAATGGTATATTATGATAATGTCCCACAAAATTATCGGCTCAGACATGGGATCATGCCCTTTATTTTCCAATTCAACAACTAGAGAGGTTGAAGGATTTAGAAAGGTAATGATGTTGGCCTTTGTAGTGGTACGATGGTCGGTGGAGAATACGTAGCAGGAGCCAACAAACTGATGAATCATTGGATCCTTCTCAGAGAATGAACTAATTACACCACCACATCCATATAAAATAGACTAATGGCCACTACTTCATGCGCATGGGTATGATCAATGGCAGTGGGTCATATTGTTTCTCGTCATCTATTGGTTCCTAGAACAACTCACCATGATCTCTTTATAAGGTATAGAATGATCCTATTGATGATAAGGAGGATATTATGGCTATGACATGGAAAGGTGAAAAATATTCCTCCTCATGTATGTATCATAAGAGGGATCAGGGATCTGGTGAATATTTCATTCTGGGAAGAAAATGATAAAACACCATATTACTCCACAAATTCCTAACATAGTGGATCAAGGTGAATTTTACATCATTGAATCACACTCTAATTAAAAATATGAAAATCATATTGGATTGACTAATGTGTGAGGATTATCAGGGTTCTTCATATGGCGGTGACGAACCACCCGCTTTCCCTGGGATGGTCCATCAGGGCAGGAGAGATCTTTGACATGCAGAGGACCTCTTCTTTGATGAGCCAGGGTGTGATGGGAACCCGGGAGGATTTCAAATGGAACACAAGGAGAACCTATGCATGGAAAATCTAGGGTGGAATGATCACCTAGTAAACTTTCAAATGGAACATAGTGAGGACTTCTATGGTTGAGAGTGTTGGAGCAGGGAGAGCCCCCACTGGAGCTATTAAAAACATTGGGAGGACCTCCATGGTGGTCATCCGTAGTGCAAGGTGGACTTTTACATTAATGGATATGGTAGCTTTGGTACCTGGATGGACATCATACTCACCATACCATATATGGAAATGACCTTCATAAGGACTGTTGATGATGTGTGGAGGGAATCCACTGGATTTGTTGAGAACACATGGAGGACCACCATGCTGGTAAGTGATAGGGAAAGGAGGATCCTTGCATTAATAACTTAGAAAGAAAGGGATGTTTTTATACCTGAGACCAAAGGAATAAGGAGTATCATTATGATGACTATAAAAAATATGGCAAGGAACTTATATTTTTCTGATGATGGTATGAGGAGGATATCTGTAATGAATGTCATCATCATGTATACGTCTATGATGGCTACCACTTGCACCATTGACTGAAGGATCCAACTCAACATGCTTGGGGGGTGGCTAGTTCCTCACTCTGGACCAGGATTGAAAGCACTATTTATTTGTTATAGGGATGTTCCCCTGCTTGTTAACAAAAACTGGGGGCCAATAACATGCTCTAGTGGTGTATTGGGCCATTTAATATGTGGATGATGATTCCCACTGGTGGGCGTATTCATGAACTTGAACCAGACATTGATGTTGGGTCGGAGAAGTTGGTTGTGCAGTGGTATGGGCCACCTAATCCCCAGTCTATGGGACCGACTGATGAAATCAACACGGCCGTGTGGGAGTCCTCCTTAGTGGATCACCTATTGAAGTAGTATTTGGGAAGACTCGATCATCTATTCATCCAAATAAGGGAGTGAATTTTTAGACCTCTCTAGGGATAGGCACACAAAGCTATTGATGGTCGTATAAGGGAGATGTGGATCCCTACGCGGCCCATGGGGGGCGGCATTGATGGGACCCAGAGGCCTCCAGTTCATGATGGTCTACATCCATTTTCGAGAAAACACCCCCTCCTATTTGAATTGAAGAACAATAGTACTAATCACCCTTAGTTGAATAAATTTGGAGGGAAATATGGGGTGTGGGTTACCGATAGATATTGTCACGTAAGTTATTGAAGAAGATATGATATCATGTGGAATTGCTCTGATGGAATTACCCCTACCCCTATGTTTGCAGGCAGGAGGAGATTAGTTTATATACATATAGATTTGGTCGTGCAAAGAATTAAAATTCAGCCATTAGAAACTATTGTAGGAAAGTTAAGCATAGTTCCCCAATGACATTCACTCTTCCATGGCTAGATAGAATTATCCACGCTGACATCGTCATAGACTGAGATTCCCAATGACTAACTACCCCAAATACTTTTGAGTTTCTGTACAAGACCATCATTTTATTATCACGACCTGGTTCTAAATAGTTGGATCTAGTGACACACTTATCTACTGATTCCATGAATGCTACTAATCCCCCTGACGAGGAGAAGACGATTTTATTGGTTTCACAAGTTCTTTTTACGACACTTCCATTGGGGAATGCATCGGTCATGATGTGACACATAGCTATTTCACCACATTCCCACTTTCCAAAGGCAGGTAACATCTGTCAGTTCATTTGTGAAATTTTATCCTTTATCGAAATGGGATGATGGTATGTCGACCACTTCATTCATGGATTTCTCCTCAAAATTCATTTCCTATTTTGGGTCGCCCTTAATGATTAAGAAATTGTTCATGAAACTCTTCATAGTGTCATATATTTATGGATTATAGTTATTTATAACCCTTCTATAATTACATTTCTTGGGGTAATGTCAGTGGAATAAACATTGAAGAGATTAGTCACTTTGGGCATCACTGGCATGTCTTTATGCTGAAACACTGGTACCCCTATATTCCCCCTCCTTAGGATTGGTCTTCTCAAGGGAACGAATGCCTGAGGCAACCCATGTCCAATGCAGGGTATCTTATGCCAGAGGCATTTCTCTGAAATTTTCCTCAACTTTCCATGTTTAACACAAGTCATTCCATGAGCTTAACATCTAGAGGAGATGGATCATGTTGATTGGAACATTGATGAGAGTGTATCAGATGGGTATATACCTAGGATAAATAACCATGAAGGTTTACTATATGGGTGTATTAGAATGCCGAAAAAAGTTGTCCTAGGGTAGTGTGCCAAAAAAAAGGAAGATGTCACACTGTGAAGGAAGAAAGTGGAAATCTCAAAGAGAAGATATGAGGATGGTTATGTCCCAAGAATTGGGAAACTATGTTTTACCATGTGATGGAGCTTCCCCTCAAGTTGGTTTCTTACATACCCAAAAAGGGATCAAAACCCACATAGTTTGATAGGGTAATACATGGAATTGGGGTGAACACAAATGAAAACAACCTGAGAACTTGTTGGGACATAAGAATGGTTAGCATCTCAGGTGATACAAAGAGAACTTGTATGATTGGAATGATTCCACAGGGATGTGGCAATCCACATGAAATCATGATGTATATGGATAAAGTGTCGGGATATAGGATGAATGGATATGGAGACCAATGTGAAGGTGAAGGTGTTTGGCATGAACCTCATAGAGGATTCGTACATATCCCTATGGTCGGGAATTAAAGTCCATCTAGTTCTAGAATGGGGTGATGAGTCACATATGAAGGCAAATCATGAGAATTGATGCATGTATGGGATCTAAAAGAAGTGGAAACATTAGTTTGGGAAAGAACGTCCTAAAACACAATGGCTGAAGGGAGAGACCATGATGGGACATGGGAGATGAGTTTGAACCTCATAGAGTCTTCCTACATCCCTTTCTCAAAAAGGTAAAATATGAAAGTCTACATAGTTCAAGAATGGAGAATATAACAGTGTTGTACACAAAGGACAGTGACCCAAAGGTTTTCTTCGTGCATTTTCATAATGAGAATCCCATCGCAATAGGCACACTCTTTGTTGGAATATTTTGGGTATGTTTGTGGGTCATGTGCATGGTTAGATACCTCATAAAAAGGGACATATGGTTTGGGTGTATAGAAAGTACAATGACCCAGTTGGGTGGACCATATCAACTCAAGTAGGTGAATCTAGGTGATGTGTCCCAAAAGGGGAGATGTTACATCAGGAGGGTGCATACTAAAGAGGGATCACTATAGTTTAACATTTATGGGGATTAAAACATAGAGAGGCTTCTGACATACCATAAAGAAATCAAAACACATGTTGTTCAGGGATAATACAGTTTAATGTCAAATAGGATGATGGTCAAGTGACGTGAAATGGTTGGTATAGAGGTTTGATAGGCCTGAACCACAAGGAGGCTTCTGATGTACCATTCACTAAACATAGGGATCAAAGTCCTTATAGTTTTTTAAAGAGTGGAGTGGGGATTATTCATGGTTAGAGGCCAAAGAATATTCTTGTGCTTAATAATGGTTATGAACCCAAAGAGGATGTTATGTTCACTTTGACACTCTAACCAAATACGAGTCATGGACTGTGTGAGAAACTATAGGAAATAGTAATCCCAATGGCCACGTTGTGAATGGTGTGGCAATAAGGTATGTTATGGGGTTTATGCATGTTATGCAGTCCATGAGAAGAATATTGTGACATACTCCATGATGGAATACTGAGGAGGATGTCCTGAGGTATGATGGGAATATGGCCATTATAACATGATCATCATATAATGTTAGGTCGGGGCTTATGCATATGATACTCGAGATGAGAAGGGTGAAAAAACTCAATGGGAGTGAAGGAGTGAGAGGGAGATGGTTCACATCCCCTTCTTGGTCCTCTCGAACCTTTCCCCCTTTTCATTTTCAAAGTATAACATCATGTGTGGAGGACATGGATGCTTGGAATTTTTACGTCTTGCAGGTCAGGTGATAGAAATTCACTGCTCAACACTTTGACTTACAGGACTTTCACTAACCCATTCTTGGGGATGAGAAGTAAGAAAAAATTCCATTTGGTAATGGGGTTGTATATTTATCCATTTGGGGGGTCTGAAATAGAGTGTCTTTGAGGAGAAGAAATGTCCATTAGCATGCCTATGCGAATAAGAATAATGAAAAGTAATGCATAATTGAGAACTACTCAAGGGACATTGAAATCACTTTTTACAAACATAGATGGCCGCATAGAATATGGGTTCATGATGCAAGATTCCTCACCGAGAGGTGATTTTAAAATATCATGGGATCGCAAAGGATTAGGGTTCGTAGAGAACATGGATTCACAGAGATCATGGGATCGTAGATCATTGTGCTTCATAGAGAGTAGGAGATCCCATATCATAGGGACCATATAAGATATGTCATTGAGAAGGATATATATTCACGAATCATAGTTATTAAAACTAATCATGGTGATCACATGTTCTTGGAGGGTGCTTGTGAATCCTAGTAGCTTCACGATGTCTTGAGTACCTAAAGGGGCCTCCTTCGTTTTCAATGAACCATAGGATTCACAAAGAATATCCTTATTTGAAGAGGGGTTAATTTTGTGAATAGGGAAAAGGGTTAATCAATGATAAAGTACCTCATATGATTCATTTTTCTGGTCGGTTCGTAGAGAAAATAATGCTTTGTTATTTTTGAATTTAACAGGTGGAAGTTCGGGGTCTCAATCCATTAGATTGGGGGTGTTAGGTACTTATAGAAACCTTGTGGGATCTATGTGATGAGGGTGTTTTGTGAAGAAATTTTCACTTCACTACTAGAGGAAAACTCTGTCATGTTCCTTGGAATCGTAGAGTCGATGGTTACTCCTTCTGCAGTGGTCACATAGGATTCTGACTTCCATCAATTTTCTCGGTGTTGTAGAGGTGACCATCACACGATATAGGGTGGTATCATAGACATTATCAATCCATAATGTTTTTCTGAGTCATGGAGTAGACCATAAATTTCTTCCACTGTGGTCGCAGAGGACTTGGTAGCTTTGTGTCGGCCATGGGGATGGAGGGATTTGTGAAGCTGCATCATGAAGAAGCCCCCTTTTCATAATTTTGTTCATTTCACTAAATTTTTTCAATGAATATATTTTGGAACCAATAATGGTCTCCCTTGATCTTCACGTCCAAAATATTTATAGCTTCTCCTAGATCATTCATATTGATCTCCTCATCTATCTTCTCTTTTTAAATCATAAATCTATTTCATACATGATACTAAAATTAGTATTTAATCAATATAAAATATAAATATAATATATCTATCACCAAAAAACATGAAATAATAGTTTTGATCCATGAAACAAAATTTCTATTGATTTTTACTCATTAATTCATCAAATTTGTTGTTACACAACCTGGGTTTTTTCTTTAACAGATATAACCTTCTCTTGTGATTTCACACAAGGAATTCCTTTACCGACTCAAAAATTATTATGAACTTCTGTATATATATATCATTCTACAAATGTCCATGAAATAAAGAATTGTCTAATCTATGATCCTTAATAATAAAATCTTCTGATGAAATAATACTAAGAACGAACCATATGGTGGTAAGATTCACCACATTCGAGAAAACTTCTATAAAATCCATACCTTACAACTACTAAAATACATTAACCACCAGTCTAGGCTTGTATCTCATATTATCTTAATATTTTTTTCTTATCATAATTTACAAATTTATTCAAAATTACTTAATTACCTCATGGAAAAGTATTTAGATCCTATTTTTTATCAGGTAATGAAAAAATCCCTTCTTTCATAACCGGATCCTACATTCTCAATGTATTTAACTAAATTGCCTCTTCAAAACATTATAGCACTCCACTATTAGTAAATATAAAATAATTTAATGATGATGAAAACCATTTTACATGTCTTATAACCCTTTTTTATCTCCTCAAATCCACCTGATGTGTAGGCTCCATTGGCTCATGTGTCAAATGCTCAGTTACACCTTTATGCTACAATTTCTCTTGAAACCATAAATATTTATTTCCACAATAAAAATATACTTCATGAGGATCCATGTATATAAAATATTTATTAAATAAAATATTATATCACTTTATGATATTCGGTCTCTCATTATCCTAGTAATTACATCAAAAATCCTCATCACCATAGCTAATAAATAAACATAATTTTGACTTAGCATCATGCCTAACTTTTGAATCGATATATATATATATACATATGAAAAATAAATAATAACTCCTACTTTACGGTGATATAAATCATTTATTATCTTATGATCCCTATATATATATTCTCTCATTAGTATATATGGCCTCCAATAGAGGAGATACATTTCCCAAATAATTATCTCTTCTAAGAAGGTCTTGGTAAATACCAAGGGAAGCGTCATTGACATGGAACATTCATTCTAATACTATTTATACTTTTATTTTCACTATTCTGTTGTGGTGTACTTGGAATATTTGTCTCCCACTAAATTTCATTATTATCACATAACTCCCTAGAAACATTAATTTTTTACTCCATTCTATTATCATAACTCAATCATTCTAGATTTGATATAGACTCATTCTCCACCATAATTATCATCTCCAAAAACATGGTAAATACATAAAATTTTATTTTCAAAAAGTAGAACCATACCTTCTCCATTGACTAATCGATATATCTCACGTAATATAGTGACCCACCATGGTAATGTACGGAAGTTATTTCCTAAACATTAGTGTGCACTAGGCCCTACTTCTCAGCCTTCAGTGTTCTAACTAATTAAATAAAATATGCATTCTTATTTTATCCAAATGAAAAATATTCACACTATCTAACTTCCAATAAATTTATATTTGGTATAATTCCTTTTATTTACAACTCCCTCATCCCCTTCCCAATCATGTGCCATAGACATTATCTACATAGTTTTGAATCCCAGGCATAATATATTATTGTATGTATGTCCATGAAACTATATGTCATGTTGTATAGGGTTATATTCGTCACTCCATGATCTATAACCATAAATCCATTGGAAAATATCCATTTACCACTAGTGAATGTGGGGAAGTCCCTACATCATAGACCCACTCAATATAAATAAGATTCCTTCTCATTCAAAGAATATAACTATAATTTTCCAGAATGTGAAAACTCCTACAATTGGTTTTGATTCAATAATTACCATTTCAAATAATTTATAAGTGTTCTCCATCCATCAGATGAACATTTCTAGAATTCTGTGAAATATAATTATTTAAGAGTCACTTATCCAATTTTTAATGGAATAATTCGAATGAGTCTAAAATCCAAGAATCCATATGTCTATCCATGCTTAACAATAACACATCATATATTCCATCAACTACCATATTTATTGCCTTGGTTTCAAGTACGATCCACTTTTCTCTATAGTCCAAAATGTTTCCATTGTTACCAAAAATCCAACAGTAATGATAAATCCCATTCTACTTGTCTCTAATAGATCATCATGGATTTGATCATCCTTCATGATTACCTCATTTTATATATCTACCTATTACTTCCGTGTACAAAGAATAACTATATAATCTTCAAATAGTTTTCTCTGAATATGGTCATTGAGGATCATATATCAAACAATATTCAAACATAAATTGTTAATCTCCATAGAATTACCCCTGTCTATTATAATAGCTTCCAAACTGTCATGATGTAATGATATTAAAAAGAAGTAAAAATACCTAATAATCTTGCACAATTCAAACTAGTGTAAACTGACTTGTGATGGTTTTGAATTCATTGATTCGATTAGTAACAAGCTCCGCTTAAATTTTCTTTAGATTGGAAAACAATATCATCTAGCATGATTTTTTAGACTTATATGGATTCTCATAAATATTAATGAGATATGGAATTAGACTATATATATCATCATATCCTATTTAATGTAGAACACCGTATTATTTAACATTATAAAGAACAAAACACCAAGAACCTATCAATAAAGTAACTCCCATGTTGTCCTCTCTATCTCTACTCATTTAACGACATGAAGCATAAAGTTTGTATTCTTATATTAAATATTATCTGTAATGTGAATCATACAGTAACTAATGTTATATCCTTATAAATTATTGATCTTCACCTAACCATCTTCCGTATACATCATTCAATTTAATAATTTTGTGCTCGATCTTCTGAATTCCAACTCTAATACATGTTTTTACAGAAAATTGGAAACCTCTAGTGATATAGGATTTTCAAAATTCGAGTAAATGGTAGATAAAATGAAAATTAAAAATTTCAAAAAAATTACAAATATACATGGTTTGGTAGTTATATACATAAACACCAAGTTGGAGATATTATTCACTATATTTAGAAGAAAAATTCCAAATAAAATATTAGATTATCAAAACCCAATATAGAAATGATCTAAAAAAGAAACATGGTTCTATAGTAACATGATTTTATATAGATACAAAATGAAACTTTAATTTAATATTCTATATTAAACATGGAATTAGATCTACAAAGATATAGTACTTATTTCACAAATGTTCATGTTGCTACATCACCTTATTATCAAATTCTTCATACATATAATATCTCTATTAGTATTAATGATTCTTTCCACAATAGTAGTTATAATTAATATAGTTCCTAAAAAAATTATTTTTTCTATCATCCCTAAAACCCTTGAGAAATGGTAAAATACCGTGGTAATAACAAAAAACCTCACCATAGCGGTCCATCCATGATTGTTAAAGATTAGTGTATAGTATTGGATTTTAGAATTTTTACTAACTTAATCCAAAATAATTATCCCCCACCAATCCAATAGTTATGAACATTGGGATTTAGGGACGAAATAAACAATGGATTTATAGTGTCTACTTTTATGATAAGGACGGATAAAGAGGTGAAATTTTAGGTGGCATGGAATAGTAAAATGAAAGGTTGCATGATGTGAGGGTTTGATTAATGGTTTTATAACATAGTAAGGTTATATGGAATAATGGGGATGAAAAAATTCCATATAATGGATCAATTTAATGTGGAGATCAAGATGGTATTCAACCACATCACTGGATGGTGGCCTGGGTGGATGGTGCCACATCTGCATCCACAGTGCTGGTCGAAAAAGAAGGTTGTGGTTTCTATGTTATGCCCTTTTCCTATCTATTCCCCATGTGAATTAGATGGAATCTTATCATATATTTGGTGGTTGAGGGTGTGAATATCGAAAGAAACCCACCACGATAGGCATAGTCGTATTGTGCAGCTCTACATAGGACCTAGATGCACTAGACCATGCATGAAGCATGTTTTTTAAGGAACCCAAAGTCGATTATTTTAGACTAGACCTATGTGGGGAACACTGCTATTCATGTTGGTTACCCACACCTAAAACCCATGTAACATAAGGGTGATTGTTCCTATGCATTAGTAGAGAATGTGGGGCACATCCAGACACCATGGTTCCCTCCCCTACCCCTATGTACTACACGACATTCCTAAGGGATACCACATTACCCTCACATCACCTATATGGAGTATTTTTTTCAACTTCTTCATGAATCGTTCATTATATAACAATTAATATCATATCCTATGTATTTTTTCATATTGATTTCCAAGATTCAATTTTTTCATCCATCCTAAGATATTTGTCAGGATAGAGAAAAAGATGCTACATTTATTTAATTGGACCAATGATGAGGTTTCAAGAAAGTTGATTTTTGTATTCTTGGGTCCATTACCACTCACTCAGTGGTTATATTATCTCAAATATTATTTTCTTCTATAAATTTCTATCTTCCACAGTCTTCATATGTGTTCTATTTGAAAAGTAATGAGTTTTTATTTTCAATTATAGAGAGGTGATGATACCTCTAGTTTGGTATTACATATTCTCTTGTTCTATACTGATTTAACTATTTTAGTGATGTGAAGAGAGGTAAATTTTTATATGTACAGGACTCATACTCATTTAGATAATTCATTGGTGGTTATAGTAGAAGGAATCAATTTCCCCTTAATTTATATTCCTTCTTTTGAAGGTAATAGTCTCCCTTATGGGTATTTAGAATAGTTTCTTGATATGGTGAATAATAAAGTGTGATACTACATTGATAGATGTGTGTAACTCGATGAGGATAGACTTATCCTTAGTGGACTCTAATTGAATTTTGGAAGAAGGAATGATAAAATAATATTCCTTGAAAAGTGTTAGCCATCAAGCACTATTGGATTACCATTGAGTAGTGATTTTCAACTGGATTATATATATCAGACATTAATTAATTTTTGATACATTTAGAATCCATAATTTCTCATGTGATAAAAACCATCATAGAGGTAATATATTTGTATATATCCATTTCCCCAAGATATATAGTGGTTGAGAATATTTATATTATCTTATCCTATCATCCTTCTGGTTACTCACTAGTGGTGAAGACATTGTTATGACAATGTTTTTTCATTTAATTCTTGTTTTAGGGTATAATAATTATTATATTTCTACTCACCACTACACTGGATTTATTCCCAAGCATTTTGTGTATGTATAGATGAGGTAAAATATAGAGAAGGTCTTGGTGGATGTGGAACTAGTATGGAATATTTACATTTGTCACAAGGTGACACATGGTGTATCATGGTAAGGAATCCTAATTTAGGATGGTGATGGTGACCATTATGGATGGAAATCGATCTAAAAGTAATTAAATAAAGGAGGATATTCGTGTTGTATTTTTTTGAATCTGATTCAAAGACATAGTAGATGTATACTTATTTTTTATTTTTCATATGTGGGGATTTCTTTTACAAGATGTCTAGTTCATGAATTGTATACAATTCATTTGATTATATATACATTCGTACAGGGTAATGATAATTTTTTGTATTAGGATGTACATATCTATTATAGGTTGATATAGGATAAGGCCTCCCTTGATGTGTGATATGGCTACTTAGTGTTACTCAACTGACCATAGCCTGTTGGAAATAGGATTGGGGCAGCACACAAGGCTTAATACTAACCCAAGAGGGGACCAGGTGGGATGGGTCGTGTTAGAGTGGTATCAAAGAAGTTAATTCATATGAATGGTGTTTAGTGATATTATATATGTGATTATTGGTTTGAGAATTTATTGTAGTGATGTTAAAGGGTCTAGAGTTTTGCTGTCAAACCAATGAGAGAAGTGTATGTGTGAAAAATGAGGTATCTTTTCTCCAATAATCTAATAACATATTGATCAACTCAAGAATATAAGGCATGGATTGTGGAGTACATTTATTTTGATAAATGAATCATATATTAATTAGTTTTGATCATTCATTTCCTTCTAGTGATGTATCATCTATATAGGAACTAATACCATGTTGTATTATCCTATCAATTTTAGGGGTTTACCCACTAATAGTAATATTTTGTGAAACATTAGGACCAATGTGTTCTCACCCTTATAATTGAGCCTCTAATCATAGAATATAGGGTGATGATGCATTGATTCTGATAATTAGTTTATAAATATTATCGCCCCTAGATATGAGGATGTTTATACCCCCTTTATAATTATTTTATATCTTTCCTATATATTGAAAGGTATATCTTGCTATATTAGATAAGAATAGCCATTGGATAGGTATGATTTCTGAATTTCTATATGTGATACCTTATGGGTTTGCAATCATAGTATAATCATAATGATAAATAGGTTTGGCAATAGCTTGATACTCTTATTTTCACATAGATCGGTCTTTTATCAATCAGATGTTGTTTTTGTGTTATGCTTCATATATGTGTTAGTGATGTAATAGTGGATGATTTTTCTATCAATATGATGATGGAACCTATTTAATTTGGATAGAGTTTGATTATTTTTCAATAATAAATTATTATTTAATTATGTTGGAACCTCTACTGGGTACCATGACTATATCTGAGCACTCATCAAGGCCCATAGACCTCATTATGTTTGACATAGACATTTTTTCCAATTATATTGTTTGAGATCAACTGCTCATGTTGAGACTCTAGAGGAATATTTTTCAAGATGTGATTTTGTTTTTTATAAAACACGACAAATGTTGGAGTCCCCCAAGAAAGCATGGGAAAATTGGGTATTCTTGGTAAGGAAACACACTAGATTTAGGATATGGATAAGTTTTAAATTGAATAAATATAGCGGGATTCCGTGGATGGACCTCCCCATGAGAGATAATATTTGTATTAGATATCTCAATATTTTAGGCCCAGTTCCCAACCAATAAGTTGTTTTGTTTAAGATTAAATGTACCAAGAGAAGATAGATATTGATGATTCATCAATATACTCCCATGAACACCATCCTTGGTGAGTTCATTTCATGCACAAGGTAATGATAGTTGGAGTTCTAGGAAGATGCACATGATGGATAGATATGGAAAAACATCTTCATAAGTTGTTCATATAATAATTAAAATCCACTTTTCAGGGACCCCCATATTATAGGGAACATGTATATGTTACTTATATGCCTCATATGTTTTGGATTTTGATATTTTAGTGGGAACCTTGTTGAGACCAATTTCACCTAGAGTGTTTCCACGATCATGGATCAGTTTCACCCACCTCTTCTATTGATGATACTTGTTCCTTGGTAGAGAAAGATGTATTTTGGGGGATTTCATATTATTAGAGAAGAGATATAGTGGTACATATCTTTTTTTAGGTTACTTATCAATTCCAAGATCATGAGTTTTTTTATATTAAGTAAATGATGAGGGTTCCACCTTAAATAGTGAACGAGAACCCCTTAGGTGTGGTTATGAGATCCAATCATCCAGAAGATGATGTGGACTATGTGGAGACCCCGAACCATGTATCCCATTACTGATTTTTTCTTTAATACATTCAAAAAAGGTAAAAGAGATCACATTTTAAAGTATTGGATAGTTTTTTGTCTTCGTAAACTAGATACACAGTGGAATCTCACATTATATTAGAAAAAAAAATAAAAAACAAAGTGAGAGTAAATTTTCTCCAAATATTAACTCATTCCATGATTATTTCTTCATATCAAGGTTGTTGGAAAAAAAAATTATGATCTTAGACACCTGGTAATAGTTATGCAAGGCATAATATACTAAGAAAAAATAAAGCATGATCAATATAGAATAATCATTATGGAAAGGTAAATAATTAAAAAGATTGAATTTATTTAAAAACATTGAAATGAGAATGAATCCATTGAAAATATCAATTAAATAATCACACAATTCATAATAACTAAATTTTCAATGAAGGAAATTCTTAATATTGGGTTTCATGATCTCTAGAATAATGATACTGTTACCGTTAAGACCTTTCACCAATATAGTTTAAAAAAATGGGTAAAACCCCATTTAGTGATAGATAAAAAATTTTTATCATAAGACACATCGATTCATAAAGGGGATATATAATTATGTTCCCCAACCATTTCCATATTTAAAAATAAATCCTCATATATCTAATTACTGATTTAATTCATGTACAATATTCCTAATAAAAAAATTTCCATTTTTATTGGATAATAAAATTATATCAATACTTTCCCTAGAAATCTAATAAATTTCATAATTGAACAATTTATATTAAAATTATATATGATTTAGTAAATAATAATATAAATGATTTATAATATGGATATTTATGGTAAATTAAATGTCTAATGATAATAAGTAAGTAAACGTTTTAAGGGAAAGATAATGAATAAAAACTAATTTAGAAGGAGAATGTCAATAGGTCCCCAAGTAAAACATATCATTAACCATACAGAAAAGGAATAAGAATGGTTTCATTAAAACATATCCCTAATGAAGCATATATAAAAAACGGTTTTTTCATTGATGAATAGAAATACAATAAAATAGCATTATAAAATGAAGGAGAAAAATAACATTCTTACATTAAAAAACAATTTTAAAAAATAAAAATTCCCAGAATATTAGGAAAATAATTTATTGAAATATATGAATGAAATCCTTTAGTGAAAGCTTCAAAATAAAGATTGTAAAATAAAATGGGTAATTCCATGAATTCTGTATAAGATAAAACAAATATTTCTTCAAATTTTTTTATAAAAGTCAAAAGGTATATTGTCATGATAATGCAATGAATGTTCCTTTGGGAAAAAATTAAAAATTATGATATGGGTAAAAATGTCTTTAATAAATATTTGTTTCAAATTTAAGAATAAATTTAATGAATTTTTTGAAAATAGGGACATGGATGAAAAAACAATATCGACCGAAAAAAGAAAAAAGTTTCATTTCTTAAAAAACATTTATCATTAATTTTACATAACAATGATAGGAAAATGATGATATTACTTGAAAATTTCATGAATAAACGTAAAAGAATGAAATTAAATGGGATTATTACATAATCATAAAAAAATATACATCAATGAAAATTCAAGAATAAATAATCTCAATTAAAATTAGATTGTGAAATAAACCCTTAAAAATACTATAATGTTGAAGTAAGAATCAATAAAGGAAGTGATTATTTTTGTCAAAGGTAAATTTACATAAAACATGTTTAAATGAAACATATAATAATCAAAAATCATTACACACATAATCTCTAAATAATAAATACAATGAATAAGTAATATAATCCAATGAAAAGAACTTGAGTTTTGAAATTCTTTACCACTTGATAGCATTCAAGTAAAATACCTATAGATGATATAATTAAAATATAAACATATAATACACTGAAAAATGAAGGATTATAGATATTACATGTAAAATAGGCTTTATAGACACAATATAAAAATAAATAGGTGTATAATTTCAATTACATCCCAATGATGTGGAAATTGAGAAAAAAATCCATTACGTTATGCTTTTATTTTGTTGAGCATGATTCACCCTCTTGTATAATTGTTTTAAAAACATTATTAATTTATAGAAGAACCATATTAATAATTATAGTTTGATATATGAAACTTTTATAACATATTTATACCCATTTGTTAATAATCATTCATTATTATTATTTATGAGTGTTAACTACCTTGTTTTCTCATGCATATTTTAATGTGAATGTTTTGGTTCTTGAAAATAGTATATAGGTTCATATTCCCCAGAATTATATTACTGTTATAAATATTTTTTTTTCAATTAGATACATCTTTTTAACCATTCATGATAATTGTACATAGAAAATGAAATATATCACTTTGTGAATATGGTAAGCCATACGTATGTAAGAGCGATGATATCAATTATTAATGGGAATATGGTAAGAAATTAGTTGATAAATGGATTTTACAAATACAATAAAATTTTATATAAGTCACATAAATTCATTAAATTTATCCTTATTATCTTCAATGTAATGATTAAGTGAAAAGTGAATCTAATGGATTCTAGAGTGGGTATTCTGTCGTACAATTAATACTTCATTATATCTAATCATGATAGGTATTGATAGAAAACATGTTAATTCGCTTCTCAAGGTTGTTGGCCATCATACACACATTATATTATTTAAATTTCATTTTAATGGAAGAGGGGATATATATAGGTTATAAAATTAACATAATAAAATATTAGTATATGGTGTATACATTTTGTTTTATAACTATATGATTGAATAATATTTTATAGTGGTGGAAGAAGAAATAAGAAAAATGCTCGTTTAAGAATGTTATCTATTCATCAGACGAACTATATAGGGTTGCACTCAACTCCTTCCTAGATTAGATTTATTATCAAACCAAGGAATTGAGTATGTTTGGAGGGATTTAAGGAAGTTATTTGGGTAGTTATTAACTGAACCAACGTTATTTACAATTGTAAAGATAAGAGGATAGTGGGTGGCCTTTTGTAATTGGGGGATAAGGCACAATTGTAATTTTTGAAATGATTCAATTACACCAAGGGTTTTCACATTCCACAAGAATAAAAAATAGAACATTATAGAACCTTGGTGATTAAGGATTTAAATATTAATTCAAATAATTATTAGACTATTTTTCGGTCACTTTAACCTTAATCATCTTATTCTAACCCCTGAAAAACATTTTTTTACATTAACTGTGGTAATTTATTTTTACAGTGTTAACTATTCATTATGTTAAAAAAGAAGGTTAATTTATAATATTATTATAACTAAGATTATTAAAAATATGGAATCATTTTTTCTAAATTTTGTTAACATAAGTGTCATAATTTAATTTAAAATTTATCCCACATATGCAATGGAAAAATAGATTTCCAAAGAATGTTTTTAAAAGTATAAATAGTTTTTATATCATAGTTTACCATATAATTGATTAAAATTTCCTAAAATAGATTAATTATAATATAATTACACTAATGTTTCTTTTAAAAAAATTAAATAAAAAAATTTACTTGTATATACTTTAAATGAAAATGATGGTTTTAATAAAAATCAGTATTTTTTCATTCATCGGAAAATTAATCTTTTCAAGAAATTATCTTAAATTAACCTTAATATAATTTTTAGAATATGATTTCAAAAATTAATTTGAATTTATCATATATATTTTATAATATTTAAAATAAATAATTTTATGATAATTGTTAAAAAAGAAATAAAATTGAATATTTGAAAAAGTAGAGTTTCTAGAAATCAAATGATTTATTATTATCCCATACTTGTCAATGATATTAAAATTTTCATTGAATACATGTTATATAAATTTAAATAAAATAATTCACCAATAATGGTTGATTAAATGTATTATGATTAAAACACCATGCAAGCATAAATTATTTTTCAGAAAAAGATCTATTTTACATTCGAGTGATTTTTATTTTCATTTATAATGAATTTATATCAAATGAATTTATTTAATAAATATTTAGAAAAAATAATTCCATAATTTATTTTTTCAAATTCATACCTTCAAATTTAACGACTATGTTATAATTCTTATGTTTAAATAATAATATTTAAATAGAGTATCATATTTTGTTTCAACTATGTGTTGCGTGCATCACAAGATGTCAAAGAAATAAAAATTATTCTAAATGAAATATATTTTAAAGTATTAGGGTGATAAGTTCTATCCACATTTAATAATATCTTTCCTTATAATTTTAACATGTACTTATAAATTATGTTTTTTATAAATGAATGTACTTATACTGAAAACCCAAATTATAACGGGAGTTAAGAAAACATCTACATAAAAGTAGGAATTTGAAATACAAAGGATATATGGATAAACATGTAATTAGGTTTACATGTAGGTGATAATTAGAGTGAATTTAATATATATACATGGTATAAAAGCATAAATAATTATAGAGAGTGGTAGCGATCTTGGTTAGAAGAAACATAACCTCTAAAAAAATTAAATTTGGGTTAGGTTTATAAACCCATCGATTAAATAGAAATGAATGTAAATGGATCCAATTAATATTTCTATGTAAATTTACAAATTTATTGACTCTTTTTCATTCAAGATAAGGTTCCCAAGAAAATATTCATGATTTTTTTTCCATTTCACAATCTGTATTTTACTATTTTGTTGTGCTTCGATCAATTTTCTCTTCATCTCTAACTCCAATAAATAAAGGTAAATATTTCAACTAAAATATACATCAAAATAATAATATCTTTAATAAAATAATTATAAATCATTTATTCAATCCATAGTTTTCATGAAAAAATGGTTAAAATAAGATATCCAAGAAGGATAAATCTCTATATGAATAAATAATTCACTAATTTCTAGAATATCACCTAGAGTTCAATAAAAACCATTCCACAAATAGTTAACCATAAATCCATTCCAAAATCCAAAAACTCATAATGTATGTCACTAAATTTTCTGAATCAACTTATCATTAATCCTCCAAATGACATAAATTATATCTTACTATAATAATCCAAATATCTGAATACCTTCATAACCATAAAACCTTAATGAAAATATGGATGATTCAAAAAATTAATACATTCCTTATTCATTAATAAAATATCATATTATCTAATATATTTTTAGAAATCCAAAAATACATTACACTCAAACAAAGATAACACAAACCATCAAATCACTAATAAATTTCATAGTCACCAATAATATCCCATAAACACACCATTATCCTTATTATAATAATAAAAAGAACAAAATCATGATTATCATCGATCAATCATTTTTCTTATATGATGGTAAACTTCACGCTTAAGAAATTTTCATAGTTTTTACTATCATTCAACAAATTCATTGAAATCATTAAAGAAAAAACTATAATAAAATCCTTATATGTTTCATGATTCTTAAAAACATAAAATAATTGATAAAATACTTCTATAACATAATTATTGAAAATAAATATACAATAACATAAATCATTCCACATTGCCTGTAGAAAAAACATAATATTGACCTTGATCCCTTTGCGTCTATTGAGGTATATTCCCTTCATTAATTGGGAATTAATTTATGTTTCCCCTACCTACTTACAATATAAAATTTGAAATAGAGAGGTTCTTTATTTCCCTTACATTTATGTTCCTGATGGAATTTTTATCCAAACATGTAGTAAATTACAATTCCATTATTATATTTCAAAATATTATTCATCTGATGGTTTTTATTTTATGGAAATTGTTTTGTTCACTAATCATTATAGGACACATTAACTTTTTTATTAATGCCTAACCAACATTTTATTTTCTTGATTAACCCTCAACATATAGGGTCTAGAAAATCCCATTTCTAATTTTTTGGTGAAAAACACTATTTCATTAAATGATGAAAATTTTGAAAAACCAGTTCCCTTCAATATCATGGATTGATCCCTTTAATAGAATATCCAATCGTGTATTCTGTATTGCGTATGTTTTTGGAATCATACATAGATAATATATTAAAGGTAGCCTCATACTCCACAACACATTCTTCTTCATTTTCATTTTATCTAAGGAAATTAATCTTTTTTTAGTTTATTTTTTTTAGAGAAATAATTGATGAAGAATGTTTCTTTAAAATGTCTCCTTTTAATGAATTATAATTATTTTTCCTCCCTAATATTTTGGATCAATGAACACCATTGATCACCATCACCATTGAGATAATATATGAAAATTGTAACATTCATCCATTATTGCATAGTAAATCATTAAATATATTTTCAAGGGACATAACCCATTGCTCATTTTCCACAAGAGTAGTAGTCCCACTAAATGATAGGAGATTCTATCATAGAAGTGATCTAAAATTGAGGAATCACATTGTGAAACATTATGTTGTTTCTTTTAAATTTTTTTTATAACCTAAGTTGAATTCCATAATATGGATTTGATTTGATTGTTTCCAATATTATATTTATTGTCTTTATAAACAAGGATATATCTATATTGGCCAAGAGTTTGATACCATTTTTTCTTCCAAGAAAAATTTCTAAACAGTGGAATATATTGAATTAGGTCATTATTAATTTCAATTCATATTTTATAAGTCTAAATATTATGTAACACTTGACATAAATTGAAAACTTATGCATTTTTTGCCTCAAAATCTAAAAATTAGTTTATTTAGGAATATATTATCATATTTTACATAATGGGTCATAATGAAAATGTGAATTAAATAAATAAAATAGCATAAGAGTGTTAAATTATGTTCACAGTAAGGCTCATTGTCATATAGTAGGTGACAATTCAGTCCGTCATAATGAACCCTTTTCAGAGTTATTACCCTTTGGTACAACATTTCCATAACCCTATCTATATATAGTCTCCATAATGGGATATATTTTTATGAAAACCACACACTCCCTTCCTTACACAAAATATTATGATATTTTCCTTTAATTATAAATATCTTCAAATTCTACCATAGATTTATGATCCTTAATATATATTGTACTAAATCTAGTTCCTAATGATTCTCCAAAACATCATCTAATACCACTATAAACACCATACACCATATTTCCATAGATTATGTATTTTTTAATGACTAAGTTGGAATAAGAAACATGATATTGCATCCTGATTCACTATATAGTTTAGTATTCTTAGTAAAACATATATGTACATTAATCTCAAACTAGATTTAAAAAAATAATATAAAAAAAGTTTGAGAGTAAATATTATGCATCATTCAACTCAGCCATAGATACCTTCTTCATATCATTGTGGAAGGAAACAAAATAAGGTTTATCTAATATTCATTGTAATATTTACATAAATAAGAAGCTATCAGGAATAAATAAAACATGATTAATTAGTCATAATCAATATCAAAAGATATAGAATTAAAAATACATTCAATTTAATCAATAAAATTAGAATGAGCATGCATCCATGGATAATATCAATATAGTAATCACTTGGATAATAATAAATTAATTATAAATGAATAAAGTTATTAATATTGTGTATAATGATATCATTTATCCTGACACCTCTACTGTTAAGACCATGCACTAAGACAGTTTAAAAATATTGGTTAAAATATTTTTAGTTATAGATTTCGTATTTATCTCATGAGAATTGTTGATGCATAATGGGTTATATAATTATGAACCACACATATCACTGAATGTAAAAATAATTACTCATATATAAAACAATTTATTTAAGTCATTAATAATATAACTTATCAACAAATATCCATATCAACCGAATAATGTGGATTTTATCACAATTTTAAAGTTAGTTAATCAAAATTCATAATAAAAGACTGTATGTAAAAATGAAATATAGTTTAGTAAATAATCACATCCATGATAAATAAAATTTATATTAGGGGGGAACGTGATACCAAATTATCACAATAATGAAATTTTTTAAATGGAATGTTAATGAATTGAAAATTAATCCAAAAGGTGATTGTCAATACTTTCCCTAGTCAGAATGATGATAAACAATCTAAATAAAAAATAAGTATGATACCATTAAAAAATATCCCTAGTAAATCATATGTAGAATAATTTGTGGTTTTCATTGATGAATATAAACACAATAAAATTATCATTAAAAAAATTTCTTGAGGAAAATACCCCTTAAAAATGTAAATCACTCCTAAAAACAAAACATTTATATATTATTGGTAAAAACATTGTGTTTCCAAATAACCATATAATATTGTAAAGGAATATTCAAAAAATTGAGTGTTAATAGTGATGGGTAATTCCTTACATGCCTTATAAGATAAAATAAGGATTCATTTCACATTTTAGGTAAAAGTCAAAAGCACTTTGTCTGAAAAAAAAAGAAGATTCATTTCAAACCATTTTTAAAAATTCAAAAAAAATGGGTAAAAAATTCATTAAATAATCATTTTTATAATTTCAATATCCTTTTTAAAGTATTTTTTAAAAATATTGATATGTTATAAAAAATAATTTTAGTCAAAAAGTGAAATAAAATCGGTTTTTTTATAAAATAATTCCAAATAATTTCAAGTGACAAAGAGAGGAAATAATACTATTGAATGAAATTTCATGAAAAAATAGAGGTTAATATGTTAAATTGGTTTATTATATAATGATACAATAATTTATTTCAAATAAAATTCAAGCATAAACAATCTTGATTAAAATTATATTGTTAAATAACCCCTTAAAAATATTAAAATATAGTAATGATAATTAATAAATGATTTTTTCATGAGCATAAAATTTAAATATACATAAAACATGTGGATATAATGAATTGAATATTAAAAAGTACTTATATAAATAATCATAGATTAAAAATGTCAATGAATAAGTAATATTATACAATTAAAAGAAATTGAGTAATGAAATTATTTACCACTTGGTAAAATTTAACTCAAATACCATTGGATTAAATAATTAAATTTGAAACATAAAATAACATAAAAATTTAAGGATTCTTGATATTAAATTTAAAAGGTGTATTATATACACCTTATAAAAAAAGTAGTCGCATAATATCAAATATGACCCAATGAAGTTGAAATTGCGAACAAATCACATACCTTGGACATCCCTTTAGTGAAGAATGATTTAACCTCCCATATAATTATTTTAAAAATTTTATTAATTTATACCAAAACCAAATTGATTTTTATACTATCATATATTTTCATTTTATGGCATCTTATAAACTATTACTTAATTATATTTAATTATTAATTTTTTTGGGTTTTCACTTACTTGTTTTCTCATGCATATTTTATCGTGAATGTTTCGGTTCATGAGAATTGAATATAGATTCATTATATATTTAATGATATTAATTTTATTCTTATTATTTTTTTATTTGACACATATTTATAAATATTATTGAAAATTGGATATTGAAAATGAATTACATTGCTTCATGGGGATGGTACATAATACTTACACATGAGCAATTATATTAATTCTTAATTGGAGAAGAGGTATAAAGTTAGGTGATATATTTATTTTATCAAATAAATAAAATTTCATATATGCCACATATATTTATTATATTTATCTTTATTACCTTTATTGTAAAGCCTATGTAAAAACGAATCACATCGTTTCAGGGGGATGTAGTGTACCATATACACAAGTGACATTATCTTAATTAACAATAACAGAATGTCAAAATATATATGAGATATTATATTTCAAAAAGAATTATTATTTAATAAAAATTATATAGTTAGATTAAAGACATCATTATATCCATCTGTGATAGGTGTTGATGGAAAACAAGTTAGGTGGTAGTCCGCCATACACACGATCGACAGTTTCGTTTCCCATTTAATGGAAGTGAATATGGTTATATTTTATTAAATTAACATAGTAAAATATAATAATATTTAATCTGACGTTTCTAGTATATCAAAATTATTGAATATTTTTTGAAGTCCATGGATGAAGAAATAGAAAAATTGCATTTAATAACATTACATCTTCTTTGGATGATCTCTTTAAGATTGCACCAAAATACCTTCTAGGTCAGATTTATGATAAAATATGCCTAAAGAATGATTGGAGGAAAATGAGGAATGTATTTGGGTAGGTATTGGATGATAAAAATGTATATGTATGTGTGAAGTGGAGAGGAGAGGTAGTGTCCTTTTATAAGTGGGGGAGAGGACACACTTGGAATTTTTATAAAGAATAAATTACACCCATATTTATCACATGTATAAAGGATCCAAATTGTCCCATTATCCAAACATAGATGTTATAAGTTCTAAATAAATAAATATATTAATAATTAGACACCATTTATGTCATTTATATCCTCTATCTTATGAGTTTATCAACTGAAAAACCTATTTTTACCTTAACAACAATAATTAATTTTTTCTATTTTCATTATTTATTATTGTTAAAAATTAATTTGAAATTATTAGACTAAAAAATTATTATTATATTAAATATGTAATAAAAGTTTTCCAAATATATTCTATATATGTGAAATAAGTTATTTTAAAATTAAACCAATATACATGATGAAAAAATGTGTTACCAAGGAATATGTTTTAAATCTATTAAATGCATCTACTAAAAAATATAAAATATATTTGATTCAAATGACCTATATTACATTAATTATAATATAATTTATCAAATTTTAATTTTAAATATATTTATAAAACATTGGTCTTGTAAATAATTTAAAAGAAAATATAGTTTTTAACAAATATCATTATTTTTAAATATTCCATGAATAAATAGAATTTATAGAAAAATCTATAAAATTAAATTTAATAAAATTTTTATATTTTGTTTTAAAAATTATTTTCAGTCTATTAAATATATTTTTTAAAATTTTAAAAAATAAATTTTAAAATAAGTGGTCAAAACATGACGAAATTTCATTTTAGAAAAAATATAGAGTTTTTGAGATTAAACATGTTTTTATTATAATCCCATGCGTTGAAAATATATTAATTTCTTTATTGAATATAAATTTTTTTAATTTAATTACTATAATTCACCAATAATGATAAATTAAATTAATAATTATAAAACACCATTCATGTATAAATATAAATTTTTAGGAAAACATTTCTTTTACCTTCAAATGTTTTTTATTTTCATTTATAATAAGTTGTTGACTGGTTAATTAATTTATTAATTTTACAACATATAATTTGATAAACAAGTTATACCTATTGATATCTTGCAACATAATAACATGGTTATTATTTTCATATTTATATAATAATATTTAAATTTAGTATTAGTTTTAACTTAAACATGGTGATGAGTGTATCGATGGGTATCTAGGAAATTAAATTTATTTGGAAAGAAATATATCATAATGTCTCAAGGTGTTATATATAACCCATTAGATGGTATGTGTTTATTTGATAACTTTTTTCTTATATGATAATTCAATTCCCATAAATGTGCAAGAGTGTTTGATTTTTTTTTCAGAATGGATACCCATTGTTTCTCCACAATAGGAGGCCAATATACAAATTGGGCTTCATTAAGGATATGGAATTCTTGTCTTTTTTAGTGTAATGAGGAACATAGTTTTGGAGTTTATAGGTATTAAAACTGAATCCCCCTTGTATCAGTTTATAGGGGAGACTATTAGGCCTTCATGGAATTCCACCATGTCCTACATTAAGAGTGAAAAATGTGACGTGAAAACTTATTGTATGAGATTTGGATTATTGGATATGTGTTGGTATCTATAATGTTAATTATGCGGTGGTTGATGAAATCAGTGTGGATCTATAGTAGTGTGGTGGTATACACATCTAATGGAGGACACCATATTCAAATGATTAAAGAGGAACATGAATATACAACAAGATTTCATTTGAATTTTTTCTTGGGTTTAGGGAATATTCTCCCCTATAATCGATAATGGTAGCGAAACGACACTTCCCATGTTTGAGAGAGGCCCATAGTGGAAATACTGATTTAGTGTTCCTTTGGGACTATAAATTCTCAAGTGATAAGAATGAATGTTTTTCTAGAATGTGGTGAAAAATTTACCCACTTTTTCATGTTGGTAACAATCATCTATTGGTGTTTATATTAAATATTAAGATGAAAATCCTGTGTGGAGACTACCCAGTGATGTGAAACCCTCAGTGTGGTAGATAAAATGGTTGTTTTTTGGTGTATCCATCACAATAAAACTCTTATTATTCATATGAGCTATTGGTTTTATCAATAGTTTATGGATTTAGATTTCTCTAATTTGGAAGGTGTTATTCTGGGGTTTAAGGATTATAGAGTAGTGTTATCTAAATGACCAGGAGAATTCGATATGGATGATAGTGTATTCTTACACTGAATGGGTGGTGGTATTTAATTGGGTAGTATGAGAATATTTTTCCAATTACTTATGTAATTTCTAATATTTTTCAAGAATTAAAAACAAAAACACAACCAAGATATCTTCAATAGTGGCTAATATCTTATTAGAGACGTGGATACATATTTAGAATTCCTATGAATTTTTGTGAAGTGGATTAGGGAAAAGGCCCTTATGGTCATTATGTAGTGAGCTATAAATATTGGTTCATATTTATTAAGGGTGGTCGATGATGTATAAAACTAGTTTAGGTATAGAGGATAATAAAGTTCATTAACTCTTATAGTATCATTGTGAAATTTTAGCATGTTCTTAGGGTCTGAGTGTGGTGTAGATGGGTTAGAACCATAAAATAACCATAAATAACTCTATTCAAAAGGTGGATATAGATTTCCTCCAACTAGAGTAATCTTTTTTAAAAACTATTTAAATATAGATTTTCGTGTTTTGTGGGTATTTATAATCCCATTTTGTGGGATAACATTCAAATTGAAAATATCTTTTTGGGAAGAGGACTAGAAAGAGTTTATTAGAGTAAAGGAATTCTTCTTCTTAGTTTATGATATTAGATAGATTGTATATGCTATCTTATTTATGAAATGGTATATATAATTCATATTAAAATGTGTGTTGAGTTTTTTCTGAACATCAAAATACTAGAAAAATTATGTTCATGTGATGGTGGGTTATCCTCTATATGGGTTAATTTTGTACGATTCCTTTTTAGGAACCATAGTTATTTTTCTTTTTAGGAATGAAAAGGAAATAATATTTTGATAATATAGTGGAATTGGTTTTTTTCATATAAGACTTATAAATATTTTGGGTTTCAGAGCACGAAGACCTCCCTAAGTGTGTAATAACAAATATACCCAAGAAAAAGACTTCATATAATTTATCTCATGGTTTCATTGATTGTGAGTTGTAGTTTTTACCCCATAGTTTATTTTTATAGAGTTTAACAAATTATAGTGAATTAATGAAAATAAATGAAGTGTAATATATTTTATTCAGCATATACAAACATACATTGAAATATTGATGTTCCTTCCAAATTAATCCTATAATGGGAAATTTGAGCCAACCATTATATCCAGAATAAGAGAGATTCAAAAGGTGTGTTGTAATCTATACTTATATTTTGAGGCATAGAACTACCCATTTTTGTTGTGTCATTTTAAATAATTAAATAAAATTCAATTAATTAATTTGTGGATTGATAACCCTGGAAGGCCCTCTATCATATCCATATTAGGTTTCCTATGTAAACTTTGTGGTGTTTTTGAATGAACAATGTATATTTATTTTTAGTCTACTATGACTTTTCTAAAATAATGTTTTTCTTATTCAATATCACACCCAGTCCATTATAATAAGAACTATTTGAATGTTGAATGATTTTGAATGTTAGATCCCAATCATAAAGGGAGAGATAAGGTTTATCTTTAAGAAATATTTTTTATAGACTCATACGCTGAAACTGAGAAGTGGAAGAATCAGTGGATTAGACTAAAAAACACTAGATTCAGAGGATCAGATCAACAATCAATGGATAGAGAGGTGGTCAAAAAGATGAAGTTGTTGATCAGATGCACCATCAGTCTTAGGTCCATCAGTATGAATGTCATGATCTGTTGGACTCAGTTTTTTTTTCAGATTATTCATTGGTTATTTAGTGAAGAATTTGTTTTTTTGGTTTAAACGTTTTTAAGAGAAGATATTTAAGTCATCAGTTACAAGGTTTTCATGAATTATAAAAAAAATAAAATAATAATTTATTTTTCATGAAGTTTTCACAAATAATGAGAACTCACATGATAAAATATTTTGAAAAATGTTGATGAATCATAAAGATTGAATTTGTTCCAGAATACTAGACCAAAATTATCGGATCCAAAAGTACCAAAATCAGATGATTTTATAAGTCATAATGTTTAATGGGTATCAAGTGTGAATAATTTAATTGTTTCTATGTGAATTCATCATTAAATGAAGATCATTATAATGATAATTCCCTCATAATGATAATTTCATAATTAAAAGGATGTTACCAGACTATCTTTACATATGAATATCAATCAGTTTAAGAATATGGATTGATTTATCAAATGAATTCCTCGCACGAACAAAACATCAGATGCAGAACATTAGAGTGATTAGTGAATTTAATATCGAGCCATAAAAAGGGAGTCCTATTTTAAAGAAAAAGGCATGATTCCAAAATAATTGAAATTCCTTAATAAGAAACAAAGGGAAATTTCATGTATATAAGATGATGATGTTAATATGATTGAAGCTGAGAAAGTGACATCAGAAAAAATATGATGAATGAAGGATGATAAGAGCCAACAAAGAAGATATTATCAGATTTACCGAATCAGACTAAAGAAAATTAAATATTTTGGAAAAGACTGAATGTATAAAATTATAAGAAATATTACAGAATATTAATTAATATTTTAATTATCTAGTCATAATATTTATTTTAGCGTAAACTGTTACGCGCTAACCCTATTTACCTAGATTCAGTGTATTATTACATAACATTGGCATGATTACAAAAGATCATGTCTCGAAAGACCGATTAGCTTAGTAGAATTGGAAATACTAGATATATTCATAAGTTTTACATTACATTATAAAATGAAAAACTACCATAACATAGTCTCCATAGACCACACTCATATCCCTTATACTATCTGTGCAGGTCAGTCACAATATACGTTTTCACATCTTGAGAAAAATAAAACATTGAAACAAGTGAGCTCAGAATCTTAGTAAGGATAACAACATAGAAGAAACATTTATAAATAAGAATAAACATTTAAGGGAATGTATTAGACTAAAAAAATCCTTTTAAACATGAACTTAATCATAATATGGAAAAGAGAAAATCAAATAATTTCATTTCTTTATTCACAAGAATATTATACTAGTCGAATAATCACATCCCATATCAATCACCACTATCATAATGATGGAATGCATAATTCTAGACTTCATAACCACATAGTCAAGGCCTGGTTCCAAGACTACAAATACGATTTTGTCAAGGCCTTATGCCAAGACACTAGTTTGTCTCATGAGACCTACCGATGCATATAGGAGCTATAGCGGGCTCCACCCTTCACTTACAAAGTCCAATGCATTCCTCATATGAAAAGTTTCAAACATAACATAAACACTCATATTAAAACTATAATACATAATTTCAATCCTTAATCAATAAGCCATGAATGGTGTAAAAATAAATCATCCATAATCAATCATATCTCAAAACCTTCAATACAATATGAATGTTCTGTATCATAATAAATCAACTTCAAATAATCTTAAAATCCATCAAAGGATGTTTACATAGATGAAATCAAAACCTTTTTTAGAGAAATGTATCTTTCTATTTTGAAATAATTTAAAAGTAATATGATTATAAAAGAAAACATTTAATTTGAAAATATTTTAATAATCATGTAAGAGAATTTTTGATGTTTTTATAACGGTAGAAAATAGTCGCACCCAACGTATATGTTTAAAAAACATTCTTACCTTATTTTTTTCGAAAATGTCATAAAGTACCAAGTTTCGAAAATGATGGAATGATTCCTTTAAAAAACATATATGGTCAAATATGGGTGTAAATGACTTATCCCCATTGTATATTAATAATAAAAAATGTTTTGAAATACATTTTCAAGAAACATGGATGTGGAAGATAAAGAGGTCCCAGTAGATACTTACGTATAAAACTACCTCGGATAATAAAGAGATTGTAAAATTAACTCTTAAATTGTAATTTTACATGGTCAAGGGTAGGTTATCCTACTTTATAATTGTTAATTAATTGTTATAAAATTATACAAGAACCATATACATTAATATGATATCATATATGATCTTCTAATATTTCTTTATTAATGATATTTCAGTATAATCATTGTTTCGAGTGTTAACTGATTCGTTTTCCTTTATATTATTTGTTATATAAGTAATGTTTGTCATGGATAGGGTGTATATTATTCATATTAATAATTATACTAGGTATTTATACATTATTTTTAATCATCAAATAAAAATTAGTCTTGAATGGATACGATGGGGACTGAATCTCATCATGTTCGTGGAGACGGTAATCTGTACATACGCACGAGTGACAATATCATTCTTTTGATATTAAAATCATATATAATTGGATGTTATATCATATATAAATAATAATTATCATGTTATATTTATTATTTACATATGTTATACTCATTATTATACTCATCCAAATGATAAAGTGTTTGAATAACAAATTACACCACAACGTGGAGACGGAAATCCGTGTGTATGCACGTACGGTGACATTGTCTTTTATAAGATGGATTGAATAATGAATATGGTTGTACCATTTCTATAATGACATCACAATATGTAGAAGATACTGGAGTTATTATTTTATAATGATAACAACAACTAAAGAGGAAGTGGAAGAAGAAAATAACATAAAAGAGGTCATGAAATATTTACCTCTTCTTCGAGTTCTTCGTTTTGATTTGAATAAAGGGCACTTTAGGATAGATTTATAACTAAATTAAGGCCTATAAGATGATTTTAGGATATTTTAGAGGATATTTGGGTAGGTAATGGCCGATCCTAATGGCTTTGATGATGTGAATTTGATAGAAGAGGAAGTTCCCTTTATAAGAGGGGTGAGGGGCACCTTAGGAAAAGATTCATATATTATTTTATAATAAACTAATTTTCGGTTTCTAATGGATAAAAAATGATTTAGTTAGAGGATAAGGTGAGGATGGGTCGAAAAACACTTATCCAACATGTTTTAGATATTTTGGGTCACTATATGAACCTTATTATTTAGATTTAACTCTTAGTTCAACAGTTTGACATTTACCATGTCTCTTTGTATTTTTATATTATATGGTTAATAAACATACTATAAACTTCCCAGAGAATCTCATGTTCTTCATTAATGACATATATAATATTATTTAATCAATTTGTCTTATCCGTAGATTTTTAGCAATAAAATATCAATTAATAATATAATATTTGTCTTAAATACTCTTTTATGTCAATTTTGACACTATGTGGTATTTTTGTTTTGTAAAATTTATAACATAATTATTACTTCAAAAAAATTCATTTAATCAACCATAAATTTACATGTTAACCTATATAATTAGTGTTATTCATTAAAAGTCTCAAATTTAATTAATTTGGATATTTATAATATCAATTATTTTAATCTTTCATTAATAAGGTAATTACTGCATCATAATTATGTCATTAATAAATTTAATTATTTAATGTATAAATTTTATAAATAAAATACTATTATGTAGGAAATATTTTTATCTTTCTATTTATTTTTTATAGTAGAATTTATCTCATGTATAACCCTATATTAAAAATGTATTTATTATTAAACATTGATTTTAACTCTGTTAACTCTTCTTTAAATAAAATAAAAATAAATATCCTAATGTAATAAATGGGGACCAAATGGGATCATATTTTATTCCTAAGGCTGTTTTTGGTCAAATTATACATATCCAATAGAATTTGGACTTGTGTTAGGGTCATTATGATACCATTTTTACCCTTAATTACTATATTTCTTTTTAACAATGGTAAATAAAAGTAACAAGTTACTATTTACCAAAAAATTATTTTCATCTTATTGAACACCATTTTACATACTGATATTAACCTATTCTCTAGGATTTTTGAAATTCAACTCATAGAAGCAGTAAAATTATGTGTTATAGAAATTTTCAAAAGTTCATAGGAAGTGGGTAAAAGACGGTAAAAAGTTCGATAAAATTTTATATATGAAAACATATTATAATATCACTCCAATGAATTAAGTTGAACATATATAGGTATTATGTATCTATTTGGACCTAATGTAAATTAAATTAAAATAAAAAATTATCTAAATAAAAAGTCGGGTTTAACCAATAACGTGTTGTTTTTAACTATTCAATAAAAATTGGAAGTTCTCATAAAAACACCAAAAATTTACCCTAAGCTAAACTCGATATTATGAATCTGAAAATGAAGTCCAATTTGAAAGATAAAATTCATATAATTTTAAAAATTGGATATTACTATTCATAAAAGTTAGTTTTTTTAGTCGTGGTGTGTTAAAACTCCATGTTGTGTACAACGCAAGCTATTGAATTATTCAAATGGAATCACACCGTGGAAACATGGGGTGTTAAATTCTCCCCTACATAAAATAATATCATCCTCACAATTTATAGAATATAACTACATAAATCGATTTAGGTGGTTCTTAATCATAAGTTCCTCAGGTTCCCATGATGATTCTTCCATCTTAGGGTTTCTACATAGAACTTTTTACAGACATCTAATATTGTTTCTCAATAATTGTTCTATTGTATCACGAATCGTGAAAGGCCCATCGCAATAAGACAGATCAGGTTCCAGTTCTATTTCATTATTGGTGAGTACATGCGTTGGGTGAGCCATGTATTTTATAAATAGTGATATGAAGAACACATCATCAACTTTGGAGAGACTTGGATGCATTGCCAAATGGTAAGCTACATCCCCAATTCGATCTATAATTTTGAAAGGTCCGATATACCTGGAACTCAATTTACCCTTTTTACCAAATTGTATAGTTCCACCCATACAGATACCTTCAAGAAAACATGATCTTCTACCTAAAATTCCAAATCTTTCTTTCGATTATCAGTATATCCCATCTGCCTACATTGAGCTACTCTGATGTGGGTTTGGATTACCTTATGCTTTTCCATCATTTCCTCAACATGTTCTGGGCCTATGAGTTTTATTTCACCAACATCATCAAAACATGTTGGTGTGCAACATCTATTTTCATATAACTCTTCATATGGTGCCATCTGAATACTTGAATGGAAGCTATAATTATAGGAAAATTCTACCATAGGTAAATATTCATATCACATACCTTGAAAGTCATGTGAGTAAGATCTGAACATGTCTTCTAAGGTTTTAACAGTCCATTATGAATGTCCATCAGTATGAGGGTGGTAAGAAGTGCTCAAAAAAAGATCAATATCCAGGAATTTATGAAAACTTTTCCAGAATCTTAATGTGAAACGGGGATAATGGTCAGAAATAGTCGATAAGGGTACTCCATCAAGTTTTACAATTATATTAATATATAGTCTTTCTAGACGTTCAACTAGTAAATCTTCTCTTGTAGAAATAAAATGTGTTGATCTGGTATGACAATCAACAATGACCCATATTTCATCATTCCATCTAGGGGTCTTTGATAGTTCTATGACTAAGTCCATCATAATATTATCCAATTTACACTTAGGTATGGGAAGAGGTTGCATGACTCATCTAGGCTATTTCCTTCCAGCTATCAATTTTTTAAAAACCATACATCTTTATACAAAATCATCAATCTCCCTCTTCATTTTGTCCCATAAAAAATGTTCCTTGAAATCTCAATACATATTATTGCTACCAGGGTGTATAGAGAAAGTGGAGCAATGAGAATCATCTAACAATTCCCTTTTCAGTTTAGGAATATCAGGAAAATGAGGTCTCTTCCCAAATTTCAAAATCCCATCTTCATATATGAAGTCGATCAATCTCCCATCGTTCAGAGATTTAATTTTATTTTAAAACTCCTCATAATTAGCCTAATAACTTTTTATCCTTTCTAGTACAGATGATTTGACAACCATTTGAAAACGTTTTGATGTTTCACCATCCATGAGTATTCCCATATCAATTTTTACTAGATCCATGAAAATAAGTTCCCTTTAAACCCTCATCTTGTTTAAAACTCCATGATCCATTATTATTTAGGTATCTTCCACCTTATTTACCTTCCTCGGGTGGTAATGTATTGTGAAATCGTAATCATTGAGTAGTTGAAGCCATCTCCTTTGCCTCATGTTGAGTTATTTTTGTGAGAAAATATAATTCAAACTCTTGTGATTGGTATATCTCTCTCATTTTCACCATAGAGATAATTTCTCCATATCTTCGGAGAAAGATTATAGCTACTAACTCAATATCTTGAGTAGGATAGTTTTTCTCATATACTTTTCTCTATCATGATGCATAGGCAATAACCCTATCATTCTGCAAAAGGACACAACCAAGTCCTTTCTTTTATGAATCACTATAAATAGCAAACCCATCATTCCCTGATGGTAGAGTCAATATAAGAGAATTGATTAATATTCTCTTAAATTCTTAAAAACATTCTTCACACACTTTTGTCCAAACAAATTTAACACCTTTACGTGTGATCTTGGTTAATTGGATAGCCAGACGGGTAAAATTATGGATGAAATGCCAATAATAACATGCTAAACCAATAAAAATGGGTACCTCAGTTATACGTGTCGATGCTGGCCATACATGGATTGGTCATTTCTTAGAAGTATCAATGGATATTCCATCCATAGATACAGTATGGAAAAAAATCTCCTAAAGCCAGACTTCAAACTTGCTAAACGTACCATATAATTCATTTCTTCTACGGGTTTTTAGAATGGTGCGCAAGTGATTTTCATGATCATCATAGATTTCGGAGTATACCATGATATCATCAAAAAATACCACTACAATGTAAATATGATTTTATTTTAAAACTCTATTCATTAGATCCATGAAAACATATGGTGCACTATTCATCCCAAAAGGCATTTCTATAAACATGTAATGCCAGTACATAGTTCAAAATGCTGTTTTAATAATCTCTTCCTTATTCACACGCAATTGATAATTTCTAGATCATAGGTTAATCTTTGAAAAATATTTAGAACTATGATGTTAGTCGATTAAATCATCAAAGCGAGGTAGGTGATACTTGTTCATTATTGTTATATCATTGATCTCGTTATTTTCTACACACAACCTCATAGATCCATCATTCATTTTAGCAAATATGATAGGGGCTCCCCATGAAGAAATACTATGGAGAATAAATCCCTTTTTACTCAATTCCACTAGTTGTTTCTTTAGTTCCACTAATTCCAAAGAGGCCATTCTATATGGGGTCTTTGGTATGGGCCTTGAACATGGAATTAAATCAATGGAAAACTCAATTTCCAGTTCTGTAGGATGTCCAGGTAAATCTTTTTGAAGCAAATAAACATATTCTTGCACAATAGATACGTCCTTATTTGAACATTCCATTCCTCACCAACTGTAATTTCATTCTATTTCTCCCCAATAATTTAATTTAGTTGAGCTAGTGGGGGTGGATCTAGAAATGAATTAGATGGAGATGTTTCTGCTCTAATGATAAGTTACTCCTTATCATCATTTAAAATTGTAACCTACTTATTCTAACAATAAATTTTCACATCATAGTCCAAATGCCAATCCATTTTGAGGATTATTTCAAATTCCATCATGAGTGTGAATATGAGATCAGTAGACTGGGAATATATATTTAGCAATGTGATTATCCAGAATCTAATAAATCATTTTCTAAACTTGAGGAAACCGTTAATTTACCTACCAACTCTCCTTTCTGTGCTCCAACCTCAGCGGTAGTGATAGAATATGATTGGCCTTGATCCCTTTTACTTTTTTGGGGTAATTTTCCTTTTTTTTCTTAGTAAATACATTGGATAATTCCCTCTTTCTCTACAATTGTATCATTAAACATTTACAGCTTCTTTAATCCCCTTTTAATCAGGAGCATGATGTCCTTTTTCACCATACTTTTAACAGACTCACATTCTATTCAGGAATGTACCTAGATATTTCTTCCCACATTTATTGCAATATAGATTTCAACTTTTCCTTTATTCCCCTTATTTCCATTTATATAGTGTTCAGTAGATCTCTTACTCTATTGTATTGATTTAAAGTCATTAGACTAAGAGAATTCATTTTCAATCTTGATAGCACATGAGACAATATATTCGTACGATGAGAATGATTTTGAGACAAATTCTAGATGGAGAAATGGATTTAACCCATGAATGAAATGATCAATCTTACATCATGGATTACGTATATTATCTGCATCATGCCTTGCTAACCTTGTAAATTTATCCTCATACTTTGAGTCATTCTCATCCTCTTTGTGCCTCAGACTCAGAAATTGTCTTTCCATATATGCATGATGGTCACATGGAATGTATTTTTCTAAGAAATGATCATTATAATACCTGCATTAAATATATGATACTTAATTATCTTCCTTTTTGTTTTTAATGAATGACCATCATTAATTTGCATCACCCGTGAGGTGATAAACTGCCATGAAATGCTTTTCCCTTTCTCTACTCCCAAAATCATGATATATTTTCACTAAATAATTTATCAATTACTCAACTACTAATGGATTTATACACCCAGATAATGTTGGTGGTTTATGCCTCATGAAGCGGTCTAACATTGATACTCCACGTTGTGGATCAGGGTGCTCCATACAGGTATGGTTATTATTCATAACCTGAGTTAGTTGTCCCAGTATTGTGATTAGCTGATCAGCATCAGTTGGGTCACCAACTCCACTATAATTATCTTGATTAGGAGGGAAATCCCTACATAGATAATGCCTGTTGATACAGTTCTTATTCTTTCAACTAGGCATCATTTCTAAACAATGTCATACACTAGATTAGTTTATGAATCCCTATACATAATTCCAAACATGTAAAACATTTAACATAAATTGAAAAATTTATGGATATAATCTATAATCCTAAAAATGTTTTCATTAAGGATGTATATACTCATAATCCTTTCATAGTGGTTTGTATAGAAAATGAGAATTATCCTCAGCATAACCCCCAGGAGTGTCATAACCAAGAGTGCAGTAAGGAATGTTGTTGTGTACTAGTTTCTATTTGAGTCTAGCTCAAAGTGGTATTTTTGGGATTACCCGTTGGTACATCTGTGCCGGAGCCACCTCTACCTGATCCTATCCAGAAAGGGATGTATTTTTTGGAAAATACACAAAATCTCTATATAACCAAAATTCTAGGAAGCTCTTATATACTTATCCTCAAAGTATATATTAGGGTAATGTTATCTAATTAGATATTATCTAACTATAGTTTCCATGGTCTGTACTAAACTTTATCTGATACCAACTATAATTCCCGGACCATAGTTACCCATAGTCGGTGCATTATTACAAAACATTATCAAGATCACAAAAGATCATGTCTCGAAAGACCGATTAGTTTAGTAGTTTTGGAATAATAGATACATTCATAGGCTTTACATAAAATTATATAATGAAAAACTACAACAACATAGTCTCCATGGGCCACACTCATATCCCGTAGACTATCCCTATAGGTCAATCATAATATACTTCTTCGCATCCTGGATAATATAAAACATATAAATTGGTGATATCAAATGCTCTGTAAGGATAAAAATATAGCGGCAACATTAATAAATATGAATAATCATTTAAGGCAATGTATAAGACTAAAACAAAAGCCTTTAAACATGAACTTCAGTATAGTATGAATAAGATAAAATCAAATAATTCCATTTACTTATTCGCATGGATATTCTACTAGTTGAATAATCACATGCAATATCAATAGCCACTTTTATAATGATGGAAAGCATAACACCATACTTCATAACCACATAGTAAAGGCCTTATTCCAAGAATACAAATAAGATTTTTTAAAGGCCTTATGCCAAGACAATAGTTTTTTTAATGAGACCTACTCACTCATTGAGGAGCTATAGCATGCTCCACCAATCAATTACTAATTCCAATGCATTGCTCATATGAAAAGTTTTAAACAGAAAATAAAAATTTGTTTTAAAACTAGTATACGAAATGTCAATATTTTATCCATAAAACATGAATGGTGTAAAAACAACACATCTAAAGTCAAACATATAAAAAACCTTCAATACTATATGGATGTTTTGTATCATAATAAACCAACTTCAAATAAGCTTAAAATCCATCAATGGTTGTGGACATAGATGATATAATTTTTTTAGAGATATATCTATTTATATTTTGAAATAATTTAAATGTAATATAATTATAAAAGAATACATTTATTTTTAAAATAATTTTATAAGATTATAATGGATGCTTTGACAATGTTAAAACAACGGAAAATAGCTGCTCCTGTCAGATATGTTAAAAAAACATTCATACCTTAATTTTTATGAAAAGGTCAAAAAGAACCTTGTTTGGAAAACGAAATAAATATTACATTAAAAACATATAATGTCAAATAAGGGTATAAATTACTTTAACCAATTTTCTATTTAATAGTAAATTTTTTTGGAAATACATTTTTACGAATCATGGTTGTGGTTGATAATGAGGTCCAAGTAGATACTCACGTATAAAACAACCTCGGATAATAAAGAGATTGTGAAATTAACCCATAGATTGTACTTTTCCATGGTCTAGGGTTGGTTATCCTCCTATATAATAGTGAAATAATTGTTATTAAATTATTCCAGAACCTTATACAATAATATGATATCTTATATGATCTTATAATATTTATTTTTTAATAATATTTCAATAGTTTAATCGTTTCAGGTGTTAACTGAATTGTTTTCCATTAAATTATATGCTACATAAGTAATGTTTGTTATGGATAGGATGTATCTTATTCATATTCAGAATTATATTAGGTCTTTATACATTTTTTATAATCATCAAATAAAAATTATACTTGAATGGATACGATGTGGAATGAATCTCATCTCGTTTGGGGAGACGGTAATCCGTACTTACGCATGATCTTGAATATCATTATTTCAAAATTAAAATCATATATAATTGGATGTTATATAATATATAAATAATAATTTTCATTTTATATTTATTATCTACAACAATTATACTCATTATTATACCCATCCAAATGATTAAGTGTTTGAATAACAAACTACCCCACGACGTGGAGACGGTAATCCGTACGTATGCGCATATAGTGTCTTTGTCACTTGTAGGATTTATAGAATTATGAATATGGTTGTACCATTTTTATAATTACATAAAATTATATAGAAGATAAAGGAGTTATTATTCTATAATGGAAACAACAATGAAAGAGGAAGTGGAAGAAGAAAAGAACTTAAAAAAGGTGATGAAAAATTTATCTCTTCTTTGGGTTCTTCCTTTTGATTTGATCAAAAGGGCTCCATAGGTTGAATTAATGACAAAATAAAGGCCTATAGGATTTAGGGAGGAAAGTATATAAGATATTTGGGGAGGTTTTGGCTGATCCAAATGGATTTTAAGGTTTGAATATGAGAGAACGGGAAGTTCCCTTTTATAAGAGGGGTGAGAGGAACCTTTGGAAAATATTGAAATATTGTTTTATTATAAAATAGTTTTTGGATTCAAATGTCTACAAAAAGATTTATTTCGAGGCGAAGGTGGTTATGGGTCACAAAAGTATCATCCAATTGGTTTTATATTGGTTTGGTTCACTATATTAACCTTACCTTTTAGATTTAACTATTTGTTAAATAGATTGACATTTACCATGTCTCTATGTATTTTTATATTATATGGTTAATAAAAATATTATAAAAATAGAAGATAAAATCAAGTGGTAAATTAATGATATATATTATATTAATATAGCCTATTTTCTGAAATATATAATTTTAGGAATAAAATATAAATTAATAATATAATATTTGTTTTAAAAAATATTTTATGTAAATTTTGTCACTATTTGGTATTTTGTTTTTGTTAAATTCATTAAAGAATTATTTCTTCAAAAAAATTCATGTAATGGACCCTAATTTTCATATTAACCTATAATATTAGTGTAATTCATTAAAAACTCAAAATTGTTTTATTAAGATATTTATAATATCAGATATTTTAATCTTTCATTAATATGGTAATTTCTATATCATCATTGTGTCATAAATAAATTTAATTATATAATGTCTAAAAATTATCAATAATATTTCCTTATGTAGGAAATAATTTTATCTTTATGATGAATATTTATAGTCAAATTTATCTTATGTGAAACCTAATATTTACAATGGTTTAGTTATTAAACATTGATTTTAACTCTTTTTACTCTTCTTTAAATAAAATAATAATAAATGTCCTAATATAATACAACAGGACCAAAGGGGATAATATTTAATTTCTAAAGTTGTTTTTTGTTGAATTATAATTATCAAATAGAATTAGGACATGTTTATGGAAATTATGATATCATTTTTACCCCTAATTACCCGATTTACTTTTATCGGTAGTAAATAAAATTAAAAAGTTATAATTCAACAAAAAATTATTGTTATCTTTTTAACCAAATTTTACTTACGGATATTAATTGTGTCTCTCTGATTTTTGAAATTCAACTAACAGAAGTGGTAAAATTATGTTTTATACAAATTTAAAAATGTTTATAGGAGGTGGGTATAAGACAGTAAAAAGCAAGATAAAATTTTATATATCTAAAAATATTATAAAATGACTACAAAGAATTACATTGAACATATATAAGTATTATGTATCTATTTTGATTTCAAATAAATTAATATAAAATAACTAATTATTTAAATAAAAAGTCACTTTTAACCATTAACGTAGGGTTTTGGCACTATTCATAAAAAATTGGATGTTTTCAAAAAATACCAAATATTCACCCTAAGCTAAATTTGATATTCAGAATCCAAAAATGAAGTCCATTTTGAATGATAAAATTTATAAAATTTCAAAAAGTGGGTATTTCTATTCATAATGGCTAGTTTGATTTGTCGTAGTTTGTTAAAACTCCAGTTTGTGTACAACGCAAGATATTAAATTATTCAAAGGGAAACGTACCATGGAATCTTTGAGTGTTACATAAATCTTGGAGTATTCTTGAGTAGTTTTGATTAACTCAATGTTGATGTTTAAAGTGGGAATTATTTTCAGAGTTTTCAAATTTTAGTAAGAAAGGATGGTTTTGATGTTTCCCAAATTTTCCGTTATGGGTTTTCCTATATATACTTTCTCAGATAAATCATTGATTATAACTTTATGTATGAAGAAAAAGAAGAGCCTTGAATAAATAAATTGATATGTTACATCCAGACTAAGATCTTAGAAGATTTATAGACTACTGAATGTTTTTATTGGAATTAAAAATATCCTAATGATCATTTGAGTAGACTATGATTGCTTCATATGGATAAGATCATATTGTGTTGATCGAATTGAGGAAGATAAAAATGTGTTTTCTTGGAGAGTTTTAGAAGTTTAGATTATGAAAGGGAATATCATATTGACTCGGTCATTTTTAATCAATCATATGAGGTTCATCAAACTGATGGCCATCAGATTAAGGGTCATCAGACACAAGAAAATTTGTAGAGAAAATTTACCAAATTCATTTTACAATATTTTTGGATCAATTGTTCTATAAGAAATCCATCTATAATAAGGAGGGTTAGTGTAATATTTTCTATCAGGGGATAGAATGTGTCTAATGGGATTTGGAAGAAGTTGTATTCACTTCTATATAATATTGTATTTCTGTAGTCCCATTATTGTGGCTATATAAAATATGTTGGTTCTCACACTGATAACGATCCTTTTAAATATTGTTTTCTTTACTTTCATTACATGTTTTTCAGTCATGAATAATTACTAAAATATGACAATGAAATTAGTCGTAAAAAATTTTAGGGGTTATGTTTCTAATTTTTTTTGAAACTCATAAAAATTGAAAAAATAATTGATCCCCCCCCCCTTCTTAGTTGTTTTTCCATCCTTTGGAACATAAATCGGTATTAGTGGGAAGGTTCCTTCATTTAATCCATTTCATGGATATTATTAATTTTTTAATATTTGAGTAATTTCTAAATTTTATTGCAAAAATTACTAGGGATGACAAAATAACATGATTCCATATCTAATATCTTTTGTCCTAGAAGTTTTTGATGCTTCTACAATTTATTTTCCACCAATTTAGATGGATTCCCTTATAAATTTGGCATATAATAGAAATATTAATGTTTTTTGAATATCAAGTAATGTTATATTTAAGTATTTATCGTAAAATGTTTATACAGTAGTGATGGGTCTAAATACATCATTATATATATGAGAAAAGTTAGAAAGTACTTTTGATGGGATTATAATAGTGAGTCAATAAAAAATAAAAAACTGGGATAGTATTTATGAAGACATATAGATGAGAGATGATGAAACTATTCATGAATACATCACCTGAGAAAATGAAATTTCTTACAATATCACATGATTTGGTAATGTCATAAAAGATTCCACAAATGTGAATAAACATAAGAGAAACTTCTAGAAATGTTTTATTCTAAAATTTTGTCTTTAGTTGATAAGGATGACTTATCTCTTGTTGAATTTCATATATTTATATTTTCATACAAAATATTGAATGATATAGTGTTCAAAATTAATACGAAAAATGAAATGGTTTTTGAACCCATGAGAAAAATGAAAATATAAAATGCTTAATATGTTAATCCTTGTGAATATGAAGATATAGAAGACGTTGATATTAATGATAGAATCATCTATCTTATTTACAAGAAATATCTAAGAGGGATAGGAATATATAGAGGTAAACATACAATCAAATTTTTTTTAGTGTAGTGGAATTAGACACATTACTATAAATTGTACGATGAAAAATGTCTGAGAATATCGAGATGATTCTAATAAAATTCATCAATGGAATAAGTGGAACAAAATTTCTAAAGAATAAAAGCTATCCAAATAAACCTAAGAAAATGTTTACAAGAGACAAAAGAATTATACTGAGTATAAAGTGGAATCAGACTCAACTGAAAACAATTATTCATAAGATAATGTTCAAAAAATTAATGAACAATGATTTCTAAAAGTTTAAAATGAAATTATTCCACAGATAGCGAAGAAGGTTGTAAAGGATAATATAGAGTGTATTAACTCAAAAAATATCTTGTTTCTTATCTTGAGAAAAATTATACACCCAGGAATGAAATTAGAGTAATAAGGAAATATTTTGAATAAGTTTCTTATGGAATAAAATATTTCATCAATCAGGATATAGAATAAATTTATGGGATCTTATGTTAGTAACATATAATTGACGAACATGGAAATATGGAAGGAGATTTTCATATGAAGTTGGAAGAGTAGGAGAAAATAGATGACAATTTTAAATCATAACTTCTTGAGTACAAATATAACTTTATAAAGATTATGTATAACTTTTATAAATCTTTTGAAGTTAAATAATAGACAAATAATGTTCTTGATAATGTTAAAGTCATGAAACAGGTGAAGTGATCACCCACCAAAAAAAATATTCCATTTTATTTTTCAATCATTTCATATTCCAAATTTTTTTTTGGGATATATTAGGTTGAAATAGTATGTGAGATTCTTATAATATATACAATATTCAACAACTCACTCATATGGAATGATTGATTTCATCCTGAGTATGATAGTGTAAAAAATAGATATCAACCTCAACAATGTTTCTATAGAAAATGACATTTCATTGGAAGAAAATCATTTTTTGATGATTATATATAGTGTTGTGGAATCTATGAGGATAAATATTATAATTTTTGGTATATCTTTTCACTTCCCATAAGAAGGTTTGACCATGGAGAAATCAATGTTGGAAGAAGTATAAGTATCATTCCTAGCCCATAGAAAGATAGAAATGAAAAAACTCAAGATATTTGAAAATTTACAATAAAATATAAATTTGAATATATGAATTTTCTTTTTTTAAGATGTGATTAGGATGCTCATCTTTCTAAAATATGTTTTATAATCCATTTAGAAAAATTGTCTTGTTTGAAAAAAGAAGAAGAAGTTGCGAAGAATAATTTTGATGAATGATCCATTATTTTTTATACTAACGTGAAATAATGTAAATAGAAAAATCATGGATACTTGATAGTGGTTGTTCATCACACATGATAGGTGATTTTAAAATCAGGAAATATGTTGAAATTCATGATGTAGGTGTTGTTTCATTTTGGAGTGATACTTCCTTAAAAATTATAGGAATCTAAATAATTGGTATGGATGAAGAAATACTGAAATATAAGGTTGTATTAATTATTTATGGGATAAAACATTACATACCCAGTGTAAGACCACATTTTCATGAGTAAAGATAAGTAATCTTCTTAAATAAATTATTATGTTATCAGGATATTAAAATATGGTAAGTTAGTATAAAAGGAGAAATAAATAGTGGGAATATCTTCTAAATAGAAGATTTCAAAAACCACTGTCACTGATGTGAGGAAGATTAAAATAAGTTATTCCATTGAATGCATGGCCTCCTTGGCCAGAAAAACAGGAAAAAAAATTCCCAAGGTAGATTTTGTTCAAAACGTTCCAAAATTTAAAAGAAGATATGAAGATGTATGTGGAACTTTTCAAAAGGGAAATAAGATGAAAAAAAGTCATCAGAGAGTTGAGATTCAATATACCATACCTCTTAATATTTTTCATTTCAATTTATGTGCTCCGATGAGTCATAAAAAATAAAAGGAAACTTTTACTATATCAGTTTTATTAATTATTTCTCTCAGATGAAAAACATTATGTTTATGAAATAGTATTCAAAGGCTATTGAATTATTCATATTCTTCAGAGAAGATGTTGAGAAATAAATGGGTTTGATATAAAGAAGATGAGAATATAAAATGGAAAAAAGGTCACATACAGTACTTTTGAAATTGTTCTATGAAATAATATAATGAAACTTCAATATATTGCTCCATATAACCACAAAAATAATGGAGTAACAGAAATGAATAAGATAAGTTTGGTCTAAATGGGATGAATCTTGTTAACAGAATATAAAAATTCAATGTAATATTGAAGAGAAGCTGTTAGTCCTGCTTTTCCTATTCATAATAGAAAATTACTTCCTAATAAATGTTGTATAAAAACCCTTCATTTAAATATTTTATTGTTTTTAAAAGCCCATGTCTACTAAAAATAAAAATTTTGAAATTGGGAATGTTTGATGAGAATGATGAGGACGAAATTTTTATGGGTTATTCACCCAATGAAATTGGTTAAAAATATTGTAACAAACACTTACAAATGTTTTTTAGACAAAATGATGTGAAATTAATTAATAATGAGAATTCATTAACAAAATTTGTTAGCAATGATGAGGTAGATAAACTAGATAATTCCAATTATTGTGAAAGTAATTCAAAAAAATGAATATCATGGTTTAAAAGAATCATGTAATGGGTAATTTTTAGCTAGAAGAGAAACATTTAAATTTACTACATTACAAAAAGATATTAAGTCTAAAGCAATATCTTCTATCATAAGGCTCCAATTCAATCAGTAATAATAATGAGATAAAATAATAAAACTTCTCTTATCTCAAACATTTGACTAAAATTAGTTTCAGATGCTATTATATATTAATAATGGGTGGATTCTATAAATAGAGTTGTATTAGATTGAGAAAAATGAAATATCGATACTTTTTATGTGTCAATCAAATACAAATTTTTTTATAACAGAGGGGGATTAGAGAAACAAATTGAATTAGTATGGAGAAGTTTTAATAGACAATAAAGGAATTGTTTATAAAGGTTATGCACATGTCGAATGTGTGAATATTGATGAAAGGTTTTCCCTAGTTGGAAGATTAGAAACTATTATATTGTTTATATCATAGGATGGACATAATAATTACAAATTTTATTATCTGAATGATAATTTATATTTCAAAAATGGCACGATGGTGTAAGAAGTTTACATAGAATAACATAGTGATTTTCAATATCAAAAGGATGAAAAAAACTTTTATTGAATAAATTCATGTATGAGTTGAAACAATATCTATGTTCTTGGTATTAAAAAAATAAATTTTTTTTGTTGATGTTGAAATATTTAAAAGGAAAATTTGATAGAAACATATATGTGAAACATTTAGTCTCAGAAACTATAATTATAATTTTTTATGTAAATGATATAATTTTTTAAAGGGATAGAAATGTTTTTTAAAAAAATTTAATGAAAAAATTAATAATAATTGTAAAATAATTTTATTGGGAGAATTAACTATCTTCCCTGGATTTTATTTTAAAAAAAAGAAAAATAAATTTTATAATTTCAAAAAACGTATGTCAGGGATTTTTAATGATTTTTGGGATGGAAGAATCCAATTAAGTTATTACTCTTATATCAATGAGAAAAATGATGAGTGTAGATGAGTCCAGAAAATGTGTCAATTTTAAATACATTCATAAGATAATTGGAAGCATACTATACCATATACCATTAAGGACTAATATTGCATCTGTGGTGAATTTGTGTTCTAGGTATCAATGTAATTCGAAATAATAGCATATATTAGAAGAAAATATAATTATGAGATATGTAAAAGAAAGAAATTCAAATATGATATTATAAAAAAAATGGGAAATGATTTTTTAGGGTTATACTAATGCTGATTGGGGTCAAGATTATTATTATAGAAAATAAACCTCAAGAAGAAACTTTTTCATGGTTAATTTTGTATGGGTAGGAATAATAAGAAACAATGTTCCATAAATTTATGTACAATAGAATATGAATATTTTATAGCTACTCAGGATTTTACTTGAATGATCTAGATGAATGTTCAGTTAGAATACTCGAAAGTAATGGTTTCTAAATCATTGAAGATAATTTATGATAAATGAGAGTGCAATTAATCATTTTAAAATTCTTATCCATCATTTAATATCAAAACACCTTGATATAATTTAACAATTTATAAATTAGAAATTTCTTGTTTGAGATTTTTTTAAAATAAATCTCAAAGAAGCATCAAATTGATGATTTCTTCACAAATGAAATTCCAAAAGTATGATTTGTTGAGTTGGGGCTACAACATCATGTTTGTATTCCACCAATGAATTAATATTCATTATATTGAAGTCTGTCACAATTGTTTTCATTACGTAGACCATTAGGGAGAGAAAGTAAAAAAAATTTACTTTATATGAATACTTTAATTAACATTCGTTCTAGAATCTGATGATGTGGTTATCAAAAAATGGGTGGGTGGGATAAAAAGGAAAGTGGGGATGTGAGGAAATTTTGTCATTATATGGAGTAAAAATTTTCTTATCATCTCAAACCATAGTTAATTCATGGAAATTAATTTATCTAGTATTTTTTTCATGAAACTCATTTTGAGAAAAGAAATGCTTTGATAAAAGTCAAAAACCATGAGTTCGTTATAGAAGATTAGTTTTCAAAAATTTCTTGGGGATGTAAAAATATTTATCTAAGGTTTTCAAAAAATCCATATGGGGGATTGAAGAACAAATGTGATGTTTTTGGGTTACCAAATGTTTATCATTTAATTATTACATGTAACATTTTGGTAAAGGAATATTTTTGTTATTTAGGATCAGACCGAGTCTATCGTAATGAATTTTTTTAGAAACTTGAATGTTTTTGAAAAATTGAACCCATAAATAAAGTAGTATAAATGTTTTTTGGAATGATATATTTTGGACTCATATATTAAGATAAGGAGGTAGTAGACATTGATGACGAGACTGAGAAGCACCAGACCAAGATGTTTGGGCAAAGCGTCACCATACACCGAGACAGTTAGAAAGATAAGGTTGTTGATCAAATACACCATCAGTATCAAGTCCATCAGTATGATGTACATGATCCATCAGACTCTGAATTTTTCAAAATGTATGATTTTTTTAGTAAAAAAGTTCTATTGTTATTGATGATTTTTTAAAATTAATTTAGTGAGGTACGGAATTAGAAAGTTCTCAAAAATTCAAAACAAAATCAGAAGATGATTTATTGATCATAATGTTCTTATAAATCATGGAACATTAACATGATAAAATATATTGTATAATTAAATGAATTGCAATGATTGATAAAATTCCAAAGAACAAAATAAGGTCTAGAATTACCATACACAAAAGTAGTGAGAAGTCTGAATGAGTTATAATAGATTAATTTTAATGAATGTAAAAGTCTCTATGTGGAGTCACCATTGATTACTTTCCATCATTAGGGGAAAATAATTATAATTTTTATTTCCATAAATATGGTAAAATAATCATAATGGATTTTCCATCGTAATTGGAAAATCCATCGTAATGGTAAAATCCACCATAATGGGAATTCTGTCATAATGATAATTCCATCATTATAAGGATTACATCACACTTTATCTCAGAATGAAATTTAATTAGAATGACTATGATGAGGAATGTCAATCAGACTAAGTCTGATAATGATTGTCAGATCCCAATGATAACATAAATGAAGGCATATTTTAATGTTTAGAGGAACATGAAGTTGGTGAATATTTTTAATGAGCTGACAGTTTTATTTATACAAAAGAAACAATAAATAGATCAAGAAGGCTAATTAAAGAGAATAAATATGAATTGCTGAATTGGTTAGACATGATACTAAACTTACTATACATCTCATAGTATTATTGATATGGTTTGATGAATACAATCTTAATGTTTATAATTGGAGTGTTTTTTGAAGTTTTAAAATTTGAGTAATTAGAGAATGTTTTCCCCTTTGATACATTTTTTATTTTGGGTTTCCTAGAAATAATTTCATAGAACATTTTTTCATTATAAATATACATAAAAGGAATAGTAATAGAGATAAATTAATTTATTGAGAATTTACTTCATGGACTGATATCATAGATGAAGGATAGACTACTGAACGTTTTTTTACCGAACTGAGGAAGATCATATTGATAATTTGACTAGGCTTTGAATTTCTAATATGGATTCTATCATAATGAATTAATCAGACTGAGGAAGATCATATTGGGTTTTTGAACAGAGTTTCAAAAGTGTAGATTAAGAATTATATGATTGTATTGATTTAAAAATATTATGGAATTGGATTGAGTTCATAAGACTGATGGCCATTAGATTTAGGGTCATCAGACTCAGGAACATTTTTAGGGAAAATTGATCATTTTTTTTCTTTTTTTTTGGGTTTAATGGTTTTTAAAAGAAAACCATTTAAAATTATGGGAGTCCATATAATCCTTCCAACCATGATTTTTAATGATTCTTATGAGAGTTGGTATAAGATGTATTCACATATTCATAATAGTTGATATCCATATACTCACAGTATTTTCTATGAAAATGATGTCGGTTCTCAAAATGATGCTAAACCTTTTAAATTGTGAGTGGATTACTTGATTTCCAAATTATTCATTCATTGGTATGTAAAAATTGAAGATAACTAAATTTAATATTAACAAGTTACATGGATTATGTTTCTAAATGTTTGGATATCTATAAAAATTGACCCACTAATTCAACCCCTCCTTATCAGTTGTTTTTTGATCCTTTAGAACATTTTGTAATCTTTAGGGTAATATATTCACTATTCACATAAACCCTATAGAGAGAAAAAGTTTGGGGAGAGATATGATTTTGGGTGGGAATGAAATTATCTTGAAAGATGAGACTTTATTGTGCTATATTAACCAATGAGACCTTTTATTTGACAAAATATTTAAGTGAAAACCATTATGAATCAGGGATGGGATTTGAAATTTCCATTCATCCAATATTTGAGAATTTTTGTTTAAATTATTATAGATGAGAGAATCATTTTTATGTTTTAATAAGGTCAGATTATTTAATTATTAATTTACCAAATCCCAATATTGATTATCAGATCCTTACATTTGGATTAACATCCCAACACCATGAAATTATTTGGGTAAGATTCAATTTCCCTCATTTTATTTCTAGTGGGTACATAAACATAATGGAATAATAATGAATAATGAGTGGATAGTATAATTAGTCTTCTCTACCATGAATTTTATATTATCTCTCATGTCTCGTACCCCTGTTTCTATTATGTATAGATGAATACACACTGGACATAGTCATAGCTATTATAAATGAGGGCAGGTGGTGGTGAAGTCCCTACAATGGCCGGTGTTTCAGAATGGAGGGCCAATGAAGAAAAACGTGATTAAGCCTCACATGATGTAGTACAAGGAGACACAACATAAGGGGTGTGATAGAGTAGTATATAATGATGGGATAAAGGAAAGAAATATTTTGACTTGGTGCAGGGTGGAATCTGAGGCTGTGGATGAATGAATTGATGACTGAAGACCTATGAATTGGGTGAGAAGACATTGGTCAGAATGGTATGTGAAACCTATGTCGTACCCTATATTGTTTTACCCCAATAGGATCATATGGTTACATACCCACCACATGGTAGGTGGTGTGATTTATGTCATATTTTCCTCTGGAAACTATAAAGTACTAGACCTACTGAACACTAAACTATTAGGTGGGCCCATTGCCACATGACTTCTAACAGATATCCAAAAACACTAGATGCTACCAACTAGGAGCAAGGGCCTATGGTGTTTCCATGGTGAGCATATTTCCACATAGATCAGAGTATGTATAGTTCAATAACCGGTTAAAATAATTAGGAAATAGAGGAATCATTAGTATTATTTGAAAAATATGGAAAATTGGAATAAAAGGGAATTACAGCCGAAAATTAAATGTAATAAATGAATAAGATTAAAATAGAAAATGAAAATTATATATAATTATTCATGTAATATTAGTTTTTACAGCATGTTAGAAATAGTAAAATATACCAAAATCAATGGAAAAACAATGGTCAACTAATCAAACATCTTGAGAATGAGCCCAGTCCTGTGCTCCATAGCTTCCAGGTACACAACACAACTCAGATAATGAATCCACATACCCTTGATAATGATATTATACGTAAAAGAAAAATAGTGCCCAAGTACGGTTTGAGATATAAATCTCAATAGAAAATCACCCACACTATCTATCTGTATCTAGTATATGAAATATAATTTAATAATTGATCCATATATAATAAATGATGTTTGATAAAAAAAATTAAATAATCGTAACTTGGTCGGCATTCATAAATGAACACTCATCCAATACCACATGTTTCATCCTAAGATGGGTGTATTAAAGAGTTGTGTAAGTCATCATATGTATAAAAATCCTAAAATAAACAAGGAAATCCTATAAGGGATACCCACAATGTTCGTGCTTTAGCTTAGGATATAATTCACAAGTCATCATAGAAGTATTTTAGTAATAAAAGGATCAGTATCACTATTTACTCTCCCCCGAGGACATGTGTTCTAGTTAGTAATTAGTACATTTGGGCGGATTGCATTTGATTTATTTATGGAATCAAAAATATCCAACAATTATTTATCTAAAGGGGACTGTTTTTCCAAAGACAGGCATTTGTTAGTGTTCAAACTACGATACATAAGAACATACATTGGTCGAGAGGATGGGACATAAGACTCATCACAAACATTTGGGGGGAATTATCGCCTACTTTAGGATTCTCTTATAAATTTGGGATATTTTCATGAATCCTTATTAATTTACCAAGAATAAATTATGTTTCCATTGGAATTTTCAATGAATTATTAACATCTAGAAATTTAGAATCATCTATATGTATTCGAGGTTCTTCATTAATGGAGATATCCATATGTATTATATGTTATCCGTCAATGGTATCCACTTTTATACTATTTATAGATTATTTTAACCATTTTTATGATAATACTGGTTCTTTAAGAAACTTAGTTGGGCACTCTAGAATTTATTTTCATCAAAGGAGATGAAAGTTTGTTTTGATTTTCGGATCATACCCATAAATGGGGTAATATATTATCATTTTGAAAGGAATCAGAACCCTATTAGTTTAGTGGAACTTAAGGGAACACATCATACAATTTAAGGTCAGGTTATGAGGATATAACTGTATAGTTTAGTGTCGTGTGGTTTGGACATGGTAGCAGAAGATTCTTAGGAAGACAGTGGTGAGGGAATTATGCCTAATTATCCCACAGAACATGGAATTGATATGAATTTAAATGTGGAAATAGACCCTACAATGAATATGGCCCTGGGAGAACATGGTTGATTTCTATTATTTGATTTGAACCTCAATATGGCTTCCTATATATTCAAATTGTATGGGAATCAAAGTCCATGTATTTTAATTAGTATCGCAGGGTTGTATGATCCATTAAGAGAAGTTGGATGGGGATTACTCTAAATAGGATTCCCTAAATATTTTAATGTTTATTTGGGGAATACTCTTAATAAGGGTGCCCATTTATTTATGAGATAAGATGGATCTTCAGATTTAGGAAGGATTCTTACATATCCTTGTTTTGATGGGAATTAGTGTCCTCATAGTTCATTCCATGAGGTGTTTGTGAAAATGATGTGATCATCACAAATCTATATGCCCACTTGTGTCATGATCAATTTGAGAAACAAGAGGATGAAAAAGATTAAAAAAACTCAAACACACTTTTAATCCTCCATTTTTGGAAGAGGATTGACCTTCAACAGTGATAATGGATGAGGGCATGAAGCGATGAACATTTAAATGTGGGATGGCATTGGAGTTCATTAGATCTGGACTGTAAGGCTACGAGCTTACTTTAGGGTGGATTTGATAAAATATTTCCTGGTATGGTAGGTATACTTTTCATTTATTGAAATGGAAATGTAGGTGTGAACCATAACTTTTTTACCAAGGACATGAGGCTCCACGTTTTCAAGACCATAATAGATGAGCATTGTTCGAACCCTAATCCTCCAAACTAGGAACTCACCAACACATTTCATGGGAGACAGTCCCATGTGACTATGGCTATAGAATCCCATAGAAACTTCATGAATTTTTAAACTATTATAAAACCAATATTGGAAACCTCTGACGTCCGATATACAATCCAAAATGGGATACACACCGATGTTCCTTTCCCAGTGGTTTTGGTAAGTCAGTATGTTTTTATGGTGGTTTCAAAACAATATCTTTCAGAAAAGGGAGCCAATTAAGGGGATTACATTCCATGAATGACTTTTATGAAGGTTTGATGAATGGATTTTATAGTTTGGAGGGATAAGGTGAATCAATGAAGGGCACCCAAGTAGGGATCTGGCATGCAGGTATGGGTGGAGATGTAAGGTTGGGAGAGTTAATGTTAACTTTTGTGACGAAAAACCAAGATCTTAAAACATGGGTGAGACTTGTCCTAAGTCATCAATAGTATTCACATGTATTCCTATAAATGGGGTGCTCATGTTCCTTTGAGATGAATGGGAGGCATTCCATTATTTTTGAAATAGGGAGGTTGTGTGCTTTAGGCATGCAAGTGTTGGGGATTTTAAACACTGATGGTACTTTAGTCTAATTTTCCTCCTTTAATTTCTCTACCCAATGTGATAAAGAACTACCTTGAGGTTTCCAGAAGATTTGGGTGAAGCACTAGGACAAATAGATTAGAAATTGGGATTCAGGGAAATTTTTCCGTAAAAATGAATATCCCAATTTTCTATTAAAAAAGTCCATGGGAGAGAAGAGTATGGTCATAAATGTGGGTTGGGCACCAAAATTGGGTTGCAGAAGTGGTTGTGCGCTATCTGTGACTTGTCCCAACTGGGGTTATTTCAAACATGACCCTTCAATATATTGAAATTCTCTATGTATTTTATCCTATTTTCTTAAAGGAATTTACCTTTGTTAGTTTTTCATTAACGAGTAGGAACATAGTGGAAACAAAATCCCCCCTCCCCCTCAGAATTGGATCCAAAATGAAGAGAGGGCATTATAATAAGTTAAAGATATGAAAAGGTTCAAAGAATGATGTGTCCCAATAACTAATAATGTGCTGGGTTTGGGAACACAATGTCATAGTGCAAGAGATTGACTTCATTGCTTATATATAGTGGATTCTCTTCAGTGAAAATTACAATGGCATCAAAAAGTCCAGCTCTCTATACACTAGTGTTTTCATTCAAACGCTTCTGAAAATATTGGTGGTGTTTCTTCTGTACGTTTTTGATCTACACGCTACAAATGGGGAACCATACTTGTGCGTTGGATTTATACTTTCACGCCGAATCAATACATGTCTGCCATAATTACAATGTCAAAAATAAAAAATGATCTCACATTAAGATGAATATTTATATCTTTTTCAGGTCCAATGGATTCTAATATAATTGGAACCGCTAACAAATTTGATAGAAAGATAATTAATGATATGATGATGCTTTTTGGGGATTATTAGTTCGACATCAATGAAATTATGCTCCCATATTTGGAAAAACATCACAGGAAATATCACCTCAGTTTTCCAAAGAGTATTTATTTACCTATGTATGGTTATGGCCATCTGCAAGATGACAACATAGCAGATAGTGAGAATTACGTTCATCTTTCTTGGATTGAAAACCAAATCAATTTCTCATCTACCAATATTTATGTTGTGATCACATATATCAATTCTTGGATGGAACCTGAGGCCAATCTCAAACATCACAGCATGTGTTCCCCAGATTTGAAATCAAATACACCAAAGCAACAACCGCACTTTTCTTTATCCATTTTCTGAGATTCTAAGAAAGAAAAATCAAAGGTTTGGAAGAAATGTTTGGATTTTTTCCCCGAAGGGGCTGATAAACCTGCATAGATGTGGGCATAATGGGTGTGCAAGACATGTGTGATGTTTTTTGATGACTTAAAAGGCATTGAAATTTAGGAGGCTATATGGGTCAGGGAAACCTATGTATATTGGTATGATTATTTCATGCCAGAGTTACTAAGTAGATGGAGTCGAGAGACTAATTCCATCCATTTGACACGTGGATAATTAGGAATTAGTTTTTTGGATTTCTACAAGATCAATAGAACTCCATTCCATTGTGATATGTGTGATGAATTTATTCATCCAAGGGTGACATGGAATGACTCCGAAAAGACACCATCCATGGATTTTGAGTTAATGAATATATTTTAAAAACTTGAGAAAAAACAAAACAAATTCCCAAACAAGAAGGGATACCCACCAAGATTAGTCGATGAAAATATTCAAAATAAAGAAGAAGGAGAATGGTCCCAAATGCACTCAACCAACATGTTATCTAAAGGAATAAAGAGAGGTACACTAGACACTTATTGGATAACATTGGAGAAAGGGGAGTTTGAAAAGTTGGGTTATAAAGTAAACTCCAAAATTCCTATGAAGACAAATCTTGTGATTTTTTTAGACATGTGAGCAAGTGTATATATTTTTACCATCATAGATTCCAAGGGTGGCATAAGGTCATGAGCTTTTTTTATATTGGCCAGGATGGAAGAGAAGAAGATGATAGGGTTGGCTACCCCTATTATCACAACAATACATAGGATCATGTTTCATATATATAATGGGAATTATCCTTTCAAAATTGAAGCACTATTCTAGGTTTAATAGGGGTGGATTCCCCCACGTTTCAGAAATTATGATGTGATGAGTAGGGTTCTTATCTTTGGAAGTTCATTATGACCATATTCCATGATTTTTCCAGTATTTCACCTCTATATTTGAATTCATAAAAAAATAAGACCCGGTAAAGTATGTCTATGAAATTTCAACTTTTCCCTTATTAGAATCGGCCAATGGTGTGATTGTTTTATGAATATATAAATATCTTAGAGCTAAGGGAGTGTATGATAGCTTTCATGGATGGTGTATTGGCCACCATGATTGATGGGGAAATCATATGTGAGGCCTATACTCCTTACATATTTTCTGGTCTATTCAAATGTCTACAAAAAATTACTTAATCCTCTATAGTTTATGTCAGATTAGAGAATCATCTGATGGTGGCCTAACATCTATGGTTTTTGATAACTATAGAAAAAACTAGGGAAATATTCAACTTAACTACCACTGATGCAATAAGCAGATTGGCTATCTGGTATGCTGAGAATTTGGTAGCTTCATATCCAAATGTTATGATAATCTTTGTTGTCCCTCAGGTCAGGATAAAGAGAGTTATTTTAAATAAAAGACTCTCATCTAGAAGGTAATTTGTCATAATTAGAGCCTAATTCATTGGAGTCATAGGGTGGGGGTGAAAAATCTCCATTCTCCCTAAAGAGACCTCATGAAATATACAATCCACAAGTCAGATCCAAGGGAGATACACCATCAGTACCAACTGACATTGTACCAAGGTGGTCTAGTCCCCATCGTTCAAAAGAGAAGCAGGTCCCATTTTCTCATCCATTATCTGTTGTAGTAGGAATTGGGAAGAAACTCAAATATAAAACTATGGTATCCTCTTCACAACCCTCTAGAGAGTAATCGGAATATGTATGACTAGAGGCAGTTCAAACAAGGAAAATAATATATTTTGATTCCAAAACCACATGGATAAATTTATGTGAATGGATGAGTATTCCAGGAATAGGGGATCTATAAGCCTCTTCTGATATTATTTTTAAGATCATCTCGGATGAAGTAAAAATTGAATCCGAGAATGGAGATTCTCATAAATGCAATCGATGAATTAATTTCAACAAAACAATGAGTGAAAGTAATGATAGATCATAGTGCAGCTAAAGGGATTGAACTTTCAATTGATGGTGAATGGTGTGTTTTTTTGATCTAGAAGATGTAAGTTTTAATTTTCTCACATTATTTTATGTTTTTCTATATTAATTTAGTCAAAATATTATTACATAGTGGAAATTCAATTTTAGCATGAAGTTAACTAATGGAAAATTGACTGATGTTTGAACGCAACAGTATAGCCCTAGTGGTACTACACTTGGAGCTGTTGAATCGCCTATTGAGTTAACAGAGATATCTCCAAGACAAGATTCCATGGGTGATGAGATGCAACGGGGATTTTAGTCTCCAAAAACTATTTTTGGATATGATGATGAATGTTATCCCAAGAAGGCAATGAAATAGAAACATCAAAGACAGAAAACTGTTGTTAAATGTTTTTCCCGTAGTGGTAAGCATTCCAATCATCGGGAATTTTAGCATTTTTCATAAAAAGTGTTTAAAGTTCAGGGAACTGCAAGAACATCTTCTATTTCTTATCTTAGATAATTCATTGATGGGCCTCAAGGAACTGTGGACGGTGCTTCTAGACAAGCCCAAATTCTAGCCAAATAAGCAACACCTTTGACTAAAGGGGCATTTAGGCTTGAGGAGTCGCCATAATTTCCTGGATCTTCTCCTCTTCCTAATTTTAGTAGAGAGGAGACCTCTAGTAAATCAGAAGTGATTCCTGATAAACAATGTGTAACAAAGACTATCTTCTACTCTATGATACATTAGATTCAATGTATGCACCATAAAATCTTATGACAACTTAAAATGATCACAAAATTGTTACCAAGAAATTTGTTCGGGGTAACGAATTTGTTAGAGGGTCATGAAACAACCTCTCTAACTGCTCCCACGAGTGAGACTAATGTGGGATCGAAAATATCGTTGGATGCTATTATGAATCTTGGAAATTATTTTGAATAATTATCAGGACACATTAATATGAAAAATAATTTAAAATATTTTGATATTCCCCTTATTGAACCAGATAGACATGAGTGTTTATTGTTCGTGATATCAATCATTTAATGATTAATTTTCTATCCTTGATTGGTTAAAATATGTAGTTCCATATACATGAACTTTTTTGTCCATGATTCATAAAGGAAGCATTGATTACACTGTCAATCCCAATATTACTCAGACATTAGCTTATAAGAACTAAGAAATAGAAAATATTATTTATATTCATTTGTTGAATCTTGAGTTGGTTAAAAAATAATTCCCCACCAAAAGAGGTCATCCAAAATTGCTAAAGTTGGGAATATTGGGGAGGAGTCTTCTCATTTTTCTGACCTGTTGTTAGGTAATGGTTACAATCATTTTCATTGTGATCACTATGGTTATTATTTTGAAACAAACTATAATTTTAATTCTCCATATAGGATTATGAACTTCAATAGCTAGTTTATAAGGTGAAGCTTTTTCATCAACTCAAATAATAATAAGAAGTCAAGCGATCACTATCATGGAAGGAGAAGAATAGGGAACATCATTATGTGTATTAATTCCATAATACATTCCCCCTTGGACGGTGATTTTGAATCAGATGTGGCACATTAAAAGGTTCTTTTCCTTGAACATCACATGGAAAGGATGAAAATATAGAAAATAATATCTAAAATTCCACTTGATCAGCTTTCCTCACGAATTCCATGGCTTTCAACTCTATTCAATATGATGGGATTTTTCTGTTCTGAATATAATGAAAACCATACTAAAGTAAAAGAAATTATCCAAAAATGGGAGAAGGAGAATATACTTCCACAAGATCTGAAAAAATATAGACTTTCAGAAAACAATGAAGAATTCAATGAAGCAGCATCCTTAGGTGAGTATAATAATCTTAAAAGGATGATAGTACCCAATAAATTTTTTTATAAAAATATAGTTCAAAATTTGCGTCTTAAATAAGATTTGGATATTTTTATAGGGGAGCATGACCAACCTCATGATTCTATAGATGAATTCTAAAAAGATGGTGATAAACCCATTGTAGATGCCAAGGAAGAACTTTGTTAAGATGAAGATAATGAGACTGGTTGGATTATTGAACTTAAATATTTATTTGATAGACATCAAGTGTCCATTAATAAAACTATATGTTATGTATAAAACTTCATGTGATTTAATATAGAGAGACTCCAATTTTGGGATGTTGCTTTGGGGATTTTTACTCATAAATGATTTTTTTGTCTTCAATGATCTATATCTTTATATTTCCTTCATTTTAATTGTAATTTCAATTTTTAATTCCATAGTATGATATATTCATATTGGATAACCATAATTACAATGATAGGAATGGAATACAATCTTTTTTTCCTATGCAACTAGTCTTAGTGATAATTTTATTTTTACTAGGGCTATGAAAACAACCACAAAAACATTGTATCTTGTGACTTTTTATTTCAAAATATGGCCTAAAAAATAGAAAATGTATCTCTAGTGAGAAGATACATCAACTTTTTCACTACGTTCCCTTTGTGGGTTTTCGATCTAGTGAGTACCATGCCTTTTTAAGGGCATTTTAGAGTAAGGCATATTATTAAAATAATTATATTGTTCAATGTAAAATAGATTTTACCATAAATATTGTGATTAGATATCCAATAAGGCTTAGTTTCAAGAAATCTATCGAATATTTAATGGACAATTCCACGGGGATTTGTCAGTCATGATATTTAGGGTCACCAAATCCAAAACATGTAGTATAAACCTATAGGAGGTCTTTTCCATGAATAAAATTACCATATCTTGAAGAACCAATTATGGGGGCTGAATTGTGAATGGACAATAGGGGCATGTGCAGAATATCCAAATACTGTTATCCTTTGGCTAACGTTCCCATAATATAGGAAAACATAATTCAAGTCCACTTGGGGCACGTACATCATTGTAAAAAAAAGTGATCTAAAAAATTAGATATTTTATTGTTGAAGACAAGGAAAATTAAGATTCAGTTTACTGAGGACCGTAGTGGGTGGTTTTTCCCAGGAAATATATCTATGAATAATGGTCCTTCTGCACTGACATAGGTCATGAATGTGGAAGCCACTCCTACACCCTTTGGTGCACGAAGAATGATTAAAATTATTCTGAAATGGGATTTCTGACATTGTGTTGTGTAGTTTAGAGTCATCCATCAAGGACACTATAGTGTGCAGTATAAGGTCGTGATACAAGGACAATGAAGGGATTTAATTTAAGGTATTTATCTTTGAAAAAAGGTTTATGAGTATTCATGATAATTTGTCTAGAAACATACTACCATGTTAATGTGTGGAATTGAAAAATGGTAAACTATGTTTTGGTAATTTTTTATATCTAGAGAATAGCATGGGAAAAGGACTAAAGAAATTAGAGGATGTTTTTTCAAAGAACAAAGATATCGTTATTTGCAGAACCCGTTATGGGGGCTGTATTATGTAGGGCCAACTAGGGAATATTCTGAGTATCCAAAAAGTGACATCATTTAATTGATAGGCCTGTTATATAGGTTAATTCTATGTAAGGCCACTAGGCGCATGTAATGAATATTCTTGAAAGAATAGATCATGGGTATCAAAAATTCTGTTTTCTAAAATCTGAAGAAAGCTTATTGAGATTATTATTTTCCATAGCACAATGTTTGGATTATGGAGAAAGGTACCTAAATACAGAAAGAGTATTACAAATCATGACATCCATAGAATTAGTGGAATTGGATTTCTATGAATGTCTAACCTGAACATAGGTTTTATAGTGTCTGTGGATTTTGGTCAATTGACTAGAACCAAAATATTTTTAAAATAATTGATGATATGTGGTCAAATGATCCATGGTTATTTCACTATTATTTGAACATATGGAAAGGTAAAAAATGTTTAAACCATGGTCATAGAGACTTCCTAGTCGAGATAACTGTAATAGGAAAAATATTCATGGATAAAAATTTTAAACTACGTGTTCTTGCAGACTATCATCAATGTTTGAAGGGGAAAAAAGATGATTTTACCAAGAAGGAAGTTACCATTATTTGAAAAATCCTGGTGTGGGGGATGCATTATTCAGGGCCAATGAGAGAATATCTACATATCCAAATAGTGGCTTCTTTTGACTAACATGCTTATTTTTTAGGTGACATATGGAAGACTACATAGGGGGAAGAACTGTATAGTGAAGTAAAAGATTTCTCGGGTATCAGAAAATCATCAACCAGAAAATGAAGAAAGATTATGAAGATCTGAAAGTATTCAAGAATAAGTGTATAAAATACAAAAGGGCTGATTCTAAATGAATAGGATAAATATGTAAATCAATATTGGCCATTATATTGGAGTCCCTTATATTGATCTGACTCATTGGAAAAATGTGGAAATTTCTTGGGTCCATGTTGGGATCTCTAATGAGGGGACCCAACATAAGATCTCTTCAAAAGATTTTAAATTGCATGTGGGAGAGGGAGAATTTTCTTTTATCTCATGGTTGGGACTAAGGGTAAAGGCCTAGTATTTACTATGTACCTCAATAAGATGATAATCAAGGCGTACATAGTTCTTTGGATGGTTCGAAGTTTAATGTAGTGCAGTAAGGAAATTAGGTTGTGCATTTTAATGTCATGCAACGAGGACATTATTTGATTCTGACATGAAAATGAAAATTGTTGTTGGATGAGAGAATTGAATCCAGGTGTCACTACATATCTTTCTATAGAAATAATCAATCCGCATGTTGTTCTTGGGGTTATTCCCCATATAAATAATGTTTTGACATGGGGAGAAGGAATTGTTTGTCTTAGATTGGGCCATGATTTTAAATATAGGTGTCTCTATGTATTCCATTTAATTGAGAATCCTTCCAAACATATTTCTTGATAAAATTGTTACGCACACAAATTAAAATTGATGTAAGAGATGTGGGATTCTATCACATTCAAAAATTATGGTTAAAAATATAACACAACATGGCATGATGATTAAACCATATATCCTGGAAGAGTACTCTATATATATTTGGTTCATATACTGGAAAAATGAGAAATAAATTTATTTATAGTTGTAGATGGGCCCAATATTGGACATCTAGGAGTATGCACATATCATATTGGAATGAGAATCAAGCAACATGTTGTTCTTGAAATGAGGTCACTATGAAAATCTGATTCAAACAATGGGAGAAATGGATATCATGTGCCACTAAGGAGTAGCAATTATGTGAGTAATGATTATTACTAGAATCTACTCATATTTATGTTTTTAAAGAACCTAAAGTAATACAAATTTGTGTTATTTTATAGGATTTCTTACAATAAAATACTGTAGAACCAAATTAAATAGTTTAATGTCATGTAATAGGGACAAATAATGTCATGCAGTTTAATGCGATAAAGACATAGATGCTACACATTTTAACATCCGGCAACATGGATGCATATAGTTGTTATGCAATTAAATTTCTTACAAATAGTACATTATGCTATGATGTTTCAAGTCATGCAATGAGTACAATAATATGTGTGTTTACCAAATGTAACTTTCAAGAATAATTCATCGGTTGGAGTTGTTATATGTTCTTCATCAATTGGTATTAGGAATGAAGCTCTATTATAGAAGATATTATGTACATAATAATGTCTTTCCCAATTTGGCCAATGATTTTGAGGATTCTTTCCTAGTATCATTGGAGTCCTAAAAACTAATACCAATTCTCCATTAAAAAATGGGTAGAGGTGAACATTAATTTTCAAAGCTCATACTATTTTATTCTAATAAACTTCCAAATGATGAAATATATGAAATCTATTTTTTTCAAATCATTAAAGATCTACAATTCTCTTCTGAGATAGTACATTTGTATATAATTTATCACATATTGAAACTTGGTGTGATCGTAATTTAATTTTAATAGGAAAAAGTACTTTTGTTCTGTACACCAATGAATATTGGATTGGCTGAGTGGAAGTACGATTAGTAGTCCGATAAGCCCATCAGGTATGAAAAAGATTATCAAGAAATTATTTCTTATCTTTATCCTTCATTTTCTGATGTATATTTGGTAGTGTCTTATTGAAAGCCTCTATATATCCATTGGCTGCTACATGATAGTGAGATAAATGGTTGGATTTGATATTGTGTTGTTGATATAACTTTTTTACATCAACAAAATAGAAATTGGTGCCATTTTCCATCAATATGGTATGAGGGACACCAAATATGGTAATGATATTAGTTTTGAAAAAACTAACACTACTTTTTTCCCCGACTACTTTGAGAGGTATTGCCTCATCCCATTTAGAGAATTTATTAGTAACAGTTAGAATATAAGTTAACTGCATAGTTGTAGCTGGAGGATAAGGTCTTACTACATCAATTCCCTAAGTATCAAATGTCCATGAGAATTTATTTTTGTGTAGAATCTTCAGTGATGAATTAAGGAAGTTTTCATGAACTTGTAATCAGAGACATTTCTTAGTGAAAAATGTGAAATAATTTGTCATTGAAGGCCAGAAGTATCCAAACCATCAGATTTGATCAGAAAATCTATTCATAGACTTGGGAGAACAATGATTTTCTGCATGTAAATCTTTCATGATTGATGTGGTTTCCACTGCATAAATACAAATAAAGGGGAATCTATAAAATAATAATTTTAAGTGAATCTTCTAGTGATTCGGGCTATCACAATGAGTGAAATTGGCCACTTGTGGTCATATTTTTACATTCACATCTCTATCAGGTGGAAGTATTCCATTTTAATGTTATTCTAGGATAGGTGTCATCCATCCAGTATTATGACCATATTGCTCGGATATAGGGATGATTTCAACAAGTTCCTCAATTCTAGTTTGAACATAATTTGAAACCACATAACATTTGGAAATAATGATGATTGTCCCATCCTGATTTGGATCTTCCAAAGTTGTGGCTTCATTAGCCATTGCATTATCTTGTTCATTTTTTTGTCGCGGGACATATGGAAATTTTGGATTTGATGTAAATTCATCCATTAACCCTCTGACATAATCACAAAAATATATTAACTCTTCATTTCTAATATCATAATCCTCATTGATATGTTTTATTAGCAATTATCAATTACTTTTACATTTAGGTGGTTCACATGTACCTGTAGCGGGAATTCTAGGCCTACAATGAGAGATTGATATTTGGCCTCATTATTGGCACCAACTTCTAATAACATGATGGAATATTATAACACTTCTTTTTCTTGTAATATAATCACTATTCTTATCACAACGTTTTTGAGTTTCGTATCATTCATTATCTTCCCCGTTAGACTTATTGAAGCACTATAGTTGTACATTTCTCATGCTTAGTGATTATCTTCAATAGTGAATATGTCTTCATCCAGATGTTTTGTATTCAGTGATTTATCTTCTATAGATGGTTGTTCAATAAGTAAATCTACTAGGTCATGCCATTTTATTACATTCTGAGGTCGAAACTGGATATAAAACTTTTGAAAAATAACTACACATTGTGCCAGACATCCTATAAGCATAGGATGACTGTGGATAAACATTAGTTGGTTTTTGTGAGATACCAAGTGGAAATCATGATGCTATAGTTAGTACCACATTTTCTGAACTACAAATATTGAATCCATGTAACTTTTATCAACACTTGAATATCAAGTCTCTATGTGAAGCATTGTTCGACTGAGATAGTAAAAAAAAAAATTAATTCCCAGTATCATTATTTTTTTGCAAGGAAGGAATATAGTGTAAGCTCTAAAGCTGTAACATATATAATAAGATCCTTTCCTTTAACAGGTGGCATTAATACCAAATTAATTAAGAGATATTTCTTGAGGGTATCAAAGGCCTCTTAGAAGTCTTCGGTCCATTGATAAGTAACTGAATTCATCATTAATCTATTGAAGGTTAAATAGTTTCCTGCCAAATTGGTGATAAGGTTCAAAATATAGGCCATTTTTCCTTGATTTATTCTTAATTCATTCATATTTCTAGGAGGTTTCATTCTAAGAATTTATTTTTTCTTCTCAGGATCAACTTCAACACCACTTCAGCATAAAAAAAGGCATGAAATTTTACCGAGGTTACCCTTTATGCATATTTCAAGGGATTCATCATCAGATTATGTTTCCAAATTTTACTGAATATGGTCTCTAGATCAGCCAAGTTATCATATCATTTTCTATATTTCTACACTAAATCATCCACACACCATTTGAAAAAATTTCCCAGGAAGGGTTTGAATATATGGTCTATGGAACGTTGATATGTTGCAGAAACATTTTTTAAGAAAGGGGTATTACCGGATAGAAAACCAATCCCTAAGGAGATATGAAGACTATAGATTCATTATCTTCTAGGGGAATTCAAATTGAGCTATTCCTATAGTATCCGTCTAGGAATGTGATATCATCGTAGGCAGTTTTTTGTCAATAAAAATTCCATTGATTGTAACTTGTAAATCATCATTTTGAAAATTCTAGTTAAGATCTCTGAAATAAATGAAAACATTGATTTTCCCATTATAAATTTTCACATGGATATTTTTGGCTATCCATTTGGGATATTTCAGCTCTCTGAAAAAGTTATCTTGGATAATCTTTTCACCTTCAATATCAATTTTAGAGGCATGAGTTGGGTGTGTTCTTCTTACTGCCTACTCAGATCCTTGATGCTCTTCTAAAAAACCCAAATGATGAGTGGCCTCATCAAGATTTTGTTCTGTAATATCTATTGAGTTCCAAAAAAACACATATCATTTTCACTTTAAAAATGATGTGTTCAAATCTTCTCTTCAGAGGTCATGGCTGCACTAATCAGAGTGGACAACGATTTTCTTATATAAACATATTTCTTTCTCTCAGATCATCCAAATTGGTTGAGGCTCCTTCCTAAAATTCTGTTGGGGTATCCTTAAGAACTTCTTATTCATCTTTCTCACATGTTACTTCTTCTATTTCTGCATAAATTATAGGTGATGAATAAAGCATTCAGATCTATGGGAGGTGTTAGTATTTGGACATACTAATAAAGAGGCAACAATTTCTTACCATGATGTTGATGAAGGGTCTTCTTGGAGTATTGAAGATATAATTATGGGTTGGGAATAAATATCCTTTTATTCCTCTACTAATTCAAAAACTTCATCTTGATTGACTGATGAAGAAATGACTTTCTGAAGTTTGGTGGATGAGATGAATACTTCCATATTTATGCTTTCACAACTTCATGGTATGTAAAAAATTTCTCCCATGATATCTGGATGCATTTACACAATTGAAATTATGAATGTCAGAAGAATAGGTCTCATATTTGAGTTTATCATTTCAATTTGATTTATAAGAAACAGATAATTTATACACTAATGTTTGAATGAGTTATCCATGATATTTTCTAGAACATTTGGATCATTGAATCTTGTTACATCTTTTTTCATAGACTATATTCCCTTTGTGTGAGAGAATTCCACCTCAATATACTAATATTCACACATTTAAAACTGATCCTTGTCACTATAATATGTACCAATTAGACCCTTTAAGAAATACTTGAGACAATGGTGATATTTAGAAGGAATTACAACATGTTGATGTAGCCAAGGCCTTTCACGTAGAATGTTGAAAGATATGCCCAATCAGAAAACCATGAAATCATAATTTTATTAAAGATCCCCAAACTATGTTCATACAATAGTCATTACTAGAGTTACTTTTTCATTATTTTCTAATCCTTTCAACATCAGAGTGGAAGAAGACAATTAAGATTCTGTGAGACCTAATCGATCTTGCGTATGGATGGGAATGAGGTTGAATCCCAATCCATTATCAATTAATGTTCATAGAATGTATGTATCATTAATAGTTCTAGATAGATACAAGGGATTGATGTTTCCAAGTACAAAATCATCTTTATCTTCATCCATGAAAGGTATAACTTCATGAAATTATATAGGTTCATTCTCTATACGGTAAACCTCAGCTACAATGACCTAAGTATCAAACTCTTTAAGACTTAAAAATACATCAATAAGGGATTTTCGAATAACTTTTTATATATTCATCACATCAAGGATTGATAACATGCATATTAATGAGGCTATTTGTTTCTATACATCACACTTTTTGTCCAAAGGTCTACATTTTCCAGCATGAGGATGTTGGTTTTCAGGTGCCTTAGAAGTTGATTATCCTTATGTAGATATAAAATTTGTTGGGGAAGAGGGAGGAAATAATTCTTCTTTTGTTATATTATACTGACTAGGACTATCTAATTACTGATAGAGTGGTGGTATAGCCTTTAATCGTTCTTCCAAGATGATAATCGTGGTGCCGATCCTATTATGTGTTGTAGAATTTCTTTGTTCATGTTAAGCCCACTGAAGGGATATCCCATGAGTTTCTACTGCATAAATTACACGAATAGATGTATGGTTAAAATAGTAGTTTGTAGAATATCCACATCATCCCTTATATCCTCGACCGTGAATTATACCTCTAGTTCCCCAATTAGGTCCACAAAATTTACGTTCATAACTGAAATCATCATTTTCATAGTGTTCAATTAAGTGGAAAATATTAACAGGCCCAAAGATAATTTCCTCATATGGCGAAGATTCAATATGAGATTTTGGTTCTTATTGTACAATTTGGTGGGGTGGTCCCCGTGATTTTGAGGCAGATCGAATGAAACTAGAAAAAGTCAAAGACAAATTTTTTTTTCATACAATATCATCCTCTTATTACATAACTTTATATTTCTTATCATGTCACTTCATTAAGGTTTGACCATTAGAGAATTTATCTTTTGATTCAGATAGATTTTCTATAGCAAAGTGGTAGGAGACATAGTTAGTTGTTTAAATAGTTTTTGTAGAATTTCATGATTTTGGTTGGTCATTTTCCTGACCATTGAGTCAACTTTATTCTATGCATTTTTAGTTTTTTCATCCTATCGTCCACCTTCTTCCTCGAGATCTGTATTAGTAGCACATGCTACTTGGTATTATGTTCTTTGTAGTTTCAATTTTCCATATTCTACCATTTTTTTCCAGAGATATTTGAAAACAAAACAATTCTGATTGGGATGCCCCAACATTTGAAGAATGGGGAAATAATTTTTGATATCCTCACCTCCTATTTTTATGGTTTCTTAGGCCTTATAAATAGAACTATATTGATTTCCAACGATTAAATGAATTCACTAGTAACTTTTTAATTCTAAAAAAATTAATATTGTTCTTTAATTTCTCAACATATATCAACCTTTGATGTTTTTGATCATCCTGATGAGGCTGTTGTTGCTGTCGACACTTGGAAGGTTGAAGCCTTCGGTATGATGATGTTTTTGAAGTCGAAGAAGGTACTGGTTCTTATTTGAGTGTGACTATATTAGCCTCTTCTTTCACTATTCTCCTTCCCAAAGATGATGGTATTAACAGTGATTTAAATTTGGTTTCCAGAATACAATCCTCCACTTATTGGCTAATTGAAGCAATGAATCAAAATCCTCATATGTATTTCACATGGATTAGTGGTGTGCATATCTCATCACACATATCTTCCACACAATTTGACATCAAATTTTCTTTAAGGGAGTGGTATATTTAAAGAATATGTTATTCCTTTACATCAAGAAAAGAAATATCAAGCACTTTCATTCTAGATTTGTTTAGAATTTGTAAGATAAAAAAATGTTTTCTTTGGTAGCGTTAATCTGAATTTGAGAAGGAATTCATGATGGAGGTCTTCCTATATATTAAACGATCGAGACTCAAGAACTTGTATACCAGAAAAAGGATTTCCCCTATACTAATTTGAGAACGAATATTTTCTTTACATCTTCTTTTTGTTGAGGGGGTACCCGTCACGGGGTCACAGTGAGAAAAAAATGTGTTAAGTGCTGCTCTAAATCTCATGAACATTTAATGATTGGAAGTATGGTATCCACAATTTTTTGTAGGGAGGGATCAGATAAAACCATTTGGGGTAAGATTTCATTTATGGTTTTAATATTTCTTTACATTCTTCCATAGCATCAAATAGAATTTTTAATGCCTCAATTGTATTCAAATATATTTGCGAAATATTTGGATGAGCTGGGACATGTATAGTTACAAAATATTGAGATTCAATTGTTGCGATGAATGAAAAAACAACATGTTGTGGGGCTTATGGTATTTTTCTTGGAAAACCCATGGGGATAGTCCTGTAAGGACGTGATTGATCCTATTCTAGTTGTGTACACAAAGGAGGGAGTTAATTATCCACATCTGTATTTGAAATAAGTCATATTTTATAAGGAGTTATTATAGGATGTGCAAGATGAGTATCTCAATGAGGAGTACATCTGGAAGATATGCTTCTTCTAAGTTACAATGCATTGAGTCTTTTCAACACCTTAATTTCCTTCTCTTGATGGAAAAATATTTTTCATGTGAAACAGATTGACCTTCCCCAGTTGCAATGTGAGACATGATCTAACCATTACCTCTCCCTTTGTTATATTTCTTTCAAATATGTGGGAGTTGGTTACCTAAGGGAATACCTAGATTATGGTTAAGCCTATAATTTTGGTTATTCAAAGATTTTTCTTTTTCATTAGTGTGTAACTTATTATGAAAAAGAACATAATAATCAGACTCCCCTAAAATGGACTCATTTTTTGGAGGATATTTTATAATGGTATTAATTGCATTCACCGATGCATAATGCATTGGAGACGATTTGTCAGAATATATTTATGATAATTTCCATCTCTCTCCACCATGTGAATTTTTTCTCATAAATGTGGAATTTATGGGAACTATTTGATAGAATGTAACCTGAAGGGAATTCTTGGATAGTTCTGTTGTGCATTCACTTTGTCTATTCTTCCCTAATCTATAAAAAACTGAATTCCTAGGAGGAGGGGATTGTGGATGTGAAAAATTCCCTAGCTCTGCAGGATGAGGTTGTTCCTATTCATATTCTTCAATTCATCGAAAATTGTTTTTTGAATCCAAATGATGAGTTTAAAAATCATCAAGCATTGTAGGGTAGGGTGGCCCCTAAATTTCTAGGGCTGATATTAGCATAACCTCTCTGTTGATTTGATGTATTCTGGTTCGAACATTGGCTAGGTGAATTATCGAACAACCACATAATTTGAAAATTTTGGAAGACCATTGTTTTATTTTCGATATTTTCATAATCTGATGTTTAAAATTCTCTAAGTGGGAGTCCTGATTGTAACACCCCAAGATTCTGTATTACGTTATTTCTTCAAAGTAATTCAATTAGTTTCTCTACATGCAACAGTGAGTTCAAGCGCACCACGACTTACCAAACTAGCCGTTCAAAAGCAGTTATGAATATTAATAACTGAAATTTGAACTTTATATAATCTTTATAATTTTAAAATCCATATAATGAGTTTCTTAGACATAATTTAAGAACAAATACATTTTTTAAATTAAAGAAGTATTTTTCAAAAAATGAAATTTTGCGGCCTTTTAATGGGGAACCCTTTTTAAATCCAAAATATGAAACTTTTATATATTTAATTTGACAAAAAAAATTCTTCTTTAGAATCGGGACATAATAATTTAGTTTCAAGAAATTTTCGTTGTTTTTCTGATAACTTTCATATTTGGATGAATAGTGAAAAATACTATATTTTAACTGAAAACAATTTTTTTATGAAAAATAATTTATAGTTTTAAATTATAACTTTTAATGGTTTGATGTATATATAGATTATATTTTTACAATTTAATCAAATGATGGTAATTTTATGTAATTTTACTTTGAAATTGGACATAAACATGTGTCAATCATTTGATAGTTATTATTTCTTAAAAAACACGTTTTTTGTTTTGACAACTGGAATTAATTATAAATTTATTTCTGCCGCTTATATGTTTTGAATTTAGAAAAATTGATTTCATATTTAGAATCAGGAGGTCCAAATTGTGTAAATAGTTAACTTTTATTTTTAGACATTTTGAATAATTACTTCTGTAAATATTATATTTACCATGGTTAAAAGGTAAATCTGGTAAATAAGGGTAAACTAATAATAATATAATAATATTAAATTACCCTAAAACTTGTTCTAAACCTATTAGATGTCAAATATTCGACCATGGGCATATTTGGGTCGACTGTGGGACCCCATGGAGCCACTTGTAAGTGATAATGACACTTTATATTAATTAAGTTAAAGTAAATACACAAAAGACATAAGCATATATCTTTTAGGATAATAATTTTGACACAGGGTTTTCAACTATAAATATTAATTATAAAGCTAATACGATTTCTTATATAATTGAAGTTTATTTATAATTTTTAGACATCGAATAATTAAATTTATTTATGACATAATAATGATGCAATATTTTCTTTATTAATGATGGAATCAAATAATTGGTATTATAAATGTTAAAATAAATACAATTTAAAGGTTTTGATCACATCCACAAATTTTATTCGTTAATATGATATGTTAGGATTGCTTAAATGAATGTGGTTTGAATTAATAATGTTTTTATAACTTTAAAAAAAATCAATTATTAAAAAGTGTCAAAATTGACATAAAGGAGTATTTAAAACAAATATTATATTATTAATTGATATTTTATTCCTAAAAATCTATGGTTCGGACAAATTACTTAGATAAGGTTATATATATTAATAAAAAACCACTTGGGGTTCTCTTTCTTTGTTATACTATGTATGTTAACCATATAATATAAAAATACAAAGATATATGGTGAATGTTTAACTATTTAAATAAGAGTTAAATATAATTGATAAGGTTAATATAGTGACCCAAACCAGTCTAAAATATATTGGTAGAAAGTATTTAGACCCTTACCCACCTTAGTCTCTAAATAAGTCACTTTGGATCCATTATATACAGAATATGAATTTATTATAAAATAATATTTCTAGTTTTTTGTAAGGTGCCCCTCACCCCTCGTTATAAAAGGGCACTCCCCCTTCTCTCTAATTTCCACCTTCAAAGTCATTTGGATCGGACAAACCCATACCAAATTTCCTCCCGACTTCCATCACTTACACATAGAGGCCTTAGTTTTATCATAAAGCCAACCTAATTAGCTCTTTTGATCAAATCAAAAGGAGGAACCCAAATAAGATGTAATGTTTTCACCACCCTCTTTCAAGTTCCTTTCTTCTTCAACTTCTTCTTTCATTGTTATTTCCATTCAAAAAAAAATAAATCCAATATCTTCTATATAATATGATGTTATGATAAATTTTTACAACCATATTCCCTATTCTATCCACCCTTTGAATGACATGTCACCATACGTGTGTACGTACGACTTACCGTCTCCACGTTGTGGTGTAATTGTTATTCAATACATTATTATTTGGATGTGTATGATAATGATGTTTAATTGATATAAATAATAAATATTACATGATAATGATTCTGTATATATGATATACCATCCAATTATATATTATTTTAATATCAAAATAATGATTTTGTCGCTCGTGCGTACGTGCGGACTATCGTCTCCATGAACGCGATGAGATTCATTCCCCTTCGTATCCATTCAAGAATAATTTTCATTTGATGGTAAAAAATAGTCTTTAAAGACTTAATATAATTATAGATATGAATAATATTCAACCTATCCATAACAAACACGGTTTACGTAACAAAGCATATATAGGAAAACGAATCAGTTAACACCCGAAATGACAATAATACTAAGATATTATTAACAATGTAATGTTAAAAGATCATATATGATATCATATTAATGTATACAATTATTTTATAATTTAATAACAATTATTTCATTATTATACAATAGGTTATCCAACCCTCGACCAAGGAAAAGTACACAGTAAGGTTTAATTTTACAATCTCTTCATTATCAGAGTTTGTTTATACGTAATTATCTACTGGGACCTCTTTATCATCAAAACCCATGTTTCAAAAAAATGTATTCCAAATCATTTTTACTATTTACTAGAATATGATTTAAAGTCATTTATACCCTTGTTTGACTTTTTATTTAATTATTTGAAAGAATCTTTTCGTCGTTTTACCAACAAGGTCCTTTCAACATTTTTGACAAAATTAAGGTAATAATGTTTTTTTAACTTATACGGTGGGTGCAGCTATTTTTCACAATTATAAAATCATTGAATCTTCACTTATAAGATAATAAGAATATTTTCAAAGTAAATGTTTTATTTTATAATTATGTGACTTTTAAATGATTTCAAAAAAGAGGTATTTCTCTCAAATAGTTTTTATTTCATCTATGTCAACATCCTTTGATGGATTTTAAGCTTATTTGATGTTGATTTATTATGATACAAAACTTTTATATTTTATTGAAGGTTTTGGGATATGTCTGACTATGGATGTGTTATTTTTAAACCATTCATGGTTTATGGAGAAAGTATTGACATTTTTTATTCTAGTTTTAATATGAATGTTTATGTTATGTTTAAACCTGTTCATATGAAAAATGCATTGGACTTAGTAAGTGATAGGTACAGCCCGCTATAGCTCCTCAATGCATCGGTATGTCTCATGAGTCAAACTTGTTTCTTGGTAGTAGGCCTTGACAATATCTTATTTGTAGTCTTTGAATAAGGCCTTGACTATGTGGTTATGATAGTCTGGCATTATTCATTCCATCATTATGAAAGTGGATATTGATATTTCATGTGATTATTGACTAGTAGAATATCAATGTGAATAATTAAATGGAATTCTTTCAATTTACTTCTTCCATATTATACTGAAGTTCATGTTAAAAATTATTTTGTTTTAGTTATACATTTCCCTAAATATTTATGCTTAATTATGAATGTTTTTGCTATATTGTTACCCTTACATGGTATCTGAGCTCACCCTTTTCTATGTTTTATTTTTTCAAGGATGTGAAGAATCATTTTATAAATGACCTATAAGGATAGTCTTAGGGGATATGAGGGTGGACTATAGAGACTATGTTGTTGTAGTTTTTCACAGTATGATGTAATGTAAGACTTATGAATGTATCTAGTGTTTCAAAGACTACTAAACTAATCGGTCTTTCAAGACTTGGTCCTTTATGATCTTGCCAATGGTATGTAATAATGCACCAACTCTGGGTAACTAGGGTCGGGGTGTTACAGTTGGTATCAGAGGATGTTAATAAATAACCTTGGAAACTATATTTAGATAATGTATGATTAGAGCACATTACCATAAGATAGACTTTGAGGATTAGTATAGAAGAACTTCATAGAATTTTTGTAATGTATAGATTTTGTGAGTTTTCCAAGAAAATACATCCATGTCCGGAAACGAGCAGGTAGAGGCGGCTCTGGCACAGATATACCTACGGGTAAAACCCGAAAACACCGCTTTGAGCTAGACTCAAAAAGGAACTGGTGCACGAAAATGGTCCCTGCTGTATTCTTGGTTACGACACTCCCAGAGGATATCCTTTGGATAATTCTCATTTTCTTTGCAAATTATTTTTAAGGATTTACGAGTATATATCTTCTCAAAGAAAATATTTTTATGGATTATATCCATAAACTGTTCAATTTATGTTAGGTATTTTACCAGTTTGGAATTATTCATTTCAATTCATAAAATGACCTAGTGTATGCCATTGTATAGAAATGTTGCTCAGTTGAAGGAATGTGAACTCCAGGAAAACGTATGATCCAAAGAGTAAGAAGGATCATATCTTTCATAGTATTATGCCAACATTTAGAATGGAAATAGTCTACCATGTATTCTCAGCATATAAAGAAATCATATTAAGAGTTAATAGGATAAGTAAATAATTCACTGAGTCATATGGCATTGAAGGGAATAAAGAGAAGAAAAGGGTAGAAGAGATAAAGATGGATAAAGGGAAGAGGGAAAAGAAGGATTTTCTAATATGTGATAAATGGAGAATGAATCAGCTTGGTAAATGATTGAAGGGAATGTGAGTTTGTTATAAGTTTTGAGAAAAAGGACACCAAGTACGTGATTGCAAGGGTAAGAAAATGTATTCAAATGTAAAATGCATCATCTGCAAGGCGTTGAGACACTACACGAATCAATGTACAATTCATAAGAGTATAATGCAAATGATGTTATTGGATAATAATCAAGTTATGATACTACCTTATATGAAGAGGAATGACTAGTGTTCTTATGTTGTTGTTATAGAATTATTTAATTTGAGTGTTGTATCAACAGTATATTAGTTTCATGAATTATGGAGATAAATACATATTTTACTACAGTACTATTTTATTGAGGAATTGAGATTATATGGTTTTGAGAAAAGTGACTTAATAGTAAGCTAATTTTTTTTGTAAAATACGTGGTTGAAGGAAATGTATTCCTTAATATAGTCGTAATAATGAGTAGTGATTTTGGAATAAGAGATAGTTGATTTTGGTAATTCAGGATGTTTCAGTGTTTTAGAAGAATTCATGATGAAGGTGTTCACATGTTATTACCTGAAAAAAGCATCCTCATTATGTTTAACTTCCTTAAAAAATTTTATTGAGAGTTTTGATATAAGTATTTTGGATAATTTCAAAGGTTGGAATGGATTAATTTTGAAATTGGATACCATTGTTAAGGTTATTTTTGGATTTCCATAAAAAGAAAAACTCGGAGGTCAGGTGGAAACCCATCGTGTCCAGTGAGGCCGTGATACTTGAAACCACAACCGAAGGGAGACAAGGGTGTATCACCTATCACTGACCCATGTGATGTCCTGGATTGAATAATGTAGTTTTTTTAATGGTTACTGTAGATAAATTATAAATTCATTTTTTGGAACCCTAAACGAATAAGATATATATAATATTTTATTTATTTTCTATTATCATTTAGAGTGAAAGATGAGTTTGTGGTAGAAATTAGTTAAAAGATGGAACTCTACATGTCAAGAATATATATATATATATATTCTATTATTCTATGAAGAAATAAATTCTTAAAATTTATGTAATCCATCTTAAAACTAAAAATATGTTATCCTAATAACTTATGTTTTGTTGAACCGATGATATTTTAATTCATCGTAGATTGATGTCTTTAAGGCCCTCAATTCTACAACTGTTTGTGATTGATGACCTCAATCACTCCCTATAAATATTTAGGTTTTCCTCACATTATGTGTCTCTAATTTTCCCCATGTTTCTCTTAATCGAGATCATAATTTGGTTGTGACTTTTTCATTCCCCTTTTCCTATTATTAAGACTAAATTTTATTAACCCAATTTCCGATGTGGGTTTTCCCACAAAGGGATTTTCTTTTTTCAACCATTTATTTTGGAATGGAAGATCAATTTCAAATTGTGAGGATGCAATTTATTGAAGGAGGGAAGAATGTAACACCCCAAGATTTCATAGTATGTTATTTTTTCAAAGTAATTCAATAACTTTCACTAGACACAACACTGAGTTCACACACACCACGACTTATCAAACTAGTCGTTCAAATGCAGTTATGAATAATATTAACTAAATTTTGAAATTTATAAAATCCTTATAAATGTAGAGTCCATACTATGATTTTCTTAGACTTAATGTAAGAATAAATACATTTTTCAAATAAAAGAATTATTGTTAAAAAAATGTAATTTTACCACCTTTTAATGGAGAAAATTTTTTAAATCCAAAATTTGAAACTTTTATATATTCAATTTGAAAAAAAAACATCAACATTAGAATCGGGAAATTATAATTTAGTTTCAATAAATTTTGGGTGTTTTTCTAATAACTTTAATATTTGGGTGAATAGCGAGAAATAATATATTTTAACTGAAAGAACGTTTTTATCAAAATAATTTATAGTATTAAATTATACATTTCAATGGTTTGGAAGTATTAATAGGTTATATTTTTATGATTTAATCCAATGATGTTCATTGTATGTAATTTTATATTGAAATTGGATATAAAAAACTGTCAGTCTTTCGATAGTTATTATTTCTTAAAAACACGCTTTTTGTTATGACAACGGGAAATAATTTTAAATTAATTTCTTCCACTTATGCATTTTGAATTTAGAAAAATGGATTCAATATTTAGAATCAGTAGGTCCAAATTTTTTAAATAGGTATCTTCTATTTTTAAACATTTTAAATAATTATTTCGGTAAATATTTTATTTACCATGGTTAAAGGGTAAATCCTGTAAATAAGGGTAAAGAAATATTATTATAATAATATTAAATTACCATAAAATTGTCCTATCCCTATTGGGTGATACCTGTACAACCATGGGCCTCGTTGGGTCAATTTTGGGACCCCATGGATCAATTTTAATGTGATAATAACACTTTATATTAATTAAGTTAAAGTAAATACAAAAATGATATAAGCATATAACTTTTAGAAAACGAATTTGTACATAGGGGTATATATGTTATATTTTTTAATATAAATATTAATTAGAAAAATAAAATGATTTCCTAAAAAATAATATTTTATTTATATTTTTTAGAAATTTAGTATTTAAATTTATTTATGACAAAATAATGATGGAGTATTTTCCTTATTAATGATAGAATCATATAATTGGTATTATAAATGTTAAAATTAATATAATTTAAAATTTTTTATGACATCCACTAATTTTATTGGTTAATATGACATGTTAGGATTTCTTAAATGAATTTTTTACAAATTAATAATGTTTTAAGAACTTTAAAAAAATCAATTATTAAATAGTGTCAAAATTGACATAATGGAGTATTTATAACAAATATTATATTATTAATTTTAATTCTATTCCTAAAAATAAAAAGATCGTCCCAATGACTTGGATAAGGTTATATATTTTAATATTTAACCACATGGGGTTCTCGTTCTTTGTTATAGTAAGTTAATTAACCATATAATATAAAAATAGAAAGAGACATGGTAAATGTTAAACTATTTAACTATGAGTTAAATATAAATTATAAGGTTAATATAGTGACCCAAACTTGTCTAAAATCTATAGTATGAAAGGATTTAGACCCCTAACCACATTAGAATCGAAATAGGTCTCTTTGGAGCCATTATAAACTGAATATTAATTTATTATGAAATAATATTTCTATCTTTTCCTAAGGTGCCCCTCAACCCTATTATAAAAAGGCACCCCCTTCTCTATAATTCACACCTTCAAAGACATTTGGCTGAGTCAAAACCTGCCAAAATATCCACTCAACTTCACTCACATCAACCTATAGGCCTTAGTTTGATCATAATGCCAACCTACATAGCCATTTTTATCAAATCAAAAGGAAGAACCCGAATAAGAGGTAATGTTTTCACCACCCTCTTTCAAGTTCCTTTCTTCATCCACTTCTTCATTCATTGTTACTTACAATATAAAAAAATAACTATATTATATTCTATATACTGTGATGTTATTATAAACATGGGACAACTATATTCAGTATTCTATCCATCCTTTGAATGACATGTCACCATACGTGCATACGTACGACTTACCGTCTCCACGTCATGGTGTAATAGTTACTATATACAAGATTATTTGGATGGGTAAGATAATGATGTGTAATTGTTGTAAATAATAAATATAACATGATAATAATTCTGTATATATGATATACCATCCAATTATATTATATTTTAATATCAAAATAATGATATTCTCGCTCGCGCGTACATACGGACTACTGTCTCTACGAACACGATGAGATTCATTCCCCATCAAATCCATTCAAGAATAATTTTCATTTGATGGTTAAAAATAGTGTTTAAAGACCTAATATCATTCTTGATATGAATAAAATACAACCTATCGATAAATATATGGCTTACATAACAAATCATATAAAGTAAAACAAATCATTTAACACCCAAAACAAAGATTAAAATAAGATATTATTAACAAAGAAATGTTAAAAGATCATATATGATATCATATTAATGTATATGATTAGTTTATAATTTAATAACAATTATTGCACCATTATACATGAGTTTAACCTACCCATGATCAAGGAAAAGTATAAGGTAAGGGTTAATTTCACAATCTCTTCATTATCCATGGTTGTTTATACGTAATTATATACTGGGACCTCTTTATCATCCACACCCATGTTTCTTCAAAATGTATTCCAAAACTTCTTTACTATTTACTAGACTATGAGTTAAAGTCATTTATACCTTTGTTTGAGATTTTATAAAATGTTTTGAAAGGAATCTTTCCGTTTTATTCCAAACAAGGTCCTTTTTAACCTTTTCGAAAAAATTATGGTAAGAATGTTTTTTTAACTTATACGGAGGGTGTCACTATTTTATGCCATTATAAAATCGTCGAAGCTTACCTTAAAATCTTATACGAACATTTTCAAATTAAATGTTTTATTTTATCATTATTTTACATTTAAATTATTTCAAAAAAAAGACACATTTCGTTCAAATAGTTTTGATTTAATCTGTGTCAACATCCTTTTATGGATTTTATGATGATTTGATGTTTATTTGTTATTATACAAAACATCCATATTGTATTGAAGGTTTTTTGATATGTTTGACTGTGGATTTTTTATTGTTATACTATTCATGGTTTATGGAGAAAGTATTTACATTTTGTATGCTAGTTTTAATATGAATGTTTATGTTATGTTTAAACCTATTCATATGAGGAATGCATTGGACTTAGTAAGTGACGGGTGGAGCCCTCTATAGCTCTTTGATGCATCGGTTTGTCTCATGAGACAAACTAGTATCATGGCACAAGGCCTTAAAGAGATCTTATTTGAAGTCTTGGCACAAGGCCTTGATTTTGAGGTTATGATAGCCTGGAATTATGCATTCCATCATTATGAAAGTGGTTATTGATATTACATGTGATTATTCGACTAGTAGAATATCCATGTGAATATGTAAATGGAATTATTTCATTTTATTTCTGTCATATTTTTCTGAATTTCATGTTTAAAAGGATTTTTTTATTTATACATTTCCTTAAATGTTTATTCTTGCTTATGATGGTTTCCGCAATATTGTTATCCTTACCGGGAATATAAGCTCACCCCTTTCTATGTATTAATTTTCCCAGGATGTGAAGATGTATTTTATAAATGGCATGCAGGGATAGTATGAGGGGATATGTGTGTGGACTACGGAGACTATGTTGTTGTAGTTTTTTACTTTATGATGTATTGTTAGACTAATGAATGTATCTAGTGTTTCCAAGGATACTAAAATAATCGATATTTTGAGACTTGATCTTTTATGATCATGTCAATGTTATTTAATAATTCACTGACTCTGGGTAACTAGGGTCGGGGTGTTACACTGATAAATGTTCATAGATTATTGATGAAACATTATATCCCAACATTTCTCACTTTGGGCCTGAAGTTGATGATAGCTAGTATAATGTTGTTCCTGGTCATATCTTTTATTACCCAAAAAATTTGTTGATTGTGTCCGGCCATGGGTAATAAATTCTCATTAGAACACTTTTGGCCCGCATTGATGATTTAGGAGTGTAGAGAAATGAATGACTACATGTGCACCCCATCCTATGATATGAACACCAGATGGGGTATCAGTAACTAACTTGTATAGCCTCTTTAGTGAAACAAGGCATGCACATTGAAGGGATCCATGATGTTTCTCAACCATTGTATTTTAGGAAACTGAGAGAGAGTCTAATTCAATATGGTGTTTCAACATTTCTATTAACTTTAAATGACTTTGATATTTGTAATTAGGAAATACATAGGATTTAAAATGGCAAACAATTTTCCATATGTTGAGGAAAATATCATGAATGAAATCTTCTGATATCAATTATAGAATGTTTTATTGTGAGATTTCCAAATGATATAACATGACTGGTATTTCACACATTGCCAATTATTTTCTCATATTCGACATATCTTCCAAATATATTTCTATAAGTTTCAAAACTTGGTCCATCCAGAGTGAATCCTTCTCCATTATTTTATAAAAAACAATAGTATAAGTTATTTTTCGCTTTTCCATATCAAAAGAAAAATGAACCAAGGACGGTTCGAAAAAATGACCTTCTCCTTGGGATGTCTGGTTCAGAATGTATTTCACCTATTAGTAAAAAGGCATCAAACATGACTTGAATTATGTTGGCAAGTTATTCAAGAGAAGAGGGCATTCACACCACTATAATTTCAGTTGGAGAATGATTCTGACAATTCAAAACACTAATACATATAAAACTTTCGTAGTGAATGTCATCATGGGGAGGACGACCATGTTGTACAACATTAAGGGATAAATACACTTTCACCATTGTCTTTTGGCCACATGGAGGGATGTTGAGGCTCTCATCAAGAGATAGTTTCTCTATACTGACCGAGTATTCATGAATAAACACTTAATGATGATGTTTCTAATGGGGAACATCATTATAACTTATACTACTCAAAATTTTAGTATTTGGAGGGAATGATCAAGAATTAAAATAGATAAATGTCTGAGGTCTTCAAGAAATCTTGCATTATGAGGATCTATATTGTAGATTGGACCATTATGTTCTAACTTTGTAGGTGAGACTTCTTCTTAGATTATCTTTTACACATAGTTGGGGACACATGATGGGAGAAGTGGTTATCCTAGGAAGGTGTACATTCCTTCCATGGAGTTGTTATTAGAATTTCCTGATTATCTCTAATTGTAAAGGATGTATGTTCCGGATCTGGTTATCTGAATGATATGGGTAAGTATGGACCATAACCCTCCTGGAATGGAACAATGGTATGTATCTGCTTCGAGATGGAATGCTAACAAGTCATCCCTTGCGGTGGGAAAACATTATGTGTTTGTTACCATGGTACTACTAAAGATTCCATCGTGATATTTTAGAAGGCTTCAAGAATATGGGCATGAATTTTCATCTTTTCATTCACTATTCTTAAAATGAGTTAGGTGACATTAGTGGATGGAATGAGAATATAAGTCTATTTGGTGTTTGGATTAGGTGTATATAACTTCTCCTATTATCCCATTCGTTTTAGTTGATACTGGCATTACTCATGTGTGGGGAAGATATTTGAGTCATCTAAAGGTTTTTCATCAGAGCTTTCAGGCTGACTTCTCCAAGTGCTTCCAAATGAGACTGCCAAGAGGATTGGTGAGTGCATGCTGGTGTATGTTCCAGATTACCAATTGCCACTATATTTGATTGGTGGTTTTCCTTGAATGTATTATTATGTGTCTAATAATTGGATGATATTTTGTTAATTGGTGTATATTCTTGCTCACGGTATTCCACTGGATTTGAATGGCAATAATGGTTGGGTTTTAGCAAACGAGTCTAATGGATGGTGGAATTAATGAAGAAAGGTGAATGTGCTCGTTTTTTGTTATCTACCAAGTTAGATTTATTGACTTATTTAGAAGGTAAAAGGAAAGCGTTTTCTCTTAATTGGACCAATTGATTCAATAGAGGTTTGTCTTGGGTGCCCGAGTCTGAGGGACATGAGCCTAAATGTCATGATCCACCTTCACCAAAAGAAGGGAAGGGACAACAAATTTCTAGGCCCTTCCTTCTTGAAGTAGAGGGAGAGATAACGAACCCTGAAACCCGTCTTCATTAGGTCTTGGATTGGCGACCATCACAAAGGGAATAGAATCTCACACAAAATAGAAGTTATTACCCTTTTCATTTTTATAGGATCGAGAGATAAGATAGCAACCCCAACAATTCCAAAGCAGAATGTTAAGGTGAATCCAAAAGTAACCCATTTCCATATGCATGTTCAACAAAAAATGATACAAGCCACAAAAACTCCAATGTTAAAGTACCAAGAAAAAGGAAAATGACAACAGCAACTGCCCCACGGTCCGAGCTAGTACGGCCCCGCATGATCTTTGATGTCCTCCTGGAAACCTAAAAATAATTTTATACACATAGGGTGAGTATACAAGAACACTCAGTAGGGAAAACAAAAGACTCTCATGCACAAGTGGATAGGAATTCTAATTCCCTATGATAAAAGAAAAAAAACAAAGCACCTAGCAAGGAAAAACTATCCACCCAAGTCTCACTAAGGCACACTCTCAAAATAATGCAGGGAATGTAATGTATAGTAATAGCACATCGATATTTGGGTACCCCGCACCACATTCCCACTGGTTATTGAAGACATCCTATGCATCGAACCAATCCCACCATTCTCGTCGCAGTCCTACTTTAAAACCCCACCTGCACACACCTAGACATAACCTCACAACAATCCCACTACCAAACCCCGCCCGCAGACACATGAGCCATAACCTCGCCGAAGTATCACAACTAAACCCCACCCGCAGACACCTATGCCACAACCACCACATGTAACAACACCCGTAAACACCTGGGTCAGAACAACTATTTCCATGCCCGAAGACACCTGGGCCTCATCCCGAAGAAACTTGGGAAACAAACTGCCCGCAAACACCTGGGCCAACCAGCAAAAATACGCTGATAGAGGATTATTGGGATAATAATGAACTTCAGTCCATCACAACATGCCCGAAGAGTCTTGGGCTGTTCGGAAAATGGAGTAGAAAGGAGCTAATAACCGGCCACTCGAAGGAGTGTTGGGAAGAACACCCTCCCCAGGAAATGGGGTGTTCGGCACTAAAGTGCTCAACTTGGGTGGGACGCGAATAAAAAACATAAAAGCTATAGATATATTTATAGGTAACAAACACTCATCCCAACCTATGGGTTCCAAAACCAAAGCACACACACCCTTGTTAGTATTCATTTATAAAGGAAAGCACAAAACTTGCAGCCAAGTCACAATTAATTCCCAAACCAATTGCCCATTTAACCCATTCTTAGATTCATGTTCAAGGGATCCCATTTAAGTAATATCCTGCACTACTGGGAAACTAACAGGCATAACCACAAATAGGAAAAGGGAAATAGACAAACAACAATTTAAGCATTCACACCCGGTTCTCTTGTAAAGTCACAAAAAAGGGATAAGTGAGATCCATAAAAGTACTGGAACTAAAGGAAACCTCAAAAAGGGATATGTGAGATAATTAGAAGTACTGGAAACAATGTAGAGACCGAGACACAGCCCCGTCCCCGAGTTCGTGTCACAGAAGAGAAACTACAAAGCTTTAGGATCGCAACCAACAACTGCTCCACAATAGAAGATCTCGTCCCCGTTCACATCTTCCCATAAGAACCAGGCAGGACAACACACCCACCACAAAACAGAGTGGAAAACTTCTAGGTTCCAGCACGTCATTCATTAGGATCATCATTCTATTTGTTAATCGGGGTGGTCTGATAGGGATTCTTGTTTTCCTAAACATCCATTTAAACAAGATGAGTTTAGCAGTCTAACCAATTTCCACATTGCAGATATTTAGTCATCAAAAAAGGGAAAGGTTTATTAGTGTGCAAGGAAAGACCACCAATGACCATGATTTTCAGTGAGCATAGGCTCGCACAATTCACAACACATATAATCATAAAAGAGTATAGCTGAACATCGATCACACCCACCCTTCATTCTATAAAGGTCAGTTCATTTTATTCATTATGTTTGGTTTCATCAATCCCCATAGAAACAAAAGCATACCCACCCCACATGATACACTGAATGGAGAGGCGAAGGAAAACCATACTTGATTGATCAATGATTGAAGTTCTTCTCCATGTGCCAAGAACAGTGAAAAGAGTGACTTGCAAGGGAGGGATGTCAGGAACTCCAAACACACTAATAAAAAAAGGAATCTATCCAAGAGGAAGAATAAGGAAGAATAAATTATCATGTGATATATAGATAAGATCCTATTGTTACGGGATATGGTGATTTGAGCGTCTTTAAATTCGGATCCTGGTTCCCCACGCTGTTGGGTGGTTACACACGACAGAATTAATTGTTATTTAGTTCAACATTGAGGTGGTTCCTCGGGATTTCTTGGGTATTAATTTTGTGATTTTAAATGGATTTGAACCACTTGAAAAAAGATAAAAATCCCAAAAGAGGCGTTATGGGAAAAACTGTAGAAGCAAAACCCGACAAGGATGGGTGACACCGATCAGTCGCGCCGATCGGTCGCTCCAATTGGTTGTGTCGATCATTCGCCCTGATCGGTCACCTAGATAGGTCGCACTAATCGGTCTCCCAGATCGGTTACATTCCAAAATGACATCCTAACAGCAAGATGTCACCACTAGGATCTGGAAGTTGGAAAAGGGATGGACTGTGAAGGTCAGGGTCATCACATCAGATACCTCTCAAAGGATTCTCACCCACGAGAATTTAAAACCCGACATGAAGATAAAAGGGGGGGGGGGTCCGAACAATTTCCCTGTAAGAAAAACTGCCCCAAAAGATACTTCTCATGAGTGATCCCGAACAATTAACATCACCATAAAACAAAAGATTAAACTGCCTGGTCATGTGGTGAGGGGTTTCCCTTCCTCCATGTTAAGATACTATCCGCTTTGGGTGGCTCTGACTCACTCGTATAGGTTTAGGCGCATACACTCTAATGTGTCTTAACTAGGGATTAGGTCCTCCCCTCCACACATCTCAGGATACCTCACACACATTCACAGAAAAAGGAAAACAACAGATTCCATAGTTATCAAGGTAAAGAGTTCCATCACAACAAGTTCAAAATAGAAGAAGACAAAACTCAAAACAACTCTGGGTACTGGTCACGCATCTGTGCTTCCCATTCTCTGGTACATTCCTCATGCCCACCATGCCTCCACAATAAAAAAACCAAAGGAATGGTTCGTCCACGAAGCAGCTTCTCCTCATGATCCTTGATCATCACTAGTTGCTCCATGAACGTTGCATCATCTTTGATATCTAGATCTCCCCAGTCAAGGACGTGTGAATCATCGTGCATATACCGACGGAGCTGGGAAACATAGAAGGAATCATGTATCCTTAGTAGCGGTGGTGGTAATTCTAGCTAATAAGCAACTTCTCTGACCCGCTGCAACACTTCGAAAAGTCTGATGAATCTGGGAGAGAGCTTACTTCCCTTGTCGAACGTCCCCTGCCCACGCCAAGGGGAGACCTTCAACAACACGTGGTCCCCGACCTCGAACTCCAAGGGCCTCCTTCTATCATCGACATACAATTTCTGCCATTCCTGAGCCACCTTCATCAACACTCGTATAAGCTTCACCTTCTCCGTCATGCTTTACACCGCCTCTGGTCCAAGGGTGCCTGCCTCTCCGACATCTGTCCAGCACATGGGTGAGCGACATGGCCACCGGTACAAAGCATTGAATGGAGCCATACCAATGGTAGAGTGGTAGCAGTTATTGAAGCATAACTCTACCAGGGGCAAGTGTCGCACACATGATCCCCCAAAATCCAGGACACATGCTCGTAGCATGTCCTCCAACCACTGGATGGTGCGCTATGTCTATCCATCTGTCTGGTGGTAGAAGGCAGTGCAAAGTCATAGTTGGGTGCTAAAAGCACACTGCAACCCTCTCTAGACTCATGAGGTAATCCATGCATTCCTATATAGGACTATGTGCATTATAACTCCATGAAACTGCACCTCCTACTCCACATACATCCATGCTAAGGCATCCACTATGCCCGTATCCTTGATTGCCAGATTGGGGCCCGATTTCGTCAAATGATCCACCACCAATTAGATAGCGTCGTAGCCTCCATGAACCTTGGGTTTTTTCATGACAAATTCCATTGAGATGTCATCCCACTTCCACTTAGGAACATCTAAATACTCCAACACACCGCCCTGAACACAATGATCAGCCTTCACCTGATGACAAACAAGGCACATTTCTACAAACTTTGATACTGCCCGTTTCATCCTGGGCCACCAAAACTATCTCCTCAGACTCTGGTACATCTTGGAAATTCTTGAGTGCCCCGCTATGGGTGATTTGTGGAACTCACTAAATACTTTCTCACGCATCGCCTCTGGAATGAACAACTTCCCTTAGAAAAGCATCTGATTCCGACCATCCTCCACCCATCCTTTCGGAGCATCATCTTGGTTAACTTGGTAACACACCACTTATATTTCTAAGTCTACCCACTGCGACTCCTCTACCTACCATAATAGAGACAATTATACTGTCATCTGATACATGAAACTTCTACCACCATCGATCTTAGCATCTAGGTGTAGGGCAGCCAACTCCTCCATTACCTTCCAAGCATATGCTGACTCTCGAAACGCATCCTTTGGCGACTTCCTGTGCAAGGCATCAGCTACCACATTACCCTTTACCATGGTCTAAGAAATCATTAAGTCATAGTCTAGAAGGAATTCAATCCACCTTCACTGCAGCAAGTTCATTTCCTGCTGAGAGAAGACATACATCAATCTCTTATGATCGGTGAAGACAACGAAGCACTCCCCGATGAGGTAGTGCCGCCACAAATTTAGTGAAAACATGACCTTTTCAAGGTCTAGATCATGGGTGGTATATTTACGCTCATGGGGGCGTAACATCCTAGACCCATAAGAGATCACCCCTTGTTGTTGCATTAACACACATCTAAGGCCTTGCCGTGAATCATCACATGACACCTCATATGATGCCACTTCTTCTGGAAACCTCGGCACTGGGAACTATCCAACTTCTCCTTCAGATAGCTGAAGTCTGCCTTGCACTGCTCATCCCACACAAAATCCTGGTCCTTCTTGGTCAAGGTTGTCAAGGGTGCCGCAACTCAGGAGAAGTTGGGCACGAACCTCCAGTAGTAACCTGTCAGACCAAGGAAACTATGAACCTCTACCATGTTCTTGGGTACAGTCCAAGAAAAAACTACCTCTAACATTGATGGGTCCACTGTTACCCCCTTCTCAGAAACCACGTGCCCAAGGAAATTCACTTCTAACGTCCAAAACTTACACTTGGACAACTTCCCATAGAGTTGGTGCTATCGAAGGACCTCTAAAACCAATATCATGTGCTCATCATGATCCTCCTCTAATATTGAGTTGATGAAGATGTCGTCAATAAATACGACTACGAACCAATCCAGATATTCCTAGAAGATGGAGTTCATGAACCCCATGAACAAAATAGGAGCATTCGTGACACTAAATAGCATGACTAAAAACTTGAAGTGCCCATATATGCTCCTGAAGGTAGTCATTGAGATGTCTCCATTCTTCACCCTCACATGGTGATATCCATACCACATATCGATCTTCAAGAACCAACATGTTCCCTTTAGCTAGACAAAGAGATCATCTTTCCTTGGGAGGGGGTAACGGTTCTTGTCAGTCACATGGTTTAGTCTGCAGTAGTCTATGCACAGCCTGAGACCACCATCCACCTTTATGGAGAATAATACTGGAGAACCCCAAAGTGATGCACTTGGCCAAACAAAACCATTCTTCATCATATTATTAATCTAGATCTGCAACTCCCGCAACTCCGAAGGAGCCATCCGATAGTGGGCCATCGAAATCGGATGAGCATCAGGTTGAAAGACTATCCTGAACACAACATCACATCGATGGGGCAGAGTTGACACCTCTTTAGGGAAGACGTCTATAAAGTCACTGATGATTCCTGGGACTTCCACCGTTTCTGCATCCACCGGCTCCACTGATAGCTCAACCACCATGGAGAGGAGGGGTTCCCCTCGCATGCTGCTTCCCTAGAAACTCCGCTTGCCGATGAAAGTCACCCGTCAGCCATCCAATCCTAAAAAAACCCTTCCTCGGAAGAATTCAATGACATAACATACAGATTACAACTAGTCAATGACTAGGATGATATTGTATGGTTGTATCTGCAACAGTAGAAGATCCCTGACTGACTGATGTGGCCCTATCATCAGTCTGCATTCTCGACAAATATACAACAAGTCGGTCTGATCTCTGACTTGTGTGCTCAGCACCAGGGGTAATGGAAGTCTATAAGAATATAAACCTATAGCATGGTCTATACTAGGAGTAACAAAGGAGTGCAAAGCTCCTGTATCCAACACGGCATACGCAAAGGTACTAAACAATCTAATCGTACCTCAAACGACCTCGGGCCCTGCTGGAACTGCTGCCTCCATGGCGTGCAACTGCCCACGCCCAGATCCTCTGCCTCTTGGCTGTTAGCCAACTCCCCAACCACGCCTAGGATGAGGTCCCTGAGGAGAGCCCTGAGGCCGGCCTCCTCCTACGACGTCTGCCATCAGCAGAGCGGGAGCCTACTGCCCCTACTGCTGCTGCTGAAAGGGCCTAGCTGGGAACTGATACTGCGGAGGTCGGTGCTAGACCTTCCCACCCCCACCGTACTATACTCTATCTAGGAACTGGTTCCGAATGTTCCCATGGTGGCCATAGACGAAGCACCTCAGTCCCGGGCCTGTAGGGAAAAGGCGAGGACCTGGAGACTGGAACTGGAAATACTGCGGCACGTTCCCTGCTGGTCTGAACCTTGAGGGCCCTGATGCTGGAGGCCTACTACTGACAGCCTTCCCCATTGATGATCCCAACTGGATCCCCTCTCGTGACACACCTCCTAGTGTTTGCATCCTCTCCACCCCTTCAGCCTTCTTCTGCACCTCTAAGTATGTCGATAGGGTGAAGGGAGTAACAGTGTACTGAAGAGAAGGTCGGAGTGCCTCCTCTAAACGTCTCACCAGAGACTCATCATCTGGAAAGAGGTCCGGAACGAAGAAGAGGAGATACTTGAACTTGATCCCCAACTCTCTCACTGACATACTCCCCTGCTGGAAGGAGTGTAGCTCCTGCCTCTTCTCAGCCTTCATTGTGGAAGAGAGGAATTCCGCCCATAACTCCTTCTCCAAGTCGTCCCACACAACCTCAACTTCCTTCTTCTCTCCAAGATAAAGAGTCCACCACTGAGGCTCTGCTCCACGCATCTGGCTGATGGCCAAAGGAACCCAATACTATTTTGGAGCCTAAATCAAGACGAAATCAATCACTAGTTCCTCGAGCCAGCTCTCCTTCTCCATATATGAGGTGCTTCCCTCGTACTTCCTGAGGGTCTATCGCTGAAAGGCTCGAAGTGTCTTATTCCACTGATCATCCCCCTCCTCTTGGTCTGTCCTCTACCGATCGACCAAGTCAACCTCATGGTCCTCGATTGCCGGCACTACTCGTGGTCACCTCCCAGGTTCCGTAGCTGCATGGTAAACAAGAAATGCCAAATCCCAAGTAGTGTAGAATATTGTTCTTAAAATTTCCTAGACTTCTTATTTATTTTGAATCCCCAAGACACCCATAAAACATAAGAACACAAGTCATTAAAATGCATGTACCTTTCCTAGGGTCTCTACACTACAATAAGTGTAGCCCCACATGGTCATTCGGTAGGTCCAATGTCCTTGCATCGGATCACGGGGGGGCCTAAAATCATATTTCCTAGTCGGTCTTCCCCAGCCTAATTCATGATCCAAGGTCACCCAACATAGTTTCCCTACCACCCCATGCAATCCTCAGTGTTCCTAACTCTAGACTCCATGCTACCTCTCATCCTTTTCCTCTGATACCATTCTATCATGACACGCCTTCACCAAAAGGAGGGAAGGGATAGAAGATTGCTAGGACATTCCTTCTTTAAGTTGAAGGAGAGATAATGACCCCCAAAACCCACCTTCAATAGGTCCCGGAGTGGTGACCATCACCAAGTGTATAAAATCTCCCACCAAATAGATGGAATTACCCTTTTTATTTTTATAGGACCATGAGATAATATAGAATCCCCAACAATACCGAAGATGAAAGTAAAGGTGAGGCCAAAAGTAACCCATTCCCATATGAATGTTCAACAGTAAGTGATACAAGCCGCAAAAACTCCAAATGTAAAGTACCATGAAAAAGGAAACCGACAACAGCAACTGCCCCAAGGTCCAAGCTAGTACGGTCTCGCATGATCCCTGATGTCCTCCTAGAATCCTGAAAACAATTTTATATACGTAGGGTGAGCATACACGTACACTTAGTAGGGAAAACCAAAAACTATCATGCACAAGTGGAGAGGCATTCTAATTCCCTATGAGAAAAGAAAAAAACCAAAGAACCTAGGAAGGAAAAACTATCCACCTAAGTCTCACCATGGCACACTCCCCAAATAACGCAAGGAAAGTAAATTATAGTAATAGAAAATCAATATTTGGGTACCCCGGTCCACGTTCCCACTGGTTATTGAAGACATTCTATGCATTAAAAAAATCCCTCCATTCTCATCGCAGTTGCACTACTAAACCCCGCCCGCAGACAGCTGGGCCATAATGTCACCGCAGTCCCACTACCAATCCCCGCCTGCAGACACCTGGGCCACAACCACCATGTGTAACCACACTCGCAAACACCTAGGTCAGAACAACCACTACCATGATCGAAGACACTTGGGCCTCATCCCGAAGACAATTTGGAAACAACCTTCCCGCAAACACATGGGACAACCACCGCAACTACCCTGCCTGAAGATTCTTTGGATAATAATGGAATTCATGCCATCACTGCCTACCTGAAGAGTCTTGGGCTATTCAGGAAAGGGAGAAGAAAGGAGCTAATAACCAGCCACTCGTAGGAGTGTTGAGAAAAACACCCTCCCCATGAAATGGGGAGTTCGGCAATAAAGTGATCAACTTGTGTGGGGTGAGAAAAAAACATAAAAGCTACAGATATCTGTATAGGTAACAAACACTCATCCCAACCGAGGGGTACTGAAAAATATGCACAAACACCCTTGTTACTATTCATTCATAAAGGAAAGCACAACACTTGTGGCCAAGTCACAACTCATTCCCAAACCAATTCCCTGTTTAACCCTTTCTTAGCTTCATGTTCAAGTGGTCCCATTTAAGTAATGTCCAGCAGTACTGGGCAACTAACAGACATAACCACACAGAGGAAAAATATAAATAGCCAAATTGCAATTTAAGCATTCACACCTGGTTCTCTTGTAATGTCACAAAAACAAAGGGATAAGTTAGATCCCTCAATGTACTGGAACCAAAGAAACCACAAAAAGGGATAAGTGAGATCCCTTGAAGTACCGGAAACAAATCAGACCCCAATTCAATGCCCCACGTCCCCAAAACTAGGATACAACCATTTCTCAACAGTATAGGACCCCACCTGAGTTCGTGTCACAGTATAGCAACCACACAGCTTCCTGATCACAACCAACAACCATGCCAAAACGGAACATACCATCCCCATTCACATTTTCCCATAAGCACCTGGCATGACAACACACCCACTACAAAATAGAGTGGAAAACATACAGGTTCAATCACATACTTCATTAGGTTCTTCTTTCTGTCTGTTAACCGGGGTGGTCACACAGGGATTCTTGTTTTACTGAATATCCATTTAAACAATCTGATTTTGGGTGACTAACTAATTTCTACGTTACAGTTATTTAGTCATCAAAAAAGGGAAGGGTTTATTATTGAGGAAGGAATGACCACAAACGACCATTATTTTCAGTGAGCATAAGCCCACAAAATTCACAACACATATCAACATAAACGAGTACAACAGAACATTGATCACACCACACTTCATTCTTTAATGGTCCATTCATTATCATCATTATGTTTGGTTTCATCAATCCCCATTGAAACAAAAGCGTACCCACCCCACATGATACACAGAAAGGAGAGGTAAAGGAAAACCCTACATGGTTGATCAAAGATCGATGTTCTAATCCATGTGATAAGAACAGGGTAAAGCACGACATGCAGGGGAGAGGCATCGGGAACTCCAAACACACTAAGAAGAAAAGGATGCCAGCTAAGAAGAAGAATAAAGAAGAAGTAATTACCGTGCGATATATAGATAAGATACTGTTGTTACGGGATAAGGGGATTTGAAAGGATTTAAATTCGGATCGTGGTTCTCCACACGGTTGGGTGGTTACACATGACAGAATTAATTTTTTTTAATTATACATTGAGGAAGTTCATTGGTATTTCTTTGGTATTAATTATGGGATTTTAAGTGGCTTTGAACCACTTGAAAAAAGTTAAAAATCCCAAAAGAGGTGTTATGGGAACAACTGTAGAAGAGAAACCCGACAAGACTGGGTGACACCGATCGGTCGTGCTGATCGGTCGCCCTGATCAGTCGCACTTTGAAATGACGTCCTACCACTGAGACGTCACCCCTAGGATCTGGAATTTGGAAAAGGGATGGATCGTGAGGGTCCAGTTCATCACACAAACAACTAAAGGAAACATCCCCATCATGATGGGGGGTCACTGCCGTATGATTCTGTTGGCGGAGATTGTTGATGGGAGCCCTTAGGAAGGACCCATGAGACTTAGAGATGAGTCCATGATTGGACTCTTTACCACATACTAATAATATGGGAGTGACTGGTTATTGTGTTTTGAGGATAAGGACCAAAAATGGTTGAATATAATGGTTGGAACAACCTATTTATTGACCACTAGACTTTGCAGATCAGATGATCAAGGGTTGTTGTTAACTAGGAGAGCCTATTGGGGAACCTCTAGGGTTCGGATAGTACCATTGTTATAATATTCCAGAACCAACACATTGGGGATCTAGTATTGAAGATGTTTAGTTGGTGATGATGTCCTTCAAGTAGATGAGGATTCAACTAGTATAGTAGTCGAGGAATTCACAGGTGAAAACATTAAGGAATCCATTTGGAAAAAGTTAGTTTTGAGAAAGCATGTCTAATAAAAAATAGAGAACTCCTTTAAAGAAACATGTTTTATATAGACACATGCATGAATGATTCCATTATATGGACTTCCATTATCAATTGATATGGGTTGGAAGATGGGTAATAATATCAACATGGTTATGGATTCTCATATGGCTCACCATTTTTTCGTCTCCTCCTAGGACATGTGTTTTGGTTAGTAATCACTATTTCCATGGAGTTTCAATTGGTTTTATTTATGGAACCAAAGTCATCCAACACTTATTTATCAAAAGGGACCTACATTCCTAGGGCATTTGTTTATTAGGTTTGGGCCTATGATACTTAAGAACATGCATTGGTCGATATTATGGGAGTTCAGAATCATCACAAAATTTTGGGGGGAATTATTACCTACTCTAGGACTCTCTTATATATTTGATATATTTTCATGAATCCTTATTTATTTAAGAAGAATAATGTATATTTCCATTATAATTTACAATAAATAATTAGCATGTGTGAAATTTAGAATCATCCATATGTATTTGAGGTTTTTAATTAATGGAGATATTTTTATGTATTTTAGGTTCTCTGTAAATTTTATAATCCTATATACTATTTGTAGATTATTTTCACCACTGTTATGATGGTACTGGTTTTTAATATAAACAGTGGGGAACTCTGAAATTTATTATTGTCTAGGGAGATGAATGTTTATTTTGATGTTGGGATTTTACCCATAAATGCGCTACCTACACATCCTTGTGAAAGTAATCATAACCCAGGTAGTTAGTATCCACATAAGGGGACATGTCACACATTTTAAGTTTATGTGATAAGGACCTAATATCATAATTTAATGTCATGTGTTAAGTATATCTATGAAGATTGTCTTAGTTAAATATTGGTGTGGGACTTATGCCTAAGTAGACCAAGGAACCTGGAAGAGATATGAATTTCCAATTTGAAATAGACCCTGCTGGTAATATGGCCCTGGGTGAACATTGATTATTTTTTTTATTGGGTTTGAACCTCAATGAGGCTTCCAACATATCCCACTTGAATTAGAATAAAATCCAATGTAGTTCAATGAGTATCGTAGGGGTGTGTTATCCTTTGAGAGAAATAGGGTGGAGATTAATATAAAATATTATTCTTTAGTGATTTAAGGGTTTAATTTGGGGTTTACTCCTATGATGGATGCCTATTTATGGAAGAGATGAGATGGAGGTTGGGCCATTGGATGGCTTCCTACATATTCCAATTTTGATTAGAATTAGAGTTCTCATAGTTTATTTCATGAGGTGTTTTTGAAAATTTTATCATCGTCATATATATCTAAGACCACATTCGTCATGCTCAGTGTGAGAAACAAGAGGATGTGGATAATTCAACAAAGGGACACACACATTTCCTCCTCTGCCAGTGGAAGTTGATGGGCATATGGTGAAGATGGTGGACGAGGGCATGAAGCGATGAACCTTTTAATGTAAGATGACATTAGAGGTCATTGGATCAAGCTCGAATGGCTTGGGTATTACTTTAGGATGGATGCACATAAATTGGTCCTAGTAGGGGAGGGAGATTTTTCTTTTTTCTAAAAGGAAAAGTTTGTCTGAACTATACCATTCCTACTAGTGACCTGAGGCTCTAGGTCTCAAATACGATAAGGGATGGTAATGGACCGAACCCTAATCATCCAAATCGAGAACTCCCAAACATAGTTCCTGGGAGGTAGATCAATGTGAATGTGTATATAAAAACCCATAGACACTCTATGAATCCTAAACCCATAGTAAAACAAATGTGGGAAACCTCTGACTATAGATATAAAAACCCAAATGAGAGACACACTAATGTTCATTTCCCAAGGGTTTGGTAAGTCAAGATGTTTTGGTGGAGGTTTCAACAAAACCCATTTTAGAAAAGGGATCCAATGAAGTGGAATCATTTCCATGAATGACTTGGAAGAAATCTTGATTAAAGGATTTTATAGGCTGAAGGGATATGGTGAATCAAATATGGTCTTCCAGGTATGTATCTGGAACACATGTATGGGTGCACAGGTAGGCTTGGGTGATAAGATGTTTACTTACATGAAAATTATCCTAGATGTTAAAACTTATGTGAGACTTGACCCAAGCCATCAAGATTATTAACCAGTATTCCCAGAAGGGGGTTTCTCCAGTTCTTTTTAGAGGAATGAGTGGCGCATAAGTTTTTTTGATGTAGTGAGGTTGGGTTCTTTAGTGGTGAAAGTGTTATATATTTCAAACACTAAGGGGATTAAGTCTTAGGATACACAATTAATTATTCTACCTTAGGTGTTAATGAACAACCTTGGGGGTTTTGGATGATTTGGGCGATGAACTGTGTCTACAAGAGCTATAATTGTGATTTTTGGAAATTTTTATGTACACATGAATACTCCAGGGGTCTATTTATAGGAAAAAATAGAACAATGGGTGAAAGGAATTTTGTCTCACAAGTTGGTTACATGCCAATATTGTGTCACACATGGGGCCGTGTGTCGTCGGTGACCTTCCTCAACTGGGGTGATTTCAATCGTTTCTATTTTCAAATCATTAAATTATCTAACTATTATCTCCTCATTTTTCTAAGGCATTTCCATTTTTCACTTTATCATCAATGTAATGGAACATAGTGTCAAAAATAACATGTATATTGTATAATATAAACGAGAAGCAATAAGTATGGAATAAGAAAATAGGCAAAGCATTTAATGGATACAATACAGCCAATCCATCAGATATGTTGGTACAGTTTCGTGCAGATCCAAGGAGATCTAAAAATAATCCCAAGTATCACAAAATGTTCATCCAATGTAAGACAATACCTATGAGCTCATCCATGGTGACCCATAAATGATCCCATGTATCACTCGATGCATGGTAACTCTATTACCATCATAGGTATTAGACATAGGAGACCGAGTATCACCCAAGGCCTGGTGTAGCCATATTTCCAAAGGGGATGTCCATGGTTTCTATACATGTGAACTAGTATCAGTCAATAGTATAACAAACTTCATGGGAAGCCCTCACTTGGAACGAAAAAGAATCACTCCCTATATGTCAACATGTAACCCATCAAGAACCTGAGTCCATCCTTGAGTCCTTAATAAGGAACCCATGTTCCCCCTATCCTGTAATAAGTGATCCATATCGACATGGTATATCACATGGCCATAAATATATAAAATTAATCTAAGCCTATAAACATTCATTTAAATTATCAAGAAAAACAATAAATCAATAAAAACCATTGGTGTATTCCCATTCCCATCTGTGGTGATGTATAAGGATTCCAAGTATCATAACATGAGCATCTAACGTAATCCAATACAACTGATCTCATCAAGGGTGACCCCTAAGGTGTCCCAAGTATCACTCGAGGCTTGGTAACTATGACCTCGTCACATGTATCTCACCCAGGGGACCCTGAATCACCTAATTAATGGAGTGGAAATATATCCAATGGGTTTCTCCATAGTCTATTCCATAGGGAATCGATATCACTCATGAGTATAGTAACCATCTTGAAATCCCTCCCCTAGAAAGCCCAAGAATCAGCCCCGGCGTATCAGATCATAATGTTTCAGGCATGTGAGTGATTCCATGATTCCTTAATATGGATTCCACATTCTATCCTAGCCCATGTCAAGAGATACATATCAATTCAGTACATAAACAAGTCATGGTTTAATCATCCTACATATATGTGATCCTTTTAAACAATTAAATTCTCATAATATATTCTCATTAAATTAACTAGAGGTGTGGTGACAAAAACATATTAAATTAAATTTAAAACTAACCCTTTAACATAGGCAAGTACAATACACATCTAGAATAATTATTTCAAATATTACAGTACATTACATTTAGTTAATAAAATAAGGAATGTCACCTGTCATGGTTAAAAGGCACTTAGAGGGTATCACGAAAAAGGGTCATTTACCTACTTGGGAAAATCCATTTAGAAGTCAATCCAAACCCATAGAGTTAGCTTCTCTCAAAAGTAATTTAAGTAGGAGTTTCTCAAACATTTACATAAGAGGTAAAATGGTCAATTAGATATATTAGTAAAGAAAATATCCCTTTACTAGCATGAATAACTTCCATGTACAAGCATGACACAATGTAAACAAGACATCAAATCAAAGGGAAATATCAATGTAATAATCCTAGAAAGAATTAATGTCTAATCATTACTTTTTAGCATATAAGGTAGTGCACCTACAATGGAGTGGTTTTATTATAAAATCATGACATTTTTATTAGCTATTTATTTAATAGGATTTATATTTTTACTCTAAAAATTCTTTCTGATCTAATGAAACACCAAGAAAGTGAAAAATCAACTAATTAATGAATTATTAAATTTTAGGCATAAATGAATGGGATCCTACCATGAATATAATACCAATCCTAGCCAAACACTTTGGAACATGACGCTCTTACTCAAATCTACTCAACACTTTCACACACATACATTATTTTATATATATACCCCATAATCCAATGTACATAATACCCTTAACATGATGGAATATGTACATGGTAGATATATACATATATATACATTTACCTATGTACATGATTGAATGCCTTCAAGGAGTAATGAAGAATTATACATCAATTACTAGGTACTCAAAAATACTGACCTAAAAGGAAAAAATATAGCCGAATTGAACCAATCTGCTTCTCCATTGGTGGTGTATGTTAGAATATGGTCATGGACATCCTGGAAGTCCATTAACATTCCCTAACACACAAAAAAACATAAAAACTATGATTAAACCTAAGACTATGGTTTCATTCAAATTAGGGGGTTGACGAGGAAACAAAAAAATGACCGACTGCTGGAAAATGATGGAAGATGAAGATTTCCTGAGATATTGGACCTAGTATTTTTATTAAATCCAAGGAAAAGGGGTCACATATAGAGAGATCCATTAGGGGATCATGCACAGCTGAGGGCTCATGGGAGGGGGTGCTGCATTACATGAATATAGAGGTGGAGACATTTTGGATTCTAAAATAATAACCTTAATAATAATAATAATAATAAAAAAGACAAAAAAATTATTATTATTATTATGAAAGAATATATTTATTTACTTATTTTACATTTATTCTCACTTAACTCGTTTTTATTTTATTTAAAATATAATTAAATAAATTTTATTAATGTAAAACACCATATGGTTTAATATTGAGGGCCTCATGTTTTCAGACAAACCATGATCCATATTCAGACCTTTCCCTTGTTGATTTTTCATAGAATGTTTCACCAAAAACTCATCGGGGCACCCGAGTAAACTAACAGTCCCTCACCCAACTCCAAAACAAACACATTAATGTATTCCAACTGTTAGAATTATTTTTTGAAACATATACTTACAAACGGTCAATCTAGTAAATGAAAAATAAAAATTTGTTTTCATTTTCATATGGTTCAAAAGCATGGGTTGTTACACCATCGTATGACCTGGATACGTAGACCCCCCATATGAAGCAAGTTAGGTAGGGTTCCCCAGGTTGGGTCCACCTACCCTAACTTTTCTAGGGAACACTTTTATAATAATAAAACTTGGGTATTTATTTGTTCCCCTACACTAGCAGTCAATGTGGCATGCCTAGGTGCTTATAAATATCCAAATCTTTACCCACATGGAATATCTTAATGTATTCTTCAACCAACATAAATTATAGACAAATGTATTTCCAATCATCATTATTTTACACATATATCAAAATTTTGTAGTTTTTTCAACCATCCAAGGATGTTTGCGAGGTGACTTAGGTTGATTGTAAATTTATTTTCGTAGAATTGATGATGGGGATCATTTGTGGTGATTAGAGTATTTTGGTGTCCATTAACACTCACTCTAATATATCTTTCCCTCATTTGGATTGTACTTATCTTGATTGGTGTGTTCCACCCTCTTTAGCTGTGTTCTATTCAATAAGGCATGTATTATCCTTTACGATTCCTGAGATGTGAAATGGATACTATTTGAGATATTTTCCATGATATGTGTTTATTTACATATGGATGGGTTGTGAAGTGATGAATCTTTTCCAATGTACAACACTCTATCCCCTTTAAATAAATCCTATGTGATACTAACAAAATTATTTAATACCACCTTGATTGAGGTAAATTATTTGAAATTTTTGGGATTCCCCTATGAGTTTCACTAATGGTGGGATGATAGATTGAATAGTAAAAGGAAATCCTACCTTGATTGATTAACATACCCTGATGAGGAATGGGTTATCCTTAGTGGATTCTAATTGCAGTGTAGAAGATAGTCCGTGAAGATATGATTCATGGAGAGTTTCCAAACCTTAGAAACCTCGTATTTCATTCGAGATATGACATACAATTGTGATATAAACTTCATATTGTGGGATTTTTAAACCCCGAACATCCATAGTTTCTTGTGAGATATGAACTATTTTATATTGGTGTTATGATGAAACAAAATTCAATATTTCCTTGATAATTATAGTGCTTAACCATATTTGGATTCAATTTTCATTCTCTTATTTACACACTAGTTCTTTAGGATTTGAGATAACATGTTTGGTTTCCTTTTGTTTGTGTTTTTTGGGTATCCTACTAATAATATTTTTTCTCACCTATACATGGGATTTTTTTCCCATAAATGTTGTGTCTGTGTAGATAATGAACATGTTGGAGATAGTCATAATGAATGTTGACCTAGAGATTCTTATTCAAAGCTGATGCATAATGATACTTGTTGACACTTCGTGGATCATGGTGGTTCATTATTGTGGTAGTGGCCATTGTGCCTATAGATCAATCTAGATGTACTAAAAATGAGCAGGATGTACTCAGTTTCCCTTATATACATAATTCAATGAATCATCAACTATATAGTTCCTTTTTTTTCTAATATTGGGATGTGATTTTACATATTGTATCAATCAATCACTTTATATAGTTCATTTGATTTTATATAAATCCTACTAGTGGGTTGGATTTATTTAGCATTGGGATACCTATATATATATATATATAATTAACTCATATTTGCTATGTCCTCTCATTTTTTGTGCTATTCTTACTCAGTTATAGTCATTAGACCTTGTCCTTTTGGTTGTGAGAACAGTGTGGTAGACTCATCTTACATACAACATGGTAGGGGCGCTGGTGTGATGATTCAAGTTGATTATAATTAAATTTAGGTCTCCCTAGAGTAATGTATCCCTACATAGAGGGACTTTGGGTTATATTTATCACTATCCTATTGACTTATGCCTAATCTAGTAAATTGTGGGTTGTCTATCTATCACTCCATGATTTCTCTTGTGGGGATCATTGATTTTATATCCTTTTAATCTGTCATATGATATTGTTTTATATTATTTATACATGAGAAGCATTTGGTTTTGTATACATATTGTTATAATGTTAATTTGGATTAATAAAAAAAGCATTGAGTTGAGTAAAGAGTTACAAAACAATATTTTTTAAACATATAGATTTTTCGAAAGGAATAACATTCAAAATCGAATCACTAGAATCAATAACACATGTAAAGGTAATAAATGAGATAATATAGTGATATTAAATCACCTTAAAAATAATATTTTTCATACTCTTTCAAATTAAATCATATGTCAATACCTTAATCATCTAATCTTTTAGGTCATTCTAAAGGATTGTTCTCTTGAATATCTTGTATAAAAAAGCACATTATAGGTGACCTTAATAGTACTATTTTTCTATTATTAGACATTTATTTGAGCTACAGTTAGCTGGGAGACTTGAATAAGATTGTGATACCGTAAGAATAAATTTATTTGGATCCATATAATGGATTAGGATGAGAAGCTATCTATTCATCCATCTAAGATTGATATATGATATGATTGGGTTTATTCTTTACCTAAATAAATAAGTGGTTATAGGAACACTAAGGAGGATAAAATCCAAGTGAAATATTGATCTTGGATCACAAATGGATATGTCGTATTTTAAAATGGGTCATAATTTTAGTGGGATCCTATGTAGTACCCCCCAGTTTATGGTATGTAACCCTTTCTTGATGATTTTAGTGTTTTTAAAGTTAAGGGTGACGAATGGGAGAGTCAACAGAACTTGGAATGATGTTTTTTTGAAAAAGGAGAAGTAGCAGGGGCAGTGCACGTTTTGTCTAAACCATGTGGCCAAACCATGCGCAGTAGGTCTTTAAAGAAGCAGGTTAAAGTAGAGCATCAGAGACCAGCTGGTATGTTACAATCTTTGTCCATCCCAGTGTGGAAAGGGAATCAAATATCAATGGATTTTGTTACACATCTTCCAATAATGGTCTGGAAAAATGATTCCAATTGGGTGATAGTGGATCGTCTAACCAAGTAGGCCCATTTCTTCATAATTTATGAAACCCATACAGTGGATGATATTTCAAAAATATATATCCGAGAAGTGGTAAAGAGGCATAGTTTTCTAATGTTTATATTCTCAGATAGAGATCCGAGGTTCACATCTTTTTCTAGAAATCATTACAGCAAGCCCTTGGGACTCAATTGATTATGAGCACGGCGTATCATCCTCAAACGGATGGGAAATCTGAGAAGACGATAAAAATGTTGGAAGACATGTTTTGGGATTGTGTAATGGATTTTGGTCTCTCATGGGATGACCATATACCCTTAGTGGAGTTCTCATACAAAAACAACTATCAATACTCGATAGGCATGGCTCTGTTTGAAGCATTGTTTGTGTGCCCTTGTCATTCTCCATTATGCTAGCTAGAAATGGGTGAAAAATCACTAGTCAAACCAAGCCTTGTCCATGAGACAATAGAGTAGATCCCATTGATTAGAAAATTTATGTAGATGGCTCAGAGACGTCAGAAATCTTATGCAGATCACCACCGAGGACTGTTGTCGTTCATTTTGGGTGATCATGTCTTCTTCAGGACTTCTCCAAGGCCTGGACATTGTCATTTCAGGAGGTAGGTAAAGTTATCTCCTAGATACATTCAAACTTTTGAGATACTAGAATGGGTTGGAGAGGTGGCATATTGGATGTAATTACCACCATGGTTCAGTTTTGTGCATTATGTGTACCATGTATCTAAGTTGAAAATGTATCAGCCTGATCCTGACCATGTGATCAGATGGGGTCACATTGAAATATAGCCAGATGATTCATTGGTAAATATCCATATATGGATTGTATATAGGAAAGATAATGTCTTTAGTGTAAAAATCATCGATCTAGTGTGGGTTTTATGGAAGCATGGTCAGATTCATGAAGAGACTTAGGAACGTGAAAGGGAAATTAAAGAGAAGTGACCAGAACTCTTTATGTTGGCTGAAGGTTTTCTACTTTATGAGGATGGAAAGAACAATGGTGGGGATAATTTCGTACCACCAGTTTCTAGTATGTAACCCTTTCTTGATTCTTTTGGTGATTTTAATGTTAAGCAAGATGAATGGGAGCATCGGGAGAACTTTGAATGATGTTTTGTGGAAAAAGGGGAAGTTGCACGAGCGGCGCAGGGTTTGTCTAAACCGGGCATCCAAACCATGCGTAGTAGGTCTTGGAGGTAGAAAATTCATGCACGGTCGACACACATTTTGTCAAACCATGTGGACAAACTGTGCGAGAAGGGTGGTTGAGGCAGTAGCTAATGAACCTTTACTGCATGATTTGGCTAATCGTGCGAGAAAACCGTGTGACCACATAAACGAGATACTATTAAGGTAGATCTCACGCGTTATTGCCTCTAAGTTCCTCATATAAGCAATTAAGAAGACCTAACATGGTATTATGGTTCTCCTAAGGTCAAAAGGGTTCTCCCTTCATTTCTGATGTGATTCAAAGCCTTCTCTTTTGGAATCATAGCCGGATTCTTGGGGTATGTGATCATTCGTGTTTGGTTTCTGAGATCTACATATATCTACATCTCCTCTTATCTCAGTTTCTTAGATCTACACCCGTTATGGGTAGATCTATGTTTTTGGATTCCAAATATGATGATATTGGGTCTTGGTTGTGTTAGGAGAAGAGATCTATGGAGGATCCTTGGTGAATCGGACCGGTTGTCTTGTGCGTTCTCCGTTTGTTATGGTTTTCATCAATACCATTGAGGTAGGAGGCTTCACTCTCAACTCCACTTTATAGAATTGATTGGATTATATTAAAATTGGTTTATTTGAATGTATTTGATTGTGAAAATTATAGAATAAATTTTCATTAGTGAGGATTTATGGTTTTGATTAGATTTGGAAATCGTGGTGAATTGTTGTGCAAAGTGATTTGGATTGTTGAATTTAAAATGTGGGTTTTAAATTATTGATTTGCTGAAATTTTAGATGGTTTGATGAAAAATGGTATTTCAATAAAAATGGTGTTTTATTGATATGGTTTGTGATTGAAAATGACGTTGATGGATTTGGTTTTCAATAAAAAGGGAGTTTTATTGAAATGATTTGGAATTGAAATGGTTAAGCATTGAAATGGTTTGAATTGGTTGAACACACTTGGTTTTTGACATGATGGTTGTGTGTGTTCACAGGAATGTGGGACTGATAAGTGTTAGGAGTCTCCCCCATCAGTGTTGGAATGCCTAGGGTTAAGGCTCTACTACGTCAAACATTCATATTGCATTCGGGACAGATAACAATTTGGGGTTTCCCCCATCAGTGTTGGGATGGAAAAGGGTTAGGGCTCTCCCCAATCAAGCATTCATGTGCATTTGGGTTGGATAATGGTATGATGTCTCCCCCATCCTAGTTAGGATGGATAAGGGTTATGAATTCTCCCCTCTTCATGGTATCATGCATGGTTGGTTGCATGGGTTTTTGGAAGTGGTTGGGTATACCAAAAAGGGACATTGTGAAATGGTTCTAATGTATGTTTGGTTATTTTCCTGGAAAAATAACTTGCTGGAATTTGTTTTTCAATTCATCTTGAAAAGACATTGATTATGAATAGTTTTGGAAACTAGTTTATATTTAGTTGTAAACTTCTTTTGAGAAATGATTTATATAAACGTTTTTTATATAAATGTTACTAAAACTTATATCCTAATTGTGTGAGTAGGGATGTCATTGGGTAAAACCTACAGAGTTTTATACTCACCCCTGCTTTGGCACGTTGGTGCTTTTAATGATTTAGTATTTCGAGACACATGTAAATGTAATGAATCTTATTGCTAGTGGCCTGTAGTGATGCTTGGGAGATGTTTTGGATATTGGAACTTTTTGATTATGGATATTTTGTATCTTTTGAGAGTCTTGAGTAGCTCATCCGTTGTGTACTTTGATGCTTATTTTGGTCTTCCGTTGTTTTGTACATTGATGTAGTTTGATATAAATGAGGTGTTAATTGGTCTATCATTTTTTCATGAATCATATAGTGAATTTTTGGTTATGGTTAGTTTAGGGGTTTATTTATAAAAGGGTAAATCGTCCCCCAACTTATATTTGAATCCCTTAGACATTTATTTCCAGCCTTTGGCTCCTTGGGAATGTCACTTAGGGCCTATTAATGACTCTATGTACTCTCAAGCCTATAATAATTGGTGGGTTATTACATCCTATTTACCAAAATTCTTTTTTAAATGAATGTAAAACATGATACACATCTAATAACAACTTTTTTACATAAATAATTTGAAATATTTATTGATCATGTATTCTTTTCATTATCAATATTTTCCACTAAACCAAAAACTTCAATATAAGGTTACTTAAAAAGGTATATTATTAACACATTTATTTTTCTCTCTTAATTAAGAACAACTATTATGTTTTCTATGAGTTCATGAGTTTTATTATATTATGATTATTGTTTCTATAGTATTGGTATCAAGGCATATCTACTTGATTATGAAATGGGAATGAGATATCTGTGTTTTAGTACACTATTGTCAGTATAAGTGTGTAAAAGATCAACCTATAATTATAACATCATGTTGAGAAGTCCAATAAGGATTCTTTAAATAGAAATTATAAGTTATTGAAACCATAATTTGGTTTCAAGAGTAAGGGTAAATGTTTCTATATGATAGTTTTTTTGGGCTACCTGAAAGGGTTTATGAAACTTTAATAAAATTAAATTTTAGGTATAAATTTTTCAGATATAATTTGTTCAATTTTTAATGGTATATGATACAAAATTTATTGTAACTATATAAAATTTCACTAGTGAGTAATTAATTGATAGATATCATAGTTAATATTCAAATGAATATATAAATATTTTAAATAATTTCATGTATTAAAATTTATCAAACTCATATGGAAATAAAGCATGTTTGTGTAAATATTATTTATCATATATGATATGAGAAGTTTTATATAAATAATTAGTTTTTGTAAACAAAAAAAAATGGTTAATAATATTTTAGATTCCACAACCTGATTGAAAATAATATAAGGACGAATAGAGTTTTTTCTAGGTTAAATGTTTGTAAACATTTGTTTGTTAAAATGAGAGTAAATTTGGTTCCACAACTATTAGTGGAATGTTTTAAGGAATTTTGTATTATTTTTACAATAATACTCTAAAAAAATATATTACCATATATAATATTGATAAAATAATTATTTGTTAAATACTCAGATGATTTAAAATAAGTTTCATTTAGTAACCCCAAAAGGTTTTTTGTATGTTATAATGATATTATAAAATAAGTATAATTTCTAGGAGGAAATTGGTAGTATTTGAACACAGAGAAGTTCAATGTTAATAAATAAAATTTTATTCTGCTCAAAAAATAAACCATATTCTAATTAATATTATATAATTTTTAGGAAATATTGGTAGGTGGGTAATGTAAATATATATATTTGTTACAAAATTATTTCAATGAAAATTTTTATGGGAAAACATCATTTAATGACAATGATGGTAATATTATAATAGTTATATGTAGACAATATTAGTTATTGAAATCATTAAATTTGATGTTGGGATGTTAGGAAGTTTGAATACTTATTCATGGAGTTGAATGTTTGGGACACAATTCTTAATTCGAACAAGTATTCAAAATTAATTTCATTATAGATTTTATTCAATAACTATTTTTGTTAGAGTATTTAACAAACTGTCATATAGATATAAAAAATTATTTAATATATATGTAATGATGGAAAAAACATTATATGATCAAATAATAAAAGATTGACCTCACAGTCTATCATAGATGATTTAATAAGATTGAAAATTATATATGTAGTTGTTTCATTTTATTAATATGTTTTAATAATAAAAATATATCATGTTATATAAAAATAAATGTCAATTTTATTATTATTTTTATGTTAGATATGGATACTGATAAGGTGAAATGATAATTTACTTATTAAAGAACAAATTTGGGTTATACAAAACCAACGTTCATCAGGGATTATTATAAGCTGTGAAGACATATTAAGGTTTGCAAGAGTATATTATTTTATTATGATATAGAATTTTCACAAGAGGAATAAAATAGGTTTTGTGTGCTAGATATCCCATGATGTATTTGACATGTTTCTTCATACAATATTTCTTTGGTATAATAGGAATTCATGATTCATATTTGGATTGACCAATACTATAGGATGTTTAGAAACCTAGAAAGGGGACCTTCATAATATTATAAAATTTTTATGAAATCCTAATGGATTAATTAATAAGGATACTGTTGGGAATGAGATATATAATTTTTTCAGTGGGATATTAACTATTATGAAATTTTCAGATTCATATAATGAGTATGATATATGGTCCATTTATTGAGATAGAATGAGGATGATTTTGACCATCCATAGAAAAGACATGTGATGTGATTTTCAATCAAATGAGGTGAATGTAATGTTTTTTTCTATAAGGTTGAATGATATATGGTGGATTAAATTAATAGGACAATATTTACTTGATTAATTGAGAACGTCTGAATATCTACAAAATATTGACATACATCTTGTACTATGGTTAGTCGATGTGTTGAAAAATTGTATCATAAGAAAATAAATTCGTATATATTTTTTTTGTTTCAAAACATGGTATAAGGATTCAAGTGTTTATTATATATCATGTTATATAACTTTTTATCTATAGTAACATGGAGTCTTTTCTAGTGCTCACTCATTTTTTATATCTGGTAATTCAAGAATTTAAATTCATATTAATGCTACAAAGGCTTTTGGGGTCATAGTTAGTGTGACATAATGAACATAACCATGAAATAATTACACATTTATTTTGAAATATTAAAAAAAAATCCAATTACCATTATTAATTTTTTTATACAAGGATGATATAAAACCCCTTTAGTAATACATTACAAAATATTACTCTTGTACACCCCATAATATTTTTTTTTTCTGAAATGTTTATCCTATAATCATTCAGATAGATTATTATAATAACATTACTCATTACGTGAATCATTTTCTATACATATCCATAAATCATGTAGACATAATTATAAAAATGGATGATCATCTAAAGTGTTGTAAGGGATAAATAAAGATAATTAATATCATTGGACCATCAAATAAAATTAATCTCATGAATATGGAATAGATGTATAAAAGAATATATTGAAAATATATAAAATTATAAAATAGTATTTATATATAAAACCCACTACAATACAAATATCAATAAATTTATATAGGAATATAATGAAATCTCATATGAAAGTTAAATTAGAATAACGTAATCATATTGTTTTCTTACATCATTATATTCATATAAATATTTATAACCCAAAAAATCACCATTATAATGTATTAAAATATTTTATTACTTCAAATATAATTTCATCAAAGATTGAATAATTACATAATTCATTATAAAAATATTAACCATGACCACCCATTATCATATATAGTTTCTATGAAATATAAAATTAATAAATCTAGTAGACGTTTCATTATTCAATCCATTAGTATAATAAACAAAGATTACCGTAATGAGTCCGTGGAAATGGGTTAACCAATAACCTATTAAGAAGATGATTAATAAAAATCTGAACACATGAATGTTTAGTGGAAATATTATATATATTATTTTAACATAATAAAACTTTCATAGAAAAATATTCAGTGATAATTGGAGAAAGAAACTAGATTTCAAACATGAAGGATGAGAGCGAATATATTCCCTTCCAAAAAAAATATGTAATCCCCAACCAAAATCAAAGTACACTGGAAGGTAATTCTATAAAAACATTGATATGGATTCAAATGTTCTGGAGAAGAGAGAGAGAATATCAAATAAGAGTGATCATAAAATAGAGAAAGAAACACCTTGACAGTTATGTAATTCAAAAGTCAAATCCAATGAAAATAATAACATTATAAGGGACTGTGAGTATATTTAATTGAATATAAAATATGATCAAATGGATCAATGTGACAGTATATATATAACAGAATAAATGAAGATTGTGGAATGTGTCTTGACAAAAGTAAATTTAGATGAAAATACCCACACCTCAATTCTTGGATTATTTAATAATACCTTAAATTACAGAATAATATAATTCTATTAATTATTTATTTGATTCATTAAATATTTCAATTTTATTTCATTACATGTATACACATTAATTCAATTATTTAATTATTTTATTCATTTATTGTTTGGATTATTCTCGCATTTTTTTTGAGGTTGGTCGACCCATAATTTCATAATAAATTTGGTATAATGTTAAAATTAGAATATATTTTTAAAAATATTCTATAAGATCTTAAAGTTTCAAGTTATATTTTTTATGTAATTTTAAATGAAAAATATTTCAATTTAAGAATTTAAAGTAGAAATTTAAAAATATTCCTCGATATGTTTTTTTAAATGCGTAAAAATCATTTTAATTGATTACATTTAATGTGAATATTAAAATTAAAATTTTATCATTACCAAATAATACACAATAATTTATTTTCATTTTTATTTAATAGTTAATAAATAAATACAATTTTTTGAAATATTCATGAGGGGATTAGGTGAAAATATAAAACCTCATCATTTAAATAGGTAATGTGAAACCACTGTAGGTGAAAAATGTTTTCTTAATGTTTTAAAAACAAAATAAAGACTAATAAATATTTCTGTGTTTCAAAAAAAACATTATATAAAATTTATAATATCATTTTAAATAAACTATAATGTTTATTTTTGTTAATGACTATGAGAAGAAGATAATTTAAAAGAAAAATACATGGATTTTAAAACCTATATTTTCACATAGTAACTTCTTATGAAAAGTGATCATTGAGAGATAATGAATGATAAATAAAAAATAGGGTAAAAATGGCATTAACAACATGTAATTAATATCATGTAATACAAATAAGATATGGTGTAATATAGTTTTTTGAAAAATAGTCTTAAATAAGAATGGATAGAGTGACATGGGAACCCCGGCCATAGTGCTATATTCATATCCTTTGTATTGAGTATAAGGAATTCAAAGGAGGGACATTTTGATAGATTAAAGAATTTGTAAAATTTAAAGTGTAGTCTATAGAGATATTTGGGCATAATATTCTGGGAAAATAAAAAATTTACATGTTTTTTGGAAATGTTCAATAAGTTCCATTTTAACAGCAAGATTCGATGACATTTTTAGACATATTAAATCTTTAGGGGGTAATAATGTAATTATTTAAATGTAAATTGTATTATAATTGGAAAAGTACATATTGTTTTGTGTATATATTATCCTCATTTGTGTCATGATTTGTTTTAAATAATTATTTTATGGATTTATACATAATTTATAATATAAAATCCCATTTACGGTGATTTTAAAGTTCATCTTGTATGTTGAGATTAAAAAAATCAAAAAAGATAGAGATTTCATGTTTTAATATTTATATAATTTCTAAAAATTAATAATTATCCATAAAATTAATGGGAGACACTAATTCATATAAAAATTGGAATTTTAAATATTTTTAAATCCATTTATTTTAACATTTCAAACATATTGTAAACAGTTTTTAGATATTATGTAATGATTTAGGATAATTATAATATTTTTTATCTTTAAAAGTAAAATTTTACCAATGAAAAAAATTATTATTAAACATTAATATACTATAAAATCATCCATATCTCAACTTATTTTCACTCTTATCATGATATTATTTTTAATATAATGATTTTTACTTTTAATTTGTTGAGAAAACAGTGAGTGTGAATTTTAATATTTATCATGAAATAAAAATTATTATATATATATATATTTATAATATTTTTTGTAACCTAACATTTAATACACATTACATTGGAGTATATAATGTTATAAATCATTTTAAAACATGATATATTAATAATAATTAAATTTCCATTTTGCACGAAAACATATATTTTAAAAGGAGTTCAAATGTTTAAATCAATATCGAACCATTTAAAGTTCACCTTTTTTTATTTTGAAAATTTTATATTTTTTATCATAATTACATTAATACATACATTTGTTTCTAAAATTTTCTATATATGTATTGATATAAATCTGATAATGAGAAGGAAAATCCAAGATAAACTCAAATTCTTATTTTAAAAGGAGTTTAAGTGCATTATGTAAAATATAACTACTTGAAATCCTTACATTGAATTCATTAATTGATTATTTAAATATATTGATTATTTTATGTGTTTTATATATTTTTTTTTGTGTTATAAAACACTCTAGAATAATTTTTAATAAGCGGTTGTAACATTATATTGCAACATAACCGAATATATTTTTAAAGGAATTTAACATTATTAATCCCCCTCCAATCAAATGGAATTTGAATAAAAATATTTTTTCTTAGAATATTCAGATATATTCATTATATTTATATATTTTTATAAAATATTCTAGATATATATAAAATAATATGTATTATAATTCAATATTAAATCGAACTCTTATTTTTTTAATAGAATCCAAACAGAAATGTATCACTCAACATATAAGAAATATTAATTTGAATATTTTCTATAAAAATAAATACAGTAAAAATGTAAAAACATATATTAAAAGTAAAATATTATTTAAAATATTTTATTATAAATATTTTTCAAAAATAATGAATATATATTACATTTATTACTTACAATCAGTTCATATTTTTATGAATATATAAAAACTGTTGTTCAATTTTTTTAACATAAATATACAAAATAAAAACAAAATTTTATTAAAATAATCCATTAATATTAAATATTAAAATTTAGTATAAAACTGAAAATATGTTACATTAAAATATTTATTGAAAAAAAACAGATGTTTCATGTTCATATAATAAAACTATTATCTCATATTGTGTCATATGTATTTAAAAAACTATTATAAAAATTAGTATATATATAAATATATACGATTATCATAAATATCCATTTATTAATTATTTATTAATCATATATTTCTTTCAATTGATCTAAATTTAAAATTGCGAAAAATAAATATACATAGCCATTTAGTAAAACATATTTTCTAACATGAAATAAAAATAAATGTTATTTTTATATAAAATAGGTATTTAATTGATCATAGAATTAATACCCAACATATTTTTTAGATTAAATAATCATAAAATCAAATATCATATAATCTATTTCTACAATAGGTACCATAGAAATTTTATAATGGCTACACAAAGTAGTTATATTATTCCTATATATAAACATACTTCTCTATAAAGCATTCATCATATTCTGTCAATTTATTATGAAAATTACATTCATAGTTATATATGTTTTAATTAATTCAATAGTTATATTTAGTGATAAAATTGTCTATAGGTACAGAAATAGCAAATACATTAAGGTTTCATGGTTTTTATTTCATTGTTTTTATTATCATATTATAATGGCATTGATCTTATGGAGTGTAATAATCCATCAATGGTAATGTTTGTATGATATTGAAATAAAATATTGATACTTCCATTTGTTGTGTGTTATATTAGATATAATATAACTTATTTCAATAAACATATAATTTATGAAAATTTAATACAAACTAGATCCCATGTTATTACAATCTCCCCCATTAAGAAATTTCATCCTTAAAATTATACTCCTTTAAAAAATAAAATGAAACATCACAACTCTATAGTTATTTTAAACATTTAATATTATTCATCAATTATATAAAGCATTTCTAAATTGTTAACCAATATTGTTGTTAAATACTATAAAACCTTGTTCATATAATCAAATATATAAATAATGTCCTAAAATTTATCAATCCCAATATATTCAGTAATCCTATATGATTAACTATTATGAAAAAAATAATAGCATTACCAAAATAAATAATTCTCATTTTTTCATCATTTCGGTGGAGTAAGCTTATATGAAGTGAAACAATACATTAATATGTTTTCAAAATCAACTAATTTTTTTTCATATAAAAATAGGGCAAAAAATTAGGAAAATAATTAAACGACATTGAAAACATTGTATGCATTTCATATAGTTTAAAAAATTCTAAATGAATTTATTTCTATAAAATAACATGATAGATTTAGATTCTAATATTTCAAAACATGGTTCATTTAAATCATTAGAAGTATTTCAAAAAAATTTAAAAAATAAAAGTAAATACATATATGCTGCTAAACGATCTTCCTTATTTGTAGCTTCTTTAAAATCATTATGTTATGTATACTCACATGATATTGTTAAAAATTAATAAATTCCATGATGAAACATTCTATATAGAGAGATATTAAAAAATTATACTTTATAATTTGACAATAAAAAATTCATGAACCATGAAAATATCTATAAAAAATTTTGAGTTTGATATATCATATAACTCCATTCAAGTGACTTGAATTTTGGGAACAATGTTGAAATAACATGAACAATATTTGTAAATAATGATTCCAATTTAACCTAATGGGAATGATGATAAAATAGTATGTTATCTTCTATCATCTATCTAGAAAAAATTTATATTGTTAAATTAAAAAATAATCGTTTTAATCTCAAAATTTTTTCATATAAACAATAATGTAATGAATAATTCCTAAATACAAAATCAAATAAGTTTCTTGAAAAATTTTGTTTTCATAAAATAAACATAAATGTTTCCTATTTTATTTAAATATATGATCTATAATCCATAAATATTAAAAATATTTTCTACATATTTTATCCAAAATTATAAATCTAAATTTCATTAAACATTAATCATATATGTTCTAAAAATGTATTTATATTTTCCGAAAATAAGTATAATCACCTAATAAATCTAACTCATATGTTTATGTATGTATTCTCACTTAGTAACCCTAAACAATATATTATCCCCTAAGGTTTTCTAAATCATTTAAATAATACTCCTACAACAACATAATTTCCCTGACCCTATACCAATTCGAATCCCTCTAGTTCATGTAGTAAAGATGAGGGTGACCCCAGAAGACTTCCTCTAATATATTGTTGATTCTATAATAGAACTAAGAGTGTAATCATATATATATGGGATTATGTTCCATTAAAAATACCATGAATATAAATTGAAATTACCATAAAACTCTATCATAAATATGAATGAACCACCATCCCACAACACATATATATGTCCTACAAATAAAAATTATAAAATAACAATAATAGGTAAAGGAGATGGTGAATGAAAGGTGAATGTTCTTTATTTTGATAAAACAATGTTAAATAAACAACTGCAAACTTAATTTTTTTGTATGCATTCGTAAGAGAAAAATATGACTCTTCATGATATTTTTGATTAGTTTATTGTGGTAAATAAAATTTCCAAGAGAAATAAATCTAAAATCACAGGAAGACATCATATAAGTTATAGAATTATCATAGATTTCATATTTGAGATTAAGGAATCCAAGGGGAAGTTGAGATAGGAAGAACAAATAAAAAATCTAAAAGAAGTCAACAAACATATTAAATAAATAATAGGATGAAAGAAAGTCGAGAAACATGTTATTCATGTGCTAGGGAAAAATATTATGATGATAACCAATAGAGATAGAATGAATTATACCGAAATCAAGATCGAGTTAGGGAACCATCTCTTGTGATAAAAGAGGCAGTTTGGTAGTAAAAAACAACATGAATAGAATGTACATGTGAAGAAGCACGTACCAGAAGGACCACAGAACACCGTGATAGGGAAGGGGTGAATCATGGTGTCAATTGTTTTTTAATGTTATGGATCCTATTCTCACATTGATAGGAACTTGTTAAATCATTCAAATAAATGAAAGCAGGGAGATGACACATCACTTTTATGTGGTTCACTAAAAAGGGCTACCTCAAAGGAAAATAGACCGACTGTGTTTTGGTCAAACCTAAATCCACTAATCATTACAAGTTTTAGGATTACAATATTTTTTCGTAGACACGTTTTTCCAAGAACAATGCCTTTACAAGGTTCTAGGATAACTCATTGCGTTCCTCAGATCACTTCCGTCAACTCCCTTAGCTCACTTCCTTGAGAGAAGTCAAACTCATTTTATTGACAAGAAGGCCTCTTCAATAGATTTGCATTGATGTATTTGTCTCTGATCATCATGAGAGACATCTTTCATCGATGTCCTTCATTGTTTCACTTCAAATAACTGATCACACACAATGTATATTCAAAAGCCTATCAGATTCATAACACCAAATTTGCATGCAATACCCCAACTTTGGCACTAGAATTGGGAATTTTCGCGAATGTAAATTTCTCAGAAAACCTAATTTCTGCACAAACCATATCTTTCGGGCACCTGCACTGAAGGGTTTACATAGCATTTTTAGATTAAAGGAACACCTTGCGCATAGGATTGACCCACTTCCAATATTCTGTGTGCAAATATTTCATGCGATAAATTATCCATATTTTCTTTGGAAAATTCTTAATTCTTCTTTGGGGATAGCCACTTATTTATAGGTCCTTAATGACCCTATATGCAAGATCTTGACACGTCTTGGAAGGTTCACCCAAGAATCTTCAGAAGCACGCAAAACCACCTTTGATGTCACATTGGTTGCACAAACCCTTTCAAACAACATCATCTTCCATGTATTTCATGACTTTTCCATTTTTCAACATTATGATCCTGAAACATGTCTTGCATGCAATTTCCAATAACACCATCAATATTGCATGAAAAAACCAATATTTCCCACACACTTCAAGTCTTTTGTGCACATTCCTTTACCAAAAAAATGTTTATCAATTTTCCAATTCTTTTCCCCAAATATTTAGAAAACACTGGAGAACTACACCACATTCCATACTAGTTCAGATCAAATTATATGAACCCTTTCTATGTAATCTCCCTGATATTCCATGAATGGGATTATAATAAAAAAATATGAACAAACCTATGTATATCGACAAAAAACACAAACCAGACTCCTTTCCAGTAAATAATAACCTTGTTTCCAACAATCTACACCTTGGGGTTTGTTGGCAATCACCAGATTAATTCAACAGAGCACCAGCCCCAAGAAAACTTGAAATAAAAGAATCAAATCAGACAAAACTCTATGTCTACATGAGAAATGATCGGTATAGAAAACAAGATACAAGACATGAATTGTGTTCCCATGAGTATAAATTAATTCTCTATCTATTTCTTCATAGCACTGCAAATTTTCCTCCCTTGACTATTCCCTCCATCTTTAGAAACAATTCTCTCTATATTCTTTAATCTAGAGACATGAATTATTTCCATTTATCCCCCATTGTCAAGAAACCCAAAGATGGATAATCATTCATTGTAGATCTCATAACATTCAATCCGTGGATCGTATCTCCCCCATACACTTAAAATACTTCCACAAAACATAGTAAAATAGTTAAAAACTGGGGAGAGGTGACAATCATAACCTCCTTATGCACTAGGAGGTGATTTAACACTGATGTTAAACTAATGTTTCTCAAATGCAGCTGCTGACAGTGGCATGGTCAAGATATCATCCATTTGATCATTAGTTCCAAATGATCCATTCTAATCATGCATTTCTCATATTTTTCTTGGATAATGTGATATTTGATTTAAATTTGTTTTGTACCATAAATATGAAAAATAATCTTTCTATGATCAATTTTACTCTTGTTATCGCAATAAAATACCATTGATTGAATCACCTCATCACAAATATCTATCATTTGTTGCTTCATCCATAGTAGTTGAGTGCATGCCTTTGTAGTGGAGATATTATCATCTTTATTAGTACTACGAGAAGTACTTTCCTGTTTCTTTCACAACCAACCAACACATTGTCTTCCAATATAGAATGATCCACCCCTAGTGGACATTCTATCAAATATATATATCTATCCCATTCTACATTAGAAAATGATGATAATTCACTTTTCCTTCCTTCAGAAAATTATAAGCCACAATTTCCAGTACCTTGAATATACCTGATTATTCTTTTTACTACAGTCATATGTTCTTCACATGGATTACTCTAGAATTGGGCTGCTAAGGATGTTGAAAATAAATTTTTTTTGTTGTGTTGGTGTTAGGTAAAATAAGCTCTCAATGATCCTTATGTACATTGTGGGATCTACAATTGTCTCATTCTCATGCTTCCCATGTTTGGATCCAACTGTACTTAGAGTTTACATTAGTTTTGAGTCATAGATATTAAATTTCTTTAGCACCTCTCTTGCATGATTTTCCTGAGAAATGAACATGTAATCCTTCTTTTGAATTACCAAAATCCCCAATAAATATGTGAGCTCCCCAATCATAGACATTTCAAATTCCAATTTCATGTTATTGGGGAATTCATCTCCTGATTTATGCATGCTACCACCGAATATATTTTCAACAATGTAAACTAGAACCATGAAATGATATTTGAAATAATTATTCATAGAGAGATTGTGATACAATCCTCCTCTCTTGAATTTTAGAATTGTGAGATAAGAATATATCTGGGAGTACCATGCATGTGGTTCCTATTTCAAGCAATAAAGTGATTTCTTTAGTTTGGAAGCCATTGTTTCATCAGAACAAAGAATAAAACCCATTGTTGTTCAATGTAGACTTCTTCTTCAAGAACACCATTCAAGAATGTCGTCTTGACATCAATTTGATATACTTTATATCCTCTTTTGAGTTCCATGGATAGAATAAGCCTCATTGACTACAGTCTAGCCACTAGGGAAAAGGTTTCTTTAACATCCACACCTTCAATCAGAGAATATAATTTATTTTCCAATCATTCCTCTCTTCAAATAACACTTCCATGCTCATGAAACATGTTTTTGAAGATCCATTTTGTACCTATCACATTGTGACCTTCGAGTATCTTGACTAGATCTCATGTCTTATTCTTGTCAAACTGATCTCACTCTTCCTTCATATCATTCACCCAAGATTCATCCTTTCATGCTTCTTCAAATGAGGATGGTTCCACAACTCATATAAATGAATATTGTGTGTTATTCCTCGTCATCCTTATTTGTGTAGGTGCACTCCTATCTCAAATAATGTGGGATGGATAAATCTCAACTCATTGATTTCTCTAATGAGGTGTAGTCCCATTCTCTCCGTCCAAGGTTCAATCTTAAGATTCATCATCTGAGAAACATCATTATGTGACTACTTAATGTTTTTGACACCTTCCTCTATTATTATATTTTTATTTACTCTATGTTCAATTTCTTCCTCTCTTTCTATCACATCTTCATATGATATCCTTGAGGAATTTTTGGTTTTCTCTTCAATGATCTTAAAATCTGCACTTTCCAAAATCCTTCATATGTGATTATTGAAACACTGGTAGGATTTTCTATTCATTGAGTATCCAAGGAAAATTCCTTCATCTACATTTTCACCATACATCCCTTGATTTCTTACTTTTTTATCTTCTAAAGAATTTACATCCAAAAACATGAAATTATTTCAGAAAGGGATTACTTCCATGAAAAAATTCATATACTATATTCATCTCACCCAGATAAAGACCTGTTCAATTTTGAATATACACTGCATCATGAATGGCCTTTTCCAGTAATGTCATGGAATATGACTCTCAATAAACACGGTTATTTCCATGTTTTTCACTTATCGATTCATGTTCTCAATCAACTCTATTTTATTGTGGAGTTATAACTGAAGCTACTTCATGTTGAATCCCATGCTTCTCTAGGTAATTTTCAAATTCAATTGACATGTATTTCCCACTATTGTTAGATCACAACACTTTAATTTTTCATCCAGTATCATTCTCAGTGATTCGATGATTTGTTTTCTTGAAATCAAACACATGTCATTTACTGTTTATAACCATTACACATTCCATTATACTATAATCATATATGAAAAAATGAAGTACCTTTCTCCATGAGTTTCAGCAACATTTATCAGGGAACATAAGTCTGTATGAATGAGATCACGAAGGTGAGATGCCCTTTTCTTCATTGGACGATATGAATTGCAGACCAGATTCCCCCAAATGAAAGAATCACAATAATATTCACATTAATGCTTCATATTTTGAATGTCTATGAAAATATTCTAATTTGATATTTTCTCCATTTCTTCTCGATTGATGTGCCTCAATCAATGATTCCATAGGTTATTTTCTTCCTCTATTGTTATGTAGGAATAGTTTTCTTTACTATCCACCTAATAGAGGTTTCCTTCTGTTATGCATCCTTCATAAGTGAATTTATTTTCTTTCCCTTGATAGTACATATTTTTTTGATTAAATGTAACTATAAGTCCTGAGTTATAGAGTTGAACAACACTGAGAAGATTATGACGTAGGCTATCTTCATAATGGACTTCATTTTTATTTATCTCTCCATTAGCTAGTTAATTACTTCCCCTACCTTTGATTTATAGAACTCCATCATTACCAAAATGTACTATTCTATTGACCCTCCTATTGACATTTGTTAAGAGTTCTACATTACCTATCATATGATATGAACAACCACTATCAAGAATCCATGATATGATTCTTTTTTTTTTCTTTGAGGGATACCTCTGCAAGTTTGGATTTCTCAATTTTCTTATTTTCTAACCGTGAGACATTAGACTGAGTATAGGACACTGACAGCCTTTCAATTCTTTCTTCAGTGTACATGGGTTCTGTATAGTTGAATTCTTCTTCTAGATGAGTAAACCTATTTGTAAGGGAACCAATGTCTTGTTGACGAATATTGACTTGTCTCGGAATCCAGAATGAGGTTTCCATATCCCCCATCTCCCTGTAATCAATGGCATTATGACCAAATTTTCGAACAACAAAACCATATCCATAGAAATTGTTTCATTTAAAAGAATTAGGATATGAAATTGTTCTTTTTTTGAACTCGCATCTCTTCTTCTTTCAAATAGATTCTTTCCTCTACATAATAAGACATGTTATGACCCAGATATCCACTAAACTAACACTTCCTGAGAGGAAATTTCTTCTCCCTTATTTTTATCCTCATTCCATATACTCTTGGAAAGTAGTTTCACTACCTATTGTTCTATGAGCCATGAGGATAGACTTCTATTCTAATTTTATATTGAATTGGGGGTTTCTTTTTCATCACATCAGGTGATTTTTCCAAATCGCCAACTTTAATATTGAATTCATTTTGGTCACCTTTATTTGCAATATTTGACGATTCTTCAACACAACCGACTCCAATATTTCTCATATAGTAAAGTATTTTATAATACAAAAAATATTTTCAACTCCATTAGATCCACGTTTTTCTTTCTCCAATAGCTCGTCATCTAAGAATTTTACAAACTATGTTTTCACCCTTGATTTTTTTGAAATTTATTCACTCTCATGTTTTCCCCTAAGACTAAAAACATCCTCTTCACGACCCTCAATAGTCTTGATCTTTCCTTCTGTTCTAGTGGTGAGATCATTGATGACCTTTTCCTGATCTTCAATTCTCAGCTTTAGATCCACTACATCATCAGTGCTTTCATGGATTAAAGACTACACATGATAAAATTATCTAAGTCATTTAATTTCATCTTTGAGCTGATAAAAATAATCAGATGACTCTTCTACATTTGATTTCCACTTATTTAAACGCTTACATTTGATCTTAAGGGTAGTAACTGAATATTTATGTTGCATCTTGGGATTGGCCTTAGTTTCCAACTGATTGTCTCCACCATTATCTCTTAATGGTTCTAATTTTTCAATATTGTCCATCATGGAATCATGGTTTCCAATTTTAAATTATGGTTCTTCTACTTCATAGAATTCAATATCACCATCTTAAAATTCATAGATAAAATCCTTCTTCTATAATTTCATTATATATTTGAATTCTCCCTTTTTGAAAAACCATTTTTGAGGATTATCAATGTTCTCAACTTCACTATCTTCATCACTAAAACATCTTAAGCAATGAGAGGCAATGTGCCCATGTTTTCAACAATGAAATCAAAAAAGATGTAACTTCCCTTTTAATTTCCCATATCCCTTTTAGAACATATTTGAAATGAGTTAAATAATTTCATTTTCCTCATCATATTCACCACTACTATATTTTGAAATTTTCAATTTCTCCATGGCATTGAACTCAATTTCCTTGCTCACTCAAGTCGTCACATCTTCTATCTTGACTCTTATTTCATATGCCACCAGGCTTCTCATAATATCATCCAGATAAAGTTAGGAAATATCTACTTCCTCAAGGGATAAAGACTTTGCATTGTACCGGGGTGGAAGTATTCTTATTATTATATTTACAATATCAATGTAATTTACTTCTTCGTCGAGACCCTGAATTTCTCCATCCACATTAGTAATTTGATTAAAGAAGTAGTCTGCATTATCATCAGGATGAATCGTCGGATCATGAAACCTATTGTCAAAGACTTTTAGTTTGACATCCTTCACATTTCTTTCTCCTATATAAATATTTTCAATTTTATTCCACATGGATTTTGATAAGGTGAAACTCATCACCATTAAATAGATCTGATCAGAAAGGGGTGCGGTTAGTGCATTCTATGATTTAGCATCTACATCAAGAATTTTCTTCTCTACGTCAGTCATAAAAAGTCATGTTGGATCAGTGAATTGTATTCCTTAAACAGTAGAAAATATGACTTACATTCTAAGAGATCTTAGATGAGATATCATCCGCTTCTTACAAATCTAGAAATTAATTCCATAGATGAGGGGGACTCACCGAAAATTTTCTGAATTATCCATAACAGTATAAGATAGATCAAAAACCGGTGAACCTCGAACTGATACCACTTAAAGGACACCAGAACACCCAGAGAGGGGAGGGGTGAATCAAGGTGACAAGTTTTTCTTTTTAAAATTGTGGATCTTGTTCCAACATTGGTAGGAACATGTTAAATTTTTCAAAAAAAATTAAAGTAGGGAGATGACACAACACTTTTATTTGGTTCATAGAAAAGGGTAACATCCACAGAGCATATGCCAATAGTGTGTCGGCCATAACTAAATCTACTAATCTTTACATGTTGGAGAATTAAAATAATTGTTCCCAAAAAATTTTTGCTAGGAACACTACCATTAAAAGGTTCAGGGATAGCTCACTGCGTCCCTTGGATCACTTCAGTCAAGTCCTCCTAGATCACTTCCTTGTGAGAAGTCAAATATAGTTTATCGAATTGAAGTTACCTTTAATAGATTTTAATTGAATTCTTTTTCTATGTTCAGAATGAGACATGACTTGCATCTATGTCGTGGATTGATGCAATTAATATCACTTATCACACACATTGGATATTCAAAATCGTATCAGATGCATAACACCACACTTGCTTGCAATACCCCAACTTGCATGCTAGATTTTGGAATTGTCAGGAAAGACGTCTTTTGAGCAACACCTAATTTTTGGGTAACCCTTATCCTTCATGAACATTCACCAAAGGGTCCACTAGGTCTTTTAATACTAAAGGAACACCCATCACACAAGATTGACCCTCTTCCAATCTATCATGTGAAAATAATTCTCGCTTATAATTAACTAAATTTTTGTCGAAAATTATTTATTCATCCTTGGGGGTAGCCACATATTTATAGGCACTTGATGACCCTGTGTGATAGATACCAACACATCAGGGTTGGTGAACATAGAATTCCTCTTGAGCATGCAAAATCCCTTTTGACGTCACATGGGGCACGCAAACCCTTTCATGCAACATCACATTCCACACAGTTCACGACTTTTCCATTTTGCGATGTTCTAATCCTAAAACATGTATTTCATGAAAGATCCAATAACACCTTCAATATTGCACAAAAAAACCAATCTTTCACACACACTTCAAATCTTTCACGCACCTACCTTTTCCAAGAACACGTTTCGCCATTTTCTGATTTTCGGCCCTAAAAATTTGGCAAACAATAGAGAAAATCACCACCTTTAATACTACTTCAGATCAATCTATATGTCCCCTTTCCCTGTAATCACACTGATCATCCATTAAAGGGTTGATAATAAGAATCGCAAAACATGAACAACCTAATCTATGCTGACAAAAAAACAGAAACCAAACTCTTTTTCTAGCAAAGAACAACCTTGGTTCCGATAGTGCCATGATGGAATAATATCCCTTGCAAGACATGGGTTGCAATGATGTCCACAAAGGAGAAAACTACCCATATTAATGGATTTATGTTGATAAATATATGATATTTCAAACCTATGTAGGTACTCTTTTATGCTATGGGTATTTTTATGGTCCCCTCTTAAATATGTTATCACGTGTGAATGTAATTATGTAATATCTCATAGCCTTATTGAGACATTAACATCTCTCTTACCACTAATATTATTATAATAGAAGAGGATGAAATGAAATTTGGTGGTAGAAACTCCTCAACAGCTCATATATCATAACTACTATGGCCAAAATCAATCTCCCATAACCTCATAGAAACCATAAAAATACTATATATATATATATATATGTTTGTTTGTGTTCTAGTGAGCATACATGTGTATTTTGAGGTATCATATGGATGACCTCTCATGAATCCTTAGAAGAAGCATACTAATTCTTTACTAAAAAGATGATAGAATCAAAAAAACATATATAAACTCATATACCACTTTTCTATTCCATGTTTGACTGACTAACTATCACAAAAAATATAATAATATCATATTAAATAAATATATATCATAATTTTCCTCAAAACTACTTGCACATTGGTTTGTATCTCTCACACTTTAAAATAAAATGTTCTAGAACTCTCACACATTTCACTTTAATCAATTGTATAATAAGTCACAACTAAATTTATGCCATGTCTAGAAAACAATATCTTTGTGGAACGACCGACAATAATCACACCATGATGATATCATTTCACCAACCACTGAGAAATCACACCACATATCTACCATATTTCATCCATTTTAAACATTGTAAACATTAAAAATATTATATGATTTAGGAAGGGACACACTTTTACTCTAAGAACAATGAAACAACATCAATTGGGAAAAGTCCTCATGAAATAGGCCTCTTAGTTTTTACACCGTGATAGCTAGGAAGACACCATGACACCCATCCATAAAAAAATGTCATAAACTGCCTGGGAAACCATCATGTCATAGAAAAAACCTACAGATTACAATCATATACATTTAAAAGGGATTCTCGACAAGACTCCCCCAAACATTACAATTCTTATCACTGAAACTGTAATGTTCATAACTGTGTAGAATTAATATTCTAACCCAATCACATTGAAACACCCCTATCACACCATAAAAAAATCATAGTTCAAATACTAACTCTAGAGGCCCCCAGATTTGGTATGTAGAACCACCAATATGTTATAACAAACCAACAACAGGAATTCCCCTCTTTTGTAACCAACCATTAGTGTCACAAGCAACATGAACACTACATTACATCCATCACCTGATTGAATAATATGTTATATGGTCACCTTTCAATTTCTATGATATATTCTTAACACCTCCAACACACAAGTCATGCAATGTAATTGCTGTGAAAGGCCCTAGAAATTAAATGAAATACCTCTCAATTAATCTTCATCCTCAAGAATCTATAACCAACCCCATAAGAAAATTTTGATCACCAATCCAACACGTCCTGAGAGAACCTCTAAATTGAGATGACCTTATCAACCAAAAATAACAAATAAAAAATATTAAATTCCAATTAATTTGTTCCAATTTTTTGTAACATTTCTAATTAAATTCAATATTTCGAAATCATGGGATACAATGCACACATTGGTGACTCACGCTCCCATATACTCTCTTAAAAATTACCAAACCTCTACAGGACATGAATTATGGGATGAAATTTACTAAATAACTTCTTCTCTCAATTATCTAAATTCTCAAATGGGGGATCCAAAATATCACATCATCCAGGACACCCAACTCTCCCCAATAAATGACATGAGATTCATCAAAATGATATCAATTAAGCCTTGATACATAAAAGTATGTTATCGATATTTTCCTACTGGAAAGAATGTACAAACATATATTATACCTCACCAATACACTCAAAAACCTCATAAAGACTAATTAATTAATGTGATATATTAATCCCCAACCCAATCCTCCAATTCTTATAAATATGGGGAACCCTCAAGAATATATAGTATCAGATCTCAAACGATAGAGGGATCATTATTTGATTAGTATTACCCTTCATAAAAAATCAAACAAGCGAATGTGATTTACCCTTGATCAAAAAAATAAAATAAAAAATACCACAACATATTCTCTAATGTTTGAAGGGTCTACTCGATCTTCCCATATATCAGTGGTTGTAAAGTAGTGTTATAGTGTTACTGATATTTACAATTACATTTTAGTCCTCTCTAGAATCCTGATATTAAAATGAAGTTATGGATTAAAAATGATTTTCTATATAACCCCTTGAAGTCTTATGATATAATCTATATATCTTCTAGTCGGAGTATCCATGAAACTTATCTCCCAAAACACCATTAAGTGAGAAAAATCCATCAATAGATCCACAATCACCAAAATGGATGGATATCATACTAGATCCTAATGTATCATAGGTATGAAATCCATCAATATATCCTCCCACTCCCACTTGTGGGTATCTAATAGCTACCACAACCCTATAGGAATACAACGCCCCAAATTTTCATGCTGGCACACCAAACACCATGCCACAAACTCCACTAAATTTTTTTATCCCTATATTGCATAACAATCTCTTCAATCCATGATATATCATAGATACCCCATGATTAATTATTATTTATGAGTTTGGAAACTCAAAGCGATTCTTCTCATTCTCCTAAAAAAAATATAGGCAGATAACCTGTCTTCGTAAAATATCAGATGATGGTCACCCTATAAAATTTCATATTAGCATCACTACGAAAAATATGGTCTTGAATCACCTGTACTTATGACAATCACCAATGATACTCTTCCACCATTAGCAAAAATAAGGATTTCACCATCATATGAAATATATAACCTCTATCTCTGGCCTCAAATGCACAAATGTGTATCATTACTAACTATTTAATCCCTCTTCAATCATCCCCATACTACCAAAAAATATCACCTCATGACATCCAACTTGACCCATCAACCACATCATTTTCTTTTCCTAAAGTATATTATATTTTGAAGTCATAATCCTATAAGAACACTACCCATACTTGCTTCCACAAAATCTAATTACACTAAGAGAAAACAAACCTCAACATCTTGTAATATGTAACGACAACTATGAGATCTCCAACAATATAATATTTATATTAATTTATGGAAAAAACTATTAATACCAACATTAGATCTTTGTTGTTCTAGTTATACTTTTAGGGATATGACTACCTTAACACATAAGAGATCACTGACCTCTACTACAATGTGTAACAACCAAAATCTAATTTGGAAGCATAAAAAAACCTCAAACATAAATCCCCCCTATTGTTACAAAATCATAGGGGAAATGATCGATACATATGAATTGATGGTACACCCCCTTAAGGATGTCAACAAGGAGGAAATATTAGATAATTATGAAACAAATGTTTATAATAAAACTAAAGACAAAATAACCAATGAAAATCCACCACATTCTCATGAACCATCTTCAAAAAATGTTCAATATTTAATTGTTAATCCACTACACCATACCGACACAAAAAATATCCATGAAATTACACCCCTTTTGTGATAAACTATCACATGGAAAGCTTGTTGGAAACAAGATTCTTGAATAATGTTTATTGTTTTTGGAGGATTTTATGAAATTATTTGTTAAGAATATTATGAAAGTATGTGGGTTTATCGTCAGTATTTTCTATTATTATCCAACAAAAATAACATCACATGGTTAATCATTTCACAAAAGGCGAATAGACTGAGATGTGATAAGATAGAGAAGATCAAATTGAATTTTCTTGGAAAAGTTTCATTGGACCAAGTGATTGATGGTTGTAAATATGGTGATTCTTTGATTCTCTTATGTTCTCATCATTCTTGACTTCTAATGATCTTATGTTTCATGATTAAGTTAATAGGATGAGAAAATTTTAATGTGAATAATGATCTATATAATAATATCTATTGATTTCACCATAAAAAACCTTATGAATGGTAGAGATGTTACAAATATTTTAAATGTTTCTAGTATATAGGCTATTGACCATAGGTAACCATATAAGGCTAAAGGGTTGAATTGAATAATGGTAATCCCACCTCTATGTATGAGTCAATTGATAATCTCGATGTGTCACTAGTGCAGAAAACGTTTTTTACGTCGGTTATTTTTTATTATTTACGTCGGTTTTTAGGCGACGTTAATACGGACGACGTTATAAATAACATTTTTTACGTCGGTTATTTAAAACCGACGTAATATCCCTGACATCACGGTGGTTATCACGTCGGTTCATATAATAACCGACGTGATAAATATGCGCGGGGGGCTTTATCACGTCGGTTATTCCCTAAACCGACGTGATAAAACGCCTGGGATATCGTTTATCACGTCGGTTATGTCATAACCGACGTCATAAACCCTTCCCCTGGCCTATTATCACGTCGGTTATTTAGGAAACCGACGTGATAAAAAGGCCTGGGAAACATTTTAGCACGTCGGTTATTCAATAACCGACGTAGTAAATTGATTCCCAGGCCTTTTATCACGTCGGTTATATTAATAACCGACGTGATAAAATCCCCGGGAACGGTTTATCACGTCGGTTCTAGAAAAAACCGACGTGATAAACCCCTACCGATTTATTTACCACGTCGGTTATTTTATAACCGACGTGAAAGAAATTATTATTTTTTTAAATAATTGCACTGCTCTCACCAAAAAGCAACCATAAACCATACAAAAATAGCCATGCCAGCCCTCCCCCAAGCCCCAACTGAACCCCACCCTCATCTATACCCACCTAACAACCTGGCCAGCCCTCCCCCACCACAACCCTTGGACACCCCTCCCATATCCCTTGGACAACCTCCACCCCTTGGACACCCCCCACCCTCATTTACACCCCCAAGACCCCTAGTACAGCCTCAAACACCCATTGGACACCCCCCACACCTTGACAGCCCTCCCAGACCCCTTGGACACCCCCCCCCCTCATTTACACCCAACCTGCCCCTTGGACACCCCCCCCCACCCCTTCGACAGCCCCCCCACCCTCATTTACACCCCCCGAACACTAGGACATCCCCAAACACCCCTTGGACACCCCTCCCATATCCCTTGGACACCCCCCACCCCTTGGACACCCCCCCACCCCTTGGACAGCCCCCCACCCCCTGGACACCCCCCCGACCCCTTGGAAACCCCCCCTACCCCTTGGAAACCCCCCCATCCCCTTGGACAGCCCCAAACACCCCTTGGACACCCCTCCTATATCCCTTGGACACCCCCCACCCCTTGGACAGCCCCCCCCCCCCCCCCACCCTCATTTACACCCAACCGACTCCTTGGACAGCCCCAAACACACCTTGGACACCCCTCCCATATCCCTTGGACACCCCCCGCCCCTTGGACACCCCCCCACCCTCATTTACACCCCCCCCCCCCGACCCCTAGGACAGCCCCAAACACACCTTGGACACCCCTCCCATATCCCTTGGACACCCCCCAAACACCCACCCACCCCCTTGGAACCTCTCCCCCCATACCAAAATCCAGACCATAATAACCATCAACAGTAGACCAAAACAAGAAGTAGAGAAAAATTAAACATTCACTTATATAACATTCAAAACTTACAATGTCAACTTCAAAAAAAACTAAATCCCAACTAAACGCCTACGAAATACACAATTACATTGACAATATTCAAAATTACATTTTACATTACAAACAACTAAAAGTCAATCAAACCTGTAAAATAATTTGACCACTCCACTTGTAAGTGTTTGATATCTTCAGCAGTAAAGGGTTGAGGGTCATCAAAAAGCTACAAAGGAAAAGGATAGTAGTCAACGTGTATAATGAATAAATCAAATTGAAATATTATTAGAAAAAGGAAATCTTACCAGGTCAAAACTCAGAACTGTCCCAGTTGTTATTATTTCATACATAAATCTTAACATGTAATATCCGCATTCGATGATGCCTTGTTGCTCATGACATTTCTGTTTGAATGAGTGTAAATTCAATATATTATTTTTATGTAATAAATCAAAATGTACAAATTATAAATGGATATTTACCTTCGCATGTACATATTTGATCTTGTAATTCCTTTTCTCTGCGCTTTTTCGAAAGTGGACCCATGCCCTGTTAGAAAATAATACGAATGGGGTAAATTTAAAATTCATTATAATATATATAACTATTGTGAAATTGAAACTTACGTTTCCAATATATTCTTAAAACTTTCTCGCACATCATCATGGAGAGAGCATATCCAATAAAGTGTTTTCTCCCTAGGGCAAAAAACCCCTAACATCCAATGATCCCTGAGAAAAGGAAATTTAACGTTAGTGGGTTTTTATGTTAAAAGATAATTAACTCTTTGAGAGGGATGTGTTTCATACCTCTCACAAAAAGGCATCATCCAACATTGTGTGATTACATTCTTTTCAAATCTATCAGCAATATAAAGCATTCTTTGTTCCTCATCCAATGCACATGCTTCAGGGGAAATCAATTGTGGGTCCACGAATCCATATACATCTGCCAGCTCATTCCTCTCACAAATTTTATACATATACCTAATACAAAGCAGACATAAGTATACATTTTTAATAAATATAACGCAAGGAAAAGGAGTTAAGACTTATATGATAAAAATTTGCACCACGTTGATGCCCAACTTATCTCCAGTGACAAACTCCATGATATCAGTTTTCATAATCCCCACACATAGTTCACGTCCATAGACATGAGCTTCCATTGTAAAGTCATAATGATCCGCCAACAAATTTGAATATCTTGACAATTTGTCAAGACTGCTAGTATCTGCATCTGATGTCATAGCTATCTGTCTTTGTTGTTGTCTATACAGTATTTCTTTACCTTTGAAGTATTCCTGTAAAAATAAATTGAAAAATATATTAGTTTTCAAATGATAAAACATTAATAAAAATATAAAATAAAAGATATAACATCCATACCTCTATGGTAATGAGTCGAAGAAGTCTGTATGGCCAAAGTAAAAAATGGCCGATACTATGTCCAACTGTCGTCACCTCATCTGTAGGTAATGGTATCCGAGCTGATCTATCTATAATATCCTGTACAGTGACCCTCTGATTCTCTACCTCTAACTGTTGATGATGAACTGTATCTCCTATACAATATACCATCCCATATGCAACTATATGATGTTGAGGATCATCAACATACAACTCACAATAAGTAGGTAGCTGCGGCGGAGGAGGAGGATCAAAAATGGGGTCCGCAGGCTGAGGTGGGGGAATGGGAGCTACTGGGAGAGGTGGAGTGGGAGCTGCACCCTGAAATTGTCTTTGCAAGTCTGCAAACATTAACTGCACCGATGCTCTAATCTTGTCCTCCATTGTCGCATTAATATTATGGACTTCAGCCTCCAACGATTCTATTTTTTTTTATAAACTCCCTCAACGTTAGAAGTTGAGGAACGTGGAAACACTTTTCTTACCGATACACCTGCCGGATATCCTCTTACACGGCCAGGATGTTCGGGCTTTCCCAATGCCACAGATAAAATATCTTCCCTCCCAGATGGTGTAAATGTCCCCTGTGAACTCTGCTCCTCAAGAGAGTCCTGTAATAATTAATTGAACTTTTCTATAATGATTGGAAATATATGACGAAAGTAGTAAACTTAAATAAATAAAATAGATATCTTACAATCCTCTCAACTACGAGTCTCGATTCTTCCGAAAGATATTGTCCTTTTTTGCCCTTCCGAGCTATTTTCCATTTCTCATGTCTAGATGGAGGGGATGGAGGGGCCACCTCTCCAGAGCTTGAAGACTCAGCTCTTAGTTGTTGAAATTTTTCTGCCATCATTTGTTCTTCCAATAATGCATACCCTCCCCGAGATAAACTATGAGGGTATACATTTTTAGATTGGATCTCTTGATGAGCTTTCCGTGTTTGCTGTAAATTAAGAATAAGTAATCATTAACAAAACAATAATAAGATCATTTATATAAGAAAGCTTATAAAAGTTTACATTGCCGTTACCAAAAATGATTCTTTTCTTCTACTTTCAAAAAATTCTCTCCATGTGTCTTCATCTATAAAAGGATATATACGACATGGATTCTCACGACTCCTATGACCATAAATGAAATCAGATGAGAGGGTAGATTTGAAATCCCTCCATCTCCTAGCAGCCAACGATAAGCATTTCTTCCTGACTCCTCCAGTGTCAGGAATATCAAATGTCATCTGATAAAAAAGAGGTTAAAAATATTATATATACTAGAAACATTTAAAGAACAGTCAAACAATAGCAAAAGATCTTACCAAAATTGTCTCCCACAGCTGAGAAATTATCGCCTTATCCACACTTCTCCAATCATCATAGAGAATGCTTACTTTGCTCTTAGCCTGAGTTGCTACAAAACCCTTAAAATCTTTAGCATTTGGACCTCTAGGAAGATCATCCTCATCAAACTCCACGACTATCCTCTCCTCCTTCGTACGGGCAAGTGATAATTTTGGTAAACGTGTGCACCCACGCTTACCAACCTTTGAACTCTTTTTCGTAATAGGAGCATGTGAATGTTCCTCCCCAGATGTATGACCAATATGCTCATCTCCAGAATCATGTGGCTGATCAACTGATTGATCTGTCATTTTCCTTCAAATCAAAAAAACAAACATTAGTTCACAAATAGAAAAGTGTACTAAATTACATAATATTAAACATCGGTAATATGGTAAGCATGTTAAACAATGATAAACATGGTAAACACAGGCAAAATGTTGCCAAGGAGTTGGCATAAGAAAGCTGAAAAGTGGAATCACTGATGCCACCGGCCGGCCGCTGGCTCACCACCGGCCGGCCGGTGGACCAGACAGCCTTCCTCTGTCTGGACCACCGGCCGGCCGCTGGATCACCACCGGCCGGCCGGTGGACCAGACAGAGCATTCCTCTCTGTCTAAACCACCGGCCGGCCGCTGGCTCCTCACCGGCCGGCCGCTGGTGATCCAGACAGAGAGGAAGGCTCTCTGTCTGGTCCACCGGGCGGCTGGTGGTGATCCAGCGGCCGGCCGGTGGACCAGACAGAGCCTTCCTCTCTGTCTGAACCACCGGCCGGCCGCTGGCTCAACACCGGCCGGCCGCTGGTGATCCAGACAGAGAGGCTATGTCTGTCTGGACCACCGGCCGGCCGCTGGCTCAGCACCGGCCGGCCGGTGGACCAGAAAGAGAGCCTTCCTCTCTGTCTGAACCACCGGCCGGCCGCTGGCTCAACACCAGCCGGCCGCTGGTGATCCAGACAGAGAGGAAGGCTCTGTCTGGTCCACCGGCCGGCCGGTGGTGAGCCAGCGGCCGGCCGGTGGTTCAGACAGAGAGGACCGGTTTCCGGTGCGCCCAGGACTTCTCCTCTTTACGGTTTTTATTGTTTTATCGTTTTGGTTTGATACATATTTTAATAAGTAAAAAATTTACAGTATCTAACATTATATGAAAAAACTAAATGTAAACAAGAAATAAACTTGTGTTACCTGTAATTTTAGGAATGTACAGTTGGATTGTTTTCCCAAATTCCTTCGTCGTGATCGTTCCTTATGGCACAAACCATGTCTTCAACATACTCATCATTATGTTCTGTTAATCTTTCCATGGAAGTAGGGATCTCACATAAATCAGCATCTTCATCAAATTCATCCTCACCAACATATTGGTTTTTCCCTTGTAAAACAACAGCCCACTGTATATCTGATTGATCTACTACATAGAAAATTTGTTTGGCATGTGTTGCCATTATAAAAGAATCAGCTGTGTCTTCCAATCTATTCAGATTAACAAGTGTCATTCCAAATTCATCGTGTCTGACACTGTTGTTACCGATAAACCATTTACAGTTAAAAACGGGAACTTTAATTTTAAAGTAATCAGCCTCCCATATGTCTTCAATCACTCCATAATATGCACTTGATGCCGAAATTGGGTTTCTGTCCTTAGCACTCGAAAAATGCATTGCTTCTGCAAACACCAATACACCACTATTCTGAACTGCACTTCTGTTGTCCTGAGCTTTCGTATGAAATGTATAGCCATTAATGTCATAAGTGGACCATGTTATCACATTTAAAGATGGACCACCCACTATCCATTTTAATGTCTCTGATACATCTGATCTACCAAGCAAGGTCTTTTTAAACCACGGCAAAAAAGTTTTGTTGTGCTCATTCAAAATCCACATTTCTTTCTTCTTTGGATGACATTGTTTCAACTCATTAATATGCAATGTGATATACGGTTGAACATCAGCTATGTTATTCAAGATGTATGATTCTAACTTCTTCATATGTTCAGCTGACAGTGATTTGACTTTCAAGCCACGAATCCCCTTTCCCTCATTATTAACCCGTTCATGGCGAGATGGAGGCAAACCTATATGTTGCGCCGTAGCCAAGTAACTCGTACAAAACTCTGCTACCTCCTCAGAAATATACTTTTCAATAATGGAGGCTTCAGGTCGATATTGATTTTTAACATATCCCTTTAATATTTTCATATACCTTTCAAAAGGATACATCCAACGAAGATATACAGGTCCACAAAGCCTTATTTCTCGAACCAGATGAATCAGTAAATGCACCATCATATCAAAAAAAGTTGGAGGAAAATACATTTCCAAATGACAAAGTATAATAATTGCATCCTTTTCCAAAATGTTCAAAGCATTCACATCAATCGCCTTGTTGCAAATTGAATTGAAAAAATAACACAACCTCATTATAGTCTTTCTGACACGGATGGGCAATATTCCACGCAGTGCAACTGGTAGAATTTGTTGCATCATGACATGACAATCATGTGATTTCATACCTATCAACTTCAAGTCTTTCAATGAGACAAAATGTTTTACATTTGAAGAATAACCTTGAGGCACTTTGATATCATGAAGACACTGACAGAAGCTACTTTTCTCCCTCTTCGATAATGTATGACAAGCCGGGGGAAGAAATGTTCGTCTTCCTTTAGGAGTGGGAGCTAACTCCAAACGTATTCCCATTGACAGTAGGTCTAACCTTGCATTCAACCCATCTTTTGTCTTTCCTTTAATATCTAGCAATGTTACGATCAAGGAATCACAGATATTCTTCTCCACGTGCATGACATCAATATTATGTTTGACTTCATGATACCTCCAATATGGTAGCTCAAAAAATATTGACCTTTTCTTCCAAATATGTCTATCATTACCAGATTTCTGTGTCTTTCCCAATGTCACATCAAGGTTTTTCACTCTATCAAAATACAATTCTGGGGATAAAGGTTGAGGAGCAGTATCAAATTCTTGTGAGCCATTGAATGCCTTTTTTAGTCTTCTATAAGGGTGATCCATAGGCAAAAACTTTCGATGACCCATGTACACTGTTTTCCTCCCATGATGCAATTGACAATATGACGTCTGTTGTTCGCAAATTGGACATGCTTTATGCCCTTTAACACTGTATCCAGACAAATTTCCATATGCTGGGAAGTCATTTATAGTGAATAGAAGCACTGCATGCAGTTGAAAATATTCCATTTTATAAGAATCATACACCCTAATACCATCAGCCCATAAAAGTTTCAAATCATCAATCAGCGGTGACAAGTATACATCAATATCATTGCCAGGTTGCTTTGGACCAGAGATCATGATACTCAACATGACATATTTGCGCTTCATACAAACTTCAGGAGAGAGGTTGTAAATTACCAATAAAACAGGCCATGAACTATGTGTGCTACTGAGGGTTCGGTATGGATTCATTCCATCTGTGCACAAGCCTAGTCTCAGATTTCTAATTTCATTTCCAAATGTAGGGTACTGGGCATCAATTTTCTTCCATTGTGGACAATCAGCTGGATGACGTATTTTTCCATCACATACCCGCTCATCAGCATGGCATCTTAACCTTTTTGCATCATGTGAATTAGCAAATAAACGTTTGAAACGAGGAATTATAGAAAGATACCAAAATACCTTTGAAGGGAGCTTTGTAATCTCTACATCAGCTTGTGATTTTTCTTTCACCTTATACCGTGATGTCCCACATTTGGGACACTCTTTCAGAAATTCATATTCCTTCCTATATATAATGCAGTCATTCGGACATGCATGTATTTTCCTGTATCCCAATCCCATCGGGCATAATATTTTTTTGGCCTTATAATGTGAATCTGGAAGATCGTAATCTTTTGGAAGAATGTCTTTCATCAATTGTAGCAGCTCTGTAAAACTTCTGTCACTCCATCCATGTTTCGCCTTCAGGTTAATCAATCTTAACACCGCCGACAAAACCGTAAAATCTGTACAACCAGGATATAATGGTTTTTCGGCATCACCATATAGACGTGCAACTCTCGGTTCTATCTCAATTTGTTCTGCTACAATATCGCGAATCATTTCTTCAATTCCATCGAAGTTACCATCTTGCGATTCATTATCATCAGTGACATTCTGTCCAGTTTCGCCATGCCAAATCCAAGGGTTGTAACTCGGATTGAAACCATGACAAATCAGATGATCTTTTATCTCTCTACTTTTCAACTTCTTCATATTCAGACATTTCAGGCATGGACAGAAAAAAATGTCACTACTTGGAACATTTCGTTTAGCAAATTCCAAAAAGGCATCAACACCTTCCTCATATTCATTGCTCATTCGATGTGCCGTAATCCAACTTCGACTCATTATTACCTATAACAAATAGAAAAAATATATATATTTTTTAGATAAGACAAATATATGTTTATATGAAAAAAATCATAATTTGAATATAACAATTTTGAAATATAAAACAAATCGATGTGTAAACCCCCCTGGACACCCCCCGACCCCTCTGGACAGCCCCCCACCCCTCCTGGACACAACCCCCCACCCCCGACCTGCTTGGACACCCCCCTGGACACCCCCCAACCCTCTGGACAGCCCCCCCCACCCCTCCTAAACACCACCACCCACCCCCTACCCCCCTGGACACCCCCCCAACACCCACCCACGCCCTTGGACAGCCCCCCACACCCACCCACCCCCTTGTAAACCCCCCTGGACACCCCCGACCCCTCTGGACAGCCCCCCGCCCCTCCTGGACACCACCCCCACCCCCTACGCCCTTGGACACCCCCCTGGACATCCCCCAACCCTCTGGACAGCCCCCCCACCCACCCGGACAACCCCAAATACCCTCTGGAGAGGCCGCCACCCACGTGGACAGCCCCCCACACCCATCCACCCCCTTGGACACCCCCCTGGACACCCCACCGACCCCTCTGGACAGGCCGCCACCCCCTTGGACATCCCCCCACACCCACCCATCCCCTTGGACACCACCCTGGACACCCCCCGACCCCTCTGGACAGCCCCCGACCCCTCTAGAAAGCACCCCCACCCCTCCTGGACACAACCCCCCACCCCCGACCTGCTTGGACACCCCCCTGGACACCCCCAACCCTCTGGACAGCCCCCCCCCCCCACCCCTCCTAAACACCACCACCCACCCCCTACCCCCCTGGACACCCCCCAACACCCACCCACGCCCTTGGACAGCCCCCCACACCCACCCACCCCCTTGTACACCCCCCTGGACACCCCCGACCCCTCTGGACAGCCCCCCGCCCCTCCTGGACACCACCCCCCACCCCCTACGCCCTTGGACACCCCCCTGGACATCCCCCAACCCTCTGGACAGCCCCCCCACCCACCCAGACAACCCCAAATACCCTCTGGAGAGGCCGCCACCCACGTGGACAGCCCCCCACACCCATCCACCCCCTTGGACACCCCCCTGGACACCCCACCGACCCCTCTGGACAGGCCGCCACCCCCTTGGACAGCCCCCCACACCCACCCATCCCATTGGACACCACCCTGGACACCCCCCGACCCCTCTGGACAGCCCCCGACCCCTCTAGAAAGCACCCCCACCCCTCCTGGACACAACCCCCCACCCCCGACCTGCTTGGACACCCCCCTGGACACCCCCAACCCTCTGGACAGCCCCCCCACCCCTCCTGGACACCACCCCCCACCCCCTACCCCCTTGGACACCCCCCTGGACACCCCCCAACACCCACCCACACCCTTGGACAGCCCCCCACACCCACCCACCCCCTTGTAAACCCCCCTGGACACCCCCCGACCCCAAATCCATGCACCTATGCCATGGTTGTGTGTGAATAAAGTAGTAACAACTGTAAAAGGGCAACCCATCCAAATGGACACGCCCCAACCCTCTCGGGGATTTATAGAAAACGATGAAAAATTAGTGAAATCATAAAATTACTCAATATTGCAAGTCGAACAAATAGATCTAGGGATGATAAATAAGAGTATGGTGCCAAAACGAGTTAAAAGGGTTCGCAATCGAAGAATCTTAGCTAGTTTCAACAAAAAAATCACAACACATATATATTTACTATCCGCGAAAAAAAACGAACGAGTGGGAGGATTACCTGAGTGCTGCGAGTTTAGATGATTGATCCGAGGAGATTAAATATGAGAAACGATGATCGCAAAACGAATCTAAACCAACGAAATGGACGAGCCGATACGGGTTTACGCGCGAGAGAGACGAGTCGCGACTGTCGAAGGTAAACTCGCGAATGACAATCCACGGGTCTAGGTAAATTTTTAAATGAGTTATCACGTCGGTTATTCAATAACCGACGTGATAATTGTTTTAAAAACATTTATAACGTCGGTTATTGAAATAACCGACGTAAAAACCTTCCTCTGATTCATTTTTTACGTCGGTTATATAATAACCGACGTAAAAAATGGCTCAAAATCCGCGTTTTTTTACGTCGGTTATTCCATAACCGACGTCAAAAACATCTGCGGATTCTTTTTTTACGTCGGTTATTTTATAACCGACGTAAAAAAGCCTTCAAAAACCGCGTTTGTTACGTCGGGTATTCAATAACCGACGTGAAAGGGCCTTCGAAAACCGCGTTTTTTACGTCGGTTATAAAAATAACCGACGTAAAAAACGAAGCCGCGCGATTAATAACGTCGGTTATAAAAATAACCGACGTTAAATGTGTACCGAACACAGGTTTTTACGTCGGTTAAGAAATAACCGACGTAAAAAACCTCGTTTTACTTATTATGACGTCGGTTTTATATAACCGACGTAAAAAATGGTGACGTAAAAAACGTTTTCTGCACTACTGTGTCTTCATATAGGAACATTTGTGAAGGGTTTATTTCCTACTTTTAAAAAGTTTCATGTTCTAAAATTTGAAGGTGGTGATGTTTTGTAAGCTTTTATAGTATAAATAATTATTGATCAAAAACTTTTGATGGGTATAGATAAGAAGAATGTTCTTAATCAGGGAACTAATAAATGTTATCACACAAATATTATCTGATGATGTCAATGGATAGAGTCCATCATATGGAGTTTTTGAAATGAAAACATAAATAATGTTGTTTGGTTATATAATTTGTGTTAGGTTGTGATGTGAGGATGTCATAGGGTGATCTAAAGGAGGATATCATTTCAACAGGATGATGATTCTATTTTAAATTCATTAGACAGAGGTTGTATTATGAAGGAAACCATTGAAGTGTTTTTCTGAAATTTATTAGACGTAGAAAGTGTCTCGTAGAAGAATTTTGAGAAACACTTTTGAAATTATACTGGAACAAGGGATTTAGTTGGAATAAATGGAGGTAATACTATGAAGTGTTAAATGACAGATGTTTGGTATAATGATATCTCAGATTTAACACTATTACAATGCATTCATAAATATATATTTGTGACTATACTAATCTAATATTTAAATGTTTTTTGTCTAGAAATGATATGAAAGTTCAAAGAAAGGGGTGATTTCAATAATCTTCATATGTGTTCATAAATATTTTATAATTATTGATAAAAATTTGGAGAAATTATTATGATTTAGTGATTTGGAATTCATGTTTCTATTATGTATGAAAATAAACATTAGTTCCCAAGCTCGATCCATCAAACATGACTATATAAAGGGCAGTTCATACAAGAAAAAAATATGAGACAATATTTATATGCGAAAAGTTAGGTGAATTGCAATATAATAAATTAAAGTCAATAAGACATAATTTTTTAAAGAAAAATTAGATTGTTGATTTTTTTATGGAGGATTCACATTAGTTGGACAATGAGAAAATTCATGTATTAATCAATGAGGAGGAGTCAGATGAAGGTAACAGACTAATTATACCAAATCAAACCATATGATATATTACCATAAATCTAAATAATGTTATTTCTTATTTTTGGGAAAGAAATTGAAGATGAATTAATTTCATGAAGAGAAAGTTTGAATATTGTACATGAATCACAACAACAACATAATTTTTCCTAACAATTAAGGTTTAGTATAATTATTGAAAAAAATTGGTCACATCTTGTATTTGTGAGGATTTAACTTGTATCATTATTTGATTATAGTGAAATGAAAGTGGAAAGCTATTAACTTCTTGTTATAACCACAAACACATGATTGTATTTGATTGTATTATATCGTATTGGATTATTTTAAAACCACAATAAGGGAAAAGCTACTCTTAATGAGTAATAAACCTTATTAATACCTATATTCTTATTGTTGTTCATGTTTTATTTAATTAAAAATAATAATATCTCCTTAATAAGAAGGGAAGGATTTTTATTAAGGAAGAAAACAAAAAAAAGTTCACTAATTCACCCCTCCCCCTCTCAATTGACCACACAGATTGTAATTAGTCCTTTCAAGTGGTATTATAGGAATTATTTACATCATTTATCCATTTTTGAAGTTGTAATAAAATATATTTTTCCACGGATATACAAAATTATGTTAACAGAAATGGGATTCCTATTTTCTATGAAAATTTATAAAATATCAGAAAATATAGAGTGTTTACATATCTTATGTTTCATTTTTATGATGTTTATAATGATACTATAGATGGGTCTCCACCTCCTAATGAGGATGTTCCTTTAATAGAGGTAGATAATAATAATATTGATAATTATAGGAGATTAATAAATTCTATACTTTCCCTACTCATTGAAATTTATTTTCTTAAAGTTAACAGAGTTGGAATATCTAAAGGAATCTGTGAAAAGATTAAGGAAATCTATGAAGTAAATGAAAAATTAAAGAAGAGAAGTTAAACATATGGGGATTTAAGTATTAAGATATTATAATAGGTGACTCTAAATTTGTGGCGACTTATTTAAATGGGATAATTACACTGCAAGCACCATAAGTTGTCTTGGTGAGAATTTGGAAGTTTCAAACATTGTAAAAAATATACAATGACTACATATTGAAAACAATTATGCTATGGTGTTACTATTATAAGATAATTATCCTATAAATCTATCTATATATGATCTACATATTTCCATAATCACATATGATAATAGAATATAAAATTCAATGAGGAATAATGAAATATTGATTGAAATTTTTTCTTTGAACCTAAAAAAGAATGGAGAATATAAGAAATCCATGAAGAAGAATCTAGTGAAACTGACACCAAAGATAAGGTTATAAATTTTTTGAGAAATTTATTTATTTAAAAAAATTAAAAGATGCATTGTAAATAACAATTAAAATTTACCATTTAAATACTTTTATTGTAGAGTTATTGGATGTTTTACTGCAAATGTTTCTTGATGGATGGAAGTTTAAGAATGTGATAATGATAATAGAAATTCCAGAATATATTTTCAAAATTTATAAAAATTAAAATAATATTCAAAGGGAAAGGATAATATGTTTTATAAATAAAAATAGATTTTTTTTGTCTAAATATGAGGAAGATGATAATAGTGAAGAAGAAACTAAAAAAATCAGTGATGATGCTGCAAAAAATATTACTTATTGAAAAAGTGAATGAAGAAAAATTCACCAGTTATGAAAACAGTAGATATATTGTAACTCCCCAACCTCAGTTACCCAGATATGGTGCATTATTAAATAACATTATAATTATCACAAGGAAATCAAGTCTAAAAAGATCGATTAGTTTAGTATTATTGGAATCAAGATTCATATAATGGTTCAAATTTAAAGCTTGAAAAGAAATACAAAACGAATATATTCCCTTAGAAACATCGAAGCCTCCAAAATTATCCCTGAAATTCACTCATAACTAACTTCTTAATATCCTTATAAAATGAAACATAATAAAGGGGTGAACTCAAATGCTCAATAAGGGAAAGAAATACAACATAAGATAACATAAATATTAATCATGGTTAATAACTGAAACCACATGCCTTTACCAATAATAAACATGAATACTTTTATGGCAGGAATATGAGCATAGTAAATAATGCCTTAATAAAACATAATCATGAGTATTCTACTAGTCAACCAACCACATGAACCATCAATATTATTTTCGTAATGAGGGAATGTATAATGTCAGACATTCTGAAACATTTTGTCAAAGCCTTCGCCAAAACATCTATAAATGATAAAGGCCTAGGACAAAACCATATATCAAATTGGGAATGTCCTCAACCAATTCCACATATAGTTGTCTCATGAGACATACCTATGCATCTAGGAGCTATATCCGGCTCCACTTGTAACATACTAAGTCCAATGCATTCCGTATATGAAAAGGTTTAAACATAACATAAACATTCGTATAAAAACTTGCATATGAAATGTCAATACTTTATCCATAAACCATGAATGGGGTAAAAATAACACATCCATAGTCAAACATAACACAAAACCTTCAATACAATATTGAAGATTGCTATCATAATAACCCAATTTCAAATAAGCTAAAAATCCATCAATGGATATTGACATAGATGAAATCAAAACACTTTTTAGAGAAATATCTCTTTCTATTTTGAAATCATTTAAAAATAGCATAATTAGAAAAGAAAAAATTTAAATTTCAAGATATTTTTTTGATCTTGTAAGGGAAGCTTTGACGTTGTTATAATGATGTAATACAACCACATCCACTGTAGAAGTTAAAAAAACATTCTTACCTCAATTTTGTCGAAAAGGTCATAAGGTACCTTGTTTGGAAAACGATGGATATATTACTTTATTAAAATCTTACAAAAAGTCAAACAATGGTATAATTGACTTAATCTCATAGTCTAGTAAATATTAACAATGTTTTGAAATTTGTTTTTAAGAAAGCACATATGTTGATGATAAGGAGGTCCAAGTGGATACTTACACAAAAACAACCTATGATAATAAAGAGATTGTGAAATTAACCCTTAACATATACATTTACTTGGTTGATGGTAGGTTAACAACCATTATAATGGAGAAATATTTTTTATAAAATAATAAAATAATCATATAAATTAATAGGATATCATATATGGTCTTTTAATATTTTTTTGATAATAATATCTTAGTATTATCGTCGTTTCGAGTGTTAACTGATTTGTTTTCCTTTATATGCATTGTTACGTATGTAATGTTTTTTATGGATAGGATGTATCTTATTTATATTCAGAATGATATTAAGTATTTAAAAATTATTTATAATCATCTAATGAAAATTATTCTTGAATGGATATGATGGGGAATTAATCTCATCGCGTCATGGAGACAGTAAGCCGTACGTACGCACGAGCGACAATATCATCTCCTTAAAGGTGTGGAATTGGATGTTATATTAAACTTACAGAGACATTAGAATGTTATTTTTATTATTTATATACATATTACTCATCATTAGATCCATCCAAATAACATAGTGTTGAATAACAAATTACACAATGATGTGGAGACGGTAGGTCGTACATACGCACACATGGTGACATTATCATTCATAATATCGATAGAATAATGAATAGAGTTGTTCCATATTTATAATAACATCATAGTATATATATGATATTGGAGTCATTATTTTATAATGAAATAAATGAATAAAGAGTATGTGGAAGAATAATAGACCTTGAAAGAGGTTGGTGAAATCATTACCTCTTCTTCGAGTTCTTCCTTTTGATTTGATCAAAAGAACACTGTAGGATGTTATTATGACCAAAATAAGGCCACTAGAATGAAGGTATAATAGTTTGGAGGATATTTGGGAATGGTTTGGCCAAGAAAAATGGGTTTAGAGGTGTGAATATGAGAGAAGGGGAAGTGCACTTTTATAAGACGGGTGCGGGGCACCTTAGGAGAAACAGAAACATTTATTTTATGATAAATTCATTTTCAGTTTATAATGGCTCTTAAATCAATTAATTAAAGGATATGGTGGGTATGGGTCTAAAACTACTCAACCAATAGGTTTTAGGTAGGTTTATTTCACCATATTAACCTTCACATTTAGATTTAACTCTTAGTTAAATAGTTTGGCATTTACCAAGTCTCTTTGTATTTTTATATTATATGGTTAATAAACTTACTATAAAATTCCAATAGAACCCCAATTGTTTACCTAATGTAATATATATTATTATATAAGTCTTTTGACCATTCCTTAGATTTTTAAGACTATTATATCAATTAATAATATGATATTTGTTTTAAAAACTATTTTATGTCAATTTTGACACTATTTGGCATTTATTTTATTGCTAAAATCATAACAGCATGATTACATCGAAAAAAATTTATCCAACAAACCCTATAATGTAATAATAACCTATAAATTTTTGGAATTTATATAAAGTCTCAAATTACATTTATTTGAATATTTATAATGTTAATTATTTTAATCTTTCATTAATAATGTAATTACTGAATCATGATTTTGTCATAAATAAATTTAATTATTTAACATCTAAAAATTATAAATAAAATACCATTATGTAGGAAATCGTTTTTGATTTCTAATAAATATTTATAGTCGAATTATCTTATGTATAACCTTATATTAAAAATGTTTTAGTTATTAAACATTGATTTTAAATCTTTTAAATCTTCTTTGAATTAACTAGTTATTAATGTCCTAATCAAATCCAAGTGGACCTAAAAGATAATATTTAACTCATAAGGCTGTTTTTGGTCGAATTAAAATTATCCAATAGAATTAGTACATCTGTTAATGTACGAATAACATCATTTTAACACTTAATTACCCTATTTACTTTTAACTGTGGTAAATAATAGTAAAAAGGTTACTATTCACAAAAAATTATTTTTATCTTATTGAACCACAGTTTTCTTACTGATATCAGCTGTGTCTCTCGGATTTTTGAAATTCCACTCACAGAATCAGTAAAATTACGTTTTATGCGAATTTGTAAATTCTCTTAGGTGGTCGGTAAAAGATGATAAAAAGGTCAATAAAATTTTATATATCTAATATTATTACAAAATGACTACAATGAATTACATTGAAAAAATATAGGTATTATTTACTTATTAATACCTAAAATAAATTAAAATAAAATAAATATTTATTTAAATAAAAAGTAATTTTTGAACAAGAAGTCAGTGTTTTTCACTATTCATCAAAAATTGAATGATTTCAGAAAAATAACAAAAAATCACCCCAAGGTAATTTTGATATTCCAAAATAAAAAATGAAGTCTATTTTTCCAAATTCACAACATAGAAGTTGTATTTATTAATTTAAAATTAATTCCCATTTTCAAATTTAAAAGCTGTATTTTTAAGAAACGATAACTATCAAATGATTGACACTTGTTTATGTCCATTTTCAAAGTGAAATTGTATAAAAAGACAAGAATTATATTAAATTGTAAAAATATAATTTAATTATACTTCCAAACCATTATAATTTGTAATTCAATACTATAAATTATGTTTATTAAAAATGTTGATTTAAGTTAAAATTTAGTATTCTTCACTGTTTACTCAAATATGAATGTTATCAGAAAAACACCAAAAAAATTATTGAAACTAAATTCTTATGTATCTATTCTAAATAAGATGATTATTTTGTCAAATTGAATATATAGTAGTTTAAAATATTTTATATAAAAATGGTTCACCATTAAAAGGCGTTAAAAGTTCATTTTTTTAAAAATACTTCTTTTATCTCAAAAAAATGATGTTTTTCTTAAATTATGTATAATAAACTCAAAATATGTATTCTAAAATAATAAATATTATATGTAGTTCAAAAGTCAGTTTATACTATTCATACCCTCTTTTGAATGAATAGTTTGGTCAGTCATGGAGTGATTAAACTTGGTGTTGTGTGTAGTTCATGTTAATGAATTAAATTGAAGAAATAATGTACTATGAAATCTTGGGGTGTTACATTCTTCCCTTCATCAAAAGATTGTGTCCAACCAATTTGAAATTGTTCTTCAAAAATAAAAGGTTTAAAATATAAAATACCATTGTGGGAAAACCCACATCAGAAATTTGAATAATTAAATTTAGTCTTTATAAAAGGAAAAGTGAAATGAAAGGGTCACCACCAAATTATGATCCCTATTAAGAGAATATTGTTGGATATTAGAGACACATAATTGGAGGAAAAATGTAAATATTTATAGGGAGTGATTGTGGTCATCAGTCACAAAAAATTGTAGAATTGAGGGCTTCAAAGCCATCAATTTATGTTGATTAAAAATATCACATGTTCAACAAAACATAAGGTACTAGTATAGAAAATTATCAGTTTTAAGATAACTTAACTAATTTTTATGAATTAATTTGTTCATAGAATATGAGAAGAGAAAATATATATATACTTGACAAGTAGAGTTGAATCCTTTAACTAATTTCTACCACAGACTCATCATTCACTCAAAATGATAATAGAACATTAAAACAATATTCTATTTATCTTATTCGTATAGGGTTCAAAATAATGAATTTATAATTCATCTCCCAAACCTTTTAATAAAACTACATTATTCAATCAAGGACATCACGTCGGCCAGTGGTAGGTGATAAACCCTTCTCACCCATCAGTTATAGGTTCAAGTCCCGTGGCCTTGCCGGACGTGACAGGTTGCCGCCCGACCTCCGGGTTATACTTTTATGGAAATCCAAAAATAATCTCACACTGGAATTATCCAAAATACGTTTTTCCAAACTCACAGTCCAAAACATATAAGTAATGTAAACACAATGGAGATACTTTTTTCAAAGTAATAACATCTGAACAGCTTCATCATGTATTCTTTTAAAACATTGTAACATTCTAAATTACCGTAAAACCGTGTTGATTACATTAATGCTCACTTATTTCTCATAGAATAATAGATATACTCCTTCTATCCAAATTTTTTTTGAACTCCAACAATTATGGAATATACAAATCATTAATTAGTTTAAAGGTAATCAAAAATATCCAATATAATTTATCCAAATCAACTATCCCTTATTCCAAAATCACTACCTCATTATTGGGAGCATATTAAGGATTACATTTCCTTCAATAATGTATTTTCCAAAAATTGTATCTTACTATTAAGTCACATTTCATAGAACCATATAATTTTAAATCCTCAATAAAATAGTACTACAGTACAATCCTTATTTATCTCCATAATTCATATAACCAGAATATTTCTGATTAAACACTCAAATGAAATATATCTATAATAACAACATAAGAACAGTAGTCATTCCTCTTCATCTATGGTAGTATCATAACTTGATTATTATCCAATAGAATCATTTTTGGTATACTCTGATTACTAGGACATTGATTCGCGTAGTGTCCTAATTCCTTACAGATGAATCATTTTACATTTGAAACCTTTTTCTTAACCTTACAATCACATACTTGGTGTCCTTTTTCTCCACACTTATAATAAAATCTCATTCACTTCAAGAATTTACAAAGGTGATTCTTTACACAGTTATCACATATGGGAAAATCCTTTTTTCCGACTTCCCTTAATCCATATTTATCTCTTCCTTTATTTTCTCTTTCTTGCTTCCCTTCAAAGCCATAGGATTTAGAGAATTATTTTCTTATCTTATTAACATATGATACCATTTCTTCATATGTAGAGAATACATGGGAGACTATTTCCCTTCTAAATGTTGGCTTAATACCATGAATGATATGATCATTCTTACTCTTTGGATTGTACGTATTGCTGGTGTTCACATTTCTTCTACTAGGCTTCATTTCTATACAATGGAATACATTAGATTTTTTTATGAATCGCAATACATAAATCCTAAATTGTAAAACATTTAACATAAATTAAATAGTTTATGCATATAATACATAATCATATAAATGTTTTCTTTGAGGAAGTATATACTCATAAACCCTTCATAATGGTTTGTAATGAAAATGATAATTATCCTAATAATATCTCCCGGGAGTGTCATAACCATGAGTATTTCAAGGCCCCTTTTCGTGCACCAGTTCCCGTTTGAGTCTAGCACAAAGCAGTGTTTCCGGGTTTTACCCCTACGAATATCTGTGCCAGAGCTGGCCCTACCTAATCGTATCTAGGAAGGGATGTGTTGTTTGGAAAAATCACAAAATCTCTAAAATACCAACATTCTAGGAAATTCTTCTATTCTAATCCTCAAAGTCTATCTTATGTTGTTGGTAAAAAATTACTCAAGGTAACATTGTAGTATTTTTGGGTTGATTGTGTTTGTTGACAAAGAAGGTTTTCATGGATATTTGTCGAGTTCCCAAGAAGTTGTTGACAAACCTTGTTAACAAAGAATGATGACAAAGGAAAGGATGATCTGGAGGTGGTACAAAAGAGCAGTACAAGGTGGCGTCATTTTCTAGTGTTTTCCAAATGTTTGGTGTTCAAAATATGGAATATGGTGAGCATCGCGAAAATAGGATTTCCATGAAGAGCATAATTTAATATGGAAAAGGCATGAATTTCTCGGAGATATGATTCATGGTTTGGAATTCGCGAAGACCAAAAGAATGGAGGTGGTGAGTCTTTGCGATTACGTCAAGATTCAGAAACGGCAGAGGCAGAAGCGCATCGCGGTGGTGAAGGAATTTGCGAGGGAGCTTCGCGGCAAAGGCACGAAATAATGTTGACAGTGATGCTTCGCGATTACGTCAAGCTCCGCGAACGGAAAATTGTCATGGTGCTTCGCGATTTGCACAGAATTCCAGAAGAAACTTTAGAGCTTTGCGATTTGAGATGACGTGGCGTTGACTTCACGCGGAAGGGTCGAGGGACGGTGGAATTGCCTACAAATAGAGGCCGACCCTCTCTAGAGAAGTAGAGAGAATTTTCAAAGAAGATCACTCGCTCTCGATTTGTGAAGGTGCTTCACGGAGCCAGTGTGCTTCGCAAAAGAGGTGCTTCGCGGTGGCTATTGTAGCTCCGCGAAACCTGCGAGCTCCGCGTTTCCTTACTAAGCTTCGTGAGGGCTGTTGCTTTGCGACGACTTGAGCATCGCAAGAGTGCTTCGCGAGAGAGTTTTGCGAAGGCTTGTTTGAGCTTCGCGAAATTGGGAGCTTCGCGAAGTAGGGTTCTTTGAGAAGGTACTTTCCAAAGGTAGTTGCACACTGGTCAGAGGCAAAGTGCTATTCATCATTGGATGAAAGTTGGACTTAAACAGAGCATCAATCAACAGTTGAGGATGCATGCTTTCATGAAAATGAAGAGACCTATAGGTCTATAAACTGTGAGTGGATTCCCTTCTAGAGTAGTGATATTAGGAAGATGAAGAAGGTGATCCTCTCCACCGGCAGTGAGCCAGAGAGAGAGAGAAACAAGGAGTGACCCTTGGGAAAGCAGTGAGATGACCCTAATCTTTGTAAAGGAAGTGATCCTATGCATAGAAGTGATCTAGCCCGAACATTTTAATCCACAGCTAGTGAAGTTTAGTGGAATTGGTGCGACCGACAACTTGTCGGCGTATGCTCCTTGGACGTAGCCCTTTGCGGTGACCCAAGTAAAATTGGTGTGTCCAGTTCATGCTTTACATTCTGTCTACTTTGTGAAACAGGAAAGATATAGAAGAGTGTTCTGCTTAACAACGAAACAAGATCAGAACGGGTGTTAATTTTAAATTAGTCATACCCTGATTCGCCCCCCCCCCCTCTCAGGGTATTCTACCTTTTGGACCTAACAATTAGTATCAGAGCGAAGGTTGATAGTTGTTTTTCTCTCAAATGGAGGTCACCAATCATAGAGGGATTCCGATATTCGATGGATGTAATTTTCAGATATGGAAGAATCGAATGAAACAATATATCAGATCTTTGGGAATGGATGTGTTTTCAGCAGCGATGCATGGTATCACAGCTGATATTACTAGTGGTGCATTATCAAAAGCAGAGCATAAAGAGTTGGATGCTGATTCCAAAGCAATCAATGCCTTAGGGGGAGCCCTTTCCAATCCCATATCTACAAAGGTGATGTCATGCAAAACATCACATTCCATGTGGGAAAATATTTTGAATATTTATGAAGGGGATACAAAAGTCAGAGAGGCAAAGCTGCAAGTATTGTGGAACAAGTATGAAGATCTGAGAATGAACCCGAATGAGTCTGTTGATGCATTATTTGATAGGATAAATGATGTGGTAGAAGATATATGGGGTCTTGGAGAAATTATCTAAGATATAAAAATTGTGAAGCGCATATTGAGAAAACTTCCACCTTGGTTCAATCCAAAAGTTTCTGTTTTGGATGATAAAGACCCAAAAGAACTGTCATTGGATAACCTGCACAACACTCTTGTTGCATATGAAATGAGAAATGATGATAAAGTGACTGTGGAAAAGGGGAAATCCATAGATGTGGCATTCAAGGCCATGAAGAAACACACCATTGAATATTCTAATGAAGAAGAAGAGACAGATGAGGTGATGTCATTCTTTTCTTCAAATCTGCAAAGAGGAAGAGGAAAGTTTAAAGGTAAACTTCCACTAGCATGCTTTCGATGTGGAAAGGTTGATCATCTTGTGGCAAGATTCCCCAAGAAATTTCAAGATAACGATGATGATGATGATGAAGTTGAAATTCCCAAGAAGAAATCTTCAGCCAATGTGAAAGGGAAGAAGTAGTTCAAGAGAAATTTCTTCAAGATGAAGAATCTTCTTTCACAAGAAATAGACAGTTCAGATGAGTCTGAGGATGAAGAGGATAAGGAGCTTTAAAATTGTAAAGATCATAGACAAAATTATATGGTAGCGGTCGTTGGTAGTTCTCAGGAAAAGGAAGAAACTGACATTGGAGAAGAGGAAGAAGAAGTTGAAGGAAGAGTTGATATGGAAGCCGAATTGGAAGCAGCACTTGAAGAGATAGATGTTTAGAGAGACAAAACCAATAAATCCAATAAAGTGGTTCGTGTTGCCAAACTCTATATGCAACAACAAGATGAAGAAAAGTCAGAACTGTTAGAAGAAATTGAAAGACTAAAATCCTCAACACCAGAGAGCTCAGAAAATATTATTGAGCATAAGCTTAGAATTGAGGAACAAAAGAAGGAAATTGATTGTTTGACTAACACAGGAAAGGAGCAGGTCAGACATATCAATGATATTGAAGAAGAAGTGGTCAGTCTGCGATGAAAAATGAAGGATCAAGAAAAACTCTTGACCCCCAATGTGATATCAAAAAAGTAGGCCATTCATAAGACAGAAAAGATAAAAGACGAGGCTCATAGTTCATCAGGAGTGAAGCAGCAAGAAATATCAAATGCTAAGGTTGATTCCGGGCTTGATAAGAAACAAAAATCGGTGGCAGTTAATGTTAGACCGCAAGCACCCGTCCCGAAATTGAAGGTTGATTTGGGCACAAAACATAATCCTAATATTCATAGATCCCAAAGGGAAAATTGTTGTTATGAAGTATCTCAAAGGAATGTATCCTATATCAAGTGTTATTGTTGTGGGAAAATGGTGCATTCACATTATATGTGTTCCATAGACAAGAGATATAGAAGGGAACAAGAACAGAGATGGTAGCCAAATAAGGAACGGTTTTCCAGAACATATTTTGAAGGACACTGTTTTTGGTGTGGATGATTTAGGCACATGGCTAGGTACTGTACTTCGACCATTCAGAGAAATGTGACAAAGCAGAATCAAAACGTTTGCAAGAAGAAGGTCAATAAACCGATAGGTGAGTTAAAAACGCAGAATAGATTTGTGGATTTGCAAGATGAGGCTGGTACATCATAATCTGAGAAAGAATAGAAGTCTCAATCCATGCCAAGTGTGAAAGAAAAGGTATGGACCAAAAAGAAGAAAAATGAGAAGTCCGTGGCGGCGGAGATTTCCCTTAAATCATCAGATCGATCTGGTGTTTGGATCCTTGATAGTGGCTGTACATCCCACATGACAGGTAATAAGGATCTCGTTACAGGCATCAAATATGACAAAGAAGGAGTTGTCAAATTTGGAAATGATGAATGCCTGAAGATTGTTGGCTCAGGTAAATCCAAGTTTGGGGGAAAAGAGATGAGACGTGCTTATATCTTGGTAGTATAGGGTCATAGTCATAACTTATTCAGTGTCAGTCAAATATGTGACTCTGGGCACTCTATCTGATTTACCGAGAAGATGTGTGTTGTGAAAGGAAAAGATGGAGCAACTGTTCTGATGGGAAAAAGGTCAAAGGGAAATCTCTACCTTGTAGGTGGGGAAGAAGATATATGTCTTTTATCCAGAGAGGAAGAAAACCAGCTGTGCCATAAGTGACTTGGTCATCTATTCCATCCATCTATGGAGGCTCTCATAATGTGTGATGCTTCTAGAGACCTTCACAAGCTATCACGTGATCGCACTCATACGTGTGATGCTTTCCAACAAGGGAAGATCATCAGAAAGACATACAGGCCAAAGGAACAGAAATCAACTAGAGTGCTTGAACTGGTTCATGCTAATGTATGTGGACCTATCTCACCACGAGCAATAAATGGCCAAAGGTACTATGTCCTTTTCATTGATGACTATAGAAGAATGGCCTGGGTATTCATCATTACCCATAAGACTGAGGTGTTCAGTTGCATAAAGCAGTATAGGAGGGAATCAGAAAAGATGCTTGGACAGAAAATTATGAAGTTTCGTACTGATAATAGTACAGAATTCACAAACAGTAAAGTTGAAAAAAATCTCGAGAAACATGGGATAAGGCATCAAATTTCATTGGTATGAACTCCTCAATAGAATGGAGTGGTTTAAATGAGAAATAAGATCATCAACAACATGGCTAGAACAATGCTTATTAATAAAGACCTGCCAGAGAAATTTTGGAAGGAAGCAGTTTTGACATCGGTCTATGTTTCGAACAGGTCTCTGTTGTGTCTGAAGCAAGGGAAGACTCCGTATGAACTGTGGTACGGAAAGAAGCCAACGCTGAAATACTTTCGAATCATTGAAAGTAAGTGTTTCATTCTCAAAAATGAAAATCACAGGATGTTTGAGGCATGAGGATATGTGGGGATATTCCTTGGATACTCAGGTAATAGAAAAGCATATAAATGTTTCAACAAAAGGCTGGGAAAAATCATTGAGAGCAATGATGTCACAATAGTTGAAAATGAACAGAATATTCAACGATCCAGTGAATAGTTCCTGGATGAAAGTAATGATGATGTAAGCAACCCAGGGGGGGCAGAAGTGGCAGAAGCTGACTCAGAAGAAGATACTGTTGATGAAGAAGAAAGTGTCAAGTCTGTGTCTACGAGGAAGCCAAAGAGTTGAGCTGAAATTGATAGGAAGAATATCATTGGTGATCAAACAACTCCAGTTCATACTCAAAGAAAGAAATCATTACAGCAAACATAGTTTTTTTCTCAAGTGGAGCTGAATTTTTTTTCCGATGCAGCTGAAGATGAAAACTGGGTTCAGTCCATGAACGAAGAGCTTGATCAGATTGAGAATAACCAGACATGGGAGATTGTTTCTAGACCAGAAAAAAAGAATGTCATCGGGACTAAATGGGTTTATCGCAACAAGATGAATGAAGATGGCATAGTGATTCGGAACAAATCACGACTAGTGTACAAGGGATACTCCCAGATAGAGGGAATAGATGTTGATGAGACATTTTCACCGGTTACAAGGCTGGAGACAATTAGATTATTTTTGGCCATAGTAGTGCAAAGAAAGTTCAAAGTGTTCCAGATGGAAGTCAAATCTTCATTCTTGAATGGTGTTCTGGAAGAGGAGGTGTATATTGAGCATCCAGATGGTTTTCTCATTCATGAGGATGAGAACAAAGTTTACAGGCTGAAGAAGGAATTGTATAGGCTGAAACAAGCACCAAGGTCATGGTACTCAAGGCTTGATCAGTACTTGATAAAGCTTGGTTTTCAACATGTAGGAGTTGATTACAATCTCTATTTCAGTAATGAAAGTAATCAAAGGATGATAGTGTTGGTTTATGTCGATGACATAATATTTGGCGGATCAGATGAAGCTCAGTGCAGACAGTTTTCCGAATTCATGAAAAATTAGTTTGAAATGTCAATGATTGGAGAGATAACGTTTTTCCTTGGTCTACAGGTGACACAAGGAAGGAATGGAACATTCATTTATCAATCTAAATATGCCAAGGAGCTCCGGAGAAGGTTTTGAATGGAAAATTCCAAGGAGATGAAGACTTCGGTTTCAACTCGGATGAAATTATCGAAAGATGAAGATGGCAAGGCAGTTAATATCACAGAATACAGGAAAATTATTGGAAGATTGTTGTACTTGACTGCAACAATGCCTGATATTGTTTTTTCCACATTCCATGCAGCGAGATATCAGTGCAATCCCAAGGAAAGCCACATTCTTGCAAGGAAAAGAATACTTCAGTATATCCATGGTATAGTGGATTTAGGCTTGACATATACTGATAAATCTCAGATAGAGTTATTGGGCTATACTGATGCAGACTGGGCCTGTTCAGCGGATGATAGGAAATCAAATTCAGGTGGTGCTTTCTATCTTGGTGTATTGTGTATTTCTTGGATAATCAAGAAGAAAGATTGCATTTCATTGAGCACCACAGAAGCTGAGTATATTGCGGCCACTCAAGCATGCCCACAGTTATTGTGGATGAAGCAGCAGCTTGAAGATATATAAGTTGAAGTAAAGTCTACGCTCGGAAGCCAGTGAGACAACTCAAGTGCTATAAATCTTAGAAAAAATCCCGTCCATCATTCAAGGACAAAGCACATTGAGATTAAGTATCATTTTATCAAGGAGAGGGTTGAGCAGGGAATCGTGAAGTTGGAGTACATGCCTATAGAGCTACAGGTCGCAGACATTCTGACAAAGGCCTTACCCAATGAAGCTTTTGAGAGGCATCAACTAGCTCTGGGAGTTCAGTCGATTCCCCACACTTGAAATAGTGTGGATGTGGGACCCCCCCTCTCCCCGAGGTATGATATGTTTTCACTAATGTGCTGATGTGTTCTCTACTCTATTACAGACTGAAAAGGAGTGACCTTTGGGTTCTTTGAAAAAGGGGGAGAAAATAGTGCTTGTTCAAGGGGGAGACTATGTGGAGAGTTGATAAATCGTGATTGATACGGGGAGAAGCTGACCAGTGGAGCAGCCAGATAGGGGGGGAAATGAGCAAGGAGGAGATTTTTAAATCTGACGATGCTAGAAGTGATCTATCAAAGAAGATATATCACGACAGCTGAGGGTCATGATCAAAGCAGAACAGTGGTGTTGGAATGGTGAGAGAAGGTGTCCAGCTATCACCAATTGGGATCAGTGTAGTTCAGCAATCGGTATCAATTTATGAATTGGTATCCGGTTGGAATCGACAATTGGTGTTTGACATGAAGTGAATCATTGGAGAAATTTTCATACTACTCTTGTTTCTCACACTGCGAATTTCTCATGTTGGATTAGAGTACGTGTTAAGTGAATCCTTGAACGCTATCATAATCGCAGGAGGCGAATGGTGGTAGCGGCTAGAAGAAGACTCAGTGAGGTATCAAAGTGCAGAAAATCATTCTAAGTAGAGTTGTGAAGATTTTTCAACAAACCAAAAGGGGGAGATTGTTGGGCAAAAATCCCTCAAGGTAACATTGCAGTATTTTTGGGTTGATTGTGTTTGTTGGCAAAGCAGGTTTTCATGGATATTTGTTGAGTTCCCAAGAAGTTGTTGAAAAACCTTGTTAACAAAGAACGATGACAAAGTAAAGGATGATCTGGAATTTGGTGAGCATCGCGAAAATAAGATTTCCATGAAGAGCATAATTTAATATGGAAAATGCATGAATTTCGTGAAGATAGTATTAATGGTTTGGAAATCGCGAAGACCATAAGAATGGAGGCGGTGATTCTTCGCAATTACGTCATGCTTCACGAACGGCAGAGGCAGAAGCGCATCGCGGCGGTGAAGAGATTTGTGAGGGATCTTCGCGGCAATGGTGCGAAGGAATGTTGACGATGATTCTTTACGATTACGTCAAGCTCCGCAAACGGAAAATTGTCATGGTGGTTCGCAATTTGGAAAGAATTCCAGCGGAATCTTTGGAGCTTTGCGATTTGAGATGGCGTGGCATTGACTTCGCGTGGAAGGGATGAGGGTCGGTGGAATCGCCTATAAATAGAGGTCGACCCCCTCGAGAGAAGTAGAGAGAATTTTCAAAGAAGATCATTCTCTCTCGATTTGAGAAGGTGGTTCGTAGAGCCAGTGTGCTTAGAAAAAGAGGTGCTTCGCGGCGGCTATTATAGCTCTGCGAAACCTGCGTGCTCCGCGTTGGCTTACTAAGCTTCGCGAGGGACGTTGCATTGCGATGTCTTGAGAATCATGAGAGTTCTTCACGAGAGTGCTTCGTGAGAGAGTTTTGAGAAAAGGAAGGAGCTTTGCGAAGTCTTATTTGAGCTTCGTGAAATTGGGTGCTTCACGATATAGGGTGCTTTGCGAAGGTACTTTCCAAAGGTAGTTGCACAGTGGTCAGAGGAAAAGTGCTATTCATATGTGGATGAAAGTTGGACCTCAAAAGAGCATCTATCAACAATTGATAATGCATGCTTTCATGAAAATGAAGAGACCTACAGGTCTATAAACTGTGAGTGGATTCCCTTCTAGAGTAATGATCTTAGTAAGAGGAAGAAGGTGATCCTCTCCACCGGAAGTGAGCCAGAGAGTGAGAAACAGGGAGTGACCTTTGGGAAAGCAGTGAGATGACCCTAAACTTTGTAAAGGCAGTGAGCCTGGGCATAGAAGTGATCTAGCATGAACATTGTAATCCACAGCTAGTGAAGTTTAGTGGAATTGGTATGACCGGAAACTTGTTGGAGTATGCTCCTTGGACGTAGCCCTTTACGGTGAACCAAGTAACATTGGTGTGTCATGTGCATGCTTTACTTTCTGTATACTTTGTGAAACAGGAAAGAGAGAGAAGAGTGTTTTTCTTAACAGCGAAATAAGATCAGAATGGGCGTTAATTTTAAATTAGTCATACCCTGATTCACCCCCCCCCCTCTCAGGGTATTCAGCCTTGTGGACGTAACATATGTTAACGTGCTCTAATCAGATTTTATCAAAATATAGTTTTGAAGGTTTGTAATAAACATTCTCTGATACCAACTATAATGCCCCGACCCTAGTTACCCAGAGTAGGTTCATTATTACTTAATATTGGAATGATCATAAGGAAATCATGTATCAAAAGACCGATCAATTTAGTATTTTCGGAACAAGATTCATACATTAGTTTAACTTTACAGCTTGAAAAGGAATACAACCCGAATATATTCCATTAGAATCATCCATGCCTCCTAGATTATGCCTACAAGTCACTCATAACTAACTTATTCATATCTTGGGAAAATGAAACATAAGAAAGTGGTGAGATCAAATGCTCAGTAAGGGTAGGAAATACAGCCGAAGATTACATAAATATGAACCATGGTTAATAATTGAAACCACATGCCTTTACCAAAAATTAACATGGATACTTTTATGGCAGGAATATGAGATGAGTAAATAATACCAAAATAAAACATAATCATGGATATTCTAATAGTTTAATGACCACATGAACCATCAATATTATTTTCATAATGAGGGAATTTATAATGCCGGACATTCTGAAACATTTTGTTAAGGCCTCGGCCAAGAAATCTAAAAATGATTAAGGCCTAGTCTAAAACCATATATAAAATTTTTAAAAACCTTTTACAATTGCACTTCTAGTTGTCTCATGAGACCTACTGATGCATCTAGGAGATATAGTGGGCTCCACCCATCACATAGTAAGTCCAATACTCATATGAAAAGGTTTTAAAATAACATAATCATTCGTATTAAATCTAGCATACTAAATGTCATTACATTATCCATAAACCATGAATAGTGTAAAAATCGAACTTCCATAGTAAAACCTATCAAAAAATAAACAATACAATATGGATGTTTTGTATCATAATAAATCAATTTAAAATAAGCTTAAAATCATTCAAAGGATGTTGACATAGATAAAATCAAAACCCTTTTTAGAGAAATATATCTTTATATTTTGAAATCGTTTAATAATTATGTAATTATAAACAAAAACATTTATATTTTAAGAAATTAATATGAGATTTTAAGGGAATATGTGTCGTTATTATAACGATGTAATATATCCGCACCTGCCGTATAAGTTAAAAAAACATTCCTACATTAATTTTGTCAAAAAGGTCATAAGGTACCTTGCCTGAAAAAATATAGGAATATACCTTTATAAACTTCTTATAAAAAGTCAAACAAGGTTATAAATGTCTTTATCCCATAGTCTAGTAAATAGTAAAAATGTTTTTAAAATAAATGTTTAAGAAAACACGGATGTGGATGATAAAGAGGTCCCTGTAGATACTTATGTAAAAACAACATCGGATAAAAAAGAGATTGTGAAATTATCCATTACCTTATACTTTTACTTGGTATATGGTAGGTTATCCTCATGTATAATGGTGATATAATTGTTATTAAATTATATAAGAATCATATACATTAATTTGATAACATTTATTATCTTTTAATATTTCTTTGTTAATAGTATCTTAGTATTATCGTCGTTTCAGGTGTTAACTGATTCATTTTCCTTTATATGCTTTTCTATGTAAGTAATGATTTTTATGGATAGTTTGTATCTTATTCATATTCAGAATTATATTATGTCTTTAAATATTGTTTTTAATCATCTTATGATTATTAGTCTTGAATGGATACGATGGGGAATGAATCCCATCGTGTCGTGGAGACGGTAATCTGTATGTATACACGAGCGATAATATCATTTCATTAAAGATGTGTAATTAGATGGTATATTAATTTCAAAGAGACATTATCATGTTATTTTAATTATTTATATACATAATACTCATCATTACATCCATCCAAATAACATAGTGTTGAATAAAAAATTACACCACGGTTTGGAGACGGTAAGCCATACGTACGCACCCATGGTGAAATTATCATTTATAAGATAGAGATAATAATGAATATATTTGTGTGATATTTATAATAACATCACAGTATATATAAGATATTGGTGTTATTAATTTCGAATAGAAACAATGAAGAAAGAGTTTGTGGGAGAATAAGAGAACTTGGAAGAGGGTGGTGAAATCATTACCACTTTTTCGGATTCTTCCTTTTGATTTGATCAAAAGGGCTTCATAGGTTTTATTTATGGCCAATATAAGGATACTAGAATTAAGGTAGTATATTTGGGAGGATATTTGGGCGGTTTTGGCAGATAAAAATGGCTTTGGAGGTGTGAAGTTGAGAGAAGGGGAAGTTCCTTTTTATAAGAGGGGTCAGGGGAACCTTTGAAAAAACAAACAATATTATTTTATAATAAATTAATTTTCGGTTTCTATTCTCTCAAAAATAAATTATTTGAAGGATAAGGTGGTTATGGGTCGAACAACACTCAACCAATAGGTTTAAGGTAGGTTTAGGTCACCATAATAACCATAACATCTAGATTTAACTCTTAGTTAAATAGTTTGACATTTACCATGGCTCTTTGTATTTTAATATTATATGGTTAATAAATATAATATAAAGTGCCAATTGAACCCCAATAGTTTAATTAATGTCATATGTATTATTATATAAGTCTTTTGGTAGAACTATAGATTTTTATGACTGTTATATCAATTTATAATATAATATTTGTTTTAAAAACTATTTTATGTCAATTTTGACACTATTTGGTATTTATTTTTTTAAATAACAACAACATGACTACATCAAAAAAAAATTTGTATAAACAACCTTAACATGTCATAATTTCCTATAAAATTAGTGGAATTTATAATCTATCTCAAATTAAATTTATTTGGATATTATAAATGTCAATTTTTTAATCTTTTAGTAATATGGTAATTACTACATCATCATTGTGTCATACATTAATTTACTAATTTAATGTCTAAAAATTAAAAATAAAATTACATTATGTACGAAATAATTTTAGATTTCTAATAAATATATATAGTCGAATTTATCTTTTTTATATATCTATATTAAAAATGTTTTAGTTATTAAATGTTTATTTTAACTCTTTTAACTCTTCTTTGAATTAAATAATAATAATTGTCCTAATGAAATACATGTTGACCTAAAGGATCATATTTTATACATCAAATAGTTTTTGGTCGAAATACACTTATCCAATAGAATTAAGACATGTGTTAGGGTAAGAATTATATCATTTTTACCCTTAATTACCCTATTTACTTTTAACCGTGGTAAATTAAAGAAAAAAAGTTACTATTGACGAAAAAATATTTTTATCATACTGAACAACATTTTTCTTACTGATATCAACCGTGTTTCGTGGAATTTTAAAATTCCACTCATAGAAGAGGTAAAATTATGTCTTATGTGAATTTGCAGATTCTCCTAGGAGGTAGGTAAATGTCTATGAAAAGTTAAAAAAAATTTATATATCTAATATTATTACAAAATGACTCCAATGAATTACATTGAACATATATATTTATTATGTATCTATTTAAACCTAAAATAAATTTAAATAAAATAAATAATTATTTAAATTAAAAGTAGGTTTTGAACAATAACTCAGTGTTTTTCATATTTTTTCAAAAATTGAATGTTTTCAGAAAAATACCAAAAAATCACCCCAATATAATTTTGATATTCCAAATTCGAAAATTAATTCTATTTTGCCAAATTCAAAACATAGAAGTTGAATTTATTAATTTAAAAATAATTCTCGTTGTCAAAACCAAAACGCGTATTTTTTAGAAATAATAACTATCAAATGACTAACACTTGTTTATGTCCAATTTCAAAGTGTAATTACATACAATGACCATAATTGGATTAAATGGTAAAAATATAATATATTTATACTTCCAAACCTCTGGGTTATCATTTTATGGAAATCCAAAAATAATCTCAAACTAGAATTATCCGAAATACTTCAGTTCATACTCACATTCCAAAATTAATAAAGAAGGTAAATACAATGAATATATTTTTTTCAATGCAATAACATTTGAACACCTTCATCATGTATTCTTCTAAAACACTGCTTCATCTTGAATTACCATAAAACCCTATTGATTACATTCAAGCACAGTTATTTCTCATAGAATACTTGATATAATCCTTCTATCCAAAAATGTTGTAAACTCAACAAATATGTAATATACTAATCATTAATCTGTTTCATGGTAATCAAGAATATACAACATAATTTATCCAAACCAACCGTCTCTTATTCCAAAATCACTACCTCATTATCGGTACCATATTAAATATTACGTTTACATCAACCATGTATTTTCCAAAAACTGTAGCTTACCATTAAGTCACTTTTCTTAAAACCATATAGTCACAAATCCTCAATAAAATTGTTTTGCATGAAAATCCTTATTTATCTCCATAATTCATATAACATGTATATTGCTAGTAAAAAACTCAAATGAAATAATTTTATAATAAAATCATATGAACACTAGTCATTAATCTTTATCTGAGGTAGTATCATAACATGATTATTATCCAATATCATCATTTGCATTTTACTCTCATGACTGGGACATTGATTCACGTAGTGTCCCAATTCCTTTCAGATGAAGCATTTTACATTTGAAACCTTTTTCTTACCCTTACAATCACGCACTTAGGTCCTTTTTCTCCACACTTATAACAAACTCTCATTCCCTTCAAGAATTTACCAAGGTGATTCTTTCAATATTTATCACATATGGGAAAATCCTTCTTTTCCATCTTCCCTTTATCCATATTTCTCTCTTCCATCGTTTTCTTCTATTGCTTCCCTTCAAAGCCATAAGATTCAGATAATTCTTTACTGTCTTATTAACACATGAAACTATTTCTTTATATGTTGAGAATACATGGGAGACTATTTTCTTTCTAAATTTTATCTTAATACCATGAAATATATGATCCTTCTTACTCATTGTATCATATGTATTACTTGAGTTCACATTCCTTCTACTAGGCGCAATTTGTATACAATAATATATACTAGATTAGTTTATGAATCATAATACATAAATCCAAACTTGTAAAACACTTAACATAATTTGAATAATTTATTGATATAATCCATAATCATAAAAAAAATTCTTTGAGAAAGAATATACTCATAAACACTTCATAATGGTTTGTAACGAAAATGATAATTATCCTAAGCATATCCCCCGGGAGTGTCGTAACCAAGAGTGCAGCATGGCCCATTGTCATGCACCAGTTTCCGTTTGAGTCCAGCTCAAAGCTGTGTTTTAAGGATTTACCCCTAGGTACATCTATGCCCGAGCCGCCTCTACCTATTCATATCTAGACAATGATGTATTGATTAGAAAGCTCACAAAATCACTACAATTCCAAAATTTTAGGAAGTTCTTCTATACTAATCCTAAATGTCTATCTTAGGGTAATGTGCTCTAATAATATTTTATCTCTATCTAGTTTACATGGTTTGTACTAAACAATCTATAATACCAACTGTAATTCCCCGACCCTAATTAACTAGATTCAGTGCATTATTATATAACATTGGAATGATCACAAGGAAATCATGTATCGAAAGACTGATCAGTTTAGTATTATTGGAAACAATCTTTATACATAAGTTCAAATTTTTAGCATGAAAAGAAATACAACATAAATATATTCCATTAGAAACATCCAATCCTCCTAGATTATTCTTGAAAGTCACTCATAACTAAATCCATCATATCCTGGGAAAATGTAAGATAGAAAATGGGTGAGCTTAAACTCTCAGTATGGGTAAGCAATACAATGAAAGATAACATAAATATTAATCATGGTGAATAATTGGAAGAACATTCTTTTACCAATAATACACATGAATAATATTTTGGAAGGAAAATTAGTTGAGTAAATAATTCAATAATAAAACATAATCATGGGTATTCTACTAGTCGAATGACCACATGAACCATCAATATTGTAATCAAGATGAGGGAATGTATAATGTCGGACATTCTAAAACATTTTGTCAAGGCCTTGATGAAGAAATATAAAAATGATCAAGTCTTCGGCCAAAACCATATATCAAATTTGGAAAGGCCTCAGACAATTCCATTTCTAGTTGTCTCATGAGTCTTACCTATGCATCAAGTAGCTATAGCTGGCTCCACCCATCACTTACTAAGTCAAATTCATTCCTCATATGAAAGGGTTAAAACATAATAAAAACATTCATATTAAAACTAGCATTCGAAATGTCAATACTTTATCTATAAACCATGAATGTTTTAAAAATAACACATCCATAGTAAAATATATCACAAAACCTTCAATAATTTTTTATGTTTTGTATAATAATAATGTAACTTCAAATAAGCTTGAAATCTATCAAAGGATGTTGATATAGATGAAATCAAAACCCTTTCTAGATAAATATCTCTTTATATATTAAAATCATCTAAAAGACATGTAATTATAAATGAAAAACATTTATATTTGAAGATATTTTTATGAGCTTGTATGAGAAGCTTTGACGTTGTTATAACGACGTAATATAGCATCACCAACTGTATAAGTTAAAAAAGCATTCTAACCTTAATTTTGTTGAAAAGGTCATAAGGTACCTTATTTGGAAAACGATGGAATGATTCCTTTACAAACATCTTATAAAAATCTAGACAAGGGTATAAATGACTTTATCCCATAGTCTAGTAAATTGTAATTTTTTTTGAAATAATTTTTTAAGAAAACATAGATGTGGATGATAAAGAGGTCCCAGTATATAATTACGTAAAAACAATCTCAGATAATAAGGAGATTGTAAAATTAACCCTTACCTTGTACTTTTCCTAGGTCAAGGGTAGGTTACCATCCTGTATAGTGGTAAAATAATTTTTATTAAATTATTAAAGAATCATATTCATTAATATGATATCATATATGATCTTTTAATATATGCTTTTTTAATAATATCTTAGTATTATCGTCATTTTGGGTGTTAATTGATTCATTTTCCTTTATATGCATTGTTATATAAGTAATGTTTTTTATTGATAGGATGTGTATTATTCATATTAAGAATGATATTAAGTCTTTAAAAATTATTTTTAATCATGTAATGAAAATTAGTTTTGAATGGATACGATGGGGAATGAATCTTATCGCGTCGGGGAGATGGTAATCCGTACGTACCCATGAGCGACAATATCATTTCCTTAATGGTGTGGAATTGGATGGTATATTAATTTTACAGAGACATTATCATGTTATTTTAATTATTTATATACATATTTCTCATCATAAGATTAATCCAAATAACAACGTTTTGAATAACAAATTACACAACGGCATGGACACAGTAAGCTATAAGTACACACACATGGTGACATTATCATTCATAAGATGGATGGAATAATTAATATAGTTGTGCCATATTTATAATAACATCATAGTATATATAAGCTATTGTATTTATTATTTTATAATGTAAACAATGATGAAAGGTTAAGTGGAAGAATAATAGAACCTGAAAGAGGGTGGTGAAATAATTACCTCTTCTTCAGGTTCTTAATTTTGATTTGATCAAATGGGCTCCATAGGTTGGATTTCTGACCAAAATAATGCCTCTAGTATTAAGTTATAATTGTTGTGAGGATATGTGGGCAGGTTTTGGCTGAGCCAAATGGCTTTTAAGGTGTGAATTTGAGACAAGGGGAGGTTCCCTTTTATAAGAGGGGTGAGGGGCACCTTAGGAAAAACTTAAAATATTATTTTATAAGAAATTAATTTATTGTTTCTAATGGCTCAAAAATGAATTATTTAAAGGATAAGGTCGGTATGGATAAAAAACAAATCAAATTAAAGGTTTTAGATATGTTTAGGTAACCATATTAACCTTACCTATTATATTTAACTATTAGTTAAATAGTTTGACATTTTCCATGTATCTTGGTATTTTTATATTATATGGTTAATAAACATACTATAAAATGCCAATAAAACCCCAATTTGGTTAATTAATGTCATATATATTATTATATATGTCGTTTGTCTGAACCTTATCTTTTTAGGACCATTAAATAAATTATTTATATAATATTTGTTTTAAAAACTATTTTATATCAATTTAGACACTATATGGTATTTTTTTTTGTTAAAATCATAACAACATGATTACTTCCAAAATAATTTCTCTATCCAACCCTACCATTTCATAATAACCTATAAAATCAGTGGAATTTATAAAAAGTCTCAAATTACATTTATTTGGATATTTATAATGTAAATTATTTTAATCATTCATTAATACAAAAATTATTGTATCATCATTGTGTCATAAATAAATTTAAATATTTAATTTATAAAAATTATAAATAAAATACCATTATTTATGAAATAGTTTTAGATTTCTAATAAATATTTATAGTAGAATTGATCTTATGGATAACCCTATATTATAAATGCTTTAGTTATTAATCATTTATTTTAACTCTTTTAACTCTTCAATGAATTAAATAATAATAAATGTCCTAGTCAAATCCAAGTGGACCTAAAGGATAATATTTTATTCCTAACATTGTTTTAGGTCTAATAACACATATCCAATAGAATTAGGACATTTTTTAGTGTAAGAATAATATAATTTTTACCCTTAATTACCATATTTACTTTTAATCGTGGTAAAAACTAGTAAAATGTTACATTTCATCAAGAATTATTTTCATCTTATTGAACCACATTTTTATTACTAATATCAATTGTGTATCTTTGGTCTTTGAAATTCTACTCACATAAGTGGTAATATTAAGTATTTTGTGAATTTTCAAATTCTCAAAGGAGGTGGGTAAAAAACAGTGATAAGTTAAATTAAATTTTATAAATCTAATATTATTACAAACTGACTCCAATTAATTAAATTAAACATATATAGGTATTATTTATTTATTTTGACGTAAAATAAATTTTAATTTAATGAATAATTATTTAAATAAAAAGTAGGTTTTGAATAACAACTTAGCATTTTCACTATTCATCATAAATTAATTGTTTTGAGAAAAATACCAAATATAATCCCTAAGATAATTTTGATATTCTGAATTCAAAAATGAAGTCTATTTTACCAAATTCAAAACATAAAATTTTCATTTATTAATTTAAAATTAATTCCTGTTGTCAAAACCAAAAAACATATTTTTAAAAAATAATAACTATCAAAATATTGACAGTTGTTTATGTCCACTTTCAAAGTGAAATTACATACAATGACCATAATTGGATTAAATGGTAAAAATATAATTTATTTATTCTTCTAAACCATTAAAATTTATAATTCAACACTATAAATTATTTTGATCAAAAATGATGTTTTCAGTTAAAATATATTATTTTTCACTATTCACTCAAATATGAAAGTTATCAGAAAAACACCAACAATTTATTGAAACAAAATTAATATATATAAATTCTAAATAAGATGTTTATTTTGTCAAATTTATTATTTAAAAGTTTCAAAGATTGAAATTAAAAAGGGTTCACCATTAAAAGGTGGTAAAAGTGTTTTTTTTGTAAAATAATTCTATTATCTAAAAAATGAATTAGTTATTAAATTATTTCTAAGAAACTAATAATATGGATTCTAAAATTAAAAGGATTATATAGAGTACAAAATTCAGTTTACACTATTCCTAACCACTTTTGAATGGCTAGATTGTATGTTATGGGGTGCTTGAACTCGGTGTTGCAGGTAGTGCAAGTTATTGAATTACATTGAAAAATAACGTAATTTGAAATCATGGGGTGTTACATATATGGAGTTTATTATAAATATGGAGTTTGAATAATCTCTTGAAATATTGTAAGATATTAAAAATTGTATAATAAGGTGAAGAAAAAAATCTTACGAAAAAAATGAAGAATATATTCTTGAAGAAAAATACATGTTAATGGAGATTGATGATCAGAATATGTTTTCTAATTCAAATAAGAACTCAAAATAAATATTTATATAATTCTAAAAGATAAATAAAATTATATAGTGATTTTTTAATAAAACATATTAAGATTAATCAATAAAATGAAAATTTAAAAAACATAGTTTTATAAGATGGAGAATGATCTATGGAGTCTAATAATTTGGAGGATAATCAATAATTATCTTCAATGATTAATAGTAAATATGAATGTTTTCAGAAGAAAAAAAATATAATGTCCACATATGTATAAAAAACTAGCATAGTTGAAAAACCTAACATTTTTAATGATTCAATGTTTTAAAAAAATCTACTACTATTCGAGATTATGTTGAGTTTGAGAATAAATATATGAGAATTTATAAAATCTCAAGAGGAAATAAAAACATTGGGTCACAAAAAAGTGGGAAATTGGATGGTAAAAATGTTGATCAAAATTAGACACACAACTCTGGACAGTACAAAATTCAAAATAGATAAATATGTCTACTATGGTTACCTTTGATATTGTGGAGGCTTTGGGAATAAAATGAATATTTTTTGGATTATTAATTAAGGTTATATTAAATCCATGAGAAACTAGAGGCATACGTTAATTGAGAACAAACCAACTCAAAGAAGATAATCATAGAAAGTCAATGTAAATCATTAAAATAGATTCCAACCATTTAAAAAAAAATCAAAATATGTTATCGAACTGAACATATTGTAAATGGATGAATTATCATTATTATAGAACATAATAATTATAAAAAAATCTAAAAACCCACCTGAAAAGAATGTGAAAGGAAACAAAAAATCCTTAGTTCTTGAAATTGCTCATAAGGATACAAAATGGAGAAAAAATTAGGATATTGGATAACATGTATAAATTTCACATGACAACAAATTTGAAGTTGTCGAGTAATGGTAATGATTTTAATGAATGAAAAGTTAATTTTGGAAACAATTTGTTATTCAATGTCAAATTAATTTGAACTTCTATAATTGAGGAAGGAAAGATAAAATTCAAAAGAGCATTGTTTGTTGATGGGATGAAACAAATTTTTTTATGTGTTTCAAAACTCAATAATGAAGGTAAAAATTTTATTTTCAGAAAATATGATCTTTTAGTTAAGAGGATAGAATATGGGATTTTTATTATTAGAGGACAAAAAAACCAAGGGAAACTTATTTCAAGTCGGTGATATAGAAATTTAATACTATTTGATTATGATGTTGTAAAATATGATATGGTATAAGAGGATAAAGAATATGTCTTGGATGAATATGATAAAGATAAAAAAGATATATAGAATATAATATATTCATTTTATAGAATATGGGATTTTTATTACTGTCATTGTGTACATGTTGTAGAAAAGAATGTAATTTTCTTTATTTCGATTGATTTTTACCTTTTCTTATAAAATCACTATCTTTGTTCTGCTTTTCCAACTGTTATATATTATATTTATGCTTCAATGGTATGACTTATAAGTATTGACTGCTTCTCATTCATTACAATGAAATCTTCATGTAGAAAACATCGTTGATTGAATTTGATGTTGAAGATGTTGTGGAAAGAAATGATTCACTATCTCGAGGCCCCACACCAACATCACCAATTTCCAATTATCATCATCTCCATATAATGGATATGATAAACAAAAAAACTGACAAACTAGACTAAATGTTTCTCAGCCTTTCCCAAGATATTGTATACATGTAATCTTGTCTCTCTGTTTCAATTTTCCAATAAAATTTTTAATCTATACACAATTCATATGAAGTCTCTTTATTGGATTAAGGTTGTGTTTTTGAACCTTTTGTCAGTTAAAGGCCCTTCTTGGTTTGTTTATTTTTCATATCTCAAAATTTTAATGATTACTATATTGTGTAGTCTATAATTGGTTTACATATCTTTAGTTGGTCTATTTCATTAGTATTGATTTGTGATGTATCATGATGTTTACTGTCTTTCATTGGTTTTATTCATGATATAACAATGATAATTCTTGATCAATATATTAGTTTTATTTCTTTCCCAGTTATCCTAATTAAATGATAATGCAATGCTTGATGTTTATCTGTGCTACTTAATTGGGTGTTTACATTGTAGTGTGGTTTTCCCTGTTCAAATGGATGTCTACCAAAGCAATTCCACAACTGTACCCTGCTGCCTCTTCAACTCATTTACTTTTCAAATAATAGACAACATGACTGTCATGCCATTTGAATAACCTGCTGCATGGATGCACCTAGAAGTGGATATCGGACTACAAAAACCGACGACATTGTAGCAGTCCATGTGCAATCATCCCTTCTTGGTATTTGAGATTTATAAACATATTCTGAAGGTGCATTCATCCACTATCACTTGCGTCCTTCCATTTTTGAAAAAAATTACTAATCATAGCTTCATCTATTTCGTTAATCTTGTATCACTAAAAGTACCTTTTTATTAGAGTTTCAGTACAAGTAATTTCTATACTGTGTCCTACCTATTTCACTCCTAAGTATTTGATTTATTGGTATTAATATTAGTACTACTGTTGATGGTGTATTTGATTTATTCTGATTTCAAAATAATGTTATTATATTAATAAGAAATACTAATTTATAGTTCTCATGAAAGTACCATGAAAATGCATACAGTTATTTTTTCAGCTATTATAATCTCTACATTCTGTTTTTCATGCATCTCATCATTCAGTTTACCAGCTGTATGTTATTATTCACTCCATGCTTTCTAGAATTTTTTCCTCACCCTTTGTTTTCCCTTCATAATTTTCTCGTACCATTGTTTTTATTCAGTAATGATATTTCTGAAAATAATGTATCATTTATATTCTCCGTGTGTTTCATTTTTCCTCTATTCGTGAATTATTTTTCAAAATAATGTATCATTTCTATATTCTCCTATATGTTTTCCTTATATTCTCCATCATGCATTTGTTTGGTTTATTTTTTATAGTGATGGTGTACTTATGTTTTCCTTATTTATTATCATATTTTCTCCAATATATTTTCAATATTATCCTATATATTCTTCTATGTTATTTACTTTTTCTTATTTTACTATGTTTTCAATCTAATATATTTTATCTTATTACAGTTCAATATAAAGTATCAATATTTTTTTCAATATATACAATATTTATGTTCTTTATTAATATTGAAGTATAGTTTTTTCCTTCGTGAAAGTAAGAATTGAATGTATTGACATGTGAATGCACGAGTAAGTACTAGTATGTATCAAAAACTAGCATAGTTGAAAAACCTAACATTTTAATGATTCATTGTTTAAACAAAAATATACTACTATTTGAGATTTTGTTGAGTTTGAGAATAAATATAGGAAAATTTATAAAATATCAAGAGATAATAAAAACATTGGGTCACAAAAAAGTTGGAAATAGGATGGTAAAAATTTTGATCAAAATCAGACACACAACTCTGGACAGTACAAAATTCAAAATAGATAAATATATCTATTATGGATACCTTTGATATTGTGGAGGCTTTGGGAATAAAATGAATATTTTTTGGATTATTAATTAATGTTATATTGAATCCGTGAGAAATTGGAGGCAGAAATTAATAGAGAACAAACCAACTCAAAGAAGATAATCATAGAAAGTAAATATAAATATTTAAAATAGATTCGAACCATTTAAAAATATTTTCAAAATATGTTATCGAACTGAACATATTGTAAATTAATGCATTATCATTATTATGGAAGATAATATTTATAAAAAAATCTAAAAAACCGCATGAAAAGAATGTGAAAGGAAACAAAAAATCATTAGTTCTTGAAATTGCTCATAAAGATACAAAATGGAGAAAAAATTAGGATATTGGATAACATGTATAAATTTCACATGACAATAAATTTGAAGTTGTCGAGTAATGGTAATGATTTTAATGAATGAAAAGCCAATTTTGGAAATAAAATGTTATTCAATGTAAAATGAATTTGAACTTCTATAATTGAGGAAGGAAAGATAAAATTCAAAAGAGCATTGTTTGTTGATGGGATGAAACACAATTTTTTAAGAGTTTCAAAACTCAATAATGAAGGTAAAAATTTTATTTTCAGAAAATATGATCTTTTAGTTAAGAGGATAGAATATGTTATTTTTATTATTAGAGGACAAAAAAACCAAGGGAAACTTATTTCAAGTTGGTGATATAGAAATTTAATACTATTTGATTATGATGTAGGAAAATATGATATGGTATAAGAGGATAATGAATATTTCTTGGATGAATATGATAAAGATAAAAAAGATATATAGAATAAAATATATTAATTTTATTAAATCAAGAAGATATTATCATTGTTTCATTTTCTATAATTGTATGATTACAAGATCAATATATAAGAAATATAAGATACAATATACTCATCCCATGGAGTTGATATATTCTAAAATATGTGGGATAATGAGTAAACAATAAATTCAAAAAGAAAAGTAACATATTTCTTTTATTGATAATATTACTCTCATTAAATGCATTATGTTTTTTAAGCACTATTCCAAGGATCTAAAAATTATTAAGAATTTCAAAATAAGTGTATATAAATAAAATGTATTTTCTATAAATAATATTTTAACAGATAATGGTACATAATATAAAAATGTTATCTTTAGAGATTATGTTATAAAGAATAGAATTCTTGATGATTTTAGTACACCATACTAACTACAGTAGATCACTATTACTGAAATAATAACCATAAGTTTGATGTAGAATGCGCGAACAATGATGATTGAACACGATAATTCATGATATTTTTTAAGGTAAAATATTGGATAACAATTGATGTTCAAAATATATTTTTCTATAGGATTAACTCTGATATGAATCCTTATGATATTTATTACAAAGAAACACCAAATTTGAAACACTACATGGTTTTCGATAGTCGTTTAATTATAAAAGACAATGGTGAGAATCTTTGTATGTCTAATGAGAGTGGAATTGATGGAATCATTATTATCTCCACTCCCAATTGTAGAGGATAAATCTATTATAATAAGGAGGTATAAAATATATTTGACTCTATATATATTAATTGTCTTGAATTGTTTTATAATAATATTTCATATAATGTTATAGATATAGAAAAACGGGTAAATTAAGAGGTTGTAGTTTAACAACATGAAACATTTCTTGATTATAATAACAATAGAGAAGATACCTTAAATAAATATTCTTCATCATATATATTATATTATTAGGATCAAATATATCCAACTGTTCCTTGGATGATGAATTAATTGGAAGTTAAAACCATCATTTTAGATCAATATCAATTGGTTCAAAATAGAAAAAAAATCATGGATAGATTCCCAAACATCCGTATATTCAAAAGTTGAGAAAAAATATATTGATGGGGATATTAAGCATTAGTACTGGAATGATTTTATTAATGATCATCTAAATCAGATTAAGAAGAAGGATACATGCAAATTTTTTCAAAAACAAAATAATTATAATATTGTGATTCGTGTAATGTTGGTGTTCTAAAAGAAATTGGATAAGAAAGGTGATTTAATAAAAATCACGTCACAATTATTGTGTGAATGTTACTCAAAATTAGAAGTAATTTACATAGATAATAAAATTCCTCCTATGATAATATTAGAAACTATCATAATAATTCAGTATGTCAATGCACAATGAAGATATAAATTTTTTTAGCTGGTTGTTCTGTCATATTTTTTATTTATATCTCGATGAAGATGTTTATATTGAAATCCCATGTGGATTCATGATTGATAAAGATGAAATTTATGTGTTCAATATGAATAATGATTTGTTTATCTTGAAGTAATATATGAGATCTTGGTATTCTAAATGGGATACTTACATAAGGAATATGAACATACTAAAAAGAAGAGTTGATAATAACCTCCAAATAGAATAAAATCAATAGTTTTCCCTCATTTTTATTGTTTATGTTGAATACATCATCTTTGTATAGAATGATGAAGAATCAAATTTAAATTATACTAAGGAGATGAATATGTTATTTTAAATTTATATGCTAGGAGAAATTAAATACTTTCTATGGTTACAAATATATAAAAATAAGAAATATATTTACTGATATCAGGAATTATATGCTAATGAACTTCTAAATACGTTTTTATGGAGGAATAAAGGTAGTTCTTTATTAATTTTTGTTATAACTAACATATTAAATGCCATTTAAGTTAACTAGGTTTATTCTAAAGAGTTTTGTATGTTAGTTTTAATTCTACTATACCTAATGGCATAAAGATCGGATAAATTGTATATTTTTAATTGTGTTCCAGGTATCAAAATTATCCAATATAATTTCATCTAATGTAATGAAGTATAATTCATATATATATCAATGGAATAACTTATTTTAAGATAAAATATTATATATCAATAAATATTGATATTTTTTGTTTTACATAAACATATTGGAAATAATGCATTACTGAAAAAGATTCACATCTTGTGGCATTTTCATGATGAGGTAAATTTTTGTGAGTTGGTATAAAAAAGAAAAATTTAGTAAATATCATCAAGGATGAAGCTATGTATTTAAATGAATCTCAAGATATAATACAACTTATATGGATAAATACACAACTAGAAAACATTTTAGTCAATGTGATGTTACACCTTCTCTTATGTTGTTATATTAAAAGTGGAATTAATATCATGAAAAATGAATTGTATCATTATCATTCTAAGAAAATTGATATAAAAAATCACTTCATTAGAGATAATGAGAAGAATAATTAATTAATGTTAGAGTTTATTCCTACAATATATCTTGTTGTTGATATATTCACAATACACTTTTAGAAGGAAATATTTCATAATATAATATCTAAAATGGGTGTACAAACTCTATAACCTCAAGGATAAGGTATTTGAAATCCATTACTATATCATCTTGTATTTATATATTATTTCCAGGGGTTGTTGGAACATAAATATATTCATTGTTATGTTCTTAATCGTTTAAGGAAAGCATGTATTTAGGGGTTGCTCTTAAAAGGGGTAAGGTAAGACTTCCACATGGGTGAACTATTTTTACAATTTGTTGAAGTGGATGCTAGAAAAATTGTTCTTGAGGAAAAAAATGTTTTTTATGAATCTTCAACAAGTAAGGGAAATAATTCTTAAGAGGTTTTTAAATTTTTTCTTAAATCACTACTTTTGGATTTTACGGTATTATTGTTCCAGGGTTCTAGTTTTGAATAACGAGTTCACTCATGTAGCCTTAGAATTTATTGATAACTGATCCATTACATTAGTTATAAAAATATAGTGATTTGTGTTTCTTTGCTGGAAAAAAAATAAAAAGTGGGAGATTGTTGGGACAATATTTTTTGTATGTGTTTCAAGGTTTCCAGTGATGAAAGCATGCAGTTTTGTCAAAAATATTATCCTTTATTTCCCAAAATATACCACATATATTTTTTAATATTTTAAATAAAGGTTATCAACAGGAGATGTGATTAAATAGATAATATTTTATTGTGGTTTCCAAAAAAAATTCTATTAAACAAAGTGTTCAATGATTTTAAATATCACAATAATTTGATTCTCATAAATTATTAACATTCATGAGAGATAAATATCCAAAAAAATTTAGCTTAAGTAAAAATGTGTAGAAAACATTCACTTGTGAAAATTTAAATATATGATGATCTATATATATTATTGGATAAAATATTTTTTAAGGAGAAGATGATATGATGTTTCTCAATGTTCTCCAAATTGAGTCCATTGACCAAAGGTTCGTACATTAGGGTAAAGAGAGGAATTGTTTATGGTTTAACCCACCTCTGCGTAAGGGTCAACTCGATGACATGATGTTCTGGTAAGTGGATTTGATGTGATGGGTTTATTTCCTTTTGTTAAAAAGTTTCACATTATAATGTTCGGTGGAGGTGATTTTTTGGAAGCTTCTATAGTAAAAATAGAATTATCAGTCACCTATTTGTATTGTCTATTGATAAGAAAAAATCAGTCAAAGTTTAAAAGGAATTTTTTAAGAATCTTATCTGATGAAGATAATCAGGTATTTCTAATGGAAATAGCCTATCATAAGGAGTGTTTGAAATTATTCCATAAAGAATGATATTTTCTTATGTAATTTGTACATTGTTGTGAAGTATAGTGGTCCAAGGATGATTAGAAAGATGTCCCCATGTTATAGGACATATATATATGTTTAAATTTCATTATTAAAAGGGATTCATTCAAAGATAATGTTTTCAGGATTCAGATGAATGTCATCCAAAAAAGAAAGAGCCTCACAGAAGACTTTGATGACACTCATATGCAGTTCTACTAGAACATCTAATGTAGTTGGATAAGATGGAGATAATACAATAAAGTTTTAATAAATTGAAGGTATTTATCAATATTTTATAAAGATATAAATATGATGATGCTAAATCTATATTTAATAGTGTTCTTTCTTTTAATGATAAGGAATTTCAAAGAAGGAGTTAGATTTTATGAAGCATCATGTGGGTTCAAGAATATTCAAGAATACACGAGATGAATTTTATGTAATGTCTATTAGTGGGAGATTCAAAAAAAAAATTTCATTGAGTGAGAAAATAATTTCTTGTTCTGGCCTTCAATCTCTTGGGAGGTCCTATATAAAGGTTTTCCGTACAAGAAAATAAATTGGAAATCATTCACATACTAAAACATTATATGGGGAAATCAAGAAGATGGATATAGATCAAACATTTTTTGTGAAAAATCATTGGACAGATGGTTATCAAATGTAGATTTCCCTTGATGATGTGTAAAATGATCAGACAAAGAGGTCAAAGAAAAGGTAGTTTATTTATTGAAGTAGAGTTGTTAGTTTTACCAATTCGAGTTTTTCATATCATTTTTTATCAGACAAACTAAATCCATAAGTGATTAGATGAACAAGGGGACATTTGTAGTTTTTGTTGAGGAAGAGACATCAGATGAAGGTAAAAAAAAGAGTATACTAGAAAAACCCATTTCATAGATAGCCGTTGGTATAAATAATGTTCATTCCTACTATTTGGAAATAAATTGATGAATAATTACTTGTAATAAGGTTATGTGTAATTATTTTTCAAGAAACACATTGAAGACATTCTTATTCCTATCAGTAATTATTTCTAATAGTTGTTGAAAAATTCTTTGTTACACCATTTTCTATGTTGATATCACATGCACTATTGTTTTATTATAGTGAAATTATTATTTAATTATACTACCTAATTAAAATAACTACCCTTAAAGGATTATTTTCAAGTGGATTGTATGGTATTAAATTATTTCAAACCCATTTTGAGGATTAACTACTCTTGATGAGTAGTGAACCGTATAAATATTTACTTTTGTATGGTTGTTTTTGATTTCTTGTTTTCAGAGAATTCATATGTCCTTAATAGTAGGACAATTATATTTATTGTGTAAGATAAAATAAAAATAAAAAATCACTAATTCAACCCTACCCCTCTCATTGAGAAGACAAATCTTGATTGGTCCTTTCACAATTTACCAATCAAATGATGCTGTAAAGTAACTTATAAAATAACACTAAGGTTTCAAATATTATACTCTAATGGTCTTGAGTAAACTGGGATGTCATTGATGAAGAAAACTAGGAACTGGTCTAGGAAGTCATTTATATTGGAGTTCATGTATCCCAATAAAACATATGTGTCATTCATGAAACCAAATAAAATAACTACAAATATGAAATGACCATATCAACACTCTTAGCGGAATTCAGTATATATTCCCCATAACTTTCATATAATGATATCAACATATCATATTAATATTTGAAAAACATTTTTCTTTACATATTCTTGAACAATAGGACATATATCCTTAGTAGGGGATAACCGTTTAGGATTATTACTTTTTTCATCTTTTGGTAGTTTATAAAAAACCAAACACTACCATATTCCTTATTATTAGTAACACATGAGAGAAAAATTGTGGAACAATAGACCATATAAATCCCATCTATATAAAATATTCAACATGAATCATCTACTATTGTAACTCAAAAGGCCCCATCTTATACAAATTAATGGAAACTAATATAGTACCCACCTATAACTATATCCAAAAAATGACATCACATCAAAGGGTAAGAGTTGTAAATAAACTAATGAAAGAAACTAGAAAATCATTGATATCCCTATGTATATCAACTTAAAAATCCCCTATTTATAAAAATAAAATCTGTTCTAGCTATTATATATTAGGCTATAAATATCTACATGCCATTCAATGGTACTTCTAGATAACAAACACCAAAAATTGAACATCCACACCTGAAATTGTAACAAACCTCTCAAATCAATCAATGAAATCGTGCACATAATAAAAAATACATTATGTTATTTAAATTTTATTTTTGGACTTTTATTTTTAATAAATGCTATACTAAATGATGCTTTCCCATATTCAATTTAAAACCCTATAACACCTCAAGAAAATATGTCTGGTCTCCAAATTTCACTATCATCATTAATGGAATTGGGTGCTATTTGCCTTCAGTACTAGGGTACAGACTAAGGTAGATTCCATGAAAGGATATGATACTCTATAATCAATTAAGGTTAAAGATAACATAGATGATAAAATGATAAGAATTCAATGAATCTACGATCCCTTTGATGCTTACAACTCCACCAGATGGAACTGGACATACCCAATTCCTCTACCCCTCCATTGAGAACACCCTTCATAAACATGATAAACTCATGGACCCTGAGGATGGGTAACATCATGGGTCTATCATATACCTACTACAACAACCTTATACTGAGCATAAGTAGGTGACCAGAGTTTCAAATAAGGTATTGGGGAAAAAATATACTAATTCTAATATGATATCTAACTTCCTATATATAATGAATGTGGATTCTATCAATGGAGATTCCATTCTTATTTCATCTTATATAAATCTCATAAAATCATATAAATTACACAAAAATAACTTATAAATGAAGAATTAATGAAATAAAAGGTATCTCAATATGTTAAGGAACCTATTCCAATGGAATAGTAACTTGACCTTTGGAATAGTAATGTGACCCTTATGAATAGTAAACCGAAAAATAGAATATCAAACTCACATATTTAATTAAAAATAAATTTTGGGTATCTTATAAATAAAATTATGATATATTTGTATCTCGGAATAAGTAAATAAACATTTTAAAAATGAAAAACTATGTGTTTGTATTTTTGTATGTCATATATATTTAATTAAGATTTTATGATTAATTTCATGATTTAAAATAAAATTAATTTTTGGAAAATAAATTTATAAATTAACATTATTTTGTCTGGTGGTTATAAGGTAATAATATTTTACCATATATAATTTTTAAAAGTGTTATAGAATTAGCTATAATTATAAAATCTCTATTTTTTGAGTAAATGAATATTTTAATTAAAAAATAAATTTCCCATATTTATAAAATTAAATTAATAAAATGTAGTTCATTTTTTAATTATACACATCAAAATATGGTTAGGGTGAGTTTTTTGTGTTTTTCAAAAATAGTTGAATTATTTGTGAATAGTGAAATATAGTAATTTATGGTATTTAACAAATATATGAATTGTCAAGTCATGGAAGTTATATAGATAATGCAATCCCCTAATCTCAAAATATACTTAATTAATTTATTATATTAATTAATAATTATTAAAATATTCATATTCTGGAGCCAAAATAATAAACTAATGAACAAAATAATGAAAAAACACCCCTCTCCTCCCCTATAAATACCATGTCTCACCACCACATCTCCTCACACCGTGAAAAATTTGATACTTGTCCAAATTAATAAAAATACTCTTCCAAATACTCTCCCCCCATGTCAAGGGTCATTTTTTCTTAAAAAATAACAAAAATAATCCCTCTCTGGTGGTTGTCAAAGAGAAGGTTTAAAGATGTAAAATCCACTTTATTTTTATTAATGTTTTTAAATTGTATTATTTTATTATTATCTATTCACCAACCATAATTCAAGTGGAATTATAATTAAATTAACTTATATATACTGTAATTTTATTGTTTTAATGGAATAATCCATTATAAAACCTCATCTTCGCTCACATTAATTTTAGAATGGAAAACATTGTCTCTGAGTTGTGGATTTATAACCATTGATGATGAAAAGTTTTAATTTTCATTCACCACCATTAAGTCTGGTCATAAAACCATTACAATTTTTGAAAAGGAATGTAACATTTATGTTATAACCTCTTTTTTAAGGGACTAACATATAATTATAATACTAAATGATAAAAAAAATGAGTTTGTTGGGATGATCAAAAACTGCAAAAATAATTCAAATGATTATCATTAAAATCTTATATAATCAATCATCCTCACAGAAAAACAAAATAGCATATAAGGACAGTTAATATTATGAAATTTCATTAATAACACATAATTATTATTATGGATAACTATATTCATTTTACATGATCTTTTATAAATATATTTTTATAAAACCCATCATGGAAACCTAGTGAATGTTAACTATTGAACGATGAAATTGTATCATATAATTTATCAAAAGGAAATTAATGGACTTAATAAAATTATATTAAATAAATTACATGTAGACGTTTTTGTAGACTTATTAATTAATGAAAATAAATGGATTATTCAGGACAATAGTTAAAGTGCAAAACATTTTCGAGAATAAGGTAATAAATATTTTATAAACCTCCATTTTCTCCTTCCGGCTATGCTATATCTATATTTACACTATTTTAACTCTTTTTTACTTTTATATATTTCTAATTAATTTGGTGAATAAGTTCAAAAATCATTTATTCAGATCACATCATCTTTCTTTCATTGATATATATTTTTTAAAAAGGTTCCCTTCACAAAACTTCCCGATAAGTAAGCTCGATTCAAGGGAACTTTTCGATTTCATTCCCATTTTCAATTACACTCTATATTATATTATAATCCACCATTATTTCGCTAAAATATAAAATTATATCATGAAAAGTTTTCATTTTTAATTTATGGTTTTACATAATGAGTGGTTCCATTTTATATTTTAAACACTCTTTAATAATTTCCGTAATCCGCAAAAAAATGTTTTTTTCTGTGGTTTTTAAACACTATATTACATGTTTTCACTTATTTTTGACATCCATTACCATGATATATATCTATTTTTCAATATTAATGTCCTTATAAAATTTTAATAAATTCATACATGGATACCATTATTATGTTCCATTTTGATATTATTTTTTACATGAATATGATAAAAATTATTTTCGTGGGTAAACCTTATGTTTGTGTTTGATTCCTTATGTATTTTGCTTTATATTGAACACTTATTCACCTTCATTTATTCACAGGTTTACCGTGATTTCACTACAACTAATTGGGTAATTTTTAGTCTCATGATACTTCATGTGAAATGGTATTTGTGGTTAGCTTTGAATCACACTCTATGTGCAACTGTTCTGGTCGATATCATTGAATTGTGATCTTCCATTTCCAATGATCCTAGAATCATTATTTTTTAATGTTATATGCTTCTTCGTCTTTACTATGATTCAGTGATTAAATGATCCCATGTTTTATATGTTATTCTCTTATATGTTTATTCATTTTCATTCATTTTTAAGTCATCATGTTATGTTTTCTCACCCATGTTCTAGGATTTGTTCTTATGTTTATTAACTTAATATGATTTTTATCTAATCCCTTTGATCATATATACCCTAAGTTATCCTATATAGATGTAAGATCTCTATGGATGTTAGGATCTCATTAGGAATACAAAATAAGTGGTGTTTTTATTTTGGTTTCATGATTTATAATTATTTCTGTAATATTTCAAATTCACTAGACATTATGTTAATTGGATTGTATAGGAAAAATAATTAAGCTTAAAAGCATCTAATAATGTGTGTAAAAGGATAGGTCTAATATAATGGGAATCAAAGCACAATATTTTTATTATTGGAGATTAGGACTAGATCAACTTAGTAATAAGACTAGGGATAATTATGTCACCATGGATAACCTATATTGATGCAAAAAGAATAATAAGTTTGGACATAATTTTCATTTACAAGGTCATCCTTTTATGTTCATTATTTCATTATTGTATGATTATTATATTTATATTCAAGACTATGTAGTTGTACTTTATTTTTTTAGTAAATTTATAGAAATAATAGAACTCGTTCCAACAATAAATGTGATTGGAAATATAAAAATTTCCTTAATGATATTCCATGTATGATGGGAATATGTGATAAATAATTGATGAAAATAATTGATCAGCAATGTCATGTTATAAATAATTACACAAATCATGTGGAATATCCTCCATCTCCCAAGAGATAGAATGTTAAGGTTGAATCCTTGATACATAAAAATCCTCTTATCTGAAGTGGATGTCCTAATCCCTTCATCACAGAATGTTGGATTAATTCATTGGCATGCTATTTTCAGTCATTCGGTACTTATAAAAATAGAAATTTGTGCGGGTGGTCTATAATATTGATAGGGAAGCTAATCAGTGGTGGACAGTAATCAAGAAAATAAGTACAAAGAGAAAATTGAATCCATGGAATGGGTATATTTAATGAAATTTTTTTTTGATAAATATATTAAAAAAAACAACATGCTAATATTGAAGGGGAGTTCAATAGATTGATGTAAAAGGAAGACGCGCCAATTAGAGTGTACGAGGAAAAAATTACATGTATTGCATGATATGCCAACGGATTTTTCATGAGCACTGAAAATAAGGTGGATCACTTATTTAGTAAACTAAATCCAAGTAAACAAAATACATTGTCAGTTTGAGACTTTTCCAGTAATAAGTATATTGTCCATTGTTATCTGAAGGTATTAATAGAGATTAAAGACACACATTGGTCTCATGGGATAAGAGATAAAAGGTAGAAAATGTAGATTAATATTGGGGTCAACAAATAAATCCCATAGTGGAATGAATACAAAATATCCCATGTGTTAAAACTATGGAAAGATGTATCCTGGGAACTATCATAAGGGAACTGTGAAATTATTCAAATGTGGAAGAATGTGGAATCCGGCTAATAAATATTGATGGTACATGAAAAATCCCACAAATGTGGAAGAGGAACTGAATGTTTGGATCAAAATTCAGCTTATAGTGTTGCGTTTCAACTATAAGGAACATGGGAAATATTAAAACCATTTACCTAATCTAAGGATTTTTGGGGGAAATCAAAAACAAAAACCACCAAAAATTCAGGATGGGAATATACTATATCATTTGATGAGGTGGTACCTGAAAATAATTTGGTGATAGGTACGCTTTTTATACATTCTAGAATAGTAAACGTACCATTTTATTCTATTTCTACTCTTTCTTTAATATCATGAATGTTTAGTATAACTATTCAAACATCAACTCAAAATATAGAAGTTGAGTTATCTATGAGAATAGAAAATGGGGAAATTGATTCATGTAATGTTTATAACTCCTCCCTGGTTAATATTTTTAGACTATACACCCCAAAAAGTCTCATCTTACTTCGGTGGATTTTGATACTATATTGGTCATGGATGCACTATATATATAAAATCCAAAATCAACAATCGGGAAATGGAGATCACTATTTACATTCTAAAGCAACCTACCATTATGTACATCTATAAGGAGGATGATGAATCTCCTTCAAAATCATCATCCCAAATCTGGATATCGTGTCCATGTGAGAAAGCATATCTACCTCAAAAGATTGAGACAAAGTAGAGAATAATGTTCGATGACATGCCCATTGTGAGGTACCACACTAATGTGTTACCCATAGAGTTTTGTGGCCATCCTCTAGATCAAGAGGTTGATTTCTCAATTGAACATATTCCTAGATCTCTACCAATATCAATGACAACATATAGAATGGCCACCATTGAGATGGATTAACTTATGAAGCAGTTACTGGAGAATCTGGAAAATGGTTTTAAATATCTGAGTACTTCACCATGGGGTTCACAAGTCCTCTTCGATAAGAAAAATGATCCATAGATGAACTTATTAAATGATTATCATGATCTCAATAAAATCAAAATAAAGAGAAATTATCCCCTCCATGGATATATGGATTATTTGATAAAATAAATGGGAAAAGGTATTTATCAATGGTGGACCCTTGGTTAGGATATAACCTTTTAATGGAGAAGAGGTATGATATTCACAAAACTAACTATCAAAAAAGGTATGGACACTATGAGATCAAGGTGATTCCTTTATAAATCATAAATGATGTAATAATTTTCTTTGATTTAATGAATATTTCATTTAGATATTACCTCAAAAAAGTAGATAGAATATTTAGGTAGAAAATCATCGATGAGATATGGAATTTATGTTTGGAGACTTTGTATTCCTATCTATATCCACTTGGAAGGGGATCATAAACTTTGAGAAGTAGGGAAAGTTATGTCCCAGGTATAGTGACACATTTGAGATTCTTGATCATGTTGGATCACTGTCCTATCGACTAGCACATCCATGAACCATCTCTCAAGTACACTATGTATTTCATGTATCCCTCTTAAGGAGGTACATACCTAATCCCTTACATGTATTTACTTCATTGGTGGTATAATTAGAGAATGTTCTTTCATATGAGGAACATCCAATGAAGATATTTGTCCATAAAGATAATGTTATATGCAACAAGCCTACACATCTAGTAAATATACTATGGAATAACAATAAGTATGAAGTTGAATCATGGGAACCAGAGGAATCAATGAAGGAGAAGTAACCTCACATGTTTTTACCATAGTTTGCAAAATGAAATTTTGAGGAAGAAATTTCATAAGGGGAGAAGAATGTAATGACCCATAATTCAATAAATGGAAACTACCTTCTTATTTCACCTAATATAAATCAAATAAAATCAAAAAAAGAACACAAATCAATATTTGTAAATGAAAATTTAATGAAATAAGATGAATGTAAAAAAGTTAAGGAAACTATACAAATTTAATAGTAAATTTTCCTTTAGAATAATAATGTTACCCTTATGAATAGAAAAACAATCAATAGAATAGTATCCTTTCCTATTAAAAAATAAATAAAATTTGGAAGTCTTATTAATAAAAACATGATATATTTATATCTCGACATAAGTAAATTAATGGTTAAAAAATATAAAATAAATTGTTTGTATTTTTTATGTCATAAATATTAAATTAATTTTGTTGATTAGTTACATAATTTAAATTAAATTCTATTTTCATAAAATATATTCATAAATTAATATTATTTATTATGATAAGAAAATTTTATAGATATTAATTAATATTTCAATGTTTTATATAATCTGTTATAATTTTAAAATCGATATTTTTCGAGTAAATGGGTTTTTTGAAATTAAAATTAAATTTCTCATATTTATAAAACAATTTTCATAAAATTGACATCATTTTGGAATTATATAAATTGAAAAATAGTTGGGGTTTAGTTTTGGGGGTTTTTCTAATATAGTGAATTATTTTGTGAATAGTCTGACTGAAAATTATATTTTTTATTTCAAAAATAGTTTTAAGGAAAAAGTGAGAAACTGCACAAGAACCACATGCGAGACAACCTGCCCATGGGGATCCACCATTGCAGACACAAGTCAAAACATACCCATAGATCACTTTTATGGTTTAATGAGAATTGATAGTTAAACCCAAAAAACATCCTCAAACATACCTTCGAAATCATCATGTTCCCTCTCAGAATCAATAGCGGACTCAGACATGAGACCAGATTGTCGGCTGATGGAGCGAGTGTGCCTCTTACCCAACCTACCTCCCACCTCTTGGCTACCAAGGAACTATGAGGAACACCCAAGTGGAAGGGTTCCCATGCCCTCCCTCGTATTTGTGGCTTTTTTGGTTTATTGGTGTTCCCAAGTATATCAAACTTGTTATGGATGGCCACCGGGGAAACCAATCCAACTTGAATCCACATGCCACCAATCTGCCCATAATTAGGCAAGGGGGTCATAGAGAGGGCCGCCACATGTTCCCTAACTAAAAAGACAGTAGCAGTGACACTCCCTTTGGCTCCATAGACCATTGGGATGCTTTGCAATCATGGTTCATACTTCATTTCATCAAGAGCAGTCATCACAAGATGAACAACATTGGCATAAGAAGGACCAAACCTTCCAGAAACCTCAGCAGCGATGCCCTTAACTTTATTGTCTCCCCCTGACTCGATTGCCTTTGGCACAAAGGGAGGTGCATGAGCGGTAGAACCTGGTATGCCCGAAGTATATGGGGATGGTTTTCCAGGGCATGAAGTGGAAGCCCGTTGGACTCCCGAAGTGGAGTGATGACCACCCGGTTGAGATTTTGGACTCATCCCAGCCCCATAATGAGGCATTCAAAGAGAACCCTGATAGAATGTCGGAGAAAGGGTATCATTAGGATGATATGCTGATCCAATGTGTCCTCGCCTCCCACGGCGAGAACAGAAAGAGGCCTAGTGTCCTTCTCGACAACAAAGATAACAAAAACCAAAAGTTTCTTCAGAGTGAATGCATTGCCCACAACCAAATGACCCTTCCACCTGGAGACAAAGACGAATCGGGAGAGCCACTGATAGGTCCATCTCAACACAAAGGCGATCAAAGCCGAGTTGCTTCATGAAAAGAGTATCATCGTCAATTCGGTGAAAACAACCAATCCAACCACTGATACCTTTGAGGACGAATGGGTTCTGAAAGGGGAGTGGAAGGCAAGGAAGTCGAATCCACAACGCTGCATGATTGCAATCATGACCACGATCAAATTACACTATCCAATGAAAGAGAGGGAAGTGTCTATTATCACACAGGCGTGACTCCGACGACTAGGCACGAGAAAAATCATCATCAGAAAAAAGGTGGATGCTCAGATGACTTCAATCCAAAGTGCCCACTGCCGCCCGGGAACGAAGACCAAAAATTGAGTAGATGAAACCCTCAAACATCTCCGGTGAAGGTCGATCTCCACCAAGTCCCTTAAGAAGGTCCTCCCAGAGATGGATTCAAGAGGTAAAATCCAATTCCTTTTCATTTAATTTCATTTCATGTTATTTTATTTTCTTATTATCTAAACACCTACCTACTTCCAAATGTAAAAATAACTCTATTAAATTATATATACTATTATTTAATTATTTCAATATAATAATAAATCATCAATCCTTCTCTCATCTCCCTTATTTTTAAAAATAAAAAAAAACATCGTACGTGAAGTGTTGATTTATCACCTTCGAGGATGAAAAGTTTTTTTTGCTTCACCGGCTTCAAGGATAGTCCTAAAAACATTATAATGGTTTAAATGTATTTTAAAATATTTTTTATAAACTTTCTAATGTTATATAAATAACATATATACATAATACTACATGATATAATAAAAAGAGTTCATTGTAAAGATAAAACACTTCCAAAATAATCAAAACTACTACCACTAATTTATTATCTAATGATTCATCCTCAACCCAAATAAAATAATGAATTATTAAACCATTTAATAATATGAAATTTCATTAATAACACAAATGTTTTTACAAATATTGTAATTTTGCATGTTCTTACATACACATATACAATTATTCTGATCCTGAAAACCAAATAGATGACCACTCCCGAATGATGAAATTGTATCTTATAACTCATAAAAAAATGAACATAATTTTTTTAAAAAAATGAATATTATTTTCATTAAATATTAATTAATTAATATAATTTTTTTATTTATTACAATATGTACACGTACAGAACAATTTTAGACATATGGTATGTGATTCTTTCCGAACATCCATATTTTCTTTAGGGATACAGTTTCTCTCTATTTACACAAATGAAAATAGTATTTACATTAATATACTTCATATAAATTATTTTTATATCTTCAAAAATTATGTATCAGGATCATTTTATACTTCTTTTGGGGATATACATCTTTTAAAAATGTTATCATCTCAATTCTTCCCAATAAGTAAGCCCAACTCAAAATAACTTCCTGATTTCTTTCCAATTTTACAATAAACTATATAATATCTTTTATTCAACTATTATTTTTATAAAATAACTCATTTTACCATTAAAATCTATATTTTTTCATTTTTGGAATTATATAAATAATAATTCCCATTGTCGTTTTAAATAATATTTTATATTTTCTTTAAACCGCACAAAAATGTTTTATTTCTAAAGATTGAAAACACTTTGTTACATTATTTCTCTTCTGTTAGACATAAATTATCATGATATATGACTATTTTGAATTATGAATTTTCTTGTATGATTTGAATCCATTCATTAATGGACACCATTATGACATTCCCTTTTTATATTTTTGACATGATTATGATACCCAAATCTTCCCAGGGGTAACCCTAATGTTTATGTTTCGTTCCTTATGTATCATTTCATATATGGACCACATATTCACAAACATATTATTATGGGTGAAAACAAATAGTTATCAAATGCATTGGATAATTTTTAGTCCAACGATACATCCTGTTCAATGATCTTGGTGGTTATCCATGACTCATCCTCCAAGTGAAACAGTCTTGGTGCTTAGCCTTGACTCATGCTACTATATACGAAACGAGCCTTTTCTCATGATTATTTCCTGTTTTATGTTACATCCACATTACTACGATTCCATGATTAAATCATCCCATGTTTTATGTGTCAGGTTTTTATATGTTTATTCATTTTCCAAACCTTTTTTATGTCATAATGTTGTGACTTCTAACCCATGTTTATGCATTATTCTCACGTTTATTATCGTATTGGGATTTTAAGCTCATCCATTTATTGATGTATTCCCCGAGTTATGCTACGTCTATGTTAGGGAGAAAAGTGTGTTCTGATATCATAAAAAATATTAAATAAATGATAGTTTTATTTGTTCTCATTCTTTCTAATTATGTATCTAATCATCCAAATACACTTGGATTTAGTATACTTGAATTGTATTGGATGGATCATTATGCTTAAAATCATGTAATAATATTTTTTAAAGTCTATTGAAATTATATTGTACCACACAGACCCTATTGAACATAATTTATATATGCGAGAGATATAACAATATATCTCTTGGTGGGAACATAAGAACAATTGGAATCCAAAAACAATGAAAGGCATATTATGGAGGTTGAATCTTTACTAATTGTATCCTTGACTTCCCAGACATCTATGACAAATTTTTTACTTACCTAATCCATAGAAAACTATGTATACTCAACTATTAGGGTGATCATACCAATCGATTTATCCCATTTATCAATTACTCCTTATTTTATGCCTCCATATTTATAAAAAACAATATTTTTGTGACTTCATATTATAAATGTAGACAAGGATCCACATTCTGGATTCCTATCTTGGAATGAAGTTAAGGAGGTAGTTTTTGTGGTCCTTATATATGATTTTATGTTTATATATGATAAATATCCCTTACTGAATGGAGAGAAACTATGGAAAATTTTAATCCCTCGCCATCAATGAATAAACTCTACACAGAACTCTCAATGAAAATAACCTCCTAAAAAATAATGTCCTTGTACATCCTATGATGCAATATCCATCACTGGTAAGATTCTCCACTCTATTAACTAACATCCAGTGGAACCTAAAACTGAAATTTTGATCAAATAAACCTGAAATATATCTCCAACCCCTCTAACAAGTTATCTATATCTGTATAATATATTCTCCCTTCATTTATAACCATGATTTACCATTTAAACTCATATAATGTCCTTTTCTTGGGGTCATCCTTATCAACCGGATGAACAACTCGATTATATATTTTGTCATCCTACCATGACTTACAACCCAAAGCCACACATGGCCCATAGTAATGAGAAATATCTATATGGAAGATAAGAATATGCTAATACTTGTATTATGGAATTTATTATTTTTTATTTGATTAATTTTTTTATCTTCCAAAATATAACCCAATTAAACTACATAAGATAAAAATGAAGATACTTAAACCTCTCATAGGTCTATACCATGTCAGAAGAATCATTTTTTTTCTTGTCAATCTATCACTTTTTCCTTGTTTTAGATATTCGGGGACCCTAAAATCTTGTATCCTAGATTGTCTATAATTCTTACATTACTTTCTATGCTCAAGTGGAACTAGTGCATTAATAACACATGGAATCCTCCCAAATTAAAAACTTTAAACTCCATCCTAACATTCCCCAATATTTTTGATACCACTCTATCTTGACCCACCCCTACTGGGAACCCCTAAAAGGAATATAGTGAATATGATAGCGTCACTTGAATCTTTCATCCAATGATCCATGGGTTGGATACTAGATTTCTGAGTATAAATACACAAATATTGGATACTATACCTTTATAAATACTGGGAAGACATAATGAACCTACAATAAAACCCCATGATTAATTTTATATAACAACAACCCCACAATTTATTAAAATTTCCAATATGTAAAAAGTATCTAATATAAAAACACCAAGTATACACGTATGGAAATAAATCCTCAATAACTCCAACATTCAATCTAATAAGGTCCATCATGATCTACAATAACCTCTTATAAAATTTAAAATATGGTTCAAATATTTATATTAAGGTGAAAATAAATTTATACTCTATAGGATTATAGTCAAAACCACTTGTGTAAATGTGGAAAAAACATATCGATGATTTAGTGAAAAAATAACTGAACCAAAAATTCATAGACATTGTCTTATACCAACAGAATTCACCAAGACCAAATCTCCTATTATCTCAACCATGTATAATAGTATAATATGTATTAAATATATATCAAAAAGTAATCTGGAACCACTTCCCTAGTAATATAAAATGTACTATCACTCCGATATCATTTCCAACCATAAATACAATAAAAAGTCACAATGGAAGTGGGTTGGACCATAACCTATCATATCCCAATATTTTCAAGGATTTAAAATCCCATATTTGCCTTAGTACAAACACTCACATCATATCTAAAGTGGGTAGGGTCACAAACATACCTATCCCAAACTACCATAGATTCAAACATCTTGTGTTGTCATCACTTGACTATTACAACTCCATATCCATCTGGATGTCCATATCCATTATAGTAGGGTATCACAGTCGTTGATGAAATAATCATCATTACATGCTTTTTCAATTAATGACCCTGATAATTTAACAATGCCATAATGTCTACTCCTAGAAAGGAGATCCTGGAAGAGGGAGTAACCAACCATTTATTCCATAGCCTATTGAGAATTTGGGGAAAACCATTAGAACTCCAAAACTTCTGGGCCTCCATATTAATACATGAAACCCAACCTAACATGTTCACAATAAGATAATACCATCCCATCCCATAGACATCATCACATTTTCATGACCATAAACTATATACTTATTCCACGTCTACCATGTGAACTAACCTAATTTCACACAAAAAATAGGCACAGTGTGACCATGCATTTCACTTTTAAATATATAATCAACCAATTCCATATATTGATTATTACCAACCACCTTAAATATCTAGTACCATTTATTTTATAAATTTAACTAAAAACTATCCTTAAAAATAAAACACTTTTATTTCAATCATGACACTTCCATTTCAACTCATTAACATTTCATGGTAATCCTTGAACTTACTCAATTATAGACCACACACATTCACTATATTCAACAATTACAAGAGTATATTACACACCCCATGGAAATACACATAAACCCCATAAATAAACCACAATTTCAGCCTAACCTCTACACATAACCCATTATTATTCCCTATTAAAACCATGGAAACCAACATTTTCAATACTAATAGAAACATTCCATCCCATAAAACTAGTCAAAACCCCAAGATCAATTAATTACAACATCACAATTGTTACAACATAATACATCAACAATCAATTCCATAAACAATGAACTTCCACATTCCCCTTCCAAGAATACTTTTATATTATTTAATTACCCCATAATAATTAAAAACATCATGATAAAAAAATTTCAATCAACTGATTCATTACCAACTTTAAATATTGAAAATTTATTAAATACATTCTAATAGTATAATTTCATCAAACTCCATAAAAATTAATGTTGTGATCAAAATATTCCAATAAAAATAATAAATAATCATACAATATAGGTAATAACATTAATAATTTAAATAAAATGAAAATAAACTCTCCCCCTTCAGTTTCAGTTATGTTAAATTCATTATCTTCATTAGGTTAATTACTACCAACCACAAAAATAAATAAACACCTATTAATTACACATTATTTTTAAAATGGTGGATATCTTATAGATCCCAAATAATAATTTAATCATTACATCTAGAATGAAACAATAATGTAAGGAATATGTGATATGATGTCCCAAATAATATATCAGAACATCAAAAACCATGAACATATCCACCCCCATTAGAATCATGTCCCAATGCCTCCAAAACCAACACCAAACTACTACCACATCCATATATGGATAAATTACCGAATGTTACCCCGGAATAAAATAGAATTATCTCACTTTGTATGGATGAATTATTAATCATATAAAGATAACGATTAAAAGATACTCATGGTCGATCAGGAGTATTCAATATCACACCTCTGATTTCTTATGGTTTGAGAGGAATCAAAGGAATATAAAATAAATTTATGGGACATAAATATTTATAGCCAATTTGGACAAATATAGAATCATAAAATAAGTAACTAAATTCATGATGAGATGGTCAAAATTAAGAAATATTCCATATATTGGTCCCTAAATATCATATATATCTACCCTCTAAAACATTGTAATGATCCCAAATTCAATATGACTAAGGATGTATCACTCCATAATGGAAAAAACATTACTTCATCGTTACTTGAGAAAAAACCTCCAAAAATAGGGCTACCAGCTTCATCTCAATGACACAAAAGAACATATTGTGACCCCCATCCTTGGAATATTTCAAAAACCATCCGGGACAATATCACACTATAAACCAACCCAAAAATATGAAACTATAAAAATTGTATGTGAATAAATCATTAGGCTCCAATAAACACTATAAGGTTTATCCCAACATTTATAAGATTCCCCCATTTTCAAAATTTACCTTTAAAACTACTCACACCATGAAACCCCTTATCACATTACGACCAAACATCCAATTATAGTTACAACTATAGTGGGACACACATCAGGGACATTTAACCTCATTCATGCCATGACATAGAAATAATATATATTCCCTTCTAGTGCATCCATCCTTGAATGCTTAGACAGATATGGCAACAACACCAAACCCATCATCGAACTAAAATATTAAATGAAAAAATATCACTCTTCTTATAATTTCATCCCAAAACCTACAACAACCAAATCACACAACTAAATGAGCATGAATGGATTTGTCTATTATAATTATAACATTTAATATTATATAAACCATGTTCTAATACCAAATCTAAAAACCTACGAATAACCATCCCATTATTACAGTATTATATACAAATATTAAAATACTAAAATTTAATGACTTCTTGGTTTATAGGTTTTATAGAATAATAACACAAAACACATTTAAAAATATACAAAAAATATCGCATTTAAATACCATTATATTATCATTTTCATATATAAAGAATGACCTATAAAATATTAACTTGCTTCACTCAAGACCATACACTATATATTGAATTATTGTTTACATTTATCATTAAATAATATAAAAATTATTATAAAACATTTTATGAACATATAAATCATAGTAAGGGGAAAATAATGAGATGAAAAATCATTAGGCGATGAAATACAAGGAAAGTAGTTAATATGGAATACTTGCATATAAGGATATATTGAAATTCTATAAAATCATAAAATCATATTAAATCACATAATCAACAACAAATAAACTTATCAATGAACATAAATATGAATGTAAAAGATCCCATATATGTGGAGAAAGAGAATAAAATATCCATGAATATTTCATGGGACATCATATTCTTATTAGTCTTAATAACCAATACAGTCACACTTATAATGGAAAAAAATGTTGTTAACTCCAGTATATTGTTTCTAGAGAATAAACCAATAACAAATGAATTATATAGCTATATACTAGTATTATTAATCTGTATCTATATTTTCCATGTACTATATCATGAATAAAACACTTATAATATTTCACTCTATGCCTAAAAAATAAACACATCATGGTTAATCCCAATGAATGTACATAAATGGGTTAAAAATAATTCAATTTAGAGGAAAATAATATAGAATAATCACATAGACATGAATTAAGTAAATACATTTGATAAAATCATGTAATTGAACATCCATATAAATCCATTCAATGATAATTGGAGAAAGTGACCACATGAGAAATGTAAAGGATAAAATTTGAAAAAACACATTTCTTATAATATATTTAGTCCATAATCATTAAAACAATTCATAGAATAACAATTATATAATATTAATTAAATAGAAATGTATGAAATCGAATGTTTAAAAAGATAGACAATCTAAAATAAGGGACCTTAGAAGGAAGTACTTTGAATTTGTTTATTATTTATGGATAATCTGATTTTTAATTGGGTGGATATGGAAACCATTACATGTTCTGATGTCTTCGAGGTACAAAGGACATAAAATTACCTAACTTGCAGGCCTATTAGAACAAGGCCTAGATGCATTTTTGAAGGCAAAAAACAACCCTATAAAAAGGTTATGCAAGATCCCCTTTTCCTTTTTACATCTGTAAACTTGACTCCTTGATTTTTCCCTCATATTAGTTCATCTTCATCTAAAATTACAGTTTCAATCCAATTTGATTCAAGGTATTCAATCACATTTATGACCGGTTACAGAAATTTTCAACCTAGACCTCTTGTTCTCTAGATATTTGCTTCACTCTATAGGACCCAACGGTTATGAAACCGCTCTATCCAACCATGAGGTTAGAAAAAGTGGCCCAATGTAGCATCATGGATGATGTAGAGGCATGGTGGCTGGTAAGCCAAGATATGTCACCCGAAGACTCAATTCAGGTGAATAATACTACTACTATAGTACCCTTCCATAGTGACCACACCCCCTACAATGCTATAATAATACTATCATACCAAAAAATTAATCTCTCCTAAGATTTGATCCTGATTCTTTGATGTATTATCAATAGAAACCTAATAATCAAGTAATCCCGAATCTATGAAAATCTAAAATAAGAGAGAACAAGAAAAAGAGAAAGAAACACATTAAAAACTATGTAATGAATGAGTTAATGAAAATGCAAAAAGGGACGTGAAATTGAATTTTTGTAAAATATGAAAAAATTAATTCTTGGTATATTTTACATAAAATAAAATTTATATAGAATATGTATTTTTTCTCAATTAAAATTATTTTAAATGAGAATACCAATACCTCAAAGTATTTACTTTTTTCATACACCTTCTAAAATCAATAATAATCAAATTATATTAATTATTTACATGATATTGAATACTTTTAAATTTATTTTCATTTTTATTATTCCCTTTTAATTCATTTTTTATAATGTATCATTCATTTATTAAATTATTTTTTCTTGTATTGATAATTATGAAGTTCCTAGGTCTATAATTAAAAAATATAATTTTTATAATAATGGTAAATGATCATTTCCCAAAGGTTACATAAGTTCAATTAATGGAAAGGTACATGATGAGAGTTATTATAGAATAAATTTATTTCAATATCATTTTAAATAGTTAAAAGTGAAAAAATATTTTTGATAAAATTGTCATAGATGCTTACAATTGACTTTGATTGATTACTTGTAATTTCATTATTAAGATGGATATTTTATAAATATAGAATCGCAAAAAAAAATTAGTTTCCTATGAATGTTATATTCAATCATTAAATTCTTTTTTAGTAATATTCATGAGAGGATAATGTGAAAAAATAAAACGTCATCATTTACATGGGTAATGAAAAAACATCAACAGTGAACAATGGTTTCTAAAAGTGTTTTAAAAAATAAATACTAAGAAATATATTGTTGATTTCTATATAAATAACTGAAAAAATTAATTAAATTTTTTTAGTTATTTTTAAAGTGTTTTTAGTTAATTAAATTCTTAAGAGGAGAAATCAATTGAGAAGAAATAATTTTAAAATAGATATTTCAACATAGTAACATCGCATGATATGTCATTGTTGAAAGATAATGAATGATATATAAAACATATATGAAAATGGTATTAATAATATGTATAAATAATCATAGAAGAATAAAAAGAGAATATTTAAAATATTTTTTATGACAAAATAATGTTAAATAAGAATGGAAAGTGTCACATTGGAATCATTACCTTCATATTTGATTCGTCTCATTTGGATTCAGTCTAAAGCCCTAATAAAAGGGAGTTTAAGATTTAAAGGTGAAATAAGATTTTACAAATGGAAATTTTTAGATGTTTTTATGTAGAAAATAGAGGTTAAACTAATACTTAGATGTATTTTGGAATGTGTATAATCAGTTCCATTTTATAGACAAGAATCCATGTCATTTTTGAAAATATTCAATTTTTCTACAGTTAATATTGAAATATGTTCAATGGATAGATTATCATAAATGGACATTTATATATTGGTTTATACATCCATTATTCTAATATTACACCCAAAATGGTAAAATTATTTTTTATTGATTTATAATTTATTTATTACAGAAAATATCATTTATGGTTATTTTCAAGGTTATTCATTCATTTTGATTTAAAAATAATAATATAATATAATTAAATGTGTCGATTTTTATAAAATCATATTAATATGCAAATATCCAAAATATGTTTTTACAATGTAATTAAAATAAATAATATCACTTTAATTTCTCTAAAATATTTTATTTTGAATTTTCTACACTAGGTGAACGGTGTGTTCATATTGTATACTCAATTAATATAAGTATATAGTTATTTATAATGTCAAATAAATTATTATTAATAGTATAATTTATTAATAATAATTTATATAATCTAAAAAAATTCATATATTTATTTATTCACCTTATTATCATGATAAAATTTTAATGATAAGATTTTTGACATTTCATTAGTTGAGTTAGCACTAGGTAAAAATCATCATATTTATCTTTATATAAAAATTATATTAAATTGATTGGATATTTTTAATGATATTTTTACTATCATTTCCTATAATAAAAATTTGAGATGTTTCTATAATTATCTACATAATTATAAGAAATAATATTTTAATAAGAAGTAAAATTACAATTGAACCCAAAATCATATTTAAAAAGGAGATCAAACATTTAACTCTATCTCTGACCCATCAAAATTAATTTTTTAAAATTAAAAAGATAATTTGTAAAAATAATTTATATTTTAATTCAATAAATATATTTTTAAAACTTTCTATTAATATTAGTTATAATTATGATAATAAGAATAATAATTTATGTTAAACTCAATATCATTATTTTAAAAGGAATTCAACTGAATTACATAAAATATTAATTTTTAAAATTAATCTATTAACATTATAAATTGATGTTTTTTCATGTACACATCTAGGTCAACCCCAAACTAGTCCCTGGAGTCATCCCACTACATGGTTTGACGGGCATTCCCGATCCCAATGGGGTGGCATAAGTTCAAAGTATTAGAAGAGAAACGTGGGAAAGATTAACCCAGAATATATAATAATAAAACAACTAATAATCTATAAAATCCAAACATGAAATTCCACAACCAAAAAATCCCATAACAAATAAAATTTTTTTATGAACTAAAAAACCAATATATAGTATTAAATAAAACTAGAACATCACACCAACCCTCTGTGAAACAACAAGAGCAACGACCTCAAGTGACCACCACAAAAATCCACAAAGGGCCACTAAATCCCAAATCATCCAACACTAACCACTTTTCTATAACATAAAACAGATAGACAATAGGTTCAACCAACACACAAAGTTGTATGCAACGTGTGATCCAAATCCCAATATGATACCACCCAAAAAAGATTACATATCAAAACATTAATAAGATAATCTTACATACTCATTTTAATAAATTATTTTAAAACATTTATAGGAAATACTTTGTGATTAAAAATTTTAATGAAAAGAAACAACATATAATGAAAACCAACATAACCATTTTCATAAAAGAAAAATGTATTTAAATAATTTCATTGACAAAAACATCCAAAAATAAGAGGTCCAATGTATACCAATGGTTGGAACACTGTCATATAAGGTAGAGCATCACAGGTAAATACCTAAGGTCAAACTAGCTTAAGTTCGATTCTAGGTACCTCTCATAATGGTGAAAATGTAATATAGAGACAATGACCATGAAAGTTCTTGTACAATACCCTATAATACGAACACACCCATAACCCAGTGGTATCCAATAATCGTCCATGTTTAGTTAGAGTTTCCATCGTCAAACCCATTAAGTGAAATTGGCCCATAGCCAATTTTGATTCACTAGCTTTCTAGTCCTAGTACATCTACCATGTTACATAAGATTCCCATTTTGTTCTCACATTTATGTTCACATATCACTAAAATAGCTTATTTACACAAAGAAGTCAAGCCAACCAAGTTACACATACTGTGCCACTACTTTCACACCAAAACCCAATTTTAAAAAATTTCACACACCAAATTATTTCAAAAACATTCCTGGAAACTTTTATGTAATTTATAATTCATTTAAAAAGTTTCTATAAGAATCCCTAGAGGTACCACAAGTCTTTACACCCGGATACATACTAAAATTACCCTTTTAAGACCAAACACTCACCAAAACCACTCATATTCATGATTCACATCACATGTATAATTTAATAAAAACATTTTCAAAATTTATAAAGCATCAAAAAATTTATCAACTAGATTTTACATTGAAAACAGAACCAATTTCAAATGCAAATGTTACTTTAAAATCAAACCCAGAACCTAAACACATCAAAACATAATTTGAAACACTTATATAATTTAATAAAAAAATTAATTAATTTCTATAAAACTTCCTATTCACCCAAAAAGGCTCTACACTATTTCGCAACCAAATATATAAAAATCCCCTTTCTATAAATCTGTAGACATCTAGAAATCATTTCCAAAACATGATTTCCATATTTTAAAACAATTTTAAATTCATATTGAGAAGCTCACAAAATTTTCACCATACAAATGTGTATAATTTACTTTTAAGAACATACTTCCAAACCTATCATCCCCTTATGCACCATTGAAAACATGGTTTTCACTTTTCAAAAAAAACTTAAAACTATTCCCTAAAACACCACATTAAAACATACCTCCACATCAGAGATACATTCCATTATAAAAACCATTCTCAACACCTAAAATTGTCATAAACCATAAAAATATACTTTGTACCATGAAATAAAACCATAGAACACTTTCATATATTTAAAAATGTATATTAAATACAAAAAAATAATGATAGGGTATGGAACCACCTAACTTGATTGGAATGATTTCCCAAATTGGTTTTCAAACCCCATCTTCATCTAAACTGATCCTAAAAAAACCATATCAAGGAAATATTTAGCAAAAAACAACATGATAAACCCCTAATAGTCAATCATAGAACATATATCTGATATCCTACTCACTAGAAAACTGAAACCCTAAAGAAAATGAACGAAAAACCCAGAACATTTACCCAGAGGGGCGGCATCCAGAGGGAGGAGGTGCGTCTGCCAGAAGAGGGGATATTGGGGTCACAAGAGATGGAAGAGGGAGGTCACCCAGAAAGACACCAGCAAGGAGGAAGGAGATTGGATGGAAACACACTAATAGGGATGCTTGAGCAGGTCAGGGTCTCACCATAAAAGGCCACTACTATGGTGCAGTAAAATATTGGACAAGAAGTGGGGGGTTGCATGGGGGGAGACAAGTTGGGGGAGGAGGAAACAAACCATAATAAAATAAATAATAATAATAAAATAACTTAATTATAATAGGAATTATAATAATTCTAATAATAATAATCTTCTTAATAGTAATAATAATAACAACACCAATAATAAGCTTACAAATTACTATATTCATCATATTAATAGTAATAAGATTAAATATAATAATAATGATATTGATAATATAACACTATAAATAATAATAATAATAATAATAATCTCAATACTAATACGAATATTATTATTATTATTAAAAAATTCATTAAATTTTACTTCACTTCTTTTCATTTTATTTTATTTTAATTTTATCACAAATTTAATTTTATTTATTTATTATGATCACCAGTCATGTAGTGTGGTGACCTGATCAAAGCCACAATGTTTCCAAAATTTGGTATCCATATGAATTAAATTCTACCAAGCCTAAAAAAGCTAATTTATCAGAAAAAACTCAAACATGACATCAACCTAAAGGTCGAAGAGGATGCCTATTGCTAATAAAATAAATAAAATCATATTATTTAAATGGATGAGTGTGACAACTTTTTTAACCGTAAATATTTCCTCTCCAAAAAAACACAACATGGCCTAACCCCAATGTTGAAATCGATACCACTTCATAGTCCAATGTAATTCCCATTGAACAACAAACGTGAATAGGCTAAAACAATATCAATATGAAAGAGACATAAAAAATAAACTCAAGGGACCCAAAATGGACTCCATTACATGTGAAGCCCACCACCAAAATAAATGACACCTATAGTTGATAATATAATGATAGAAACTCTCACAATTTACCATTCAATATCCCATGACAAACACCTTAAACATTCTTGAAGAATCTCCCACATTATATTTGAAAATTTTGAACTCTAGGAAGCTACGAAAACATCACCTCACAATACTATTGGGCTCACAGATTGACCACAACATTTACTAAAGAGAGGGGCTTGGGGTTGGATAGCTCATAGTGAGACTACCAACCACCAAACCATCACCAGGGACGAAACTAATATGCTGACATCGGGAGGCCTGAGAAGACTACCCACCAAAAGAGGCAACTAACACCTAATACAGAACGTGGATACCAGTATGGAGTGGTCTAAATAGACTCCCAACCATAATTAAATGGTTAACATTGAATTACTTTCATCAATGCTAAATGAGAGCCACAGTGGGTATCCCCACCATAGAGACCAAATAGATTAACTAACAATCATGGATCACCAGAGAATAAATTACATGATCTTACTTGGGAGTTTCCCTCAAATCATAATACCCAAACATTAAATAGTGCCTCCCAGACCCCTCCATCCAATGAGACAGTTAAAAGTATAATATATACACAAAGACATAAACTATCTCATTTTCCCAAACTAATGATAGACATTGGACCGATGTTCCTTAAAACTCTGGGGGCCCCGAACTACGTGTGTGATTCACTCCATGATATATGGATGGAGATCTAATGGTTAAAGCATCTCATCCCTCACAGTCACTCATTGAATACTCTCTATTTAAACTTATTCTTCTAGAACCACGAGAAATTTCACCCTAACCAAAATAGCACAAATAGAACAAAACACACCCCAAAACCTACTTACTCTCACTTGTTACTATCGCCAAAACTGGGGCATAGAAGGTGAACGCAATGCACTCCATTCGACATCGAACAAAAACCATAAGAAAGGAAGGACACATAGAATTTTATTCTTCCTGAATCAAAAAACGACGAATTACGTGTTAGGAAAACATGCTTCTTGAAAAATAGAGTCTCACAAAAGGTCCCAAAACATCCTCCCTCTCATTAGAGAAAAAAAGACACTCCAGAATTCCAATGAACATGATCGTTGTTGCATAAAATCACATATAAGGGAAGGGACCATAAACTGAGTCCCCAACATCAATCAATTCATTCAAATGATCATAATGAAATCTTATGCATAGATTTTCCACAATGGTTACCTAGCACAAAAAATTTGGTTAGTTGAACCGAATGAAAGGTCTAAAGGCCCCTATAGACATGTCCAATACCATCAACCTAAACTGATTTCACCTTTCCATACTAGAATTACCTTCGTTGAACTAAAATAGAACCATCATTTATAGAAGCTTCAAACTTTTTCTTTGACAACTCCGATAACATAAGAAATTATTATCTCTTTCAACCTTGCACAACCACTCTATCGTTGTAAGATGATTTTCTTAACCAAAGAGGAGGAGAGGTTGAATCAACCCTCAATTGAGGTAGAATGTTCTTACATTGATCAAATATAGGATCTGACGATAGAGAACTTCCTATAGCCACAATTCAGTTCCGTATTAACTCATTATGGGGGAGTTCCCTAGCTAGTAAGTGAAAAGCCCAAGGAAATAATAAAACTAGATCAGTGGCCAATGTGAAAAAAAGACACCAAACACACATGGTTAAAAACTATAAAGGATTCCCAAAACACATTTATTAAGGACCCACTAACCACTCATTATCACCTATACATACTAATATGAACTCATACTCAAGACATAAGTCAACTAGAAAAGATTATCGACTCAAAACGCCATGAAAAAACAATTAGGAAAAATAAAAAATTCACACCACACAATCACCGATTATCAAAACATCATATCTTACATAAATTTATTTTTGAAAATAGAAATGGTTTGGTGGGTTGTACAATAACCAATGGTATATCATGTGCCTCAGACATGTATGTTTCCATGCCACACTAGTAACCCACCTCTTTTCCATATAGGAACTCATCCACTCACAACATTAACCATCCACCTTTCAATATATGCCCATGAAATTGGTCAACTGTGGGAATAAAAAAGACCAAAATAAAACAAATATACTTTTAAACAACAAAAAATTTGGAAACCTTACACATCAATTTAAAAGAACTTTGTTTTCAAATAATATTTCACTACACAACAAACCCAGTTCTTTCGACACCATTTATTTAAAAATTAACTAATTTAATTTAAAACAAGATTGAAAACCCCATTTCCATAAAAAAATCAATTATTCCTAAACTAGAATCTTTTGATAAACCTTAAAATTTATTTATAAAAATACACCCTTGAAAAACTTTTCATATTGTTTGAATATAATTTTAAAAAATAAAATTTCCAAAACATCCTTTTGGTAAATTATAAAACCACAATTTTCCTCTTTCCAAAAACCAAATCAGTTATACTTAAAAATAAATTACCATGATTCCAAAAAAGAAATGTAGAATGATGAAAGAGGAAACTATTCTTGGTAGGTGACCTGGACATATGGTTTGAGGTTATATTACAGTCACTCCACAATCATTGAGAGTATTATTGGAAAAATTCCCAACCTCCACATTTCTTTACATACTATGAAATATCACAAATAACGTGGATCCAAATCCCTTTATTCCAAATAAAATTCTTCCACAAGGGCCAAAGTACTCAGATAGAACCTAACATACCATGGATACTTGAGTCTCATCACGATGTGTGATGTCCAATCCTAATACTAGAAACTAGAAAATCATGTCCTGAAAATCATAGATCATGTCTACCCAGGCTCATACACATGGAACTAGAATCAAAAGAGAAAACATCCCCTTGATACCATGTTTTTTTCATAAACCAACCTTGGTCGATCCCAAACCGTTCACCCAAGAAATCCCACGATGAGGCCATAAGGTTGTTCTTAATCCCCACAGAGTGGAACAAGTTCATGAGAATCACAAGGGAAGTGTGGGAATGATTTACTCAATATTTACAATAATAAAACAATGAACAATTTAATCAATCCAAACTAAAATTACATAACCAAACTAGCCCAGAAAAAATTTTATATTTGAGTTTATAAAAATGAAACAAAAACAAAAAAAGGACAATGAAAAAAACAAACCTAGGACATCACCCCAAACCTTTTTGAAGAAATGGGTGTAACATCCTCAAGCTTCCACCACCATGATCCACAACAAGGGCAACTAAAAACACAATCTTCCAACACTACATGCCTTGTTGTATCCTAAAACAGATATATAAAATGGTCTTCATAGACCCAAATGTATATGAAGAGTGTGAGCCAAAGCCCAGTAGGATTCCACCCAAAAGATATTCTATGGAAAAAAATTAATAAAATAATATTACGTGCTCATTTAAATAAATTCTTTTAAATCATTTCTAGGAAATTATTTGTTAGTAAACATCTTAAATAAAATAAAAAACTTATAAAAAAAACTGACAAAACAGTCTTTATAAAATTAAAGTGGATTTAAAAAAGTTCACACACACACACATCGACACACAAGAGGTCCACAGAATGTTGATTGTTTGAACCCTTTTATATAAGGTACACCATCATAGGTAAATACCTAGTGTCATACTAGATCGTGTGGGATTCTAGGAACCCTCTCTTTAGTGAATTTTTTCTATAGAAACCACGACCATTAGAAATCTTGTGCACAATCCACTAGTAAAGAAACACACCCATAAACTAGGGCTCCTAAATTATTATCCATGTTAAGTTATTGTTTTCATCATCCTACCCACTATGTCAAACCATATCGTATCCACTTTCAAATGACTTGTTTGCTAGTCCATGTTTGTCCACCTAGTTACCCAAGATTCTCTTCTAGTACTTAAGTTCATATTCACATATCACTAAAAATATCATTTATACAGAAAATTCAATCAAAGAAATTACACCTAGTGTGACAATACTTTAACACTAAAACAAGATTTTATAAAAATAATCACACCAAATTATTTCTCAAACATGCCTCACACCTCTTGTGAAATTTAATTATTCATTTATAATGTTTCTATAATAATCCCTAGAGGAACCTCAAGGCTTTACATCAAAAATAATATTAAAAATAACCTTTTTATACCAAATAGACAAAAAAACACATCGTTCCATGAGTCACATCACATAAATAATTTAATTAAAAATTTTGAAAAATTTATATAGCATCAAAAAATGGAACTACAAGGTTTTACATACAAAAACTCACCAAATTACACATGAAAATACTACATTAAAATTATACTCACTGCCTAACCATATCAAAACATATTTTCCAACACTTATATAAAGGATTAAATTAATTAAATAATTATAGAACACATCCAATTTGACCAACTAGAGTTTACACCATTTCACAAAACATTCCATGGAAAGACACTTTTTATATATTTGTACACAACTAGAAATAATTATCAAAACATTCTTTCCATATTTTAAAATAGCTTACAATGCATATTGTGAAATGCAAAAAATGATCAACAAGACAAAGTATGTTATTTTCCCTTATGAACATACTTTGAAACCTATCATCACATTTTGCGCCTTTGAAAATTTTGGTTTACAATTTTCTAACAGCTTATAATGCTGTTCAAAAAAATACCACACTATAACACACGCCCACATCATATCAACTTTCTGTTATAATATCATTTATCAACACATAAACATGTCAAAAAATTAAAAATATTCCTTTCATGATGAATTAAAACTATAGAACACATTCATAAATTTAAATATGAATATTAAATTAATCAAATAATTCCAGGACATGGAACCACCTACCAATAGTGGAGAAATTCGTGGAAAGGGGTGAAAAACCACATCTAAACCACAATTGCTCCTAATAACCCCGGACAAGGAATTTTTCAGAAAAACATCATGATAGATAGAAAATCATCAAGAAATTACCCTAAGTCTTACACCCTAATTACTGAAAAAATTAATCCCCAACATTTATGAAAACCAAATCCTAGGAAATTTTCCCAGAGGGGTAGCCGCCGGGGGAGGAGCTGCGGCTGCCGGAAGAGGGGTCGCTGGGGTCTCTATCACCAAAGGAGGGAGTCCGGTTTGAAACAAGCCTATAGGGATGAGGGAGGATGGCCAGAAAGTTTCATGTAGGGAGCCTCAAGCTGGAAGGTGTCTCTTGAGAGAGTTCAACATCGGAGGTGGGGCACGGAACCGAAGGAGAAGCATGAGAATCGGGAAAGGGAGGTGGGTCGGTGCACTACACCAGTAGTGAAATAGGGGGGAGGGGGTCTCGAAGGGGGGTAGTGAGGAGTGGGGGGGGGGAGGAAACAATCTCTATAATAATTAATAATAAAAAATAACCTAAAAATAGTTGGAATTATATTAATTCTAATAAAAATAATCTTCTTAATAACAACGATATTAATATCATTAATAATATTTACAATAACTATATTCATAAATAATAATATTAATAATATTAATAATTATATTGAATTTATAACACTTATAATAAGTATAATAATATTGTAAATAGTAATAATAAAAATAAAAATATTAATATTAAAACAATTCATTAAATTTTACATCAATTTTCCCATTTTATTTTCCATTTTTTATCACTCATTTTATTATATTTTTTTATTTTGAACACTAAGTATGACTCATAGTGTCATGAGGAATGCCATGCTATTTCGAAACCTTTCTCTGCTTATGTGTTGGATACTTAAAGCATAGAAATACACTTTTATCATCAAAAACACAAAAATTTAAACTGGGATTCTACCCGAACCTCGACCAGGATGCCCAATGATAAGAAAATTAATAATATAAGATAATTTAAAAGGTTGGGTGTGCAATGTTTTATATATTTTATGTATTTTTTTACAATCCTTACAACTTTTTTATTCTATAGTTTCCTAAACATATAATTAATATTGGGTAGTAATGGTTTATTCTATGGCGAACACTTACATTTTCTAAAGTATTTTATCCTTTTTATACAACCTTTAATGGAAGAGATTTTAAATATTTATACATTATATAAAAATTATACATATTTGTAATATTCCATCATTTTACATATATTTCTAAATTATTATAAAATATTAATGATATACAAAAATTATGATGTAATAAAATTCAATTTAGTTTTTATATATTATTTTGTAAATATAATACAAAATCCATTTTATCACTAATCTTATAAACCCATTGATTTAAAACAATGACTTTAAAAATACTTTAATTTTTTAAAAATCATAAATAAATAATAAAGCATGTATATTGATTTTCCATAATTAATATTTATTATATATCATATTTTTTAATTACTATCTTATCATATTTTTATAAATTTTTAATAAAATATAATATGTATTTTAATTCCATTATGAATAAAAATATGTAATTTATTCTATTTATATAAATATATAAATATTAATTATAAAATTTTAATATAAAACTAAAAAAATATTAATTATTTTTATAAATAACACCCATTTCCTCCATAAATGAAAAACAATATTAGTATTTTGTTCCATTCCATAATTATTTATAAAACTATATTAATAATAAATATATATATATACACATAATTCAAATAAATTAACATTTATAACATTAATTATAATCCAAAATATATATAAATATATCAATATAAAAAATATGAAAAAATAAATACATTTAGCAAATTAATAAAACATATATTCTAACCTGAAATTGAAATAATAATTAATTTAAATATAAAACTGGTTTTTAGTTGATCATTAAACTAGTATGTTACCTCTTTTTTAAAGAATTAAATATGGCTATCCCAAACTATCGTATGAGAACTACCCAATTAATTTATAATAGAAGTACTCAATGTTTTAAGCTTTCCTATATATATCCTTACCTATCTAAATATTATACATTATATTTTTAAATTCAATCCTTAAAATTAATTTAATATTTTTACTTTTTTCCTTATTTATATAGTTATCTTTGGTAGTATTATTATCATGGAATTCTGTAATGATTAAAACTCTATGTTTGTAGTCTTCTTGTTTACTTGTTTTTAATATCATACAGTAATTATATTGATTTTTATAGTGTATTCTTCCATCAATGGATATTGAAGTATCTTATTGAACTAAAATATTTATATTTCTCTTTTACACGTGTTTTATTTGAATAAAATAAAATTTATTGTGGAAAATGATTAATTTGTGAAAGGATAATACATAATAAAACAAAGTTTATTACATTCTCTGCCTTAATGAAATCCTATCCTCTTAATTTTACACCTTTTAAAATAAAAAACAAGTATCACTGTGTGATATATTTTGAAACTATTAATTATGACTCTTAAATGATACATCTCAGTAAAAAACCAATAAACAATAATTTTTTTTTAATCTCATAATAATTCCTTCTTCAATCATAAATATTAATCATGTCCTAATATTCACCAACACTAATATAATCATAATCACCATAAGGAAACATTTAATGAAAAAATGGAAAACTCTACCATATAACTTTATTTTAAATTTATATCCTTAATAAAAATAAGTGGTCTATAAAGTGATATCATACATTAATTTGTTTTCAAAATCATTCACCTCTTATATCCTAACAAAATTGTAACAATTAGACCTGAACCATTGAAGACAATGAAATGGTTTGTAAAATGTTGTATTTAGGACATATAGTTTTTAAAAAATAAAATGAACTTGTTTCTAAAAAAATATATGATAAAATCATATTTTCAAATTTCAAAACATGGAAATTAATTCCAAAAAGGTAAAAATTAAAAAAATACATATAGGTTTCTTGAGGATCTCCCTCATTTGTAGCTTCTTTTAAACATTAGGTGCATGATAATTGATTGTTGTTTTCAAAATTTAGCTAATTCCATGATAATATATTCTATATCTAAAAAGAGGAAAAGGTTGATAATTTAAAATTTGACAAAAAATAATCCATGATCCATAGAAATTCCAAAGAATGGAAGATGATTATGACATTTGAAATAAATTTTTTAAAGTGAATTAAATGTGGGAAATATTATTGAAATCAATTTAATATGTTTTGGGAATAATAATTTAAATTAACTCATCAGGGTGTAATAATTATGTTTTGTTATATTTTCTCACATCTATCATGAAATGAAAATATATTGATAAAAATTATATAAAAATTATTTAATCTAATAAAATAACTATTCATTTCATAAAAATGTAATAAATTTATCCCAAAATCGAAAACAATCAATCATTTTTTAATGTAAATATTTTCCCTTCAAGTAAAAATAATTTTTTCTTCTTAAATTTACATTCATGTTTTTTATCCCTAAAAAATTATTAATTATTATAAAAAAATCTATTAAAATTTATAAATCCCAGAATCATGAAACCTTAATTATATATTATCCAAAAATAAGTTTATATTCCCCACTAATATCATTGATCACTTTAACACACTAAATCCTAAATTTATCAAATAGTTCAAAATTATGATGCCTAACAATTATATTAATCCCTAAGGAGTTCAAAATCTTTTATATTTTCTTAATATAAAGAAATAATAGCCACTAATGTTATTTGAACAGAACATTAATATAACATATGACATATTTATCATAATTGTCCAATAAATACATATTTATTTAAAATTATTATGACACAAATATTCCCAATAGATTTTGGTAATTATTACATAAACTTATTCAAAAATACACATTCTAGTATTATTCATTTATACATTAACAACATCCTTTTCCTTTTATTAATAAGGTCTTATTAAGATTTATCAATTTTTTTAATGACTATTCAGCATATATTTTATTTCAATTTAAACATATAATTAAATCAAATGAAAAACATTATAAATCATTTTATGATATAATAAACACCATCAAGGTGTAATTATGATAATAAAACACAATAAGACCTGAAATAGATGGAAAATAATGTAGTTGAATTTTTTTTAAAATAATATATTGACCATATATAAAATCATAAACTTATATTCAATCATAAAATCATCTTGAAAACTAATATCAATGATCATATATTGGATTATAAATAATTGTTATATTAAATTAGAAAAATAATAACATAATCATGAAGGTTAAATGTGAAATCATATTCATATAACTCAAAATCACCCCTGTAATGGAATAAACTATTCACATACTTCCAATATATTTTCTTCAAAGAATAGATTATTACCTATTATATTAGAGGGATATATATCGAGCCAAGATATAATCATATATAATGTTTAAGATATTTAACATGTATATAACACATAAAATCTGGTATTTTCAACATATAAATATAATCATCCAAGTTAACCCTAGAAAATCAATAGAAATGGGTCAAGCAAAAAAATTGGCGGTAAAATGAATTAAAATAATAACATATAGATTAGTAAAAATAACAATTATTTTAATATTAACATTTCCCACCACCACTAGTAACTACTTATGGTCCTAATGTGAAGATGAGGGTGACCCCCATGTCCCACCTCTAAAAGGACCTGATATAGTGACATGAACCGAGGGTATAAAACATATAAATGGAAGGAATCTCCCTAATAAATCCATGGAACAATATAAGAAAACCACCAATCAATACCATAATATAAAATGCAAAAACATCCCAGAAATACCATCATTCTTGATAATGGAAATAAAATATAAATCTCCATGTTAATGTGCCAAATGTAAAACTCACTGAGAGTGACTCTAATGAAAACTCCATGATCTATTCTAGTTCATTCATGTTTGATCCAAAAAATTCCATAAAAATTCAAAAAATAGATTTATATATAGAGGTTATCATTCAAGTATAATTTATAGGATCATCTATATTACCACTCCTAAAAATGTGGGTGAATCACACTATTACCTCAGTTAATAAATAGAAGAACAAACTAGTACATAACAAGTCTACTACAACCCAAACACACTAATGATCACTCAGAAATTATCACATCATAGAATAATAAAATTGTATTCGGTATGATTATCATAAGATTACCCCACACCACATCCCTACTTTTTTTCTCTCTCATGCCTGAAAAAAAATATCATGGAACATCAATCTTTTTTATATTATTATAGCTATATCTATATATTAATTCACATCTGATGTTGGCAAGACCAAAATCCTACATACTATAACCTACGTAAGGTCCAACGCACTTGTTAGCAGTAGGCAAAATACTCATGTTGGATTTGATAGGGGTTGGAATCTAACCCTACCCACCCTAATATATGAATGGTGTATTTTACACATTAACACTAGTATACAACCATAACTATATATCCATATCTATCATAGTAAGTTATATTAAACATGATGCATATCAACTTTTTTCCCACCTCCTAAAATTTATGACCACCACTATGTAACACGTTATCCTCTCAGTAACATTACATAAAATTAAACGAAACTAAATGACATCATAACATTTCCACATCTTTAAGAGAGGGTATTGAAGATGTATAAAACAACTATTTGTTCCCTTTCTAATGTGGATGTTGATGAAAATTACCCAAAACAAAAATCATTCTGGGGTGAAAATGGATATCTGACATGGGTGGGGTGGATATAAATTAAAATAAAATAAAAGTCTAACAAAATCACTGTCACAATCCCATCATAGAAGGTTTGCACCAAAATAGCCATATTACCACACGCAAACATCACCGTTCCACTACTAGTTTTTACTTGCAAATGATTCCATTATATCATATTAAAAAACCCACTTTATCATACAATCCAAATAAAATACCAAAATATCAATTTTTAATATCACCACATCATTATTACTAGAGTTACCATTTAGAAATCCTTTTAAATTTATTATTCCTTTCAGTAGAAAATTTAATGGAAAACCATTTTTATCCATTACCCACATTTAATTTATAAAAAATCATATCCAATTAAACCATTATAAATTTCATTTATAATCACTTTTTATTAAATTTAATACCATAAAAATTACACATTTTTCATATTATTTATTTCCATTACATATTCAACACTATCTTGCATCATTAAAAATATATACACTAGTAACCAATTAATCTATTTCATAACTAAAAAAATAATCCATGAAAATCACAATAGAATATCCTCTAAAGAATCCACAACATAAAAAAATCCCATAATTACCGAAACATCACAACCCCGCTTCCCAAAATATGTCCTTACCCATAATCAATCTAATTCAACCACCATGACCACACAATTACAATAATTTAACAAAAAAATCAGTGTAAAAAATAACCAATAATAGTAAAAAAAAATATGATTTCATTTTTATTTAAATCATTAATGGTCTACACAAAAGCATACACACAATCATTTTCCAATTATAGATTTTTCTAAAAAAACAAATTATTTCCATATTAATGTGATTAATGCTTGTACCAAAGGTGATTATACAAATTCAGTTTTACAACTGTCACAATCCAGAGTAGTAATGTACACATCCAATAGTTACTCCAAGTGAGAGCAACAATATAAATCACATAAGATAATTGAGATCACCCATTTCCCTAAACATTAGTAAGTATATTTCATTATACTTAATAACCCAATTCATACCATTCAACCTAAGATATTATGATAATTCCACATTAACATTTCACATAATTAATACATAAAGAGATATTTAATACCATACTTCAATATGAATCGTAAAGGGAGAAACACACATGAAATAAAGCATAAAGAATCAACAACTTCCAATCATGAAGGATACCAACTCATAACCTAATCACAATGAAAACCCATTGGACCATAAAAAATTACTACCTCAGACTAGAGAATTATCTCCATTGAAAACCTCAATAATGAAAGAGGAGAAGGGATAAGTGATGAAGTGGAGAAGCGGTTTCCTCGAAATAAGAGAGATTGATCTTAGGTAACCAAGATGTTAAAAAACACATGATAAGTGGCTGAGGATTAATTAGAGGTCTTGGGCTGTTCGTTGGTTCCAATAATAGAAATAAATGTATAATCCTAGAGAAATTGACCCCTATTTATAGAGAAATCCTTACATGCATCCACTAAGATATAGAGGCATTCAAAATAACTAATAAATAAGTAAATATGAGACATGAGTTCTAAGATATTTGAATGATACAAATCCCCCAAATGTATTGGTCTTCTGAAATGGTTTTAAATGGGTTTGAATGGAACCAAAACACACATAATGATATGTAATATTCATTTTCAATCCATAGAAAACCAATATAGTTACTAACCATGACACATTAGAATTTATAATCATTATTTTTAGCTAACCATGACCAAGAATAAGTCAAGGACATACCACAATCACTAATTTCATTCTCCCTCTTATTGTTATAACATTATTTTAAATCACATGTCTATAATAACCAAACTAGGTATTTAATCCTTCCTCAAGTTACACAGTGGAATGTTCTATTCACCATCTTCATTAAGGAAACTATTATTACGTACCACCCTCCTCATTTCACATATGTACTTTGATGATACGTCCACAAGCACCACATTGACCTAGACACCCATCTCCTTGATATAAATAGACTCTATAAGGTATTTTTCCAAAAACATATGTTTCCAATATTGACCTCACCAACTCTATAAAATTACAAACTCCTAGATCCACAACACCCAAAAAACACTACTATGGGTGTGGGTCCCACCCCATATTACACAGGTACATACTTTACACACCTTGACCATTGAAATGGTAATTTCACTCCCTTGGTTCACCAAACTAATAAAAAAGGCTCCCACACCAACAACATCAAAACATACCTCACTATAACATCTATTACACCTTCCAACATGGGTTTTTATATCAATTAAAGATTCAAATAAACTATCCACATCCAGAAATACTCCATACTCTAAGTCAAAACCACTAAATATGGGAAAATCCTAAGGAAAGGTGAATTCATAAAATAGGTTTTTATATTAAATACTTATGAAGTGATTGTATCCCTATGAATTAAAACCATTCCTTTTAAAAAAATAGAAACCAATAATATAAAAATTACCTAAAAATATATCATTCTAAAATAAAAACACCATCAACCAAACATAAATTGCACTAGACGTAAAAAAAATCAAAACACTATAAATAATAATTTTTGTCAATTATTCAAAAATTAAAACAACTCAATCATTACAGAAAAAAATCTAGTTACTAAATGTATATATACAACACATGATACCATGTACTCCACTCTAAGATAGCACACATCCCAAAAATATGATTTGATTGAATGAATCATCTATGAATACCCTTCTTTTTATGATCTTGAATATGGACATAACACTCTAAATACATTGAGTCATCCTTGACATCTTACTCCCCCAATCAATAACATAAAAATCATTATGAAAATATCAAAGAATTTGTGACACATTAAAGATATCATGTACCTATTCTATCCCTGAGGGAAGATATAACCTTTAACCCACATCTCCAATATGTTAAAATACATATAAATGACAAATAAATGATGGATATAACTTACACCTCAAGAAAAGATCTACTATCCATGATGAGCAGAAAATATCAAGAACACAAGATCATTAACCTCAAACTCCAGAGGTCTTGTACTATGATATAATTAATAAATATAATAGTCATGTACTACCTTCCATCACTCACAAACTATCTGAACAATCTCTTACATTTCTTATCATTTCGATCCAAGAACCAATAAATCTATATTCATGGGGTCAATTAAAAAAAGTTCAATAATGATACCCATAAAATGCCTCAATTGGATTCATTCTAATAGAAGGGTTATGTTTGGTTTTATATGAAAAATCAACCAATGGTATGTGATTTACTCCAGATTGAATAAAATATAAGACAAAACACAACAACAGATCCTTAGAAATTTAAATTTTCCACTCCATATTATCATCCATATGAGGATGGATGGAAATGCTAATATAGAGTTGAGAACATAATGAACAATAATGAAAATTATAGACCATTAAGGTTAAATGTGGATCCTGGTCATAGATGATGGTCCTCAATTCAATATAAATATATATTACTTTATCCATATACCACCCTATTAGGTCACACATAACACCTAACTCCTAAATCATGAGGAAATGAATTACTTTTATTAACTGATTCATGATAACCACTATAAAATTACATCCTCCATATATCTTGAGGTAAAATAATACAAAAAATACATTTATATGTCCTATCGTCTCATATTTCGGTAATGTAATGGTTGTAAACAACTTCATATAGAAAGGTGACCCTCTATTCCTTTCAGAAAAATCATGTATCATGATATAAACTTTTCTACTAACTATTTCATCCCAATATACCATGGATGACCCCTCAAGACAGGAAACATCTTGGATATACCTGTATTATGTCCCATTAAAGAGTTATGGAACTCATAGAGAACCTCTTTGGAAATCACAAATAGAAACAAATGCACCCTTAAATATCATCTAATTTTAGGGATCCTCCAACTATACTTATGGAAAATCACCATTCAACATGAAATCCCACCTCATTGTTAAGACATTTCATACAGAAGTAGTAACTATAGTGGTGGGGTGAATACTAATTTTAAAACTATTTGATATAATATGATTATCATAATGATTAAATAGTGTGAAATGTGTAGTGGCATTGAAATAATTAAGGTAATAAATTTTTATAGTAGTTTGAATCACCAAGATCCTCATATACTCTTCAATATCCTATAGATGGTGAGGATAATTGTATTTACAAGTAACTTACTTTTAATATGGAGTAACAATCCAATTACATAAGGAACTACCCTTTAATCACCTGGTAGTATATTCCCTAAATATTGATGGAGTCACAACCCACCTTACATTTTTATGGGAGAAATTACCTGAAAATCATTTTAGATGAGAGGAATAATCAATTGAAAAAAAATATGGGGAAATCATAAACAAATCTATCATGTACCAATAGATAGTTAGAATAAATACAATAGTGAATACTGAATGAAATAAAGAACAAAAGAATACCAGATGATGTGAAAATTTCATGCAACTCTGGATCATTGATCCTTCTGTAGTGGATGATGAAAAAAATGATGATATTAATGATAACAATGATAGAAAATTACTATTTCACAAATATATTATGGATATTTTATTTTCTATTCACTGTTATCCTTCAATCTTGTAGTCAATACATTTCAATAATCTTTTATCTCATTAAATGATTCATATTATAATAGATAATCATTCAATTTACCCAAAATATATTTTATGAGTGTTTCATTATCTAATCATAGAAAGAAACATTAGAAAAATAATAATTTCATAAAATATAATTTTTACGTTAATTTAAATTAATGCACTCATACAAACAAATATTTTACTGTTTTATTTATGCATGAAATAAGATTATCAACCCATAAAAAAATTATCATTAAAATAAATTATAAATTTTCAAAGGAATATGATAATAAAGATACTTATTAATGTTTCAAATATTTGATACCTCAAAATCCACACAAAACAAATCATAAGATAATTATTATGAAAATTATTATATCCTTACTAATTTTCACTATATTTTATCCATTAATTTTTTTTCACAAATTAAATATAATATATCACTACATTAAAAACCATTATAAGGATAAAAATAATATTTATGCACATTTAGTTAATTAATATATAAAAATTATGATTATGTAGTGTACTAAAAAAATTCTCAAAAATAAGGAAAGTAATATACTAAATTTGCGATGAATGTGTGTATCATTATGGTCAATTAAATTATACATTCAATGTTGGTCAGATGATATCCATGGAAGATGATATTATCCTTCATGGTAGGATTGGAAGGGTCCCCTTCTTATTAGCTTGACAACACATGTGGTATATACATAGAGTACGCATAGTATGTTAATTTCCATGACACTGTAGGTAGTCTACCCACCTCATAGTCACTTTGACACATTGGAATCATATTCTCCAAGACATAGTGCACATTATAAGTGTAATTCCAATTTCATGGTTTGTATATTGTTTTTCTATGGTAACTACACTTACAATGTCATGGTAGGTAGAATTTTGAACTCATGAAAACTTCTTTATCTAATGATAATAAGCTCACAGTAACTACAATTATCATGTCATGGTATTTTTTTATTGATATTGTTGAAAAGTGGAAAGAAATATATAGCACAAAATAAGAGATATCAATATAAAGATGAGGGATATTAAAATTTTAAAAAAAAAATTATGTAAAATTAATTTTCATGAAAGAGATTGTATCTTAAAAACCATATAAATTCATGAAAAAACATTCCATAGTGATTTTAGTTCAGTTATTTGAGTAGTGGTGTCTATCTATAGTGAACTAATATAATGTCATGAATTTGGAGGAAGATTATGAAATTATCATTTTAAAAACATTAGGATTTGGGGATAGGAGAGCTAGGTTGGATTTGATCTGACACTTGTGTAAATATCTATATCTCATTAAAGGTGGATGAATACTGACTACTTCTCTAATTCCCACATCATATTGGAACATAGTTAAGCCTTGAGTATATAAATTAACTCATGCCACTTTTTGACTTGAGTTGGATATGGGGATCGGTGCCTGTTACACCCAAACACACACACACTCACAAACACATGGGATTTTTCCCACTAGCTTAGCCATTCAAAATCATGTGCTCTTAGGATCCCTCCAACTATCCTTATATAAGATCCCACCAACAAACTGATGTTGGCCAATAAAAGATCAACTCACCTACCAACTAGGCTATTTCTCAGGCTACACATTGATTGGGTGAACCATTAGTTCTACCAATGTGGTTTAGGGCACAAATCATATGCTGGTATAGGTGGATTAAATATATATATGTGATAAAATCCATATAAATATTTTATAACAATAATACCTAAATGAAAAATAATAAAATGAAATAACGTTTCATTGATAATTAATATTAAAATAAAATTAATATAAAATAATTTATTCTTAACTCAAATAAAAACATCTTAAATAAAATAAAATTACATTTAATTTTAGTAAACATTAAGGGTATTATATTTTTTCAAACAAATAAAAACATTATCACAAATACTCTCTACAAACTATCTACCCATTTTTTGAAATCAATAAAGGAATCTAAATTTTATTACTTTATTAAATCCCAAAATTTATCCCCCTTATTCAAATTTATCAAAAATGAGATGACAAGAGAAATATAAAAAATAGTAAAAATCTAATTGGGAATAAATCCCCTCAGTTCATATAGTTTTAACAAAATATATGTACAATAAATAAAACATAGCATAACATTCAATAAAAAATTAAAATTATATGGTGCCTAGTTCAAGTTTTAAATTCTCAATTCTCACAAAATCTAGAGCTTTTGTAAATATGTCTGCAAGTTGATATTTTCATTGAATGTATTCCAAGACAGTGTAACCTTTACTAATATGATTTCATAAGAAATTAAACATATCATCTTTATTTTTGGTTTTATAATGTTATAAATGGGTATTAGATACCGAAATGGATGAAGTGTTGTCACATAATATAAGAATATTATCTATGTAATCATGGAAATCACATAGTGTTTATTTTACCTAAAAGCTTCAAGAACAATAATTAGAATAAAAAATATAATCAGTCTTATCCCTAGATAGTGCAACTACTAATTTATTTTTTGTAACTTTATGATAATAATAATTACCTAATGAGTGATACAAACCTGATGACCTCTTCTTATCAAGCCTACTCTCTTCAATCTATGAATCTGAAAATTGCAACACATTAAAACATTTATTATTAGATTAAAATAAACTAGTGTTGAATGTTTTGAGAAAATATATAATTTCAATTTTTACATCCATTAAATGACTTTATTTTTCTATTAGACTGATATATATCACACTTACATATATAAAACATAATATCTAACATTTATGTAGTTAAATAAAATTGGTTGCATATCATTCATCTATAAATTTTATCACAAATTTTTTTCCCAATTCATATAAATATTTTTTATAATTACTCATCAATGGTGTTCACATATTTTTACATAAATCAACATTTATTTTTTAACCAAATTTTAGAATAATCACTTTGATATAAAAAAATAACACCTTTTATTTGTAAAATTTGAATAAAAATGATAATATTTAATTCTTTAATTAGGATTATATTAAATTAATTTGTCATTAATTTGGAAATTTCTTTAGTATTAATATAATTTATAGAACCAAACATAATATCATTAAAAATTATTTTTATAATCATGGTATCATTATTAAATTTCATTATAATTATGGTTGGATCAAATGTTCCTTTATAAAAATCATTATACAATAAAAAATACAGTTATTTTCTAATACCCATCTCTGAGAATGTTCTTTAGTACTTATAAATATTTAGAAATTTTGAAAACATGGGTTATAAATTCATCCCTTTCCAAACTATTTCAGTGATTAACATATACCTCTTTTTACGTTACACTATTTAAAAACACATTTTTTCGTCCATTTGAAATAGATTAAAATTTTGAAAACATTATAAAGATAATAAAATTAAAAAGTATAATAATCTTGAAATTAATGTAAATTAATCCTAAAAATATCATCCTTATTCTTTTAAATAGATATAGGAACTATTCTATCCATATTTCAAACAATATTTCCTGAATCATCCATTTTATTTTGATAAATAAATTTAGTTTTTATAGATATTTTATCATTAGGTAACTGAACTATATTCTTGAATGTATTCAAATAAAACTATTTAATTTCATCATGAAATGAATTTATCTATCTTGAATTTTTTAAAGCTTATTTAATATTTTCAAACACAAAATAATCTACAAATGCATAATTAACATAGTAAATTAAAACCAAATTTTATATCAAAATCAATATTTCCATTTACTTTTTCTATTAGATTATATTTATATGTAATATTTAAACCAAAATACATTAATGTTACAAATCATTGGTTTATTTTTTTTAAAAAATCATAGTGAGTTTTATTTATCAAAGGTCTAATGTAACAATAATTTTAGATATATCAATCAATGATAACTTCTTTATCCAAAAAAGTATTTTTGTAAGTTGAATTCATTAATAATTTTCATTTCCAACTATTTAATAATTATGTTTTTTCTCCATGCTACTCCATTTTGTTCTGTTGTTTTAGTGGAATAAAAACTAAGTAAATTTTCATTATCATTCAAATATTTCTCCAAGTATATTTTTAAAACTCTTCCTCCTTTATCACTTATAATTGATGATATTAAATGGAGTTTTTTATTTTGAATATGTTTAAAGAATTCTGAAAACATGTTTATGGTTTTACTTTTAAGTGATAATAAAATATTACTATTGTATATACTAAAATAATCTTCAATTACAAACAAATACACCTTATTAACTAGAATAGTAGTTCTTAAGGATCTATATAAATAAATATGTTGAAATTGTAATAATATAGCAGTTTGAATAAAATTAAAATATCTAAAATGCTCTTTGTTTTTCTTAATAATTAGATAAGAATCACACAAAAAGATCATACATTCATTGAATTTATGAATATCCATAACATGTTCATGTTTATAAAACATGTATAATTGTCAGATATGAACAAGTCCCAACCTTTTGTACAAAACATTGTGGTCTGATTCTTACAAATTTAAGCACATTACATATTTTTACATTTGTTTTGACAAATATAAAGAATGGATATTTTATTTTATATTGGCATACAAATAAACTATATAATCTTAAATAAAAATTTATTTCCTTCAAATTCTATGCTCATTTCTTCATAAAAAAAATTCGATATACTTATTAATTTTTTAACCCTTATACAAATAGTAATTTTTTAATTATAGTAGATTTTAAAATTCATACTTCTCTAAAAAAATTAAAACATACCATTATATTTGTCCACAGATGTTACATTTCCTCCATCACATGAAATAAACGTTAAAAATATAAAAATATCACAATTCATATTACTGGATCACCCACTATCCATATACCCTGAATATTTAGTACTTTTTGTTTAGGTTTCATATTCCAAAATTATTCAGTATTCGTTTTTTGTACCTAATATCTTCTGGGTCCAACAATATTGGTAAAAAAGGTTTTAGAAACCGATACATATTTAAAAAATTTATTATAGGGCAACTTGGAAATACTATTTCTTGTATATATATTATGAATCTGTCAATTATAATTAAAGCATATTTTATCTTTATTAGGACTCTTCATTGACATTAATTTATCAAATTTCTCTTTTCCTTGAACAATGCCATATAATGTTTATTTTAGTCTAGTAATCTCATTTTTATGATTTTCATTTTGTATTTCAATAACTTCTAGGTCATCAAAAATTTTATCTTTTTAACTTAATCTGGTAATACTCAATTTATTATTTTCATTTTAAGCTTATTACATCAATTTTCAAATTTATCTAAATCATCACATACTAATTTAAATCTCCTACCATTATATTCATCAGTTTTTTATATGAAGTCATTCATAATTTCATTCTTATCTTTATCTATTAATAGTTCATAATATTTAATATTTTCTCATAATTATTAATTAATGAAGAATCATTGTGTCTTTTACTTTGAGATTTAATTTTCATCTTTTATATTTTGGTTATCTATAGAGTTCAATCATTCAAAAAAATTCCCTTTGAAACTATTCAATTTTCACATTTAAATATGTAAATTCATTTTTAATATCATATTCAAAACAATAACTTGAACCTAAATTATGTTTTGCCTCAATTAATATTGTAAACAAAGACCAAATATTTGATGATTATTATTCGCTCTAAAAAACAACACAACTTGTTCCTTACTATAATGTATATCTCCATATATTATGGTATACTATTATTAATTCCTTCTAGTTTTAGTTTTATTTTCCTTCCGCTTTCATTTTTGAACATTTTAGTTGTATATTTCCCTTTTTACTACACTCATATCACATTTTCTCTAAAACATAATTTTTACAACATTAAAATCATTTATTTTGCTTTCATTCATGATTGTGATGATCTCTTCTGGGGTGCTTCTTAAATCCTCTCTTACCATTCCAGTATTAAAAGACTCCTTTAGTAAAAATTCCAGTTTTACCCATCTCACTATATTGTAATTCATGATTATAGAAATTACCAATAACATTAACATTATATTTAAATAGCATACCTATATTTTTTCATCATCCCTAAAATTATTATAAATAATATCTAGATAATATTATAGAAGTTGTCCTAACAATTAACACATTGAACCTTCAAAAAAATCTATACTCTCTTCAATTTAAAATTTCTTAGTGTTATATATTTTAAGAAGATAATTAAGTATTATTTCTATATGTGGTTCAATATTTGTGGTCTCCTCGCGTATAAAAACAATGTTCACAATTTTGGTTTTTTAAATAGTTTGAGGATAAAGCCATTTTTATTAATATAAAACATAGAAAACCTCTTTTTAAAAATTGTAAAAGAGGACACCCATTACAAGAACCATGGAAGAAACCAATAAAAATGCACCCAAAGGAAAATGGACCAAAACATTTAAAATTAGATAAAAAATAAGGATAGAAGAGGATGAGGTTTCATTACCCCCTATTAAAAAAATGAAACAACATATTCAAAATTCTGGTGAATCAACTGTACTTCTGATTTATTCTCTCTTGAACAGTGATTATATATTCTTTAAACATAGATCTACAAATTCAAAGCTTGGTTCTTTACCACATTGCAGTTCTTGGTTGACATAATTTTGAAGTCCACTAATTGAGGGAAGTTCTTTTCTGTGATAAAATAGGAATATATATATTTATACTTAAATATAAGTAAAAATAATACATAACATTATAGTTCGAAACACATTTTTCAGCATCACTATTTATAAGTATTTTTAATTATACTTTAGGTATTTTATATGTTATTCAATGTTTCTCTCAAAATTCAAGACCTATGTTTTAATGAAATTCCTCCATCTGATAATTATATTAAAAATAGTCACATCCATTAATGTGAGGTGTCTGGATGGGTTTGACATCTTCAATTCATAACATGCCATTATCAAAACAGTGAACATTTTCCTTTGAATATTAAGCCCATGATATTGGTTAGTTAAAAAATATAATGATGTAATAAGAATAAAATATTTCATAAGGGACTATCCTATGACACCTATTTTTAGGTCCCAGTAAATAGAAATAGTCATTATAGGGTGATGGGGTCAATAGTCATTTTAAAATTATTCAATCTAATAAGATTATAAGAGTGATTCACGAGTGTTAAATGTGAATTGGAAATAAAAAAATAAAACATGATGTTTTTATTGTAGTATGGATAAAAATATCATAATCCAATAATAAAGATCATTTACATGTTATGGATACTAGTACTTACTTGTTACAAAAAAATTTTAGGGAGTAATAACCCAATTTCAAAATGTCCATCATTTTTCTAGCATAGTAGTATAACCCTTATGTTTTGAAGGAGTAAAAAATAACCTTATGTATTTTCTAAGAGGAATAACAGAGAATTCCATTTACATGGGAGGAATAACCCATGGAAAAACATTGGATGGTAAATATCCAAATGAATAAAACCACAAAATATACCTATAATTGTTACAAAAATTTGATACCTCGAAATATACACAAGATAGTGCATAATATAAATATTATGAAAAATTTTAATTTGAAAATAATTTTCACTATATTTTCTCCATAAAAATTATTTTATAAAGAAATTATAATATATAAATATTTTAGAAACCATTTGATTGTTAAAAATAATTTTAACACAATTTTAGTTAATTAATATATAAAAAATATGAAAAAGTAGTTTACAATAAAATATAATTTTTTTGGAAAATAAGAAAGTTAATATACTGATCATGCAATGAATTAGTGTACCAACATAGTCACATGAATCCAAACATCATGGATGGTTGAATGATATCCATGGAAAGATGATATTCTACTTCATGGTAGGTTGTGAACTATCACCTTTATAGTAGCTTGATAATAATTACAGTCAATTCCTAGAATCCACATAATAGGATCTTTATATTTTCACAGTAGATACTCTACCAACCTCGTGATCACATGGACCTGTTAGGTTAATATTATACTATGGTATGTAAAAAAGGCATTTATACTAACTATATCATTGTTGGTGTAGTGGGGTCCTATTGTAACAAAAATTATCATGTCATGATAGGTAGAACAATGAACTCATGATAACATCCCAATATTTATGGTAAGAAAAACATGATAACTACACTTACCCAACCATGGTAATATTTATCATCTTGATTCATACTGATTGATGAAAAAATCAACAACCTAAATAAGAGATCGTGTTTTATGGATAAGGGATTTCAGCATTAAAAAAATGCATGTATGAAAATCAAAGTTTCATGTAAGAAGTTGTGTCATCATTTCTCATATAATTGATCACATATCTCCCAAATGGATTATGGTTATATTAATGGTGGACTGAAATTTCTCTCTAACAAAATAATACCTTTAAGGGATTGGATGAAGATAATGAAAGGACAGTTAAACTTATGATGAACAAGAGATCTGGCGACTACAATGACTTTGATTGGACAGATATCGAAGTATTAATATCTCATTAAAGGTGGATAAATCGTGACTTCATCATTAATTACCGTGTAATTGTAGTGCATAGATGATCCTCTAGTATATCAATTAACATAGTCCACTTATTGGTTTGATATTACTATGGGGATTAGTTCTAGTTACACCTAAACACACACAATGGGGCTTTGGCCCACTAGCATAGCCAGCCCAACTCATGCACTCTCAGGAGCGCTCCTACTGGCCTGATACATAGTCCCACCGACCAACAACTATGGGCCTTTAAAAAACATACTCCCCTTTCTCCTATACAATTCCTAGAGCAACTCTTCCATGGGGATGACATCTAGGTCCTCCAATGTGATTGGGGGATTTTCCCATTGGCTAGTCGGATTAGATTATATTATTTTTATACTATCCACTTAAAAATTATTTCAAAAAATATACATGAATGAAAAATAAAAAAAAATTAATGTATTTTCCTTAATCATTAATTCAAAAATATAGTTAATTAAAAATAATATCTTCTAAATATAAATAAATAAATATTAATGAAAATATAATTATATTTATTTTCAATCAAAATTAATGGAATTGTAATTGATATAAACAATTAGACAATTAAACACAAAGACTCACTACAAATTATTATTTCCACCTAAGAGTCTCTCAATTGAGACTCATCCACCTATTTCAGCAAGGATTATTTCACTATAATAATAAAAAAATACACCCCTACTATTTTCCTCCTTTGAATCAAGATTAATTATTAAATCTCCTCCATGACCCTATAAGAATCTATAAACTCCTGTAAAATTCCCCAGGTGACTTCTTACATAGCACATCAACAACTACATTTCCATTCCACGGGTTATAATATATCTCTTTGTCATAGTCCTATAAGAAAACTATCTAAATTTTCTAATACAGATTTAAGATCCACTAAAAGAAAATAGTCATTAGGCTATTGTGATCCAGAAAAAAATTATTTTCTCTCAAATGATGTATTGTAACAAACACTTAATATAGAAAACTACCACCTATTAGCTCAAGATCACGTGTTGAATAGTTACTATTATAGCGACATAACTACATGGAATTCTATGACATCAATAACATCTACTATATCATGAATCAACCAAAAAAATGATGATAATATATACAAACCTCCAAAATCACACCATCCAATTATAGTCAATTGATTGGATCAATAATCATATATCTATTTTAGGGAGTCAAAAGCTATCTGAAATAGAGAAATTTATATGAAGGCCTCGATTTTACAAATTAGGGATGTAAAGGGATCCACAATATGAGAGAAACGAGATATTAACCATTGATAAAATCACATGAGATAATGTAATCTACAGACATCTATAATATTCATGGGATCTTACTAAGAAAAGAATTCCTTTAACATTAATGTATGGACTTCCACTCACTGTTGGGACACCAAATGTTAATGAAACTGAACCTCATAAACCCAAAACATGGACATGAAAAAATGTATATTATGGGACGGTGATGAATGATCTCTATGAGAACACTAAAATGATATCCACCTTTAAATTTGAGTTTTAGAGTTTTTATTTGAAGAAGAATAAATTAATAGATTTTTTCTTTCAGAATATATGGAGTTCATGAGTCCCATGAAATGTTCTGGGGAATTCATGACACCGAATAACATGAACATGAACATGAAGTGGGTGTAATGACACATGAAAATAGTCTTCAGTATATCATCCACCTTCACCCTCATTAGGAAATAACCATATCATATATCAATATTATAAAACTGGATAGGTCCCCTAAAATAGGAAAATAAATTATTAATCCTAAAATATGGATAATAGTTCTTGGCCTTCACATGCTTCATATGCTAGTAGTTTATTCGTAACAATAGACCGACATCCACCTAGTTTGTGAATTCACCAGAGCACCCCATGAAGACACACTAGATCAAAAGAATACCTTTTTCATCAGATAATCAATTTTGATCCTCAAATCATGTAGCTCAAAAATTACCCATCTAATAAGGTTATAAAAAAATCATGGATGTTCTGGTTTGATAATTTGTCCCAAACGTGATATGACATAATGAGGGTTGAGGATGTAATATTCAAGCTTCTCAATGGATCATGGGGATTTCATCACCTACACCTGAAATAAATAAATGAATATTCATAATGGACTAGAATATAATGGATTTAATCATTTATGATCAATATCTAAATATCTTCAAACCGTCTGATAATACCACTCACCAGTGAATACTGTATTCTATAACTCATAATTAAAAAATAAGAATATCCTATAGAATGACTCAATAATATATTATATAAAATACAACCATTCTATTAAAAATATTACATCAAATTGTTGTATACATAGAATAAATAATCCACATACCATTGATGCTTCTCTATCATCACCTCTCAACCCCAACACACCGCAGGAATGACCATATGAACTCTATATTTCATTATAAGAACTAGGGTCAGTATAATCCTCAAAAAATTGACCAATAAATCTCTGAAAAATTTGGGTGTAATAAATAAGTGTGACACTTTGGATTCAAATAAATCATAATACAAGGTTGATAATAAATATATGGCACCTCAGGTGATCTCCAGATTATCTAGTGTTAAAATATCTATATTACTCCTCTGTTCAAATCATTATTATTTACCTTGCAGCTAACAACGACTTCCATACCCATTCTCAACTCTATATCCCCACAGTTATAGTAAATAATAGGGCTGAACTCTAATATCCCTATCATCAACCTACAAAATATAAACATTTTATATATTTTTCAAGTACATCCTTTGAATAAACTAATCATGGGGATATTATGAAATCTTTATTCTTTGGCTTTAATAGGCCATAAGAGTAGTTATTCCATGATATCATTATTTACCATGACTATGATATAAAAATAACACTTGATCATAATTGTTGGGGGTTTCATGGGAACTATTATCCCTACCTAAACTATAATAAAATTGATAAGGCTAATTACCATTGGTGAAAAAACATAATGGATTGGACACCTATGACCCCCACCAATTGTGATACTTCTTTGGTAGTACTGATGAATCTCTTATCAAGATGATATGAACTACAGATGAATCCTTTCAATAACCTTATCATTCTTCCACATCTCTAAATATATAGGAGGTGTCAAAATGTGACATCAAATTGAATAACTAAGAATAATTAATACTCCTACCATCATTCTCTAGAATTATCATCCATGAAGATATGAATTTAAAATTCTATAATATCCTTAATCCTAATGAAACTACCCTTCATGTTTCCCACACATTCTCTATGGCGTGCATCAGTCATTAGAGGATGCGCTGATTGTTGCCCCGTATTCCGGCTTTTCAAAGGATGGTGGCATCCATCGCTTATTCAGGGATTTTTTCTCCTTGATCAAAACATGATGATGAGATGTTAGTTACTCCTTCTGGGGATTCCTCATTAAAACTCATTACCCAGTCTTGGTCACCCTCAACGATTTTAGTTGTGTTTTGTGATTATATTTCCTGGTGCCATATCTTTGTGGAAGCCGGTTAATTATGTCGCTTCTGTTAGGACCTTCCATGGGGTCTTAACATGGTATCAACCTTCGGTCAGAGTAGATGAGAACATCAAGCATGTAGGGGAATTTATGAATGTGTGGACATTAGGGATCTAGTATTCTTCCTCATAAGAGGGAATCTCAAGAGAATTGAATCCGAAGCACCCCACATTGGATGCAAGGTATCTTATTCCCAGAGGCATGTCTTTGAGGTTTTCCTTAGCTTCCTATGTTTAACAAGGGGTATTCCAAATGTTTAATTTCATAGAGAGATGGTTATGCCAAAAGTGTGTCTTCTGATGTTTTCCTCAGACATATCATGTTTAGCATGAGGTAGAATATGAGCTTAAAGTCTTGTGGAGATGGAATGAGAATGATCACAACATCAAATAGAGACAGATCATATTAGTACATCACTAGGAGGGAACACCGGGAAGGTTTACCATATAGATGTATCAGAATGCCCTATGAGGATGAATTCAAGGTGGTGTGTCCGAAAAAGGGGTGGTGTCACACTATTAAGGATGATCTGGACACCAATGAGGGTAGATCAGAAAGAGTTCACTATATAATGGGGACCACCATATGGATTGTTCAGAACACCCCATGAGAGTAGACCCAAGGTGGTGTACCCCTTAAAGGGATGATGTCACAACATGAAGGCAGATCTGGACACCACAAAGGGAAGATCCGGGAGAGTTCACCCTAGAATGATGAACACCATGTTTTACCATTGGTTCTGATAGAACCGCGTGGAGGTTTCCAACATACCTTGTGTAAAAGAAATGGATCAACACCCAAAAAGATCGAAGGGGAGATGAATTGGGGTGTACTCAAAGGAAAATGACCCGGGGACATGGTGGGGCATATGCGTGGTTAGCATCCCATCAGAAGAGGGACTGTATTGGATTGATGGTTATGGATACTGTGCATATTTTTGATGGTTAGCTACCCGGGTACCGCTAATGAGAGTCAATGTTCGATGGATGGAATGATCTCACTATAATGTGGCGGCCTGAATAAGAATCCTGATGGATAAAGGATGGTTGGGTGGAATGGGTGGGAGGAATGGAATGGAACATATGTGAAGATGATGACGATGTTCAGATTGATCCTCATGGAGACTTCCTACATATCAAAATCGAAGGGAATCAATGTACATGTAGTTCATGAGGTGGGACGATGGGACACCTGAGGAGGAGGCCTGTGAGATTGGACAGATTGATGGTATCTGGAGGAAGTGCAACCTCCATATTGGGGAATGACCTTCCCGAAAAACATATTCTCAAGGGAGAGACAACTATGGGCCATGAGTGATGGGATTGAACGTCATGGAGGCTGCATAAATATCCGTGTGGTAGTGAATACGTTTCCATGTAGATCATAATGGGTGTATAGAATCAAGGTTTGCGTAGTGGGAAAAAACCCGACGACATTCTGGGGATTACACGTGGTTTACATCCTGGGTTAGTCTGATTCCTGAGGGTGGACCATTGATTTGTTTCCTAGTGAGGTGGACTACAACGTCTTATCATCGATTGTGGAGTACAAAGGCTTACCTCTAGATAGGGCTACAATGGTTATTGCAGGTTGGGGTTGACAACGGTTTACCACTGGTTGGGGAACACAATGGATTACTGTCTATTAGTGTTGATAACAGCCTACCACTGAATGGGGTCCCAATGGCGTACCGCTCGTTGGGGAACACAATGGATTACCATCAATTTGGGTTGATAATGGCTTTCGAAGGAATGGTGTTCCAATCACTTACCTTTGGTTTTGGTTGATCCTAAGGGAGGGTTCCTACATATCCAGTTTAGAGGACAAGGATAAAGTCCCACATAGTTTGAATGGGTACAATTTAATGTAATTTAGGGAAAACAAGGGGTTTGTATAGTTTAACGTCATATGGGATGAGGATGGACTATTGTAGAGTGGTCAGGACCGATGGATGTTGGGCTTGAATCTCTAGAAAGATTCCTACGTACCTCGACATTGTAAGGATCGAAATCCACATAGTTCAGGATGGTGGGGTGAACTGACATGTAGTGGTCGGGACAAATAGGTGTTGGGATTGAACCTTAGGAGGGATTATGACGTATCCTACCTTGGAAAGGATGAAATTCCACATAGTTCAGAAATTTTGATTGGGTCAAACACACTAGGGTGTCCCAAGAAGGAATTTATGGTCACGGTTTACACTATGCTCAGGCGAGCCATTCTTGGTGTGAGAAACAAGAGGCAACAACCGACCAGACGATCGTGGTGAAAAGGTGTGTCCATGAATGGTTGTGAATTGGGTTTACACATGGATTCTTCTCAGGTGCTGCTAAAGAGTGGAAACAGTGGATGGGGATTAAACATGGTTTCTACCCAGGTGCTGCTAAGGTGCGGCAACGGTGGATGGTGCTTACTCATGGAAGATTCCTGGGTGCTGCTAAGGAGAAGCAATGGTTGATGGGGCTTATGAATGGAAACTACTCGGGTTCCATTAAGGAGCTGAAATGGTGGAAGGGTGTTACGCATGGATGTATTCTAGGTTCCAATAAGGAGCAGAAATGGTGGATGGGGCTTATGCATTGAAGCTACCCAGGTTCTACTAAGAAGCGGTAATGGTTTATGGGCCTTACACATGGATTCTTCCCATGTGTGGATAAGTAGCAACAATTATGGATGGGGGTTATGCATGGAAACAACCCAGGTACCACTATGGAAGCAAATGGGGGATGGGGATTAGGCATGGAAGTGGCCCAGGTTCCCTAAAGTGTAGCAATGGTGGATGTGTCATACACATGGAAGCATCCCTAGTGCTGCTAAAGAGCGGAAACTGTGGAAGGGGATTGCACATGGATGATGCTCGGGTGCCTCTATGGAGCAGCAATGGTGGACGAGGTTTATAGATGGATGTTACCCAGGTGTCGCTGAGGAGGAGAAATGGAGTATGTGGGTTACACATGGAAGCTACACTGAGGTGTGGAAATAGTGGATGGGGCTTGGACATGCAAGATACACCGAGTGCCGCTAAGGAGTGGATGTAGGGGATGGGGATTATGTCTGGACACTGCCTAGGTTCCACTAAAGAAGGACAATGGTGGATGAGGATTACACATGGATGTTTCCCTAGTACCGCTAGGAGAGGCAATGGGGGATGGGGCTTACCCATGGACAACTCCCGGATGCTACTAAGGAGTGTAAATGATGGATGGGGATTACGAATGGATGTTTCATAGGTGATGCTAAGGAGCGGCAATAGTTGTTGGGGCTTACGCATGGTAGTAGTCTGAGTGCTGCTAAGGAGTGGCAATAGTGAATGGGTATTACACATGATAGTTTCACTGGTTCCACTAAGGAGTGGAAAGGGTGGATGGGGCTTACACATGGAGGTTTCTCAGAGTCCACTAAGGAGTGGAAATGGTGGATAAGGCTTATTCAAGGAAGCAGCTCGTGTGCTTCTAAGGAGTGGAAACAGTTGATGGGGCATACGCATAGATGTTGACCATAATGTCGTCCTCCTGTCAGGCTGTGAGGGCATCCCAACTCACTGGTTGGTTGAGGAATATAAGTGAGTTCTACACTCCTGCACTAGTGCATAAGGGGGGTAATTTCAAGGGCCTTGGAATCAGTCTGAAAAAAGGAAGACGAAAAGTTTGAATCGCGTACCCAACATTCGAAATGTTGTATAAGTGGAATGACAATGGAGGATAACTATTGACCATGATTGGAACACAAGATCCATATCACATTAGCCTAAAATGGGGAAAACATATTAGGGTGGACTGTTAACTATGTTCGAAACATAAGACCAGAATCAAAGTGTCATCCAATGTCTTCTAGGGAATTGGCCCAGAAATGTAGGTGAGCTGGGGCACCATAAGACCAAGATGATAGGGGGGGTCCCTTCAGACATGAAAGAGGTTGAAGATCCAAATATAGGACATACGAAACATGAGGCGGAGTGATGAAATGTATGAATGGATTCCAATGCTCCTAAAGTTATGCCATTATAGTCATGTAATGAGGAATATTATGCTCCTCACATAAGGCATCTCTTATTTAGGAAATGAGGAATCCTACTATGGGATGATAAGGAATTCTACAGTTTAATGTAATCTACTCCGTACTATTTGAATCTTATTCATGTCACATAAGGAATCTCTTAATTAGATAAAGGGAATCTTATATTTTTTATATAGGGTGTACTATAGTTTATAGACCTGTAGAGAAGACTGTTGGAATTATATGATTAGAGCATAAGGAATATCTTGTTTGAAAAAATAGGAATCCAATATTTTTCATATAGGGTTTACTACAGTTTAAAGTCATGAAGATAGGACTATTGGCATTTTATGCATGGTGCATAAGGCATCAATTTTTTTAAGAAAGAGTAATCCTATGTTTTTAAAATATGGTTTACTATATTTTAATGTCATGAAGATAGGACTATAAGGTATAAGGAACCTTGAAATGGATGATGTTGGGACATATGCAAGAGTGTCCCTATCTGGTTCAACCTATTATATAAGTCAGGTGATGCGGTTTGTATGAGTTACTTGAGGAATGGTTCGACTCAAGGTACTCAGGTAATTGATTAGTTGAATCTGGACTCATGACATGGGGAACAAACCGGGAGGAGTATTTCAACCCGATGTGTTTCGTGGTGTGCGAAGGATTATCTCAAATAATGGTATTTCATAGGTGGAATGTGGGTGCGCATAATGGAACAATGGAAAATCCTGACATCCCATCCCGAAATGAGTGTGGTGAGACACTCCATTTTTTATCGGGGTTAGTGACAGAAGTGAAGGGACATGCCCAGAGGGGTGGTACTGCAGCACGAGAGTGAACCACAGCGTGGGTGCGGTGGCACAACCCCAACAGTATGGATCTGTGGGTGAAAAGGTAGGAGCTTCGCGAAGGATAGGGCTTTGTGAAGTAGCTTCACAAGGTAAAGGTTCGTGCAGAGCATGGACTTGTGGATCGTAGGGTCTCATAGAGTATAGGACCTCGCCTAGAATATGGGTTTGTGATGAAAAGGGGATCACGGGGTAATGAGGCTCGCAGAGCAAGGTGGATCGTGGATCCAAAAGGGTCGCGGAGCATAGGGGCTCACGGAGAAAAGTGGCTCGCGGATCGAAGAGGCTCATGGAGCATAAAGGCTCATAGAGAAAAGGGGCTCGTGGAGCAATGCTGCATGCAGAGGGGAGTGGCTCGCGGAGAAAGGAATATCGCAGAGCATAGGGGTTCATGGAAAAACACAGGTCGTGGAGCGTAACATCTCAGGGAGCCTTGAGCAGCCCGAAGGGGATACCACCTTCACAAAGGGTGGAGACCTTTGTAAATGGCATCAGTTCACAGTGCTTAGGAGCTCTGTTAAATTAAAGAACATCCGACAAAGGTGCGGAATGACCTTCCTTATGATGGGGGGGTGATTCGGATATTTATAGGCTGTAGAGGTCGGTGGAGTACACCATGGAGTAATTGTGCTTCAAAACCATAGTGAGTTCCCTGAAGTTTCTCTTACCATTGATTCAACCATCATCGAACTTTTCAGCACTCGTGGAGGCTCTAGTAAAGTTACCTCAAGTTTTTCGTAACGGCAGATTTGACTGTCATCGACCTTCGCGGTGCTCGCGAAGGCTTCCGTCAAGTTCCTCTTCTCTGTGATCACAGATGGTGTTTCACGAATGGAGTCTACGAACCAGTTTTCCATCCCAACATCAAATTTCATTAACACCTAATCCTTAATTCCATTTTAGACCTACGAACTATAAAATCTAATATTATGAAATGGTATATTCTCTATATCATTTATGAAATCATTTGGAATACTTTTGGGAAGCGTTTTTATGTGCAAATAAATGCCCCCCAAAAATGGGGTCCAATGAGGACAAGGAGTGTGAGGCAGACCTTGTGCATAGGAAACATATGAGGAAACTATATTCCATGGATTCCATTGTATCTTGATTGAATTAAGGAAGTATCCGACAAAATCTATAATCCCACCTAAGACATGGTCATTATGGGAAACATGTGATAATAGGAGGTCATTCATCTGTACGAGAGTTCTAAACAACAGAAGGTGTGTGGGGGAACATAATGGGATATCAATAACCATTGGTACAATCATAAAAGAGGGAATTTATCTAATGAATGGGTATCTTTGAACATCCAATCATGATCACTAGGAAGAAATAGTACATCCTAACTGGAGAATGAATCTCTCAGAATAGTCAAGTTACTATTTTCCCAGTGTTCTCTAGTGGACAAGCAGGGCAACGACATGGGTATTTGAATTAATTCAAACATATAGGAGTGTAATGTGTGAATCATGATATCCAAATTTGGAAAAATATAGGGAAGACATAAAAATTAAGAGTAACTGTTGACCATGTTATAAAAATAGTATCCTTATTGTGTTATCCTGAAATGGGGACATCAAATGGGGGCTGACCGCAGACCATGTTCGTAACACAAGGTTTGAATCAATATTTCATCCAATTGTCCTCGGAAATTTTATACCAGGATAGTATACAAGACATTGGATGAGTATCTACACTGTTAGGGGGTTCCTTCAGACATTAAAGAGTACTGGGGTCCAAATAAAGGGTACACAAAGTGTGGGTGTGGATTAATGGGTTGTTCGAATGGATTCCAACACTCTTGAAATTATGCCACCATGGTGAAGGTAGAATTTAGGTTAGTGAATTTTTATGATCAGGGATCATACTCAATTCCGAATATGAACACTCTGATAAGGACGTAGAATGACTTATATTTTTACGTGATACAAATGAGGACGACATACACATATTTTAAACTCGTATGGTGAGTATGGTGAACATAGTTTTAAGGTCATACAGTCTAGAACAAGGCTAATAGTTTAATGTCATGTCACAAGGACTGTAGGCTCTTATTTTTTGGTCCTAGAGACTGGACCGTGATCGGGGCCGAGGGGCCAGATCGGTTAATGACCCTAGGGCTGGGCCCAAAGCAAATTTCCTGGGCATTGCTATGTATCCCATAAGTATTAGAATCATATCAAAAATAGTTCTTGAAGCATAACATGGTTAGAGACCAACACTGGTTGGGATAATCATCTCGGGAGTGGAATTTGATTCATCAAATGATTTACATGGGGCATCCTGAGCTTGTTCAAGATAAAACTGTAGTTTAGTGTCATGTGTTGAGGGAATATTGAATCACTCATTTTAATGGAATACGATAGGACATGGAGTGAAAGAGGAGACCCCAAGAAGGGTGTATGTGATGTGGTAGCTATAAAACTGAAGTGAATAAGGACATAAAGAGTATGCACCAAACCACATATCCTTGGTGGAATATTTTTAGGTCAACGTAACAAAAGTGAGAGTTTGGCTGGGCCCATTTCAATGTGGATGGGAATTCACACTTATCCCATTATGATGAGAATTAATCTCCATGTAGTTGTGGGCACAGCGTGGTCAGAGACAATATCTGGTAGGTGGAATCCACTATAGTAAGGAATTTGACACATCCCATAATAATTATGGGGCATCTTGGACTTTTTCATGTTAGGGGCCATAGTTTATTGCCCTGCATTGAGGACATGGCTACCCAGAAAGGAAATGTGTGGTGCGGTACACACCCTAGTGTAAAAGAGGACCATAAGAGTCCATACCACCTCACACGATCTCGAGAGAATCCTTAGGTCGATGGAATGAAAGTGAAAACAGGCATGGGCCCTAGACAGGTGTCTTAGCATTCTTACATATCTCATGAGGGCATGAATAAAGGCACATGTAGTTTTTAGAGTGCAGCTTAATGTCATGCAAGATGAGGGGCATGTGTAGTTCGGCTACACCATTACACATCCTACAAAAACCACTAATCCCAAGTAAGTGGTGATTGATGAGGGAAGAAGGTGTAGTGATGGGAGTTTCCTGGTATAGGGAGGCACACATTAGGGGAAATGGGACACTAGGTGAATGACGTCCCAATAAATCCACTCTGCCTATTTAACGCACCAAGATGCATTGTGGGGTAAAACTGAGTATGTTTGAATTACACTTGACATAGGGGAGTGGAAGGATGTGAATCATGATGCATGAGATATAGACCACAATGATAGCAGTGTGATGATACAAGATAACGTATGGAAATATTTGAAACAAAGTAATTGTTTCACATTATCCTGGAAAGGGGATAGACACTGAGGGTCTACAGCTAAACATGTTCAAAACATGGGACATGTCACAACTGTCGTTTGAGGTCGTCAGGGGCATTGGCCTAAGATGGTAGGTAAAAAAAGATTCATGAGACCAAGACATAGAGGGGGTACCTTTTAGATGTGGAAGACTTTGGGTATCCAAATAAAGTCCTTATCAAGAGTTCACATGAACTGAGATGTTGTTTGTCTGAAATATTCAAACCATGGTCACTTTCCCATTATGCATTTGAGTAATCCAATGATATGGTCAGATAGAGGGATTCAAATCCCTTTATGAGTATAATGGTCCTCAGTCTCACACTCTTAGATTATGGTTGTATATTAGACCATTAAGTGGTGACCAAGTTTGATGGACTATGTGTAGGGAGGAAAAGTAGCCAAAACTAACGCATAGTTCCCATAGGGATTTCATAGTTTAGGGGTATAGAACTTCGAACAGGATGGGAAAATGAAAGGGACACACATGGTGTAACAGTTTCAAAACCTGACATGAATGAGAACCCAAGAGGTACTCACAACACAATATCATTCCAAAAGAGTTCGGGCCAAGGGGGCCAAAAGGGGGTAGGATTTAAGATTCCTAGGGATGGACCCACAGAAGGAATGTCTCAGTGTTCTTACATATCCCATGATGATAGGAATCAAGACACACATAGTTCTAGAAGTTTCTTTGTTGTATAATGTCATGCGGAAAGGATGTAGATAGGGTCATGGTATCTTAATGAGGGATGTGTATGGAACAGTGGACAACCCGACATGAATGAGAACATAACCCCATGCCACACCATAAAATCCCCAATGAGAACATGGTACAGGTGCCCGAAAAGGACAAGGGACCTAATGATGGGCCACCTATAGAATGTCACATCCAGTTCACAGTTTAACGTCTTATAGTGAGGATGCTGGTGATCTTAGTATATGGTCACATATCTCTAACCGTAGATGCCCAGTTTAATTTCATTTATGTGGGACAGATGGGTAGAAATCAGGAATCATTATTCATATTATGTCAGAGACCATGGGATGAAAATGATGATCAAGGATAATTGTTGACCATGTTTTCAACATAGTATCAGTATTATGTGACTAGGGACAAGGTAAAATAATTGATCATCGACCGTTTCCATATTCGCAACATGAGACTTGTATCAATTTTTCACTCTAGATCCAAGTGGAAGTTGGCCAGAAATGGTAGGGGAGACCTTAGGCCAAACATGCATTCCATTTGGGGGACTTTTTGGATGGGAATGATGGTCAAAGCCCAAATGACAGGACACACGAAGATTGGTGGGACATGTTATATTTGACGTCTTGTATCAAGGACTATGGATGGATGGGTGTCTCGAGGGGATTCATGCAACGTGGAAAAATAGATGGACCACACCACATAATCCTTGGTTAGAACATGGGCTAAGGTCCTTGGAAGGCTGAGGGACCTGAGATGGGAAGTCCTATACATTATGTAGTTTAATGTCATGCAGTGAGGATGATAATGATCTTATTTTAAGGTCATAGTGCTCGGACCATAGGCACATGTCCATTTATGCAGTGTTTCCTTAAAAAAACTCTTAATCCCACGTGAGAAATTCATTGTGTAGGAAACATGGAATGAGATCTGGAACTCCCCAGCATATAAGGGTACAATTTCCAAACTAACAATACTACCTAAGGTAGACTGATGATTGAATGGATTATAGGAAAAAATTAATCAGGGGACCCAATACATGGGACATATGAGGGTGGTGACAATGATGAAGCATAGTTGTTCACCATGTTCTAAACATAGAATACATATCGTGTGACCTGAAGTAGAAAAAAACATGATAATGGAACACTAATCATATTCTAAATGTGGGACTTGTATCAATTATTAATTCTAGGACCTGAAGGAAGTTAACCTGAAATGATAGGAGAGACCTTGGGATATGTATCCATACTATTTGGGGGCCCTTTTGGAAGTGAATGATGATTGAAATGAAAGTACAGTGAGTGTGTGAAGCATGAATGTTCCTGTGCAGTTTAATGTCATGGAGGATGAGGAATGTGGTGGAAATTTTCATGGACATTCATACATGGTATAGATATAATGAACTTGGATTGATTGAGGGAAACATCATGCACCATACTATTTGTTTTGTCCCAAATAGATATCCAAATGTCTTGGTATAGGCCGACAAACGAAATTTCCAGGTGTCCCTACGTATCCTATGAGGATGCGAATCAAGCCAGACATAGTTCTGATTGTGAAATTTAATGCCTTATAGAACAATTGTATCAGGGAGATCTTAGATTAATGCCCTAGATCTCAAACCATCATGATATATCTTCTGCTCGCAGTTTAACATCAGATAGAATGACTGCTGAGTAGTTTTACATCTTTCAATGTGAATGACCCATAAATTTTAGTGTAATTTGGCAAAGAAGGAACAACTTAAGGTCATTTGGGATCATAATAATATTATTTTATGGTCATACATATCGAATCATTTTTCAGTTTATCATTATGTGGGACGAAAAAATATTTTAATGTCATGAAGGAAACTATAGTTTAAGGTCACGCGTGACCAAATATTGTTTAACGTCCTGCAAGACGACATACATTTTAATTTCATGTGAGATATAACATTTTAAAGTCATGTAGGACCCATAATGTTGTTTAACATCATGTAGGATGAATATGAGTTGTTTAAAGTCATGTAGGATGACAATGGATATTTTAACATAATTACAAACGAATATGAGTATTTTAATGTCGTGTTGGATGATAATGAGTGGTTTAACTTCATGATGGACGAAGATGAGTTGTTTAAGCTCATCTAGGATGATATTGAGCAGTTTAATGTCATGACAGATGAAGATGAACATTTTAACGTCATGCAGGACGATAATACAGTTTAACATCATGCGGGATGAAGATGAGCATTTTAAAGTCATGTAATACAATAATGTGAAGTTTAACGTCATGATGAACAAAGATGAATAATTTAACATCATGCATGATGATAATGAGTAGTGTAATGTCTTGACAGAAAATGATGTCTCTGTCACTCAACTATATTAGTACACATTCTATCAAAACTATTAACCCCACATGAGTCATGCTTGGTGTGGGAAACAAATAGTAATGAATGGATTATTCTGACACATAGAGGTACACAGAAAGTATAATGGAGATGCTCTTCTTGTAATATCCTAACAATATTGTCCCTCTCACTCAATATGAAAAGATACACATAAGAGTAAAACCAATGGTGTTGGAGTTCCACCTAAACATAGAGATGTAAAAAAGGTTGAATTATAACATTTGATATCTAGATCAAAATGATGGTGGTGTAATTATAGAGGGTAGATTTTGACCATGTTCGAAACACAAAATCCTTATCATGTTACCGGGGATGAGGATAGACAAATATGGGTCAACCACTGAATATATTCGAAACACAATACCTATCGCAAAATGTCATCAGAAGTATACCACGGTGTTGGCCCAAGATGGTAGGAGATACAATGTGCCATGAGACAAGGCTGTTAAGGGGCCCCTTTAGACACGAAGGAAGGTGCAGATCCAAATAAAATGGATGCAATGATGTGTGGAGGTGAATTGGGAATATGTACATTTGATGTCCAACACATTGGGTTCTATACCACAATACATAAGTGCGTTTTAGTTGGAAGATGCAGCTGAACTCATATTAACAGAACCTGGTGTTTCAAATATTTTAAGCCCTTATTTCTATGAACAAAGGTTCTTAGTTTAAGGTCATAGAGTTCGAACCTGGTGCATAGTTTAACATCATGTATCTAGGATGAGTGATGGCAGACGTTTAGGTTCATCATGCCTTTTCAATTGCTTTTGCAGTTTTAGGTCATGTATATTTGACAAAAATGTCGTAGAGTTTCACATAATGTGGCCAATATGTTGTCCAACCGTTTAACGTCATGCGACCAAGACGATGGTTATTGAGCAGTTTAACGTAGTGCAACTAGGATGCAGAACCAAAAAGATGGTGTTGGTATAGGGATGGTCTTCTGTTCCACATTTTGGTGGTTCGGGACGATGGATGAATATATATGATGGGAATTCCCTAAAACTCCCCAAGAGTAAACATGGATGTTCCCTATGCATGAGATGTGCTACCTCACTGTAAACATTCCACAAGCTGGTGTCGAGGCCATAGGGTTGGACTTTGTGATTGATACAATGCTGTTTTTGGGATGACATATAGTGTTGTAAGGGTGGTAGGGATTATAAAATGCTGTCATACCAGAGGGGCGATAGAGACCAGAAGCCGTGTTAGCCTGGAGCGTCGGTACGACGAGGCGATGGAGCCTGGAAGACGTTGAAGCCTGGAGCATCGATATGACGTGGTGATGGAGCCCGAAAGGCATTGAATCCTAGACTGTCGGTACAATGGATCAATGGAGTGCAGAAGGTGTGGAAGCCTAGACCATTGGTACAAATGGGAGTTGGAGACCGAAAGGTGTTGAAGCATGGAATGTCGGTACGACGGGGGTGATGGAGCCCAGAATGCGTGGAATCCTAGAGCGTTAGTACGATTGGGGTGATGAAGCCCAGAAGGTGTCGATGCCTAGAACATTGGTATGATGGGGCGATGGAGATTTGAATGCGTGGAAGCCTAGAACATCAGTACGGTCGGGGTGATCAAGCTCGTAAAGCATGGGATCTGAGAAGTCGCTACAATGGGGGTGATGGATCCTGGAAGGCGTGGTTTCCTGGAACGTTGGTACGACATGGACAATGGATCCTGGATGGTGTGGAAGTATGGAACATCGGTATGATGGGGGTATGGAGTGCATAAGGTATGGAAGCCTTAAATGTCGGTTCAACGTGGTGATGGAGCACAGAAGGCATGAAAGCCTGGAATGTTGGTACGATGGGACGATTGAGCCCAGAAGGCATGGAATCCTGGAACGTCGTCCAACAGGGGAGAGGGAGACCAGAAGGCATGGATACCTAGAATGTCGGTAATACGAGATCCACTGAACCTGGAAGGCATGGAAGCATGGAACGTCGGTACCATGGGGGGATATGGAGCCAGGAAGGCATGGGAGCCTGGAACGTCGGTGTGATGGGAGTGATGGAGCCCATAAGGCATCGCAGCCTAGAACATTGTTATGATGGGGGCAATGGATCCCAGAAGGTGTGGAATACTGGAACGTCATCTCATAAGGGAGGGAAACTTTGTTGATGCATAGATAGGACCTCCATGATGGTTGATGTCGGGGATGGGGAGAACATCTGTGTTAAATGGTAGCAGTGCGAGTAAATCCTCTATAGTGGATGTTGATGGCGATAAGGAATACTACTGTTCTTGATGATAGAAGAGTGGAGATGACCATTGTAGTGGATTCTGGTGGCGACGGGGTTGATGAAGAGCAGATAGATTGGGGGGCAGATGCCCCCTGCACAACCTCATAAAGGAGGTGGGGTCGGCAAGGAGCCAATGGAGTTGGGGGTGGATGCCCCCTTTGTGGCCTCTTAGGTGACGAAGTCGGTGAAGAGCTGATAGATTTGGGGGAATATTCCCCCTGCGCAGCCTCTTAAGATAGCATGGTCAGTGATGGACTGATGTAATCGGGGGTGGATTCCCCCAGTGTGGTCTTTTATGGATGCGAGGTCAGTGAGGTGCCAATGGTGTCGAGTGGGATGATTCCCCCTATTCACACTCTTAATGTGGAAGTATCAGTGAGGTGCCAATGGATTCAGGGGATGATAACCTCTCCACTAACTCTTAAGGTGACGTAGTCGACGAGGATTCGATGGAGTTGGTGGCAGATACCCACATCGTGGCCCATTAAGGGGTTGGAGTCAGCGAGAAGCAGATGGAGTTGGGGGGCGGATTCCCCCTATACGGCCTTTTAAGGTGGCGGCGTCGGCGAGGAGAAGATGGAGTCTGGGGAAGATTCCCCCTGAGTGGACCCTTAAGGCGGCGTGGTGGGCGAGGAGTTGATGGAGTTGACGGCGGATGCCCCCTGCACTGCCTCTTAAGGCGGTGGGGTTAGTGAGGAGCTTATGGAGTCAAGGTAGGATGCCCCCTGCATGACCTCTTAAGGCAGTGGGGTAGGCGAGCAGCCGATGGGTTCGGTGGAGGATGCCCCATGTGTGACCGCTTAAGGCGGCATAGTTGACGAGGAGCAGATAGAGTTGGTGCAGATAACCATGTCTGGCCTCTTCAGCCGGTGGAGTCGGTGAGGAGTTGATGGAGTCGGGGGAAGATTCCCCATGCGCAACCTCTTAAGGTGGTGGTGTCAGGGTCACATACCCCCAGTGCCACTTTTTATAGAGGTGAGGTTGGTGATGAGCAAATGGTGTTGGAGTAGGATGCCCCCTGCGCGACTTCTTAAGGTTTTCGGGTCTGCGATGAGCTGATAGGTTGGTGGGAGGATACCTCCTGTGCAACCTCTTAAGGCGGCGACATTGGTGATGAATCGATGGAGTCGGGGGGAATTCCCCCTTCAAGCCCTCTTACGGAGGTAGTGTCTGCAAGGAGCTGATGGAGTTAGGGGCGGATGCCCCGTGTGGCCTCTTAAGGAGGCAGGGTTGGCGAGGAGCCGATGGAGTCGAGGGTGGATGCCCCTGGTGCAGCCTCTTAAGGAGGCGATGGTGGTGAGGATCTAATGTATTTATGGGTTGAGAACCCCTACACGACCTTTTGAGTAGGTGGGGTCAGCGAGGAGCCAATGAAGTTAGGGGAAGATGCCCCCTACGCTTCCTCTTAAGGTTATTTGGCGGAGATGAGCCGATGGAGTCAAGGGGTGGATTCCTCCAACGCTTACACTTAAAGAGGTGGGGTGGGAGCAGATATGATGGTATTGTAGGGTGGATTCCTACTACAAAGACTCTTATGGAGGCGGGGTCGGCGAGGAACTGATGGAGTTGGGGGAGGATGCCCCTTGCCTGACCTCTATATGTGGTGGGGTCGGTGACTAACTGATGGAGGTGGGGGCGGATGCTCCTTGTCTGTCCTCTTATAGTGGTAGAGATAGCGAGGAGTCAATGGAGTCAGAGGGGGGAAGATGCACCATGTGCGTCCTCTTAAGGTGGTGGGGTCAGCAAGGAACCAACGTAGTCGGGGGAGTATACCCAATAGAAGGCCTCTTAAGGTTGGGGTCAGTGAGGAACTGATGGATTTGGGGGCGTATTCCCCCTCTACGGCCACTATTGGTGGCAGAGTTGGTGAGGGGTCGAAGGAGCCGTGGGAGGATTCCCTCTACGCTGCCCATTAAGGCAGTGGATTCCGATAGGAGACGATGGAGTCGAGGGAGGATTCCCCATGCATGGCCTGTTAAAGCGGCGAGGTTAGTGAGGATATGATGGAGTCAGGGGTGGATTACCCATGTGCGTCCTTTTAAGGTGGCATGCTTGGTGAGAAACCAATGGGGTCGAGTGTGGAAGCCACAGACACAATATCTTACGGCAGCAGGTTTGGTGATGATACAAGGATTCGGGGTCAGATGCCCCATGTGCAGCCTCTTAAGACTGTGAGGTCGGCGGGGGGTCGATGGAGTCGGGGGAGGATTCCTCATGCGCCATATCATAAAGTGGTGGGGTCGGTGAGGAGCTGATGGAGTAGCGGGGTGGATGCCCCCTGCGTGACCTCATAAGGCATCCACGTCGTTGAAGAGCCTATGGAGTCCAGGGTAGATGCCTCCTGTGCGGCCACTTAAGATGGCGGAGTAAGCGAGGAGCTGATGGAGTTGGGGGTGGATGACCCTACATGGCCTCTTAAGGCAGCAGAGTCGGCGAGGAGTAGATGGAGTCAAGAGAGGATTCCTCCACTGTGGCCCCTTAAGGTGGCATGGTGGGCGAGGATCTGATGGAGTCGAAGGGTGGCTGCTCCCTAACTGCCTCTTAAGGTGGCAGGATCAGCAAGGAACTAATGGAGTCGGGGGGGGGGGGGGGGAATGGCCCCAGTGTGGACCTGTAAGGCGACGTCGTCAGTAGCAAGGAGCCGATGGAGTCGGGGGGTAGATTCCCCATTTGTGACCAGTTAAGGCGGTGGGTTCAGCGAAGATCCGATGAATTTGGGGGGCGGATTCCCCCAGCGCAGCCTCTTAAGGCGGCGATGTCAGCAAGGAGCTTATAGAGTCAATGGGAAGATTCCCGCAACACTACATATTAAGATGGTAGTGTGGGAGAGAATCTGATGGGGTCATGGGAGGAATCCCCCTACATGGTCTCTAATGGTGATGGGGGTTGGCGAGGAGCCGAAGGAGTTGGGGGAGGATTTCCCATGCGCGACCTCTTAAGGGGGAGAGGTAGGCGAGGAGCCGACACAGTCAGTGGGCGGATTCCCCCAATATGACCTATTATAGCAGTAGGGTTGGTGAGGAGTAGATAGATTCAGGGGGATGATTCCACTGTGCTACTTCATAAGGTGGTGGGGTTTGTAAGGAGTTTATGGAGTCGAGGCTTATGCCCTTGTGTGGCCTCTTAAGTTGGGGGGGGGGGTCGGTGAGGAGCTGATTGAGTTGGGGGAATATTCCCCCTCTATTGCCACATAAGGTGGTGGGGTTGATGAGGACCGGATGGAATTGGGGGGAGAATTCCCACTGCACGGCCTCTTAAGGAAGTGGAGTCGGCGAGGATTTGATGGAGTTTGAGGGAGGATTCCTCCCACGCGGCCTCTTAAAACGGCAATGTAGGTGAGGATCTAATGAAGTCGGGGGGCGAATGCCCCCTGCACGACCTGTTAAGGTGGTGGGGGTGAGCGATGAGCCCATGGAGTCGAGGGGAGGATGCCCCATACTCTCACTCTTAAGGTTGTAGGGTCAGTGAGGAGCCGATAGAGGTTGGGGAGGATGCCCCCTGTGTGGTCTCTTAAGGTGGTGAATTGGTAAGGAGTCAATGGGAGTCAGCGGCGGAGGTCCCCTGCATGGCCTATTATTGCGGTGGGGGTTAGTGAGGATTCGATGGAGTAGGGTAAAAGATTACCCCTTCGAGACCTCTTAATGAGGAAGGTTCGGCGAGGAGTTGATGGAGTCGGGGGCGGTTTCCCCAACACGGCATCTTAGGCAGTGGGGTCTGTGGGGAGCTGATGGAGTCGGGGGGCGGATTCCCCACAACCCACACTTAAGGCGGGTGGGGGTCAATGAGGAGCTGATGGAGTCAGGGATGATGCCCCCTGGGCGGCCTCTTAATGCGGTAGATTCAGTAAGGAGCTGATGGAGATGGGGGTGGATTCCCCATCTATGGCCTCTTATTGCAGCATGGTCAGTGAGGAGCCGATGGATTCAGGGGAGGAATCCCCATGCATGACCTCATTAGGTGGGGTGGGGGGGGGGGTCGGCGATGAACCGATGTAGTTAAGAGAGGATAACCCTGGTGCGGCCTCTTAAGGTAGCGGGGTTGGTGAGGAGATGATGGATTCGGGGGTGCTGATGCCCCCTGCACTCCTCTTTAGGCGGCTGGGTCAGTGAGGATCCGATGGAGTCAGAGGGCGGATTCCCCCTGCACGACCTCTAATGGTGATGGGGGCAGTGATGAGTCAATGGAGTCTAATTTCGTATGCCCCATGAGATGCCTCTTATGGAGGCGGTGGGTGTCAATGAGGAGTTGATGGATTCAGGGGTGGATTCCCCTTGCGCGGCCTCATAAGGTGGAGGGGTGGGCGAGGGGCCACTGGTGTTTGGGGAAAATTCCCCTATCTGGCCTCCTAATGCGGCGGGTTCAGCGAGGAACCGATGGATTCGGGGGGTCGGATGCCCTCTGTGCTTCCTCTAATAGAGGAGGAGTAGGGGAGGAGACTGTGGAGTTAGGGGAGAATGCCCACTACAGAACTTCATAAGGCGGCAGAGTCGGTGAGGAGCCGATGGAGTCGGGTGGTGGATGCCCCATACGTAGCCTCTTATGGCGGCAATGTCACTGATGGGCCGATGGATTCTGGAGAAATGCCCTCTAAGCGGCCTCTTAAGGTGGTGGGGTTGGTGAGGATCCGGTGGAATCAGGGGAATATTCATCCTACACGGCCTCTTAAGGCGGCATAGTCAGTGAGGAACTGAAGGAGTTGAGGGGGGGGGGGGGTGGATACCTCCTGCACTACCTCTTAAGGAAGTGGGTTTTGAGAGGAGCCGATGGAGTCGGGGGATGATGCCCCCATGCGTGACCTCTTATGTTGTAAAGTTCAGCTACGAGATGATAGAGTTATGGGGGTGGACACCCCCTGTGCGTCCTCTTAATGTGGCAGATTTGTCAAGGAGATGATGGAGTCATGGACGGATGCCCCTATTGTGGCCTCTTAAGGAGGCAAAGTCAGCGAGGAGCTAAAGGAGTTGGTGGCGGATGACGCCTGAATGGACTCATAAGGCGGTAGTTTCGATGAGTATCTGATAGAGTCAGGGGCAGATTCCCCATGCGTGGCTTCTTAATGTTGCGAGGTCGGTAAGGAGCCTATGGAGTTAGGGGATGGATACCCTCGAAGTGACTTCTTAAGGTAGCAGTGTCAGTGAGGAGCCAACAGGGGGTATTATTAATGCATCCAATGGTTCTCATCCTCTCATATATGAAGGAGAGGGGATTCAGATAGTCAATGAATCAATTTTCCCAACATATATGGTCTACCATCTTTTTAAGTAGAAGTGATTCACATGGGTTCAACATTTTGGTTTCGGATGCTTTCGTCAGGGCACACATCCTTCTATGTAGGATATGCTGATTGTTTCCCCACATTCCTGATTTCCAAAGGTTGGTGACATCTGTCACTTATTCATGGATGTTTTCCCCTTGATCGAAATGGGATAATGGGATGTCTGTTATTTCTTCCGTGGATTCCTCCTCGAAATTTGTTACCTGTTTCGGGTCTCCATCATAGATTTGAGTTGTAGTTCGTCAATGTTGTTCCCCATGCCATATCATTGTGTATGTAATTTAATTATCTTTATTCCGTGAGGACATTCCATGGGGGATTGACATGATAGAAACCTTCGGTTAGAGTATATGAAATCATCAGGCATGTGGGGCATCTCTGGATGGATGGACATTTGGGAACCTATATTCTTCCTAATTAAAAGGAATATCAAGAGAACAAAACCATAGGAACCACAAGTCGGTCACGAGGTATTTTATTCCAGAGGCATGTCTCCGAGGATTTTAAGATGAGATATTCCCCAAATCTAACTTCTTGCGGAGACGGTTACACCATAGTAGTGTCTTCTGAGGTTTTCCTCATACATCTCATGTTTAATATGAGTTATGCCATGAGTTTAATGTATTTAGGAGATACAATGAGAGTGATAAGAACATCCCATAGAGATGTATTAGATTGGTGCATCCTTTGGAGGGAACACATGTAAGATTTACCATAAAGATGGATCGTAATGCCCTATTATGATGGATCTGAGGTAGTGTGTCACAAAAAGGGGTGGTGTCAAACTGTGAAGGATGATCTGGAAACCAATGAGGGAGGATCCGAAAGAGTGAACCTTAAAATGGGGAACACAATACTGATAGGTCAGAATGCCTGAGGAGATTAGTCTGAGGGTGGTTTATCCCATAAAGGGACGATGTCACACCATGAAGGCAGATCTGGACTCCACTGAGTGTGGATCTAGGAGGGCGCACCCGAGAATGGGGGACACCATGGTTTACCAATGGATGGGATTTATCCTCATTGGGGGTTCCTACGTACCCCATGTAGACAATAGGGATCAAAACCCACATAGTTATAAGGGGTGATGAATCAAACTGTACACAAAGGAAAATGACCCGAAGACATGTCGGGGCTTATGTGTGGTTATCATCCCATCACAAGATGGATACTCTTGGATGAATGGTTACCGATATTATGTGGCTTATGCATGGTTAGAATCCCAGTCACCATTAAGGAGTGGTAATGGTGGATGGATGAAATGATCCCACTGGGTTGTGGTGGCCTGGATAAGAATCAGGATGGATGATGGATGGTTGAGTGGATTTGATTGGAGGAATGGAATGGAACCAACATGGAGATGATGAAGTTGTTTGTCTGGAAACTCAAGGAGTCTTCCTACATATCCCTTTGGATGGGAATCAATGTCTGTGTAGTTCATGAGGTGGGATGATGAGACACCTGGGAAAGAGTCCCATCAGAATGGAAACATTGATGGGATCTAGAGGCAGTGAATCCTCTAGGTTGGGGAACGACCTTCCCGAAACACAAAGGCTCGAGGGGAAGACCACGATGGAACATTGGTGATGGGATTGAACAACATGGAGGCTTCATACATATACCCATGGTAGGGAATAAATGTACATTTATTTCAGGATGGGGGTATATAATTGGGGTGTGCGTAGAAGACAGAGACTCGAAGATATACTAGGGATGAAATGTGGTTAGCAGCTCAAGTTGGTTTGACGCCCAAGGGTGTACTAGAGATGTGTGTCCCAACGAAGGGGACTAAAACGACTTACATTAGATTGTATACTACAATGGTTTTTTGTTGGATGGGGATACAACGGCTTACGATTGCTTGGGATTTACATCGACTTAGCACTGGTTGTGGAACACAATGATTACCATCTTTTAGTTATGACAATGGCTTTCCACTGAATGGGGTTCCAATGGATTATTGTTTCTTGTGGTTGAAACTCATGGAGGACTCCAACATATCCAGTCTAAGGGACAAGGACCAATTCCCACATTGTTTGAATGGGTATAGTTTAAATTCTTGTAGGAAAAACATGGTGGTGTACAGTTTAACATCATGTGGGATGAGGATGGACTAACATAGAGTAGTCGAGACCGATGGGTGTTGATATTGAACCTCAGTGATTCTTAGTAAGTACCTTGCATTGGAAATGATCAAATTCCATGTAGTTCAGGGTGGTTTGGAAAACTGAAGTGAAGCGGTCGGTACCCTTAGTTGTTGGGCTTCAACTTTAGGGAGGCTTTCTACGTACCCTTCCTTCGCAAGGATCAAATTCCACATAGTTCAGAAAAGTTGAATGGGGCTTACACTCTAGGGAAACCAATGAAGGATGTCAGGGTCACTGTTTACTTTAAGAGCTTGTGATTCATTCTTGGTGTGAGAAACTAGAGGAAACACCAAACAAGATAATCGTGCTGTAATGGTGCGGCCCCAAAGGGTGTTGAATGGGGATTACACATGGATGTTGGTCGTGTTCTGCTAAGGAGTGACAATGGTGGATGAGGATTATGCATAGATGCTGCACGAGTGCCGCTAAAGAGTGGAAGCAGTGGATGGGGATTACAGATGGATGCATCTTGGGTGACACTAAAGAGAAACAATTATGTATGGGGTATACACATAGAAACTTCCCGGGTGCTGCTAAGGAGCGGAAATGGTGGATGGAGCTTACGCATAGATACTGCCTAGGCGTCTTTAAGGAGCGACAATGGTGTATGGGGTTTACACATGGAAGCTTCTTAGGTGCTGTTAAGGAGAAGAAATGGTTGTTGGGGCTTTCGCATGAATGCTTCCTAGGTGCCTCAATGGAGAAGCAATGGTAGATGGGGCTTACGCATGGAAACTGTCTGTCTGCCACTATGGAGTGGAAATAGTGAATGGGGATTACACATGGATGCTTCCAAGGTGCCACTAAGGAGCACCAATGATTGATAGCTCTTATTCATGGATGGTTCTTGAGTTCCTCTATGGAGAAAAAATGGTGGATGTGGCTTACGTATGGAAGATGCTCAGGTGCCGCTAAAGAGATGCAACGGTGGATGGGGCGTACGCATGGATGCTGCACGGGTGTTGCTAATGAGTGGCAATGGTGGATGAGGCTTATTCATGGAATCTTCCTAGGTTCCACTAGGAAGCAGAAAATCTGGATGGGGATTACGCATGGAATCTGCCCACGTGCCTCTAAGGAGAAGCAATGGTGGATGGGGATTACACATGGAAACTACCTGAGTGATGCTTAGGAGTGGAAAAGGTGGATGGGTCTTACACATGGATGTTTCTCGGGTGCCATTGAGGAGAAAAATGGTAGATGGGGTTTACACATTGGAACTTCATGGGTGCCCCTAAGAAGCGGCAATGACAGATGGGTCTTATGCATTGAAGCTTCTCAGGTGCTACTAAATATGGAAATAGTGGATGGGGATTACACATGGATGCTTCTTGGGGGCCGCTAAGGATAGGAAATGGTTGAAGGGGCTTACATGTGGAAGTTTCCCAGGTGCCGCTATGGAGTAGCAATGGTGGATGAAACTTACGCATTGAAGATGCGCTAAAAAGAAACAATGGTGGATGGGGATTTTCAATTGAAGCCGCTTGGGTTCCACTAATGAGTGTAAACAGTGGATTGGGCTTCCACATAGTTGACACCCCGGTGCCACTAAGGAGCAGCAATAATTACTGGGGATTAGGCATGGTAGCTACCCAAGTGCCTCTAAGAAGTGGAAATGGTGGATGAGGCTTATGCATGGACACTTATAGGGTTCTGCTAAGGAGAATCAAGGGTAGATGTGGCTTACGAATGGATGCTTCCATGGTGCCGCTATGGAGCAGAATTTGTGGATGGGCCTTATGCTAGGAAGTTGCCCGAGTGCTGTTGAGGAGCAGAAATGGTGAATGGGGGTTACGAATGGAAGCTTCCTGGTGCCACTAAGGAGAGGAAACAGTGGATTGTTCATACACATGGAATATTCCAGGTGCCATTATGAAGGGAAAAAGTGGATGGGGCTTACAGATGGAAGCTACCTGTGTGCCACTAATGAGCGGAAAATGTGGATGGGTCTTACACCAAGAAGCTTCCCGTAATGTCTTCCTCATGTCTGGACCTGAGGTCATCCCAAATCAATGGTGGGATAGGGCATATAATTAATGTCTACCATCATGTGATAGTGCACAAGAGGGATAAAACCAAGGGAATTGGAATCAGTCCAAACAAAGGTAGATGAAAAGTGTGGAACACAAGATTGACATTCAGAACGTGGTAAAGGTGGCATGACAATGGGGGAAATATTTTGACTGTGTTCGAAACACAACATCCATACCACGTTAGCCTGAAATGTGGAAAAATTAATGAGGGTCGATTGTTGACCATGTTCGAAACATTAGACATGACTCGAAGTGTTGTGCGAAGTCTTCTGGGGTATTGTCCTAGAAGTTTAGGTGAGTCGATGCAGCATGGGACCAGGCCATTAGGGGGTCCCTTCATAAATGAATTAGGATGAATATTTGAATGTAGGACACACGAAGCATGAGGCGGAGTGATGAAACGTTTGAAAGGATTCCAACAGTATTGAAATTATGCCACTGTAGTCATGAAATGAGACATCTTATTCTTATCACATAAGGAAAATATTATTGGGAACAATATCCATTCTATTATTGGATGATAGAGAATGCTACAGTTTAAAGTCATGTAGTGAGGACTGTTATCATCGTATGCTTGGCACATAAGGAATCTCTTGTTTAGATAAATATTAATCAAGTATTTTTTTATAGGGTGTACTATAGTTTATATTCCTATAGAGAGAAATGTGGGCATCTTATTCGTGGAGGAAAAGGAATCTCTTTTTTGGAGCAAGAGGCATCGTATATTTTTCATAGTGGGTTTACTATAGTTTAATGTTATGTATATAAAACTATTTACATCTTATGCATGTTGCATAAAAAATCTCTTGTTGGTGCAAGATGAATCCTATTTTTGTCAAAGAAGGATTACTACAGTTTAAAGTCATATATATAGGACTATGTGGCATAAGGAGCCTCACAATGGCTAGTGTTAGGACATAACCAAGAGCATCCCTTTCTGGTTTATCCCGGTATAGAAGTTAGGTGATGGGGTTTGGATGAGTTACTTGAGGATTGGTTCAACTCAAGGTACTCAGGTAATTGATGAGGAGAATCTCAACTCATGACACAAGAAATGAACAAGGTGGAGTATATCGACCCGAGGTGTTTCATTTTGTACGGAGTAGTATCGCAAATCATGGTATTCTGTATGTGGAAGGTCGGTGCGCATTAGGGCGCAATGTAAAATACCAACGTCTTGTCCCGAAATGTTCGCAGTGTGACTCTCCATTTTACATGGGGGTCAGTGACAGAAGCATAGGGACCAGCCTAGAGGGAAGGGACCACAACCCAATAGTATACCCGAGTGGGTATGTGGGGGCACATCCACCACGATAGAGACTAGGCAGTGAGGATGTAGGAGCTTCCTGAAGGATAGGGCTATGTGAAGTAGCTTTGAGGAGTAAAGGTGATTGTATAGAATAGGGTATCATGGAGCATAGGGTGTCACAGAGCACAGGGGATCATAGATCAGTGGGGATGGTGGAATAATCCATCTCACAGAGCGATGCATCTCATGTAGAAAATAGAGTCACGGAGCATAGGGTCTCGAAGAGCAAAGCGGATCACAGAGCAAAGCAGTTTATGGAGCATAGTGTCTCGTAGAGTCTAGATCAACACGAAGGGTCTCACTCCTTCACAAAGAGGAGATCCCTTTTGGAAGGGAATCACTTCACGGTGATCATGTGCTCCACAAAATGGGTGATCAACCACCCATGGGGCGGAATGACTGTCCTTATGAAGGGGAGTGTGACAGATGTTTAGAAGTGATGGAGGTCGGAGGATCACATCGTAGAGAAACAATGCACACCATGAAGAGAAAATCACCCCGCAAAGGCAATTGCACTCCGCAATAGGAGGGAGTTCCCTCATGTTTCTCGTAACTATAGAGTCGACCATCATCATCCTTCGCGACCCTCACAGAGGCTCCGTTAAAGTTCTCTAATCTTCATTGTAACCATGGAGTTGACTGTCATCAACATTCGTGACACTCACAGAGGCTCCAGTCAAGTTCCACGACTCTGTGATTGCAGAGGGAGCTTCTCGAACATACTCTACGAACCAATTTTACATCCCAACATCAAATGTCCCCAAATCCTAATACGTAAATCTGTTTGGGCCCTATGGCCTATCAAATCATTGCTTTAAAATAGGCTACGATCTTGGATCATGTGTGAAAACATTTGGATAACTTTGGGGATGTGTTTTCCAGTGCCTACACGTCACTCTCAGGATCCATGACTGAAGGTACACCAACTATTTCCTTTAATATGACATCATCATTGAATATAGGAAATATTCATGAATATTCCGTTCAAAATCAGACCATAAAACATCCACTCCCTTTTATTCCCTAAGGTACAATATCCACTACTACCACTTTACACCCCACATTAGAATAACATCCAATAGAAATCATACTCTTTCGTGGCATGAAAATGATTAAATAAAATTTTAATATCCATTTTATTGTGATTAATCTCTATATTAGAAAGAATATTATCATACTTCCCTACATTGTGATTACAGAATACACATAATATCATCATTCAAAGCTAAAATTACCTAGATGAGTTGACCAGCATGTGATCGAACCAACTATATTATCAATGCTCACAAACCAGAGCAACAATAAGAGGACAAAAAGTAGGAATATATGTAAATAATAAAAAAACTATTAATATTATGGGTATTTAATTAATTATTTTATGTTTAATTTACTTCATTTTGTGTTTCCAAAAAATAACCCCACTTCAAAAGATGATAAAAAAATATGATTCTTGTACCATCCATAGGTATCTACCTAATCATTTGAATTAACTCATATAGGGTGTTTGGTAAGATTATGTTTCATGGGTAGAATCACCTAGGGACCTATTCTACTGTGTCTTATCTATTATACCTTGATACATCAAACACTATGTTTTACTAACATTATTCCCATATTAATCTAATAAATTCCTCTGTAGTGGCTGACACCAAACTCCATCCTAAATCTCAACAAAAGAACTAATACCATTTTTTTATGAACTGAATCCACTAGAAACCCTTATTGGGCCTACAATTTAGATAATAATGAAACCCAAAACCCATATATAATAGGCCCTATTTTGGGAACATACACAAGGGTAAAAAAAGGAAAAATGAATCATTACCCTCAAAAGTACTAGAAAAATGATAAGGAAACCACTAATGAACACCAAAATATAAAATAAAACATGATCCAATAAAAACCATCATACGTGATAATTTTTACAAATAAAAATATCCACAATAATGTACCAAATTTAAACATTTTGGTAGTGACTCCATCTACAACTCTAGGGTATACGCTAGTAATATCTAACTAACTCCCAGAACATTCCATGGAAACTATGAAAATAGATTTATATATTGTGGTGAGGGTATATATGTACTCAGTAGTATCCTTACTAACACCTCTCTTGAAAAGGAAGAAGAAATATATTAATTCAGTGAATAAACAAAAAAAACTAGAAGTTACCATGTAAACTACCATTTAAACTCACCAATTCTCACTCACCGAGTATCATATCCACATATATTTAAATACTCTCAACCAAGATAATCCCAACGGTAGCCTGAAAAAATTTCCCACTAGTATTCCACACTATATACTCATTGAAATACTTATTGATACTATCATCCCTCTCAAATCATCACAAGAATATCTATATATATTGTCACACTTGATGGGTATTGGAGAACAACTATACATAATAAAATTCATATTGGGTACAAAAAACATATTGGAATGAATATGAATACTCTTAAAACCTTTTATGTGGATCGAACCATAGGCATACCTACCCTAACATAAACATGATCTAATGTACTCCACAACACTGGTCCATGGCCACCGATATAAATATATATCAATCATAGATGTGTATTATGAATATTATGAACATCAACCACATACCCTCCCACAACCATAAATATCCCACACTATATACCACATTATCACATAAAAAATAAAACATCAATTAAACAAAAATGTCTGGAAATAATATACTTTTCATGTTTTAAAGAGGGAGTGGGAAAGAGGGATAAGGTAGACCATTACCTAAAAAACATAGATACTTGGGGAAAATTCTGAGAACCCAAAATCTCTTCATGTTAGTATAGATATCTAACTCCGATAGGGATTGTATGAAATCAAAAATAAAAAAAAGTGTAATAAAATCACTCATAGAATACCAAACATATTTGTTTATACCAAAATAACCCTATCACATTTCAAAATCATCTCCATAACATTACCAATTTCTATTAGCATTTTCTTCTATTTCAATAACATCAACTATCCCACTTGAACATAAAAATTAACCATAATAATTCCAAAAAATTCTCTTTTTAATCACAAAATTTATTCACTTCTGGATTTATATTTTTCCAATAATTTAAAATTTATTATTTAATTTTGTTCCATATTTAATTAAAATCCATTTTCATCCATTACCCACATTTAATTCCCATTAGTTTTTTCCTTTTTTGAATTATATATTTCCTTTAAAATAACTTATTATTAAATTCAAGACCCACCCATTCCATATTTTTTATATTCATTATTTTCATTACACATTTCACACTTCTTGTGTCTAAAAACATAAAAACAACATAAATCACTACATTTCTTTGTTTCTAAAACATAATCTACAAAAATTTCCAGACAATAGTTCCCAATGTATTCCCAAAATCAACCAATACCATCATTAATAACGAATAACAAACACACTACCAAAACATCTTTATACCCATAAAAACCCAAATTCCTCAACCATGACAACACAACTACATCAATTAAAAAAAATATGTTAGTAGAAAAATAAAAACCAAAACCAGTAACTAAACACTCAATAATATTATTTTCTATGTAAAAAATTAATAGTAAACACACATAAATCATTACAAAATTAATGAATTTTAAAATATTCACTTCATTCCGGTATTTGTGTGATTTATTATTTTATCAGAGGTGAATCAAAAAAAATTACAATAACTATCATAAAACATAATATTATGAATCACTTATAACCATGACATAAACCCCTAGTATGAAAATTAATCACACCAGGCACAATAAATCATTGTTTTCCCTTAAAATCACAAAGTGTGTAGACTTATTTTTATTTAGATAACTATAACCATTCACCCACATATATAAAAATATTTCTACCTCCAAAATTCATAAAATTTTATGGGATATAGTTTTATAATCCCTTCCGTTGATATGAATCTTCAAGGAATATATACAAAAGAATGTTAGAATAAAGGGTTAATTAGTTTCAAACCCAAAGGAGACCACCTCAGAACCTAACCACAATGAACCAATACAAAACCATACCCAAATACTAATTGAAACATAAGAAAAATCTCTAGGAAATTTTTTTTAAATGTAATGGGACAAGGGAGAAGAGAATAAAATGAGAATATAGTGGCTTTAATCAATAGGTTTAAACCCATAGAATTAATGAATAAGGAGAACTAAGAGGGACTAAGGAATTATGGGATTTTAAGGGTGGAAATATAAGATGATACAACAAATATACAACCCCTATTTATAAAGAATGATCAAAAAACTACAATAATATAATGGAAACATTCAGAATAATAATAATAATATCTAGGTATAGAAAATGATTAAAATTTCTAGGCAATTGAATTTGGAACATCCCCTCAAACCATGTGGTTTATTAAAATTATTTTAAATGAGTTTAATTATAACCATTTCATGATCCATGACATGGAATACTTTTTTTCAATCCCTAGATTGCCTCCACAGTTTCTTACCTTGGGAAAAATAAATTTCCACCGTCACTTTCAACACATCATTACCAAGACCAGGAAACGGAGAGAACATAACCACTATTTTGAATACCAATAATATAGCGTGATCTATTTCTGAAAACACATATTAACAACCACCGCCCAATGAATATCTTCGTTCCACATGATAAATACGGGAATATTCCATTCAAATTACTCAAGGAAACCATCACAATGGAATAACACTGTCCTCATTACACAAATTTACTCGACAAGACATCCCCAATCAACACACTCAAAAAATACCATCATTGATGACATGTATATACCATGGTAGGGAAGTCACCTAAAACAAACATATCTAGCATCATCCCAAAAAACACTCCATAATTCCTAACTCACCCTGCCCACAACCCCAAAAATGGCCCACACCCTGGGAGTAGATCACTCACTAAAATTACACATGGAAATAATTCACACACAATGTCCATAAAAATGGGTGTAACTCTCCATGATTTCACCAAGAACCACAATATCTTGCACCTATGGCCACATAATCAAAACATTATTCACCATGACCTCCACCAATCCAATCAGTAAAATATTTTTTTCCTATAGATCCAATTATAAACTCTCTACCTCTAAAATACCTAACAACTCCTCATTCACACGTCAAAAGAATATAAAATTGAAATAAATTGTCTAAGAAAAATTTGAACCATCACATTAGTTTTCTTAATAAAAAATCCATAGAAAACCATTCATTGATAATCGGGGAAAAAAGATGCATGGGAATGGTAAATGAAGAGAGATAAAATATACCATTTCTAACAATCTATTTGATAAAAAATCAATAGAAAAAGCCACTAAACAAAAATTATATAATATAAAGAACACGGACATTGAAAAGAAAGATCTAGTCACAAAAAGAGATAATATAAAATAATAGAGATCAGAAAAAAGGGAAATAAACCACGTAAAAATAGATAATTGATGAGTCAAAGTGAATAAAGAAGAGAATATTAAATTGGATTATGATTTCCATAAATTAAATAAAAAATATGGTAAATGGGATTAATGGGGAATTATATGTAATAAAAAATAAATGAATTGTAAGGAAAATTTTTCATTGTAGGAAAACTGAGATGATAATCTACTACCCATATGTTCTAGATAAATTGGAAGATCCTCTAATATCCTAAATATTCAAATAATATTTTTTTTACATTTTTCATAAACCTTTTCATTCTTATTTCATAATTATTATTCCAACATAACACTTTTGATGTAATAAGTATAATGACCATTTTATCCTTAATGAATCATTAAAATTTCATAAGTTCCTTGTTAATTTCTTAATAAATAATTAGTTTTATTTATTGGAAAATTACTTAGAGGAGTAGGTGAAAAAATAAAACATCCCCATTCACAAAAGTAACATAAAACCACCGTGAATGAATGATGGTTTCTAATAAAGATTAAAATATATTAAATAATATAAAAAATTAAGAGTTTCATAAAAAATATATTATAATTATAATACTATATTATGTGATTTTTTAATGATATTTATGTTAAATAATATGTAAATAGGTGAATTTATGATCAAATTCATGTATTTTAAGACACACATTTCCATATAGTAACAGTTTGTGAATCATTTTCATGGGGATAATTAATGATGTATCTATAATAATGGATAAGAATATTCTTAATAACATTGAAATATAATCACTACATAAAATAAGATAATGATAAAAATATTTTTATAACAAAAAAATCACAAAAATAAATGATTGGGTGACATGGGAACCCTTACAATTAACTTTGAGTTCTCTCTTTTGGATTGAGTCTAAATGATTTGAATGAAGGAATTTTAGATATATTTGAGAATTGAAAACAATTAAAGGTAATTTTATAATGGTATTGGGTAGTAATATTGATTGAAAACGAAAATTTATATATGTTTTGTAAATTGTATAATGAGACACCTTGTATAGAGGAGATTTCATGATTTTATCACGAGGTTTAAGGTTTTATAATGTTCAATTTTAAATAGAAATGTTAATATAAATGGGAGTGTAATGGTCTGTTCTTATATAATTTATCTGTATATTATAAAAGATAATGTTTTATGTTTTTTTATTTATAAGTTATTTAAAACAGAAAATATCATTAAATGTTATTTTGTAGTACATAATTATAATTTCAGTTTAAAAATATTTAGACAAAAATAAAATTTATCTTTTAATATTGGTTTAAATTTTTAATCTGAATAAATATATATAAATTTATCTGATCAAAAAACCATCTGAAACAAAACCCTTAAAAAAATTAAATCCTTTTATTTTGACGTTTTGTATTCTTCGAAAGCATTACATGGATATAACATTCAAATTTTTAAATATAATAATATTAACTATTTATAAAAACATTATATTATTATTAATTGTTTTTATTAATAATCATAATTATCCTATAAAACTAACAATTCCACTTTTTATTCCCACTTTTATCATGAAAACACTTATAGGATACGTTTTTTGACTTTTTGTTGGTTGATGAAGCACTAGGTAAGAATTTTAATATTTTTCTTAAAAATAAAAAATAGTTTATATTGATTGGATAACATTTGTATTATATTTTAAATATTTTATTATGTATGAAAAATTACATAATTTTCTATAGTTTTCTATATCAATTTAAAATTAATATTTTAATAGGAAGAAAATTTTCATTTAAACACAAACTCCTTTTTAAATAATAGTTCAAACATTTCATCGAATCATAAAATAATTCAATTTGACCATTAGACTCTAAATAATTTTTATTTTATATATTAAAATTAATCTAATACTATACGTATTTTTCTAAAATATTTTATATTTTGTATTAAAATATTATAATAAGTGTTAAAATTCAATTTAAACAAAAATAATTATTTTAAAAAGTGTTTAAAAATATTTATCAAACTCTAACTGTTTGAAATCAATCCATTATATTTATAATAAAATATTTTAATTATTTTTTGTTTTATATGTTTTCCATATATTTATTTAGTTCTTCATAACTTCCTAGACAAGTATTTAATAATCTGTTGTAATGTTTGATTCAAAATTGAATTATTATATTTTTAAAATTAATTTCAATTAATTACTAAACCGATAATCAAATTGAATTTGAATATAAAACCAATCAATAAAAATATGATATAAATATAATAAAAAAAAATTATATTTTATACAAAAAATAATATAATATATTCTATATATTTATCAATTGTTATAAAATATTATATATATTTATAATTTAAGATGAAATATAATATAAATTGAATTCATACTCTTTTTTTCAAAAAAAAATCCCAAAATAAATTTATCTACCCAACTTTAATGACGTTTAATTAAATATTAAATTTCAAAATCAGTCATTTAATAAAATTTAAAAGATAAATTAAAATTGAAATTTAATATATAATAATTTACCAAAAATATTTTCAAAATATGAATTATATATCACATTTATTGGTCACTCTCTTATAATATTTTCATAATTTGTTTAAAAATAATTAACATCTATTTTTGAAATGAATATTCAAAATATCCAATTCATCATCAGTAACATAAAATTAAATAGTAAATTTTAATATAAATATTCCTAATCTATTAAAATTAATTATTTTTTTAAAATAATAACTATTTCCTAAATAATAATTAATAAATTTTATAATAATTAAGTAATTCATTAAATAGAAAACAAATATGAAATTAGTCTAAAAAAATACACTTAACCATTTAATAGAACATATTTTTCTGACATGAAATAGATTTAATTGTTATTATTAAAATAAAATAGTAATCTAATTGATCATAAGAAGTGTATATTACCTCTTGTTTTTTGGATCAAATAATTTTAACCCTAGTAGTCTTATAAAGGATACATGTAATAGAAACCCCAAATACTATATAATGACTACAAAGAAAGATTATTTTCCCCATATATGACTTACTTATCTAAGAGTCATTTAGACTATTATATTTATTCATCATCAAAATTCCTTCCATATTTGTACATGTTTTCTTTATTTAAATTATTCAATGGTATCATTCTAACGGGGGACCTGAATAATGAATACTTTAAGATTGCATTATTTTTTTACATGTTATATTATCTAATTATAAATTTATTGATATTAGCAAGTGTATTTATCCTTCAACGGAAATGTTTTCATCTTATTGAATTAAAATATTGATCAATATGGTTTACAAATGTATATTACTATATAATAGAATTAATTAATAAAAACATAATATTTAGGAAAAGATAATTATTACTAAAACATGGGATATTTAATTTTTTGGTTCACGGAAGGGATATAGAGTTTATGAAACTCAGAAAGCTTCCCTAAAAGTGTATTAGATATTATCCAAAAGGATTTTTGATTAGGCATTCATAATGTATTTCACATGATGTGATATTAGAGAGAGTTTATGATAGATTTCTAAAATAATATTATATGTGCCCCAAAAGTTATCTTGGATATGGTTTGAAAAGTTATAGGATTAGATAAAATATATGGTAAAAGGACACTATGTCTATAACACATTAGTGCAAGTTGGGGTTTATTAAGGATATTTCCTAAAGTCTTAATAAATTTAATGTATTTGGATTACATAACAGTGTCTGATATTGAAATTTCATTTGACATGCATGAATATAAGGCATATCATTTGCTTATATTTTATTATATCATATGGAATTATATAATATATCATGCCAATGAATTCATCTAATCCCATGGTATGCTTTCGGTATAACACAATGCATTACATAATAATATAATATTTACTGAGTATCCTATACTTAAATTTTAGTTGTGTGATAAGGGTTATATTAGAGTAATGGTCTATATTAGATATTATTAATGTTGAACTTTCATAATATTTGACACATTTGATGTATAACGACACATAAATATCATACATAAATATTATATCTTATTAGATTTATATTTATTATATAATATTAATATCCATTGTCGAACAACAAATGTTTATAGACTTTGGAAACATGGATACATTAAAACCTTTTTCACATTAGATATATATCATCTCCCATTTTGATCATCATAAATATCTCCATTATTTGACATATAATACATAAAACATTTCTTCATAACCTGGGTAAAGGAAACATACGAAAGGGTGAGCTCAAATTCTCGGTAAGGGTAAACAAGGGAGATATAAATTATTACATAAGAACAACATGAGAAAAGGTTATTATTAAATGAGATTAACTATTAAAAAACATGACCTAAATATCATTTATCATAATCATTACTCTTGGATTAAATCATGGTTGTTCATAAAACATGAATCATAATGGAATCAAATAAATCAAGCCATGAGGGCATAACTCTTTCATAATACATAGGTTTCTGTCATTATCATAAGAATATTAAACCATTTTAATAATAAATAAGGCTCACATCAGAGAAAATAATACTGGATTGGGTTAATTCCCCATTCCCTCATATCCTTAGCCAAAGTTCACTCCCAATACTTTCACTGTATATCGAACCTCATATTGAAGAGTTTTAACCCTTAATTCTAGTCTTTATTATCATATGAGATATAAATAATTAAATAATAAATTATGTGGATATATAATCCCATACCTGCCCATTATATATTGAAAATGATACATATTTGTTTTACACAATATCAAAAAAACTATTCATAACATGAACAATTGAAATGAAATTGTTTTTATGTCATTTCTTGAATGAATAACCCTTAGAAAAGTAACAGTTTTTAGAACAATTTCCATAACATAATTGAACAGTGGTAATGAAATGGGTTTCATAGAATAATTTTTAAATGATCATCATCAATGTCCATAAAATGAATAAAAGTTTATGTTATTATTGGATAATATCCCTACTAAATCATAAATAACTTCAAAGTATTTTATCATAGATATAAAATTACATTAAAGGATCACAAGAACGTATGTTGAGAGAAATACACTATAAACTTTAAAATAACCTATATAATATCAAGAATTTATATTTAAAAATAAAATTGGAAAATTGTGAAGGAATATTAGCATCTATTTCGTGGTAAAGGGGACGTGATTGGTTCCCACGTCTAATTAAAGGGAGTCAGTGCTATTTAATCATTTATATTAGGTTACCTATCTTCGAGCCTTCTCTAGATAACTAACGTGTTTATATGCAGAGCCAGAAACACCAAATAGTTCTCATATCCAATGATCTAAGGACATGCTTTCCAAAGGTGGGCGGTCATTTTCTGATATGGACAACGACACTTAAGAAATTACATTAGATGAGAGGATGTGAAGTTGGGCTCATCAGACACTTTAGGGGGAATAATTTCTTATTATGGGACTCTCTTATAGATTTAATATGTGTTCATATGTTTGTGAATATTTGGTTTATCCCCAGGCATTGTATCTACGGATTACCCATTGGGTTCAAGTCACACGTAAACACAGGGATATAGAATCATCTAATTCCGAGGATTATGATCCCTCATTAGATTGTCTATTCAAGGGATGTTGAGGGTTTTTCATATAGAAATGGTCTCAAGCCTTATAATTAGGCGCTCTAGAATTTATTTTTGTCTAGGGGGATAGAGAGTGAGTTGATTGTCTGGATCGAACCTGGAATATGGGCATCCGATGTATCCTCATGAGAGGAATCCGAATCCATGCAGTTCAATGCAACTTAATAGGACACGTCACCTTTTAAGTTCAAGTGAGAAGGACCCAGAAATAAAGTTTAATTTCATGTGGAAAGGATGCCTAGGCGATAGGTTCATAGTAATGGTTGGGGAGGGACTTAGGAAGAAGCATCCCAGAGGACCAAAGTGATATGATTTCTTGGGCTTAGTTATGGTCCTACATGGGGCATGAGGACATAGTCTGATAAGGATAAATAGGTAGAGTGTTGGTCCCATGGTAGGTTTCCTACATATCCAAGTTGGTTGGGAATAAAAGTGTATGTTGTTCGGTAAATTCAGGGCTTACAGGAAATAGTTGCCTATCGAGGGAATGCCACGTTGGGGGTATGGTCAGGGCTTTCATGTGCTTGGTGTCCCGAGATGGGGTTGAACCTCAGGGATGTTTCCTATGTACCCTACTTAGGAGACAAGGATCAAAAACCATGTAGTCCGTTCATGTGGTACTTACACATGGAAGCTACCCATCCTACAGGAATATAATTGTGTCATCCATTTTTGTAATGGGCACCCTTTTGAGGTCGGGCGTTCTGGTAGGCGTCCTATCTATACTAATTTGGTTAGGAATCAAAGTTCTCATAGTTCAGAATATGTGGTTGTGTCGTAATCCATACAAACCAATAAGCCCTCACAAGTCATGATCGATTTGGGAAACAAGAGTATTTGAATGATTTGACAATGAACCTTCCTCATTCCCTGTTGTTGGGGGGAGGGAGAGCCCGAAGCGGAAGAGGCTGGGGAAACCGTGGGAGAGGGTGAAAAACAATGAACCTTCCCTGATAAAATGGGAAAGGCTATTGTTGTCCGGTGAGGATTGTGTTTGGATTACTCTAAGAGGATGCCCTGATACTCTCTTTAGAGAGTGAGGAAGTGCTCACCGCTAGCGTTCATTGAATGGAAAAGTGATAAGGATCCCTTAATACTAAAGAGTGGAGAGGCAAAATGGGGCTATCGGGATCGGACTCTGCACTACCAATAGTATGCTAACACATGACTTCTTTAGATTTCCATTCAAGGGATGTGGTATCCCATTTGTCTCCTCCTATCATGGGTATGTGAACTCAGGAGGGTGGGATAATGTGCTGGAAGGTTTCACCATGCCGGTCCAATGGATTTGGGAGAGGCCTCGACATGGTGCCGACAGATAGGCTTCTGAGGGGATTCTAGAGTATTGGACTGAATTGGAAGGGATTATATGTCTAAGGGGACAGAAACACTGATGTCCTTGGTGGGCCACATGGCCATTTGTGGAGTGGCGCCCTCCGCGTAGGTAGGTGCTATGAGGATGGAGAGGTTTTCTGTGTACCAGTGTGGTACGCAGTCTGAGGGGCATCCCGCATACCAATGTGGTATGTGACTTCGTGTTAGGTTCACATACCAAATTGGTACAAAGTGTTTGAGTCCGCTTGAGTGGCGGATGGTGGGAGCAGCACTGGTCCTGGCTTCGCCCGTGTATGAGGGTGCTATGTGGCACACTAGATCAAAGAAGGGGCCTAGGCTCTCTAGTTTGCGGGGAGTGAATCCACGTAGGGGGCATGGTTCACAGTTTACCAATTTCAGCATCACATTTTATCAATTTACATATGTGTTATTCAGTTCATAACAATTCATCCCCAATTTTTACCTATTACGGGTTCACAAATTAGAACATCGTGGTCCACAAAATCCTAACCTCCCGGAAGCCTCTTCCTTCTCCAAAAGTCGATCTCTAAGAATCAGATCCTCAATTAATCGATCCCTTTCTTCCCCCCTTGACATCCTTTTACAAATGTGGGGAAGGATTGTATCTATTGTAATGTGACACCTTTTATGAAGGCCCATTGCAAATAACCTTTCCTACAGATGACCTAGTCATTCCATGGTTTGTGGGATATATTTAATGAACCTCTCCTGTGAACCAACTCTATTATAGGGGTGCTTTGCGGCCGCGTAGGGCTCCACCACCATTTCACGGATGATGCGGTTCATGGAGATGGGTCGGTCTGCCTGGTTTGTGGCTGGCCATTTGGTTCTCTCCCACGTAGGACCTCCTCCTCCATTTCATGAATAAAATCACATGTGGGAGGGAAGTTTGCCGAACCGGCCGCATACCACTGATGATGAACCGGTATGTGCACTGGTTTGGTCCTTCACCATTTCATAGAAACATTCTTCATATCATGCCCAAATTATTTATAAAGACTATGCAGATTCTTCCACTGATTTTAAGTGAGTACCTTCTTTCCCTTCTCCATTTATTTCTGGACCATACAAATTCCCCCCAATGGAATATGGTATGATTAGAACGAAGAGGTTTCTATTCCGGTGTAGAGTGGTCCTAAAACTAAACAGATTTTTTGTAGAGAGATAGACCCGGTGGGGGACCATGCCTATATAAAGGGGTACATTTAACATGTCCATTACCCAATCCTTCAGCGAAAGTATCTCATGTTCCCTGCTTCTGTGCACCACCTCCATATACGACTTCTTTCACGAACTTCTTCGTCTACGAACAAGTATTGACTTCCGGGAAGTGATCCTCATTCGTGCACCACCTCCTTATAATGATTCTTTCATGAACTGATTTGTCTGCAAATTAGTATCAACTTCTGCAAACTGTTCCCTATCTGCGCTCTTCCCAGTTTTTTAACAAATTTCCCAACTATGAACTAAACTCTAACAACCTTAAAAAGTAAGTCATGGAGGGACGCATACGGAAAAAGCTACATGGTTCAGTGTTCTGCCGACTGAATTATCCTTCTAATTTTCAAACATCACCAAATTCTGGTATAATGGGAACCAGTGTAGGGGCTTGGTATGCGGTCTTCTATCCATCGCTCCATGAGACAGGATGCTACGGACCTCTTCCGCGTAACGCGGGTTCGCGGAACATGTTCTTCGCAGACCATCTTTGGGGTTGGTATACAGGTCATACTACGTATTCCCTTTGTGGAGGCATTGGAAAATACATGGACATTTCCTGAATATTATCCTTTAAACTATTCCCTGTTATGATTCACTGATGTAGGATGTAAAAATGGTAACTTCTCAAGCTGGTCCTGGATTGAAGAGGACGAGGGCCGCCATGTTAAGGAATGGCGACGATAATCTTCAAATCCATGTCATTCTTCGTGAAAGCCTTCTGATGGGTTTCTTAATACTAAATCCCTTAGAATACCTGTTATCTATACAATTTCCACATTATAGTTTTGGACATGCCATTGACGTACTTCTGCCACTTCCTGAACATAACCCCCCTTTCATCCATTTAAATAAACCACAAGGTTATGACTACACCAAAATTTCCCCTATAGAAGAAATCATTGAATCCCCTATTGTTGGGAACATCTTCATACTAAGAGGATTGGAATAGACTCATGGAAACTGTGAGTGTTGTGATGATGTTATAGGACTAGATGTCTGAGAATACCCATCCATCATTAGTATCTCTTGAGAAAATCCTAGTGGTGGATGGAGCGCTATGTGGGATTTGCGGACTATAGTATGCTTCTCTGATTAGTGGGCATGGGCGTTCTGGGTGCATCAAACCTGTCTGGAGTGCCCTAGCTAGTAGGAGGTAGTGGGATTTCACCAGACAGCCTGGGTGTCTATGTTTCCCAAATTCTCTCCTGGTGAAATCCTTCCGGAATTGCTGAGTCGTTGGTGTTAGAGTACCAACACCTTTCGTGTACCACATGGAGAAGTGGGGATCGGTATGTCGTACATCTATCGGTTTAGATGTCTTCCTACCCTTGGAGAGATGTACGATGAGTTTATCCTAGTATTTTCTATGTGGGATGATACTAATCATGTGTCTCCTTTGATGAGGAGTTTTCTGGTAACAATGGAGGGATTACTGGGTTGTATTCCTGAGGCCCGTTCCCTCACCCTGTTTGAAGTGTGGATAAGGTTATTCATACCGACGAATGGGCATAAGCCAAAGGTGCGCCATAGTCTAAATCACCCAACCCATCAATCCTGGAAAACCTCAGAGTCATACAAGGCTACCATTGAAGTAGGGAGGTATGCCTCATAGGGATACGAGCTTCGGCACGATGTTTCACCTGAGCATATTCTAGACGGGTTTCTTCCCCATGTAATAAAGAAAAAGGCTCTTCGCATCCCATGATGCATACAACAAGATTCGAGCATGATCTTTGATTATAGATGCCATTCTAGAGGAGGGTCAACCTAATAACTTAGACCTTCCAACCCTTTCCCGACTTTATGAATTATTGGGGAAGATTCATGCAGACGGGTCTGTGCACCATCTTAGTAGACCATTCAAATTCTTTTACGGGTGGATGGAAGAATGCTTCCCCTGTTATGATTATCGACATAGCACATGGGTTCCCCATTTTAGATTCATCTAGATCTCCTCAGAATTTTTTCAATTTGTCCTGTGACTCTGACTGTTGTTGACCTGGTTGTGTTGTTGAATGACACTTCTTACTTCGTACCAAATCTTAAACCTCATAGATCCTTGATTGGTGACAAGGAAAGTTATTTGGAGTAATGTTCATACCTCATCAATATTCCTAAAGGGAATATCACCGCCTATATGGATAGAGTAATTATTTTCAAACCATACCTCCTCTATCGGTTCACCAGGCAGTTTGGATGCCTTTAACAGACCGTGTTTCTTCCGGTTGTTTGACTATGGGGGGAATCTCATATTTTGTTTCTCCATAAATTATGGCCTATGATGACGCATGAGGGTGATTCTGGAGATATCACCATTCCTAACACGACATGTCCCACCTTCCAATCACTGGAGTATGCCCTACTATGAATCGATTGATACCCTATAGGGATGATAGGAGAACCAGTTTGGCGGGTACATAAACCCTTGAATGTTTCTTATCCCATTCCTGTCCCTATAGGAAATCCACAAATTCCATTTTTCATGAGAGGTGCAACCGCCAAACCTTCTACTTTCGTTCCTTCATCATCCTAGATGGATACTCCTACTATTCCTACTCTCTTGGTGAGGCGACACACTTTTCATCTTCAAAAGAATCTAGGAGGGACTTAATCAGTGCAACCCATTTCGGTGGGGGGAGATTCAAACTGCTCCCCTCCAACGGATATTTCCCAAGATCTTCATGGGACTAGTACTATTCAAGACCCGCCAATCATCCTGGAGGAAACACTTAGTCTCCCTCCACCGGATCTTGTGGCTGGGCCATATGAAAGAAAAGTGATTCTCCCACATTGGGTGACTAGAATTAGGTCCCTCCTCACTCCTATGGCGATGTTTCCTATTTAAAAATATTTGGCAACAACAGAGGATCACAATGCTGATGTTGTAGAAAGACACCATGCAGTGCACAAAAAGGCATGGCACCAGTTGCATTCTCTTACTACAACGACACCCCTGGGTAACCCCACCAACTAGGGTGACAATTTGTAGAAATTATTTATTGAGATGGGTTCTAGAAGATTTTATTACCAACACCTTCAATACCTTATTTACCAACTCTACATTGCTCGAGGAGACCTCGACTCTTGCAAAGAAAAGCTAAACATGTTCAATTTTTTCCATTACTAGGGGGAAAATTTCTGGGATATTTAGGAAACACTTGATCATCTGATGGCCAATGAAGTGTAGGCTCGTTATTTGGTGGTGGTTCAGGTGGAAGAGTTGGGGGATTGCGAATCCTGCATAGCCAAGTTGCAGAGACATCCAACCTCCTCACGTGTGACTTATAAAGCTTCCTATATTAAAAGGATAGACCATAAAGTTGTCCTGAAGTAGTTCCATCTGATAGCTAAAGTCGAAATGGAGTAGAGAAATTCCTAGTAACAGACTATTGACGACCTGTGGCAATCCCTCACCATTTTTTGGAAAGGGAGAATCGGGCCCTATTGTTGCTTTGTACCAAATAACACTGTATTATCTCCCCCTTTACTCTGGAGAGACTCTGAATTGTGGAGATTATTTAATTCAGGGTGAAATCAATGGAACAAATTTTGGATTTTAAACACCTCTTCTCTGCACCTTCATATTGGCATCACTTCAGCTACATGTTAGTTTTGTACCATGGTATGAAATCAGTACGGTGATATAACTGACTCAAGCTCTAATTGTTTCCTAATTCAAGGGCCTAGTGGCCATAGTTCAACTATTTCTAATGTTTAATGGAATACCTCATGGACTTTTGTGTTTTTTTTCATTGTTACACTAATTTTTTCATAAGCCTTCTTTACACGGGCTTAGCGGGCATAATATGGCTTTTTCATAGGCTTCCCGTTGTGGGTCTTCAACCTAATGGGATTTTTACCTCTTGATTTTTTATTTTTCAATGTTTTCTTGAGGACATATAAGGTGTAGGATTGGCAAGTTGATACTCATCTTTTTTCCAAGATTCCCTTTGCAGGTTTTTTCTTGGAATGTTTCACAGCTATTTCTGTGAGTAGTTTAAAGTCCTTCAAACAAGACTATCATTATTAATGTTTAATGTCAGAATTCTTTGACCAAATGTGATGGTGTGAGGTCCCTAATGATTTGTATACTAATTTAGTATGCCTTAATACATTTCAGTTATATATGGGGGGAAATGTTTCATTCATCTTTAAATAGCATGTTGGGAATGCCATGGGGCATATGAGAAATATAGTTGTAAATGGTATGAAAAACATTGCCTATGGAAGACATTCCTTTGGTAGATGGTCCATGGGCCTCATTATGTAGATCTTCTAAGGGCATGGAATGAATAGACATGAAACTGTGTCCTTATGTTAATGATTGTCTATTTCTGATTACTAGGAAACATCATGGAAGTTTTGATTATGAAGGCCATCGGGGATGCTCAAAAGGGACATGATGTCTGAATGGTTTGGGGACATCCATACTAACCATGGATATATATTGGAGACCACTTCTACAGATACTTGGTTGTCGTGAAGGTGGGTTGTAGCTTGACGCAGTTTAAAGTAATGTTGTTGGGACATTCTTTCAAAATGGAATGGATTTCTCATGTTATTGAGAATTTAACCAGAAAGCACCAACCATACTCATACATGATTGTGGAAAAATGTGTAAACTACAGCTCACAGAATTTCTGAATCCTAGGATAGATATAAGGGCTCATAGGCCAGGAGGCATTCGGAAAGAAGTATTGCTGAAGGAATACATGCATCTAGAAGATGGGCCATGGGCAACAATATGAAGGGCCGCTGGGGGCATGGTATGCATAGTTGTGCAAAGGTGTCTATAGGTCAATAGTTCTATTCTCTCGATAGAAAGGACACATTAGGAAAGTAGAGATTCAAGAACACATGGGGTGGTTGATGGGAGTTCAGTTCTATCTGGTTATAGAGTGTGATTCATGAGGATGGGATATCTGGACACAAGAGAAGAATTTTGGGTTAAGATATCCTAGTAATGGGTGAATTCATCCCTCACGTAGGTGTGAGATGATAATCCTTGCAGGTTTGAACCGTAAAATGGGGAAGAGAGGGAGGCCTCCTTTCCTGAATGAAATCGTGAAGCGTTAATTTATGACCATGCAGTTTATCATCATACGACAAGATGAGCATCGTGCATGTTAGCATCATGTAGTAACGATGATTTTAATATCGTTTTTTATATAAATTACTGTAACTAGGGAAATTTTCGAATGTCGAGGAGCTTGGAAATTGAATTTTATCATCATGTAGTGAGGTCCCCACAATAAAGGTCACTCTTTATTATAATTTAAATGGGTATGAATACCCTGACATGTCCAATACGTGGGAAGGATATAGATAGTATAAATAATGATTCTGGGGACTCTTGGATTAGGTGAAATGATATAAGGGCTCTGGGGCCATTAGCGTATGGGGGTAAGAAGTGTTTCACCAGAGGATGATGTGCCTTTGGTATAAAGGCTAGGGGCGATCAATAGGTAGATCCACAAAGGGCATGGTATTCATAGTCATGTAATGGTGTCTGCAGTTCAATGACCTTCTACTTTCGATGGCCTTGAATGATTTTGAAGATCCAAGATTATCCGGGTCCTAGAGTCTGAGGTATAGAAAGGGTATATCTGGTCATGTCAGAGATGTTAGGCCTCAATTGTCTTTGATGCTTAGGATGTTCCTTATATAGTTTTACCCTGTGTGTGGTGTTAATGTTTATTCCGTGTAGTTTTAAAATCGTCTGGTAAGGACAATAAGCTATTTGTTTAATGGTCATAGAGTTCAGATTAGCGTTGGCTGATGTTACAATTACGTGTGGGATAATCTTATTAGGATTCTCTTGTATTCTCTGATCATTAATGGGGGTGATGGTGTAAACTATAATCCTAGGGTCTCTCAAATCAGGAGATGTGGTGTGGGGGGATCAGAGACCGATAAGCATACAGAGATAGGAAGAGTTTCGCCTGAGTAAGACTTGCCTTTGGTAGACGGGCCACTGGTGATCTATATACAGAGCCATTGAGGGCTTGGTATGCATAGTCAAGAAAAGGAGTCCAAAGGACAAAGACCTTCCTCTTCCAATGGCCTTTAATGATTATGAAAAGCCGGGATCGCTAATGACACAGAGTCTGGAATATGGGGAGAGATGATTCTGAGACTACGAGAAACAACCCTATTGTAATTGTCTGTTGAGTTAAAGCAGTATAGTATTGTTTTAATGTCGTGGATGCAGAGTGTAATAAAAACCATGAGTGGATATGCCATCTAACTAGATAGGGGAACCCTGGAAAAGTCTGGAAGTGGATGTAACCAAAATGTAAACCATTGCACTAGAAAGTTTTGGACTAGGAAATGTGATATGAGGGCTCTCGGGCCGGTAAGCATATGGAGCTAGGAAGAGCATCGCCTGTGGAAGAATAGACTTTGGTAGATGGGGCAGGGGCGATCAACTTGCAGATCCACATAGGGCATGGTATTCATAGTTGTACAAATGTGTCCACATTTCGAGGACCGTCTACTTCTTGTGGATATGGATGATTACGAGGATCCATAATCCTCCGGGTCATGGAGTCTGATGCATGTAAAGGATGCATCCAATCATGCAGGGAGTGTTCCAGCCATTGTTTTCCATGTATTTAGAGTGGATTATGACTTGTACCATACATTTTACTGTCATACGATAAGGAATATTGTCATGTAGTTTATAGTCATATGGTAAGGACAAATATTATTTTCAAATCCATGCAGTTTAACTTCATACGATAAAGATTAAATCCATGCAGTTTAACATAATTTTGTAAGGATGGGCTCTGTGTAGTTTAGTGTCATGTAGCAAGGATGAGGATATAATTTTATTGAGGGTGGTTTTTCCAAGATAGAGAAATCTCAGCATCGCTATGTATCCCACGAGGGAAGGAATCAATCCATACATTGTTCTCAATGCCCTTGTAATTCAAAGGGGCTCCCCATTCAAATCTACCCTATACACAGTAAGGGGAAATTTTTCCTTGCGGTTGGGCCATGATACCGAAATGCTGAAGTAAATACATATAATACGAGGGTATGGATCGATCAGTATATAGTTCTTTGAGCATGGAACATTAGATGAAAAAATGTTGGGAGATCAATGTTTTCTCAGGTGAAGACAAGGTCTCATTATGCATTTTAAAGTCACGCAACTAGGAAATATTTCTCTTAATTTGGGGGTCATAGAGCTCAGAATAACAATAATCACTTCAAAATAAGGGTGCATGCTATGATTTTATAGTAGAACTTATGTGGATGAGGCTGGGAGCCTCTGACACACATCTCAAGTGGGAAAATCCTAGAAAGTCTGAGATCACAGTACTAGGATTATTGGATCTTGGTATAGGGTCATAGAGTTCAGACAGGAATAGCATAGTTTATTGTCATGTCATAGAGATGAAGTACCATGTAGTTTAATGTCATGCGGTAAGGACATTCAACTATTTAGTTTTTTGTTGTTCAGTAAGAATATTCTGGGCTAGAAATTTTAAGGTCATAAAGCTCAGACAAAAACAGTTATTATGGTTACATGAAATAATTCATCATAAATATCGTGTTTGTTAGTGCGGTGGTCAGCTTCCCATCCAGGGAGATCGGGGAATATGATCCATTGGAGTACATCTTGTGTACGATTTGTGGTCCCTCCCAATTTGGATCTAGCTTTGGGGGCTTCTTTCCAGGTATCATCATGGTCCGGATGACCAATACCAATTCTCCTTTGAGGAAAGACCGAAGACAAACCTTTTTTATTAAAGGTTCATACAATCTAGATTTGATATACATCTAGGTGGTGTAAAGTTTTAAATCGCTTCTCATCCAGTTACTCATATTCATCAAATCTCTTTTCTTCTTTCTCATCGTTGAAACATTGATCACATATGGAAACGTGGAGTGATGGAAATTGGAGTTCAATGGGTAGAACTGCTTCCATTCCATATAATAATGGTACAGAGTACCCTGGGTAGTGGTATGATTTGTGGTTCGATAGGCCCACAAGGCATGGAAGAGTTTGTCTATAAATGATTCTTGTCATTGTCCACCATTTTCTAGAGTATGTTAGATAGGTTCTTGTTGATGGACTCCATCTGCCTATCGGCCACTACATGGTAGTAGGATGAACAGTTGGTCATGATACAATATTCTTGGTATAGTTTCCCCAATTATTTAGAGAACAAGTTGGATCCATTTTCCATATGTATTGTATGAGGGACACCAAATCAAATGATGACATTGGATTTCAAAAAGATGGAAATGCTTATTGTACCGACTTCTTTAAGGGGTGTAGCTTCTGCCCACATGGAAATGAAGTATGTTGTTGTGAGAATATATTTTGTTTTTTTTTGGATGTGGCAGTAGGATATGGTCCCACAACGTCCATTCCCTAGATGGAGCATGGATAAGAGTTCTTAGCTTGGGGAAGTAGATCCTGGGGCTGATGAATGAAGTTGGAAAGAAGTTGGAAGGAGTGGAATTTTTCCGTAATTTTCACGTAATCTCATTCTAGGGTGGGTAAATTGTATCTGAGCCTTCGAATGTGATGAGAAATCATGGATCCCAATTGGTGTTCTCTACACACATTGGAATGCACTTAATTAATGACAAAAAGTATCTCTTCTCCATCAATTTATCTGATAATCACTCTGTCATGGCCTCACTTAGAGAGGACCTTCTACTGGCTCGTGTCACAATACATGACAAAATTGAGTACCCTTCTCTGTATTTTCTCTCTTTCATCCCTATCTGATGGAATTTCTCCCATTTAAAAGTAGTTCATAGTGGGAGTCATCATAATAATAGTAGGAGAATATGGCTCAGGGACAGGGATGACATCATCAAATTCTTCCACATTAGTTTTAAACATACATCAAGACCATACGATGGTGATTAATGATAATAACTATTTCATCCCTGTATGGGTGAGCTAGGTCTATGTATGTACTGGTTAACACATCGTCGTGCACATTATGAGACTAGGGAAAATTGGTCAATGTCATTTCTATGGGTAATTATGCCATTAAACCTCGTATGTTGTCGAAAATGGGGATCGACTCTTCCTTCTTAATAGTAAAGTTATCACTAACATGTATGATGACTAGTTCTGAGTCGTATTTTAATTTAAGGTTCTGCAGTTGCACCTGGAGTGTGATCTCTAGACCTGCAATGATGGACTATTATTCTACCTCATTTTTTGTGCATATTTCTGACAAGAGGATGGAATATAAAATAAACCACCTGCTTTGGGGATATGAGTTTGACTCCCATCCCCACCTTGTTAAACTAAAGGTCTTCCATTATTTTATCTTTCAGGCTTCTGGATGTGTCATCAAAGTACAATTCCCACGTTTGGGAATCCTTTTTCATAGAATATATGTCTTCATCAGGGAGTTCTACATTTAATGAGGTGGTTTCTATCGAGGGATGCTCTGCCAGAAAATCTTTTAATTAATGGCCCTTGATAGCTTTCTGGGGCACAAATTGGATGTCAAACTATTTCAGGATGACTTCTTATCGGGATAGGTGTCTAGCCAGCATTGAATGGATGAGGATATACTTCAGTGGATTACAACGCAAGATCAAATGGATTTCATCATGATGCAGATAATGTCACAACTTCTGGAATGAAAAGACCAGCTTCAAATAGCTATTCTCGATATTGGAATACTGGGTCTCAACATAGATCATGGTTTGACTCAGATAATAATGTTTGTTTTCACAGCATGGGTCATTCTTCTGCGTGAGGAAAGATCCTAGTGAATATTCTAAGGCTTCCATGTACAAAATAGGTGTCCTTCCTTTAACCAGTGGCATGAGCACTGGTGGACTCAAGAGGTATTGCTTGAGACTATTGAATGCCTCTTAGTAATCATTTTTCCATTGGTAGGTAAATCCCTTCTTCATCAACCTAGTAAAGGGAAGTCATTTTCCTCCACGGATGTCTATATAATGCTTGATATAGGACAAGTGTCCTTAGAGTCCACTCAGCTTAGTGAGGTTGCAGGGAGGTGGAAATCCAAGGATAGCCTTTCTATTCTCAGGGTCAACTTCGATGCCACTATAGCATAAGAAGAATTTGAGAAAGTTCCCTGATATAAGCCTGAATGAAGATTTCAAGGGGTTCATCTTTACTCAGTGTTAACGAAGTTTTTGAAAGACGGTTTCAAGGTCTGATAGGTGATCTAAGTGCTATCATCATTTGAGAACCAAGTCCACAACATAAAATTAGACTAAATTCCCCAAAAATAGTTTGAAAATGCAATTCATGGCCCGTTGATATGTGGTTCCAACTTTTTTCATACCAAAGAGTATGAACTTGTAGAATAATACTCCCTTTGGGGGACCTTGAAGGCAGTTTCTTCTTCAAATTCTCAGGCCATTATAATTTTATTATATCTATAATAGCCATCCACGATTTAGAGAGCCTCGTATCGAGTCTTCGCATCGATCAATAGTTTGGTGATAAGGACCAGGAATCGTCTTTCGTGCAATGCCGATTAAGATCTCTAAAATCGATGCAGATGTGGATATTTCAATTCTTCTTTTTGATGGGGACAAAGTTGGAAAACAATATGGGATATTGGACCTCCCTAATAAATTCCACATTGATGATCTAGTAAACTTCAGCCTCTATCTTGGATGCATGTGTGGGGTCCATCCTTCTGGTGGCATTCTTATAACCCCAATGATCTTCTCACAGGCCTGGATGGTACATCACCACCTCGGGATCATGTCCTAGAATTTCATTGTAATTACAAGAGAAAAAGACTTGATAATTCCTCAATAAGGAGTCATATAACTCTTCTTCCTTGGAAGACATGGCTGCACAAATGAGAGTGGGTCTCAGGTCTTCCTCGGTACCCAGGTTTATTTCCCAGAGTTCATAGAAAATGGTAGAGATACCCTCTTTGAATGATGGCATGGAATATATAAGGTCTTATTCCTCTTCGTATCCAAAATACTCCTCCAATTATCCTTATAACATGGATAGAGATATTTATATGGGTTCTAAAAAACTCAGAGGTATGATGTCGCACAGGTGCTCTATGGAAAAGTGACTTCCTCTAACTCAATTTGTTGTGAGGGAACATCTAGAGAGGGATAATCATGGGGGTGACAAGTGTCTTATCCTACTACCGCTTGAAAGTGTGTGTAAATGATATCTTGATAGTTCAAGGATATGGTGTGGTCACCCTTGATCGAGAATTCTTCCTCAGATTGAGGATCAACAGGTGATTATGCGTTGTCAGACTCGGCTGTTATGACTAAGATCATGAGAACAACTTAATACACATCTAGAATTGGATTCATTCTCTCAACATGGTTTATGGGAATCACGTACTCTTCACTGAGATTCTTGAGGGGTCTTCAGGAACCAATTCTAGACCATTTGGGTCAGGGACCCAATCAATGCCATTAATTTCAGATGTCTTACCCATTTTCTCATAAATTTCAGTATCGATGTAATTCTACTCAAAGAGATATAAAGTGGCCTTATAAGCTTGAAATGTCCCACCCTGTACATTGATACAATATTTGATAAAATGGTGGCAGGAGGAAGGAATGGTCATTTGTTGATGCAGCCATGTACTTTCAAATAGGGCGTTGCCTGATGTGCTTTGATGAACCACTAGGAACTCTAAATGGGTGACAAGGTCACCAAAATGGGCTCTAATCAGGATTTTTCACACTGGATTCTGTTATCTCTTGTCATAAACCAAGAGAGGTGTGGCTGAGGGTGTCTAATTTTTCATATTGTGTCCCAACCTACGAAGTGTTCGTAGTGGGAGAAGGTTGATTCTAGAGCCCTTGTCGATGAAGACTTTCTGGACTTCAATGTCATTCAGCATTCTAGACACAAATATGGGTTTGATGTGTCCATTCATGGTGGAATCTTTATCCTGATCGGTGAAGGGAATCAATATAGTACATTAATCTGGGATAGTCTATATTCGATATATCTCATTGGCAGCGACATCAACTTGTAATTCTTGGTGGATGAGTAGGTATTCTATGAGTTCCTCCATGAGTTTTGCATACAAAATCATGTCATCCAATATTGGTAGCATGGCTGGTACTAAGGCCATCTTGTTTAGGATATCATAATTTTTCTCTAGAGGTTGGTTCTTCTACATTTGTGGGAGCTCTATTATGGTCACATTAGGGGATGGAGAATGATATGAGGAAAGACTGGTAACCGGGCCAAGAGTTAGTGGCGATCCTGCGTTCTGGGGACCCGGCCTGGTCGGTTTACTTGTGTACCCAAGGTGGCTAGGAACTTGTTCCTCCTCTATTGGGTAACAAATAATAATGGGTCTAGAGTGGTTTCTCAGGTGGGGGGGGATTATATTCTTGCTCATGCTGGGTAGGCTGAAGATCTATCCTGTGATTTTCTGTAAAACTAACAGTTTGAGCCGGGGTATAACCATAGGGTTGGTTCTTGCCACAGGTACATCTACCTTGGTATCCCCTACTTCTGTGATTCCTCTTTAAGGTCCCCTAATTGCGTATCAGGATCTCAGGTTCATAACCATCCACTTCTTCAGAGAATAATTCTATTAAATGCACAATGTTGATAGAACTGAAGATTAGTTCCTCATTTGATGACATATTATCCAGGTTAGATAACTCTGATGGTGTTGTTTGGTTGGTCGGTGCCCTCTGTGCCAATCCTGAGGGCATCAAATCCAAAGGTTGGAAGGGAATCTTTGGGCCAATCACAGACTACACCTCTTGTACATGTTTCTTCACTCTTTTATTACGCTTTGATGACCGGATTTTGGAGTGATGTGGGGCCGAGGATGGTAGTTGTGTAGCATTTGGAGGTGTTGGCGATACAATCGGTTGCTGCAACTGGGATCGGAGTATAACATGAGCTCAGATGGACATCATTCTAGTAATCCAACCATCAAATTTATCATTCCTTTTCCTAACAACATTATTCCACTCCTCCCCCTTATCTAAATCAGTGGAAAAAATATATGTTATATATTCCAGGGAGGTCCAAGCGTGGCCTGCCCTGTTTCCACCATCTATTGTAGGAGGTCATTGAAGATTACCATTCAAGAATTCCTTGTCCCAACATCTGATGGTTGGTTCAATAATCCGGTCAGTTTCCAATGCCGATTTCATCAGGGACTATTGGCTCCAGTATGTGTAGAAATTGAAAATTCATGGGAGCAATGAAATAGACATGGACTTTTTCCTCTCAAAAAGGGTAAAATTTATTTATTTGTTATTAAAATTTGTTTCGTCTATGTCTTCTTTGATCGTATCCTTGGGATGGAGGCAACCATTGATACACCATAGGCCCTTGGAGATTCAGTAGAGGCCTAGGCAATGGAGCAGGTGTGGGAGATCGATTGAGAGTGATAGAGGATGCTTCGGCTCAACCTACTCACTTTGTAGGAGCTTGAAAGTTTATTCAAGAATTGAGGTAAGTCAAATTCAGTGAGTCTTCGATCCTCTATGAAATATTAGAGAAATCCCAGAATCTAGTGGTGTATTTTACTGGTATGAGGGGCATTTATAGCTCATATCGAAGGTTAACAATGCATATGAAAATAATATCTTCCTGGGGAGGCGATCTATTCAAAGAGGAGGTCAGTCTATTCCATCTAGAGATGATGTCTGAGACCCTCTCTTCCTCCCATTGTTTCCAATTCATATGGTCACTAACCGTCGTATTGGGTAACATTTAGATGAAGTGGAAAAGGAATTGCTACTAATGATCCTACAATACTTTTATTGATTGAGCCAGCAAACATGTATACCAAACAAAGGAATATCCTTGTAAGGTTTGCACGAAGCATTTGAGTTTCATTGCTTCTTATTGTTCTAGAGTTTCCATCCTATGGTCTTAATGAGACCCATAGTGAATCAAATGTTGTTCCGGGTCACCTGATCCATTGAATATAGGGAATAAAGGGCTCCCAATATTCAGTGTGGGCAGCGTGTTGGCCACCTAGTCTAGGTAAGACTTTCATTCTGGCTGTATCGGAGTGTACCAGACTTCCATTACTTCTCATCGAGCTATTAGTGATTCAATGGTGTTGGAGAGACCATGATTTACATCCTACTAGGCCTGATCCCGAACGGGTATAGCATGGGGTTCTACTTGATGTGTTGGATTGGCTGGTACTTGAGGGGAGTATGCCATTGGTGGTATCTTCGATGGATTTAGATGTAGTCACTACAGATGCATCCGGAGTGGAGGGATTTCATGGTATGATTTTGAACCCATGTTCTGGTATTTGATTGGGCTTGCTTCCATGCTGGGTAAGGGACCTAACCTAATTTCATTTTCTAGGGAACACCCCTACTATTGAGGAGCACTTGCTGGAAGTACATATTGTGAAGTATCATGAGGAACTTATTCATCTTGACAGTTCATTGAGAGTACCTTGGTAGTAATCTGCGTTAATTCAATCATTTCCTCATTCTTCCGAGCCAATATCTATTTGAACGTGAGATGCACATTGGTGTTTTGAGAAGGGGATGTGTTGACTAAAACCTTGACATTGTTCTTATCACTATTGGAGACACGTTCGGGGAGTAGAGGGGGATTTACAAGAGTGGTCATGTTTAGAGCAGCACTCTGGTTCTAGGTGTGCATGCCTACTGGCTCATTGTGATTCAAATCCTGAATGAAAGCATCTTTTCCTGATCTATCCAGATTTTCGCCCTCTTCGGTTTCACCCATGGGGTAAACATTCACGTTGTTGAAAGATAAATAACGGGGGTGGATGAGGTGTCATCATCCAACTATGTAGGGGACCTTCCATGAATCATACTGGTTTTCCACCATCTGTCATGGGAAAGTCATTGGTTCTCTAGATGAAGGGTGACATGGAAGGATCCTTGGTGTGACCTTTTGGCATGTCTTCTCCTTTGAGGGGATGATGTTTCAAAGGAAAGGATTGGACATGAAACTCCTCATCTGGATACCCTTACCAAACGAGAGAATATTTTTTCTTGTGTGGGAGGTTGTTGTTGAGGTAATAATTCCCTCAATCCTAGGGGATGGGGTTGGATCCATTCATTTAGAGCCACACCTCTACCCATTTTTGTTGGTTTTACCGGGGAATATGTTGTTAAAAATTCCCCCAGCCCTGCAGGCTGAGGTTGGTCACATATTACGGTAGCTGCTACTGCTATTTCTTCCTTCCTGACCTCATGTTCTCCCATTCAACGATCATCTGTTCCTTGTGTGAAGTTCACCATTGAATTAATTCCATCATGGGAGGTAGGCACTGATCTAGGATTGGGTATTTTTAGGTTAGAATCTTACAACATTGTTTTGGTAGCCTGATTTAGGAGTTCATGAATGGCCTGCTCTCATTGGGAATGATGCTTTTTAGACCTAATGAATGTCCTTTTCTGTTGGATGTTATGCCTATCCTAAATAAGATATTTATTTGACTACCATATTGATGTGGTGGCATTGCATTACCTCATTACGAATGGGTTTTTTTGGACGGGAAGTGTAATGAAATTCAGAGCCCCATGTGCTCCCCATTCACTAATATAAACTCCCATTAGAGAATCATCAATAAGGTGACACAATTTGTATAGTTCATGAAGGCAGGTTGACTCATGTTCCCTTTCACTGCTCATTGATCATAGTCATCATGCCGAAGGAGGGTCTTCCAGGTCAATGTGACATAGGATCTCTCCAATTGTCTTGAAATGATCTACATACCCTTCATATGGTAGGAAGGGTAATTACAATTGGTGAAGGGTTGTCCAGATATTGGAGGGGATGTCATGTATTATTCTTCTGACTACTCTCTAGGTATGTCTAACTGAGAGGTCTCTGTGGGACAAAACATTACTGATATATCATCCCTTTCCAGTTGTTTCTTCAGGTGCAATACAATAGCGTGGGCCTCTACCAGAGATTCCTCTACTTGATCTGCACAGATGAGATGCTCCTTAATAGTATGATCAGAGTTAGCATGGCTGGAAGGGGTCAAATCATTATTTGGGTTGTAACACCCTAAGCTTCCACTGTACGTTTCTCTTTGAACAATACGATAGCATGCAAAGTACGCAACACCGAGTTTAAACACACCACAACCTATCAAACTAGCCATTTAAAAAGATAATATGATTTTAAATAAACACATTTTGAATTTTATATATATCTCATAAAATTTTAACATTATTATTTTGCGTTTCGTAGACATTATATATGGAAAAATTCAAATATTCATATAAAAGAAGTATTTTTCAAAAAAATGCAGTTTTCCACCTTTTAATGGGGAAACATTTTTAAATCCATTATTTGAAACCTGTATATTTTAATTCGATGAAATTAAATACATAATTTGAAGCAGGATATAGAAAATTAATGTGGATACATATTTGGTGTTTTTCTAATAACTTTCATATTTTGATGAATAGTGAAAAAATAATAAATTTTTATTAAAAACAACTTTTCAAAACAAAATAATTTATAGTGTAAGAATATATATTTTAATAGTTTTGAAATATCATTATATTATATTTATATCATTTAATCCAATTTTTTCAATAGAAATAATTTTACATTGAAATTAGACATAAACACATATCAATCATTTGATACGTTTTACTTCTCAAAAACCCGCTTTCTGGTTTTAACAACGAGAATTAATTTAAGATTAATTAATGAAACATTCATGTTTTGAATTTGTCAAAATTGATATCAATTTTGAACTTGTAATATCAAAGTTATCATAGGCTGATGTTTTTTTATTTTTCTAAAAACATTCAATTTTTGAAGAATAGTGAAAAATACTGCATAGTACATAAAAACTAAATTTTTTATTTAAATAAATATTTCATTTATTTGAATTTATTTTCTTTTCAAAATACATACATAACACATATATTAGTCTAATATAATTAATTAGAGTCAATTTATAATAACATTAGATATAAAAAAATTTGCTGAATTTTTAACGTGTTTTACCCACCTTCTAGGCACATTTGCAAATTTGCATAAAACATAATTTTACATATTCTATGAATTGAATTTAAAAAGTCCATGAGACTAGGTTTACTTAATTATATAAAATGTGGTTATATTGTAAGAAAATAATTTTTAAATAGTAACTTTTGAATTTTATTTACCACGATTAAAAGTAAATGGAGTAATATAAGGTAAAAATGTTATTGTAATTACCCTAACACATGGAATAATTTTATTGGAGAAGTGATTTTCAAACAAAATCAAAAATAAGAATAAAATATGATCCTTTTCGTCCACATGTATTAAATTCATACATTTATTATTATATTTTATAAAGAAATGTTAAAAGTGTTAAATTCAATGTTTAATAAATATGCCTTTTTTAATAAAGGGTTATACAAAAAATATATTAGACTATACATATTCATTAAAAATATTAAAATATTTACAAGATAATTGTATTTTATTTATAATTTTTAGACATTAAATAATTAAATTTATTTATGACACAATTATGATGCAGTAATTACCCGATTAATGAAAATTTAAAATAATTGATATTATAAATATCCAAATAAATTTAAATTGTGATTTTTTTTGAATTAAACTAAATTTAAAAGTAAATATGACATTTTAGTATTGATTCATTTTATTTGGTTCTAATTAATCACGTTTTTTTGACTTTCAAAAAAGCAAAATACTAAATAGTGTCAAAATTGACATAAATGAGTTTTTAAAACAAATACTATATTATTAAATGATTTAATATTCCTAAAATAACAAGGTTATGATATATAACTCATATAATTATATATATGTAATTAATTAACCACTTCGTTTTCTCTTGTCTTGTTATAGTACATTTACTAACAATTTATTTTAATAATACAAGAATGAATGCTAAAAGTTAAACTATTTACCTATTAGTTAAATCTAAATGATAATGTTAATATGGTGACCTAAACCTGTATAAAACCTAATGTTTAAGAGGTATTTTACCCATTCCCACCTTAACCTTGAAACAAATCATTTTGGAGCCATTATAAACTAAATATGTATATATAATAAATTAATATGTCAAGCTTTTCAAAAAGTGACCCTCACCACTCTTATAAAAGGGTAATTCCAAATCTCTCAAAATCACAGAACCAAAGACACTTGGATTGACCAAGCCCTTATCAAATATCCTCCAAACTACCCTCACTTAAACCTAGATTCATTACATAGTTAATAATCCATCCTATGGAGCCCATTTGATCAAAGAAAAATGAATCACCCGAAGAAGAGGTAATAATTCCATCGCCTATTTCAATGTTCTTTTCTTTTTCTTCCACTTCCACTTTATTATTTTATCTGATAAAAAAATCATAAATCCAGTTCCTTATACATTTTGTGATGTTATTATAAATATGGTATAACCATATTAATTATTATATGATTCCTATGAATGATAAATTCACTATATGTGCGTACGTAGGATTTACTGTCTCAAAGTTATGGTGTAGTTTGTTATTGAACACTTCAATTTTTGGATGAGTATAATAATAAGTATAATTCATTTAATTAATAAATATAACATTTTATTATTATTTTTTTATGATATACCATCCAATTATATATTATTTCACAGTCAATAGAATGGTATTGTCACTCTTTTGTACATACAGATTACCATCTCCACGAATGCGATGAGATTCTTTCCCCATCATAGTCATTCAAGAATAATTGTCATTTTATGATTAAAAATAATTTCTAAGAACATAATATCATTTTGGATATGAATCATATACATCATATCCATAACAAAAATAAATTACATAACAAAATATTTAAAGGATAATGAATTAGTTAGCACAAAAAACAATGATACTACTGAAATATCATTAACAAAGTAATATTAGAAGATCAAATATGATATCAAATTTAATTATGTGGTTATATTATAAATTTTTAACAATTATTTCACCATTATAAAAGAGGTTAACATACCCTCAAATATGGAAAGTACACGTTATGGGGTTTTCATCTCACTTCTTATTCCCATGAGATTCATCCTATATTGCCACTATTTTCCTTTGTGTGGTGTATTTACTACCCCTGATTGTATTATTTGTTTAATATTTTATAATTTATGGGTATTTTCATCTTCTTTTTAGGATCCTTATTTAATGGGGTGTATGTTTTGTACGTTACCAAATCAGTAAATTAATTTATAATTTCTATATCCAATCATTCGGTTTTACACAATCTTCATTTATTATTTAACTCCATGATTATCTGTGAAATCACTATGGATTTATTTAAGTTTTAATTTACACTACCCATTATATGGAATAAATTTTATAAACACAATCACTCCATTGATAAATTCTCAAGTCATCGATATGAACATTATAAGAGTGATTTTATCTCAATTTTCATTCATTGAGTTGAACGACCATGTCATTGGTGTTGTTTTAACAAGAATATGTGTGAATGTCCTATGATTGATTTACACTGGATATCCTATCATATTATGTCTATTTATATTTTACACACATAATCATGTCATTGATTTATCCTTAACTTAAGGACATGGTCTTTATAATGTATTTTTTTCTCAATTTATATTCCGTTGAGGCTTCTTTATTATTATGCGCCAATTCACTTTTGTATGGTGTATATGCTGTATTATGATATACTAAATCATATCACTTTATTCTCATAATATTATAATGTTTTTATTACTTCAATTATTTGTATTAAATCATCTCTCTTTTGGTTTGAAACTCTAACTAAAATATCATTTTATAAATTTTAAATATTTATTTTTTTAAATCATTCTCATTAATGTACATGTTATAAAAATGGTATTAAGGATTTATTTATTTGGACATGAATGATTTAAAATTAAAATTCCTTTTAAAATTTTCAATGTTCTATGGGATACTTTGATTCAAGAATCATTTTTTAACAGCTTCATGCTAAATAGTGAGAATTTTAAATGCTTTCAAGAAGAAGGGGATATTTCTCTCAAATAGTTTTACTGATTATTTTCCTCTACGCCAATATCATTAATTATTCACGATTGAGGTTGATTTATTATTATAAAATTTTCTATATTGTTTTGAATGAGTTAAGTTTGACTGTGGATGTGCTATTTTTATACCATTCATGGTTTGTGGTTAAAATATTAAAATTTCATATGCCAATTTTAATAAGAAAGTTAATGTTATGATTCGACATATTCATATGAGGAATTCATTGGACTTAGTAAGTGATGGGTGGAACCTTCTATATATCCTCTATGCATTGATTGGTCTCATGAGACAAACTAGTGTATTGGTATGAGGATTTGAAAAAAATCTTATTTGTAGTCTTGGCATGAGGCCTTGTCTATGAGGTTATGATGTCCAACATTATGCATTCCATCCTTATATAATAAGCTATTGATGTTACATGTGATTATTGGCCTATTATAATATCCATGTCAATAAGTTAATGGAATTATTTGATTTATATTTTCCATATTATGATGATGATTATGTTTAAAAGGCTTGGATTTTTGTCTTATACATTGCTTTAAATGTTTATGTTTTCTTATGATAGTTTCTGCTATATTGTTATCCTTACTGAGCATATGAGCTCACCCATTTCTCATGTTTTACTTTTCCCAAGATGTGAAGAAATATATTATGATTCACCTGTAATATTAGGCTAAGGGATATCAGTGTGTTCAAAGGAGACACAATGTTGTAGTTTTTCCATTTCATAATTTATTGTAAAACATATGTATGAATGTAGTACCTCAAAGGATAATAAACTAATGGGTATTTGGGGACATGGACTACTAAGATCATGCCAATGTTATGTAATAATGCACCGACTTAGGGTAACATGGGTTGGAGATTTACAGTTTGTATCAGATGAATTTTAGTACAAACCTTAGAAGCAAGACTTAGAAAAACTGTGATTATAAAACACTACCATAAGATAGACATTGCGGATTATAATAGAAGATCCTCCAAAAAATTTAGTAATTTAAATATTGTGTGGGGTTTCAAAGGAATACATCTCTGTCTAGATTCGAGAAGGTAGATGCAGCTCTGGAATAGATATACCTAGGTGTAAACCCCGAAAACACTACATTGAGCTAGACTCAAATGGGAACTGGTGGAGGACAACGGGCATTTCTGCACTTTTGGTTATGAAACAACAAGGGGATATGCTTATGATAATTCATATTTTCTATACAAACCAATTTGAAGGATTTTAATATAAGATGAGGATAAATATCCATGGTTAACCCTAATGTGTTTTATATTTAATATAAGTAGTCATTGTATTCTATAAATAATTTTACGAATATTATTACTCACACTATTCTTTTTTGGTTTTCGTCAATGGATGGATTCCAAGGAAGTCATAGTAACATTGAACATGATGTTCAAGGTGGTCACTATAGTGGAAATGTGCAGAAAAATAGAATTTCAAATAGGTGTAAAAGACAAAATGTTCATATAGAATCAATTTCCCAAAAATATTATCAATAACATATACATTAACCAACTCCTAATCTCAACCGAGAAGAGGAAGGAGGAGAATGATAACAGCTCCAGCAGTGGAGACCATAGAAAAAATAATGCTCATTCTATATCGTGCAGGAAATGTGGTAGGGGACACCCAAGAATGTGCCTCAATAGAACATAGAAATGCTTTTTTTTGTGGGAATGAATGACATAATGTAATGAATTACTGAGGGAAATTAATATTACTACGGAAGAAAATAAAAATGATCCTAAGAATCCACTTATAGTAATTTTCCATAAATTTTGTGGACCTTGGAATAACCCAAATAAATTCCCTATTCTATAGGATAACCACTTTGTCGAGGAATAACATATGTGGAAATAAATGTATTGTGAAATTTTAAAAAGTATTAATGCTTTTTTCTGATGAGAATATGTACGAATATTTTTCTCTTGTATGTGTAACCCTGCAGTTTGTTATAGGAAAATGATATTTGAGGAAGAATTTTCTTTTCTTTTGTGGATATTGTTATGAAGAACCATTTGGGTTTATATGATCCATTATTTTGAGGAAATTAAATGTTATTATTTTTTAGATGAAAATGAATGGTATGAGATAAAATTTGTGGATAAATTATGTTATGGATATTTTGAGGAATTTATCTCATTTTGGGAATATTATAAAATAAAGTTTTTGAGAATGGAAAACAAACAGACCATGTGACAACCCATCACATCAGACAATGCTTTTGGAATCGAACACACATCCAATGTGCGACTATGATTTATCACCTACCACTAGAATAAATGAAGTCCCTCGTTAGTGTGAATAATTATTTTTATTTCAATTATTTTATTGATCAATAATAACCAGGATTGGGATGTTATGTTTTATCAAATTTATATACTTAGTATAGGAAAATTATTTTGTCAATATGTGATAAATGTTTTTTTAGAAGACGTTCACTCTATTGGGAACACTATATGGCTATGAAAAATAGAATACTATTGGATTTAATTTGATGAGTAATGGTGGATAATTATTTTTGATGAATGTGTTTTTTTGTGGATTTATAGATATTTGGTTTATTTATTAAAAAATATTAACCTATCATAGAGAGTATGTTATTAGGATAATTAATTTTAATTTTGTGACGTTATGAGTAGTCAATGTTATTTGGAGATAAATGATAAGATTTATCATAGAAGACTATATAATCAAATCCTTATGATTTTTGGGTTTCAAACATAATTTGGAATATATTGAATAATTTTATGGACAGTTTTTTTTGAATGGTCATTGTTGAACATTGGGTATTTTTTGTTTAATTTTAGAGATTAAGAGTAGTATTTATTTCATTAATGAAATATTATATTTGGGTATTATCTAATATTGTACGAACCATTTTCATTTTGGTTAATGTCTAAATATAAGGGAAATATATAGTCCATATTTTGTGGATTATGTGATTCTCTAGAAGTTGATTCTAGCACTTCATGTGTGACCAAGTCATCTTGAATACATATCATTTGGAGTGAAGGACGAGTTATTGGTAGAAATTATTTAAATGACAGAACTCTACTTGTCAAATATTCTGTTTTTTTATTCCTTGAATAAAATAATTCTTAAACATTATGGAAATGATCGTAAAACCAAAAATGTGTTATCATAATACCTTATGTATTGTTGAACATTCAATAATTTAATCATCATAGATTTATGGATTTGAGACCCTCAATTTTCCATTAACTTGTTTTGGATTGATGACCCCAATAACTCCCTATAAATATTTATGTTTTCCCTCCAATAATAATTGGAATAAATGTTCCCATCTTGTAAATCCGAATTTTTTGGTGACTTTTTCATCTCCCATTCACTTTTATTTAGACTAAATTTTATTAACCCTATTTTTGATTCGTGTTTTCCCAAAAGATATATTCTATTATTTACATTTTATTTATGAAGAACAATTGAATATTGTGAGGATTCAATTTATTGAAGGAGGGAAGAATGATTCACCCAATGCTTCCACAGTACATTTCTATTTGAATAATACAATAGCATGTGAAGTACGCAACACTGAGTTCAAGCGCACCACGACCTATCAAACTAGAAATTTAAAAATTGGTTATGAAAAGTAATAACCACATATTGATTTTTATATATGTCTGATATAATTTTAGCATTCATCTTTTGGGTTTCTTAGACATAATATAAGGATAAATTCAATTTTTCATATAAAAGAAGTATTTTTCCAAAAATGCAGTTTTCTTTCCTTTTAATGGGGAACCCTTTCTAAATCAAACATTTTACACCTTTATATATTAAATTTGATAAAAATAAATTCTTCAATAGAATCGGGCCATAATAGTTTAAATTGGATATGTTTTTTGTGTTTTTCTCATAACTTTCATATTTTGATGATTGGACAAAAATACTAAATTTTAATTGAAAACAACTTTTTTAATCAAAATATTTTATTGTGTAAAAATATAAATTTGAAATTTTTATATATATAATTATATTATATTTTTATCATTTAATCCTATTTTGGTCATTTGAAATAAATTTACATTTAAATTAGACATTAAAACATATCAATCATTTGATAATTTTTACTTCTCAAAAAACTAATTTCTAGTTTTAACAACGAGAAATAATTTTAAATCAATTAAAGCATATTCTATGTATTTAATTTGGTAAAATAGATATCATTTTTTAATTCTGAATATAACAATTATCTTAGGTTGATGTATTAGTATTTTTCTGAAACCATTCAATTTTTCAGGAATAATGAAAAATACATCATAGTATATAAAAAGAAACTTTTTTATTTAAATAATTATTTTTTTATTAAAATTTATTTTCAATTAGAAATAGATACATAATACCATTATTAGTCCATTATAATTAATTGGAGTCTTTTTATAATAATACTAGATATATAGATTTTTATTGAACTTTTAACGTCTTATACCCAACTTCTAGGCACATTTGCAAATTTGTGTTAAACGTAATTTTACCACTTCTGTGAAATAATAATTTGAAAATTCAGAGAGAAAAAATTTACATCAGGATGTAAACTTTTTTTCAATAGGATGAAAATAATTTTTGGTGAATAGTATCTTTTGATTTCTATTTACTACGATTAAAAGTAAATAACGTAATTAAAGGTAAAAATGATGTTATAAGTACCCTAACACATGTCCTAATTCTATTGGAAATGTGTTTTTAGACAAAAAACAACCCTATTAATAAAATATTATCATTCTTTCCCACTTGGATTAGATTAGGACATTTATTATTATTCAATTTAATGAATAGTTAAAAGTGTTAAATTGAATGTTTAATAACTAAACCATTTTTAATATAGGGTTATACATAAGATAAATTCGACTATAAATATTCATTAGAAATAAAAACATTTTTCCTACATAATGTTATTTTATTTATAATTTTTAGACATTAAATAATTAAATTTAGTTGTGACACAATGATGATGCAGTAATTACCTTATTAATGAATGATTTAAATAATTGATAATATAAATATCATATTAAATGTAAATTTAGTATTTTTATGAATTCAAATAACATTATAGGTTAATATTACATGTTAATAGTTATTTATTTATTTTTTGGATCGAAGTAATAATGTTTTTTTGACATTAAAAAAACCAAATACTAAATAGTGTCAAAATTGACAAAAATGAGTTTTAAAATCAACTACTATATTATTAAATGATATAATATTCCTAAAAATATAAGTTTAGTCCAAAGGACTCATATAATGATATATATGTCATTACTGAACCACTTGGGGTTGTCTTGGTTTTTTTATTGCATGTTTATTAACCATTTCTTATAATAATACGAGAATACACGGTTAAAGTTAAACTATTTCACTGAGAGTTAAATCTAAAAGACAAGGTTAATATGGTGACCTAAACCTATCTAAAACCTATTGGTTGAGAGGTTTTGTTACCCAACCCCACCTTATCTTCAAAATAAATCTTTTTGGAGCAATTATAAACAGATTATGATTGTATAATAAATTAATATTTCATTCTTTTCCAAAAGTGACCCACACCTCTCTTATAAAAAGCTATTTCCCATTCTTTCAAAATCACACCTGCAAATCCAATTGGCTCGGCCAAACCCAGCTCAAATATCCACCCAAATTACCTCACTTAAACATAGTGGCTTTACTTTGATCATAAGCCAACCTAAGGATCCCTTTTGTTCAAATCAAAAGGAATCACCGGAAGAAGAGGTAATAATTCCATCACCTCATTAGGAGTTCTTTTCATCTTACACAAAATTTTTCTTTGTTGTTTCGATACCAAAATAATAACTCAAATACCTTATACATACTGTTATCTTATTATAAATTTGGTACAACTAGATTCATTATTCTATCCATCCTATGAATTACAAATTTATCATACATGCGTACATATGACTTACAACCTCCACGTCTTAATGTAGTTTGTTATTCAACACTTCATCGTTTGGATGGTTATAAAAATGAATATAATTGATTTAAATATTAAATATAAAATTTTAATGATTCTTTATTTATGATATTTCATCCAATTAAATACTATTTCACAGTCAATAGAATGGTATTGTCGCTCATTTGTACGTACAGATTACTATCTCTATGAACACGATGAGATTCTTTCCCCATCATAACCATTCACAAATAATTTTCATTTTATGATAATTTTTTTTAAGAATATAATATCATTTTGGATATGAATCGAATGCATCCTATCTATAAAAAACATTACTTAAAAAACAAAATATTTAAATGATAACGAATCAGTTAACAACTAAAACAATGATACTACTAAAATATCATTAACAAGGTAATATGAGAAGATCATATTTGAATCATATTTATGTATGTGGTTATTGAATAATTGAATAAAAATTATTTAAACATTATACAAGAGGTTAACGTACCCTCTACTAAATAAATGTACAAGGTATTGGATTTTCATATTACTTCTTATTCCTGTGAGATTAATGTTATATTGCTACTATTTCATTTTTATGGTGTATGTACTATGAATGATTTTATTCTTTGTGTAATATTTTTTAATTTATGGGTACATCCATCTCCTTTTTATGATACTTATTTAATGGGGTTTATGTTTCATAAGTTACTAAATTGGTAAGTGAATTTATAATTTCTATTTTCACTCATTGGGTTTTACATAATTTTCATTTATTATTTAACTCCAAGATTATATGTGAAAATCACTATTTATTTTTTTATGTATTAATTTACACTCTACATTGTGTGTACGTAACTTTTATAAAACTAATCCCACCATTGATAAATTCTCAAGTCATCTATGTAGAGTTGATACGAGTAATCATAACTTAATTTTCATTTATTGAGTTAAACCTCCAAGTCATTCGTGTTGTTTTTACAAGAATTTGTGTCAATGTCCTCTGATTTATTTACAAAAATATTCAATCATATTAAGTGTATTTATATTTTTCACACATTATTATGTCATTTATTTATCGTTAGCTTAAGGATATGGCCTTTATAAGGGATTTCATTACAATTTACATTCCATTGAGACTTCTTTTTTGTTATGGGCCAATTCACTTTTGTACGGTGTATATTCTGTACATTGACATAGCATATCATGAATCCCATTATTCTCATGATATTATGAGGTTTTTATTACCTCAATTAATTTTAATTAAGAATCTCTCTTTTGGTTAGAAACTCGAAATAAAATATCATTTTAAATGTTTTAAAGATTTATTCTTCTAAATCATTTTCATTAATGTACATGTTTTAAAAATGTGTTTAAGGATATAATTATATGGATGTGAATGTTTTAAAATTAAAATTCCTTTTAAAATTTTCAATGTTGTATGGGACACTTTGAATCAAACATCTATTTTTAACATCATCAGTATAAAAATTAAGACTTTTAAATTTTTTCCTGAAAAATGAAATATTTCTCTGAAATAGTTTTACATATTTTTTTCTTCTATTTTAATATCCTTCATTATTATTTATTGAGGTTGATTTATTTTAATAAAATCATCCATATAGTATTTAATGAATTATGATTGATTTTTTATGTCCTATTTTTAAACTATTAATGGTTTTGTGGTTAAAATATTAACATTTTTTATGCTAGTTTTAATACGAATGTTTATGTTATGTTTCAAACTTTTCATATGAGCAATGCGTTGAACATAGTAATTGATGGGTAGATCCCGCTATATCACCTCGATGCATCTATATGTCAAATGAGAAAGTTTAGTTTCTTGGCACAAGGCCTGGCCAAAATCTTATTTGTAGTCTTGGAACAAGGCATTGACTATGTGGCTATGATATTTAGCATTATTCATTCCATCATTATGAAATTAGATATTTATATTACATGTGATTATTTAACTAGTAGAATATCCACATTAATAATTAAATAGAATTATTTTTTTATCTTTTCCATATTATGCCGATGTTTATGTCTAAATGGTTTCTGTTTTACTGTTATAGGTTGCCTTAATGTTTTATGTTTTCTTATTATAGTTTCTTCTATATTTTTATCCTTACTAAGAATATGATCTCACCCCTTTCTTATGTTATATTTTTCCTAGGATGTGAATAAGTATGTTATTATTGACTAGCAGTAATAGGCTATGGGATATGAGTGTTTTCAAAGGAGAAACAATGTTGTATTTTTTTCCACTTTATAATGTAATGTAAAATGTATGTATGCATATAGTACCTATAGGGCTACTAAAAAAATCTGTCATTCGAGACATGATCTCTTGTGATCATTCCAATGTTATGTAATAATGCACCAACTCAAGGTTACTGGGGTCGGGGCATTACAAGGGAGGCTAAAGGGTGGATTGGAGGATGAATGTGGTCCCAGACAATCTCCGGATTGTAGAATGATTTCATTGATAGTTTACTGGGAATATGACATGCTTGATTCCATCCTTCTGAGTGCCTCATCATAGGAGGGATTTTCTATACTTGATTCAGCTGGGGGAGGACCTTCTTGTTTGTATGATATGTCACTATGGGGAGGACCTCTGAAGTTGGCACTACCATGGTGAGGACTACCACCTCGACTTGATGTCCGACTGCTAGAAATAATTTTGTTGTGCATACCATGGGGAGGCCTTCAATGTGGTCTATAGAAATAGGAGTACAGTCTTTCGTTTCAAGGCCATTGCGGGGGGGGGGGGGGGGGGGTCGCAATGGATATCTTAGTTGTGAGGATAATGATCATGGTTTAACGTTTGACATGCATCTTGGGGAGGCCCTTCAGAACACACTAATACATCGGGAAGACCTTCTTTTTTCTTAAGGCCATTGCAGGGAGGACCTTCTAAATAAAGACCATGATGGCTAGGACTACAGTCATAGTTGCCTTTCTAGAGACGACTAATATCAAAATATTTCTATGGAGAATATCTATGGGAAACACCCTAGGTAGGGCCTTCATAATATACCACAATGAGGGGAGGGGCTTCACTTTTCCGGATGTCTCTGTACGGAGGACCTCCGCTATTAAATTTCTGAGGACGACCACCACAATATGATGTCTTGTTTCATGAAATATCATTTCAACGTAATCCCTGGGGAGGACCTTTAGGGTAGGCCACAACAAGGGGAGGAACTTCATGTAAGGATGAGACATCCCAACGAGGAGGACCATTGAAGGTGAGACTATGATGGTGAGGACTACCATCATAATCTGTGGCCCACTATACAGAGAGTGTTTGCAAAGTATACCTGGGGGAGGACCAACAAGGCGGACCAAACTCAAGTGAAGGACCTTCTTGCTACTCGATCTTTTGGTCAGGTAGCTGGATTCCGTTAGTTGAATTGGAAGTTTAACTCTCTTGATAAATAATAATATTCCCATGAGGGACACCCTCATGGGTGCTCTAGGGAGGATCTTCAGAGATACTGGTAGCGACATTGCGAGGAGGACCATTCAACATCTACTACCACTCCCATAGTTTGTTAGTGGGTAGGCAGGGTCTCGAACCATGAAGACATGTTTGGAGGCATTGAAAACCCCATCTTCCAGTAGAGTAGAGTCACAGAACCCTCTTTATTTTTTGGTTTCCCTCGATGCATTCGGGGCGCTCTCTTGCGGGCAGTATGGACTATCTTATATTGATAACAGCTGTCACCTCTATGAACCTATAAAATTGGGTCTTGTGATGCTGCTGGGATATGTTGAAAAAAATATTGAGTTTTGGAATAGATATATGACTGCCATGGAACATCCAGAATGATGGACGGGTGTCCCCCATTTGGAACGAGTGAGTATGCTTGATCTGGTTACCCTTGTATCGCAGGATATAGCTGAAGACCCTCCTGGGTGGAAGTAGAGATGCAGATCTACTCCATGGTGCCTATATTTATTCTTAGATGAGTCGCCTCAATTGGAGAGATAGGCTCATGGGGCAATGTCCTTTTAGTTTTCGACGAGATAATTACAATCTAAAAAGTTAACAAGATATGATCTGGGATCGAAACCTGATTCTTCATCATTTCCATGATATGTGGAGAGAAATAATTTCTTGGAAAGGGTATGAGGTCCCATTCCGATTTCAGAGTAGGAATGTACTGCTCTGGCCCTCCAGTGGTTAGTGGATACTGACGATTATCCTCTTTCGGGGCAGGTAATGACTCTGCCCCTATAATGGGATATGCCTCCATTGGCGGCCACATCGGATTGACTGACACTACATGCATCCACATAGAGATTCCCCAACACATAATGGTCTCCCACTCTATTGATTCAGTGGTCTCTATTGGCAGGGATATAATCCCTCCTATTGATCACCACCATATCGTGATGGTAGGCATCAATAGCATCTGCGAGGAGCTAGTCTGCTAGGCGTCAGATTTCCACCACGTCTATTTTATAGGCATCATGATCCTAGGAAGATGGATGCAACTACTAGGTAGGATCCAACCTGTAAAGGTGATGATCTTTACGAGGATCTGTAGTGATGTGTGCAAGCTCATAGGTTGCTGCCATATCTGGATAGTGGGCTTTGGAACAACAGAAAGATGGAAGGTCATGCCCATGATATGTCTATGTGTCTGAGTTGCGGAGTTCTTCCTCAAGAAAGAAGGTGATTAACTATTCCTAGTTGTATGTTTACCGCCATAGGTGGGCGGTCAGAGGGGCCAGAGATTAGGGAGTGTGGGCATAGATCCTCGGGTTGGTATCCTCTTCAAGGTGAGGATACATGGTCACAATGTAGTTGCAGTGAAGTCTTGTCGTGGGGGGCTTGGAGTGGAAACCCTTTCTGGTTAGGATGAAGTCATCAGCATCGACCTCATCCACTTCCCTAAGATAGGGTCGGTACTCATTGTCTCATTCTAGGGACGGGCTCCCGAAATGGTTCGAGACAGTTACAAGGGCCGCCTGAATCATCTTCGTCGGTCGCAGCTGGGAAAACGGCCGATGGGACTTAATAGAATGGAGGGTGTACATAGAGGCCTCCATAGTCATGAGTGTGTCGTTCAGGTGGTACTCTCAGATTAGTGCATCTGATGCCTATATTTGAAGACGCTGGGTAGGCTACGGGGTCCTCTGCCAAGTGAGAGAACATGTCTTTACATTGATCATTGCTTGTGTCTGTAAATTCCATTGAGATGTCATTGGATTAAAGGAAGATATTCTATGTACCTGTAAAAAAATTTGAATGTAAAAATAAAAAAACCTTCAACGTAGAATCACAAAGTCCCATGCATAATTAATGACCTTTCTTGGCCCCCTTTTTCTCTCAGGGAAGGGGGTGGGATGTAGGAATATTTCACCACATCGGTTGAAGGCAGAAGACCGAGAAATTTTTTTTTGTTAGAGAATGAAAAAGATGGACCTTTGGATATTAATCATCCATGTATTGTTATAAAGAATTTTAGATTGGGGTAAATCTATCATGCTGGATAACGATTCACATTAGGGTCACCATTTTTATTTCTCGGAGAAGGGGACGTTATCCGTTCGCAAGTCTGATTAAACATTGTCAATGTTGATTAATAATTTCAATCGGGTTCCCCATCATTGTGACTTCTTCTAGACTCAAACAAGTTTATTAAAAGAACAAGAAATGACTAATGGTTCATGTATCCAATGACCATGGACCTATTTTCTGAATGCAAGCACTCGTTGGATGATATGTCCAACGACACTTAAGGACTCACGTTGGTCGAGATGGTGGAAATTCGTGTTCATAAAACCCATTTAGGGGGATTTATTTCCTATTATAGGACCCTATTAATGATTTACGATGTGTTTATATGTTCTTTATTCTATTGTTTATCCCCAGAAATTGTATCCACAGATTACCCCTTGGTTGTAAGTCATAGGTATACATAGTGATCCAGAACCATATACATCTGAGTTTTACCATCCCTGGATGGATTGGAGATTCTGGGGAAGTTGGATTTTTTTTCAAAAAACACTGGCCTAGGGCATTATAATTAGGGTCTCTAGAGTTTATTGTCATCCATGATGGACAGAGACTGACTTGAGCGTCTAGATCGTACCCAGAATACAGGCTTCCTATGTATCCTCATGACAGGAATTGAATTCCATGTAGTTCGGTGACCCTTAACATGACACATCACCTTTTAATATCATGTTACAAGGACCCATCCATAAAGTTTAATTTCATGTGGAAATGACATCTTAGTGATAGGTTCCAAGTCAATCATGGTGCGAGACTTATACTGAAGCATCCCAGAGGACCCAGGGGAAATTATTTCCTTGGACCCAGTATGGTCCGACTAGGGGAAAGAGGACACAGTCCGATTAGGATATATGGGTAGGGTTTCGACCACTAGAGGGGTTTCTTACATAACCAAGTTGGTTGAGAATAAAAGTGTACTTAGTTCTGGAAGGCCAGGTCCTATACGTAATAGTTTCCTATCGAGGGCAGCCCACTTTGGGGTATGGTCGAGGCTTATATGTTGTTTGTCACCTGAGATGGGGTGGAACCATAGGGAGGTGGACTAGGTACCCTTCATAGGAAACATGGATAAAAACCCTTGTAGTTCGTTCATGATTATGCATTGAATCATACCATCCGACGAGAACATAATTTGGTGGACCATTTTTGGAATGGGCACCCTTTTGATTCGAGACTTCTGGCAGGCATCCTACATATCATGATTTGGACAGGAATCTGAGTTCATGTTGTTCAGAAATGTGGTTGTTTCATAATCCGTACAAAAATCTAATCCCATTTGAGTAATGATCGATGTGAGAAACAAGAGGATGTGAAATATTGTACAATGCACATACCTCTTTCCCTGGTGTCGGGGGAGGGAGATCTTGTGATGAAAGTGGCCGGGGAGACTGTGGGAAAGGGCGCCGAATAATAAACCTTCCCAAATGAAATGGGAATGACTATATCCATCGGATGAAGATGGTGTGGAGATTAATCTAGGAGGGATTCCCCGATACTCTCTTCAGGGAGGGGTAATTGCTCACCATTGGTGCTCATTGAATGAAAAATAGGGCGAGATCCATCAATCCGGAAGAGTGGAGAGGCAGAAAGGGGCTCTCGGGCTCAGACTCTTCACTACCATGGGTATTTGATCCGAGGAATTCTATGGATGTCAAATCAAGGGATGAGGTAAACCCTTTTCCCCTGGCTACCATGGGCATGTGAACTCAGGAGGGCGTGATAATGGGCCCAAAGGATAAAATATGCTGATCTGGTAGAATTAGGAGATGCCTTGGCTTGGTGTCTATGGATAGGCTTTCGAGGGGATTCTGGAGGGTTGGACTGAATAGGAAGGGCCTTATATGACTCGGGGGGGGGGAATGAAACACCAATGTTCTTGATGGGCCATATATCCATATGAGGAGTGGCACCCCTCGCATATATAGGTGCTACATGGATGGAGAGGTCATCCATGTACCAGTGTGGTATACAGACTGAGGGGCATCCCACGTACCAGAGAGGTATGCAGCTTCAGGTTTTGTCCGCATACCAAATTGATACACATCGCTAGAGTCAGGATGAGCGGCGATGTTTGGGACCAATTCCAGTTAGGGCTTCACCCATGTAGGAGGGTTCTAGGTGGAACGATGGATCGACGATGGGGCATTAGATCCCTAGTTCGCTGTGAGTGTTTCTGTACATGGGGCATGATTCGTATTTTACAAATTTTAGGTTCGATGTTTGTAAATTTACTTATGGATTATTCAGTTCTTAACAATTTGTCCCCATTTTATACATATATGCTGGTTTTCAAAAGGAAAATTTAGTTTTGTGAAATCATAAGCTCCAGGAAGCCTCTTCCATATCCAAAAAGCCGATCTGCAAGAACAAATCCTCAATCTGTTGATACCTTTCTTCTCCCCCTTGGTGTAATTTTATAGAGGGTTGAAAGGGTTGTATCTATAGTCATGCACCACATTTTGAGGATTCCCATGACAAAAATATCTGCCTATGAGATGACTTAGTCAACCCATGGTTTATGGGGTATGTTGAATGCACCTAACCCCCAAACCAACTCGGTTAATGGGGTGTTTTGCGGCTGAACAGGGATCCTTATACGTTTTGTAGATGACAAAGTTTGTGGTAGGAGGTCAATCTTCCTGGTTGGTGGTTGGACATTTAGTTTTCACCCACGTAATAGATCCACCTCTATTTCAGAAATGACAATTTCCACGTTGGTGGGGGGACCAATTGTGTACCATTGATGATGAACTGGTATACATATTGGTTAATACCATCACCATTTCTTAGAAACATTCTTCATATCATTCCCAAATTATTGATGAAGATTGGGTAGATTCTTCCCCTGATTTAAGGGACTACCATTCTTCCATTCTACGGATTTTTTAGGACCCTAAAATATCCTTGATGAGTCATGATGGTGATAAATTTTATTCATTCATGGTATGCTCAAAGAAAAATTACCTTCACATTATCAGTAAGAAAATAAAAAGTAATAAATTAATAAAATTATTATATGATAAATTTTATACCTTTTATTAATAATAAATAATTGATGAAAATTATTTTAAAAATTAACAACATAATATTAAAATATTCCTTGAAATATTTTTATAAAACCACGATATGGAAGAAAAAACATTTCAAATGAAAATGAAAATAATGTTGGGTCTTTCATAAAAGCTTTATTTCAGTATATAAATTTATTAAAGAGAAGTAAATGTAATGAAAAAAATGGTATTCTCTAAAAGTAATCATATTAAATTAAAATTCATGTGACTATTGATATATATGACAAAAAAAATTCATATAAAACCTAATCATAAAAAAATCCCTATAAATAATGAGATTTAAACAAAAGTCTCATACACAAAGATTGACTTTTTCAAGAATTTAGGGAAAATCTATTATAATAAAATAATGTTTATTATATTTATACTCTGTTTTTAAATATGTAAATATGATTCATTTATATCATTTCAACAACAATTTATTAATAATTCCTTATTAACATCACTTCTGGTTGTTGATTGTTTCATTTTTCGTGAGTTTTTTTGTTCGAATTCATCAATCCTTATAATATTATTATGGTTTTTTTATCTAAATGTTTTTAATAATTATTTAAATATCATATATATTAATTAAAAACATGTTTTTTATCTATAAAATGTATAGATAGAAAAATTAATTTCACTATTCCTGGAAATGTTAGGTTGCACGTATGCATGAACCCTGTTTTCTATTTTCAACAGATAGAATAAAAGAAATTTAAATCATAATTCATAATTTAAGAATAATTATGATATCACTAATATAATATATATTAATAAAATATAACCATATTATGATATATGAATATAGAAATGAAAAATAAATCGTGTCACTTTTGGAGGTGGTTGTCCACAAAAACGCACACACGATGTTATATTTTTTCAAAAAAATTTATGGTTATAAGGTACATGAGATATTATAATTATTGAGGAATAATTATTTCTAAAATATAATATATCAAATTTAAAACAATATATATATCCATCCATGAAATACAGGGATAAAGAATGAATTATATTACTACTTGGAGGCGGTAGTCCACACGTACACAAGAGCGATACTTTGAATTCCCATTTGATTGAATAGTGGTTGGAAAAAGGTGTCTTCATGATCATAATAAAGGTTAATATATTTAATATACTTATGTAATTATTTTATAATTAAAAAAATATCTTTCTTATTGGTAGAATAATAATGAAATGGAAAGAGGTTGAGTAAGATGGATACATATCCTTCAGTTGGCTGCCTAAAGATCCTTTCTTAATGACCCATAAAATAAAATTTGAATATTAAAATAACATATAATTCGTGTGTGTGGAATTTTATAATAAAATATTTCAATTTTTAGTCGATCTAGAAGGCTCAAAGTAGTGTAATTATATGAAATTAGGGTTTCCTTCTATTAGTGTATATATGACACACTTAGAATGTTTTAAAAGATTAAAATTTAATAAATTAAATATTAATGAAAATGATTCCAAATTGAAATAGGATAAAAGGTGGTATATTTTCAGATAAAATAATTGATATGAAATATGATTTATAATGTTTTAATTGGAAAACATAGTCTCATCTATTTTTTTAACACCCGGTAAACCCTTTTAACAATTATCATAAGGATTTTGTTTTACTATTTTTAATGTAAATTATGAAAACAATTTAGTTTCAGATATTTAAAAATATTTCAAATTATGATTCCAAATATTTAATCCTTTTATTAAAATTATGTTCATGTAATTATCATAAATTAATTGAAAATAAAACTGTAAAACTCGATCAAAAAACTTTTCCACACTTTTTTCAGAAAGAAAAAATGATTTTATACCAAAATACAACGTAAATTTAATTTTAATGAAATAAATTAGATTTATAATAATTAAAATGAACCAATTTTAAATGTAAAACCATTTTTAAACAAAATTCACCTTTATAAATTCTTTACATTAAAAGACAAATATCTATAAAAATGAGTATTTATAACTATTCATCGAAAAATAAATCATTTCAGAAAAGTCTCAAAAATCACAATAAGATAATTTTTACAAGAAGATTTATAATATGTAACAAATTTTATCAAATAAATTTTTTTACATGATAACAATTATTTATATTATTTTCACATAAAAAATAATAAAAATTATTTTTGAGAAACAAATGCATGTTATAAGCATTTAAAAACATTAATAAAAAATGAATACATATTTTTCAATCTATTAAATTTATATAATATATTTATATTTACTTTTAAGACATATTTATTCATATTGATAATAAAATTTACCATCATTGTTTTAATAGAATACTATTTTTAAATTTGTTTTGACTCAATGTTGTGTGTATCACAAGCTATCAAAAATAAAATTGTTTAAAAAATTATATATCAAAAAATCTAGAGGAAATATTGGAGGAATAAATTTGTTGTATTATGATGAATTAGTAACTATAAAAAATTAATAACTCATTCACTAGGTAACATATTATTTTATTTATGATCACTAGAGGTTTTCCCTTGATGGATACATAAGGAAATAATCACCATGAAGTGATGTTCACTGAATCCATGTGATTTTTTCAAAATGATTATATATTCTTGAATCTATATTGTTACTTTTCCCTTAACTTATCGAGAAAATATCATTTCATGGTATGTATGATATTATTAATTAAGCATTTAGTGATTTATTCAACCCATCGATACACCATGGAGGATGAATTCCTTAAGAAGCCTCTATATAATTTTCATCATACCACTCTGATACAGATAATAAATGAGGCTCAACTAGTGATAGGAACACAATAACATTAATATTTTCTTTATATATGGTATAAATTTAATAAATTCCACATCATTTTATTTTGATTCCAAATTTATTTATCAACCTTGAATGAGTTTCATTCAATCTTAATTAACCAATCACTCTTACATACTTAATATATGTTTCTATTTTAATATTCATTTTCTATTATCATAAAAATATGACTATAATAATCATTACTGATAAAATTATACTATGAATGATTATGAATTCCTATTTTTTAAATTAATTATAGGTTTAGTGAGTGTACAATATGTTTATCTATAGATAATTACTATCATAATCCTCCTTCCTAAATAATTATTATGAATTTTAGTATTATTCCTATGGAAATTTTTGGATAGAACTATTTCCTTGAATTCTGGATGTTGAGATCAATCTATATAAAAAATTAATTGCTGAGATGATCATTTTAGGAAATCAATAATTTTCTCAATACTATTCCAAATCTCTAATACTCATTTGTTATCCCCTCTATATTGATTTTACGAATGAATACATAATGATGAAGGATCCTATGGTGTCATGAAAAAACATTAATAGGTGGTACGATCACTTATGATTGTTAATATTTTTATGATATTTATATGAATATAGTCACTTACAATTCGAATATTTTAAATAATAAAGTGATTATAAATATATGATGTTTAAAATTGAATATAAATTAAATTAAAGTAGAGAAAATATTATCCATATAAACATGATAGAATTTTTTTTTATATTTTTCATTATTTAAATATTATTCCTAAACAATAATATCATGAAAATTATTTACAAAAATATCTGAACTACTCTTTTACTTTCGTATTTTGGAACAAAACAATAAGCTCCCAATGGGAATCACACATCCCAACTGAATTTTTCAACTCCATACTTCAAAGAGAATGTGAATACTTATAAATTTGATCATGTAAATAATAAATGTGGTTGATTCCATGGAAAATAATTTTTATGAGGTAACCATAATCCAAATCAGATGTGGAAATGGATAACCGAAAAGTGTGGAAACATAAATAACATAATCCAAGAAATATAAAATAACTAAAGAGAATTATTTCTATGTGGTATTAAGGTATTTAGGTCACATAATTGTAGTACATCAAATAATCTTGTGATAATTATGAAAGATCAATCAAAGGTAATGAAATGAGTATTAAAGGAAGATTTTATATCTTGACCATAATGTGTGATGAAAAAATAGGAAATTATATATATATAATTTTTTATAAAACTGTATGTTATTGAGAATATAGATAATGTATACATTTTCAAGATGGTTATACACTATGGTATTAAAATTTTTATTAAGAAATTAAATTGTTCATATTTTTTGTTTTTTTATTTCTTATATATTTTTATTATTTACATTTTAATTGAAATGGATGTTATAAATTACTTTGTTGATAATAAATATTATGATAAAGATATCTGTGTCATTTATATTTCTATGAAAAAACAATTCTCAAATACAAGAAAAGTTTTATCAAAAATAACATGGTGATAAATATAAAAGTATATTAAAAGGTAGTGTAAAATTAATTCAAGGCTCTATAAGAGAAAAAAATCACCATGAAGGTATATAGATATTGATAAATATTTTTTTATTCTAAAAATGCCTCATAAAAATAATTATGCTTTAAATATATTTTTTAAAATGGATATCACATCAAGAAAATGGATGAATGTGGTTTTAAATACCTCTATATATTAATCATTAATTATGATAACAAGTTTATTAAAGATAAAATTTCACAATTCCCTCGAAATTTTAATATGTAAATAAATGTAGAATCTATTAAAATATGGTAAACTTGAATTTTACTAACCATGATACATTTATTTTATATCATTAACTATTATTTCTTTTATTATCACTAACAATGAAAATAATTAAATATACATGCGGTCAAACAATAGTTGATAAAATGGTTCTTACATTTAAAAATTTCTGAAATTCTAATTATTCTTAATCAAATATTTTTATAAGACCATACCAATTTAAAAGTGGGATTAATCCCCTATAATCTGAAAAATAATTCATGGTGATATATGTGGTCCTATTAATCCAGTATGTATTTTATGAACTTTATTAATGTTTTAATATTATGGTATCATGTGTGCTTATTGCAAACTAACAATCTTACTTTTGAAAAATGCAGGAACAAATGATAGATAGAAAGGAGTAATTATCAAATTATTTAATGGTGAATATTATTGTTCATACAGATGGAGAATATACATCATTTTATTTTAATAATTATTTTATGTTTATTGTAATAAGTTTTGAATATATTATACCTCATGTTCAAATTGAAAAATCTATACTTAAATTATTTATAATGTGATTAAAAACTAATACCTGAACAACTTCTTATGAATAATAATTACATATTTTATCCCAGGGGTGTGAAAATTCGTTTACTAAATAACCAATTAAATTAAAACAATTAATCCATCATGAATATTCCTCTAGAAAAATATCTTGTGGTCCTGAACCAAATATTTCGCATTTTACAATAGTTTGTTTCTCCATATATGTTTCACTAGAACCCCTTTAATGAGTTAAAATGGGAACCTAAATAATATTACGAATTTATGTTGTATTTCAATATCCATTTATTATATGGTATCATTATATAGTAATATGAGATATATTTACAAGAGTATTGTACCTATGTCTTTTTGAAAAAAAATCCCCCCGTTGATTTGGGAAAAATAATTGACATAAATATGAAATATCATGGGAATAAATTCATTATTACATCTTAACCCTGATATAAATATCTCTATTCATGAAGTTAAAAATAACATTAATTATAAAAAGCTTCCAAATAAATCACTTAATTTATTCAATGATTTAAAAATGGTTGAAAATCATACATACTTGTTGCAAGTGGTGAGTCAGAATTGATATCGTAAAAATATAATATGATAGTGCTATCAACAATGATTATAATCCCAGTATAAGGCCTAGAAGATCACTTGGTTCAAAAGATATAAAATAACCAAATAATGGAAAAACTCTTGTTTTTGAATGAAATAATTAAACTTGTGTAAAATTGAAATTTATTTTTTTAGAAGATTCCTAAAGATAAAACATATTTTAACTACATGATCATTATCAAGAATAAATAAATATAAATTTTACTAACACTTTACTATGTAATAATCTGGTGGATACCATTTTGGATAACATATTATTATACATTTGAATAATAAATACTATTTATTAGGAAAATTATGTTAAAATAACTAATGAATATCATTATAGACTAGATTATGATGTATGAAAATTTAAAACCCAATTTGGTTTTGACTCACAACCAAAACATGAGATTGTGTGGTAAGTATTGAAAAACTATTAAGGGAGTAAACCTATTGGCCAAAAATTAATATTTATGAGAAAGGGAAATTGTATCAAAAAATTTATGAGATAAAAATTATTATTAGTTACTCAAGATTTCACACAAAGGCCCTAGATTCATCATGATGAAACATATTATCAACTAACAGATTTTATATACCTTCAATATCTCATGGAATATTTTATTCATTGATATTTTGAATTATACTTGATGTTTGTTTTTGTTGTGTACCAATGTGATAATATTGATAAAAATGTTTATATGATAATCCCACAACTATTGAAAATTTCAAAATCATCTTTTGGATATTTATATCATTATTTCATTAAGTTTATAATTCATTATATGACCTATAAATGTTACGACATATGTGGTATGAAAATATAAGTGAGTATTAATTGAAACATGGTTATAAATTTTTTTCATTTTATCCTTGTGTTATCATTTCAGAAAAGTGGATATTAATTTATTATCTTTGTAGTATATTTTTTGATTTTAATATTACTGTAACTCAATATTCACATTAAAATGTATTAAAATATTTAAATAATTATTTTATAATGGAATTTTTTTGAAAGAACAATTTCTACTATGGATTATAAATTAAACATCTTGTTAGTGAAATATTTTTCCATTAATCTCTATATTATATACAATTTCTATAAAGGAATTATATATAAAAATCACATATATTTATTCCACCAATATTTTTGTTATCTCTTGATCAAGATAAGGATATGTTTAGACTATGAGATGATAATATAAAACATGTTATTCCAGAAGTATCATATTTGAGTGTTGTAGGAGAAGTAGTGTGCCTAAGAAATATTATAAGGTTTGGTATATATTTTTATATGAATTTATTATATAGATAGTATTATTATCCTAATAATTGAAAATATTATGGTATAAAATGGGTATAAATATACCTTTAAATATCTATTATAATAGAAAAGGAACAATATAGGCCATCTCCCAATAAATCATTATATAATAAATTTCTAAAAAGAATAATTTTTTTTAATATTGGTTATGATAAACTTGGGGTAATCACTTATTTCTCATTTTTCATATCTTGAATAAAATATATTTAGATCATAAAATATGATATTATAACCCCAAAAACCAAAATATAAATATTCTTGTGTGAGGATAACTTATAGTGTTTAATTATAAACATAAAATGATTCACTATTTACCACTCATGGTTGAGTGATTTGCGACTAACTTCATTACAAATATTCATTAAGAAAAAACACTATGAACTCAATGTGCTTTCTAGGTTTGTGTACATTATTTTATAAATATACTATGAAAAATATGTAAAAACTCTTAGTTTATATCATGTGAGATTAATCTACTTATATGAAAAATATATGAAACAACCATTAAAGGGGGAATAATAAAAGGTTAATTGTTTTTGAATCATCAAATGAATGGGTACCCCTATAATATTATCATTTTAGTGTGAGTGTGACATAAAAAAATTGATGAAATAAAAAGAAATGGAAAATTAAAAACAATATATAAACCATGAATTATAAATAATATTCAATAATATAAATAATAAAAATGACATTATGTTCCTCTTAGAGTGACCATAATGTGATTAGAACTCTATCAAAGTGGAAGGATTAAAATTATTTGTAGTAGAAAATCCCAATAACACTAAAATAATCCTTTAGTATAACACACCCAAACAATTATGATATTATATATTCTGTTAAAATTATAATAATAATAAGTATAAAAATCAATTAACTTGTTGTGTATACAACCATCCACTTTTATCAATCATTATGAAATAATTCTTCCAGAAATCTAGAATTGAAGTTGAGATTTTATATTTTATTTTGTGGGGTTATATTTATTTCCATTGTATTTAAAATTTCTATTAAATAATACAAATTAAAGTTATTTGGCCCATTTTATGGCCCATTTATCTCATGTTGGTCCAATCCAGGTCACAAAACATTTCTTCACATAGTTCACCTCAATTGGACCTTTTTGGCATAGATATAAATCATGTTCTCATGAAGAAACTTTTTCGGAATTAATAATTTATCCTATAAAATATAATTTCCCAATTCATATCAGTATAAATACTTTTATAATAAATATATCGACATGATATCTAATTGGTTACATAGTGATGTATTTCAATTGTTGTGATATAGTCTCAAAATATAGTTATCATGAAAGCATATGTATTAAAAAGAAGTGTTAAATATTTAACCACATTATGTATTAAAATATTTAATTCCCTATATAAAAATAGATTATCTTTCCAAAAGATAAATAATAATAGTAATTTTTCCCATTTTTTATTCATTTTCAAATAATAAAGAGAAAATCCATGTAGAGTTAAAAATGATTTAATAATTAGTTACTAAAACCTATAAATATCTATTATAATTTATAGGAGAGAAAATAGATTATATATCACTATATGATCACACACCGAAATAAAAATGATTTCATTCAAACGAAAATCTATATTTGAACAACATTACACAACTATATCAAAGATGAGTAAATTTATAATATTGTTTTCAAAATTAATGTCATCTTGTCTCATTTATGAAATAAATTTTACTTTAGTTTTTGTTCTCCAATATTCACATTCATTAAATTTAATTTAGTCACCTATGAACTATGTCACAAACTACCTTCCATGGAATTTAGATAACTAATCTGTGAAGTGTAAAATATATTAAATGATTGATAAACTCAAAATCAAATAATTTACACTGAGGGTTTTTTAAATCATAACTTCTTCACTGAATAGATAAATAATAATGATACCATAATAGAAATTTTCATAGAGATAAATTTAGTTTTATGGTTGGTGGGTTTAATGTGAAAAATAAAAGGTATCAAAGGTGATGGGTTTATTTAGAACCTAAAAAAATTAGTCATTCAAATGTAATTATAAGTTAACACACAAATAAACTTTCTAAATGAATCATAAATTTAATTTTCTTTCTCAAAAATATAGTCTTCCAATCATAACATTTAAAATATAATAAAATAATATTCCTCGTAATTTTGGTGAATATTTCCTATATAATTTATAATTTATTTGTATACATTTTCAAGTGAGAATATGAGTTTATGAATATATATATATATATATATATATATATATTGGACCTTCCCCCAAATGATTACTCCACCCCACACATCCATATAGTTTAACCAATTAGAAATTTGTAAAATAAAGTATCCCAATTAAATATAATAATTTTTAAAAATGTGATCTAAGATCATGAATTATATACATGAGTGAGAATGTGTAAGGAAATTGAGATTAAAATTTGACTACATATAAGGTTCTTTATGGATAGAATGTGATTAATAAGGTTAATTTTAAAGGTAGGTCTCAAATGATAACAAAAGGTCAAAATATAAAATAAAAACTTGAACCAAATGTGCACATTTCATTATGATAAAAATCATTGACTGAAGATGAAACATTATTCAATATGAGGAAACTAATTATAGATAACTCAATAATGGATGATAGTTTAAAGAAGGCCAAAATGAGTGTTAAGGCACCTCTCAAGATTGGAAAATAAATATTGGTCATTTCTAATGAGGCATGGGTTTAGAAAATCATTCAAATATTATATATGTATTGAAAATAAAATTTCTATAAAAATATTCCAGATCAATAATTAGTTGAAACAATTTTTCAAAAAGCAAGGAAATCCCTCACATGTGATTGAAGTTTGTAAAATTAATTTTTATTTTCATTTTAATAAAAATGTTTATCCAAAATCACAATATAATGAAACACAAATGGAATCAAAAAAATATTATAAAAAAATATAAGATTCATTCCCCCCACCAAAAATATTCATGAACCACAATGTATGAAATTTGAATAAATAAACATGTAAATAATGTTTGGATCAAGGGATAACCTTCTATATGGTGACATAGGTGGAAACCATCAGCTGGTGTTCCTCCACTATATGATTTATAAAATATTTATATAACTGTGTAAGTCACTTCCCATTGACAACAATCCTTCATTTAATCCACTAATATAAAACATTTATTACAATAAAATGATTAACATGAGAAATAATATAAAAATCAAGACATCAGAAAAAAGGGTACCTAGAAGAATATTTAACCTAAAAGACTATATGATGACCCTTTCACTAATATGGAACTTACAATGATCCATCTTATCAACATGGTTATTATTTATCTTTTACTTTTCATATCCTAGATTTCCCATATAATTATATTGCTCTGGAGTCAAGAATTATTGCTTCCAGATATATTTTATTAAACAATAAAGGAAAAAATAGAGGAGTTACATGGGGGTTAACAAGGATGACTGTAAGAGTCACAACGTGCATTAGCTTCCACCAACTGAAGAAAAATTATCAGTGTCCCAATTAAACACGTTGAACAGAAAATCTCATTAGATCTATTGGAATGATAATTAGCAAACAAATTTTCCACTCTATAAACCTGAGTGAAAACCATACAATGCAACTCCACAAGCTCCTAGAGTGGAGCATCATCAAACTAATTATCATGTCGAACTAAACATCAAGTGTTCTCATATACGTAACATATAATTGTATAAAAATCATAAATATGAAATTTCATTTACTTGATAATATATGAGATATTCATATAGATTTATTTAATAGGCTAATATAATAGGTTATCTACTTCAAAGGGGAGATAAAAATTATTTTTATATAAAATCCTCTAGGGAGACAATCCTATGGGAGTTTTAAAAATGGTAAAATATTCCTAATGTAAACCATCCAAACATATATTCCAATATTTCCTATATTTTCATACCATTCTCATAATATTTTTAACTTACTAATATGAAATATTATCATTTATATTATTTTGTGGATGATATGTTGTGTAGAATTTATATAATAAACTATATCTACTGAGAAAGGTTTTCATGTTATGATTATAAAAATGGGATTCATGATCATTAATGATATTCCGTGAAAAACCAAACCTGCTAGAAATTTTTGATCTAAACATTTATAAAACCAATAAAGAGCCATTGGCCCAGATTTCATTTATCTAAAACTATTTAGATACATATTCAATATGTAATTAGATATAAAAAGGGAACATGAATTATGAATGGTCTCATGACGTTAATGGCTCAAAGATAAAATATCTCAAAAAATAATACACGTGTTAGGGTATTCGTCTAAGAGATATTTCCTATGAATTATCATCAATTACATTACTTATAAAACTGATCAGAATACCTATACAATGTAGGAAAATAATTTCTAGTGCCATGTGACACATGAGATGGATGTCGAGATCCAAAATGGACCCAACAATCAAGAGCAAAGATGAATCTCAAAGTAGATGTGAACTCATGTATGAGTCGTAATGTTGTTCTGATGGTTTGGAAATCCTACTACTGGGGATAGTTCCACATTTTCACTCATCAATGGTCTTTAATTCCCATATCGAACTCATTGAGAAGGAGAATCAATCATAGTAAGTAGGGCCTATCAGCGAGATTATTGTGGAGAAACCAATGTGTTGAATAATTATAAAACAAAATGAACTTTTATCTAATAAGATATGAAAACAATGTTTCCATGTAATATTCAATGCAAATAAGTTCATTTTAATTATTAGTGTGTTTTAATGGGAAAAGTGAAATGTTTTTGAAGAAAATGTGGTGACATGGTGAGGACTTTCAATATTTTATGAAAAAAAATAAAATTATATTGTTAGAGGAATATAATATGAACACAAATTTGAGATCCCACCTTGTTGGTTGGATAATGGGTGGGGATGTGAGAATCACTTTTAGTGAATTAAATTAACATATGAAATAACCATTATACACAAACTATAAATGATTTTATAATACGTGAATATTGGAATAATGACCTTAATAAATTATTTAATGAATTAGAGATAATTATTTTAATGGAAAAATAAATACCCAATATCAGAAATCCTTTTAGGCTATTATAGGGATAAAATTAATTAATATTTTTATTAATCAACTTGTAACCAATACTTATAGATGATATTCATAGGAAATGTTCCTCAATCTACTGCAAATGTATTTTCTCATTATTTAATACTATATTTTTTTTAAATTCTTCTATGAAAGATTTAATACTGGTGTGATAAATAAAAATTAATTTCGAACCCATAAATAGTGTAATCATACATGAAAAATGTCATTCATTATTGTAGGTATATAGTGAAAATATTATCGACAGAATGATGAAAGGTTCCAAGAGAATTGTGTATATCAAATTGAATCCTACTATTAGATAATTTACCATGAATATTGATAAATGTATTATTTTATTGATCCTTATAGGTTATATGGATTTAAAAATAATCCAAATATCCAAAACATTAATGAATAATGGGACTTACAAACCAATATTTTTAATATCAGGTCAATGAGAGTTAAAGGAAATTTTTTTTATTTCATGGATTGATTTAATTTTTGGATGTAAATATTTAAATAACAACTATTCTACACATGGGTCATAACCAATTAAATATTTCCACTTAAAAAATAACTACTATAATTCTATTATGAATGATTTACTCTAGGGGAACCCTTTTTCTTGGAGATATGGGATATATGATCCCATTAGAATATAATTTTACCACCTCCATTATTATCACTTCAAGGAGGGTAGATTTAGACAAAATTTAGTTTTCTTTATTTTATAGCCATATTATATAATGTTATGTGTTTCATGATAATATATTGGATAATTAGTATATTATTGGACAATGTCCATAAAATCAACATTTTATATACTATAAAAAGGTTAATACGTTTTATTTATTTATCTATGGATATGTTATTTTAAATTGTTACATGTAATTGATTATTATTCTCAAAACATTAATATAATAAATTATGGGGATGTGGTTTTAATTACTCCACTATTTTTTTTTAGATTCAGGGAATAGATTTTAGGGGTGTGTGGTCAAAGAAACTATTTATCTCTGGAATATTACACTCTATAGAAATAGAATAAAAAAATGAAATTTTTAGAATCATCGATGGTCATGAGTAACTTATACAAATAACAGACATAAACTAAAAAAAATTTAAATATTTTAAACTCATGAGATACAAATAACATAAATTGTAACCCAAAATATGATAGAGTGGATAAGTAAAATAATGCAGGTCAAGGAAATAATATTTCATTCAGGTGTCATTGGGGAGGAATTATATTGAGTAGATAATAAGGGAAGTGTAATCCTCAATTGATTGTTTTATTGGATTTTGATAATTTAAACTTACCTTTTATCTCCTAGATTTGATGGACACCATTATTTTTAGAATTATTATAAAAAAATTCACCATTTCTGTAAATAGACCCACATGTTTTAGTGGGGAATGTTATCGATTTAGGTATCTTCTATATCAATCATATTGATGTCTTTTGGGGAAGATGATATTCATCACTCACACATGGACATCCTAAAACACTCCAATTTTGTATATTGTGCATCCATTTTCATGATATACCATAATTCTTATTCATTGAACATCCATAACTTATACATAAACACACACACACACACACACACACATATATATATATATATATCATGTGGAATCATATTAATCAAAGAACCTAGATGAATAAATTCATCATACTAAAATGTATCTAATCTCCTATAATGTACTAAAAAAATTGTATTCATGAATTAGGTTGGTTTTTCTAGTTGTATCAGGGATGAAAAATTCGTTCCATGTTTAATTATATCATTCCACTTAAATCATAACCGGTTGTGGAAAATATAATTTTAATATTTTTCATAGTGAAGAGTTTTTTTGACTTTTTACAATAGATGAATTTTAACTTGTATCTTTTTTAAATTAACCGTAATAACATCATTAATTTCACTATCAAATGTTTTCTTGGGTTGAGAAATTATTTGACGAACTGAATGAAGAGTGATAGGATATGGGGACCCCTCAATGATAATCATCAAAACATTTTCATTTTTTATATTTACTGGTACCCTTTAGTGATTGGGAATAATATTTTTTAAGACAAGTACCGAAAATTAGATTCTGAAGTTTTGAAGGACTAATATCCTTGATACTATGGTATTAAATGATTTATATATTAAGAAAAACTATATGATTAAAAATATATTTGTATTTTAGTCATTAAAATCAATTTTTTAATTATCAAATAACCTTTTTCTAGTTGTAAACATGAGGCCCCATGTATTTCTATGTTGATTGTGTGGTCTGTTGAAACTATAAGTTTTTAAATGAAATGCACTTCACTATATCTAGGAGGATTAATTCATATTTTGGAAGAACAAGAGGGTAATTTTCTGGTAATGTAGGATAATTATTTGAACATTTTTCTTTATGATAAAACTTATATTCATGATTGATTTATTTTCCCCTTGCCGAAATATTGGTTGTGCATTATACCTTGGATTTAGGGCACTGATCATAAAATTGAGCAGTATCAACATAAATACCTCAAAACAAAGGAATAAATAGATACCATGAATTACCATGAAAATGATAAAATTGTATTATTAGTTTATTAATTTAATCAGGTTTATCTCATATCCTTTATTCTAAGGATTAATGTTTTAATTCATAGACTCTTTAATTTGATTTTATTGCCCATCACCGAAATATTTTCCATTTTGAGCCAATTTAACTATAATATAACCAATAGTTGTAGGATTTCATTCCACTAGAGAACCACCAAATCAAGCATCTATCATGATGTGATCTATAGGGACCATCCTCTTGTTTATGTGTTAAATTAATAGTTGTTCTATAATGTATTTTTGAGGGAAACTAGAACATAATTTTTTATAAAATTATTAATATTCATGAAGTGTATATAATTTTATTGTCCCAATGAAAAAAAATTTATATTATATATATACCATTTGGACAATAGGTAAATATTATCTATAAATAGTTTATTATTATCAGTCCATTTTTGACAGTGAACAAAATTAAAAAGTAACGACATGATGCCTTAGACAAGGCCATTGTGTATATTCAAATTCACCATAATGGAATAAGAGTAATTATACAATGATGAATTACATGTTTATACATGATATGTTATAATTTATAGGAACGAAACAAATTTTTCTCCAATAACTATCAGATTAGATTATTTATCATATTATGATGAATTTTAGATGTTAGAACATTATACACATTCATTTTAACATTAAAAAAATAAAAATCAATTAAATTAAACATATCAATTAGTTGATACTTTGGGGAATATTTTAAGAAATATATCATAAATATATGGCTGAAATATTAGTTTTTATCTTAATATATATATGTGGTTGTAAACCCCAAAAAAGGTAGTGTAATGAATTTTTATTTCTTAACTCTTCATAGATGAACAGTGTTAGATCCCATTATATATTATCATCCTATAAGGTTCAATAGAACAAGGATAAAAATTTGTTTTTTTTCATGAGTGTTGGGATATTAGTTCAACACATGGATACCCAATGAGGAAGGACCCCATTGGTTAATTATTACAATTAAATATTAAAAACATCTATAAATATAACATCTACTTGTTAAAGGTGATCTATCATTTGATCATTTTATATTTTTATTCCGAACATGTCAATAGATATTTATTGTTATATTCCACAATTTTTATAGATAATAGTAATCCCATAGAACGTCATTAGTTGAATCAAAACTAATATATAAAAGTTTGGATTGTTTATTGAATGAATGAAGAGATTGGATAAACAAATTTTCTTGGAACCACAATATGTCATAGTGAGAAATGGAAATTTTAGTTATGGAATTTAAAGGACATTTACATAAGGGTTATTAGAAATGGGTTTTTTTATTAATTTAATTAAAATATAGTACTATAAAACACACAAAAACAATTATAATATATTACATAAAAAATATAGTATTGTATTCATTTCCACAATACCTTGGATTGAATATCACTATGTTGTGGTGTCCATCACTTTGTGGATAGTCCGAAACATAGTTTGTTTCACTAATAAATATTTTATTAAAAATTCATGGAAAAAATGATTTACCTATTGAAAATTGATACACATAAGAATAATCTTTTTCATCAAAAAATACACAGAAAAATTGAATTATATTTATAAAATATATTTTCGTCTAAAATGATATATAAAAATGGAAACTTTTTCTTCAAAGAGTCTTGATTAATCTATAATGACTTGTACTCAAAATTTTATGTAATACTGGTATGAAGCTATCGATGGTTGGCCTATGCAGAATCTAGGGTGGGATAAACATAATAAAAAAAATTGGTGGATGTTACACGATTTAAATTTCATTTACATTGTTAAAATAAGGTGAAATACAACATTTTTTATATTTATTTATTAATAAGTCATAAAATAAATATAAATGTTTATATATGAAACATAATATAAAAATGTGTGATTTAAATTGCTTGTTTCACAAATAATTAAATTTTTATTATTTGAAAATAAAAGTGTTCATAAATGTAAAAAAATTATTAAAAATAAAGGATATTCTATTAAAACCATATAAATGATAATATAAAAGTTTTTATTGGATAAAGAGTGTTCTTCATGTATATGTCAAAATTATAACGTGTTTATAATTAATTTATGAAATATTCCAAAAATCGTATATTGTTTTAAAATTTATGAACTATTAGTTTATATATCATTATTCTATACCATATCCTCACACACACACACACATAAATATATATTATTATGAATTATGATGTATGATTTTTTTACATGTTTCAAACATCTTCTATTAATTTTTATAAATGAATTTTAATAGTTACATGCAAGGTATGACAATTGATTTAGTTTTATTTTACCATTAATTTTGATTGTATTAAGTTACGAGAATTTTGTAATGACATAATTATATAATATTTATATTAGGGAGTAGAATTATGATGTAATTTGGATATATATTATTAGAAATAGGGTTTCCCTTGAATGCTTTAGCTCACCAATGTGTGGGAGAATCATGACGGGGTTTTGGGTAAATTTAAGGTTTGGGGAGGGTTTTTGTTGTTCAAACTGAAATTTTAAATTAAATATCAAATTTAGGGTAATATTTAATATTTTTGGGTTTTAGTATGAATTTTGGTAAATTATATAATATATATTATTTATAAATAAAATATGTTACATTTGAATATTTACCAATGTATAACAACTTACATGATTTCAAAAATCATACATATTAGATTTTTTAAAAAGTATAAATTATTACACATTAGATAAAAATGGTACGCATTGATATTTTATAGTAAAAGAGCCTATGTATTGACATCTTTTGTATGTATAATAATGTTCATAATTGAAAATATATGATGATTTGTGAAAAAAATACTACGTATTTAAATACCATTCAAATTGATGTACTATTTAATATAAAAAATTATATATAAAGATTTTATTATGTTTCATAAAAAAATATTTTATGCATGTGAATTTTGTTAATGGAATAAATCTGATCCAAGATTTTATATATTATGTATCCCCAATATATATTTTATGTATCCTCAATACATCATTCTTTTAAAAAAATGCATGTATCCTTAGTTTTTTAAAAAATGTACATATTCTCAAGAGTATATTATCTATCATAGTGATGAATTTTCCATTGTATATTACTTGGTGATATATAATATATAACACATATCTTCTAAGGGATATTAATGATTTATCACTTTTTAAAAAAATTCACTAAACTACTCGAACTTACTCTCATGGTTTGAGTTAGAGTCAGCCCTTTGTCATTTCGTTTTATTTTGTCGAGGATGTCCTAAAATGAGTTTTTATGAATAAAATGGGGAAAAATAATTAATAAAACTATGATAATATTATATCTACTATGAACTAAATAAAAAATTCATTCCAATATTTTTAGAAATTTAAATTGAATTTTGTGATGAAAATCATCACATTTTTAAGGGTTATTAAATGTATTTTAATAAATTATAAAGAGGATCACCATAGAGAAATGGTACATAGTTTTGATCCATTTATCTTAAAATATTGATGTTCCTCCCTCATAAATATTTATTTTTTTTTTAAACCAGGATGACTAGAATGTCATTCCTTAAGTATAGTGGGTTCCATTTATCCGTACTCAGCCTATGGCTTTGAGAGATCATCTAAAATGATTCGGCCATGAGTTCCCTCACGATTTTATGGTCATATAAACCTCTATAAATCATCATTACTCATGTGTAGAATGTTTTCAAGGCTTCACATATCGGTAGGTATTTAAGAATTATCTTCTAAATATTCTATAAATTGTGTAATCAACATGATACTACATACACTATATAATTATTATGAATTATACTAAAAAATATAATTATTGTAAAAATGAAATAGAAATAGGAATTATATCACATGAATTGAATCCAATTCTATTTAATTTCATTTAATAAATAAATAATATTATATTTCTAATGAAAATATTTTTTCAACTGTGTCATATGATGTTGCTGCAGTGAGTTTCCATCACTTTTTTCTACTTATTTTCTAATAATTAACATTATTTATATTGTTTTTATGAAAATATTTGTATCACCTCTCATAAAATAATATATATAAATAATTTTATTAAATTATATTCACGATTAATTTATAAATCGTAATGGTGTTCATTATAGTCAATAACACTTAACTTGGACTTCCTAATGAAAATGTGATTTATGCATTTGGTTTAATACTATGTTTGTTGTTGGTTTCTATTGTATGTGTGATTGACTGAGGTATTATGATATAATATAATTGGAATATTCTATTGACATTCTCTCTACTATCATAATTATTTAATTCAAATTAATTTAGTAATGAATTTGTTATGTTTCAAAATGGATTGTAAGGTAAAGATAATTATACAGTGAAATAAGATTTGTAAGGAAAGAATTTTTTAGTCAAAAAATAATTTTTTAATGTGTTTTTTTTTCTGATTTACTATTATGGGTTATGTTGTTTTTTGGATGAAATGGTTTTTTCATGGGATGATGTAACTAATGTTGGGACCGTGATAGTAAGGTTGGTTTTAGGGAAAGTGAACAGTTTTTTGGGAAATTATTGTGGTAGTTATAAAGCAATTGGTAAAATTGATTACGATTTATTTATTATGGGGTGGAGTTTATATATTACAAGTGGTATGAAAAATAATGTAATATGATGGATATAATTATTAATATAATTTTTGTTATATGGAATTCAATTACTAGAAAATGTTTATGGTCTAATATGACATTAAATAAAAATATAATAGTTGGAATGAATGTATTTTTAGGAAATTGAATGAATTTTCTTTAAATATGATTAATGAATAATACAATTAAAATAAAATGACCATTAAAGAGTAAATAAATAAATATTTAAATGTGTAAGAACTTGATTTTTCGATCAGGTATAGGTCCTCTAATTGTCGGTCTACATCATTAAATTGGACCTAATATAGATGTTTAAAATGATAGAAAAGGTCACATGGGTGTCTGGGGATTGATCGGATCCCGGAACCCATATTTTTGGGAAAACTAAACATGGTTCATAATTTAGAGTAAACTGTTCAAGAAGTCCACAAGGGTTGAAAAAAACCAGGAAGATTGGGTTTTTTCTTGGAAGATCCACCTCGCATAGTGGGCGCACAGCCATGTTGGCTAACTGTATGAATACCCCTTTTCCCAATGTACTAGTGCATGGCTTGCACATGGAATTATCTCACAATGCGGAGGATGTCATTTTGGTCAGAACCATATCGGTTTTATTTTTTCATGGTTTGACAAACCATGATGAAAAATCAAACACATTCTAAAATTTAAGGTAAAATGCCCAAAACACGATTAATTATATATTTCCCCCCTTATTCTTACCCAACTCATAAACCAATGGTATTTTCCTCCATTTTCACCAATTTAGTTCTTTTTGAAGAAAAATGTAAGGTATCAAGATATCTCACTCGTCTAGCATCCGGTCAAGCTTCATTTTATCATGTTGGATGTGAAACTGTAAATACTCAAGTCCTTTTTAGTCTTTCATATTCTCTCTTTCTCTTGACCTGGATATCATCATGTGAGTATTTTTCACCTTTTCTCAGATATACTCCGATCCAAGACACACAAATTTCCAATAACAAATAGTAGAGTCATACAACCCTATGGTGGGTGGTGTCCAATTTATCCCTAATGTTTTTAGAATTTGTAATATCTCTGTGGGACCATCGGATTTCATCCGGTGTCATTTCTTAAATTTACATGCCATGGTTATACTTGTTTTAATTGGATGATTATACTCTTTAAAAATATGTGATTAGTTTTTAGAGTACACACCCACAACTCAATCCACCCCATATTGAATGTTATACTATATTTGGGTATTAGGGTTTTAGCTTGATTAAGCCACCGTTAGGGCGTTCCTTTACTTGAACTTCCTAAAAGAGATCCATCCAACCATAACTAGAATGTTATTAATGTGAATTTATAAATGTTATGTACCATGTAAGATCACTACATGACCCATCAATGGAATTCTATTTAAATTGATTATTGAACATGAAATGTGAAATGTAAAGTTTAAAATTATATAAATTTGCCATATCAAATGAGACATAATAATAGTTACAAGACTGTACCACCCCATTTCCATATTGATGGAAGGTAATGGATTGAATATGAATAATTGAATATAAAATAATGGTCAATTAAGGCTTGATTAAATTGTTGTAAAGTTAATTTTAATATCAACACTAATAAAATACAAAGAATGAACCAAATGAATGATTACATGATTCCAATTTCAAATAAGAATGGACTAACTAAAGATCGCCTTGGATTTTGAGAGGAGAATACCTTTGGACTCGAGAACCCCATTTTGATTAATGGATGTAGTTTTCGTAGATTGAAACCAACCTAGACTCCATTTCTTCTCTGTTCCCTAGATGACCAATATACAATCGTTGGGTCCATTACATTGTTACGTGATACCTCAGATACCCTCCTTGGTTCAAGGATTAACTATTAGGTTCCATGGTTATTACTAATTGGTCCCTACCTTTTCGAAACCCTGGTTTTTCATGGACTATCACCTCGTACACGGTAGGTGGCTTACTATGGAATTACATGGATACCACTCCTTAGATTACACTCATTCTGCTAAGCTAGGAAAGAATACAACTATGTTAGAATTATGTGAGAACTATGTAGACTTGAATATTAACCTGGAACACCCTCACTAGATACCATTTTTAGGTTTCCTTGTTATGTATTGGGACCATCACCAATTATACTATCTAAAGGTGATGTCAGTGCTTTCTATGACTCATTTGACCTGTTAACATTAAATGGTAATTACATAATTAATGAAATAGTCACATGTTCAAACACTAACTGATGGATGAATCAGATACATGGGCATTTAGTTATATTTTACTTTTATCTTACATTATATATACATTCCTACCCATTACTATATTCCATTTCACCATTCAGATGTTATAGAAACTGTTGGTGGTGGTTTACGGAGATTTTTCACATACCCTCTCTAGGGGTCATTTGGTACCCAAAGTATATTACATGACTGAAAGTGTTGACAAAGGGAAGAATATTTCTTCAAATAATTTATTTTGTGATGAAAAGATAGAGATGGATATCAAATGATAGAGTTGGATCTCGGGATTCATGGAGAAGCTTTTTGTTTATTTTACTTTTGGATCAATGTATTCAAATTTTCTTGTATCAGTGTTTTTTTGTTTTCAAGTAACATGATGTTATATCATCCTTGATCTAGTTGATACTGTCATTGTTATTCCTGTTTCTCTATTGCAATAGTTTTCTTCAACTATTTATTTGTATTAAGTTTATTGTTTACTAATGCTTATATCCTATAACTGTGTTACACTCTGCTAAAGAGGGAACTGTCTTTCGACAGACACACCCTATCCCCTCACTGATAGTTGGTAGCTTGGGGTGTTTGGGGGGATGTACATGAGGTCATGTGGGCCAGTAGGCTCGAGGAACCCATTAAGTGGAATCCAGGTCTGAAATGTCACAATGTGGAAGCAAAGGAAGATTCTTTTCTTGCTTTAATATTTGGAGACAATATATTGGATAATTGTAATGGTTATGACATGGTCATAAGTTGTTATTAGGCATCACGATCCCATGTTCGATGTAAAAAAATGATGAATAAATTATAATTGTTTTCTATATTTTCCTATTATAGTTTATATCTATTCACTATTGGGTGAGGTAGATGTTGTGTTGTTGACGATTTCCCTATTTGAGGATTTTATTTCATCCTTGCTTGATGATATGAGTTTAAGGAGCATTGGTACATGAATAATTATCGGCAACAATAATTCACATGTCATGCATATTTATATGCCTTATATGTGCATTCCACTAAATTTCATAGCTTGAAATTCATGTGATTGTTGAGTGATGTTGTGATATTTTCTTGTACATGTATTACTCTTGGTTGGGATTGTGTGATTTAATGTATCAATTCAGGATTTTTATGTGTACTCATTGGTTGGGATGAGTAATTTAATGTGTCGAGCCATTATACTATGAATAAATGGGTTTTGATTCTATTGATATGTGTATGGGCCCATAATCATCGAAAATGGATATCTAGTATATAGTGAATCATGAAATTAAAATTGAATTTTTTGTACATTGTTATCCTTCCTTGTCATGTTTATATCAGGTAAAGGAGTGAACCTGGTAATTAACTGCATAATGACATGAAACTTATACTTGAGCACTTACAGATTCCTGGCCATAAAAGTGGGTAGCTTGGGTAATATTCCTTTGGTAGTGAGTTTACTTTTGTTCATATTATTCTAGTAAAGATATATCCTTTCTGTAAATATTTTTATAATTCATGTTCTTGGAAATTGTAGACCAATTCCACTACAACTTCCCTATGTCGTTCTCTAGGAAGGGGGTGATGATCATGCTTCAGAGGTGGTGGGACCTAAGCTACCGGTCTTACCTCCAAGAGTTCCCCTTGAGGCATGACCTATTTTACCAGATTTGGGCATTGATTCCCATTTCTCTGATAGTTTCCTATGTCTGATGCAGTCCATGCATGGTGCTCCATGGGTTTCACCTTTGATGGATGATCTGACCCATGAGTTCCAACACCAGCATCGTCCTACTTTTTCATGGGATGTCAGTTCTTAGGACTCTAAGTCTTTACTAGAGTCCATGCTATCTATCTTTTAGAATATAGACACGCCTCTAGAGAGGAGTGTCAAGAATGCTACATACATGATTTGGGATTCGACCAAGAGTTGGTGGGAAGTAATTACCTAGGTTGATCGTCATCATGGCATCTTATGGGTTTATTTCCAACCTGCCTTCAATGAACAGTTCTTTCTTGAGGAACTGAGAGCTGATAGTGCCATATATTTCATGCATGTTGATAATAGTTTTATGTTATTTTTGGAATATCAGCATGTTTCAATTAAGTATAGTGCTTTTCACCACTTCTAGTCGGTGATGAGTTTTTGTGTCCTAGAAGTGTTGATTGTAGCATTCAGTGCACCATCCGAACTCATGTGGATGTCTTTTTCCTACCTACCTTTTCTAATATAGTTGATCAGTCCCATTTCACTGAGCATATCCTGAGGGACAACCTAAGTACTAGGTTTAAAGTATCAATGCAGCATCTGGTCAGTAGTTATTCCAGTGGTTGGAAACGTTCCCTTGAGGATTCTCAACCACATAGTGGGAGATAGAGTATCTAGTATGATAGCTATTTGGTGTGTAGTCAGTGTGGAAGACCATGGAATAAGAAGAACCAATGTGTAAGAGACCATATGGAGTCGCAGGCTTGTTGATATATGAGGGATCTTCATAATTTTTGTATTAACATTACACTATCTTCTAGTGAAAAAATATATGCACCATCTCCACCTTGAGGAGTGAGTTATTTTACGCCGTTTTAGGAAGGGAGATAGGATAGAACCGATAGGTCTAGCCGATGAGGCGGTCATAGATGTGGCATCTAGACCCCTAATCACTAATAATTCCAATAGAGAAATTTTTAATGTTGTAGTCCAAATATTGTACAAGTTTATGGATAGGGTCAGTTTGGATTAACTCTATCCAATACCTGAGGATCAACCTGCGATACCATCTATAGGATTAGGTACTATTCTAGTGGCCTCTACTATAGTATATTATTTATTCGATATAGGTGTTTGAAAATATTTTATCTATATATAATTCTTGTAATGTCTCAGAATATAGATAAAGTATTACAATGGTGTAGTGACCCTATATACTACATTAGTGGTATGAAAAGAGGTAATATGTTAGTCTAGGGACTATCCTCTTTAGGATGGTAGTTACCAATTATTATGGAACCTTTTTATTCTTGAGATAATGGGATTTTATGTAATTCTTGAGATGGAAAGTTTGGTTCACTATCATGATTTTGTAGACTACTATAGCCGTAGGGTATCATTTACATCACCAGAGTGTAGCAATTATATACATTATGGTGATGTGGATGTCCAAGCTAGTTGAGCATGACCAATGCATCATGGTCTAGGTGGAGTGACCACCCAGATTACAAATTATTTCATGGAAGATCAGGGATCCCACAAGTGGATTTTCATCTAGTAGGTGATCATTTTAGGGAATTATTTTATGATGAATTTTCTATATTACCTCATATGAAGAGGTAGATTTTATAATTGATCTTATTCTAGGAGAAGATCCAATGAACAATCCTCCTTACAGGATGGAACCTTGAAAAATCAAGGAACTCAAGAGGCAGTTAGATGATATGGAGGAAATGGTTTTATACAACCTAGTATATCCTCTTGGGTTCACTAATTCTGTTTTCTAAGAAGGCTAATTGAACTCTTCCTTTATGTGTGATTACAGAAGCATGAAGCAGCTTACGATCAAGAATTGATATACACTTCCTTGAATAGATGATCTCTCTGACCAACTGTGAGGAGTAAAGGTTTTATCTAATATCAAAATGAGATCAGTTAATCATCAAGTGTGATTCATAAATTCATACATACCTTGTATAGATTTCTGTAGTAGGTAAGGTATGTATGATTATCTTGTTATGTCGTTCGGTCTTACGAACACACATACCATTTTCAAGACTTTGATGAATAGAGATTTCCACCCCTATTTGGACTCTTTTGTCACGGTATTTTTGGATGTCATCATTGTGGATTATCACACTCGTTGTGACATTGAAAAACACCATTTTATCTTTCTGATTACACACAAACAACATCAGATTTTTTCCATGATTTATAAGTGCCACTTTTTCATCGACAAGGTCCACTTCTTGGGTTATAATATTCTAGAATCAGAAGTATTTCTAAACCCCAAAAAGGATAGTGTTGTAGTTTACTGGAAGCATCCCAAGAATGTGTTTGATATATGACGTTTCTTGGGGATGGCTGGATATTACATGTGTTTCAAACAAGACGTATCATATCTTTCTTCATGGATTACAGGTGTAAAAATGAAGGGTGTCATTTTCACATGGTCAAAAGCATGTGATAAATCATTCTAGGAGATTAAAGGGAGGCTTGTGCCTACTCCTATTATAATTCTTCCCAAACTGGGTATTGGTTATACCTTCTTCTATGATCCTCAGACATTTTCCTTGGATTAGTGTTAAGGTATAAAGACAAAGTCCTTGCACAGTTATCATGGTCATTGAGGCCTCGCGAGGGAAATTACCCAACACATGACCTTAATCCAGGAGATGTTTTACATGCCTTACGTTGTTGGAGACAATATCTTTTGGGTGAGTGCAATAATGTGTACATGGACCCCAAGAGCCTCAAATACATATCTAATCATATTGACTTGAACCTCATATAGAAGAGAGTGGGCATATATCTAAAATCCTTTTATTTTGAACTGGGTTATACACCTGGGAATGGTAATGTGGTTATAAATGTTATATGTTTATAAAAAAGCATATGAACAACGAGAATCCAATAATTAATGGATTTTAATGGACTTAATTTCCAAACATCATCAAGAGTTTCATGATAGTAACGAGATGTGTAATCTTTAAGACCTTATATTTACCTCTTCCCACCATGATAAGGTGATGAGAATGAAATATTCAGATCCTTAGGGTTGGTTCTCCGTAATATTTTTAAGGAGGTAACGATCCTCTAGATTTTTATGTGGATAAAGATGACTTCCTACATCTACGTGGACGTATATGGGTTCCTATAGATATAGAAGAGGAGTTGAAGCTAGAGTATGATTCATCTTAGTGGGTAGTTCATCCAGGATTCTTGATGATTTATCAAGATATATGACACCAGTATTGGTGGACTGGGTTGAAATGTATCACCCCAAGCTTCCACGGTATGTTTTTCTTTGAATAATGCATTGCTCTGCGTTGTTCGCAACTTCGAGTTCTAGCACACCACGAATAATAAAACTAGCCGTTATGAATATTAATAGCCACCTTTTGAAATTTAATAATTTTTATTTTCCAAAATGGGATTTATTTTTGGATTCATAATATCAAAATTATCTTACGGTGAATTGTTGTTATTTTTCTAAAAAGGTTTAATTTTTGATAAATAGTGAAAATCATTGTGTTATTGATTAAAAACTACTTTTTATTTAAATAATTAATTATTTTAATTAAATTTATTATATTTTAATATATATATATATATAATACCTATATATGTTAAATATAATTCATTGGAGTCATTATATAAAAAAATTATATGTATAAAATATTATAGAACATTTTAACCTCTTTTACCCACCTTCTATGTACATTTGTGAACATGCATAAAACATAATTTTACCAGATCTTTAAATTGAATTTAAAAAATATGACTGACACAATTGACATAATCAAGTTAAATTTGGTTCAATAGTACGAATTTTTTTTGGTTAATAGTAACTTTTGGATTTTATATACCACGACTAAAAGTAAATTTGGTAATTAAAGGTATAAATGATATAATATTTACCCAAACATGTGCCCTAATTCTATTGGATAAGTTTTGGATGACCAAACTCAACCTTAGGAATAAAATATTGTCCTCTTTGATCAACTTGGATTTGATTAGGACATTTATAATTACTTTATTTAAAGAAGAGTTAAAAGTATTCCATTAAAATTTTAATAACTAAAACATTATTAATATAGGGTTAAACATAAGATAAATTCTACAATAAATATTAATTAGATATATAAAAAAATTACTACATAGTTTTATTTTATTTATCATTTTTGAACTTGAAATAATTAATTTTATTTATGACACAATGATGATGTAGTAATTACCTTATTAATGAAAGATTAAAATAATTGATATTATAATTTTAACAATAAAGGTAAATTGAGACTTATGATGAATTCAAATAATTTTATGGGTCAATATGACATGTTATGATTGATTTAATCTATTTTTTTCAAAGTAATCATGTTTTTTTGACTTTCACACAATCAAAATACTAAATAGGGTCAAAATTGAAAATAATGGGGTTTTAAAAAAAATTATATATTATTAGTTGATATAATATTCCTAAAAATATAAGGATCAGCCAAACGACATAGATAAGGTTATACATTTCAATAATTAACCACTTGGGGTTCTATTGGCTTTAAATAGTAAATTTATTCACCAGTTATTATAATAATATAAGAATAAATGGTAAAAGTAAAACTATTTAACTAAGAGTTAAATCTAAAATAGAGGGTTACTAGTTTTACCTAAACCTATCTAAAGACCATTGTTTGAGAATTTTTCGATTCATCCCCACCTTATCCCATAAATAAATCATTTTGGATCCATTATAAACCAAATATGATGGTATAATAAATTAATATTTCAATCTTTTTCTAAATTTACCCTCACTACCCATATAAAGGGTGCTTACCTTCTCTCAATATTAAAAATCCAAAGCCATTTGTCATGGCCAATCCTATCTTAAATATGTTCCCAACTACCCTCACTTCAACCTATAGGCCTTACTTTGATAATAAATCTAACCTAATAAGTCCTCTTGATCAAATCAAAAGGAAACACCTGAAGAAGAGGTAATAATTTCATCACCACTTTCCATGTTATTTTCTTTTCAACTTCCTCTTTCTTTGTTGTTTCCATACCAAAATAATATATCTAGTATCTTAAACTTACTGTGATGTTATCATAAATACTTTACAACTATATTCATTATTCTATCCATCCTGTGAATGAAAAGTCACCATACGGGCATACGTACAGCTTATCGTCTCCACATTGTGGTGTTGTTGGTTATTCAACACTTCATTATTTCGATATGTATAATAATGAGTATAATGGATGTATATAATAAATATAACATGTTTATTATTCTTTATATATTATATAAAATTCAATTACATTCTATTTTACCATCAATATAATGATATTTTCTCTCATGCGTACGTACAGATTACCATCTCCAAGAAAAAGATGTGATTCTTTAACATTGTAACAATTCAATAATAATTTTCATTTGATGATTTAAAGAAATGTTTATGAAATTAATATCATTCTATATATGAATAAAATACATCCTATCCAAATCAATCATGACATACATATCAAAATTTCTAAATGAAAATTAATCAGTTATCACCCGAAACAATAATACAACTAAAATATTGTTAACAACGAAATATTAGAAGATCATATATGATAACATATTTAGGTATGTTGTTCTTGAATAAATTAGTAAAAATAATTTATCTATCATATAGGAGGGTAAATTACCCTCAACCAGGGAAAAGTACAATGTAAGTGTTAATTTTACAATCTCTTTATTATCTGAGGTTGTTTAAACTTAAGTATCTACTATGACCTCTTTATCATCAACATCTGTGTTTCTTAAAAATTTATTTCAAATAATATTTACTAATTACTAGAATATGGTTTGCAGTCATTTGTACCCTTTTTTGAATTTTTATAAATTGTTATGAAAGGAATCTTTCCACCATTTTCCAGAAACATTACTTTATGACTTTTTCTACAAGTTCAGGTAAGAATGTCTTTTTAACTTATACGGCTGGTGCTACTATTTTTTGCTTTTATAACACCTTTGATGATAACCTTACAAGATTATAAGAATATTTTTAAAATAATGTTTTGTTTTATAATTATGTTACTTTTAAATGATTTTAAAATAGAGACAAATATTTATCACAAATAGTTTTGATTTCATCTATGTCAAAATCCTTTGATGGATCATTCAATTGTTTGAATTTGATTTATTATGATACAATATTCAATATTGTATTAAATGTTTTGTTATATGTTTGACTATGGATGTATTGTTTCTATACCATTCATGGTTTATGGTTAAATTATTACAATTTAGTATGTCATTTTTAATAAGAATTTTTATCTTATGTCTCAACCGTTTCATATTAGGAATACATTGGACTGAATATGTGACGTGCGGTGCCCGCTATAACTCCTTGATGCATCGGTAGGTCTCAAAAAAAAACAATTGTCCTGGAACATGTCCTTGAATAAATCTTATTTGTATCCTTGGTATGAGGCCTTGACTATGTGGTTATGATGATTGAAATTATGAATTAAATCATTATTGAAATTATCTATTGATATTACAGGTGATTATTCGACTAGTAGAATATCCATGTGAATAAGTAAATGGAATCATTTAACATATCATTTACATATAATGATTATGATTATGTTTAAAAGGCTTCTGTTTTTGTATTATAAATTTCCATAAATGTTAATTTTTTTATGAAATTTTATTCTATATTGTTATCCCTAAATTGAATATAAGATCACCCCTTTCATATGTTTTTTACTAGGATGTGAAGAAGTATAATATGATTAACCTGTAGGAATACACTAAGGGATATGAGTTCATTCAAAGGGGACATAATGTTTTTGTTTTTTACATTTCATAATGTAATGTAAAACATATATATGTATCTAGTAATTCCTAGGATACTAAACTAGTCGGTTTCTCGATAATTTATCTCTTATGATCCTGGATATGTTATGTAATTATTCCCCAAATCTAGGTAATTATGGATAGTGCATTTCATGAAGCATTAGATAAAAGAATTTATCACAAGGTGTTCCACCAGTCAATAGGTGAAGGTAGAGAACCAGAGACCTGCATGCTTCTTACAGCTACATCTTGTCCTGTAATGGAAATGGGATGATGTTTCTGTGGACATCGTAGTCAGCTTACCTTGGTCATCATGGTGTACCGATGCAATCAGAGTATTCATTGAAAAACTAACAAAATCATCCCACTTCATTCCTATATGGGTGACTTTCACTATTGATGAGTTGGGATGAATGTATATCTTTGAGATCCTATGACTACATAGGGTTCCCCATACTATCATTTCAAATAGGGATACTCATTTCACTTTATGGTTCTCATAGGGATTGTAGAAGGGTATGGGAAAATAGGCTCTTCTATGAATGGATTATCACCTTAGATCTATGGACAATCAGAACAGACAATAATGGTTCTAGAGGATATGTATCTAGCACTTTTCCATGTTTTTGGTGATTCGTGAGAAAATCATATCCCTTTTATAATGTTCTCTAATAATAATAGTTTTCAGGACATAATTCAAATGGATCTATGGAGGCCTTATATGTTATGCAATGTCGTTCACCCTTGTTCTAAGTAGAGGCAAGTGATATAACCCTTCTAGGTCCTCGTCTCGTTCAGGAGACATCAGAGCATGTTTAGATGATCAGTAAGTGTGTGAATACTAACCAATCTATATAGAAATCATATGTATATTGACATTAATGAACTCTTTAGTTTGAGGTCAGGGATTGTTTTTTTTCTCGGTATCTCCCAGACTAGGGAATATATGGTTACAAAAACCGGGGAAGTTGTCACCTCATTTTGTCGGGCCTTTTGAAATTATAGAGAGAGTTGTGCCAGTATCCTACCAGTTTAAACAATCTCAGTGGTACCATGTCATGCACGACATCGTTCATGTCTCACATATCTTCCAATATCATGTCTATATGTCTCATACATTTGATCTTGATGAATTTCATTTTGTTTTTAATGCTAACTTTGAGGAGTATCTAGTACGTATCATCAACTAGAGCACGAAGGCTCTTAGAGGCCGGTCTGTCCCTCTAGTACCAGTTCTATGGAATCTTGGCTGGATATAGGATGATATGTGTGAGAGAGATGCTAAAAAATGTGCCTAATTTCCATATATTATCTCATAGAATTTTTCTCTAACCTGGGAAGGTGTACTTGGGGATGAGTTCTTTTATGTGGGGAAGATTGTAAGAACCATGTTTTTTTCTCAGGTATAGATCCATTAATTTTAGGTCTAAATCAATACTCCAGACCTAATATGGATGTCTAAGTAGTTATAAATGGTTGCAGGGGTGCCTGGGGAAAATTTTGGAGCCTGTGACCTGTCGTTTTTGGGAAAATAGGCTTGGCACATGGTTTAGAGTAAACTGTGCAAGAGTTTTTCACATTTTGGAAAACCCGTATGGATTGTTTTTTATTAGAAGGAGACAACTATCATGGTTGACACATTACCATAGGGAATAACCATTAAAAAACTTATTTTCACAGGTATTAGTGCATGGATTGCACATAGTTTGATCAAACTGTGCAGAGGATTATATTTTTGTTAGAACCATCTCCCACAGTTTATACATGATTTGACATACATCACGAACAATCCTTGTGTATCCTAAAATAAAAGGTCAAATGTACAAAATTCCATTAAATATCTATTTAATATCCTCTTCTTAACCAACTTGTAAACTAGTGGGATTTTCCTCCTTTTTCACCTATTTATAGATTTTTGAAGGCTAAATCTAGGGATCAAGTTATCTTATTCTTCTGACATCCGATCAAGCTTCTGTTTGTCACATTAGATGTGGAGTGGTATGTAATCAAGTAATTTTTAGCTATTAATCATCTCCCTTCACCTCAACATAGATATCATTATTTGATCATTTTCACCTATTATTATATTTATATTGTTCTTATCTAAATCAAGGGTCAATACTGGAAGAGAAGAGGTGTACAACCCTAAGACAGGAGGTCTATAATTCATCACTAAAGATCATTGATTCTCAAATATCCATGTGGGGTCTGCCGATTCCATTGAGATTCATTTCATAAAGTTAAATTACATGATTATAATTATTATAATGATATGGTTATGTTCTATAAAAATATGAGATTAGTTGTTAGCAGTTCCACCCAAAACACAATCTTCCCCATGTCGGAGGTTATGCCATATTTGGGTTTTTGTTTTTTTGCACATTTGAGTAACTGTTAAGGTGTGACATTTATTCAACATATTAATAGTGATCCTTACAATCATAACTATATTTTTATTAATGATAATTTGATAATGGTATGTACCATGTATACTCACCACTTGACCTGTATATAGTAAGTGCTTTAAATTTATTATTAAATGTAAAAGGTTAAATGGATGGTATACTAAGTATATAACTTTTACTTATCAAATAATAGTAAATAAAAGGTACATGTCTGTATCACCCTCTTTATATATTAATGGATGGTAGTGGAGTGAAACTCAATAATTGAATATTCCTTAATGTTCAATTAATTATTTATTAAATGGTTGAAACATTACTTGGGATATCCAAACTAATAAAGGATAAGACTTAAACATAATGAATGATTACATGATTAAATTTTCAAATATGAATGGACTAACTCGAGATCACTGTAGATTCTGAGAGGAGGATAACTTGGGGATTTAGAACCCCATTCCAATTCAAGGATTCAGTTTTTTTTTAATGTTGACACCCACCTAGACTTCGGTTCCTTGATATTCCTTAGATGCCCATTATACTATTGTAGGGTCTTCTACATTATTGCATGGTACCTTTGACACAGTCTTGTATTCCAGCATTAACTAGTTTCTTCCATGGTTATAGACGGTAATTCCATGTCCTTGCATAACACCATTTTCCTTGTTCATTCACCTTCGACATGGTTGGAGCCTTATTGTGGAAGGCCTTGGATTAATCACTTTGGATTACACTCTTACCCGTTAGCTAGATTCAGATACTACTACATTAGTGTTATGTGATATCTATGTTATCTTTGTTGTTACCGTGGTACTCCCTCACTAGATACCATTATTCTGTTTCCATTTACTTATTAGGACCTTAAATAATTATACTATCATGAGGTAATTCCAGTGCCGGCTATGCCTCACATGACCTATTAACATTAAATGGAAATTACATAATTAATAAACTAGTTAATTATTCAAACACTGGCTGAGGAATGAAGCAGGTACTTGGTTATTTAGTTATACGGTTCAATTTTATTAATTTATTTATGCATTCTTGTACACTACAATATTCCATTACACAATATAGATGTTATAGACACCGTTAGTGGCGGACCACTGATATTTGTATCACACCCTCTCCGGACACCATTTGGTACCTGGAGTAGATTACATGATTGTAGGTGTTAAATAAGGGTAGCATACATCTTGGAACATTTGATTATGTTCTTATAGGATTGAGCATTATAATAGATGACGAAGTCAGATATCAGGAATCTTGGAGTAGATTTTTGTTCTTTTACCAGTGGAACAAGTTATTCCTATTATCTTATATACCTGTTTTCCAGTTTTCTAATATCATGACATTACATCATCATTTCTTCAGTTGATACTATTATTGTTTTTCTCGTTTATCTATTTCATCAGTTTTCTTCCGATGTTTATTTATATTGCTTCCACTATTTACTACTACTTATATCCTTCCATTATGCTACACTCTGCTAATGAGGGGATAGTCTGCCTAAAAGTACATCATATGCCCTCACTGTTTGTTGAAATATATAATGTTTGGGGTTATGCTGATTAGGCCATGTGGCCCATTGGGATTAGGGAACCCATTAAGTGGAATTTGGGATCGGGACCTCATAAAATGTTTTTCATAGTTGTTGTTGTGTAATTTGATGAAAAATAAAGAGGCTTGTATATGTTGTAATTGTGGAAGTAGTTGTTAGAGAACATATTTTGAGGTTTGGTGATGGATATAGGATACAATAATTCTCAATAACAAGAATACATTAGTTATCTTTTTTTGTGTTTTTGTGATGTATATATATATATAGTATTTTCCCTTGTTATTTCTCACATACCCCACCGTAGTTGAATTAATTCAATGCTGAAATGTTTTTGGATCCTGGTAATTTCCCCAAACATCCTTGATTTTAAGGGAATGAACAGATAAATTCTCCCTCTTCCCCAATATACCATTAGATTTATTACATGATATGATGGAAGAAAAATGTATTCTACATTCAGGTTTTGTTGTATTAACATTATAGTATGAAATATAGTGTGGTATGATGATATATAGTGTGGTTTGGGAATGGTTGGAGTACGAAACAATGTTGATGTATTTAATTTTCAAAATAACTTACTAGTATTTTTAAATATCTATATTATATGATGCTATATGTTGGGGGTCATGCAATGTGTGATGGAATGAGGTTTAGGTCATTTATGTTCACGATAACCTAATATTATGGTTCTGTGACATGTGTTTAGAACATGTATATCCTTATGGTTGTGGTATGGTTGATAGAAATTGGTGGTAATGTGAATTATGGAAACTACAAGGGTTAGGGAATTTAGATATATGGTTTACCCATAACATTTATGATATGAAATATAATTTTGGAGCGATTTTATGGGTATGGATGTGGATGTTTAGAATATTTATCGTTGGGGAATGAGAGATAAAAACTTGTGCGGATTTTGATGAATGAAAAATTATGATACGTTCATTTATTTTTATGATATTATATATGGATGTGATATTTTGGTATTTTTCTTTACTATGGATGGGTTTTAGTGGAACGAACTTAGGCAATAGTGGGTTCTTTTATTTATTCACTATGGAATTAATATTCTTCTTCCAAATATTTAAGAGTTGTCATCAGTATGATCTTATTAAGTAAATATTTAAGCATGTACCTATATTTATAAATTGATTTGAAACGTTTACAAGGGGATTTAGAGTTTTATATGGATATTACATGCATGGAGCATGGATCTGTGGTTGGTTTTTTCCCATTGGAGTCTCATTTTTGTATTTATCTTAAGGACTTGTATTTTTATGAAAAATACCATGAATTTGAGGAATTGTTTTATTTATTTATATTATTATGTTGAGGGATGTTTATTTTTATCATGTTTATATGATTTAAGAGGTTAATGACTTTAATTTATGTAATTCATACCTCGGTGAGAGTCTATAACATGAGACCCAATGGTTTACATTTTTGTAAAAACTTAATATATTATAAAATATTTTTTTCCAAATAAATTTAATTTCTATGATAGATTGAATCACATGAAACAAAAAGTATTAGTAAAATGAAATATGATATTAAAATATTATTATTTAAACATGATAGTTATCATCCATCTATTGTATTTTAGGGTATTACTAGGATTACCTAAATTATAAAAATTTATGTTTCATGTTGTACATATTTGATGTTTTTTTCACTATGTGTCAATACGTGTTTGGTGAGTTTGGATAATGTGACGATTCCTAGATAATTTTTAAGGATACATTTTACAATATTGGATATCAATCATGGAAAATAATTTTTTACACGGATTTGGATGTCATAAATAGAACATTATTCAGTGTATAAATATTATGATTGTATGTCATGTTATTAATTTTCAAATTCATGTGGTAATAATTTTTTACATTTATTAATCAAAATTGATACCATGAAAGTATAAAGGTTGAGAAGGTTGGGATAAAAGATCATTTAACGGAGTCTTGGTTTTATGAGTTTTTTATATTTAAACATTCATTTCGGCATATATATAACTATTTATTTATATAGTACAAAAACATTATATCCAATCATTCGAACTAGCACCGGGGACCCGTGTCCAACCACTACTAATGTGGGAGATGGTGTCAATATCATGCCATATTAGACGAGTTAGGGTCTGTGTATAAGACCTGTAGTGCTTGGTCATGTGAAGGGTGCATGATTAGGCCATGTGTAGGCCTAAAGAGGGGGATAATGTTTCATGGTGAACACCCAATGTCCTTGTTTGTTTAATCACATGTTTTGTGTGGTGAAAAGTGATGTCTAGGTACCAACCTTGGTGTTTTCATGATGGTTTAATAAATGCCTATTGATTGTTAAATTCGGGTGAGTACATATGTATAATTCAATGGGGCACAAACACCATGTTGGTATCATTCACCCATTCATTAAAAAGAAGGAAATATTCTTAACCATCTGATCTGATTAAACATTTGAATTGTTCCATCTACTCAATGTTGAATATCATTTTCATCATTCTCCCCTATATGAACTATTCATTGAAGAGGTTTGCAGGTTGGGAGAACATAAAAGTATTAGATTTCCAAGGAGGATCCTCCAAGGATCATTAGGATCATGAAAATGGGCTTAGATTGTTTTTCCTCAAATAATCTAAAGGCCTTACGATGTTGGTTTATAGACGCAAGAAAAGATAAATATTTTATGTTAGTGAAATAGCGGTGATCATAAACTACATGGGAACCTATTACTATATATACTGGGACATGAATTTTTTGTAGATGTATCCACTATGAAAGAACCTAGTTTTTGGATGAACAAATGACTATACAGATTCTATGAAAAGTATGATCTCAGTTTATGAACCACATAGTAAATTTCATGTCATGAATTTTAGTTCCTCAGAGATGAGAGTAATAATATGCCAGAATGGGTTTCAAAAACCAATATGGATGATCCTTGGAATTCTCTCTACAGAATATGAGTTTTTCATATTTCAATACAAGGTGAAGATCATATGTTATGTTTTATATGAAATAATATTCTTTGTGGAAGACATGGTTTTTTTGTACATAATGATGATTAATTTTTGGTGTTCATTGATAAAAAAATAGAGTTTGTAGGGAAAATTGATTCAGATGGTCTGCATTGGGTGTTTTAAATTAATTTATGTGCAAATTTTTCTTTACAGTGAGTGATTTATTGAATGTAATAAAAGTTATTTATGGGGATAGTTAAAAATGTTATGCGACAGTGGTATGTAGAGACCAATGTGTCGTTTTAAAATAATTACCATGTTTTCATAATTATCATCTAATAACTCATCCAATAACTGGTGACTTTCTTCCTATAAAATCTGGGATGATTCTGAAATTAAAATTTTATTCCCAAGATATTTCTTTAATTCATCAGGGAGAGGTTGATTCATTATACGAGTGGATCTGAACCAAATAGTTCAACATATGACGATTTCAAAAAAAAAATTATAAAAATCAATATTTATTTAACCAAACTTCATGGTGGTACAACTAAAAACTAGTAATATCAGTTCACTCATATATAAAATTAATTATTAAATCAATAAATAATTTTCAATGAAAAAAAATTCCAATTGAATATATAAAATTTGTAGTTCGGAAAATCTATTTTTATGCACACAAATTTTTTTATCTTAATAAATTAAATAAATCAGTTTTGGGGATTTATTTTAATGATATATATATATATATATATTCTATAAAATGTTTTATTATTCAATTAATATTTTTCTAATCCTGATATTAAATTAAATCTAGTATTTTTTCTTAGAAACAATGATTTTATAAAAAACAGTTTAATCATATTTTCATACTAATTTTAAAATTAAATTTTTCCAATTTTAGAAAATATATTTTATGAAATGGATATAATTACATAATTCACTATTTAATAATTATCATATATTTAATTTTTTACAATTTTCTAATGGAATATTTTTTTGACGTATAGTAATGAATAATGATTTTTATTAAAATGTGGAATTTATTTTTATGAATATAAAAAGATAAATTTTGTTAAATGGTTTTAAAAGATAAATAAGTATTATTATATTATAATTGGTCTATTTTTATATTTTAATTAATTTTATGTACAATATTAATAAAAATGATTTCATAATTATGATAACATATTCTTTGTAAAACTACATTTTCACCGTGCTTGCAAGTTTCATTTTAAATAAAATTATGAAAATAATGTTAATTAAATTTGATAAAATGGATTAAATATTTTTAATAATAATAATTAAAATAATATAATAAGTCAAACATATTTTGTTCCATAATTAATTATAAAAAAATAAAAATTCAATTACCATGATTAAGTTGAAAACTAGTTTACTAGGGGTTAAATTATGAATATAAGCATTAAATATAAAATAAAACATATATAATTTATATTTTATATACATATTTATATCATTTATAATATAATTTCTAATAATTATCCATTTTTTATCCTTTTGTAAAGTGATAAATTTGAGTATAAGTTTTTTATTTTCCCAAATTTTAAGTGTTTCCTTTCCCTAACTTATAAAAGGCCACCCACTATTTTCTCTACATCACACTTCTAAATTTTTTTTTCCAGAAAATATATACAAAAATCCTTTACATAAATACCTACACACTATCTGGAGTCCCTAATATTATTATAAAAAGCTCATAATATGCCTTTTGTTCCATCATAAAGAGGTTGTGTAATGAAGAAGTATCGTTCACAAAAGAGCAATTTATTTTATATCTTATTCCACATCATTTAATCACTATTAAACATTGATTATATAAAAAAATTATTATCTTACATACACTTATTTATTATTATTTTAAGGTAATTAATTTTATATATATCCTATTCCATCAAATGGTAAATGAAACTCTTGATCATGCATGTGGTGAACTACCGCCTCATGAACTGTGGTAAATAATTTTCCATCAATACTTTTAATGAGTTGTTATAACAAAATATTTAAAGAATATATATAGTTTTTATTAAATAAATATACATATTTACTTATAATATCAAATAAAACGACTTATAATCTACTCTGGGAGAATACGATAATGTCGCTCGTGTGTACGACAGACGACCGCCTATCAAATCGATGCGATTTTGTTTCACTTATTCATTTAATGGAATTGAAAAAAGTCAAAGTTAATTAATTTATGTTATATATAATACATAATAATGAATTTATGATGTGAATTAATAATTTATAATTCTTTTATTCTATCCCTTGAAAGATGAAAACATCATTTATGCATACATACAACCCCCCATCTCTATGAATAGTGTAGCCCATTTTGCTATCACTAACTTTTAAGAATGATATTAAATATTTATATAATGAAAATATAATATATTAATATCATTTTTTACATTATTTATATAATTTATCCATTATTTGACTATAAGTAATTAAATAATTGAACAAAAACATAAATTAAAAATGATGTAGTTACCACTAGGAATAGTGATTTTAAAAAGGCATTATTAGTAAATGAATAAAAATTACATTAATTAAGACATAAATATTACGAAATATATGATTATTATTCTGTGATGGACTTATAATAAATATATATTCATTATAAATTAGGATATAACATTTGATATGGAATTGATAAATTAGGTAACTATTTAATATATCACTTTTACTTCAATGAGACAAATGTAATATTCACCACTTATTTCATTTATGTTCTGTATATATTTACTAATAGATATGTTATATCATATATATATTTGTATTCATATTATTTATTTTTTAATTTGATATTATATATTTCATGGGTGTTATGTTTCTAAATTTACCAATGGTGTATGGCTTTAAATTAGACTATGATTATTATTAAGGATTATTTATGTTTATGTCTATAATGAAGGAATTATTTGATATTACAATCTTAAACACTATAATTTTCATTATACTCTCTTTATTTTTGGGAATTATAATTTTCTCTTTAATTTTCCTCTATTCAAGTACTCAAGTGACTAAAATAACGTCTTAAGGAAATTCAATTTCATTTCTATATTCGGTCTAAAATATATTTTCTTCTTTATCCATGTCTTTAAAAATGTTTTCAAAAATGTTTTTTTAATATTATACTATGATTTTTAAAATTTATATTTTTCATTATTCACTTTTTTACAGAATATTATGAAAGAAAAATTCTTTACATTTTCCATATATGATTTTTTTGACTTTTTAATGAAAAAGTGAAAGGAATGTTTTCTTTTAGCTTACATGAAATCTGCATAATTACCCACTAGTATAAAAACTTGTTGATTTGAATATTAATTAACAATTTTATGTGGTTGTTTTAAAATAAATTTTTTCCCTTAATATTTTTTAGTTTTTTAGATTTTAAATATTTTCTTTCCGTATGAAAATATTATTTTCATCATGAAATGTGGAAGTGATATTTTTAATATATTTTCATATTTGTCAACATCCATTATTGAATACTATTATTTATTTAGGATATAATCTAAATATATCATCCCATTGTATTATATGGATGGCTTAATATGGTTATTTAAATTCATATTCTATTTCGTCCAATATTTGTAATTATTTATTCTTAAGGTACGATTAATTAAGTTTTATTATTTATTAATATGTTAATGCATTGGAAATGTTAAGTTATAAGTGGGTCCCCTAATTACATAATCCATAAAATTATTGATAATAAAAATGAGATAAATTATTTTGATTATTTAGATGAGGAATTACCAATTTATGTAAGATGTCTTGGGATGAGGCCTCTAAGGTAAGATTATAATGTCAAAAATTATGAATTCTATTATTATAAAATCGGTTATTGTGTCTATTTGATTATTTTATTAGTTATGATAATTTTAGGTTAGTTCCTCACTCATTTGATTAATTATATGGAACATTTTCTTTCATTAGTCCTTGTGATATTATTTTTTGAACTCATGTTATTTATTAAATGTTATGTTGTTTTAATTATATACCTTGAAATATTGATTATCACAATTTTTTTAATAATATATTATTTAATACATATCATTTAATGATAATTTATGATCACAAATTTCTTATGATTCCGCCCCCCAAATCAAATGAACATTAGTATAATTAATATGTATGGATATGGTAAAGGGAATAATGATATATATAAAAAATATACTATGTTTTATTTTATGCTTTTAAAATTAAATATCGTATTTATAAATATATATAGTTTAGAAAGACCACTAAACTATTGTATCATTTGGGATGGGATATCTTGTATATAGTTCATATGTAATAATTTAATGATCGAATAAGAGATAATAGGTTTGTGGTATTTCTAGTTTTTAGTAGAGAATTTTTATTAGAAACCCTAGAATCTTGATTTAGGAAAATATATATTATGGAACATAACCTTATCATTGGAATTGACGATAAGAATAATTATAAGATATCATAATAAAGTTATGGTAAGGTATTTATAATGTTATTTTAGACATTATACATACATTTCTTTATACTATAACTGGATGTGGATCTAGCATAGTTGTACCATGTTTTAATAACTCCGAAAAGGGCATTGTGGGATTTTCCTCGATATTCACATGGTATGTGAAACAATTCCTTATAAAAAACATTATGAGACACTATAAGTGGATAAATTTTGGTCAATACACATTTTCATTACTAACATCAATGGAGTATTTGAATAACTAATGATCATTGATGACATTTGTTAAACCTAAGGTGGCATAGATTGAGATGCCATAATTTAGGGCATTATTCGGATAATTTTCATTTTCATGTGATTATATTTTAGTTACTGGATGAACAAGAAAATCACATGGATGTTACTTCAATTATATGGGTTTTTACATATTTATGAGGTATATTTATTTCAAATGGGATGGGAGAAAATCAAAAATCAAAATGTGTCCAATTTTTGGGAATATGCTAATATATTTTTTGAATAATTTTATATTCTTCCACCTAATTTTGAAATTGAATTTTCAATATATCTCATACCTAGTTCCATGCCTTTTTCAAGGACCCCATATATGAGGGTTTGGATTAAGTTGCACGATTTAAGAAATTTTTGGAGAATCGTGAAAAGGGATTCATTCAGCATAGTGATTCTCTATTGGGTGAACCAATTCATTATTTAAGAACAAAATATGAGTCAATTCGTATTTTCATTGATTATTAGGAACGTAAAAATATATATATTAAGAAAAAGTATCATTTTACCCATATATATAGACTATTCGATTATTTTGTGGGGATTTATAGTTTTTTAAGACCAATCATTGAGCAAGATTTCATCAGTTAAGGATAAAAATGAAGATATATCCAAGGCAACCATATATATAATGTATGCTGATTATCAATTTATATTAATGACTTTTTTAATTATCAATGATCCCAATATCTTTATATATTTAATTAATAGAGTCTTTCTAGATTCTATTGATTTGTTTATGGTAGTCTTTTAGATGATATTCATATATATTTGAAGATCAAGGAAGAGGATGAATAAGAGTTGATATTTTTACTAAATACCTAAAGGAAGGATAATTTGTATGATAAATTTACCATGTATAAATTTTATCTTTATAAACATTCATTATTAGGACATATAATCTCATGTGACTATGTTTTAGTAGATCCTTCAATAGTTGAAGTCATTGCGAATATAGCCTCAAATAACCATGGTAACTGGGATCCATAATTTTATTGGGTTAGATGGATAATGCTATTTTTTAAATAAATGTATCAAAAATATATAATCGACTCACCAAGATCAAATGGAAGGGGGTTATGTTTCTCGGGACTAATGAATGTACAGAAAATTATATGGTACTAAAGTAAAGGCCAGTCAGTATACCTATGCTTACACTATAGTAATGTGTAAAAGGGATTGTGATATATAGACATTCCTAAAATAATGGTATAAGAATAATCGTCATATATTATTATATGGTTTTATAATATACCACTTTCCAATTAAAATTTTTATATAAAAATTACCCCACTTATGATTTGGAGTTAGAAATGATTGTTTTTAATTGATGATATATAGGAATTATCATTATGGTGAAAGTTTTGACATATAAAATGATCATAAAAACATGGTGTATATATTTACATTGATGGAGTTGATTATTTTCAAAATAATATGGTTGGACGTTTTTAATCATTACGAATTATTAATACATTATCACCCTGAGAATGATAACTAGATGTATATTTCCTTGGGTCAAAAATTATATGATAGTTTATCCATAATATGGATTTGGAGCAATAGAATAAGGTGAAAAATGTTCCTGATTTTAACCACATGTGTGATGGAATGATAAGGGGTTTGAATCATTTATTTTTTCATTCAATACCATATTTGGAGAAGGATGTGTTCAATGAGGCTCATAGTTGTTTATTCTGGATATGATGTTATGTATAGAGATCAAAGAGAATAATTTGGGGGAATAACCTGAAAAATATATATTGCTGAGTATGTATCCTAATGCCCTATATGTAAACATGTTAAGGCAGAAAGACATATGTCTATAGAGATATTATAACCATTACCCATACCATATTTCAAATGGAAAAAATAACCATGGATATTATCATTAGAATCCACATAATATCTAAATTGAACAATGATATATGGGTTGTATTCGATCACCTAACGAATTAAATACAAATTATTATCATTATATAAGACATATATATTTATTATATTGGCATAATATTCATTAATTAAGTGGTAAAATGTCATGGTGTACCATATTCTATTGTATCATAATGGGATTCAATATTTACCTTGAAATTATGTTGATTCCTTTAGCAGTACCATGACTTAGATTTGTTTGATATAATTACATATCATCCTCATAAATAAGTTTAGACTATGAGAAAAAATAATATACTATAGGATATACTATTTTATTTTTCGATGAAATTCAAAGGTGGTTGGCATCAACACCTTCATCTAGTCATGTTTCCTACAATAATAGATTTCACTTGAGAATATATATAGCTCATTATGAATCCCTCTAATGAATGTAGACTAGAAATAAAATATTCTATCATAAATTTTAAAATGAAATCTATCAGGACCTATAATAGATAAATAAATGGAATATAATGTTAGATATATTCAAAAGAACATCATGGAAACTCATAGTTAGTTGAAATGTTTTGAGGATAATTATTGATGGGATCTAGAGTTTAAAGTTGGTGATATGGTATTCATTTGAATATATCCATAGAAAACAATTATGATGTTTGAATAAAAAGTGACAATGATCCCTAGGTTTATTATCCCCTTAGAGATTCTTTATCGAGTAGGGATACAATATTATCTCTTGGAACATCCACCGAATCTCTCTAAAGTCCATTATGTGTTCAACATATTTCTCATGAGGAAATACATAATTCATAGGTCACATGTACTATACATGGAATTCATACTAATAGAGAAATATATTTCCTATTTGGATCATTAAGTGGAATTTATAGATCAAATAGAGAAACTGATATGAAATAATACTATTCTCCTGGTAAATGTTTTATGGTGTAACCACCTATTTTTTAAATCTATATTGGAACCGGAGTATGTTATGTGGCCAAAGTATCCTCTTTTGTTTTTAATGGTGTGATGTAATTTCTTGGGAAAAACTCATTTTAGGGGAGTATAAGGTAATACCATAATATTTTAGGAAGTATTTATTTTACATATAAATTTAATTACATCGATACCATTTATTACACACAACATTGAGTCTTAACAAAACAAGTTATACTATCAAAATGTTATTATTTAGAAATTGAAATAATATCCCAACCCTTGGATTGATAGGTGGGAATAGGATTAAATAAATAATGAATATTTATTCATTAAACTTATATTAATTTAATTCTAGTTTATCAGTTAATTAAAATGATTATAAAAATGAATTTAAAATTAAGGAAATTTTTTTCTAAAAAATAGTTTTTATGCAGAAAAAACAATTTTATCTTACTAAATTAAATAAATCCATTTTAGGGAATTTTTTAATGGAATATAAATATATATTATATTTTTAATAAAATATTTTTTTATTTCTCTAATTATTCTATAAAATAAATAGATAAAAATATATATATTTTTATGTTTCAAAATTGTACTTTTCTAAAAAAAGGTTTTGTCACATTTTGACCAATTATTTTAAAATAATTTATTATCCGTATGAATATTAATTTTAAAAAATGAAAATAATCTTTTATATCATCATGTCCAAATTATCATAACGTGAGTTTTTAAAAAATTTCTCAAAAGATAAAATTTCAATGAATATTGAAAAATATAGATCTTTATTAAAACATGTCATTTATTTTAAAGAACATAAAAAGATAAAAAAATTTAAAATGGTTTAAAAGTAAAATTAGATGAATTAAATTTTTATTTATCTAATTTTCATCATTGGAATGAAACTTATGTACAATTTGGATATTGATGTTTTTCATAATTATGATATCATCTTCTTTTGAAAACTGCATTTTAAATGCACTTGACAATTTCATTTTAAGTTAAATTATTTAATTTCTGTAATTTGAATTTTACAAAATAGAGAAATTATTTATAAAACCATAATTAAAATTATCTAATATGTTCAAAATAAATTTTTTAAATATTTAATATTGAAAATTATAAAAATTAATTATTGTTGTAAAGGTGAAAATAAGTATAAATGGGGTTCTACTAGGATGATAAAGGTTAAAAATGAACCAAAAATTATATTATTTCAATTTTGTAAACATATTTAGACCATAGAAAATCTATTTGTTTAAAAATTTACAATTATAACCATTTTTTGAGGTAAAAAACATGATTATAATTTATTATTTTCAAAAATTCTAAGTGTGTCCTTCCCCCCAATTATAAAAGGTCACACCATATCGTATCCTCTAAAGACATATAAAACAGTTTAGTTAATCCAATAACTTCCCAAATAACTTAAATAATTTTTTCCACACTATATAGAGTCTACGTTGGACTATAAAACCCTCATAGGAAGGCTTTTGGTAAAACCCAAAAGATGTTGTTCCATGATGGGTTCTAGTTTTCAATCGGGTGCCTTATTTTATTTTGTCTTCCAAATTCTATAAATATTATTAACCAATGATTATATAATACAAATATTATATTAAATATACTTATATCTTATTTATGTAATTTCATGGACTATATCCATCACCACTTCCCTCAAATGGGAAACAAAACAGTTCATTATGTGTACGACATACTACAACATTATGAATTGCATCATTATGAAATCAGTTATTGATGTTCATGGGATTATTTGTTTATTTTTTATATTTGTTTAAAATTTTCCTCATCATGTGATTATTAATATGACACTATTTGATCACCATTTATTCCTATCATAATTTTCTCTTTGATCATGTTATAGATAAAATTACATGTTTTTTATTATTTACTTCTCTATAATGATTATTCATTATTTATTGATGATATATTTTGCTATATGCATACCCTTTCTGTGCATCTGACCATATACCTTTACTATTTTTTCGTTCATAGGATAGGAAAGGAAATTATAGTAGTAAAACATATTAAGAGATAAATCCAGGGATACAGACATATACACCATTATTTAAGGTACCATATGATATTCTGTATGGTCCTGAGGATTAATGAATATATAATGCAATATATTGATTATTTCTATGTAGAAACAATGGTGTGTAATAGGTATCACAATTGTCGTTCATGTGTTTGAATTGGGGAAATTTTAAAAATTTATAAAGAAGAAACTTAAATGATCCTTAATGAGGTACCATGATATAAGATAAGGTATTCATTTTTTGATGGTCACATATGTTATGGTTTATGAATATAAAGGGGGATTTATTAGAGTCATCAATACTATTTATTTCAATACATCAAGATGTTACTAGTTTTTTTGTTCATTACTGCAGTATAACTCTTTTCAAATTAGATTTCTATGTATGCATGTGTATATGTATATATGTTTGTGATCATATTTTATGGTAAATTTAATAGATATATAAATATATTTTTTAATATGAAACAATAATAAATAATGACTTTAACATGACGTAAATGGTAAATAAAAATATTCTAAATGTTAAAACCAGCATTATTTTTTAAAAAATTGTATTTTTAATATTGGATTATTAATAATTTTTAATATGTTATTTTAATGAGGGACCATTAAATTGGATAACATTAATTTCAGTAGATCTATGTTTTATAAAATATTAATCGAGTTAATTTTGGTTTTGGATTTTGATGTTTACCGGAAAATATATTTTTATTTTATTATTAAAGATAGAAAAAAGAAAACAAGAAATAAATGGGGGTCCATAATCTAGGGAGGTATTATCAAATGAAAACCATGAGAATATGAACTCAAATATTTCATCCCATCAATTGTAATAGTCAAAATATTAGTGTAACAACATGTTTTCATGACATGAATCACCTTGGAAGCAACGAAATAAGAAAAATTATTCCCATCACACCATGTATGACTATCATCAGTAAAAATATTCAAAAACCCTTTTCACAATCAAATGCAGTAAACAATTTTCAAGGATATTCTACTACTACACATTGAATTATAAATAATAAATGAATTTGTTTGAAGGGTTGGTAGAGAAATTTTCCTTTGAGTGCCGAATTGGAGACAACTGACTATGGCACTACCTTCCACTTGTAATGAATCTATGCCACTCATGATGATAAATAAATCTATAACTACTAATCCCTTGGTATGTAGGATAACCCCCCATGTGGACCATGCTAGATGATCCATTAGTATTCATCTTAAGCCTTGAATGATGTTGACCCCAATGAACCCATTTCCCTTTGTACTGCTGATTTTATGAGGCACAACGGCTCCATACATAGTCATTATGAGGGACATATAACCCTCGTAGTTATTAATAATGTGAATCAAGTCTATCAAGGTATTTATTAACTAAATGAAGATATTTTATCCCCTGTACTTAAACCCCTTATGTATGATTCATTCATTCCTTTTTAGAGATTCTAGAACACTACCAATAAAATTACCAATTTCTCCTTCCTTTGGATCATGTTCATCCTCATCCCCAAGAACTTATGTTTTTAAACATTTGAGCTATATATCTCCTAAGGTATCTTACCAACGAAGAAGTCAAACACATGACACATTAAATTTTATCATGTGCCTTAAAAAAGAGATGATCAACAAATTTCACATGAGGATCCTTGCAGAAATGACATCTGAATGCAAGGCTCAACATGATCTATTGCATGTTCTCATTATTTGGAATAGAATGGTTCTTTATCCCCCACCCAAAATTTTCAGTTTTGAGGGTAACTCTTTGCACCATAAAACATCACCCCACTCAACCCGATCTCTAGTCACCACATGCACTTTCATATATTATTTAGCCAAAAAAACCTGAAGTGGATTCTGTAAAAACATATATATCCAGTTCATTGTTAATAACTAAACTATAAAATATTATTTGATGTTATATACTAAGAATAGATTGGATAAATCTTAGAAAGGTTTATGGATTCCTAAATTTAATCTATTGAATTTTATTTCATGGGAAATTGATCTTTCTTCTTGACCATTTAGGTTTCCTCTTGTTGATTTCTACTCTTCACCTAACCCATAGGGTGTGCTTGTGAATATTCAATATGTGAGGCTGAATCACGAGATAAATAACCAAAGTACTCCCTCTCTATCAATCCACATCAATACCACACCTTTGTAGTATGATAATACCCTAATGATTCTTCCTCTAAAAGACCTAATATGCTAACATTGTGTGAAATCATTGAATTATGTTTTCAATGCTTCTTAAATTAATGAAAACTTATGATAGAGGTTGATCCATTATTGACACTACCATCTCAATGATGTTTCCTTTAAATCTGAGCATCCCACATGAATTATTACATGATATTATTTATCCTGAAAATGACTTCTTTAGGATTATTCATTATTGATAGAACATTCATGGAGTAAGATTATATCACACTATTAATAAAAGTGATTCTCCCCCCAAATGATAAGAATCTATTTTATGAGTTCATGATTCTTACCATAATTATTCATGCCAAAGAATCAAATATATTTATTCAAAGCATTCTTGGTGATTCTAGTAAACCAACATAATCCATGGGAAAGGTAAATTCTTAATATCTAGGAATTATCCAACTGATCTATCCCAACTCTCAGTAATGCTACTTATAATATGAAAACTACTCTTGTCAAAATTTAAATGTTAACCACACCATTTGGAGTAATCTTACCATATTCCTTGGATCCCATGAATGGATTTATTACATCCATTCAAGAAATTTATTGTTTCCATGGAATGAATATGTTGCGGTATATTACCCAAGTGATGTATACAATAATAAGGTGAATTATACCTGACCTCATTGATTTTTTAATATGGTGTTTTAGAGAATCATATATAATAATGAAAATAATATTATAGAGCATATCACCTTGTCTAAAACTTCATATTTCCTTGTAAAAATGATACTATTTCTCCCATGAAATAGGTTGATATCTTGGAGAAACTGAAAATGAAATTAATGATCAATCACCCATTTTGAGAATCCCATACAGGATAGTACCTTTATGATATATCCTCATTCCAACATATCGCAAGACTTATTCATGTATAGCTTGACAGTTTGGATTAACATGATTTTTTTTAAATTATATCCCTAATTACCTCCTGTGACAAGACAATGGATCCTTGATTTGAAAATAATTTTAAAAACCCATGTTCTTCTGTAGTTATTTAGTTAGGTACATAATCAGATATCACTTGGTAGATGATTCTTATCAACACCTTATAGGGGATTTCACACAATCATATTGGACGATAATTTTAAACTGATTTTTTCTCATTAAATTTTGTTATCGTCACTATCTTTTTGGATCAGGACACACGAGATATATTACCCCAAATAAAGAAGTCATTAATTTCTTGTATTATCTCATTTTTAACCAAATCCCATGAGACCATATAAAAAGATCCTAGAAAGCCATTAGGGCCTGGTGTACTTTAAGAGTTGAGTGACCACATGGCCTCCTGGACCCCCTTTCATAGGGTACGAACTTCATCATATCATTAATAATCTAAAAAACATTGAAGTGATGGATTAAAAGAGAACAGTCTTCCTACACGGATAACCAAAATACATACAGGGACTGAAACACACTAGAATAGATTAGAGAAACTCATTTTCACATGTTTTTATATATATTGATGAATAATATGACTGCATTCTTAATATATATGTATTTAGTGAAAGTGGGTACTTTTTGTAATATGAACTAAATGAAAAAACCTTAACCTCATGGCTTAGACCATGTCATTTTGTATATAGGAATCCAATATGATGTAATGAGAGTCATTATTAGATGTTTATTAGAATGTTTATGAACATTATGTGATAACATGTGAGAGAAAATATAATCATCTCCAAAAAATAGTATTTACAATTATTCATTATATGATGATTAATTTTAGGAGTTTTCACATATTAAAAGTTCATTAAATCATTTAATAAATTAATTACTAATTAATAAATATTTTTAAGGTGTCCAAAGTATAAAGACTGTTTTGAGAAACCTCTTAAACTATATCATTCTGTTTTTGGTTATGTGAAGCATGTATAAGATTATTTATTAGCATGAATGATAATTAATGCAATACATATATTATAACATCAAAAATAAATAATATTTAGATCCCATACCCTTATATCATTAAATGTGTTTTAATAAAATCAAGAAAAATAGAGATATTATTCATATGCATTGATAGATTCATACAAATCATGGATAACCTAGGTAAAAGGAATTAATTGGTCACCTCTTAGTGATATACATTAAGAATGTTTTTAAATAATGGATAAACTAGTGAAAGGCATATTATATTATATTTACTTTATAATTCATTAAAAATTTATAGAGTGACCATTGATATTTTTGGGGTTTGGTGTTATTTACTATTATGTTTTAAATGATGTCTATCCCTATGAAACCATTAAGTATATTCAAACAATATTGTAGGTAAATTATATATCCAATATTTTCTACACCATCTAGAGATAAAGGGATTGTCCTAAGGTTAATGAGGTCCTCAAAAACATCATGGATTAACACCATGGATGAGACTACATAATCCAACCTCAGTTGTTTGTGTGGGTCCAATTTTAAAATATCATGAATTGTTGGGAGAAGATTGATAAGGATAAATATAATCTCAAATATATATTTTTCCTTATGGTATTGGATTTTTATAAGTTGGTACTCATTTACAATATTCTTCAACTACATTAAGGTCCTTCTAAATGTATCTATATTACTAGAATATTATTATTTTTGAAACAATATTTTCGTAAGAGAACATTATGTTACACAATAGGCTACTCAATTTTACATGATTGAAAAACTCTATATAATTTTTTCTGAGTTATTAGTCTTTTTATTTTTTGGTAAAATTTGAAGAATATTTTTATTCCTGTCCAGGTTGTGTAATAAAATGTTTATATGAAAGGGAGTAATTTTTATTAATTTTTTTAAATAATAATATATATTAGTTTTATTAAAAAAATAATGGAAGGATATGAATAAAAAATAATTTCACTAGAAATGTTATAATAATAATCAAGAATAAATAAAAGTAAAAACATGAAAAAATTATATAAAAATAAACAATAATTGATAAATATGTGGGAAAAATTAAAAAAATGAAGTTAAAAATTGATCTTGTTTCCTTGAAAATAGTGATAAAATTTAGTTTCATTATCAATAAAACTAAATTCATTCTTTTTTGAAAAAAAATTAATTTTATTGTAGTAATAAAAATAGATTGTATCATGAAAAATCATTGAGTCATAAATTCATAAAAAATAAATAAATTATATAGAATAAATAGTATTAAAAAAAATATTTCATTTTGGTAAATGTTTCTCAACAAAAAACGAAATATTTTGTATGTATTGACCATTCTATTAATGATAATCAACCTAGTTTTACAATATTTATTTAGAAACATCCAACGAATCCCTCAACCATGATGAAATATTGTCCAGATATCCAAAGGTATATGGTCAATTTAATTTTCATATCAAATGGATCTTAGTAACCCACACTGTTCAAGAGGCTTGGAGGTTAGGCTCATCACACCCATTTTGAGCAGAACTATTTCCTATTATAGGACTCTATTACATATTAAATATATGATCATGAATATCTTCCAAATCATGATATGAGAGTAGTTAACATAATAAAATTATTGGGTGTTGAATCCTTAAATATCTAATGGTGGTTCTATTTATGAAACTATCTATATGTATACAATGTTATCCATATTTTTCCTATTAAGACATAGAAATTGCTAGCCTATTGTGTGATGAATCCATATTATAGAGAAATTTGTAACCTACTACAATCCAAGATGAAGATTGGTATTTAGAAAATGGTATATTACCTTCAAAAGTTTCTTACGTATCCAATAAAAGTTGGAATCAAAATTATTGAAATGAGCTTAAATTGTATTAATAAAATTCCCCCTACATTTTTATTTAATGTTATAGTATGTGATATGTTTATATAAATTTCATGCACTTATTTAGTTTTGTTATATCCTATTATATTTAAAAGTCTATTAAGAATCATAGTCAGTGTTAATATAGTCATTAAACATTGATCATATGTTTAGAGTAAATACAGGGTTTTAATGAATCCTATTGGAATAGAAAAAGGAAGCGTTGACCTGAACTAGTAGGATTGTACCCTATAAATCCCATTTTTAAATGATTAAAAGGGTGAAAATATAATTGGGATTTTCCCTTGAAAAATACCAAGTTTAGATCAAATAACTTAACCATTATAGAAAACATTTATAAGATAAGTTCAAGCTTATCTAGACCAGATCTCAAACCATTTAAGCCAAACCACCCCATGAAAATGACATCATAGTGGACCTTATCCTTAAAAAGATTTCTATATTATTAAAGTGAAATATATAAATACCATAATGATATTAATATTAATATTTTATTTTCGATTGAATAATGTTAATATTTTATTTTAATCATTACTTTCAAAATGTTTTTTATTTATATAAAACAAAACATAAATTTTATCTTTAATTAGTAAACAATTTCAATTAAGATGTTTATTTTGATGAATTAATGGATTTTTTTATATAAATAAAATTTTAATAAATATTTAATATGAAATTATTATAATTAAAATTTAATTATCATATATGTTTTATGTACTCAAATGTAATTTTTATAAGGGTTCAAAAAATATTATTTTCAAAAAACCCAACATTTCTCAATAAATATCGATTCTAAATGTAATAATAAGAATAAAAATATTTATAAATTTATTTGGATAAAATAAATATTAATTTTTAAATTATAACATCTATATTATACAATAGTGAATTTTTCAAAATTTTTAGAGACAATCAAATTTTCTAGTAAATATTAAATATAACATACATATACTGTGTGTATTATGACATCATAATGATTCAAAAGTAATTTCATAAGTACTATTAATGGTATTCATGATGAAATAATATTTTAAAATTTAAGATAATGTTATTTTATGTTAATTTATTAATTTTTTAAACACTTTATCAATCCTAAAAAAACTTATAATATATTTTATGGTTATAAAATTATTTATCTAAAAGAATGATATACATCCACATCAGTATGGGTACTATTCAATGAATTTAGGCCCTTAGACAAAAAAATAATTAAATACATCCTTCTTTTTTTGAAACCTTGGGAATAAACAATGAGACAATGATTTTTTATTATATTATTATATAGAGTCCAAAACCCATGTTTGTGAAATTGCAAATAATTCCCTTCTCTTTTACAATACAATCCCACTTAATATCTCATTTCTCATCAATAATAATCTTTGAAAAAAGTTATTACTCGGTTATCCCCTATATATAATTCTCCCTAGGTTCCCCCAATCACTCAAGATTTTCCTCCCAAGTATTTAGAGTCATTCTATCATATTAAGGGTTATTTTCTTTATCCTCTTTATTGATTTATCTTCATTATATAATTCCAATTTTCTCTAATTACTAGTGTTGGAATATGTTCTTCCAAATCCCCCTTACCACCCTATGATTTTTAAATGATGATATACCCCTTAAAATCATTAATCCCTTCCATGAACATTTTTAATCCTCCATTTTTCTTCCGATGTTTCATTACATTATTTCATGCCAGACAATTGTGTAGTGAATAAACATACACAATTATAATCATTTTATTTATTTTTATACACATATACATCTTCATTGGGATATATAGGTTTGTATCCCATACTCCGTTATCATGGTCATAGATATAATAATTAATTAATGTGTGTTGTATGATCTATGTGGAACAATTTATCATGAGAATTAAATGAAAGCGACAAGTGCCACTGTAAGTATATAGAGCTCCAATGAATTGGGCAATTTTTCAGTGTCAATACACACCATGCATGAAGTTATGGAGAGATCATAATATCACATGGAACATTATCCATTTTTATGTGTTGGAGGATATTCATGTCTTCTATTTATGATGTAGTGTTTTATGTTGTCGCCACATTTCACAGGATTCTATTATGGTTTCATGATATATCATGCCTTATTGTTTATGTTTATGATTATCACCCTTTTTATGTCTCATCATATGCATATTTTCTAACATGAATATATTTACTCATGCTATTCCATTTTTATTTAATTGCTGGGATTTATATGTCACCTATGTCTTATGTATGTCCCCATGTTATACCATGAACTGTAAGTATCATGTAATAATATATTTATTTTAAATATGTTATCAATAAAGTTTATGTGTTCTTTATTTTATGTTGTTATTTAATTTACCTAATCCTCAAATACACTAGAAATATCAATTGTTTGGGTTTCATTATGTGTAAATATATGTACTAAATCATGAATTAATGTGTAATTCATAGATGGGTATTCATAGTTTATATAAAAAAAATGTTCAGTTATTTTTGCGATTAGCATTAGAAAAATATAGATAAATCCTTAGGGATAAGACTACGTGTGAGAAAAATCATAAAATTCGTTATTTATAGAGTATTTGGTTTATTAGGAAAATAAATACCATTCTGTATACTATATGTGTATATGGATCTGGCACAAATTTACATATGGGTAAAAAAAGAAATCACAGCATTGATCACGAATTAACCATTAACTAGTGAATATCAATGAGCCTTTCTACACCCATGGTTTAATACTCTTAAGGGATATATTTTGGTTAATTTTTAAAATCATTGAGAACCATTATTAATGGATACAAAACACCTATAATAGTATATGATTGGAAATAGATTATCTATAACATATATTAAATCCTATAAATTCATAACTAAAGGAAACTCAAGTAATGTATTAGTTATCCCATAAATTTCATTGGATTTCCATTTTTGGGTTTAATAGTTTACAAAAAATCATCCCTAATTATCCCTTTATTCTGTCCAATGCCATGAAATATGAGGAATAAGGTAAAAACAACAATGTGATGACTTACCTAATTAGATTACCAACCCAATGGGAGTGATAATGATAAATTGTATAACTATACTCTCTTATGTAACTCAGGATATAAATATAAACCTAGTTCATGAGGATCACCCAAATCCCCCTTAGAATGAACATGACTCAATTGAGACCCTTATGTGATAAAGGCCTTGGAATTTCAATAGACCATCTTATCCCTTATTCATGAATCTAGGGATAAACTCCTTGAGATGATCTTCTCTATCCCTCAATGTTTCGAGAAAGAAGAGATTATACTGTCTATTTATTATATGGATGGAGATGTTAATCAGTGATGGACTTTGATAAATAATATGAATAACAGGGAATATATTTATGTAATGGGACAGAAGTAATTATAGAAAATATTTTTCAATAAACAATTTCATCACACTCTTCAAATTTAATTTTATCTACATTTCCATAATCTCAAGTAAAAAAGATAGGTAATCTATCCAAGAATAGGAGGAAAACATTACAAGACATTCATGATACACCACTGAACATGATTTTAACCATGAAAAAAAAAGTTGACCACTGATTTGGTGGGATAAAACAAGTCTATGAAAATCCCTATCGATCTGTAACATTGATAGCTGTGATAAAATTATCTTCTGTGCCATTAAATTCAAAATGAAGATCATAAAATCTCCATGGTATAATTTGAAAAAGAATAATAATGTGGAGTTTAATTTTAGTGGTCCAATGGAGAAACCTAATAGTTCATTGAAATGTAAAAATTCCACTATTCAATGGTGATCAAAGAAGAATATTGAAAATTTCCTATGCGGGGATCTGAAAATTCATTACGTATGAGAAGGAAATACACCTTGATAGATATTTCCAACTTGAGAACCCCACTAATGATATGGATAAAATGAGTTTTCTGGTAAACCATTAGTTAATTGTTTATTACATCAAATATAATTAACCAAGGTACTTTGAAATCAAATTTTCTAAGCCATGGGTTTTTAGGGACAACCAACAACCTCTAAGGCAACATGGCTAGTATTTTTACATCACAATCACTGAGTTGGATACCAATAAATAACTGGAGATAGGTAAGCTAGTTATTAATTCAATAATTATGAATGTAATTTGGGATTCTGTTATAAAAATTCTTTCATATCATGAGTGTTTATTACAAATATTCACGCACCAACAAAATTTTGTATGTAGAGCTATTGGTGACAAAAAAATGGGGAAATTATTACATCATTAGAATATAACACATCCCCTATCATTGTTTTTGGGATGAACATTCCAAAAAACATTTTAATAATCTCTTTGGTGTAATTTAATGAAATTTTGTTTATGAATTGGATTTAACTATATAAAACCTACATAAATTGATGCAATTCAGAAAAGTATATAAATATCAAATTTATTAGTATAAGGACAAGGTCATCTTTGAAGATATACATGCTATGAGGGAATACACAATTGTTTCTTTTAACCAATTTCATGAAAATTATTATAGTGTTGAAGATGAATTATCTATAGAGTTATACCTAGGGAATTACCATTATCCAAGACTCTTTGTAGAATGTCTATTTTGGAGAATGAGGATCTAAAGAAACTACTATAGGATATTCTAGATAAAGGTTTCATATTCCCATGTGTTTCACCTTAGGGTGCACTGGTCCTCTTAATCAAGAAGAAGGATATTACAATGTGCATTTTAATTGATTATTCTGAAGTCAAAAATTTCATGATAAAGATAACATATCATATTCCAAGAAATGATGACTTGTTTGATCAGCTGTATGGAGAAAAGTACTTCTCCAATGTGGATCTTCGATTAGGATAATTTCATGTATGTGTGAAGAAGGAGGATATCCCCAAAACAACATTCCATACAAGGTACAACCACGATGAGTTCTTTGTAATTTTTTTAGGATCAAAAATTCTATATAAATCATCATGTACATGATTAATATAGTCTTTATAGATTACCTAGTAAAATTTAATGTAATATTTATAGAAGTTTTCAAATATAGTCCAAGGATAATGGGGAGAATATGGGCATTGTTCTAAACAACATATGAAAGGAGATCCTTTATTAAAAGTACATAAAATGTGATTTTTAGTTGATCTAATTTTTATTCTTGTGGAATATAATTACATGAAATGTGATATCTATGAAATTATAAAAAATAGAATTAATTTAAGGATGTTTGAGGCCAAAATATGTGGCATATTTTCATAGTTTCTTTAGAATAGCTTGGTACTATTAGCAATCTATTAGAAATTTATTGATATTTTAAACTGGTTTAACCAATTTTACTTATAAGGGAGTCATGTTTTCATGGAATTATGACTGTGAATAGAGATTAAAGGAGTTTAAAAGGAGAATTATCAATACATATGTGATTATATTTCCCAGAATTCAAGAACATATCATGGCATTCATTTATGTTTCCATGTATGGATTAGACTATGTATTAATGTATAATGAATATGTGATTGACTATGTTTCAAAGAAATTGAATTTTCACAACTAGAACTACCCAAATCATGATATGGAGCTTGATACAGTGATGTTAACATTGAAAATATGGTGAAATTATCTATTTGGTGATAAATGTGAAAATTATACGGATCATAAAAGCCTAATGTACATATTCACACTAAAATATCTAAATATGGACCATTGATGATGGATATATCTGATCAAGGACATTGAATTATCACTCTAGTAACATACTTTAAATGAAAATAAAGTGGAAGACACTCAATGTAGAAAGGATCCATCAGTTTTATCGTTAATTAGAAATTAGAAGGATTCGATCTTCTATGATTTAAAAAGGATGGACATGGAAATCATAAAGGAGGGAACATTGTTAATCTATTCACAAATGATTTATGAACCATAATTTCAAGAGTGGATAACGGATTTTCAAGGAGATTATATAAGAATTTAGAAAATGTAGGAATATATATGAAAAAGGAAATCCTTATAGTTTAATGTTAATGAAGAGGGGGATGTGAGATTTGGGTCATGACTATTTGAACTGTAAAATCCATAGATAAAAGAGCTATTGGATGATGTGCATTGCTCGACCATCTCCATATATACAGGAAGAATAAATATATACAATTATATCTGTGAGAACTATTTGTGGGAAAATATGAATAAGGGGGTCATAGAATATACATTATGATCTCTTGTATGTCAGAAAGAGAAGGTTGAAATGAAAAAATACAAGGGATGATGAAATCATTGCCCATAACTATAAAGAAATTGTTAAACATCACCATTGAAATTTTCAATAGTATTCCAAATACATAATGATAAATCAAGGACATATGGGTTATGGTGGATCATTTTATAATGAATGATCACTTCATTACAATTCTAGAGGATTTTTCACTCGATCAAAATGAAAGGATATAAATTAGAGAAGTAGTAATGCTGCACGGAACACTATTATTGATTGTATCTGATCGAGACATAAGATTTCCATCAATTTTTAGGAAGAGACAATATCAGTATTTAAATATTATAATTAACTTCATCATGGATTACCACCCCCAACCTGATGTCCAATCCATGTGTACTATCCATACACTCATGAACATGTTGACATCACACTCAATTGACTTCCAAGGGGTATGAGATCAAAAACATCCTTTGGTTGAGTTATCATGAAAAACAAATTTCCATGATAGCATAAAAATAGATCCCTATGAATCCCTTTATAAGAAGTGGTGCAAGAACAACATCATGCTGAGATTAAGTTGGGGAATGAAAACTGTTAGGTCCTAAATGGGTGAGGAAATGGTGGAAAAGGTTAAGACCATTCAGTAGCACATCAAGCCTGCTCAATGTTGATGGAATATCTTTTCTGAAAATCATAGATGAGACCTAGAGTTTGATATTGGATACAAAATATTCCTTCATATACCTCCATTTAATAGGGCAATAAGATTCAGGAAGAATGTAATTCTTAGTACAAGATACATGGGTCCCTTTCAGATCCTTGGTCTCATTGGAGCAACAGTCAGTCGACTCACACCCCCCATCTAACCTATCTCAATTACATGATGCTTTTAATGTATACCTCTTGGGGAAATAAATACAAGACACCCTACATTTACTCAATATATTTGGGTTACAATTAGATAATGTCATTTAAAATATGTAGAATCCCGTGAATATCAAAGCAATTAGAGAAGAAGCTCTAAAAATCAGACAAAGCACCAAGGCCAAGTGCATTGAAGAAAACAATGTTTTAAAAAGTGATGTGGGAAGTAGATGAGGTGATGAAATATTATTAGCCTCATATTTTTTAGTGTGGGAAATGATAATTTCATGTGGGAAAACTATGAAGGGGGTAAGATTTAAATGATCCTAAATATTATAAATAAAATCCACCTTTCAATTTAATTAAATTTTATATTACGAAATATGGTTATATAAAACAGAAGACCATATTTTCTTTAATTTCATATAATATTTAAAAGATCATTAATAATTATAAACATTGATAATATAGTCATTCAATATTTTTCATATGATTACTATAAATATTGGGTACTAACCAATTAAATTTACACAAACAAAAGATCTGATGACCACAACTAGAAGGATCATACCATATAAAGACCATTTATATAAAATTTAGAGGGAAATAGAGTCATTGGAATTTTCACTTGACCAACCGAAATCTAAAATCTAAAATCATAACCATTATCAAAACTATTTATGGGTGAAGTTCAAGCTCATTGAGGTGACGACCCAAACCATGTTTGTTGGTCCACCCCATAAAGTCTAATTGTCATGAACCTTAACCTTAGGTTGTATTATAATGTATTGAAGGGATATGTACCCGGACCATAATAATATCAATATGAATATTTTATTTTCAATATAATAATGATTATATTTACATCTTATCATTCCATTTTAATCAAATATTTTTTTATACAATAAAAAATAAATTGTATTTTTAATGGGTATTCAATTTCAATTATGATGTTTATTTTGATGAATTAATTTTTTTAAATAAATATTATTTTAATAAAATGTTATTATTAAATAATTTTTATTAAAAAGAAATGATCATATAATTTTAATGAATTCAGATGTAATTTATATAAGGGTTTAAAAGCTATTATTGTCAAGAAATACCATCATTTCTCAATAAATGATGATTATTATTTTAAAATAGATACACATATTTAGAAATATATATGGATAAAGGGAATATTATTTTTTGGATTTGAATTTCTAATCTATCCAATTATCAATTTATAATAATTTTTTGTGACTGTTGAAATTTTGAGTAAAAATGAAATATTGTATAAATATTATGTGGATTCTCACATCATAATGACACAAAAGTTTTGTAGTAAATACTATAAAGGGTATCCACAGAAAAATATTCTTGTAAACATTTATTTATTGTTTATTTTATTAAATTTATAAATATTTTTTGAATCCTTTAATATCAGTAATATATTTTACGATTTGGAAAACATTTCATTAAGAAAATGACTCACTTCCACATCAATAGTGATATTATTTTAATAATTACAGTCCATGGACATATAAATTAATATAAACCACCCTACTTTGTTAGGAACCATGGGAAAAACTATGGGTTGTTTAGTTGTTTATTTATATTTGTTATATGGAGTCCAAAACAAAAGTTAGAGAAATGATAAGAATTTCCCTCTCTTTTCCAATATAACTAACACAAGATCCCATTCATATTCACTAACAATACATGGATCACATTTTTAATCTACCATTACCAATCTATATTACTATCAAGGATTCTCCAAACTCTATAGAATATCCTCCCATGAATTTGTAGTCACACTGTCAATGTAAGGGTTCTTTTTTCCCCTCTTTATTCGGGTATCTCCATTATTGTATGTCATTTTTTATAATTCGTAATTTCAGGATATGTTCTTATATACCACAATTACTGAATCTATGATTCCTAAATTATTATGAGTATATTCCAATCTCATTAATCCCATAAATTATCATTTATATGTCCTCATTATGATACTAAAATTTCACCGTGATTTTCCAATCCAAAAAACGTGTTTTGAATACCAAAAACCAGTTTATATTAAGGTTGTTTAAAGTTACTTATATATACTTATTTCTAGAGAATTAAATTTTTATATTTCACACTACTTGATCATGGAAAAAATATGATGAGGAATGAATCATTTTTTTATGATTTATGTGGCCCACTTAAGCATGAGTATGAAATTAAACTGATGGGTGTGCCAGGAATTATATAGCACTTCAATTCATTGGGTAATGTTATAGTATCATAAGACCTCGTATAAGGGATTAGGGAGTTATCTTAATCCACTATAAGAAACTTACCTACCATTATGTCTTGATAATGATCCTTGACCAAATATTATGATGTAGTTTTTTAAGTTGTTTCCACATTTCACATGTTGTCTTTATTTTATCATGTTATATAATTCCTCTTTGTCCGTGTTTCTGATTCTCACCCCTTTTAACTCTCATTGATATTCTTATTGTATAACATGTATTAATTATTTCATGATATTCCATGTTTATTCCCACACTAGTCTTTATATATCACCCCATTTTTATATATGTATCCTGATTATCTCATATAGTGTTAAGTATGATGGAACAATATGACCATGTAAAATAATATTCCAATAAAGTTGATATATTTCCAATTTTATGTTGTTTTGAAATATACCTAATTACAAAATAAACTATACTTATCAATCATCTAGGTGGTATTATGTGTACTTTTATGTATTAAATTAGGAATTATTGTGCTATAAATAGAAGGAATATAATTATCCACGCAGTTCTATTAGTAGTGAATTTCAATGTCATGCAGAAAACCCGCTAATGAAGGCACATAGGCATTGAGTGTGGTGCCAAAAAAATAGTAATATGACCTAAATATACTATTCAGATTGTAACTGGAGTCTATGTAGTTCAGATTAGGCATTTATGTCATAAGATATGAAACAACAGGGGTTTGGATGAGATTTTTGAAAATGGAGATTCCCAATGATACTTCATCAGGGATATGATCATTTGGAGGAATATGTGATGTAATAAGACCTATATATTAAAGGATTCAATGTTTGGGAATGAAATAATACTGATATAAAAATCATCCCTAGTATATAATCACACATGAGTCATACTCTGTGTCAGAAACAATAGGTATAGGGTGATTGGACACATCACATGAGAACATGAAATTGAAGCCGAATAGGGCTTACACATTGAGGTTTCCCTGATAATACATTACAAGTCTCATAGATAATATGGTATGGATCTCAAGACATGTGATGGTTCATTATGTATCCTCTTTATAAGAGGAATCAAAGTCTTCTTAGATCAGTTTTTTTCTAAAACTGTTGATGGGTAAGAGAAGAATTATCTCACTCAAAATGATTTTTTCCAAAATGTTTATGGGAACTCAAGGATTATACCTAGATGGGGGCTCCTGAATGAACCCATTTCACATTCATTAATATTCAATTATGAATGATAGTATCATATGTTATTTTGGGTTCTATAAGTTATAGTATTTGGAATATGGATGGACTTACACATGGGTGTTTCCCAATTGAAACATTTGGCTTAGGAATGCATCTGATGTACCCTATCCTAAAATAATCAGCCCTTATAGTACATATATAATATTAAATTTAACATCATTATGAACGGATTTGTAGAGGATATTACACAATAAGGTATCCCTTATAATATATTTTCATTCAATGTCATTTTAATGATAAAAATAAATAATGAACTTGAAAGGCCTGTCGAATAGGTTTTGTACAAGATGCATGAAAAATCGAGGAAATTACATGAATTAACATGAATTAATAACCCTATCCAATTATCGATTTTTTAACACCCCAATCTTCCACGGTATGATTCCCTTTGAATAATACAGTAGCGTGTGTTGTACCCATCTTCGAGTACTTACAAACACACCACAACCAATCAAACTAGCCGTTATGAATAGTAATAACCAATTTTTGAAATTTTATAAATTTTATTTTTCAAAATGGACTTCATTTTTTGATTTGGAATATCGAAATTATCCTAGGGTGAAAATTTGGTATTTTTCTGAAAACATTCAATTTTTGATGAATAGCGAAAAAAACACTAAGTTATAGTTTAAAACCGAAATGTTATTTAAATTTTTATTTAATTTATTTAAATTTAATTAAGGTCAACATAGATACTCAATACCTATATATGTTCAATTTAATTCATTTGAGTTAGTTTAGAATAATTTAAGATATATAAAAATTTTATTGAACTTTTCACCGTCTTTTACCCACCTCCTAGGAGAATTTGGAAATTCACATAAAACTGAATTTTACCTCCTCTGTGAGTAGAATTTCGAAAATCTGAGAGACACGGTTAAATTCAAGGAGTAAAATGTGGTTCAATGAGACGAAAAAAATTTTTCGTGAATAGTAACTTTTTACTTTTATTTACCGCGTTTAAAAGTAAATAAGGAAATTAAGGATAAAAATGATATTAATATTTCCCTAACACAGGTCCTAATTCTATTGAACAAGTTTACCTCGACCAAAAATATCCTTAGGAAAAAAATATTATCATTTACGTCAACTTGGATTAGATTTGGACATTAATTATTATTTAATTCATAGAAGAGTTAAAAGAGTTAAAATCAATGTTTAATAACTAAAACATTTTTAATATATGGTTATACATAAGATAAATTCGATTGTAAATATTCATTATAAAGATAAAAAGATTTCCTACATAACGGTATTTTATTTATAATATTTAGACATTAAATAATTTAATTTATTTATGACACAATGGTGATGCAGTAAATACCTAATTAAGGAAATATTAAAATAATTGATATTATAAATATCAAAATAAATTAAATTTGAGACTTTTAATGAATTAAACTTATTTTCTAGGTTAATATGACATATTATTACTAGTTATCTAAATTGTTTTTGAAGTAATAATTCTTTTATGAAATTATCAAAAAAAATCCCAATAGTGTCAAAATTGCAATAAAGTAGTTTTTAAAACAAATATTATATTATTAATTTATATTCTATTCCTAAAAATATAAGGTTTGGCCAAAATACTTTTATCATTATATTTATATCATTAAATGACCACTTGTGGGTCTCTTGGATGTATATAGTCAGTTTATTAACTATATAATATAAAAATACAAAGTGACATGTTAAATGTCAAACTAATTAACTATGAGTTAAAACGAAAAGATAAGGTTGATATAGTGACCAAACCTGTCTAAAACCTATTTGATGAGTGGTTTTTGACCCAACCCACATTAGAAATTAAAAAATCCACTTTGTATCCATTAGAAACCAAATATTAATTTATTATAAAATAATATTTCTATATTTTCCAAAGGTTCCCGTCACCCCTCTTATAAATGGGCACCCCCCTTCTCACTAATTCACACATTAAACGCCTCTTGGATCGGCCATACCCTTACCAAATAATCTCTAAAATTCACTAAATACAACCTAGAGGCCTTAATTTGATCGGAAATCCAACCTATGAATCCCATTTGATCAAATCAAAAGGAAGAACCCGCAGAAGATGTAGTGTTTTCACCTCCCTTTTTCATGTTCCTTTCTTCTTAAACATCTTCGTTGTTTGTTATTCCCATTATAAAATAATAACTACAGTATCTTATATATACAGTGATGTTATTATAAATATGGTACAACCATATTCAGTATTTTATCCATCCTTTGAATGACATGTCACCATACGTGCGTACGTACAGCTTACCGTCTCCGCGTCGTGGTGTAATTGTTATTCAATAAATTATTATTTTTATAGGTATAATAATTATATGTAATTCATGTAAATAATAAATATAACATTATAATTATTTTTTATATATGATATAACATCCAATTATATATTATTTTAATATCAAAAGCATGATATTGTCGCTCGTGCGTACGTACGGACTACCGTCTCCATGATCGCGATGAGATTCATTCCCCATCGTATCCATTCAAGACTAATTCTCATTTAATGAGAAAAACTAATGTTTAAGGACTTAATATAATTTTGTATATGAATAAGATACAACCTATCCATAACAAACATGACTTACGTAACAAAACATATAAAAGAAAACGAGTAAGTTAACACCTGAAACAAAGATAATACTAAGATATTATTAACAAATCAATGATAAAAGATCATATATGATATCATATTAATGTATATGATTCTTTTATAATTTAATAACAATTATTTCACCATTATACTGGAGGTTAACCATCCCTCATCCAAGGAAAAGTACAAGGTAAGGATTTATTTCACAATCTCTTCATTATCCGAGGTTGTTTAAATGTAATTATCTACTGGGACCTCTTTATCATCCATATCCATGTTTCTTAAAAATGTACTTCAAATCATTCTTACTATTTTAATTACTATGGGATAAATTCATTTATACCGTTGTTGAATGTTATAAGATGTTTATAAAGGAATCTTTTTGTTTTTTTCCAAGCAAGGTCCTTTTTATCCTTTTTGACAGAATTAAGGTAAGAATGTCTTTTTAACTTATACGGCCGGGGCGGCTATTTTCAGCCATTATAAAATCATCAAAGCTTTCCTTACAAGCTTATAATAATATTTTCAAGTAATTATTTTATTTTATAATTATTTTACTTTTAAATGATTTCAAAAAAATTTATTTCTCTCAAATATATTTGATTTCATCTATGTCTACATCCTTTGATGGATTTTAAAATTATTTGAATTTTATTTATTATGATACAAAACATCTATATTGTATTGAAGGTTTTGTGATATGTTTGACTGTGGATGTGTTATCTTTATACCACTCGTGGTTTATGGAGAAAGTATTTACATTTCATATACTAGTTTTAATAATAATGTTTTTGTTATGTTTAAACATGTTCATATATGGAATGCATTGGAGATAATATGTGATGGGTGGAGCCCGCTATAGCTCTCGATGCATCAGTAGGTCTCATGAGAGAAACTAGTGTCTTAGGACAAGGCCTTGAAAAAATCTTATTTTTAGTCATGGAAAGAGGCCTTGGCTACGTGGTTATGATTGTCTGGAATTATGCATTCTATCATTATGAAAGTGGTGTTTGATATTGCATGAGATTATTCGACTAGTAGAATATCCATGTGAATAATTAAATGTCATTATTTCATTTTATTTTGTTTATATTATTATGAAGTTCATTTTTCAAAGGATTTTGTTTAGTTATACATTTCCTTAAATTTTTATGCTTATTTAAGAATGTTTCCACTATTTTGTTATCCTTACTGAGCATCTGAGCTCACCCCTTTCAATGTTTTATTTTTCCCAGGATATGAAGAAGTAATTTATGAATGTCCTCCAGGAATAGTATGATGGGATATGACGACAAGATGTTGTTGTATTTTTTTTACTTTATGATTTAATATAAAACATTATGAATATATCTAGTGATTTCAAGGATACTAAACTAATCGTTCCTTTAGGACATGATCTTTTTTTATCGTTCCAATGTTATGTAATAATACACCGACTCTGGGTAACAAGGGTCGGGGCGTTACAGTTGGTATCAGAGAAAGTTTAGTACAAACCTTGGAAGCTAGGTTTAGATAAACTCTGATTAGAGCACATATATCTAAGATGGAATTTGATGATTAATATAGAAGAACATCCATGAATTTTGGTATTGTAGAAATTTTGTGAGTTTTCCGAGCAATAAATCCTAGTCTGGATACAAGCATGTAGAGGTGGCTTTGGCACAGATGTTCCTAGGTGTAAAACTCGAAAACACCGCTTTGAGCTAGACTCGAAATGGAACTGGTGCACAAAAATGGGCCTTGCTGCATTCTTGGTTACAACACTCCCGTGGGATATGCTTAAGATAATTCTCATTTTCTTTAAAACTCATTATGAAGGGTTTATGAGTATATAATTCCTCAAAGAAAACATTTTTTTGATTATGGATTATATCCATAAATAGTTCAATTTATGTTAAGTGTTTTATAAGTACGGAATTATGTAATTGTTTTCATAAACTGATCTATTTTATATCATTGTTTAGAAATAGCGCCTAGTAGAAGAAATGGAAACCGTATAAATATATGCACTCCATGTAAGGATATCCCTCCTGCACAAGATAATTATAGTGGAGTTGGTGATGCAACTGATACTGATCAACAAATCACCATACTGGGAAAACTCACTCCGGTTATGATTAATAACCTTACCGGTATGGATCACCCTGATCCACAACATGGAGGATCAATGTTAGATTGCTTCATGAGGCAGCAACCACCAACATTCAATGGGAGTAAAAATCCATTAGAAGATGAGGAATGGATATGTTCCCTAGAGAAAATATTTCAGGAATTGGGGAGTAGTGAAAGGGAAAAAGTTATGGATCACCCTTATCCACAGCATTGAGGATCAATGTTAGATTTCTTGATGAGGCAGAAACCACCAACATTCAATGGGAGAAAAAATATATTAGTAGGTGAGAAATGGATAAGATTCCTAGAGAAAATATTTCAGGCATTGGGGAGTAGTGAAAGGATAAAAGTTGTCATGTCAGTTTATTGCCTCACTAGATATGCTGATCAATGGTTGTCATTGATTCAAAATATGAATGAAGATGATGAAGTATCAAATATATAATGGAGGTAGTTCAAAGATATTTTCTTAGAAAAACTCTTTTCTCATGACCATCCAGAAGATATGTAAAGGAAATTTCTAAATCTGAGACAGAAGGAGGATGATAATGTCGCAAGGTATGAGGCTAACTTGACAAGGGTAGCAAGGTTTGAGGGAGATTATATACGTAACCCATTATGTAAGATTTATTGTTTCGTTGATGGGTGAAAACCATTTCTTCATCGAGCATTAGAGTAACAATCCTTCTCATCATACGAAAATATTGTCTCATGTGCTATCCAGATAGAAAAAGAATTCTCTATATCTTACGAATTTAAAGAAAAAAAAGAGAATAAGAGATCTTCGGATCACTATGGGAATGGAAATAAGGGGAAGAAGGGAAATGTTGAATATCCATCCTACAGTAAATGTGATAAGAAACACCTTGGTACTTTCTTGAAGGGAATGGGAGTCTATTACAAGTATGTTGGAAAAGTCCAACAAGCTCGTGATTGTAAAGGGAAGAATGAAGCTACCAATGTTCAATGATACAACTACAGAGAGACGGGAAATTATGCAAATGAATTTCGTAAGGATTAGGGGAACTTACCTCAGAAAAGGCAAAGGGGTCAAGGCCATGCTTATTCTGTCATTACTGTTGAGGTAGAAGCTCCGAATGATGTGGTGGCAGGTAATTTAATGGTCTCCTCAAGTTTAGAAAATGCATTATTTGATTCTGGATCATTGTATTGTTTCATATCTTCCTAGTTTTCTATGAAAATTATATATTTCCAATTTGATTTAACAAGGGAGTTGTCAGTTAAAACTCTTATGGTAAGTATCATTGCAACAAAGTTTTGTAAATCAGCCCCATTAGAGGACATAAATGTTCTTTATCCGCTGATCTCATCGTAAAACCTATGATTGAGTTTGATATAATCCTCATTATGGATTGGGTTTCGGACCATGATGGGAAGATTTATTGTAAGAAGAATGAGGTTATGATTTTTGATGTTGATGATAAGGAACACCTTATATTTAGAGAAGAATCGTCACCACATAATTCTTATCTAGATCCACCCCCAGTAGCTCAAATAAATTCAATTATTGGGGAGGATGAGAATGAAATGACTGTGTGTGAGGAAAGGAATGTTCAAATAGAGGATGTACATACTGTGATAGAATGTGTAGATGTGTTTCCAGAATATTTTCCTGGACATCCTCCAGAACGAGAAGTCGGGTTTTCCATTGATTTAATTCCTAGATCATGGCTTATATCAAAGACCCCTTATAGAATGTCCACTATGGAATTAGATGAACTAAAAAACAACCAGAGGTATTGAGTAATAAAGGATTTATTCTCCCTAGTGTTTCTCCATGGGGAGCCCCTATTCTTTTTGTTAAAAAGACAGATGGATTTATGAGGTTGTGTATCGACTACAGGGAGATCAATGCAATAACAATAAAGAAAAAGTATCCCCTACCTCGCATTGATGATTTATAAGAAAAACTACATGGAGCTCAATACTTTTCAATGATTGAATTTCGGTCTGGATACCATCAGTTGTGAGTGAAGAAGGAAGACATTCTGAAGACCGCATTTCGAACTAGGTACGGGAATTACGAGTTTACAGTAATGTCGTTTGGGATGACTAATGTGCCCTCTGTATTCATGGATCTAATGAATATAGTTTTCAAGGAATATCTAGATGAATTTGTGGTGGTATTTATTGATGATATCTTGGTATACTCCAAAAGCTCAAGGATCTTAAAAATCACTTGTGCATTATCCTAAAGTCTCTGAGAAGACGTGAATTATATGGGAAGATTAGTAAGTTTTAATTCTAGCTTCATGATATTTCTTTTCTTGGCAATATAGTCTCTAAATATGGAATCTTTTTTGTTCCTTCTAAGACCAAGGAAACCTAAGAATGGGCTTCATCTATGAGTATAACTGAGGTACACAGTTTTATTGGTTTAGAAGGTTATTATCGATGTTTCGTCCATAATTTTGCCTTGTTGGCTAACCCATTAACAATGCTCACAAGTAAAGGGGTTAAATTTCTTTCGACAAAAGAGTATGAAGAATGTTTCGATGAAATGAAGAGAAGATTATTCAATGATCCTATATTGAATCTACCATTGGTGAATGATGGGTTCGTTATTTATAGTGATTCATTGATTAAAGGACATGGTTGTGTCTTATGCAGAATAATAGGGTTATTGGCTATGCATCACGATAGTTGAAAATTCATGAGAAAAACTATCCTACTCAAGATCTCGAGTTAGAAGCTGTGATCTTTTCTTTGAATATATGGAGACACGAACTCTGTGGTAAAAAATGTGAGATTTATTCTGATCAGAGGAGTTTGAAGTATATTTTCTCACAAAAGGAACTCAAAATGAGGCAAAGGAGATGGCTTGAATTACTCATGGATTCTGATTGCACGATACACTACCACCCAGGGTAGCCAAAAAATGTGGCAGATGCTTTGTGTAGAAAAGATCATGGAGTTTTGAACAATATGAGAATTGAAAGGGATCTGATTTTCATTGATCTAGTTAAGATGAACATGGGGATAACCATGGATGGTGAAACATCAATTCTTTTTCAAATGGATTCAAACCATATATACTTGAAAGGATTAAGATTTCTCAGACAGATGATGAAGAATTTCAAAAAGAAGATTAAAGATGTGAATGATGGGAGATTGAGAGACTTTGTGTATGAAGATGGAATTTTGAAATTTTGGAAGAGACTTTGTATTCTCGATATACCTGATCTAAAAAGGGAATTGTTGGACGATGATAATAGTTCCAATTTCTCTATACACCCTGGGAGAACCAAAATGTATAGAGATTTGAAGGAACATTTTTTCTGGGACAACATGAAGAGGGAGATTTCTTATTTTGTGTTAAGATGTATAGTTTGTCAACAAGTGAAATTCGGAAGGCAGTGACCTGGTGGAGTATTGAAACCTCTTCCCATACCTGAGTGGAAATGGGATAATATTACGATGGAATTCATCATGGGGATACAAAAGACTCCTAGACGGAATGATTCAATATGGGTCATTGTTGATCATCTTACCGAGTTAGAACTTTTTCTTTCAATAAGAGAAGATTTACCACTCGAATGTCTAGAAATACTATATATTAATGGAGTTGTGAGACTTCATGGAGTACCCCTATCGATTGTTTCTAATCGGGATCCCCGTTTTACTTCATGATTCTGGAAAAGTCTTCAGAAATCCCCAGATAATGGACCTAAATTGAGCACGGCCTACCACACTCAAACAGATGTACAATCAGAACAGACTATTCAAACTACATAATACATGTTGAGATCCTTCTCGCATGACTTTCAGGGTATGTGGGATCAATATTTAACTCTGGTAGAATTTTACTATAACAATATCTTCTATTCAAGTATTAAAATGGCACCATATGAAGTGTTATATGGAAAGAGATGCCACACACCAACTTATTGGGGTGATGTTGGTGAAAGAAAACTTGTAGTCCTAGAAGTGGTGGAAGAAACAATGGAAAGGTAAAGGTAATCCAAAACCACATTAATGCATCTAAAAGTAGGAAAAAGAGCTATGCTGATAACCGAAAGAAGGATTTGGAATTTCAGGTAGGAGGTCATGTTTTCTTGAAGGTATCTCCATGGAAGGGAGTTATACGTTTCGGTAAGAAGGGTAAATTGAGTCCCAGGTACATCATAACATTCAAAATTCTAGAACGAATTGGGGCTGTAGCTTTCTATTTGGCAATGCCGCCAAGTCTATCCAAAGTTCACGATGTGTTCCACGTATCACTATTGAAGAAATTGTTGCCTGACCTAACGTATATACTCACCTATGAGGAATTAGAACTAGAACCTGATCTGTCATATTGCGAAGAGCTCATCAGGATTCTTGATATAAGAGAACAAGTACTGAGAAACCAAATGACTCATCTGGTAAATTTTTTATGGAGAAACCATAAGATGGAAGAGGCAACGTGGGAACCCGAGGAAATTATGAGGAAGAACCACCCGAGTCGTTTCATGTTAGAGTATTCTAGAAATTTCGAGGACGAAATTATTTGAAGGAGGGGAGAATGTAACACCCCAAGCTTCGACGGTACGGTTCCCTTTGAATAATACAGTAGCATGTGTTTTATGCAACATCGAGTTCTAACACACACACCAAAACCAATCAAACTAGCCGTTATGAATATTAATACCCACTTTTTAAAAATTTATAAATTTTATCTTTGAAAATGGACTTCAATTTTGGATTCGGAATATCGAAATTAACTTAGGATTGAATTTTGGAATTTTTCTGAAAACATTCAATATTTGATGAATAGCGAAAAAAACACTGAGTTATAGTTTAAAATCGAATTTTTATTTAAATAATTATTTATTTTATTTAAATTTATTTATGGTCAAAATAGATACATAATAACTATATAAAATCAATGTAATTCATTGGAGTTAGTTTAGAATAATTTTAGATATATACAAATTTTATTGAACTTTTCACCGTCTTTTACCCACCTCGTGAGAGAAATTGGAAATTCACATAATACATAATTTGACCGCTTCTGTGAGTGGAATTTCAAAAATCTGAGAGACACAATTAATTCCAAGGATTAAAATGTGTTTCAATGAGATAAAAATAATTTTTGATGAATAATATCTTTTTACTTTTATTTACCACGGTTAAAAGTAAATAGGGTAATGAAGGGTAAAAATGAAATTAATATTACACTAAAAAATGTCCTAATTCTATTTTACTAGTGTATATCGACCAAAAAGAACATTTGGAATAAAATATTTTCATTTAGGTCCACGTGGAATAGATTAGGACATTAATTATTATTTAATTGAAAGACGAGTTAAAAGAGTTAAAATCAATGATTAATAACTAAATAATTTTTAATATATGGTTATACACAAGATAAATTAAATTTTAAATATTCATTATAAAGATATAACGATTTGCTACATAATTGTATTTTATTTATAATTTTTAGACATTAAATAATTTAATTTATTTATGACAAAATGGTGATGAAGTAATTACCTAATTAATGAAATATTAAAATAATTGATATTATAAATATCAAAATAAATTTAATTTGAGGCTTTTTATGAATTAAACTAATTCTCTAGGTTACTATGACATAATATTATTGGTTATATAAATTTCTTTCGAAGTAATAATGTTGTTATGAAATTACCAAAAACAAAACACCCAATAGTGTCAAAATTGACCTAAAAGAGTTTTTAAAACAAATATTATATTATTAATTAATATTATATTCCTAACAATCTATGGTTTGGATAAGAGACTTGTATCATGATATGTGTATCATTAATTGACAATTTGGGGGTTCACTTGGATTTATATAGTATGTTTATTAACTATATAATATAAAAATACAAAGTGAAATGGTAAATGTCAAACTAATTAACTAAGAGTTAAAACTAAAAGATAGGGTTAATATAGTGACCCAAACTTATCTAAAATCTATTGGTTGAGTGTTTTTCGACCCATACCAACCTTAAAATTTAAATAATCCACTTTGTAGCCATTATAAATTGAATATGATTTTTTTATGAAATAATATTTCTAGCATTTTCAAAGGTGCCCCTCACCCCTCTTATAAAAGGGCACTCCACCTTCTCACTAATTAACATATTCAAAGCCCCTTATCTCTGCCAAACCCTTCCCAAATACTCTCTCAAATTCTCCCACTACAACCTAAAGGCCTTATTTTGATCAGAAATCCAACATAAAGATCCCTTTTGACCAAATCAAAAGGATGAACCCAAAGAAGAAGTAATGATTTCACCACCCTTTTTCATGTTCCTTTCTTCTTCAACTTCTTCATTATTTTTTATTCCCATTATAAAATAATAACTCCCGAATCTTATGTATACTTTGATGTTATTATAAATATAGTAAAACCATATTCATTATTCTATCCATCCTTTGAATGACATGTCACTATACATGCGTACGTACGACTTACCGCGTCCTTACCATGGTGTAATTGTTATTAAATAAATTATTAGTTAGATGGGTATAATAATGATGTGTAATTCATGTAAATAATAAATATAACATGATAATGATTCTGTACATATGATATAACATCCAATTATATTTTATTTTAATATCAAAATGATGATATTGTCGCTCGCGCGTACGTACAGACTACCGTCTCCACGATCGCAATGAGATTCATTCCCCATCGTATCCATTCAAGAATAGTTCTAATTTAATGATTAAAAATAATTTTTAACTACTTCATATCATTATATATATTAATAATATACAAACTATCCTTAAAAAACATGGCTTACGTAACAAAACATATAAAAGAAAATGAGTAAGTTAACACCCGAAACAACAATAATACTAAGATATTATTAACAAATCAATGTTAAAAGATCATATATGATATCATATTAATGTATATGATTCATTTATAATTTAATAACAATTAATTCCACCATTATAAAGGAGTTTAACCTACCCTCATCCAAGGAAATGTACAAGGTAAGGATTTATTTCATAATCTCTTCGTTATCCGATGTTGTTTATACGTAATTATCTACTGGGACCTCTTTAACATCCACATCCATGTTTCATAAGAATGTACTTCAAATCATTCATACAATTTTATGGACTATGGGATAAATTAATTTATAACCTTGTTTACATTTATAAGAAGTTTATAAAGGAATCTTTCGGTTGTTTTCCAAACAAGGCCCTTTTTGTCCTTTTCGACAGAATTAAGGTAAGAATGTATTTTTAACTTATACGGTGGGTGCCTCTATTTTCCGCCGTTATAAAATTGTTGACGCATCCCTTTCAAGATTATAAAAATATATTCAATAAATTTTTTATTTTATAATTTTGTGACTTTTAAATGATTTCAAAAAAATATATTTCTCTCAAATAGTTTTGATTTCATCTAGGTCAACCTCTTTTGATGGATTTTAAGCTTATTTGAAGTTTATTTATTATGATACAAAAAATCCCTATTGTATTAAAGGGTTTTTGATATGTTTTACTGTGGATATTTTATTTTTATACCATTCATGGTTTATTTAGAAGTTATTGACATTTCCTATGCTTTTTTAATACGAATGTTTATGTTATGTTTAAACCTGTTCATATGAAGAATGAATTGGACTTAATATGCGACGAGTGGAGCCTTCTATTGATCCCCGATGAATCGGTAGGTATCATGAGACAAACAAGTGTCTTGTCACAAGTCATTGACAAAATCTTATTTGTAGTCTAGGCACGAGGCCTTGGCTACGTGGTTATGATAGTCTGGCATTATGCATTCCATCATTATGAATATGGTTTTTGATATTGCATGCGTTTATCCGACTAGTAGAATGTCCATGTGAATAATTAAATGGAATTATTTCATTTTATTTTTCCCATATTATGCTTAAGTTAATGTTTAAAAGTCTTTTGTTTTAGTTATACATTTCCTTAAATGTTTATGCTTATTTATGAACGTTTCTTCTATATTGTTATCCTTACTGAACATATGAGCTCACCCCTTTCAATATTTTATTTTTTCCAGGATGTGAAGATGTAATTTATGAATGACCTACAGGAATAGTATGAGGGGATATGAAGACAAGATATTATTGTAGGTTTATTTACATTTTGATGTAATGTAAAACATTATGAATATATCTAATGATTCCAAGGATACTAAACTAATAAGTCCTTCAGGGCATCATATTTTGTGATCATGTCAATGTTATGTAATAATGCACCGACTCTGGGTAACTATGGTCGGGGCGTAACAATTTTCCATTATAAAGGGGACATATAGCTAATGGTTCGTAGCTCGGGGTTCACATGGCATTTTCATAAGTGTGTACACTGATAAAGGATGAAATAAATTGGGGTGTCAACATTAAAGATCATGGGTTCCCTCATGACATGTCTAGAGTGTTTGTCTAGCATGTTCAATGTTCATCACCTCAAACAACTAACATGTCTAATATTCTTCACACAATCAAGGCTGGCATGTCCAATGGTCTTCATGGGACCTAGATAGTTTGTCTAAGAGACATCAGTTGATATATGATTCATGTTTATAGGGATTCATATGATCAAATATGACATATCAGATGGACATTGTGTGATTGACAAGACATGTCCAAAGTGATTACCTTGATCAATGATGAAAAGTTCAATAGAAATCACATGGTTTTTATAACATGTACAAGTGATTTTCATGATCGAATATGGTACTCCAAAAGGGTGGAACATGATCTAGATTACATATCTTTTAATTGTCTCATGATCTGGATGATATGTCTAGAGGACATTGCATGATCTGTTTGACATTTATAATGGATGTTTCATTATCCTATAAAGATTACCAATGTTCATTTCATGATCAGTATGAGAAGTGCAGGACCCGACCACATGAAAATATCTATACCATTCTTTGCATGATGTCTCCATCATATTTAGAATTTATTTCCTAAATTCCACAATATATGTTAGGAGCTGGCCAATTGAGGCATTGTGTGATCATTGTAACATCCATAAACTCTTTCTCATGATCCATATAGAATTACATATTTCTATCATGTTATTAATATGATTATGTAAAAAATCATATTATCTTTCCATGAAACCATTAATTAAAAAAATAGGTTTATCTTGAGAAAGAATCTAGAAATCGTGTGTTTATCTACTCTAGAAATTACACATTTTATCATTTTCTCCAATAGATGTATCTTTATTTTTATTGTCGTGGGGACATTTATAATCGTCTATACCCTGAATATATGACACCTTAAATGATGATTAAATAAAAGTTATGGTGTAAGGTCAGTGAAGGTAGTTGGCATCATTAGTTTCATTTAACCCAATGACGGTTCAACCATGATGTCATCTTTGAAACATGTGATAACTAGCGACCACATGATCATTCTGTCATTTTCATATGTATTAAACATATTAATTATCAAAGGGATTATTCATGTTGATTCGATAAGTAAAAGGAAATGTTTTAAAATTGGATAAATATGTCTATAAGTATTTACCAGATCTGGAAACCTTTCTAAGAGGATTTCACCCAATTGAGGAAGATTTGTCCATGATATTTCCATAGATTGAGATGGATTATCAGAGGGCCTTTACATTAAAAATTGTGTAACTCCCATTATCATTAAGAAACCATGTTTTTAACTATTATTTTATAAATCCTACAACGTTGACCCCTAGGATATCTATCGGGACATCACATCTTGAAAGAGGCACGTTAGAAATCTTTCAGATGATGAAGGTGACATTTTAGGTGGATTTCATGTGATCGGTGAACTGATCACATGATTCTTGTATTATTCACATGATCTTCTAGTACAATTTCATATTCTCTTCATTGTTATTTAGCACATGTGAAAGTCTCATAGAATGAAAATTAGAAGTCTTAAAATTAGTCCCACGATCACAAGATGTTGCATGGGTCACACGATTCGTGACATGTAGAGAAGGTCATGAAAATAATGTTATGTTTCTGAAGCTATGAATTTCTATTACTCATTTTGTAGAGTTCATTTTCTTATCAAAAAATTTATTATTATTCTATATATATATGGATTCTATTTCATAAAATTATCCTGATGGAGTTGAACGGAGAGATATGATTGATACGAATATTGTGTATTATATGATAATGAGGATATAAAGGACTTTCTTTCTGCAAATATTTATGACAATCCACAATCACACAATCAAACTTAGTATGTATCTATCCTTTTAGATGATACCTACATTCCTTCACCTGAATATGACACGATGTCCCATTATATTTCATCATATCTCAACTTTATTCCAATAAAAATTACTAGAGAAAACCAATTAAATATAGAACCATTCCATGGGTTATTCTATATGTTTTCTAATTCACCTATGGGTCATGAAAGTCATAATATCTCTCATAAACCGATTTCTCATAGTTACATGAGTGTACTCATCACTTCTCCAGATAATTGTTGGGTCTTAAAAATTATTAATGCAGGGATGAAAGTGTCCCATGAATTTTTAAATTGATAAAATAATAATCCTAAAGAAAATTTTGATGAAAATTATCCAAATATTGGACTTCATAGAGGATGGACTTTCCCTATGAAGTGAAAATGCTATGTGGACTATCGCTTCGTACAACGTTCCATGACTCAATGAGGCATTTAAAAAACTACTGATGCCAAAAAATTCATTTTCGAGGAATGATGTTTATTTCCACCCCCATGAATGAATTCTTCCCCGTGAATGATAATTCATTATCATTAAAGGGTTAAATTTTCCTTACCCAAGGAATGAAATAATTTGTGGGCCTATGTGTTCTTCTATGGTGCATACAAACGGAGGCCCCACATGCCAACATTACTGGCCAACCCAATAGTTGGTTGTTCTGATACTCCATAAAAATATAATAAGTAGATATGATAGGAAAACATATGGACGATCAAGAGAATGTGTAGGAGAAATTCCCCCCGCAAACACAAATCACTTCGCGGATTCTGTCTGATGAACCATATGCGGGTGGTACATCGTGGACACCATCCGACAAACCATATGCGGAAGATCCACCAATATAATTTTTTATGATAAATTGATTAATTTTCTAGAGAAATATGTTTGATTAAAAAATTATGGAGTGTACTTATAAATGGGTATGAAAACAAGAATTCCCCTTCAACCAGGCTTTCTTTTCAGAAATAAATGAGAAGTGAAACTTTTTAAAATATTCATTTCCCAATATAAAATGGATGATCTGATCTGGATACATGTTTTTTAACATATAAATATAATTTATATGAACTAAAAAAATAATTAATTTTTATATTCAGGTAAATATAGAGAACGAGTAACCTGGTGTAAAAGTGGAGGTTTTGGTAGAATACCTTACATTATGTTTCAAAGTGTTCTGCACTTGAACTCAATTTCCTATATAATAAAATTAAATCCATTAATTAAATAATTTAAAACTCTTTATACATGTATTTTATTTATCATAATTTTATTGTGTTCCTCTATGGCCTTTTTTATAAGTTATGAGATTCAATTTCATCATTCTGGAGCTCTGGTTTCATTGGTTTTCATGAACTATTTACCTGTATACATATATGAAAAATCAAATAAAATGAGAATGGTTGTCCAGAATTGATATTATATGTCATTAAAGAACATTAAAAATATGTAATGTTTATAATATTAATTTGGTTATTTAGAGTGAGGATGAACCATTATGATAAAATTTTAGTGATAATCGTTTGGATTATTTTGGTGGTTTTTCAAATATCAAAAACTAGTTTTATTCTTTTATTTAAAATAATGTATTTATAATAGATATATAATATTAAATAGGATGTAACAAATATAATATATATTTTTTATAATAATATTAGTGATGATCATCATTTATTTAGTTAATGTAAATTGAAAATGTTTAATCCATGAATGTGATAAATTAACATATCACAAATGCTATTTTCATTTTTGGAAAAAACAATTGGAGGAGAAAAGGTTTGATGTTAAATTATTTAATATTCACAAATAAAAAATATTATATACAAGATAATGGAGTTTCAATTCCACTTGTATAAGGGGAGCTATGATAGAATAATAAAATAAAATAAATTTGAAAATAAATTAAAAGAAGGTGAAAGATGATTTTACCTCTATAATCTATCATTCTTGAGAACATACGTTGGGAAATGGGTTCAGTATCTTTTTGAGACCAAGGGATCCTATACATGGGGGAGGGTATTGGGAAGAGGGTTGTGAATAATATTGAAAAGTTGAAAATATTGGAAGGTGTGAGAAAAATAATTTGTGCAGGGCAATATTTATAGTGAACGAAAGGGGTGTTTTTTGAATATTAAATTCATTAGTTTGTTATTTTGTCTCATGACTATGAATAGTTTGAGATTTATCACTAAATATATTAAAACTATGAAGGATATTTTGAGATTATGTTATTACATCATCTATAGATTCTCTACGATGGAATAACTCAAGTATTTGTTAAATACTCTAAATTAATATATTTCAACATTACCCACAAATCAATCCATTTATGAAAAATTAAAAAAAGTCACCATAACCATTTTTTGATATATCAAATTAATAAAAGGAATCAAATTTAGGAAAATAATTTTCTAAATATAAGAAAATAAATTTTTAATTAAAATTAACATTTAATCAAAAAATACAAAATTTAAAATTATAATATGTTTTATTGCACTTTGAAAAATCAAATAAGGCCTCATAAAATTATTTTATAAACATATGAAAAATATATATATTTAAAAAAATTCGAAAAAAAAAATTAATTTTATATAATTATATTAATTAATTAATTGTAACTACATTTTTATGTTTAACAAAAATACCAACACAGAATTTACCATTTGAAAAACATTTTTTTTTCATATACTATGCTATAAATATATCATAAATTTTATTTATAAGATGGTTAAATTTTACTTATACATTCCTAGGTGATGTTACTACTCTATTGGATGATTTACAATTCTTAAGGTTCACATAACTGTTCCAAAGGTTAAGATACTATTTCATTGGTATATGTTATTTAACTTCTAGAAATACCTATTATTGCTTTAATTTATAATTTATAAAGTCTGTATTCTCTACTAAAATTTATTTAATGTGGTTTATACTATATGAGATAACTATAATAAGGAACTTCCGTTGATAAAATTATGCGTCATTACATTATTCACCCCTTATGAAATTATGCACTCGAAATATCATTTTACATACATTGGAGAAAAAATAGAGGGTACTTATCATTCATTACATATTGTAGTTCCCATGTTGCCTCTTATTACTTATGGATATGCCAAAGAACTTTGACTAGGTGAGTAGTATTATTGTGTAAAATGTTATCTTTACATTCAACGGTCTTCATCAGATGTTCCTTGTAAGAAAGGTATTTTTCTAACTATACCACCTCTGTATTTAGTACAAGTGCGGGATATGGTATGCACATCCTCATGTAATATACATGGAATAAATCTTGTACTTTAGACATGGAATGAGGGGATTTCTATTCAATCAGCCACAGATTTGACTAGATCAAGAATCTCAACATGCTCGATTTTCCTATGACATAACATTCCCCTCTCTCCAAATCTCATGACCATCATCCATAGATATATGTGGAGGAATACCATATCATCAATCCTAAACTCAATGTCCCATCATAAATTGTCTGTATAGATCTTCTATCAACTGCAAGCTTACTTTTGGTTCTATTAAATGGTTTTCACCTTCTACACCTTTTTTTCATCCATTTTTTGTCCTATTAGCTTACATTCAATAACGTAATCTCATCACATCGATGCTCTACATAGTTTCACATTAAAGGGATTCATATGGATCCATTTGGATGATTTAGTAGAAATTATTATTATAAGAGAACTCAATAATTGGTAGATTTTTGTTCCCTCATCCTTTGAAGTTTATAGGACATGATTTCGGCATGTATTCCAGTTTTGGAATTGTATTTTCAGTATAGAAATAATTTTTAGGATGATAAGTCCTACTAAAATTTAGATTAGTTTTTAGAGTATGATAATGATTTTATAGAACTTAGAAGTGAATTTGGGATCGCAATTAGATTCAGTAAACAATGGTACCCCATTCACCCTTATAAATTCTTTAAAATTTATCTATCCTAGGTGATCAAGTGAAAATTATTCTCAAATTATGAAAATGTGAGTTGTCTTTATAAAATGATCCACAACAACCCAGATAGCATTATTTACTCTAGATCTCTTTGGATGTCCTCTGACAATGTCCATAGTGATATTTTCCAATTTTCATGTTGGTATGGGTTATGGTTTCATCATTCCATCTAACGTTTTCCCTTTATACATCAATTAATACCATACCATGCACTTTGATTTATATTTATCAATATCCCTTTTGAAATTGTTCCACCAATAGTTCTCTTAAGGATCACAATAAATATTTATTCCCTATACTAAATAGAAATGGTTTAGATATGTGAGACACTCAAAATATATTTATTTATCTTAGGATTTTATGGTATACATAGTTATAAAAAAATCATACAACTCCTACTTAATCATTTTTAAACTCTAAAGATTCTCCCTTTCTCATATGTCCCACTTTCTTTAAAATTTCCACATCTTTCTTTGAGCGTCCATTATTTTTTCCATGAGGGATTGTTGAGAAATCATTTGAGAAGGGATTGGTGATGTTCCTTATTTAATGATTCCCATTTCCATCCCTTATAAATCCAAGATTATTTAATCATTATCAATTCTCATCATTGATAATATTGTAGGTTCCATTCTACATAGAACATCAACCACTTTATTTTCCTAACTAGGATGGAAGTGAATTGAGAATTCGTAATCATTGTTGATATATATCCATATTCACTTGAATATATTATGATACTTTTATGTGAATTTTTATTTTAGGCTGTTGGTATCATTATATATTTCACACTTCTCCCCATAAAGATAATGCCTCAAGACATTCAATGAAAATATACCATCTTCAAATCCCAGATCATGTGTGGGATGGTTTTGTTCATTAATTTTAAATTGAATTGAATATTAGCCTATCATATTATCATTTTCCATCAATAAATTGACTGATACCATATTTAAATCATGATTGTACATCACAATGAGTTCCACACTTGTTGGTAGTGTGAGAATGGGTGTAGTGATCATCCTCTTTCCCTCTCTTTAATATAGTCTTCACATTCACTTGTGTAAAAAAACATTTCTCCCTACCAAGAAATCTTGGATAGTGGGTTTCACAATCATGATATGTTATTCAAAAGTTTGCTGGTAATACCCAGAAAAACTAAGGAAACTACGGTATCTGTTACAAATTTTATCATGGGCCACACATGGATTTTGATTATCTTGGAACGGTTCACATATATCCCAATTATAGTTATTACATGCCCTAATAATGACATATCCTCCATCTATTAATCACATTTAGTATAATTTTCCTAGATTTTCATCCTTCGCAGAGTGTTTATCATAGTGTTCAAATTCTCCTCATGTTACTCCATCCTCTTGGTGTATATCAAAATTTTTTCAACATGTAATACAACAAAATTAAAGTGGATATCTAAAGAAACTATTCTTTATGTCCATAAATATTTTTGGAGAATCAACGATTCTAAAGACAATCACTATGAAATCATATTTTCGGTAAATAATTTGAAATGATTTATTGGTAATATCTTCTTCAATCACCTTAAATTGGTGAAATCCCGACCAAAGGTCCACCTTTGAGAAATATGTAACCCCACGTTGTTTAACAAATAATTCATTTATATGTGGAAGGGGATAATTATTCATTATGATTATTTTTTTGATCTCACTCTAATCAATACATAGAGCATTGATTATTCATTATTTATTGCAGAGAGGACTGGTGCACCCCACTCTGAAGCAATAAGTTTTATAAAACCCTTATCCCAAATCACATGTAAGAACATCTTCAATTCTTCGAACTCAACAGCATCCATCCTATAAGTTGTATTTTATATAGTTATAATATCAATAATATGATAAATTGATAAAATAATTTCCCGATAATTAGGAAGATCATGTAGTTCTCTAGGGAACACATCAGTGTAATCCCCCTAAATCGGTATGCCCTCAAGCATGATTCCCTCATTTTTTCCAATCATTTGATCCAGATATACTTTATCACAATGAAATAATATCCAAAATTGAGATGATGATTCAAAAGTATATTCCTCATCCTCCTTCGACTTATACAGAATGGTTTGATGCATTAGGTTGTGACGATTAATCTCCCTTTCCTAACACTTGTAGCTAGATTTGTGTAATGATAGCCAATACATTCGAAACATAGCATATAACTCCACCATAGAAAGTAAGAAAAGATTTTATGGTTGTTTTATTCATGAAACATTAACCAAAGAAGATATATATAACATGGATGAATTTTTTATTATCTTTTTATATTCTAATAGATAACTGAACATCCATATTATTGATGTGGTCTTTGAATAGTTCTACTATAATTTCAAGATATGAAATAATCCATTAAACCAGAATGAAATATCATGCTCTTTATTATTTAATGAATAACCAACGTACCTATGATCACATCATAATCAGGTTTCAATTTGGTAGTAATGATAGAATATTCCCTTCCTTGAATCCTTGAATTTGCAATTCTTGATTTCCTCCAACAACCCCTGGATTAGGAAAATATGTTGCATAATTGACATGTTACTTGTAGTTGAATAAATACACGATATGCTAAGTGCTAACCTGCACATTCCTTTATTATTCCATATTAGTGGGATTTATCATATCCCTTTGGTAGTTTTTATCTATATGCTCATCTTACTGAGATTTTATGTATTTCCTAGTTCCATTTAGATTGTTCCTAGGATGCTTCTTCCCATAATTTTTACACGTGGGATATTGTGTTTTCATTCTGTTATGGGATATATCTACTAATCCACCCATATTAAACTATATTTTCCTCTTTTTATCTCAGGGTCCATGAGACCACTAAGAGTCTTTGATGTTCATTTCAACCTTGAGGTCACAGCAAACAATATCAGAATAGATATTAAATTCATGAGCCACCAACACATTCTATATACCCGACAGAAGTATGATAAATATGTGATCCACCAATATTTTGGTGTTAATGATAAAGTTGTAGGTGTATCATGCATGTCCTGTGATGTTTTCTTCATACACCCTAATAGTCTCTTCTTCAATATGATTTATTTGGAGGAAATTTCTTTCCATCTGGAGATGGAGGGCTTGGGGAAAATATTTATTGAGAATTTTTTTTTTCAAATCATACCATCCAATGGAATCAATTTCTTCCTCATAATTTGTGTTCTAGATTAGTTTCCACCATTAATGAGATTCACCATCAAAATGATATACCACCAGTATAACATTATCTTAGTATATATATTTAAGGATAGATAATATCTTACCAATGGAGTTAATCGGTTGTACCGTGAAGAGGGGATAAAAATATCATATAAATATAGGATTACTTTGTCGCAAGAAGGATTTGACCACAAATATTCTTTATTATGTGAAGGAACATGTTCCACATGAACCTGGTTATTATTCATAACTTGATCCAATCGAGAAAGTATTTTCATGATGTTCTGAGTACCCATTACCATTATATTTGGCATAGCATTATGGAACATTTCACATTGCGTATCACATTGACTGTTCGCAGAAGTTCCTCTATTTCCATTCATTAACATAAAAAATTATATAATTAGAGTGGCATGATTAATTAGCTAATAATAATATAAAAATAAAACATTGAACACATAAGAACAAACTTTTAAATGAAAAGTAAATCCTAACATCTGATATCCAATGTTTTAATCTTGGTTATACATGATGATAGAATTATCTGTAATGTTATTACTGAAGATATATAGTCCTAATATAAAAAAATAACATAAACATTCTTCTGATACAAGTTATAATATTTCAAAAATATTTCAAATATTATTACATGATTGTTAGAATTATTCACCATAAATGTAAAATCCTATGATTGTAATGTCTAGTATTTGTGGATTAGTAGCTGCAGAAAATAGAAAAAATTGAATATAATAAAAAAAAGTTTTTATTCATACATAGTGGGATCAAAACTTACAACAACTACATACATATAAAAAGGATAATATGGAGAATACATGAACAATTTTTTGAGATAAAAATACCATTAAGGGTATAAACATTGGAATAAATAAAAGGACACTGTTAGAAGGAATGTCGTGATGAAATAAAGACACGAAACATGAATATACATATGAAGGAAAAACATTTGGATCATAAGGAAATGTAATCATGGAATCATTGGAATGTGAAAGAAACACAAAATATGACATAAACATGAGTCAATGCTAACATCCAAGACCATTTTTAGAGATGAAAAAGTCCCATAAAAGAATCATGTCTACTCCCTATACCATCATGAATACCCATGAGACTAAACATTAAAAAATGTACAAGAGAACTATCTAGTTTCACCCATCATAACAAATTCTTGAATATGTGTTCCACATGAAGAATCAAGTATAAGGGTTACCTTTGGAATTGATTCGGTATCAAAATCTTGTCATAAGGACTAATGAAAGGGAATATCAAAATGGTGACCATGATATATTGTATTTAAATCATACATGGACATTCATAAGATAAAATTGTATTACATAATATTTATTTTTATAAAAAATAAGTGAATAAATGTAAAAATAGTGTTTATGATAAATTATAAATTAAACTTTTAAATGTAGTTTATGGTAACTTTTAATGAGCATTTAGAGAAGAAATAGAATAATTTTTTAATAAAACCAAAAATGTAACCAATTATTTTTTTCATTATTAAATTAGTTATTTTGGAAAACATATTGTGCATTAAACCAGATTATCGAGTTCACTTGTAAATGGATAATAAAACGGGATGTTCCCTATAATCGGGCTTTCTTTATTTGGATGAATTGAGAAGGGGACCTTTTTGAAAACATGTATTTCACCATTAAAGAAAGAAGATATGGTCAATATACATTTTTTTGTAACATATAAACAGAATAATTATGAATTAAACAAGAATAAATAAGAATTAAATCTGGTTAAATATAGATAATGAGTATCCTAAAGGAAAAAAATTGATTGTTCAGGTAAAATCCCTTAATATATGTCTGAAAGTATTCATCAATTAAATTTAATTTTTATGATAATCATATTACAACTATTAATTAATTAATTTATAATATTTTTTACATTACATTGACTTATTATATATTTATTATGTTCATTTATTGATTTTTATGCATTATGAGACTCAATTTCATCATTCTGGAGCATTGGATTCCTTGGTTTTCATGATCAGTTTACTTGTAAACATGTACGAAAAATCATGTAAAAATATAATGGTTTTCTAGAAATAAAACTAAATGTTATCAATTGAAATACATAATATTAAATTGTTTTATAAACAATTTATTTTATTTTGGGTGAGGAATAATCATTAGATAAGATGTCAGTGATAATCATTAAAGTTATTTTGGTAATTTTTTAGATTATCATAAACTATTATGATTTTATTACTAAATATTATGTATTTATTATAGTTTTAGAACATTAAATATTCTATATTATATATACAATTATCTTCTTATCCAAAAAATTGTTTTATTATCAGTCTTCAAGTTGATAATAGAAATTAAAAACTCATTATCCTTGGATGTGATAAATCAATACATAACAGACGATGTTTTCATTTAAAAAATGGGAGAAGAGGATTGATGATAAATTATTGCATTAACATGTTAAATTTTCAGAATATAAAATATTATTTTGTTTTTATGTCACTTGGATATGGGGAGGTTAGGATATAATTAAGTATAAAATAAAATTGAATATAAATTAATTGATAATGAAATTGCATTTACCTCTGGAATTTCTCTTCCTCGAGAACCTCTTTCAGGAAAAAGGATTGGACATTTGTTAAGATATTGGACTTTTGGACATGGGGGATCTTCTTGGGAGTATTATTTGGAATAATATGGAAATGTATCAAAATTTTATGTTGTGATGAAAAGAGGTGGTGAGAAGTGGTATTTATAGTGTATGAGAGGGATTATTTTATTTTTTAATTCATTAGTTTATTATTTTGGCTCACGACTATGAATAGTATGATAATTATCACTAAATATATTAAAATAACAAAGAATAGTTTGATAATATGGGATTAAATCTTCCATACATCATCTATGACTCAATAATTTATTTATTTGATTAATATTGTAAATTACTATATTTCTATATTCACAATAAATTCAACTATTTTAGAAAAATCACAAAAAATCACTACAAAGTTTTAGGAATGTGTAGAATTAATAAATGGAAAATAATTTTTGAAAATAATTGGATAAATAAGTGAAACTTTTGTTTTTATAAAAATCTTCATTTATTAAAATAATAATTATTTTAAATTTATAACTAATTTTATAACACCTTAAAATTTTAATTAAGGTCTCATAAAATTATATCATAAAAATAACGAAACAAAATATTAATTTAAGAATATATTTTTTTGATAATAATTTTTTTCAAATGACTATATTAATTATAATATTATAAATATTTATTTATTTATAAAAAAAAATACCAATACATAATTTAATATTTTCCAAACATTTATTTACTTCTACTATGATATAAATATATCTAATTTTTTTTATATGATGTGTAAATTTTATTTATAGATTAATATGTGAGGTTTTTATTCTATTTTCTGATTAACTATTCTTAATGGTCAAATTACTATGACCAAGGTCAAGATACTATTCCATTGGTATAAGTTTCTTAACATCTCAAAACACCTCTTATTTAATTCATTATTCATTTACAATGTTTTTATTGTGTTCTCAATGATAATATTTATGGTTTATTCTAAATTTCACAAGTATAAGAATAAAATTTCAATTGATGAAATTTAGGGGCGTTACAATATTCTTGATGAACCATCACTATATGGGCATCCTTCCATGTATATGCCCCAATAATGACCCCAAAATATGGCCACTTCCATGTGTAAGCCCCAACTTAAAAGAACTACATGGGCTTTGATTCCTAAATATCCAGGATATTACAGACCAAATAATAAAATCCATGATAATGTTCTCTGTTATACATCCTTGGCATGCTCATATCCAGCAAGGAAGCCACATCACTTCTAGGCCCTTCAGGGCACCACAGGTATGTCCCACACCATCTTTGACCAAACACCTTTTTCCTGGATGTCATAGTCGCATGATGTTAAACATTATTGTTGGGTCCTCTTCAGACAACATTAAAAGGTGATGTTCAATAATATGTCGAACCACACTGCATGAGTTATGATTTCTCCCATGAGTATTTTTAAGAATCACATCTTATAGGTTCAATTATGATATAAAAACCACTCGTTTCCCCTTGGACGATGGTAAACATCAGATCGCCATTCCACGTGTAATAGAACCGGTGTCATCCTAATAAATTACCAAAAACTATCTTATCCATAAATAAAAGGAGACCATTAATGGACAACCTCTGATATATATATATATATATATATATCCATTAATAGAGATACTCAAATAAAAACAGATGATTCTAAACCCACATGTAGTCATAATGGATCGTTGCCTCAGGGTAATCTGTGTATGCATACTTGGTAATGGACCAAGGATTCATGAACATAGCTTATATATATAATAGAGTCACATAATAAACAGTAGTTCCCCCCAAAGGTGTGATGAGCCCGGCTTCACACTCTCTAAACTTATGAGAGCTCTTAAGTGTCATCAGCCATGTTACCCGACGAACATATGCCTTGGGAAAGTAGGTCCATGAATCATGGATATGAGAGGCATTGGGTGTTTCTAGCTATATGAAAATACCCATGGAGACCATTCGCAAAAAATTTACTCATATTTAGTGTTTTCAGACCATTTAATCCCTTACATTCAGCCATTTAGGACCAAAAAATTATTCAATGGAAATAATAACCCAAAAACTGGCCAAAGTTCCATATGGGATGTAAGCAACGATAGTAATGTTTTGGAAGAATTGGAATTTCTATTATTGGTTAAAAATAGTTTCATCAAATTCTATGATCAATTTCATAGTATCCATTTTTATGATTTAACATGGATTTCTTTGTTCATTGTGTACCATCAATTAGAACACCTCAGAGAGATAATATGTTTCAAATGTCATGGATCGAACTCCGTTCATTTTATCGATGGAAAATTTGGCATCAGCGTATGGTGTATATATATATATTATATTGAGGTAATACTCCCCCTCATGTAATTTTATGATGAATTACTTCGTTCAGTTGACATGTGGGATGACCCCGACCAAACTCCATCCTTAGAAAGGCATATACACACCATCATAATGTAGAAGTTAAATAAGGAGTTGATCCTATGATCGAAAATTTCCTCATGTATTGTATTGGAATCATCATCTAGAAAAGTGGGCCCATCCAACTACCACAATTCTATATTTATTCCCTGATCAACAAGATCAAGAAAACCCATGCTCAATATGGTAATATAACCTATCAAATCTATGAACCATTCCAATTCATATTTGGTTGGAAATTATCACGTTTTTAGTGGTACAAGTCTCAAAATGCTGCGGATATCCCTAATGAGTCCTTTTATCCAATGTTTGAGAACATATATGGGGTTAACTCAATGCCATTATGTGGTAATGATGGTATTAATATGTTGAGCTCAGATGACAGTTATGATTTCATGACATATCTCACACCATCATGTCCAATTATTGATAATTGTAGTGTTTCCATCTATGATAAGTCATATAAAATCACTTTTAAAAATTGTATTATTATAAATCTTGTAGACAAGATGGTCATCTACGAGCTATAAAAATCATACCAATTTTCTATCCAGTTTCACTGTATTCATAGAGTTTCTCCCCTTCCCTTAGCTATCGTATTGGGGGAAAGATATCTTAGGAATGAATTCACATTCCAGATTATATAGGCATGTGGGGATACAAAATTTCAAATCATTCTTTCACCTATCAACACCCCTATATTATTTTCATAGGACCATTCCCATGAATGGTTGGAAGCTTACATAGTTGGTATACTAAACTTGTGAGTTCTCCATGTAGAGATGCCATGCTCACTATGAAGCCCCTTGTCCGTGGCATTGATGGAGTCAAATTATGGCTCATGGATCAAATGATGAATAAATTTCAAAATAATTTTAGTTATCCTATTCAAATAGATTTTTTTCGAGTAATCATAACATCTGATACTAGGAATAGAGGATGCACACAATATTTCATCACTTTCTTCATTTTTAGCTCGGTCTATCCCTCCAACAGACATTATACCTAAATACATACCACCAGCCATCATTACATCCATTGTGGTCCCTAAAAAAGTATTCAACAGAAAAATATCATGAAAACTAATTTGGAATTTAATATTAGACGAGATTATGGAGACTCCATTGTAAAACATTAACGAACAATATGAACGACTTCATAATATTTTTTGTGACTTGGGATTCAATAAGTTTGAATGTCGGTAATTGTACAATATGATTATAAATATTTATTTTTCTTAGAAATAATTATCCAAATGTGAGAAGTAACTACACATATTCTATGAAATAATATCTTTGGTCCCACCAATAAATGATTCCTCATAGGTGATTAAGTTGATATATTAGAAAGTCTATCAGTTGTGTTCCCAAATGGATGACTTGACTACCCATGTAGAAGAACTAATGGAACACATAGATCGGATGAGGTCAAATATATTGATATAAACATACTTATTTTTTGCTATGTAGATAGGATCTGAAATGATATCCTCTTTTATTGAGTCTCTTCATTATATGGTGATAACTGAGGAAATGGAGCAGACGTCACTTCAGATTTCTATTGACAATTATCTCTAGACCCTTGTTGACATAGAATTGTCATATGACTAGATTTTATCATGATATGGCATTATACATTTATGATTCATCTTTTTGGGAATCCAAGGGAGAGACTCTAGAATTTTTTATTCCTACCTCTTTTCAACATTATTAATGAAAATTCTTTTTCAGACTTCACATGTTGTTATCATGATTTATTTCATTCACCATGTGTATAAAATTTCATCGATTCGATATAATTTTTAATGTGTAATTCATAAATTATTATGTTTAATATCAAGATAAACTAAATTAAGAACTCAAACAAGTAAATTTTTATAGACCTTCTAAGATAAAATTTCATTAATTGATGATTGTATAAGAATACATAGTGACGAACTCGATCCAATTTTTATTAGATTATATGGTTTACAAAAGGATAGATTGGAAAAATTTTCTAGGGAGAGAATGTATTCTAACTTTTTTTGGACTAGTGGCCTAACATGCATAACTAAATTTTTTCTAGGCTCTTATATTAATCCATGTGATATTTTTATCTTTAATTATTTAACTACAATTTTTCCTAACCCATTTAACAAAAATCTTAATGGGCATGAACATTGATTTTTCCTATACATCCCTTTATGGGTTATCTAATTGAAAATTTTTTATCCTATTTCATGTTTAATATGTTTTGGTCTTATAAATTTTTTTTTACTATAGTTTAGGGTATTTTATTAGGAAGCATATGTTTTATTGTTAATGTCCTTCCAGCACAATATGTTTGTTGCTATTGTTTAGAGCCTTCTAGAGTGAAACACCTATTGTTATAGTTTTTGAGTCTTCTAGATCGAGAAATATGTTACTATATATTATGGACTTCTATTTCAGGCTATTGGTAGTTTTAATTTAGAGTCTTTTAGCTCAAAATATTTATATCCATATTTTATAGTATTTTATCTAGAAATATCTATTATTGTATTTGATATATATATATTTATGAAGGGTTTGAGATCCCTGTTTCCTTACTAGGATAATAAAAAATGAGTCTTCATGAATTGTTTTGTTACCCCACATTCTTGATTAATATTTTGAATAATGAATGTTCATGATGGGTTTGGATAAAGTTAATTCCTGTATAAATTATAAAGGGTGGGTATCCATGATGGGTTGTTACACCTTATATCTATGCTCAGATTCATTTTTTTGTATAGTGTCATAGTTTTAGGAATACCAAATCCACATGGATATTTGGAATATGGATTGTGTAAATAAATAATCTAATACATTTAATCAATGAATATGGATTGGTGAAAAATTATATGGATGGTCAAAAAAAATCTGTGGTGTCAGGTTTCACTATGGTGTTTTCAGGGCTTAGGAGGGTATGATTTTCTTTCCTACAAGGAGGATACACCTCTAGGTAACGAGTTGAAGGACCCTATGCAAGAGCCCAAAGGGATTACATGAATGATCCTGAGGATGGGTCCCCCAAATTTTTTTAGGACAATGAAATATTTATGTTGATTTAAATGATTTGAAGATGAAGTGAGATATAGAGAAGATAACATTCCTAGAATGGTTTAGGAACTATAGAGTAGTATACATTATGGTTTGGTATCTCTGGACTGATATCATGTTGTCTTGGGTCACATGATGAGGGCCTTAAAAGGTTTCATAAATGAAATATTACATTTATTATTTGAGATCGGGTACAATTAATGTTGACATAACATCAAGGATGATGAATTATATTGAATAGTCTAGTCATGGGGATTGTATTTCATGGACTAAGAATATCTGAGTATACTGAATATATAGGCTAGTTGATATAGGTTAACCATTAATATTATTGGAACCCAATATGACACATTGTTTGGGAAATATGTCATCGATTTAAGGGGGACCATTCCCCTTGGACCAAATATCATCTTGGAAAAATCTATTTGGATTTATGTTACTTCTTCAATGAATCACTACGGGGTCTGTATGGATTTTCTAGTCCTAGTTACCAATACACTAAATGTGAGAAGCAAGAGATTTTAACTAATACTATAGGGTTCCTTGATAATTTTATCAACTCAAGGAATGGGTTGTCTCTGCTCAGACTTCAATGACATAAAGGTGGATTATGGAAAATGTAATTTTCAAGAAGGGTTTGACCACCATAAAAGTTTTGTTGTCACATACTAAAAAATTTATCACATCCCGGATATAAGATAAATAATCTCTCTAAATGATTCCTAAAAAATGGGTCCAACTATCATTGATCATATTTTATTAGGATCATAATAGGGACCTCTTGATATTTATCCCTTAATTTTTTATGCGCTAGAGTTTTCCTAATTTCTAGAGATATATGATTTAGAAAGTGGAGACCTAACTTTTTCTTATGACTCCCTTTGTGGGTTTTAAACTTGGAATGATTTGTGTCTCTTAAAATAGAAGTTTAGGGTCTTTCACTTTTTACCATCAAAGGGAAGAGTTTATATTCATATAAATTTTACCAATTGTTATATGATTTATTGTTAGGATCCATATGGAACCTTGTATCAGGGGAGTGTTATAGTACATCCTTATACGAATTCCCAAGGTCAATATTAATCCATTATCCATTTGAAAAGATGATTATAATGTTGTAAATCATAGATGATGATTCTCAGGTCAAGAATAATTGTATGAGATAGTAATGACAATGATGGTCATGAATCAGCATGTGGTGAAGATATCCAATGTGATAATTTTAGGGATTAAAAGGATTGTAAGACCTTCTTTAAAAACAATAGATATCTCTGGTTAATGGGTCTAAGGACCTTTTGTAGACCTGTCTCATACACGGTTAAATTGAGATATATTTTACCCTTTCCAAGGGCCATTGATGTTTTACTGATATTCATGGACCTCAATACACATAGTGTGGTTTATGGGTTTGGGTGATTAGAAAGATCATAGAATCACCTGAAACATTGGTTGACCCTAGTCAGGATCTTTTGATCCAATGGTATGAAATGATTATGGATGATGGTCTTCATGGTTTAAATTCATATACTGAGGATTCAACTCTCATGCTATTTAACATCATGTGACTAGTACATATTCCTTTCTATTTAACATGAGGTTGTTTGGAAATATTCGTTATAGTTTAGCATTTGAGGGTATAAATGTATTCTATTCTATTTAATTTCATGTAGTAAGGATGTATTATGTATAGTGTTACATCATGTGGTAATGATTTATAATACGTAGTTTTATTTCATGTTGAGAGATTACTTATTTAGATTTTAATTTAATTTGATAAAGATTTATTCAGTGTACATTTATGTCATGTGGTAAGGAATTCAGATATTGTACAGTTTAAATTTTCAGCACTAGGACTTGTTTTTGGGAGGAATGACTAACTTAGTGAATTTGGGTCTCCATAGGATATATATAACCTAGGATATAGGGGTATAATAATGTGATATCATAATAAAACTTTGAGAAAGGGTATGATGCAGAAATATGTAACATTAAGGGTATCTGATTCCACATTAATAGTTGGTTAATAGGACGCCAAAATAAAAAACCCAATAATATCTGAGCCAATGGGAGGTAGATAATGGTGGGTTTGGGTAAAACATTAATATTTAATGAATCCCATAGGCCCTATAAATGGTGAAATAACACTTTAACTTCTAGGGGGCCACACCTCTAGGACTAAAACAACCTCTCGAAATAGGATCATTGGATATGTGTTAGATCTCTAGTGAATCTTTATGGGGTCCCTTTGGTTTATCCACTCCCTATTACTAGTTTCATATGAGGGATAATAGGGATTTGGGTAGCATGATTCCATGGGTTTCTATGAGAAGCGAATCAACCAGGTAACCAGTTAGTATCAACTTAGATATTGAAGCAATGATGTTTGTTTATGGAGAAAATGAAATTCAATAAGTGTTTGAGAACCCTAAATGATATTCTTGAATTTTTTTAGCTCATTTAATGGCTAAGGGGTAAAACATAGGAATATTGGGTACATAATAATTAGAAGGGAATACCCTTTTAATGTAAATAAATCAGGTCATGTAGTTTAATTTCATGTGAAAAGGAAATTGTCATGGAGTTTAACACCATGTACTCTGGATTTGGTTCCCTATATTGGGATAAAATGCACCTAGATCTTGTTGATCAGATAAATTTTCCCTATTACCCATGCTCACTTGATTCATGACATACAAGAGAAACAATAGACAGGTAGATATTCAATTAGTATATATGATAGTTCATGGAAAGGATTATGCGAGGGTAGTCACATTTCAACTTGTGTGGAAATCCACACTAAAACATAGTTATCACCAATGAACTTAGTTGGGTGTGATAAAAATTCATTGTAGGGACCAAATAGAGGACCCAAGTTTTATTACAAATCCTAGAGAATGGTAATAAAGACACATGAGGTTTTTCTATGGGATTCACTCATAGTTAGAACATCTTTGGAGGGAAATGTAATTGTTTTCATATTACAGATGTTCCCTAGATTTGAAATACGGAAATCAATACATATAATGATGGTAATATGAATCAATCCACACATAGTTCATGGGGATGTTCCTTTAATGGTCCAACCCATATATAGGGAGGGGTGAATATTTACATATGTTTCATGTGGGGGAAATTTTTAGGATATGGGAATCCCTATGTATCTAGTGGTGATAGAAATTGAGAAACATGTAGTTATTTAATGAAAATAATGTAATGAATTCTGACCTATATATAGGGGGGCTTCATTTATATTGTGTATAGCACTAAGATTAGAGATCCCAAAATCTCTATATATCCATTGTAAATCAGAATCAAGACACACAATATTATTTAAACAAAATTCATCATACAGGACTTACCCATATGAATAGAAGGTCATTTCATATTTTTTATATTATGTCTATGACCATGATTGGAGATATGGGCATCACCACATATCCTATGGTAATGGAAAGAAAGGCACACAAAGTTATTCAATGAAAAATACTCCACAAAGGTATGAGGAACATACATAGTGGTGATTTTTTTTCCATTTAAACAATGCATGGGCCAAGGATTTAAGATCCATGTGTTAGTATGTATCTTATGGTAACATGAATGAAGACACATGTACTTCTTTTATATCTCCCAATGTCCATATTACTCACACATAAAGAAAGGGTTAATTTATTTTTATTTAACATAGATCTATATCATGTGCACTAGATTGTTCATGAAGTAACATCTTCAGTGTAGTATGTCATCATGTAGTGAAGACGTATCCCATGTAGATTGACATCATTTGGTAAGGACTTCTTCCATATATTTTAACATCATATGTTAAGGACTCAGAATACCATTTAGTTCAAAATCTTTCTTCTGAGACTTCATTTATTTTTGATAGATGTATAATTTACTTCTTTATAATCCTCACATTGGTGGGGGCCTAACCTATTCCGTACCCATTGTGTCTTATTAGTAAGACACATTGAAACAAAATTATACATCATGTAAAGAACTTACCACTTTGGAAATTTCGTTAGAGGTTTCCTTCCATTTATAGTTGGGGTTTTGAGAACCAATAACAATTCTCCTCAAAGGAATGACTAGAGGAGAAATTTTTTTATTGAAGGATCATGCAATTATATTTTTATGAACATTGATGTTGTGCATTGTATACAAACTTTTCTCAATGATCCATTCTAACTTATTCAGCTGCTTCTAGGATTTTTATTCATCTAAAAATTTTCCATATACTTTTTTTGATCAATGTAAGATGGAATTGGATGGTTAAATGTACATCAATTCCATAAACCAATGAAATGGGGTTGTCTAATAGGTCACACATGTGGTTGTATGGTATTCCAAAAAATAATGATGGAGTTTTTCTAGCCAAGAATTATTATCATTGTTCAATTTTCTTTAGATTATATTTGTTATATTATTATTGAAGGCTTAGATCTAACAATTTTATACTACATGATCATTGGATTAATTGTTATACTTGATATTTTACTCATCGTACAACTGCTTCTTCATAGAAAAGAAGAAATTGGTTCCATTATCCATCAATATTGTTTGAGGGACACCAAATATAGAGATGATTTTGAATTTCATGATGTTGATGAAATTTTTTATCCCAATATCACTGAGAAGTATATCCACATTTTATTTTTAGAAAAAATCGGTAGGGGTAATAGTTTACATGAACGACTTAGCTATAGCCGGAGGATATAGAACCCCCAAAATCCATTCCTCTTATGGAAAACGACCAAATATATTTATATATGTGTAGAAACTATAGGGTTTGATAGATGGATTTTTCATTAAAATAACATGTGTAAAACAGTCTGTTGAATTCTTAAAAGTCCAGTATCGTTTTTTTCCATTATTAATCAATTCTCAAAATATGGAGAGAGAGATTGGTTCCCTATCAGTGAGAACCATAGGAGATTGAATGTACTTCTTCCAAGATGGAATAATCTAACATTAAGAAATACATTTGATGAGGAATCCAATGAAGACTCATGTTAGATATATTTATATCATTCATCTTATAATGAATGATAATGTTCATTTCTCGATATCAAATCTATTCCATATTTGCTCAATCCAATGAGAGGGTCCCATTTTTTGGTAAACTATAAGGGGATCCATCCATCCAAGGGTGGGTGTTAACGTATCATATGCTAGATAAATGATGATCTAATTGATTTCTTCTATATTAATGACCATGATGGGTGTGAATTCTATGAAGAGAATGATGTGGAAGAACAGTTAGTCCTGATCTTGATTGGCCATGTCAATGGATGTATTAGACAGTGTGTTAGTATGAGAATTTTTTGATCAGGAGACATTATGTAATACAGGTTCAAAATAAAATTCTACCATCAATCCACTAACATATCTAATTAGAGGGTCCAAATATTTTTTTCTTTAAAACATACTATTGTTAATAAATTGTATTACAAGCTCTAATTCCCTATTGATATTCATGTAGTCTATAAGCAACTGTAGGGATATCTCCAAGACAATAATGATGTCATTTTATTTCACCTCATTATTTGTATAACCATAAGATAGGGAGAAAGAGTAAGGAAATATTTGTTTATCTATTTAAAATATATAATACCTAGAACAACCCTTTTGTGATTCAATTATTCCACTCTCTTTCCAATAGAAATTCCATAGGAATTTTGAAAAACATATCTGATGATCTGGGGGTGTTAGGGGAATATAAAACTTCATCAATCTAGAAGATTGGTTTCCATTGGTGGGATTTCTGGGGCAGGGTGTTCCTTAATGAAATTATCCAGGGCAATCCCTCTAGGTGCCTTTTGTTACACAAATTTGATGTCACACTATTACAGGATTACTTCCCATCGAGGAAAACATGTAGTCAACATTGGGGGTCCATGTATGTTCTTCAATTGGTCATTATGAGGTACCAAGTATAAATTGTGATGTTTAATGTAATTCTTCATATTTTGAATAGTGATGATGAGCATGATGAAATTCATCTCGATATGAGAATATAACGTCTTAGTACATAACATTTTTTAAGTGAGGTTGTTGATACTTTTTCATTACATTCATAATATTTATGTGTAAGAATATCACAAAGAATGTGTTCCAAGATTTCCACATATAGGATAAGAATATTTACATCTTTTTGTAGCATTTCCACTAATGTAATTCAATATGTGACACATTTTATTCTTAAAAGATTCTTGGCAGTCCTCATCCCATAATTAAGCAACTCCTTCCTTCATTTACATAGGTGTATTAAAAAATTTTCATGAATGGTTGGAAATTAAATGTCTAATATAAGCGAGGTGACTTTGGACCCACCATAGTTATTTATAGTTCTGAGGGTGTGGAATTTCTTAGATTTCACTAGTCTATTCTAGATAGACCTCGATGCTGCAGGGGTATACCAAATTTCCATGGGATTTCCCTAATGTAGTCTTAAAATAATACTTCATAGTGTTCTTATTCAAACTATACTACTGCAATTAGTTGAGAACTATTTTAAGAGCACTGAGATGATCACATGACTATCGATATTTAATGACCATGTCTTCGACATAACATTACATGATTCATTAAAAAAGATATTAAAGATATGATGCCTAACTCATTGGTAAGTAGAACAAATGATATCTAATATAATATGAATGATTTGTTAGTAAAAGATCTAATGAGGTGCTATGAAGGTATTGGAGTCCTCATCATTAGGATCCATATTTATTAGATTATACCATGAATAGCAATCAATATAATAAATGTCTTGGAAGCTAGCAGTTGCATTGATCAAAAGTACTATTATCAGAAATGGAAAATAATCCATTGAGCAATGTTGGATAAGGTCTATCAAGTCAATGAATACCTTAATATTCCAATTATTCTTAATAATGGGGATGATGTTTAAAATCCACTTTGGGTACTACACATCTCTAAAAATTTTGATTTGATCGTATTTTCGACATTCAATTATATGTTAGTTGAATTAGTAGGGTGAGTTCATCAGGTTTCTAACATGAAACAATAATGGTCGTCATGAAAACCTAGGTGACGAGAAGCCACATAGGGGTTCAACGTATCCTTCTCTATATAATTCCAAGAGAACACATAGTGATTCTATAGTAGAAATTCAATGTACATCTCATTCCCCTCAAGAGGAATGAAAATACTAATCAAAATAGGTCATGAGTCTTCTTTTATTACCAAATTAATATATATTAGATCTTCAATGGTAATGAATATGTATTCCCCAAATGTAGGATGGTTTTTCTTGAGGTCATCCTATTCTCCTTCCATATTTGTATCCATGATGGAATCCTTAGTCATAGTGGATAATTCCGGTGCATCATCATCTCTTTTGAGATAATGGAGTCCGTGTAAGGAGGCAATAACATATTATATTGTCAGAATATTTTCATGAGATTTGGTGGATGGGTATTTCTCTGATTCTAACACATAGATAGGATATATATGTATATATTCAGTTGTAGAGAATTTCTTGGTGGTATTTTCTATTTTTACAATGCAATTAGGGAATTATCAGATCCTGAGAGAAAATTATTCTAGTTTTCGATAGAACAATCCACTTCAATTGGCACAAATTTCATCACATAGACATGATACAATGATATTTTTAGTTCATGATAGTTTTTTGTGGGTGAATATGATCCATTGATGAGGTTTTTATGAAGAAAAGATTCATTTTTGAGCATGATCCCTTGATTTGAAGGGGTATTCCCCAGTCCATTACGAGCACAAACCTGGATGATGTCATATAATATTTTTTTTCTTCCATCCCTTTATTAGAAACATGCCTCAACATATATGGATTCAAAAGATTCTAAGGGATCACATTCTCTATATAGTATACCAACTCTTCCATTGATGGGGTATTTAATGCATGGATGAAATATTGATGGTACTTCAACACAAATATAGAGTGGTCTTCTGAATAATAAATTACATTATGTGTCTTGTTAGATAACCATGAATTGAAAATTAGATGTGATATCCCAAAATGTCTTTTTGAAATTTGACTTTATGAGATGCATTTTCTTGATATATTCATAACTTTTAATGGTTAAACTTTTTGATATTAGTATCCCTAACTATATCCTGAAATTCGAAGGGTTTGAACTAGAAATTGGTTTATCTTATAAACTTTATCAACTAACACTCATTGGATGTTGATGTTATCATGTTTTAATGAAACATACTAGTGTATGATTTTTCAATTGGTGTTAGGAACCAACATGGGCTTCCAACCCAACCAACACCCAAACTAGCATGAGGCAAGGCTCGAATGGAGTTCCCAAACCCTTAAGATAAAAACTAGTACATAGGTGTAAGACATCAAATTTGGGAATGATTTCTCATTATAAAAAATAAAAAATAAAAAATAATTAAATATCACAAAAGATGATATATTCATAACTTAAATAAATAAAACATTCAAAAGTAAAACAATTCACACCTCTAACAATATTCCAAAATTTCAATAACATGGATTAGAACTGACTATAAAACTAGGACTTTATGAAACAATACTGTATACACACCCATATGAAACCACCACCACAACCAAAAGTAAGGGGAAACACTAGAAACCAAATCCACCATCATCTCCATAGAACCACATGCCTCTACAGGGGTCAAACATAATAAGGTCTACATACACTAGAGGGTCTATATAGGGTGCAAGACAAAATTATAGTAGGATACTGTTGAAACATGTTTTATGATATAACATTTTGAGACAAATAAACATGCTCTAATTTAGGATAAATGGGGAAATTTAAATGAAAGATTCTATGAAATCATAATGGAAAATCATGATGAAAAAAATACAAAATGGTATACATTGTATGAGAACCATGGGATCCTAATTACATAGCGATAAGTGTATATAACCCCCACAACATTCTCATGCACAGACCACTATAAGGGAATAACAACCCAATGTCTAGTGGTATCGAATTATCATTAGATATTTATTTCATGTTTTAGCATCGATCGCGCTAGGGGAAATGTGCATTTCCCTTACAATCCTCCTCGCATGTTCGACCTAGTCTTCCCACCAAGAAATCTATGGTTACCTTGTTTTTAATTTCATTCCCTATGTCCGATGAATTACCTCTCTCACATACACAAGTATAATAACAAGAAGGAACTTGAAAAAACTATTTTTCATTGGAGAAACCATTTTCAAACCCTTATGTACAGTAAAACCCTTTGAAAACATAATTCAAACCATCCAAAAAAATTCTTAGAACCCATTTAAAAACTATATCAAGTTTACTAAAATCATCCAATAGAGTTAAATCATGTAACCACATACCTTTAATATGTAATCTAATGGAAACTTGTTGAAAACGTTAACCACACTAAGGAGAACCCCTATAAAGGAAGGGGTACACCGTAATCATCATGATTTAACCCAATGAAAAAATATTGGACCCATATTGGGTCAATCTATCCACTAGAAAAAGGGAAATTAAGAAATTATATATAGGAGTCCAGGAAGAAGAAGAAAATCAAGAATGGAAAGACTTACATAATTGACTATTGTAGATCCATGGGTAAATCACCCACAAAAATAGAGTACAAAGGAGGATAGGAATGGTGGGAGGCAGTCCCATGTCTAGAGGATAAAATGGTGGAGAATATGGGGTTATTTGATGATAAATATAAAGAGAAATAAAAATTGAATGACATAATTTTCACTTATTTAGATGGTTTCATGGTCTGCAAGATTGTTCCCCAACTGTGAGACACATTTTCCAAATGGAAAAGAGGTTGCATAGTCATTTAGGGAAGGGTGCACACCCATGAGGTTGATATTACACTCTAGATAGGTCCACATACCTGTGTTCACAGATATCCTACAAGCATGTGTGGTATACCGTGTGACCAAGACATTACCAGTGTCAAGGGAACACCATTTATTCTAGGCTAGCACACGATTTCTACTAACTATATGTTGACTTTTACTAGTACAAAAATTAAATTTCTCACTCAAACAACGCAAATATTCCACAGATATATGGAATACCAAAAATAAAATAGAAAATACATCAAAATGACATCAGTAATGTGAACATTCTCCCCACCTTGAAAACATTCCACCATCGGGATATCATTTAAATGATTGATCAGAGAACCCAAATGGGTAATGCTTGTAAATCCATGATATTCCCTCTAATGTGTCATGTTATTCATTCCCATTCTTCCAATGAACAAAAACCAACAATATGGATTTCCCCAAGTTCACCTTTACTTCTTATTCCATAATGCATAACATTCACTCAAACACTGAAAAATCAGATCCCAACTCCAAATTTTCCCAGTGGAACACATGATACGGGTCCTTTTTATACATATTTAATCACATGACATGTTAGAAATAATATATTTAAGCTTAATAGGATAAATAATCTTGTTTTTACTCTCTCTTCCCAACTCTATTAGAAATTTTTAACAGTATAATATAACCTAGTGTTAATTTCACTTTCTTACTACGATAATATTGACCTGGGTGAGCTTCCACGTTTTGAATCATTTAATCATTCATTGTGAACTACAAAGTCTTAACACCATTGGTTATAAAAAGAATAATGGGGGGTATGCACTATAAAAAATTGGTACCTAGTCAAACAAACCTTGTAGGATATCTATTTCATAAGGATTAGTCCCAAAAAAGGATGTATGACCCTATTCCATCCATCACAAAGGTGACTGACATGGATGACTATAAATCAACTCAAAGGGGGTCATTATTATTGAGGATTGGTAATTGTAATTATATTAAAACTCCACCAACACCAAATGGATTTCCCAGTATCCTACAAAATTAAATACACATGTCCAAATCATGTCTTTTAAGATCTTATTCAACCACTCTGTCTGGACATCTATTTGGGGATGGAATATCATTATTGTACTGAATTATGACCCCATTCCATTTTAAAGTCCTTCTTTTAATTGAGAGGTAATTTTGGGGTGAAAATCATAGACAATAGTGTATGGAATACCATAAATACTCACTATCTCTTTAACATACAACCTACCCAACCCATCAATGTTAGTTGAGTTCTTGATTAGAATAAAATGGTACAATTTGAGTAGACATTCAACCACTACCCAAATGATGTTCATCCTCTTGAGAGTATGAGGTAATCAAATGATAAAATCCATGGTGACATAGTCCCACTTCTAGTTAGGAGTTTGAAGTGTCTAATGAATATTATAAGGCATAAGGTTCTCATATTTAATTTGATTACAAGTATAACACTTGAAGACAAATTCAGTTATATCACGCCTGATACACAGATAAAAAATTTAGAAATGTATATCATGAATTCAATTCTGGGGATGATTGGACCATCACAAAACAATGGCTATCATACATCAAGACTTTCTATAGTTAATATTGCACCATGAAATTATCATGTAATCAAATAATTTCATTATAAGACAGTGACCATTCATTGGGAACCTCCATACCGCAATGAAGATCACTCAAATTATAGAACAAATCATCACTCTGATTCTCTAGTTGATTTTTATCCAGAAGGGAGGGTGTCAGCTGAACACTAGCCATGATCATGCCTCCAGTATGTACTTGGCTTACAGATGCATCTAGTAAATCATCACAATCAAGGTCCCCTCATTTCTGGACTCTTTTAAGGTTTCCACAAGAATATTACTACTTAGGTAATTCACTACCACATTACCTTTTCCCAGGGTACAAATGATATCAAAATAAAACACCATAAGGTACTGAAAACCAAAATGCTTCCTTGGATTCAGATCCTTCTAGGTGAATATATAGGATAATCTATTATTGTTCGAGTAGACTATAGACATTTACCCAAAAAGGTTGTGATGACATGTCATTAATGTGTTCACCACTACTTCTAAATATATACCATGGGTTAGGTTTTTATTTTAATGAGGTCAGAGTGGATGATAAGCATACATCACTAAATGGATATCTTCTATCAACACACACCCAAGATCCAATCATGAGCATCATAAAAGACAACATATCCCTTATTTAATTTTGTAAAGATAAAAAAATGTTCAGTGTCCAAACACTTCTTATTCACCTCAAATGATTCCTGACATTTTGGATTGACTTATAACATTACACATTTTTAGGTATGTGTAATCATGGGTTAATCCATCCAATAAAAACCTCTAACATGTCACTTGAAATACCTCGGTAATCCCAAAAAACTCATGATCTCAATGATATTCCTCAACCACTACCATTAAATCACAATAATGATTATATCGAGGGCCATTGAATCCCCAAATTTTGAGATCACATGGCCCAAAAAATACCTCCCTTCCCTAGAAGGTAAACATTTAAATAATTTCATATAAATTCTGATCTCGAAGATATCCCAACATGATCCTCAATTTCTACTCACTTAGTTCCTCAGTCATAGAGTAGACCATGATACCATCAAAAAATACGACGAGGAAGGATTTGAGTTGTTTATAGAACAGTAGGTTCATAATCAATGTGAATACCCTTGGAGTATTTTTCTATATGATGGGAATGAAAAAAATACTCTATGTGTCCATACCTACTAAGGAGGGATTTGTTTGGAACATATATTTTATTGATATTACCTAGAGATTCTTGGAAAAAAATTCAATCTTAGAGAACCAACATTACCCATTAATCCGATCAAATAGGACTTCATGATGGGGTAATGAATTTGTTTCATAATTTTTACCTTATTTAGCTTCCATTAATCGATGTAGAACCACAAAGAAATATCTAAATTCATAGAAAAATGTGTAGGGACGACCCATGGGGATTCGCTCAGGTAAATGAATCCTTCGGATTCCATATTGTTCAATTGTATCATTAATTTAGTTAGCCATATGGGGGATATATGATATGATGGAATAAATATCGTTTTTTTTTCCAATTCCAAATCAGTGGTAAACTCTATCACTCACTATGATGGAAATTCTGAAAATTCATTTAAACATTCATCTAGAAACTCTTCCACTACATGAGTTAATCCATAGCTCATAACTCATTTCATAGTCCTCTAATGCGGGTGATGAAACCTAAAACAAAATTTTTCCATACTCAAGATGTAGATTCCCAAGGCATCCTGACTGTGGATTCCATTCACCATGAAAAAACTGGGTACCTCCATCTGGTTCCATAAATCTCACTTGTCTAAGACAACAATAGATGTTCACTATGAATTAAAAAATCCAATCCTTGATGATGATAACATCAAAGTGGTCATTTCCCAAACTAGGATATCCCATTAAAACTCAACCCTCAAAAAAGAGAGAGTGCATGAAGAACACCTGAAACCTTAATCACTATTATTTCCATGATGCCTCAGTAAATCCATCACAAATGGAAGGAGATTTGTCAAAATTTTTAATAAATATACTTGATTGATAGAAATAACGCAATAATAGTCAACCATACAAAAATTGAAACATCAATACACTATTGAATAAATATACTTCCTCGAACTGTTATAGGGCGTCTATCTAATTCCACTAGTTCTTTGTCCCAAGAATGGTGATTATTCTTCTCTTTTTGGTACTGGAAACAACTTATGACTTTAGTATATACATTAATATGACTCTATCTAGTAGTATATATATCCCTATAACAATAACCATCCTAGAACGAACCCGCTATTTTGGATAGTTCTGACTAGGATGTTATTCCCTTATAGGCTGCAGAACCCATACCACCCTGATATGGGTGTGAAACAATTAAATACACCTACAAGGGGCCAATTATTCCACACTGATGGAATTGACTTATTGGGGTTAGACATTCATACCACACATGCCCCAACCTTCAACACCAATGACATGAGAGTAACCCAACATTTGATGTTGTAGATGACGATGGTCATGAAGGGTGGTCTAAGATACCATCTACCATCTTCTCCTTCTCACCATGTTTCATCATATTTTATGATGAACTATATCTTACCTATTTGCAAACCCCGACCCTATTTACAACGAGTCAGTGCATTATTACATAACATTGGCATGATCACAAAACATCAAGTCTTGAATGAACGATTAGTTTAGTAGACATAGAAATACTAGATATATTCATAAGATTTACAGTACATTATGAAATGAGAAAATAAAACAACATATTCTCCATAGGAAATAATCATATCCCTTAGAATATCCCTGAAGTTCAGTTATAATATACTTCTTCACATCTTGGGAAAAATAAAACAATGAAAGGGGTGAGATCAGATGCTCAGTAAGGATAACAATATAGAGAAAACATTCGTAAATAAGAATAAACATTTAAGGAAATTTATAAGACTAAAAAATAATTTTAAACATGGACTTAGACATAATATTGAAAATATAAAATCAAATAATTCCATTTACTTATTCTGATGAATATCTGACAAGTCGAATAATCAAATACAATATAAATATCCACATTCATAATGATGGAATGAAAAATGCTAAACTTTAGAACCACATTATCATGGCCTTATTCCAAGACTAATAATAAGATTTTTTAAACTCCTTGTGCCAATACACTAGTTTGTGTCATGACAGCTACCGATGCATCGAGGATCTATAGTAGGCTCCACCTGTCACTTACCATGTCCAATGCATTCCACATATGAAAATTTTTATACCCAAAATAAACATTCGTTTTAAAAATAACATACGAAATGTCAATACTTTAAACATAAACCATGAATGTTTTAAAAATAAAATTACCACAGTAAACAATATCACAAAACAGTCAATACAATATGGAGGTTTTTTATCATAATAAATCAACTTCAAATAAGCTTAAAATTTATCAAAGGATGTTGACATAGATGAAATCAAAACTTTCTTTAGAGAAATATATATTTCTATTTTAAAATAATTTAAAATTAGTATAATTATAAGAAAAATATTATTTTCAAAATATTCTTATAATCTTGTAAGTGATTCTACAACAATGTTATAACGGCGGAAAATCATGGCACCCTTCGTATAAGTTAAAAAAACATTCTTACCTTAATTTTGTTGAAAAGGTCATAATGTACCCTGTTTGGAAAACGACGGAAAGAATCCATTCAAAAACATATAAGAAGAAATAATGGTACAAATGAATTTAACCCATTTTCTATTAAATAGTAAAAAAAATTAAATATATTTTTAAGAAACATTTATGTGTAAGATAAAGAGGTCCTAATAGATACTTATGTAAAAACAAACTCGGATAATAAAGAGATTGTGAAATTAACCCTACCTTGTAATTTTCCTTGGTCGATGGTATATTAAACTCCTTAATATTAGTTAAAAAAATTATTAAATTATACAATAACTATATAAATAAATATGATATCATATATGATCTTCTAATATTTCTTTGTTAATGATATTTCTATAATATCATCATTTCGGGTGTTAACTGGTTTTTTTCCTTTATATACTTTGTTATATAAGTAATGTTTGTTATTGATAGGATATATCTTTTTAATTTTCAAAATGATATTAAGTATTTAAAAATTATTTTTAATCATAAAATAAAAATTATTCTTGAATGATTAATATGGTGAATGAATCTCATCACGTTCGTGGAGATGATAATCCGTATGTACGCACGAGCGATAATATCATTATATAGATTGAATAATCATATGTAATTTGAGGTTATATATTATATATATAATAATTAACATGTTATATTTATTATTATATCAATTATACTCATTATTATACCATCCAAATGATGAAGTGTTTGAATAACAAACTACACCATGACGTAGAGATGTTTATCCGTACGTATGCACGTACGATGACTTTGACATTTATAGGATGAATAAAATAATTAATATTATTGTACCATTTTTACAATTATATCATAGTATATATAAGATAATGGATATATTATTTAATATTGGAAACAACAAAGAAAGAGGAAGTGGAAGAAGAAAATAACTTGAATGAGGTGATGAAATATTTACCTTTTCTTCGGCAACTTCATTTTGATTTGATCAAAAGGGATTATTAGGATAGATTTATGACTAAAAGATAGACTATATGATGAAGGGAGGACATATGAGGGGATATATGGATATTTTTTGGCTGAGCAAAATTGTATTGAAGGTGTGAATTTGAGATAAGGGGATGTTCCCTTTTATAAGATGGGTGAGGGGCACCACAGGAAATTATTGAAATATTATTTTATAATAAAATAATATTTTGTTTCAAATGTCTCCAAAATAAATTATTTTGTGGATATGGTTGTAATGGGTATAAAAACACTCATCAAATAGATTTTAGATAGGTTTTTTTCAATATATTATACCTATCATTTAAATTTAACTCTTAGTTAAATAGTTTGATTCCACGTCTCTTTGTATTTTTTTATTATATTGTTATTAAACATAATATAAACACCCATGAGAACCTCATGTGGTTCATTAATGAAATATATAATATTATTTAAGCCCTTTATCTTATACTTTTATTTTTAGGAAATTAATATCAATTAGTAATATAATATTTGTTTTAAAAACTCTTTTATGTCAATTGTGAAACTATTTGGTACTTTGATTTTTGATAAATTCGTAACAACATTATTAGTTCGAAAAAATTAATTTAATCAACCCTAAGATGTCATAGTAACCTATAAAATTATTCGAATTCATTAAATGTCTAAAATTATATTTATTTAGGTATTTATAATAACAATTAGTTTAATCATTCATTAAGAAGTTAAGTACTGCATCATCATAGGGTCATAAATAATTTTATTTATTTAATGTCTAAAAATTATAAATAATATACCATTATGTAAAAAATATTTTTATCTTTCTAATTAATATTTATAGTCTAATTTATCTTATATATAACCTTATATTAAAAATGGTTTTTTTATTAAACCTTCATTTAAACTCTTTTGACACTTCTTTAAATAATATAATAATAAATTTCCTAATCTAATACAAGTAGACCAAAGGGGGTCATATTTTATTCATAAGGTGTTTTTTGTTGAATTATACTTATCCAAAGGAATTAGAAAATGTGTTAGGGTAATTATGAGATCATATTTACCCTTAATTTTCTTATTAACTTTTAACCATGGTAAATAAAAGTCAAAAGTAACTATTCACTGGAAAATTATTTTCATCTTATTGAACCACATTTTACATATTGATATTAACCATGTCTCTTTGATTTATGAAATTCAACTCACATAAGAGGTAAAATTGTGTATTAAATAAAATTTTCAAATGCTCCTATGAGGTGGGTAAAAGACGGTAAAAAGTTCGAAAAAATTATATATATCTAAACTTATTATAATATGACTCCCATGAATTACATTGATTATATATAGGTATTACGTATCTATTTTTAATTAAAATAAATAATAATAAAATAACTGATCATTTAAATAAAAACTCAGGTTTAACCAATAACACCGTGTTTTTTCACTATTGATCAAAAATTGGAAGTTTTCAAGAAAATACCAAAAATTCACTCTAAGCTAAATCTGATATTCTAAATCCAAAAATGAAGTCCATTTTGAAATATATAATTTATAATCATGGAAGATGTGGGTATTACAATTAATAATTACTAGTTTGGTTGGTCCTAGTTTGTTAAAAATCCAGGTTGCGTACAACGCAAGCTATTGCATTATTCAAAGGGAAACTCACCATAGAAGAAATGGCTGTTACATTCTCCTCTCATTCAAATAATTTCATCCTCAAAATTTCTATAATATTACTTAATAAAATTATTCGGGTGGTTCTTCATCATAAGTACCTCTGGTTCCCACATTGCCTCTTCCATCATATGGTTTCTCGATAAAAGTTTTACTAGACTAGTCGTCCAGTTTCTCAACACTTATTTTCTTGTATCAAGAATCTTGACAGTCTCTTCGCAATAAGACAGATCGAGTTCCAGTTCTAATTCCACATTGGTGAGTACATGCATTGAGTTAGGCATGTATTTTCTCAACACTGTTATGTGGATCACATCATAAAATTTGGAGATACTTGGTGGCATTTCCAAACAGTAAGCTACATCTCCAATTCATTATAGAATTTTGAAAGGTCTGATGTACCTGAGACACAATTTACCCTTTTTACCGAATCATATAATTCCCTTCCATGGATATACCTTCAGGAAAACATGTTCTCCTACCTGAAATTCCACATCCTTCCTCTGGTTATCGACATATCTCTTCTGCCTATGTTGAGATGCTTTGATGTGGGTTTGGATTACCTTCACCTTTTCCATCATTTACTCAACAAGTAATGGGCCTATGAGTTTTCTTTCACCAACATCATCCCAAAAAGATGGTATGAAACTTCTCTTTCCATATAATGCTTCACTTGGTTCCATATGAATACTTGAATGGAAGCAATTGTTATAATATAATTCTACCAGAGGTAAATATTGATCCCATACAACTTGAAAGTCAAGTGACAAGGATATCAACATGTCCTCTAAGGTTTGAATAGTATTTTTTGATTGTCTATCGGTTTGAGGGTGGTAGGCAGTGCTTAAACGAAGTTCATTATCTAGAGCATTCTGAAGACTTCTCTAGAATAATAATGTAAAATGTGTATCACGGTAAGAAACAATCGATAATGGTACTCCAAAATGTCTTACAACTTCAATAATATATAGTCTTCCTATATTTTCAAGTGGTAAATCTTCTCCTATAACAAAAACATGTTCTAACATGGTAAGACGATTAACAATGACCCATATTGGATCATTCCTTCAAGTAGTCTTTGGTAGTTCCATGGAAAAGTCCATCGTAATATCATCATATTTCCACTAAAGTATGAGAATAGGTTTAATGACTCCTCTAGGATACTATTTCCAGCTTTCACTTGTTGAAAAACCATAATCCTCGATAAAAAATCTGCAATCTCTCTCTTCATGTTGTCCCCCCAAAAATGTTCATGCTAATATCTAGACATCTTGGTGCTCCCATGGTGTATAAATAAATTGGTGCAATGAGTATCATCCAACAATTTCTTTTTTAGATTAGTTATATTAGGAACACAAAGCCTCTCCCAAAATTTCAGAATTATATATTTATATATGAAGTCACTCAATCTCCCTCATTCACATCTTTAATCATCTTTCGAAACTCCTCATCATCAGTCGGAGAACTCTTTATCCTTTCTAGTAATGCTGGTTTAGAAATCATTTGAAAAAGTATCGATGCATCACATTCCATGATTATTTCCATATCCTTCTTTACTAGATCCATAAAAACATGATCCCATTAAACTCTCATCTTGATCAAAACTCCATGATCATTTCTACTCAAAGAATATTTAACCTTATTTTCCTTCCATGGGTGGTAGTGTACCGTGAAATCAAAATCCATGAATAGTTCAATCCATCTCCTTTTCCTCATGCTGAGTTCATTCTGTGAGAATATATACTTGAAACTCTTATGATTGGTATATATCTCACATTTTTCACCATAGAGATAATGTCTCCATGTTGTTAAATAAATGATTACAGGTACTAACTCAAGATCATGAGTATGATTGTTTTGCCCATAAATTTTTAGATGTCGTGATGCATAGGCAATAACCCTATCATTGTGCATAAGGACACAACCAAGTCCTTTTATTAATGCATCACTATAAATAACAAACCATCATTCAAAGATGGTAGATTCTAGATAGGATAATTGACTAATCTTCAATTAAATTCTTTGAAACATTCTTCACACTCATTTTTCCTATAAAAATTAACCCCTTTACATGTGAGCTTGGATAATGGGTTAGCCTTTCACGAAGAAATCTGGATGAAACACAGATAATGACCTACTAAACCAATAAAATTACCTACCACCTTGTCTTTCATACCTTCAACCCCAGCAGTAATGATATCATATGCTTGGCCTTGATCCCATGGCATTATTAGAGGTTAGTTTCCTTGGTGCTTAGGATATTAATTTGAATAATTCCCCCTTTCTCTACAGTTTTAGCATTCAATATTGATAGCCTCTTTATTCCCCTTGAAATAACGAGTTTGGTAGCCTTTTTCAACACACTTAACAGACTCTCATTCCCTTCAGGAATGTTCTAGGTCGTTTCTTCCCAAATATACTACAGGATGGATATTCAAATTTTCCCTTCTACCCCTAATTTCTATTTCCAGAGTGTTCGGCAGATCACTTCTTCTCTTCTTTTTCTTTAAAGTTCTAAGTATTAAAGAATTCATTTTCTATCTTGATATCACATGGTACAATATATTCGTACGAAGAGAAGGATTGTGAAAATAATTATGGATGGAGAAATTGTTTTAACCCATCAAATAAATGATTAATCTTACATATTTGGTTATGTTTATAATCTGAATCATGCCTTACTATGCTTGTAAAGTTAGCCTCATACATTGCGACATTATCATCCTCTATTTTCCTAAGACTCAAGAAAGTGTATTTCCATATCCACTCGATGGTCATGAGTAATGTTTTTTCTATGAAAATATCTTTAATATCCATCCATTCCATCTTTGATACTTTATCATCTTCTTTTGTGTTATGAATCAATGACTACCATTGATCTGCATCTCCCGTGAGGTGGTAAACTATCATGAAAACTTTTTCCCTTTCATTACTCCCCAAAGAGTGAAATATTTTCTCTATGTAATTGATCCATTTCACATATACTAACGGATTTTTTCTCCAATTTAATGTTGGTGGTTTTTTCCTCACAAATCATTCTATCATTTATCCTTCTTGTTTTGCATCAGGGTGCTCCATTCAGTTAAGGTTTTTTTTTCATAACCTGAGTGAGTTATCCCAGCATGGTGATTAGTTGATCATCACTAGTTGCATCACAATCTATACTATATTTATCTTGAGTATGATGTAATTTTCTATAAGAATTATGTGCGTTGGTATAGTTTCTATTATATCCACTAGGCGCCATTTATAAACAATGGCATATAGTAGATTAGTTTATAAATCTTAATACATAATTCCAAACATGTAAAACACTTATGATAAATTTAACCATTTAAAGATATAATTCATAATCATAGAAATTTTTTATTTGAGGATGTATATACCTATAAACCCTTCAAAATGGGTTGTAAGTAAAGTGATAATTATTCTAATCATATCCCCTGGGAGTGTCATAATCAAGAGTGAAACGAGGTCTGTTGTCATGCAAACAGTTCCCATTCGAGTCTAGCTCAAAGTTGTGTTTTCGAGTTTTTCCCCTAGGTACATCTATTCTAGAGCTGCCACTACCAGCCTGTATCTAGACAAGGATGTATTTCTTGCAAAATACAGAAAATCCCTACATTACAAAAATTATAGGACGTTCTTCTGTACTAATCCTCAAAGTATATCTTAGGGTAATGTGATCTAATCAGATTTTATCTAAATATAGTTTCCAAGGATTGTACTAAACATCCTATGATACCAACTGTAACCCCCACAATCTTAGTTGCCTAGAGTCGGTTCATTATTACATAACATTTTAATGATCCTAAAATATCATGTCTCGAATGACCAATTAGTTTAGTATACATTGAAATACTAGATAAATTCATAATTTTTACATTACATTTTAAAATGAAAAACTAAAATAACATACTATCTACAGTCCACCCTTATATCCCTTATACTATCCCTGTAGGTCATACATAATATAATTCTTCTCATCTTGGGAAAAATAAATCATAAAATAGGGTGAGCTCAGATGCTCAGTTTGGATAACATTATAGTGGAAACTTTCGTAAATAAGCATAAACATGTAAGGAAATGTATATGACAAAAACAAAATCCTTTTAAACATGATCTTAAGAATAATATGGAAAAGATTACTTCATATAATTGAATTTAATTATTCACATAGATATTCTACAAGTCTAACATTTAAATTCTATATCAATAGCCACTTTCATAATGATAGAATGTATAATGCTAGACTTCATAACCACAGAGTCAAGAACTTGTGTCGAGACTAAAAATATGATTTCTTCAAGGACTTGTGACATGACACTAGATTGTCTCAATAGACCTACCGATGCATCAAGGAGCTATAGCGGGTTCCACCCATCACATAATGGGTCCAATGTATTCCTCATATGAAATGGTTTAATCATAATATAAACATTTATATTAAAACTAGCATACAGAATGCCAGCACATTAATCATAAACAATGAATGGTGTAAAAATAACACATCCACAATCAAACATATCACAAAACCTTAAATAAAATATATAAGTTTTGTATTATAATAAATCAACTTCAAATAATATTAAAATATTTTAAAGGATGTTGACATAGATGAAATCAAAACTTTTTTAGAGAAATATCTCTTTCTATTTGGAAATCATTTAAAATTAATATAATTATAAATGAAAACATTTATTTAGAAAATGTACTAAGTTGTTTGTAAGAGATGCTTTAACGATGTTATAACGGAAAAAAATAGCCACACCGAACTTATAAATAAAAAAACATTCTTAGCTTAATTTTGTCGAAAAGGTCATAAAGTACCTTGTTTAGAAAATGACAGACAAATTACTTTCAAAAAAATATAAGGTAAAATAAGGATATAAATGACATTAAACCATATTCTATTAAATAGTAATTTTTTTTCAAATAAATTTTTATGAAACATGGATGTGGATGATAAAGAGTTCCCTGTAGATACCTAGGTAAAAACAACCTCAGATAATACAGAGATTGTGAAAATAACCATTACCATGTACTTTTCAATGGTAGATTGTATGTTAACCTCCTGAAAAATAGTAAACAATTTGTTATTAAATTATAAAATAACTATATACATAAATCTCATATCATATATGATCTTCTGATTTTGTTTTTTTAATGATATTTCAGTAGTATCATCATTTTGGGTGTTAACTGATTTGTTTTCCTTCGTTTGATTTGTTACGTAATTTATGTTTGTTATGGATAGGATATATATTATTCATATTCAGAATTATATTAATTATTTAAAAATTATGTTTAATCATAAAATTAAAATTATTCTAAAATGTTTACGACGAGGAATGAATCTTATTGCGTTTGTGGAGACTATAATCTATACATACACACGAGCGACAATATCATTATATTGGTGGAAAGATAATAATTAATTTGATGATATATCATATATAATGAATCATTAACATGTTATATTTATTATTTACATCAATTATACTGATTATTATACCCATCCAAATGATGAAGTGTTTGAATAACAAACTGCACCACGACATGGAGATGGTAATCCGTACGTACGCACATATTATGACTTTGTCATTTATAGGATGGATAGAATAATTAATATGGTTGTAAAATTATTTTAATAACATCACAGTATATACAATAAATTGGAGTTAGTATTTTATAATGGATACAACAAATAAAGAGGAAGCGGAAGAAGAAAAGAACTTGAAAGAGGTGATGAAATATTTACCTCTTCTTCGGGTTCTTCCTTTTGATTTGATCAAAAGAGCTCATTAGGTTGGATTTATGACTAAAGTAATGACTCTAGGATGACGGGAGGACAGTTGAGAGGTCATTTGGGGAGGTTTAGGCCAAGTCAAATCTCATTGAAGGTGTTAATTTGAGATAAGGGGAAGTTCCCTTTTATAAGAGGGGTGAGGGGAACCTTAGGAAAAGAATGAAATATTATTTTATAATAAAATGATTTTCAGTTTATAATGGCACAAAAATGATATATTTCAGGGATACGGTGGGGAAGGGTAGAAAACCACTCATCCAATAGGGTTTATACAGTTTTGGTTCAAAATATTAGTCTTATCGTTTAGATTTAACTCTTAGATAAATAGTTTTACATTTACCACGTGTCTTTGTATTTTTATATTATATGGTTAATAAACTTAATATAAACTTCCAAGAGAGCCTCAAGGGTGTTCATTTATGACATATATAATATTATATAAGATCTTTGGATGAAATTAGATTTTTAGGAATAGAATATAAATTAATAAAATAATATTAGTTATTATAACTCTTTTATGTCAATTTTGACACTATTTGGTTTTTTGTTTCAGTTAAAATTATAAAATCATTATTACATTATAAAAATTAATTTAATCAACTCAAACATATACTATTAATGTTGAAAATTAGTTTAATTCATAAAAACTCTGAAATTATATTTATTAGGATATTTGTAATAGCAATTATTTTAATTATTCATTAATAAGTAAATTATTGCATCATCATTGTTTAACAAATAAATTTAATTATTTAATGTATTAAAATTATAAATAAAATACCATTATGTAGGTAATATTTTTATATTTATAATTTTTATTTATAGTCAAATTTTTCTTATTTATAATCCTATATTAAAAATGGTTTAGTAATTAAAATTTGATTTTAACTCTTTTAACTCTTCTTTAAATAAAATAATAAAAAATGTCTTAATTTAATCCATGTGGACCAAGGGGTATCATATTTTATTCCTAAGGTTTTTTGTCGAATTATACATATCCAATAGAATTTGTAAAAGTGTTAGGGTAATTATTTTATCATTTTTGTCCTTAATTACCCTATTTACTTTTAACCGTGGTAAATAAAAGTCAAAAGTTACTATTCACCAAAAAATTATTTTCATCATTTTGAACAAAATTTTACTTACCGATATTAACCGTTTCTCTCAAATTTTGGAAATTCAACTCATTGAACCCGTAAAATGATGTTTTATACAAATTTGTAAATGCTCTTAGGAGGTCGGTAAAAGAAGGTAAAATGTTCGACAAAATTTTATATATCTAATCTTATTATAAAACAACTCAAATTAATTACGTTGAATATATATATGTATTATGTATCTATTTGGAAGTAAAATAAATTAAATTGTTTTTAAATAAAAAATCGGTTTTAACCAATAATGTTGTGTTTTTCACTATTCATCATAAATCGGAAGTTTTCAGAAAAATACAAAACATTCACACTAAGCTAAATTTGATATTCCGAATCCAAAAATGATTTCCATTTTGAAAGATAAAATTTATAAAATTTCAAAAGGGGGTATTAATATTCATAATGGCTAGTTTGATTGGTCATGGTGTGTTAAAACTCCATGTTGTGTACAACCCAAGCTATTGTATTATTCAAAGGGAAACGAACCGTGGAAGCTTGGGGTGTTACACTATCCTATAGACAGAACTATCCCAAAAAAATCATAATATCCCACATTAGCTATTTCCATCAATGCGGATGGATCCACTATCTTAACATAAGTAATTATATTCAAAATATTACATTTGATTAACTGTTTGGTCGCAACCCCATCTCAAACAATTGAGTCTTCAACTTATCATTAGAAACTAACACAATTATAAACCAAAACAACTCTCCAATGAAATTAGAGTACTCTAAAACAATAAAATTCTCTTTGTGAAGATCCATAAATTCTCATGTATTTGAAAAGGATGAGGTGTTGGGGAAATAATTCTCATTGAAGATGACCTTGAAGTCCTTCCAACACATCATCTCATGCTACCAGGCTTGAAACAAAGAGTCCCTCAACCTATGAATTGGACCATCCAAGAAGAAAAAATAGCATATCACCTTGACAAACTTATGAGTATCAACAAACCTAAAAATCATTTTGATCTTCTCATTCTGATCCTCTACATACTATGGATCCATGCTACCCTCGATGGAAAGATGTTTATTCTGGATGAACTCTTATTCCATGTCCTTTTCTAGACAAGGTTCGAAAAGTTTAACATGAGATGGAAATAACACACTCCTGGATCCTACTACTGGACATATTGAACCCCATTTCCAATAGTATTTGATCTTTTTGTGAGGGGGAAATCTTTCTAACCACTTCCCACAATTTCACATGATGACTCTAGGGATTCATGATGCTAAAACAACTGATAAACACAAGACAATCGTCAATACACAAACTAGAAAATTTTCTACAATGTGCACATTTAATAACATTTATAATTCAAAACCAAATCCATTAAAAGATCCATTACAATTAAATCAACATCCCCTTCACATAATGTCCATGCATAGTCAGTATCTTGTACATACCACATGATGGGGAATCCCAATTATTTCCCAAAAATACAGTGGTTACATAAGGTCTATCACGAGGTTAGTTATCCATACACCCCACTAAAAACCTGGACCTCAAGCCCCCATTGTCCTAGATCTAGTCTATCCAGACTCCACCAGTTAACACAACCCAAATAAAGGGATACAAATGGATTTGACACCATTTTATCATTAACCAACCTAGGCTTTAATCCAAACCAACACCTGATCTTTCCCGATATAATGATTGAAGGGAGATCTCAAACCTTACGTGCTGAAAAACAACTCTTGGGAATCAAACGTCACATCTAGGAACGATTTCACCGAAAATAATTAATGGTAATCAATAAAAAATACAATATCACACCATAGTCGGTATTCACAACCAAAATAATTACAAATATCAAATGATAAACAATTTAAAACTTCACCAAAAATCAAAAATATGAAAAAGATTAGTGGTAGACAATTACACAACTAATCCTCCAGCTAGAAAGAGGTTCACCCCCCCATACTACCACCACAAGTACATGAAATAAGGGGAAACACTAGAAACCAAATCCACCATCACCAACACACAACACATTTTGTTTTCCTATGACAAACATAACTAGTTCTATAAATACATTACGGTGTATTTAGGGTACGATCTAATCTTCCTAGCAGGATACGATGAAAATAGTTTCCATGCTATAATAATTTAACACAAATTATCAGGATAGTTTTTAAAAGAAACATAAAAAATTTAAAATATTCATGATTTGAAAAAAAAAATAAGGAAGACAACAAGCCAAATATTATACATAACATGAGAACCATGGGAAATACCTTGGGCACTATGGGTAACAAGGCCCAAGGATCTTTGTACCTCATTGATATATAAAACCCAATTTAACCTCGTGGATAAGCCAGAATAGGGGAATAAAATCCCATAGTCTAGTGGTGTTCAATCATCATCACATGTTCTATTAGTATTGTAACATCAATCCTACGAGGGTAAATAAGGCCTCATCCCTAGAGATCAAAAAAGTGTACTATACCTAGTATACCTTCCTAGATACCTCAGATTCCCTTATTCTCAATTGAATTACCTATGTCACATGGACCTCCTATAAGACTAACACATTACCAATGATAGAAACACACTTGAAACCCCATCATTTTAAACTGGTAGTACAATTATCAAACCGTTACGCACACGAAAACCAATTTAAAAATTGATTATCACCACCTAAAAAATTTATAGAACGAATTTATTGGAACCATAGTAAGAATAGTAAAATCATAAAATAATGTCAAAGCATGGAACCACCTACCACTCATTAAGAAAATTCATGAAATGGGTTGAAAACATTAACTGAACCTATGATAAACCCTATAAATGAATTAGTACACCATACCGATCAATATATAACCAAAATAAAAAATATTGAACCCAAATTATGTCAACCTATCATCTAGAGAATACCTAACCCATTAAATAAGATGGATGCGGCCATGAAAATGATTAAAAATATGATAGTAGGGAGTTAAATGGAGGATTCTTTATGATACAAGAACATATCACCAAATAAATAACCCAAGGGAGGAAAGGAAAGTAGGGATGAATTTCTAGGGATAAACGTTCTAATATAACACCCCAAGATTTCATAGTACGTTATTATCTTTACTGTAATTCAATCGCTTTCACAACACGCAATACTGAGTTCGAACACACAATGACTTACCATACTAGCTGTTCAAAAACCAGTTATGAAATGTATTATCATCATTTTGATTTTTATATAATCCATATAATTTTAGCATCCAAATTATGTATTTTTTATAAATAATATAAGAACAAATTGAAATTTTGAGAATACAAAAATTATAAAAAAACAAAATTACATCATTTTATTAGAGAAAAATTTTTAAATCCAATATTTTATGCTTTTCTATATGAAATTTAAATTAATAGACTTATTCATTATAATTGGGAAATAAATATTTATTTTGGATAAATTTTTGTTACTTTTCTGATAACTTTCATATTTTAATGAATAGTGAATGTACTAAATTTTAATTGAAAATGACTAATTTAATAAAAATAATTTATATTGTTAAATTATAAATTTGAATGGTTTTGAAGAATAATTAGATTATATTATTATCATTTAATCCAATTATTGCCAATGAAGTAATTTTACATTTAAATTGGACATAAACACATATAATTCTTTTGATTGTTTTTACTTTTCAAAAACCTACTTTCTGGTTTTGACAACATGAATATTTTTTTAAATTAATTAATAAATCTTATATGTTTTGAACTTTGAAAAATAGAAATCATGTTTGAATTAGGAATATCAAAATTATCTTTGGGTGAATTTTTGTTTTTTTCTAAAAACATTGAATTTTTTATGAATACTGAAAAACACTGCGTTATTTTTTAAAAGTGACTTTTATATAAATAATTATCATTTTTATCTAAATTTATTTTAATTTCAAAATAGATACATAATACCTATATTATTCCAATTTAATTCATTGGATTCATTTTATAATAATATTATGTATATATAATTTTATTTAATATTTTAACGAGTTTTACCCACCTTCTAGACACATTTGAAAATTTGCATAAATCGTAATTTTATAGTTTCTTGGAATTAAACGTAAAAAATAATAGGGAAAATATAAGGCTCCAGCCTTAAACCTTACTTAATCTTGATTTATTACAAGATTACACATTGAGGATCTTTTTGGGTTTCGATTTTTAGAGAATTCGATCATAAATCTTTCATTACATTCCACATATAAAAACATTGTTTCATAAAGATAGTATTCTACTTTCCCATCAATGGAAACATATTTAAAATAAAACATGGATTCTTTCTTGACCCTTCCTTGACACTATCATCATATCATGTACCTTTCCCTTGACCTGTGAAAAACATTTCAAAAAACATGGGATGAGCATAAAAAGCTCAGTAAGGGATATAAAAATATGGAAAGGAAACATGGGTACATATATACATAAGAATGAAATCATAATTTATCCATAAAACATAAGCACTTTAACATCCCTCATCAAATCATGAATAAATCGTAGAAATCATAAGACCTAAAGGTAACTTGAGGCATTCATAACATTCTTACGTAGGGAGTAACCCTCTTGGTTACGTTTGGAATACCCATCATAGTATATTCCCTAAATCTCTTCGGAGAAACCTTATCGTTTCACTCCTTCGCGTTACCCAATGCATTGGAGAGCTATATCGGGCTCACCCGCCCTTTGTTTATCACGGAACCACCCGTCTTCATAATAATGCCCAAGAACCTCAACATAATCATATCACATTAAACATGGATAAAGGAAACATAAAATTTCAACCTTTCAATCACAAGATATCAATACAACACATTGATATAAAATCATTATGAAAAACATTCTCAATACCAAAATAAAAGAAATGTAAAACATGGTATAAATTTGTATTTTTTAAAAAATTTATGGCTTGTAGAGGAAGCCGGAACTCAAATAATGGTCACGGCGGCGGAGAAGTCATTGTCGCCACATACGTACGACAAAAACATTCCCTTTTGTCATTTAGTAAATTCTTCTTATAAAAAAGATTCCTTTTGAAAAAACGTAAATTTCAAAGGGGTTGATACACCATATAAAAGAACGTTGTGTATAAAACAAAATATGCCTCAATGAAAGGAGATTGAGACGAAGTCCCACACCTCGGGTCCGGCATGACTCGATCATTCTTTAATATCGTCAATAATAAACTTGAGTTAATTTCTACTTGCTTAAAAACCTTTTTCAAGTTCATTATTCCTTTTGTATCATTATTTCCATGTCATGAACACAATGTAATTATTTAAGTTAATAACCGTCGTTTTAACGATCATTGGTACTTGAGTCAAAAATAAACCCTTTATAATTAAAAGTTGTTCATTTTTCCATTATATCCAGAATTATAATCATGATTTATATATCATATATATCCAGTATATACATGCATTTATAATATTACATAATCATTTAGAGGTAAGAAATGAAATGCACCGTTCATGGAGACGGTAAGCCGTACGTACGCATGAACGCTACTTTCATTTCTATTTCATATTTTATAGAATGGAATCATAATGATATAAAGGTATATTATAATTCCAGTATAATATCATATATAATATCATAGTTCCATCCTTTATACGTCCCACATATGGTATATAACTAATCAAATCACTTTGAGGGGGCGGTAGTCCGCACATCCTTAAATGAAGATTTCACGTTTACCCATAATGAAAACCATAAAGGTATGCCCAAAATGAAAAATAAAGAATCTTAAGGAAGAAATAAACATATTATATATAATATATAAATATGTTGACATCTTAATGGCCACCTTTTATGGTGTTAAAATTATGTTGAACAATCATCGTTTCAGGAGCCATAAATTCACCATCCACGGAAACAGTATGTCCATTAACCATTAGATGTAGGTGTGTGTAATTGTAGCTCATATCCTCTTATAAAAACATCTTAGTATATTTAATAAATTGGAATTGTTACAAAAGAAATGAATACAAAGTGTTTATGGGGTTGGATAAGCAAAATAAAACAAAAGGACTCAAGTGAAGACATTACCTTAAAATCGGGTAACTCCCTTTAGTTTGAGATAAAAGGCTTCCTTGGGAAGAATTATTCCCAAAGTGAGGCTTCAAAGAGTAAGAGAGGTATGTGGAGAGTCAAAATGGTCAGGGGTTGTCCGAGCCAAAGTCTTTGGTAGTGTGTGTAAGGAGGTAGAGGTGGGGGCCTTTTATAAGAGGAGAGGAGGGGCACTCTTGGAAAGTAAAGAAATGTTACTTTATTTGAAAATGATTTGCGGATTTAAAAGGTCCCACATTTATATAATTAGAGGGTAAGGTGATAAGGGTTCGAAATCCACGAATCAAATAGGTTTTGGACATGTTTAGCTCTTAGATTTTACATTATCATTTCATTTTATTTAAATCCTTTATTAATGAGGTAATCGCTTCATCATCATTATGTCATAAATAATTTAATTTATATAAAGTCTAAAAATTATGAAACAAATACTATGATGTAGGAAATAATTTTATCTTTCCAATGAATATTTATAGTCTAAAATATCATCTATGTAGAAAAAATAAAAAATGTTTTAATCAGGTGATACATTCTTGTTATATTTACTTTCTTTAAAAAAATAAAAAGATAACAAGTCACTTTCCACAAAAGTGATTCCATGGGGTCCCCATGTTTTGCACAAGGCATCCCATGGTCGGCCATGAGACAACCAGTTAAATTAGGACACAGGTTGGTGTTAGTTTTTTTTTATTATGATATTATTTTATTATCCTTAACTACCTGATTACTCATTAATCAAGATAATTAAAGAGAATTACTGTCGTTACTATTCATAATGTCCAAAAACAAAAGAGTCTTGATTACATTATTTGGACCTTATGATTCCAAATATGTAATCCATTTTACCAAATTCCAAACACATAACTTGCAATAATTGATTTAAAAATAATTCTCATTGTCAAAACAAATAGCGGGTTTTTTGAAACAATATCTATGAAATGTTTGGCATTTGTTTATGCACAATTCCAAAGTGAAATTAATCCTAATGACCACCATTGGATTAAATGGTAAAAATATATTCTAATTTAACTTTAAAACCAATTCAAAAGATAATATAATCATATAAATAAATTAGATTAAAAAGCAGTTTTGATGTAAAATGCAGTATTTTTCACTATTCATTAAAAATGAACATTGTCAGAAAAAAACCTAAAATTCACAAAAAGTAAATTTTGATGTCCCAATCATAAATAATATGTTTATTTTGAAAATCATAGCTTATAAAATTGTCAAAATATATATTAAAAAATGGTTTTCCATCAAAAGGCAGTAAAACAATCTTTTAAAAAATATTAGTGTATTCCATGCTTAAGATTGGATTTATTTTCATTTTAAGCCTATAAAACACTATCTAATTCATTAATAGAAATAGATAAAAATATATATTATTCATTACTAACTTGGGATGTTACATCCTTCCCCCTTTAGAAAATTGTGTCCCCTCAATTTATTTTACTTATCGAATAAATGGGGGTACTTATCCCTCATTGCATTTTAAGATTACCATGTTGCCTCTTCCATCATGTAGTTTTTCCATAAAACCTTTACCTGATTAATCACCTTATTTCGTAACACTTTCTCCCTATGGTCAAGAATCTAGACCGGTTGTTCCTCATAACATAGGTTCTCTTCTAGCTGAACTACCTCTGGACTCAAAACATGAGATGGATCTGGCATATACTTTCTCTGCATTGAAATATGAAAAAAATTGTGTACCTGAGATAAACTCGGAGGTAATGCCACTCTGTATGAAACTGATCCAACTCTCTCTAGAATTTCATATGGTCCAATGATCCTTGGACTCAGCTTTCCTTTCTTACCAAATCGCATCACACTTTTCCATGGTGAGACTTTGAGAAAAACATGATCACCTACCTCAAAAGTTAGATCCTTCCTCCTATTGTCTGCATAACTCTTCTGCCTACTCTGAGCTGTTCTCATGTGTTTCTGAATCATCTGAACTTTTTCTGCCATCTCTTCTACCAATTCTGGTCCCATCAACTTCCATTCACCCACTTCATCCCAGAATGATGGAGTTCGACACCGCTTCCCATATAATTCCTCAAATGGTGTCATCTGTATACTGGTATGAAAAATGTTATTATATGAAAATTCAACCAAAGAAAGATGTTGGTCCCAACTTCCCTGATAATCCATCGAACAAGCTCGTAGCATATCCTCCAAGGTCTGAATTATTTGTTCTGACTTCCAATCTGATTGAGGATGAAATGCTGTACTAAAATATAATTCAGTTCCCAACGACTTCTGAAGGCCTTCCCAAAAGTTAGAAGTGAACCTGGGATCACGATCAGATACAATGGAGAGGGGAACTCCATGTAACCTGACTATCTCTTTAAGATACAAACGGGAAATTTGATCTAAGGAAAACGTATCTCGTATAGCAAGGAAATGAGCAGATTTAGTTAAGCGATCAGCAATAACCCAGATTGCATTATTACCTGGAGATGTCTTCAGTAATCCTACAAAAAAGTCCATGGATATATTCTCCCATTTCCACTCTGGCACTGGTAAAGGCTGAAGCATCCCTTCTGGTAACTACCGCTCTGCTTTAACCTGTTCACATGTCAAACACATCACAGTAAAATCAACAATATCTCTTTTCATTCCATACCACTAGTAATACTCCCGCAGATCTCTGTAAATCTTAGTACTACCAGGATGAACTGAAAATGGAGAACTATGAGCTTCACATTACAACTCTCTCTTCAACTGTGATTCACAAGGCACACAAAATCTCTTCCCAAATTTCAAAACGCAATAATTATCAATGTTGAATTTAGGCAACTTACCTTTCTAAAGCATCTCTACCTTTTTCTGCAACTCACTATCTTGATTATGTGCTTGCTTGATTCTATCTGATAGAGATGATCTCACTGATACCTAAAACAAAACAGAAGAACTTCCTGCACCAACAACTTCTATTCCAAAGTTCATCAAATCCTTTACTAAAGGATCACGTTCCAAACACAACATTTCTAATGAAGCATTACTTTTTAGAATTAAAGCATCAGCCACTTTATTTGATTTTCCCATATGGTAATGAATTGTACAATCATAAACCTTGATTAATTCTATCCATCTCCTCTGTCTCATGTTTAACTCTTTCTGAGTGAATATATACATTAAACTTTTGTGATCAGTATATATTTCACACTTTACTCCATACAAATGAGGCCTCCAAATTTTTAAAGTGAAAACAACAGCAGCTAATTCCAAATCATGTTTAGGGTAATTTACCTCATTAGTTTTTAACTGTCTTGAAGCATCAGAAATTACCTGATCATTCTGCATTAGGACGCAACCAAGTCCTTTCAATGAAGCATCAGTGTATATAACAAACTCACCATTCCTGGAAGGTAGTGCCAAAACTGGAGCATTCACCAATCTTCTTTTCAATTCCTGAAAACAATCATCACAATCTTTTGTCCAGATAAACATAACACCCTTCCGAGTTATCTTAGTCATTGGACTAGATAACTGTGAAAAATTTCTAACAACCCTTCGGTAATAGCCTTCCAAACCAAGGAAACTACAAATCTCTGTTACATTTGTGGGTCTTGGCCATTCTTCAACAACCTTTTTTTGCAGGATCAATGGTTATCCCAACTTTAGAAACAATGTGACCAAGGAATGAAATTTGTTGCAACCAAAATTCACACTTGCTGAATTTTCCATACAGTTTCTTTTCTTTTCAGGTTTGCAAGATAACCCTTAAATGTCTTTCATGCTCCTCTTTACTTTTAGAAAACACCAAAATATCATCAATGAAAAACACCACAAACTTATCCAAGAACTCATGGAAAATTTTATTCATTAAGTCCATGAATACAGAAGGTGAATTGGTTAGCCCAAAAGGCATTACTAAAAATTCATAATGGCCATATCTTGTACGGAACGCGGTCTTCAGAACATCTGCTTCCTTTCCCATCAGCTGATGGTACCCCAATCTCATGTCAATCTTTGAAAAATACTGAGCTCCCTGGAGCTGATCAAACAAATCATCGATATGAGGAAAAGGATATTTGTTCTTAACAGTGATGTTATTCAAGGCTATATAATCAATGCAAAGTCTCATTGAACCATCTTTCTTTTTAACAAATAAAATAGGATCACCCCATGGTGATGTGCTAGGTCGAATGAAACCTTTCTCTAATAAATCTTGCAATTTCTCCTTCAACCATAAAATTTCAATTTGAGCCATTCGATAAGGGGGTTTTGAAGTTGGCATAGCATCAGGAACTAAGTCAACAGTAAACTCAACTTTTCGATCTGGTATTATTCTAGGAAACTCATCAGGAAAAACATCAGGATACTCATTTACCACTGGCACATCATTAATCTGAATAGTTCCTTTATTTTCAATGATGTGTGCAAGGTAACATTCATTTCCATCTTTTACATGTTTCTTGGACTCTTGATAAGTTATCAATAGTAAGGGTTCATTCTTGCACACAAACTGAAATTATTTCTGAAAAGAAACTTATTTAGCTCTACAGGCAATCTTAGCATGGTAAATAGAGAGCCAATCCATACCCATGATAACATCAAACTCTACTAAATGTAGAACAATAAGGTTTTCAAGTAGGTTCTTTTCACAGATAAGGATAGGAAGATTCGTATAAATTCATTTTGCCTCAAAATATCCCCCAGGTGTTTTTACCAAAAGTTCAGGAGTCATTTCTTGAGATGGTATTCCCATTTTACTAGAAAAGTATTCAGAGATGAAAGAATGTGTAGACCCCGAATCAAACAACACACTGGCACAATCCGAAAAAACAAACAAAGTACCAGATACAACTTCATTTGATGGACAGACATCTGCTGAAGTAGTTGCAAAGGATTTCACCACCCCTTTCTACTTGTATTCTAACTTCTTCCCATCACTCAAGCTCTTTGTCGGACACTCGTTTCCATAGTGACCCATCTCATTGCACTTAAAACATTTCACTAACTGTAAATAAAATTTGGTCTTACCTTCACGTTGATCTTTTTCAGTGTAATCATGAGCCTTATGTCCCATATTACCACATCAGTAGCACTTTCCAGAATTCAGAATACATTCCCCAGCATGCCGTTTGCCACATTTATCACAAACTGGAAACTTAGATTTCTTACCATCAGAATTTTTTGAAGAATTATTCCCTTTATCCTGCCACCTTGGTCTCTTCTTCTGCTGGTTGTTATAGAACACTTGATCATTGACAAACTCCATTTCCACCTTCTCAGCACATCAAAAAATCTTTTAATAACTTTTAAACTCACGAGAATCTAATGCCCTTCAATATTTTGGCTTTAATCCTGAGTAAAAACGATTGATTTTACTATCAAGGACTCAGATAAAATTTGGAGCATACCTTGCCAATCGGGTGAACCTTTCTTCATAGGTAGTCACGGTGTCTTCCTCTTGCCTCAAATCCAAGAATTGTTTTTCCATACTATGTCGAACAGCCTTAGGAAAATACTTTTCAAAAAACATACCTTTGAATTCATCCCAGTCGAGAGCATCAATCTCATCAGCGTCCCTGATATTTTTAACCATCGAACACCACTGATCTGCTTCACCCTCCAAAAGGTAAATAGAAAGACTAACCTTTTGATTGTCTGAACACCCCGTGACATCAAAAATCTTCTCCAGTACTTTAATCCACCGTTCAGCTAGCACAGGGTCAGATGATCCTCTAAATGATGGGGAATGTTGCCTCCTGAAATATTCCACCACTGACATGTTCCTATGCGGTTGATCTGGCTGATCTCGTGTATGGATACCAACAACATTTATCACTTGAGTCAACTGCGCCATTACTGCAACAAACTGTTCAGTTCCAATTCTGACCATCTTAGGATGCTGATTCGGAAGGTTATTTCTTTCTTCAAGCCTACCTAGCACTGCTTCCCTATTTCCTCTGCAGAAAACCATTCTGAACAAACATGTCTTAGATGAAGCAACATGGTAATCTTCAAATACTATATCACTTCAATTTGACCATAAAAAAATATTTTTGGATAATCATTTAATAGATTTCTAACTCCTAATGTTATCTAAACCGACCTCTGATACCAAGTATAAGGCCCCAGCCTTAAACCTTACTTAATATTGAGTTATTACATGATTACACATTGAGGATATTTTCAGGTTTAGAGTTTTATAGAATTAGATCATAAAACTTTCATTACATTCCACATATAAACAAAGTGGTTATAGAAAGATAGTATTCTTCTATCCCATCAATGGAAACATATTTAAAATAAAACATGGATTCTTTCTTGACACTTCCTTGACACTATCATCATATCATGTACCTTTCCCTTGACCTATGAAAAACATTTCAAAAAATTAGGGATGAGCATAAAAAGCTCAGTAAGGGATATAAAAATATGGAAAGGAAAAATGAGTACATATATACATAAGAATGAAATTATAATTTATCCATAAAACATACGCACTTTAACATACCTCATCAAATCATGAATAAATCATAGATATCATAAGACATAAAGGTAACTTGAGCCATTCATAACATTCTTACGTAGGGAGTAACCCTCTTGGTTACGTTTGGAATACCCATCACAGTATATTCCCTAAATCTCTTCGGAGAAACCTTAACGTTTCACTCCTTCATGTTACCCAATGCATTGGAGAGCTATATCAGGCTCACCCGCCCTTAGTTTATCACGGAACCACCCGTCTTCATAATAATGCCCAAGAACCTCAACATAATCGTATCACATAAAACATGCATAAAGGAAACATAACATTTCCACCTTTCAATCACAAGATATCAATACAACACATTGATATAAAAACATTACGAAAACCATTTTCAATACCAAAATAAAAGAATAGTAAAACATTGTTTTTATTTTTCTTTAAAAAACATGTGGCTTGTAGAGGAAGCCGAAACTCAAATAATGGTCATGGAGGCGGAGAAGTCATTGTCGCCACATACATACGACAAAAACATTCCCTTTTATCATTTAGTAAATGCTTCATATAAAAAAGATTCCTTTTGAACAAACGTAAAAGTAAAAGGGGTTTATTCACCATATAAAAGAAGGTTGTGTATAAAACAAAATATGCCTCAATGAAAGTAGATTGAGACGAAGTCCCATACTTCGAGTCCGACATGACTCGATCGTTCTTTAATGTCCTGAATTAAAAACTTGAGTTAATTTCTACTTGCTTAAGAACCTTTTTGAAGTTCATTATTCCTTTTATATCACATATTTCCATGTCATGAACACTATGTAATTATTTAAGTTAATAATGGTTGTTTTAACGATCATTGGTACTTGAGTCAAAAATTAACCGTTTATAATTACAAGTTGTTCATGTATCCATTATATCCAGAATTATAATCATGATGTATATATCCTATATATCCAGTATATACATGAATTTATAATATTACATAATCATTTAGAGGTATGAAATGAAATGCACCATTCATGTAGACGGTAAGACGTACATACGCATGAACGCTACTTTCATTTATATTTCGTATTTTATAGAATGGAATCATAATTATATAAAGGTATATTATAATTATAGTATAATATCATATATAATATCATAGTTCCATCCTTTATACGTCTTATATATGGTATTTAACGAATCAAATTACATTGAGGGGGCAGTAGTCTGCACTTCCTTAAATGAAGATATAGCATTTACCCATAATGGAAACGATAAAGGTATGCCCAAAATAAAAAATACAGATGCTTAAAGAAAACATAAACATATTATATATCATATATAAATATAGTGACATCTTAATGGACACCTTTGAAGGTGTTAAATGAATGTTGTACAATCATCGTTTCAGGAGGCATAAATTCACCATCCACGGAAACAGTATGTCCTTTAACCATTAGATGTAGGTGTGTGTAAGTGTAGCTCGAATCCTTCTTATAACAATATCCTAGTATATTTAAGATACATGAGTTGTTCAAAAAGAAATGAATAAAAAGAGTTTAGGGGGTTTGAGAAGCAAAATAAAACAAATGGACTCAAGAAAAGACATTACCTTAAAATCGGGTAACTCCCTTTGGTTTGAGCTCAAAGGCTTCCTTGGGAAGACTTCTTCCCAAAGTGAGGCTTCCAGGAGTAAGAGAGGGATTTGTAGAGACACAATGGGCAGGGGTTGGCCGAGCCAAATGCTTTGGGAGTGTGTGTAAGGAGGTAGAGGTGGGGGCCTTTTATAAGAGGAGAGGAGGGGCACTCTTGGAAAGTAAAGAAACGTTACTTTATTTAAAAATGATTTTCTGATTCAAAAGGTCCCACATTGATATAATTCGAGGGTAAGGTGATAAGGGTTCGAAAGCCACCAATCCAACAGGTTTTGGACATGTGTAGGTCATAGATGTTACATTATCATTTCATTTTATTTAAATCCTTTATTAATGAGGTAATCGCTGCATCATCATGATGTCAAAATTAATTAAATATATATAAATTCTAAAAATTATGAAAAAAATACTATGATATAAGAAATATTTTTAGATTTCCAATTAATATTTATAGTCTAAAATATCATCTATTTAGACAAAATTAAAAAAAATTTAATCAGGTGATACATTCTTGTTATATTTACTTTCTTTAAAAAAATAAAAAGATAACAAGTCACTTTCCACAAAAGTGATTCCATGGGGTCCCCCAGTTTGGCACAAGGCATCCCATGGTCGGCCATGAGACAACCAGTATAATTAGGACACATTTTGGTGTCATTGTTTGTTATTATGATATTATTTTATTATCCTTAACTACCCGATTACTCATTAATTAAGATAATTAAAGATAATTACTGTCATTACTATTCATAATGTCCAAAAACAAAAGAGTCTTGATTACATAATTTGGACCTTCTTATTCCAAATATTTAATCTATTTTACCAAATTCCAAACACAGAAATTGCAATAATTGATTAAAAAATAATTCCCGTGGTCAAAACAAATAGCGGGTTTTTTTGAAACAATATCTATGAAAATTTTGGCATTATTTTATGCCCAATTACAAAGTGAAATTAATCCTAATGACCACCATTGGATTAAGTGGTAAAGATATATTCTAATTTAACTTTAAAAGAAATTCAAAAGATAATATAATCATATAAATAAATTAGATTAAAAAGCAGTTTCGATGTAAAATGCAGTATTTTTCACTATTCATTAAAAATGAACATTGTCAGAAAAATACCAAAAATTCACACAAAGTAAATTTTTATGTCCCAATAATAAATAATAAGTTTATTTTGACAAAAATAGATAATAAAATTGTCAAAATATATATTTAAAAATGGTTTTCCATCAAAAGGTAGTAAAACAATCTTTTAAAAAATATTAGTGTATTCCATGCTTAAGATTGGATTTATTTTCATTTTAAGCCTATAAAACACTATCTAATTCATTAATAGACATATATAAAAATATCTATTATTAAATACTTACTTGGTATGTTACAGACAATTTTGAAATCAATATGTAAAATGTTTTTCAATAGGATGAAAATAAATTTTGGTGAATAGTAACAATTGAATTTTATATACCACGGTTAAAAGTAATTTGGGTAATTAAAGGTAAAAATGATATAATTATTACCCTAAAACATTTATTTATTTTATTGGATAAGTTTATTTCTACCTAAATAAAACTTAGGAATAAAATATGATCCTTTTTGATCCACATAGACTAGATTAGGATATTTTTTATATTTTATTTAAAGAAGGGTTAAAAGCGTTAAATTCAAATTTTAATAACTAACCCATTTTTAATATAGGGTTATACATTAGATACATTCTACTATAAATATTCATTATAATGATAAAAATAATTACTAAATAATGGTAATTTATTTATAATTTTTTTAAATTAAATAAATTAACTTATTTATGACACAATGATGATGCCCTAGTTACCTTGTTAATGAATGATTAAGATAATTGATATTATAAATATGAAAATTAATTTAAATTGATAATTTTCATGCATTAAAACACTTTTATAGGTTAATATGACATATTTGGGTTGATTTAATGAATTTTATTGACAATTAATCATGTTTTGATGACTTTCAAAAAAACCAAATACAAAATAGTGTTGAAATTGAGAAAAATGAATTTTTAATACATATTCTATATAAATAAATGATATAATATTCTTAAAATTATATGGTTCATAAAAAGGACATATATACATATATATTTTTCATTAAATAAACCTTTGAGGTTTTCATTTCATTTTATTGTATGTTTAATAACCATGTAATATGAAAATACAAGAAGACATTGTAAAAGCTAAACTATTAAACTAAGACATAAATATAAAAGATAAGATTAATATGGTGACCTAAACTTGTATAAAACCTATTTTTTTAGAATATATAGACCCATACCCACCTTAACCTCGATGTAAATCTTTTTTTAGCCATTTAAAAACCAAAATTACTATAATAAAGTAATATTTCAAACTTTTCCTAAAGTGACTGTCAATTCTCTTATATAAGGGTACATCCCATTCTATGAAATTCACACATCCCAAGCCATTTTTATCTTCCAAATTCTACTCAAATATCCTCCAAAATACTCTAAATTTAATCCAACTGCCTTAAATTTACCATAAGGCCATCATAAGTATCCATTTTGATGAAATCAAGAGGATGCACCCGAAGAAGAGGTAATAATTTCACCACCACTTTCAATGTTATTTTCTTCTTCCACTTCCTCTTTATTTATTTTATCCATACCAAAATAATAACTAAAGTACCTTCTACATACTGGGATTTTATTATAAATATGTTATTATCATATCCATTATTCTATCCATCTTATTAAGGAAAATGTCACCATACGTGCATACGTACGGCTTACCGTCTCCATGTAGTCTTGTAGTTTGTTATTCCATACTTCATTATTTCGATTTGTATAATAATGTTTATAATTGATTTAAATAATAAATATAACTTTTTATTTATTCTTTATATATTATATAACATCCAATTACATACTATTACTCTTTCAAAAGAATGATATTGTCGCTTGTGTGTACGTACATATTACCGTCTCAACGAATACGATGATATTCATTTTCCATCATAAACATCCAAGAATAATTTTTATTTTATTATTTAATATAACGTTTAATATATTCATTTAATAATGGATATGAATCAAATACATCCTATCCTTAAAAAACATGACTTATGTAACAAAACTTATAAAGGAATACAATTCTGTTAACAACCGAAACAATGATACTACAGAAATATTATTAAAAAATCAATATTAGAAAATTATATATATGATATAATATTTATGTATGTGGATTTTTATAATTTCATAACAATTATTTCACTATTTTAAAGGAGGTTAACCTACCCTTGATTAAGGAAAAGTACAATGTAAGGAGTTTTCATCAAACTATTTATTCCTATGAGATTCATGTTATATTTGCCACTATTTACTTTTGTGTGTTGTATGAACTTCCCCTTATTTTATTATATGTGTAATATATTTTCTTTTATGGTTTTTAAAATCTAAATTGTAGGATCCTTATTTCATGGATTGTATGCTTCGTATGTTACAAAATCGGTAACGAAACTTCTAATATCAATTTCAACTCTTTGTGTTTTATGAAAAATCCATTGATTATTTTACACCAAAATTATGTATGAAATAATTATTTCTTTATTTATGTAGTAATTTACACTACCCTTTATGTTGATATACTTTTGATACACATAATTACTCCATTTAAAAATTCTAATGTCATTTATATGAAATTGATAATAGTAATCTTAACTAAATTTTTATTCATTGAGTTAGACATCCAAGTCATTGGTTTTTTTTTACAAGAATATGTTTGAATGTACTATTATTGATTTAAAATTTAATATCCAATCATATTGATTTTATTTATATTTGTGAAACATAACTATTTCATTGATTAATCGTTAATTTAAGGATACAGTCTTTATAAGGAATTTCGTCTCAATTTTAATTCCATTAAGACTTCACTGCTGTTATGCGCCACATCACATTTATATGGTGTATGTGCTGTCCATTGAAATATTCTATCATGAATCCCTGTAATATAACTATATTATAATGTTTTGATTAAATTTACTCCTCAATTATTTTTATTCAAGGTTCTTTTATTTGGTTAGGAACTCTTTATCTAAAATATCATTTTAAATGTTTTAATGATTTATTACTGTAAATCATTATCATTAATGTCACTATTTTAAAAATAGTTTTAAGGATATATTTATATGGACATGAATGTTTTAAAATTAAATTTCTTTCAAAATATTAAAATTGTTATGGGACACTTTGATTGAAAAATCATTTATAAACGACTTATTTTATACATAATGTAACTTCTAATGTTTTTCATTAAAAAGGGGATATTTCTCCCAAGTAGTTTTACTAATTATTTTCAAATATTTCTATATCCTTAATTGTATTTTATTATTTATTGGGTTTATTTATTATAATAAAATCTTCCATATTTTATTGAATGAGTTATGTTTGACTTTGGATGTGCTATTTTTATATCATTCATGGTTTGTGGTTAAAGTATAGACATTTCGTATGAAAGTTTTAATACCATTGTTTAGATTATGTTTCACACTTTTCATATGAGGAATGAATTGGACATAGTAAGTGATGATCAATGCCTACTATAGGCCCTCTATGTATCGGTTGGTCTCATGAGACAAACTTGTGTCTTGGAATAGGGCCTTGATAATATTATTATTTTTAGTCTTGGAACAAGGCCTTGACTATGTAGTTATGATGTCCAGAATTATGCATTCCATCCTTTTGAAATTAGCTATTGATATTAAATGTGATTATTTAACTAGTAGAACATCCATGTGGATATGTAAGTGGAATTTATATGATTTATATTTTCTATATTATACTGAAGATAATGTTTAATAATCTTGTGTTTTAGATTTATACATTTCCTTAAATTTTTATGGTTATTTATGAATGTTTAAGAAACGTTGTTATCCTTTCTGAGCATTTGAGCTCACCCCTTTCTTATGTATTATATTTCCCAGGATTTGAGGAAGTATATTATGATTGACCAACAAATTTATGCTAAGGGATATGAGTGTGTTAAAAGAGGACACACTATTTCCCATTTCTATTTCATGATGTAATATAAAGCTTATGTAAGTATCTATTACATCCAGGGATACTAAACTAATCGGCCTTTCGAGACTTGATCTATTGTGATCATGCCAATGTTATGTCATAATGTACCGACTCTGGGTATCTAGGGTCATGGTGTTATAGTTGGTATAAAAAGAAAGTTTAGTACAAACCATGGAAAATATATTTAGAAAAAATATGATTAGATTCCATTACCCTATAATTTACTTTTTGGATTATTATAGAATAACATCATAGAATTATGGTAATGTAGAGATATTTTTAATTTTCCAAACAATACATTTTGTCTGTAAATGAGTCGGCAGAGGAAGATCAGGCACAAATTCATCTAGGGGTAAAACCCAAAAACACTACTTTGAGCTAGACTCGAATGGGAACTGGTGCATGATAATGGAACTTACGACACTATTGCTTATGACACATTTGAGGGATATGCTTAGGATAATTCACTATTTATATACAAACTGATTTGAAGTATTGGAATATAAGATGAGAATAAATAACCATTATTAATCCTAAGGTGTTTTATATTGAAGATAATGTGTCATGGTATTCTGTAAATGATTTTATGACGATTTTTACTCACACTATGCTTTTTGTTTTTAGGCAATGGGTGTATTCAATGGAAGTCATAGTAAAATAGAACATGATTTACAAGGTGGGAATGATGGTGGAAATGTGAAACTAAATGGAATGTTGACAGGTGTAAAAGATATCATGGTCTTTCCAAAGCAGGTTTGAAAAAATATGATCAACAACATATACCTTAACCAACTCCCAAACTCTAAAAAGAACTGAATGGTAGATAATGATAAGAGATTCAGCATTGGGGACTGTGGAGAAAAGAAATCTCAAATTCCATCATGTAGTAAATGTGTAAGGAGACACTAAGGAAAGTGTCTCAATGGAAGAACAAAATGATTTACGTGTGGGAAAGAAGGACATACAGTAACGAATTGCCAAGGAAAAATGAAAAGTAATATAGAAGAAAATAAAAATGGTCATAAGAATCCATTTAGAGTAATTTTATGTAGTTGAACGGGACCTAGACATTAATTGATTCAATGCCCTATTCTATCAGATAACCAATAGGTTAGGAAATAATTATGTATAAATTAACGGTTGGTGAAATTTTTAAAAGTATAAATTCTCTTTGTTGGTGGGATTAAATTGGATGATTTTCTCATGTATGTGTAACCCAAAAGATTGTTATCTGAAAATTCTATTTGAGATATAATTATCTTTTCTTTTGTAGATATAGTTATAATGAACCATTTGGGATTATATGATCCTTGAATTTGAGGAAATTATAGGTTATTAGTTTTTTGGATGAAAAGGTGAGGTATTAGATAATATTTGTGGATAAATTATTTTATGGTTATTTTGATGAATTAATATCATTTTCGGAATGTTATAAAATATATTTTTTGATAATGGAAAACACGTAGACCGTGTGACAATACATCAAATCAGAAAAAGTTACGGGATTTGAACCCATAACTAAAGTGTGACTTGGATTTATTGACTACCACTGGACTACGTGAAGTCATTTTTTGTGTGACTAATTATTCTTAGTAAAATGATTTTATGGATAAATAATACATTGATATGGGATCATATATTTCATCAAATGGATATCATTATTATTGGAAAATGATTGTCTTACTTAGTGATAAATTTTATTTTGTAATACATTCTCTCTATTGGGAACTCTATATGCCTATGGACAATAGAATACTATGGGACGTGATTCGGGGAGTAATGTGGGATTTTTGTTTTGTAAGAATATATGATTTTATGGATATTCAAGCTATTAATAGAAATTATTATCCTATCATAAAATATGTGATTTTATTAATTACACTTTAGTATTATACTTTAAGAGTACATGATGTTATTTAGAGAAAAATTTTATGATTTAGTATGAAAGACTATGTGATTAAATTCTTCTTAGTTTTGGGTTTTAATAATAGTTTGGATTATATTGAATGATTTTATGAAAAACAATTTATTGAATGGTCATTGTTGAACTTTGGGTATTGTTTGTTTAATTTTGGAAATTAATATTACTATTTCTTTCTATAAAGGATTATCCATTTTGGGGATCATATGATCGAGTTCTAACCAGTTTTGTTTTGGTCAATCTCCAAAGGAAAGGGATATATATAGTTCATCCTTTGTGCAATATGTTATTCTCTAGAAATTGATTTTAGTTATTCAGTTTTCACCAAGTTATCTTTTGTAATCACCGTTTTGAGAAAAATGAGTTACTCGTAGAAATTTATTAATGGATTAAACTCTGCTTGAAAATTATGTATATCTATTTATTTAAATAAACAATCTCATAAATAAATTACACACCTTTTAGAAACAGAATATAAAATAAAAAAATTTATCTGTTTACATTTCATACTTAGAAACTAATTACAATTTAACCCATTACAATTTTATGGTTCTCTGGTTGTTAACTTTCTCCTGATCATGTTTTTCATCACTCTCCCTCAGATCTTGATAGTTATTTTATCTTCCATATCCATGTTTTCTTACATAGAATCCTAGTATTGGTTATCTCAGGTGACCATTGTAATTCAATTTATTTAATTTAAAGTGATAGTTTTATTGACTATGTTTCTAATATCTGACTTTAGATGAAGTTACCAATCCCAATATTAAAATTTGAAGGAAAAAATTCAAAAAAATGTGGAAATATTGTAACACCATATGATTTCATAGTATGTTATTTTCATTAAAGAAATTCAATAGCTTGTGATACACGCAACAACAAGTTTGAGAGCACCACGACTTACCAAAATATCCATTCAAAAAGAAGTTATTAATTTATTAACAAAATTTTGAATTCTATATTCTTCATATAATTTTAGCATTCATATTATGTGTTTCTTAGACATATTATTAGAACAAATTCAATTTTTTAGTTAAAATATGTATTATTCAAAAAATAAAATTTTACCACCTTTTAATGGTGATCCATTTTTAATATCATATTTGATATATTTATATATTTAGTTGGAAAAAATAAATTTCCTCTTTATAAGTGGGATATAAAACTGTAGATTGGATAAATTTTATGTGCTTTTCTGATAACCTTAATATTGTGATGAAAAGTGAAAAATACTAAATTTAATTTTAAATAACGATTCTAATCAAAATAATTTATAGTGTGAAATAATACATTTTAAGGGTTTTGAACTATAATTAGATTATATTTTTATCTTTTAATCCAATATTAGTCATTGGATGTAATTTTACATTTAAATTGTATATAAACACATATAAATCATTTTATAGTTTTTACTTATCCAAAACCCACTTTCTATTTTTGACAACAATTTTTTTAAAACAATTAATTAATAAATCATTTATGTTATGAATTTGGTAAAATAAAAAACATTATTGAATTTAGAATATAATAATTATCATTGTCTGAATTATTGTTTTTCTAAAAACTTTGAATTTTTGATGAAAATTGAAAAACACTGTGTTATCGTTTAAAGAGGAATTTTATTTATATAATTATTATTTTTATATAAACTCATTTTAGATTCAAAATAGATACATAATAACTATATTATTCCAATTTATTTCATTGGATTCATTTTATAATAAGATTAGATATATAAAATTTTACTGAACTTGTTAACGTCTTTTAAACACCTTCTAAGAACATGTGCAAATTTGAATAAAATGAAATTTATCTACTTATATGAATTGAATTTAAAAAACCCAAAATATAGAGTTGACATCAGAAATTAAAATGTAGTTCAATAGGATAAAAATAAATTTTTCGAATAGTAACTTTTGAATTTTATTTAACACAGTTAAAAGTAAATATGGAAATTAATTGTAAAAATGATATTATAATTACCCTAACATATGTCCTAATTCTATGGGATTATAGTATTTTTACCTAAATCAACATTAGGAATAAAAAATGATTTTTTTGATCAACCTGGATTAGATTAGGACATTTATTATTTTTTATTTAATGGAGATTTTGAACTGTTAAATTCAACTTTAAATAACTAAAACATTTTAATATAGGGTTATAAATAAGATAAATTAGACTATAAATATTCATTATAAATATTAATGTATTTCCTACATAATGTTACTTTATTTATAATTTTTAGACATTATAAAAATAAATTTATTTGTGACATAATGATGATGCATAAATTACGTTATTAGTGAATGAATAAAATAATTTATATTTTAAATATGAAAATAAATTCAAATTGAGACTTTTGATGTATTAAACTAATTATATATGATAATATGACATTTTAGGGTTTATAAAATGTAATCTTTTAAAAGTAATCATGTTTTTTTGACTTTCAGAAAAACCATATACTAAATAGTGTCAAAATTGAAATAAATGAGTTTTTTAAAACAAATTCTATATTATTAAATGATATAATATTCCTAAAAAATATTATTCTTCCAAAGGACTTATATAATGATATATAAGATATTAAGGAACCACTTTATGTTCTCATGGATTTTTATACCATGTCTATTTACTATGTAATATAAAACCTCAAGAATATTTGGTAGATGTTAAACTATTTAATTAAGAATTAAATCTAAATGATACTGTTAATGTAGTGAAACAAACTTTTTCTAAAACCAATTGGATGAGAAAATTTCTAACCATAACCACCATATCCTTTAAATAAATTCAGTTGTAGCCATCAGAAACAGAAATTTATTTTATAATAAAATAATAATTTAATCTTTTCCTTTTGTGACTCTCACCTCACTTATAAAAGGGAACTTCCCATTCTATACAATTCCCACTTCCAAAGCCATTTGGATCGGCCTCCCATGCTCAGATATCCTCCAAACTACCCTCACTTTTTTTTATAGGCCTTACATTGATTATAAATCCAACCTAAGGATCCCTTTTGATCAAATCAAAAGGAAGCACCTGATGAAGAGGTACTGTTGTTACCACCTCTTTCAAAGTTCTTTTCTTCATCCACTTCCTATTTCATTGTTTTTTCCTCAAAAAAATAAAAAATAACATACCTTCTATATAAGTTTCTATTATTACAAATATGGTACAACTATATTCATTATTTTATCTATCCTATGAATTAAAAATTCACCATACGTTTGTATGTATGGCTTACCATCGTCACATCGTGGTGTAGTTTGTTATTCCACACTTAATTATTTTGATGTGTATAATAATGAGTATAATTTATGTAAATAATAAATATACCATGTTATTGATTCATTATATATTATATACCATCCAATTAAATATTATTTCACCACCACTAAATGATATTGTCACTCATGAATAGGTATGGATTACCGTCTACATGAACGTGATGAGATTCATTTCCCATCGTATCCATTCAAGAATAATTTTCATTTTATGGTTTAAAATAAAGTTTAATTAAATAATATCATTATTTATATGAATAAAATACATTTTATCCATAAAAACATTACATAAGTAGCAAAACAAATAAAGGAAAATGAATCAGTTAAAACATGAAACAATGATACTATTAAAGTATTATTAACAATTAAATATTAGAAGATCATATATGATGTCATATTTATGTATGTGGTTATTTATTAATTTAATAACAATGATTTAACTATTTTTCATGAGGATTATATAAACTCAACTAAGAAAATGTACAATGTAAGGTGTTTTTATCTAACTTTTTATTCCTGTGATATTCATGCTATATTTTCCACTATTTCATTTTGGGTGGTGTATATACTACCCATGGTTGTATTAATTCTGTAATAAAATTTAATTTATGGGTATTTACATCTTCATTGTATTATCTTTTTATCATGGAGTGTTTTCTTGGTATGTTATCAAATCGGTAAGGGAACTTTTAATTTCAATTTCAACTCATTGTGTTTTACACACACTTAATTGATTATATTACTCTATGGTTATGTGTGAAATCAATATTTATTAATTTGTGTAATAATTTACACTCCCCTTTGCATGTATTTTGTTTTTATGCAAATAATCACTCCTTTGATAAATTCTGAAGACATAAATATGAACATGATAAGGGTAATCTTAACTAAATTTCCATTCACTGAGTTAAAAATCCATGTCATTGGTTTTGTTTTTACAAGAATATGTGTGAATGTAATATGATTGATTAACACTGAATATCCAATCATATTAATTTTATTTATGTTTTTCACACATAAGTATTTCATTGATTTATCATTAATTGAGGATACAGTCTATATAAGAGATTTCATCTCAATTTATATTTCATTGATACATCATTGTTGTTATGCGCCACTTCACTTTTATATAGTGAATAAACTATCCTTTGAAATATTTTATCATAAATCCCTTTATTATTATGATATGACAATGTTTTAATTAGTTTTACTCCTCAATTATTTGTAATTAAGTGTCTTTAATTTGGTTAGAAACTCTTTAACTAAAATATCATTTAAATGTTTTAAAGATTTATTATTCTAAATCTTTCTCATTAATGTACACGTTTGAAAAATAGTTTAAATGATTTATTTATAAGTATATTGAATGTTTTAAAATTAAAATTTCTTCCAACAGTTTCTTAGTGGTATGGGACACAAATATTAAAAAAATTCTTCTTGATGACTTCTTTGATACATTGTTCAACATTGAAAAATTTTCAAGAAAAGGGGGATATTTCTCCAAAAAGGGGATATTCTTGATTTGAGTTGATTTATTATAATAAAATATTCTATATTATAATGAATTAGTTATTTTTTACTATGGATGTTCTATTTTTACATCATTCCTGGTTTGTGGTTATAGTATTGACATTTCATACGCTAGTTTTAATATTAATTTTTCTTTTATGATTCACATATTTCATATGAGAAATTAATTGGACTTAGTATGTGATGGGTGGGGCCCACAATAGCCCCTCAATGCATTTGTATGTCTCATTAAAAAAAGTAGACTCTTAGCATAAGGTCTTGAAAAATTATTATTTCTAGTCTTGGCATGAGGCCTTGACTATGTGGTTATGATGTCCAGCATTATGCATACCATCATTAAGAAATTAGCAATTGATATTACATGTGATTATTCAACTAGTAGATTATCCATGAGAATAAGAAAATGAAATTTATTTGATTTATATTTTCCATATGATACTGAATTTTATATTTAAAACCTTGTTCTTTAGTTTTATACATTAATTTAAATGTTTATGCTAATTTATAGAAGTTTACTATATATTTATTATACTTACTAAGAATATGACATCACCCCTTTCTTATGTTTTCTATTCTCAGGATGTGAATAAGTATAGTATGATTGACCTCCAGGGATAGGCTAAGGGACATGAGTGTGTTCTATGGGGACAAAATGTTTTTTTATTTTTTATTTCGTGATGTAATGTAATACATATGTATGTTTCTAGTACTTATATGGTTACTAAACTAATTGGTCTTTCTAGAATTGATCTCTTTTGAGCATGAAAATGTTATGTAATAATGCACTGAATCTGGGTAACTAGGGCCGGGGCGTTACATTTGATGAAGGGATAAATGGGGTGATTTCGGGCTAAATTAAATTAAGGGAAAAATAAATTTCCACAATTATAATAACTTATAAGAGACATGGTTTGGATGGACGATCTGGCCGATGGTTCACCAAATGTGTGGAACCAATTTCCAAAGGTAAAACAGGATACAATGTATACTAGGAGAGGTTACAAGTATATGATGTTTAATTTTTACCATTGATGGTCCACTCACATGGGAATATTTATTCTACATTGTTGTGTCATAGATAGTGCTGCCAGGACAATGCCACTATCCATGGTGCACAGTTTCCTCTAGGATGGAACACAATTTCAACCAACCATTCTAATTCCCCGACCCCAGTTACCCAGAGTCAGTGCATTATTACGTAACATCGTCATGATGACAGAAGATCAAGTCTCGAAAGACCGATTAGTTTAGTATCCTTGGAAACACTAGATACATTTATAAATGTTACATTACATCATAATGTGAAAAACTAAAATAACCTAGTCTCCATAGTCTACACCCATATCCCCTTCATACTATCCCTACAGGTTAGTCATAAAATATTTCTTCACATCCAGGAAACAATAAAACATAGAAATAGGTGATCTCAGATACTCAGTAAGGATAACAATATAGCAGAAGTATTCATAAATAAACATAAACATTTAATGCAATGTATAACTAAAACAAAAACCTTTTAAACTTGAATTTCTACATAATATTGAAAATGTAAAATGAAATAATCCCATTTACTTATTCACATGGATATTATTCTGGTCCAATAACCACATGCAATATCAATAATCACTTTCATAATGATGGAATGCATAATTCCAGACTATCATAACCACGTAGCCAAGGCATTATGCCAGGACTACAAATAAGATTTTGTCAAGGCCTCGTGCCAAGACACTAGTTTGTCTCATGAGACATGCCTATTCATCGAGAAGCTATAGCGGGCTCCACCCGTCACATATTAAATCCAATGCATTCCTCATATGAATATGTTTAAACATATCAAAAACCGTAACATTATCGTATCACATAAAACATGCATAAAGGAAAAATAACAATTCCACATTTCAATCACAAGATATCAATACAACACATTGATATAATAAAAACACTTTCAAAACCATTTTCAATACCAAAATAAAAGAAAATTAAATCTTGGTATTTATTTTTCATTTAAAAAAAGTTATGGCTTGTAGAGGAAGCCGAAACTCAAATAATGGTCACGGCGGCAGAGAAGTCGTTGTCACTGCATACGTAAGACAAAACATTACTTTTGTCATTTATTAAAAACACATCATATGAAAAGATTCCTTTTGAATAAATGTATAAGTCAAAGGGGTTTATACACCATATAAAAGAAAGTTGTGTATAAAACAAAATATTCATCAATGAAAGGAGATTGAGACGAAGTCCCTTACAAAAGATCATTTTGTAAATAAAATAGATTGCTAATGTGTATTCACTGTAAGATCACAAAATTAATGTATAAATACATGATAAGATATAGAATTTAATTTCTCAAATAATCAAATAACAACATAAATAAGAATGATAAGTTCAACCCAATGAATGGGAATTGGGTTAAGAAGTATCTTTACTTCGTGTCCGACATGACACGACCTTTATTTAACCTCCTGAATAATAAACTATAGTTAATTTCTAATTTATTAAGAATATTTTTCAAGTTCATTATTCCTTTTATATCAATTATTACCATGTTATGAACATTATGTAATTATTTATGTTAATAACGGTCGTTTTGTCGATCTTTGGTACTTGAGTCAAAAATAAACATCTTATAATTACAAGTTGTTAATGTGGTAAAATATCCATTATATCCATAATTATATGAATGATTTAGATATCATATATATAATATATATACAGTATATATATGCATTTATAATATTACATAAAATTTAGAGGTATGAAATGAAATGCACCGTTCCTGGAGATTGTAAGTCGTACATACGCATGAACTCTACTTTCATTTCTATTTTGTATTTAATGGAATGAAATCATAATGATATAAAGGTATATTATAATTCTAGTATAATATAAAATATAATATCATTTACGCCATCCTTTATACATCCCACATATGGCATTAACGATTCAAAACACTTTGAGGGGGCGATAGTCCGCACTTCCTAAAATGAAATTATCACATTTACCCATAATGGAAATCATAATGTCATGCCATAAATGAAAACTACAGAAGCATAAGGAAAACATAAACATAATATATATCATATATAAATATAGTGACATCATAATGGCCACCATTAAAGGTGTTAAATGAATATTGAACAATCATCATTTCGTGAGGCAGTAATTCGCCACCGAGAGAAACAATATGTTCTTTAACCATTAAACGAAGGTCTGTGTAAGTGTAAATCAAATAATTCTCATAAAAAATCCTAGTATATTGAATATACTGGTGTTTTTACAAATCAATGGAATAAAAATAGTTTAAGGTGTTGGAGAAGCAAAATGAAACAAAAGAACATAAGAGAAGACATTATGTTAAAATCAGGTAACTCTGTTTGATTTGAGCCAAAGTCTTCCTTGGGAAGCCTTCTGCCAAATTTTAGGCTTCTAGGAGTAATATTGGGATGTTTTTAGAGTATTTTGATAGACTTTGTATTAGCCAAATGGCTTTGATGGTGTGAATAAGGTGGTAGAGGTGGGGGCCTTTTATAAGAGGAGAGGAGGGGCTCTTTTGGGAAGATTGAAATGTCACTTTATTATATAATGTGAATCGGATTTTATAGTTCCAAAGATTATATATTTCGAATCTAAGGTGATAAAGGTTCTAAATCTACTCATCCAATATGTTTTTGAAAATTTTATGTCTTAGATTTTACATTATCTTTTCATTTTATTTAAATAAATAATTATTGAGGTAATCGATGCATCATCATGGTGTCATATAAAATTTAATTTATTTAATTAATAAAAATAAAAAAATTACCATGATTTAGGAAATATTTTTTGCTTTCCAATGAAAATTTATTGTTGAAATGTTAACCTATATAACCCCATGTAATAATTTTTTAGTAAAACAACACATGTTTGTGACAATTTTTTTTTACTTTAAATAAAAATTTATTAATGTAATATTCTTACCCATGTGGCTCCATGGGGTCCCCAAGTTGACCCATGTATTTTCTTGGTCGGAAATGGCTCATCCAATAAGGGTAGGACAACAGTAAATGTAATTTCATATTATTATAACATTATATTTACATTAAATTACACTGATTACCTTTAATCGTGATTAATAAAACTTAAAAGTTTCTATTCACCAAAAATTATTTTCATCTCAATGAACCACATTTTTCTTCCTAATGATAACCATGTATGTCGGATTTTTAAAACTCAATTCACAGAATTGGTAAAGTTTCATTTAAATGAAAAATTAGTTTTTTAACTACCACTTAGTGGTTTCACTATTCATAAAAAAATTTTGTTTTTCAGAGCAATACAAAAAAATTCACCCAAATCTATAATTCATATTCCGAATTCAAAAATGATTTCTGTTTTACAAAATTCCAAACATATAATTTTCATTAATTATTTTTATAATTAATTCTCATTATCAAAACAAATAGCATGTTTTTAAGAAACAATATCAATCAAAAGATTGACAAATGTTTATGTCCAATTTCAAAGTGAAATTAATTATAATGACCACCATTGGATAGAATGGTAAAAGTTTATTTTAATTATACTTTAAAACCACTAAATATTATAATTTATTACTATAAATCATTTTCATTAAAAAAGATGTTTTTAAGTATTTTTTACTATTCATCAAAAATTGGAAGTTCTCGAAAAAATACAAAAAGACAACATAGGCTAATTTTGATATTCTGAATCCATAAAAAAGCTCATTTTGAAATATAAAAAGTATATAATTAAAAAAAGTGTGTATTTCTATTCATAACAGCTATTTTGATTGGTCGCGGTGTGTTAGAATCACAAAATTGCGTACAATGAAAGCTATTGCATTATTGAAAGAGAAGCGTATTGTGGAAGCATGGGGTGTTACATTCTCCCCTCCTTCAATAAATTGCTTCCTCGAAATTTGAAAATGATAATCAAAAATAAAATGTTGAAAATAGAAGATACCTTTGTTGAAAACCCACATCGGAAATAAGGTTAATAAAATTTATCCTTAATAAGATGGAAAGGGAAATGAAAAAGTCACTACCAAATTATGATCTCAATTAGAAAAAATTTTGTGGAAATTAGAGACGTATAATTGGCGGAAAAATGAAAATATTTGTAGGGAGTGATTGAGGTCATCAGTCACAATAAAGTGTAAAATTGAGGGCCTCAAAGCCTTCAATCTATGGTGATTTAAAATACCATCAGTTCAACAAAACATAAGTTATTAGGATAACACGTTTTTTTTAATATCCCTTTCCTTAAGATTAAGAATTAATTTATTCAAATAATAAGGGAGAGGTGTATATATATATAATTGAAAATTTGAGTTTCAACCTTCAACTAATTTCTACCACAAACTCATCTTTCACTCAAAAAGATAATAGAACTCAAAAATCGTATTTTTATACTAATCGTAGAAGGTTACAAATATTAACACATAATATTTAGATTAGTAAAACTATTTTGTAATAACCAGGGACTTCTGGTAGGCAAATGGTAGATAATAAAGGCATGTCACACTATGCTTGTGGGTCTGATTCCCGCAACTTTGTCCGCCGCGACGGGTTATCCCCCAACCTGAAGGTTGTCCTTTTCATAAAACTATAGTATTATAAAATTTGAAAAATATTCATAATAAATGATTTAACCTAAATAATACTATACAAAACTCTAATTAATCCATTCCAAACATTATAGTTATCCAAAATACATATGTCCAAACTCACAGTCCAAATTTTATAAGTAAGGTAAAAACAATGAAGGTCCTTTTTTCCACGTAATAACATGTGAATACCTTCATCATGTATTTTTTAAAACACTGCAACATCCTGAATTACCATAAATCCTTATTGATTACATTCATGATCCCTTATTCCTTATAGAATACTAGATATACTCCTTCTATACAAAAATGTATACAAATCATTAATCAGCTTCAAGGAAGTTAAGAATATCCAATATAATTTATCCAAATCAATCAAGTATTATTCCAAAATCACTATCTCGGTATCAGATCCCTATTATGGTTTATCTTTCCCTTAACCATATATTTTCCAAAACATTTAACCTGATATTGAGTCACTTTTCTTAGTTCCACACAATCTCCTGTCCTTAATGAAATAGTACTGAAATATAATCCTTATTTACTCCATAATTATTATAACCAGTACATATTTGATACAACACTCAAATGAAACAATTCATTAATAACAAAATAAGATCTCTAATCATTCCTCCACGTCTGTGGTAGTATCATAACTTGATTATTATCCAATATCATCATTTGGGGCATAATCTGATGATTTGGACATTGGTTTGAATAGTGTCGCCACTCCTTGCAGATGAAGCATTGTACATTTGAAATTTTTTTATTACCCCTGCAGTAACGCACTTGGTGTCCTTTTTCTCCACACTTATAACAAACTCATGTTCCCTTCATGCATGTTCCAAGGAGTTTCTTCCCACATTTATCACATATTAAAAATTTCTTCTTTTCCCTCTTCCCTTTATCCATCATTCTCTATTCCATCCTTTTATTCTCTTGATTCCCTTCAAATCCATAGGACTCAGAGAATTATTTAGTTATCTTATTAACACATGATACAATTTCTGCATACGTTGATAATACATGAAAGACTATTTCCCTTCTAAATGTTGGCTTAATTCCGTGAAAGATATGATCCTTCTTACTCTTTGGATCATGCGTATTGCTGTAGTTCACAATCCTTCTACTAGGCACCATTTGTATACAATGGAATAAACTAGATCATTTTATGAATCAAAATAAATAATTCTATACTTGTAAAACAATTAACATAAATTGAACAGTTTATGGATATAATCAAGAATCATAAAAATGTTTTCATTGAAGAAGTATGTACTCATAAAACCATCATAAAGGTTTGTAATGAAAATGGGAATTATCCTAAGCATATCCCCCGGGAGTTTCAAAACCAATAGTGCAGAAAGGCCTGTTGTCGTGCACCAGTTCCCATTCGAGTCTAGCTCCAAGCGATTTTTTTGGGTTTTACCCCTAGGTACATTTGTACTAGAGCCGCCTCTACCTTCTCATATCTAGACAAAGATGTATTTTTCGGAAAACTCACAGAATCTAAATACCAAAATTCTAGGATGTTATTCAATAATAATCCTCAATTTCTATCGTAGGGATATGTGGTCTAATAAGAGTTTATCTAAATCTATCTTCCAGGGTTAGTACTAAACTACCTCTGATACCAACTGTAACGTCCTGAACCCAGTTCCCCAAAGTCGTTGCATTGTTACGTAACATTTTCATTATCACAAAAGATCAAGTCTCAAAAGACTAATTAGTTTAGCAGCCTCTGAAACAATAGATACATTCATAAATGTTACATTACATCGTAAAGTGAAAAACTACAATAACATAGTCTCCATAGTCCACACCCATATCCCCTTTAGATTATCCTTACAGGTCAGTCATAAAATATTTCTTCACATCCTGGGAAAAATAAAACATAGAAAGGGGTGAGCTCAGATTCTTAGTAAGGATAACAATATAGCGGATACTTTTATAAATAAATAGAAATATTTAAGGCAATGTATAACTAAAATAAAAGCCTTCTAAACTTGAACTTCAGCATAATATGGAGAATGTAAAATGAAATAATGCCTTTACTTATTCACATGGATATTCTACTAGTCAAATAATCACATGCAATATCAATAACCACTTTCATAATGATGGAATGAAAAATTATATACTATCATAACCACGTAGCTAAGGCCTCGTGCCAAGACTACAAATATGATTTTGTCAAGGTCTCATGCCAAGACACTCGTTTTTCTCATGAGACCTACCGATGCATCGAAGAGCTATAGAGGGCTCCACCCGTCACTTATTAATTCCAATGCATTCCTCATATTAATAGGTTTAAACATATAATAAACCATAACATAATCGTATCACATAAAACATGCATAAAGGAAACATAACATTTCCACATTTCAATCTCAAGAAAATAATAAAACACATTTATATAATAAAAACACTTTCAAAACCATTTTCAAAACAAAAATAAAAGAAAATTAAAACTTGGTATTTATTTATCATTTAAAAAAATTATGGCTTGTAGAGGAAGCCGAAACTCAAATAATGGTCACGGCAGTAGAGAATTCATTGTCACCGTATACGTAAGACAAAACATTCCTTTTGTCGTTTGGAAAAAATGGTTCATATGAAAATATTCATTTTGAATAAAAGTTTATGTGAAAGGGGTTTATACACCATATAAAATAATGTTGTGTATACAACAAAATATGCCTCCATAAAAGGATATTGAGGCGAAGTCCCTAACAAAGATCATTTTGTAAATAAAATAGATCGCTCATGTGTATTCACTGTAATATCACATAAAGAAATTATAATTACAAGATAATATTTAAAAATTAATTTCCCACATAATCAAATAACAACATAAATAAGAATGATAAGTTCAACCCAAATAATGGGAACTGGGTTAAGAAGTTCCCTTACCTCGTGTCTGACATGACTCGACCATTTTTTAACCTCCTGAATAATAAACTAGAGTTAATTTATAATTTTATAAGAACCTTTTTCAAGTTCATTATTCCTTTTATATCACTTATTACCATGTTAGGAACATTATTTAATTATTTAAGTTAATAACGGTCGTTTTGTCGATCTTTGGTACTTGAGGAAAAAATAAACTTCTTATAATTACAAGTTGTTCATGTGGTAAAATATCCATTATATCTATAATTATATTGATGATGTAGATATCATATATATCATATATATCTAGTATATATATGAATTTATAATATTACATAACATTTAGATGTAATAAATTAAATGCACCGTTCATGGAGACGGTAAGCCGTACGTACGCATGAACACTACTTTCATTTCTATTTTTTATTTAATGGAATGAAATTATAATGATATAAAGTTATATTATAATTCCAGTATAATATCATATATAATATCATTTAATCCATCCTTTATACATACCAAATATGGAATTAACAATTCAAATCACTTTGAGGGGGCGGTAGTCCGCACTTCCTAAAATGAAATTATCGCGTTTACCAATAATGGAAATCATAAAGGCATGCCATAAATTAAAAATACATAAGCATAAGGAAAACATAAAAATAATATATATCCTAAATAAATATAGTTACATATTAATGGCTACCATTAAAGGTGTTAAATGAGTATTGAACAATCATCGTTTCGTGAGGCACTAATTCGCCACCCAAAGAATCAGTATGTTCATTAACCATTAGACGAAGGTGTGTGTAAGTGTAAATCAAATAATTCTCATAAAAAGATCCTAATATAATTAATATACTGGTGTTGTTACAAAAGAATTTAATAGAACGATTTTAAGGGGTTTGAGAAGAAAAATAAAACAAAAGAACATAGGAGAAGACAGTGCATTAAAATTTGGTAACTCTTTTTGATTTGAGCCAAAGGCATCCTTGGGAAGACATATGCCCAATGTATGGATTATAGGAGTAATATAGGGAAGTTTTGAGTGTACTTTTGTAGAGTTTTGACGAGCCAAATGGATTTGATGGTGTGAATAATTTGTTAGAGTTGTGGGCCTTTTATAAGAGGAGAGGAGGGGCTCTTTTGGAATGATTGAAATGATACTTTATTATATAATGAGTTTTGGATTTTAAAGGACCAAAGATTATATATTTAGAGTATAAGGTGATACGGATTTGAAATATACTCATCCAATATGTTTTTGACACGTTTTAGTCTTATATTTTACATTATCTTTTCATTTTATTTAAATCATTAATTAATGATGTAATCCCCGCATAATCATGATGTCATAAAACATTTAATTTATTTAATTCATAAATATTATATAAAAATTACCAGGATGTAGGAAATCGTTTTAGCTTTCCAATGAATATTTATAGTAAAAATGATAACTTATATAACCCCATGTAATAATTGGTTTAGTAAAACAGTACATGTTTGTGACAATTTTATTTTTAGTTTTTATAAAAAGTTATAATGTCATTTTCTTACCCAAGTGGCTCCATGGGGTCCCCAAGATGACCGATAGATTTTCGGGGTCGTCCATGACTCATCCAATAAGGGTAGGACAAGTGTAAAGGTAATTTCATATTATTATAACATTATATTTTCCTTAAATTAAACTAATTACCTTTATTCGCGATTAATAAAACTTAAAAGTTACTATTCACCAAAAAATATTTTCATCTCATTGAACCACATTTTACTTCTTAATGACAACCATTTATGTCAGATTTTGGAAATTCAATTCATATAACTGGAAACATTTCATTTAAACGAAAAATTAGTTTTTTAACTACCCCTCAGTGGTTTCACTATTCATCAAAAATTGATGTTTTTTAGAATAATACAAAAAATTCACCCAAATATATAATTGATATTATGAATTCAAAAATGATCTCTATTTAATGAAATTACAAACATATAAGTTGCATTAATTAATTTTATAATTAATTCTCACTGTCAAAACAAATAGCGTGTTTTTAAGAAATAATATCAATCCAAAGATTGACAATTGTTTATGTCCAATTTCAAAGTTAAATTAATTATAATGACCACCATTATATAAAATGGTGAATGTTTATTATAATTATACTTTAAAACCAATAAATAGTATAATTTATCATTATAATTTATTTTGATTAAAAATGATGTTTTTAAGTATTTTTAACTATTCATAGAAAATTGGAAGTTCTCAGAAAAATACCAAAAATTCAACATAGGATAATTTCAATATTATATATCCAAAAATGAAGTCCAATTTGAAATATAAAAATTATATAATTCAAAAATTCGGTATTACTATTCATAACAGCTATTTTGATTGGTCGTGGTGTGTTAGAATCTCGAACTTGCGTACAATGCAAGCTATTGCATTATTGAAAGAGAAGCGTATCATGGAAGATTGGGGTGTTACAACCATGATTCACCTTATTCTACTTAAATAATATCAATTTTCACCTAAAAACAGAATAAATTCTTAATATAACTAGAATACTAAAAATAAAATAGAAAATACCAAAAAATGAAATCACGGATGTGACACCGGATAACTTCATCCTAGTCATGTTCTATGAATGCGATGGTGGTATTTTATTCTTCTAAAATATTATCCACTTAGTAAAACATGGATGTAATGAATTATATCTCAGACTAATATGGGAACTATAGGGCCTGGATATTATCCTTCATTAGTAGTTTTAAATTTATAGCATCTAGGATTGAGTTTTTTGCTGGGACCACTTCCAACTATTTTAGAATATCATAATTCTGTTCTATAGGTCTAGGGTTCCCAACGTGGTGTTTTTCATTATCATGTGTATTAGGATATGCGTTTCTTAAATTACATGTATTTGGTGCTTATCCATTGGATGAGGGGGAATATTCAACATGTGGCACAAGTCCTGATGACCTACACCTTTAATTGTGATGATATGAAAATCACACACGGACTAGCTGTCAGGTATATTAATTAGGATTAGATGAATTATATAGGGATATAAGGAATAAAACTTCTATTGTTGGTATTTTTGAAGCACTCTCACATATGTTCCATCCGTTTATATATATTTTTAATTGATATGAACGATATATTGGGGTTAGGCATGCTCATGTCTTCCTATGTACCCTCGACTCATACATCCCCACTCTCCGGCTCCTCGATCAGGCATGGGGAACTCATACATAGTCGAATTTGTTTCTTCATAGAATGGATTTATTAATATAAATATATTAATATAACAAAATTTGAGCTCTTAATGTGAAGAGGGTTATATTTGGTGGGGCAGTTCCCTTTCTCCAGAAATTTTAGGAAATAAATACAAAAGGGTGAGAATTCATGTTCGAGTTAGATATGAATCATCCTTCTATAACTTTTCCTATGTATGATGTATTCATAATACACTAGATGTAATTTTCAACAACAACTCCATAATTTTTGGGAAAATCGTCGGTTTTCAACGTTGCGCTCATAGATTGGCATGATCCTAATCACCAATTTTAAAATTCAAAAATTTTCAGACATCTATTCACTCCTAAAAAAAATAACATAAGACATTATTTTCTATTTTGTGGGTGACAGTCACTTAATTATATTATTAAAAGGACTTTCCCATCATCACCTATCCATAATCAACCATGTTCTGTATGATTTCATTCAAGATGAAACAATTTTGCAGGGTGTGGCCCAGTCTCCTATGAAAAGATAAGCATTCAGGATGGTCGGTTAGGTAAAACATAGTATGTTTCCTTGCTTCTAGTATATTAATGAAGTTATTTTCCATAATTTTAATGAATTTATTGCTTATTTATAAATTTCATAATGAATGCACTTTTTTCATTCAATCTTTAAATCATGGGTCACCCTAGTCTCTTTTTCCTTCAATATGAGGGAGATTTCATTACCACTACCACCCAATGGGAGATAATATCCTATTTTGGGAATGTAAATTGTATTTAATGGTAATTTACACTAGTTTTAAGGTAAAAAAAACATTTTCTATCATACTATCCCTTTTACCAATGTCTTGGGCTTGGGTAAATATTTGGATCATGTTCACCAAATGGAATATTCTATGAGTTGTGCATTCTCTAGGAATTGAAAAAATCCTCATGGACATTTCATCGGTATTATAGGTGTTTTAATCGCATCTAGAAGATAATAATCACACAATTCCAACAATTTTTCTTATGAGAGTGGAATATTGAGTGAATATTTCAACCATTTCCCTAGAATTTTGATGTATAGAACTCTATAATTATCACAAAAGTTATAGTTTGTGAGGTCTAATTTCATAATTTTCATTATTGTGTGATTGAATTGACAAAGGTATTTATGAATAAAGTCTTCCCAACCCATGATAGATAATGGTCTATGGATACTATACCAAAAGAATTTCGGTCATTCCAGAGACTATATGAAGTATCTCATCTTTTTCAACTCTTTATAGTTTTAAGGGACCATAATTGGGACAGGTAGAGACATAGAGTGAATGAGTTTCTATTCTAGATCTCCCTCACAATCGAAGGAGGAGAAGATACGATTTTTTATGTTGGGTAGCGGAAAAGTTTCATCCACCTATTGTAGATATGGATTCTTTCCAGACTACATAGAGGCATACCACCCCTCTAGGGCCTCCATTAAATCATCCTGGGACTCGATGGTGTTAAGTATTTCTAGAGGTATTATTTTATTGTTCACCATCTATCTATAATAATTGGGAGAGGCTTGAATAGTTTCATTGTTTTTATATCCTATTGATTCTCAATCCATGCAATTATCGAATGATCATCCTAATAGAGGGAATTGTTTCACTGTAATGGGTGAATGTTAGGATTATCTATAACATCCTCAGTTATGTAGATTGGTTTTCTAGGTCTAGAGCTCGATTAATGAACATATACCATTCTAGATGAAATGTTTCCACTCTCCAGACATGCATTGGGAGATATTATTCAGGATTTAGAAGGCATTAACCCGTGATAATATTTCACTTAATTAGTTCCTCATTTAGATGTTTTAGTTTCTATATCTTATTATCCTATTATTCAAGTCATTCCTTAATTTATGGTATTTAAAAACCCTTATGTGGTGAGTGGGATACAACTACACCAATTCATTTATATTTCGGAAATTTCCACTAAAGAAGTGGTAATTAATAATTTAGAGGTTTGAAGTTGTGGATCCTTCTACGATTCTTCATATGTGTGTCCAGAATTTGTGAATCTAGATCTCTATTTCCTTGAGGCATGATTTCTACATTTATTTCCTCTATGTTTATTCCATGGTTCAAATAATTCATTGGATTGGGTGTGATGATGTTCACTGAGGGGTATCAGAAAAAGGTAGTTGTACAATTAGTCTATACACAATATAGTGGTTCTGTATCATTTTATCCTCTGTAGAGGGTTTCATCAGTGTCAATCATCTTACTCATATTCATATTATATATATTATTTTATAACCCTTGCATTTTTTGACTTCCTTATCACAGAATTCCCCTATCTTGGTTTGTGAATATTGATATTATGAAATTTTCTACCCGAACATTCTGAGCAGACCCTGAATGAAAGAGTTGTGTCGCACGGCTAGAGGAATGGCTAGGGTTCCAACTGTTAGTATTTACCTACTATCGTAGAATTTAATTATTCCTTTTATGGTGATGATAAATATAAAAATACCCCCTATCCATGTGATATGTGGATTATTCAGGGCTATTATTTGTACATTTTAACCTAGTTTCTAAGAATATAAGGACTCCATTAAAGGATCTGATGTCTCTTAGGATATAGGATGGGATATTAATGACCATATACATATCAGACTTGTTTAAAATAGATCCGTATATGAGTTCCATATGAACCTTTTGTGGTGAGATGACCCTGGTGGTGGAATTTGAGATAACAATTCCCCATGTCCTACATAATGTGCGTGATCCTCAAAAGATACTATGGTTGAGGCTATTTCAATCCATTTAATTTTGAATAATTTTACTCGTGTGTGGGCTAGGAGAAATGTATATTTGTGGGAGTAGCCAACATCTATAGAAAAATGCCAAGTGTGCCACAAATTCAACTTCTATGGTTGAGGTGTGTTCACCATTTTTTGATTTCCCCATTATAAGATTCTTATTGTATCCCCCTCTATCTATTCATGATTTAGTAACATCCTCAATGAAGGGAGATTTTTTATATTGACCAACTGGACCACGTTCTTCCAAGTCCACTGATCTCTCAAACATTATAAACTTCTTGGAAACCATATCTTTGGATATTTTATGCTATGGGGATATAGTAATGCTCAATTGTCTATAGTTCCCCCGTATTTGGATATAAACATCTGAAATGTATTGAACCAAAGTTTTATCAATGGAAATTAACTTCTTATAATTATGTCACTTAAAATCACATTAGGAAAAAAAATTGACATCATTTCTAAATGAAATTCTAAATGGTATGTGACCCTTATAGACCAACTGTTAAACCTAATCTTTTCAATTGGGGTTTTGAATTTTGAAAACCTAACATACATGGTTGCGATCAGTAAGATATTGGGAGTCTGGTAGAAAAAAAGTATTTTTTGGTGAATACTAGTTTTCCCTTAAGAATACTAATGTTACCCTAATGAATAGTAATATAACCCGTAAAAATAGTAAATCAACCATGTGAATCATAACCATACCAATGAAATGAAAAATAAAATATATCCATCTGATAAGTGATACTATGATATAATTATATCATAGTATAAGTCAATAAATTTTTTAAAAATTATTAATTAATAATTTCTATTTCTATAAAGCATAAATATTTAATCAAACATTTATGATATATTTAATAATTTAAAATAAAATATATTTTCATAAATTGTATAGATAAATTAATATATTTTTTCTTATAGTTATAATATTATTTTATGAGACCTTAAGTAATTTTTCAATGTGTTATAAAATCCGTTATAATTTTAAAATCGGTTTTTTCCTGATAAATGTGGATTTTAGTTAAAAAATAAATTACTAATATTTATAAAATTATTATAAAAAATGGAGTTTATTTTTAAATTCTAGATGTCGAAAAATGTTTAGGGTGAACATTTGGGATTATTCTGAAATACCTGAATTTTTTGTGAATAGTAAAATGTTAAAACTTGGGATAAATGCTAAAAAGACACAATCATTATTGAGTCATGTATGATGTAAGTGATAATAAGTTCGAAAAAATATGAACTAATTACTATATTTAGTCACAATAAATCTCACTATTTCTTTCCTTGATCACAATAATAAACTATTGATTAAAATAATAATAAAACACACCTCCCATCCACTATAAACACCACCACTCACACCATATTCTCCTCAAACCTATAAATCTATGATACTTTCTTAAATTGTTACCAAAACTCATCCGTATTACCCCCCCCCCCACATCTAGGATCTATATTTCACATAAAAACACCATGTATTGGTGCCTTGAAGAAGCTCTCAAGAGAAGAATTGAGGAGGTAAATCCTCTAACTATTTCTTTTAATTTCCTTTCAATTTCAATTTGTTTTTTATTCTATTCTCACCACACTCTGTACAATTATTATGATAATTACAGTAACTTATATATACTATTATTATATCATGTTAATGTATGATCTGATATTAAACTTCTCCTTCTCTACTTTTTATATTAATAATGAAATTGTCACCCATGATGTGTCAGTCTACCAAAATCAAGGGCGATGCTATTTAATTTTTCTTAAACACCTTTTAGGATTTAAATAATACCATTAAATGGTTTAAAAAGAATTTATTGTTTATGTTATATCCTTTTTTATATTTTAGAAATAACTTATACTCATAATACTAAATGATATAAAAAAATCAGTTCGTTGCGATCGAAAAAAACTGCCAAAATTAACCTCAACAATCATCATTAAATTTTATCTATTTATTCATTCTCGTGGTATATAACCAAATGATTATTAAATCATTTAATATTATATAGAACAATTAATGAAATATAATAAAAATTTTGTATATTCATCCTCATTTTAATCAAACTTCTATTCATGTATACAAATGAACTGATCCTGAAAACCATGAAACAAATTCTACTGAATGATGAAATAAAACTATATAACTCATAAAAAGGCCTTTAAAAAAACATAATAATACCATAATCAATAATATTCATGTATAAATGTTTTTTTAATTTTTAATTAATGAATATAATTTGATTATATATGATGTTAATGTAAAGAAAGCATTCGGATACAAGGTAAGGGGAATTCTCGAATCCAACTTTATTTCTTCAACTTTTCCCATGTTTACTCCATTTTTAGTATGTTTTTTCCCGAAAAATAATTATTTAATCATTATATTAACTTTTCTAGGATATTCATGTTTTAAAATTGTGTTTATGTCAAACATTATTTTATCCAAAATAACACTTCTATAAAAAAACAATCCTTTTACTTCTCACTCAAGGATTATAATTCTTATATCGGGTATATTATTCCCTCATTCATTTTGGAACCCAATGTTTATTAATGAATTAACTATGAAGTGAATCCCATTCCATTACATGTGTCTTTAATGTTCAATATTGATATATTTTCTATGTTGCATTCATGATAATATAAATTTCATGATGTGCTGGGTGCACCTAGAATTATATTGTGAAATGAAAATGTTATGATGTGGCAGGTTCACCAAAATTATATAATGATCTAATTAATTGGGTAATGTGATTAATCTCCAGACATAATGTGAAATGCATGTGAGAATGATTCTATATTTTTTCACAACAACATATGTTATTTGGCCACTAAGACTTGATGTTTCATTTTCATGAATTTCTGCATTCCAAGTCTTCTCCTAATACTTCCTCTCATGATTATGATCCTATTCCTATGTCTTGATGATAATTTTCAAGCTCACCCAATTCTATATTGTATCTTGTAATTATATATCCTCTTACATGGCGTTTTTCTGACCACTTTTATTATGTCCATCATTAGGAGGCTACTTGTACTAAAGAGAATTTTATGACCAATAAGAAGCTAGATAAGAAGGAATTAAACATATGTTTGTCTTTTTTGGTGGATTTAATGTATGGTCATAATTTTCCAAATAAACTAAACCATTTGATCCTTGATCTATAATGATTTTATTTTTATATATTTAAAATTATGTAAATGTAATTTATGATAATGTAGGGTCACTATTGTTTGCATCATAGGTCAATTTATTTAATTTGGGAATTTGGATTAGTGAACCTTAGTGGAAAACCAATGTTTGAGAAAATGAATAAGTGAGTACCCAAGAATGTTTGATTATAAAATAATAAAAATATTTATCAAATAATGAATTCCTTTAGATTTAATTTTAAATGGGATAAATTATTGATTTCTTTTTGACTTATGTTTTGTTATATCGTTTTCTATTTTCAAAAATGGTGGGAACCAGGAGAATCTTGGATAACATCCCATGGGAGGGAAAATGAATTGATTACTCGAAAGAAATCCCCAATCCTTTAGGAGGTGGGGTTCAAAAATTCATAGTTATTCTTTCTTAGATACCTCCGGTTATGAACAATAACTAGAAAAATTTTTAATGACCTGCATCACCATAGAGGGAGTAACTTGCTATCGAGTGTTCTATATGACAATGACCACCGGAGATTAGTCAAACTTCCCACCCACTAGTTGCATAATAGTGGGTCACCATGATAGAGAAGATATTTTCTATTCTTCATTATTCTGAGATGGAGAAGTTTAATCTTTCTATTTATCATCTACATAGAGAGGCTGATAAATGGTTGGATTCGATTAATAACTCCAAGGCATGTGACAAATGTGAAAAAATGTTGTGGTAAGACTTCAAAATAATTCTTCTTGACATGTTCATCCATCAGACTCTTTGAACTACAATTGAGAGAGAATTCATAGAGAAAATTAAAAAGGAAGGATATTCTATCATGATATATGAAGAAAATTTCACAAGGCATGAAATCTATACTATTGGTTTTGTTATCAAAAATCATAGTAAAATTCAAGGATATTTTAGTGATTTAAAAAAAACATTCGAAATGATCTAAAAATTAGAGACTTTGGGAGTAATGAATAATTTTTTCAATTTTCTCTCAATGTGGAGGGAGAGTTTTTAAAATGGCCTCATGGATATAGTGATAAGAAACAAATGATATAGTTTCAAACTGGAGGATCTAATGACAAAGGTAAAAAAAATCAACCAACCAAAAGTAAAAAATGAGGGATAAAGCATCTGTGGAATTACCTCAAGGGGAAAAGGTAAAGATTCATGTGGGGTAGAGAAGGCCACCATGGTCATGAATGTTTAAAATATATAAAATTTGTGGACAATATGTTGGAGTAAATGAGAGCACCACCCATGGTCTAATGCTACAACTCTATGGAGAAATCTCAATATACAGGCCATTGCACTAAACCTTGAGTCCTCAATGGTAATCAACATAATCAGCCACAAAAAACAATGGATCAAGGGAAGGATTATGACATTATTATTTTTGGAGTGGAGTATGAAAATTAATTCATACAAGGTACACTTCTTATTCACTCTGGAATTGAAAATTTATTTTATTATTCTATTTCTATTCCTTCATTTATATCTTCAAGGATTTCTAGTAATATTGAATTAAATCCTTGAAAGATTGTTGTATAGACATCCATAGAAAATATTGGTTAAATCATTGAAACCCATGTATTGGACTATTCTCATGTTGTTGTGTGTAAGAAGATTCTTCCAACAAATCTTGTGATACTTCCCTCGGTCGAATTTGATGCTATACTAGGAATGGATTTGTTATCATTATATAAAGAACATATAAAATATTGGGAATAGAAAATATCATTTCATATTCCAAACCATCCCATGCTTCTCTAAAAATTCCTGTAATATCAGGAATATAATTTGAATATTCCTTCAATAGTTTTGGTGTTGATTATTTATGATGATGCATGCCTCGCTTTAGTGGTTGAGTCAATAGAAGGTATCATCCTAGGGGAAATTCCCATCATGAGGGAATACAATGATGTATTCCAAAAGAGATACATAGACCACCCCTAGATCGTTAGGTATGGATCTCAATATAACTCATATCCGACACTAATCCAATCTCAAAGAATATCTATTGGACGATTACCATCCAATTGGCGGATTTAAATAATAATCTGCAAGAGAATTTGGACAAAGGGTATATACAACTGGGTTTATCGATTTTGGGTTTTCCTGTGTTATTTTTCATGAATATGGACTTATCAATGCAGCTGTGTATCTATTATTAGGAACTGAACAAAGTAACTATAAATAAAAAGTGTCTTATTCCATGGATTAACAACTTGTTTGATTATTTTAGATGAGCTCATAAATTTTAGAAGGTTGATCTGCATTTTAGATATCATAAGCTAATGCTGAAAGAGGAATATATTCAGAATAATTCCTTCTCTACATGGTATGGTAACTATGAGTTTTTGGTGATTCCCTTTTGACATACTAATTCCCCATAAATAATAATGGATTTTATGAATAAAATCTATAAACATTACCTTGTAAAATTTGTGGTAGTGTTTACCGATTATATTCTCATTTAATCCAATAGAAATATGGAAATTAATAACATTTATGAAATTTTTTATGTGACATTGAGGAAAGAGAAGTTTTAATAAATGTTTATAAAGTGTAATCTATTGATGTATCAAGTCACATTATTGGGACATATGTTCAAAAGTGAGGGAATTTCTAGGGACCATACAAAAAAGGAGATTGAAGAATGGCCCAAACCATATAGTCTCATTGAAATCTGTATTTTTCTTTCCATTCTATGGTACTTTCAATGTTTTTTGAGAAACGTTTTCTAATTGTCAATCCCACTTACTATGTTAACTAAAAAAGGTGTAAAGTTAGTCTAGACTGATGATTTTGAGGAAATAATCAAGGAGATATAGAGAAGGATTATCACTATACCTTTAATTTCCTAACTGAAAAGTGTAGAATGTTTTTTAAATATATCATGATGCTTCTAGGAAAGGATTGGGTTGTGTACTCATTAAAATTGTTAATGATAAATCCTACACCTCCAAGAAGATGAAGATCTGAACACTAAGTCTGGAGCTAGCACCTGTGATTTTTTCCATGAACATATGGTGACAATACCTTTATTGTGAGAAGTGTGAAATATATACTTATATTAGGATGCTAAAGTATATCTTCACAAAAAGGAGATCAACATGAATCAATGTAAGTGGTTATAGATAATCGATGACTATGAATACTCTATTTACTATCATCTTGGAAAGGAAAACAAGGAAGATGATTTTCTATATTGGAAATAACATGGTACTCTATCAATGTTGCAGATTGAGAAATACCATATGTTCATTTAATTGTAAAGGATGGATTTAGAAATCATAATGGGAGGGAATAAATCCCACCTTTCCCAAATGATTTACTAACATTCCATTTACGATAATATTAAGAATGTACAAATGGTTGATACAATGTTTCAAAAGAGGGTGAATGTAACAATGTAATGGAATGTACAATATTTACGTATCATAGATGATGGTGTATTTCAGTTTGGAATAATTATTTATGTGCCTTAATCATGTGGGATAAAGAAGGTGCTATTGGACAATTCAAAAAGATCAACTTTCTCAATCCATCTTTGGAGTACCAAGATGTATCTTGATCTCCAGGAAAACTTCTTTTGAAAGAACATGAATAATAAGATAATAGAATATATATCAAGGTTCTTGATAAGATACTAGTTAAAGTAGAGTGTTAAATTCCCTGAGGGATGATGGAACATTTTCATATTCCAATGTGTAAATGGGAGAATTTCATAATGAAATTCGTCATGGGTCTATTGAGGCCATCCAAAATAAATAATATGGTATGGGTTATTTTGGATTGACTCCCTAAGACTGGACACTTTATAAATATTCGGGAAGATCTATATCTTGAAAAACATGCAAATATATATGTTAAGGAATTGGTGAGACTACCTAGAGTTCCACTCTATATTTTCTCTCACCATGATCCCATGATCAAATCGATGATATGGAGGAGTATTCAACATTACTTGAGTACTAAATTGATTTTTAGCATGGACTATCACCCCCAAATTGATTGCCAATATCAATAGACTATTTAGATACTCGATGATATTATATGATCATGCTCTTAGGAATTAAAAGGGGGATGGGATCAGCATCTCCCACTAGTTGTGTTCTCATATGAAAATAGCTTCCAATTGAGTATTCATATGGATCCTTAAGAAGATCTGAATGGGGAGAGATGTAGAACACATCCCATTTAGGATGAAGTTAGTGAAAAAAATATACTTGGACCTGATCATGTGAAAGATATGAAAGATATGGATCAAGCCTTATTACTACATATTAATTCTCCTTAGATTTGGAAAAAACAACTGCCCTTACAAATGTTGAAGATACTTGGATCTGGACATTGGAGATAAAGTATTCCTATGAATATCACCATGTAAGGGAGTCCTACAGTTTGGAAGAAATGGAATCTAAGACCAAGGTACATTGGATCCATTGATATAATTGATCATATAGGATCAGTGGACAATTTAATTTCACTTTAAATAAATATGGACCATGTTAATGATGTGTTCCACGTAACACTCTTGGGGAAGTACATACCAGATTCCTCACATGTATGGAAGTGAAATGTTTTATAGATAGAAGTTGATCTCTCTTTTGAGGATCCTCCAATAAAGATTTTGTATAAGAGTGATAAGGTTCTTCACAACAAGAAAACACATGGTGTTAGTGTTTTGTGGAGGAACCATAACTATGAAGAAGCAACATGGGAACTGGAGGAGTTGAAGGAGACATACCATCACCTATTTTTGTGAAATGAAAATTCAATGCAAAATTTTTAAAAGTGGGGATGAATGTAACAACCCAAATTTTTATCAATAGAAATTCCCTACTTAAAATTATTTCACATAAAATCACATTTGGAAACATAATTCCACCTCATGATAAAAGGAACTAATAAGAGATATGTGTCCTTTATAGCGTAGTTGTTAAACATATTTTTTCCACTTTTTGTTTTGAATTTCAAAATTATAACATAAACTGTTGCAATCAGAAAGATATTTGGAGTAAGATATGACAAACATATTTTTTGGCGAATAGTATCATACCCTTACGAATAGTAATGTTACCCTTATGAACATTAATATGACCATTATGAATTGTAAATATGACAAGTGAATATTAACTTTACCAATGAAAGTATAAATAAAATTTATCCATCTTATAATTCACAATATGATATAATTATATCATTGTATATGTCTATAAATATTTTAATAATTATTAATTAAGAGTTGGTAATTTTATATGTAAAAACTTTTTAATTTTAATTTTATAATCAATTTAACAATTAAAAGTAAAATTTATTGTCATAAAATGTATTCTATTATTAATTTCTATTTTTATTATGGTTTTAATATAATATTACGACACATTAATTAATTTTTTGATGTGTTATATAATCTAATTTAATTTTCATATATGTATTTTTCAGTTAAATAAAAATTTAAATTAAAAAATAAATTAATCATATTTTGATTTTTTTTTCATAATTTTTTTTATTCTACAAATTGAAAAATGTTAAGGGATATTTTTTTGTATTTTTCTAAAATACATGAATTTATGGTGAATAGTTAAATATGATAAAATACAATAAATGCTAAAAAAAAATATTTTTGAGTCTTGCATGAGTCATGGATGTTGTAAGTAACCATTGGTTTGAACTAACAAGAACTGATTATTTTATTTAGTCATAATAATCATCATTATTACTTGTATTGAGAAAATAGTAAACTAATGACTGAAATAATAAGAAAACACTACTGTCATCTGCTAAAAAAACAATCCCTCACACCATATTCTCCTCACACCACTCAATATTTTAGACCTACCTCAATTTTGACCAATAATATTCCCTAGTCCCTCCCCAATGTCCATAATCTCTTGGTATCATCAAATAACCAAGCCATGGTGCTTGAGGAGGATCTCAAGTGGAGAATTAAAGAGGTAAATCCTATCTATTTTACATTTAATTTCCTTTTAGATTCAATTTATTTTATTATTATATCCTCAAATCCCATTATCCAAACTAAATTTTAATTCTATTACATTACATATATTGTAATTTTATCATGTTAATGGAAGTTGCAACATTAAAATCCTCCATATATCTCTTTTATCATAAAAATAAAATTTGTCCCTATGATGTTACAATTTACCTACTTCATTGGTGATGCACATTAATTTTCAATAAGCACATTCAAGGATGAATATAAGACCTTTAAATGGTTTAAAAAAATACATTAGACATTATGTTATAACCCTTTTCAGGAAATAACTTATACTCATTATACAAAATGATGAAACACGACGAGTTCGTTATGATCAAAAAAACCCATCAAAATTAACATAAAATGATAATCATTATATTTTATCTAATGAATCACCCACATGATATATAAACAAATGTAGTTAAGATCATTTATTCTTCTATAGTATCATTAATAACATATAATAAAATTTTGTATATTCATCGATATATTAAACAAACCTCCATTCATTATATAGAAAAAAAATCATGGAAACCATGAAAATGAATACAAGAAAATGATGAAATTAGTATCTATAAATTTTCAAAAGGACAATAAAATAACAAAATAAAAACATAATTAATCATATTCATATATAATAGTTTTTCTAATTGTTAAATAATGAATCTACTATGATTATACATGATATTAATGTGATTAAAGAATTCATACAAAGGGTAAGGGGAATTCTCAAACACAACTTTATTTCTTCAGGTTTTCCCCCTTTTACATAATTTTAAATATGGATTTTCCATAAAACACATTTTTTCATCACTATCATACATTTTTTGTTTTAAGAGGTTATCAGTATTTTTTCCATTACTAATTATAAATGAGTATTCACTTATGTGTTAAATCCATATGATTTGTCACTCTAGAACCTATTACCCTCAATGATGGCGATTGGTATTTAAAAACATCAATTGAACCTTAAAGATGCATCTTACATATCCTATAAGTATTGGAATACATACAGACACAATTCATTTGGTTATGAATTTTACATTTTGGGGAATGCATGCATATAACGGAACAATGGAATTTGATTTGGAGTTCAAGCCTTATGAAAGAATCATTTGTATCATGTTAGGATAATAATAAAATTATACATAGATTATATTAGGAATCTATGTAGTAGGATATGAAAGAAAAAAGGTTTTGTAACGGTCTTATTAATATAGGGATTCCCTAGGATTTTTCATTAGGGAAACACCGCATTGAAGGAATATATAATGTAATTAGAATTACATCTGAAAGGATTCCCGGATCGGGGAATAGCTTCATGCGGATGGAAGAATCATTTAAAACCTCTAATACTAAGTGATTCAGGAATTATTTTAGAAACAAGAGTTATAAAAATATTAGAAACATCACATAAGAACATGATATTGAATCTGAATGGGAATTACACAATAAGGAATCCCCTGATACTTCATCATATGTCACATAGAGAATATGGTATTGAGATATAGCCCTGTGAAAGGGTCCAATGTATCTTATTCATAAAAAGAATTTTAAAATTCTTAGTTTAGTTTTCTCCTTGTCCTGATCATGGATGCGGGAAGAATGGTCACACTTGAAGGGGTTGTTACTCCATGTATTATGGGAACTAGGGGATTATAGCATTATGGAGGTTCATAGATGAACATATTTCATTCCAATTGATAGACAAGGATAAATGATAGACTCATTAGATATTTTGGGTCATTTAATATTGATTATTAGCAATATGGATTGACATACACTAGAACAGATTCATATTAGAACACAGTCCTTAGGAAGGTAAATTACATTCCCGGCATAGATCAAAATTAGAGTCCTCATAGTTCACATATACTGTACAGTTTAATATCATTTCAAAAGGATATATAAAAGGGATTACACACTGATGTATCCCTTATCATCTATTCATTCTGTATCCTATTATGAATAAAGAGAGACGATGACCTTGAAATGCCTTTTGAATATGGTTATTAAGACACAATGGCCTATATAATGGAATGAATAGAATTGGGTTGCATGAATGAGTATCCCTAACCCATATGGATGTCTAGATTTTAATTGGGATAGATATAATGGTTCATTTTTAGGGGTTTACATGTTGAATTCACAGTTGTGTCAACCAAAGCAGGATAAAATTTCCCAAGGTGTCTCCGTGACATGTATTGGGTGTCTTATTGAAATTTTCAGAGTGTCTTTCATACATATACAAGGGTTGTCACATGATCAAGTATGACACATGCAAGGTTCTTTATAGGACCATGCAAGTATTCTTGAAGGAAATATCATGATCGGGTGAACATGTCCACAGGGCTTCGCATGATCTAAGCTAGCATGTCTAGAGGATGTCGAATGATCTACATGACATGTAAAAATGGATTATCATGATAAAATTTAGAATTCATGGAGGGTTTCACATGATATGGTTGAAATTTCCAAAGGAGTGACATTATAGAAGAAGACATGTTTAGAGTATGTCACATGATCTTGTTTATATATCCAGAGGATATCGCATGACCTGAATGACATGTATGATGGATTTAACATTATAAAATTGTCATGTCAGGATGAAATCATATTATCCTTTTGATATGTCAAATTGTCATTAGAGGAATTGTGTGTATATCATGAGATACAAAAGATCAGAAAACATTAAAATCATATTTCCCATCATCGCATGACATTTACATCATCTTCATTATTTATTACATAATGCCCCAATTTCTCTCAAGCATTGGATTATTGAGGAATCAAGTGAACAATGTGACCCACAAAAACAGTTTTGCATGATACATTTGGAAAGACGAAGTTACCATACATGATAAAAAGGATGGTCACATTATGTATATAATCGTACCCTGAAAACTCTAAAGTCATTCCATAGGTTTAATTGGGGAGGAAATCTAGAGATCTCATGGTTCTACAGTATATAAAGTCCACACTATCCATTATTCTTCTATATCAATTTCTTTTTTGTATGTTGAGGTGGGTTATATGTATCTCCTCTCCAGATATGTGAATCATTTCAAAATTCTTAAATGACATATATTTTATGTGTTAGTGGAGGTATTTTTCATCGTACATTTCATGTAACTCAACCACAGTTCATCTATGACACCATCATTGCATTTTGTGATAAATGGAGACTATATGTTCATTTCATCATTACAATATTTATTCAAAACATGTTTTTTCATAAGTATTTAATATATTGAGTCGACATGTCAAAGGTATTTATTAATATCAAGATGATATTTCTGGATGTTTAATGAGATCATGAAAATTTTACAAGAGGATATCATGTGATCAATGAATAATTATTCGGGGTCCTTCACGAGATTGATCAGGCCTACCAGTGAGCCTTCATGTGCAAACTTAATAACTCACATTATCCTAAGGTTACCATATTTTCATATTATATTTTATGTTGCCAATTATATTCTCCCATGGGTTTTCAAATAGGTCATTTCTCGATCAAATTAAAAAGTTACATATCATTAACATGATAAAGTTGACATGTCGGTGTCATTTTGATAACCGATGAACTTATAACATTATTGATATGATCCCTTCACCTAAAAATAAACATAAATTTATATCTCATGAATTTTTAACATTTTCAATCTTTTATTTAACAAAAGGAACACCTCTTCATTTTTAGATATTTTTATCGTGACCGAAAATAATTTTTTGAGGTGATTATAATTATCAAAGTGAATTTTCCGAGGGGATTCAAGTGATCAATTGTATATCATGAAATGTTCATAATCCAATAATGAGGAGTTCATAATGTTGCACAACCCTTATGACCATGATGCTCAATCCTCATGTATCCATGATGCTTCATTATTTCATGTTTATATAAAACAATACCTATTCCTCATTCATTAATTCGATGCCAAAATAGATGGACCTCATTCGATAAGAATCAAATAAAAATAATTAAAATACAAATCACAAAAGGAGGTTGAATTTGACATATATTATTATATATGATCAACATGTAAAACCCTTTAATGATCTAATATTATCAATTAAGTGGAATGGATATAAATATTTTTATGATGAATTTTGAGACCTAAAAATATAATTCTATTATTTTTATAAAAGGAGGCCACCCATTGTTTATCCAGAAATATAATTTGGTTCACCAACTACAAACAATGATTATGTGATTTTTTCCTAACTGAATAGATAAAAAATATCAAGAAAATAGGTTTTAAACTAAATGTATTTACATGGATTGTATAATTTAATATATTATTTTACCATTAAAAATATGACCAACTTTATATTTTTGATAATGTGAATTAAATAAACTAATAAGAAAAATATATATACCTAACTTGAATAGATAAAGAATAACTGGTGAATAGTGTGTGAAACATTATATTTATGGTTACCCAAAAAATCATAATTTTAGTTTTAGTGTTGAATATTAGTAAAAAAATCCATAAATAAAGACAAATGGATTATGAAATGTAATATATAATCATGTAAATATAATGAAAATAAAATAAATATAATTATAATTACTGGGATTTACATCAAGTTGCTTCCTAGGTGATCACAATGTCCATAGAACTCCCTGGAAGGGGAAGGAACTAAACATTGAGTAATGGAATGTCCATGGAACATTCCACTCTCGCCATAGTTATCAAACCAGTAATATATAGGGATAAGATTTATTTTTATAAATTACATTATATTTTAGTCTAATGAAATAAATGAGCTATTAGGGTGGGTAAGGTGTTTATTTTAATATCTCCCCTTGAATTTATGTGTCTGGAAAACGTCCATTCTAGTCAAATATTTTTATGATATTCTATAAATTTATCTTTTTTATTAATTTAAAAAATATATTTTTCGTGAGTCATCCAAATTATTGTCTACAATCCCATTTTTTCATTTATCATAGTTGGGTAAAATATTTAATATATATAATTCCATCACATCATGGGTATCTAATTGGATTCTTGTTCTTAAATCCATCTATTGGTCATGTTGGACAAATTTTATCCCAATAAAATATTATTTTTGTTAATTTGTATCAACATGTAATAATATCATAATAATGATACATATATTGTATTTAATAAGATCAAAATGTAAAGTATTCCCATGTTTTAGGTGATCAATATATGGTGAGCACCTCAGATTGTGGTCGAAAAAATAAATAAATTATAAAAATAAATCATAATGGAATATTTGTCATTTTAATTCCTAAGTGAAAACCATCTAATACCTCACTACTTGAAATAATAATGTCAACTTTTCCATTTTTATGTGCCTTAAATTAATTAATATAAAATGCATGTAGGATGAAAAACAATTTAATAATGCTATATAAAAATACATAAACAGTGTAAAGAACATGTGTAGGGTGAAAATAAATAATAAATATCAAAATGATCTTTTACCCCAATTGGAATAGATTTTTCATCAAATAAAAAAATGAGAGCTCTCTCCAAATTCTACTACAAATTCTCAATAGTTTTTTTGGGAAATCATTTGACAAAAAGGATTTCATTAATTAGGTAATGAGGATAATATATTTATCAATAAAATACAAAAGAGGCTTAAATCCAATATATAACCTTGCTAAACATATAAAATTGTGAGACTCATAAACATTATTTAGTTCTCTACAGGAAATATATATATATATATTATTTGATCAATTAAACTACCATTTCATGATATAATATGTCCCATGAAATGAATGTAATGAGTTTACAAGATAAACATTCATAATTTCTTATATGATTTATGATATTTCATGAAATTCGAAATAATCATAATATTATATATACGATCATACATACTCTTTACATACACCAGGATAACATAAATGAATACAAATATAGGCTAGTTTAAATATTCTTTATCAGTCGATTCATCCATCCTATAAACACATATAATTAATTTTTAACTCTAAATAGCATCACAAAAAAATTTTAATGTCCATATTGATTTTGAAAATATACCATAACAGTATTCTCAACTTAACTCACATATGGTGATGTCTAGATCATAATAAATATTTAAAACCCTACATTATCCATTAAAGTTATCGAAAATATCATCAATCCAAGGATGTTAATAATGGTAATTCACTATTATGTGGATCAAACATTACTAGTTTTTTCATAACCATAGGTTACCGTCCACTTTATTAGAAAACAACACAGGATATTACCACTAACAAACACTAGATTATATAAATCCCTTTTAATACACTCCATTGATCTAAATCCTCATCACCCATAATAACATCAACACCTTTCAGTAAAATACCATTGAAATAAAATATGCAATTAAGTATAATTTTTTCTAAAATACAATGTCACCCCATAGAGGTAAATTTATTACATTATCTATGAAACATTTGTAAGTTATTGGATAACTATAGGAAGCTCATCATTAAACACAGATTCACCAAGAATCATGCTTTCTAAATAAGAGGTTAAATCTTGAGACATCAAAACCCAATGTCTCATATGAATATATTATGAATTTCCATTACTATAACCACTCTTGAACAAATTTCAATGTTTAGTGTGGCCCGTAAAGCCCAGCGTAATTTTTCATGGGGATAAAACTAGATATGAGAGTCACACTAAGAGTTTCTACATTCCTGGGGGAGATTATTGTAGGGATGAGTTAATAAATAGCGGTATTCATTCTATAGATAATAGATTAAATTGAGTTTTATATTACAAATTAGGTATAATTTCAATTTGTTTAATGTGAAAATAATTTACTTGAACATAACATGTGATATATGATTGGGTGACTAGATTGGATAAAAAATATACCTAATGATCCAACCAAAGTTCTCTGGTATACTTATAAATATTTTTGATTAAGAGTTATCTGATAATAGGATAATGATATAGGTGTAACATATGAATCATGTAAATTGTTCTATAGGTTATAATTGAGGTGATTTTTGATAAATCAAATCATTAAATGAAAGTTAATGATCCTTCATTAAAATATAATATACAATTGAACTTTGTGATGAGTTGTAAAGATCCTGAAATTTCAAGGAATATTTTTTCATAATTTCTTTGGAATTTTAAAAGAACACTATTTATGACGGCGCCTGATTCTGAGGCCCAGTGTGCCCAGAATCAATTTCCAAAGCTTCTCTTGGGTATGTTTAGTGAGCGAATGAGCAGGTTTTTCTATCATTTAAACCGGTGCTTGGAATCGAAATCTGAGGGCACTGATGGAACCACAGCGCCGATAATTGCTTAGAAAGTCCTTTTCTAGAGTTGTGTTTTCTCGGGATGAGTTGTTTTGTTTTGTGGATAAAGACTTCGAAGAAATAAAATTTTGTGCAAATAATTTTATTTCTTTAACATGGTTAAAACCGAAGGATGGAGGTTGGGTGAACCTAACTACCTAAGTGAGGTTAAATGTGAGGTGGGGCCCACACGAACCCCAACTCTTCACATTCCTTAAACCTACTCTAACTCCCCCATTATGTGGGTGTCCTCTTATTTTCCTTAACTCATTAACCCGATTTAATGTGAGACCACTCACCTCCTCTCTCACTTCTTTAATAAAGCCAACTCACTTAATTAATTAAGTGGTTTAATTCAATTTTTGAATTTCAAACTTAAGTCATGAGTAATAAAATAAGTGAAGCACTTATTTTATTTTTGGTTGGAGATTGTTGTGTTGAGAGGGGATTTCGAGAAAAAGTGGAGTCTTGAAGTTCTTCTTCTTCGTCGAAGAATGCGAAGAACGCAAAGAACACAAATAACGCACTGATCTCTGGTGAAGAACGCCGAATCCTCAGAGATCGACTACGCGACGCTGTGTATCGCGACACCAACTACCCTCTCCTTCTGCAATGCCTTCTTCCACAGTGATAAATTCTGCGACGAAAATTCTCTCAACGAATTCGACGAGGTAGGGGTTTTATTGTTGTTGTTATATGTGAATTCTTCCGTCGTCGTTCCTCATTTCAATTGGACTGCATGCTATCGATTAATGTGAAGGTACTGGACTGCAAAAACACGGTCGACCCCCCTCCCTTATCTTTGTGTTGTTGTGGTTCGAAGTAAAATGACGTGGTACTGTCACACCACACAAGATCATGCAGAAAGTATGCGTGGCGCCGTCGTGCAGCGCTAGAGAATGACGAAAACACTGCGGTCAGAGTGGGGCCACGGCAGAGGGGCGCAGCGCCGTCGCGCCGCGCCGGACGGACCAAGGCTGCGGCCGAGCAGGGACCGGTGGCCAACTTCCGGCTGCCGGCATCAAAATAGGGGGACCGTATTGGGCCGGTCCCGTGGTGCAGTAGCTGGCTGGCCGGAGCGGGTCAGCTGGTCAGAGGTGGAACCGGGGGTTCGTAACCCCTGGCTGGCAGGACAACAGCGGCCCCCCACATGGGGGTCGCGGTTACGAAACATGGGGGGAAGTGCCTCCCCCCCAAACCGCTCGGCCGTTTCGGCCGAGCAGTCTCGCCAGCGGACCGCGCTGGCCGTTCCTGCGCGTCGAGCCGAGCCGTGCCACGCCCATGCGGGCCCACCCAGGGGGTATCGGGCTGGGTCGGACCGAGCCCGAACCTCCTATTCGCAGACCTCTTACGATCTTTCACCCATATCATGGACTACAGACCTCCGATCAATGCACCGTCAGTTGCGATGCGATCCTTGGATCGAGACAGGCGTTTTAGTATATTACACCCATGTTTTAGGAGTACTTTCGGTTCGGCCGGGTTGGTTCGAACACGAAACCAACCGGGCCCTCCGAGCGGAAACAGTTATATCTTGAGCTCCGGACATCCGATTGACGTGACGCCAACATTGTTGGATTCCACTTGATGAGACAGAACTTTTGGCATTCTTAGCCTGAGATTTGGACGCAGTTGGGGTATGACCTGGTTGGATTGTACCCGAAATCCAACCGGGCCCCTGGGACGGAAAAGTTGATTACATTCAGACCGGACGCTCGTTTAACGAACCGTCAGCGGTGTTGGTGATCACGATGAAAAGCGGTCCCTATGAGTATACCCTATGAGATATCGGGGTACAATTGAGATACTATCGGGTTGGTTCGCAAACAAAACCAACCAGGCCCCTTGGACAAAAATTCTAATAACACACAGACCGGGTGTCCAATTGGCGTGCCGTCTGTTGCGTTGAGACCCCTATGACGAGGCAGTCCTTGAGATACTTCTTCATGGGACTTTGGGATATTTGGAGTATCAAACAGTAGCTCGTGGAGTGGACCCTCCGGGAGATGAGCGTGTTGAGTAAGGAGACCGTGTAGCCAACTAAGACCTGACGACTGCTTGACCGACTCGACTTGGAGTGAGTAGAGTAGCCTAGTGGATGAAGCACTAATTTGTTTGGGTGCAGACCCATGGTGAATGAAGCACTGCTTGTTTGGGTACAGACCCGTGGTACTCATCCGGAGAGTACCTCTGCAGGCTATTAGGGGGTGTGCACTACTATGTTTGGGTGGCAGACCCCAGTGGGAAGCACGACTGTGTTTGGGTGGCTGACCCGTGGTACTCGACAGGAGGAGTACCTCAGCAGTCTTAGGTTAGCGAGCAGTACCTCAGGGTCGTGACAGGACCATTGTACACTCCAGAGATGGGGGTCTTCATCAGTTACGGTTTTGATAATGAAAATCCTGGTTTGAGCTGATTCTATGACCTTTGTGTTTACCCCATGATTGAGATGGGTCACCTGATAACTTAGGTATATGAATGGGAATATACCTAGGTAGTGGTTATCCGTTTATTTTATAACCTTTGTGTTTCTTCATGATTTAGATGGGTTAATTGATAACTTAGGTATAAGTATGGGCTTATACCTAAGTAAGGGTTATCTGTTGAGATCCTACTTTGTGGTTATCCTTGTTGGATTTAGTGAGATCTTGAGGGTCTCGGGATCCCTACAGAGTATCGTATACTCACCCCTGCACGGGCTATGCCCGCACTTAATTGTGTTGGTTACAGACGTCGGTCAACGCGGTCAGAGGACGAGTGTCCAAGGACTGTATGATACCCATAGGTGGACCTCATGACGAGTCAGTATCTGGAGGTGGACTTCACGATGAGATGAAACACAGAGGAGGTTGATGGGCGAGAGCGTTTTGGAGGCTATATGTACCTACCCTTCAGGTAGGATCTGTGGTGGACGATTTAGGAGATGTGCTATCTGTACCAACCCTTCAGGTAGGATCCGAGGAGGATGACCCAAGAGCTGATTCCTTTCTTCCAGCTATTTGTCTTTTTCTGTTGTACTTTTGTTTAGTTATAGCTACACTTTCGATTGACTTTGTATTCTAGCCCATTTACATTTCCGCACTTCTTTTTTTTACTTAGTGTATTACTTTCTCTTGTACTCTGTGGTGTTTTTTCTACTTTTATAAAGGCAATGCCTTCCCAGTTTTCGGGAATTATGTCTTTGGTGCTAGTCTCCAGCCCCTGCCCTATGGAAGGCGGGCTTGGGGTAGTCACGACATGGGCCCCGAGGACGAGTCGTGAAAAATTGGTATCAGAGGAGTCGGTTCTACCATAGAACTTATAACTCTGATATTTTCTTTCTGTGAAGCAATAGTGTTAAGGGTACCAAGTGTGGTCTTCAGTTCAGGGAGTCCAGTGTTGGTGCGGTAGCTGACGTATCCATACACCAGGACCCCAAATATTGATTTCTGACTTTGTTCACGAAAAACACTGATTGCGTGTGTGTTTCCAAAAAGTTTAAAAGTCGGCTCAAACCAGGTCAGCTCACCAGGTATAAATCTTTTTACCATGTCTCATCTGTTCAGTATGTCTCCACATAGACAGTCAGTTGGAGTTCTGAGATAGTACACGATGACGGCCCACCGAGCGATGAGGCTCCAGTGTGGGGCCCCTTTTACTATATTGGCACCCTCGGGTGGTGTACCAGTAGCAACACCACCTATTGGGCAGTAGATGCCACCAGCCATACTAGCGAATTGTGCACGCTGGCGGAGTGTGTTGCATGAGTTCCAGTAGTAGAGGCCTCCAAGGTTATGAGGCGAGGCTGATTCCCAGGTAGCAGAGTACTGGCTGGAGGTGATTGCTAGATTTTTCCGCCTAGCTGAGACACCAGTAGAGTGGATGGTGGACTTGGATACTAGTGTTTTCTTGTGAATGACCATGAGGAAATCTGCATAGTGATGAGGCTTTGTTATGTGGACCGATACCTGAGATAGTTCCTTCAGGTAGTGTTCCAGATATACATCACTACATGTTGGTCAGTAGTTACAACCGGCGGTACCGGTATGTGACACATGTAGACTACCTACCTTACACGTGTTCCAAAATCAGATAACCTCAAGTTCCGAGGATATCCCGATTCACATACGGCTAAGTACTGGCTTGAGGAAGTGGCTGAGAGTTTTCTAGATCTTATACAGCATCGACAGGACGACATGTCGATAGCTGAGAATTAATTGGGTCATACCAATCGTTCTTGGTACTTGATGACTACAATATGATCAGTGCTTTAAAGCTCGGATCTCAGTGTGAGGAGTGTTTAAAGGATATCCGAGTAAGAACTCTTTCTTCTATGAATTCCTACTTATGTTAGAATGATAGAGAGAACCTTTGTGGTTGAATGTTCTTTGGCTGATCCGTTATAGCCAGTGAATGTTAGCAGTGGGAATATGTGAACTGGCGTCAGTCCTAGAGACATGGACATGTAAAATGTTTCAAGAAGAGGAAGTGTCAAGGAAGGATGAAGCTGCAGAGTAGCAGACATCGAAGTAGAGCTAGGAGAGCAGCATGGGGTGGTGTACTTTTCGACATGTTACAATCACCCGCCTTTGTAGTCCCCACTAGGCTCATGGAGCTGGAGGGCAGGGGAAGAGAGTAGCTACATGTGGTCAAGGAATATGACCCAATGGCTCTAAGAATGATTCTAGGGATAGTCTATGTCCACTACTAGCTTCTGTATTAACAGACATAGATATGAATCATTCGTTCCTTCCAAGAATCTTGTCCCAGACCTAGAGTTTCCGGTAATCCATATACTTGACCCTCGCGTCTGGAGATACCTTGGGAAGAGACTTGATAATCACACTTATGCCGAAAGTGTGATATGACCCACGAGGGGAGATTTTCAGTTGGAATCTCTTGGTGGCAGCATCGAGGCCTTACGACATTTGTTTGAGTATAGACTGGGAAATCAAAGTTCATGCACGAATTGACGGTATTAGGAAAACGTTGGGATGAGGTTTCCTTGTTCGGAGAAAAGAACACCCCATGCAGCACAGGATTAACTCTTGCATAGGAAGGTGTAGGCGATCACTCTTGAATCGGCATCTTCACCCACGTGGCAGCATGAGTTTTGAGTTTCATTTCTTATCAGGAGCGGACTAGTTCCAGGCATAAAGGCCTTTGATCTTGGTGCTACCAGCTTCCTTGTTGTTGTTTTTGTTGTTTTTGTTTGTGGTTGTTGTGTGTCTTGTACTACGAGATGTAGCAATAAAAGTCACTTATCTTTATGACCTTTAATTACCTGCCCTTTTTGGTTTTATTGATACTAAGAGGCTCTGCTTAAAAATAGTTTACTTGACCCTCACTTTTGAGATTCATACTGGAGGAGACCTAGTGACCACACACTGATGCCGACAGTGTGACTCAACCCTTGGAGGCGATAGTAACAGTTGGATCTCTTGGTAGTATCGTTGAGGCCTTCTGATGTCATCCATGGCATGGATTAGTGCCATTCATGACAGGATTCACTATTTTAGGCAAAGAACATGGCTCTTCCAGGGGATGAGACCAGATTTCTCTTATCAGGAAAGAAGAAATCATAGCAGCTCTTATGGGACCAAAGATGGTCCAGGCCATGATAGAGAAGGTCCAGGTCATCCAGGAGCGGATGAGGATAGCTCCGAGATGACAAGTAGTCTTATGTTGATAGGGGACAGAATCAATGGGATTGGAGGATAGCGACCATGTTTTCTTACGGGTCTTAGCTCGATAAGGTCAATGGAGATGTGGCCAAGGCGACAAGTAATCTACGAGGGTCAGCGGACCTTTTCAGGTCCTCAGTAGGGTGGGCGAGGTGGTTTACCGCTTGACCCATACACCTCAATTGCACCAGGTGCATGATGAATTACATGTATCTCAACTAAGGAGATACATGCATGAATCTTCACACATCATCGACCTCAGGAAGTAGGACGTTGAAGATGGGGCAACATTGGCAATGGGATGACTTTTGCAGGGTTCCAGTAGAGGTTGAGGATCAACAAGATCAGGTCCTACGAGGATAGTCGATTCCTCTTCTGCGCTTTCATTGGCAACACAGGAACCTCCAGGTGGGGACATGGGAGCAGAAGGCTCAGATTCATGCTCAGTACCACTTTAGTATCCCTATTTTGTGTTAAACCTTTATGGGGACGTAAAGCCCTAAGGTGAGAGTAATGTAAACACACGGAAATGTCAAGGAATTTTTTTTCTTAATTTATTTGGAATTTTACGAGAACACAATTTCTAACGACACCTGATTCCAAGGCCCGGTGTGCCCAGAATCAATTTCTGATGTTTAGCTCGGGTATGTTCAGTGAGAGAATGAGCGTGTTTTTCTATCTTCTGAACTGGTGCTCGAAATCGAAATCCGAGGGCACCGATGGAACCGCAGCGCCGGTAATTTCTTAAAAAGACCTTTTCCAAAGTTACGTTTACTCAGGAAGAGTTGTTTAGTTTTTTAGATAAAGACTTCTGAGAAATAACATTTCGTGCAACTAATTTTATTTCATTAAAGTTCTTAAAACGTAAGGATGGAGGTTGGGTAAACCTAACTACCTATGTGAGGTTAAATGTGAGGTGGGGTCCACACGAACCCCACCCCTTCACATTCCTTAAACCTACTCTAACTCCCCCATTAAGTGGATGACCTCTCATTTTCCTAAACTCCTTAACCCCCCATTAATGTGAGACCACTCACCTCCTCTTTCACTTCTTTAATCATGAAAACCCAGTTAATTAATTAAGTGGTTTAATTCAATTTTTGAGTTTCAAACAGAAGTCATGAGTAATAAAATAAGTGAAGAACTTATTTTATTTTTGGTTGGAGCTTGTTGTGTTGAGAGGGGATTGGGAGAAAAAGGGGAGTCTTGAAGTTCTTTTTCGTCATCGAAGAACACAAAGACCACGAATACCGTGAAGAACGCGAAGAACACACTGATCTCCAATGAAGAACGCCAAATCCTCAGAGATCTCCTATGCGACACCGTGTACCACGACACCAATGACCCTATCCTTCTTTGACTCCTTCTTCCACAACGATAAATTCCGCAACGAACCTTCGCTCAACGAATTCGATGAGGCAGGGGTTTTATTGTTGTTGTTATACATGAATTCTTCCGTCGTCATTCCTCGTTTCAATTGGACTGCTTGCTATCAATTAACAAGAGGAGGCCAGACCGCACAAACATGGCTGACCCCCCTCCCTTATCTTTGTGTTGTTGCGGTTAGAAGGAAAGTGATGCGGTGCTGTCACACCGCACGAGATCATGCGACAAGGATGTGCGATACTGTCGCGCCGCGCCGGAGAATCCCGAAAACATTCAAAATTAGAACTTCACATAAAATTAAATGGAGTTTGGGAAAGAATAAGGTGAAACATTCAAAATTCACATATGATTAAATATTTATTACATATGTATAGGTTTAGATTACATAAAAATATATTATAATAACTATTTATTATATCATTATAACCAGTTTTATGGAATGATATATTTTATAGAATTTGAAACAAATATTTTTTGGGGATATTTAAATGAGTTGATTCTATGATATTATTAAATTATTTTAAAATAAAAAATAAAGAAGAACAATTTTATATAATCTTATATTTTTTGGGCTATAAAAAATAATATTACTTTTTAAAAATGAAGGCATGTTGATATGGAGGTGGGGTTGTGTTTATATATGAGATATAGGATAGTATCATGACACAGTGAAAGACCATGATAATATATTGTGGGTTTTAATAGAGATAATTAATGGAATAACACCATAATATAACTACTATGAAAAATCAATTTGAGTCCGGTATGAGAGTAAAAATTACCCAGGTCCATGAGACTTAGTGTCAGGTCGTAGTTTCCTTCAGGCATTTGAACATGTATCATGGAAAGGAAAATGATAACGCGACAATTAAATAAGATAAAATGAAATATTATTCAATGATGATAAAGAAATAAATTAGAAAATTAATGAGTAATATCTTTGATATATCCATGAATTACTTCTCTGTGATAACTACATAGTTTTTAAAAGGATTTCTAGAGTATAATTTTAATATAATTTTTATTATTATTTCTAGGATATTGATGTACCTGTTTATATATGAAATAATGATTTAATATTGTTATAATCATGATTCTGTAGTTTTTTATGTTTTCATTATCATAATATGATAATTATAAACATTACATTTTATTGTGTTTATAATAGTTAAAGAGGATGAAAAGGTAGTATGAGATCCATATATGATAAGTTCGTTGAATATTATTATCATTAAGATATAGAAGATGATATATGACCATGAAATATAAATATTATAAGGGTTGAAGAAGATAAAATATAATGTAAAAATAACATAATAAATTGTTTTTTGGAGAATAATAAGAATGAAAAATAATAGAATGAGATTGATGTATAATAGTTACTAAATATTATTCTCTGTTAGAAGAATCTATGATCATTAAAAAAAATTTAACATCCTTCTATTTTCTGAAAAATAATATAATATAGAGTTTTATATTATATCTATTCATTAATAATTATGAAGATTTAGAATAATGTCAAAATTAATGTTTTGGTTACAAAATATAAATTGGAATTTGATGTCCTCGGTTGTGCAAGAAATAATTTCATTGTGATTTAATGAAGTATTTTAGTATACTCACGATATTGTTCAAGTGTGAGGTTCATAGTATCATTTAAAACAAGATGGATCTAGTATAAAGAATATTTTATAAAATAAAAATATTGTAAGGTGGTGAATCTTATTTTAAGGGTGATAAGTTTCTCATGTATATTCACATTATGATAATAGTAATGTATAGATATCTTGGACATGACCAAAATAAATAAGAATATATTCACCAAGATCGAGGGTGAACTATGTGATAATATTATATGTTTTCTCTATTTCTGTAATATCTTTCTGTTTTGCTTCAGATGTATGATATTCATACATACTAATAGGTTTCATGTATCAAATATTTTAAATATAAATGAATTTTAAAACACATTAACAACATTGATTAACCTCCTCTCTTTTATAATACAGTAATCTGCTATAAATTAATTATTGATAGAGAAAATTATGAGATGTATCTCCCTTTGGAAAATTCACATGTTACAGTGAATTGATTAAAGGATCTCCACTAATGCTATTCATGATTTAATAACCATGGTTCATTTTGATCATGTTTTCATGCCTCACATATGTAAGAATATTATACACTACAAAATATTTCTTATCGGGTAAAAAAATAATGATAATGGTGTTCTAAAATAGGTTAAAAATATTTATTCTAAAAACTGTTCAATTATAATTAATATATATCATTAGATGTATGGTGCTTGGGAAGTCTCAAATGTTATTGGGAGATGAAGCAAGGCTCCCCTGAAAAGGGTGTCATCTAAACATTTTATATGGAATAAAATCCATGATCTATCTATTGTTGGATCTATTAATTTTTTTGAAACATTTCAATTAAACTTTTATATTTGTAAAATATTATGTTTTTCATTTTAAATAAAACCATTGATGTTTCTAAAAAAATTAATAATAAAATGAAATAATAATACATGAATTTGATAAAAATATAGTAAGTGATAAAATATAAATATGATTCATCATTATTTAAAGATAATAAAACTTGTAATTTATCTTTCATGTATCAGGATAATAATATTATTTTTGATTAACATTAAAACTATGATTAGTATATTCCAATGTATTAATTTTTTTATTCATATTATGAAAAGAATGATTATTTATTTATTTCTTTAAATTCTTCAGATATATATTTTTGTTCATTAATGGTCTAGAAGAAAGAAAACACTATTGGATATGGAGATATATTGCCTTGAGAATGATAAGATTAAGAAGTTTCAAGAATTAAAAATCACATTACATATGAGATGGTCCAAATATGGTGTCATTTAAAATAAAATAGGGGTGTTGGTGAGTTGTCTATCCAAATATGAGTAATTAAAATGATAATGTAGAATGTCATGGAATATATGTGTAAATAACTCAATAATACACAAGTAATGAAAGGAGTGTGAAGATTATAAGAATAATAAAGTAAACTAGTGAATGAAACTAATTTATAGTAGTACAATTATAAATTATACCTTATATATTTTTAATAGTATCTACCCAATATCATGGACATCATCTTGATTTAAATAAAAATTTTATGGATAATGAAAAATCATTAATACTGCATTTTCTTAACATGGAGACAAAAACCCTATGTTACACCTTTTTTAGATTTGTTCCATAATCCATAATAATTTATATTTTAATATTTTAGAGAAACAAAAAAACTATTTAATAAGTGAATAGTTGAATCAAACATTGAATGTTCATTCTTAAAATTACTATTTAATTTTGAAATTGGAGTATAACCAACTTTGTGTTTTCTGGGTTCCAAAATAAAATTGAAAATGAAAATTTAAATTCAGAATCACCATTAATCAGTGAGTGGTAACACAAAAAAATTAGTTAAAAATAAAAAATAAATATGTTTATGATATAACTACAACATTCTTGAAAAAAATAAAAAAGGCAGGGTTTGTCACATTTAATAGGATATATTAGACAAAGGTTACCTATGTATCTAGATAATCCTTCGTGTGATCCTTAATGTAATCTTACAACCTAAAATTCCACTTATTGAATATGTGAAAAAAAATAATGTTCCATTTACTTATCTTAAAATCATTCTCTAATTGATGTCCGCTCAAATTATTATTTCTAACATTTTGGTTCCATAATGCTTTGGAATATTGAACATCATCTAATCCAAAGAGTGAAAGAAAAGATCTAAGTAAGTTTTTTTTGGCCTTACACTATAACCTATATCATATTTTTGGTTTAGTAAAATTAACTAAAAAGTATACGTTATAATAGAGGTATAAATTGAGAACATGGCCCAATAAAAAAATTTATAATGATAATGATATATCAAAAATATATAATATATAAATGAAACCAAGGAATGATTTGTATTGTGGTTTCTTGTGTAGAAACATATTGGTTCGGTCCTCAGGTTATACATAATGAATCATGAGAAAACCATCAAAACAATTATAGACATCTACGCTAAAAAAATTACAACACTACCCTTTCATATATCACCTCAGAAACCACTACATTTATTCAACCAATTTTTTAAATGATATGCCAATGGTTTTATGGTTTTTTAATCACCAATAAACATTTCCAAAATTATTAAATACTCCATTAAAAATTGGAATTTAAACCCCAAAAAAATCCTCTTAATAATCATAATTTAATCTCTCTAATTAATCATTTTTAATTACATGAATTAGTCTCTTTTAACATCCCACCATTGTATAATTGAATATAATTTCACCAAAATATTAGTTGTAAATATAGAATCATTATTAATAATAAATAATGATATATAATTATCTATGGTGTAATGATATTCTATAAGGTTGGGAAAAAATATTCTTATATCATCTATAAAATATAATTTCTAATAACATTATAAAATACATAACAAAAATCATCAGCACAAAATATTTAAAAAAATTCTTTAACTATTTTACAATACATTTTGAAATTTCAAAATCTTCACAGGAGATTATATACATAATATATCATAATATGATTTCAGTACTAAAAATTTAATATGTAATAATACATTTAAAACCCAAAAATAACAGTATTACTTTTTCCTTTAATAGAATTTATTTACATTATCGAAATATAAAACTTTTTTCAAAATTCAGAGAAAGTATGTAATAATTACTTCAGATAAGTAACATAATATAATTTAATTTGAGAAAAACTCAATATGTAATATATTTAAATAACTAATTATGATATATAACAACCTAAAATCCACTTATTATAAATATTTAAGGTTTTTCATCCATGCATTTATTTTATGACATTGTGATAAAACACAATTTTCCAACATATAATATCTTATAAAAACCTTCTAAAATATATGAAAATTATTCCAAAACCTCTTCAAGACGTGTAATATTCTATAACTAACATACTCTCAAAAAATAAAATTTTTCTTTCCAAGGTATGTGAATTTTAATATAATATACATTAAATTATTTTTTGAACTCTAACTAAATATGGTTAAAATATTTGATAAAAATGAATAAATAAATACAATCCAGTAAGAGATATATTGAAATTAAAATTTTAGAATAACATAATAAAAAATATAATAAAATATAAACCATAAATAATAGTGAATATTATCTAAAATAAGAATACAATAGTCAATAAGTATTTTTAAAAAATAATAACAACAAATAATTAATTAATTGGAAAATCCCAAACAAGGTTATATGGATTAGTAAGTGATAAGGATTAGGAATTATAAAAACATCAAATAATTAATTTGGAGTCTAATAAAATTATCCCGTTAATGATTATTACAAAAATAAACTCATTCATTATAATGACTATAAATCATTCCCCTTTTAAGGAATGAAAAAAATAAATCAAGGAAGATCAATTCATGTAATCTAATGTGACAAATATTACATATACAATTAAACACACTCTCACATTTAAAAATATAGAACATATAATTCCTATTATAACAAACATACACCATATATCGATACAAAATAATATTATAAACAAAAAACTTGATCAAGTTGTAATAAAAAATAACATATGAAATAATAAGACTCTCTCTTAGTATTAATATTATTATTAATAAATTGAGTATAATAATAATGAATTTGAACTAATATATCGATATAGAATGACATGAAAAAATACCCCTAAATAATACATATAAAAGATAAACTAACTGATTAATGAATAAATAAAATCATAAATTCTCCCCAAATATCCAAACTTCTCTCTCTTAAATAATTAAATAGTGAATGAAAATTCAATGAACTCCCAAAAAAATATTTTATTAAATAATATACATAAGGATCCATGAAATAAATGTTAATTATGTTCAAATAAAATAATATGCAATGAAATTGAAATAACTACCAAATAAATAAATTACAGGAAACCAAATAATAATATAATAAAATCATGATCTTTGGATGAAAATAGAAACTAAAGAATAAATATTATCATGATATAATTCCAAATTATAAAATTATATAATTGAATTCATGTAGGACAAAATAAACACATCCACCGGGATAATGGAATTATTTAGGTTCTACTAAATTCATCATAGTTTCATTTGGAACCCAAACTAAGTAAAAATTATGAACATTTGATGTCATCAAATATGTATTAGTGAATGTATTATTGGAATAAGTGTTTTTTTAAAACATTAACAATAATTATAAGTATAATGACTATATAAGACACATTTAAAACAATTAACAGTTGAATATAATGAATTCCTCTTACTTTTAATATAACATTTCTTAAAACTAATAGGAGAGAAAATGATTAATTTTGAGAAAATTTTAACACTCATAAGTTTTCTAAAATAATATAATTCTCCAATAATTTTTACCAAGTCACTTTTCTTATTCACATTATTTTTTTTAAATAATCTAAATCATTATTTGTTTTCTCATTCCCATAAGAAGATGTATTAGTGTAATTTCTTTCCAATAAATAATTTTTGTCCTTCACACTTTCTATAGTTTTTCCTTAATATAAATATATTATATAACCTAAAATATAAAATAATCACATTTAGACTATGATCTATACTTTTAAAAATATTAAAATCTCCACCATAGACTATATAAATAAGATAGGATAACAAAAAATCTTTATTCAAATTTTAATAAGTAATAAAATCCTTAGAAAATATACTGAATGTATAACATATTCCACTTAATGAAAATTCTATCCCAATAAATGTATATCATTTATTCAATAGACAAAACAAATATTCAATATATTTGTTACTCTCTAGTTTATATGTAATATAATTTCCATTATGAAAAATTCATTTCGTAAAATATTTTCATAAATTTCGATGATATGTCACATCCTGTAATGTTATATTTATAAAAATTTAAGGTTTTTCAGATATAAATATGTTTTTTGACATAGAAAAAACTCAAGATACCAATTAATAATATCTTTTACATAACCTCATGAGTATAATAAATATTTTACAAAACATCTTATGGATTCATAATTGTTCTATATATATTAAAATTTACATGCATATAATTTTTATTCCTTCATTTAGGATACACAATATATTTTATTTTGGAAATTCAAATGATCTTTTAATACATGAAAAAAAATTAATATTCCATAAAATAAATACAATGAAGAAAAATATATTCTTGGCAGAGTATGACTCAATCCTAAAATTAGGAAAAATAAATATAAAAATAAAAAAAATTAAACCGTTAATAATAGTGAACATCATATAAAATCATATTACAACTATGAATACTTTTTTAAGATAAGAAAGAGTAATAGTAAATTATTTAATAAATAAAAAAGAATAAATAAAGTTATATGGATTAGTAAGGGGGGATATTAATTATCAAAACTTAATCAAAGTGTTTAGGGGCCACTCACCATGATTTTTAATCCTAGGATCATATAATAGGGTTATGTAAAGATAAATACCCCTTGTATAAAGATTCTTATAATATTTAGTTGATTAAAATGTAAAGGAATGTAAAAACCAAAATAAAAGGATCTATACAGAAGAAGAAACTCATAATTCCACCATTGAAGTAATGATTACTTTATTAGAAATAAGGCCAAATTAATGAAGGAAATTAAAAATTTATTCAAAGCCTTTAGATTTTAGATTATTTTCTTTTAAATAATAGTTATGGTTTACAAAATACACCACATGAAACACTTGGAATATACATTCCATGAAATACTAAGAAAATATAATTATTTAAATATGAATTTATAACTAATCCATTAGATTGGTGGGTACGAATTTGAGTAATTAAATTACGAAAAATATGATGTGAATTGTTCCGTATTATAAATTTAATGAAATTTTCTAAGGAAATAAGAACTCAGTTTTGAATAAAATCATATAGGAGTAATGTAGATATTTCTTAGAAAACTTATTTATGCATGATATGATTTTTATAAACATAATTTCAGTTAATCACTATGGATATATTATTTTAATGAAAATTTTAGATCATATATTTACTAAAATTTATCTTATTAAGGTTATTAGATATGATATGAGTATTGATTGATTTTAGATGTCAAATCTATCATCGTAAAAATTATCCTTTTTAATTTTTTCAGGTATATTATTATTAATATATATGATTTCTAGAAATTCTATTGTTTAAAATGGTTAAAATTTTATATATCATCTTTTAAAAATAATCTTAATACTATTTTTTGAGATCTTTCTTAAAAGGCTGTTTTGGGGTGACTAACAAAATATAATAATTTTGGATTTATTAGAACGTCTCATCAGTTTAGTTTTGTTAAAAATAATACAAATAATTCCATATAAATGAACATTTTACATGATTTTTGAATAACATCATTTTTAATCATAAAACATATATTTATCTAAAAATAATATTTCATTTGGTTTTTATGAACTTATATTGAAATTGATTTTTACAACTATAGGATATTGAATAGTAGAAAATATATTCCCTATGTGGGATCATCATGTTGAAATTATGTTACAAGAACCATTTCATTATTATTTCATAATGAATAGTAATCATTGTAAAAGTTAATTTCCTGTTAAATGGTAAAATGGGTTAAACAAGGTCAATACTATGGGATAAGGTCTCAAAATCATTCCAAATCATTATTATTTTCTTTGTATGAGCTTATATCAACTTTAATTATCATATATTTTATAATATGTCAGTTTCTGGCCAATAGACATGAATTAGAACCGTTATATATTTTTAAATAAAAGAAAATTACAAAATTACCTCCCATTATTTTATAATTTTCAATATCTTTTCATTGAAAAAAAAGTAATAAAAGATTTTAAATAGTAATTTTGAATATGAAAAATTATTTTTCTGACATTAAATTATTTTTATTCTATAGTGATGGGGTTCTTTCTTTGAATAATTACAAAACGTTTATAGAAATATCATGCAAGCAATAGAAAAATCAAGTAAATAATTTAAAAAAATAACAAAAGTAATATTTTATGGATGAATTATTGATATATAATAAATTAATTAATAATTAAAAAGTATATGTTATGAACCAACATTAAACATTACATATTCACTGGTCTTTATACAAGAAATCACATTATTTCATTCCCAATATATTTTATAGTTAAAATTTTAAGATAATGATTCCATAACTCCTACACAATTAAATATTACATCAATAAGTTGAAATATTTACTCTATATCTATTTTTCCTATAATAAAAAACTTCTCAAATAGAACACACTATATATTTATGAAAAATATTCATGGATTTCAACATGACTTATTCCTTTTTTGTACCTATCCTTAAACCATGTGGAAAATAATAAAAAACATGTGATGAGTACATAAATATTTGTTATTGACATAAAAATTATAAATTAATTATTCACATAAATAAACAGAAGAACCATGTAAAATAATTTCATAAGACATTCATTTTTTCAAAAAAATGTGATCATCTCTCTTTTTTAAAAAGATTAACAATCTTAGATTTAGAAAAACAATATTGCAATGAAAACCCATTACTAAGAATATAAAAATATGGTTGGTTCCAAGAAACATGAACTCATATAACCCTAAAAACACTCTTCTAGAAGCCTTACATCATAGAATAACCATATATCCCTTTTAAATAAAATTTTCCATAGAGCATAATCATTTCCCAAAGAATTGAAGTGTTATCAAAGAGTACCCATCATATAATATATAAAGGTATCACCTGATTTTATCTTTGTGAACCCATTATAAAAGAGATCCATGTACCATATCATGAATATAAATTTTAAATTTTTCACTCTTTCTTTATTAAAAAATTGAAAACAACTTTAAAACTCTTATGGAAATAACTTTCATATATTAAATATCATTTTCTTTTCAAACCTCATTTTCAATACCAAAATACATTTTTCCTTTATAAAACCATATTAGATACCAAAATTCCCACAAAATAGAATTAGGTATTTTATTTGAACAATATATAAAATATTATAAAGGAATCCACAATTCAAAAAATGGTTACGAAGGTGGGAAAATTCATTATCACTATAAATAATAAACTAGAACATTCTTTTTGTCGATTTTTAATAAAGTAAAAACATTCATTCCAAAATTCTTTTATTTTTGAAAAATATTGAAATAAGGAAATAAATTTACTTTGTAAAACTCTAATTTATATAATAAAATCATATGAAAAACACGGTAACGGAAGAAAAATATTGTTACATGGAAATCATTAAAAGATATAATTTAAGAAAAATTCACATATCACTATGGAAACATATTATTTATAATATCCATGAGATTATAATGTTAAAAAAACATTAAATACCATGAGAATACATAAATTCGTTATATAACATTTATAATGGGATTTATATACACCTCATAAAAGACTATGTGCTTAACAACGAAATATGCCTCAATGAAATGAAATTGGGATGAAGTCCCTTACATTGAGTTTGATTCACAATGATCATTTTTTATCATAAAAATTAATAAACTTATTATAATTAATTAATTTATTTATAATATTTTTCAATGTTATTATTCATTTTACCTCACCTATTACCATCTTATATAAAATTACTTAATCAATTAAGTATACATTATGTGTTTCGATGATATTTGGATTATGTGTATGAAATGAATTTGGTAGGTCCATTATTGGTTAAAGAGTTAAACATTCAACATATCTTGAACAATAATATATTAATATTTATCATTTATTAAGAAATTATACTTTTAAAACCTACAATGAAATATGATAATGAATACTTAACTTCTTCATGAAAATAGGGACGTTAGGTCTTATATACACATGAGTAACGTTTACATTTTCCAACAATCATTATTTAAATAACGTAAGTATTATATTATATTTAAGCATTATAATAATTTCATAAAAAATAATTTTTATTTAAATTTACTTTCATATATCATCCTTGTGATTTGGTGACTAAAAAAGAATCACATCACTTCATGAATAATGATAGTCCACATATAGCACAAACGACATTATCCGAATTTAATGCATGAGAAGTTAAAAATAAAATGATATATAAAATTTTAAGGGTGATAAATATGTTCTTTATATCATAATTATTTTTTGTATATAACATATATTCATTAAATATATTATTATTTCCTTTAATTTAATGTGTGTAAAAATGAATCAAATCAATTCACAATGCAATAATCCACCATACACATGAGCGACATTATTGTATCCCTTATAAAATGGATAAAAAAAATTTATATTTAATATAATATTATTATATAAGTATAATTATTGTATAACTATAAGATATATTTATTAGATACATCATCATTCACTACTATGAGAGGTGTTAATGGAAAACATATCACATCGGTTTGCGAGGGGTAGTCCACTATACACATGAGCGATGTTATTGTTTCCCATTTGAGGGAAGGGAAGATTGATTTAAGATATTAAATTAATATAATATTATATAATTATATATTAGATACTTTTTTATAACATAATCATAATAGAATAAGATTTGAATGATGTGTAATAAAAAAAAAAAAAAACACACACATAAGCCTGATACCTCCTCTTCAGACAACCTCCACAGATATGCACTAAAATGATTATTGGGATGTATTTATGATCATAATATGAAATATGGGGAATTTTAATAGAATTAATAATTAATATTTTATATAATTTTCCTAGATAATGTTCTTTTATGGTGTGATAAGAAGAAGAGATGGGGTGGCCTTTTATAATGAAGGTGACTAGAACATGTTTAATTTCGGAAAAGGAAAAGGTATACCCATGTTTTTCACATTAATAATTGATCCAAGATTTTCCATTAAAAAGAATAATAAATTATAAAGTCATTATATTTCTATAAAATAGTTTTTATAAAATAAAATTTGTCATTTTAACCATTATCCTTTTATGTTAACCCCTGAAAAATGCATTTTTACTTTTATTAAGATAGTTAATATTTACTACTATCACAATTCATTTCATTAAAGAGATTCGATAGTGTTAATATATAATATAAATTATATTTATTCAAAATATGGAATCCATTTTACAAAATTCAATTCAAATTCGTGGAAACTTATAATTTAAAACAAAAATCACAGACATGATTAAAAAAAGGGGTTTCAAGAAGTGTATTTCAAAAAAATGATGATTTTATATTCAAAAACATCTCAAAAAATACATTTATGAATAAAAATTAATAATTATTCATATATAATAATAAACTTTTATTTATAATATTCATTGTTATGCATTATTTTAATTAATAAAAATGGATCAAAATTATTCACTCTAAAACATTTTTTAGAAAAAATGATTTTTTAAAACCAAAAATAATGTTATAATAAAATAAAATTTAAAAATGTTTAAATTCTTATTATGTCTATTGAATATAGGTAAATAAAAGTTATTTCAATTTATATAAAATTCAAAACATAATGATATTTATAGTTTACATAAATTGTTGATAACAAATGAATTATTAAAAAAAATGGTCTTTTAACTATTAACGAAAAAAGAAATATTTTCTGACAAATAAAAAAAATTAAACTAATTTAATTTTGATATGTTTATTCAAAAATTTAATTTATTTTTTCAAATAAATTCTTAAATATTTACAGTAAATTATTTTTAAATATGTGCGCTAAATGAAATGAAACTCTTTTTCATACAACTATAGTGTGTACGCATAAAACTCATTTTATTCTTATCTCATGACTATCAAAATATTAGTTAAAAAATAAAATATTTTATTGTGAATAATATATATATATATATATTTCATTATAATAATTCACCAAAAGTTATATATTTAATTAATTAAGATAAAATTCATTTCCTACATAAACACACTTATGTTTAGAAAAACATTTACTTTATTTTCATGTCTTATACGTTATTGAGAATAGTTTTACCTCTATATATCTAGGTTTTAGAGTATAATTGATTTTTAATGTTGAAATATTATAATTTAACAATTAATTTTTTTATTTTAATGTTAATATAAATGATTATTAATGGAAATGACTTTAAATGATATTAAATATTTTTTAATATTTTTTAAATCCATATAAAATCATATAAATCATATATTAATTCATGTGTTTGTGAAATTGATTATCATATAATTCATGAATCATTTGAATGAAAATTTATGTTTTCAAAATAACATTCATGACCCTTAAACATAGAAAATTGTCTAAAATTCCATTTTCATATAAAGAGGGACTCAATTCAAGCTTTCCAATCATTGTTAAATTTATATTTTCTCTAAAAAATATTAAAAAAAATAACACTAATAAAATACATTACCATTAATTTAATACCATGGGGTTTCCATAAAAATATCCTTCAAAGGACTCAAGCACAATTTATAGGTTGATATCAAAAGTGGAGGTATAAATCTCATCGACATCTTTTACGTTTATTTCTCCTTATACCTCATTAATATATATCATAACATATTGATATAACAAAATAAGTATTTCTAATATAATAAATATCCATATATTTTTTTAAAACCCATTTTCTATCACCTATTCCATATAATAAAAAATTAACACTTCAATTGTGCGTATGTGTGGAATACCACCTCCAGGAAGCTGTGTGTTTGGTTTTTCAACTCCAACTCACATGGATAGTTATAATATTGGATTTAATGTTTATATATATTTTGTTTATGAAATTATTTTGACTCTCTAAAGAAAATATATTACATACCTTCTTACCATATTCATTTCTTTTTTAAAATGATAATGTCACTTGTGTGTTTGTGTTGACTACCACCTCCAAGAAATGATGTGAATTGTTTTTCATTTTCACCATATGTGGATGGAAAAAAGGATAAAAATAATGAATTGATACTAAAATATTAAAATATTTATTTTTATTATTAATAATATTATATAATTTATTTCTTTTCCACCTAGTATAAAAATTATAACATCTTTGAGGAATACACATGAAATTCCATCTCCATGAATTGATGTCCTTCATTTTTCAAGAAACAATTACATTGATGGTTATAAAATTATATTGAATGTATATAAAAGATTATTAAATCAAGATTAAGATTATATATTTGATAAAAAATGATCCCTTTAACCACAATTAATGTATAAGTGTTGTTTTTTGGTTATAAACAAAACAACCCCACTCCATCCAACATGAACATAAATGTGTAAGTAAAAAAGGTTATAAATTAAATAAAAGAGTAATAATAAATAAATTAAATTGGAAACTTTTCTTAACAATGTAAAAAATTATTCAATTTTATTATTCTAGAATGTAAAATATGTATATGGTGATTCGATCGATGAGGTAAGATATTTATCTTATTAATTCCTTTTCATGGAGACTCGAACAATTGTAGTCATATGTTTTATTTTTTGATGGGTATAGAATTATATATGGATTTATTTTTTAATTATTTGATATAAATTAATTTTTTTGAGAAATTATTTTCATGTTCTATCATTTATTATTCTTTTGATTCTAAAATTTCTAAAATTTTAAGGTATTAATCATTAAAATGTATTTTTAAATATTTTACATTATTTTCCCCTATATATATGTTCTTAAAATTATTTGAGGGGATTTTTATATACCTATATATTTTTTAAAAAGTTATTTTATGATTAAAATTTCCATTGTTTCAAATTATTAGAAATAATATTTTTAAGCATCTTCTAGATGACAAAAGGTAAAATTCATTTTTAATGCTTGAAATAAATGTTTTTGAAATCTAATTCATGATATAATTAACCAAACATCATATATATTATACATTATCAACATTACATTATAATGTTTTATGGGTTTTAAATGAATATCCAATTTTATTCTCTTTGGTGATTATTTTAATGAATTTTTAATTGAAAAATTATTTTTAGCCTAATTTTTTAAGAAGCTGGATGTGATTCATTATATGTTTGAAACATAATATTTTATGTTTTTTTATGATGAAAATGAGTGATTATATGTGTTTTTATCATGATATGTATATTTAACATTTTATATGATAATATGTTATGATGATATATCTCTGATAGTATGTAAGACTACTATATTACTATAATTTATTTTGTAAAGTGAAAGAGTTAATAAGAATTTAGTAAATAATCAGTGATATGTTGGAATTTACAATGAGAAATATTCCATAATATGAGTTATTTTAAGATTGAATGTAAGTAAAATTTCCCAAGATACCTATATGGTTTTTCATTTGTCTTTATGGGATTTAATGGAAATATTTTTAGTTCATAAGGTAATATAATTAACTCAGGAATAATGGAAATTTAAGTTCTTTTAAAGGTGAAAGGTTTGATTTCATGTGTACTCATGTTTTTCCCATGTAACATTCATGATCATGATTTTTCCTTAATGATTTCTAACAAAAAAATTATGAAAAAATTGGGCCTTGAATTCCATTTCCTAATTATGTAGTTATTATTTTTATATCAATGTTTACTATGTAAAAATAAAATATTATATATGGGTATTCATGAATATTCAAAATAATTTATAGGTTTAATTTATTTATATATTCCCCACTAAGTTTGTTTTTATCATACAACATTTTTAAATGTTCCTCACATGGATTATAGATATATATGGATTATATTAAGGTCAATTGTTACACATCATGAATGAAAAAATGTGTCATGAATTAAATAATTGAGTAAATAAAGGAACCTATTTTTATATTAAAATGGATACTATGTATAATTTTCTATTATATTATGTAATGGTTTTAATAATTATAAAAAACTATAAACCTCCTAATAGATCCTAGAATTTTTATCAACTGGAATATTTTTTATAAATAATGTAGCTATTATTTTTCTTAGGTATTAAGGGTTATAATTTGTATATAAATTATTATATAAATTTAAAGGCTAATATGTTACTAATCAAGACTAATTTAAAATATTTCGAAATAGAGAGAGTTAACATGATTGTTTGGGATCATAAGTAAAAATAATTTTATCACCTCAATGGTTAATATATTATGTATAATTATCGTTCATTTTCACTAAACCAAAAGTGTAAGAATAGAAGATTACCTGGTCAATGATATCCTATTATTTATTCCATTAATAATAGGGATTCTTAAGAATTAATTTTATGTACTCACACAAATCATTTTTGGTTTTAGTGAATGGTTTGATCCAGCCAAAACCAAGTTAAAAATGAATATCAAGTACAATATGGTGGTTTTTTAAAAGAGAAACTAACCATGATAATATATAGATTTAATTCTTTTGTGGTTATGCCTAAATATCTCTCTGAATTCATGTGTAATAACATAAAATGATGTGAGTTTCAAAAATCAATGAATATAGTAAATATAGTGTTTCATGGATGTTATGGTGATACAAATCAAAATGGTAAGAATATATAACATCCTATATGTTAAAAATATGGTAATATAATATGAACAAATGTATCAATGGAATTATATAATGTCTCATATTTGGTGAGTATATGCATCATAAAAATCATTGTAATTGGATGAAATATTTAGGGAGAGATCCACATTTTCATATTAATAAAGGATTAGTAAGTTTATAAGATGATGATAAAAGGAACATCGAATAAAGTATAAAATTCATAAATTATACTAATTATATTTAATGTATGAAACATGATTAGATATAGATTAATTAATCTTAGTATATGAGTCATATTGTGGGAAAGAAAAAATAAGGAACAAGATGTCAAATCTTGTTTAATGGTTTTTGAATGAAGATGAATGATTGAAGTATATATATATATATTAGATTCTGTGATTTATGATGTAGTGATATTTCATTTTTGGATTGATAATCTTTAAGAATGATGATAGATTTAAAAATATATATACCAATTTTTTATGTTATGGGACTACATTGTGTGAAATTTTTTAAGTTTATGAGATTTTTTATGTGTATTTAACAATTTTGGTTATCTTACATTTTAATGAAAAGCTTATTTGAGGAATAATACTTATATATTTTCTAGACATAACTTTAAAGGTATTAATAACCATTAGGGTTGACCTGATTTTTGATGTAGAGTTAATTATTCTTTATTTTGATAAATATGATAATAAATTTTGGGAATATAAATTTTTCTTTTATATATATATAATAGATTGAAAAGTGATTTTGTGTCAAATTGATTAAAGTTACATTTGAATAAGTTCACTTTATTAGGAACATTATATGATTAATTTAAATGGAAATAGTTTTTTCTTTTATGGGAGTATATTTTAGGAATAAAATTTCATTTACCTATTCAAAGCATATATGATGTTATTATAGCTTTATGGTGATTCTAGTTATTTGAGGGAAATATTAACATATTTTGGAAAATATATGATTATGAAATATACATATTTGCTGGTATTTTGTTTTTTTATTTATATTTCTTAGATATATAATGTTGTGTGTATTTTGGAAGAATATGTGATAAAATAATTAGAATCTTGGATTTTCAATTTTGGTCAATCATAATTGTTGATTTTTTAGGATAGATAATTATTTAATGATTGAAGTTGAACATTCAAAATTATTTTTGGTGGATTTGGATAATAATGTAATATTTCATCATATTGGATATTATTTTATGTGGGCTAACCTTTTTTGGTTTTGATAAAAGATACAAACAATAGAAATAACATTACATCAATTTATGGAAATTTTTATTTAATAAATGTTAATTTTATCACATCAAGATTGAAAATTTCATAAGGGTCATTTTTATGAGATGAATCATTGGTGGGAATCATCTCAAAACCAAAATCAGTCAACAAAAAATGTGAATAATTCAAGTAATTATATTTTCATATATTATATATCTTGATGATAAAATAATTCCTATACTAATGAAAGAGGAATAAAAATAAAAAAATTCTTATATAAAAAACAATATTCAAATATCAAGATAATATTTTGGAAACTTATACTCAATAATGAGTCTTAAAGAGTTACAAGTATTTATTAAATAATAAATTAATGGGTCTTGACCAAAAAAATAACGTTTAGGAAACAATCTATATTAAATATTATTATATATTATGATAATTTCATTTTAAGAGAATAAAATTAGAATTTAAAGGATAAATTTTATTTAATTTTTGGAGAATCTAAAAACCAGATATTATAGTATATATTTATTTAAATGATTATTATCTTAAATAACATGTAGAACAAGTAACACCAAGCTAAAATGAACAATGAAATACTTTAACAATACTTTTATTTAAATGTGGTTGTTATAACCAAACCGCTAGAATGGTGTAAATTAATATGAGTTATCAAATAATGAAATATATGTAGATATTTTTTACTCATTAAAAATTCACTAATTGATTCCAAATTATTAAGATCTCAACCTCAAATAAAAATACATAATATTAAAGGAGTTCATCTTCAAAATACTATTTTTTGTGAGAAATGTATTTTAATCAATGTATGTTATTTAAATTACTATATATGAATGATTTTACTAAAATTATTAGATAATGTATTGAATAAAATTCTGAAAATATTTTTATTAGATAAGTAATTAACAAAAGTTTATTTTATAATTCAATAATACCTTAATTTTAAAAAATTGTTATTATTGGATTTTGTGCATTGATATTAGGATTAAATTTTTTTAATGTAAAAAATTTTATTTGATAAAATGGAAATAATTTTTTAAATAATAATGTCAAAATAACAATAAAATATGTTTTTGGGATATTTATGAAAAGGTTTATTTTTGTGAACAATGATAAAATTCAATTTTGAAAAAAACTATCAGTTATTTTTTTAATAAATGTAATTTCAATGGAAATTTTTTTATGATATTTATTTTAAGTGAAAAATATATGAAATTTATTAGAAATTATCGAATTTATTTCTTATTAATCCAAATATATATTTTATTATTTAAAAAATCAATTTTTACTTAAATCGTGTGTTTTTCTAAAAATTGGTATTCAGTGTGTTTTGTGAGTATAAATTATATTATTTTTTTAAAATTAGAGAAATTGAATCATATAAAATATATGAAAAATTTTGGATCATAATTATTCAATTATTTATTAATATATCTATAATTTTTATTCAAAATTAATAATAAACATAATAAAGGGTTATCCACATAGTAATGGTCAAAATGGATTAAACATAGTTAAAACATTGGGATGAGGTCTCAGAATAAACAAAACTCTTTAATATATATCATTTAAAGGGTTTATTTTTAATATGATCGTCTTATATTATAAAATATGTAATTTTTGTTCCATTATCCTTACATTATAACTTTATCTTATTTTAAGTAAATGATAATTACGAAATGTCACTCACTATTTTTAATATATTTAATATGTTATTATAGGGATAAAAATAATTTATGAATGAATATAAATATTAGTTCTGAAGATGAAAAAATAATTTCTTTTTATATTATTTTAAAAAAAATTATTGATGGCATGGCTACCTTGAATTCATATGTAATCCTGACGTAGCACTTGAGAAAGTAAAAAAATTATATTATAATAAAAATACTAAAATTAATTTATTTTGGATGAATTTTGATGTATCATGATTTCAATGGATAAATAGAAAAACTAACTTAATGGTTATTATGTTTATATTTAAATTAAAGTTTCATATTTATTCATTTAAAGTCAAGATATTTGAATACTCATGAAAAATACATTAAATTATTCATGATGTTTAAAAATTATTTATAAACATTTAAAAAATAATATAAATCGAATTTTAATTTCAATGGATTGAATATTTTCAAGCTTATCATTCATGATTAGTGTATGGTCAAATTAGTTTTAAAAAAATTAATTTAATGACCCTTAATCATTTAAAAATTATGAAAATGATTCTGATTTTTTCTTATAAAAATAGACACACTTCAAACCTTTTTAAAAATGAACTCGTGTTTTGGTTTCAATAGTTATATGAAAAAAACACATCTCTAAAATTTAATTACACTATTCCCAATTCAAACGAATAACCATAAATGTCTCTATTAAATTCCTTATTCTCAATAAAGAGGAACATATCAAAAGAAGTGGTATGCGACTTAATCAATTTAAATTAAATTTATTTATTGTTCTACCTTTTTAAAATATATATTAAAAATGATGATACAATAACATCGGTATCAACACTATACTGAAATCTTATTATGTTTATTGTAAAACCCTATTTAATATCATTTTTAATCCAATAGAAAATGAACACTTCTCTCATACGCACATGTGGACTACCACCTCCATGGAGTGATGTGTTTCGTTTTTCACCACCATCACAACCACGTATTACTTTTTATAATGATAGATTCAATTATATATTAAAATATTTATTTATGAATTTATTATAATTTTTTAAATATAAAATATTAATTATCTTCTTATAATTTCCATCTATTATAAAATGATAATGTCACTTATCTATACTTGTGGACTTCCATGACCACAAAGCGATGCGATTCATTTTTCTTGTCCATAATACATGAATGGTCAAACGTATGGAACTGATGAATAAATATTAAATGTATAATATATTTATGTATTTGTAAAATAATATTTTCAATTAATTTATTTTACAATAAGAATAAAAATGAAAACATTGTTTATTCATACAAATAAACAACTATTTTCTTGAAGCTATGTAATTCATTCGTCATGATCGATTTACATGAATGTTTAACAAAGTATATTTAATTAATAGAAATGATAATTATAACATTTTTAATATTTTTTTGATGATAGTATAATGATCCCTTTGATCATTTTCTATTTATTAGATGCCATGATTTTACGGTATGTATCTTCTTAAATAAATTATATTTATATGATAACTTACATTTCATGGAAATCAATGCTTAAATGAATTGTGATATACTATTAAATAATAAAAAGTCTATCAAAATAGAAATGTGGCCATTATAAATAGTAAACTATAAATTAAAATAATATCTTCTCTTTAAAATTATAAAATATATTTATTTTTCTCATGAATGAAAATATGATAATTTTTCTTTAATGAATTAATAAATAATTGTTTTAGGAATGATAAATTATATGTTGGTATTTTTTCAAATGTAATTATTTATTTACAATTTTATAAATAATATAATGATTTAAAATATTTTTTTTCGTATAATATATTCATTAATTAATATTTTTTTGTTATTATATTATAATATACTTTTATCAGACCAAAATTAAATTTTTAAAGTGTAAAAAAAACATTAATAATTTTAAAAACGGTTTTTAAAAAAAATAAAAATAATAAATATGAATTAAATTTATTGTATATAGAAACTTATTTCCATAAAATGTACTGCACATTTTATATCTACACGTAATATAATTGTTAGGGTAAAAGTTTTGGGTTTTCCCAAAATAGTGGAATTTTTAGTGAATACTAAAATACAGTAATTTACTGTATTTAATATTTTAAGCCAAATATCTAAATTTTTTAGTCATGGATGATGCAAGAAACCATTATTTTGAATAAAAATTCACTATTTACTAAAATTATTCACAATAATCAATAGTATTTATAATCATGAGCCAAAATATAAGAAAAATATAATAACAAAAAACACTCATCTCATCCCACTATAAATGGAACCCCTCAATACCCATTATCCTTGAACTTTATAAGTACTTATGATTATGTGAATTTTCACCAAATTATATACCAATAATATTACCCATTTTAGAGACATAATGGTATTAAAAAATGAAAAAATCCAAATGACAAAAGGAGGCTTCCAAGGAGATGATATTTGTGAGATAAAATCCTCCATATTTCTATTTTAATATCTTATCATTTCTTATCCTCCCCTCACATACCCTATAAAAAGTGGAATGGTAAATCCATTAATATATATATATATACTATAATTTTATTTTTTAATGGATTATCAACCATAAAATATATTCTAATATTATTTTAATTATAAAAATGAAAACATCGTTGGTGAGGTGTTGATTCACAGCCTTTGTGGACGACAAGTTTTCATTTTTAATTACTTCAATAAAGGCTAGTCATAAACTATTTTTATGGTAAACCACGATTATAATATTTGTATTAAAACTTATATAATTTTATTAAGCTAATATGTAAACTATATTTTAAATAAAATGATACTACTTCTTGATGGTCATTAAACTGCCAAAATAAACTAATCATTTTCATTATTTTTTGTCTAATGAATCATCCTAATATAAAAAAAATGATATATGTAACCATTTAAAATTATATTAGTATATTAATATAGTTTAATTACACTTTAGTGTAATTATTGAAATTTTACAAGAATATTTATAATTATACTCAAGCCAATCGATCATCAAACTATGATATGAATGCTCCCAGAACAATGAAAGAAAACCTTATAACTCATCAAAACAACAAAAAATAAACATTATAAAATTAAAATAAATAAAATATAATTTTAATATGTTATTAATTAAGTAGTCAATAAATGTAATTTTGTTATATTTGACATTAATTACATGTGAAAAATTCATTCAGATATATGGTAAGAGATTTTTCATCTCTCATTTTATTTCAACGAGATTTTCCATATACACCACTTATTTGTTGTGTGTGGTGTATACATACAACCCTATGATATATCATATCAAGAATATTTTTATATTCTAGTTTTCAATATTTTATTTGATTATTTTTAATATTATATGGTATATAATTCGATTGATTACTAGAGGTAAGAGTATTTCATCTCACTTTAATTTTGGTGGGACATATTCTATATTTATCTATTGTTATCTTTTTGTATAGACCCTCTTATTTATGATAATAATTCATTAATGATTTCATTAAATTTATATATTTGTATTTCATGGATATGATTATTTCCTAAGATATATAAAATTGTTTCAAACATTTTTTATTTTGAAAGTTAGTTGGTTAATTTAGAAAATTATTTTAAATTAATATATTTTACTCAATTCATATATTTTTTATGAGGATTATTTATTCATGAATTAAATCAATAATTACAACATTTTATGCATCCTTTGGACATGAAGACATGAGTGGGGCCCAATTATAGATAGTGTAACACCCTGAGTTTTTATGACCCTATTTCGGGATAAATTAATTTCATTGATGTATTTTATTGCTCACAAAACTAATTGAAAATTTATTTATATAATATAACAAGTTATTCATTCGCGACACTCAACACTAACTTGTTTTGCATTTGAACATCAATTATTTTCTATAAGACATCATTTTATTATTATAATTATTTAAAATAGATAGTTATAACATAGACCCTAAACATAATAACGTGAAATGTAATAACTAATTTAAAAATATTATTTAAAATGGATTTATATATATATAAATTGTTTATAATAAATCATGTAATTTCTGTTAAAGTATCAATTTTTATGAAAATACTATTTTTTAACCTGAATATCATTTTATGTCTTTATATTAGAAATATTTTAACAAAATAGACACTTTTAGAAATTTATTTTTATAAAATAAAAGACATTTATTTATTTATATTGTCAAAAGTAACTTAGTGTTAATTTTAGGTATTTTTCTAAAAAATGTTATTTTTGGATGAATAGTCAAAAATAATAAATTTTAATTCAAAACAGAATTTTTATATAATTTCTTTATATGGTAAAATTTTATATTACATTGTCTTATAAGTGTAATTGGGTAAATTTTTAAGAAAATTAATTTCATTTATGTCAATTTAACCAATTTTACATTGAATTTCTATATAAAATCATCCCATAAATTTAAATATTTGTGTTTTAAGAACATATTATCGTGAAAAATCTGATGGATTGATTTTAAATTAATTTCTAATACTTTTGTAATTAGAATTTTGAAAAATAAATTCCATAATTTAAATAATAACACTTTAAAATTTCTAATAAATTGAAATTAATTTTTGAAGAATAATATTAGAGAAAGTGATTAATATAAGTTACAACGATTAAAAGGAAAAATAACATAAAAAAAGTCCAAACCTTAATCCTAAGGACCCAAATCACCTGTAAACATGTATAAATCCTTTTAATGTTCATATATATACCCTATAATCCTTTTTATTTTATTGAGATCATTATTGGTGCCAATTGAAATGGAAAAGACGTAGGTGGAATTCACTTTTCAAATATTTACTGGAATTCCACACCTCTTCCACTATAACATGGCAGTCACCCCTCCCACTTATTCACATCTATCAAGAAATTTTCTAATCCATGATATTCCAAACTCTGATTCCAAAATCCCAAAAATAGTTAGATAAGCCTCTGATTAAGAAATCCATCCAATTAATCCCTTTGGTGTAAACCAAAAGGTGTTTCCCATAGAAGAGGTAACATCATTCCTCAATATTTTTTTCTCATTTTATTTATAAACCCCATAAATCTTATTATTACATGGTTATATAATAAACTAATTTCCCTAAATATAAAGATATTTTTTTATAATGTTTCTATACAAACTTACACACACTTCTATCTAATGGGTTACATACTTACTGTTCTTGTGTACGGTGAACTATAGCCTTACAAAATGATGTTGTTAATTTTTTTACCAAATCACCTGGTGGAGAATAATGATGTAAAATAAATATTTATATGATTTTCATGATGTATTAAGGCTTCTTGAATAATTATGTAATGCATAAATTCATGCTTTCTATTTATTAATAATACGACAACTTTGTTTGTTGACATGTGGGATGTATTATGGAAGAGTTTAGTAAATGTATATGATATATATGAAATAATAATTCAACTATAATGATAATATTTATGTAATTTACTTAATTTATTTTAAAATGAAAATTTAATGAAAACAATGTGCATGTGTAAGTACAGTCTACCATCTCCATAAATATTGTATTTGTTTCATACATCAATAAATTATATATTATTATGAATATATACATACTGAATATATATGATATTTATATATTTTTTTAATTAATTAATTAATTATATATTTATCTACGTATGATGATAATTAATAATAAGTCATTACATGTAAGAAAAACAAAGCATATACTACCCATATCGTAACATTAACATGAAATTTTTTATAAGTGGGCAATATAAATCCATATATGGTATTATTTATAATAATTTTTTTGTATATTTATAATAAAGATATATTTATTATACATTATGTTTGAACTAGTAAGAATAAATTCAATACAAAAGTTAATGTGATTTCCAGTTTTACTTTTATTTTTGTGAGATTTATTCTTTTTTCACCACTCCATTATTTTTTGTGGTATATATACTAACCATAAATATATTATATGATTATTATCTTTAAAATTATGTTTATTTAAATATCCATTTTTAACCCTCTTTCATGGGGTTTATGATACAATAGTTACAAAATCATTAAATTAGGTTTGTCTCAATTGTCATTATTTGAGAGACATGCCATGATATGCACATGTGTTCTCCAATGATGTGTATACAATGTTATATGACAAGTTATATCAAGAACATACTTATTTTCAAGATTTTTTATCCTGAATTTAATTTCATTTTCATACATGGAGAGTATGATTCAATGTTACCAAGTGGTAAGAGTTTATTTCTACAATCTCATCGTTTATCATGATTGTTTATGTTTATGGTTTCATTAAAGAAATATTATGATTCGTATTTCAAAAAAATAATGGAAATTATTATCCTCTGAATATTCATGATTTATTCATGTAATATTATTATTTTCCTTCTCATTGGTAATTAATACAATTAAGAATTTTTTGTTAAGAAAATCATACATTACTTATCCATTCGATTTCAGAACTGTTTTATTCTAATATCATGATTTAAAAAATGTTTTCAGAAATGTTCTTAAAATTATAATTTTATCTCATATTAAATAAAAATGGGTGTTTAAAATTTTTATGGTTATCAAAAATTTATCTATAAGTTTCAAGTTATTTTCAATGAAATTTTTTGAAAACTGTTATTGATTTAAAAAGTGATATTCAAAATAGAAAGGATATTTTCCTCAATTAATTTTTTTAAAAGATATTTAGAAATTATTATAGATCTATGATAACATAAATTTATGTTAATCAGGACATTATGTGGAATTGATCCAAATGATCCATTCATATTATTTCCCCAAAATGGATTTTGTTTTCTTATCATTATAGTTATGAAACTCGTTTCCAATTCACATGTCATAGAGTTGAGAAAAATGATTCTATTACATGAGGTATATTATTTTGAAACCAAATTATTTTAATGGGTTATACATTGTTGAAATTATTACAAAATATCTAAATTTTTTATATGTTATGATACGATTACATTTTTATGATACCCATTTTATATCATGGGTTATGATATGATAGTTTTGATCTTAAGGCACATATATGTATGATTCCATTATGATATGGGTGGGACCTATATCGCCCTCAAATTCAAAGGGTAAATATTTATATCTCATAAGATAATCATGGGAATCAATTCAATAGGATTGATCAAATATTAACTATGGAAAACACAATCCAATATGGTATGATAAGAAAACCAGATCCACTATGAGAAGATGGTGAAACCCGATCCCTTACAAGGAAAGGACTATGACTGGGGATGGTGGTGTATTCAACCTAGTAGGTGTAATCCATATAGTGTTCCCTGATATGTTTTGAGGAATGATCCTTGACATATGGTGAATTATATTATATATTTATGTGTCTTCAAAAATTCCATGTCATAATCCTATCTTATGATTTTATGGATTATTATCTTGATTATTTTATGATTAATGTCTTATTTACTACAAACAACTATTCCATGATTCATGACTATGATCTTTGATATGTGTGGTTTTATATTCTATTTTTATGATAATGTTCTCACACCATTATCCTCATCTTTATTCTAACATATGACCGTTGTCTGCCCATACTAATCATATGTGATCACCCCTTTTATGTTCTTTTTCCCCAGGTTGTAAAGATTGGTATTATATATTATATTTCTAAGAATGGGGTAGACATGGAGAATGGAGTGGGAGATAATGTATCTCACTTATGTACTCGTGTTTATGTTTCCATGTTCACAAATACACTAGACTAATATGGTCATTGGGTGTCTATTTTTGTAAAGTATTAATTATTCTAAAAAAATGATGTAATGTTCATGTAGGTTATGCAATGATCATTATAGTTTGTATTAGATAAATGTTTTGTTATACTTCAGAAATTAGAATGAGAAAACTGTAGTGAGAATCTTATTGAAATGTCTAAGGATAAATCTAAGGATGACGAAAAGTATAAAAAACTATTATGTAATTTTGGTAAATGATAGTGTGAGTTGTTTCCTAAATATAAATCCCTTTATGGATACTAAAGGTGGATGTGTCTATGGAATAGATTGGCATAAGGTAAATAACCCCAAACACACTATATTGCACTGGAATCGATCGAGAACTGGTGCACAACAATAGGTTATACTACATACCTATTTTGACAAACCTAGGGGATATTCTTTCGGAATTCACAAATGCTTCATCAGCTATAATGAAGGTATTACATAAGATTTTTCTATTAATTAACAACGATAAACCTAAGGATTCATACATTAATGTTTGAGGCATAATTTAGTCAAATTTTTATAGATTTTTATGATTATGAGGTTCCTCTATATGTCAATTGTTTCTTACTCCATACATTTTGGTTTTAGTAAAAGGATGGCACCAGAATGAGACACAGTAATGGTTATTTAAATGAACAATTTAATGACTATCCTCCTATGAATTTGAATTCTATGGGAGCTAAAATAAATAATATCCTTTTTATGCTCAACCTCATTTCTCAAGTAATAGTCTTCTTGTACATCCAAATGAGAAATGGAAGGAATAAAAATCTATTGAGTCCATTATGAGGAAAAATATATATTATTTTAGTGGATATAATGATTAATTATTTTCTTCTAAACAATGGATTAGAACCACTGAAAATATATTCTCCATTCTCTAGTTTTTAGAACATGATAAATTTATTATAGCTATTTATCATTTACATGGTGAATCCAACTACTAGTGTTATCTAATAAAAAATACACGTAAGTAAAAGGAAGTTGAATCCATTTGTTGGGATGAGTTCGAGAACATATTCTCCAATATTTACATTCAAGTTGTTCTACGTACAAATAAGGAAAAGGAGTTACATGAGTTATTGAAAATGGATTTTGAATTTTTTGGTACCTATGGTGCTAATTTAACAATACATGTGAGGTACGCTTCAGGTATTACCATCCAACTAGAAATTAGGGTTAACCTATTCGTCAGTGGATTAAATCCAAGTCTTATAAGTGAGTTGTCCATAAGACACATTAATATCTATGAAGATATTGTTTGTTGTGAAATCACTATTGAAATGGAGGTTGGAGTTACATATCAATCTCATGGATTTAATAAGAAAATGAAGATGGAGTTCAAAGTAAAATATAAAGCCCATGCAGAGAAAAAGATGGTCATTTATTTATGATTTATGTGTGTAAATAAGAATAATGAAAATTGTTCTACGGGGTATAATAAATGTTTTAAGTGTGTAAGGTAAGTCCATCATTCAATTTGTTTATGAACTAATGGGAAGAAGTTGGCCGATGATGAATATTGAGGCTAGGCTTCACAGAATTCACCTCCCACACATCAGTGATTCAAATTCAAGGAGGATGGGTATTATTTTAAGTAGTTACAAACACTGAGCATTGGTGATAATGATTTGATTTAGAAATCTCTTAAACCAAGGGACACTGGGAAATCTCAAGCCATCACTATTTCTGACAAGTGGGGAGATAACAACATTGTGGAAGATATAATTACTACCGACTCAAGAATTGATAATGTCTTATTTTATTATAGATATAACAACTACATCACATGTAAATATTTTTATAATGGTATTTAGATTCACCCAAATAATTATATGTGGAAATAGTAGTGAAAACCACTAATGATACGATAATTTCATAGTAAGTCAACGATTCCTTTCCGATTGATGTTTTTGGGAATGTGCTTCATGTACATCATCTCTTTATTCCGTTATTGAGTTTGATTTCATATTAGGCATGGAATTTATTTATCTTCATAAATCCCACATCAATTGTTGAGGAAAGGAAATTATGTTTTATATTTCAAACCAATCTATTATATTTTATCAATGTGAAGATATGTATGAAATTCCAATGGAGATTATATCAAGTTTATGGGTCTTCACTACCATTACCTGGGGTTTATTGTTAAAATAGTTGGGAAGAAAAATTACATTGATGATAAACATATTTTCAGTATTTTGTGGCAATTGTTTGAGATATTTTCAATGACTTCCATCAAAATGTGAAGATATGTTCTTGATAGGTATCATACTTCATTTCGCATGAATTTCAATGAATCTATATAGAATGTCCCCAATTGAGTCACATGAATTGAATAAGAAACTCTAATAAAACCATGGTAAGATATTCATTCAGACAAATGTGTTACCTTGGTGTGAACCTTATATTTTTATGAAATAAAACTATGTATCAATGAGACTCTACATTTATTATCAGGAGTTGAAAAAGATATTGATCAAGAACATGTATCATCATACTCATATTTATAACTTATTTTATAAAATATGGGGAGACAAATAATTTTCCAATGTTGACCTACATTCCTGATAACATTAATTGAGGTTAAATAATGTGGATCATCCCTTGAAGGAATTCCATATAGGTTATGGAAACTATGAATATATAACTATGTGTTTAGGTATTACTAATTCTCCTCCTATCATCATGGATTTCATGAATAGAGTATTTAATGATTACCTAAATTAGTTAGTGGCTTTCATTATAGATGATATTATTATATATTCTAAGAGAAAGGAAGAGGATGAAGACCACATAATAGTTGATCTGAATACACTAAACAAGAAGATGATGCATAAACTTTTTAGTGTGAATTTATGATACAAAATGCTTCATTATTGGGTCATATAATATCAAAAGGGTTTATGGTAGTAGATCCATTAAAGATGGTGGATATTGAATTCTGTCTAACCCAACCATGGAGACTGAGATCCATTGTTTTATAAATTTAGCTTGACATTTTCAATGGTTTTTGGAGAATTTATCAATATTATATATTCCTATGACCATGTTAACATAACGGGGTTCCAGGTTCCATAAAAAATTTTAATGTGAGGAATATTTCAAGGAACAAAAAGATATGTTTAGTTAGCGCAAATTTTCATACATTACCCTATATCGGAGAAGCATTTTTAATTTATAATGATTCATCTAATAAAGGATTTATATGAGGTCTTATATAGAACAAAATAGTTATCGCCTATTCCTCATGACAATTGAACATTCATTAGAAAAATTAACCAAGACATGATTCAGGGTTCGCATAGATAATTTTTCATTAAATATATGTTGGAATTATCATTATGGAAAAAAGTGTGATATATATACCGAACATAAAATTGTGAAATATATTTTCAAATAGGATTAGATGAACATTCACCTAATATGATTGTTAGAGATGATAAAGAATTATGATTTCTCAATACATTACAACCATGGGAAAGAGAACAGTGTGTATGATGATTTGAATCGAAAGGATCGTTTTGTCTTATCTGTGATGAGGACCACACAAGATCTAATATTTATGGATTTGAAAAGGATGGATATGGAAATCCACCTAAGGGGGAAAATATTATATTTCTCAATTTAATGTTCAACCCTCTATTCAAGAGAAGAATAAATAGGTGCAGAAGGAAGTTTTATAGCATCAAAAGAAGGTTAGAATTGTTTCAGAGTACAACATTGATCATGATTGAATGGTATGTTTCAACAAACATGTATGTTTTCCTTAAATGAAATTTTTGAATAAGGATCTATTTAAAGATGATCATAGTTCATCATTATTTAATCATCTAGGAAGTACGAAGCAGTATATATATTTGAGAGAATAATTATAATAGGATTGAATAATGAAGGATAATATAGAGTATCTATCTTGGTTCATGGTATACCAACAGTTTGAGGTTGAAAGAAAAAATTTTAAGGTGATGTTTCATCCAATAGCCATACCAAAATGGAAATGGGAGAAAATCACAATGGATTTTTTTAATTGGACTCCCAAAAAACTCTAAAGGGTTTGATGCTATATGTGTGGTAGTTGATCGCCCTACTAAGTCAAACCACTTCACTTATATCATATAAGGATTCTCTATAGATCATATTTCCAGGATATACTTTAAGGAAGTGGAATGGTTTCCTGGGGTACCACATTCTATTGTATCTAATTGGTATCCAAGGATTTACAAAATGTTTTGGGGACATTTTCTATAAATAAATGATATAGAATTGAGTTTCATCACTTATTAAAATCATTATATATAAGGTCATTCTAAAATATAAATTAAAACACTTTAATATATGTTGATATATTATTCTTTGGAATTCACAGGTGGTTGGGATCAACACCTACCATTAATAGAGTTTTATTACAAAAATATATTTCACTCAAGTATTCTGATGTCTTCTTATGAATCTATATGTGGGAAGAAATGTTTGGCTCCAACGTGATGTGATGAATTGGGAGAATGAAATCCTTCGAGACCTAAGATAGTGGAAGAAATGGGATAGAAGGCTATAACAATTCAATATCATATTAGGGAATCTCAATTTAGGAAGAAAGTTATATAGATAACTAATATTGTGGTCTAGAATTTATTGTTAGTGAGAAGGTGTGTCGATGAATTTCTCCATGGAATAAGTTTATGATATTCTAGAAAAAATGGAAATTAATCCCCAGGTGTATAATCCCCATAGAAAATCATGATCTTATTAGTATAGTAGGCTATCACTTGGAACAACCTCAAAATCTCTCTCAATTCAATATTGTGTTCCATGTATCTATCCAGATGAAGTATATATCTAACCCTTCACATGTACTAAAATCATCAGTCATACCACTAGATAAGGATTTTCTATTGAGGGACAACCTGTTGAAATTAGAGATCATACAGAGAAATTTATATGAATATTGGAAACTCACATAGTAATAGTTTTTGTGGAGAAATAAAATTATAGAAGAAGATATGTGGGAACATGAATATGTGATGATGGAGAAGTATAATCATTTTTTTGTATTAGAATGACAAATTTTAAAAATGAGATTCATTATAAGGGGTGTTGAATGTAACACCCTAGTTTTTTATGACCATTTTTTCTAAATAAATTAATTATATTTTATTTCTTGAATTTTACAGTAAACAATGTAATATTTAATTTATATTATTAATTATATTATGATGTTAGTACATGCAATACTAACATGGATTATATTACACACAACACTGAGTATCTATGAAACATCATTTTATAATTTAAATTATTTACACAATATAGTTATAACCTAAACATTAAACATAGCAATATGAATAGTTATAAACTCTATTTAAATAATATTTATAATTTTTTAGAGATAAATAAAATCTATTGAAAATATTTCTGTTTTGGTAAATAATTTATATGATTGAAATTACTATTTTCACAAAAGAATTCATTTTTATGCCCTTCCGTGAAGAAAAAAAATTTATACACTTTTAGAAAATTACTTCCATAAAATAAAAGTAATATTAAATTCCAAATTTTCAAATTATCTTATGTTGAATATTATGAATTTTTCAGAAAGAATTCATTTTTGGATGAACAGTGAAAATACTAATTTTTAATGCACAACTTTATAATCTAATTTATTTATATAGTTAATTTATTTTTTAATTAGGTTTCAAAGTATAATTGGATTAATTTTACATAAATTATTCTAATATAAGACAATATAAAAAATTAAAAACTGAAATTTGATATAAAAACATCCAAATAATTTAATGCAATTTTTATTAAAAAAAGGTTTTGTCAGGACCCATTTCTGGGATTAATTTTAAATTAATTTCATCCAATTATATCATTGTAATTTTGAAAATTTAATTCCATATTTATAATAATCATAATTTTTATTTTCTAATGAAGTCAACTAAATTTTTTACTAATAATATTATTGAAATTGATTATAATTAATTATAGGGATTAAGAGACAATTCATCTTAACAAAGGACTAAACCTTAATATTGAGGACCAAATTACATTTAAACATTCCATGAATACATATTATGTTCATATTTCTACACAATTCTACGTTTATCAAATTCATTCTATTATTGGAGTAATATGACATGGGAAAACATGGGTGTAATTAACGTTTTTAAAAATTTAAAAGAATGCCAATACTCCTCGAATATAAAATGGCACTCAACCCTCCCACTTATTTACACCTCTAAAGACAATTATATTGGAATAAATATACAAAACTTTCCACTAAACATATATACCTTCATAATAGATGCATCTATTTGGGAATAAATTCATCCAAGGAATCTCTTTCGTGCAAACCAAATGGACTTACCTAAAGAAGTGATAACATCTTTCCTAAAGCTATTTTATTTTATTTTCATTCTCCACCACTCAAATATTCTTATTATATGATCATATAATTAAATATTTATCAACAATATAATGATATTTTTTATTACATGGTTTATACCTACACTTATACACACATCGATCTAATGGGTAATAAACACTCCATTCTTGTGTATGGTGAACTGCTGCCTCCAGTAACAATGTTTTCATTATTTCATTACCTCATATCATGGTTTTTAATTATGATGGGTTTTTTTTGGAATCATATATAAGATATTTATTATATATTTAATCTTATGAAATAATTATATAAAACCTATTTCTATTCATTCCATTTTTTGTAAATACGAAAAAATCATTAGTGGATGTGTGGACTACCACCTCCCCAAAGTGATATGATTCACACACACATTACATGGAAGATATTAAATATGTGTTTAGTAAACATATATGATATATATAAAATAATAATTACATTGGAATGATAATATATATATATATATTTCATTTACACACTTTCTTTCAAAATGGTAATAAAATTGATATGACATTCATGCGTACGTACGGCCTACCATCAATATGATCAGTGTGTTTAATTTAATATTTATATTCATTATAGATTATTATAAATATTTATATAATGAATATATATTATATTTTAATCACGATTTACATATTTTTAATATGTAATTTATGATCTATGTACGGGGATCACGAATAATAAATCAAAACATGTACGAAAAACATAGAATATATTACTCAAAGGGTAACATTAACATGGAATTTATAATAAGAGGGTAAAATAAATCCATATATGGAACTATATATAATAATATGGTTAGGTATTATATATATAATAATCATTTATTTATTACATAATGTGTTTTAATGAGTACAAATAATATCAATATATAAGGTAAGGGTATTCCTAGTGTCACGTTTATTTTTATGAGATTTATGCCTTATTCAATACTCATTTAATTTGTGTGGTTTATATACATTTCATAAATATATTGTGTTATTATTATTATTATTATTATTATTATTATTATTGTTATGGTTATTTAAATATCTATTTATTTATCTATATTTGATAGTAATTTTGTTTCAAAAGTTACCAAATCAGGAAAGTATTTTTGTCTCAATTTTCCATCATTGTGACACATCGCAAGATATGAACCTATCATCATCGATGAGGTGTATACACTAATCATTTACATAATATATAATTAATATTACTCTTTTCATAATAATTTACTAATCATTTTAGTTCATGTTCTTACATGGGGATTCTGATTCAATGTTACCAAGTGGTAAGTGCTTATTTAAAAAATTTCATCATTTATCGTGATTATTTTGTGAATATAAATCCATTTATGAACTATTATGATCCATTTTTCAAGAGAACTCATGAATTTTATTATAGAATGATTATTCATGATGTAAAAATGTATTGGAATCATTTTTTAAAACTTTTTTTCTTAATATAATTAATAAAATGTTTTTACGAAAATATAAACTTATTTCTATTTTTATTCAAGTATGTATTTTATTTAGAAACCATGTTTTCAAATATGTTTTCAAAAATATTTTTAAAATGAAATTTTAATCCCATTTAATGGAAAAACAATTTTTAAATTTAATTATTGTTTTGAAGTCATTCTTTATAAGTTTCATGAAATTTAAAAACAATGTCTTCGAAATTGTTAATGTTTTAAATAATGTATAAAAATTTGTAATTTTCCTCAAAAAAATGTTTTTTAAAGACCTTTCCAAATTATTTTACATATAAGATAAATTACATTTCTTTTACTCACAATATTATGGTAAATGGTCTAATGTTCCATTCATGTTGTATTCCATTAACGATTTCTATTTTAATATCATTATAGTTATGAAACATTGTTTTATTTGATAGGTTATATTTTTGAGAATGTTGTTTCTCTTGCAAAAGTTATATTATTTTGTAACCCATTTATCTTCATGGATTTTTCATTGTATAACTCATTATTAATCTTTTAACTTTTTCATAGTTTATGATATGATAACATGTTTATGATTCCCATTTCATTTCATGTGTTATGATTTGATTTTTTATGATCTTATAGACCATGTAAGTATGATTTAATTATGATATGGGTGGGACCTATATATCCCATGAATTAATTCGTTAAATAATTATATATTATTAAAATATTATAAGAATCAATTGAATTGGAATTACCCATAATAGTAGATGGGGAAACCTAATACACTATGGGAAGATGGGGAAAACTAATCTCTTATAACAAAAGGGCAGTGACCGGGGATGGTGTTGTGCCCCTTCAAGAAGGTGTTGTCCCCATGAAGTTCTCTGGTATTATTTTTTTCAATGATTCTTTACTTATAGGTTATGACATTACATGTTTATGTGTATGATGCAATTCTATGTCTTATTACTTTTTTATTATATGAGAGATTACGATTTTCATTCCCTTATGATTTATGTCTTAAGAATTTTCCAAATTTATTTCATGATTCAGGTTTATGATATTTGATACACAAGGTATGATATTCTAATACCCTTATGCTCATGTTTATTTGTACATATTTTCCATGTTTACCCATACTGAGCATATGAGATCATACATTTTATGTTTCTCTTCAACATTTTATGAAGATAAGTGTTATGTATGATATATCTAATAAGGGTTATAGTTATGGAGAACCTAGTGGGAAAAATGTTTCACACCTATGTGCCAGTGTTTATGTTTCCATGTTTCTAATGGAACTAGAATAATATGGTCGTTGGTATTCTATTTCATTAATGTGTAAATTATTTCACAAAAAATATTCAATGATAATTTATGTTATGTGAGGGTGGTTATATATAATCCCTTTATGCAATGATTGTTTCATGAGATGAAAATAATAGCCTAATTAAATAATTTTTACTCATAATGATTAAACTATATTGTGAACGTTCTTGTTGGTAAAGGTACCATGATTCCCAATATCATGGAATTCAAATTATTAAGGAGAAATTCGTTATATTTTGGTCACAATTATACATGATATTTTAACTATGATATTATCCATTGAGTTATATTGTTCTCAAGTTACTCATAAAATGATATTTGTTTCTAATCATTAAATTTTTCATAATGATTATTCTATAGCCTCTTATGATTAGATTTTTTTGGGTAAATTGGAATATATTTTAGTTATATATAAATTTAAATAGTGATTATGTTTCATTTTTATTGTTTCATAAAATCATTATTTGTATTTGACCATTTTTGAGCATTTGAGATCAACCTTTTATTTGTCCTAATTTCAGTTGGTTATAATGATGAAATGATTGAATGAGTTCAAGAATTAAATTTATTTCCTTTTTTATGATCAATTTTTGATTCCCAAAGTAATATGGGTAAAATGTATGTATCTAGTTCTTCAAGACTACAATACTGATCAGTCCTTTGGTATTTGAATCTTGTATCTCTGCCAAGGTATTAATGTGGGGCTCAAGCTATATGATATATGGGTAAAGTTCATCAGAGTTGGTATTAGAAATAGTTTAGTATAGACTATCAGAAAAAATATTTTAAAATAAACATAACCATCCTGAGCACTATAATAATTCATTATATTATTAAAAAAATATTTACGATTAGAGAATTTTTTATTTCGTGGCTCAATACAACAATGATTATGTGCTACATATATGTGAATCATTATTTAGTGATGGTGCATAATGAAATGTAGTGATTCAATTCATGAGGAAAATGTAGGAATTTCCATATTGATAATGTCATAATAGTTAGCATTTGAGCTAATCAGATCTTGAATATACTAGGGCTTCTTTCTAAGATTATGAAAAATAACCACACTACACATTTGTTGGAATAATTTGGGTAGCATAAGTCCTGCTCTTTTATTTGGACTACTAATACAGTGGTAGCTGAGTAATAAATATTGACTTAGGAGTGATATCGATAAATGGTGGTAATTGATTAAGGATATTAAATATGAAGATGAAAAATAAGTCATGGAATATAGAACTATTGAATAACAATTATTTAAAAAATACTAACCTCATGAAAAATGAACTAAAATGAAAAGAAAATTAATTAGCTTAAAGAAAAAGGAATAAGATAGTGTTGTAGTTAATGAGGTAAACATCACAAGATAAGAAATGTATGATACATTCAAAATTCATGAATTAGATAAAATATATTGATCATTTATTTTAAGTTTATAAGACATGTCTTTGTAGGTCCCTAGATTCTCAAACATTTACACCATATGATTAATTAATATAGTGTTCCATCAAAACATTGATGGAATTTTATAGATATTAAAAATACAAAGGAAATAAATAGAATAATAGGTCAGTTTTGATCCATTATAATTCTAAATCACTGAAGAATAATAATGGAATAAAGAGATTTTAATCTTCCTAAAATTTTGGGAATAAACATCAATAAAAATGTCTGACGGGAAAAAATGTTTGTAAAATATTCATATGCAAGGTTCATTTGTCTCATGTGTGCGGGGGGAAAAAATCATATCCAATACATAAACTATAAAAAAATTTGTATTATTAAATGAAATGTCTTGAGAACCATTGAAATGTACCACATAATTTTCCAAGGGGTGATGGACAAGCATATGCAATCACTACAACTATGGATGAAGTAAACAATGATGTGATATTATATACAAATATCCTCTATTAAAATATAGAAAATGATTTATTTGATTCTAGATCATTTCACTATTTTATGTATAAGAGTTATCCAGGAAAATTATATATTTCAATTTTTTATTTAAATCAGTGTTTTCAATCAAAAATCCAATGGGAAGACTTTTAAAATAAATATGTTCCTGGATATCCCCATTATGTCATACAAACATGCTTTATTGTTTTCCTTAAAATCATACCTAGTGTTAAATTTTAAATATTCCTCGGTATATATTGTATTTCAAAATATGATGTTAAAATTTATTTTTTGGAGACATAAATTATAATTTGTGTGGATGATGTATAATTATATATCATTAGGGAAGAAATTTTATTGTCTTAATAATTCAATCATCCAACCCTAGTAGTTATACTGAGTGAATGTTTTTGGGAGTAAGAGAATACCCATCTTGGGATGAAGATCATAATCATAAAATTTTGGATTTACCTTTTGCAGAAGAATACTAATAATATATTTCATATTATGAATAATATTTATTAAGGAAAAGTGGTAATCCTTTAGAGATTACAAAATGATATCACACAACCTGATATGAAATTGTAAAATGGACGAATCTAATTTTAACTTATCATATAGATTACCACTATGTAGAATCCATTGTAGAGAAGAAGGCTTCTCATCCAGATATTCATATAGAAAGATCTCAATGTTTAATTTTATCTTGTCATGAGTTTGGATAAATTCATACAGAGAAATATTCTTCTTTTTGAATCCACATTCCATTATGAAAATATTTTTCTGGATCCAATCACCTTTCTCCTTTCAGTAACTACCCTGAATATGCCTCCCCACCATCCTGTCAAATTCCTCTTGTTTACTAATGACCTGAAGGCTATTATAATAGAAATATTCATTACTTTTGCTGATGATTTCCCACTCACCACATTTTTTCAATTCCTAACCGCACTAGAGGATGTCAGATTCAACATCCTCATTAACATCATGTGCCAGGTCAGGGATAGAAGAATACCATTATGAAGAGTCAGGCCCCTTAGTAGGTTTTTCATCAGTGTAATTTAAAACCAATATAGGTATCTTGAATTTTCTTGAGGATCAAGTAATATGAGGGTTATGTAAGAAAGATTAATATTTCATCCTAAATGGTCTTAAATAGTATTGGATTATCCCTTCTAGATCCATTAATGTTTTTTCCCTTCCATAAAGTGGATCTAATATATTCATCAACAATGTCCACTTCCTTGGAGTCAACAGGAACATCTAAATCGGAATCCTTATCCTCAATGGGAGCCGCCAGACACTTACAGAGGATCACATCATGGAAAGGCTCCACATCATTACCTTCCATGAATGTATGTCATTATTAAACTCCTAGAACTGAAAAATAGATTTGAGATTGTAAAACCTATCCTCTTAACTTAACCTTGTAATTATAGTAAAATATTTCATGCAAGACTTGTTACAGAATGTATGGACATGTGGGCTACTCGTATCCACATCCAATAAATTTAGGTTACTTTTTAGTTTCTTTAATGTCCCGATATTGAGGTCCATCGAGGCCGTGTTCATCGAATACATTCATGTTCACCTCCACTTCATCAATAGAGCTCGCTGAACTAGATGTCTCACTATATGAACATCCAAGGATTCCTTCCTTTCCACCTCACCCACCTACAATTCATCCTCTAGACTTCCTTACAATAAGGGGATAACACCCAAATTGTGCCTTAAGCGGGTGAATATTTCCATAAAATGTGGCTCTGACACCTCAGACTTATCACTATTCACTACAAATGTAGGCACCATAGAAGGGAAATGTTAGAGCTGAGCCACTCCAGATGTACAAGGACCCTCTCTGGAACTTCCTTCCAGGCACTTAGCAATTGAAGGAGAAACACGAGGAGAAATTAGAGAATATTCTTCTAGAAGACATCCTTCTTGTTGGTTGTCCCCACTTCATGCATCAATATATCAACAGTTTTAGAGCCCTTTAGGTCATCAAGATCCTTTTCTTTCTGGGGATGGAAAACCATCAATGAGTCCTTGACATCAAGAGTATCAACAAAAAAATCCTTAAGAGATATTATATCATTCTGTGGACCTTCATTCATTGCCCCAGGTGATGTGAGCGGCCTCTCTTACAGACATTGGATAAGGTCCCCAAAGGGTGACATAAAGACTAGATGTCAGCCCATGATTTTAAAATTATATGTAGTTTGCACTGGAATTCCTCCCAATAAGTGATACAAATGCTGCCAATTGGAGGTTTATAAACATCATCATCAACATAGATTCATGGGTAGATGAGATGACAAATCAACATGGTTCAAATATCCATACACAAGTAGTGTTTGACCATATTTCCAAGAATACTAATAATTAATTTATTTTGGAAGGGAATACAAATTTCGAGAAAACTATCCTGAATATCTATTGATGGAGCATCATGATTCATATAGAAATCATTAGACCAGTGAGAAATATAAAAGCGAGTTTCATTTAAAACCTGTTGAGCTATGGACCACACAAGGATTGTGTATTCCTCCGGCGAAAACTAATCAATATATGCCTCTTGTTACGAATCCCCACGAACACTCTGTCCTATTAATAATAGATTCAATGCATAAAATGCTGTGTATTTTTTTTATAAAAGACAACTGAAACAATACATAAAAAATTTTACAATATATGACCTTTTCATTTCTAGGTTTTAAAAAATAAGACTACATGTTTCAATATATCTTATTTCAAATAAAAAACCAAATTCCTACTTCGCTTCAACGTACGCTAATTCCAAAAGTGAACATGTCGTAATTAGAACATCTTTGATACCTATGAAAACCATTTTAATACATGGGAAGTGAATATAATTTCCCAGTAAGGTGTTTTAAAATAAATTATAAACCATTTATGAAAAATTCCATAAAAATACATTAAATAAAATATAAATATTTATTATATATATATATATATATTTCAAACATACTTATTTTGAAAGTTAATTGGTTAAAATAAGTTCATTGAATAAACTGGAATTTATCATTTGAAATCATTTTTAAAATAGTACATTCTTTTGGATAACTTTTAATAATAGGTCGATCCTCTCAAAACCCATTAGGACACATGAAATATCACCAGTGGAACAATGTTTTTTGAGGTCGTGTGTTCACTCATTGTTGCTAATTCTATCACTGGATACCCATGTTCTGGTTCAAAATTTTTTAAATCATTTTAAATGATCCTACTTTCTCAATATTAATCCATTAAAACTTTTCAAAAATAACATAAATCATTTTTATAAAATAGAATAATTGTATTTCCTCAATATTAGATAAATATATTTTTTTGAAATTTTATAAATGAATAAAATATTGTTGAAAAATAATAATAGGGATTAATAAATTAAAAATTACTTTAAAATAATTGTTAATCACGTTCACACATAAAAAATTTATTTAAAATAAATTATAAAAAGAGTAATTATTTATAAATACATACATACTAAATGTATATACATAAAATAATTCTTCATTAAAATTTAACTGGTACATGCATGAAAGGGCATTATTATTTTGGATAATAATTATTTCCTTTTATGACATCCATGAATGCATTAGATCAATGCATAAAATGGTAACCCATAAAAACATGTTTTAGACAGTAAATTAAATAACTAATTCCATATGTTATAAATTCATAAATAAATCAAAGAGGTTCAATTATAATAATTTTGAAAACATTTACATTCTATAATATTTTCAGAATTGTAATATTTCAAACTCAAACAGCTACAATGATTCCTTTGAAAATATGTATAATATACATACAAATTTAATATTTTTATAATGGAAATTAAATCAACACAAATAAATTCCCCTGAAATTTTGAAAGTAAATATTTTCCTTTTAAATAAAGCTTCAATTAATAAAAATATATAATCTATAATATTTTCAAATAAATAAGTACTTTAAAATAAATATTTTTTCCCTTACAAAAATCTAAATAAATAATTATGAAAACATTGAGAGAAACTTACTTAATAATGGTATTTATAAATATAAATTGAAATATATATTTAAAATATCAATAAAACTAATTTATGAATATAATCATTTCCCTTAAATATATCATATATTAATAATAATCCCTTATGAAAATAAAATTTAATGGAATTAAAAGACTCCCTTACATTTTTATAATTATAATGAAATAAAAAAAGACTAAACTCTCACACATTTTTGTCATACTACTTTTTTGACTACATATACTTCATATTTCCAATGCATTATCTATAAATCTCATATTCTTTATTTCTCATATTCTCAGAAGTTGAAAACTCAAGTTTTATAGCTCCTGTCCCCACTCAGAAAAGGCTCAATGAACTACCTTTCCTATAAAAACTCCAGCATCTCCATTTATATATATATATATAAACACTCTCATAAAAATTAAAATAAAAGATAGTACATAATGTTTCAAATCAATGGTCCCTGGATAAGATGAGTCGATGTTTTAAACTGCTCAACCATCATCTAAGAGACTTATTTTTAAAAGACTAGAACTAGAAGGAAAAATAAATGTAGACTAGTTCTAGTCTACATGTATTAATATAATTGATTTATAAAATGAATGATAAATGTAAATAAAAAATTAAAAAATTATCTATTCCACCGACGATGATGTAATTATAGTGTAAATTAATTTCTTATATTTCATGATCATTGAAATCTATGATTATAAAATAGCTAAGAAACATTCAAAAGAATAAAACACATACCTTGATCCATTAGGTCTTATTTATTTTAATCTCATTGATTTTATCCAACTTAAAAGGATTTCTACCATTTTCCTCCTTTCTCTTCCACAATAATTTGATGGAATGTACCAGAATTTAATTGATATTTAATTACCAAAGGACATGAGCTTTTAAATTGGGATAAAATGGTTATTAAAAGGGGTTATTTAATTAACTTTCAATGTCCATCAATTTGAAAATTATAACCCTTAGTATACCATTATAATAATATTAAATAAATATAACATGAGTTATTCTAGCATTCTCCCACATAACTCATGTGATATTTCTTTAAGATGTTTAATATTCAATTGATAATTATGCGCATTTATATATATTCTATCATGTATAAAAAATTCATCATAATAAAGGATAATTTCTCTAGGAGTCCTGGCGTTCGTATATTGTCTATTAATATACTCCCTTCTATGTACTATTATATGAACATGTTTCTTATCATAATTAAAATGGGAAAATTATATATATACAAATAATTGGTCTAAATACTTCTAAAATCTTATTGATATGTTAATTTTGAGATAATCCAAGTATACCTTGAGTAGTATTATAAAATATTTCCTTTCGATTCACTTAAATGGATTCTCCCATGTAAGTCATTAAAAAATTATTAAAGTGCAATTTCTTGGTCTCATATAATAGACCAATATCATTTGCACCAATCAATATGTCGTAAACATATAAGTCCAGGAATATATATTTTTGCCCACTGATCTTCTAATATATTCATTTATCAATACTTTTTTCCCTAAATCCAAAAAATATAATGGTATCACTAAACCTTATATACCTTTTTCGGGAAGCTTGTTTAAGTACATATATTGACATATTTAATTTATATACCATGTGGTATATTCTTTCAATGAAAAAACCCATTGGTTGATCCATGTATACATATTCCACTAAGATTTCATTTAGAAGGGTTATCTTAACATCCAATTGGTGTAACTATTAATCATATTGAGCTACCAATTCCATAATAATTCCGAAAAAATATTTCTTAGAAATTATAGAGAATGTTTTTTATAGTCTACACCATCCTTTTTAGTGACTCCATTAGAAACAAGTATATACTTATAACATTAAATGTTATCAAGATAGTAATATTTGGTTTCGAAGACACATTTACATCCAATTCTCTTTAATTATTTAGGGAATTACATAAGGTCACACGATTTATTTTGTGCCAAGGAATTTAACGCACATTTTATTGAATCTAAACATTTATCAAAATTAACATACTTGATGGCTTGATAATTTGAAACTAGATTATTATTACTGCCAATATTGTTTTCTATTTCATGCTGATATACCACATTGTAATCAGAAATACCTGATCTTCTATCCCTTTGTGATCTTCATAACACTATTTCTTGTGGTTTATCAACCATTTCTTCATTGTGAATTTGGGAAACCTTCTGTTGTTGTTCTACTTGAATATGTTGTGATTTAATTATTTTAGGAACAACACCATGTGAAGTTATAAAACAAGAAAATAGAAATTGAATTATAAATTCTCTAATTTCCACATTTTTTGGAACTTCACTCCCACTAGATTCACCATTCTCGAAAAATCTATCATTTCCAATTTCAACAATTCGGATGCTATGATTAGGATAATAATATATATATATATATATCCCAATGATTTAACTATATAACCAATGAAATATCCACTGATTATTTTTTCAGCTAGTTTTTTTATTATATGCCTTTATTTTTTTCTGACAGAACCATATATGTAGGTGTCTTATAATTGGTTTCCTACCGCTACCATGTTCAAAAAGTGTCTTTGGAACTGCTTTACTAGGTACTATATTCAATAATTACATAGAAATTTTTAGATCATACATCCAAAAAGATAAGGGTAAATAATAATTACTTAACATACTCCTAAACATATTCATTAATGGTATATTACACCTTTCTTCCATATCATTTTGTTTTGGTTAACCTATCATACTGTATTGTGAACATATACAATGAAATTCTTGAAACAATGAAATTATACATGGGTTATTTCCACTTTCATTAAATATTCCATAATATTGACTACCCCTATCAGACATTATGACCATTACCTTTCTGTATAATTTCCTCTCAACTCTATTTACATAAATTTCCAAGGAATTTATTTCTTAAGATTTCTCATGCAATAGATAGACATGTCCATAACTTGATAAATAATCAATAAAGGTTATAATGTATTTTTTTACTGAAATAATTGAAATCAAAAGGTCCACATATATCATTATGTATGATCTCAAGGAGTTTAGTGATTATTGAGGCACATTTCATTGTGTGTTTTGTATGTTTTCCTTTAATACAATCCACACAAAAAATTTAGGTAGGTAAAATCCAAATTTGGGAGGATTTCATACTTAATCAACCACTCTAATAATTATTTGTAAATATGACCAATAAAAGAATTCAATAAATAAGAAGGATATTAATTTACTAAAAAATATTTTAGTTCTATAATTATGATTCACTGTCATAAGGGTTTCAACACACATATTATCAAGATTAAGTTTATACAAACCACCATACTATAAAAAAGATCCAATCATGCATTTAAGCTTAAAAAACTGAAATATCCATTCCAAAAATTAGACATGTATCCAAAAGCATCATTTTTTTATAATAATCCAAATTCCTAGATTTACTAGTTACATAAAACGTTTAACATAATTCTAAATTATATCCATTATCAAGGATTAAATGGTAAGTCCCAACACATTAAATTGGAACATTCGCCACATTTCCCATGAAGATGAACTAATCAGTTGGGCTTGTGATTTGGGTTGAATGGAACCCTACATTATGATAGAATCAAGATTCATACAACTAGAATGAATCCACCATTTATTATGTGGAACTATAGATATGTTTCAATCATAACATGTACATGCATTTTTTTACTTTTCTTTTCAAACCAAGTCTTACGTTTCAGACAATCCTTTTGGAAATGTCCAAATTTCCCACAAAAATAGCATTTATCTTATATTTTCATATTCTATTTATTTCTACAAGACTCATTAACCTTTAATGGTCCCTTTCCATTTCCATGCTTCTTTATATTATTCGTTATTCCTCCTTGAGGATTCAAATAATTGACTAAGGGGATTCCTTGAACTTTTAAACATGTTTCCTATATAACTAGCATACTGTGAAATTAATTCACATTACATTTATGATACATGGTGTTGTAGTTCATTTGGAATGGTCCATACATAGACGGTAATGACTTTAGGACAAATTGTACAAGAAAACTTTCATCCACTTCCATTCCTAAAGTCTTAAGTATAGCTACAATATTTTTCATTTCAATGACATGCTCATGCATAGAATGAGAACAATCTAGCTTCATGGTGTTTAATGTAATCACTAATGTCCCGGTAAGATATTTTTTTATTACTTTCAGATCATCCACCCACAGATTTCATAAATTCATTAGAACATTTAGTTTTAGGGAGACTTGACTTGATGTAACTTTCAATTCTCATTGGCATGAACATCAATATTAATCTGTTATATTTTTTCTATGATGCATAATATACCCTATCATCATCACTAATGTCATCCATTGGAGTAGTAGGTTTCTCTAACTGGAGTTCTAAATAAAGATCCAGTACAAAAAGGCGGTATTGGATTTCGTCACTCCCATCAGAGAAATTTAATGCATTAATGATCAGAACAGTTGATGTCTGTGAGTGAAATGATGATGACGATCTAACTATAATTAATGCACACATAAAATTAATTATTTGAAAAAATATTAAGACATTGATTCAGAAAAATTATTTAACAAAAATGTGTATTAGTGTTTTACTTTGGGTGATATGCTAATACACAAATATAATTGATTCTAATTAAAATAACATTATTTGGAAATAATATACACATCAATTATAATTATTTATTATATTTATATATAAAAATTAATATTATAATATATATATATATATAACAATTATATTCATAAATTATAAGTATTTTTAAATTGCCTTTGTAAAATTAATAAATATCTTATAATAATGAATTTCAATTACTCATAAAATATCATAATTGTATCAAATTGTTTTAGCAATAACAATATATTATTATAACATAATTTTGAAACAATTTTAACGTTATGATTTGAACAATTTGGAGATTAAAAAATCTTATGGAATAATTTTCCAAATATAAAATGTCATAATAATAATATAGATATAAATACAAATAAATTTTAATAAACATTAATCTAGAGTTTTTTACTCTTTCTTTATTTTTTTCCATCGAATATGAAACTCTAATATTTATTTCATATAATGAAAAATCAATAGTATAATTTATTTTTATTTCATCATTTAACACATTCTAATGTCCAAAACTTAATTTAAAAAATACATACAACAATAATTAATACTTCCTCAATAAAATAATGATCATATTTATTTTAATTTTTTTGAGGTTTGAAAATACATGAAAAATAGGGGTTTAATTGTTTTCTATTACTAAATTTTAATGTGTAACATCGTAGTTTTAATTTCAAAACATTACATGAGAGTTGATGCATCAAATTAATTGTGGGTTAAAAACCGATAATTTTTTATTTCATCACTGTGAATTAAATAACTGAGCATTGAATTTTAAGGGTGTAATTACTACTTTTTTGATAATTATTTATGAAGACACATGAATAAAGTATAATTTAAAGGGGAACATGTGGCCGACCAAAAAAAAAGTTATATTTCATGCTTAAATTTGAAACAAAATTTAATAGAAAGTTTATTTATTTATATTTCATTGTGTAACATCCCATGATTTCATGGTACATTATCTCTTTAAAGTAATTCAATAACTTGTACTATACGTAACATTAAGATTGAGCGTACTACGACCTACCAAACAAGTCATTAAAAAAATATTATGAATAGTTTTAGCTATATTTTGAATTTTATATATTCCATATAATTTTAACTTAGGTATTATGTGTTTCTTAGACATATTAGGAGAACAAATTCAATTTTTCATAAAAAAATTTATTTTGCAAAAAAATGCAATTTTACCACCTTTTAACAGGGAACACTTTTTAAAACCCCTATATCACAATTTTAAATTTTCAATTTGGTAATGAAAAATTCATTTTTAGAATCAGGACATCAAAATTTACTTTTTATGAAATCTATTTATTTTTCTAAAAATATTAATTTTTTTTATGAATAGTGAGAAATATTGTATTTTAATTCCAAACTGCCTTTTAATATAATTTATTTATATTGTTATATTATCTTTTTAATTTTTTTTGAAGTGTAATTAGATTATATTTTACAATTTATTCCAATTTTGGATGTTGGAAATAATTTCACTTTAAAATTGAAAATAAAAAAGTGTCAATGTTTTGATAGTTAATATTTCTTAAAAACACACTTTTCGGTTTGACAAAGGGAATTAATGTTAAATTAATCTATCATACATATATGTTTTGAATTTGTTAAAATAAGAAAAAATTTGTAATTCAGAATATCAATTATATCTTAGGATAAATTTTTGGTATTTTTCTGAAAAACATCAATTCTTTATGAATAGTGAAACTACTAACTAGTTGTTAAAAATCTGATTTTATCATTTAAATGAAATTGTACCACTTCTTTGAAATGAATTTAGAAAATCTTATATACATGGTTGATATTAGTAAGTAAAATGTTGTTCAATAAGATGAAAATAATATTTGGTGAATTGTATCATTTGACTTTTATTTAACGCGGTGAAAGGAAGAAAAGGATAATTCAAGTTAAACAGATTATTCTAATAATAAATAATTAACTTAAAACTTGTTATAATTATATTGGATGAGTCATTAATGACCTTGGTCATATTTGGGTCGATTTTGGGACCCCATAGAGCCACATAGAAGTTATAATGACACATTATATTAATTAATTTTAAGTAAAAACAAAAATGACTTAAACAAATATCTTTTTATAAAAAAACTTTTTACATGGGGTTATATAAGTTATCTCCTCGAATATAAATATTTATTAGAATTATAGGAATATTTTCAATATCTTGGAAATTTTTTATAATTTTTGTGACATAAAATAAATATAATTATTTATGACAAAATAATGATGTAGTGTTTACCTCATTAATGAATTATTTAAATAAATAAGATTATAATGATTAAACAAATATCCAAAACCTATAAAATTATTATTTTATGATTTTATTTAGACCATGAGTCATTAGGTCTTCTATAATAATTAGTTTTTTATCTTTATAAACCGAAAAAATTATATAATAAATAATCTGGCAATACATACCTAAAGAGCCCCTTCTCACCCTTATAAAAAGCTTTCACCTCTAACCCATTTCTCACACCTATCAAGCCCCTTTTCTCCTCCAATGTCTCCCCAATGTATCTCTAAATATCCCTCCCTTATACCTAGAATCCTTTCCTTAGGTATATGGAACTTCAAGTAATCCTTTTGGTTAAAACCAAAATGAGTTACCCAATTTTAAGTTAAACTCTCCACTAAAGTTCTCTTCTTTTATTTTAATTCTCCAACCCCTAAACTACTTTTATTAATTTTTTTTTATAAAAACAGAAATATCCTCAATTTAATAGTTTGTTTTTTATACGGATTCTAGATACACATACACACACCTCCATAAAATGGGAAAATAACATACCATTACTGTGGACGGTGAAGTACTACCTCACGAAACGATGATTGTTCAAATATCTCCTACCACCTCTTATGGTATCCATTATGACGTAAATGTATTTATATGTGACATATATTATGTTTATTATTTCTATATTATTCTTTAATTATCATATAAAAACACCTTTAATATTTTCAATATGTGTGAAAATGATAATTTCATTTGAGGATGTGCGGACTACCGCCCCCTCAAGATGATACGATTCGTTCATGACATACATTGAAGGCATAAAGGATGGAGTTGATTAAATTATGTAACACATATATCATATGATATTATACTATAATTATAATATATCTATGTATAATTAAATTTTCATTTCATTAAATATGAAATAGAAAAGAAAGTAGTGTTCAGTCGTACGTGTGATATACCATCTCCATGAACAGTGTATTTCATTTCTTATATCCAAATATCATGAAATAATTACGTATATACCTATATATAGTGGATATATATGATATATATGATATTTTAATCATGAATATGATACTGGGGATAATATAATTTTGACCACATAGACAATTTGTAATTATAACAAGTTCATTTTTTGACTGAAGTTCCAAATATCGAAAAAACGACCATTATTAACTTAAATGATTACATAATGTTTATAACAAGGTAATAAGTGATATAAAAGGAATAATAAAAATGAAAAAGGTTCTTAATCAAGTATAAATTATTTTTTGTTTATTATTAAAGAGATTATATAATGAACTAGTGAAGTCGGACACAAGGTAAGGGGTTTCTTATCTCACTCTTAATTTCGTGAGATTTCCACTATTCGCCACTTATTTCATGCATGTGTTGTATTGTGTAATTCCATATGATATATATAATAATTATTCTCTTTATATTCATGGTATTATGTGATTAATTATTTTGTTGTTAACTTTTGTTTGTATGAATTGATTGATTACAACATTGTAAGGGTTTTTCATATCAATTTTTATTTCTGTGAGATTCATGATATATTAGCCACTATTTCCTTTTTTGTGGTGTATGTACTGCCCATTATTGTATTCATGGTGTAATATAAATTAATTAATGGGTATTTACATATTATTTTTCTGATCCTTCTTTCATGGGGTGTATGTTTCTTAAGTTCTTAAATCGGTAAAGGAATTTCAAATTTCAATTTCCACTCATTGGGATTTACGCAAACTTCAGTGGCTATTTTAATCCAGGATTATGTGTGGAATAACTATTTATTATTTATGTAGTAATTTACACTCACCTCTGTGTGGATATCCCTTTTATACACATAATCACTCCATTGATAATTTCTCAGGTTATTGATATGTACATGAGAAGAGTAATCTTAACTCAATTTCCATTATTTGAATTAAACATCCATGTTATTGGTGTTGTTTTTAAAAGAATATGTGTGAATTTCATCTGATTGATTTACACTGAACATACAATCATATTGATTTTAGTTATAACTTTCTCATATAATTTTTTCATTGATTTATCAAAAACCTAAGGATACAGTCTTTATAAGGGACTTTTTCTCAATTTACATTCCATTGAGACTTATTTGTTGATTGTGTGCCAATTTACTATTATTTTGTGTATATACTGTACATTTATAGTTTATATCATGAATAACATTATTCAAATTATATTATAATTTTTGTATTACCTCAATTATTTTTATTCAAGCATCTCTCTTTTGGTAATGAAATCTTACTTAAATATCAATTTAAATGTTTTAAAAAAGATTCTTCTAAATATTTCTCATTAATGTCCATGTTTTAAAAATTGTTTTAATGATTTATTTATATGGACATTAATGTTTTAAAATTTAAATTCCTATTAAATGTTTCAAAGTGGTATGGGACCCTATGATTCAAAAATCTATTTTAAAGAGACTCATGATAAATAGTGTGACTTTTAAATGTTTTCATGAAAAAGGGATATTTCCCTCAAAGGTTTTTACTAATCATTTTCAACTACATCAATATAATTTATGGTATATTATTCTTGATCGAGGTTTATTTATAATGATACAAAAAATTCATACTAGATTGAAGGTTTTGTGATATCTTTGAATGTGGATGTGTCATCTTTATACCATTCATGGTTTATGGATAACGTATTGACATTTTGTATGCTAGTTTTAATACGAATTTCTATCTTATGTTTTAACCTTTTCATTTGAGGAATGCATTAGACTTAGTAAGAGATTGGTGGAGCTCACACTAGCTCCTCGATGCATTGGTAGGTCTAATGAGAGAAACCAGTGTCTTGGAACAAGGCCTTTAAAAAATATTATTTGTAGTGTTAGCACAAGGCCTTGACTATGTGGATTTTGAATCTTGAATTTTTCATTCCATCATTATGAAAGTGGCTATTGATATTGCAGGTGATTCTTTGACTTGTAGAATATCCATGTGAATAATTAAATGGAATTATTTTATTTTATCTTTTCTACATTATACAGAGGTTCACGTTTAAAATTTTGTTGTTTTAGTCTCATATATTGGATTAAATGTTTATGCTTATTTACGAATGTTTCTTCTATATTGTTATCCTTACTGAGCATCAGATTTCACCCCTTTCAATGTTTTATTTTTCCCAGGATGTGAAAAGGTATTTTATGGTTGACCTATAGGGATATGAAAAGGATATAAGTGTGTTCTAAAGGGTTATTATGTTGTTGTAATTTGTCATTTTATAATATAATGTAACGTTCATGTATGTAATCTATTTTCGAAGACTTCTAAACTCATCGGTTCGTCATGAATTGATTCATTAAAATCATTATATAGTATTAAAATAATTCATCGACTCTGGGTAACTGGGGTTAGGGTGTTACAATTGGTATCAGAGTATGTTTAATACAATCCATGGAATCTAAATTTAGAAAAACACTTACTTTAAAACACTACCCTAAGATAGACATTGAGTATTAATATAGAAGAACATCCAAAAATTTTGGTAATGTAAACATTAAGTTGGTTTTCCATGAAATAAATCCTTGTATATATATGAGGAGGTAGAAGAGGCTCTGGAAAAGATGTACTATGGAGTGAAATATTGGAAAAGGAGTTTTAGGCTTCACCTGGGGTATCTTAGTACATGACAATGTGCCTGGAGACACTCTTGGTTACAACACTCCCAGGGGATATGCTTAGGATAATTCTTATTTTCATTAAAAACTAATTTGAAGGATTTTAATATAAGATGAGAACAAATAACCTTGGTTGATCCTAATGTATCCTAGATTGAAAACAAGGTGTCATGATATTCCCTTAATGAATTTATCACTCACACTATGCTCTCTTTCCATAGACAGTGGTTGGATTCCAAAGAAGTCATAGTAATATTAAATATGATGTAAAAGTTGGCCACTATGGTGGAAATGAGAAAATAAATGGAATGTTGATAGGTGTAAAAGATATTGTGTTCATGCCGAATTAGTTTTTCAAGAATATGATCTACAACATTTATATTAACCAACTTCGAGACTCAGAAAAGAAGATAGAGGTGGTGAAAGATAAGAGCTCTAGTAGTGAAGACCATGTATAAAAGAAAGCCCATTTTCTATCATATAGTAAATTTCGAAGGAAACACATAGGAATTTGTCTCAATGAAACAAATAAATGCTATATGTGTGGGAAAGGGAGACATAATGAAAAGAATTGTCAAGGAAAAATGAAGAGTTTTATGGAAGAAAATTAAAATGATCCTAAGAATCCATTTACAGTAATTTTCCGTAAATGTAAGTGACCTGGGCATTAATCGTGTCAATTCCCTATTCTATAGGATAACCTCTTGGTAAAGAAAGAAACTACGTGGATGTAAAAGGATGGTGAAATGTTTATATGTATTAGTGCTCTTTGTTGATGGGATTACATTGGAAGACATTTCACTTCTATGTGTAACCCTGTAGTTCGTTATGTGAAAATACTATTAGAGGAATAATTATATTTTATTTGTGGATAGAGTTCTAAATAAAAATTTGTGTTTATAAGATCCATGAATTTGAGACAATTAAAGGTTATTAAATATTTGGATAAAAATGCGAGGTACGAGATAACATTTATGGTTAAAATTTGTAATTGTTATTTTTGAGGAATTTATCTCAATTTTTAAAATATTATAAAAATATAAGGTTTTTTAGAAAATGAATATGCATAGACCTAGTGACAACCCATAGTGTCGGACAATGCTATGGGAATCGAACCCACAACCAAAGTGTGAATGGGATTTATCGCCTACCAACAGACTATGTAAAGTCCCTTGTTAGTACAACAAATTCTTTTTAGTTAAATTATTTTATGGATCAATAATCTATTGATTTTGGAAACTTATGATTTATCCTTATTATAGGAAAATTATTTGGAGATTATGTGATAAATGTTATTTTGGATGCTGTTCACTCTTTTGGTAACACTATATGCCTATGGAAAATAAAATAATATAGTATTTCATTTGAGGAGTAATAGTGGCTTTTTATCTATGTTTTTATTATGGATTTAATGTGATTTCTGTTATTTATATAAATAATTAAACTATCATAGAGAATATCTAATTAGGTTAATTACATTTTAGTATGTGACTTTAAGAGTAGTCAATGTTATTTAGATATACAATTTATCGTGGAAGACTATGTAAAAGAATTCTTCTGAGTTTTGGGTTTCAATATTAGTTTGGATTATTTTGAAATATTTTTTAGACAATTGTTTATTGAATGGTATTTATTGAATTTTGGGAATTATTGGTTTAGTTTTATAAATTATTATTTGTATATATTTCTCTAAATGATTATCCTTTTTAGGGATCATCTGATTATTTACTAACCATTTTGGTTTTGGTTAATCTTAAATAAAAAGAGAAATAGGTAGTTCATCCTTTTTGTATTATATGATTCAATATAAGTTGATTATAGCACTTCAGGTGTGACCAAGTCACCTTGAATACTCATTATTTGGAATGAAAGATGAGTTTGTGCTAAGAATTAGATAAAGGATAAAACTCTACGTGTAAAGTATATTTTTTTCTTTTATTATATGAATAAATTAAATATTAAACTTTATGGAAGGGATCTCAAAACAAAAATGTGTTATCCTAATGCTTTATGATTTGTGGAACTGATGATATTTTAAATCATCATGGTTTGATGGCTTTGAGGCCGTCAATTTTACAATTGTATATGATTGATGACCTCAATCACTCGCTATAAATAATTACGTTTTTCCTCCAATTATGTGTCCCTAATTTACACCAATGTTCTCCTAATCGAGATCAACATTTGGTGGTAAAATTTTCATTTTCTTTCCCTCTTAGTAAGACTAAATTTTATTAACCCAATTTTTGATGTGGTTTTTCAACAACGATTTTTTTTCTATTATTAAACTTTTATTTTCTAAGAACAATTTCAAATTGTTAGGATGCAATTTTTTTAAGGAGGGGAGAATTTAACACCCCCATATTTCATAGTATGTTATCTCATCAATGTAATTCATTAACTTGTACTATACACAACACTGATTTCGAGCGCACCATGACATACCAAACTAGTAATTCAAAATATGATTATAAATAGTATTAACTTGATTTTGAATTTTATATACTCCGTAAAATTTTAACTTATGTATTATGTGTTTCTTAGACATATTATAAGAACAAATTCAATTTTTCAATTAAAAAATGTATTTTTTAAAAAATTACAATTTTACCACCTACTAATAGAGAACCCTTTTTAAATCCAATATTTGACACTTTTATATATTCAATTTGAAAAAATAAAATTCTTCATTTGAATTAGAACATCAAAATTTAATTTGGATGAAATTTTGGAATTTTTCTAAAAATATTCATTTTTTATGAATACTGATAAATACTGTATTTTAATTCAAGAATACCATTTAATCTAATTTATTTATATGGTTAAATTAAATTTTTAATTGATTTTTAAGTTTAATTTGGTTATATTTTTACCATTAAATCCAATTTTTTCATTGTATATAATTTTATTTTAAAATTGAATATAAACAAGTGTCATTCTTTTGATAGTTAATATTTCTTTAAGACATTTTTTTTAAATGAGAATTAATTTTAAATAAATTAATCCAACTTATATTTTTTGTATTTGGTAAAATATATATCATTTTTTAATTTAGAATATCAAATATATCATAGGCTGAGTTTTTGGAATTTTTCTGGAAATCTTCAAATTTTGATGAATAGTGAAACCCCTGAGTTGTAGTTAAAAATATAAAATTTTCATTAAAATGATGTTTTACACTTCTATGAATTTAATTTTGAAAATACAGAATACATGGTTGTTATTATTACATAAAATTTTTTTCAATAAGATGAAAGTAATTTTTGGTGAATAGTAACTTTTGACTCTTATTTACCACGGTTATAGGTAAATAGGGTAATTCAAGGTAAAAAAATATTCTATTAATAAAATATTACCATAACACTAGTCCTAACCTTATTAAATGAGTCATGGTCGAACATGGGCATCGTGGGGTCGACATTGGGACCCCATGTGGCCACGTAAGAGTGATAATGACACATAATATTAATTAATTTTAAACAAAGTCAAAAATGACATAAACATATATCTTTTAGTAAATATATTTTTACATGGGGCTATATAATTTATCTCTTTGACTATAAATATTTATTATAAATATAAAAATATTTCATATATAATGGTATTTTTTTATAAATTTTTTGACATCAAATAAATAATATTATTTATGACTCAATAATGATGTTGTGTTACCTCATTAATGAATGATTTAAATAAATAAGAATAAAAAGATTTAAAAAATATCAAAAACCTATCCAATTCTTATTGGATGATTTTATTTAGAACATAATTCATCTTATCTTCAAATATAATTAGTTTTTTACTTTTAAAAACTGAAAGTAATTATATAATAAAATAATCGTTCCACACATTCCTAAAGACCGACTCCTTTCCCTTATAAAAAGCCCTCACCTCTAATCCATTACTCACACCAATAAAGCCCCTAGGATTATCCATCCTCTACCCAAATAAACGCTCAGTATCCCTCCCTTCCACTTAGAATCCTTAACATAGGCAGAAGGCACTTTGAAATATCCTTTTCATTCAAACCAAAGAGAGTTATCAAAATTTAAGGTAACGTCTTCCCTTAAGTTCTCTGCTTTTATTTTACTTATCCAACCCACTAAACTCTTTTTATTACTTTATTTTATATCAACACCAATATAATAAATATAATAGTTTGTTTATATGATATGTATTCAATCTAAACTAACACACACCTCCATCTAATGGAAAAAGAACATACTATTTATGTGGATGGTGATCTACAACCTCACGAAATGACGATTGTTCAATTATCTCCTACCGCCTCTTTTGGTGGCCATTATGATGGCACTATATTTATATACAATATATATTATGTTTATGTTTTCTCTATTCATCTATAATTTTCATTTAGAAACACCCCTTTATGCTTTCCAATATGTGTGAACACGATAATTTCATTTGAGGATGTGCGGACTACCGCCCCCTCAAGGTGATATGATTCGTTCATGACGTACATGGACTGTATAAAGGATGGAGTTAATTAAATTATGTAACAAATATATCATATTATATTATAAATTAATTATAATATATCTATAAATAATTATGTTTTCATTTCATTAAATATGAAATATAAATGAAATGAGTGTTAATGCGTACGTACGACTAACCATCTCCATGAATGGTCTATTTCATTTCATATATCCAAATATGATGAAATGATTATATGTACATATATACTGTATATATATGATATATATCATATTTAAATCATGAATATTATACTAGAGATAATAGCCTTTTGACCACATGGACAATTTGTAGTTATAACTAGTTCATTTTTTACTCAAGTACCAAATATCGACAAAACTACCATTATTAACTTAAATTTTTACATAATGTTTATAACAAGGTAATAAGTGATATAAAATTAATTATAAACTATAAAATGGTTTTTAAGAAAGTATAAAATTACTTTAGTTTTTTATTTAGGAGATTAAAGAATGAACTAGTCACGTGGGACATGAGGGAACAGGTTTCTTATCTCACTCTAAATTTCGTGAGATTTCCCTTGTTCACCACTTATTTATTTCATGTGTGTTATTTTGTGCTACCGTTTGATATATATATTATCATGATTATATTTATATTCATTGTATTTTGTGATTTATTTGGTTGTTATTAACATTTTTTCTTACGACTCGATCGATTACAATGTGTTAATGGTTTTTCATCTCACTTTTTATTCCCATGACATTAATGCTCTATTAGCCATTATTTCGTTTTCTGTGGTGTATGTAATGCCCATGATTTTATTCTTGGTGTTATATACTTTTATTTATGGGTATATACATCTTCATGGTATGATCATTCTATAAAAGGTTGTATGTTTCGTATTTTACCAAATCGGTAAAGGAATTTCACATTTCAATTTACACTCAATGGGAATTACGCATAATTCATTGACTATTTTACTCCAAGATTAAGTGTGGAATCACTATTTATTATTTATGTAGTAATTTCCACTCATAGTTGTGTGTATATACTTTTGATACACAGAATCACTCCACTGAAAATTTCTCAAGTTAATGATTTGTACATGATTAGAGTAATCTATACTCAATTTCCATTAAATGAGTTAAACCTCCAAGTCATTGGTGTTGTTTTTACAAGAATATGTGTAAATGTCTTATGATTTATTTACACTGAATATACAATCCTATTGAGTGTATTTATACTTTTCACACATAATTATGTCATTTATTTATCCTTAACCTAAGGATACAGTCTTTAAAAGGGACTTTATCTCAATTTACATTCCATTGAGACTTCTTTGTTTATTATGGGCCAATTCATATTTATTTTGTGTATATACTGTACTTTGACATTTTATATCATAAATACCTTTATTCTCATGACATTATTATGTTTTTATTACATCAATATTTGTAATCAAACATATCTCATTTGGTTAGGAAACCAACATAAAATATCATTTTAAATGTTTTAAAAATGTATTCTTCTAAATCATTATCATTAATGTCCATGTATGAAAAATGGTTTAATTATATGTATATTATTGTTTTCAAATTTAAATTCCTTTTAAATGTTTAAATGTGGTATTGTATACTTTTATTAAAAAATTATTTTAAATATCATCTTTTTAAATAGTGATAGTTTTAAATGTTTTCATGAAAAAGGGTTATTTCACTCAAAGATTTTTACTGATCATTTTCAAATAAGTCAACATCCATAGGTGATATAAATCACGATCGAGGTTCGTTTATTATGATATAATTCTTTCATAATTTATTAATGGTATTTTGATATGTTTGACTATGGATGTGTTATTTTTATACCATTCATGGTTTATTGATAATATATTGACATTTCGTATGCTAATTTTAATACAAATGTTTATGTTATGTTTAAACCATTCAATATGAGGGATATATTGGACTTATTAAGTGACAGGTGGATCAATCTATAGCCCCTCAATGTATCGTTAGGTCTCATAAGACAAACTAGTGTTTTCAATCAAGCCCTTGAAAAAATATTATTTGTAGTCTTGGCACAATGCCTTGACAGTGTGGTTATGAAGTCTGGAATTATGCATTCTGACATTATGAAAGTGGCTATTTATATTGCATGAGATTAGTTGAAAAGTAGAATATCCATGTGAATTATTAAATGAAAATGTTTGATTTCATCTTTTACTATATTATGTTAAGGTTCATGTTTAAAAGACTTTTGTTTTATTCTTATACATTGCCTTAAATATTTATTCTTATTTATGAAAGATTTCGCTATATTGTTACCCTTAATGAACATCTGTGCTCACCCCTTTCTATGTTTTATTTTTCCAAGGATGTGAAAAAGTATTTTATGGTTGACCCGCAGGGATAGTCTAAGGATATTAGTATGTTCAAAACGGGAAAAAATGTTGTTGTTTTTTGTTATTTAATAATGTAATGTAACGTTCATGTATATAATCTATTTTCCAAGACAGATAAAAAGATCGATCCTTCAGGACATGATTCCTTGTAATAATTCCAATGTATTAAAATAATGCACCAACTCCGGGTAACTGAGTTCAAGGCGTTACATATTGATTCTTCATAATAAAAAGATATAATATTCCATTATATTATCAAATAAAAATAATAATTAAATAAGTAGATTTTGAAATCTTAAATCATCAAAGAGACTACACATATTTTAAAATCTGAAATCATAAAAAAGGAAGTGAATTTATATTCAAGAAAAACAACACATCATATTGAGACATTCAATATATATATCCACATACTATCTTAATTATTGTTAATGGACATTAAAATATAATAAAAAACCAAGAAAAAACATTTATTGAATAAAGACATCCGGTTTTTTAAAGTGTGTAAATTAACGCAACTTAAGAATGTACAAATTTTTGAAGAAACATAGATTTCATAACTGATCTTATGTCAAAACATGTAAATTATCTTCATTTATTCTATGATATTTGAAATCTATGATTATCAAAAAGATAAATAAAATTCAAAAGAAGATAAGATATAAATTTATCTATTGGATCTTTTTTGTTTGAATATCGGTGATTTTCTTCCATATAAAATGATTTCTATCCTCTCCCTCCATTCCCTTCTATAGAAAAATTTATGGAACATACCAGAATTTATTTGATACTTAATTGGCAAGGACATCACCCTTTAAATATGGATAAAATGGTATATAAAAGTGATTATTTAATTAAATGTCAATGTTCATCAATTTGACAATTATATCCCTCATTATCCCATTATAATAATATTATGAAAATTAAACGTGAGTTATTCAACCATATAGTAAAAGGAAGAAATTAATTAAATTGATACTGAGGGAAATTTAAACATTGGTGCAATAAAATTGAAATAAATTAAATACAACCATAAATATCATCACTAAAATAAATAAAGAGGTTGGGAAGAAAAATCAGCAACAAAAATAGATACATATTGTTCATTGAAGATTATATTTTATGGAATAGTCAAATCAATATGCTTTGGACACCTGCCAATGAAGTAACAACATAGAGGAAATCCATTGTTGAAGAATATTGTAGAACATATTTTCAGTTCAGATATGGTATTCCAACAACTTAATTTGAGTTTGGTATCCCATATCATTGCACATCATAAGCCCTGATTAGAATTGAGACCATCATGGTGTTTGAAACTTGAAATAAAACCTCATATCCCATCTCGATCTCATGATTCCTTAATCAGCTTTACCCTCATCCTATGCTACGTTGTAAAATATCATATTACCCAGCCTCTAGAAGAGAGACACCTTGATGCTTCTCCTTCACTCGACCTATCCAGCACTAGAAGATCCCTTACACATGCGATTTACCTCAAAAGAACCTCCAAAATGCTGATTCCTTTATTTTACTTATATTTTTCTTCTTTTTAAATATTTTATCATTTTTATCTTTTATTTAATTCTTTTAATAAAAATTTATTCATGTTTTGTTTTTTTATTATTATTCACACTATTTCTAAAAATAAAAAATTATTTTAAAATAATTAGGATAATATATAAAATAATTTTAATTAATATATATTAATTATATATAGATTATATGTATAATAATATATAATATTTGCTAAAATTTTATTATTATAATTTTCATTGAAATTGAATTCATATTTTGTATTTAAATTTCATAAATAATTTACATAATTTAAAAATTCAAAGTTATAATTCTTATAAAATACATGTTAAGTAATCCTTATCATTGAAAATTCTTACATATTTTTATTTTATGTAATTATTCATAATTTCTAAATTATTTTACTTTTGTTTCAATTAATAATTATTTTAATTTATTTATTTAAATAATGTGTTGTAATCAAAATATTATTTCATACTAATAATTTACATTTTAATTAAACATAACATATCATATAATTTAACTTTTTGAGTAATTCTATTAACTAGAAAAAAACAATATTTTATAAACTAATATTATAACTTATTTTTTATTTATTAATTTAATTAATTAATAATATATTATTCATTTCGTATTATATTTATGTTGAATTAATGTTTAAATAAAAATACTAATAATAAAATAATTCTTTTATTAAAACAAAGGACGTCACATTCTTCCCCCATAAACATATTATATCCTTACAAATAACTCACTCGCCTTAAGAAAATTATGAATATCCTTTTTTAGAATTAAATAATTTATAAGGGGTCATAATTGGCTTATTAAAATTCAATAGCGCAATTTATGTTTTCTCAAAAGACATTTTATATTCTCCATATATTTCAGGATCGTTCATCTGATACCAATGATAAGGCCCATAACACATGTTTCTGGATTCACTGCTTAAATTCTGTGGAATTTTTTATATAGATATCCGAAACAATACACAAAACTTCGTACAATAAAGGACATTTTCTTGACTAGTTTCTAGAAAAATAGACTACATATTACAATTTATCAGAGCTAAGATAAAATAAAACAATATTCATGCTTCTCTTCTACACATTATAATTCAAAAAGCGAAGAATTCCAAATTAATACTTCTAAGATACATGTGAAGAACATATAAATCATTGAATGAGCATTTAACTTCCTAGAAAGCTGTTTTAAAATATTTAAAATACCAAGTATAATAACATCCTGTAAAAATACATTAATTAAAATATAAATATTTGATATATATATATAATATTTCCAAACATACTTATTTTGAGAATTCATTTTAAACAAAAAGTTGATTGAAAACATTTGGATTTAAAATTCGATAATATTTTTAAAATAATTCTTATAGATCATTATGATACTAGTCAGATCCTATGAAACCCCATTTTTTAACGAGAAATATCACTACTTGAACAACAATCCATTAGGTCATGTGTTCACTCCTGATTCCTCATTCTCCCACATAATATCTAAGTGTCAGCTGAACATTTATGATTTTTTAAAGATCTTATTTTCTCAATATTAATCAATTAAAACCTTTCAAAACTAACATGAAACTTTTTAATAAAATAATTTAATTTAATTTCATCAAAATATGGTAAATCACTATTTCAAAAAAAATTAGCATAAATCAATATTATAGAAAATGAATTACATGGATTAGTAGTTTAAACATTACATTAAACTAACTCTTAACTGTATTGAAAATTACAAAATTTCTTTAAAATACCTTGTCAAATAGTTAATTATTTATCAATTAATTCATTCAAAGTGCATGTACATAAAAATATCATGTCAATTAAACCGGTACAATCATGAAATGTCATGATTTTTATGAATAAAGGACATTTACTTTTATAAAAACCATTATTGTTCAAGATATTTGCATAAAATGATAATCCATAAAAAGATTTTGTAGATAGAAAATAAAATTAGAACTTATTTATGTTCTAAATTCATAAATAAATAAATTAGATTTAATTATAATAACTCTGGAAACATTTTCATTATATAGTATTTTCAGAACTGTAATATTTCAAACTCAAACCCCTAAAATGATTCCTTTGAGAAAAAATATAATATAAATATATAAGGATTTAAATTTTTTAGAATGTAAATAAAATGAAAACAAATAAACTATACTAAAAATTTAAATGTAAATATTTCTATTTCAAATAAACATTCAATGAATAGAAATATTTACATAGTATGATTGTGAACTATTTAAATATTTTAAAATAAATATTTATCCCTTGCTAAAATAAAAGTATGTAATTATGAAAACATTGATAAGAAATCACTTATCAATGTAATTTATATATATATATATATACAAATAGAAATAATTTGTGAAAATAATAATTTCACTTAAATAAATTAAATAATAATAATAATACCTTATTAAAATAATTTTTAATAGAATTAAAATTTTTTCATGAATATTTATACTTCAAATGATAAAAAAAAATCTAATATTCCTTAATTAATATGCATATTACTCTTTTGAAATATTATTCTTATTTTTTACAATGATCTTTCTAGAAGTCTCTTATGCTCTGTTTTTCATATTTTTAGAAGTGTAATGAAAGTCTATGGCCCTCTACCATACTCATCATAGAATCAAAAAACATCCTTACTAAGTGAAATTCTAGGCTATCAATTTGTATACATATATATACACTCATAGAAATAATAATAAAGGATAGTGCCGATATTTTCAAATAATTTGATGCTGAAGAAGATGAGACCGTGTTTCTAAAATATCAACCATCATATAAAAGAATTAATTTTCAAAGGCCAAAACCAAAACGAAAATTAATTACATACTGGTTATAGTCCACATTTCAATTTATAATAAACATAAAAAATGAATGAAACATAATAATAATCAAATAAATAATAATCTATGCTACCAATGACAAATTAATTATTGTTGAAGGAAGAATAAAATTAAATATACAATAAGAGAAATTTAGAAATTGATACAATAGAAATTAAATAAATTAAATAAATCATTTAATATAATCAATGAATTAAAAAAGTGAGATTTTGAATAAGAATCAACAACCAAAATTTATACAAATTTCTTTATTAAGATGAAATTTCATGGAGAGTTGAATCATATTTTATCAGATGCCTACCATTCAAGGAAAAAATCTGACAAATGACATTGGGGAAGAACATACTCGAACCCAATTGATGTTCAAATTTTGTTTCATAACCCCTTGATCTGAGTTTTGTATCCCAAATCTATGTCCACCCCAAGCCCTGACATATATTCGAAACAATCTCGGCGCTTGGAACTCGAAATCTAACCTTATATCCTAGCTCGATCTCATGAATCCTTACTTGGATTCGCCATTAGCCTATGTTGTGTTATAAGGACTTCTACTGTTCGACCTTTGGAAGTGAGACCCATCGATGCAACTCGCGCCCTTGACCCATCCAGTGCTCGAAACTCCCTCACATACTAGATTTCCATTAAATGATCCCCTAAAACGTCAATCCATTTGTTCAAATTATCATTTTTTCATTTTTTTTATGTTTTATTATATTTATTATTAAATTTAATTCCTTTAATATAATTTTATTCAATTTTTTGTTTTTGTATTTTTATTCACATATTTTATGAAAATAATATATTTTTTAAAAATAATTATGATAATATATATAATAATTGCAATGCATATATATTATTAATTATATTATTATATTTATAATATTTTATCATTTTTTATAAATGAATATTATTATTATTACCATTTTAAATGAATTCATATTGTGGTTTTTTTCATATTATAATTTATTTATTTGAATTTAAGTATTTTGAAGTTCAATGAATATAATCTATGTATTAAATAATTCTAATCGTTAACAATAATTTCATAATTTTTTATATATAATTATTTATAATATCCAAATTATTTTACTTAAGAGTTAATAAAAATTCATTTAATTTATTTATGAAAACAAATGTTTTATAATAAAAATATTATTTAATATTTATTATTTAATAATTAATGAAACATAACATATCAGAGATGTAAAATAGTCATGTAATTTGATTAAAAATAAAAAACATATTTACTACATTATTATAATATCTTATTTATGTTTTATTTTTTTCTTAATTAATAATTTAATTTTTGATTACAATTTTTTAAATTAAATTAATGCTTAAATAAAAATACTAGTACTAAAATATATTTTTTTAATAAAACACCGGATGATACAAGGAAGACATTTTGAATATATCTTTTTTGATAATGTATGAAAATTAGGAGTTTATAGTAATGACATATGGAATGACTAATTCACCCTCAGTTTTTATGGAACATATGAATAAAATATTCATGTAATATATTGATTATGGAAATATGGAATTCATTGATAGTATTATATTATATTATAAAACCAATTAATATAATGACATTAACTTTCATATCATTCATGAGACTCACAAGAGGAAAGAGTTATATGGTAAATTATCATTGTGTCAGTTCAGGCTTTAGGAAATTACTTTTCTTGTCTTTATTGTCTCTATGGATGATATCTATGTTGATCCTAGCAAGATAAAGGTTTTCCAATAATGTCTTACAGCAACGAACAAAAATGAGGTACATATTTTTATTGGTTTAGTTGGTAACTATCATTGCTTTTTTCAAAATATTTCTTCATTGGATAACATGAAAACCAAGAACAAACATAAAGGGGTTAAGTTGAAATGGAAAAGGAATATATATAATGTATTCAATAATGGAAGATAAGTTTAGTCAGTGATTCAATGTTTACTCTACCATTAAGAAATGATGGGTTTGTGATATACAATGATCCAACAAATAATTCAATGTGTATAGTTTTAATGAAATGTGATAATGTGATTTTATATGCATCAAGGTTGTTGTAGATTGATGAACAAAATTATCCAGCTCCCGATCTTGAGTTATCAATTGTAATATTTTCCATGAGGACATGGAAACACTATCTATATGGTGAACTATTTGAGATATATACTATTATTAGAGTTTTAAATACATATTTACACAGAATGAACTTAACAATAGAAATGATGATGACACAAGTTACTCAACGATTATGATATCTCAATACTATACCAACGAAGAAAATAAAATATGGCAGTTGAGGAATTGAGAAGAAAATAACACATATTTATAACCATGATAATGATTTATAGAGATAAAATGTTCATGGATTTATTAAATATGGATTTAGGAATTTATATGGAAGTGGAAACATCTCGCATTTTTTAAACGAATGAAAAACACTCTTTTCTGGATATGATAAAAAAGATCTCAATTTTATGATGACAAATCTAAAAAGAAAATTAATTCCATTAAGGATTGAAAATTGTAATAAATATTGTATAATGATGGAATTATGGTATTGGGATAGAGGTTATGTGTTTCCTCAACACCTAAGCTAGAAACAGAACTATTTGATGATTCTCATAGCTCAAATTTCTCAACATACCCAGGTATCACCATGATGTATATATATTTAAAGGAATAATTTATACAGGATAATTTGATGTCGAAAATTGCTGACAATATGTCAATATGAGTTGATTTCTTACAAGTTAAACTTGATTCTAAGAGACTTAATCTTATAATAGTCACAAAACCTTTATCTATTCCTATACAGAAGTGAGATGAAATTGTAATGGACATTGTCACAACACTACTATGTAACCCTTTAAAGAATGATGCGATGTGGGTTATTATTGATCATCTTATAAAATCAGCACATTTTATTTATATAAAAGAACATTAATATCATGTTATCCAAACATGAGTCTATATTAATGGATCATAATACGTCATGATGCAATTCTAATTATTTTTTAATTGACATACCATTTTACATCAGAATACTAGGAACATACTTCAATAGGCTCTGAGTACTAAGCATCAATTGAGAACCACCTACAATCCTCAATCTGAAAGATAATATGAAATGACTATTCAAACATTTGAAGACATCATGAAATATTGATCAATTGACTTTTGAGGTTTATTGAATTAGTATTCAACGTTGGTAAATTTTTTCTAAAATAATAGTTTCCTTTAAATTATTCAAATGGATCCATATGATGATTTATAGGTAAAGAGATCACACAAAAAAATATTGGGATTATATTGGTTAAAAGAAAACCAATAGCTCCAAATCATATAGTATAAACAATGACAATTAAAAAGACTATTTAGTCTCATATTAAAGAATATTAATGTTGGAAAATTGTTATTTGGGCAACCAAAGAAAATGATATAGAATTCCATTTGGGAGATCATGTATTTCAGAATGAATCACTATATAAGGGTGTTATATGGTTTAGTAAGAAAGAGAAACTAAGCCCCTTGTACATTGGAACATTTGAAATTCTGGAATGAATTAGAGTTATATCTTATCGATTATAAATGACACAAAGTCTATCTATATTTCATTATGTATTCCACATTAAATAATAAATGAAGTACATTCCATAACCAACACATGTTCTAACATGTGATGATATAAAATTGGAACCTAATTTTCACTACTATGATGATCATATTGAGATTCTTGATACTAGAGATAAATTATTTAGAAGTTAAACAACATGGTTGGTAAAGGTTCTTTAGAGAAACCATTAACATATAAGATGTAATGTGGGAACATAATGATATTATGAAGAGATTCCAACCTCATATTTTTAGAAGGTAATATTTATGAAAAATTTTGACAATGAAATATTCAATGTTGGGAATAATATGACACCCCATGATGGTATGAAATATATATTCTTAAATTAATTCAATTTATTCAATAGCTTACATTCAATGAAACACCATGCTTAAATAAACTATTTTATACTATTAAATATTACCATGGCCATTAGAATAGTAATGTAAACATTTGGAATAATTAACTAGTCATTAGAATAATAACTTCAAATATGAAATTATAAATCAAAATTTGGTATCTCATATATAAAAATATATCATATATTTATATCATGGAAAACGTAAATAAATGTTTCCTCAATGGTGGAACTCAGTGGTATCTACCCTAGTGGGTCTCAATTAGATGTCTTTTTTATGACTCATCAATTTCATCCCCCAATAGTTTTTTTCCTTCTTTTTATGTAATATATCCTCATTTCCTATTTTATTTGAGGATTTGGCCTAATGTTTATGTTAAAAAAATTAAAATTATAAATTAAGGGTTTGAATTTTACTGAAATGTAAATGCTTATTTATAATTTTGTAATTAATTTATTGATTTAAAATAAATTATATTTTCAAAAAAATTGTCCATAAATTAATATTTTGGTCTCTTATAATTATAATATAATTTTATGATACATTAATTAATTTTTCAATGTTTCATGAAATAAGTTATAATTTTAAAAACAATATTTTTTAAGAAATGGTTATTTTAATTATATAATAACTTTCTCATATTTAGAAGAATAATTTTATAAAATGGTCTCCATTTTTGAAATCTAAAAATAAAAAAATTATAAGGTTAATGTTTTGGTTTTTTTATGAAATTGATGAATATTTGGTGAACAGTGAAAAACTATAATATCTGTACTTAAACTTTTAAGCTAAATAACTGAATTTTTTATTAATGGATGATGTAATAATCCATTATTTTGAAATAAAAAGAAAAATTTTATTTAATTAGTCAAAATAATAAATACTATTTATAGTCTTGATCCAAAATAATAATAAAATGTATAAAATAAATAAACACCCCTCTCCTCCAACTATAAATAGCACCCCTCACCACCCCTTCTCCAAACACCATAATTGAATGTGAGATTCACTAAATTCTAACAAAAATTCCTTACCAAGCCTCTTCTATACATCCCAGACTTTTTGGTATTAAAAAAATTCAAAATCTATGTGTCTTAAAGAGTTTCCCAAGGAGATGATAATCAAGATGTAAAATTCTCATTCTTTCTTTTTTAATTTATTTTCACTTATTATCCTATACTAAAATCCCCTATCCAAAGTGGAATTATATCTTCATTATGATATATATATATACTTATATTTTATATTTTTAATAAAATATCCATCGAAAAATCTCTTCTCCTCTTCTTTTAATTATAATAATGAAAACATGATTTATGAGATGTTGATTCACAGCCTTCAATGGTGAAAAGTATTCATTTTTCATTACCCCCTTCAAGGATAGTCATAAACCCATTATTATGTTCAAATAAAATTATAATAAATGTATAAAACATATTAGATGTTCTAGAACAAGTATATATAAATATATAATATTAAATAAAATTATAATAGTTCTTCATGGTCGTAAGTACCACCAAAATAAACTAATCATTTTTCAATAATGAATTTCCTAATGAATCATCCTCATTGAAAAAATATTATATATGGGTCAATTTGAAATTATAGAGGTATATTAATACCATTTCATTACACTACTAGTGATTTATTACAATTTTACATGAATATCCATAATTATACAGAAGCGGACCAATCATGAATCTATGAAAAAAATGATCCTAGGACAATGAAATTAAACATTATAACACATTTAATGTCCATAATTAAAAATTCAAAAAATTATAATATATCCATCATATTATTATTATATTATTATTTTAGAAGTTATTTAATCTAATTTGATTATCTAAGACATTATGTATATGTGAAGAAAACTTTTGGTCATATTGTATGGGGTTCCTCATCTCACTTTTATATCATCAAGATATACCTAATTAAAAACTATTTTCATATTTTTTGTTTATGTATACTTCACTTTTTTAAATCATACCTTTAATCTATTTATATTTATTTTGACAAATGTTTCATTTAATTACTTCTTATTTTATAGGGAATATGATTTTATTTATTACTAGTGGTAAGGGATTTTCATCACACATTAGTTTTTATGGGACATATTCCATATTAATCAATTATTACATTTCTATAATTACCCTTTAATTTGTGATGAAAATTAATTAAAGATCTAATTAAATATCTATATTTATTTTTTCACATATATGATTATTTTCAAAGACATATACCAATTTTTTATATGATGTTTACATTAAATGTTATTTGATTAACTATGGGAGTAATGTAAAACTCGTAAATTTTACACAATATAGATATTTGTTTATAAAGAATATTGATTTATGAATTAAATCAATCATTTCATCATTTGATGAATACTTTGGACATGTAAATGTGCATGGAGCTAGTTAAGATATCCCCTCGATGCATCAGTAGTCTCATGAGATGATAATGATGGACATATTAAATGGTTCTTTAACCATAATAATTAAAATTTATTATGAATGTTAATGATGGTAAATATACCATGATTCTTGAGATCATGGAATCCTTGATATTAATAATTTCATTAATTGTAATTTTTTTCATTATTATCCATTTTGTTTTCACTTTGATGTTACTCGTAGATTCAGGCTGTTCTCAAGTTACTGATCAAATAGGATTTATTTCTAATCGCTTAAATTTCTATATTGATATTGACTTATCCTCTTGATATTGAAATGTTTTTGATTTAATGTCATGTATTTCATTTATATGTACCTTTACATATTTATTAATTTACATTTTTGTATTGATTTATGAAGGACACCATTGAAATTAACCATTACTAAGCATTTTATCTCACCCATCTATCTGTTTTATTTTTCCTATGTTATGAATATGAAATTATTGAATATGTTAAAGTATGAAATTGCATTCCTTTTATGTTATATATTTTATTACCTACGTAATAAGGGTACCACGTATGTATATAGTTCTTCAAATCTATTAAACTGGTAGATCCTTTGGGATTTGAATCTTGAATATTTTCTAGTTTTACAAGGAACATATTTGAATCATCGATTCTATAATCTAGTTCATCACAAAATGTATGAATTTTATTTTGATATAATAAACTAAAAAACTCAAAAAAAAATCCAATTTGAATTCATCTGATTTAGTGAAAAAATAAATCATGGTAATAGATGAAATAAATATAATCCTGATATGGTAATTGTCATGACCCGCCTTCACCAAGATTAGGGAATGAACAATAAACTGACGGGCCCTTCCTTCCTTATATTAAAGGAGGGATAATAACCCCTCAGTCCCTCATTCAATAGGTCTCGAAGTGGAAACTAGAACCAATGGTGAAGAATCACACATAATATAAAAGGAATTACCCTTTTTAGTAGGATCAGGAGAAACAATGGTAAAAACCCAAAAAACTTCAAAGATGAAGGTATATGTAAATCCAAAACCCATTCCAATATGCATGTTTCAAAGATAATTCAATAAATGTACAAGAAAATTTCTAAAGGGAATGTACTAAAAGAAAGAAAATAGCAAAAAAATAAATTTCTAGACGTCCAAGCTAGTATATTCTTTCATGGTCCTTGAAGTCCTCATGGAAACTATAATGAAGTTTTATATATGTAGGCTGAGTATACACGAATAATAATTAAGGAAAATAAAAATATCTCATGCAAAAGTGGGGCGGAATTCAAATTCCCTGTGAGAAAAGTATATTAACAAATCACCTATCAAGGAAACTATCCACCCAACCTCACAAAGGCACACTCCCCAAATAACGCAATTCATGTTAAATAATAGTAATAACACCTTGATGTTTGGATACCCCATACCACATTCCCAATATTTATTAAAGACATCATAAATGTAAGACTTCCCCCGCCATTCTCACTGCAGTCCCATTGCCATTACCCACCTGCACACACTTGGGCTACAACAACCTCTTTTCCCTACTCATAGAAACCAGGGCCACAATAATCGCTACCATGACTAAAGACACATGGGCCAGAAAAAACTACAGCCATTCCCAATGACACCTGGGCCTCATCCCGAAGATTCCTGGGAATCAAACTCATCCCGCACACACCTGGACTAACCACCACAACGTATATTTCCTATAGAATCATTGGCTGTAATGGACCTCATTTAATCACAACATGTCTGATGAGTCTTGCGCTACTCGGGAGAGGGAACAGAAAGGATCTAAAACCCATCCACCTAATAGAATGTTTGAAAAACCACCCTCCACAATGAAATGGGGGGGGGGGTTTGGAACGATATGCTAAACTTGGTTGGGGTGTGAATAAGAAACACAAAAAAAATTACACATAGGTTGGAAAGCACTCAACCCACTCTAAGGGTTTAGAAACCGGCCTATAAACAAACACCCTCATTATTATTCAATCATATAGAATAAAAATAACCCCAACCAAGAACAACTCATTCATGGAAAACAATTCCATATTGATCCCATTCTTGTTATCATATTAAAGTAAATCATTTTAATTAAATATTCAGAACCAGGTAACTAATGGTAATAGCCACATTAAAATAATGGAATAAAAACCAAGAAGTAATTTAAGCATTCACTCCCGATTCTATTGTAATGTCAAAACAACAAAAAGGATCCATGAGATCCCTTGATGTACTAGAACCAATCCAAGCCTAATTAGATTGTCCCACATGGCCTACGGTCTACAATCAATATCTCAACAACATGGGATTCCTTCCCCATCCACGTCACCCCACAAGGTTTCAAACAAAACAACCATACAAAACACCAGAACAGAATAAGTGTGTTTTTAAATTTAAACACACCATTCATTATGTTTCATCTATCCTTTTCGATAATCGTTGTGATCCCACCAGGATTGTTGTTCATTGGTCACCTTTTTAATCAATTGAGTTTACGTGGTCAACCAGTTTCCATGTTACAAACATTCAATCATAGGATTATCTAAAAAAATAGGTTCATTTGTGAGAAAGGAAGGACCACCAACGAGCAAGATTTTTAGTGAACACAAGCCCATACAATTCACATCAAATAAAGCAAAAGAAAATAATATAGAATAATCATCATCAAACTGAACCCTTCATTCTTTAAAAACAATTTATCATATTCATTAAGGTTTTTTTCATTCATCTATGATGAAACAATATTGTACACTCACTTCATAATACCCAGAAAAGAGAGACGAAGGAAAATAACCCTACATTGATTATCAACGACTGGAGTTTTATTCCTCGCACCAAGAACTGGGGATGCACAACTTCCAGGGGAAGAACTCCAACAACTCCAAGAGTGAGTAGGAAAGGCTCCAGTCATGGCGTACAACTAGCACGGGGAAGAGGGACTCCAAATTCTCTAACAAAATAAAAAGAAACCAACCTAGAAAGAGAAATAAACTCCATGTGATTAAAGGAGATATTCTATAGTTTAGTGATATGAAACCTTGAATGAATTTAAATATTAATCATGGTTTCTCCATGTGTTTGGGCAATTACACATGATAGAATTAATTTCTATTTAATAATTCTCATCAGACAGATGGTGATAAGTGCTATGAGTTAAAGGGATTCGAGAAAATGTGTAATAGGGGGAGAAACTGGAAATTCCCAACATTGTGCAAAACCAACAAAAGAATCCACATGTTTTGGTAACCCCAATGGTCGCCTGATTAATATGGGTTTAAAACAATTTTTACTTCCATTAAAATGTTCTTAAACATATTTAAAGAGGTATTAAAACATAATGGAGTCATTACATTGAAAACTATGGAAAGAAACTGCATCACCCTCACCCATGTATCATCGATCCTGGGACCAACACATTGGTGAGATGGATCAGTGACACATTAATACATGACACACCGATCGGGAACACTAATCACTGACACACCAATCATGACAAACCGATCGTGACACACCGATCGGTGACACACAGATTCGTGACATGCTATCAGGGATACACTGATTAGGGAACACCCATGGATACCCACTGATTAGGAAATACCAATCGGTGACACACTTACCAGGACACGCCGATAGGTGACCCCACAATGATACACTTCCACCGACACTAATGCCCTCCTCACTCAAACATGGCGTCCACACCACCACAAGTACCATATTTTGACAAATAATTGAACCATGAGGTTCTGGGCCATTACATCACATTCCCCTCATAATATTCTCATCCTCGAGAATCTAAACCAATCCCGAAGAAAATACAGTTGTCCGATGAACAACCTCACAAGATACCTCTTAGTATTAAGCCTCCTTGACATATAGGAACACTTATCCCACATACTGATAAGCTGTAGAGGCACTAATATTCCCCTCCCTTAAGCATCCACACAAAATAGTAAAGTTCATATCATGCAGTCATATGTATTACGAAGTCCCTTCCTCCATGTCAATATACTATCCACTTTGGGAAGCATTGTCTCTCCCACATGGGTTTAATCACATCCACCTTAATGCATCTAAATTTGGGATCAGGTACTCCCCTCCCCCTAGTCATGACTCTTCACACACATTACTATAATTAGGGAAACAACCCATCTAATAGTTAACATGGTCAAAAATTACATCACATCCAAGTACAAAACAACACAGAATAAAACTCAAAACAACTCTGGGTACTAGGAGCGCATATGTGCCTCCTGTTCCCATGTACCCTCCTAGAGGCAGCCATTCCTCAATAACCCGTGAACCAATGGAATGGATTGTCCATGAAGAACATTATCCCCATGATCCTCGATCCTCACTGGTCACTCTAAAAATGTCAATTCATCCTTGATATCTAGATTTCTCTAGTTGTGGTTGTGTGAATCATCATGTAGAATCGACGGAGGTGAGACACATGGAAGATTTCATTGTTATTTTCCAACTATGGTGGAAATTCCAAATGATATGCCACCTCACCAACTATCCCCAACACTTAGAAAGGATCGATGATCCTATGATAGACATTGATCCCATTTCAAAACCATCGCTACCCACGTCGATGGGAAACATTCTATTACACAAGGTGTCTAACCTGGAACTCTAAGGGCCTCCTCCTATGATCAACATAGGACATATTACTATCCTTGGGTACCATCATCCTCTCATGCTGATGCTGAAACTTCTCCATTTTTCATTGAACAAACTCTTTTTCAAGAAAGCATTCCTCCCCAACCTCGATTCAACACATGGGTGAGCAAAATGGTCTCTTGTACAAGGCTTGAAACGGAGTCATGCCAATGGTAGAGTGATAGATACTATTGTAAGAAAGCTCTAAAAGAGGAAAATGTCGCACCCATGATTCCCCAATATCCAAAACACATGTCCGTAGCATATAATCCAATGTTTGGATGGTCTGCACTATCATCCCATCTTTCTGGTGGTGGAAAGCATTGCTGAGGCAATGTTGGGTGACAAAAGAATGTTGCATCCCCTTACATAATCATGAGGTAAACTAGATGACCCAATCTGAGACTATGGGGCTTGGATCTTTGTGAAAGCACACTACCTCATACACAAAACTCTGTGTTAAGGCATCCACTACACTCAACTCCTTTATTGGAAGGAAGTGATATGATTTTATAAGTTGGTTCACCGCTGCCCAGATAGCATCATAGCCTCCTTGAACCATGGGTAGTCCCATGATGAAAACCATTAAGATGTAGTCCCACTTCCACTCCAGGACATGTAAAGGATGAAACTAACTACCCAGAATATGGTTCTTAGCCTTCACCTGCTGGCACACAAGTTACTTTCCCACAATCATTTCCGCTACCCACTTTACTCTATTCCACCAAAACTAGCCCCTAAAGCCCCAGTACATATTGGAAACTATTGGGTGTACCTCCAGAGGTGGTTTTTGGATCTCACCAATAAATATATCATGAATTTCCACAGGGAAATACTACTTTCCAGGAAACAACATCTAATTATGAGCAACATCCGACCATAATTCTAGAGCATTACACTCGCTAGCAGGATTGTGCATCACTTCACTCTCTATATCTCCCCACTATGACTCCTCCACTTTCCAAAAAAATGATAAATACACTTCCCTCTATAATAGACATCCCTTTCCATCCTCCTCAATTTAATCTAGGTGTAAGCCATCCAACTCCTTCATCTCCTTCCATGCATCCACAGATAGCTGAACATCTTCCCTCTACGAGTTCCTGATCAAAGAACAGGCCACAACGTTCCCCTTACCATTAGTGTAAAATATCTCAATGTTGTATTCATGAAGAAACTCCTTCCACCTCCAGTGTCACAAGTTCTAGTCACAATGGGATAATATATACCTCAAGATCCTGTGATACGTGAAGACTAAGAAGCACTCCCCGTTGAGGTAATGTCTCCACAACATCCGCAAAAACTTTACTTCTTATAGCCCTTGGTCATAGGTGGACTAGTTATGTTATTGTGGACATAACTACCTAGAACCATAAGTGATCACTGCCTACTGTTTCATTAGAACACAACCCAAACCTTGACCTAATGCATCGCAGAACACTTCAAATGCTACCCCTTTTCATGGAAACCTCTGCACTGGGGAACTGATCAACCTCCCATTTAGATAGCTGAAGGTTTCCATGCACATATCATCTATACTAAAGCTTGTTCATTCTTTTTCAAAGCTATATAGGGTGTTGTAACTCAAACGATGTTTGGAACGAACCCACGGTAGTAACCTACTAGACATAGAAAAATACAAACCTCTTCTACGATTTTCTGTGATTCCTAAGAAAAACATCCTCAACCATCAACGAGACCACTAATATTCCTGGATAGGACAACAGATGTTCTAGTAAGTGCACCTCTAATGTCCAAAACATTAAAATGGACAACATCCCTTAGGGTTGGTGTCGTCGGAGGACCTCTAAAACCGTCCTCGGATGCTTGTAATGATCCTCAACGATTGGAAGTTGATTAGGATTTCATTGATAATCACAACTATGAAATAGTCCAGATACACATAGAAAACTATGTTTATAGTCCCCATAAACATGGATGGTGCATTTGTAATGAATAACAACCTGAAAACAAACCCGAAGTGCCCATACCTACACCTGAAAGTAGTTTTCAAGATATCACCATCTTTCACCCTTAACTGGTGATTCCCACACCATATATTGATCATAGAGAACCATCCTTCTCCTCTCAGCTGGTGAAACCGATCGACTATCCTCAGGAGAGGGAAATTTTTTTTGACCAATACCTAATTCAGTCACCAGCAGTCTATGCACAATGTGAGACCACCATCTCCCTTCTTCACGAACAATACTGGAGCACCCCATGGTGACACGCTGGGTTAGACAAAACTCCACTTCATCATATCGTCAATCTGAATCTGAAACTCTAGCAACATAGAAGGCACCCTTCAATAAGGGACCATCTAAATTGTATGGGCACTGGGTTGCAAGTATATCCTGAAATCAACATCACGATGAGGGGGTAAAGTCATATAATCCCCATGAAAAACGTCTAGGTACTATCTAACAACACCCAAAACATCCCTAATCTCAAAATCCACTGAGTATGCTGCAATCTCAACCAACATAGAGTTAAGAGGATCCACATGATGTATCCGCAGTTGACAACTCTATTCACCAATAAAAGAAACATGTTGTCTATCCTCATCGGAGAACATGACTCTTCAGTGAAAACAACTGATAATAGCATGCATAGAAAATGGCCAATCAATGCCTAGGATGAAATGGTTTGGATTCATTTGTAGAAGAAGTAGATCCCCACAAGACATATGCGGCCCCAAAATCAATCTGAATCCTTGAAAAACATCAAATAGGATGGTATGACCGCAAACTGGTGTACTCAGCACTAGTTGCATGAAAGGGATTTCAACATTTAACCTCAAGGAATGGGCTAGAATGGGTGCAACAAAGTACTATGAAGCTCCTGAATCAAACAAGGCACATGAAAGAGTGCTAAAAAAGATGATTATACCTTGAATGACATTTAAACCTACTAGAACTACCGCCTTTGTGCCGTGAAACTGCCCATGCTTAGCTCCTCTAACCCTCGGCTATCGGCCGCTTCCCCAACCACTATCTGGTCGAGGTACTTGAGGAGAACCCTGAGGTCGGCCTCCACATGCAACATGTGCTCTCTAAGGAGTGGGTTATCTCTATCCCTATTGTTTTTTCTAAAAGATAATGGGTATAATTTGTTGTGGTTTAGGTGGGAGCTGAACCTAACCACCTCCATTATACTCCACTCAGTCCGAGAACTGATTGTGAAGGTGACCACGATTGACATAGATGAAGCATCTCATTCATGTGCTCGTAAAGAAAGGGAGAAGACTGAGAGGTCAAAACAAAAACCATTGGGGCCTTCTTCTCATAGGCCAAAACCTCAAAGTCCCTGATGATGGAGGCCTACTACTAACAACATTCCCATTTTACGATCCCAACTGGCTCCCCTATCGCGATACACGTGCTAACGTGTGCATCCACTCCACCACTTCATTTTTATACTGAAACTCTAAGTATGTTAGTATGGTGAAGGTAGTAAAAATATACTGATGAGATGTTTCGAGATCCTCCTCTAAATTCCTCTCAATAGACTTCTCATATAGAAAATGGTCTTGAGAGAAATGAAGGAGATCCTTGAACTTGATACCCAGCTCCCTTACAGACATACTCCTCGGTTGATGGGAGAGTATCTCTAACCTCTTCATAGACTTCATCATAGAAGAAATGAATTCCACCTGAAACTCCTTCTTGAAGTAATAACACAAAACATATGTCTCCATCCTCTCTCTGAGGTGGGTCACCCACCGCTGATGTGCTGCTCCCCTTATCTTCCTGACTTCCAATGGAAACTAGTACTCTCTTAGATCATAGATCAAGGTAAAGGTTATCTCCATCTATTAATGTCATACCTATATCTTCAAGTCGAAAACATTTTCTTTGTACTTTGAGAGGATCTACTGTAGGCAAGAACATAGAGTATTATACCAATTTTAATCTTCTTCCCCTCTGTGAAT